>OY725346.1:24371124-27132659 GCA_963243735.1 Neocrepidodera transversa
AATACGCGAGTGACACACATAATTTTAAAGTAATTCTAAATCCAGTGCCGTGTGCGATTTAATTTAAATATTTTAATTATCACGGAAAATAACTTCGTTACATAATATCTACTGTTTCTGCTCGTTTTTCAAAATTATCTGATTCAATTTCCACTGGCTCCAAATCTTCGACAACATCACCTCCTGCTCTTCTGCGCTGCTCCATTCACTTCCCCAACTTTGAAAAGGTTCTTCTTAGGATTCATTGTTAGCCAATGCCAACATCTCAACTTCAGTAAAGGCCCTAGGATTTCTAATACTTAATTTTGTACGCCTGGACGGTCCTGGAAGTAGGTTATCTCCCCTTATGCGCACTCACACTATTCTAGAACTAAACTGCCTGGTAAACAATAAACTGTTTAATAGAAATACATATATCAGTGACGACACATATTCGGCGAGGGCACTGCTATTGGAATGTCCACGCCGACAATGTTGTGGCATGGTCAGTGAACGTGTTAACATATCTACATCTATATATCGTAGCAGATGTGTTTGTTTTCTAATTGTGTTTCAACATGCCAGTCGATCCCAAATTACAACAACAATTTTGCGACTGCATGGTAGACAACTACACTGGCGACACCGCAATATTTTCTCCAGACATTTGTGCTGCAAATGCAGGAAGTTTACAGAGAAATACAAATGCGTGTGAGAGTTTCGTAATAAATTTAATAACTATTGTACTAACTTTCACCTAAATATATTTCAATATCTTGATGTTATAAAAAGAATTCAAATTGATGTATATTGCTTGTTAAATTCTTTAGAAAATAATGAATGTAGGAAAATATCAAAACTTGTACAAAACAACATAGTCTTCATTGAATTCAAATTTCATCAGTTGCAAAATAGACAAATTAAAATGAAATTAAAACGTATAAGTTACAAAATTAATAAATTAATTTGAAATCATAAAGTTCATCTTAATCTTAAATTAACAACTAAAAGTATTTGCCAATTTTGTTAAAAATTTGCAAAAATGAAACATTCTGTATATGGTAAAGTTTTATATACAGTAACTATAAAGACCATCTGAGTCCAGGCGTATGTTAGGCTAAGGTTCACCGGATATAAAAAGTATAAAATTATTGTTAGATAAATAATAAAGGTAAATATTTTCTTGCAAATAGTAAAACTTTACACAGCATGGGAGCGGTGGGTCACACCTCAAAACAAAAAAAAATTCAAAAATTAGATAAAAACAACGGTTTGGGTAGTTAATAGTTATCTGATAAATTCTAGAAATTTCTATTAAATAATATTTAAATAGATGTAATACTCAGATAGATAGCTAACGCTATCTACCAATGGGAAACGGTATAACTTAATACTTGGGAAAACGATTTACATTTGTGTAATAAGTGCCAGTACATAGTGGAATTGACAAGTGGCCCATATCTCTAAAGGGTAAATTAAACCCCCAAACAAGTTTTTTCACAACCTACACGTATTTTAAAACTTGTTTGGGGTTTCATTTACTCTTTAGAGATATGGGCCCTCTGTCGGTTCCAGTATGTAGGGGAGACCGAGGATAGTTGTGACAGAGGAGAGTTGTGACGTAGTCGATTTCTCACACCCTATAACTACTAGCGAGCTCGCAACAGCGCATGTTTGTTGTTTTACCCGCTATTTGATGCAGTACTCGATAACAGTGCGCGGAAAGCGGTTGTGAGTGTACGAAAAACTGCAAAAGGTAAGTTTTTTACAAAAATTTTGATAGCTTTTATATCGTTACCTATTATGTTTGTATTGTTACGATATTTTTTCTCATATGCTTTAATCTTTCAAGTTTCCTAGCGTAGTATTGTTTTTTTGAATTGACATCTTATTCCTAAGATACAAATTATTATTCTGACCGGTTCACTATTTCTTGCACCTAGGCGAGTTGTGATATAATGTCACAACTCTCTTATTATTGTTTATTTGTCTGCCAAGATTCTTTTATTTGTTTTGTGATGATTTTGCATGGCAAATTGATATTTTCTTGTTTCAGAATGCCAAATATATATAAACAAAAGACTGATAGGGAAATTTATGAACTGGCCTTTGAGGAAGTCACGTCAAGAGATAAAAGTCTCAGAAACGTCGTATCCTCTTACAATCTCAACTATATGTCCTTGCAAACATATATTAAGAAGAAAAAAACATATCAAGCTAATCCAACAAACGAGGCTCCATCTGTTGGTTGTGCTAGCCCGACGATTTTGACAGAAGAGGAAGAAAATATTTTATGCGAGTATTTGTTGACATATGCAGAATCTAATTATGGGCTTACAACAAAAGAGACAAAAAGTTTGGCGTACATTTTAGCGAAAAAATATAATACAAAATTTCCGGCATCATCGGAAGAAAACAGGAAGGCAGAAAAAGTGTGGCTCAAGCTATTTAGGCCCATTTTATCTTTAAAGTTGCCTCAAGCATAGTTCGCGCCACAAGCTTTAATAAAACAAATGTAGCTGTTTTATGATCATTACCCAAGTGTCTTGAAGAAACATAAACTTGACGTAAAAGATATTTGGAATGTCGATGAGACGGGATAGTATAATCATGAGGCGTGAACAAAAACAGGTCAGTGCGATGACATCCGCGAAAAGGGGTACCTAAGTCACACTGGCTTTTGCTGGTAACGCTATAGGTAATTACATACCACCTATGTTTATCTTCTCACGTAAAAGATTTCAAGAACATTTCATTCGCGAGGGTCCAGTTGGTTCAGTGTTAACAGCTAACGTATCTGGATGGATACAGGAGGACGATTTTCACTTTTTCCTTGAGCATTTCAGAAATCATGTTAGACCATCAAAAGAACAAAGAGCTCTGTTACTCCTGAATAATCATTCTTCCCATATCGCTTTGAAAAATATTGATTTTTGCAGAGAAAACGGCATAATTTTGCTTATATTCTCAACACATTACACTCACAAGCTTCAACCAATGGATCGTGCTATCTTTGGGCCTCTGAAGAAAGCCATTAATACAGGTTGTGATTGGAAGTGCTCAAACGCTGGGAAACATATGATATCAGATCTATCATAAAATCTGCATTTGACGTGGCGATCACTGCAAAAAATATCAGTGCTGGTTTTTCTCCAATAGAAACATGGCCTGTTAATACACACATATTTAATGAAGCCCATTTCCTACCTAGTCACGTCACTGATCGTATTTTGCCTAATCCAGAAATGGAGCAATCATTAAGAGTTTCACGAATAACAGAAAACCCAGAAGAAATAACTTTTACTCCACATCCAACTATCGGTATAGCTGAAAACAATGGCATTGCTGTCAGAGAATATAATTTAGAAACAAGAACACCTTCTCCAAGTATGTCTACAGATCAAAACATGACATCTACCAGCAGTCCATCTGGTCTGAGCAATATTATCAAAGAGCTCGTTGCCTCTACATTTACGGCCCGTAGTCCTCTTGCTACTACTTCTAATGTGTTCTCTCCAGAGTCTCGTAGGCCATTGCCAAAAAGCTCCGCCAAGAAAAGGGAACCAACACAATAGACGCAAAATCAAATCTGCTGTGCTTACTGATACACCTGTCAAAGATGAAATTGCTGCCATAGAAGCTAGTACAAAGATAAAGAAGGTAAAAATGCGTCTTTTCAGCGAGAAAAAGAAGAATCCTGAAAAATTAAAGAAGGCCAATAAGAAAAGTAAAGTTAATGATGAAGAGGATGAATCTGAAGATGATCAGAAAAATGATTGTTTTTGCTTGTGTTGCCTTGAGACATTCGCCAATAGCAAATCAAAAGAGAAGTGGGTTCAGTGCCTTAAATGCACTCACGAAGCTTGCACATAGTTGTTTATCAGATTGAATTTTAATTTTTGACTATAATTTTGATTTTTATCTGTATAATTTTAATTTTTGACTGCATTATTTTGATTTTTGAATGAAAGAAATGAATTTTTTATTCATAGATGTAGAATGTTTCTTGACAGAGATATGTTAATTAAAATATAAATTGTCACAACTCTCCTCGGTCTCCCCTACTGGCGCTTATTACATAGGTGGAACCTTTTTCCCAAGTTTAAAGTGATACCGTGTTCCATTCATAAATGGCGTTAGCTATCTACCTGAGTATTACATCCTTTTAACTCAATATTGCACTGGTGTGTTTCGAGGTGAAATCATTTTTATGCGTTTGGGCACATTGCAGCTGATGAGTCCTTAAGGGACGAAACAGATGTCCGGCATACGGCCTGGATGCATAGAAATCAAATTCTCACAACTTCTAATTTTTAAATGTTTACTTATTAGCGATTATTATATTTGGAATCATTAAAAACAATAAAATCAATAGTGGAGACCTAAACAATATACGGAAAGTTTTAAGAAAACATAATGCCTAAAGAATTAAAGAAATCATGTATTATTACATATGCTATAATTATGTGCTCCTGTCAGCCCACATAAAACTCTAAAAACGTATTTTAGTAATCTTATCCTAATTTGGTTAGTTCTTAGAGATATAAACGGGTCATTCCACTTGGCCAGAGATACAAGCACGAACCAACCTTATACTTCATTTTTATTAACAAAAATTAGCATAAAAGTTTCGTTTCTCACAATAACAACAGAAAGATTTCATGATTGTGCATAAGTATAAAAATGATAACAGTTTTAATGGTATCTTACAATGAAGATATTGCGATGCACCACCACTCATGTTTATCGTTCAATTAGTAATAATTAATGATTAATAATTATTAAATTACACTCTCCGTTATGATAAGCATCGGTAGCCACCAGTGGTGTACATTAATAATTATTATCATACGTCAATGGATTAAATTAATTTATTATAAAAAATAGGAAACGGAAGTTATTAAAAAATAAAAAAAATCAATCAGTCAAATCATTTACACGCTCTGGATTAAAAAACTATTAAATTTAATGAATCGAACACATAATTCTATAAACAACGGAAGTCAAACGAACGTTCACTTTCTTTGGATTCCATCATGTTAAAAGTGGTATTTTAGGTTTGTGGTACACGGTAATACTGTAGTTCAACTCAACTTTTCCTTCCCAGACTTGAAAAAAATCATTGAAAACCAGTTATAATTGTTTAAATTAATTCGAAATGGACAACGTGTTGGGTCAAATTTAAAAAAAAAACATATCAGAGGCGTAGCCAGACAAATTTTAATAAATAAATAATACAGATAATACTAACAAATATAAATTTTCCCAAGCAGAGGTTGGGGCACTTGGGCATGGGAAAATTTCCTATCTCAATAGCATTGTAAGCCACGCCCCCTTTCCAACATGGCGGCACGTGCCAAACTTTAAATATTAGGCTAAAAACATGCGAGGAGAAAGAGAAAATAATGAAAAAAATCCCAACCACCCCCTTTCACCCCCAACCACCCCCTTCCACCCCCAACTACCCCCTTTCACCCCCAACCACCCCCTTCCACCCCCAACTACCCCCTTCCACCCCCAACTACCCCCTTCCACCCACAACTACCCCGTGTTTACATGTAATTCTCCATACGCTCTTAATTATATAATTTGTGTATTTTATTTTTTAAATTTGAGTAAGTTTTTATTATTAATTTTTATTTATTATTTAATTTTAACATTCTTCCACGCCACCCGATATTTATAATATAATTTAATTAAATTAAAAAATCTCGTCCTTTCTGAGTCTTGAACCGCTGATCTCATGTTCCAAAGTATGCGCATTAACCTACACCGCTATCGTCAAACTTGATAAAAATTGTAAATAATTAATATAATTGTTGCATTCGGCTATATACTCATTGTGAAAGAGAGAGGACGCTGTCACGTCACCAACGCTCGCTGGTCACCACCATGCGCTGTTTGGTTAAAATATTTGTTTTGTATTTGGTTCAAGGTTAGGGTATCAGAATCCTGTATGCAAAATTTCAATTTTTTTTATTCAGTAGTTTTTGAGTTATCGTTACTACAACATCCATCCAAACACACACACACACTAACACACACACACACACACTAACACACACACACAGACATCATCGCGAAAATATTAAAATCGTATTCTAGGGACCCTAAAACGTGTTTATTCATTGAAAACTCACTACCCAATTTTTAGCATGATTCCTATACCTCTCTTATCTGAAGGGCGAGAGGTAAAAACAGGTTAAGACTATTTTTCGCCAAAATAATAAATAATCAATGGTATAGTAATAATTCAATAATAATAACGAGGCAATAAATAAGAGAAAAATAATAATGATAATAATTAATAACAAATAAAAAGAAAAATAATCAAAGTTATAATAATCGGTAAATTATAGTGGTAAATCGAGGAAATTTAGAAGAGACCGAATAAAAATGAGAGCAGATGATTGGAAAAGAAGAAGTGATAGAAAATAATTTTAGTGCGAAGGAAAATACACCAACAAGAAAATGAAAAGAAAAATAAACGCACCTTTTTATTAACCAACACTAAAATCACACAACACAATTGTCAGTTACTAGCAGGGCTAGTAATTAAATTCAACTTAAACTAATCTCTAATTTCACAAAATCTAGAATGTCACAAAGATGGAAAACACCTATTTTTTTAGAAACACTGTCTAAAGATTGAACAACAAAAAATTACCATTCAATCATATAGACAGTACCTCGGGAAATAAGTACCTTGGTAATATTTGTTAAATTTACATCATAATTCGTTCGACTTACTAATATAATGAAAACTAAATAAAATAAGCGAATTTTAAAGTTAGAATTATGCGGTTTCACATATCGGTATATACAGGAAGTTGATCGATAAGCTGTTTTCATTTTTGAAATAATATAAATATAAAGTTTGTTAAAATTTACTGATAATGGGTTATTTTTTTATATACCAATATACTAATTAATAAATAAGACTTTTATAATTTGTTAAAAAAGAAAATTATTAATATTTTTTAATGTACTTTGTTGCGGTAATTGAGAGTAAAACGGTATCAGGATGGATTCTGACCGCAATCATAGAAAATTTCCAAGTTTAAAATAAAATTCATAATTTCTACTAAAATAATTTATACCTAACTACATAACTAAAAAACAAACGAGAAAACCATTGTTTTTATGCTACCAAGTAGAACTCAAAAAGTTAAGATAGGAACATATGTAAGACGTTTTGGAATTAATCGGACAACCGAAAGCGACAGTTGGTATAAGTGATGACGTCATTACTAAACAAAAATGGCAATATAGTTTTATACATATATTTTGTATACATTATGGTTTTAATTTCATATAATTAAAACTTTTTAAACTTTTGCCATTGTTGCCAGATTCATCAAAAATTACAATATTGTCAACATTGCAATAAAACGTATTTATTTATCGATTTTTATACCAATAAGACATCACAATTAACGAGTTCTAAGCCGTTGTGTTGCCAACGTAATACTTTTTCTCATAAAAAATAGGGAATTTAGAATTTCAATCCCAGTACAGTATTGACATATCACAACCTAAATCGGCGAATAAATAAATATGCAGAGGGGTACAATTATAAAACGGATATCTCAATAATAAAATTATTTAATAAGTCAAATTTTAAAAAGTAGCATTTTTAAAAAGATTTAATATATTGATTTACGTAAGATACAACATAAGGTAAATCATGAACTCAGTAACATATTCAAAATCAACAAATATCAAAGATTTACGTTACTTACCCATACGTTGGTCAAAGGAGAATAAACTTCGCTCTTCTAAAATATTCTCCGACCATTTGTCAATTTCCCCACCACCTTAAAGTCCTTCATAAAAATTCAAAGACTTATGAGGTAAGACACAGGTGCGTTGTATTTAATATTTTATGTGGTAAATACATCCCCAGTAGGCCTACAGAAAACCACTTCGTCTAACAAGAGTGTTTACTGAGTTCATCTATGAGAATATTAATATCAAAGATGTTTCAAAACACCATTGACAACGTTTTATTGAAAAATTGCAGTACAATTTCTTTATTAGATATTCATGATTAAAAGAGTATATATACAAGGAGTGAATACACAGGCTCCCAAGTTTAGTTAGGAGGTATTCTTCAAACCTCGTAGATATTTTTATACGAAGGAGTGAATACACAGGTTCCCAAGTTTAGTTAGGAGGTATTCTTCAAACCTCGTAGATATTTTTATACGAAGGAGTGAATACACAGGTTCCCAAGTTTAGTTAGGAGGTATTCTTAAAACCTCGTAGATATTTTTATAAGAAGGAGTGAATACACAGGTTCCCAAGTTTAGTTAGGAGGTATTCTTCAAACCTCGTAGATATTTTTGTACGAAGGAGTGAATACACAGGTTCCCAAGTTTAGTTAGGAGGTATTCTTCAAACCTCGTTAATGACTGCAACAGTCTATGATTTCGCAACAATCGATAGTAATATTCCAAAAGATTAAAACGTAAATATCCCTAATTAGACGTTATTAGTGTTTCAGAATTTTCTTGGCTGATGTGTGTTGCTTCGGAAGTTTCCTTGTGTTTAACCCTTAACGGCGCAGAACCAGAAACTTTCTCTTTGGGACTTTTAATAAAATGACTACGCCTAATAAATTAAATGTCTAAGTCTAAAAAAATTTGAATTGGCAACCAACCAAACAATAAAACAAAAATTCACAATTCTTAAACATACGAGGAAAAATGTGACCAAATATCGTGGTTAAATTATTCAGCTTGTTAGAAACTAACGTACGATAGAAAATAAAATTTATTCTGTCACAATTCTTAAATAGAACGTACGAGCAAAAATGTAACAAACGTCACGACACAAAAACTACAAATATAAGATTTAAATTAAACCATAATTACAAATTTTTACTTTAATAATTTTTATACAAGAAACATTCTCACACAAAATATATTAAAAACGAATATTATATTACCCTGTACTCATGCGTTATCGAATCTGTGGGACTCGCCAGATACCATCTCTTTGATGGCTGTAATTAATGTTCAGAAATTTTCAACTTTTTGAAACCAAATGGCACAGAACTATGATTGGGGAGGAACTTTCTCTTGGTGGAGTTTGGTCGATATATCTTTGTAACGTCTTTCGTTACGACCTCATGCTCTAAAGTGCGCTCGATATGTTTAGACGTTATATAAACAGGTTCTCCAGGAGTAAGGACCATCTCTTTGATGGAGTCAAAATTCACTGTTTTTTGCGCATCAATTGTAAGGGATATTCCTTTAACTTTACAGCTAACCTTTTCTCTTTGTTCTTTGGTGGACCAAAACTTGTACGCGTAATTTTTCGGCCCACCGGACACAAATTCCGTGATGTAGGAATCAAGACCCTCTTTTTCAAGTTCATCAGTCATATCACCAATGAACTCACCTGTGGGAACTTCGTATTCTCCGGGGCGTGATACATAGATCACAGAATCTGTGTCGTAATACAGGACTCTTTTGCCTAGTTTTTCCAGAGACTCGTATAACTTGAGACGAGCCTGCGCAGTAACGAAGGCTGCTATTACCACGTTTACGGTGGAAAGAGAATAGAAAGCCTCATCTCGGTACTCCCAGTTGACAATATTAGCAATACCTTCATCACCAACCGGGAGTACAGTATTAACATATATTGCAGGGTTTGTCATCATGTTGAAGAATTCACCAGGATTATTGACAATCGAAGTCTTCGGTTGGTTTTCACGTTGACCAAACTTGCCCCAAAATGAGTTTAAAATAAGTTTCGCCAAAGATCGCAAGCCAGGGTTGTCGCAAATCTTGGCAAATTCCAACCTGATATTTTCCCTCTGCAAAAATCTCTCAATATACCGATCTTTTTCGACTTCCGTTGTACAGCTTGCAGGCCAATCTGACGACTCTTGTTTGATTTTAATAAACTTGTTCATCATCTCTGTAAACAATCCCGTTACATCTTTACTAAACTGTACCGTTTCGTATGCCCATATTTCATACACGTCTAAAATTCTGTACCCCATTTCTTCTGCTTTTATCACTTCCTCTACAACCCATGACCCTGTTAATGCTCGTTCCTCATCGGAATGTTGACACTCTTCCTTGTTTGAAGTCTGTCCACATTCACGACAAAGAACAAACATTAATTTGTTGTTCATTTTCAGAGGTAATACCGGATGAAATAGATTCTGAGGAGGAAGCACTTTACATTTGACGAGTCCTGAAACCGAAGATAGGGTTGGACACTCTGAGCCTACGTAGACCTTGGGATGTCCAACAGGAAACTTTCCATATTTGCAAACCCAAGGATAAAGGGAGCAAACATCGAAGTATTTAATTTTTTCGTTATCCTTGGGTTTATAATACTCCACAGCATTTCCTGTACGACCCCCGTAAAACGCATCTCTAGGATCAAGAGGTGAAAGCAACACAAGTGGGTGGTTTTCAGTGTATTCTTGCAACTCTTTGTTGTCTGCTAATCGGCGCTTAAAGTCGCATTCCCACATTTCAATTATATCATAGCCTAGAGAGCGTAATCTTTCAATTTTTGCCTGTGTTGTGTCGTATTTACTATTTAATGTCTGACTAGGATCATCTTGCAGGGGTGTATCTCTTTGATACGTAAAACAGCGAGGACAACCGTGGTAATAGCAGCCTTCGAACTCAAACACTTGCTTTGTCTCCTCGCAATACCCGTCAACTTTTACTCCACCAATTCGGACCTCTTGATCTTTAGCGGCATGCTGAATACTTACACCTCTTTGGTGTTCTTCCAAAACCAACCATTGAACAGCAATTTTAGATTGGTTATCGCGCCATCTGTACCCTCTTTTGGGGATAATTCCAATGCTATTTGGCTTTAAAAAGTTGCGCCGAAATACTTTGTTACAACTTGAGGCAATAGTTGTCGCTTCCATAAATGGGCATACATTAGTCTCAGTCAACATCATATCTCTAAACTTGATACACGATTGTGTCAATATGTCAACATCTGAAATGCAATAATCGACAATTTCTTTCTGGAAATCAAAAATGTAGTTATCAGCAACTTTTTCAGCATGCCATTGCACTAAAGCCTCTTTGGCCTTTTCTTCTTTTACAAGATCAGGATCGTAACACTCGAGAGGAGGCATTGGGCCTACATAATTTTGATGTGCAATATTGTTAAAGAGGTGGGGGAAGTATCCTTTCTTTAATTCTGAGAAACCAAAGGCCTTTGGAAGTTTGGAGAGGGCCATCGGGAAGTAATTTAATGAATCAATGAATTTGACATTACCGACAGTCATTGAAATGAGTTTTGTCCCGCGCATAATAAGTTCAGGAGTTAAGGTGGTCTTGGTCAGAATATAATTGAGAATAAATTGATGGTCGAAACCACCGCCATTGTGGGCTAAAACGGTGACTTTTTTAAATTTTTTACGGATTTGAAAAATGTGGTCCAAAAGAGAAGAAATTACATCGTCAGATTTGAAAATTTTTTGTCGGAAACCACACGACTGACAGAAAACAAGTTTGGACTCTCGAATACATTGATGACAGCGCTGATTGACAACGCAAAGGTTGGGCTCATGTAGGAGCAATGTTCTGACTTCATCTTTGCCATTTTCAGTGACAATTTCCTGACGGGTTGTCTCTTGACGAGTTTCGAGATCGTAAAAGATGAAAATAAAATCTTTTGTTGGGGGTGTGCAAGTGTCAGGTTGAATGAAGCAAAGATGATCACTTGGACAATGTTTTTTGCAGATCTTGCAAAAGATCTCTCCGCAGGTATGTGTTCTGTTTGTAGGAACAACTTTGAAACAATCCTCACAACGACGTATTTGCGTACAGATACTATGTTGTGAGTGATTGTCGAAACACACCTGGCCACGAAAAGATCTTTTACAAGAGTCGCATTTGATGTGTAACTCCTCGTTGGAGCAACTTGGTGACTGTCGGCATCCAGGACATGTACCCCCACATCTATGTGCTTTCTTTTCATTATAAGGAACATGACATTCTTCACAGTAATAACTACAGCAAAATGCGGCTGTTAATGAAGTAATGACGTTGCAATGTCCCTCGGAATGAATTAAATTCAAACGAGGACCAACTCCATTACCTTCGAAAATAACGTCACATCCTTTTGACCCATAAGCGTACACCACAATCTTATAATTTTTCAAATGTTGCTGGAATTGGTGAAGTTCGGGTATTCCTGCCCCTTCTTCAGGTATAGAGACATCGGTTGCGGCCATCAGTTCTTGGGCTCTTTGCCTCTGCAGTTTACCAATGTCTTGGCGAATTTTCTTTAACTCTGATTCCTTGTCCACGTAGGCTTTCGCGAGCACAAGAGCACGTGGTAAACACAAGTTATCTTTATTATTTATTGTAACTATACCACGACGATTGGTACAGTTCTCATTAAAATTATTATATTTACGTCCGCGTCCCTTACCGGCAGGAATTCGAACCGAAGTAATTCCCAAACAAAAAGTTTCCGTGTTGAGCCCAGTGGAGTTGGACTGATATATGGAAGAAATTTTCTCCCATACATCATCAACCGTCACCTCTGAAGCGGGTTTAAAGCGCATCCACCCCTGACCTCTGGCAAAATCTTTGGAGCAAAAGGTGAAACCAACTTTATCTGTTGGCTTTAAACCTTCTGTTCCCTCTAGAACGATCTGAGTGATTGCGTCTTTCACCCATCCCACAGGTTCTGTACCGTGAGGAATGTCTCTAATTTTGAACTCTAAGGTTCTGCCCCGAAGCCCAAAGCGACGGATCTTTTTTGTCGCATCTTTAACGATGTTGAATTTCGTAACAGTAGACATTTTTAACAAAAAAACAAAATTTCAAAATTTCAATTATCAAAATCTTACCAGAACTTTCTGCAAACACGTTTGCACTGCACAAGACTCTGAAACGAAATGACGGAAATTAGTCGATCAGAACACTGCAAGGTATAAGGTAAACTTTTGGTCGGACGGTGTACTAAACGGTTATTAATTTTTTATTAAATTTTATAAAAGGCCCCCGAAATGTTGGAATTTGTGCTTTCATTTCCATAAGAATACATGTAAATTGGGTAATTTTACGTAAAATTTCGATTTTGTTACTTTTCGAATTGATTTTTAAGAACTGTGTTTAACTAAATTTCTAGGAATATTATTAAATTAAAATTCTAGGTATTCTACCAGACACTATTTCCAAGAATTTGGTAGGAAAATAAATTAAAATAAGACTGGTTTGAATTGAACGTTTCATTTATCATTCAACATTTGACGTGCGCAGTCATGGAAAAAATTTGTGAACGTTGTAACAAGACCTATCCTGACACAGGTCGCGAGTTCTGCGTTAAATGTTACATCAAAGAGGGTCGCAATAGTGGGATTTGGATTCCATTTACTCCAGATTCCTGGTCAAATTATGAAGATTTTAAGAAGTGGCAGTGGGCTTACGATCGAAGGCAATTACTATGTGAAATATGTGGAAAGTTTATGAATAGAACGGACATGTATCGGCACATGAAAAATACACATAAACTTGAAAACTTTTCAATTAGGTTTGCATAACAAACACTCTACTTACCCCACTACCACAAAATTTGAGATTAATGCTGATGATTGAATTTCAAAATTCATTTACCATTTATCGTTCATACTAAGCAGACGCCAACAAGTATCAATATGTCTGCGCGTGAGTACATTCAACTTAACCTACTTAAATATTGTATTGAGCAAGAATTTATTAAAAACCATTATTGTGGAGTACGCCTACCAGCAAGTTTTATTTTTCAAGAAATAGCGGAGAAATATGGTATCTGTCAGAACAAAGTTTTACTGGAACGGGGTTACAATTATGCCATATTTTTGGAATGAACATAGTAACTTTGTATACGATCCTACTGATGCAATTACGAAACACTATGCACCTTATGATTTAGAATTTACGTTGAAGGACAGGTTGTTTCTGTGTCATACAACTGAAGATGCCAAAATGATTGAAGTTTATCGCAAGTTTAAGAAAGCCAAGTCCACAGCAGAGTACTTTGATGAAGCTTCAGAACATTTACTAAAAATACGTAAAAATATTCATGATGATGTAGCTATAATACTTAAGAAATAATAAGAAAATATATGTTTAAATATTATTCTAGAGTTTTTATAAAACCGTCAATACCCTAACAACTACGATAACTGAAGAAACTTAAAAACGATATGAAAAGCGTATAGAAATATGCAACGAGAAATGATGATTCTAGGAATTTCAAAACCTGAATGAATTCATCCACATTTCTCTTCCAGCAGAGCCTTAAAACGGCATCCCAGAACGACTCATAAATAGGTACGTCAGATATCTCACAGCTAACATGCCGCAGCGTTGACAGATGCCACAGCTTACATGTCACAGCGGTAACAGATTTAGCAGGTCAGATGGCAGAAAACTAATACAAGACGTCGGAAGACTAACTGAAAACGTACTTTAACTGTACATCAGATGTCTTCAGCAGTACTTCAGACAAAACACCGAGGCTAGAAATAGGAGTGTATGCAACAAAATATTTCATTTACACGATGACGAAATCATTAAAACAAATAATAACGATCTTAAAAGAACGGAAGCTGCCTAGAAAAGAAAACGTGGACCACTCCTTCAAATCAGTAACTAAGCCTCCAGAGAAGTTGCAAACAATTAATGAACCGACTACCAGAGGATGCAGACAGAGCAGAAGAGCCAGAAGAAGAACGTTAGCTCAAGTCTTCAGCTCTGTCAGAGGTGTCTGGTCTAGTCTTCAGGTCCCTCAGATACGTCTGGTCTGTCAGATGTATAAATAGCATCAAAATAATTGAAGGGAACCAGTCGATAATAAGATGTCATATGATACGTCACATATTAAAAGGCTTGCTGATAATATTCGAAAAAAATATAAGGCCCTAAAAAGAATGGAAGCTGATAAAGATGAAGGTTTGCAAACGATATTTAAACCCATAACTGAGCCACTGAAACAAATATTGGAATCTGCTTCAGCGCATGAAGTACTGAACGAACATTCTCCAGAAGAAAAAAGCCCTCTAGAAATGTACAAGGACAAATCTGATAAAGCATACGGACCTCGATTCGAATTTTCGAAATGGAAACTTGGTAATAAAAACATTCAGTTTGATAAAGACAAAATAATGTTGGATAACAAGGAGTTTAATAGTACATCAGGGCTATATGATTTGCTGTTTTCCAAGAACCCTCAGAATTTTACCGATGATGATCTGCAAATTTATAAACAGTTGTTGGACCTATCCTGTGTACATAGGGATTCCCGTGGCCATTTGAGGCACCAAGCTTGTAAACAGAAATTCAACAACATTATAAAACCACTATTTAAAAATAAAACGAAGTCTAAAATTTCAGCAAGAAAAAAGAATGATAAACCATATGCGAAAAAGATGCGAAACATCGCTACCAAAATTCAAGATGAAAAATCTGATTGTGTAAGAGATGTTGATTATATCCCCAAAATATCTAATGAAGTTACTTATTGGGACGACCCAAATATGCTCGTTGATCGCTTAAGGTACCTAATCAATACAAATGGGTCTGAGGAAGAAATAAATGATATCATTAGCGAGTTAAATCGAGCTGATATTATTGGATGATATTATTTCGTCCCCAGCTGGTGAAGATGGATATTCGATTATTTAGCAATCAATATGCTGCTAAGAAAATCAGACAGTTAAAGATATCGAATGATCTGATTGAACAATGGTATCATGACAAGAAAATATCCTGCTGCATTTTATACGTTAACGATAAACCTACTTCGTTTGCTCTGATGTCAACTATGGACTTTGATCCTTTCAAAGAACATGGTAATCCAAAAACGCTTAATTATATTTATACGATGGCGGAACATCGAAGAATGGGTAATGGGATGAAATTGCTTAATCATATCAAGACAATAAACCAATTTACGGCATTTTGTTCTAATATAGAGTCTGAAAAACTATTTGAAAAATGTAATTGTGTTAATTATGGTGAAATAAACTATAATGTTATGTATCGTTATCCATAATAAATAATAGAAAAAATATTTTGTCTTTTTATTATCAATTTTCAGAAGATGTAGTCGAAGATTTCATGAAATAAAGAACTGACAAATGTTGAACTGAGCTATACGTTAAAATGCTGATTACTTTTTCTCGGTGTTGTTTTAATTTTTTGACCTTTAAAAATTTTACAAGCAATTGTTGTATCAGATGTACATAGAACCATAGTGCACTAAGCTTGAAAAATAAAGCAAAGCCACTTAAAAAATGGTTTAAACGGTGTGATGAACGTCAGGTGTTGGAGAAATTAATTATGAAATAAAACATGACGGTACATCGCAGGGGAAACCAAATCAAAAAAACCACTGAAATCCCTACAGATGATGGATGATCCAAATAATATTAACTGCCTCCGTTTTTAATTGAGTGATGACGAAGAAATATTACCAGGAAGAGAAGTAAAATATCTTAATTTGTAAAGATACTTTGCTTAATAAAATTAAAAAATAATCTGTCTTTTATCAGATAATGTTCTGACCTGTTATGAAAGCACACAAATTTTTATCATTATCTAATATATATGAACATACTATTAATTCATAAGCATTGAAACATCTATCACAAGGTCGGAAAACATGTGTAACACAATCTGCTAATATTTTAGAGATGCACACATAAGAAGCACCGATTTTAAAAATTACGCTATTTTTAACAATCATACCCTGAGATTTTCTTAAGAGAGGTAATTTCTTAGAATTTATCGATATCGTATTTCTAAGAATATGGCTTATACATTTCGCTTGTGACGTCATACCATACCATACGTAAGTAACTAATCATGTCATAGGATTTGCTACGTAACATTATATAGTCATCGATGTAGCCCTACCGAGGTTATGAGTAGACCTTGTTCATGCATTAAAGTTCGAAAATGGAAAAATTCACTGCGATTAAAGAGAACAGCAAAATAATAAAAAAATATAATCTGCATAGTCATACTTTGGAGTTTAAGATAAACAAAAATCATCTTAATTGATTAATTCTGCAATTCGAGGTGCTGTAGAGAAAGTAACGGAGGGTGCAGAACCAACTGATCAGATTGGATTTACGTTTTGTTCCAAGGAAAGGGTTGTTGAGATTTAAACCTGCCTCTGACGTTACCTTTGACGATATGTGGGTATTAATTTACCAATCAAATTCTACTGGGTTAGATACCAAAACATTCAACAGTTCAACAGTTATAAAAATCCCCCAAGATTTCTAATTTGTAAAGTATATGTATTTTATATTTATGAATAAATAATCAGTTTCAAATAATTTCATGTTTTTACAAAACCTTAATCTCTTATATTTGTTAAGTATCAAACATTTCTCCAAACGTGGTATTATTGTTTAAATGTGCTGAATAGCTCCCCTGACCACAATGTCGAAACTAGCTGTAGATCCTCAATATAAAAAACTACCAGGATCACGAACTTTTCAACTTTATAGTATCTGGTGCGTTCCGGGGTAGGAAGAGGCATAGTTTTAACACCTTTTGTCGAGTTAAAAACTGAACGTTAAAAATGGCATTAGCGTTGTTAAATGTGACGTTTCGAACATTTTTAAAAGTTTCAAAATATTGAACATTGAAAAAAAGAAACCAGACTTTTAACTAATAGCAAACGAAATTTTAAACGTAAGATCTTGTCTAAAATGGATTATTATAATTGTAATAAGAAAAAGAGGCATTCTGTATATATATACATTATTCAATAATACCCATTTTTTTTTTCTTCATTTAAAATGATAAAACATTCGCTCAGTATATACAACCGCATTTTAGCTTTAAAACATTGAATGTAAAATTGTATGTAAAATGTTGAAAACCAATTGTCGAAACTTTTGTAATTTTAAAAACACAAATATTGATAACCGTTTACTGTCGGATAGTTCTTTGATAGCCTTTAGGCAATATCTTCCCCATCGGACTATAATAGCTATAGGTATTTAACTCAATATGAAAGTCTACCAGTTTTTTTAGGCTGGAATGACGGGCTTTCTAAGTTTATAATACCTGGCGCGTTCAGGGTAGGAAGAGTCGACCGTCTAACACAGGAGATCATCAGATCTCCCACAACAGTAACAGACACGACTAAAAATAGCATTATCCTAATGAGTAGTACTTAAAAATGAGGACTTGCCGTCAAAATAGATGATAAACCTATCTAAAATATATCGTTATGAACGTAAACAAGTAGTTTTAATAAATAAACAGCCGCTTTTAAATGCAAAATCTAATATTAAAATGAGACATTCTGTATATAAAATTTCAAAATAATCACTTAAGAGCGTTATTAAAAAAATATGACTTACCAAACCAATTTTCTGTAATTTCGAACGTTGCTGCTGGGTTTGCCTATGTTAACGTCTCCTCCAAATACCACGGAATAGTTGAGTGTGGTGAATTTCTGGATGTGTGGTCTGTAAATTTCAGTAACCCTTGCTGGTAGGATTACCACTTTTTCCTCAAGCTCCAGAAGAATGCTTTCTCCAAATTTCCCCCTTCACAATTTTTGCCGCTACTATTTTGAATGGTTTGATAGTGGGAGGCTGTTCAGCTTAATCTCTAGCAAGTCTGCTTTTTCTACAAGGGAACATTTGTTTATTTCTCGTAAGAAACTCATATTTAAAATATTTTAGAATTTGAAAATAAAATTTAAGTAAAAAAAATATTAATTTAAATGTATATAAAACAAATTACTGAAGAAATATCGAAAATTAGGACCATTTGACACTTCAGTTTTTTATGCACCGTATCCACAAACATATTTGAGCTCGCTTAATTTTAAGCGGCCAAATTCGGTGGCTTTATATTTTAAGCCAGGCTTATTTAGCCATCATAACCCTACTTTTTATTCTTGGTTTTTGAAAGAAATCTAAATATTTGTGTCATTTTGCATTGCATCAAAAGGAAGGTAAATTTATTGAATAATAACGGAAATAGAAGATGATATTATTATGCAGGAAGACGATAATGACATCAAATTTTATTGATTCTGGATATCCACGAAGAATTTTTACGGGGCCTAACTATTTTGAACGGATGGATGATTTGACCTTTTATAGAAAATTCAGGAGATTCAAACTGACCAAACCTTATATGTGCTGGAAGAAGATACTGTAGAATTCGAAAACGGATTTATAAGAAAAAACGTATTTTTCGCAACACTGTTTAACAGATACTAAAAAATTGTTACTATTAAAAAAACACTTGTTAAATATTTAACTTTCTTATTCATATTTTATAATAAGTATTTGCAACACTGCTAAATAAATTGCTACTATAAACAGCGAATAGTGTGAACACCTGCATAAACATGTATGGTTTTCTACTATTGGGACAATACGATATCGCATAATTCCGTAGAACATATTGCACGTCATTGTAATATAAAACTATTGCTACCATAAATATATCGCATCGCGTTGCATGTGAAAACGAGTCATTTAAATGCAGGTATTTTAACTGCAAAGCGATATTGCAACTTTTTATTGCTGCAACATATTGCTCCGTGTGAAAACACTCTAAGCCTGTTCTGTGGTGCATAACACAAAAATTTAAGCTTGGCTTGCGTTTAAAGCAAGCGGGCTTAAGCAAGCTCCGCTTAAACAAGAAAACGGCGAATATGGGCTTAAATCACTCTTTTTTTAAAATCTAATAACATCCGACTTAAAAACAAAATTCACTTTAATTTTATTATTTATAAAGGTAGAAAATACCCCAACCCTTCATAACAATTACATATTTTTTACAAATTACTTTAGAAATATTGAAAATTAAGACCATTTGAAAATAAAATAACTTGAAAGCTAAATCATTCTTTTTTAAAAATCCTATAACATCAGGGTTAGAAAACAAGATTAACTTTAATTTTATTATTTATAAAGGTAGAAAATACCCCAACCCTTCATAACAATTACATATTTTTTATAAATTACTTAAGGAATATCGAAAATTAGGACCATTTGAAAATAAAATATCTTGAAAGCTAAATCATTCTTTTTTAAAAATCCTATAACATCAGGGTTAGAAAACAAAATTAACTTTAATTTTATTATTTATAAAGGTAGAAAATACCTCCACCCTTCTTAAAAAACAAATATTTTTTACAAATTACTTCAGAAATATCGAAAATTAGGACCATTTGAAAATAAAATATCTTGAAACTTAATTCATTCTGTTTTTAAAATCCTATAACATCAGGGTTAGAAAACAAAATTAACTTTAATTTTATTATTTATAAAGGTAAAAAATACCCCAACCCTTCATAACAATTACATATTTTTTATAAATTACTTAAGAAATATCGAAAATTAGGACCATTTGAAAATAAAATATCTTGAAAGCTAAATCATTCTGTTTTTAAAATCCTATAACATCAGGGTTAGAAAACAAAATTAACTTTAATTTTATTATTTATTAAGAAAATAAATACCCCCATCACACCCTAAAAACACATATTTCATATAAATTACTTAAAAACAAAAAACGATTTATTGGTTTTTTTATATACCGTTAGTACTTTCACTCACTCCAACTCAAAACTAAATATCAACATTTTTAATAAAAAAATAAATAAATAAAAAAACTTACCTTTTTGATTGTTTCAAAATAACACAGAACACATGCACAAGTCACAAACTAAATTTTTTAATGTTGTTCTTGCCTATTTATAGTCTGTTGAACGCTGGAAATACTATCCACTTAATAATCCCCCCTACCGATAAAATTTATGCCGTTGGAACTTTTCTTACAATTTTGATATAAACAAGTATCGACAAGTCTGTACAAGCCGTCAAATAGACGCCGCAAATGATGTAATACTCAAGGTTACCTTGAAGCAAATACAAAACAAATATTTTAACCAAACAGCGCATGGTGGTGACCAGCGAGCGTTGGTGACGTGACAGCGTCCTCTCTCTTTCACAATGAGTATATAGCCGAATTCAACAATTATATTAATTATTTACAATTTTTATCAAGTTTGACGATAGCGGTGTAGGTTAATGCGCATACTTTGGAACATGAGATCAGCGGTTCAAGACTCAGAAAGGACGAGATTTTTTAATTTAATTAAATTATATTATAAATATCGGGTGGCGTGGAAGAATGTTAAAATTAAATAATAAATAAAAATTAATAATAAAAACTTACTCAAATTTAAAAAATAAAATACACAAATTATATAATTAAGAGCGTATGGAGAATTACATGTAAACACGGGGTAGTTGTGGGTGGAAGGGGGTAGTTGGGGGTGGAAGGGGGTGGTTGGGGGTGGAAGGGGGTGGTTGGGGGTGAAATGGGGTAGTTGGGGGTGGAAGGGGGTGGTTGGGGGTGGAAGGGGGTGGTTGGGATTTTTTTCATTATTTTCTCTTTCTCCTCGCATGTTTTTAGCCTAATATTTAAAGTTTGCCACGTGCCGCCATGTTGGAAAGGGGGCGTGGCTTACAATGCTATTGAGATAGGAAATTTTCCCATGCCCAAGTGCCCCAACCTCTGCTGGTATATGCAAGTAGGTATACACATTATGTTTCAGTCTATAAATATATTACGCGTATGTTGTTGTTGAGTTTTAAAATGGCACGTTTTAATCGGAAGTTTTATACAGAAAAAGATCTGTATGACATTTTAGCAAACAGTGAAAGTGATGGTGAAAGTGTTATCAGTGAATCAGAGATATATGGATGGGGTAACGACGAACCGACTACAGATACGAATAATTCTGTTAAAAAACATGTTTCCAAAAATGTGGCTGAACTTGATGCCTCCTCTGATTCTGAAATCGAAGAGGAAAATGTTCTTATACCCAGATTCGATCTAAGGGCAGGAACTAGTACATTGGCAACAAAACGAAATGATGAGGTTTTGGGTGATGGTAAGTCCTCATTTGACTCTGAATCCGAAGAGGAAATTTTGGTAACACCCCGAAAAAAACAAAAGGCGGCCCAAAAGAAACAAAATACGAATTATCGTTGGAAATATTCAGATTTGGATCCTAAAATTTACCATTTTGAAAATACCAATTCTGGCTGTAAAGTGCTCGAGTTAGACGATTCTTCTACCCCACTAGACTGCTTTAAAACGTTTTTTGATGAAGATATAATGGAGTATATTGCCCAACAAACTAATTTATATGCAAAGTTTGTAACAGAAAATCAGGAAATTTCGGCAGGTTCAAGGACCAATCGCTGGAAAGATACAAATTTTGGCGAAATTTATTGTTTTCTAGCAACTAATTTTCTTATGTCTCAAGTTAAAAAAAATAAACTAAACAGTTACTGGTCAAAAGATATACTTTTAGCCACTCCTATTTTTTCTCAAATTATGGCAAGGGATAGATACATACTATTACTAAAAATGCTACATTTTGCAGATAATAGTTCAAAACCTGAAAATGATGTGTTATGGAAAATAAGGAGGATTCTAGATCATCTGCGAATGGTATTCCCAAAAACTTTATATCCTTTTCAAAATATGTGCATAGATGAAAGTTTACTTTTGTTCAAAGGACGAGTATTTTTCAAACAATACATACCATCGAAACGCCACAGATTTGGTATAAAATTTTTTATATTGTGCGATTGCGAAACTGGATATGTACTGGATTTTATTATATATGTAGGTGCTGCAACGGAAATAAATAAGAATGAAAGTCTTAGTTCAGACATTGGAATATCCGGCAATATTGTTATTACTTTACTGGAGCCTTATTTAGGAAAAGGCCATTCATTATTTGTAGATAACTGGTACACAAGTCCAGCATTGTTTTCTTACTTACACGAAAACAAAACAAATACCTGTGGGACGGTAAAAAAAAATAGAAAAAACATGCCTCCATTATTGAAAATATTACAAAGGGGTCAGGTTGAATGCATGTCTACAGATAAGCTATTGGCTATAAAGTGGAAAGATAAAAGAGAAGTTAGAATGCTCACAACTCTTCACAAAAATACAATGAAACCTACGGGAAAAATAGATCGAATTACAAAAGAACCAATAAAAAAACCAGAATGCATATTGGACTATAATGAAAATATGGGTTCAGTTGACCGAAGTGATATGCTACTAAGCTCGGTAGAGTGTGTTCGTAAAACAGTAAAATGGTACAAAAAACTTTTTTTTCATATGGTGGACTTATCCCTACTAAACTCTCACGTCATTTACAAAACTATTACCGGTAAAAACATTTCCTTATTGGATTTTCAATTGCAACTAGTAAAACAGATTTTAGAAACTTATCACCTACCACTAACCGAATCCAGAACCGGGAGAAGGTCTGCTGATGGAGAAAATCCAATGCTTCTTACTGAGCGCCATTTTGTTTCCATGATTCCGGCCACTCAAAATAGGAAACCGGCACAGAGAAAATGCGTTGTATGTTCTAAACATGATAAACGAAGTGATACTAGATATATGTGTAGTTTATGTAATGTTCCCCTTTGCCTAATGATTTGTTTTGAGAGATATCATACTTGTAAACATTATTAGAATATTTATATTATTATTGCTATTATTTTTGTTTGTAAAAAATGTTTTTAGAATGTTTTTTTTTTACTGTTTTAAGACTATCCTACATAAATGTTCATTTTTCATTTTGAACAAATATAGCTTTTATTTTGTGTAGAATAGTTTGTTTTACTTTATTATAAAAAAATAATTTGTTTTTTTGCAGAAAAACACATTATATATTACACAAATCTAAAAAATAATTAAAATTATGCAATTTTTTCATGACAATATTACCGTACACTGCTCCGGACGTATATGTACGCGACGGTTCAAAAAACGCCGCTCAGCGGGCACGGCTCTGGGAGGGATTGCCGCAGCGAAAGGGTTAATCAACAATTTTAGATTTTGTCCTTCAAAATGCATTAATAAAGTTTAAATGAATTAAAAAAAAAATCAATTTTTTAAAATTGTACATTTTTGGCTATAACTTCTTTTTTTAAAATTTAATATATACCGTGCCAATCGAAACTGTAGGAGAAAAGGGTTATGTCTGTATTTTAAAAATACATTTCGTTCTGAGATTATAAACAGTAGGCAGGATTATGCATGGGAACAATATTTAATTAAAATTACCATTCTGAAAAAAGTATTTGCAATTGGGGTAATATATAAACCACATGCACAAAACACAAATATTTTTTTGGATGAGTTTGAAAATAGCCTATATAATTGAAATAGGGCTGACTGTAGATGAAATTATATGTATGGGTGATTTCAATTTGAACCTATTTGAATATGAAAATAATTGTGTTAAAATATTTCATTTAATATTAGAATCATTAAATATTTCTCAGATAATTGATGTTCCTACTAAAGTTACCACTACATCTGCAACACTATTATAGATTAATGTTATAGTTCAAACCAACACTGAAGTACAAAAAGGTGAAATAAATTATAATATATCAGATCATTCTATTGTTTACTGTGAATTAAAGCTGGGTGGTAATTTACAAAAACCCAGTACGTACAGAAGCTTCAAATATTTTAACCAAGATTCTTTTCAGGCAGATTTGTTTAATATTTCATTCTTTAGAATTTACGATCAAGATACGTAGTGTAGATGAGAAATGATCATATCTTGTTAACTGTTTAAAGGCACCTTGGTTAACACGTGTCATTAAAACTATGATGCATGAAATAAATAAAGCGCTAACAAGATTTAAAAAAACTAAATTACAACGTCACTTAGATTTCTATAGACAAATGCGTAACCTTACTGTTAAAGGAGAGAAAAAGGCCTATTTCTTATATCAATTTAACAATACTTCTTCAAAAGAAATGTGGTGTACACTGAAATATAATAAATTTATACGATGAAATAAAACAATTTAATTTGTTTAAATCTTCATTATATTTGAACTAAGTTCAATATAGATCCGTGACGCGTTTGAGAAAGCTACTGTGTTAGCGAAACGCGTCACGGATCTATATTGAACTTGGTTCAAATATAATGAAGATTTAAACGAATTAAATTGTTTTATTTCATCGTGTAGTATGGATCTTCATCAAGTAAAAGCCTCATCTATTCAATTAATAAATTTATCCCTGAGAAAAACAAAAACATAGCTGAAAGTTTATAAAAACCTACTGAGTTAAATAAGATTTTTATTGAATCAATACCAAATAAAACCCCAGCTCAAATTATTTCAATTTTACAATAATAATAAATTAGTTGATCAAAATTTAAAATTTAAAGAAATTAAATAACTTGTTTGTATATAAAGTAATATCTGAAATTAAAACAAACGCAAGAGGATGCGATGACATAAACATAAAACTTATTAGACTCTGCTGTCTTCATATTGTGCATACATTACATTACACATATAATAAATTTTTGCTTAACAGACAATGTTTTCCCGGCAATATGTGGAGGAAAGCGGTTGTGATGGTATTACCTAAAAAACAAAGTCCGACCGAAATGAAGGATCTAAGAGAAATCAGTATTTTAAGGGTTACTGAGGTGCAAATAAAGGAATATATTCAACGTTTTTCTTTGTTACCCACGGTTCAAACTGGTTTCCGTAAAGGCTACAGTTGCACAACCGCGCTTCTGCACGTTACCGATGATATTTTTTCAAGTATTTTGAAATATATTGGATTCTCTCATAGCGCATTAGAGCTCTTTCACACGAAGATACTGTATGCGAGATACGCGAATCTGAGATACAGGTTAAACGTACAGTCAAATAGAACTATTCACACGGTAAGTTCGACGCATACAGTATCTCGATACCGAATTTGTGTATCCCGGCACCTTCAGCCGCCGGAAGCTGAATGCGTATGCCACATACAGAATTACCATTACGATATATTCATTCAGACACGAATACTTTTGCAACAGAGACGATATAGACGTAGACAATTTTTCAGTACAAATTTAACTGCTTCCCAAACAGCACAGACCGTCCCGAGGACCTCCGATTTAGATCCGATTCAGGTCTGAAGGTCCCAGGCCTTTTTCAGGATGTCCTCGGGACGACTGATTTTGGACTTCCCTGGGACTTCTTTCTTGTACGTCTCCAGGACGTCCGATTTAGGTCCACTGTTGAGCATTCCAGTGATTTTGATTTTTTATATTTTTCATCAAATAATTTAAAGTAACTGCGTAAACTGATGCCGCTGATAGGTTGTATTGGAAAAAATTATTTTATAAGTAAAATGTCTTAAAGTTGAACTAACCCATAAATATTCCATTTTAACATAATTTGTAAAAAACTAAAAATATTATTAAAAAAAATTCAATACTAAAGTCGGGTGGTTGATATAAAAAGTATAACAAAGATATATCCACAGGTCGGTTCATCGCGCACGCGGTACGAGTCTCGAGGTGCTCGAGATTCGTTGCAAGCAGACTAGTGTTGCCAGGTGAAGTAGAATTTCACAATTTAAGAATAAATACTATTTGACCGTGTAGGTGTTTTTATTCTTAGTAAGTCAATAAATGAATTTTCATTAAAAGTTAATTTCGCTATTATTTTTTCTTGGATTATAATAAATGTTATACATGAGTTATACAGAACGTAAATATTTCCTCTTGGCAACACCGCTTTGACATCTTTCATCGTTCCCCGAGCCGTCCGCCATTACAGTTATTACACTTTTAAGCAAGAGGCAACGTCAGAGAATAATTTAAGAATATAGTAATAATAATAAGGAAAAATAAGTGTTTAAAAGTTGTTTTGGGTGTGCCGTTTGCTGCCAAAAGGTAGGGAGAATTATATAAGTGTTTTTATAATATATAATGTCTATTATAAACAAATTATATTCATAACTCCTCTCTAGCATATTAAAATTTCGAATGATTTTTATTATTTTTTGTTGCAGATGATGAAGCAAGTTTAGCCAATAATGAAGCACAGACTGAATTGTCAATAAAATACTGGTTGAAACTGAATACCTACAGAACGAGAAAAAACAATAAACAAAAAAATGTTATTACTGTTTGTTTAATAAACTCGTTAATAATAATGTATTAATATTTATTTGAACATAACGGTCCCAGAAAGATCCCATACAGGTCTAAAGAGGCTTTTTAGAGGTCCCAAAAAGGTTTTATATTGGTCCTCAAAGGATCCTAAATTGGTTCTAGAAATGTCCTATATCTGTCCTAGGAAGGAAATTTTGTTCTAATTTGGGACCAATATCGAACGTCCTCGGGACTCCTTGATTATTAACAAAATCTGTCCCGAGGACGTCCTGGGGACGTCCAAAGTCCTGAATTGGACGTACCCGGGACGTACGAGCATCCGAAAACGGACGTCCCGAGGATGTCCGGGGGACGTACTTGTGCTGTTTGGGTTAGGTTGTCATTACTTAGCGCTATAATAATAGCTATGGAGCATAAAATTTTTGACACTACTCCCTTCAATTCTTCACGGTACACATCCAGTCAAAGAGTAGACATTATCCCCAACCCTACATTCTCATCCCAATCTATTGATTCATCCTCTATCAGTCATTCTTCATCCATTCAATCACAAAGTTACTTTCGTTCATCTACTACTTCACTTAATGCATCACAAATGCCATTCAATCAGAGAATAGAGACAAATCCTGTCATCTCAGCTCATTTTATAGAATCAGCTGCCACTTCAACAGATGGATCCATTGTGGATCTTAACTATCAAGGTGGATATATTTTTTATATTTATAATAAAACTACATTCATTAAAAATAATAAATTCTAAACGATCGTCTAATTATTTCGTACACTAAAGTCATGGACAGTGGCTCTTTTAATGAAATTATTACATAGAATATTATAAGTTCTTTTGGTTTCTCTTAATCGGATGAACCCACAAAGTCCGCCTTTCAACTGTTTTCTTTTTTTCTTAATATATACCACAGTATAATACACTCTTCTAGATCCATAATTCAAACCTCTGTGAACGGCCCTGCAACTATTTCAGTACCGATTGAAGAAATGCGTGAATTCGATACTGCTGTTCAAGTTTTCGACCGCGATTCTGTATCTCGGATACGCGTATCTTGCATTCAGTATCTTCGTGTGAAAGAGCTCTTAGAGTTGATGGGTAAGTGTTTAAATGGTAGACAGCAAAAAGTCTGTATAGGAGACTATGATTCGGATTTCCTAAATCCTTAATCAGGCGTGCCACAAGGTTCTATCCTTGGCCCTTTATTTATTCTCCATTTATACATCTCCATTAGTATTCAACCTTGAAGCATGTCATGTAAATTAATATGCTGACGACACTCAAATTTATTACAGCTTTCCAGCAGAAATGGGTAAAAATGCATGTAATCTAATACATCTAACGTTATTATATTTGGACCAAAAAACAGTCGGGAAATTCTTATTCATTCCATAAAATTAAACATTAAAGGTGAGTCCTTAGCAATTGTAAATGATGCAAAAAATCTTGGTATATTGATGGATACGGAACTAAGATTTGAGAAACATATACACAAATTAATACAACGAGCCTATTTTACACTAAAAATTATTAATTGCAATAGACATTTTTTGCCGATCCATTTAAAAGACCTTGAATCTCTTATTTTATCGATTTTTAATTACGCTGATGTTCGGTACGGTCCAAATATAATTACAGATTACAAAAGAAAAATTCAAAAAGGGCAAAATTCGTATCTGCGTTTTATATATGGTATCCGCAGAAGACAAAGAATATATAAACTTCGACAAATTGAATGGTTGAATATGAACAATAGAAGGGTTCATCATGCATTATGTCTTTATCATAAAGTTAATACTACAAAAAAACCATCGTACCCTTATGGGAAGATAACATATCAAACTGATATACATAATCTAAATATAAGATTTAAAAGTGAAATTACTGTTCCCAGATTTAGAACTGAAATGTATAGGCGGTCCTTTAAATATGAAATATTTAAATTATACAATTCTTTACCATGTTAAATAAAAAATTTAAATATTAATAACTATCAAAAAAACACATGTTTAATTCTCAGACCTAAGTTAAAGATAAAGGTCTAAAATACCAAACTTTCTTGTGTTCAAAAATTAAAATAGAAACTAACGCGTTTTGTAATCTTTTTTCTTCTTTTTGTTTGTTGTTACTAAAATGTACAATTATGCCCACATAAATGCTTGCAAAACTTATATCACTATCATTTATAATTTGTTGAGAGTTATGGTGGAACATGCTCTGTAGATGATATTTACAGAGAATGAACTTCTCCCTTTATTTATAAAACTTGTATAGAAATAATAAAGACTTTATTATTATAATTTTAAATTCGAAGAAACTAAAATGTATTGTAAATTTTATATTACCTTTTGAATGGTACAAGTCCTATTTTAATTTATTTAATATTTATTCAGTTATTGTTTATGAAATCGTAATAAAATTTCGAATGTTTGAGCAATTTTATTAAAAATTCCACAATTTTTGTAATAAAACATTTATTGAATAATTTTAAAATCAATATAAATAATTAATATTTCATTCAATTTTAATCGAAAAGAGAAACAGACCTTTTTTAGTGTTTCTGGATCAAGATGAATTAATAAAATTAGTTAAAAAAATCACTTTTTTAACTTTTTACATTTTTTACTATAACTTTTACAAATATTACTTTAAAATTATAATATAATAAATGATAGTTTTAGACTTTTTGATACAACGAAAAATTAAAAAAAAATTCTTTATTTTGGCTATAATAATGACAATCCTAAATTTGAAGAAACTAAAATAAATTGTAAATTTAGAGTTTTATATTATCTTTCCAGTAGTGCAAATACAATTTTAATATATATTATAAAAGTTATTCAATTTAGTTTAAAATCGTAATAAAATTTCAATTTTTTTTAGCCAGTTTTTAAAAATTCCACAGTTGTTTTAAAAATATATTAAAAATAATCACAATTATAAAAATTTAACAGTATTTTTTAAAATTTTTAATATTAAAATTTAACTAAAAAAAAATATTTAAAAATTAAAATAAAATCGAGCAGCGAAACTATTAAATTCGGAAAAAAAGTAAAGACCAAATTTTTAGGAAATGTTATGTCCTATATTGATTTCCTGTAATTTTTCCTAAAAATCCATAATTTTTGGCGCAAAATTTAAAAAAAAGCGCAATCTTTTTAATAAATCTAACAATGGCAAAGGTTTTAAAATTTTTAATCATGCGAAATTAAACTAATGTATACAAATTATATGTGTAAAAACTTTTATTGCCGTCTTGCTTAATAGACTATACCAACTGTCATTTCCGGTTGTCCGATTAATACCAAAATCTATCCAGGTCGTCTCCTTGCTACCCTAAATATGTATATAAAACTTCATCTAAATCGGTTCAGCCGGTTAGACGCTATCGTTTTCACACACACACAGACAGACATCATGCTAAAAATGGTAGAAATGGATTCAGGTGACCTTAGTAAAGATCCGTTAAAATCTTGGCCAAAAAATCATCATTCTGTATAACTTTGTTGAATTTGGAAAGTAATACCAAAGAATAATATTAAAACCCGTGTGTAATACCTTAAGGATAGCAAAGGGTTTATAACTTTTTATATCTATTCTTTTGCTTTTTTATGGATTAAAATAATTAGTTTAGCAAAGAAGAAAATTTTCCACACATAATTGATTAATTAGTGATAAATAAGTGGATTAGTTATTTGTTTCGACACAAACTTTATGACTTTAATTGTGTAATTCATTTAAAAAAATCTGATATGGCCAGCACATGACCTCTCGTCGTTTTTGACTCAAAAATTTACACTAACACAAAAAAGTATGAAAAAAATTGACCTTTTTTGTAAATCTGGCAACAATGGCAAAAGTTTTGAAAATTTTAATGATACGAAAATAAACTATATAGTTTATACAAAATATATGTGTAAAACTTTATTTCCATTTTGTTTAGTAATGGCGTCATCACTCATATGTAGGAACTGCCACTTCCGGTTGTCTAATTGACACCAAAATCTAGTCAGATCTAATCTAGGGTATCTTGTATGCAAAATTAAAAATTTTTTAATCCAGTAGTTTTTGAGTTATCGTTACTACAACATCCATCCGTGTTTATCCATTGAAAACTCACTACCCAATTTTTAGCATGATCACTATACCTCTCTTATCTGAGAGGCGAGAGGTAAAAATTGATGTCATTCCTCATCTCAATTTTATCCATTAATTGTTACAACAAATTTACGTCAACTTTACGAAAAGACCTTACGATCACCCATCTTCCAGACTAGGAACTAAGAAATCAAAATTTCTATTCTCATGAAACTTTATCGTGTGATTTAGGACTTTATATGAAGCAAAAGCAATCAACATCTGAATATCCTCGTCCGAGAATCCACCACCAATTTGACACTGTGCAAGTTAAGATCATTGTATAAAACATTATAAAATAAAACATTATAAAAACAAATGCATTCTTTTAATCATTTTTAAGAAATTTTATACAGGGTGTATTAATGATGGGTGGGTGGACGATAGATGCTTCCTTCCCTATTTGATATATGTAGGTAAAAATGTCTCAAATAAAAGTTGTAAAGAGCAATGAAACCTATGTTATTTGATACTTGATTTTGTTGATAATAAATAATTAATGTGATTAAGCTCAAATCGTTATATTATGGATTCGTTCCACGAATATAATTTGAAATATATCAGAAGTAGAATATAAAATAAAAAAAAATTTGGACGGCAGTCAAATTGATTTTTTATGTAATTAGAAACAATTGACAAAAAATCTGTAATATATTTCAAAACCCGTCCTTTCTTTTTTTTTCGGGTTAAGGAAATTAAACTCAAAATAAACGTTATATTTGTTTATTTCATAGTTCCAGGGATTTTTTTCCTTGTTTTTCTTAAAAAAACTTGGCTTTTCTTGGGGTTCCTTTAATCTTCCTTCTCCAAAAAAATGTAGTCCAAGAAACTTGATCCAAAGGAGAAACTGAAGAACTGTAGTCCAAGAAACTTGGTCCAAAAGAGAAACTGTAGTCCAAGAAGGAAAACGAAGTCCAAAGGACTAATTGACGTCCAGAGAAAAAAGTAATTCCCAGGAAAAAGCTCTTTGGCACAGGAAAAAAACTTCGGCTTACATCTATGTCAACTTTTTATGTACTAATTGGTAAAGCATATGGTAAAAATGCATACAAGGTTATCAAAAGTACGCAAACTTTGATCAACTTGTATACATTTTGTTCCTATATGCCACTAAGTAGAACATAAAAATACATCAGGTTATCCATGTCTCAAATGTCGTCAACCAATGAGTAATGAAACACACAAAGTCCAGTACCACAATATATATTTTTTGCTAAATTGTTTTAGTGAAATTGGCAACTAGTTTTGGCTTCCGCCATCATCAGGCCTACAATAGCGCTCGTTAATACAACAGGTACAAAATTATTAATAATAAGAGATATAATTAAAGTTCAACAGTTAAAATTTAAACATACTGGTACTGATAAATTTAAAAACAATTAAGTTAAAGTATAAAATTCAAACGAATACGTTCATTGTGAGGACACAAAGAGTGTCTAGGAAATAAAAAGTATTCGTAACGAAGGTGATAGAAGGGGATCAGGAAGAACCTGACCCAAACAAGCCAACATAGGCATAAGATGTGATAAGGCACGGGGGCCAATGTTAAGATAGGGATATGTAAGCCGTTTTATCGGATTTTATGTGGATGAGCTGGAGTTGAAATCATTTGATTTTCAATTGTGTATAACATCAAAACCATGTATTTTATATTACAGGATGAATTTAAAAATTAAAAAATACGGGGTGTTTTATTTAAAAAAGCATAACTTTCATAAGTCACAGATTTATCGGTAGTTATTTTTGCTCTTTACAAATTTTATTTAAGAAATGTATGCCAATAGGGAAGCATCTATCGTCCACCCACCCATCGACGATACACCCTGTATAATTAATTTGTGAAAATATTCTGAAAATATATAAATGTCAAACTATATTAGATAATCTGTTATCTTCTTTTATTCTAATTTTCTAAATACAAAATATTTTTTTTAATAAAACAACTATTTCAAGAGTAAATTATTTATTATAATTCACTACAGTTTTACATATATAACTATATTATAATTTTTAATTTTTAATGTTTTGTTTGGCCTCTGGAGCTGTAATAAGTGGTGTTGTTAGGATTTCCTTGGTTGGATTTGTTGTCGTTATCTTTTTGACTCATTGAATATCCTCCAGAATTTTGGGAACCACCTAGAAATAAAATCGTTATTTGGTTATTTTATTTCAGATAAATAAAATTAAAATTAAAAAAAAATCATGAAAGGCTATAAAATGAGAACTGTCGAATTTGTGAATTTTTTTAATTCAAAATTTTCATAATTACAACAATAAAATAAAAATAAAAATCATTAAAATGAGAATATAGTCAAAATTGTGAATTTTTAATTCAAAATTTTCATAATTACACGATTTTTCTATTTATTCAGTTTTATTGTGTTTGTAAAGTAAAAATGGATATTATCGTAAAACACGAACATTTATAGATGTTTTGAGAAACTCGAAAAATCTAAATTTCATGATATTATTAATATTAAAAATTCAATAAAAAATCGATTAATTTATTTATAATGTCTTGTTGTAACAAACGCTTTTAAAAAAAATTAATTACTTATAACTAATACTAGTTTTACGAGACATGCTAGTTTATTAGGTATATCATTAAAATGATAAAATGGGTCGGGACCCTCTACTTATCTAAAAGAAGAAAATTAAGAACTAGATTATACATGGCTAACGAGAGGAATTTAATTTCTGAAAAAATTAAAAATTAATTAAGATCAAAATTTTGCTAAATAAAATAATTAACGCATTTAAAGTGTAACGGGTGTAAACAAGTATTGGGATACTCTTATATTTTTAAAGATATTGAAATGATAAACACTGTTTATTTAAATTGGATGTCATATACAGGGTGTTTGAGAATTAGACGTTCAACTGTTTATAAAATAAAGAATATCTAGGCCAGGAATCAATATTTAAAAGTCGAGTTTTCGAAATACAGGGTGTTAAAGTTAATAAATAAAAATAGTTTTTTTGCTGTAAATTTTTAAAAAATAAATATTTTATTACGAAACTTTGCAGATAGACGAACTACCCTCATTGCGGCGTTCCAGTTGGGTATGGCCGCATATTGTGCCCCCAATTTTCTACTCCACTGGATACATTTTCAAAATTGTTTTTTTTTTCAAATTTCTTGTTTAATTATAACTTTTGATATGGATAAAATTAATAGTTCTTGAGAAATATTAGATGGAAGTGAAGTGTGTTTCAGTATACTGTATTTCAGCATTTTTATTTTTTTTTATTATTTATTCTTTTTAGGTAATTCTTTCTTTTGTTCAAGTCATTTCAGCATATTGAATTGGAGATACTTATAACACAATATTTATGTTAAAAAAAGGCAGAAGAGACAAAAATGCTATACTGAAACACTCTTATATGTGCCTCACTTCCATGTACTTTTGCTCAATTTTATCCATATCATATATATTCAATAAATTTTGAAAATTGGTGTGAAAATTGGGGGTAAAATAATCGGTCACACCTGTTGTAAAGTCACCCTTTACACCCTCTACGAGGTCTTAACTATTATATATAGGGTATACTATATTATTATATTGTTTATATTATATTTTATTGTTATAACATTTTTCCACGTGTATTCAATTTCACAATTTAGTTCTCATTGTATTATTTTCTAATTCTATGAAAAAGCTGACTTTCGGTTTCTAGTTGCAAAGTGCACTATGAAATTGTTGTCTCGTTTTGATTGGTTAAAAGTGGTTACGTACAAGGCGTCAGTCATGTGACTAGGGTCGCTAATAAAACCGAAAGTCAGAGCTAATTCGTGGTCACTTTGGTCACTTTTGTCATTTTAGTCATTTTGTTCATGCTTCTTTTATTCGCCGATTTGATCATTTTTATTTTAGTCATTGTTCAGAAATTACATTGTTTATCTAACCTAACTCAAAATCCTGTTAGGATATATATATGAAAATACGAAAATAAAGTAGTGAAAAGTGATCTGCTGTGTTAGTTACTCGCCCTTTAACGCCTCATAAAAATTGGCAATACAACACATCCAATTGGTAAAAGGTTTTGAAAAATATGTCTCGTCACAATGAGGGTCGTTAGTACTAACCCAGCTGCAAATTTTTGTTAAAAAATATTTATTTTTGAAAAATTTACTGCGAAAAAAGTATTTTTATTTATTAACTTTTACACTCTGTATTTAGAAAACTTGAATATTGATTCCTGACCTAGATATTCTTTATTTTATTTTAGAAGTTGAACCACAAATTCTGAAACAAATATATTAAATTGTATCTTGGATCGTAGATCTTTTTGACCTAGAGATTAATAACATTCCAACAAAAATAAGATAAAACCGCGCCTAAATATAATTTTTTTAATCAAAATGTTCAACATTCCGCAAAATAAAACCGGTAAAACACGTTGTTTATTCAAAAAAAAAAAATTCGCCCCTATATGAAAATAATTTTTTTGTTCAAAAATGGTAACCTTTTCCGAAAACGGTAAAACATTTATGTTTTATTTTTCCATAAGATTTGATTTTTTTTTTAAACAAAATAAAATATTTAAAAATATATAACTAAAAAATGCTATTTGACAATTTAAAATTATTTGTACAAACGGAAGAGTATAATTAGTTATCGACTTGGAACAAAATTTTAATCTCTGTACATTACCAGAAAAACAGAATATACATATGTATAAAAAATACTTACTTGACCAGTCGGACGGTCTACTCTCCTGTCCTCTGCTGCTCCAATAAGTGGAATTATTAGGGTTCATTTGATTTGAATGATTTGGGTTATTCATTTTGTTTGTATTTTTATAACACCGTGTTCTATAAGAAAAGCTAAGACAATGATTGAACAGTTTCGAATTAGATCCTTTTATTTACGAATATCTGGGAATCCCCCGCTTCATTTATCATGTTTAACCTTGCGAAATCTAAATATAAATAAAATTGACAAATTAATAAGAAAAATATTATTTTTATCATTTTGGCATTATAATAGTCTTGTCATTTAATTTAATTTATTCATTTTGTTCTTATTTTGTAATAGGTGCTCAATAAGAAAAGTTAGAACACTAGGATTGCAGTTGCGAATCAGTGTTGCCAGAGTGGTACTATAGTACCAGATGTACTCCTTTGATAAATGTGGTACCCAAATTAGTTTCTCGATACAATTTGTTTATCGCTGATTTCAAACACGAAATCAAAATATCTACAGCAGATGACTATGAAAAGAGAGCTTATAAAAATTTGTACTAGAAGTGTCAGTCTGTTTTTAGTTTCTCTATGATGTATACGAAGTAAATCACATGGGCCTCTAGCGGTTGATATTAAAACTAAATGAACAGAAAGTTCTCTGTCTCTCTCAAATTATTTGACTTTTGCCTCGTTTCTGCCCATTCAGCCAAAGAAATGAAAGTTGCCTAGGGAAAGTGGTACGCTGAGGCAAAATTTAATACATTTTTATCGAGTTCGTAGTAGGTACTCAAAAAATTTCCAACCTGGCAACACTGTTGCGAATTAGCTAGTTTTATTTACGTCGTGGGAATCCCAGAGGGTCTGTTTAATCTTGCGAAACGTGAACTACCTAATTTTCAGCATATAAAAAATAAAATTATCTATTCTGAAAACACTTGATTATATAAAATTATACGGGGCGAGACGTGACAAATTAATAAGAAAAATATTCTTTTTGACGCTTTATCATTTTAATATAAAATAAGTGGAATTTTGAGTGATGTCAAGTGATGTGTGTTATTCATTTGGCTTTTATTTAACCGATGTGAAAATGCATGATACTAAATATAAATAATATTATATAGGGAGACATAACAAGAAAAATTATTCTTTTTGACATTTTAATAAAAGTCTAATAATAGGTTTTTAATCGTAATTTATTAGATAAAACTGACGTTAAAAAAGAGCTTCCAAAGGCCCTTTTTGTATTTATTTTAAAATTATTTCTATTTGTATAAAAGACGGCTGGAATTGACTCAACTACTTTTTAAATTTCCGAGTATTGCAATTACAATACTCAAATTTCTGGTTCTGTTACTGAATTCCTCTATTCATACCTATATCGAAAATAGGAGTAGGGATCTGTTATTGTTTATCTCATAATGAGGAACAACCTTATTGATAATCCTATTAGGGTAGGTACAAATTCAACGAAAATATCTTGTATCGTATAACTTTTACCCTATCGTTGTCTGATGAAAAACAACTTGGGTCAACACTTCCGAATACATTTACAATATAATTTGAAAGACGAAAAATTAGCTACAATTTTGAAACTGAATAATTTTAGTTGATCCAATAGGTACAAATATTAATAATACAGCAATCCCTTATAGCAGAAAAGGTCCGACTGACGTTTTTTTATGGATCATTTAACGTCTGAACGTCCGAGGATCAAATTAAAACGTTTTATAAACGTTTCTGCAAGAACGTTTTTAAAAGGGACATAAATAACCGTCCAAAATATGTCGAGAAAACGTCTAAACTCATACATTAAAAACAAAACTTTTTTACCCTATAGTACCTACGATAAAAAACGACTACTAAACGTTTTTTTTAAATGTCCATATCAGAATGTTTTTCATAAAATCACAATAGGAGCGTTTTTAAAAAGTTTTATTTGAATCCTTTTTATATCCAACAGTAAAAACGTTCAAAAAACGTTTTGTTTAGGTCTTTAAAAGAATGTTTTCAGAAAGTGCCAGATATTTACGTTTTTTTTAACGTTTTTGTATGTCGTTTTTATAATCACTGTAAAAAATGTTTAAAAGACGTTGTAGTTTTATTTTGGCAAAACCCTATAATATCACGAAAAGTCCGATTGACGTTTTTTTATGGTTCCTTTAACGTCTGAACGTTTTTAAAATGGGCATAAAGAACCGTCCAAAATATGTCGACAAAACGTCCCGAACTTATAAATTAAAAACAAAACATTTTTTACGAAACGGTACTCAGACGTTTTTAAATCCTACAATTAAAAAAAACCAGCTAAACCTTTTTTAACGTCCATGCGTTAGAATGTTTTTAAATCCACCAGTAAAAACGGTCAACAAATGTTTTGTTTAGGTCCTTAAAAGTATGTTTTCAAAAAAAGTCAGAAAGTTACGTTTTTTAAATGTTTTTGTAAGTCGTTTTTATAACCACTGTAAAAAACGTTCAAAAGACGTGTTTTTGTATCCGCAAAAGTAAAAGTGGATGTTCTAAAATATGTCCAAAAAACGTTTTTTGTAGAGCCATTTATTTAGTCCGTTATGAAATGTTTTTAAAACGTCTTTTTTCGATGTCTATATGAAGTTATAAATTCTGACATTTGCACTAGAGAAAAACGTTTTATAAACGTTCTTGGGTACATTAATGAACGTTTTTAAAATGTCCCGACGGTCGGTTGTGTACGTTTTTAAGACGTTTTTTTAAACGTTTCTGTTATTATCAATTTATTTATCTTGCACAAATTGATCTATAATAGTATATTATATCATATTCAGTATGGACTTTCTGACACAATGCTTTATTTCCATAATTAAAATTAGCCATTAACGACACTGGAATTATTCTTACCTTTATCAATATTGCTTAAAATCTAATTAGACTTGGACAGGAATGTTTAGTGAAAATCCATTTTTAGCTTTTTCTTTTTTACCGACAAAAAATTTTAGAATATTTTCACATATTTTTATTTATGTAAAGTACAGGATACTTCAGGGATCCACCGAATGAGAATAAGAGCGACTAACCGCAGAACACGCTCCGCGACGTTTCCAAATGTCGTCTCTATCCACGATGTATAATCGTCAATTAAATTAAATATAACATAACTTGTTCTAGTGGAATATTATTCGGTTAAGTATAGTTTCAGTTTGTATTAAGAGTAAATTTTTATTTAATTTATTTGGTTCGAAAATTAACTTCATCATGAAAAAAAAAATTAAAAAAGAAAATTAAATTACTACTGCATACAAACCGATATTTGGCAACATCGCAGAGGTCGGCCTGCGGTTAGTCGTTCATCGTTCTGCTGCTTGCTCGTATTTCGTATCGTCATCGTCACATCGTAATCTCCTACCCTACCCTATCCTCAGTGTTGCCGATTGGCGGATAAATATCCGATTTGCGGATAATTTAATACTATTGTGGATAATTTTCTCACCCAACCAAAAAACCTGATAAAAAACGGATAATTTAAATCTGACATGAACCGTAAAATTAACATCAATATTTTCAGTTGAAAATGGTAAATATGGGATTTTACAAGGCAAAGTATTATTTTGAATTTGGCAACAATGTTGTAGATTCTTGAAGGCAAAAATGACAAGATTTTGACATTCATTTGTTTGGATTAGACAACATTTTGCTTTTTAGTTCTCAGCCTTAAATTTAGACCATTTCGTCGCTTATTATCGTGACACACGTCAGTACAAAAACATGCAAAATGGTTTTCTATAATACCTCGAGCGTTATTGCTGTTCTGCTGTTTTGTTGGGAGATTAATTCCCATGAAAGGTTTAGAAAAAACACACTGTTCACATAAACTTATAATGAACTATAAATATTTTAAAAACAAAATTAATATATTGCGACAGGCGACTGCGACTACCACTGTCTGTGGTTCAGATCTTAATGCTAGTTAAAAAAAATAAAAAATGTCTTTTCCCCGAGTTATCTTCTTCTCTTTCTTCGCTTTTAGTAAGGTGACTCTCTGTTATTAAAATAGGCAGCAGCATATTATAGTGAATTCCCAACATGCCGGCCGCCTTGGAAGATGTTAAAAACACTTTCAACAAAAATAGTTTTTTAAAAACATTATTAAAGTACAACAAATGTTATTCGTTCATTGGTAAGATACAAATTTTTGAAATTGGTCTTTTTAGTACACCAGTATCAGTTTGAACGCTCACAACGCGCACAATATTGTCCTTGCCCGGATGTAGCTCAATGATTTTTCCAAGTCTCCACTGGAGTGGAGGTAAGTTGTCATCCTTCAGAAGAACTACTGTGTTAATTGTATAAATGGTTTGATGATCCTTTCTCCATTTAGCTCGAACTTGTAACTCGCAGAGGTATTCCGTATGCCATCTTTTCCAAAAATGTTGAGTAATTTGCTGAATTCTCTCAAACCGTTTGAGTCGGTTTTCGTTAACTGGAATGTAATTGGGTTCTGGAACTGCTGTCATTGATCGACCAATCAAAAAGTGAGCTGGCGTTAAAGGATTTAGGTTATCAAGGTTAGAAGTTAGAGGACAGAGAGGTCTGGAATTCAAAACAGATTCGATTTGAGTGAGAAGTGTGCTAAAATCTTCGTAAGTGAGATGTGCATTTGCTATCACTGCTTTCATGTGACGTTTTGCGCTTTTTATGGCAGCCTCCCACAGCCCACCGAAATTTGGAGCCCTTGCTGGAATGAAGTGCCATGTTATGTTATCTTTTGACAAGAAATTACTAATATTTTCTGATTCTTGTTGTAAAAATGTTTGTAAATTTTGAAGTTCTGAAGCAGCTCGCACAAAATTTGTTCCATTATCAGAAAACATATTGGCTGGTTTGCCACGCCTACTAATAAATCTTTTAAAAGTAGCTGTAAAGCTAGCAGAATCGAGATCAGAGACGGCTTCGATATGACAAGCCTTTGTAGCTAAACAAATAAATAAACATACGTACGCTTTAATAAGCTTTGCTCCACGTAATTTTCGATCTTTGATCAAAAATGGACCTGCGTAGTCCACCCCTGTATTAAAAAATGGAAAAGTTTGATTTATTCGATAGTGAGGCAAATTACCCATCAAGTATTCATTAGTTTTTGGTTTTAGCTTGAAACATATTACGCAATCTCTAACAACTCCTTTGGAGATATTGCGCCCAGATAAGGGCCAAAATTTTTCCCGAATAGATGCTAATAGCATCGTTGGTCCGCAATGAAGTAATTTAACATGCTCGTCTCTTAGTATTAATTTTGTAATAAAATTTTTGTTTGGTAAAATGATCGGATGTTTTTTATCGAAATTGTGACTTCCTTGTTGAAGTCGACCACCGACTCTTATTAATTTGTCTGAATCAATAAATGGATTTAATGAAATAATTGAACTACGACTGTTTAAGTTTCGTTTTTTTGTTAAATCATGATATTCGTGAGGAAAAGCTTCCTTTTGTACAATTTTGATTATTATTTTTAATGAAGTTTGTAATTCATTTGGTGTTAAAGTACCATACGTTCGGTTATTTGATTTGGAAAGTGAATTTTTAATGAACCGCATACAAATTGCTATTACTCTTTGAAGTTTTAAGAAACTTGAATATTTTTTCAATATAGGAAAATTAATACTAGAATGGTTTACAATTATACGCTGTTCTGGCATAATTTCGTTTTGAAACGGTTTCATTAAATTTTGATTATCTTTCAAGTCTTGACGAAGCCAAGCCGGGCCTGACCACCAAAGTGTAGAATTTTTCAAAGTTTTTAGATTGGTACCGCGCGACAATAAATCTGCTGGATTTTCGTTTGACGAAACGTGTCGCCAATCATCTAAGTTAGTAAGTCGTTGTATTTCGCTTACGCGATTTGCTACAAAGGTTTTCCATCGATTAGGAGATGCTTTAATCCAAGAAAGTGTTATTTCGGAATCTGACCATAAGTAGAATTTTGTAAATTTTATTTCGAGTGAATCGCGAACCTTTTGTACCAATTGAGATAATAAAAGAGCGCTGCAAAGTTCTAATCTTGGCAATGTCACTTTTTTAATCGGCGCAACCCTACTTTTTGCACACAAAAGTGCGACAAAATACTGTCCTTGAAATTTAGTTCGAATATAGATGCAAGCACCGTATGCCCGTTCGCTTGCGTCTCCGAAGCCATGAATTTCGATCGTTTCATAATTTGAAATCGTAACACACCTAGGTACTGAAATAATTTGTAAATTAGACAATTCAGCTTTAAAATTTGACCAAACATCTTTTAACGGTAATGGAATGTCATCATCCCAATCAATTTTTGCTTCCCATAGACTTTGAATTAACAGTTTGGCTCTAATTACGAGTGGTCCTAATAAACCTAGAGGATCGAAAATTTGAGAGATTTCGGATAATATTTTCCGTTTGGTAATTTTATTATTGTTAGAGGTAAAAGTGGAATATTGAATTGTGTCTAGATTAGAATTCCATTGAATACCTAATGTGTTATTGGATTCATTGTCCCCTATTTGTAAAATACTAACATCTAAATTTTCATTTATTTTAAATTTTGAACATAATTCTTTTTTATTACATAACCATTTACGAAGTTGAAATCCAGCCGTTAAAAGTATGTCACTGACCTCTTTTTGTAAATATAATAATTCTTTTTCAGAATCACTACCACATAAAAAATCGTCGACGTAAAAATTATTTTTAATTGCATGCGATGCAAGAGGTTTTGAAGCTTTGTGAATGTCGGCTAGATAAGACAAACATTTAGTTGCTAGATAAGGGGCTGAGGCAGTGCCGTATGTAATTGTTTTTAACTCAAAACATTTTAGTATTTCATTTGGACTTTGACGCCAAAATATTTTTTGAAATTTGCGTTGATCTGGATGAATTAAAATCATTCTGTACATTTTAGATATGTCAGCAGTCATAACAAACTGTCGTATTCTGAATTGTAATAAAATTGATAACAAATCGTTTTGTAGCGTTGGCCCTACACATTGAACATTATTAAGCGAAAGGCCACTGTCGGTTTTCATAGATCCATCAAAAACTACGCGTAATTTGGTTGTTTGACTATTTTCACGTAAAATTGCATGATGTGGTAAATAATACTCTAATTCTTCGAAATTATTGGATTCGGATATTTCTGTCATATGAGACATGTCTTGGTATTCTTTCATGAATTTTGCATACTGAATTTGAAGATTAGGATTTTTTTGTAATTTATTCTCTTGTGAGTAAAATCTTTTTAATGTTTGTTCACGAGATTGACCGAGATGATTGAGATTTTCCTTAAATGGAATTTTGACTATAAATCGACCCTCTTCGTTTCGCGTGTGTGTAGTAGAAAAATGTGTTTCACAAAATTGTTCGTCTTTGGATAAAATTTGTTTTGGATTTATTTCTTCAAGTTGCCAAAATTTCATGATTTCGTCATTAGACGTGACATCAGAATTGTTAGCACAAAAATAATTACTTGATTTTAGGTTTCGTATTGGCAAATTTAGTTGTCCCGCTACTATGTAACCGAATAATGTTTTTTGTAATATTAAATTTGAATTACCGATTTGAATTTTTCCTACTCTGAGAATTTCCCAAAAAATATTTGATCCTAACAAAAGATCTATCGGCCCTGAATTGCAGAAATTTGGATCTGCTAATTTAATATTATTTGGAATTTGAATATTGTTTATATCAAAAGAATGCGATGGTAGGTTTTCTGTTATTGAGGGTAAATGTAAGGGTCTCTTACTAAAATACTCGATTCATGAACTAAACTTTATTTCAATAATATTCAACACGTGTGCCAAGTCAGGCAGATTCCCTCTGAATGTCTCCAGTCTCTACCTGCTTCCCTCTTGCCTCTTCAAGAATGTCCCATATAAACATTCAATATCTATAACGATTTATGATACTATTAAGTGGCCCGGTCCAACGGCCCTTGGCTTATGATAATAATTCCTTACATTCGGCCAACCTGAAAACAAGTCCTGTCCTCAGGACCTACAAATATATCGGTCTAGTACAAACTGTATTCTGTCAACTGTAAACTTTATAAATTTCATTTTATCATGTTCATCAACTATGAACTATTGCAAACCGCAAAATTAACAATTTATTGTTAAACTACAAACTAAAATTGTAACACTATTTGCAACTTATTTATTATTGTCGCCAGCTAGGTACCATCTCTAATATCATACACCACCTGTGGACTAAAGTATTATTGCCAACTGCAATTGACAAACACCACATCGATGACTGTTATTTTATAACTATCGCAAATTAATTTTAAATTTTATCGCAAGCGGTAAATCATAAAGGTAATCGTAGACTATTACCAACTGCGAATTGCAACAATTGCAAACTGCAAACTTTAAATTTTATCGCTAACTGCGAATCGTAAACTTTCGCTATCTGCGACCTGTAAATATTAGGAACTTCGCAAACTACGTAACGTAACAATAATCGTATATACCAACTGTGATTTGTAACTATTGCCAACTGCAAAATTTAAATTTTATCGCTAACTACGAATCGTAAACTTTCGCTATCTGCGACCTGTAAATATTACGAACTTCGCTAACTACGTATCGTAACAATAATCGTATATACCAACTGTGATTTGTAACTATTGCCAACTGCAAACTTTAAATTTTATCGCTAACTACGAATCGTAAAGTTTCGCTATCTGCGATCTGTAAATATTACGAACTTCGCTAACTACGTGTCGTAACAATAATCATATATACAAAGTGTGACTTGTAAACATTGCACACTGCAAACTTTAAATATTTTCGCTAACAACGAATCGTAAAAGTAATAGTAAACTATCGCTATCTGCGATCTGTAAATATTGCAAAATGCAAACTTCGCTAACTACGAAACAATGACCACAGGTTTCCACTAACTGGGTAACTTAACTTACTATTACTTTTTTTTTTAACACAAAACAAACCGCAATTAAATATATACATAATATTCATTAACAGCACCTGTACTTTTTCTATATGTTACCCAGTTTCCTCTTAAAGGATGTTTATACAATACCAAGACGCAAACCCGTAAATCAGATAAAAATGGGATCTTGTTTAAAATACCTATTGAATGCACTCCCATCTGGGGTATTGTCGATCTCGACAAACTTAAGATAAACATTCAAAAATTCTCAGGTTACAACGGTCTTCGATAACTCGAGTGCCCACTTATTAGATCCATATAGGTACCCTTTTAATTTTCTTTTATCACAGATTCGAGTTTTGGTTTTACATTGACACCCTACCCTGTATTTTTGTTCCGCTAAACATATACATTCATAGTGCAATATCACATTACATAAAACACTTGGTTAATCTTAATATTACTATAACACGTTGGTGTTATATTATTACTTTTATGAATCTAAAAATCGACTCCACTTAATAACTATAATCAGGTTCATACATTTTTACATACAAGACTCGACTTACAATTTCAAACAGTTTCATTTAAAAATCAAGGAGTTGAGTAACAACTCCCAACTCATCACTTTAGGGTTACAACCCTCTCATAAAATCAAGGAGTTGGCTAACAACTCCAAACTTTTAATTAAACCTACAAAATTATCGTTACTTAAATGTTATCAAGTATGGCTACAATCTTATCAATACTACAAAATCAAACATAATCTTATCAATACATTAAAATTATAAACTTAGGGTAGAATAAATTATAAACTTGGGCTACAATCTTATGATTACTTCAAACTTACCCATTAAGGCTACGACCTTATTATCACTTGAACTTACCAACTATAAAGGCTGCAACCTTCAGTACTCTAAAATTATCATCTAAGGGTACCATAAATTATAAACTTAGACTAATACAATCTTATCGTTACTTCAGACTTACCAATTAAGGCTACGACCTTATTATCACTTTTAATTATCAACTGACGCTACGACCTTCAGTACTCTAAAATTCTAAACTTAGGCTCCAACCAAGGCTACGACCTGTCAAGTACTTCAAAATTATCAACGAAGGGTATAATAAATTACATTTTAGGCTACAACCAAGGCTACGACCTTTTAAGTACTTCAATATTAACAACGAAGATTATAATAATTTATAAACTTAGGCTACAACCAAGGCTACGACCTCTTAAGTACTTCAACATTATCAAATAAGACTACCATCTTATAAATACTTTAAAATTATCAAATAAGACTACCATCTTATAAATACTTTAAAATTATCAATTAAGACAACTACCTTATAAGTACTTCAAATTTATCAAATAAGACTACCATCTTATAAATACTTTAAAATTGTCACATGATACTTCTACCTTATAAGTAGGTACTTCAAATTTATCAAATAAAACTACCATCTTATAAATACTTTAAAATTGTCACATGATACTTCTACCTTATAAGTAGGTACTTCAAATTTATCAAATAAAACTACCATCTTATAAATACTTTAAAATTGTCACATGATACTACTACCTTATATAAGTACTTCAAATTTATCAAATAAGACTACCATCTTATAAATACTTTAAAATTGTCACATGATACTTCTACCTTATAAGTAGGTACTTCAAATTTATCAAATAAGACTACCATCTTATAAATACTTTAAAATTGTCACATGATACCATCTTATAAATACTTTAAAATTGTCACATGATACTTCTACCTTATAAGTACTTCAAATTTATCAAATAAGACTACCATCTTATAAATACTTTAAAATTGTCACATGATACTACTACCTTATAAGTACTTCAAATTTATCAAATAAGACTACCATCTTATAAACACTTGTCACATAAGACTACTACCTTATAAGTACTTCAAATTTATTAAATAAGACAACCACATTATAAGTACTTTAAAATTATCAAATAAGACAACCACCTAATAAGTACTTTAAAATTGTCACATGATACTTCTACCTTATAAGTACTTCAAATTTATCAAATAAGACTACCATCTTATAAATACTTTAAAATTGTCACATGATACTACTACCTTATAAGTACTTCAAATTTATCAAATAAGACTACCATCTTATAAACACTTGTCACATAAGACTACTACCTTATAAGTACTTCAAATTTATTAAATAAGACAACCACATTATAAGTACTTTAAAATTATCAAATAAGACAACCACCTAATAAGTACTTTAAATTATCAATTAAGACTAACTTGTAAGTACTTCAAAATTATCAAATAAGACAATCACATTATAAGTATTTTAAAATTATCAAATAATACTACTACCTTATAAGTACTTTAAAATTATCAAATAAGACGACCAGCTCATAAAAGTACTTAGAAATTATCATTACTTGAAACTTACTAATTAAGGCTACAACCTTATCACTTCAAATTTATTTTTCGTGCAGGTCACGCATAACTAGAGGCTTCCACTATTTTTTTAGAACACTAAAAAATATTTAAAACTTATTCACCAAGTTTTTTTTTTCATTGCCACTTGTAGTATAATCACTTCACGAGTAAATTAAAACTATTTAAAACTAACTTATTCACAAAGTTTTTATTTGCCACTCGTATTATGATCACTTCACGAGTATGTATACATTTATACATTTTTTTTTTTGGTAAATCCCACCGCTGCTATGTAAGGGTCTCTTACTAAAATACTCGATTCATGAACTAAACTTTATTTCAATAATATTCAACACGTGTGCCAAGTCAGGCAGATTCCCTCTGAATGTCTCCAGTCTCTACCTGCTTCCCTCTTGCCTCTTCAAGAATGTCCCATATAAACATTCAATATCTATAACGATTTATGATACTATTAAGTGGCCCGGTCCAACGGCCCTTGGCTTATGATAATAATTCCTTACATAAAACTAAGCATGAAATATATTTTTGATATGACTTGTCACCTGACGAAATATTTAGATTTGTTATGAATTGTACTTTAGTAGTAGCTTGACCCATGCCTGATATTTCGAAATTAATTTTTGTTAAATCTAATTTAAGTTTATCGCAAAGATCTTTAGTTACGAAATTACTCATTGAACCATTGTCTAACAGAGCACGGCACTGATGAATTTCACCTTGTTTATTTGTAATATAAACACTGACTGTGGATAAGAGATTTTGTGTTTTGACGCCTTCGATGATGTCATCAGATGTCGTTTGAGAAGACATAGCAGCTATTGACGAATCTGAATTTGAAGAATTTTGTAAATGGATCTCATTGTTTGCATTATGTGCGTTATGACTTGTAATTTCGATAGGGGCGCTTGGGGCAACATTTCGATTTACAAAAGAATTGTTAAAATGAAGCAGTGTATTATGTGGTTTATTACATTTTTTGCAATATGTTGATTGGCAACTTTTTGTAGAATGATTGGGTTTTAAGCAGTTTACACATAAATTTAGTTTTTTAACTTCGTTTAAGCGATTTAAAGGTTGTAATTTTAAAAATGACTGACAATAGTAAATGGAATGATTTTGTTTACAAAATGCACAATTTATTTTGAGACTTGATGCATACGCTGCTGAATAAGATTTTGGTTTAAATTCAGTTTTAGTATAATATTTAGAATCATTTGATTTTTTCTTTTCGGTTTCTTTTAGAAATTTGCAACGTTGTTTTAGAAATTGTATTAAATCATGCATTGTATTTTTTGTCAATTTTTTAGAACATTTAGAATCCCATTCATTTTGGGTAGATGAATCGAATTTGTCAGCGATTATTGGAATTAATAGTGTATCCCAACTTGAAACCGGTTCGTTTAATAATTCTAGAGATCTTAAATTATTCGTAATGTCATTAACTAACTTTTTTAGTTGTTCTGATGAAGCTTTGAATAGTTTTGGAAAATCTAAAATTGCCCTTATGTGCGAATTTACTATTAGACCGCTGTTTTCGTATTCGTCCTCTAAGGCTTTCCATGCAACGTCATAATTCTCATTTGACACCGGAATGGATTTGATAATTTCAAATGCGTCTTTGCTAAGATGTGATTTTAAATAATACATTTTTTGAATACTTGATAGATTTGGATTTGCGTCAATAACAGACTTGAAACCATCTCTGAATTCGACCCATTTTGTAAAATCGCCGTCAAATACCGGTAAATCGATTTTTGGCAGAATTGGAGTTTGAAAAATATTTGTTTGTAATTGTGACGACGCATTTGGTTGAATAAATGAATTATTTTGGTTTGGAACAGTGTCTATGCTTTCTGATTTTGGTTTTGCCAAATGGGCACAAGATTGTAAATATTGCTCCATTGTAGATGTTAAAGAATAATAACTTTTTTCAAATCGATCACGTTCATCTCCGTCAACTGTAGGAGGCTCCGTGTTTAGCTCAATGATATCTTGTATATCGTTAAATTGGTTTAGTAATGGAGTTAGATTCTCACATCTGAATTTTACTTGATTGAAATTTTCAATATTTGGTTCGTTTAAATTAATTGTTTTTATGTAATCATATATTCTTGTTAGATGTGACTTTATTTGACTTCGTTTAAATATTAAATCACTTAGAGTAAATTCTGAATTAGCCATTTTCAATCGAATCAGCTTGAATGATTAAAAAGGAAAAATGAAATAAAATTGGAATGAACTCACTTTGTTTATGGACTGTAATTGAAGATCTGCTTCGCTTCCCCCTGGTGTTTTTCTAATTTGTTTGTATTTGCACTTGCTGTGATCCGGCTGCGATTATGGACCAATGTTTTGTTGGGAGATTAATTCCCATGAAAGGTTTAGAAAAAACACACTGTTCACATAAACTTATAATGAACTATAAATATTTTAAAAACAAAATTAATATATTGCGACAGGCGACTGCGACTACCACTGTCTGTGGTTCAGATCTTAATGCTAGTTAAAAAAAATAAAAAATGTCTTTTCCCCGAGTTATCTTCTTCTCTTTCTTCGCTTTTAGTAAGGTGACTCTCTGTTATTAAAATAGGCAGCAGCATATTATAGTGAATTCCCAACATCTGCCGATCAATCAATATTGAATAATCAAAATACCTGTAATAATTTAATATATGTGTATGTTACCTTTTTTAATAAGAAAAAACGTTTAACCTTTGCTTTTATTCATCACCATAAAATACTTAATTGCGTTCTAAAGTCCAAAGTCCAGACCAACTCAAGGAAGTAGATAATTTTTTTTTCCTGGGGGAGGGGGGAGGAGTATTCTTTTTCCTGTCAGAGGTAATGAAACTTTTAGTCAAATATGTTTGTCCGTTTCTACTTTTCATATATTTTATTTCTTCTTTTCGTGCTATTTTTTGGTATCATGGGGTGGGTAATTACCCCCTTCACCTATTTCCAGATGGAATTGGTTGCAGATGAAAAATCCATTCAGGCTTTGAATTTCAAATTTCTTTATAAATAAATGTATTTTTGTTTTGTTTTTCGATTTTCTTCGTGAAAAAATGCACTTTTGCTTTGAATTTCAAATTTTTATGTGAAAAAATATTTTTTGTTTTGTTTTTTAGTTTCCTGTGGGGAAAAATACATTGTCCCTGTGTTTTATAACTTTCTGTGGGAAAAAATGCATTGTTGCTTTTGTTTTTTCAAATTTGTGTGTTTAAAATGCATTTTTGCTTTTTTTTCCAATTTTTTGTAGGGAAAAATGAATTCTTGTTTTCTCTTCAATTCATATTTTAAAACTGCATTTTTGCTGTTTTTCTGTGAAGTGAACTACAGCAACTCAACAATTTACCGAAAAATTAGTAATTCTAAATTTTAACCTGCTTCTTTTTTTTTCAAAATTAACAGTGGAAAATTGCATTCCTGTTTCTTCTTTTCAAATTCGAGTGTGGGAAAATGCATTCTTGCTCATTTTTTTCAAATTCAAGTGTCGAAAAATGCGTTCTGTCTTCTTTTTTTCAAATTTCAGTGTACAAAAATGTATTCCTGCTACTTTTTTCTAAACTAACAGTGGAAAAATGCATTCTTGCTCTTTTTTTCAAATTTAACTCTGGAAAAATGCATTTTTTCTTCTTTTTATTCAAATTAATCTGTGGAAAAATGTATTCATGTTTTTTTTCATTCCATGTGTGATTTTTTCTAGGCATTTTTAGATTTTTCTTCTAACTGGTGAAAAAATTTATTTTTGTAAAACTTTGCACTTTATATATGTTTTTTCCTTATTTTCGTTTTCATTGGAAGAATTTTAGGAAAAACTTTCCCCATTGGAAACTGTGGGCATTTTTATATAATTTTTCCTTGATTTTCTGCTGAAAAATACTTTTCGACGTTTATTTCTTTCATTTTCTGGAGTTTTCCGTGAATTTTTTTCACCTCCGGATCTGTTTCAACAGTGATTCTATAATTGTATCTAAACTTTCATTTGCGAGAGTGATTATCTGATTGATTATTTTCTCCCAACCCTCGCGATGAAACGCTATTGTGAAACACGCTGTATACAAGAGCGTAGATATAACTTGTTTCCTGGGGGGAGGGTAATTTTTTCCTGGGGGCGGAATAATCAAACTTTTAGACAAATATATGTGTTCGTTTCTACATTTCAAACATTTTATTTCTTCTTTTCGTGCTATTTTTTTGTTATTCTGGGGGTAAGTACCCCATTTACCCTCCCCATATCTACGCTCTTGGACCAACTAAAAATAAGATGTATAAACAAGTAATTTTATAAAGTTAAAAAATCGGATAATTTTAAGATAAAATAAGGATCTTTTCATTTCATCCATTGGCAACACTGCCTATCCTATCGCGCGCGTTTCCTTTCAGGTACAATAACAGGCTTAGCTAGACGTTTGGGAATCCCACAAATTTACGAATATATAAGAATCAACTTGATATCTTTTAATAGCAGTCGTATTTTACGAAATTTTCTTGCAAGTTGTGTTATTAAAAATGGATAATAATCGTGCAAATCAAATCAATCCAAATCATTCCAGTTTTTGGCAAAGTAGGGGACATGAGGATCGCCCGTCAAATTGGGCGAGTAAGTAAAACAATATTTATTTGATTTATATTAATTAGGTTCAAATATTTTTCATAAATAAAATTAAAATTAAATATAAAAATATACAGTAAAATATAAGTATATTATTTAAAAAAATCTATTTTGTAATAGAAATAACTGGAATTTGGAATTTCTAAAAACAACAATTACATAACATTTATCAGTCGTATACGGAGTTTATGAGAATATATACCTTTATTTTTGACAATGCATACCGAAAATTGTTATTAGGTCGTTTAGAATTAAAAACTTTAAATTTTTAGTCATATCCATCTATTCTAAAATTTTTGGTTTTGTTATTTTTTCTACACTCACATTTATGTACAATAATATTAGTACACCATATAAAATATTCTACTAATATTTATATGAATAAAATTTTTAATAAATGAAATAAGTCTTGTACTACATAAATATAATTAGTAATATTTTATTAAACAGACTAGTTTCGGCTGACAAGCCATCTTCAGGCCATATAAAGGTTAATTGAAGTGAACAAATAATCATAGTAGATCCATTAAAAATTATATAATGGTAGGAGGTATTTGTATAATTAGGAAATAATAAGAAAGGAGAGGAGTATCAAAAGGAGTATAGAACATGAAAATTGATAAAAAAATTAAAAATTACCACGACAAATTTTTCATTTTTTCAAAAATTTATAATTTTGTAGAAAGTAAATATTTACTTATATTTTTTTTTATTACTCTTACTGTCAGTAGATAGAACGTCCTTTAACTTTAAAGATTCAATTACTAAAGGCGATGACGTTTAGAATAAAATTTAACAAGATGATTTCTTGTACAATTGTCACAATCTAAACGTCATTGTCATTAGTTACAGAACCGTTAAAGTTAAAGGACGTTCTATCTACTGACAATTAACGTTATAAAAGTTTGGAATTTTAAACAATCGAGAAATTATGAATTCGGCTAAACATTATTTAAGACATTAGGAATTAGTAATTGATGGACTGGGTACATATAATTTAATCCGGTAATCCCCTCATAAAATAAAAATCTGATGTGGCCAGCACATGACCTCTCGCCATTTTTGAATCAAAAATTTACAGGTTGACACAAAAAAGTATGAAAAAAAATTATATTTTTGTAAATCTGGCAACAATGGCAAAAGTTTCGAAAATTTTAATGAGATGAAAATAAACTATAGGGTATACAAAATATATGTATAAAACTTTATTGCCGTTTTGTATAATAATGGCGTCATCACCCATAGCAACTGCCACTTCCGGTTGTGCGATTGGCACCAAAATCTAATCAGATCTAATCTAGGGTATCAGAATCCTGTATGCAAAATTTCAAATTTTTTTATTTAGTAGTTTTTGAGTTATCGTTACTACAACATCCATCCAAACACACACACACACACACACACTAACACACTAACACACTAACACACTAACACACACACACACACACACACACACACACACACACACACACACACACACACACACACACACACACACACACACACACACACACACACACACACACACACACTAACACACACACACACAGACATCATCGCGAAAATATTAAAATCGTATTCTAGGGACCCCAAAACGTGTTTATCAATTGAAAACTCACTACCCAATTTTTAGCATGATTCCTATACCTCTCTTATCTGAAGGGCGAGAGGTAAAAATAGTAATACGTACGTACTTTCTGTTTTTCAAAAACTTGGAAACTCAAGAACTTTAAAAATTACACAGGCCAACAAAAAAAAATGTTTGTGAAAACTTTTAAAAAAAAAATTACCTAAATCTTATATATTTTTGGATGCTGAAACCGTATTCGTTTTATTCTATTACCCACCATTCTCTCACATTACGACATCGATTACATATTTCAAAAAATAGGGTAAAATTGATCTATAAAAATTAAAAATTCATATTTCTTTTTATTTAGTTATAATTTTCTTTTACAATAATTTTTAAATACCAAAATGTGAATATTAAATGCTCATTTTTACTTTCCGAACAACAGAGTTGTATAGAAGGAAAGTATTGCGATCATGATATTTTGACCATACCCAGATTTTAACGGATCTTTACGTTTTGAGGTCACCTGAATCCATTTATACCATTTTTAGCATGATGTCTGTCTGTGTGTGTGTGTGTGTGTGTGTGTGTGTGTGTGTGTGTGTGTGTGTGTGTGTGTCTGTGTGTCTGTGTGTGTGTCTGTGTGTCTGTGTGTGTGTGTGTGTGTGTGAACACGATAGCGTCTAAACGGCTGAACCGATTTAGATGAAATTTTATATACATATTTAGGGTAGCAAGGAGACGACCTGTATAGATTTTGGAGTTAATCGGACAACCGGAAGTGACAGTTGCTATAAGTGGTGACGTCATTACTAAACAAGATGGCAATAAAGTTTTACACATATATTTTCTATACGTTATAGTTTAATTTCGAATGATTAAAATTTTTAAAAACTTGCCATTGTTGCCAGATTTATCAAAAAGTATTTTTTTTTCATATTTTGCTTAAATAACCAAAATAATGCATTTTTATGAAAAATTACGGGATATGAAAGTTGTAGAACATAAAATTTTCTACACATTTTGTCATTACCGGTTTTTTGAATTCCTCATAGTTTCGCCGCTAGAGGGCGTGAAAAAAATTTATATAGACATTTTTGTGACTTTTTTAGATTTTAAGACAAAATTATGGATTTTTATGAAAAATTACATGATATCAAAATTGTAGAACATAAAATTTTCTATAAATTTTGTCTTGACTATTTTTTCAAGTTGCGCATAGTTTCGCCGCTAGTTTTTATTTTAATTTTTATCTTTATTAAATTATTATTTTTTAGTTAAATTTTTATATTAAAAATTTAAAAAAAATATCTTTAAATTTGTAATAATTAATTTTATTATTATATTTTTTTTCAAAATTTTATTACAAAAATTTTGGAATTTTTAAAAAATTGGCTAAGAAATTTAAGATTATATTACGATTTTAAAATAAATTGAATAACTTCTAAAATATTAAAGTTATTGAAATGGGATTTTCACCATTCGAAAGATAATATAAAACTCTAAATTTTAAATATATTTTAGTTTCTTAAAATTTAGACTTGTAATTATTGTTGCCAAAATTAAGAATTTTTTTAATTTTTTTTGTAATTTCGTTTTATCAATAAGTATAAAATAAATGAAAAAATTAAATAGCATATCCGAAAAGGATCCAAAAGTACTATGTGTGTAAATTATTTCATAATTTTAACATAGTATTTGTAAAAGTTATAGCAAAAAATGAAAAAAGTTAAAACAATTCAATGGATACCCATGAATTTTTGAAAAAAAACTTGATTTTTTTTTAGTTTTTTAAACTAACTTTATTAATGCATTTTGAAACAAAAAAGGTCTGTTTCCCATTTTGAATAAAATTGAATGAGATATTAATTATTTATTGATTTTAAAATTATTCAAAAATAGGTTATATTTGTTTTAAGGTTCAAATTTACATTAAAAATTTTAAAAAAATTACCATTAAATTTGTAGTAAAAAACTCTATAATTGTGATTTTTTTCAGAATTTTATTCAAAAAACTGTAGAATTCATAATTTTTTTTTTAAATTTAATATAAGTTTAAAAAAATTGAATTACTTTAAAAATATTAAAGATATTAAAATGGGATTTATACCATTCGATAGGTAATATAATTAATGTATTTTAATGCAGAAAAATTAAAATAAGCGATTAAACAATTACTTTACTATGAGTGTTCGGAAAGTTGGGTGGGATTACCCCCTCATTTTTTTCGCTTCTGTATTAAATACCATTGTTTAATATTTTGGAAATGGCTGCTACCCCTTTTGACTCCTCGTAACTAAATGAGACTAGCCTCATTTTGTTTCTACTATATTTAGATAGTTGTATACCGATTTTTAAGGTGATAACTTTTCCCTTTTATACCAAATAAGTTTTCCTGGTATTAATATAGCTGCTACTCCTATTAGACCCACTTTTACTGCCCGTGTAGACCCTGCGTAAGTGAAAAAAACCAGTTTAATTTTGTTTCTCTTAATACATTTTCTATAATAAAATATCTCGTTTTCTTAAACATTTCTGTGTTATTACAATAATAATAGTACAATAAGTAAATCTCATTTTTCTGGTTGAGTAAGTTTATGTGGTTAATCACTTTTAGAGTTTTCGAAGAAAAAAACTCTTATAAGATGGTTTTGTCCGTCCGTCCGTCTGTTAGCCTGATTCAACTCGAGAACCGTTAGAGATAGAGTCGAACAAACAACGGCAATCGGTTCAGCATTGTTAAAAACCCCGAAAATGTTATTAATCTTTGACCTATGTTTACTTTCCCGCTACTTATACCATATATACTGTAGAATACAAGGAATATCCCTATATAAAAGTTTATTTTCTTAACATTAAATTTTCAAAAACTCGAAATTACAGCAAAAATATTGTCGTTTTCCACTTGTTTCATATATAATCTCTTGATTTATAAAATTTAAACGCACCCAAATAATTCTTCGGTAAATCGGACGCTAGCTTTTGGCTGCCAAGTTCTCACACCCGTTATAATGTTGGGTTTCCTCTTCCTCGCTTTTGTCTGTAAAGTTTCTTGAATAGTTTTTTACTCGATGTGATGCGTTTTGTTGTTCTCTGTAAAGTGACCATGCAACGGTAATCAACCAACATTCTGACATTCCACCGGGCAACTACGAACTGCCCCACGCTACCTGAGATCAAAAATTTGAAATTATTAAATAATGAAACTATCACAATTTATTACAACAATAAAGTTTATTTATAAATCTACATCAACTTATATACAATAACAATAATTACAATACAATAAATACCTAAATAATGACAACTCTTAATTCTAATATCTGATTATAGTGATTAAAATAGTATGAATACAGTATACACTATATTTTTGTTCATTAAAACTTAGCTGCATAATAATTGCAAACGGACTTAATAAAGTCTAAGTTACTAATGTTTTGATTAACGTAATATTCAATTAGCCTATTTTCAATAAAATCGACTTTTCTTTTTGCCGTTTTATCAAGTTTTTTTTTTCGAATCTATGTGCAGTGTTAATTTTCACATATATTTCTGCTTGAAAATTTAACAAAATGACTGTAAATTTAAATATGTCTGGATGTGATTTATAAAAACATTCATTAAATTTCGAGTGAAATGATTCACATACGTTTGTGGTATATACAAGAGATGATGAATTTGAAGCCCACATGTAACGTGGAAATGTAGATTCTTCCGTTAAATAATTATCGACTAGATAATCACAAAATTGCAAAACTCTGTCATCTTCTGGCATAATATTAAAAAGTTCATCAGAAAAAAAGTCACCAACTTCATTTGGATCTAAATAAGGAATGCCGAAAAACAATTTTAAATATTTGTTTGATTTTTATATTCCGAGTACAAACCTAAATTTTGAATTTTCCTAAACCAATTTTGTGTTAGATGAAATTTGCAACAAAAAATAATAATGTCGGGCCACACTAACTTGGCTGAATTTTGAATGGCTATTTCCAAATCAGAAATGATTCGCTTCGGTTTGAAATTCAAATTAAAATTTGTACATATTGTTATTAATGTATCAAAAGTACTTTTGTACGATTGCTGTGATTTATTTGTTAACAAACAAAACACTAGAGGAACATAAAATCCATTTTTGTAGCCATGCATAGTGAACATCTGACAAAAATATTTAGAACATTATTGAAAAGTTCCATCTACATACAAAGAATCTACATTACACAAAAAGTGAAGATTTGAAAAACAACTAAAAATTGCGGAATTATTTTTCGAAGATAATAAAAAGTTTTCACCTATTTGTTTTTAAATTTAAGTTCACTAACACTTGCAGAACTTCTTCCTGTGACTTGGGCAATGGTGGTGTGGATTTTCTTCTTGCAGCATAGATATTTCTTCGAACACAAGAAATGTCGTTGGTCGTCAGTGGTAAATTGCTGAAATTTTCCTTCCTCAATTCCTTATGGACAATCTTTAAAGGTCTTTCACATATATCTTCTACAGCTTTCCTCTTTGTAGAATTACTAAAAATTTGCCGGTCAACGTGGATATCTGGAGCATGATTATGCTCCACTGATGCTTTTTCAAGAATTACGTAATTTTCATCACCCTCCTTTGTGTACACTTTTTGTTGACACCCTTTTTTGATGCATCGCCATCTAACTGTTCCATCTTTAGCGACATGGGCCTTTGAATATTTATATTCATTAAAAGTTCTCCCCTTTGACTAAACATCGTCGTTGGATTCGCCATTTAAAAGTTAAACACTAGAAGCACGAAACAAATACTAACACACAAAACTATACCGTAATAATTGCAATAACTGAAAATTTTTAAATTTCTCCCTACTCTTTTAACTATCATCAAATTTGGTTTTCCTAAATACCGACCAATAAGAAATATTTATTTGCTTTGGATTTAGCCCTCTCTTGTAACCATAATGAAATGTGGTTTTCCCAAATCTATTAGATGAATAATATTTGTTTTTAAATTTCCGGTCATTAAAACTTCTTGCCGATGGGGCAGTAAGTACTTGGGATTAAGGTGTCCAGGTAGTTCCGTGGGGCAGTTAGTATAGGCCGATTCCACCGTCCCTGATATCATTTCTCCATCTCTTTTACGTCCTGATAAAACCGTTACCCTTGCTCTTCACTCACATCACCTAAGTTTTCAGGAGAAAAATCAAGATGATTGTGCAAGAAGTGGACTTTAAATCTTATTAGATAACCAAGCATTTTAAATAAGGGAAAATGGAAAAATAGGGAAGAATATAAAAAAATAGAACAAAATCGGAAAAATGGGAAAACATAGGGAAAAATAGGATAAATAAGAAAAATTAGGGATTTTCACACCACTTCAACAGCTGCTATCGAAAGTTTTCTTTCAGATTTTACATCTTCTAGTTTTTACTTAATATTGAACTGATACTATTTTTTTTTCGGAATTAGTACACCAAATTACACGGGAATTAGTTAAGATTATTGAAAAAGTTTTTTCATTGTTGGCCTGTGTTATCAATACGAGATATATATACAAATTCAGATCATTTATAAACAAAAAATCCCGAATTTTCTAAAACCCCAAATGAGCAAATTATTTAATAAAAAAAAATTAGGCAATATTAGATAATAATGAAATATGTTTGTTGCAATTTGTAAAATTAAGATCCCATTATTATAGTTTTATGAAGTTACTTATTATAATATCTAATTTTGTATTTGTGTCTTATTTAAAATATTTTTTAAAGGTATTAAAAATATTAAGTGAATTAGTATTTTCATTAATATTAATCATATTTAAAAAAAAGTCCGTTTATTAATTGTTAATTCTGCTTCTTTGGTTATCTACGGTTCAACAAGCTGATAAAAAGTCTAATAATATTTTCACTATTATATATTGTCCATAATAACAAAAAACGAAAATTAATTAGTTAATTTTTATGAGAATGAATTTTCAAAAAGTGACGTTCTACTTGCATTTATTTCTAACTTGTGAATTATGACTGTTAGATTACCTTCGATTATTTTTATAAAAATAATTTGGCCAATAATCTAATACTATTAGTATGATAATACAGTGCGGTGGAATAAGTGTTACCCCCCCCCCCCCCCCTATTAACTACTCTATTTTTATATCTTAAGAAAAAAGCTCAAACAGGTCAATTTTTATATTAAACGTAGTATGTTATGACATAAAAGTTTCGAACCTGACATAATCCCTCTTCATGGGGGTGTCACCCCTTCGATTTTTTTAAATGAGAAAGTGCATCATGCGACACCTCATTTGAAACCTATTGAAACACTGATTTCAAAAATGTTACTGTTAAAGTTTAAAATTTATTTAGTTTTCAGTACACCCTTAGTTGTTACTTGTAATTTATTACATTAAATGATTAAATTCAGTTACCAACATTTAGAATGTAGGAAAGATTTATTTAAAGACAAAACACTTCCAACCCTCCAATGAAAAAACCTACCGTCAAGCCAACAGAATTCATTGAATTCTTGCAAGGTAAGATTAAAACTCTCGAATAACTCAGACTCCGTTAATTTTTGAACCAAAGTGTTATACATTTTTAAAATCAGTGTTTCAGTAGGTTTCAAATGAGGTGTCGCATGATGCACTTTCTCATTTAAAAAAATCTGATGTGGCCAGCACATGACCTCTCGCCATTTTTGAATCAAAAATTTACAGGTTGACACAAAAAAGTATGAAAAAAATTTATTTTTTTGTAAATCTGGCAACAATGGCAAAAGTTTCGAAAAGTTTAATGAGATGAAAATAAACTATAGGGTATATAAAATATATGTGTAAAACTTTATTGCCGTTTTGTATAATAATGGCGTCATCACCCATAGCAACTGCCACTTCCGGTTGTGCGATTGGCACCAAAATCTAATCAGATCTAATCTAGTATATCAGAATCCTGTATGCAAAATTTCAAATTTTTTTATTCAGTAGTTTTTGAGTTATCGTTACTACAACATCCATCCAAACACACACACACACTAACACACACACACACTAACACACACACACTAACACACACACACACTAACACACACACACACTAACACACACACACAGACATCATCCCGAAAATATTAAAATCGTATTCTAGGGACCCTAAAACGTGTTTATCCATTGAACACTCACTACCCAATTTTTAGCATGATTCCTATACCTCTCTTATCTGAAGGGCGAGAGGTAAAAATCGAAGGGGTGACACCCCCATGAAGAGGGATTATATCAGGTTCGAAACTTTTATGTCATAACATACTACGTTTAATATAAAAATTGACCTGTTTGAACTTTTTTCTTAAGATATAAAAATAGAGTAGTTAATAGGGGGGGGGGGTAACACTTAATCCACCGCGCTGTATAATGTTTATTATACACAACTTTGAAATCAAATGAAATGAATTTTTTTTGCAAATTACAATTATTTGGAAAAAACCCGAACTTACGGGGATCGAGTTCCGGATCAGGTGGTTGAACTTCGTCATATCACTTCCTGATGTTCAACATTCGCTTTGTGGCTGGACACTGTATGCATTGTATGGAGGGGACTGCGAGTCTGTATATAAATTATTAGAACTGTTTCCGTTTATTACTTAAAAATTGTTCTTCATGGCAAAAGGGGCGTCCTTGATACACTTTTAGTCGTATTATCTCCCAAAGTTTGGGCGTTTTAAGTATTTCTCTGATGTTTAAGGTGATTACAGCACCCTTTGTAATTTTCAGACAAGGATATCTCAAGAGGAAAATTTGGTAATAAATTAAAATTTTGGTAAAATAAATTAGGTAATATTATCTAGGGATTCTTGTATTTTTAAATTTTAATTCTTTGGAGTTTCCGAAAAAAAACATCAAAGGAGCTTTATATTTCAAAATTTTATAATGGAAATACATGAATCGATCAGTATCACTATTTTGAATATAATAGCCAAATTTAACGGCTAAAATGCCTCGGTAAGTGCTGTCTCCTCGTGTAATGCCCTTGTAATTGGCAACAAATGTACACGTCTTATTATTCATGATAGTTTTTAATCTACGTCAGCATGACAAAGGCCACAGTTCATCTCTTTTCGAACTATGTGTGTGCTTCCGAAGTTGAATTCACAGCTCGATGCTGTACTCTCCTTAAGGCCATTGAACGTATGTGCTTATTTTTGAAACGAGAGTGACAAGTATGTATTCTTGATACAAAATATTTGGAAAAATGTATGTACGTATGTGTGTGTGACCAAATTTTTCGATAACGATTTTTTTTAAAACTGCTGAACCGATTTTAACCAAATTTTCACCAAAAATTGTTTTGGTAGCCAACGAGGAACGTTAACAGCAACTTTAATGATATCAAAGTTTTACAAAATTCGTAAAAAAAAATTAATAAAAACTGTTTTTTACATTGGTCTTATGGTATATTATCCTGCAATGAAAATATCATCTTCACACTCTTTTCCATTGTTAATAAATTCGATAACAAATAAATTTAGTTACAGGCTACAGGTGCTTAATAGATAAAATGTCATAGTAGCTAGAAGACAATGAGCTGTCTAATTGTCTATAAGGTGCGTCCAGTAATGGGCTTCAGTCATGAACTGAGATAAATTTCAGGGCTATAATATATGAAAAAATAAATACTTTGGTGAAAAAATTACTTTATTTAAGTTTCAAATAAAGCAGGAAAAAAATATTGAAATTTGAAGTGTGCTCAAAATGGTGACGTAACACCAATAAGAATGCTTAATCAGCTGCTATGTTGTAGGATTGTCTGTCTATTCCGGTGGTACTCCTATAACATGAGATTGTATTGTTATCTTTTTCTATCCCACTAGAAAATATCTGAATATCTTTATCGTCTTTCTACAACATAACTAACAATAACATTGACAGACGTGACAGTTAACGTAACCTAACTTATTTATATCCAATTCAATCTGGTAATTGGTTAGAGCTGAGTTCTGGTTTATTTGCGAATTTTGTAAAAAAACTATTATATTTTGAACATTTATTTGTGAGCCTTATAATTATTGATTGGGTAAGTGTCTATTGCATATTTTTCATCTTACTACTAAAATTTATTTCTCTTGTTCTTTCAAAACTTTACTTCAGTGAAACTATCTTCATCTTCTTCAACTTTTAGTTCCCTAGTACTTCCTCCATTATAATCAGTATGAAAAAGAGCATACATCAGATGATGAACTTTCGAAGACAGAAGAAGATACATTTTCATTAAAAATTACCTCCACAGTTTATGCATTTTTGTGAACTTTATGTTCTGGTGTTATTGCATTATCTCCATAAGCATCCCTCGATGACCTAAAAAATAAAAAAAATATAACATGGACATAATTAAAAAGAACACACTCCCACTTGAATAGAATTTATTTAAGCATTTACTTATTTGAATTACACCTTCTAAGATATTCAGAATATAAATATATCAATATTTCAAATGTCTAAATAAAAATTAAGAAGTCTATCATTTAATTTAATACGAAAATAATTATATCTTTACATTAGTTACTTTATACAAAAAAATATGATACTTACTTTTTTGTTTTTACGTTTTTCATCTTAGAACTTATTGTAAATTGTTTATATAAAACGCATTCATCATGTCTATTCATGGAAGATCAGTAGAATCTGCTTTATAAAATCCTACATTCATTTTAAATAACTTTGAAACTTTGGCAAATGAAAAAATAATTTTAACACAAACGTCACACAAATAGGATTTAGACGTTTACCAAAATAAAAGAAAAGTCAAATGAAAATAACTTGAATGATTAGACTTGGCAACGTGATTGGATATTAAGGAGCGCGGGATCTTAAATATTTTAAAATTAAAAAGGCATTATTTTGAAGTATGCTTCTTATTAGCAGTAACGGAAATAATTATTAGTAAATATGCTCTTGATTTAATGTGATTTATATGCCATTATGTTAAAATTCCGACCTGTGAATGTAGCCCATTCCACAAGAAGGGACATATACATTATAATATACAGAGTTGCGGTCGAAAATATCTGCAAACTACGGATAGTTATTGGCCACAACACAACCCATTTTTTTTTGCAACAATGTATTATAATTAATCATTTTTTTGCAGCTCTCTTAATGGATCTCATCTCATTAGCCTATTCAATGACTCAACCAGATTTAGACAACAGGTCCAGACAACTGAATCCCAACCACCCAACTTATCGCAGTTCCAGAGGACAAAAATAATACAATATTTGTATTTATTATAGGCATATTTCTTAAAAAATAAATATAATAATAAAAAGACTGTATTAGGAGTACACGTTAATCGAGTAAGTGGAGAGAAGAGCACATCAATGTGTATAATTAAAACAAATTGTTTTTAATAAAATTCCTCCCATATAAACAATGATAAAGACATCGGTGCATAATAATATTAACAGTTAAAACAATCCTTGAAATGGTTACAATTTTAAAGGAAGTGCAAAACATTTTTAAAAACAGCGCTGGTTCTAACCCTTTAAAAACATGATTTGCTTTAAACAATAGTTATTGTTGTTTTAAATTATTTAAAATGTTTTGCACTTATTTCGAAATTGTAACAATTTAAAGGATTGTATTAACGTGTTAATGTTATGATGCACCGATATCTTGATCATTGTGTTTTTATGGAAGGTATCCTCTGTGATGATGGCCGAGCCAAATTTTATTAAAAACAATTTGATTAAAAATTGATGTACTCTTCTCTCCACTTACTTAATAAATATAATGTATAAATTATGTATGTGTGATAAACTGATAGTAACTCAATTTTCTAATTTTTAGTATAAAATTAATAGAATTATAATTTATATACAGGGTGATTGTTTTAGAGGGCTAATTAGAGGTTTCTTGAGAAGTAAGCGGAATTCAAATCTGAAAATTTGGAATATGATGTTTTCGGGGATGCCGAATCAATCTAAAATATTTAGAGTAACCAGCTACTTCCGGTTATACCGGAAGTGAACATCAACTTTGTTATTTTAAATAGAATACCCTATATTTTCTTACATTTTTAGATTTGTCCTGAGAAGCTGATTTCAAAAACCTATTACACTTATAATATAAACTTATTAGTTTTGAAGTTATATACAATTGAAAATCGCATTTTTCCAACTTTAACTGATTGCTATGGCCAAACGACATAAAATCGGATAAAACGGCTTACATGTCCCTATCTTAACTTTTTGAGTTCTACTTGGTGGCATAGGAAGAAAGTGTATACAGGGTGATCAAAATTTGAGTACTTTTATTCACCCTGTATACACTTTCTTCCTATGCCACCAAGTAGAACTCAAAAAGTTAAGATAGGGACATGTAAGCCGTTTTATCCGATTTTATGTCGTTTGGCCATAGCAATCAGTTAAAGTTGGAAAAATGCGATTTTCAATTGTATATAACTTCAAAACTAATAAGTTTATATTATAAGTGTAATAGGTTTTTGAAATCAGCTTCTCAGGACAAATCTAAAAATGTAAGAAAATATAGGGTATTCTATTTAAAATAACAAAGTTGATGTTCACTTCCGGTATAACCGGAAGTAGCTGGTTACTCTAAATATTTTAGATTGATTCGGCATCCCCGAAAACATCATATTCCAAATTTTCAGATTTGAATTCCGCTTACTTCTCAAGAAACCTCTAATTAGCCCTCTAAAACAAACACCCTGTATATTGGTTAGGTTAGGTTAGGTTAGGTTAGCCTAATTAGCCCTCTAAAACAATCACCCTGTATATTGGTTAATCAAAGTTGTCTGATTGAACGAAAATTTTGTTTTAGTAAATAAAAATATGTAACGATATTATTCTTCGTCTTAATTAATTTGTTAAATGGGTAAGCTCAATTTTTTTTTTTGATTTGAGTTATTAGTTAATCAAAGGTTTTTGAATCATATTAAAATAAGGGCGCCATCCAAATGCCATTTTTTTGTGATTGAAATACAAAAAAAAACAAATGGAAACAAAAAAAAAATAACTTACAATAACTCAAATCCTTTTTGCAGGAAAATAACAAGAGATACTGATTTATTAATAATTACTGAGGACCAAAAGCATCAGTATTAGTTTCGTGATGGCAAAAAAAAATTCTTACCCCACTTTTTATCACTTTTCTCGACGTTTCCGAATTCCCGGAGTCCTAAAATGCAAAAAAAAATCCTGTCCGGACGCCTCGATGTCGTTCTGTCTGTCTGTCTGGACGTAAACACTAACTTTTGAATGCAAGCTCCGATCGAGTTCCGGTATTCACTTTACCAGTTAGTTTTGTCCAAGGAAGAACCCTATTGAACTTGTGCAGGATCGGACCGGCCCTTCCGGTACCCACCATACAAATTAAAGTTAACTTTTGAACGAAAGCTCCGATCGATTTTCGGTTTTCACTTTACCAGTTAGTTTTGTCCAATAAATAATCCTATTGAAAGTGGCTTTGCATAGGAAATAGTATGTTTACCTCGTAGTAAAAGCACATTCCCAGACTCAAATTTACATTGTCGTCCGGGAATGTATCGCTTTTACTACTAGATAAACAATGTACTATTTCCAATTAAAATTTTTAGAAATTTTTCCACTTTTTCCCCTATATGCTTGTGAAAAGTTTGGCCAGTACCCGCCCCACAATGATCCATAAAAATCAAGTTCTTAAAGGATAAACTTTTTTACACTGTAAATTAAAAAAAATTACGTCAGATCATATACCTACAATAGTATTCTACACGTATTTAGCGCCAATGCTTCACAGCATAAAAAGTGTTTGCTCGATGGGCCGAAGTCTCGAAACGCTACACCACCACCGTTTGAGCATCTTTAGAATTTATTATAAGGAAGAGAATTAAATATTTACTAATATAAAAATATTGATTGATATTAAAATTCCTTTGAACACTGAAAATAGTCATTTATTTCTTGTGCAACTAATTACTTAACTTAACTAACTATATGTAGATCGTGGTCCTATTTGATCCTGGATTGAAAGTGGAAGTTAAATTTGATTCAATTTAACCAGAAATAATCTTCAAAACTAAGTACTATATAAATATGGTACTTGGTATCTGATTAAAGATATAATTATTGTTAAAGAAGAAATTAATATATTAAATTATCTCTAAATGCATAATTAAAACGAATTAATAGATTAACTTTCAGTAGATAGAACGTTCTTTAACTTTAACGGTTCTATAACTAATGACAATGACGTTTGGATTGTGACAATTGTATAAGAAATCAACTTGTAAAGTTTTATTCTAAACGTCATTGCCTTTACTTATTGAGTCTTTAAAGTTAAAGGACGTTCTATCTACTGACAGATACACGTATTAATAATTACAATATTTTAACTTTATTTACAAATATTAGTTTCGTATAATTCATTTGAATATTTTCCCACTGCTTACAGAGCTGGTCCTAAGCACTGTGCTTAGTGCTTTGCTAAGCACTCTAAGCACTTTTGTACTCGAGAGCACAGTGCGTACGAGCAACTTTTTAAAATCGGTGCTTGGTGTTTAGTGCTTAAAACACTTTACCAAAGGGCTTGGTGCTCGTCAAAAAAGTGTTCTCGAGCACTCCAAAAGGCTCGTGAGCACTCCAAAAGGCTCGCGAGCACTCCAAATGTATCGCAATAAGCCCTTTCATAAACATTTTTTAATTGATACTAGAAAATATTAGTATAATTTGGATTTTTTTTTACCATTTTGACGATTTTGAAAAAATTGATATTATGACAAAAAAAAATTACATAAACATCTCGTGTAATAATTATTAAAAAAAACGTTTTATTAAACAGCGAAACAAAGCGAAGGTACTCATTGATTTTACAATGTCCATCCGTCTGTCTGCATGTCTTGGGGATAACTTGAGAACGGTTTCGAATTTTGGAACTGCGCTTTCGGCAATCGATAGCTTGTCCAACTACTATTTTCAGTGCCCTTAGTCAACTCTACAACCGCTTGTCTGTCCATCCGTCCATAGCTGAGCTCCTTTAATACTGTTAGCTTACTGCGTTTATTAGTATATTAAAAATATAAGTTTCATAAGACATTAATTTAGTCCACGCGGTTGCTGTTACGTGTACTTTATACCCTTTTTTCTTATGTATTCAAAAATAATAAAAATTGCTTTGTTTTTATATTTAAAAAATTTAAAAATAAATTAAATTTTTTGATATTTTTGATATTGGTTCTTATACTACAATTCTAGGCAGTTTTGTTGGATTTACTCCATTTTTATAAATAAGCCCTACAGCACTACCCTTTTTATATAGATACTACGCAACATTATGCATATTAAAATTGAGAAAAGACCTATAATTAAGTTTCTATTTTACTCTTCCCACAATTCGGACACAGATAGGACTAATGGGAAAATAAAAGTAAACATTTAAATCCTCTGAATTTATTTTTACACGTCACGAGACATACAGGACATAAATATTTGAATTTCAATAATTATTTCCTCGGTCCCCGGTGAAATCTGAATGACCAAATTTTGTAAAGGTACTTAATAAATGATAAAGTTTCCTATTAACTAATAAAAAATGTCTATTGTGACGAACCAACCCCGGGTATGTTATATTATTATTTTTTCAGCAATTTTAATGGTATTTTGTTTCGTTTTATTGAGTTTTTTCAAGGAATTTTGTGTTTTTTTGTATTTCGTTTAGTCAAGTTTATTTTCCTAGAAACTATTCTTCCAGTGCAAGTTTATACAAAACGATAAGACACACTTGAACCATTTGAAAAACTATTAATGTTAAAAATAAAAATTCCAAAAGATATAATGTTGAAATATTGGTAAATAATTCTTTTCACTCCTAAATATTAAGGACCTAACCTAACGTTCATGAGAATCAAAAAGAATAGATTGGCCACACAAGAATATGACGTAAAATGTTTACTCAAAACTCTGCCTAAAAGGGGGCAGGTACAAAAAAGATCACTCGAAAATCAAATTTCAAACTACCAACACGTCACCGAAGATCCTGTATCCAGCGCCGAGACGCCGACGCCTATAATTTCTACAGACAGTTCGGTTTTACTTCTTCAAAACCCAATTTATTCTCACAAATTAAACTACGAACACCATCAATAGAAGTTACACCATTCGACGTCATTCAGCGTCGCTACGCTCTTCGTCCTGACGCTCAATATTTCGGCGTCTACCAATTTATACATCTCATAGTAAACGACAATTTCTTCACTTCGTTTGTATTTAATTTGTCTTCTCAACAATAAATCAGAATAAGTATTTTCACATTTTAATTCACCAACTTCTTATAGTCCCTGAGCCAAAGGTTAAATACTTATCGACTGAAACAGTTTATAAAATTTCCACCTTTCGTGTGTTCACCATAGGGTGACGTTTATCAGTTAATTAAACCATCGTAAATAACAACTTTAATCATATATTTTTCTAAAATATATTGTCAATGTTACGCAGAGGCGTATTGTGTCAATCGCATTATCTATTTCTAAATTAGGGTTCAACACGTATTAATCCTGAACATAAGGGTTGCCTCTCTGGTACTGATCTGGTCGTAACTCAGTAGGGTTGTCCATACACAAACAATAATAAAACAGCAATATTTGCCAATAATGCAGGGAGAGACAGTGCACATCTGATGACATTTACGGTATTTAAAGTTATTAAGAACTTTTTGTATACATTCTTTGGTAAATGTCCCAGTAGTGGGTACTCGTTCGATGGAGTTTTTACAACACAATTGGTTAATTATTTATAATTAATATATATTCATTATGATGGTGGTTAGGTTTTCCAATTGTTCGGTTTTCCCTATACCTTTTATGCCAAATGGCGCTATCATTCTTATTAATGAATAAATATTTTCTTCATATGTTTGTGTTTTGATTTATGTTCACTTGTCACCAAAATTTAAAAGATTCCGAACTAACTCATAACTCACGTAGAGTGCATATAATGAACCGATTCTGAATTTTATTTTACTGCAAACGAGTTCGGAACCAACGAAAACTTCAAATTGTCGAATATCAGACGAGACGACAGAAGTTTTTTCTTTTTTTATTTTATTTTTAATTTTTTATAACCTAAATATTTATAACTTATTATAATTTATTAGATTATTAAAACAGAGTGCTGTTTGCACACTACACTGCCCTACACCACACCTCACCACACAACACAAGGCAAAAACAGTTTTGTTGTAGGTATGTCGTATTATTTATTATTTTTTATAATTATACATATCTCTATATGCACAAAAATCAATAAACAAAAACAGCTGACATTAAAGATTAAGATTTAAGATCGATATTGCGCATGAACAGTCGAACCGAACTTTCAGGACTAACAAAAATTTAAGAACCCCTAGAACCGATTCTGAATCAATAATGAACCGGTTCGATGTGTTCCGCAAATGGGGAACTGTTATTAAAAATTCAGAATTTTTTAGCGGCGAACGCTGCTTGTTAGAGTGCGCATGCGAATAGTCTCTGAACTGGTTCGGAATTGCACCCACGAACAATGCTAATAATAATGCTATTATTATTATTAGGATTATTAAACACAACGTGGGTCCTAACTAAAAAAAAGACGATCACAGTCATTGGGGTAAAAAGGCCACAGGTAAAAAAGTATAAAATTCATTGTTAAATAAATAAAAATGGTAAATAATTTCAGCAGAGGGGTGGGAGGTAACACTCATATAGCTCATTCGAACATTTTTGCATTTTTTTTGCATGAAATTAGGCAACAAAAACTTGATAGTTTCAGAAAATGTTGCCCTAGACCCCATACATTTAGTACTTGCATAATTAATAATTTTTTCTGTTTTATATGATTTCATTAATAAGTAAGTAAATCAAAATAAATCAATTACTATAATTGATACTGTAGAAAGTATCATATATTTATCTATAAATAAAGGTATAAATAGTCCTTAATTAATTAATTATACTAAAAATCAGGTGGCGGAATATCAGGTGGAGATGTTCTTTTCTTATCCGGATCTAAAAGTGGTTCTAAAAGGGGATTTTCAACGTCAACACTCGTCCTATATCTTCGTTTATGATTTCGGAGTCTTACAGAAGGATCGATGTACCCAACTTTTGAATTTTTATTATTCCCATTACTACTTTTCCACATTATTATTATGGCAATGATTAGAAAGGCCACACCGAATCCGATAGCGACGTAGATTTTGAATTGTTTGGTGTTTGAATACTGAAAAAAAAATTATTGTGTCAAATTATTTTTTTAATAATTTATACAGGTTGTATCAAAAAGGTAGCTCATAAATTGAACCACATATTGTAATGTCAAAAATAACTCGATTGAATATAACTTGCCTTAATGCAAATGTGCACACAAAAAAAAGTTACGTCCTTTGGAAAGTACAAAATAAAATCGATTTTTTCAAATATTTCATGAACTGTTTAACATTTTATAATGAAAATGGATACATGGCTTTCTTATCGTAATAGCAACTTTTTCATATAAAATCAGGAAATTTGCAAACCCCATTAAATTTTAGGGGGGTTACATATGGGAAACGACTATTTATTTATATGTCAACTTATCCATCGACATTATTTTGACAAGCTCAATTTTAAAAAGTAGCTAGGCACAAGCCACAACCATATTGCAGATGCATCCAAATTAGAAATTAAGAGAACTTGTAATATGATAAAAGAAATGGCTGAGCAAGTTGAACTAACAACACAAGGTATATTAGCTACGGTGTTACAAGAAATTTCTTTAGGTGCAACTGGGCAATTGTCTTCCATTTCATCTTTTAAGCGGTCTATTTAACACACATGTCAAAAAAAGGAAGCAGTGTGATCACTGGTATGCTGATGGTACATTTATGTGCTCCTCTAATATTTGCTCAGCTGTATACAATCCATGGAGTACAGTACAGTACAGTAACGTTGTACCGACTGTATATGCTTTTCTTCCCAATAAGACTAAGGAGACATACACTCGACTCTTTCAAGAATTGAAAATTTTAAGACTAGGTTTACGTCCTGCAACAATAATGGTGGATTTTGAAAGAGCAGCAATTAATGCCATAAAAGAACAATTTCCTGAAGTCAGAGTCCGTGGGTGCTTATTTCATTTTATGCAATGCTTGTAGAGAAACATGCAAGGTGCAGGATTGGAACAAATTAATACAGAATCTATATCTGCGACAACTGCAGCTCTTGCATTCATACCTGAAGAAGATATTGTTGCACCGTTCGAAGAGTTACTTGACAGTGAAAAATGAAAATATGCTTTTACCATTAATAAACTATTTTGAAGATGTATGGATAGGCCGCTTGGATCGACGACGCCAAAGGAGACAACCGCAATTTTGACGAAATCTTTGGAATTGCTTTGAATTAATAGGGGAAGATATGCATCGTACAAATAATTCTATGGAGGGATGGCACATCCAAATTTATAGAAATTTATCAATACGTTAAAAAAGAGGAAAGATTAAATTATTTGAAAGTTAAGCAGTATATAGCAGGAAAAGAACAGCTATTTCTGAGGAATATGGCAATCGTCCTAATTTGGAATATTTAAGGGGCATTGCTCATAACCTTTAACTTCAGAAATAAAAAGCCCAAAAACCAAAAAAAAAAGATTAAACCAGAAAAAAAATACAAAAAACAAAACAAACCAAAAATCAAAAAACAAGAAAAACAAAACATGTTATTATGACAAATGATTTTTCAAATCGAATTCATCTACTTATTATTGTATTGAATAAAAAAAAAGCTTTTTTTCTACGCCCTATATTAAATGTACCTTGTATTTCCCCGGTTTGTGGTGCTTAAAATGGCTGTTTATGGTTAGAGTGAAATAAAGTAAAAAAGCGTTAAATAAAGTGCCATAACGTTAACTTTATTTTACGCTTTCCATAAATTGACACATTTGACCAGTGCAATGCTTCCACACCGTATATGAAAAAAATATCAAGTCACCTTTGACTTTGACCGCATACATGAAGATGAACAGTGATTTATCTTTAACAGATTTGTTTCTAGTATCAATAATTCATTCGAATTGATTTAAATAAGTAGTTGTTTCTATTATTATTATGGATAGTGAAGATTCCGACTTTGAAATATGTATTCCGGAGGAAATCGTAGAAAAGGTAAATGTGGCCACATTAAGTTAGTTGTAATTTACTGAAGGAGAATATTCCAAATTTCTATTTTTATTTTATTATTTTGTATGGGGCGTAGAAAAAATATTGTATGCAACATATGCATCAAGTGTTTTTTTTTTCACTCATGGAATTGCCGCACTCGCCTGACGGCTCGTGCGGTCAACTTTTCCTTTCGTAAAAAAGTACCACTTTATGCACTTATTGCATACATTACTATTATATACTAAATATAGGGCGTAGAAAAATTACTATTAAACACTAAAAAAAACTTTTAAACACGCATGGTAATGTTACCTGCCAGTCCTAAGCCTGGATAAAGTGTGAAGGAAAGTTGAATGTAATTTCAGGCAGAATTAGTATTTTGCTTTTTTTCAAAACAACATTGTTAAGTAAACCATATAAATATTGTATGCAATTCGTGTGTAAAGGCCTATCTTATCATGTGATTTTCACATTTTACAATTCACATTCGTAACACTTCCTACATCAATAACTACTTATTTTTGTACGCGACTTTTTCTCGCGCGACCAATTGCTGAAAGGTGCTATTTTGACCTTAGATTTGAAAAATACATAGGAATATATTTTCACCACTTAGCAATCATATTTCTGATTATTTTTCTAATCACGAGGAACATAGTTTTATCGGAACCCGGAAAAGTAAAACCAACTCGGTACATCATTAACTTTCCTTCCTCCTTATAAATGTAACAAAAAGTAAGTTACAACTGATTATTTATGTTATTCGCAGGCATACAAAATATGTACAAATGCGTAGTATTTACTAGAATACATGATCAAAATGGCCTCCATTTTCCTGAATACACTTTCTGCACCGTTTCAAAAAGGAAACCTGAATTTTTTGGAAAATAATTGGCTTCTGACGAAACCGATTTGCACTTTCAATGATTCGATGCCTCAGTTGTTGTTCATCGATTATTTCAACAGAATACATGTCCTCTTTCATTAAATCCCCGGAAGCAATAGGGTTAAAATCTGGACTTCTGGCTGACCAAGAAATAGGTGTATCAGTGCCCCTTCCAATCCAACGTCCAGGGTACAGACCGAAAAGATATTCCCTAACTTCGTGGTCGAGATACGCTGGAGCTTCATCTTATAAATACCACAGATTTTACCTTATTACTAAATTTTCCAAGTACTCTGGTAAATCATTTTGTAAGAACTGCAAGTAATTTGCACTATTTAAATTATTTGGAAGAACTACTGGACCTATTAAATTATTATTCACACTGCCTGCCCAAACAATGACTTTAAATATCCTTTGGTGATCAGTCGCTTTTTTTTGCGTGAGTTCCCATTTCTATTGAAGGTAGCTTCATGGGTAAACAAAATATTATTAATGAAATTGATATTTCAATTGTTTTCCGTTTTGAACCAGTCCCAAAATCCCATTCTTTTGGGATAACCTTCATCTAGTAATTCTTGAACGGTTTTAAGTGATAGGGATGAAGCTGATGTTCCTTTAATCTTCTCCAAACCATCATGTGATCAACATCTAATTGAACAGCTATTACCCTTGTATTGTTTCCAGAGTTTTCTTCGACTAAATCTAAAATCTTCTCATCGTTTGTATCCATTTTTTGACGACCACTATTACCAGCAAGTTGCTGTCGCAAAGGACCCATCTCCCGTATACGACGATCAATGGAAAGAAAAAATTGTCTGTCTGGTGTATTCCGATTGAGATATTTTTCCCCATAACGCCTTGCAGCTGCTGCTGCACTATTCCCTTGGCATTCACCTATGATTACCAAAATTTACAGATTATTATCTGAAACCTTGTTTTAGCCTGACCAAACTTACCCAGAATTATAATAATAGTAGAATAATAATAATACTCGCCCTACATTTCACCCCCTTACGAGTGAACCCCAGAAGCAAATGGCTTGTGCGGGGAAGGGACGGCTATTATTATTATTTGCCGTGTCGCTCCGGGGCGACTTACTGAGGATTGATGGCGCCATTTGGCTATAGGTGCAGGAAAACCCGGAAAACCTTCACCACCATCATCGGCACAGTGACACAGGGGGATTGAAAATCTAGGCTCCGCATTAGACATTAATTAAATTAATATTCAATGCGGTTTACCTATTCGAGCCAAGTATCTAACACTGAAATTTTTAAATTAAAATTTCACTATCAGACACGAGGCACGAACCCACGTTGTATATCTGCCATTTCTGCAAACGTGTAAACCATTATAACAGAAAGTTTAATTTTTCTTAACACTCTTAAAAGCTTCAATTAGCAGTATGTAATTGTTAAAGCAACTATTTGTTATTTATCAGTAGAAACTACAAGTGTTCAACAGCCAACTATAGAATTTTTAAAGGATAATAAAAAGAGGCCACATTTCGATAAAAACTGGCTTTTTGAAAAAGTGATAAGAGGCAAAAAAATTAAAAAATGATGTATTAAACCAATGGTGTCACAATACTAATTTAATTGTAACGCATAAAAAAGTTTGGGGGGTTTTAGCGGTTCAAAAACCCCCTAAAATTTTTATGAGCTGTACAGATTTTTCGAGGTTTTGTATGAAAAAGATGCTTTTACGATAAGAAAGCCATGTATCCATTTTCATTATAAACTGTTAAGACAGTTCATGATATATTGGAAAAAATCGATTTTCATTTTGTACTTTCCAAAGGTCGTAACTTTTTTTGTGTGCACATTTGCATTAAGGCATGTTATGTTTAATCGAATAATTTTTGACACCAGAATATGTATACATTTTGTGTATCGGTATTAATTTCCAGGTAACTGGGAAATCTCATAACTGGTGATTGTTTAGCATTTGATTTATTTGAGAAGTAAACAAAAAACGAAAAATTACAAAAATATTGTGATTATTTAGTAGAAAACTATATTAGTGATGAGGCTTCTTTTCTACTCTCTGAGCTGAAGCAAGTGAATCGGTTTTAGGGGCCCATTTCGGCATAGCGGTCAGTTATACCCGAATTTAATCCTTTTTCACTTCTAAAGGTGTAGCCTTTCTGCGCGCAAAAGCTGTACTAAGGATTCTAGGAAAATGAAATAGGATTATTTAAATATTAAATAATATTTTTGTAATCTCTTGAATTTTGGGTTATTCCTAGATACAGTTTAAATAAAATTATTGTGAAATGATTGGTTTTATGAATGGGGTTGTCTTTTTTTTATACTCTAACTGTCAGTAGATATAACGTCCTTTAACTTTAAAGACTCAATAAGTAAAGGCAATGACGTTTAGAATAAAACTTTACAAGTTGATTTCTTATACAATTGTCACAATCTAAACGTCATTGTCATTAGTTATAGAACCGTTAAAGTTAAAGAACGTTCTATCTACTGACAGTAATACTCTTAATCGGTTTATGATTAGAGGACCGGAAATTCTAGGGCGCATCCCAACTCGTGATCACTAATCCTTTAAAAGATACAAGAATAAAGGTCTCTATAATCCGTATACCTAACTCGTACTCGATTGAAAATATTACCTGTCCTAATTACAATCCAATCTTAGCTGAAAACTGTTAAAAGATTTAATAAAAGATTCTAAGGAACAGGCATTATTGATAAATTCCTTTTAAGTACTTACTAGAAATCCGAAAAAGTTTTTCTGTCGGATCTGATAATTATGAATGAGTTAGTTTTATTTCGTAATTGTAAGTGGTAAGAGCAGCTCAATAAACAAGTCAACGTGGAAAAATATTATTAATTATAGAAAAATACAAATTTAATCAAACCATCAAAAAGTTAGCATCTGGAGAAATTAAGTGGGTATGTGTGAATAGAAAGTGTAAAGCCTTTCTTCGAACAATCGGTGATTCTGGCGATCGTGTAATAACCGAAAAAGTGTTAACACATAATCATGCAGCAATAGAAAATATTATTGAAAGACATATAGTGAGTGCATCTGCTAAACGAAAGGCCTCTGATGATATTTGTGAAAAACCCAGCAAAGTTAATCAAAAATGTTTTGAATCCAATTTAAATGAACTTGGAGTAAACGATTTAAATTGTATCAAAAAAATCAATTTATTATGAAAAACGTAAAAAGTTTCCAAAACTTCCATCGAGTGCTGAAGAGGTATTTGAAATTTAAAATATCAATACATACACTCTACAAAATGAAAATTTTGTGATTATAAATGATTTGGAAATAAATCTAATTGTATTTTGTACTGAAACTAATTTGAAGTTTCTTTGCGAGTGCAAAACACTTTACATGGATGGGACGATTTCGTATTGCACAAAATATTTTTTCTATGCCCTATATTTATAGTACCTTGTATTTCACCGGTTTTGTAGTGCTTAAAATGACTGTTTATGGTTAGAGTGAAAAAATGTAAAAAAGCGTTAAAAAAAAGTATTATAACGTTAACTTTATTTCACGCTTTCCATAAGTTGACACAGTTGATCAGTGCAATTCATTGGCTGCGTTCATGCCAAATTTAAGTTGGGAGCGCTACACCGTATCGCTACTTTATCGATCAGTGATCGTTCTTGGATTGTTTTGAACGATATATGATCACTAAGTAATGTCATAATTGTCATAACAATTTATAACCTACAAAATACTACTGTTTAGTTTCCTTTTCAATATATCTTGGAGTTATACCGATTATTAATTTAAAGAAAAATGAATGCACAAATTTTTGAACTGGTCGAAGATGGCATGGATTATAACGCGCTAATTGCAGGTGTGCTGGGTCTTGCCGAGCCATTACAATTTAATTTAATTGAGGGCGAACAAAGGCCAAGAAGACCAAGAAATGAAAATTTTTTTGAACAAACCATTCCAAGATTCAACAATGATTTATTTAAAGAACATTTTAGGATGTCTAGACGAAGTTTACAGGTGTGTTTTATCAAAATTTAGAGAAAACAGTCTTATATATTGATTTACAGGTTCTATGCAATATAATAGGAAATCAAATAGTGCACAATAGAGATTTAATAGATTTTAATAAAAAAATTCTTTTCACCATATGGACACTAGCAAAACTAGAGAGTTTTTTAGCTGTGGGTTAGGTTTGGGATTGCTAAAAGTACAGCACATGGAATATTCAAAGAAATTACTACTGGACTAGCAAGACTCTTACCCCAATTTGTTCGTTTCCCAAATAGAGATCAATATAGACTATCAGCAAATGTAAGTATATTTTGTATAAGTAATATGAAATTAAATTTTTTAAATTGTTTTTAGCTTTTTCAAATGCGATCACATGGTTTTCCAGGCGTGATTGGTGCCATAGATGGATGTCATATACCGATAAAACAACCTGTAGAAAATCCTCATGACTATTACAACAGAAAAGGATTTCATTCTATTATTTTGCAAGGTACAATTGTAAATCTATTTTTTTATCGATCATCAAAGTTTTCTAAACTAATACATTCAAACTTTTTCTTTTAGGGACCTGTGATCACCTAGGAAATTTTATTGATTGCTTTATCGGTTTACCAGGGCGAATGCATGATGCCCGTGTGCTTAGGAATAGCCACTTGTATCATAGAATGACAAATCCAGCAAACCCTTTAATAAATGAGGGTTATCATTTGATAGGAGATTCAGCTTATCCTCTTTTAATCAATTTAATGTGCCCATATAGAGATAATCATCATTTGAATAATGCGCAAGTGAATTTTAACACCAAATTAAGTATGATTAGAAGCATTATTGAACGTGTCTTTGGCATTTTGAAAGGGAAGTTCCGTAGACTTAAATATTTAGATGTCTCGGATTTGGACTTGGCAAATAACATAATTGCTGCATGTTGTGTTCTGCATAATTTTATGATTCAAGAAAATGAAGTTAATATATTTGAAGATATAGAAATTGAAGGCGAATTGAATCAATTTGAGAATGGAGAAGAGAATGCTCTTCAAATAAATGTTGCAGTAATAAAAAGGAACAATATTGCTGAATTATTATAAATTAATATTTATTTTTAAAAATTAGATGAAGCACTATTTGTTAGTTGAATAAAATTACCAAAAACAAGCTTTTGTGCATTTTTTGTAAGTCGTTCTTTTATATATATATATATATATATATATATATATATATATTTTATGTTTATTTAATGTAATGATAACACTGAATTGATGTAGCTGATTTAATGAACTTATATAAATAAAAAAATATTTTGCATCTTACATTAGATATTTAAAAACATTTGTACAATAAAAAAATATTTTTCAGAATAACATTTTATTTTTCACATATTTTTTTCAATATTTCGTTTCTTTCTTTTTGAATTTCATTATTCTGTTGGAGAGCTGTAGTTCTTTTACACGCTGTTCTTCAACATCCAATTGTCTTTTTCTTAAATGGTATAACTCTGACCTTTGCGATCTTTTTCTGGTCAGCGGCGTTTTTTGTTGACTACCCACTGGTGAGCGTTCTGGTAGTGCAGGAGGTTCTGCTGACATTGTGTCACGTTCTTCGGGAATTATCTTTGCTAAAGTATTGATGTCACGTTCTTCGGAAATTATCTTTGGTAAAGTATTGATGTCAAGTTCTGATAATGTTGATGTGAAAGGACAATTATTGGCTTCAGGTACAGAGGCTCCAGTTGAGGTTGAAGCAAGATTTGTGTCAGTTAGAGTAAAGGAAGACACTGTGTTTGGTAAATTTACCGTAGCATCATTAAAAAAAATTTTATCCAGTGCTTCATAAAATTCCCACGTAATTGCACCACATCCAGTTTTATTATTTTTATCTTTAATAACTTTAAAGGTTTTTTTTAAATTTCGAAATTTTCTATCTAACGTGTCAATTGTAACACCGTACCCATGTTTTTGGAATTCTTGCTGAATGTTCCCCCAGCAGTTTTTGTTTTTAATTTTTGGGTTTCTAAATTTTTCTTTCCTCTTATCATATTCTGAAATTAACAGCATAGTAGCAGATCTCGTCCATTTAAAATCGCTAGAGTCTGTAACAAAATATTTATTGTATCTTTATGTAAATACCCATATTTGTAGGTTCATGCACTGACAAATAATATTTAGCTGAAGAGAAATACATATACTTACGTATTATATTATCCTCATGATTCTCTGTGGATTTGCAATTGTTTTCCTCATTATGAAATCCAAAAAATTCAAGCAATTCATCATTAGGAGCCATAGAGAAGGGTTCTTGCGCTAAAATTAATTATACTTGTAAAATGTTACTATAGAGTGGGTTTGTTTAGGTAACACTCGAAAAAAAAAGTTTAGGTTTGAAAATATTTTGTTTCCTGAATAAATGAACTGCATTAACCTGTCTAAAAATAACATATTTTAATTTCCATAGGTTATATAGTATAGCTCTACTATAAATATAAAGAAATGCCTACTTACTTTGAGTATTAATTATAATCCAGTTTCCTTCCGGATCTTGTTCTATAACACCTTGTTCGTTTTTTAGTAAACAATGTACCCCTTCAATTAGGGTTATACAATTGTTTTCCATTTTATTTAAACAAAACACAATTTTATTAAATATTTTTAAAAAAATTAGGTTATTTATCCACGTGTATTGTGTACATAAAATTAATTACTTCCTGATCACTGACCACTGATCGGAAAAAAAATATGATATATAAAATGGCGTCCGATTACTGATCAAGAACGTAGCGATTACTACATAACTGTCTGTTCAAGAACACAATTTAGTAGCGCTCACTGATCGCTCAGTGATCGATGAACGGCATGAACGCAGCCAATCACACTTTTACCTGAAAAAAAATATCAAAGCACCTTGACGTTTACAGCATACATGAACATGAACTGTGATTTGACTTTATAACAGATTTGTTTCTAGTATCAATAATTCATTCGAATAGATTTAATTAAGTAGTTGTTTCTATTATAATTATGGATAGTGAAGATTTAGAGTTTGAAATATGTACTCCGGAAGAAATCGTAGAAAATATAGCCACATTAAATTAGTTGTAATATACTGGAGTTTAATTAAAATATCCCAAATTTCTATTTTTATTTTATTATGTTGTATAGAGCGTAGAAAAAATATTGTATGCAACATATGCATAAAGTGTCTTTTTTTCAGTCATGGAATTGCAGCACTGGCCTGACGGCTCGTGTGGTCAACTTTTACATTCGTGAAAAAAAGTACCACTTTATGCACTTGTTGCATAAATTACTATTCTCCAATTGTTTGCTATTCATGGCCTATGAGGTAATGGACATTATATACCACTTGTTTTTTGTTTATTGCGAGGTAAAAAGAAGACACCTACATAAAATTATTTCACAAATTAATTGATATATGTAAGGATAATAATTTGAACCTAATGCCTGAATAAATAGTGATTGATTTTGAAATCGGCATTACGTGATTAATTTGGAGTGAAGCTAGATTGATAGGCTGCCGATTCCATTTAAGTCAAGCATGGTGGCGAAAAATGCAAAATTTGGGACTATCATCGGAGTATAAAAACAAACAAAGCGAAATTGGAAAATGGCTGCGTTAGTGCTTTGGAATTACGTTTTTGGACCCTGAATTGGTTAGTGACTTCTTTGTTTTTGAACAAGAAAAGCCCAACGACGAAAGGTGCATTTGCTGATTATTTAGTGGAAAATTATATATCAGAAGAGGCTAGTTTTCCTCCTAATATATGGGCAGAAGCATCAGCTACTATATACAGAACCACTAATGCAAGTGAATCATTTCATAGTCATTTAAATAGTTCATTTTATAATTCACACCCCTCATTATTTGTTTTTGTTGAGGTATTATTAATAATTCAAGAAGAGACGTACATTAAAATTATTAATAAGAATTAAAAACCATGGACACGAGTTGGTGTATTAATTTTCTATCTGGTTTTTGAACGAGCACGAGTTGATCAACTATTCTCGGGGCCAGGTAATAACGGGCACGAGTTGGGAAACGCCGAAATTCTATTTCTTAAGCAATTAGGTAAACCATAATAAAAATAGAACTAATTTTAATTAGATTTTCTGCAATCTCCCTGAAAGCATTCTATTTATTAATGTATTTTTCTAGTGTTGTATTTTTGTAATAGTATATTTCATGTTATTTTTCATATTGTTTTCTATTAATTATGAGTTTTTTAATTTGTTTTAGATACAGTTTAAATAAAATTGTCAAATGATTGGTTTTATTTGTAAAAAAAAACTATTTACCATACAAATCAAAACCGAGGTTATTCATTTGGAGAAAAAATCTTTACCATACAAATCAAATGAAGGATATTTGTTTGGAGAAAAAAATCATTGAATTTAGTCCTATTATTTTTTCTTAAAAATATTACTTTGAATTAATCGTATAAGTTACTTAATGGTTGATAACCACTGTGTCCAAGAGGCCCACCTAATTTTAAAACTTGAGACCAAAAAATTGGTATGATTACGGAACCCCGTTGACAAAATTGAGCTCTGGAACCAAGTGAACAACACCCTTTAAAAAACAAAAAAAAAATTTTTAATTCTGTAATGCCAATTAGTAGAGCCACAATTCTGAAAATAAACGTTTTTAAATATACAAATATGTAAAAATATTACGATAAAAGAAATATTGAAATGTAAAACATAATTTTTTATTAACAGAAATTGTTCCATATATATTGACATGAATTAAGTTTTTTATTAACACTTTTGCTTTTTTAAAAAGTTCATTTATTATTAGTTGAACAATTACTCTTACAAGAACTAGTATACTCTTAAGACTTCAGTAACAATAATGTTGGTTGATTTTAGTGAGAGCTTATATTTATATGTTTACTTATCTTAAAAGGAAATACATTAGGCTTATCAGCTAGACTACTTACATACCTATTAAGAGTGGAATATATCTATTAAGAGTGGAATTTTAACTACATAACTCATGTAAGACCCTGCGTATCAAAAGCCAAAATTATTCCTTAACAAATACAATGGTTTACCTAAGTTACCTAAACGAGATGAGAGCTTTTCATTTTAGTTTAAATTTTTAGTAGTTGAAATTTCGTTTTAATTTTTAATTTATTTACAGAATTTTTTTATGTATAGGAAGAATTAGTTGTTTTAATCAAATGCCTTTGGTAATGTTACAATTGTGTTCCTGGTTATTTGCCTTTTCTAATGTTGTTCAAAGATGTGGTAGTTTATTGTATTAAATATATTTGTACAGCATCAACTTATTTAATACATATAGTGGCTTCTTTAAGTTGGACAGACATGGTAATTCAAAGCCTAAAGCTTCGAACCAGTCAAATATTTGATACTTTTGCGTCAAATAAATTTGTCTCGATTGTGAACAGGCTTCAAATAAGGGAAAAATATTTGCAACATCTTGTTTGATCGAATTTAACGCAAAGAATTTTGGTCAAATATTTGACCAGTGTGAACTCGTCATGTCAAACATTTATGCTTATTATTTTACTCAAATTTTATTTGACAATAGTCGCATTCAGCGGACGAAACCGTTGTGCAACTGTTGCAAAACCCTAGCGGAAACGTCCGCTGGCACATACGCTACCAAGTCAACACGTTTTGGAGCGGAGGCCATTTTTTGGAGTGCTTTTAATTTGTGCTAGGTAGCGGTAGCGAAGTGAGCAGAGCCAGAGCGAGTTAAAATAATAAATATGAGATATTTGAATTTGTTTTTGATAATGATGAATACTAGCCAGCAAGAGTTGGAAAATAGTGGTGAGAAATCCCCAAGGATTATAAACTATAGAAAATACCATGTATTATCAAATAAACAAGAAGTGTATTTTATTTTGTAAACAATATAGGTTATATTGTATTCTTAATTGGATTGGATACACCTTGTAATTGTAAAACCATTTACCACTAACACTTATTAAATTTAATTAAAAACATATTGAATAAACAAAAAACATAACTTCTGTCTTTGTAATAAATACAACTACCAAAAACTGACAGAAAACGAAAACAGCTTGACAGCGAACGTCCAACACGTTCCGAACCGCAACCGCTACCGATATGTAGCAGTAGCTGTTTTCGTTTTCTGTCAGTTTTTGGTAGTTGTATTTATTACAGAGACAGAAGTTATGTTTTTTGTTTATTCAAAATGGTTTTATTCAAAAAAACAATTTGTCTAGGTTTTTTTTTTTAACAATTACGAGGTGTATTCAATCCAATTAAGAATTTGCTTTCAAGTATAGGGTGTTTCTGATATCAATGTTCATAGGACGGGAGAAGGTAGAATGGATGTTCAAGACTTCAGAGGCGATAACTACACTAGGTGACAAGGGACCACGCACTTTTCTTATGGAAACAGGAGCACCGTCAAATTGTCTGAATTTTTAGTATGTTGTAGTATTTGATGTTCTGATCAAAAGTCTTCATGGGCCCAACTCTATCCTATGGCTAGTTTTCGATATACAGGGCGTTGAAGTTCAAAATCTCAAATTTTTTAAAATGCATACCAAAAAGTCCCTTTTGAATATTTTCGAAAGTTTTCGGCTGATCTATGGAGTCAAAATACATACCTAATGATCAAAATAAAAACATTGATAGTTACAGGGTGATTCAAGCTGTCACAGACCTTTTTTGGTTAAAATATGTATTTCTACATTACAAATATAGCGTAAAATAACATTGAAAAAAAATCTCCGTCAAAGTTTCCTAATATATGATATAGGATACATCTCGACATTCTCTTTCAAAATTCCTAATGGTAAAATTATATCCTATGGCTACTTTTCGAAATATTAGACGTTTAGTCTATAATATATCAATTTTTATAGTAACAAAAAATAAATACGAAGTAAGGGGAATCCTCATCCAAGAACCTTTTTGTAGATTCTGTAACAAGGCGGGCGAATCAGCCTCTTACATGATATTCGAATGTGAAGGACCCAGATGGTGGAGATACAGATACATAAGAGCCTCAGAGTCAGAGTAACCATCCAGCTGTTTCGAATCAAACCAACCAACCAACCAAGGGGAATATTATAAATTAATTATTTCCACATACTGCGCAATATTATGGTATTATTTTTGTATTTAAAGGTAGACTAAAAAAAGTCATACTTACAGGGTGATCCCACTCCTACTCATTTCTTTTATGCCACCTTTACTTCGACGCAACCAACGTCAATTATCTACTATAGTTTGTACATCCAACAAACAGAGTAATCACGTGAACACTCGATGTCCAGTTACTCTAAAAGTTATAACCCGAATAAAGAAATATGGTCCGAAACCAGTGGAGTTACACAAAAATCAATTAAAAAATTGAAATATAAAATTTAAATTAAATTTAATCTTTTTAAATCTGTATCGATAAAATAAACCAATTAAGAAGTAAAAAAAATACGAATCAACTACTTTGAGTTTTTGATTTTCTGCTTATTTAAAAATAAATAGAAATCAACTACTTAATTGATACAAAATATATAATTTTATACGTTTGTATAGAGATATACATTTATTTGCTATCAGAATCATCGTTTAAACTGATAATGAGAGGTTCGACTATATTTTCCATCAGTCTGTCCGTTTTCCACATTTTGCCTTCCTCTTTTCAATACTTTATTAAGAATGATTTGAGGGATATTACTCTATTGCCTTAATTTTTTATATACTATTTTGAAAGACCATTTAATTACTGTTTATTATAATAGAAAGAAAATAATATCTTGTATTGGATTATAAACGTTAATAACGCGATTAAATAAACCGTCAACAAATCTCTTAAAAATGATATCAATAAATAATATTTATTTATAGATATGTACCAGATTTCCAAAACAACACAGAAAAAGTAAAATACAAAATAAAACACAAAATAAAATACAACATACAATCACTTAACAATTCCTTAATGCACGCCACAGATTTCAACGAACAGTAACAAATAGGTGTTAAAAATACCCCGGTCAAGCCAAACTTCCCTGAAACCAAACTAAACAAGGTTAAACATGTGCTGATCACGCAATTTTATTACTCCGTTTGTTGGATGTACAGACTTTAGTGATGTTAACAGAGCAAGACTGATAACCAAAACGCTTTGGGTTGTAGAATCTAGAAATGAGAATTTTAAGTCTATTTTAAAGTTTTTAAAAGGATGCATATCTACGCATCATGCTTCCCACTTGCGTGATTTTTATGAAATTGCTGGTGCATTAATAAATAAGTTTCATCCACTAATACATATACCGGGAACAATTTAGATAGCAACGCAAATGTTAAATAAACTAGAAGATGTAAATGTTATCCAAGCACGTGTTGAAGTTCAAAATCTAGCTTTAAGAAATGGTCGCATGTTCCTGAATTTCTTCGGTTAGATATCAATTATCTAAAAAATTTAGTGGGTAATTATCATCTTTATTTAAGCCCATCATATATACAAGATAAACTACAAACAGACGAACATAAGGTTTTGGAAATTGATGAATTACGAGAGGAACTCAATTTTTTTACCTTTTAGAATATATTCTAAATTTAGAAACGTAACTAAGTATATGTTGTAGTTGGCATACGAAAATGCACCTTATGAAGACAATCGACCAGTTTTCTACCACTACTGCAAGTGTCCATCCGGTGCGAGAACTTTAGGTACTTGTGTATATATTGTAACAATTTTGTGTTTTTTTGGATATACTAAGCATCAGAATAATATTTGATTTCCATTATTTTAAAGTGCAACCACCATCAAATATTCTATATGATTCTTTTGTTGATTCTTGACGTTAACATCTTTTTTTCAATTAATTTTTTCGTTAACCCGTTATTTTGACTCAAATATGTCACAGTTCAACTTACTTGTAATCCGATCAACTTAACAGTTAATTCTGCATCTACCATGTAGGTAAATACGAGTGATTAGTCTAATCTTTGAATTTATCTTTATACTTTAAACACTTTTTGTAATTGAGTACTGAATAGCCTTGTATTATGAAAACCCATTTAATAAACCATATCGAAACGTATGATTTTTTTATTAACAAATAAGTAAGTAGGTAATATGTACCTAGTTTCAATTATTTGGCATCTGTTGTGGATTTGTGTATTTAGTCTAGCTTTAAATACAAAAATAGTACCATAATATTACGAAGTATGTGGAAATAATTTATTTATAACATTCCCCTTGGTCAGTTGGTTGGTTTGATTCGAAACAACGGGATGGTCGCTCTGATGCTTCTATGTGTGTGTATCTCCACCATCTGAGTCCTTTACTTTCGAAGAACACGTAAGAGGCTGATTCGTCCGCCTCGTAACAGAATCTAAAAATAGGTTCTTCATTTAAGAAGATTTCCCTTACTTCGTAATTATTTTTTGTTACTATAAAAATTGATATTTTATAGACTAAACGTTTAATATTTCGAAAAGTAGCCATAGGATATAATTTTAACCTGAGGAATTTTGAAAGAGAACGTCGAGATGTATCCTATATCAAATATTAGGAAACTTTGACGGAGATTTTTTTCCAATGTTATTTTATGTTATATATTTGTAATGTAAAAATACATATTTTATCCAAAAAAGGTCTGTGACAGCTTGAATCACCCTGTAAATATCAATATTTTTATTTGGATCATTAAGTATGTATTTTGGTTTCATAGATCAGTCAAAAACTTTCAAAAATATTCAAAAGGGATTTTTTGGTACGCATTTAAAAAATTTTGAGATCTTGAACTTCAACGTCCTGTATATCGAAAACTAGTTATAGGATGGAGTTGGGCCCATAGAGACTTTTGATCAGAACATCAAATACTACAACATACTAAAATTCAGACAATTTGACGGTGCTCCCGTTTCCATAAGAAAAGTGCGTGGTCCTTTTTATCAAAAAAATTCTGGTGCTTTTTCATGGATTTTGGCCTCCTGAACATAAATTAATTTAAAAATTTTTTTGATTATTGCGTTTTTGAGATATGAATTTTTAACATTTTTTTTTTAATTTTGAAAGTAGACTCACAATTGGACGCTGTTATGCGTAAATGATCCAGTCCACATGAGAGTCCAATCCAAGTCGCTTGAATCAGTTTTTGCAAAAAAAAATAGTTCTATGTGAGACAGTTTGAACCAGTTAACTCATATTTTAGTATTTTGTGGATTGGATCGTTTATGCATAACAACGTCCAATTATCATATCGCTTTCGAAATCAAAATTATCACCAACAAAATATTTGTTGTTTTCAAAATCTATATTTTATTACATCGAAAAGTAACATTCCCGAAGCCAAACATCACGATGACGATGATGACAAATAGACTTTTCACTATCAATTACATAGAATGCAGCCGCGCCAAGACAAAGAATCAATAAATTATCTTCAATAAATTTATTCATTTCAAATTTCAAAACACATCTTCATTTTGCGACAACTAAAACTGAAATGATAATAACATAAAATAGGAAACCCCGCACAAACCTTATGAGAATTGGCTCCCGGTCAAATTGGCTGAAATTTGGATATGTTGTTCCTTTCGGCATCCGGAATAAAAGTCTCAATGGGCACAAAGCTCAATTTTGCTTATTTTGGCTCCTACGGAGCTCGAAAGCTCCACGGCTTCACCATTATTTACTACTTAAAAGGGCAATCTCTTCGAAAGTTTAGTATTTGCTGCGTTGACAAAAAGTAGCCCCTTAAGTTTTCGAGGTCGCTGCATTCAAATTAAATGCCAATATAATAATATTGACAGTTGACAGCTATCAACTAGCTGTCAAACAACAAGCAATAATTAATATTGATAAAATCTACATGTAAATATATGTTTTTGAGGTTGCTGAGTTCAAAACTGATGTCAAAAGGACGATATTGACAGTTGTCAATTAACTGTCAAACAACAAGCAATAATCTATCTTGACACATTATCATGCACAGTCAAATATTTAATTAACGATAGTACTCAACTGTCAATATCGTCTTTTTGGCATCAGATTAGAATTAGGCAACCTCAAAGACATATGCTTACATATCAATTTTATCAATTTCGAGTGGTAGATACTGTTTGGCAGTTATTTGACAGCTGTCAACGGTCAATATCGATTTTTTAACATCAGTTTTTAACTCTGCAACCTCAAAAACATATATTTACATGTGTATTTTATCAATTTTGATTATTGCTTGTTGTTTGACAGTTATCTGACAGCTGTAAACTGTCAACATCGATTTCTTAACATCCGTTTTGAACTCAGCAACCTCAAAAACATATATACAGTCGGACCAGCGAATGATTACCCGTGCCTCACGGATACACGACGATATCAAAGATATCCGTCTTATATCCTATCAAAGTTCCTTTACTATAGACAGGAAATAATAAGCTATAAAGTATTGTCTATGCCATCTAAGAAGTACGTCGTTGTAATTTGCTTTAGATCAACTTCACACAATAAAGTGAGACAGAAACATGATGTTATTTATTAATTCGTACTGTAACATTTAAAGTTTTTCTTTGACTAATTTAGTAGCTGTCAGTATTGTCATTCTTAGTTGTTATTGTACTTTTATTTCACAGTTTTTGTCTTTTTTGCGTTTTTAAGTCATATTTCCTAATAAAAATAGTTCTTTTAAGGGCTAATTTAGTTTATTGTTATATTTCAGTTTAAAGTAAGTATATTTTTTATCAATGAACACATTAACCTTACATTTGGACATTGTGACTAATCTTACGGTTACGAGTCGTTTTAAAATGAATTAGATGAAAGATAATATTAAAACCTACGCACGCTGAATAATACGATAAAGCTGGTATTGCAAAATATTTTTATCGTTACTTACTTTTAGAATATGCCTGGAAAAACTCCTAAGACACAAGCGCAGCAGTTTGTCTTAAAGAAATGCACGTACGTCGTGGCAGTAGGCACGTCGATTGTGAACACAAGATAGTTTTTGTTTTGACTAAAACTTTTCGACTAATTTCGTATGAATATTGTTGATGACGCACGGGTAATCATTCGCTGGTCCGACTGTATTTACATCTAGATTTTGTCAATTTTGATGATCACATGTTGTTTGACAGTTAGTTGACATCTGTCAACTGTCAATATCATCTTTTTAAAATCAGTTTTGAACTCATCAACCTCAAAAACAAATACTAAACTTTCGAATAGATTACCTTTTTAAGTAGAATATATAATGGTAAATCCGTGAAGCTTTGGAGCTCCGTACGAGCTACAATAAGCAAAATTGAGCTTTGTGTCTATTGAGACTTTTGTTCAGGATGCCGAAATGAACAACATATCCAAATTTCAGTCAATTTGACCGGGAGCCAATTGCCATAAGGTTTGTGCGGGTTCTTTATATTTTCGAACTTGTCATATAAAATTTGGTGAAAATATTTGATTCAAGTGTGAACGTGCATCAAATATTTGCCCATGGAACACAATCAAATTTGTTTACTAGCTGTTTGTCACCAAATAAAATAGTCAAATATTTGACTCAATGCGAACACAGTCAAATATCAAATGTGGTAAATTTTATTTTTTGTAATATTTGTCTAATGAATTTGATGCAAATATTTGAGTAGTTTGAACGTTGCTTAACGAGACTACGTCATCCCCTAAGACCAGTTACTGTTAGACATCAATTTTCCATCCTACTCCTGAAGTCAATATCTAAGCACAGCATGTTGTGATATGTCAGTTTGTTTGTATACAAACACGTAAACAAACAGTGTCGCAAGTAACTCTTCGAGGCTTGAATAAATGGCCGAGTCATTTTATAAAGTATTATTCAGTTATTTAAATTGTAAACGATACTTGTGGTAAGTTCCATAGGCGTACACCACTTCTATTGATGTTTGTAAACACTTCCCCGCACACACCGGGTACCATCGCACCATGAGAAATGTCATGAGAAAGAGACAAGATATATCGACTTCAAAACATTGTATACAAAAAAGTAAACAAGGCATGTCTAATAGTAAATGGTCTAAGGTACCCTCCCATTTTTCGAGGACGTTAATTCAAAAAAATGATTCTTTCTGAGTTAACCCAAACTCCCAAAAACGGCCAAAAAGGGGTTAACGCGGATACGCCTTCTCATACCAATAAAACTTGCGTGCCCCTCCGTTTCCGAGCATCTTGAGCACTATGGTGGCGGTTTAAACCACTTCGCAAAGAAATTAACGCGGATATGCCATCTTATACCGACAAAACCTGCGTCACCTGCTCCGAGAAAAGATCCAGCATCACTATCATGTTCAGCATCCTCGAAAAAGGGGGGTTTAGTCGGTATGAGATGGTGTATACGGGTTTCACCCCTGTCGGGGGTTGTTTTGAAGATTAGGGAGCGGGATCAATTCGAAAAAAGTTTAAACCACCGTCATCGTGTTCAGCATTCTTGAAAACGGGGGGAGACGTAGTATCCTTGCTTTGAATTATTTACTCTTTTAGAGGTTTTCTAAGAGCCACTAATATAAAACTGAGTAGTTAGTTTTTTAGACAAACCTATAAATAATATTGAACTTTGCTCAAAATGGCGACCATATGGTTTGACATGAAATTGCCTAACTGCGTCCAGTTATCCTACATAATCTAGATTTTTAATTGGAGGGATCTACTAATTCTGTAAAATTTAGATATTATGTTTCATTACCACCCTGTACAAGAATTTATAAATACGCGAGATTTGTAAACAAAAAAGCTTTTTTATGTCTTGAATGTAGGGTAAAAAAAATTGTATTTGTCATTAGTTGATATTGTACTTATTTGGATTAACTTACCAACATACGAAGACACATAGCATCATCCACTGGAGATGTACACGAAAGACAAGATTTTGAACCAGGTTGAGGTTGGTACTTTCCAGCTGGACATAATGTACAATATACTTCGTTTTCTTCACTATATGTATGTTTTGGACATAAAACTGTAATAATTAAAGAGAAAATGGTATAAAAAAATTTATCTACGACCTTCCTTAAAACTTAGCATTTTTACACTTATTCAAGTACTTAGAGATACGCTTTATACACAATTTTAAACAGTGCGAAAATGATCAATGAATTTTCAATGGGAGTTTTATTATAACACTCAAAAGTGTTTTAAAATGAACAACGTTTTTTAAATGGGTTTTTTTTAAGCTACATTAACTTCCATCGAGGGCCAATTCGTTAACATTCTGTCAGGGGGTTCTTTAATTTATGGACTTTTAAGTTTTGTGGGATTTTCTTCTTATTTTTTCAAAACTTCTTTAATACCCTTTAGTGTATCGAAATCTTTCTCTTAGTTATTTATACACCTTCCCTATGACATTTCGTAGGTTGAATTTTGTGTATCTTGAACGACTTTTATTTGTTCCTTCCTTTTTCTGCAGTTTACTACATTTTCCTAGGTCTACTTTTTTTCTATTACCACTAATCTGTTATCGTCCATTCTAATATTCTGGCCTTGCCATCTGATCATACTATCGTGTTTTGGTCTTTTTGTCCATGATTCGGTCTATTAATATATTCCTCATTATTGATTTGTTTAATGCCTAGTATATTGTTTCACTTTTCATTATTCTGTACGCTATTTCGCGTCATCCATTTTTCCATCAGTCGATATTTCCCCTCCCAGACAATTAACTTTGTTCAAACTATTTCCAACTCATTCCTTTTAAGTATAGTACTCTTTTATTATGTTGTTTTCTTCCGCAGTTTTTATATTTTTTATGACCTTTTTTTCGCGATTTTTGTCTATTATTTTCTGTATAATATATTAATCCATATTTTTTCCTGTTACATTTATTAAAATAAATGTTATATGCTGTTTTTCATTTTTCTTAAAATCGCTTATTCTCCGTCTAATTTTGCGTCCACTATATTTTGTAATATTTGTTGTAATATTGTCTTATCTTTCGTTCGTTATTACCATTCATATTTCCTTCTTAGTCTCTGTCTTGGTTTTACTCGAGTAATATAATTTGTAATTATCGTTTATCCATATGCTGTATTTCGCAGACACCGAAAATGGAAGCCCTAAGAGAATGCGAGTGTGTCGTGTACAATTTCTTTTTGTGCAGCCACTCATAATTTAAACTTTAAACGGTTTAGAAAATGCATCAAAACGTTAAAAATTTTTACTACTAACATATGACTACCGTACTGTCATGGTAATTCTGATATTGAATGCAACTTTTGACATAAAAGCTCTGTAAAATTATACTTTACTGAGCAATTGTGCCACTTTGCCGAGCAATGTCAATTTTCCGGTCTAGACAGACAAAGGCCACTTTCCGATCTAAAAAATGATCGAAATAGCTATTTGTGTATTAAGAGCGGAAAGTGATACTTTGCTGCTTGAGGCAATCTGCCGAAAGCGGCAAAGCACTTTCTGCTCGAATTGCACACAAGATTTTTTCTACGATCACATTATTTTTAGACAAATAATTAAAAAAAAACATGAAAATACACTTCATAAACTAAAAATGAAATAATGACGTTTCATTAATTTCATAGTCTACTATTTGCACAAAATAGTAAGTAGGTACTTAAATATGCAATCACTATTGCATATAGGTGTACCTAGGTATATCTAGGTGTACCTTCTGACTGTTATATTTTTACTAGATAAATTTTATAAAATAAAGTTTAATTTCGTTCGAAATATCTTCAAATATTAATATTTCAACTAAAATATTCAGACTGCCCTACATTTTGTTTTAATATACCTATTATTTACTACCTTTCTTTAGTTTATTGTAAATGAAAACAGGCGAGCGGAAAAGTACGCGCTAGAGCGACAATAATGTCAAATTATTACAGATCACGGAAAACATCAACTTTGCGGTTAGATTTGAGTGTGCAAAAGCCTACTTTGGGTAGTGATCGTAGGAAAAATAGTATATTGTATACCTAGGCGGTAAAGTGTTATTTTCAAATAATTGTTTATTCTACCCAATAATTGTTGGTAATATTTTTTCTACAAAAATTTTATTTTTATACCGACGTTTAATGCATGATTGCACTTAATTTATTGAAAACCTGACAAGTTAACTTCAAACAAACATCAAAGGAGGGTATCGTTTTAAATGGGTGTTTTGGGTTTCTCATAAAAACAATTTTTATGTTTCAAAAACTTGAAAATCAAAGAGAGGAAAATGAAAATTTGTTTTTATATTAAAACTATGTGTAATAGAATGAATGAAAAGCCACCAAAGGGCTGGTTATAAAACAATTAAAATGAATCTAAGTAAACGAGTCTCAAAAACGCTTACCTTTGATTGCACAAGTCTTCTTAGAGGATCCAAAATCTAGTAGTAGCAGTATGGCACAAAATTGCATCCGATCGGGCCCGAATATATGTTAGATAAATTGCAGCAACACGGTCACATTAAAACCGGCATGGATAAAGAGCGATATGTACAGCACGTGTTTTCGCGAAGAAATCGAAAATTGAAGTAAGTACATTTAAGGTCACTTCAATAAGTGTGTTTTTAAGAAGCGTAGGATTACCGCGAATCATAAGCGATTTGAGACAAAATAACCGCGAATATTTAAAATTAGAAAATAAGATTAATTCATTCTGGAACATTTCCTGCCCCGCAAAAAAATGTATATAAACATTTATTTTAAATCTATTAGAAAGTTTCCCCCAAAAAACAAGAGCAAAAAAAAGTTGAATTCAAATAAAAAAAAAATTAATAAATTGAAATTACTATAAAATACCGCAGGTAGAATATCGTATAAAAAAAAAAGTAATAAGTCTATTACTCAATAGGTAGTGGACACAGCTTTACCAAGGGTCGTTTTAGAACACAGTTTTGTGTTTTTACCGTAGCCACTCTCGCTATGTTATCGCTACCAAAATGCAATTGAGTAACCCGGCCTAACAACCACTTATTAGGAGGTAAGTTATCAGTTTTAATCAAAACTAACGTACCAATTTTTGGAGTGTTAAAAGGATCTAACCATTTGGCTCGCTGTTGAAGAGTGTGCAAATATTCTTTATGCCAGCGACGCCAAATATCTTGATGGATACGTTGTAATAATTGCCATCTAGAGAGACGATTCAGGGGTAACAATTCGAAACTAGGAACTGGAAATGCGGTTAATGGTTCCATGGTCAAAAAATGACCAGGCGTTAAAGCGTTGATATCGTCAACATCATTAGATATGGGAACCAACGGTCTAGAATTTAGAATAGACTCGATAAGCGTCAGAACGGTATAGAATTCTTCAAACGAGAGTATTTGATCACCTACTACACGACGAAGGTGAGTTTTAACACTTTTCACTCCAGCTTCGGCTAGACCATTAAAGTGAGGAGCTCCTGCGGGACTAGGAAACCATTGAATTGTTTCATTTGCGGTGGCCTGTTCCATAAGAGAGAGCAATTCCCGTTTTGCACCCATAAAATTTGAACCACAATCACTATACATCTGTGAAACTCTTCCACGCCTTGCAATAAATCGTTGTAAAGCGGCCAAAAAGGTTGGTGTAGCTAAATCACTGGCGAGTTCCAAATGTACAGCCTTAGTAGCCAAGCAGATAAAAATGCAGAGATAAGCTTTACAACTTTTTATACCTCTGTGTCGACTCATAGTTATACTGAACGGACCGGCAAAATCAACAGCAGAACGAGAGAACGGTTTTACCTGAGATACTCGAGATAACGGTAAATTACCCATGGGGGGTTGATAAGCGGTAGGAGATATCTTCCAACAACGTAGACATTTGGAAAGTACTGAATTAATGGCCCGTTTTGAGGATAGGACCCAAAACTGTTGAGCAAGTAAAAGGTGAGTACTTCTAAAGCTAGCATGGAAAAACTTTTCATGAATGTGCCGAATGACAAGTGTAGTTAAGAGGCTTTGTCTGGGTAACAATATAGGGTATTTAGCAGAATAAGATATAGTTGCATTATGCAGACGACCTCCCACTCTGAGAATGTTTTTGTCATCTAAAAATACATTCAACTTGCGAAGGGGTTTAGAAAACCGTTTAGAATCAATTTCTTCCTGAAAGTGAGTATGTTGAGTAATTTGGACCAAAACAAGGAGGGCAGAATGCAACTCATCTGTAGAGAGTAGACCGCAACGTTTAGAATGAGGGTGTCGGCAATTATGAGTAAAGCGTAAGATAAAACTTAAAATATTTTGGACAGCAGTGAAAGAAGAATGATTTTCTAACAATGCTATTACGAAACTCTTTTCACTGGGATTGGGCAGCATTGAAAATAGGGTTGTTTTACGTTCTTCTTCTTTGGGAAGCGTTACATCAATTGCAGAAGACGGAAAGGAAGGCCAAGAATTTTCATTACCGTAAAGAAAGTCAGGACCGGTTAACCAAAATTTGTAGTCTAAGAATTGTGATGGGAGAGCTCCTCGCGAAGCTATATCAGCGGGGTTAATAGAAGTATTTACATATGACCAATTTTCTGGCGGAAGATTGTTTTGGATATAAGAGACTCTATGAGCGACATAAGTTTTCCAACGATCAGGACAACCTTTTATCCAATGCAGTACGATTTGAGAATCACACCATGCACGAATTGTAACAAACGTAATTTTCGGACAAAATATATTTTTAACATACATCATAAGTTTGGTCAGCAGAACGGCTCCACAAAGCTCCAAACGTGGGATAGTAAGTTTTTTAGTAGGTGCAACTTTTGACTTGGAACAAACAAATGCAACTTGAACTGCATCAGTTGCATCTTTTACACGAAAATATATGACGCAGCTATAGCCTCGTTCACTAGAATCACAAAACCCATGAAGTTCAAACTGACGATTAAAAGAAGAAATTAAAGCAGAATATTGACGGGGAATTTTTAAATCAGCAAGCATCGGTAATTCCGACTGATATTTATTCCAAATTTGAGTAATAGTCTCATCTGGAACTATATCCCAATCTAAGCCAGTCCGCCATAATTTCTGAATTAAATGCTTACAATAAAAGGTGATGGGTGAAATAAAGCCTAACGGATCATAAATTCTAGCAAGTTCGGAAAGAAGCGTACGTTTTGTACAAGGTTTATTTCTAGCAGAATTTACAAGAAAAGAAAAAGCATCGTCAAAAGGATCCCACTGAAGACCTAAAACTTTTATAGAGCTTTCATCCGAGATCGAATTAAAATCCAGCGGCTGTTTAGCTAAGTCAGAAACGGGAAGATCCTTTAATAAATCAAGATTATTACTAGACCATTTATGAAGCTGAAATCCTCCTAGTTCCATAAGAGAAACCAACTCAGAAATAAGTTGTTTTGCTAATTGCAAAGTAGAGCATGAAAAGACAAAATCATCAATGTAGCAATAACTTTCGATTGCATGTGCGGCTAGGGGAAAATTATGCCCTGAATCTTTTACTAATTGTTTGAGGACTCGTAATGCTAAAAAAGGTGCACTACTAACTCCATATGTTAATCGAGTTAGTCGATAATCTTGGACTGGTTGGGTTGGAGAAAATCTCCAAAGGATTCGTTGGTAATCACGATCAGTAGAATTCAGTAAGATCATTCTGTACATTTGTTTAATGTCAGCACACACAGCAAAAGCATTAAGCCGGAAAAATAATAGAATAGCACATATGTCTTGTTGTAATTTAGGTCCAACAAATAGACAATCATTCAGAGATTTCTGATTGGGCAAATGAGCGGAAGCATTAAAAACAACTCTTAATTTTGTGGATATACTGTGCGGCTTGACCACACAATGGTGTGGAATATAATAAGCATTAGAAGAATAAAGCGACTGACCGGAAATTAATTCCATATGGCCGAGATCTAAAAACTCCTTCAAAAAAGCAGAATATTCTAAGTACAAATTATCGTTTTTTAGCAATCGACGTTCGAGCGAATAAAATCGAGATAAAGCAAGGTCTCGAATACCAGAAAAAGGCGGAGGTTCAATCTTAAAGGGCAGCGACACAATATATTTACCTTCACTATATTTATGAGAATCGAAAAATAATTGTTCACAAAATTCATCATCATTAGAAAAGGTCGTAGTTTCTGGTATTTTCTCAGCTTCCCAAAAATTTGTCAACGTATTGTTAAGCTCTCGAAAACAAAAGGATTTACAGAAAAAGTTTGACATAACAGGTCGAGGTATAGAGGAAGTTTTTCCCAAAATCACGTAACCAAAAATTGTATGAATCGCAGCAGGTTCAGACAGGTTTCCGGTAACATGTCCATTTAATAATATTTTGGGAAATACATCTGCTCCCAATAACAGATCGATAGGACCTGGAGCAAAAAAGTTAGGATCAGCAAGCTTCAGATCCAAAAGATGAGACCAATTATTAACAGGTAATTGAGAATCAGGAAGATTATCACAAATTTGATTCACAATAATAGCGTCCAAAACTATTTTAGGTTCAGATTGATTAAGAGGTTTGCACGTTAGAGCTATGCGGGCGGTGTCAAGAGTAGATGTCATTGAATCTAAACCTCTAATATCTACAGAAAACTGGGTTTGAGCAAGATTTAAACTATGAGCAGCTCGCTTAGAAATGAAAGAACTCATACTTCCGGAGTCTAATAAGCAGCGATAGGAGCGGTAAATTCCTCGATTATCAAGGACATCGATGAGGGCGGTAGCTAATAAAACTCGACTAGATTCGATTACTCCTTGAGCGGTAAGAATTTGATTGCCTGGAATATTAGAAGATGAAGATGAACTAGTTAAGTTTGGTATAGTCGAAGACGAAGGAGCTAAGCGGTCAAAAGAGCGTGGATTTTGCGATAATTGGCGATCAAAATGTAACAAGCTATGATGAGTTTTAGAAGAACAATATCTACAACCTTGAGTACTTTTGCAAGACCTTAAGTCATGAGAACTACTCAAGCAATTATAGCACAAACGGTTAGATTTACAAAAAGCGTGTCTTTCAGAGGGTGACTTTGAAGCGAAATTTTGACATTTATAAAGCGAATGATTTTCCTTGCAAAGGATACAATTGGAACTAGGCGATTTCGTATTAGTAAAAAATGAACGCGGGCGAGGTGTGATATTTCTAGGTTTAATTTTCATATTTACATTTGAGGGTGAGTCCGAATCAATATTGTCGTATGCTAAGTATTGTTCGTTTAAGAATTTAATAAGATCTTTATAACTAGGAACCTGACAAGAGCGATGTTCAAATTCAAAACGTAATTTAGTTTCATTATCAAGTCGTTTAAGCAACATCATGGCTAGAATAAAATCCCAATGTTGAACCGGAAACCCCAAGATTTCTAGAGCGGCTATATTTTCTTTGAAAATATCGAGTAATTTTTCTAAAGCATGAGGATTATTCGATTCAATTTTACACGTACTGTCAATCTCATTCCAATGAGCTTGTGCACATTTTCGAGGATTTGCATATCTCTCTTTTAACATATCATACGCTAATTTATAATTATCAGACGTTAAAGGAAGATGCCGTACTAGGGAATATGGTTTTCCTTCCAAGCAAGAGAGTAAGTAATCAAATTTTTCAATATTAGATAAATGAGCTTTATCATGAACTAAATTATTAAAGTGATCTATAAATGAGCGGAAATTTCTATAATCACCGCTAAATTTCTTTAATTCAATCACCGGCAAACGAACGTGAGAAGAATTCGGATCAATATTAAATAGTGTTGAATTATGAAAAGCAGTGTTTTGAGAAGCAGGTACCTGTTGAATATCAACGTCAAATAATTCAGAAAATAATGCTTTAATTTTGTAATATTCTTCTAAAAACGCATTTTTAATTTTATCTTCCCCCTCAGCGTCTTCAGGGATCGCAAACAATGTGGCAAGAACATTATTGTGATGTTTAAAAAAATCATCTTTGAGATTATCAACATCTGCACATCTTACTTTGAAAAGACTTTTATTTGAGTTATCACTCTTTGTTTTGTCAGCGAGCATACTAATTACGTTTATTTCATTTAAGCACGAATTTCTGAGCGTTTTATATTTAGTAAGTTTATCGGCCATTGTAATAAATTAAATATTAAATGCCAATTAAAAACCAAAAACTAAAATTTAAAGGAATGAAATTTTATTTCAATCAGCTGATATACTAGCGGTATCAAACGAAAGGTCAACCGTCGACAAAAAGGCGGGCGTTTGGTTTTTTTAAATTTTACTAAATAATCGATGTGGTAGCGGAACAATGTAGAAAGCAACAATATTTGATAAACAAAGCGAGAGTTGGCGAAGAAGCGGAAATAAATACGATTGATTGCAAACTGTGTACACTATCGATATCGAATAAGCGCGTGCCCGACTCAACAAAAACGGCACAAATATATCTACCTGAGAAATTTTTACGGTACGACGAAAATTTAATTATTGAAATGATTTTTTTTTTTTTTGCAAAATAAATATTTTTTTTAGCAGAAAAATGCTTAATTTTAACAGATATGCAATTATTTTTAATATCGCTTTTGATATTTTTTTTTTTTTTTTTTTTTTTTTTTTTTTTTTTTTTTTTTTTTTTTTTTTTTTTTTTTTTTTTTAAATAGCGTAAATTTAACGAATCAAATTTATACTAAAAAAAATCCCCAAAGTTAAATTGTGCAATAATTCACCTCTAACTGTTAAGAGCTCGAAGGACCAAAAAAAATGTAATAGAATGAATGAAAAGCCACCAAAGGGCTGGTTATAAAACAATTAAAATGAATCTAAGTAAACGAGTCTCAAAAACGCTTACCTTTGATTGCACAAGTCTTCTTAGAGGATCCAAAATCTAGTAGTAGCAGTATGGCACAAAATTGCATCCGATCGGGCCCGAATATATGTTAGATAAATTGCAGCAACACGGTCACATTAAAACCGGCATGGATAAAGAGCGATATGTACAGCACGTGTTTTCGCGAAGAAATCGAAAATTGAAGTAAGTACATTTAAGGTCACTTCAATAAGTGTGTTTTTAAGAAGCGCAGGATTACCGCGAATCATAAGCGATTTGAGACAAAATAACCGCGAATATTTAAAATTAGAAAATAAGATTAATTCATTCTGGAACACTATGAGCTTAAAATGAATTTCCATTGTGTGAAATTCTAAATTACCTGATATTTAGGGTGTATACGCGACGGCTAAAATTATTAATAAATTAAACATATTTAATGCAAGAAATCTCTTTGTAATGGAAAAAAATAAATCACTAATATTTTTAAAAATATTACATCTGCCTGAAATGGCTCTAATATTTAACAATTGTAAACTGAAAAATCCAAGAACTGGAGAAGTTTGACATTTATTATTAAAATCTCAGTTGTTAAGCCAATTTGTAAATATGGCAACAACGCATGTCTTAACACAGAACCACAGTATATGTAACAAGAAGAATAAGCATTCGTAATAAATATTTCTCCAAATAGATGTAAATATTTTTTTTAGGTTATACCTTAAACCTAAACAACGTTTAAATAAGGCAATCCAGAACACGTGACCAAACATCATTTTGTATGTGTTTTATGTTTATTTGATGTTTTTTGTGCTTTTAGAAAGTGTTTGAAATAAAAATAATTGCTGTTTCAAATAACCAACAAATAAGAAAAAAAGATAACAGCTTATAACATACATAAAGAGAGTATAAAAAAATACATATACAATACTCCTGGAATTGATGTAAAACTCGAGAAGATGACTTTCCATCATCAGTGACTGCTTTACTGCTTTCCACATAATCTAATATTTGGTCCTCACACATAGTTTTTACAGCAAAGAACAAGTCAAGGTCTACAAGAGTTTGTCAGCATATAAATATTTTTCATGGTTTTTGAGAGATCATTCCGTTCTGGTTTATGTGAAAAATGTAGTTCACTAGGTATTCTATAAAATCTAACAGTTTCACGACCTCTTCGACTCCCACAATTGACTACAGAACAAGTAGTGTGCATGTTTGGTTCTTTCTAACAAACAATATTTTTTCTGTACATTTTCACTTCATTAAATATCAATAATGCATCCCGAGTAGTTAGTCACACAACTATTCTAAATTAAAATGTCCGTTTTAAGCTCCAATCGTTTCATATGTTAAAATAAACTGCTCTTTTCATGTTAACTACGTGAAAGACATGTTGTGTGCCTACCAGCGGCCATCTTGAATTTCATCTGACAGCATCTTGGATTGGTCTATATATGATAATATATGTCAATTTAATTACCCCTTGTACTTAACATTTCTATAGTTCACTTTTGAACAATTTTTGCGGGTGGAGCAGCATCGGTAAATGGAAAGTGATCCAGATCGGATCAATTCCGATTATTTTACAAAGAAAACTGTATCTGAAGTAATCTAGATCAGAAGTGAACTGATCCGACTGCAAATAAAATTCAGCTACTATAGTAGTCTTATACTGTGGCAGAAATAACCTTTTTATTATTGTTCTGACAGGAGTACCTTGTAACGTCAAATAAAATATTACCAACACATTTTTTAAAAGCTTTATTCAAATATTTAACAATCATAATTTTTTAATTTAACGTGAAAAGTATAGTTAGTATTGTTTGAAATATTTTAAATTAGAGGAAATGCTATTCAAATTAATACCTTTTGCTCTTCCATCCATGTGATGAACTTGTCGTATTCTTTTTTATAAGCTTCTTCCGATTTATGCTGTATTAAGCGCGATCCAATGTTAGAACTTATTTTTAAGCAATATACAACCAATAACAACTGTGGTGATAACAATACATCTTATGTGACAGATTGCAAATTAATTTTTGTATTTATCATTCGATGACAACTGATGACATCACGAATTCAACCATTTTACATTATTAGTTCTTTATTTCCATTTTTTGTAGTAATAATACCAGTATTTATGGTTTTAAAGTGTAACAATAAAAAAATAGAATTCGTGGATAACTGGTCTATTTCGAGCACTCCGGTATACTATTATGCTAAATGACAGCGGTCGCCATGTTGCCAAATCCTCCTTGTCAGTCCTTGTGATTTTGTCAAAAAATAGATTTCAAAATTAAAAAAAAGTATGTTCCGGGACGTTTTAAAGAACAAAAATTTGGGAAATTCATTTTTTTTTAAATATCTTTTAGTGAGAAAAATTTCGTACGGGGTCGCAAAAAACCCAAAAAACGATACCCTCCTTTCACAAATTATGATTTAATGAATTTGCAGATATTGACAACTGCTAATAATTTATTTTTATACTGACGTTTAATGGCGTCGTTTATTTTAAGCGATTCTCTTTTGTTTCTTTATACATGATGTGATTGAAATCGGTTGTTATTTTACGGGGGATAACAATCAAATTGGCAATTTTTATTTAATTTGTGTTAATTGGGTCGCCATCTAACGTGAAAACGTAAAATTTATTTACTCGGCTAGGCACTTTTCATGAATTTTGCCAGGCTAGTCTTAGAAAAGGCTAGTGAAGCCGGTAAAATTCAACCATTGTATATAGACAAGTCTATATACAATGATTCAACTTTCTCACGGTGTGTGATAAAAACGCATTTTCTGAAGTGGCAGCACAACAATCGAATTTTCGCTATGATTTATTAGAGCGAAAGTATGTTTTTACACAAATCATACCGAAAGTAAAACTTTCGGCACGATTTGTTTTTTATTTTACTTTCGGAAAGATTTTTTGCACTGTCAAGACAATTTTTAATACCTACGTAGGCGACTGTGAGAACAAATTTGACTTGATTTCTATTTTGACAAAACTGTTCAAAAAATGTATAAAACTAATATTTTTTTTAAAGTCTAATAAGCGGTTGCAGAAAAAATATTATACGTAACACGATCCGAAAAATATTTTAAGGGACTCGCAGGCTTCCACGACTCGTATATGGCTCGTCCTGGATTGTGCCTACTTGTCCCGTATAAAATGTCACTTTCGTAACTTTTCATGTAAATAACTATTTTCTCTATATTTGAATTATCCATTTTATTGATTATTTCTACTTTTTGATATCTTACGATTATTGTACCACCTTTGTTTCTTTCGGTCTTATGTCACTTATCTTTTTCTGTATATCTACAACTGTATGTCAACATAATTAATAAACATATCTTTGTATTTTTTAACCTTAAACATATAAACATGTTAACAGTGGTGACTTATGACTTATTTGGATTACATACAATTTGAAGTAACTATTATTACAAGATATCTTCCGATCTTTATTAAATGTTGAAAGAATATTATACTCACTTAGGTAGTTTAGTAAATACTGTGGTAACATGGAAATGTTCTTTGGGTTTTAACCTATAGGTTTTATACAGCGAATGACGGAGGGAAGATTAGTATCGTGAGAAGTCATCCCAGAATATATGAAAATAACAAGAAGATAAACAAAGCCATGACAGGAGATTCCTTTTGGTAGATTTGAGAGAAATTTATATAAAAAAATTGGAAGAACCAAAAGATGATTGTAGAAATGAAAACAAAGTTATGGACCTAAAAGGCGTGTGTAATATACAACTGTTTGAATCTGAATATAACTTACCACAAATCCTTTGTTTAAATTTTTCAATGCCGTATCCTTCGCGGCAAGTAGTTATAATTTTAGGAGGTTTCGAAAATTCACCATTAGGCATAGTGACGTTTGACAGAAAATCTAAATTAGCATGAAGTTTCGACAAAACTAAAAAAAAAAGGTTGTATGCGTACTTTATTTTAAAATTTTTAATAAATCATTAACATTACCTGGTATTCTTTTGACGTTTTGTGCATTCTTATGCACCAATTTTACTAAATTACAGTAAGCCTTTAATCTACAGTTTATATTGCATTTTAAATCATCTATTGTGGGATACACATCATGAATATCCTTCATAGTAGCTCTTACAGTTACATTATAAAAATTATTATCATCCTACAAAATAAAAATTTAATAATATTGTAACGAGGCCGGCCCTGTGGACACACAGCGCACACCGCACTCTAAAATTACAGAAAATATTCGAGCAATCCTGACGCCACCTTTTCAGGTGTCTCGAGATCGGTCGTTATAAGTATATATACTGTCAAGAGCCGGACAAGGAGAAGAGAAGACGATCGCGCGCTAATATAAATTAATATTGTTGTGTTTAATATAAATATAAGAGTTGTGTTTTTACTGTAAATAAATTAGTTAGAGTGTTTAAGTTCACCGAACCCGAATACAAAAATATTACAGTGGGCCAGGTGTGAAATTTTATTTTTGTGAACTTTAAATGCGAAAAATAAATAAACTAAAAATGTCGAAAACGGTGATTAGATCAATTGAAGGTGACTGAATTAAAAAAGGAACTGGAAGAAAGGGATATAGAAACTGGTGGTAAGAAATACGAATTAGTTCAAAAGCTGCGAGATACCCTAATAAGTGAAGGTAATGATCCCGATACTCATTTATTTGAAGTTCCTGGCAGTAGTGACATGAACGTACTGCTGAAAAAATAGGAAATAAATTATCAGATAATTCAAAAAGCCTAGAAGATAAGTTATCAGATAAATTATTTGAAAATTCGAGAAAATTGGAAGATAAATTATTAGAACATTCTAGAGCATTAAAGGAAAGTTTAGAAGATAAATTATTCGAAAAGTCAAAAATATTGTAAGAAAAAATAAACGAAAATGCGAATAAAGTGGACAGTTGATGACGAGATCAACAAAATAAAAGAACAGGTTGCCACAATGCAAAGGGCAGGAATTCCATCAAGGGTCGAAAGTACAAACAGTTTGGACCAAGAGGTCAAAGTAGAAGTATTGGATTCAAAAATTGGCTTTGAGGGAATACACAGAATGAAACCTCCACAATTCGATGGAAAATCGTCATGGACTAATTATCGGCGGCACTTCGAGGCAGAACCAAAAGTAAACTTATGGTCTGCAGGAGAAAATGCAATAGCATTAAATCTTGCTTTAAGAGGAGATGCTAGATATTTTACATACCCTAACTACATCGGAGCAAGAAGAATACGAACAACTAGTCAAAAATTTAAGACAGGTATGGACAAACACATTTGGATTACGTTTACCATTTCCAATTAAGGAATCGCTACCAAAAATCCAATGAATCACTTCAAGAGTTTCAAGCTGATATTGCCTATCTGGTTCGCATTTCCTATCCAGCAATACCAGAATACATGATATAAAAGGTAGCAGTCTATGTATTTTTAGATGGACTTCGAGATCAGGAAGCAAGACAAACATTGATACTAGCTCGTCCGACTCAATTAGTTGATGCACTGACTCGTGCTCTTGAATTTGAGGCTGCGAAAAATATATCTAGAGGCCAAATTCGAGTCCAAATCATTAAAGGCGAATTGGAAGAAACCGGAAACGAAAGAGTGACTGTAAGGCAGATAGTAGAGGAAATCCTTATTGAAAAAAGACCATTAAGGAGATCTCAGACCTTTGTGGCAGGATATTTCTCGATATTCACCCACCATGAAGTCATACTGGGCCAATGGAAATCACTAATCCTAGACGACGGAGTTCTGAAAATCCAGAGGGAGAATAGGACAGGAAGCAGATTATAATCTCCCCAGGTAGGAGATTGAAAGTATTGCGAGAAATACATAATGGTACAAATGGAGGACATCTTGGAGTTACGAAAACCCTAGGGAAGTTGAGAGAGCGATTCTACTGGGTAAATTGCCAAGCAGATGTCAAGGATTGGTGCCTGAAATTTATAGATTGTGCAGGAAGTAATGGTCCTCAGAGGCCGGCCCTGTGGACACATGGCGCACTCTAGAATTACAGAAAATATTCGCACAATCGGGACGTCACCCTTCCAGATGTCTCGAGATCGGTCGTTATAAGTATATATACTTGGAAAAGCCGGACAAGGAGAAGAGAAGACGATCGCGCTCTAATATAAATTAATATTGTTAAATGTTAGTTGTGTTTAATATAAATATAAGAGTTGTGTTTTTACTGTAAATAAATTAGTTACAGTTATACCGAGTGTTTAAGTTCACCAAACCCGAATACAAAAATATTACAATATCATTACTGTGAATAGCGCATAAATTGTTTGAAAAATTATTTTTATAGAGAGAAAAATAAAACTAATACGAAAGTACCAATTATAGTGTGGAAATAAGCATATACAACATATCAAGTACTTAGAATCACTAACGTCATAGAAATAGCGTTAGAAGATACTGTATGCTCAAGTGGCGTAAAAAATAGAGGGACAAAAGTTGCCATTATCCCTGATAGCGCCCCACTGGTTAAAATTTTCAAAAGTTAGCTTAATTTAAAATATGAGTATTTTTCAAAGGTATTAGTCACGTAATTTGAAAATAAATATTTAAAGACGTTTTTGATTTATTGCAAATTCTTAATTTTGATTTCAAACTTTTAACACCCTATAGCTCAGCAAATAAGCCCTTTTGAGGGTATATGTTCCGAGGTTTAGTACCACTTCGGCCGTTAAATAAAAAGTTGCATTTAGGCCGGTCACCCTTTTTGCCAGATTTAAATTAAGAATATAATTCCATTTTGGCCGGTCAAAACCTTTATTAAAGTTTCACAATATTTTTTAGATAAACAATCCAATAATTCAATAAAAAACAATAGATAATACACAGTATGTATACATATTATGCTGTCAAAATAACACAATTTGGACTTAAATTTAGTAATGTACATGAATTTGTTCAATGCATTTTTTAAGTCAATATTTTTGTGCCTTAAATCATTTAATGTTTTCTTAATTTTAATATCGATATCATCGTATTTTTCAGTTATATAACGTTGGCACAACAATTATAGCACAATTTATCTGGACCTGTTTCATATTTCTGTGCAAATTATGTGCAATTTTTGTGACCTATTCGAGATTTCTACTTAATTGAAAGCTAGCACAACTTTTGTTAATTATCATGCGATTTTTTTAAAATTGCCACCATAATTTTGTGCGCATAATGTACAAATTATGTGTGAAATCGAAAATTAATTTGGTCAAATAAGTTTTTATTAAATAATATATTGTGCTGTCTTTCATTAAAGGCTAGCAAAACTTTTGTTAATTATTAGGTATCCAATTTTTTTTTAAATTATCATCATAATTTTGTGCGTTTTATGTGCAAATTATGTGTGAAATCAAAAATTAATTTGCTCAAACAGTTTTTTTTTAATAATGAAATAAAGAAAATTTGTACCTAAAAGAAAAAAATGTAAAAAAATTATTCTATCATTAATAAAACGTATATTAAAATATTTCAATTTAAATTAAAATCCCTTTTTTAAGCAAATTTTTTTTACTCGGGATTATATTTTTTTGTCTTTTTTTTAAACAGCAAAATATCTGTTGCCCACTTGTATAACAATACAGACTAATCAGTATATTTTATATACACAGTGATAATAATCGACAAAATATTATTTAATTTCATATACAGTATGTCCCCCTAAGTTGGAATCATATGGAAAAATTTTTTATTATTAATTTTAGGAAAAAAAGTTATTCTTCATAAAAAGTTCTGCATTATCTAGAACCTAGAATACAGTCATCCAATATCAAATTTTTTCAGTGGTATACGAGGTTTGTCAAAAAATATGAGTTTTACTCAAGAGTACCTAAAGTACCTTTAAATTTGACAATATCGAAAAATATTAGTAAAAAAAGTTGATCAGAATTAAAAATTACGTTTAAATATGCAATTACATTCATTTAAATTTATAAAATTATTTTTAAAACTTATGTCTGCAAATGTTCATTCAAAATAGAAATATTAGTAAAAAATAAAATAATCTTTTCCAACTTAGGGGTACATACTGTATACAGACAGTGTTTTCAAAATTAAAACGGACAAATGTCTCGAGATTTACGAATTTCTTTGTTGTTTTTATAGCTGTTTTATTCTGGTAAGGCGATTAATTGTACTATTGTTGTTTAAGATAAAAACTATTTGACCGAATTTATTTTTGATTTTACACATAATTTGCACAAATTTATGATAGTAATTTAAAAAAAATCGAACAATAATTAACAAAAGTTGTGCTAGCTTTATATGAAAGATAGCACAATATATTATAAAAAAAACCATTTGACAAAATTAATTTTTATTTCACACATAATTTGCATATAAAATGCACAAAATTATTGTGATAATTTAAAAAAATCGCATAATAATTAACAAAAGATGTGCTTGCTTTCAATTAAGCTGGCATAAGTTTTAATATAACAAAATGTATAAATGAACAAAAATCGCGAATAGCGCATACAAATTCCACATAATTTGCACAAAAGTATGAAAAAGGTCCAACGAGATTGTGCTATAATTGTTGTGCCAACCGGAGCGTATCCGTTATACCTTAAACGCATGAAAAGGACAACCGACCGAAATGAAAAAAGAGGTAGATTTTTCAAATCGGCCAAAGTGGGAACGGCCGAAGTTTGAGAACACCATGTTCCGATATCAACAATTAACGAGAGCTCTCTGGGACCCAATTCTTGAAATCGTAGGAATCGATTCTCATGAGAAATTTACGTCATTTTCTCTAGATTTTGTAATATGTCTATTCTTGAAATATTTCGTAGGAAAAAATTCTCCAAAAATTATGAGAATTAATTCCTAATGTCATTTTCTGGAGAAACTTCAAATTCTCATGAGAATTTAAGAAATTAAGAGTGTGAATTGTACGTATTTGACGTGTTTTGTGGGAATTGAAATTGAACATTATTGTTTTTTGTTGTTACCGCCATAAATATTGTTAAATGAATAATTTTTTACTCCAAGCTATCGTTTTAGATAATTTAGAAAGTTGTTTAGACAGCATTTTCGTCTATCCAAACAAGCCTTTGACGATCTAATGGAGTATATTGAGCTTTTTCTGCTACCAACAATCAGAGTTGGAGATTAACCAAAAGAGAAAAAGTTTTAGTAGGGATCTTTCCTCTAAGAAGTTCCTTATAATTTTCTAAGAATTCTACAAGGATTTTTTTTGCGCTTCACTCACGAAATTTCGTTTGGTCATCGCAAATAAAACATGAACAAATAACAAATAACCCATAGTCAATAATAAACGATAATGCACAATAATAGGATAATAATTATGTAAATTGTTTCAATTTGTTTCCTCAAAAATGTAAAATGTCAAACATATGATATCAATGGCAACTGATATTCATTTCTGCGAACGTATTAAAATAATATTTGAGCACAGAACTAATAGTATTTGATTGGTTGAGTTCATGAAATACTGGATTTAGTAAAGACATACGTCACTTTTTTTAATTCACTAGAATTTCAGTTCCGACTCATTCAAGAATAGGACTGGCGATTCTCAAGAGAATTTTTTTTGGGGAATCAATTCTCTGGAGAATTAATTCCTTCGATTTCAAGAATTGGGTCCTTGGGGTAAAGTGTTGTCGGTCGAATACAGCAACACCGTGTATAATCAATTATCTACCTATTCATTTTAAACAGATTGTTCAAAATAGAACACAAAAGACGAATACCTACAGGTAAAAGTAATAAAAGCTGGAATAACAGAGAGCAGTGTATTTGGGCAAATCCTCTACTAAGTTATTCAGCTGCCAGAGTTAGAAAATGTGTAACAGGTTTGCTAACGATATTGCTATATTTTACATTTTTATTAAACGAAATATAAAGAACAGTTTTGAATAAAAATAAACCCAGCAAGCTAACAGTATCCAAGTAGATCAGCTTTGTTCACTACTATGCTATTTGATGCCTGAAAACAGAGTTCCAAAATTCGAAGCCGTTCTCGAGCTATCGCTGAGATAGTCGGAAAGACGGACAATCGGACAGACAGATGGTTGAAGTTGACTTACGTCATTCAAAACAATAGGTGGGCTAGCCAAAGTAACCAGCTATCGATTGATGAAAACAGAATCGTTCTCGAGTTATCGCTGTGACAGACGGATAGACACACAGACGGACGGACATTGTAAGTCAATAAGTACATTCGCTTTGCTTCGCTACTTAATAAATATAAAGAAAATACAAATATAAAAAAATTACACTAACTGAAACGAATATGAACGTCATAACTTACTTTAGTGAAGCACCTGGGCCTTTCCATATCGATTTTGCACAATTTTCCAGACTCTCCACAAAGCACGGGTCCGACAATTTTGGGTAAATATGCAAATAAAATATCAGCGTCACTCAACGAACAACTATCGTTAACAGAGTAGTATATGCTAATGGCGATCTTATAGACGGGAAAAGATATTAACTCTAACTCATGAGTGTGTTTTTCTTTATCTCCATGTCTGTCAGTTTCTGTGCAAGTATAATTACCTACTGTTTTTAGATCTGCACTTTTAATTATTAAAGGGTTTTCGTGGAATTGGAGTATTTCACCTAAAAAACAAATATTGAAGGATTTAAATTAATTTTAAACAATAGAATATATTTCTAAATAATAAAAGTCATTTACATGTTAATACAATAACTCAATATATACCTATCTAGGTAAAGTAAGCGTCAACTAAGAAGATATAAAATATTGGGCAGAGTACGACGAATTTCGGGATCTGCAAAATCGCATCATCCTAGCTAGGATGAGGTAAAGCCGTGCATTATGGGCGGAGTACGACGTATTTCAGGATCTGCGCAATTAAAAAATGTAGTAGTGAAATAGTCCAATTTCACTATTTTTTTTTTGAGCAAACAATTCTTAATATAAATAGTCTCTTTTTATCTCTGGTAAAAATTTCAAATAAAAATGTTTTGTATTTGCCATTTAAAATGCATATGATCTTGTCTTATAAGTCGTATATCTCTAGTTGAGTGACCCCTGAGGCTGAAAATCCATCCCCTAGATTGTCTTAACCGGAGGTATCTGTGTACTAAATGAAGTCAATAGGATTTATAGAATGGAAGATATCGTTTCGGCAGATACATACACACACATACGCACATACACACACCTACAGACAGACGGGATTAAGATATTATTAACTTTCTGCTTTCGCTATCGAAAATTACTAGGTTTTGCAATAGGTTTTCTTATTTAAAAGACAAACCGTAAAGTGCCTAGAAATTTGTTTGTGAAGTGGTACTAAGGTAAATAAATTCTAAGTCGCCGTTGTCAATCCGACAGAAAAATTTAGCTAAAGAAATGAGGCCTTTTTTAACTTAGAACAAAAATGTAACTTTCTAATTTGATTTATATTTCACAGATAAAATTTTCTTTAACATTTTACCGAGGGCCAATTTCTCAACATTGTGTGCAGGGTTCTTTGTTTTGTCATCGAGCAAAGTTGGGTATAACTATATTTACCCATGAACCATTTACATTCGGTATACCACCATATTAACAATAATAATAAAATAATTTTTTTGCAAAAAACATTATTAAAAATAATGTCCCGAATTTCGAACTGGTCACCTAATTAAAATCAGAAAAAGTTGAACAATTGGGAAACTAAGTAATTAATTTTAAAACAAAAATTTTATTTTTTGGATCTTTACATTTTAACCATTTTTGGAGATTAGTTCTGAAATAATCATTTCCTGATAAAATTTTTCTAACTAACAAATAATTTCTTCAAAAGTAAAGACTTCTGGTACTGAAAAAAATCATTATAATATAAATCAAACCGAGGTTATTTATTTGGAGAAATATTAAAAGATACCTAACATTCGCAGACGAGTCAGTAGTTTTGGCCAGGCGAGTTTAATAGTGTCATAAAAATTTTCTATTTAGGTACATGATGTCTTTTTTTCCTGAATCGGGCATAGGAGGTCCCACCTGCACTGAGGCTCTAGGCCTCTAGGACACCTAGTGCGGTTTTGAGTTCCGTCTTTTTAGGCTTTATCCGTTGTCCTATCTATATGGTTACAGAACGTTAATTTGTTATCCAGGATAACTTCCAAATATTTAACTTCTTTTGTCAGATTTATTTGTTTCTCCACATGGATAGTCCCTTTATGTTCAGGTTTCTTCTTCTCGTCTCCGCATTGATCCCACTTATGGATTTATATGAAGCCGAATCAGAGGCCCCTTCTATGTCTAGAAATGCCGCTAGGGCGAGTTTCTTGACAGTCCAATGTTTGTTCCGCCTTGAGCGCCAGCGTGTGAATTGCAGCGTCACAGATTGGTATGCGAATTGGTTTCGATGTATCGGATTGTCTACCAATACCTCGTCCCTTATATATCTGTCAATCATCTTTTCTAATGTTTTTAGAAAGAATGATGTCAGGCTGATAGGTCTATAAGATTTGACTTCTGCGTAACATGCTTTACCCGGTTTGGGTACGAAGACAACTCTTGTAGACCTTCATTCTTCTGGTCCATACCCCAATGCCAGGCTGCCACGGAATAGTTGGCACAGCGGGACTTCAAGCTCATCTAGTCCCTTTTGAAGAAGTGCTGGAATATGCCATCCGGTCCAGCTGTTTTGTATGGCTGAAAACTTCTCAAGAGTCCATACAAGTTTGGTTCTGTTTATAACTTTGTTTGCCAAGGTCCATTTCTGATTTGTGGCCATGGCTACTTGATCCACCACACTACCGTTCTCTTGACTTTGGTTAAGTAAGCAAGCCGGGATGTGTGAATTTAGTAACAAGTTTAAAGTCTCCTCCATACTCCCCATTTTCATTTTTCAAAGACCCATTGCATCCCTTTGCAGTATTTTACTGATTCTGGAGCACTCAGGAATATTCTCTAGGTTCTCACAGAATTTTTTCCAGGAATTAAGCTTTGCATTCCTTACGGCGTAGCCATTCTCTCTTCTGGATGTCTTATAGGCTTCCCAGTTGAAAGTACTTTTGGACTGGTTAAAGAGGCTGCGGACTTCTGCTCTTTTCTTGGCAAGGTCCCTTCTTTCATATGCTTTACTTAAGGCGTGTGTCAGAAATTCAGCCACCATCTCAACTTCACAAGAGTTTTTCGATTTCGGGGGACATTACACCAGTGCCTGGTTGAGATCCTTTTGAAAAGTTTACCAGTCGCCGGTCCTGGTGTTGCGATATGTCCTCTCCTCCATGATTTTCCCACCCAATATGTATGTTATGTGCCTGTGGCCAGAGAGCGACTCCTCTAATGAGACTTGCCACTTCCTCAACTACGAGTACGCCCTCAGAGTGCCTAGTGTAATGTCAATCACTTCCCTTCATGATGTCACTCAAAATTAAAACCCGCCGGCGATCATATTATCTGGCAACTAAGCAATTATTATTGAAGGCTAATAGACATTTAAATTTGTACGCAGAAAGTACATATAATCGCCATCTATCGAACATTTAGTTAATTAATAGTTTTTGTTATGACTATTATGGGGTGCTAATTCCGTCTTATGTAAAATATAGAATTCGTTTCGAACCAGAGGCCTTTTTGGCATTTGGTTAGATTTTCGAAGAGAGGCGAGGATACTTTAGTTAAGTTCCTTAGTAGTCATGTACGAAGACACATATTTTTACTTAAGGCGATATTTCCAAAATTTACGCTTCGAGATTCGCGGTAGGTTCACGACAGGTAGCAAACATTCTTTGAAATAGAGGAATCCCTTCCCATTCCCAGCAGTGTTTTTAGTACGGATAATGTTACGGAAAATTTAAAATTTGACCCTCACTTGCTCCAGGGCATAGTTTATATTTTCATCTTAGCCGTAGTAGGCAGGTAAAGCATGAGAGACACAATCCATGAAACATTATTCTCACCACATTACATACTATATTGTGTACCCATTTTACGCTCTTATTAATGATTATTTTTACTCAAAATTATTTTTTAATAAAAGCCAAATTATGTTTCTAGTAATGTGCAACTTTAATTTTTGAATTTTTTTTTGTGACATTTATTTATAAGAAGTTGAACATGCGCCTAAAATATCTTATTTTAGAATTTGATTACTAAAAAAATAATAAAAAATCGTCAAAAAGCTCATTGCTTGTTACCAGCGGATAAGATAAAATGTTGTTATAAAAAATAATAAGTTTATATCTTTCCTTTTCTGTTAGGAAATGTCATAAAAATGCACTAATTTAGCTTGAGTAAAAATCCAGTTAACGTTAACGCTAGTGATTTTATCTAGATACAGAAATTATCTTAGCAACCTGTTTTGACATGCTTAAATAAAATGTCAAATTTGTAAAATCACTTTATCACGATACGGCACAGTGCGGTAATAATTACATTAGCGTCTTGAGTCATTTCCCACGGTTAATTTTTATATTCAAACCAAGTTTCTAAGTTATTGCTTCCATGGAGAATATTTAATAAACACGGATCAACGATTATTGGTTTTGTTTCAATTATTTGACGTATTTTTTTTTTAATTTGCAGTGTAAAAAAGTTTATCTCTTGAGAACTTGATTTTTATGGATCGTTGTGGGGCGGGTACCGGAATGGCTTGTGCGATCCTGGCCAAAAATTTTCAAATACTGATACATGATCTGACGTATTTTTTTAAAATTTGCAGTGTAAAATAGTTTATCCCTTGAGAACTTGATTCTATGGACCGTCCGTGGGGCGAGTACCAGAATGGTTTGTGCGATACAGGTCAAATTTTTCACATACATGTAGGGGAATATTATACATGATGCGAAGTGGAAACAGTTCCACAAAATTTGGATTGGAAAAAAGTTTTCCCATGGAAACAACTTTAATTTGCTGGCGGGTACGGGAAGGGCCGGTCCGATCCTGCTCAAATTTAATAAGGACAAAACTAACCAGGTTAAGTGAAAACCGGAACTCGATCGCAGATTTTGTTCAAAAGTTACAGTGTTTACATCCAGACCGACAGACAGACAGACATCCAGACATCCGGACAAGATTTCTTTTTTTTTGCATTTTCAGACTCAGGGAGCTCGGAAACGTCGAGAAAAGTGATAAAAGTGGGGATAAGAAATTTTTTCGCCATCACGGTACTAATACTGAGGCTTTTGGGTCTCAGTAATATATTCTCCCTTTGACAGAGTTATGCACGCATTTGCAAAATATCATCTAGTTTCAGGCAACTTATTTTCGATGTTGTCTTGTTGTCTGTTGTTTACTCGCAAATCCTGTTGAAGGTAGACATGCGGTGAGAAACATTTTGATATTACTTGTTTCTTTGATTTTGACAGCTGTTTCTATACAACGACACAGAAAATGGAAGAAAAAGATAAAATGGATTTTTTTTTCAAAGAAAATGTACAATATGTACAAAAAATAAAATCTGGTGCGAATTAAAGGTCTACTGAGAATAATATCAAAAGTATGTTGGAATTTGCTCATATAAACTTATCTCATTATAACGATTTTTATAGATGTGGATACATCAACTTAAAAAATAAACTACGTTTCTTCTTATCAGCAAAAATAATATTTAAACCATATCCGTGTTTGCTCCAGGAAACAAAATACATACAATATTATTTTAAGGAAAATCTTCAAATATTATTAATTATCACTTACCTATTTCTTGAGAATCTTTTTTAAATTCCCAATTAAATGAAACATTTTGATTATCCAACAATAGATCAGCAGTATTTGTACAAAATATTTTTGTCTTTCTTCCTGGATAACCAAAGGTGTTTGTATCTACAAAAATAAAATAATATAAAAAAACTAAGTCAAACATGGTAGAAGCTAGCATACCTGAATCTTTAAGTTCATATTGATCATCTAAAATATCATCAATATTGTCATTTTCAATAAAATTAGTCGATTTCTCAAGATTCTTCAAATACAACAGACTTCTTTTTTTTCTCTTCAAAGGTTCTGTTTCATTTGTTATTATAAATCCATCGCGAAAACTTACAAATTTCGAACAATTCAGTTTTTTTATATCTACCGTATCATTTAAATTTTTTTCTAATCCATTTAAATATGAGTCAATATCGCAAATACACTGCTCATTGGACTCAAAATCGTTTGTTTTGCAAGTTTTGCCATATTTAAGAATATTTTCTTCAGATCTGCTTAGTTTGCTATTCGGTTCTTTTGCAATATTACTTAAGTCCATGTATTCCAAATGAATCTCTTTTAAAGTTTTATTCAGAAGTTTTTCAAGCATTGTCTCGTTTACTTTATTAATTTTTTTTCCAGAATTGTTAACTATTACTACCACTATTTTAGGTGAAGTTCCTAAATGGGATTTTGTAATTATATGTTCTTTAGGAATTGTTACCTCTGTAAATGAAAATTGTGTAGTCTCTTCTTGTTCAACTGCAGTTATTACAATTAAATTTTCTTGTGCAAGAGTAACTACATATGGAATATTTTCTTCTGTAGTTTGTTTGTCGGCTTTTAAAGTGCCGATTGATATTTTTTCTAAGGAAACTTCTGTAAGTGTTGCTAATATATTGTCACTAACTTCTGGTACGAATGGTATTGGAGTATGGTTCTCAAGCACACTAGTAATTATTGCCTCAGTTATGGGTAAAATTGATTCTCCAAATGATTCTTCTTGATTTCTAGAATGTTCATTAGTCTCTTCTGTTTTGTGCCCAATGGATGTTTTATGAATTTTAGTAGATTCTAAACTTGTAGATTCTTCTACATGTGAGTGTGGTTCTTTTATTTTGGATTTTGTTGCGATAATTGTTGACATCTCAGCTTTCTCGGTGGATATTCCTTTATTTTTATGTGTACACTTTTCGCATATAGTACTTTCTTCAGATTTATTACTAAAATTGAATAATCCAGTTTCTTCGGCTTCTTCCAAAAGAGTAGTTAGAGTTTTAGTGGAAGTTTCAATAATTTTAGTTTTAGATATTTTAGAAAATTCTTCTATTAAAGTAGTGTGCAATTTTTCTTCTGGTGTTTTTGACTTCTTCGTATATGTTTCTTCTAAGGTGCTTTTATTAGGTTTATGTGAAAAACTCAATAAACCAGTATCTTCTACTTCTTCTAAAAATGTACTCATAAATCTTGTAAAATTGGGGATTTGCTTTAAACTGACATTTAAGGTTGACGTAGTTTGTAATTCGGAACTAAAGGTTGATTCAAATGTATCTTCGATATTTTCTTGGGATGTGCTAGAAATATTTAGATTAGTGTTTACTACAGTTTCTTCAGTTTCTTCATCAGTATGAAATATACTGGATTCTTTGTTTTCTAACTCTAAAGTAACTTCCACTTCTTCTGTGGTTCTAGTACTAGCATTATACTCAATCTCTTTATTTTCTTCTGTTAGTTCAGACACTGTTTCTTGAGATGTTTCTTTAGATATGTGTTGTTGAGTTTCTGAAGCTATGCTTGGTCCTATTTCTTCATTTTGTGTAGTAGCATTTGATGTTTCTTCTTCAGTTGTTTCACTTGGTATTTTTTTGAGTTGATTTGTCTCTATTTCTTCACTTTCTGTTATCTCACTGATATTATTTTCCGTCTCTGTTATGATACTGGGTATACTCGTATCAATTTCTTCAGTAGGTGTTGTTAGTTCTGATACTAATTCTTGGGTTGTTTCTGTAGAAAATATTACTTCTTGGACTTCAGTTGTTTCCACGGTTCCAGATATTTCTGTTATATTACTAAATTTAGTTACTTCTATTTCTTCACTTTTTGTAGTAACTTCTAAAATCTTTTCGCTAGTTGTTCTATAATGTGATTCTTCTTCTGAAATATTTTTTTCTGTTTTTAATGTTTCCGTCGGTATCGTTTTGGTTCCAAACACAGTCTCGGTCGTTAACTCTGACTCTAATTCTTGAATGGGTTCAGAGGAAAACATTTCTTCAGATATTAGTTGTTGATTCTCTGTTGTTTCTATGGGATTATTAGTTGGTTCTAGTTCTTTATTTTCTGTAGTAACTTTTGACATTCGCTCGCCAGTTGTTTGATGATGCAATTCATAAGCTTCTGATATTTCTATGGACATAGTGCTGGTTTCAGATACAGCTAGCTCAATTTTTTCTTCACTCTCTGTAGTAATTTTTGAAATCCTTTCGTTAGCTGTTATATGATGTAATTTTTCTTCTATTACTGCTACTTCTATGGGTTTGGTGCTGATTTCAGATATACTTGTTTCTATTTTTTCACTCTGTGTTGTTAATTCCGATACTAATTTTTGAATTGTTTCAGAAGAAATGGTTTCTACAAATACTACTTGTTGAACTTCAGTGGTTTTTCCGCTAGTTGTTTCTGATGTTTCATTAATATTAACTTCTTCAGTTTCTGTAGTAAGTTCTGATATTCTTTCGCTAGTTTTTTTGTGATGCAATATTTTTTTAGTTTCTGATTCTTCTATAGGTGTAATGATGGTTTCAGATTTTATTGTTTCTATTTCTTTACTCTGTGTTGGTAATTCCGATAGTAATTCTTGAACTGTTTCAGAAGAAAAGGTTTCTATAGATAATGTTTGTTGAGCTTCATTGGTTTCTTTGATTTCAGAATTACTAGGTCTTTCTGGTGTTTCTGGTATTTCACTAATATTAACTTCTTCAGTTTCTGCAGTTACTTCTGTTATTCTTTCGCTAGTTTTTTTGTGATGCAATATTTTTTTAGTTTCTGAATCATCTATGGGTGTAGTGATCGTTTCAGATTTTATTGTTTCTGTTTCTTCACTCTGTGTTGGTAATTCCGATACTAATTGTTCAATTGTTTCAGAAGAAAAGGTTTCTACAGATACTGCTTCGATTTCAGACTTGCTAGTTGTTTCTGGTGTTTCAATTGTTTCACTTTCTTTGGTAACTTCCGATATTCCTTCGCTAGTTTGTTTGTGGTGCAATATATTTTTAGTTTCTGATACCTCTATGGGCGTAGTGCTGATTATTTCTTCACTATCTCTTGTTAATTCCGATATTGTTTCAGATGAAAATGTTTCTACAGATATTTTCTGTTGGGCCTCTGTGGTTTCTGCTATGTTATTGAAATTAGTTGGCCCTTTTTCTTTACTTTCAGTAGTAACTTCTGAGATTTTTTCACTAGTTGTAATATGATGTACTTTTTCTTTAGTCTCTGGTATTTCTATGGTTGTAGTGCTAGTTTCAGATATACTTGTTGCTATTTCTTCACTCTGTGTTGGTAATTCCGATACTATTTCTTGAAGTGTTTCAGTGGAAAGGGTTTCTAGAGATATTGCTTGATGAACCTCAGTGGTCTCTCCGATTTCAGACTTGCTAATTGTTTCTGGTGTTTTATTAATGTTATCTTTACTTTCTGTAGTAGTTTCTGATACTTCTGTGGGTTCAGTGCTGGGTTCAGATATATTTAGTTCTATTTCTTTATTCTCTGTTGCTAATTCCGATACTGATTCTTGAATCGTTTCTGTAGTAACTTCTAATATTCTTTCACTAGTCATTATATGATGTAATTTTTCTTTAGCCTCTGAAACTGTGTGTATAGTGATAATTTCAGATAAATTTGCTTCTGTTTCTTCATTGTGTGTTTTTAATTCCGATACTAATTCTTGAATTGTTTCAGAAGAAAGGGTTTCTAGAGATATTGTATGTTGAGCTTCATTGCTTTCTTTGATTTCAGACTTACTGGTCATTTCAGGAGTTTTATTAACTTCTTCACTCTCTATAGTGACTTCTGATATTCTTTCACTAGTTGTTTTATGATGCAATAGTTCCTTAGTTTTTGATACTTCTATGGGGTTAGCGCTGTTTTCAGATATATTTGTTTCTATTTCTTCACTCTTTGTTGTTAAGTCCGACACTGATTCTTGAATTGTTTCAGAACTAACCACTGAGTTGCTTTCGCTAGTTATTATATGATGTAATTTTTCTTTAGCCTCTAAAAGTTTTGTGGGTATAGTGATAATTTCAGACAAACTTGCTTCTGTTTCTTCACTATTTGTTTTTAATTCTGATACTAATTCTTGAATTGTTTCAGAAGAAAGGGTTTCTACAGAAATTGTATGTTGACCATCGTTGGTTTCTTTGATTTCAAACTTACTTGTTGTTTCAGGCGTTTTATTAACTTCTTCACTCTCTGTAGTGACTTCTGATAATCTTTCACTAGTCGTTTTATGATGCAATACTCCCTTAGTTTTTGATACTTCTATGGGGTTAACGCTGTTTTCAGATATATTTGTTTCTATTTCTTCACTCTCTGTTGTTAATGCCGATACTGATTCTTGAATTGTCTCAGAAGTAACCACTGAGTTGCTTTCGCTAGTTGTTATATGATGTAATTTTTCTTTAGTCTCCGAAACTTTTGTGGGTGTAGTGCCAATTTCAGATAAACTTGCTTCTATTTCTTCACTGTGTGTTTTTAATTCCGATACTAATTCTTCAATTGTTTCAGAAGAAAGGGTTTCTACAGAAATTGTCTGTTGAGCTTCGTTAGTTTCTTTGATTTCAGAATTACTATGTGTTTCTGGAGTTTTATTAACTTCTTCACTCTCTGTAGTGACTTCTGATATTCTTTCACTAGTCGTTTTATGATGCAATACTCCCTTAGTTTTTGATACTTCTATGAGGTTAGCGCTGGTTTCAGATATATTTATTTCTATTTCTTCACTCTTTGTTGTTAATTCCGATACTGATTCTTGAATTGTTTCAGAAGTAACCACTGAGATGCTTTCGCTAGTTGTTATATGATGTAATTTTTCTTTAGCCTCTGAAACTTTTGTGGGTATAGTGGTAATTTCAGACAAACTTGCTTCTGTTTCTTCACTGTGTGTTTTTAATTCCGATACTAATTCTTGATTTATTTCAGAAGAAAGCGTTTCTACAGAGATTGTATGTTGAGCTTCGTTGGTTTCTTTGATTTCAGACTTACTAAGTGTTTCTGGAGTTTTATTAACTTCTTCACTCTCTGTAGTGACTTCTGGTATTCTCTCACTAGTTTTTTTATGATGCAATATTGTCTCCGTTTTTGATACTTCTGTGGTGTTAACGCTGGTTTCCGATATATTTGTTTCTTTTTCCTCACTCTCTGTTATTAATTTCGATACTAATTCATAAATTGTTTTATATGAAAAAGTTTCTTTAGATACCTGTTGAGCTTCGGTAGCTTTAAACTTGCTAGGCGTTTCTGGTCTACTATTAACTTCTTCACTCTCTGTATTAACTTCTGATATTTTTTCTTCGTTAGTAGTAGTTCTTGTTTTGGATACCCTTGTCTCTGTTACTTCACTCTCTGTTGCCTGCTGATCCTCGGTTATTTCTACATTTTCGAAGTTGCTTTTTGTTTCTATCATATTATTAAATTTAGTTGTTTTTTCGCTCACTGATTCTTCTATTTCTAACTCTTTTTCCCCTGACGTAAGTTCTGGTTTGGTTTCTTCAGTAAAAATATTTCGCTGACTTGATTTGCTAGTAATATCTTCCTCTTTCGTCTTCATAATTTCTATATTATTTTTATTATTTTCAGTTGTTTGATACGCAATTGCTAATCTGGTAACATTAGCCGTTTGTCCTTTTTCTAAAGACACTTTCTTAAATATTTCCGAAAGGCTTGGTAATTTTTCTAAATGCAACTTTGTTGTGCTAGTTTCTGTTTGTTTTTCATTACTTACTACAGAAGTGGTAGATATATTTCCTAAATTTTTGTGTTTCATTTTTTCCTTTACTGAAGAATGATGTACATTTATTTCTTTAGAGACATTTTCTATATTTTTCTCCTCCATACTTGAATGTAGCAACTCACTTACAGAAGTTTTTTTACTGCCTTTTTTAGTTATAGATGTAGTGTGACTAAGTAAATATTTTGGGATTTCCTTGGTTGATTTTTTAGTTTTAATTTTTTTATTTTCTGTGATTTTGGATAATTGTGTTGCAGAACAGTTTTTACAAATAGTAGTATTGTTGTTTAAGAAATAAAAATCATTCTCAGTATCTTCTTGTTCAATTTTCGTAGTTTCAGATTCAATATTTGGTTCTAATTCTTCCGTCCATTCAGTTTGTTTTTGAAGTACTTCTGTATTTTCTCCATTAATATTTTTTTGTAACATTTTATTTTCGGAGACATTTGTTTCTGATTCTTCTTCAGTACTGATATCTAAACTTTCCTCAATTTCTGATATTACCCCGGTAACGTATTTTTCAATTTGAGATAATTCATGTACTTTAGTTGGTTTGATTTGTTCATTTACTGTGAATTCTTCTATGTCACCTGCACGGGATGCATTCAAATTCGGTATTACTGAGAGAAAAATGAAAAAAATAGATTCAAGTATAAAAAAAAATTAAAATAAATTTTAGTTTAAAATATATTAATACATACCCACCTGTTATAGCATTTGTAGTACTAAGATCTTTGATTAAAAAATGATTAGTGACTTCTTCTGTTGTTGTAATTAAATGTTCAGCTATAGCTACAACAAATTGTATTGGTTGCAAAAATAAACAAAATAAAATATTTAAAATAATTGGTGATTTATTAGACATAATTTTACGCGCATTTTTTTAAATTAAGGTTAAAGTTGATATATTATATATTCTTAATCTTTGGCATGTAAAAGAAAAATTGACAAGTAGATTTATTTGACACTATTTTATAGCCATCTTCTCATAGATAAAATATATACAAACAAATTGTATTTTTTAATCTGAGAAATCAATACAGTGTGCACTAAAATTAAGATAAATAATTTAAAACTGATAATTTTATTGCAACAATAGTTAATTATGTATTAAAATATATCACAAGCACAAACAAAAGTATAAGCCAAATTTTATCCCATTTTACAATAAAGAAGATAAGTTTATAAAAATTGGAAGTTCGCATTTTATTTATATGGTTGGTGGGTGCGATTTGATATTGTCAACGATTTAAAGCCAATACTTTTAAAAATAGTAATTTTTCCATGTGTTAGATATTCTTATCATTTTAATTTTGCTTCAGTTTGATTCTAATCCCATTTTATGTCTCGTTAATATTATTAATTTCGATTCTTTCTTTATCCCTCTTTTATCTCTACCTATTATTGCTCTTATAAATTTATGTCTTATTCTATTCCATTAGCTAACGTTGAAATAAAACTTTACTTTTGCAGTCTCTTATACAGGGTGTTTTTTTAAAAAGTTTCCACCCCAGATTTAGGCTTACCCAATAATTTTTGGCAAAATTGGCGAGACACGTCGATTTTTGATTTGAGGGGGACAAAATTTTTGATAACAAACATCACTCTAACGTCAACCCCCTTCACCCCTCGCCCCTCAACATTAAAATTTAAATAGGGAACATACCATGTGTGGCACATCAGGGAAAAGGTAATTCGATGCAGAATTCAAATCACTAAGTTTATTTTTTTTACTACCCCCCTGAACAGAAATACAGGGTGTTTTTTCCTACCCTCACTTTACTCCCGCGCAATAATTTTTGAGAAAGATAGTGAGACATGTCGACTTTCGATTTAAAGGAAACGAAATTTTTGACAAAATTTGTCGCTCTACCTTAACCCCCTTCACCCCACCCCGTAACATGAAAATTTGAATGGGCGATACACCATGTGTGGCACATCAGAGGAAAGGTAATTCAATGCAGAATTCAAATCATACCCTTTGTCCACTGCTAGGACAAAAAAACATTACATAATTTGTATTGAAGAGTTAGTATTGAAGAGTTAGTAGCACTCGCTTCGCTCATGCTACAAACTCTTCAATACTTTACGAGTCGGACATGCACATTATTTCGCGCTAGTTATACACTATACTTTTTCTATGAAACAGTTTATATTTTTATTTGGCAACTCGAATTTATTGCTCATTTTATAAATGCCAGTTACTGTCAGTAAAGTTTTATCAAACTGTCAAAGCCACCTATATGCTATTACCCGTGAGAAATGGTTCCGGAATGAATTGACGTTGATGAAAATAGCGTTTAACAAAATAACGCGTTTTCAAATAACGTTGTGTTAAAAAAGCGCACAGCAAAATAGCTTGTATCAAAATGGCGCCATAATAAATTCCCGCTTCTATCTAAATAGCGTCAAATCAATTTGGAGTTAGAAATAAATTGGTGTGCTTGAAATAAGCGCTAGTAACAAGTCAAGAGTATTAATTAGGCGATAAATCCAGGAATGTTTTTAATTTGTCATTAAATTATTGTCAATACCTAATAGTATCATAAATTATTCAACATCGCAAAAACGCGGCAAGATTTTGATTTTCAATGGATATCGGTATAGAAGCGATAAAACTCATATCAATTCTCAGACATGCAGGTGTACGAAAGTCGGCTGTAAAGGCAGGCTTGTCTCGAAAGAAAATTTGAACAAGGAAACTACTGAACACAACCATACTCCCGACATGGCAAGAAATGCAGCATATTTGGTAAAGGAGCGCATCCGGAAGATGGCCGAGAGCACGGACGAACGACCCAGAACAATTCTACAAGAATTCTCTAAGAATGTATCTGAAGAAGGTGTTATAGCCCTCCCCAGCTATGATGCTTCTCGACAGACGATCCATAGACAGCGGGCCAAAGGAGTACCTTCCACATCTGGCACTAACAATTTAGAAATCGGTGAGAGATTTAAAAAAAACCTTGAAAGGTGATAATTTTATGTTGTGGGATCAGGAAAAGACGACAAAAATAGAATATTAGTTTTCGGAACAAATCAAAATTTAAGCTTGCTGAAAGAATTTCCTCATTGGTGTGCAAATGGCACCTTTAAAGTAGCACCTTCTTTATTTTATCAGGTCTATATGATTCACGCGTTCATAGACGCAAAAGCGGTACCCATCGTATACACCCTGCTCTGCAGAAAATATGCAGCCACTTATAGCAGATTCTTAAGGAAACTTTTAGAACTAGATCCGACTTTAGAACCAGAAAGTGTTCTGATTGAATTCGAAATGGCTGCTGTGAACGCTTTCAGTACTGTTTTTCGAGGTGTTAATTTAGTGGGTTGTTTCTTTCATTTGTCGCAAAATTTGTGGCGTAAAATTCAAAATATTAAGGATTTTACAACATTATACGGATCCAATGAAGACATCCGTATTAAATGTAAGATGATGTTAACGTTGAGTTTCATTCCAGTAAGAGATGTTCAGTTCGCTTTTGAAATTATGTCGGAAGAATATCCAGAAGAAATGCAGCCGTATCTTCAATACTGGGAAGCAACTTACGTTGGCAATCGAGTCCAAGCTATATCACCGATCTTTCCCATTGAATTTTGGAACATGTTTGCAAGAATTAATTCAAATCTTCAAAAATCTAACAATTTATTAGAAGCGTGGCACAACGCTTTCCAAAAGTCTATAGATTGCCAGCATCCATCGACATCCAAGCTGTTGGAGAAGTTTTTGGTAGAACAAACTCGCACAGAAATGTACGTAACGAAATATCGTGCTGGTTTTAGATAAAAGGAATCTGCAAAAAGCGTTTACTTCCAACAAAAGAAGAGACTATTAGCCATTGCAGACACATATCTGTTTTCTAACGTTAAAGACCATTTAAAATATGTTGCATATAATTTACCGTTGTAATTGTTGTATTTATTTGTTCTTGTTATTAAAATATGTTGGGGTTCGTAAAAATCGATTATTACTCGCTTATTTGTAACAAGCGCTTATTTATTAATAGTATATTGTTTAACGAGCAAGGAATGATAGTTATTTCTCACGAGTATGAAGTTTGCAAAATCATACGAGTGGGAAATTAGCATTCCATGCGAGTTAAACACTATACTTTTTCTACGTCTGTAATAGATAATAGCGAAATGATTTAACAAATAACATGAATTTCAAATTTAACGTCATTCAAAATTTCTATTTAGGTACAATTTAAATATCAATTAGACTTAGTATAAATGAGAAGTCTTGAAAAATGATTTTTCCTTAGATAATTCTGGATTTAAACTTAAACATGCCTGATTTTAAACGTTTAGCTATATAAATATACGAAAATAGAACTGTCATTACTTGAAATTGACATTCCATGAAAGACCTGATTTATTGAAATAATTACACAATAAATTATTGTGTTATCAGATACGGAAATAAAATTGGAGACATACAATGTACCTCATTGATTTATCAAGAACAGTTAAGAAAGAGTAGTTTTGTATTATAGCCGTAGAAAAACTTCTTTTTATTACAGGCGCTACTCCGTTACGAGCAACGTTATTTTATTACGCTGTAACAAAGTTACTAAATCCGGCTAGTTTTTAAAATCAGAAAAGCATTAATTATTCTATCTCCGTTATTAATAATCGTACGACCTCCATTCTTTTTTCAAAAATCTGCTTTTAATATCATCTATATATTTGTTTAACCTTTTTTGACGCGTCGACACCCCTTTCACCCTTAAAACTATACCGCTATCGGAACCATCGAGAGCTCCCCTCTACACCGTATGTAGCAACGGTCGATTAAAAATCAATACCGCTAGTGAACGAGATATAAGGTTTGTTTTGGTTTCGTATTTACAACTGTTCGCAAATTATTTGAGAACTGCGCACAACAAGTTGCGTGGTGGTATATATTTATTAAACCGATTCCGAACTGATTCTAGGAACCGAAAACTAAAACACTAATTAAAATCTTCTTTTTTATTATCTGGCCTCTGTTAAGCTAGTTAATTTTATATTACAAAAATAGAAGAATATTTTATATTTATAGGTTATCCAGCATAGCATAAAATTCTCTATTATTTTAGCATATAAAAAAATACTAATTTAATATGGAAACCGCTAAGTTATTCAGAATGTTAATATTTTGGAAAAATACAATTGGTTTAAAAAGCAATGGTTTAATTCCCAAGTATTTGCTTTTTATTTTTGTTTGACAATTTATAAATATATATTTTAATAATTTATAATTATATTGTTAGATTCGGGCAAAAATTCAAGACGCCGCCACTGCTTAAGCGGGACCTGCTGGATGCGACCGGAGGATGAAGGAGACACTGATGGTCGGGGTTGGGTTCTGAGAAGCACGCGCGACGCTCGTTTTCAACCCATCATAACTTTTACCCTTTTTACATTTTCGTTTAATTATTTCGTAGTTTGTTAATATATTTTACAAACAGTGATTAGGTGTTTGATTTGATAAAATCAGTGGCTTTTGAATAAATAATAATAATTATCCTGAGAAAATCGAATTAAATCTTAAAATATATTTAAATAGTTTTTAAATATCAGTTTTTGCCCGGTAGTATATTTCACAATCACAATCACAATACGCATGTGTGCACTGAAAATCCTAAAAATATTCTCATCGTCGACCAAGTACTGTTTGTATGGTTCGATAACCGTTCTGGAATAAATTTACACACGAACCAAAACACAAAATTATTTGTAATGACTGGTTCCGAATCGATTTTCATTAAACCAAAACACTCCGAACTTAATGCTCATGGTCGAACTGTTCTTAAATTAGAACCAAAACAAACCTATTGAATCAGCGGTCAGTGAGTTCTGTTTCTGTGACAGACACCGTGAGAGCCAGTCGACTGAGATTAGCAGCTGCCGTATACCGGGTGAGACATTGTTAATTATAATTAAATGTAATTTTCATGAATTTTTCTAAGTCCGGATAAAGTAGATAATATTAGATATAAATTTTGACGAGCTGTACTAAGTCCAGTATATCGCTTCCGCGCACGCTTAAGCCCCCTCCGAATCCAATCAAAAGCAAAGAGTGGGAAACGGCAGGTTTTGTTCTCACTCTAAGCTTAAAATAAATTCAGTTGTGCCAGCATCGCCGAGAAGATCACCACGCCAGAGAACCGACACCGATAGCCTGCTCGAGATCTCCGACGATATCCGAAGTGCTCCGAGGGAATACCGGTGAGACATATCGAGTCTATTAATAGAATTTTCTTGTGTATTTATTTTTCAGAGTTCAATTTCGACAACTACTCGAGAAGACCAGTTAGGTTCGCCTTAGGCCCTCGCAGACAACGATACTGTTAGTCGAGAAAATCACACTGTATCGTTGGATGGTATATAACTGTTTATATTAAGACGGAGTGCCCATAGTCGAGTAAATCACAGGGTACGTGTCGTCATTGTGTAACTGTTATATATAGGTAAAGGGGACCCCGGAAAGTACTGATAGTCGAGTAAATCACACTGTACTTACTCCGGCGACGTAATTTCACCGTAATAGGGATTGATTATTAATTTAGGGGGAACGACCGACTAATACAAACATACCGGGTACAGTTAGGTTCACCTTAGGCCCATGCAGACAACGATACGGCTAGTCGAGAAAATCACACTGTATCGTTGGATGGTGTATAACTGTTTATACTAGGACGGAGTACCGATAGTCGAGAAAATCACAGGGTACGTGTCGTTACTGTATAACTGTTATATATAGGTAAAGGGAACCCCGGAAAGTATACTGATAGTCGAGGAAATCACACCGTACTTACTCCGGCGACATAATTCAGAGAATCAGGGTGGGAACCGACAAGGGTAACGACTTAACTTATAAGGGAAATTGAACTTTGTCCAGCTTAGATTTCGATTTATCTCATTCACCGCTTAACACCGACGTCTCGCCGCATTCTTTCATTTCTCGCTGTCATCATACCGCATTCACGCTTGGAAGCCCGCAGCTTCCCGATTCTTAGCTTATTCCTTACTGTTAATACCCGTCATATCCGTTTTGCTTTTCATCGTTCACCGCTGCTAAATCGTTTCGTATTCCGCAAGACCCGCTTCAGCTTTTTGAACCCGTTGCACACCCTTTCTTCTTACCGGCTGTGGTAAAAAATTATTTGTTAATTGTGGTGGACAATAAATGGTTTATTTTCATTTGGTAATTTTATTTATTTTTCTGTTCACATAAACTAACATCCTAGCGGCAGATACTCCGGCACTCATCCCAGGTGGGCAAGTAAAGTCTGCCCTTCCGGCTGTCAAGAGGTTGGTCGAGGCCATAACGACCCCTGGAGTATTAATTCTTCACTGACGCTGCCCGGTGCAAGTGGCCTTCACACTTAAAACGGAAGGTGGCGCCCGAGGAAACCCGAAACCTGGACTAAGGCGCCAAAGTGACCCGCAACGATACAACGCTAATTCAACTGCGTTATTTTTTTAAACGCTATTTTCATCAACGCTAATTTAGTCCAGAGCCGTGAGAAATATCATTTCCCACGGATTTGGCCGTGGGAAATGAACATCCTTATACAACTAGGTACGTTTCTTAATTGATGGCGCATATGAAACTTGTACTTTTCTTTACAATCGTACCTACTAGTACCTACAAATCTATTTTTTCTACAACCACTATGCAAAACACGCTTTTCTACACAATTTTTTATACGCAAAGCAGGCCTTTTCTTAATTTCTTTGATATCCGTGGGAAAAGTAATAATTTAGAGTGCGAAAAGTACGCGCTATGGCACTTTTCCCCACAGAAATGTCAAACACAGACAGCTATGACCTGTCAACTTTTTTTGACAATTTAACATTATAGTGAATTTCTAAGTGTTCAAATTTTAAATTTAAACTAAAAGTAAGTAAACTATTTATTTGATTATTTATTTCAATTTATAAATTATAAATTAATTAATTTTTTTGTATTCAATAGTCATTTTTTAATTATTTCTTTTTAAAGTTGTAAGTTAAATACCTATATAAGTTACTGTTTTTCTTTTATTAATAAATGTGGTTGTAGAAAAAATATTGTGTACAACTTGTACGCAAAGCACTTTTCCCACTCGCTAGATTTGCGGCACTCGCCTACGGCTCGTGTCACAAACTTCTGCACTCGTGGGAAAAGTGACGCTTTGCGCACTTGTTGTACAAACTACTATTATTGCACGGTCAAGATTTATTTTGTAAATCATTTTATTTAGTAGATCTTAATTTTTACTTGGATTCGGATTTCAGTTCTCAGTTTTCGACTTTCCGGAGTTTCTGGTAACGACAACTATAAATTTTAAATTTATTGAGTGTTATTAACAATTATTTTTTATTTTTCGATTATAAAAAAAACATTTTTCGATTTTTTTTTGGTTCGAACTCTTTCTACGTTTTAAATCTCAAAGTGGTGCTAATGAGTAGTTCGTAGTTTATATAAAAAGGTATTTAATTATCATGGAAACACTATCTTAGAAATAAGTTCTAGCAATACCAGGATTTGGCGAGATAAGACCGAGACTGAAACGAGACTTATTTTTTCTCAACTTACGAGACCGAGACGAGATTTTTGAAATTCTCGCCTTATCTCGTCTGGCGTGAAGCCCTAAGATTTTCTAGTTTGTCCAACATGCTTTTTGTCATAATCAGAATAATTTATTTCGTAGTAACCACTTGTTTGAAATGACTTGTTTAATCTATTGGGTTGCTAAATTTATTTCTCAAAATATTGTTTAATTGAAAAACTACTCTCAAGCCTGGTTAGTTGATAACCATTTGTAATCCTTTAGTGAGGTATAGGGGTTATATGGCAGAGAAAAACTTGTCAGTTTATCTCTCATATTGGAAAAAAGAGATATCCTTTAAGTTTTTCTTAAAAGTATGGCGATTAACTTATCTACTAAATGTCTCTCATAACCATTAATAGTAGCTATATCTTTGATCACATTCTTTTCTTTTGTATACCTTTCTTTAGTGATAGGGAAATTTAATAAACGATGTACAAGAAAATGTAAAGTAGCCATCTTGTGTTGACCACAATGAAAGGAATCTGTTAAGTACCAAAAGTGAACAATATGCATATACAGGGTGCACCGTGGATTAGGAGATTTGTCTACAGATGTCGTTAGGTAGTGATAAAGTAATACCAAAATGATAGATAGTCACGCCATCTATCGTATCGTATCGTGACTATCTATCATTTTGGTGTCACATAAAAATAGTTGGGGTATATAGAATAAATTTTTGAAACTATGCATTCCGACAAAGTGCCACTGAAGATTCCTATAAGGATGAAACATGTATGGTAATGGTCGGAATGTATAGTTTCGAAAACTTATTCTATTTGTTTTTGATAAAGTAATATTTTAACGTACCTGATAATTCCTTTATATCCTCACTAGTAGATTCTTCATTCTGTGTAATATTCTGAGACCTTTTAGTTGAAAATTGTGATTTCATTGTTATTAAATCTAATTCATTATTTATCTTCAATTCTGTTCCTCTTCCTTCATTGTGTGAAATGATTTCTTCTAGCGGCGCTTGTGTTGACCTTCCTTTGGTCATTGATTCTGAATATAATTCACCTTTTGTTAATTCTGTTCGTGTTTCTTCATTCTGCGAAATGCTTTCTTCTGGGATGATTTCTATTGACGTAGTTGTTCTCATTGTTTCTAAATTTAATTCACCAGTTATAATCAATTCCGTGTCTGTTTCTTCGGTATGTGAAGGGCTTCCTTTTCGAGAAGTTTCTGTTAGCGTTTTTAAACGAATTGTTTTTGATTCTAATTCACCTGTTTCTTTATTCTGTGAAATGTTTTCTTCCAGGGATGCTTCTGCTGACTTTGTTGTGATTATTGTTTCTAAAAATAATTCAGCTATTGTTGTTAATTCTGTTCCTGATTCTTCGTTCTCTGAAACGATTTTTTCCTGGGTGATTTCTGTTCTCATTGTTTCTAAACTTAATTCACCCGTGCCCATTTCCCTATTCCTTGAAAAGTTTTCCTCATGGAACGTTTTTGGTTCTGAATGGAATTTATCTTTTATTATCATTTCTGTATTTATTTTTTCTTTCTGTGAATTTGTTTCTTCGGCAGAAACAGTTGACGTTATATTCATTGTTTCTATATTCATTTCTGTACCTGAATATAGTGTAATTTCATTATTCCAATCCTCATCTTTCTCTATAGTACTTTTAATATTCGATGTTTTCAAATACTTCTCAAATGCTTCAGATGTATTTGGACTTAAATCTAATTCTTGCGTTACGTAAAATCTGTGAGTCAATGGATTTATTTCAGAAAATTCTTTCAGTTCTGACTTTTCTGTCTCCCACTTTCCTGTACTGGACAAATTTGCAAGTAAATCATTTTCATCTAACTCATTTATATCTATAATATGATGTCCTCTTGTAGTAAGTTCTTTTTCAAAAATAAACAATGTTGTTAAATTTGTTTCTGGTGAGTTGGATCCAGTTGCTTCAGTCATATTATTTGGCTCAAAGGGGTGTGTTAAAGCAGACAATTCTGAAGGCACATTAATATAAATTTCAGATGATATCGCATTTTCTTTCACAGTAGGTATTTCAGAAAAAGTTGAAGCAGTTGATGAATCAATTGAACTTTCATTATTAGTCAATTGAATAGCGCCTTCTAATACAAATGTTGATTCTGTATTTTTCTCTGCTAAATAATTAATTGCTTCAGTAGTTACTATTGATTCTTTTAATTCTGGTTTTGTTTCAGCTTTACCAGTAAATATTGTAGATATTTCTAAATTTGTACTTAAACGTTCTTCATTATTTAAATGTTCAAATGTTTCACCAGAAATCATCTGGGCAGCAATATTGTTCATTTCCTCAGTAGTTGTTTCTTGTGCTTTCTCAATAGTTGATTCTTCTAAAGTTAATGTCGTTTTCGTTAAAGCTGTTTCTAATAAGTCTTTACCAAAAATTAATTCAGATGTTAAAATAATTTCTTTAGAATCTTCTTTATTATATTCAGTTATTTCTTCTGGTAATGTTGTTAACAGATTTATTTCGGAAATGTTTTTAGTATATTCATGAGTTGCATGGGAAAAACCCGATAAGAGATTATTTAATTCTGTAGACATTTCAGTTTCTTCTTCACTACCTTCATTGATACCTGTAAAATGTATTCATTAGAATTTTTTTTAAATTGACTATATTATAATCGAGTAGTATTTGTATTAAAATTCGGCTTATACAGGAGCAGGACAAAAAAGTCAACATTTCTCGAGTTACCTTAGAGCTTTTAACTATCATATGATGGGTCTAGCGGTATTTATAACCATTTTGTCTATTTTTTTATATTTGGGCTACACATACTTCATAAGTTGCCAAATCCATTGAGACATTCATAAAAAATAAAATCCAGGCCAGACTTCACAAAAAAAATGTACAAATTTGGTCATCCTCAAAAAGTAAAATGAAATTTAACACACGATACTTAACAAGAAAACACCAAAATCAATGAAACTCCGGACTTGTTTATACAGGATATTTGAAATATTACATGTTTGTATCGTTTAATCCACTACAAATTGTAGTAAGCAAAAATATCATGAATTAATACTGATTTCTTAAGCTAAAATATCATGAATTAAGAGTGGTTTTTTAAAATAAAATATCATGAATTAATACTGATTTCTTAAGCTACAATATCATGAATTAATAGTGATTTTTTACGCTAAAATATCATGAATTAATACTGATTTTTGAAGCAAAAATATCATGCTTTAATAGTGATTTCTTAAGCCAAAATATAATGAATTAATACTGATTTCTTAATCTAAAATATCATGAATTAATACTGATTTCTTAAGCCAAAATATCATGAATTAATACTGATTTCTTAAGTTAAAATATCATGAATTAATAGTGATTTTACAATATTTACTATTTAAGATAAGATAATTATCATTGAAATGAAACAAAATGTAAACAATCTGGTGGATTTCATTTTGACTTCCCAAAATTCTAATAAATAAGCAATTTGAATATAACATTGAAGTAGTAAATTATTGTGTTCAAACTCCGAAGGCTCATCCTTAGATTCAGTTTTTTGCGCTCTTTTTGATTATGGAAACAAGCATTTTAAAGTCGGGAATACAGGGTGTTGTTTTGGGGATGAAAAAATGTATACATTTTTTGTCAAGTCGGGCCTGGATTTTGTTTTTTATGAATGTCTCAATGGATTTGGCAGGTTATGAAGAATGTACATATAAAAAAAATATACAGAGTCGATCGTAAGTAATTGGCCATTAAATAAATAGACAAAAATAGATAAATCACCTAGGTGCCCCCTATCTGCAGTTAACGTATGCCTGTTTCCCAATGAAACACCCTGTATAGACCGGATGTTAGTGACAGATTTTCGGACGTGATTTCTTACAACATGATTCTTGGAGTATATTGAGGTATGGATATTCTAACGATAATAAGCGATACATTAATGAATAGTTCTGTGTTCGTTATATATAAAAGTTAGTTAACTTTTGTTTGAAAATTAAGAAGCTACTGGCAATGTCATTGGCATACCATTTGCGTGAGTCCATAGAGTCACATCGAACAGGTGTACCTGTATTTAAACAAAATATTTATCCGCGTTTCGGAACAGTCTGCCATTGAGTAGTATACGTGAGCTAAAAAAATATGACATACCGTTTGCGCATCTATAGTAAATTTTTCTTATTTTTCGTCATTTTATTCAATAAAAAGTTTATTACAATTAAAAATAACCTAAAATGCCGATATGCAAATTGGCATACTTTTTAAACCGGTTTATCATTTTAAAAAATGAGTCTTAAATTATAACATGGAAAAAAAATCTGTATATTTTACCAGTATGCCATTTTATCATTGATGTAATCATGATATAATGAAGTGAAATATCAAACGGCATAAAACTCGTGCTCGTTTTACTTACTCAAATTTTTCTCAGTATTCAGTCTAATCCTTGTTCTTGATCAATTGGCCCCCTGGTAGCACGTGACTTAGAACCATGTGCTGGCCAGTATTATATTATATAATAGCCAAGGAAGCGTACATACTGATTATTCAGACATGGATAAACACAAGTTGTGTTTTGTGTGAGCAATCGGATTCTATAATAAACACTTCATTATTGAAGTGCATGGAACCTTTACAGTTGGGAATGAAGCAGAAACTAAAATATAGTGACAGGGTTGTTCACGATGAACTTTAGATTGTAATAACTTGAATTTTTTGTTCGATACACAGGTGGCGCGAAATCAATCGGGCTTAATTTCAAACATTTCTTTGATATTTTTAAGAATAAATCAGTTTCTGGTCATACTCGCATCAATAAATATATTTAAAAACAAAACAAGAAATATTTTATAAAAAACTTGAACACCAAAAAAATAAAACTTATCATGCGAGCATGCATAAAAGGATATTTCCAAGAATAAAATAAAAAATATTACATGCAAAACAAAATAAAAACCAATCTGTACAATGAACAGAGAATAGTGATAGATTATATACGGGACTATAGAAATTCTTTCACATTATGCTGTCATCGATGAAGGTCAAAACTCATTGCAGGCCAAAAATGTCATAGAATGAAATACTGCTCGTTTTTGTCTATTTTCCAATAGTGTTTGCTCAGGTGCCACTCCATAGATGAAAGTGTCACTTTTGGCACAATTGTGCTACATTGAACAACCCTATATAGTGAATGTAAACTGCCAGTGCAAGTGCGACCGTTGGTTATCACCCGAAGTTCGACAGCACTTTCAATGTCATTAAACAAAAATATAGACTGGACGAACGTCTATCAAGCAATAAAAATCGGGTGGTACAAAATATATTCTTCTATTTTCAGTGATTCTCAATAACCTCAGCCTCAGCCATTGGACGGTAAACCTCAGACATCCAACGATTAACCTTCGTCTGAGCAATCACAGGATCAATCTACGATAGCAGAAGCTGAAGATACCTCCGTAAGATACGACGCAAAAGAGCAAAGGGCAGAAACGAAGGTTTGAGCTTTACTACAAATTACAATTCCATGGACAACGTATTACAGTGTGCCATGAAGTGGAATCACTTAGAGATAGTCGATACACTGCAAGATTGCATTAGGAGTGACTCAGCTGTCCCGTATCATAGAATACGCAAGGTTAATTACAACAGTTCCATGAAGAAGAAAGAAGTTTCCGACAATGTCACATTATATGAAAATAGTACAAAACTGCTTTTAACACAACATTTATTCTAGAGAAATATGAAAGTGGTAGTAAGACGAAGAGAATGCTTTATACAAACCACGTACCGGGTCAAGTAAAGAAATACTTCTGTAACAAGATAAAATTTATTGTCTGCATGAAACATCGCCTTATCGTTCCTTGTGGCATGCGAATGGGACGTGAATTTGAGTGAACTAAACGACACAGATATTTTGCATAAAGCAGCATTGATTCTATAGATATCGAACAATCAAAATTCGGAGAAAAAATTCATATAAATGATGAAAGTAGAAGGCAGGCCCCTTGCCTTGAATTTTTATATCCGTAATGAAAATTCTATTTTTTGGAAACCACTATCGTTTTGAATCAGTATGCTGCTTATGATTTGGCATAAATATTACATAATTGACTTCAAAACGGAGAAGCATATTGTATAAAATCATAAGAAATAAATCCTTTATGTCGCAATAGCCGTTGTCGTGCTTTTAGAATTTATTTTATGCTTCGACAGCCTTGGGCCTTACCAAACGGTATGCCATTCGATATACCACCTAAATACATCGAAATGGAGTAAAAAATAAATGTATACTAATTTAATACCCGGAAATTCGATTAATAATTTTTCAACTTTTGTTGAATATGCCTGAACTTTTTACTGTACCAATCGCTATGCCAATTTCATATACATCGTAGGCTATCATAAACTGCAATGGAACATAAGGGCATACTGAATAAAAATGACAGAAATTTATTAAGAAAAATTTATTAGATGTTTTTAATGCGAGGGGCCCTTGGATTTGCGGAAACAATATGCCACATTTTTTTTAGCTCACGTATTCGCTGTGTGCATTTTGATATTTAAAAGATAAATATATAATATTAAGAAATGGTTTTGAGGAAATTACGCACGATATAAAATTCAAAATAAATGCGCTAAAGAACGGTGCAAAACTGGCATTTCGTCACATATGCTAGGTGGAGCAGAAAATTCAACAGAAAATAAAAATAATAACTACGAAATGCGTGCGAACAACGTCGGAGAAGAGGTTTATAAAGTTTCATTAAACGTAAATATATTGCGCTTTGAAATACATATTTTTATATGTTTATTATTATTTAACATTCACAATATATAATATGTTTATTATAACGAACCATAAGCTTTCTTTTGTCCCGACTCGGATTGAAAATTTTGTTCCGAAAATTAAACTCCTTGATTCTATGACAATGAAACTGTTATTGTAGTTAGCTGACCACATAAACCAGGTTGCGACGAAGCCAAAATTTTAAAATTTGACTAAGTTAACCGCTTAAAATTAAAATTGCTATTAATATATTGGTACCTAAGTTATATTAAATTAAAGACTACATTTTTGCGTTGGTTCGATGGTTATGCGGTTTAAGACACGGACTTGAAAGCAAAGGTTCACCTTTAATAATACACTTGTTCGTTAAATAATTATTATATATAATGAATACGGAATTATTCATTAATATATGGCTTATTATCCTTGGAATATCCATACCTCAATATACTCTAAGAGTCATACTGTAAAAAATCACTTATAACATCAAAAGTCAACAGTCGAGAAATGATCATCCTTTAAGTAACAGGGCTATGTTTCGAGAGCTTCAAGAAATGTTTGTTCTTGAATTTGAAAGACCAACTCCTCAGAGAAGGACAATAAAGAAAATAAGCGCTAAATTTGAAAGAACTGTATACATAGGAAATTGTACTAAGTTTGCAAGTGGCCGCCGCAGAACTGTTATAACTTTGGAAAATGTTGCGAAGGTGCACGATTTATATCTTGAGGAGCCGTTAACATCTCAATATATGGAGTCCAGCCAAACAAATATATCACGTATGTCTCTGCGATAGATTTTAAAGAAGATTGTCTTCGCTGTTGTAACAAAGTTACTTGTTTCCGTAATAATTAAAATATATAAATTAAATCGCGCGCGGCACTGGAGTAGAATCAACTTAAAGTTATGAGAGAAACTTCGAAAAAAAGGCCAGTCGTACCAGTTGAACCTCCGCCAGACAGATGGAGACACTCTCGTCTCTGCTTCTTAGACGCCAGAGTAGGGCAATTCAAACCGTTGTCGGCAGTTGCTGTGGAAACATTCAATCCAGCGACACCGTAGCGAACGGACGTGCCTAGAGAGTCAAAGTGTAGTGTAGTGTAGTGTAGGTGTACCTCAGTGAAATCCTCAAGACGACAAGATTAGGGTAAGTACGTGTGTACATTAAAATTATAAAATTTCAGGAGCCTTTTTTTTAAATTTTATTTCAGTCCCCCAAATGGGGGACCAACAAAGAAATCAGGGGGCTATTTCGCGTATCCCTAAAAGTGATAATAGTGCAAAGAAAATGGAAGAATCCGAGTCAGGGAGAAGAACAAGAAATATACAAATAGAGAATGTTTTTCTAAAAAAACAGGTAGAGGACCTGAAAAGTCAGATCGCAGAGTTAAACAAGCGATTCGAAGAACAGACGAAAAAAAACTGAAGCCGCTCACGTCGAGGCTATGAGAAAAGCCGACGAAAAACACAAAGAGTCCATGAAACTGATGAAAGAAGTAATGGTAAGCTTGAAAAAAAGCGACAAGCGTGAAGGCCGAGCGCCTTCCGCTGAAAGGACGACGCCGACGCCGCCAAAAGAGGCCAAAAACGAGGAAAGACGAGCTCTTTCTCCTTTAGTCAGGATGGAAACCGAAAATCTAATCGATTTGGACGAAGGCTTTACTAAAGTTATATCAAAAAGGGATAGAAAAAGATCTCTAGAAAAATCGTCAGACGATGAAAGTACGGGGAAAACCATAAAACCGAAAAACAAGAAAATTAACGACAAAATTATCCCAAACGACGAAATTACAAAGAAAAATACTCCAAATGAGATGACCATTAAAAATTCCAAGAAGGCAGAAAATAATGACAAACAAACAGCCAAGGTAAGTACAAATGACTTAACACAAATGACTTTTTAAATACCCAAACAAATTTGGGAAAACCCAAGCCGAAGGTAAGCGAACCCTTTAAAAATGGCACTTATGTTCTTTTGAACAGAAACAGCGGTGTCATTTTAAGTAAATATACTGAGTCTATAAACTTAAATGAAAATCCAAATGAAGTACAAATCGAAGAAGGTGTAAAAACCTTCTTCGAATCATATGAATATCCTAAGGGAAAACGTTCCTACCCCGCTCCGTCGGCCCCAACAGAGGTCGATGGGAACGTCGCGACGCCACCCGCTCCCAAAAAAATAGCCCCCTTGATCCTTAAGTCTGTTTCCCATTGGAATAGGCTTAAAGCAGGTCTCAAATCACGAGACATAAAGTTCGGCGATTGTGTGCTATCTAAAAACAAGCAAAGCTTGAGGATACATCCTCTAACAGTCGACGATCATCGCAAAATGGCTAACTATTTTTGCGAAATGAAGAACATCGACAATGATATAAACTGGGTCGTTTTTGATATGCCAGAGAGCAAAAACGCAAAGGTGGTATTGAGAGGTTTACCTCATGATACTCCCATCGACGAGATCAAGGATGATCTAAAAGAGCAAGGCATAGACGTCTTAAACGTCTACGCCATGACGTCCCGACGGGACAAAAAACCTCTTTCTCTATTTTTAGTAGAAATACTAGAAATAGAAAAAGAGACAATTTTAAAGGTAAATCGCTGCGCTAGTATGGTAGTGTCAGTGGAAAACAAACGCAAAAGCACTCACGCGACCCAGTGCTATCAATGTCAGGGCTTTCACCACGCACAATCGTCGTGCTTTGTTAATCCACGATGTGTACGATGCGGCGAGGGACAGAGAGCCGCAGAATGTTCGCGACCTAAAACTAACAAGGCGACATGCGCAAATTGCCGCGGCGAACACCCGGCAAATTATAGAGGTCCGAATATGCCCCGTATCGGGTCATATACTAACATGCCCCGTAACGGGTCATATGCGAACGCCACTAAACAAGCTGCCCCGATCCCCCAAGCCTCAAAACAAAGGCCCGCCGCCGCCACTTTGGCCGCCGCCCCCGCAAAAACACCAAGCGCCGCCGCGCAGTCCTTAAATTTCAGCGCAATAGACAAAAATCAAATTTTAGGTCTTTTACAGTCTCTCACAGCTCATTTCCTAATAAACTAAATACTTTTAGGTTTTGACTTTAATTACGATCGCTAAAAATAATAATTTTTGTTCTCAATTTACCACTAAAAATTACAGAACTAAGTTTAAAGGTTCCAGAATTTTTAAAGGTAGCCTCTTGGAATCCGGGAGGGATAAAATCTAATAAACATATTCTATTTGAATTTATTGAGAGGGAGGGTTTTGATATAATTGCCCTTCAGGAAACAAAATTAAATGAGGCCGATAGATTTAAACTGGCTGGATATAATATCTATAGAAATAAATTTAGACCAAATTCAGGTGGAACAGCAATAATGATTAAAAATTGTTTAAACACTCCAGCCAGATTTACCACACTTGAAGCGACAGTAATAAAAGTCAAAACCGCTTATGGGTATATAAAAACCGCATCGGTGTACGTTAGACCTAACGAAAGATTAATAATAAATGAAATTGAGGAACTATTGTCCGGTAGAAACACAGTTTTAATCGGAGATCTAAATGCGAAATCGCCAGTGTGGAACAGCTTATACGAAAACGTGAAAGGACGCGATCTTTTAGAGTATTTCGCGGATAATCCGGATTGTCACGCCATCGGCCCTGAGACGCCGACGCACTACCCCGGAAATTTAAATCTACGTCCCGACGTATTAGATATAGCGGTCATGAAAGATGTAAATTTCAACACAGAAATTTACACCATTCATGAAACGGGAGAAGGACATTTGCCGATAGTCTTAGAAATAGGGAAGGGCGTTTCGGTAAAAAACACGTATACAACACGAAAAACAAACTGGCTCGCGTTTAAACGTGGGTTAGGGCACGCCTTAGGACCAATACCGCGAATCGAAAGTGCGAACGATATAGAACGCGAAATACAAATATTCGAAACGGTTATTAAAACTCAATTAAATCATACGACTAAAATAAAAACTCGGGAAAAACGCGGAATTTTTTCGGAAATTAGTGCGGACCTAAAAAATTTAATCGCGGAAAAAAAGCGAGCGCAGCGTCGCGCGAAAAGAACGCGGGATATAGTTGACAAAAGAACAGCCTCTCGACTTAAAGAACATGTCAAGGTAGAACTCTCTGAACACCGACAGAGAAATTGGGAAAGGTGGATTAACGAGCATAATCCCCAGGAGGCGGCCTTATGGAATCTCTCAAAAATTCCAAGGCAGGACAGGAAACCGGTCCCACCTTTACACGGCGAGAATGGTATGGCATTTACTGCCGAAGAAAAGGCCGAGGCGTTTAAAACAACGCTCGAGAGGGAATTCCGACTAAACGAACACGAGGACGAAGATATGGACTTTAGCGACGAAGTCGAGAGAGATGTTCGCAACTATATCCGGAGACCGACAAACCCTGACTTGTTCATATCTCACACTTCACCAGAAGAAGTGAAGGATATAATCAAGTTCGCGTCCGCGAAAAAGGCACCGGGTTGCGACCAAATTACGAACAGAACGCTTAAAAATTTACCGGAAAAAGCGATAGTTTATTTAACAACGATAATAAACGCGATATTACGATTTAAATATTTCCCAAAGCGTTGGAAAAAATGAGGGGGTAATCCCACCCAACTTTCCGAACACTCATAGTAAAGTAATTGTTTAATCGCTTATTTTAGTTTTCCTGCATTAAAATACATTAATTATATTACCTATCGAATGGTATAAATCCCATTTTAATATCTTTAATATTTTGAAGTTATTCAATTTTTTTTAAACTTATATTAAATTTAAAAAAAAAATTATGAATTCTACAGTTTTTTGAATAAAATTCTGAAAAAAATCACAATTTTTGACTACAAATTTAAGGGTAATTTTTTTTTAAATTTTTAATGTTAATTTGAACCTTAAAACAAATAAAACCTATTTTTGAATAATTTTAAAATCAATAAATAATTAATATCTCATTCAATTTTATTCAAAATGGGAAACAGACCTTTTTTTTAAGTTTTTGGATCAAAATGCATTAATAAAGTTAGTTTAAAAAACTAAAAAAAAATCAAGTTTTTTTTCAAAAATTCATGGGTAAATCCATTGAATTGTTTTGACTTTTTTCATTTTTTGCTATAACTTTTACAAATACTATGTTAAAATTATGAAATAATTTACACACATAGTACTTTTGGATCCTTTTCGGATATGCTATTTAATTTTTTCATTTATTGATAAAACGAAATTACAAAAAAAATTAAAAAAATTCTTAATTTTGGCAACAATAATTACAAGTCTAAATTTTAAGAAACTAAAATATATTTAAAATTTAGAGTTTTATATTATCTTTTTTAAAAATTCCAAAATTTTTGTAATAAAATTTTGAAAAAAAATATAATAATAAAATTAATTATTACAAATTTAAAGATATTTTTTTTAAATTTTTAATATAAAAATTTAACTAAAAAATAATATTTTAATAAAGATAAAAATTAAAATAAAAACTAGCGGCGAAACTATGCGCAACTTGAAAAAATAGTCAAGACAAAATTTATAGAAAATTTTATATTCTACAATTTTGATATCATGTAATTTTTCATAAAAATCCATAATTTTGTCTTAAAATCTAAAAAAGTCACAAAAATGTCTATATAAATTTTTTTCACGCCCTCTAGCGGCGAAACTATGAGGAATTCAAAAAACCGGTAATGACAAAATGTGTAGAAAATTTTATGTTCTACAACTTTCATATCCTGTAATTTTTCATAAAAATGCATTATTTTGGTTATTTAAGCAAAATATGAAAAAAAAAATACTTTTTGATAAATCTGGCAACAATGGCAAGTTTTTAAAAATTTTAATCATTCGAAATTAAACTATAACGTATAAAAAATATATCTGTAAAACTTTATTGTCATTTTGTTAGGTAATGACGTCATCACTTATAGCAACTGTCACTTCCGGTTGTCCGATTAACTCCAAAATCTATACAGGTCGTCTCCTTGTTACCCTAAATATGTATATAAAATTTCATCTAAATCTGTTCAGCCGTTTAGACGCTATCGTGTTCACACACACACACACACAGACACACACACACACACACAGACACACAGACACACAGACACACACACACACACACACAGACAGACATCATGCTAAAAATGGTATAAATGGATTCAGGTGACCTCAAAACGTAAAGATCCGTTAAAATCTGGGTATGGTCAAAATATCATGATCGCAATACTTTCCTTCTATACAACTCTGTTGTTCGGAAAGTAAAAAGCGGACGTAATAATGATACCTAAACCAAATAAAGATCGCACTTTTCCACAAAATTACAGGCCAATCAGCCTATTACCGGCTATGAGTAAAATCGCGGAAAGAGTAATTTTAAAAAGACTTAAAGATGAAACAGATTTATTAAATGTCATACCGGCTGAACAATTCGGCTTTCGTGCCGAACACTCGACAGAAACGCAGGTCCTTAGACTGGTTGAGTTTGCAACCCAAGGGTTCAATCACAGACAGTCGACGGGAGCTGTATTTCTGGATGTCAGTAAGGCATTTGATAGAGTTTGGCACGAGGGCCTTATATACAAAATGATGGATATCGGATATACGAAGCCTTTAATTACGTTAATTCACTCATTTTTAAAGAAACGATATTTCAGAGTCAAGGTAGGGCACGTCCTATCTGACTATGGAGTATTGGAAGCAGGAGTGCCGCAAGGCGCAGTATTGTCCCCCCAACTTTACAATATTTACACCGCAGATATACCCCGATCTCCACATACTACTCTCAGCCTGTATGCAGATGACACTACTATAGCTTCACGTAATGCCTGGCCTCACCTAGTTTTAAATCATTTGCAAAGTCACCTTGATGAGCTTGAGAATTGGTTTGTAAAGTGGAAAATTGCAATCAACGCGGAAAAATCAAAGGCAATATTCCTCAAAAAGCGGAGACACGCCCCGGATGGCGAGGTAAATTTATTCGGACAAAATATTAACTGGCAGCGGTGAGTTAAATATTTGGGGGTCACCTTGGACGTGGGTCTAACGCTTATAGGGAGGAGAAGCAAATTAGATATTAAAACAAAACTTAGACTGATAAACTCAATTATAATTCCGTTAATTACCTACGCCTCACTCGCGTGGGGACAAACGTGCAGAACGAACAGAGAAAAACTCCAAAGTCAGCAAAATATCTGTTTACGGGTGGCCACAAACCTACCTTGGTATGTGGCAAACCGTTGGATATTCGAGAGTTTAAAATCGACTAGGGTTTTAGACACTCTAAATAACCGGGCAGAACGGATATTCGGCGACCTGCGGACACACCCAAATTTAGAGCTCAGGGAGCTCCTCGACTACGACGATGATAACCACGGAAAACACGCGAGGCCGAAAAGGCAATTAACGAGACGATAAGTTTGGTTTTACTAAAACTGACGAAAAATAAATTCTTTCCGCAATGCGGCCAAAGGGTCTTGAAATAAACAAAATGTCTGTAGGCAACAGTCTAGAGACAACAAAAGGAGAAATCCAACAAAAAAAAATAAAAAAAAAAAAACAAAAGGAGCGTGCTCCACAAAAAAAAACAAAAACAAAAAAAAAACGGAGTCCGCTCCACCAAAAAAATTATTTATTTCAGCATCCAACACAAAAGCAAGTAAAGTTCGTTGTTTGAATTTATGCAAATTATTTTTCTAATAATGTGTTTTAAGTTTTAGGCGTACTTTACAGAGAAGACACTACATGACAGACTGACGAGCACACACAAAGAGACAGGACAAACGGACAGACATACTGGGATTAAGGCTTCGGTCGTCCCTAAAAAGAAGCAGATGACTAGCTAGGCATCCACCAATGCCGAATGGGTGGAATACGGCGCAAATATGAGGCCACGCAATGATAATGACGACCAGGGGACTTCGGCCCTTAAAAGCGACCTCACAATATGCTCACAATAGCGGGCATGTCGGGAGGAGAACCTGGGGGTGGCATGGCAGGGGACTTGGGGATCAAGTGCTGATTAGGTACAATATCCCCTTGGCTCGGGGTCATTTAGCGTGTGTGTGTGTGTGCTGTGGAAGCCCGAAGTACGAGTTGATGTAGCCGTCCCAATTGGAATAGCAGTGGCCATGCGACATTTAGAGATAGGTCAAACTGAAGCCAAGTTCGATTATAACCGGAGTCCAGAACCGTCATCGACTGCCACGCCAGCCTGTACTATCAGAGAAAAGAATCGTTGCACACCTTTTTCTTCGCCGGATTTTGGTAACAATAAAAGTTTTATTTATTGAATTTTATTTATTTTGAGATTTAATACCCCAGCAGCTAATTCCCAGGTACTCAAACCCAGTAGGCCAAGTAAAGACCGCCCTTCTGGCCGCCAGTGATTTTGGTCGATACCATAAGGACCCCTGGAGTATTTTCTTTCTTCACTGAAGCTGCCCATGCAGTGGTCTTCACACTATAAACGGAAAGTGGCGGCCGAGGCAATCCGAAACCTGGACCAAGGCGTCAAAGTGTCCCGTAACGACCGAAGTGCGTTACACTGTTATAAACCGAGGCTAATACACTAATTAAAAGATGAGGATTATTTTAAGCGATTGCAATGCTGCAATACATTGATGAATTTATCTCAGCATAATCCGCCCATTTTAGATCGTATCTTATGGTCAGATGAATAAAAATTCCATCGTAACGGATTGGTCAATCGACACAATTATGTATTATGCTGACTAGAACTCTCACGCTGTAAAAAAGGGCATGAGAAGAAGTGCAGGTATCAATGTGTGGTGCGGTATTTGGCCAGGCGGTATTATTGGTCACTTTTTCTTCAATGAAAATATAACCAGGCGAAGATATTTACAACTTCTGCAAGATCAAATATTGCCGACAATTGCTCTTAAATGTAAACAAGAAATCATCTTCCAGCAGGATAGCGCTCTACCACATTTTTCACACATAGTGCGGGACTTCCTAAACGACGCATTTTATGAAAGTTGGATCGGAAGAGCAAGATGGATAGCTTGGCCGCCAAGATCGTGTTATCCCACACCTTGCGACTTCTTTGTATAGGGAATTATTCGCGGCTTGGTGTACGTAGAACCGCTAGATGACATCCAACTATAAGTCGAAATTAAACACGCCTTTGAAATCTTTAGTCCCATACTATTTGAAAAAATATGTAGAAGTGTTATTGATAGATGTGGTGTTGTTGTTCAATGGGCAACTGCTCATTTAAATTGAATAACAAACATTTCTTGTTCTCAAGCAAAAGTTCTACTATTATAAATCTAAGTTAACTCGAGAAATTTTGACAAAAATGGACTGGCGCCCTTTTAGCCCTGCTCTGTATACCGCTCCGTACAGTTACCGTATTTGACTCGAAATAGGTAGAATAATAATAATGTAAAATAATTCAAAAGAAAGGATACGCGCAGAGTGAGAGATATTTACTATAATCTCTCTTAGCCTAAATTAACTAATACATGAGTTTTGGGCCGCCCCTTTAATTTCTGTATTTTTAATTATATTCTGAATATTTAACTGATTCGCGTGATATAGTATAAAATGGAATCTTTATTACAGTAGTAATGAATTGTAACACCTACGGTTTATGATCATGACTATCAATTTCTGTTAAAAAAGCAAAAAAAAGAAAGACATTTTAGTTAATAAAGTTTAAATATTTACTTGTAAAACTAGTTGACCCAACTTCAGATATGTTTTCTAATTCTCCAGAAAATGAAGGAACCGTAACATTTTTTTCAAAAAATGGATAAGTAGATTCCTCTTGTTCGAGTGTTGATTCTGTAGATATTTGATTTTCTAAAACAAAATGTTTGTTTAAATTGATTTAATTATATTTATTTTGTAACATTAACTCTGATTTACCTATAACTTTTTCATACGTTGGTACAATAGTTTCGTCATTTTTTAATGTTTGGTTTTCTTGTAACTGGGTAACAATGGGTCTTCCTGAAAAAACCTTTATAATTTTTAGTAATTGTTCTAACAACGAAACAATTAATTTTAGATAATATCAAGCAATGGCTATATCAAAATATTTGATCGATTATAGAAATTAAGTTTATTATTTTACCTGATGATTTCGAAATATTGTCAGGATGGCTTTCTTTTGAGATTCCAATGTCAGTAGACTGTTTAGTTTTCTGTTCTAAATATTCGGTTACTACACCCGTCAAAATTTGTGAACCTGAAAATTAATTTTGACTATACTTGAATGTAAAACGTAAAAATGAAAAACAGTAAAAGAAAAAATGTTTGTCATTGTATCAAAAAATAATTTGTAACAGCAATTATATTTATCAATGTGTAACTGTGCTACTTAGGAGTCACAATTAAAGAAAATGGGTATGAGGAACAAGATAGCAAAGGATAACAAAAAATATGGAACTGTTAAAGCATGCTTGTCAAGTGAAGAAAAAGGCGAGAGCCATATAAGGACTAAAAATAACTAAAGAAAGATGGAGGATAAAAAGAAACCATGAGTAGATAAAACTCTACAAAAACCTAAATATAATATTAGTTGTGAAATCACAGATATTAAGCAGGTTAAACATGTAGAACGATTGTATGGAAGAAAAATGACGTACCTAATACTACACAGAAAACTCATACGAAAGAAAAGGATGGGAAGGCCAAGAAAATGATGGATAATGAAGTGTATAAAATTAAAGGAGTGGAAAAGAATAATAAATGACAGTCAAGACCGAATTACAGAGAAATTATTAAAGATGAATTTAACTACTCATCCCATATAAACCTCATACCTACTAAAGACAAAAAATTATTCCGGAACGGTTCAACTATATACATATATACATATTCTGTTGTCTGTCTGAACTTCTAAACCACATTTACTTTTTTAACCTATATATTGCTAGTAAATGAATGTAAGAAGTTACTTCGTTTAAGTTGTATTTGTGTTTGTTTTGTTGTTATACATTTAAAGTGCTTTAACATTGACCCATTTGCATCTATGGATCAGAAGGTTGTAGCACAGAATACCTTAACTACACATAAGCAAAAGTTCGCCTTTAATTTAAAATTTTATTTGAGAGCGCAAGTTTTACAATTGTCAACGTCAAATTAAAACTTCCCGCTGGTTTTACTCGTCTTTTGTTTTCGTATTGTCCATTTTTATTTCGCTCTTCGCCAGTGATTGTTAAATAAATCGAGTGACTCTGTATGCTATTCTATTTTGAACCTATTTACTTTGAGTTTTCTGTGAAATCAGTTATTAATTATTACTGCACTTTGTTGAATAGACCTTGTAACGAAGTTACGAATTTATGAATGTTTTTAATTGCTTCATCTCCATTTTTATTAACTTTACTTATTAATAATAATTCTAATTCCGTCCTTATATCTAACAATAATTATTATAATTAGTTTCTCCCTAATACTTGTCATAATTAGGGCGACCATCAATAGACCGTAAATAGCTAAAGTCAAAATGCACCGTGAAAACGAAAAATGTAAATAAACACCGCGACCTTCCTTCGAATTCGTCAAACATCATCCGTTGTACAAATTTCACACGTCGTCTGGAAAATGGAACCGCCTCAAGCAGACTTCGCCTCGCGACACGTACCCAACCAATCTCATGGTATAGCACGGCTTGCGATTCATTTAAGCACTTCGAGATTCGAAGGAACCACCACACTCAGCTATTCCGAGCGAGTAGCGACTCCGACCGAACATCCGTAGCCGTATCAAGGAAGACTTCCAGGGAACCGAGGCGTATTAGAGAGGACACTACTGGTGAGAAATAATTACTTAAGGATTTATGGTAAAATTCTATTTTTCATCAAAAGTTTAATTTATACCGGGGGGATTTAGGAAAACGATAAATAGTATTGAGGCGAGTTATCTCGTCTAAAAACCCTGGTGTATCCACTGATTCGATTTTGTTTCGAACTTTTTGGGAGTACCACCTGTTGCGTCCAATAGAACTTACCAGAATTCTGTAAGATGGCGCTGTTTAGAATTGTTCGAGTCCTCGCCGAGTTTGTTACATTTTGTGTGGACAGTGTAAAGCTGCAGATTCGATCATTCGTCTGTATTCAGTATCAAAATATAAATATCTGTGTTTACAGTTTACTATGAGTGATATATGCGCCATCTGAAATTTATAATGTAAAACTCTAGTAATATCTCAAAAGTCAGTCAAAATCAAGAAGGTAGAGATCACCCAGTTTGACAAAAACTATTACAGGAATAAGTGCAAACATCAGGGTTTTTAGACATCTTACTCACGACTATACTATTAGCGTTAAGCCCACACAGGAACCAGGAAAATATTGCTGTGAGTTCTCCTGTTTTATTTTTCTGGATTTATTTCGTGTACTATGGATAGTTAGTATTTTAGGCGAGTACTATCGTTACGCCCACGCCGGGATCACGAAAATATGACTGAAAGTTCTCCTGTTGTTAATTTCTGATTCATAGGGGAAGTTATTTTATTTCATTTCATGAGAATGTGTTTCTAGTTAAATTTATTTTAAATACCGGGGTAATACAATTAAAAACTTTAAATGGGATTTTGCTCGCCGAGTTATAAATACTTGTATACGCTTCATTGGGCATTTGCACCCATTTGTTTCACCGTTTTCTCACGCATTCATTCACCGATTTTCACATTCATTATTTGACCGTTCATAACGGTTTGGCTTCATTACGAGCACCGTCTACCTGTTTTGTTCACCGATAGTCTCCTCTTCCTGCATCATGTTATGGTTTATTTTAAATATTTTTTGAGTACTGAATAAATTTGGCTATTAATACCATAACGACCCCTGAAGTATTTCTTTCTCCACTAAAGCTGCCTGAGCAAGTAACCTTCATACTATAAACGGAAAGTGGCGCCCGAGGCAATCCGATAACTGAACCAACGCGCCAAAGTGACCTGTAACGACCGAAGCAATCCGATAACTGAACCAACGCGCCAAAGTGACCTGTAACGACCGAAGCAATCCGATAACTGAACCAACGCGCCAAAGTGACCTGTAACGACCGAAGCGCGGTAAAACCTATAGTGGCCATCAGAGATGTACACCAAAGTAGGAACTGGGGTGCCTTCAGACAATTGATAAGAATCTATCTTATTCAGATTTCCAAAAGATGTCGATGCTAGAATTTATAAACTTAGTTATTATTTTCAGAGCTCAAAAATGCATAGAAGCGTGCAAGACAGATGACTTGAGAAATTTAACCCCGGAAATATATGCCATACAAGCTATCGGTTTTGTGAACTCTAGTTCCATGATTATATATTTATCAAGAAAAATGGTTGAGGAAGAAGCTGATTCAGCATGTTGTCTTCACTTTATTTTCCCATTCTTTAAAAAAGAAACTTAAAAAATATGAGTAAGTTTACAAAAGTAAAAGGTCAACTTTGAAGAAAACCCAGAAAATATTTTTTTTAATCAAATCGATACACTAAAAAATATGCTAAAAGTAGGTGCGCAATAACTACCTTAATTTTATTTAATTCAAATTTTCCGCACAAAAGTGATAGATATAATACTTAGCAAAGAATGAAGGCCATGAAAATTCGCCCCTTGAAGATCAAAGTACTGCATTGTACTTACGCTTCTGTATAGTTAAGGTGTTCTATGGTTGTAGCTTTATTACTTTTATTTTGTTTTTATTTTCAAGACGAATAACTCAAAGGAATATGATTGTATTAATTACACAGAAAGAGCAGACACAAATTTTGGATGGTGATCCATTGCATATTAATATATTAATCAATTTAATAAAATACTCTGGGGTTTGACTAACGGTTATTATTTAGTCAGTCCGGATAGGGCGCATTGTGAACACCTTTGCATAGTTCAGAACGTAAGTTACAGCCAAAGTAAGAATAAAAAATTCGTTTTCCGGGATTGAACCGTTTCATTTTTCGTTATATGGAACTCTCAGGAGTTGAGACGAACACGGTAACTCAATATGCAAAGTATACCAGAGGCGAAACTCGCCTGAGTCTGAGGTTGAAGTCCGTGTGCTACTTATGTACGTACTCGAGTTCTGGTTGACTGAGTATCGGAACTATTTTGGTGTGAATCTGGATGGCGGCAACTGGGAAGGGCTTGGTTGAGAAGTGGAGATTTTCACTGTAATAATTTGGTTCCATATTGCTCACCCTTCTTGTCTATTAATCTTTGCTTATGAATTTCTATGCTTTCTCATATCTTCCTGTTATAATAAGGTAGAACTTTTTCCAGTATAGTATAGTTTCCTTAAAAAGATCCTTTTGATGGTCGGTTTCAAGTTGCTGTTCAGCTATTAGTAAGCAGTTGGCAAGATCATGAGACAAGTAGAATTAGGTGAGTTAATTTATGACAGAACCTCTGACCATCCAAGATCATGCATAATAGTCATAAATGGCTTAAAAATACTGCCGCTAATCAATTTCTGTTACAGGAACCTAACGGCAGTTAAAGCACAGATGGGGCAGGGAGGTGGGACTAAAGAGATTATTCTCGGATCGGCCTATCTTCCCTATGATGACCCTACTCCACCACCACCCAGGAAACTAGATGAACTGGTAAGGCACTGCCGGGAGAATGGTGTACAATATGTCATCGGATGCGATGCCAACACACACCATCTGGCCTGGAGTAGCAGCGACACCAATGAAAGAGGTGAGTCTTTACTATAATTTATTACGGTAAATAATTTGGACGTATTAAATATAGGCAATAAACCTACCTTTGTCACTTCGACTAGAAAGGAGGTTATAGATATTACAATAGGTACTACTTTATCAGTAATTTTGAGGGAAACTGGCATGTGTCTGAGGAGCTCAGCTTTTCAGACCACAGACATATTTACTTTAATATAGGCGACCAATTACCTATACAAGAAACTTATCGTAACCCACGGAAAACAGACTGGGAAGTCTATGAAGCAGACCTAGAAAACAGTTTAAGGTGGGTTAAAAGAGAGATAGGAAACTTAACAGGTCTGAAGATAACAGCAGACCAATTACAGGAAGCTGTTATCTCGGCCTACGAAAATAACTGTCGCCCTGTAAGGAAAAGTTCTAACAGGAATGTGCCCTGGTGAAACAATGAACTTGCAGGATTAAGAAGGCAAGTTAGAAAAAAAGTATGATTCAGCAAGAAATGAATATAGGAAGGACTTAACTGAATACAATAAATCACTGAGGAAATCTAAAAGGAACTCTTGGAGAAGGCACTGTGAAGACATAAATGAAACTCACGAATGTGCCAGGCTCCAAAAAATTCTTTCTAAAGATCCACAGAGGTCAATAAACACTCTCAAAAAAGAGAATGGAGAATACACCAAAACAGGTGAGGAAACAATGGAAGAACTGTTAAGGGTTCACTTCCCAGAATCGCGATCAATAGACCTGTCACAAGAGAACTGGAAGAATTCAGAGCTGGAACCACCAGGTGGGCCTTCAGAGAGAACTGGCAGGTTGCAAAAAAGGCAATTGACGTGGATAAAATCAAATGGGCAATAAACTCATTCGAACCATATAAATCGCCAAGACCGGATGGCTTTTATCCCATACTCCTAAAAAAGGGAGGCAGCGCTCTACAACACAGGCTGTGCAGTAATCTAAGAGCAATTTTGGCTCTAGGATATATACCCAAGACCTGGCGACTCATTAGAGTTAGATTCATATCCAAGCCCGGAAAAACTAGACGGGATACGGCAAAAGCTCCAAGACCAATAAGTCTAATGTCCTTTGTACTAAATACACTAGAAAAACTGCTAGACAGACACATTAGGGACGGCGTACTGACTGAAAGGCCTCTACAACAAGACCAATATGCCTATAGAACAGGCGTGTCTACAGAAACTGCATTACATCAGCTGGTAAGCAGAGCTGAAAAAGCCATGGAAACAAGAGAGGTGCCACTAGCTGCCTTTCTGGACATAGAAGGAGCTTTTGACAACAAGTCATTAGACTCAATAGCTCACAAGTTACATCTGAAGCTGGCGGACTTATTTAAAATAAGCAAACATTTTTAGATACTAACTTACCTGATTTTAAAGTTTCTTTCGTGAAGTTATCTTCCATATTGAACGTTTTTTCCTTGGTCGTTTCATTGAATTTGGGTAAGATATTGATACTCGCTTCTACGTCACTCATATTTTTACTGGCCATTTTCAATCCAAGCTCTTCTAGGTTTAATTCTGTGGTTGCCGTTTCAGGAAAAATAATGAAATTAGTGTAATGCTCGGAGGTAGTTTCTTCCGGTATATAAAGTCCTGTAAATTCTGCTTCAGATTGATCTTCAAGATCCAAAAATGATTTTATAGTTGTCGTAGCTATAAGAAAAGTTATTATGTAAGAATCAAAATATGTTTCTTCTATGATATTATTATTTTATAACAAAAATTTTATTTTACATTTTATTTTCATTTTTTCTACATGTGATAACTTGCTGTTTTGAGCAAAAATAAATAATTGAAAATTTTCACTTACTTGTGGTGGTGGTTTTTTTGTAAACAGTAGTTTTAGTTTCTTCTTTTAGTTCTTCTTCTAGTTTTTTCATTTCTTCATTTTCTTTGGATTCTGTAGGCCATGAAAATTTCTTCCAAAACCCACCGGTATTTAGATTAATTTTTGTGGAAGATGTTAGAGGAGTAACATATTTTTCATTATTAAATTTATTAGTTTGTTCTTTTGCTTCTGCACTTACTATCGGTTTTTCAGTTTTAGTACTGATTTCGTTTTTATTGGTTTCATGTTTTTCTTCGTCTAAATTAGTAGCTGGGCTGATTTCCTTTTCTTGAGATGAAACCAATATGACATTATTTTCCTTATTTTCGCTGGATGTCGTAATAGTTTTCGTTTTAAACATTTCATTTATCGACTCGTCTGACACCTTACTTGAAATTCCTGAAATAGTTGCTTCAGTTATTATACTTATTTCACTTGTTTCATTAATAACTCTGTTAGTTTTTTCTTGTAAAGTACTCAGTTGTTCCGAAAGAAAACTAATTCCGCCTTCTTCATTTTGCTCCGTCTTATTAATTAACACCATTATTGAACTAATTTCATTTTTCTTACCGTTTCCTTCAGATGTACTTGATAATGTAAATATTTTATTTTCAGCTGTTAGTACACTTTTTCCTATTGTATCGTTTTTTATTTTAAAACTTTCATGAAATTGCTCTAGTAACACTTCAGTTGTTGATACTTTCGAACTTATTTCAGCTTCGTGCTTAGTCGTGTTTTTAAAGACGTTACTGTGTTCTGTAGAAAATAATTCTTCAGATGAAGCTTGCAATGTAGTTACTTCAGTTACGTTTTCCTGCATATCTGATAATGTAGTTTCAGTTAATGCTAGATTAGTATTGATTTTTGAACTTGTAGTAGGTAGTATACTAGCAGTTATTGGCGCTGAAATTAAAGATTTATTAATTCAGAAAACATATTTTTTTACTACGAATGGTTAGTAAATATTTCTAAAGACAAACTATCAATTTGTAATTTATATTTGGTAATATATATTGTAAGATAATAACTAAAAATAAATAAAATTGTAATTAATAAATCACATTTATTTCCATGCTTCTAAATTTGTTTCACTTAAATAACTGAATATGATTGGACTTTAAAATAGATGTGCGAAATATTCAGTATATGATTGATTATAAATATGCAACGTGATTGGATGAAATAAGACACGGGTAAAAAATAATTATGTTTAAATATTACCTGACTCAGTTTTAGACGTTAAGTTTATTGTCTGTGCCAAATTTTCTGTCCAATTAAAACTTCTCCAAGTGACGTTTGGTAATGTTTGAGGGGGCTTGGTTTTTATAATCTTATCTTTCCATTTTCCTTTTTTCAATTTTTTAATATTATAATTCAAATATTCCGATTTTGTTGGCCAATTATGAGGCTCGTCATCCTCGAAATAATATTTAGTTATTTTAGTTTGGTCTTTAAGTATAGGAGTTTTGTTAGTTGTCTCAATTATGTTGGTATTTTCATGTGTCCATATTTCTGAAACTGTAGGAACCGAAAAGGATGAAGATTCAACTTTTAATTTAGTTTCTTTACTTTCTACATAATTTCCATTGGTTTGTGATATTTTGTTAGATTCTGTAATAGCTTTCGTTTCATCGACATTTGATATAGTTTTATCACTTGAAATATTAGTGTGATCTTCTGCTAAGGTACTAAAAAAACCTTTTTCTGTGGTAAAAGTGCTCTGGGGTGCAGTACTAAAAGTACTTTGTTGTTCTGTACTCGAAGAACTTTTTTGTTCAATACTTGAAGATATTTCATGTAACGTACTAAAAGGACTCTGTTGTTCGGTACTAAAAGAACTTTTTTGTTCAGAGCTAGATATACTTGTAGAACTTTCTTCTTTCGTTCTAGACGTTTCCTGTTCATTCCTAGTAGATCTTTTTTGTTCAGTATTAATAGAACTTTCTTCATTCATGCTAAAAGAAGTTTGCTGTTCAGTTCTTGATGAACTTTCCTGTTCAGCACTAAAAGAATTTTTTTGTTCCGTGTTAGAAGTACTTTCTTGTTTAATGCTAGTAGACATTTCTTCTGACATGCTAGAATACGTTTCCTGTTTAGTGATAGAAGAACTTTCTTGTTCAGTACTAGAAGAACTTTCTTGTTCAGTGCTAGAAGAACTTTCTTGTTTAGTGCTAGAATAATTTTCTTGTCCAGTGCTAGAAGAACTTTCTTGTTCAGTGACAGAAGAACTTTCTTTTTCAGTGACAGAAGAACTTTCTTTTTCAGTGCTAGAAGAACTTTCTTGTTCAGTCCTAGAATAATTTTCTTGTTCAGTGTTAGAAGAACTTTCTTGTTCAGTGCTAGAAGAACTTTCTTGTTCAGTGACCGAAGAACTTTCTTGTTCAGTGACAGAAGAACTTTCTTGTTCAGTGACAGAAGAACTTTCTTGTTCAGTGACAGAAGAACTTTCTTGTTCAGTGCTAGAAGAACTTTCTTGTTCAGTGCTAGAAGAACTTTCTTTTTCAGTGCTAGTAAAATTTTCTTGTTCAGATGAAGCAGTGCTCTTTTGTCCAGAAATTAAATTTTCCGCTTCTGAAGCGAAATTTTCATTTGTAGTTTCTAGGGAGACATTAATTGTTGGCATATTATCATTTATTTTGTGCGGAAATACTTCGCTGACGGTTCCTGTTGATGTTGATAAATTATGACTTGTGGCAGTAAAGTCTTCCAATAGCTCATCGGCTATTTCGAAAATTCTTTGTCTATCTCGAATATTATCTTCAGTAGTTGTTTCTTCGGTAGCAAAATCCAAAGCTCTATCAACATTAACGTCCAAGTCTTCGCTTTCTGTACTTATACCACCTATGATATCACTGGGCAGTGATAGATCCAAGTTAGATGGTACTGTTGCAATGTCGATATCGTTCGTACCAAAAATATTGTTCTCATCAGGATTTACTGGTCCAACTAAAACACCGGTTGTCGTTAAGATATCATAGTCATATATGTCTGTTGTAGGTGGAGTATCCGTGGTAAAGTTAATTGATATTTCAGATGTTTTCATTGTTGTTGTTGTTGCTGGAAAATAAAAAAACATTAGTTAAAGATCTTTCGGCTAAATGAAAAAGGTGACGAAGTGCATATTTCATTTATTTAGCTCCCCACTTTAGGATGCATTATTATAAAGAACGTCGAAATAATTAAAATAATTGTTACATAGATTGCTAGACACTTGTGACTATGCTTATTTAAGAAAGAATTGGCTGTCTTACACAAATAGACTGAATCGGACTATTGAAGTAATGGCGAACAAATTGCATCATTCTGGCAAGCCTATCAAAAATTAAGAAAGAGTGATTTACGGTATTAGAAGTCATTCTTAAAAAAAAAATTAAACCCAACAAATAAGTCAACAAGAAGTACCACTGAAAAGGCAACAAAGAAAAATAATAACTTAAGTAAAACACAAACCAGACATTTGCAAAAAATATTAGGTAAATTAACTTGACAATCGTATAGAAAACTTAGAACATATCTCTAAAGGGTTTTTTCATAAACAGAAAAACAGAAAAAATGGCAAGTAATAGCTACAAGTAATCTTCGACATAGAAAAGTATATAACATTTAAATGATATATAATATGGAATATAAAACAATAATATTGAAAGTTGTATATCAATACAGTCAAACAAAATAAGCTCCTAGAAAAGATTTTACTAAACTGATTGAAGTCTTTCACAGAACAAATACTGTTTGATCCCAACTGATCTAGAGAAATCCATTCCGCAACTAAACAGATCTATAGAATTACAAAAATAATTGGAAGATCTACAATATTTCTTGATGTGGTGCAGTCATTTGACAAACTATGGCATGAAAGCCTAAAGTACAAAATAACAGAAATGTCTAAAAAATACTCACAAATTTTGGAATTTTAGATCAGAGATAGGAATTTGATAATAAATGTGATATATGTAAACTTGGCAACGTCGGAGCCAGTACTCTGCCGGATGACAGGTGACAAGGAGGGGGGGGATTCAGCTAATGTAACTAGGCAGAGATATAGGAGCGATGTTGTCTAATCTATAAACATCTGCTTAGAAAAGCGAATATTCATTGTATTTCACATGACTAAACGTAAAGTAAATTAGTATAAACCGTATTATTGTAGTTTTATTCTGAGTAGAATAACAGAAGGTGAATACACCACAAATTGGCGACGAGGATAAAAGTTAACGAAAAAATGGATTCCTTAAGAGCAGGCATGGGTTTCCAGCAATTCAACAAAAATACAGACGATTTTATAATATATAGCGAACAGTTGGAAGAATATTTCAAAGCAAACAATACGAAAGAAGAAAACCGAGTTGCAACGTTGTTAAGCAACATCTCGAACGAGAAGGATAAGTATTAAGGGATTTATGTCACCCGGATCTACCGAAGACAAAAATATTAACAGAGTTATCCGATTTGCGGAAACAACAATATTGTCCTAGAATAGTAGTATGAAAGGAAAGAAGAAAATTCTACTAAGCACAACAAGTTACCGAAGAAAATATGTCTGAGTGGTATGCAAGAGTACATAGTTTGGCGGTAGACTGTGAATTCAGTGCAAATTTGACTTTATTTTCAAAGGAAAATTTATAACAGACATGAAAAGTGGTCCTATCCTCGATCGTTTGTACGACGAAGACGAGGAAATACAATTAGAAAAAATGGTTGAGACCGCTATAAAAAGAGAACAGGATAATAAGGGCAAGGAGGAAAATATAAATTTTGTTCGCAGCTTAAGATCGAACACAAATAGTGGATTCACCCGAACATCAAATGGAAACCAAAATCAGCCAACTCACCAATGGCAAGAGAGACAAAGCACTAGCCGACCGACCAATAAAAGGAACAAGGCGATACGGGGAAACAGTACCAACAGTACGGTCAATGCAATTACAAAAAGAAAACAAGATCGAAAAAGATTATAGATGTAAATGTTGTGGAAATAATCATGAGGGTAAATGTCTGTATGTAAATTATATATCTTCAAGATGTAAGAAAAGAGGACATTTAGCAAGGGTATGTAATTATAAGTATGTTAATGATGTAGACAATACAGATGAGTTAGGTTATGAATCTGATAATAATAACATAAATGCTAGAGAGGATAATACTAAATTTTGTTGGTATAATGAAAAATGTCAAACGAATCAAAACATTAATTTAACAGATAACAAAGTTTCATGTGGGGATTATAACAGAGAAAACTATACAAGCGCAAATATATTTAACATTAAAGAGAAGAAAATAAATATAAAGTTAAAGTTTTAATCGAAAATAAAGAACATATTTTGCAAAATGACAGTGGAAGCGCAATTTCAGCCATAAATTCAGATCATTTTAATTAAGATTTCACACATTGTAAGTTAGAAAAATCAGAAATAATATTAAAAAGCTATAATAATATCACATTTGTTCCTTTAGATTATTTTACTGTAAATATAGGGTATAAAATAAACAAAAACTGATAAAGAATTATGTTACAGCTAATGGAGGACCAAAGATTCTGGGGATGGATTGGTTGGAGGCGTTTAATGTTCAGTTCGGAACGGTGAATCATTTGGAGAAACTAAAAGGAAAAGTAAATGACATTATTTTAAAATATCCAGAAGTGTCTAACAGAAAGTTGGATAAGTTTTCTTTAGCTAAAATGATGAATAGAGAAATCAGAAATAGTGCAATCATACTAAAAGAAGAATTGGAAAAGCAAATAGAATTGGAGGAAAACAACCAAAGAAATATAAAAAATCATCAGGAAGCCCAAGTAAGCCAAATCAAGAATTTCAGGGGCAAGAGGAGAGAATTTAAGGAGGGGGAAAAGGTAGCAGTAGCTAACTATAGTAACCCTAACAAGAGACAGTTGACAAAAGCAATAATCGAAAAGAAGATCGGAAGAACAACATACGTCTGCAGACTGGAACAGGCTGTGGACGAGACACGCAAATCAGATACATAGGAGACAACAAGAAGAAGAGGAACAGACGGAGCAGAGTAACATAGAAGAACAAAAAAGATTTGACACAGGTAAGCGTTATTGTTGGAAAGGCAGAAGAACGGTAAAAAGAAATATCCAAGGACACTTACATTTGATAAATAATCAAAGTAGAAACAACGACAATATTCTGGTAGATAAAAATCAAGAAACTAACAAACAAATCGATTCAACCATCCGAACTGAACACAGGGAACCTACGGGACAATATGGACAAAATCAAATACCATCCACGTTAGCAGATCTATCACTCCAACCTACAGAATCTTTGGGACAAAGTAACAAACTGATTACTACACATAAGCAAGAAGGTACGGACTTTGTTAATAAAAATAGGGACGGCGAAATACCATTGAGACGTAGTACTAGAGCGACTGTAACGCCAAACAAATTCAAAGAATTTGTATAAAATTGTAACTGGAATAAATAATTGTTAAATTTAACTATGTAGTATGTAAGGTATTAGTATATTAGTAAAAAAAATAAGGGTCATAAGAACCAAACTAACAAAAGGGGGTATGACATGTGTAAACTTGGCAATAATCGTATTCTGAATTTAAAAAAAATAATAAGACCTGAGTACCATGAGATTGGCACATATGAATAACACCCGAGTTTAAACTGCGAGCAAGTACATGAGCATAAAGTGAAAGTTTGTGCTCCAATTTATATGAATAAAAAAGATTTAAATTTGAGAAATACATGCTCCTGTACATAAAAGTAGATACTCGTCATTTTATTTCCAAATGGTACTATGCCATATCCATCAACACCTAAAAGTAGTGCATTCTCTGAAAATCATTCATTGCAATGTTATAAATTTCTAAGTTGCTGCAAATCCATAAATATTGTACAAATCCTGGACATACTATGGTAAGCGCACTTATCTGAATTGTATGTGACTTGTATATTAATGCTATATTATCACTTGCAATTAATATATTCATCACCATCAAAAAACTGTTATAAAACGGTTTTGTTCGTCCCTCCGTCCGTATGTTAGTCTGATTCAACTCGAGAACAGTGAGAGATAAAGACAAACGGATAATGGCAATCGATTCAGCATCGGTAAGAAAACCAAAAATGATATTAATCTTTGACCTATTTTTATTTTCCCGATACTTATATCATATATCCTATATATAAGGTATATAGAAACTTTAAATTTTCTAAAACTCGAAATTACGGCAAAAATATTGTCCTTTTCCACTGTTTTATTTTAATGTGAGTGCAATCGATCACATCCAATGCACATGGAATAGTAGATTACATACCGAGGCAGGAAATGCATCATTACTGTCGAGGGCAAATATAGATCTCGCGCCGAGGTGATCTATTGCCCGAGACAGGAATGATAATTTCCGCCAAGGTTTTGTATACTATTTTATTCACAATCATTTTATTTCAATTCACAATTTAAAAAGAATATATAGTTATTGTTTTTAAAAGTGCTGGCTGTGTGACATGCGTATTAAAATACTCCAGTCAAGCTGTCTTTGAAATCAAAATACTGTTATTTAGATATTACATGACATTTTATTTTTGTACTATCAATTTAAAAAAAAATAAAAAAGGAAAATAACAAATTATGGTCACAAATAAAAAGGTTTTGGAAATACGTATAGTTTATAATAGTCTGTTACTTTATTGTTGTAATTAATAATACTATGTATTGCTTTCTGCTGATATGATAGGTATAGAGAAATCTATCCGGCTCACGAGTGGGAAGTGACAGATGTCACTTCCCACCCGTGAGCCGGAAGTAAAGTTTGTAATAGGTTATTTTCCGACCTTTAAAAAGTGTGTAATTGAGCTATTACCTATACGATTGTGAATAAAATATATTTTGTTTGCCATCTTTTTTCACTTCTATTACATCGGCAAGATTGTGAGGAAATTTTATCTACGTCTACATTTTTCTAGTAATATATCAGCAACTTCCGTCACAACTTTTAACATAAAAGTTTGGTGAACAAGAATATCTTATTATACATCTGTTTCAAAACCCGGATTACCTACATATCTCAAAACAATTTTCATTTTATCAAAGTTACGTATAGCACCACTTCTTCGTTCTCTAAATTCTATACCCATAAAATGATTTGATATCCACTCGACATTTTCTTTAGTAAATCGCTTTAAAGTCACGATCACACGTACATCTTCTATGTGTGTAATATTGTATTGTAACGCAAATTAAGGATAAACTTAGCCATAGCTCTGCCTCGATCAAACTGAAGTCTGCTGCCTATCAGACTCCAAAATTATGGTGTAGATTCTCACCTCGAAGAGCATGAACAATTTTGTATTCATACTAAAAGTGTTCTCTACCAGTATTGTTATCTGTTTAATATGTATTGTAATATGTGTTGTTGGCAATATTTGTTTTAGGATATGTTTCAGATATGTTCAGAAAATCTTTCCTTTCCATTTCAATGCTCAGTAATCTAATTCAGAATATTCGAATTCATACATTGTTCATAGTTTAATTTTCCAGAAAAACACGATATCTACTTTCGAACTGTTCGACATGAGAGGTTGGGGAACTGAAATATTACGGCTTTTCATTCCAGAGGGACAGATAAAAGTAAATCAACATTAAAATGAATATAGGTCCAATGGCACAAGTGAACAAGAAACTAAATCTAATGGATCCAATTATGTAATTAAAAATAATGCTGAAATATCTATTAGAACCAAAGTAAAATGACTGGATATTACACTTGGGGCTAGGATTTGCCGGAAAGCACATGTAAGGGAAGAACTAACAGGTATAGAAAAATATATTTTTTACACCCCAGGGAGTAAAACTAGTACTTTAGTCCTTCAGGTGATTGTTTCCCTCGCTACGGTAGAGAAACAATCTTCACCCTCCTAATTAAAAGATGCACTTTAGTCCCTTGGAATATAATATACTATTCTGGTAGGAAAAAAATCCATTATTTGCCCCATAATAAGTATTTGGTATGCGGTGGCCGAGCATTTGGTATGCGCATTAATCTTTCATATTTTAGACATTAGAGATGATCCTATACAATGATATTATACAATCGAACATTGTATGTAACAGTCCTGCTTTAACTAATCAAATACTTTGCGTCTATAGTAACAAATGGTCAAGTTTGCCCAAGATTTTCCACTCTACACTAAATGTTCTATGTAGTAAGCAATACTTAAGGTTATAGAATCCATTTAAGATGATTTAAGCTACAATTGGATCATCCAAAAATGTTGGAACAAAGTACGAAGAAAAATTATTAATGCTCCATGGTATATAAGGAACTTGGATCCAGAACTTGGAAATGCATCGACTCTCTATAGGAATGCGGTTCATCGTAATTTTGCGTTCATTAGGTGACTAATTTAAAAAAAAAAGTAATATGGATAAAACCTTTTGCAATGAGTTCCTTAGATGCCTCTCACATTGTTTATAAAAAAAATAAAACACTTTTTATTCTTCATAATTTTTCGAAAAAATGCTTCATAAAAAAGTTATGGCCGATTTTATTTAAAAAAAAATGCAAAATTGTACGACTTTCAAGAATTCTTTTCTCGCTTATTTTTGCACGTAAAAAAAACAAAAAAAAAACAAAAATGTAGAGAATTTTCACTTAATAATCTTCCTAGGGCATGAATTATTGCCAAAAATTCATGTAGGAGACAAAAATCCCGCAATTAATTTAAGCACGTAGGGGATTCGGTAAGAAAATTTCACAAAGAAAAATTAAAAAATCTGATGTGACCAGTACATGACCTCTCGCCATTTTTGAATCAAAAATTTACACCTTAACACAAAAGAGTATGAAATAAATTGACTTTTTTGTAAATCTGGCAAAAATGACAAAAGATTTAAAAATTTTAATGGTAGGTATGAAAATAAACTATAGTGTAGACAAAATATATGTGTAAAACTTTATTGCCATTTTGTTTAGTAATGGCGTCATCACTCATAGCAACTGTCACTTCCAGTTGTTCGATTGACACCAAAATCTAATCTGTTTATCCATTGAAAACTCACTACCCAATTTTTAGCATGATTACTATACCTCTCTTATCTGAAGGGCGAGAGGTAAAAAAATACTAGGACAATGACGGTTTTTGATGGTAAATGTAAATGTCATTTTATTTTAAACGTCAAAAAATTTCCAGTGTAATTTCATGCTCCTTTACTCCAAGGAGGAGAAAAATTTCCGGAAATTTTTTTAGTTGCTATGGTAACGATACAAAATACAGGCTTTTAATTGGTAGAAAATGGGACGAATTTTTACGAATTAAATATTGAAAAATCTCCCAACGTCTCCTGAAAGTATAATATTATACACATTATACATATAATATGTATGCGTACATAGCACAGCCGCACGAGCAGGTGTGCGTGCGCGCGCGAACGCGCATACGAGTTTTTTTCCATAAAACTCGCGTTTTATGAATGACGTTTTTTCTTACTCTCCTTTATGAGATAAAAAAAAATTCTCTTATTCTACAGAAAATTCTCTACAATCCTGTTTTTTTTACGTGCAAAAAAGAGCGAGAAAAAAATTCTTAAAGGTCATACATTTTCCCGTTTTTTTGAAATAAAATCGGCGATAACTTTTTAATGAATCATTTTGTCGAAAAATTATATAGTGTTTATTTGGGCCGATTTTAGCTAAAAAAGTAATTTCCAGTTGCTAAACTTAGTGAAGAAATTTTTTTTTAAATAAACAATGTCAGGAATTCATTACAAAAGGTTTTATCCATATTGTTTCAAAAAAGTTTAGTACCCCCTTTCATTTTCTGGGTGTTTAAATCGTGATGAACCGCAGGCCTACTAGATATTTACAAAATTTGGTCAATGCAACAACGAATTATAGTAGATCCTACTAGAGAGTTATAATAGCTCACTTTTGTATTCAGTTGGTAAATATACATTCCTTTCCATAACTCACTATAGTGAGTTATTATAACTAACGCTATTTGTATATGAATACTATTAATTGTTCAAAAGCACTTGAATAATTAATAAAAACTTAGCTAATAGGAATAGATAAAATATTCTTACTTGACTCAGTTTCTGTAGCTTCTGTTGAGGTAAACATATCTAGGTTTTCTGTAAAATTATATGTTTTCCATGTTATACTGGGAAGCGGCGTTAGAGTTTTATAATTCGGGAATATTTTCTTCTTCTTCTTTTTCTTAGTAGTATAAACCCTTCCATCTGGTTTTGATGGCCAATGAAAGGGATCTTCGTTGGTGAAAGCAAATACCTCTTTTTTAGTGATATGTTCTGGTCGTGATGGCCAATGAAACGGATCTTCATCGGTAAAAGCAAAAATCTGTTTCTTAGTAGTATGATCATGATCATGTGGTTTTGATGGCCACTGAAAGGGATCTTCGTCAGTGAAGACAGGAAATATATTTCTGTTTGCCCGTGTATTTTCCATAGTGACTTCTAAAATACAAGTAAAATATATATTCAATTCTATTTTTTTCAAAAGACAAAGACGTTTTGTGCTGTTATATAAAGATTTATTTAATTTATAATTTATTTATCCTCTCCCAAATTTAAATGACTAATATTTATTGAACAAAATAAACGTTTTTGAACACTATTTTGAGGAGAGTCGACTAATTGTACATAATAGAGGACAATATTGTTCCCCACGCAGTATATTAGATTCCGACTGTTTCAAAATCATTACTCTTGCGCCATCTTTTATTTCTGCTTTTGACATTAAAATATAAAATAATAATAATAAAATACCTCAAGTTCATATGTTTTATAGTTTTTTTGAACAATTTTGCCGTATATCATATTTAAGATGTAATTAAGTTGCCATTGTTAAATGTATCACGCAAAAATATTTGAAAATTTAAAATTAATTGCAAAACTTGAATGTACACTTTGAAATTCAGGTGTTTTATTCAATAATAGCATTGTAAATACCAGTTACAAATATGCCAGAAGTCGTTAATTTGGATACCTTGGCTAAGTCCCCCCCAGCTTCATTGGATACGGAATCCTTCACTTCCCTCGCTCCGAGTACTGCCGCAGACATGCATACTCATCCGCAACGGAATCCCTTTCCTACCTCATGCCCTTCCCCCCAATTCCATACCCTGGATGCATGTGCGGTAAAGGTCGTGATGGAGACACATGCAGTTTGGTGCTTATGCATCCAATGCGAACGGCATCGTCCTCTCCAATCTCCTCATCGACCTTCCTATCTTCAGAGTAACCAACCCCTCCCCCACCTTCATGGGACACCAAGGAAGCTCTATCTCCGACCACATCCTGCTCACAGACAGATGCAGGAATTATGTCGAGGACAGATGCTTCTTTGGGGCCTCCATCACAAATCACTATAAACACTATACAAAACCCTCTTCCTTTTCACATACTATCCAACATCCGGCGGAAATGCCAGCTTTAACGTGAGTTTGTCACAACCAAAGACCGAGTCCTTAAAATCGAGTTGAACCGGCTGAATGCCTTTACAATGCTTCATATTAACACTTATCATCAAGATAAGTGGGTTGAGCTCACCTCAGACCTCGATCATAGGGACGGGTCAAAGTTCTGGCATAAACTGGCGGTACTCACTGGCCAAAAATCCAAATCCCACTCCCACCTCCTTGTTGATGGACAAATACTCCATACATTTGCCCAGATGGCCTCGGTTTTCAAAGACAACCTCCAGACCATCTTAATTAATCCTCCTAATCCCAACTTCTGGACATCATCCACACTCTCTATCCCTCTAACCAACACTCAATCCTAAATCCTTTCACGCCTGAGGACATTGCCTCGGCATGTCTTCAAGGGAAAAACTCCGCACCTGGTCCCGACCTTATCAAGAGACAAGCCCTGAAAAACCTCCCCCATCCTTACTATCCTTATCAACTCCTCCCCTCACACTCCCACTTCCAACTTGCGATAAATCCGCCCACACCATCCTCATCACCAAACCCCAAAAAGACCCAACATCCCCTAACTCCTACAGGACTATATCCTTGACGAATGTTCTGGGTAAGCTCTTTGAAACAATACTCAAGGAGCGTATCTGGGACTTTCTGGATGAAAGGGGAACGGTCCCCCAATTCCAACATGGATTCAGGTCTGATCATCCCACCGAAGATGCACTAGTGAGACTCCACGTTACGTTCTTTTGTGTCATCCTGTATTTTCATTATTCCTCTACTCAATATATTTTAATTTCATATTCGCTTAATATCCCCTTCTTATTTTCACGCGTCATGTCCCTCTCTTCTCTTGGTATTCCTATAAAATGTCTTTCCCATGATAATAATGTTCTTCTCTTTGCCTATTCAGTCAAAATAATTGACTTTTATAACGTTCGTATCGCTTACTGAAGATTTCTCTTTTTTCTCTAAAGAAAAATCAAAAACTCTGGAACTTTCGTTTATCGTAAAATTAACAAATATAACGTTTAATTTGAGTTCATTTTCCTTAAACCCACAAAAAGAAAGAAAGGACGGATTTTGAATTATATCATAGTTTTTTTGTCAATTGTTTCTAATTACATCAAAAATCAATTAGACTGGTGTTCAAAATTTTTTTTATTTAATATTTTACTTCTACTATATTTCAAATTCTATTCGTGGAACGAACACATAATAAAAAGATTTGAGCTTAAATTACATTAATTATTATTATCAACAAAGTAAAGTATCGTTTCATCCACACCCTTGCAATCAAATCTCTCAACCTTGGTTACTGTGCATCAGCAGCCCTGTTTGATGTCCAGAAGGCTTTCGATCAAGTCTGGCATCCCAGACTTATTCGCTAGCTTTCCGACATCAATCTCCCTACCCCATTCATCAAACTAATCTACTCCTACCTCCAACACAGATCCATGAAAGTCAAAGTGGGAAATTCCCTCTCAGATAACTTCACTCCCCAAGCTGGAGCCCCTCAGGGCACCGTCCTAACTCCTATCCTCTATTTCATATACACCCATGACATTACCCAACCTCCCTCTCCTAGCCAAGATATCCAACTCTACGCTGATGATACACAAATCTCAGCCTCCGCTCCTTCTACCAGAGCTCTAAACACCAAAAAAGAACAACTCCTCAATCGATTCGCCCGATGGTGTAGCAAATAGAGGGTTACCCTGAATCCCCAAAAAACCCAACTCATCATATTCAAACACCCCAAGCTACATACTTGGGAATATGATTCACGCGTACGCTCAATTGGGGAACTGAAGTACAAAGAACTCTAGATAGAGTTAGGAGACGGACCTCCCTCTTATGTGCCCTTGGTGGACGATTTGGCAGGTGTAACCCAAGGACATTGCTTCACACTTATAAAACCTACATCCGCCCCGTTTTGGAATATAGAGCTCTCAAGTTCTCCACTCTTCCCTCTCGTCTCTTGTACGCCGTCACGGCAATAGAGAGGACGATTCTCAGGAAGATGGCCTACATCTCCTGGCGCTTCCCTTCCAACCAAATTTACGAACATACTAATATCCCTACTATCATTTCCAGATTCAAGAAGCTCCAAAGAGGATACGTCGGGAGAATACTGGATAGCGCCAACAAGCACACCTAAGAAACTAAGGACCAAATGGACAATTGGCAGGAATAGACGAACAATCCACCGGAAACCAAAGACGAAATTCACCCAACCCAACCTTAGGATCCTTAGCGAAGCAAGGGAAGACGTAGATCTCCCGGATGAGCTCATAGGTCTCCTGGGAAAGGCTCCTTTTAGCATTAGATGAGTTCGACCGACCACCACCGACGCTGAAGATCCACCACCACTCATCGCTCTGAGCCTCCCAACCTGAGAGGCTCGTAAGTGTCAAATCAACATACCAGATTTATGAAATATCTTAAGCTAATAAATACATTCTATTTCAGATCAGGGTTACAGTGGGAGGTAACCCTGAAAAGGAGAACCTTTCTCCTACAGCAGGGTACAAGGAAACAACACAAATCAGGACAAATCACCGAGGAGGGTTTAGCAGGTATGTCCCTGATTTTTGTTCTTTTTTTTTATTAAGTATCGGCCTTGATAATATAAGACTGGGAATTGAGTTCCTCTTATTAATGTTAGTATTTGAATTTTGAATTGGGAGTACCACATTGACTCTTATATCTACACCTTTTATTGTGTTGATAAAAAATAGGTCCCATAAGGCATTAGGGAATATTGTTTAAAACCTTATTTGTTAAAAATAATATATTGTTACACATTTAAATTACCTTTAGTGTTTTGCTGATTTTGATTTAATTGGTCCTCAAAGCTCTCTGTTGTTACATATAAAGGTTTTGCATGAAATTTACGAATTTGATTAATTTTTTTGTATTTGGTTTTTATTTCAGTCAAATCATCTACTTTTAGATGCAAACTTGTTTGAGGTTCACTATCAGAATTTAATATGTAGGAATTTGTAATTTCTTCTCGTTCATCTTCAATTTCCTTCTTATCATTTGTCTTTATTGAAATATCGTCATTTTCTTCTTCACTTTCTGAATTTTCTTTCTGAATGGAAGATTTTTTTTCTTTAAGTCCATTTGTTGATAAATCATCTATAACTTCCTCATTGCCTTCTTCATTTGAAGACTTGCTTGAATTTTCTTCCAAACTTAAACTGTTAGTTTCTTTCCCTTCATTCTGTTCAGAATTTACCACGTTACGTCCTGAAACAGTTTCGTTTTCGTTTATGTTCTCGTCTTCATTTTCATTACTAACTTTTCGTAAGTTTTTACGTCTTACTGTCTTCAGTGCAGCCTTTGTTTCTAGAGTGACATAAATAAGTAATCCAAATTATTTTATAATAAAAACAACATTTACAACAATTTTTTTTATTTCAGGTGTTTGTTATTAATTATAATTTTAATACTTACTTGGACTCTTAGAATGAAGGACTTCTAAATTTGTTGATATAGGAACAATGTTTTCACCAATTGGTTCGTCATATTCTGTCAATTCATCTTCTTTTGTTAGAGTTTCTTGAAAATCTTTTAATTTTAATTCTTTTTTATCTATTTGTGGCCAGGGGGATGTTTTCCATGGATTTCTTGTTGCTTTATTTTGGATTTTCCTATGAATCTCTTTATTATCCATTACAATTTTTCTATTATTTTCCCCTAAAGAATTACCAGGATGCAATGGTAATGGAATACCATTTACAAAAAATTTTGCATACGTAGGCCTAAAATGACAAATTAACCAAATATAGATTTTTTCTTTAAATAAATATTAACTATGTCAGCATCACAAGGAGTTGTTAAAATAAATAAATACACATATGCCTATTGATTGCCTCAAAATGTTGTTAAAATACCTAAAAAACGTCTATGACGAAAAGGATGTAATCGCTTATGTTTACGTTTTCTCTTTTTTCTTAATCGCCTCTTTCTTCGATGTTGCTCTCTAATGAGCTTCCATTTCAAAATTTTTCCCAGTCCACTAATTTCACGCAGTCTATCTTGCGATACACCTTGATTTGCTTTGAAAAATTGTTGGGAGGTTGAAAAGTTATTTTGGTTGTTATCAATTGCTCTTTTGTTTATTTTGTGCTTCATTCTGTACATTCCGTCAATGATACTTTGAACTTCATTAACGAGTTTCAAGTCTCTTTCTAATTTTTCCAATCTGCTATCCGCAATGGAAACTGTAGAGGAGATCAGATTTGGAATGCTAGATCCAGTTAAGGAAGTTGTTGCTTGTTGTGTTGAACCACCTGTAAAATTAAATCGTGATGAATATGATCCATATTTTTCAATAGAAAATTACATTTTTCTACAATTAATGTGTATGAATTGACCACTAGCAGATCTATTTATTACCCTGAGAGTAATTTATATATTTTTTTAGATGAAAGTAATTACCAACAATACCTGCTGTCACTCCTGTTGTAGTACCATTATTAACTGCTCCTGTTGATATAGCGGCACTACTAGGACTACTTGTTGCGTGTGAAGTTTCTTCTGTTGAAGTTACTATCTGACTCATTTCTTGAATTGGAATTGGGGTAGTTATATTATTTGTATCAACTAATCCACCATTAGCAGGGAAATTAGCAGTTACTTGCCATGTAACTTGAACTGGTTGTAAATTTCCGTTCACACCAAATTTTTCACCACCCTCCAGTGTTGATTTGTCGCTTGCTATAGTTGGGTTTATTGGAAAACCGAACGCTAAATTTTCACTAGGGTTTGACGATTCGCCGAAGCCTAACGTTGGATTCATGTTGAAATTTTCATTTATATTTGATATTGTAGTTTCACTAGGTTTTTCATGTTCAGTTGATGACTGAACTTCGATAGTTGTAGTTGCTTGAGAAATAGATGAAGGAAGACCTTCGGGAATTAAATTTAAAGCTTTAAGGGTATCCAAAATTGCGTCAGTCTCATTTTGGCATTTCTCGGGTGAATCAGGAACTTGAGAAGAAGCTTCTTTTTTTATTTTAAGAAGTGGATTAAAATCTATATACTGAAAGGTACAAAATAATAATTAGATTTGCCTCATAATATATTAATTATGTTTGAGTTTAATTTGTTACTTACTTTTCTGTTAATATTTAAAAGAGGATCTTCAATAGTTATAGCTTCTACGTTATTCGAACCATTAATATCTGTAACTAATGACTCCACATCATCATAAATGCTGCGTTTAGTTTTGATCGTACCTTGGGGCGGTTTTTGGCTAACGGGATATATTAAAATACCTGGAATCATATGCTTGTCCGAATTTATTTCAGAAGTGACAAATTGTGTTTCTGAATTTCCTGTATCGGGTAAGTTAACTGTTGTCATATTACTTTTATTGTTTGGTATAGTAAACGAAATAGAATTGTTTTCATTTTTAACAGCTGCTGAAATATTACTAATATTCTTTATTTCACTGTGAAGTGTATCATTTTCTTTAATAGGAACTATATCATTTGTAATATTTTTTGTGTCAATTTCGAGTGTAACGTTAGCAATTGCTACTGTAGAAATATCTGTTGTGTTTTTATTTTCATTAATTATTGTTTCTGTGCAATTAAAATCAAACATTTCTGCCAAGTTACTATTTTCAGTAAGAATTGGTTCAGGGGTTAGATCAGTTATATTTACTTTTTCATTTACTTTGGCAATCGATTGAGTACTGTTTTGAGTGTTACCTGAATCACTTGTAGCAACTGATGATATATTATTTAGATTATTGGTACTTCCAAAATTCTCAGTTAATTGTAACTTGATAGGTTCTTCTTTTGTAGTTTCCTCAGCTTTACGTTTATCAGGATAGTTTATATCTTCATTTTCTTCAAATTCCTCGTACTCTTCATTATCTACCTCTTTTTTTAATCTTTTAACTTGCCAATTTGGTATGGTATCATTTACGTCTCTCTTTACATTTGGTATTTTAAAACTAATTTCTTCTGAAATATTCCTTGAGCCAATTATTGTTAAAGGAGTACTATTCTCGGTGTTATTTGTATCTCTAGTATCTCGTTTAATTGTGCCCTTTTTTAATCTTGCTGCTAATAACGATTTTTTTAAAACATTAGCGGACTGGTTTAAAGTTCGTTTTAAATCGGGTAGTTTAAAGACAATGTCCTCAGAAATATTTCTTTTTCCAATTACAAAAATAGGAGTATTAGTCGACCATGTGAAATTTTCTGTAGTAGTTATACCGTGATTTGAAGTATCAGATACTTGTGAAGGGATAGTGGTCATGGAAGCATTACTTTGTACTGAAAGGGTTGAGGTTGAAATGTTTGTACCACTATCGTCTCTTCTTAATGGAACAGTAAATAATAGACTACTAAGGTTAGTATTATTATCTTGTTTGTCTTCTCTCTTTGCTGCTTGAGATGATAGGTATGTGTATTGTGTCAATTTTGAACTAGGTAGTTGCGATGAAAATAATTGTGTAGATGTAAAATTTTGTTCGTGTATGTTCCGTGGTATTTCTGAAAATATGTATTGTATAATATCAGACATATTAGATAAGGTAACTGGAGAGGACGTTCCTTGTTTTGTTACTTGTTCTGCTGAAGATAACGGTATTGTCTCACTCCCTTGACTTGAAGGTAGAGTGCCATTATTTGTATTTATCTCTGATATTGTGGATAATGGTTCAGTTACTGAGACTGTGCTTCCATTTGATTCACTACTATCTTCTTGAAGTTTTGAAAATACTATAGGTACATATGTATACTTATCCATAAATATCTTATTTTTAATTATAAAATCAATAATATTTTTAAATCTAGAATCACCTTCTTCTACACTTCTTTTAGATAATGGATTAATATTAATTTTTTTTCTTTTATTTCGTAAATTTATATAAGTAGAATGACGACGTCTTCTTCTGTGACTTCTTACAAATTTTCTAAAACAATTTTTGCTTTCGGACTTATCAACGAAATCGCTGTTAGAGAAGTCTGGATGCTGCTTTATAACACACTTAATGGATTTCCAAGTGGTATTCAAACTTCTTGGAGATTTACTTTCTATCATTTCTTGAACCATCTGATTTATAATAGGAATATCACGGAATAATTGAAAAAGAAGTTCACAAGTATCTGAAACAATAAATAAAAATTATATGATCGGTTTACTGAAATTTCTTAATATAAAATTAATCCAAAGAAAATTCATAATAAAAAATCATAATAAAAAAAATCCATAAGACGAAAACTAAAAACAAATGAATATTCCGTTTTAATGAATTTCAAGGAAAGAAGTCTAGAAACACTTGACAAGCATAATATTTTTTGTTAAAATGCAGCGTATATAAAATTGAAATGTTTGATCGGGCGCGACATAAAATTTTAAAATTAATTTTTAATTTTTACCTTTAGATAAGCGATAATTAAGAATCGCCCTGTATATGACATGATTTAAATTTAATTTATTTACAATTTCCAATACGCTTTATAATGTAGAATAAATTTCAAAATTTTAAAACAGCGTTTGTTTAAAAACAATTTTTTTATTTTGTATAAACTTTAGTCATTGCAAGGTGAACAAAGAAACTTAATTTCGCTTACTCGGTAGAAGGGAGTGGATATTTTTGGGACAGTGATATTCGGGACTCGACTTAGGAGTACATCAAAAAGTAAAAGTTCCTCGCCTGGGAAATACGATTGTCCTCAGTGGTATTATGTTAGACCAAAAATAAATTTTGTATAATTATTTTGAGAAGTTAGTATTTTTATATATTGTTTTATTTAATAAATTTGTTACGTTTTTTGTTGAACTAGTTGATTTTGATTTCTGAAAACCCTATGTCACTGAGGTATATTGGAAGCTACTCCCCAAAGAAAATTTAAGTAATAATATTTCAGATTTTATAGCACCTTTGAGTTATCCAAAATACCACGTAACAATAGTGCTGAAAAGCATTCATTTCCAGCTATTCTAATACATAAACTCATGGAAAGATAACTCTGATGATTAGTACCAGAGAATGACAGCTGCATGGAATTAATTGATCTCAGTAATTCTTTAAGAATAATGAAGCGTATCCATAAGGATTGATTACTATATTTAAAATGGCATATAATCTAGCGGAAGATAGACTCGTAATGTATGGCAACTGGTATATTTTAATTTCGTTAGGGCTATAGAGTATAGATTGATGTGACTTATACAGAGTGTCCCGGGACTAATGGGAAAAAAAGTCGGCAGGGTATAGCTTGAGCCAAAATATTATTAGTACTCCATATAAACTTTTTAACACGGGCCCCCTTTTCGAATTATGGGCCTTCAAAATTGGATTTTTAAATTCGTTTTTTATTTTTTATTTTCCTACTGTTTATTCGATCTTCTGTATGGTTTTAATGTACGTGTTTGCTTATTTTAGTCGTATAAACAGATTCACAGCATTTCCTTAAAGACAGGGACGTACTAGTCGTAATAGTTAAGGATCCAAAATTTTTGTATCGATGACACACCCTGTATACAAATTAAAAAAACGGCTTCCTCATACCATAAGCTAACGAAAACATATTCTTGTTGGAATTTGATAAAATTAGCCGTTTGGCTGATATTTGCATTTTATTAATGCAGTACATACCAATTCGCGCATTCGCCATTTTTGTCAGGAAAATCCCAGATAACGAAGTAAAACTAATTCAATAATACAATATCTAAGATTCACCTAATATAGTAGAACTAAACAATTTAGCGATAGTAGAAGGTTACAACATTAACACTACATTTAATGCAAGTAAAACAGATATGCAAACAACGTAATTAGTTGCTTTGAATCAAAATCAATTAAAACATCAAAAAATACAAGTTATTGACCTAAAACTAATTTTTAATCAACAAAAAAGTAAAATTATTATAATAAATATTCAATATGAGCTCCTTCCAAGTTCACGCACTTCCTAAGTCTACGAATGTTGTTTCTTTGCAATTCCGGATTATTGCGAATAGCACTGCAGTGAAAAACAATTCTGTCTATTACATCTTGTCTTGTTTACACAGCTGTTGTATATACTAAATCTTTTAGATAACCCCACAAAAAGGAATCCATAGGATTGACGTCTGGTAATCGCGGTGGCCATCGAAACGGGCCTCCCGGACCAGTCCATCTATTAGGAAACCTTGTATTTAAATATTGTCGTACAACTAAATTGAAATGCATCAACCATAAATTCCTACGTGTTTGTAGTAGCACGTCATCAAACAGTTTCCAAAACTCATTTTGCAAAAAATCCAAAAATTTCTGGCAAGTGAGAGTACCGTCAATAAAGTATGGCCCTATTAAATGATTTCCCACTATTCCTGCCCAAGCAATTATTATAAAACTATGTTGGTTCTTTGTTTGGATAATGCCATGTGGATTCTCATCATCCCATAAGTGCAAATTATGAGAATTAATGACTCCATCTCTGGTGAAACCGGATTCGTTCCTGAAAATACCATTACTAATAAATATATTGTCTACTTGTTGTTGCATGAACCACTAAGCATACTTAATTCGTGCGGGATAAAGATACAATAGTTGCTATTTTAAAATGCGATTCACAACTGATGTTGAGACGTTATGTTGACAGTTTTCGTACACTTGTTGATGGATCATTATGAACTGCATTTAATACGGCTTCTTCAACTGCCACAGTACGTACATTTCGTACTAGACCTTCGCCACTTCTTTTTGCCAAACAGCTTCCTAAAGTTATAAATTTGATTTGGTACAACATGCAAATTAAATTAATTTATCTACTCTTACCTGTCTCTCGTAACCTAAGATCGATACACTCAAACATTCGTCTATACATTAAATGCATATCTTCATAGTCAATAAAAGTGAAATCTGCCATTTAGATATTAAATTTTAAAATGTTTTTACCAATATTCAAATTAATGACTTGTTAATGTTGTTACCTTCTACTATCGCTGAATTATTAATTTCTACTACATTAGGCGAATCTTATTGCATTATTAAATTAGTTTTACTTCGTTATTACAATAAATGGCGAATGCGCAAATTAGTATGCAGTGCATTAATAAAATACAAATATCAGCCAAACGACTAATTTTATCGAATTCCAATAAGAATATCTTTTCTTTAGCTGAAGGTATGAGCAAGCAATTTTTAAAATTTCTATACAGGGTGTGTCATCGATTCAAAAATTTTGGATCCTTAACAATTACGACCAGTACGTCCCTGTCTTTAAGGCAATACTGTGAATCTGTTTACACGACTAAAATAAGCATACATGTATATTATAACCATACAGAAAATTTTATAAAGATCGAATAATCAGTACGAAAATAAAAAATAAACAACCAATTTAAAAATCCAATTTTGGAGGCCTATAATTCGAAAACGAGGGACCATGTTAAAAAAGTTTATATGAAGTACTAACATTATTTTAGCTTAAGCTGTACCCTCCCGACTTTTTTTGCCATTAGTCCCGGAGCACCCTGTATATAAGAATTTATAATACCATCGAAGTTGTAATATAAGTATATAGCTACCATCTTTTATTAAAGCTATTGGTGAAATGTGGAATATCCGAGGCGCTGTGTTGGTTTGATTACCTCCAAAGCTATTTCGAGATCTCTATACTAATTGTTAATTTTTTAGTGAAATGGCAGATAAGTTTCTGGTCTGAAATAATTCGCTGTATATCTATGCTATTGTGTTTTTATTAAAAGCACAAATTTTTCTGTTTGATGGAATATAATTAAAAAAAATAATGTGTACCTTTGATCAACAAATATTGAGCAATGTAAAAGTTATTAAATAAGAACATTTTTTTTAATTTTACCAACCTGTGTTTGAGTTAATAAAGGACATTAACAACATGACATAAGGAACGTTTTCCTATTTTTAGAATAAGTATGTGTTTTGTTGGAAACAAGGAATATACAAGTTAGATTCCTTGTTTATTAGCCGATATTTGTGACATTTAGATATACAGGATGTCCAGAATGGGGAGTTCAACAAAAATATAACTTCACGTTTCTTCTTTATTAACAGTTAGAATTAATCAAATAAAACACATTGAGTTTAATTATCTACCGTAATTTGAACTAGAGTTTTGAATAAATTAATTTAAAAATTCAAATTTTTAATTATTTGAATATGTCACCATTACGATCGTGACGTCACTTATGTGCAATGAAGTTACCGTCAAGCCATTAACTGCAAACCTGTAAAGAAGAGAATACGAATGAAAAATAGTTGTTAAATCTCACTTATACAGACAAAGATGGAGAAAACCATTATATGATAATTGGATAAAGATGAAAAATTGGACCTATCCACTGTGAATTCGCATTCAAAACGACTATTTTGTGTGCTGGAACAAGGGTTCCTGATTAAGTGAAAGCCTCTGCTTACTGCATAGTTCACTGTCACTGTTGTAGTTTGTACTCGGTAGAGCTGGTTGATGTAGATAATTTTCCGTGTTTATTTGTATTTGTTTTGTGTGATTTATGATTTCTTACTATTGTTGATGATGGCGGCCCAGTTTGTAAAAATAAACTAATAATTTGCCTCATATAAACATTTTTGTGGTGCACGAATTCCTTGAATCTGACAGAAATAAAAGGTATATGAGAGAAAAACAATGCTTTTTGGAACGGTATGTTCCCCATCTATTTCACAGTTTGTTAAAAATTTTAACGCTTCAAGATTTCAAAGTAAATATCCAAATGATATGAATAAAAATGCTCAACCAATAGTACGTTGATGATTACCTCGACTGTAAAAATTCTCTGAAAGAAGCAATAACCACTGTGAATTCTGTGAAACTTGAAAGAGTTCTTGGAATTTTCTGGAATATCGAAGACGATAATTTTGTGTTTCAATTTAAATTTTCTAAAATTCCCGTAGAAGTATTAAATGGTACAAAAGTACCAACAAAAAGAGAAATTCTCGGCATTGTAATGTCAATCTTTGATCCCATTGGATTTTTATCACCTTCTGGTAATCACTGGAAGACTTATAATGCAACAATGTTGGAAGGATAGAATGGGACCAAACAGTTTTGCATGATATTTTTAAAAAATGGAGAAAGTGGCATGAAAATCTAGAAAAAGGTATACAAAATGTCCAATTACATGTATTTTGTGATGGAAGTGAAGAAGCATTTTCTGCAATAGGTTACTATCGGTTAGAATCTGTAAAAGATGAATTTAAGCTCTACTTTGTGGCATCCAAATGTAAATTCGGGTCCATGAATAAGAAACTGACAGTACCAAGAGTGGAACTTCATTGGGCAGGTTAGGAAATTTAATATAGGAAGAGACACACTTTCCGAGACTTTTTGGTGAACAGATTCAAAAATTATTCTGAGTTGGATGAGGTCCAACACCAACAAATTCAAAACATTTGAAGGGTTCAAGAAATAGTGGAAACAACAAATGGAAAGAATTGAAAATGGATTACTTCTCATTTAAATTCTGCTGATTTGGCTACTAACTAACTCGTTTTCGTTTCAAGGACAAGGTTTTTTAAAACAATGTGAAGTACACTCATGAACAGTTAGATAAAAACCAAGTAAGTGCATGTTATAATCGACCCTGACACCGCAGCGGTTGTAACAGCGTATGGAGTCGCTTGTAACAGCATATCAGTTCCGTTCTAAAAAAAAGAAAAAGATACATATACTAAAACCGTTTATTCATAAACATGAATAAAATCAACTCCTATTATAAGTATATATAACATAAACAAAAGAAACCAAATTCGGACAATTAAAAAAAAATTAAAAATTATTCTGAATGACAATTATGGCGAACATAATATGTAGTTTGCTTCGTACATTCTTCGTGCACCGAATTAAGTGTTCACGGGATCTACTTGAACTATGTAAGCAAACCATACAATAACATTCTTCATCTTCGCTAGAATATGATGTTCTCTTATGCAAAGATGTCTAACTGTAGTTGCTTGGATCTTTTTAATAGCTGACATGTTTTTCTTAGCACAACTTTTTTTTTATTTTCCATAATGGATAAGTTCGGCTTTGCTCTCTTTTCTCCTTTTCTTCATATTCGAGTCTTATTGCCTCTTTTTCAGGCGTGTCGTTATAGATGGTAGATTTTCTTGTTTTTCTTCCAATATTTCCTTTTTTTCTTGGTGGTGACTTTGGAAAAGGTCTAACGGTTTCGGGGGAAAAACTGTATCTTGGATTGGAAGTAGGTCCTGTAGACCAGCCTGAATTTCAGTATTTAGAGTCCCACGTGATGTCGATGGCAAATGATGAGAAATGCTAGGAATATGACGAGATGTGGAAGGCAAATTCTTGACAGAGCTTAATGTATCTCGTGGTGTTGATGGCAAATTGTCTAGTGTCTCTTGATATTCGTGGGACAGTTTTCGACGCTTCACTCGCGATTATATTAGACCCTTTATTATCTATTTCTGAGTGGTATGGTATTTGTTCCAGAGGTCGATCGGTTACATAAGATGGAGAATAATCTAGGTTAGTGAATATGTTACTCTTTAAAGGACAAATTCCAGTGCATCTAAATCCGGCCTGAATATTTGTTTGTATCACTGCGTGGGGTAAGGCGTCTCTTATAATTCCTGAAATATTGTAAATCGTCAAAGCCTTTCCCGGATTAGAACGCATCCATGAATCACATGTAGAAGAAATAGCCTTTTTTAGGGGTCCATAAACGATAGCATTATAATTCCATCTTCCTTACAAAACTTACAATAATCCAAGGCCCTAATAGAAATGTGAGATGAATGGTTATCTAAAAGTAAGAGGACTTTATGATCGATAGAAAGAGGACGCAGATTTTTGGAAATGCTTAAGATAAGTAAGAAATTCCTCCTCCTGCATCCACTTGAATTTGCGGCACCAATACTGCCCGTTGGACCATCCCTTACAAAATGATCCTGGTATCTAAGCCTTGGAAACACAAACATGGGGGAATAGAATTACCAATAGCATTTACTGCCTCAGTAACAGTAACAAGCGTTCCTCTTTCAGCAGACGTTAAAGATCCAACCTGTCGCATTCCTCTTTTAGTAACAACCCTATTGGAATTTTGTACAGTGGTACCTCCCGTCTCATTCACATTGTATATATCTTTGGGTTCGAATAGATATCGTCGATGACATTATTCAAATTGTTGAAAAATATATCAACATTATTTTTGTTAAAACTGGTTGCCCAGGATAAGCTAGTAGGTTGAGCACACCGTATAGAAAGTTGTGGATGTCTTTTTAAAGAACCTTGTGAACCAATCTTCAGTTGCCATTTATTTTTCTGTCCACTGAGGTGGCTTTAGTAAATTATATTTTACTGCTAACTCAAATGCCAATCTTCTGATATCTTTGGGACACAAGCCATAGTATATTTCTGAAGCCCTTATAATATATTTTGACATTACCTGCTCCTGCTCATCACTGAAGACTTTGTTCCACGCCCATGTAAATCGCCAAATCTTGATTGTTATTAGTAGCTGCAGCTTCCTTTTTACTTTTGTACCGAGCTAGGGACACACGATTCAATACAAATTTTTTCACAGCCGCCCTTATTGATGATACTCCATTTTTTATATCCTGATATGCTTGCTCATATTGCAAAATTCCTTGTTTGCCTCCCTCTGTCTTTCTTTCCTTTGTTCATGGCATTCTGTAACAAAATTAACTAAGTAACTATCAGCATTATGTACACAAATTAAAACCGTCGGGGTCGGTTGTAACGTTACAACCGATCCCGATTGCGATTTTTTGCTTAACTTCAGAATTTAGAGATTAAGCTTGTCATATAAATGGACCAAACCACTTTTAATATTATTAGAAATAAATAAAAAAATATAAATATATCCTAGAAATCTCTTACCTGGATTATTGAAAACGTGGTCACAATTTAACTTGACAGCAGTTTAATTACTTTATCTACGTAAATTAAAAAATTACTCCTCACACACTTGTTTCTCAACGGGTAGATGAATACTGAGCGGCAAGACAAGCCTCCTGATGGCTGCATCATCTGATGTATCGATACTGCCCCACCCATTAGAATTTGGACCTTACAGCATGGATGATTAGATATGTATTGAATTTAAAAAAGAACAAGAAATGAATTGAAGAACTAACAGTCGAAGAAATTCAAAAGGCTGAAATTCTATGGTGGAGGAATATACAAGAAAACAGTAGGTACAAATTCTAAATACAAATTCTAAAATAAGAGAATATGATTTAAAATTTCCAATCATTTTACCGTTAGCAAACGATAATCAAGCAGTAAGGGTATTATAACAACATGGCAACATGGCACCAAGTGTAAATGTTCATGATGATGCGCTCCGAAATAAATGCTGTAAAGAGTGCAAACGAAATGTCGTAAATGGCTTAAAGTGTATTAACTGTGAGAATATCTTCCATATAAGCTGTGCAAAAAATAGTAACTCTGTAAAGTTTACCAGTGATGAGTTAATTACATGTTGTGATCAAGAGGTATCATGTGATCAGTTGTTTTTCGATGCAATTGAAAATCTAGACTCAGACAATAAGGTAATTGATATTAATATATTTAAATATATAATAAAGCAAAAAGACTCCATAATAAAGGTGCTACATGAAAAAATAAATTTAATGAGTCAACAAATTATTGTTTTAAATGAACGAAACGAATCACATACAAAAACCAAAGAATAAAGACCAACGCAAAAAAGTGGAGAATTCTCCGGTACTCAAACAGAAACAAAACCAACAATGCTATTAAGTGGAATTGATAAAAATAACGCAGTTGCCAGCTCGTCTAATAAATCTCTAATTTCAAAAACAGACGTATCAGCTGCTTTGATGAAAATAAATGCTGAACAAAAAATGAACGAAGTTATAAATTTACAAGAAAACAAAATTTCGAGAGAAAACAACAATGAGTGGAGAGAAGTTCGAGGCCGAAGAAATAGAAAACAACTAATTATTGGGAATAATAATGAACTAAGTATAAACGGCAAGGATATTAAAGGGGTTTCCAAACTTGTAGATCTCCATATCTACAGAGTGGATCCGAGCATGACAGCAAATGACCTACGTGAAATAGTTAAATCACATTTTCCGGAAGTAGTGGTAATAGCTTTAAATTCTAAATATCCCGAGATTTACAGTTCTTTTAAAGTAAGTGTCTATGGGTATAATTTTAAAAATGCAATGGATCCAGCCACATGGTGCCCATATCCAGCGGTTTTTTCAACTACATCCAAAGAAAGTACCACAAGCATAGAGGATAATAATGCAATTTGTAAAACTATTTGTAAGTGTAGTAGTATAAAAAAACTTTTCAAATCATGAATGTAAATTGTCAATCCTTAACTAATAAGACCAATAGAATTGATCTACTGCTGGAATGCAATAAACCTGATATTTTGTGTCTGTTAGAAACCTGGTGTAATCATGATAATATCGATTTAGTAAGATTTAGCGGGTATAACTTGGCTTCTTACTCGAATCGTATTAATAAAATTCATGGCGGAGTTTTAATACTTATGAAAAAAATGATTACGTTTAAAGTTATTGACTTTGTGAATAATCTATCAATTGATGTTGATTTTGAAATTTGTAGTTTATCCTTTCGTTTACAAGGAATGAGCTGTTGTCTTGTAAATATTTATAGATCCCCATTAGGCAACATAGAGGTATTCATAGACCGAATTTTTATTGTACTAAATTTTTGTTCAAATAACTATGATTGCACTATCATTTGTGGAGACCTAAATATAGATTATTTAACTGTATCACGTGAGAGAACATTACTAAGTGACTTTATGGAGAGTTTTAATTTAAAACTACAAAATTATGAACCAACACGAATTTTCACAAATAAAAATTTAAAAACGACAAAAACTAAAGTTGACTATTTCTTAACCAACATGACCTGTGATTATAATGAAAATGTGATCGATATGCAACTTGGCGATCACCTATTGCTCGATATTCAAGTATATTGTAACTCTTGTAAACTATGTGAAAATAACCTTAATGATAGAAAGATAAGCTTTAGAAATCTATCGCAATCTAATTTACTTAGTTTCTATACACATCTAGAGAATGAACGTTTTCTATCGGTCTATAAATGCCTAAATAATATAGACATTTCCAGTGTTAATATTATATATAAAGAATTTTTAGATACTGTAATTTACCATATTGATTTTATTTGTCCTATTTTAACAAAAAATGTAAGTAACATTAACAAAAAAACATGGGTTGATGGCAATCTTGTACATATGGGTAATGATGTTAGAAATCTATTTTGTTTAACAAAATATTCTCCAAATCCTGATGATCATGTAAATTATAAAACTTTAAAAAAAAAATATGTCACAGAAATTAATAAAGCAAAAAAGTCTTTCTACCAAAAACAACTTGAAAGCAAAAATATAAAAGAAAACAAAAATATATATGGCGTACAGTGCAACAAAAAATAGGGAAAAGAAACATTCTACGATAGATAGTATCGAGTTAAATGGAAAAATAACTAAACATAAATATGAACTTGCTAATTTATTTGCCACTTTTTTTACAACGAATACCAAATAAGCAATAGATTATCACTTTAACGGATGTAATTCTAAAAATTATACAACCATGTATGTCTACAATACTTTTTATTTTAAGCCAGTTATACCGGAAGATGTGATGGATGTAATTAATTCCCTGAAAAATATTAACTCTGAGGGCATTGACTGTCTTTCCACTAAGATTATTAAAAGAAACTTTTCCGTCTGATCTAAAGATAGGACTTGTTACACCCTTACACAAAAAATACAGCCTTCTTAGTCTTGACAACTATCGTCCAATAACTATCCAAACTGTCATGTGTAAAATTATAGAAAAGTGTATCTATAGACAAATGCTTTCCTTCTTACAAAAATATAACGATATTTCAGAACATCAACATGGTTTCTTACCTGGAAGATCAACGGAGAGTGCGTCCATAGCTCTATTTAACTTTCCATACCTCGTTAGATAAGAAAAGGTACGTGGGTGCACTCTTTTTTGATCTCTCAAAAGCTTTTGACTCCATTAATATTGATATAATAACAGATAAACTACAAGATTTAGGATTTCGGGGCAAATTTATCTCATGGTTGACATCGTACCTGACAGCTAGAAAAATTATTGTTAGAATTGAGGATTGGAAATCCTCACCTCAACATGTGGATATTGGCGTATCCTAGGTCCTTTGATATTTTTATTATACATAAATGACCTTCCCAAATATATCAGCACTGAGCATTTAACCCTATATGCAGATGATACCACAGTAGCAATTGATGCTGAATCTCCAGACGAACTGATTACAAAGATGAATCTTTTAGCAAAAGAATTTATCAGTTGGTGTGAAAGGAATTCCCTTATAGTAAATTCTACTAAAACTGTCTGCATGCAATTTTTTACAAGAACAGAAATTCCTAAAAATTGCAAGGTCTCAGTTAAGGACACAGATGTTCTGTTTTCGAACTCTACAAAATTTTTAGGTACCTACCTTGATAGTAATATGAGCTGGAATACTAATGTTAATCAAATTTGTAAAAAAGTTAAATAGTAGTTACTTTGCAATATTACAGTTAAATACTCCCATATTTCCTATAATGTGGTCCTTTGGGGAAATGCGGTCAATGCCTCCAGGGTTTCTCAGAAAAGGATTATACGGTTAATTTTTAATCTAGATTATAGAGAAACATGTAGAAATCACTTTAAACAATTCAACATTCTCTCGTTTGTTTCTATTTATATTTACAAGTGCATTTTGTACACAAAAAGCAATTTTAAAGATTTTAATATCAATTCTGATTTCCATGATTATCCCACTAGGTCTGGCAAGCTTATCCGGCCTCCCAAACATGAAACTTCATTATTTGAAAAAAGTCCTGTCTATAAAGGAATTCAATTTCTTAATCATTTGCCTAGCTGTATAAGAGATGAGAACAACTTTAATGTTTTTAAACAAAAACTAAAAAGATTTTTAATTGACGAATGTTTTTATGATGTTTCAGAGTTTTTAAACAAAGGTTTTTAACTTAAATATCTATATGTAATAGTGCAACACCTTGTATCTGTGCTGTTCAAATTTACAATGTACTTTTGTGTTTGACCTGTCCTATATCATGTATTATGATCAAAAAGGATGAATACATTATTATTATTATTAGTATAGTACTGGCCATGAAACAGTTCTGAATAACCTTAAGCAAAACTTTTGAATAATAAAAATGAGATAAACTGTAAAAACTGATATTCACAATTGTCAACACTGTAAAGTTTAGAAAGCAAAATTCCTTCAGCCAGAAATGTCCCCACTGCCAGAAAGTAGATTAAAGAATGTCTGCAGATCCTTTACTTATTGTGGATTAGATTATTTTGGACCACTATCAGTTAAGGTAAAAAGAAGTACAGAAAAAGAGCATTATTTACTTGTTTAAACACTAGAGCAATTCATATTGAAACACCGAACTTCCTAAGTACCGATTCTGCATTAATGGCAATCAGAAAATTTATTGCACGAAGAGGATAACCTATTGAGATGAATACAGATAATGGCATAAATTTTGTAGGAGCAGAAAATGAAATGGAAAAATATATAGAAAATATGGATCATAACAAACTGACAGCAGAAGCAAGCATAAATAACATGAAGTGAATTTTCAACACTCCTACAGCTAGACACACTGGAGGAGTTTGGGAAAGAATGGTGAGGTCGGTGAAAGAAGTATTTTACAGAATTTTAAAAGAACAAAACCCAACGAAAGAAATTAAACAACCCTTTTAATTGAATCAAAAAAAATTGTAAATTATTGGCCAATTAATTATGTCTATACTGCTATGAAAATGATGTAAAAGCATTAACTTCGATGCAATTTTTGATAGGGACAGCAAATACTAAAAAGTATCCAACTTTTAAGAAAGAAGATCTGTTTTGAAGGAAACAATGGAAAATTGCTCAAGTTATGGCAGAACAATTTTGGAAAAGATGGACAAAAGAGTATCTTCCATCATTACAAAAACGTCGCAAAAATGGTTTCAATAGGCGTTGCCTATAAAAATTGGAGATGTGGTATCTGTTCCAGACGTTAACGTTCGGAATAAATGGAAAATGGATAGAATTACCAAAACCTTTAAATGCAAGGATGGATAAATAAGTGTTGAAATAAGGATAACTGATTCAAATTTTGTTTAACCCGTTATTAGTATACTTTGGTTGGAGGTTGGATAATGTTATGAAAAATAGTATGGATTGTCTAATTGTTTATTATAAATAGTTTTAAAATTGCTTGTATGCAGTTTTGGAAAAAATGTCAAGTATGTTAAAAAGAAAAAAGTAATAAAAGTATATTTTTAACGAAGCTTGGGTATTTTTAACTAAAGTACGAAATATTCCTGTACCTCCACTATGTGTACAAGGTGGAGTGTATATTATTATTATTATTTATATTATTATATTGATTTGTTTATTGAATATACCTTCTTTTTCTGAAGTTACACACTCGGTACTACTGCTGGGCTGAGAAAAAGTTGAAATATCATTATCATATTTAGAACGAAACATATTAGACTTAATTCTTCTATTTTGATTACCACTTCTTCTATTTTGATTCCCACTTCTTCTATTTTGATTTCTTTTATCCTCTAAATAATCTCCCTGTCTATCCCTAACTACAACGTAACCATTAGGGGATGGTACTTTTCTGATAACGTACGAGTCTGGTTCATCGAATAATCTAAATTTTGAATTTTTTCTGAACTTATAAGGCTGTCCAAGATGTTTCGTAAAAACTATTTTAGGTTCAACTTCATTTAATTGGTCAACTGGGTCTAAATTTTGTGCATAATTAACGTCCTGTTTGATTCGTGGTTGAGGGAATATTCCAAGTGATTCAGGTACCATTGTAACATTATTAACGTATGTGACTTGCTTTTTTTCCTCTCTGTCGTTAATTTCTTCAACTATATCGTCAAAATCTGCTACTGCCTTAAAGTAAGTGTTGGTTGATATTCCGCCTAATGTAACTGTGTTTAGTATATCTCCTAATATAATGCACACCACTATTAATCTACAAAATAAGAATGAGTTTATAAAAAGATCTTACTTACTATAAATTATAAATATTTACAGTTTCAGACCATGCAAATGCATCGAACTTTAGCATTTAGCCGCATGAATATTTTCATTTCGTTTCAGACAATTCACAAATAAAAAAATATGTATATATTTTCAAATATGTATTTGTAAAACTGTCAAATACTGTCAAACATTTAACTGAAAGCTAAAAAATAAACTAGTAAATACTAGATAAATAGCAACACGCCAATAAACGCATATTATCTGACATCTAACCAATCAATGCACGATATATTTTTACCTTTATATCAGCTACAAAAAATATAATGTGAACACACAGAAAAATCTTGTTTTCCAAGATAGCAGTTAAGTCTATAAAAAAATAACCTTGTCAGACTCTTTTAATAGTTTTTTATTTAAAAATAACTACATGCTTATTTTTCTCTACTGCTAAAGTAACAATTCATATATTAAAATCTATAGCTTAAAAAAATATTTATTTTATTTACATACAGGGTGATTCACAACCGAGGCCACAAAGTTTTATGGCGAAATGGTATGCATATATTCGTTAACTTCTATTGGGGTGGTATTATGTATGTCAATAAAGACTATATTTTATAAATATTTTTAAATCTGCAGGGTGCTCCAATAAAATGCAAGGTTTTAGAAAAAAATAAATATCTGCTGATAAAAGCAATTATTAGAAATTTACTCCTATGTTTAAATAAAATACCATGTACAGTAACTTTTTATTCATAACATTGTAAAAACGCTTTACCCGTATAATAATTTGTTACTATCAAAGTAAAGAAGTTGCAATAACGCATTACAATCGGAAAGTAACGAATAAGTAACGGTAATGTTTACCGAACGCGTTATTTTGCAGCAAAAGTAATGATAAAGTAACGCGTTACTTTTTTTCAGTAAGGACTTAGCTCTGCTAACATTAAGTGATTAAATTTCCAGGAGCTACATCCAATTGCAACCACGTTTTTTATTGAATAATTAATGGAAATTTTTTGTAAGTATCGAAAAGTGGATACTATTTAAGTATCGGAAACCTTTATAAAAGTTGAAAGGTAAATAAATTAGCTATACTATAAGCTAATAAAATACAGGGTGTTCTATTTAAAATAAGCCGAATATTACACTGAAAATTTCATAAATTTATGTTCAATCAATTAGAAGGCTCCTTTTTGTTTACGTTGCTTATAGCAACGGGAGACTATCGCTATAATTTTGTTAATTAACTTAATGGAATTAATAAGTAATAATTTTTTTGTCAAAAATGAAGCGCCTTATATCTATTGGCAAAAGTCACTCAGAATAAAATCAAAATACATTTTGTTGCTAACTTATAATTTTTATTGATACGAACATCAACTTCTATTGTAAAAATATAGTGCGTCATATTTAACTAAACTCATTGGAAATAGAAATTGAAATTAATGAAGTTTTCTTACCGAATCTCCTACGCAGCAGAGTAAATTGCCGATAATTTTTTTCTCGGTTTCACTCATGTTTTTGTTGATAGAAAATTATTGGTAATAATTCTGCTGCTAGGGAGTTTATAAGTGATAACTCATTAAATTAAAAAATTTAAACACCCTGTTAAGAGATGTTTGTTAGTGACTAAATAAATAGACTAAGGAAACAGTGTTTTATTTAATCCTAAGAGTAAATTTGTTATAATTGGTTTTATCGCCAACCGTCAATAAAGTCATACATTACCATAGCGATTTTCGGAAGTAAAGAAACACTTTATTTTACAGTAAAAATAAAACACTTTTCCTACGACCACCTATGAAAACTACAAATAGCACAACTGTTTTGTATTTGGAAAGTGTCTCATATCAACATAGACGCATACCAGCCGTGTGTTATAATACCGCGCTGCGTGTTATTATAACGCACACTTGAATGAATTATTAAAAACAGGACGAAATGTGCTTCTTATGTACATACATAATAAATTTTACTTACCATTTTAAAACTGATCTAATAGTTGCTTGTTATTTTCCTACGACCACCTAATAACTAAAATGTTTTGAAATATTATTTTAAGGTTATAACTCTCCATATTAATTATGAAACAACTTCAGTGTAAACTATGGAGCGTATGTATGCAATACATAAGACAGACGTTTTTGTATTGTGTGTTGCATACATCTTCTAACCCGATTCTTTAATGTATTAATAGTTTGTAATTCAAAATTAATTTTAGGTTTAAAATTGCAAATTTTTCAACTTATTAAAGTAAAAAATGCATAAAAATTATTTAAAATATTTTTTTTAATTGGCTTGATGCTAAGGTTATTTTTTTATAAAAGTGAAATATAATAAAGTATGCTTATGTCAAAATTTTAAAGAAATTACTGTTTCTATGTTTTGTGAATTCTGAACAGAATAATTAGGTACTTTTATAAAAGATATTTTTAAAGTTTAAATTATTCTACTTTATAGCAAATAAACAAATAAATTTCGATTTCCTACATAAAAAATGGAAGTTGATAGTGATAGCAAATGTGAATGTACATCACCAGAAATAATCGTGTCATATGAGAAAACCAAATAGACTATTCTTAAAATATTGTTGGTCGTAGCAAAAATAGTGTACAAAACTCGTTGGAAAGTGGATTTCATGCACTCGATACGTTCCGCACTCGCCGCTACGCGGCTCGTGCTGAACTACCACTCGTGCGCAATATGCCACTTTCCTCGCTCGTTATGTAATATACTATTACCTGCCGCATTTGCGAAAGGCGAAAGGCCGAAAAAGAAAGGTCACTTTCAAATTTCACATTTCTGCAAAACGAAACTAACAATGTTATTATTTTTAATTAAATACAGTATTAATTTTTAAATTAACAAATACAGACTTATTTTTTTCAAGATACATATTAATTATAATTGTACAGTTTGTATTATTACTTGTATTTACTCTAGAAGTTGAAGCAACAAGATCCTGAAATATCACTATCAATTTCAGACAAATTTGCGTTTTGTCAAGAACTGTCAAAATATTTTGTATATTTAAACACTGTCATTTCCATAGCAGCTGTGATTTTGTTAATGAAATTGAACTGCTGTTGATTTTAAAGCAATAATATATTTATTGGCAACGATCTAATTTCATAATTTTAACGATTGCATAATGTGTATACCACGGCCGCGAAAATAAAATGCAGTAAGTAATATCTTTTTTCAAGTATAAATTTTTATGGTTGGCGATAAAATGTTGTATGCACGGGATCCGGACAAATCGCCGAATGGACAAAACGCCGAATGGACAAATCGCCGAAAGGCTGGTCAAAACGCCGAACGTAGACTTTGGAGAAATCGCCGAAAGTGGTCAAAATGCCGAAAATAAGTCTTTGGGCAAATCGCCGAACGTGGACAAATTGCCGAATGGACAAATCGCCAAATAGACAAATTGCCGAATGGACAAATCGCCGAACGGCTGGTCAAAAAGCCGAAAATAAAATAAGTCTTTTGTAGGAATTCTTTTACTTAGTATTTTATGAAATGTAGGTGACATAAATGAGCTATTTAAAAATTAAAGATGTGCTTTAGAATCCAGTAACTAACAGTTAGTAGTTATGTCTATATATTGTATATTATATTAAAAATGTAATTATCCACTTCGGTTACTAATTATTGTGAGTTAAAGAGGCCGCTTTCTAAATTATCTTGTATAAAAAAATAAACCTAATCTAAGGAGTTCTACACATTCTTATTTTGACAATGATACAATTAAATTTGTGTACAAGTGTGTACATTTTTTAATGGATTGAATCCAACCGCTATTACCATTTAGAGTTATCGGCCTATAAAGGTGCAAAAAATTGTGCAGCTCAAGAACTTGAGAGAAATTTTTTGAACAAATTTATTTAATTTTCTTTTTATTGGTACCCTATTTTACTTATTTACTTTATTTTTAATTCTTCATAGTTTTGCCACCAGTATTTATTTTAATTTGGAAATAATTTTTATCTTATTAATTTTTTTTAGCTAAAATTTAATATTAAAAATGTAAAAGAATTACCGTTAAATTTTAATAAAAAACCTTATAATTAATAACTGACTTTTTCCAAAATTCTATTAGAAAAATAGTGAAATTTTTAAAAAAATATTTTAAAGAAATTTGAAATTTTATTAAGATTTAAAAAAAAATTGAATACCTTTTAAAAATTTTGAAGATATTAAAATGGGATTTATACCACTCAAAAGGTAACATAAAACTTTAAATTTACAAGGTATTTTAGTTTCTTCGAATTTAAAATTGTAATTGTTATAACCGAAATAACTTTTTTTTAATTTTTTTGTAATTATGTTTAGTAAAATATTATAAAACAACTAAAAAAGGAAATAAAGTGTCTGAAAGGCAATAAAAAGAACTAAATGTGTGAATTATTTTATAATTTGAAGTTATAGCCAATAATGTAAAAAGTTAAAAAAATCCGAAAAATCACTATGAGTTTTTGAACAAAATAGTATATTTTACAACAAGACATGAAAATAGTGGTTTTTTCGTCAGTGAAAATTTGACCGCGAGTGAAGCGAGTGGGGCTATTCTACGAACGAAAAAAACATATTTTATGTATAGGAAATCCTATTTTTTCTACGATAAATATTGTTTATAAAATAGTGGATTACAATTTTTAGAACCTTATTTAGAAGTTCAATATAATAAATATTTAATAGTATATTATGCAACGATCATGTAATGATAGCCATTAATACACGAGCATGTTGTAGGATACAAAATGAAAAATTTAAATAATTTTTTAGTTTCTCTCAAAGTCTTGAGCTGCACAATTTTTTGCACCTTTATAGGCCGATAGCCCTAAAGGATAATATGGTGTCTAAAGCGGTTGGATTCAATCCATTAAAACATGTATACACACATTTATTTGTATCATTGTCGAAACAAGAATGTGTACAACACTTCAGATTTGGTTTATTTTTGTATACAAGACAATAATTTAGAAAGCGAACTTTTTAACTCACAATAATTAGAAACTGAAGTGGATACATACATTTTTAATATAATATACAATATATAGACATAACTACTAACAACCATCAGTTACTGGATTCTAAAGCATATCTTCAATCTCTAAATATCTCATTTATGTCATCTGCATTTCATAAAATACTAAGTAAAAGTATACCTACAAAAGACTAATTTTCGGCTTTTTGACCAGCCTTTCGGCTATTTGTCCATTCGGCGATTTGTCCATTCGGCGATTTGTCCATTCGGCGATTTGTCCATTCGGCGATTTGTCCATTCGGCAATTTGTCCACGTTCGGCGATTTATCCAAATAATAGTTTCTGCGTTTTTATCAAGTTTAATATTTTGATCAAAGCATATTAATTAAAATTGTGACTTCGGTTTCGACGCCACAAACCCGATCTATGCAGCGTCGTTTTACAGGATTCGGCAATTTGTCCACGTTCTGCGATTTGTCCAAAGACATTTTCGGCATTTTGACCACTTTCGGCGATTTGTGCAAAGACTAGTTTCGGCGATTTGTCCATTCGGCGTTTTGTCCATTCGGCGATTTGTCATAGACCCATATGCACCACGTCAGTAAAGTGTCTTTATCGAACTCGCCTGTTACTCGCCTCGCTCCCTTCGCTCGCTCGGCTCATAATCTCAGACTCGTTCTATAAAGTATCACTTTATTGACTTGGTGCATAAATAACTATTATCGGCAGATAACTCATTTTTGAATCACCCTTTATATTTAGAAACATAAAATAGCTCTTCACTGCAGACAAATCTAAAAAAGCTAAATTAAATTAAATGCTCATTTCTGAATTTAGAATTCCCATTTTTTTGTGGTAAATGGAAAATGGACCTCGGTCGATTTTTTTTGAAATTTTGGCAAATTATTTTACATGACCTTCTGACAAAAAGTCTCTATGGGCACAATCCGATCCTATGCCTATATTTAGACAAATTTTTAGACAAATTTTTTTGTAGTCTGCTTAATTCTTGTACTATTTTGGAATATACAGACCTATACAGAGAAAACGATAAGTAATTAGTTACAGGGTGATTACGAAACTAAAAATCATCGTTTTAATAAAATCAAATTCTTGTTACTGCTACCATAACATAATAGCCCTGTATACTGTATATCTATAGCTACGAATATAATGCTAATATGTGCACAAAGTATATTTAGTAGGGCATTACTCAATTGGATGTATTTTGCGGCTTTTGATAAATATGTTTTAGTCTGACTCGGTATTCCCCTTTTTTACTCTTCAATATTAGAAAAATTTTTGACTTTTGTCCCGAAGATAGCTGATTAATCAGCTGAAAGCGCTCGACTTTTTTCCCTTAATTTACAATACACACTTAAAAGAGTACAAATCGTCGTTTCTTTTCTTCATTACCAAGTGTGTACACACCTAACTAGTAACTTTTGGTTACCTTCATTATATTTAGTATTAATTATACAGGGAGATTCATTATTATGATTGCATCAATCCCGATTTTTTTAAAAAATATTTCGGAAGACCCTGTATACTATTTTCTCTAGCTCGTATAATGTGATATGTTCATTTTAAAAGATATGAAATGACTAATAATCTTGCATGAAAGATAAGGATTTTTCACACTTACCCTCTATATCCAAATCGGGTCGGTCAAATTTTTGTATCTTAATAATTTTAAAATAATTATGTTTTTACTATAACGTTTCTAAAGTCCCAATCAATAATATATGGCTAGTTATTGACATACAGGGTGCTGAAATTGCCAAATTTCAATTTTTCATTATGGAACTTCTGGAATATGAAGAATTTCATTATATTTTGTTATAGTCAGTGTAGTTCTTGTACTATTTTGAAATATGCAGACCTATATAAAGGAAACGGAAAGTCGTTCATTACAGGGTGATTACGAAATTAAAAATAATTATTTTAAGAAAATCAAATTCTTATTACTGCTACCATAAAATAATAGCCCCTCTATATCTCTAATTACGAATGTAATTCTAATATGTGCCCAAAGTATATTTGGTGTTAATTATATGTGGGCGATACTATTAATATGGTTACATCAATCCCGAATTTTTTCAAAAATGTTTCAGAAGCCCATGTATAAGCAAAATGATTTTCTTATTGATATATATTTGAGTACCTGTTCTACTACTCTCTCTAGCTCATACATGGTGATTTGTCCAATTTAAAAAATACAAAATGCCTAATAATTTTGAAAGATAAGAATTTTTTACACTCGTGCTTTATATCAATCTTGTACCAGACTGTATTTTGTATTTTCACGGCCTCATCAGACTCCTATTTTTACTATTATGTGTCCAAATGCCCAAATCAATTAATATCTTTGGTTGGTTAACGAGATACAAGTTGTTAAAATTCCCCAATTTTAACACCTTTTACCTTGATAAGTAAACAAAGATATTGTTTGGGCGTTTGGACCATGATTCTTTTCAAACCCTGAAAAACTTACTAGCATTACATTCGTAGTTATAGATATTGTTATGATATACTTTGTATGAGTTTTTAAATAAGTTAATTATTGATATGTCACTAGATCAAAGGAAAATTATAGATAAATTGGCAATAAATTTGAAAAAGTGAAAGAATCTTAAAATTTGTTAAGACGATGAAAAGATATACAATTAAATTGAAATAATACATTAAATTTAAGTAATCGAAGTCAGATACTTAGGCAGGGAATATAAGTATTAAAAAAATAAACTAGGGTAAAAAAATTCTAGTGGTAAAAAAATTTGAAAGGCAAATAATAAACTAAAAGGTCAATTTTGAGGTGTAATATTTTTCTGAAATTGTCAGACTAAAGGAATTTTGTAGAGTTTAAGATCTTTTTTAATATGAAATATTACTATATGAATTAAATAGATTTTTAATGTGACAAATAATTTAAATTGGTTGATCCACATATTATTTAATAAAGGTAAAGGAGTGAAAACATATAAAGAATATACCATAGAAGAGAAATTTAAGTCAAGAATATTACTGGGAGAAATTGGATTATATAAAAGTATTCGAGAAGCAATAAATAGAAGAAAGTAGGAAGAAATTTAGCTTTAAAGAAAAATAGAAATAAGAACGTTTAGATCCGGGATTAGAACCAAATAAAAAAACAACAGGCAAAATATAAGGATAAACATAAAATTTATATATTTTTTTTATAATTTTTGTAATGTTTATTATTTTTCTGCAGAACCAAATCCAAAATTGAGATAGTGTAAGTAACATTACAATATACAGGGGCTATTATTTTATGGTAGCAGTAACACGAATTTGATTTTCTTAAAACGTTTATTTTTAATTTCCTAATGACCCGTAATTATTTACTTTTCGTTTCCTCTTTATAGGTCTGTAAATTCCAAAATAGTACAGAAATTACGCAGACTACAAAAAAATTTAATGAAATACTTCATATTCGAGATATTAAGGTAAATTTGAAATTTGGCAACTTTGGTCGATAACTAGCCATAGGATTGAATTATGCCTATAGACACTTTTTATCAGAATGTTATGCATAATAATTTCCCAAATTTTGAAAAAAATCGACCGGGGTCCATTTTCCATAAGAAGAGTGCCTCCTCCTTTTTTAGCTGCGAAAGATTTAAATTTTCGGCTTCGTTCTTGTACAGTATGCTACTTGATTTTTGTTTCTTATATTAGACATACATTTCCAATAAAGTATTGCAAATTCATCATTTTTGAACAATTTTTTTTGTATCCATATTTTTGGTATTGTATCGAGCAATGGTTTAAGTATTTTAACCGATTGAATTTAAATGTTGTACATGACCTAGTGTTGCTATGAGTAATGTCCTGATAGCGATACAAAAATTTTGTCACTGTTGGCAAATTTACTAAAAAAGTTTGCAAAAAAGACGGGCTCGTACAATCAGGGTTCCGTACCAGAACTGTAGTAACAAACAGAAGAGCCGATCGACCGAATTTAAGTACGAAATGCCCAAAAATTCGTACCAGTTAAATATTGGTCAATACGCGCGTTGTTGATTTTATGTATTTAACTGATCCATTGATAATAAAACATTATCAACTAATTGGTATTTCTGTTTTGAAATTAGTTCACACAGCCAATTCTTATTTTTTAATCATAAAAATAGCTGTTTGTTTTAAACGGTTTATTTAAAAAAGGAACAATAAATAATTTTTAAAAAATCCTATTCTATCAAAAGTACTTGAGGTCACTATTGTTGATCTTGATGTTTTTCTCCTTGATAGGGATACACCCTATATAAGTCTTCGTTGATATTATAGAGGCTTGGAGTAGCTGCGCAATCTACGTTGAACCACCAATCGCAAACTCTGGCGTATTGGTTGAATACGGTGCCATTTGGACATAGGAAACTGAATTTTTGTCCATTTGGTAAACACCAGTGCCATACCTGTAACAAAAAGGTAAGTTCTTTATTAAGTACATTCAATTTAAAATAATACAATACAAATCTTCAAAAAGTATCATTAAACAGATTCAGTTAATCTGAAATAAATCGCTGCCGCACCTATCCTGAAGAAAACAAAAAGCATTTAAAAATTCATTTGGGCCAAAAATAACATATAAAATGCATATAAGCGTAAAAAATATTACTTTATATTAAATATAAGGCTAATTAGACGTATTATATAAAATTTTTAAATTAGCACTTAAAAGTCCGATATCAAATATGCCTACAAAAAATATTTATAATTTTTTTTGAATCCTATATTATATGAAAAAAAAAAATTAAAAACATCTTCATTAATTGATAATACTAACAAGAGATGGCAGTAAATATGAACTGAATTCCTTACTACATAGAGGCCAGATGTAAATATGAGAAAAGAAGAAAATTGTTGTTTTTTATTTTCGCCGTGACTAGCAGTACATCGGTTGGACTTGTTTACTTATTTCGTACATAGAAAAATAAAATAAACTACCTAAATTTTACATCTCGAACTTTGAAAAAAAACACTTTACTGTATAAATAAAACTGATTTCCAGTCACTATTTTTATGTACTTTTCAAGAAGTTAAAAAAAGCAAAATCTAATTATCATTAATTTTGGATAAAAAAAACTCTTTACTGTACAAATCAAACCGGTTACTAATCACTATGTTTATATGGTTTTTATAAGGCTAAAAAACTTATCAAAAAACAAAAAAAGTTGGCCGTACCTATACTATAGGAATCAAACTCCGCCCTTTTTACGCCGAAACCATATACTAACGCATTACGCCAAAACCAACGTTACAGAAATATTATCAAACTTATCAAGCAGATGCGCCAACACACTTCCATACATCCGATGTACTGCTAGTCACAGCGTTTTATTTTCGACTTTTCACTATAACATATCCTATTTGTGGGTATCGCTTTTTTCTTCTTTTTTTTTTAAATAGTATAAGCCACTAAGGCTATTTGGTTCAGTAATACTCGACAGATAACTATAAATTATACCTTGTCATGCCATCTACATGACTTTAAACAAATTAATGTAGCTGACGTCACTTGGAAATTTTAAAAATTTATTTCTTAGCAATCGTAGTGTTTCAAGGTTAACCAAACCTATTTTTATGAATAATTTTAAGTACATTCTCATATACTACAATTTGCTCTAGCTATCGCATCACACGTCCCCATTGATAGAAAGATTAATATAGATAGATGATATAATTTTATTTATTTTATAAGGTAATTCTTATTATGGCAGCTTCTTAACAATATTATATGTTTCTTACTTGGCATTGGGCTTCAGGGTCACTGTAATATCCAGGTAATCGTTGATCACATCTAAATGATAGACCCTCAGGAATTTCGTGATATATGGGATAATCTTGTCCTGGTATGTAACCGTCTATTTGCTAAAAAAAAAAACAAAAACGTATTTTACAAATGTGTCAATAATAAACTACGGATATGTTTTTAATAGAACAAAAACTAGTTATTGAAATAAGTCAGTATTTATTATTTATTTATTTCTATATACCAAAGTAAAATGAAAAATTAAAAATATTTGAAATATATAGTACCCCATAGTTAATTAAAAAAAACCAATAATTTCTCTTTCCTAATTCTTATTTCATATTTCCATAGAGATAAAAATCTTGCACTAAATTATATATCGATGACAATATTCGCATGAAAATAAATAACGAAATTCCTATTGTGAATTATTACAATATAACTAATTAAAATTAATGTTAAAAAAGACGAATACATAATTTAACGGCTTGCAATAAGTAAACACAATGATCGCTCTCGCTGTATAACGTTCTCAGAGGAAAATTAGATCATGACCTACTAAAAATCTGTAATAACTTGGAAGAAGGATTACAAAATAGTATAAAACAATGTTTTAAGTATCATCTTCTTTACTCGTTAACATAAAAAGTAATTAGGACCTAAGAAAGGTGTAAACAAACAAATGACAATATAAAGACTATATTATATAATTTTTGTTTTCTTTTATTGCAAAATAAATAGGTAGAAAAGTTGAACTCTGTAGTTTTAATTATACTTTTTAATAACCTCTCTCCTATCAATAGATCAAAATAGCGGAAGTGTTTAATTTTTAAATTATATATATATATATATATATATATATATATCTTTTTGTTAAATTCGTTTGTAAATATTTTTTAAATCTAAACAAATATTTGGTCTATTAAGGTTTTGTGTTTTATTAATTCAGTCGTTATAAAATAGTTATTTTAGCAACAAGTGAGTAAAGTGATACTTTTTTCACGAACGTGAGTTTTGTCGTACGAGCCAAGAGCCAAAGTTGAGTGCAACAATCACATGAGTGAAAATAGGCACTTTACACACTAGTTGCATACAATATTTTTCTACTACCAAAAAATGTGTAGGTAATCAGTAAAAAATAAGCAATTTACTTTACGCACTATTGCGTAATAGTATATTACATAACGAGTGAGAAAAGTGGCATATTGCGCACGAGTGGTAGTAACGAGTGCATGAAATCCACTTTCCAACGAGTTTTGTACACTATTTTTCCTACGACCAACAATATTTTAAGAATAGTCTATTTGGTTTTCTCATATGACACGATTATTTCTGGTGATGTACATTCACATTCGCTATCACTATCAACTTCCATTTTTTATGTAGGAAATCCAAATTTAAATTTTTTGTTTATTTGCTATAAAGTAGAATAATTTAAACTTTAAAAATATCTTTTATAAAAGTACCTAATTATTCTGTTCAGAATTCACAAAACATAGAAACAGTAATTTCTTTAAAATTTTGACATAAGCATACTTTATTATATTTCACTTTTATAAAAAATAACCTTAGCATATATTTTAAATAATTTTTATACATTTTTTACTTTAATAACTTGCAATTTTAAACCTAAAATTAATTTTGAATTACAAACTATTAATACATTTAAGAATCGGGTTAGAAGATGTATGCAACACACAATACAGAAACGTCTGTCTTATGTGTTGCATACATACGCTCCATAGTTTACACTGAAGTTGTTTCATAATTAATATGGAGAGTTATAACCTTAAAATAATATTTCAAAACATTTTAGTTATTAGGTGGTCGTAGGAACTATTAGATCAGTTTTAAAATGGTAAGTAAAATTTATTATGTATGTACATAAGTAGCATATTTCGTCCTGTTTTTAATAATTCATTCAAGTGTGCGTTATAATAACACGCAGCGCGCTATTATAACACACGACTGGTATGCGTGTATGTTGATATGAGACACTTTCCAAATATCAAAACAGTTGTGCTATTTGTAGTTTTCATAGGTGGTCGTAGGAAAAATACTTTACTGTATGCACTAGTATTTCATTTTACACACTAGTAAGTAAAATTGAACTTTACGCATTAGTAAGTAAAATGAAACACTAGTGCAAAAAATTTTACGTACTAGTAGAGTATAAGTAGATTTTTTTACTCAATGCCTAAATATTTTTAGTAGTAGAAAAAATATTGTATGCATCTAGTATGTAAAGTGCCTTTTTTCACTGATGTGAAAAAAGTATCACTTTACATACTTGTTGCATAAATAACCATTTTAACAAAACCAAATAGATACTAAATAATGTAATTTAGAAAAAAATGGATTGGGTTTATTAATGTGGCAAAGATTAATCTTAAAGATGACTTAACTACGATAAAGAATGGTTGGATTTTAAGAAGCTAAAAAAATCCAACAAAAAGGTCATAAATCGAAAAAATTAATGGCAAAGAATCTCCTTAACAATTGCCTTCGAGTCTATTCAAAAACTGAATTGCATAAAAAACTGAGCTGTATGTTGATAACAAACTTACATAGGGAAAAAGTTATGGAATCCGGCAACACAATTAATATGATAATATTAAGCACAAGAAAGACACAAAATTATATGGCTGATTCCATAAAAGACATAAGAAAACATAAGAAAATTGATCAGATAATAATATCGAACGATTGTACCGAGGTACTGATTAACGAAGATGAGCCTAAGAATAACTGAGAATAAAAAAGGAAGAAACCGACAAAATAAATGAAATGTCGAAGACAAAAAAATAAAGAAAAGAAAAGAGGAAATACTGGAAGCACGATTAAAAAAGAATAGTAAAACCGATAACATAAAGATAGAATGGAGTAATATAAAATCCAGTATAATGGAAACAGCTGAGAAAATAATAGATAGGAAGAAAAGAATGATTTAATGTGCCACAAGAATAATTGGAAAGAAAGAAGCAAGAATAAAAAAATCATGATAAACTAGTAACTATAACGAATATGAATGATTAAGAAAGCAAAAACCAAGTACTGAAATATAAAGAACAGTAATGGTTGGAGAAAATGATGGATGAAATAGAAAATGATAGCAGTAATTATACGAAATTATATCAGCAAATCAGGAAGTAAAAAGGAAAACAAATGATATGGCCAATATGGACAACATGAAATGGGAAAAATGTATGCAAGAAATGACAATATAATAGAATAGAATTTACTTACATACATAATATTTTTGTAGAAAGTCAGATATTTTCTTTAAAAAATTAAAAATATTTAACAAGAAACATAAAACATAAACATTAAATAAATTTACACATAAATTTGGTAAAACATCGAAATAAATTAAAATAAAATAAAAGTTATTTCTGATATAATCGGCATTACGTGTATTGTAGTTATGAAAATCGGATTGTTTCAGCAAAGTTGACTGTCTCTTATGCATTTCAACAAGTGTATAATGTAAAAATAAAGTAGGTAGTGGCATAATTTTAAATTTTATGAAGTTTTGTCGGCAACGTTCCCGAAAAATTTGAACAGCTTGGGAAGAGTTTCCCTAAAGTGATACACCGTAACTGACGTGGAAGTGAAAAAGAGAAAAATACGTTGTTTTAATAATTTTAAAATTAGTAAGTTTTTTCAATTGGCGAAGAATAAATAGAGAACTTGAAAGTTTTTTCTTTGTCTGATTAATGTGGGCAGACCAATTCAGCCTGTTATCCAACATAATACCAAGTAATTTCACGTGTTTTGTTTCACAGTTTGAGATAATTTGATTATTGGAATATTTGAGTTTTGTCATTGTTAAGTTTTAATTTATTAGATAAGAACCACGTATTTCCTCTATCAGCAACCTCATTGACTGAAGAACTTAAGTTTATCATATTTTTGTCTCTTAAAATAAATGTAACCGAAGCAAATAAGACTGATTTATAAGGTAGCATAAAACGACTTAGATCATTGACATAAATAACAAATAAAAGGGGGCCTAGAATAGAGCATTGTGGAACTCCGTACCTCACTGCCTGAAAGTCAGATTTAACGCCATTAATCATTACAGTTTGTTGTCTATTACTCAGGTATAAACTTATCAGAGCAAGCGGAATTCCCCTAACTCCATAGAAACTTAGTTTTTCTATTAGAATGTCATGTGAGACACAATCAAAAGCTATTGACAGGTCACAAAGCATTACAGCTGTGAGATTTCCCTGTTCAAGTTCGCTCACCATATTGAACACAGCTTTTGTGGTAGAACGAGAACGTCTAAAACAGTATTAGGAGTCACTAAAGAAATTGTTTATATCAAAATAATTATACAGTTGATTTTTAATAATCTTTTCTATCACTTTTCCAAAAATTGAAACAATACTTATTGATAATTGTCCATTTCCGAAACATTACCTTTTTGAAAAGGAGTAATACTTTGGAGTATTTCAAAACTTCAGGAAATATGCCAGTGGATAGAATTAAATTAACTAGTTTAGTAAAAGGTTTAATTATAATATAGAAGTTTCTTTTAAAATTTTACTATTTAGTTCGTGTGTATCGGCACATTTAGATTTTTTAAAGAATTTATTGCGTGAAGAACTTCAGATTCTAGCACAGGGTGAAAGAAAAATGAGCCACGAGGCATAGAAAAGTTTTTAAAAGGTAGAAGTTCACTATTTGAAATATTAGGAATAGTTCTTATGATATTGTCTGCGATATTGCTAAAGAAATTATTCACCTCATTGGGTGTGAAATCAGGATACTATATTTTTTTAGAATAATTACGTTCAAAATTGATTAATTTCCAGCATGCCTTGGCTTTATTATCTGCTCGAGTAATGTATAAGTCGTAAGCAATTCTTTTTGCAGTTCTTAATTTGTCATTATACTCGCTTTTTAGTTTTTTTTATAAGTTTTAAAGAAGATTGGATCTTTTGTAACATCTGTTATTAATTTAATGGTGGAAAAATCATTTCTTAACCATTTTAGGTCGCTGTTAAACCAATGTACAGGTGAGTTTTTAAAATTTCGCTTACATTTTTTCAAGGGAAAACATTTTGAACTTAGATTTTGGTAAGTATTTATGAGAAAAGTTGACAAAAACGTTACATCGTTACTTTTATTACAAAAGAAACTCCAGTTAATATCACACAGAGATTGTTGAAAACATCTTTATTCCGGTGGCTGTAATAAAACTACTGTAACACGTCTGAGATTTATTCTTTTCCTTTTGATCAACATTGAAATTAATATTGAATAATAAAACAACAACAACAGAAGCGGATTGTAGATAAAGGAAATTCGCATTTCGCAAAGTGCTTTCGGCTGTAAGGCCATCATCAGTGTTTATTGTCTTAAAAGGTTATCCAAAAAATAAGTGCTCATTACTTTTCTTAAAGTGCCAATGTACAGATTATATAGTGGAAACCATCACACTTCATTAAATTATTGGTATATTTTGGAAAATTTTTGTGTTATTTTGTTATAAATTTCATTTTGTTCAGAAAGTTTTTGATTGCCGGTCCCATGTGGACTTTTGGCTTTGAATTATTTTTTTGTGAATGCCAAAAATTTACTTGGAACCGGCAATCAAAAACATTCTGAATTATAATGAAATTGATAACAAAATAATACAAAAATTTTCCAAAATGTACCAGTAATTTAATGATAGATAGATAATAGATAACTTATTGTTTCTTAAAACTATTAAACTTTTATAACAAGAAATCTGGTGATACAATAATATGATTATTTCTAAACAGCTTTAAAGTACAAAGAAAGAATACAGTAAATAGTAATGTTGACAGTTCTATTAATTGTATTTAAATTGCTTTGAATATTTAAATGTACTAGAATAAAATATTAAAAACCGCAAAATTTTTGAACAAAATTCAAATAAAAATTATTCGTTTAATATAAACGATCTGATTTTGAGAATATTCCATACAAATAACTAGCCGATTCCGGAGTGACGTTATTGAGCAAAAATACCAAATCATCAAGACAGGACAAAGTATTGTTGTTCGGTCTGACTTCTGAATACAGTGGACATTCAGGGTCTCATTTTTGTGTAGAGTATAATAGAGCATATGTCATAGAGTCAAATAGAGCATATGTCATTTGGCACCACTCCAGTAAATTTTTATATAATGCGAATTGCATAGTCTAAGCTGAGCAATTGTGCGTTTTAAGTAAAGAGCTATTGTGGTAATTAAATAATTTTGTGCCCTATTATCTGTGATTTTTAGATATAGTCATATGGTCATATACGATGCTCCCAATGATCGTGGGCCTGCAATCTATTCAGATATGCGGTTAACAGTAGTTTTTTGTTTCGTTTAAAAAACCTGGATGTAATATGGTCCCAAGGTACTTCAAAATACGTGTCCATAAAGTGATGTTTAATTTGGCCTACCCAGTTGTATTTTACATCACATTTTCCAGGTATATTGAATATATGTATAAGTCTTAAAAAACCTAGTTTTGGAAGCCTTGTATCATCCATTTCAAGAAGTTTCACAAGCCAGTTTAATGTATATTTAAATATTGTGTGTGAAAAGCTTACTCTCCTTGTTTCAGTTATAACAACAGAGGTAGAAGGAGTAGTCTTTTAAACAAGAATATTTATACTTATTTTGGATTTTGCTATTATAGATAGAACACTACCTTGTTTTGCTTTTGTGTTAGTTGCACCGGCCATTTCCTGAAATAATGACGATGATTTGAATATCACTTCCAGGTAAGTAAACTGACTTACAGTTTCTATTTTGGTGCCTTTAATGGTAAAGGTCATATGTGGGATAAAGCGATCTCCTCGAGAAAATGGTAGTATTTTTGTTTTAGACACATTTATTCTGAGGTGGTTTATAGTTGAGTATGATTCCAATAATTTTATTTTCCTAGATAAGTCAATTTTAGATTGAGCAACTACAACTAGGTCATCAGCGTATAACAGAGTTTAAAGTTCATTCTGGTTGTCTATGCCGCCTCCCTGCCACCGAAGTATTTTTCAATGTCTGCTATAAATAGTGAAAATAACAGGGGACTTAGTGACTTCCCTTGTAAGACACCATGAGCTACTGCAATTGATTCAGTAAAACCATTACAAGATTTAACAGTAATTTAATGAAGTCTGATGGTTTCCTTTATATAATGTGTTAATTGGTTCTTTAAGAGCTATTGTCCCGGTGAGCCAAGTAAAAATGCCGAAAAAGGTGAGCTACCATATTTTTTAATATAAAATTCACAATTTTTGAAATGGGTCTTTGATTTTTTTTATATTAAAAGTGTGTTTTAAGTACTATCTGACAACATTAAAATATGAACAAACCTAACCTCAACATGGTCCAGAAAAAAATTATTTGGTTTTAAAAATGAAGATTTCGCGATTCTTATTTTAAACGCTAGGGACTTCAATAAATTAAAAATTTTCTTTTTTATTTTTTAAATAAGACTTACATCTGCAATTTGTATTGAAAACATTTAGCAAAAAATAAAGTTTTGTTTAAAATTAGGGTTCTCCCATTTTTCTATTTTTTTTTAATTCTTGATATATATTGTAAACTCACAATGCTTAAAACGCCGGCCCATGGTCACATGCAAATTAATTTTTTTTCTGGATCATATTGAGTTTTTTTGTTTATATTTTAATGTTGTCAGGTAATCCTTAAAAGACATTTTTGGTATAAAAAATTCAAAAACCTATTTTGAAAATTGTAAATTTTATATTAAAAATAAGTTTTTTCGGTATTTCTAGCCGACCCACTGGGGCAAAAGCTCTTAAGAAAAGTGATGAGCACTTAATTTTTGGATAAAATTTTAAGACAATAAGCACTTACAGCCGAAAGCACTGGAATAATGAAACAAAAATGAAAAGATAAAAATATGTCTGAAAAATGAAGGACAGGAACTAAACTACGAAATAACTAAAAGAGGTTGTAACTGTGTGAATGTACCTTACATGAGCAATAAAAGCCTTCTATTTCTTGCAATTTTTTAATTAAAAAAAAAATGGAGGAAATACAAATCTTATATTATACAAGAAATCTACTGCAAATACCAAAAAAGGAAAACGCAATTGAATACGAGAATTGTAAAAGAATTACTCTTTTGAAAGTATCCCAACTAGGTGAATACGAGAATGGATTCAGAGTAGGAAAATACCTGTAATGAAACAAATGATAGAGAGGTTTTTTGAACAAGATATAGAAATAGATATAATATTTTTAGATTTTAAACAGGCATTTGACATAATTAAGTATGAATAAGAAAAGTGCAAGGACTTTATATAGGTATACCAGAAAAAACTTATATAAGATTAATAGCTTCGAGTCTGGAAAGTTGAAAAGCAGCAATATTGACATTTAAACGATTTACACAAGAAACACATATAAACACAGGAGTACTGTAGGGTGATCCGTTATCGGCGACATTACTTAATATCGCATTGGACGGAATGGTAATATAACATAAAAGGAAAAATCATAGAAAAGGAATAGCCATGAATCAAGTACTCAATAAATAAATCAAGTACATGAAGATAATTAGACGGAAGCAGAAAAATATTACAACGACAGAAATTTGATATTACAAAATGGACATAGTAGGCATTTGGGAATAATAGTAAACAAACGAAACGATAGAGCTGAAGAAATAGATCTAATCAGGTTAGTATATTACAAGAATAAAACGATAATGAATAGCAAAAAAAATTAAATAGAAAATGAAATTAAAATTATATAAATCTTCAGTAAGACCTGCGGCTGAAGTCCATGAAGAAAACGCGAAGTAAAGTTAAATGTCTTTGAAAAGAATATCATAAGGTAAACATAAGTGAAGAATAATAAAAGATTAACAAACCACGAAATATTGGAAAATAAGAATATGTTTAGGATAATTAAAATCAAAATAACAAAGTGGAAAACCAAAAAAATCAAAAAGAAGTTCAAACTTCCATGAGAATTGAAAATACTAAAAATTAAAGAAAGAAAAAATGAATCACATAACAGAGTCAAAAAATAGTTAAATAACCAATGAAATACAACAAAGAGTAAAGAAAAAAAGGATAAAGCGCAGTTGAGTGACGAACCACTACCACTTACCTTAATCTGTGTATATAATATATAGAAATAAAATACTTAGATAAACAAATAAGAGAAGATAAAATAAAAAATGAAAATATTAGAGGTAAAATCATTACAATAAAAAAAGAAGAAAAAAGTACATACATGTTTAGACTAAATGTTGAGTTAAAATGCTATGGCTAGTAAAGAAAATTCTGAAAAATGAAGAAAATAGTAAACAAGCAAATATAAATTCAATAGGAGGCTTAGAAGAGAAGTAATGGCACAAATTAGCGATAAAATAGTGATATGTGAATAATAAATTGAAGTTGATTACATAAAATTTAAATAAAAAAAATGTGCGTAGTAATCGAATTCAGTGAGGCAAATAACGTGTTAATGAAAAATCAGTTCTCGACCTACTAAGAAGAATTTGTAATTTGCATGTAACAATTTGGATGAAAATATTGCAAAATGATTCGAAACAATGCTACAAGCAGCATCGTCTTCATTTTCAGAAAAAATCAAATTAGGACAACCAGCCGTCTGTAAATCCTGAATAGGGTCGGAATTCGTGATTCAACCGCGTTGAATATAAATCTGTAACAATGGTTTGGCAATGGTCAGAGATAGAAATCGGATGTTTGTTTATTTGATCGTCTTTTGTTTCCGGTGTTGCTGGATGACACTTGTATAATATCCGGTGAGAAGAGAGATAACTCATTATAGGTTTTTTTAAAAAGTTTACCAGAATTATTTTTAACTAATTATTTTAAAGTATATACAAGTGTGCTCTAGTGGAACCAACTCTGCATAAGGGTTATTAAATTAATTTTAAATTTGCGAAACTAAAATAGACAATTCTTGCGATATTTTTGATATAATCACTAGTAAGTATCAACGTAGGTATTTCTCTATAAATAAATATTAAAAACACAGATTCCAATACCAAAAATTAAAAACCTCAAGCTGATTCTGAATAAATAAATTAAAATGTAATATAATCGCATTCTGTATAATTTTTTTTAATTAAATTATAGTCTATTAGTGGAATATTCGTTTTTGATATTAATTGATATTGTTAATATTTATTTTTTGAGACTCAACTTCAAATACATTTTCAAAAACTCCATTTTTATCACTCTGTATAATATAGACCGAGATAAATAAAATTTTGAGGATAAAAAAAAATTTGACATTAGAAATCATGATAATAAATAAAAATACTTCAAGTAAACTATTCACATAATAAAGACAAAGGCGAAATAGAGAAATTTGAACTCCAAAATATAAAAAAATGGTACTTTTAAAAGTTTGTATCTCGAACATCCGATAATTTATTTAATTCTAAGACCCTGAGATTTACGTGAAACTCAGATAGTTAAAAATTCAGAATAATGCTTATTAAAACTGTATAAATGAAAATATTATTTACTAGTGGAATACAGTAACATGGTAACCAAAATCTGCAAATTTTATTGAATATTAAATTAAAATTGAAATTAACATTTATGTAAAATAAAGAAGATTAGAAGACATCTAGCAAAAAAAATGGCCTGAAACAGGACATAAAGAAATACATTTTTAAATTTATAAACTATAATTATGTCTATTATTTTTACCCAAAAAGTGAGATTTCAAATATTATTATAATAACGTAACAATATATTTCAAAATTTTTAAATAAACATTGTTACTATTATTATTATGTCGATTTTTCGTCGAAAATAAAATTTATTGGTTTGCTGTTTCTGTTGATTTCATATTTTGCTAATACTGATGAAAAACTGATTGAGAGATTTATCAAATTTGATTATATCGATACAAAAATCTTGTGCTTTTTTCTTCTAATTGTTAACAATATAGTTACAAAATAAATAAAAGGGGGCCAATCCCACCCAATTTTCCGAATATTTCTGTTGAATAAATTATTTTCCTTTTAAATAATTTTGGGAGTTTCCACAAAGTCATAAATTTTCCACTTCATATAAATATCAAAAAATGATCAATAAGTTCAGTTTTTTTATTTGAATTATTTTTTTATATTTATTTTTTTATATTATTTATTTTTTTATATTATTTATTTTTTTATATTATTTATTTTCTTTAACTTTTTAGAGTTTACGTATTTAAAATTGTTAATCAAAATATATCATTAGGTAAAATACTACAGTTGTCTTTAGTTATGAGCATAAAACAATCTTAAAAAAAAAACAAAATTGTGGCCCTCTGAAAACTATCAAACTTGATTTTGGAAAAAAACATTCTTTCATATTTTTACTTTCCGAACAACAGAGTTGTATAGAAGGAAAGTATTGCGATCATGATATTTTGACCATACCCAGATTTTAACGGATCTTTACGTTTTGAGGTCACCTGAATCCATTTATACCATTTTTAGCATGATGTCTGTCTGTGTGTGTGTGTGTCTGTGTGTCTGTGTGTGTGTGTGTGTGTGTGTGTGTGTGTGTGTGTGTGTGTGTGTGTGTGTGTGTGTGTGTGTGTGTGTGTGTGTGTGTGTGTGTGTGTGTGTGTGAACACGATAGCGTCTAAACGGCTGAACCGATTTAGATGAAATTTTATATACATATTTAGTGTAACCAGGAGACGACCTGTATAGATTTTAGAGTTAATCGGACAACCGCAAGTGACAGTTGCTATAAGTGATGACGCCATTACTTAACAAGATGACAATAAAGTTTTACACATATATTTTTTATACGTTATAGTTTAATTTCGAATGTTTAAAATTTTCAAAAACTTTTGCCATTGTTGCCAGATTTATCAAAAAGTATTCTTTTTCATATTTTTCTTAAATAACCAAAATAATGCATTTTTATGAAAAATTACAGGATATGAAAGTTGTAGAACATAAAATTTTCTACACATTTTCTCATTACCGGTTTTTTGAATTCCTGATAGTTTCGACGCTAGAGGGCGTGAAAAAAATTTATATTGACATTTTTGTGACTTTTTTAGATTTTGAGACAAAATTATGGAGTTTTATGAAAAATTACATGGTATCAAAATTGAAGAACATAAAATTTTCTATAAATTTTGTCATGACTGTTTTTTTAAGTTGCACATAGTTTCGCCGCTAGTTTTTATTTTAATTTTTATCTTTATTAAATTATAATTTTTTAGTTAAATTTTTATATTAAAAATTTTAAAAAAATATCTATAAATTTGTAATAATTAATTTTATAATTATAATTTTTTTCAAAATTTTATTACAAAAATTTTGGAATTTTTAAAAATTGGCTAAGAAATTTAAGATTATATTACGATTTTAAACTAATTTGAATAACTTCAAAAATATTAAAGTTATTGAAATGTGATTTTCACCATTCGAAAGATAATATAAAACTCTAAATTTTAAATGTATGTTAGTTTCTTAAAATTTAGAATTGTAATTATTATATACAAAATTAAGAATTTTTTTAAAATTTTTTGTAATTTCGTTTTATCAATAAGTATAAAATAAATGAAAAAAGTAAATAGCATATCCGAAAAGGATCCAAAAGTACAATGTGTGTAAATTATTTCATAATTTTAATATAGTATTTGTAAAAGTTATAGCAAAAAATGAAAAAAATTAAAACAATTCAATGGATTTACCCATGAATTTTTGAAAAAAAATTTGATTTTTTTTAGTTTTTTAAACTAACTTTATTAATGCATTTTGATCCAAAAAACCTAAAAAAAGGTATGTTTCCTATTTTGAATAAAATTGAATGAGATATTAATTATTTATTGATTTTAAAATTATTTAAAAATAGGTTTGATTTGTTTTAAGGTTAAAATTAATTTTAAAAATTTAAAAAAAATTACCCTTAAATTTGTAGTAAAAAACTCTATAATTGTGATTTTTTTCAAAATTTTATTCAAAAAATTGTAGAATTCATAATTTTTTTTTTGAAATTTAATATAAGTTTAAAAAAAAATTGAATAACTTTAAAAATATTAAAGATATTAAAATGGGATTTATACCATTCGATAGGTAATATAATTAATGTATTTTAATGCAGAAAAACTAAAATAATCGATTAAACAATTACTTTACTAGGAGTGTTCGGAAAGTTGGGTGGGATTACCCCCTCATTTTTTGTATTTTAAAAAGAATAGGATTAAAATACTTACAACAAAAATATAAATTATTAATCATTGTTTTCTTAGAGTCACCATGGCAATAATTCTCTTAATTTTTTTGTCAGTTGATTATTCTGAAACAATATTTCCCAAATCTTTAATAACTCTACAGTATTATATTTAATTTTTAAAGATATTTTCTGTCGGCTTTTAAGTCAGAAGTATTTTCATGGAAAAAAACTCTGGATCATTATTAGTAATCCAATTTTGCAGTCAGTTTCTTTTTAATATTAAAATTGTATTTATTATAATGAAATCATTTATTTTGTATGAGTTATAGAAGTTAATTTATTATTGTTATTATTATAAATAATTTGTGTTATAAAATTATATTCGAAAGTTTTTATAGTTGAATATAATGATTTAATTTAAAATAATTGAAAAAACAAGTCATGATTTTTTCGGGTTAAAAAAAAAATAGAAAGTCTAAATTAATTGGAAACGAGCAAAAATAAGAAAAGTCATATTTTTATATACGATTTGTCAGAGATTTTAAATTTTGTATATTTGATAAAAAAACTGAAATATGTAAAATTTATATATTTTCAATTAATACATAAAAAGATATAATTTATAAAAAAGAAAAAGTTTTTTATTTTATTTAAAATAAAAAGAAATGTTATAATTTATAAAAAAAAATTGGTAGAAGAATTATGGCTATTGGGGAATTGTAAATGGTATATTCCATGGAAATATGATTATAGAAGAGAAGCATCAAGTAAAAATATAAAAAAAATTTAAACAGTTAAAAGAAGTAGATCTCAAAATTATCCTAGACGAAAGCGTAAAATAAGAAAAAAAGAAGAGGAACTTAGCAGGCAACTTACATTTCATTTTTTTTATTAATTACCATTATTTGTACAAATTTATGATTTTTCTGTTATATAGAACCCACTCCCTATGGAGATAGAGTATAAAAATTTTATAATGATAATTTATCACCCGTCTTTTAATTAACACATTGCAATATTTTTGGATCTCGGACCTTTTCATTTCCGAAAAATAAATTCCAAAACTTATATATTTTATATAATTCACTAGAGTTTCATCATATATTTTTTATTTCGAAAAATATAGCATTTGAAAGTGTACCCATGACGTCACGTTCTTCGGAAACACCGTCTTCCATAATTCACGTTCAGAAACAGGCATTACTGTTCTTCTCCAAAATATAGCTCACAGCTTGATATACATCTTTGATATATAACTGAACTCTGTCATTTGATAGACTCATAAAAAAAATCACATTTTAGCTACTGTTTTCTTTACTTAAAACATTCTGGGACCTTCGTTTTAATGAAGATCAATTATTGGCAACACCGCAAATCCTATAGACAGTGACAGCTGTTACATAACAGTTATGATATTTGAGGTTAATTTTTGTTTTTAATAATAGACGAGGACAGTCATGACGTCAAAATGTCATTCTTGTCAAAACGTGATAAAAAACAAACCTCTGTCAAATTTAGATTGTCAGGGTCTGATTGCACTATTTTACCAATAAGCTTGGAATATTTAAGTTTACTTAAAATTAAAACCAGGCTTTACTTTTATTCTGGTTGCACCATTTCAGGCTTTATAATGTGATAAATAAACCTGGCAACAACGCATTTTAAGTCAAGATTCTAGAATTTTTCGGTTTTTTGAATTGGACATCCTGAAATTTTGTCAAAAATTAACATAACCCTGGTTTGCCCTAGTTCTAGACTCTATTTTGTTTTCAATTTTATTAACAGGTTTTTCGGTATTTAGTTTTTCGTTATAATAAAAAGGTTAGATCTGTTAATTATACGGCCCGTGAAAACGAGACCATGTTTGCTATTGTAGCAAAAGTTAAAAATGTTATCGAAAATAAACGGACTGATGGACCATCGGTAGCGGAAAAAATTAAAAGTTGGAAAAACATAGAACTTAAATTCAATTCCAACTGCCCAGATCATACCTATAGAAATTGGGAATCTTTCAGTTTTTTCTCCATGGTTTCAACAAGGCTTAACACTGTTGGCGTTGTAAGGCGAAACCTCTGGAAAAATTTTTATTATCCAGTTCCTGATAATAATTTTTTCTTATATTATGCCGCCTAGAAATCCCATATTCCAAAAAATCTAGAATTTCCAGATGGTCTTCTATCTCAAGAAATCCGAAGAAGTAATTTCCGTGTAAAAACATAATTACATAAACAAATTGAGGTTATGTTCAGTTAAAAAATCAACAAAGCCGAGATATCTCTGAGCTTAGGTAAAGCCAATTTTAGATCTGCAGTTGATGCTGGTGCAATAGAATTTTTGATTTAACCTCAGTTTTACCTTAAGTAAACTTAAAATTTGATTGGTGCAATCGACCCCTGGGACCCGATTCTCGACTTGCTGGAAATTATTTCCCATAGGAAAATATTCCCACGCACTTCTCCCATGACATTACTGTTTACTATTCTCCATCAATCTAGGAAGTCATTTTCCTATAGGAAGTGTGATTGTACGTATGTCTGTTATTATTTACATATATTTTACAAATTGACCAATAACACTCAAGAGATTTTAACATTTTTAATCCTTTAATGTAGAGAACACTGCATTCAATAAAACAAATTTAACCTCAAAAACAGTTGTCATAGAGAAAGATTGAGTCAGAATTTGGAAACAATTATTGTAAAGTTAAATTAATTAATGGCTGAATTAAAATGGAATGGATGATTTTTTAATTGGTTCAGTTAAAAATTCAACTAATTCATCAGTTAGCTCCAATAGTTCCGACAAAGTGCCACTGAAGATTCCGAAAGGATGAAACATGTATGGTAATGGTCGGAGTGCATAGTTTCAAAAACTTACTGTCTTTGTTTTTGATATTATTGCGAGGTGCCCGCTTGCCCCCTAGGCATTATGATGGATGATGGGTAACGCCATCTGCTGGCTACCAAGTTGTACTTGGATAGACCCGTTTACAGAATTGTATTCTGATAAACGGCTTGCCCGGTTGGTACCCATCAACTATATGATAGATGGCGTGACTATCTATTATTTTTGGAAATTTTTGTATTTCCCATTGGAATTAAGTCGAGAATCGAGACCCAGTTATTGACTCCGTTAAGGATTTTGTTAGAAGATTATGTTCATCGTGTATATAAAATATTTGAGTTATCTATTCAAGACAGGTATTAAAAAAGTACTGTGCTTTAATTTGTATTTTCAATTATTAACTAATAAGCAAAACATCAACAGACTACGTAACCTCAAATTCTAGGTTTGGAATCAGTTTTTGAGAAGAATGACATTTGTGACGACACACTTTTCTCGTCTATTAATGGTTAACGTCTTCACTCTTGCGCATTGAAGTGCCCAACTTATACAACGATGCCATATCTAATTTTAATGAACGTGTCGTCACGAATCCACTTTTTTTCTGATCATGAAAAAATTAGGTATCAGAAAATTCAAAAAAAAATTTGTCTCATGGTTCATAAAAAGGTCCATTAAGACCAATACAACTTTGGCAATCAAGTGAAATTTTTAATTTCAATCTTTGACATTTCCAAAAAAACATTTAACGTTTACATTGGGAATGCTAATCTAGCATGTATCCTTAGACCATATACTGGGTGGCTCAGGGAGTCTGGCCAAGTTCATATCTACAGAACATTAAACGTTAAAGGTTCATAAAATAAGTGAAAATTGAAAACTGTCAGAATAAAACAAAATAACATAATATTCATGGCCTTCATGATCTGATACGACTCTAATGAAAATAGTTAAAATTAGTCGTTTATCCATTTATGTTTGAAATTTTTGTTTTTTTTCTTAATTTCACAATGTTTTTTAAAAACCATTCCGACATTATGCATATCATTTTATTTATAATTAATGATTTCCCATTTAAAAAAATTGAGTTTTTTATAAAAAACGGCTGTGAAGTAATTAAAACACTAATAAAATAAAATTAATTAAATTTATGCGAAAATAATATTTTTTAGTAACGCATCTGGTCACCTTTTGATAAATGAAGACCAAGCCGCAGCCTCCCCGATTAAAAATAATTTAAAAAAAAATTAACTTGTAGAATCCAAATATGTAAAAATATACAGGGTGTTCCATTTGAAAATCCAGTTTTTACGCCAGTTTCAAAGAAAGAGGAAGCCCGCCATTTTGATTTTTTATGTCACTCAATTCAAAATTAGATTTAGAATGACCACTCCAAATTTTAAAATAATCCGTTCATTTGTTCTGAAAATATCAACTTGATGGCCCGACCCCTTGAGCCACCCGGTATACTACGTAGACGCGCCTATTATCGCTACATGATAATTTGTGCCAGACATTATGCAGGCGGGAAAGGAGGATGAGACGACGAAATCATAGAAGTACCGTTCTTACGGGGCCACGAAGTTATTTTAAATACTGTAATAAAACAGCTATTGAGTAGTTTATACATTTTTATTACATATATAAATTTCTAGATAAATTTGAAAAAGATTTTGTATACAAATGTGTAAAAACTACAAATGGAATTACCTAATTTAATCACGTTACCTATGAAATGTTCGATCTACCGCTTTATTCCACGTTTTTTACAAACTACCAACTTGCGAACCATTATTTAAATTTTAAAAAGCAAATTAAAGCGTAAAAAGTGTTAAATGACAAAAAATAATATCATTTAAAAACTGACAATGACCAGATAAATCACGTTGATGCCAAATGGGCTATATTTCAGGCGACGTAAGAGGAATTTGCATTTAAAATAATTATAAGCTCTCTGAAAATTCTGGAAACCTGGCAACATTGAATCGTTATCTCTGATAAATAATGTTGGGCTCAACTCAAATATATGCAAGGCGCGTCTACGTATTATATATGGTTGAAGTATGTACAGCACAAACACCTGTTTTGGAATCTGTATGTGTGTCATTGAAGTCATTTGTTTTCTTAATCAAATAATCAAAGTTGCTCATTAGTTGTCCCATTTCAATATCTGTTACCGTTTAAAAGTTATGATTTTTCAATATTTTTAACTTCTTTGGCTGTCATTTTCTCGGTAACGGTTTGTCCTAAACAAGCACTTAAAGTCACACACGCAAACACTTACACACGTACACACGCGCATACGCACACACGCGCGCGCGCGCCCACATACACACAATCATATAGAGTTTAAAAATCGAAAATTGGATTCATTGTAGGTCAAACGGATGTCGGTCATTGTCTTTCTTTGGGTCGCCCCAAGTTAAAAAATTATTGCTCAATCAGGACTTATAAGAGTGTTAGTTTTCCCTGTGTCACCCAGTATATGGGAAATAAATAATTCCCATTAATTAAAAATCAAGCCGTCAGTAAATGTATAAAGTAGTAATTGAATCTGATAACAATAAAAAATATTAATATAATTTTTATGATATCTCCGACCATTCATACAGTGTAATAAAATCTTTATTATAGATGCTTATGACATTTTTTAAAATGTTAAGTTTTAATAACTGTTTAATATTTAATATAATTTAATAATATTTATTACCTATTGCAACTTAAAAGATGGTAATTATGATAAGCACTGAACGTGCTAAATGAATTATATTTGCGTTGAATCGAGAATTTCTTTAAATAAATCATAATTTTATTATTGTGAGAAATCTATATTCTTGATTTTATACAATCATGTTTGACTTTCTTTAAATGATAATTATATTTACAAACTAACGTTCTTATTTTAAATTAATTTGTTTTTATTTATTTCAGTTGAATTCAAAATATCTATTATGTAATGTAAAGGGAAAATATTGTGATTGAGAATAAAACAATAATTTTAAGAAAATATCCGTGTGTATGATGGTGGTGAGTTTTTTCGGGTTTTCTTACACCTATAGCTAAATGGCGCCATCAGTCATCAGTAAGTCGCGTCACACCGCCACGATAAATATTTAATAATAGTCGTTCCTTCTCCGTACAAGTTATTGGCTTCTGGAGTAAGGGGTGAAATATAGGGAGAATATTATAAATAATAATATTATTATTTAATATTTCTCATATTTCTCCTATAATTGACAAATTTTGATTATATTTTCAACAACAAACATTTTAAAAATAAAGTAAAAATCAAACTCAAAATCATATTCTAGAGTATTAAAAACGTCTTTGTATTATTATAGTATAGTTTACTAACTTAAATTTAAATTTGATTGTCCAACCTAACTTTAAACTTCCCGCCTTTACGATATAAATAAACATAGATTTTTGTCCAGTATTCGATTCGCGTAAATGTTATGCAAATTATTTCTAAATACTTTACAAACAAAATATTAATATTTATTTTATTAATGTTTATGAAAATATAAACAGATAAAAAATAATTAAAATGTAATGAATGAAAATTTATAAAAATGTATAAAAATAGGTAAATCCATTAATTTTCCAAAAAAAATTTATCCAGTAACGATCGCCAGATTTTTTCTGTATACTTTTTAAGATACAGGGTAGTTCACTATTCTATTGATTGATACATTTCTATTTATTTAAAATAGTTGAATGAAACTTACACTAAAAACATACTGCACCATTAATCCACAAAAAATGCTAACAAACACGTGTTTCTTGATGTCCAAAGAGCACATGTTGAATATTGTTCACTTGTTTCTTAACGGACCGTCCTCGTAGATAAACGAAAAAGAATGAACTCTTCTAAAAGATCTTCGAGATTTATATGTGCAAGTAGCTAAGATTAAGTAAGAAATGTAATCAACACTTCATTCTCAAGACTTTCTGAATGAAAGATTTTTTAAAGAGGGAGAAATTAAGTAATTTTGTAAAACTATTGGAGATGAAACAATTTGATTTTTTATTAGGTTTGAATTTTTATCTAGAAAGTGCAAGGTTAGAAAAATAATTATTAATGGTCGGCAAAAATTATATGGATTTATATAAAAATCACTTTGGACTAAATAAAAATCTTTATACAGCAAGTGACATAAACGTAGGACATATATTGTCTTGGAATTAACTCGATTAAGGCCCTTACCTGTATAGAAAAATTCACCCCAATGGAGTTAAAGTTTTTAAATTGAAAAAAAAATTGTTTTGTTGTTACCCTAAAATGATTTGACGTATTTTATGAAGATTTATTCAAGTTATTTAGAAAGTAACAAGAATAAACCTAGCAAGCTAACAGTATCCAAGTGGGCGGCATCAAACTCTGCACAACCTAATCTTTTAATATTTATCCATTTTAAATTAGATATTTGAAACGACAAACTTGGCACAAAGTTGTTAGATCACTTCAACCCTGTTTATATCCATATCAACGCAATAAAATTGTCGTTAACTACGATTGCTTCCGCTTGCTACAAAATTTGGGGTTTTCCTTCTACCATAGTTTGAAAAGACCCTTGAATAGTATTATTAATAACAAACCACCCTAATTGTGTACTTGAAAAGCTTGTCCCTGTATCAGTCGGTACACACTAGTTCGCTCCGGCGGTCAGATTTTAATCCTCGACCCGAAAACATGAGAGGTAAATTCGCTCCGGCACTAAATTTTATAAGGGGTGATTGGGTTTACTCAGTTAAAAAGTAACAATTAGAATCAATATACTTTTTTTTCGGTGGCAAAAATTACAGAGTCTTGGATTGGCCTCAGAGTATTCCAAAAATTCTGATATTGGAAATTACCTAACATATATTTTTGGGCTACCATTTTTGAACCCAGATAGGGTTGGGGATTGTTTTGCTACTGATTTGGCTGCGATAATGCCAAACACAGAACCTATAGTAAAATTTTCGGATTATCTGGTAGATAATTATATTGCTGAAGATGCATCATTTCCTCCTTTGTTTTATTCTCCACATATATTTCAATTTTTAGAGGTTTTAAAAAATATTCAAATAGACACTTATATAAAGATAAAAAGCCTAATTTTACCAAAAAAAGTATATCGCAGAGAAGCTCGTTTGGGGAAAAAATTTGTAGAGAAACAAATTTCTCTATTAAACCAAAATGACAACGCATATACTATATTTGATTTTGTGAAAATAATGTCTCATATGTATAAGCGGCTAGAAAAACAGTTTTAAAATAACTGGTATTTTTGTTTTAAAATAACTGTATTTTTAGTTTTAAAATAACTGTATTTTTAGGAATAGCTCAAAATATACTTAAAATGGTAAATCATTAATAATTCTACAAATAAAATCATCTTTTATATTTTTTTATATTCCATATAATCCATAATCTACCTGGACGCGGCAGGTAAACCGGAGCGAATTAGTATAGTACCTTTGGAGCGAATTCGTATACGATTAACAATAAACGATTATTAATGTGCCGAGTTTCGATATTTTAAACAGGTATCTTTTAAGCTTTGTGCCGAGATTGACTATTTTTATTTTGTATAGCTGATCCATGTACCGAGCTTGTATTACCCCATCCAAGTAGCTCAGCTACGGACAGACGGACATACAGGCGGTTGTAAAGTTGACTTAGGTCACTGAAAATAGTAGGTGGGTAAGCTAAGGTGACCAGCTATCGATTGTCGAAAACAGAGTTCCAAAAATCGAAAACGTTCTCGACTTATTGCTTAGACAGACAGACAGACACGCACAGACACATCGACAGGCAAACAGACAGACAGACAGACAGACGGACGGACGGACATTGTAAAGTCAATAAGTTTTTAAGGTTTTTCTAGGGGTTGTATTCCAGTCAACTATGTTTTTTGTGCGTTAAACTTTAGTACAGCGGGAAACCTCTGGATTAATACCTCTATTTTGTTATTTATAACATTGTTTGACTAACATTATTTAAATTTAATATAAGTACATAATAAATTAAAAAAATACGTTTTATTAAATGTTGTACTCAAAAAGTATAAAATGTCCTATACATAAAATGACAGAACTAGAGTACGAATGGACGGTATCGGTGACGCAAGAAGCAGGTATAGGTTGTATATTAAATATATATGGGATTTTTAATACAAATCGCGATGCACGTCATAGACCATTTATTATGTCAGGATGCTGCAGTGTTGCCTGCTTGTCAGAATAGTCGTTGATTGTAGGAATTTTCGAAAATGTAAGGTTATGTTGTTTGGCTTTGTTATTATTTTAAATGTATATATTATATTCAATTATTTTGAAATAAATAAAAAAGAAACATAAAAAAGGTAGCAAACTGTTTATTTTTATTAAAATAAAACAATGTTTTGTTTAAAAAAACACATATTTTTATTTAAAAGGAACAATTCAACTACTAATATTCGTAATTACTAAAAAAAATAAATCTTTTCTCCTAATTCAAATTGAAATCACTTGAATCACTGTCATTGCTGTTAGGATTAATTATAATTGGATTAATTTCCATTCTATCAAAAACTCTGTACTGTATTAACGAAGATACAAGCTCCTTACAGTGACTATTTCGTTTTTTTGACATTTTGTTGGTATGTAGAAATACACGACAATAATCAACTTATTCGCACTATTTTTGTTTTGAAAAAAAAAAACAGTTTTTTTATGAGTATAACTGGCAAAGCACAAAAATAAAGACAATATTATAAAATTACGAAAAAGAGGAGAAAAGTCAATCAACTTGTTGACATAACCTAAATCAGTTATCACTAATAGGTGAAAATTTTCAATAGACCTATCCAAGATGCTGTCAGATGAAATTCAAAATGGCCGCTGGTAGACACACAAATCCATGTCTTTCATGTAGTTAACATGAATAGAGCAGTTTAATTGCAGTTTATTTTAAAATACGAAACTGTTGGAGCTTAAAACGGACATTTTAATTTAGAATAGTTGTGACTGACTACTCGGGATGCATTATCGATATTTAATAAAGTGACAGTGTACATAAAAAACAGTGTTTATAGAAACTATAAAACATGCATACTACTTGTTCTGAAGTCAATTGTAGGAGTCGAAGAGGTCGGAAATTGTTGGATTTTATAGAATACCTAGTGAACTACATTTTTCACACAAACCAGAACGGAATTATCTCTCAAAAACCAGGAAAAATATTTATATGCTGACAAACATTTGTAGACCTTGCCTTATTCTTTAGTGTAAAAACTTTGTGTGTGAACCAAATATTATAAAATGTGGAAAGCAGTCACTGATGGAAAGTCATCTTCTCGAGTATTGTATTTGTTTTTTAATTTGCTTACCATCCCTGTTAAGTAATTATTTATACTGTCATTTAAGCTGTTATTTTTTTTATTTTCTGTATGTATTTTATTCTGTTATATATATATACCTGTTAACGTCAATTTAATTTGTTTATTACATCTGTTCTATAGTTGTGTGTAAATCTGTTTGAACAGTAAGAAATAAAGAAATTATTCATGAGTGAAAGGATCAATACCCTCTTATAACTTTGATTTTTTCTTATATCTTATGGCAATGTCTTTACTTTTACTGTCTAAGATCAATAAATAATCACTCGTATCGGAAAAAGCAATTATTTTTATTTCAAATCCCTTCTAAAAGCACAAAATACTTAAAATAAACTTCTAACACATGCAAAATGCAGTAAAAATACAATTTGTGTGTCTACCAGCGGCCATTTTTTATGACATTTGGTCACGTGTTCTGGATTGCCTTATTTACAACTGACAACAGCGCATCAAGGCTTACCAATTACTAAAATGTCATTTCTTCTCTATAAATACGAGTTTCATTGGCGTACAAAATGTCAAAATTATTTAATAAAAAAATATGGTTTTTTGAGTACTCCACATATTTTATAAACATTAGGTATATTATCAAGAATAAGACGTAATAAGCTAATATAATTCAGTTCATTCTAAAATTATCAGACTAATAACAATTGCATTTTTCGGTTTTCAGTACTGTAACTACGTTCATGGATACTCGTGAAAATTCGTTGGTTTCGGATTATTTTATATATTTAGGGAAATTTTAATTAGTTGGTAGTACCATAATGAAAGAATGACATCACTTGTGACGTACATCGGGATTTGTATTAAAAATCCCATATATCCATAAATCATGCGGAGGTAAACTTTCCACTTATAATCCTATGGACTTGCTGCGAATTTAGACAGTGTCGTAGCTAGAGGTTTGGGAGCCCCGGGACCGCAAGTGATGGGGGCCCTCTTTATCTGTCCCTTACCTCTACACCATTTTCATTTAGCAATCTTTTTTTAATAGCGTTATTTATTTTTTTCTCGTTAATTGAAAAGAAGATACTTTAAAACAGACAAAGCACACCTTGACTTTTTCTACCGAGTTTAATATACAATTTACAGAATTCACAGTAAATTGAATTATATTATCAAATTATGTTATGAATTGTTTATTAGAGTGGACCAGACAGAAACAAAAAAAAATACAGAAAAAGAATTTTTTTTTTGTCCGGGACCGTTCTTTGCAACCGGATTCACTGCAGCCTCGTGGGCTTATTGCGTTATCTCCCGTCTCTTTGTCTACTGCACCCAGTCCATCAACCTTGTTCCTTGTACTAGTTTGTACAGGTTCTTTAATGGCTGTTTGCAGTAGTCTTCTGGATCCATTTTTGGTTTTCCATAAATTCTTTGCCTTCTGTGATCCAGCGCCTCACAGTCGCATAGTATGTGGAGTGCATTCTCGGTCCCTTTATTGCATTGTCTGCATTTAAGGTCGCCGTTATATAGCCCCATTTTGTTTAGATGCTCTCTGGTGGGAAGGTGTCCCGTGAGGAGCAATGTGGTAGTTTGTAGTTTATTTCTACTCATTGAAAGCAGTTCTTCAGTTACGTTCCTTGACGGTTCTTTTATAAACTTTTTCCCGTGTAGAAGTCCGGGTACATTGTCCCAGTAGAATTTGTGTTTTTGCTTGATCCAGTCTTTTATATGGTTCCTAAACGTACGTTTTGGTACTCCCATCGTGGTTCTGGAGCAATTAATGGGGTGGACGACCCGCTTCTTGCGGGCTCGTCAGCCTTTTCGTTTCCAGCGATAACTTTATGACCCGGTACCCACGATAAAGTTACTTTATTGTGGGTCGCCAGTTCCCTAAGTTCTTCACTACATTCCCATACCAGTCTAGATGTCACCTTTGGGTTCCTTATGTCCTTAAGGGCTGCTTGACTGTCTGAGTAGATTATGATTATTTTCCCATCGTGGGCTCTCATATTACTATGTCTCGCACATTCGAGTATTGCATAGACCTCTGCCTGGAATACAGAGGTATATTTTCCTAGAGAGAAACTCTCTTGGTACTTATTCTGTTCGCAGTATATACCAGCTCCAGTTCCCCCTTCAGTTTTTGACCCGTCTGTGTACCAGCTAATTCCGTTAGGGTTTGTCCTGAAATATGTGCTTGTATTCAACTCATTCCGATTCTTAATTATTATTCTCAGATCTTTGTTGAAGCTGTATTTAGCAGTCATGTGGTCTGACCTCATGCCAAGCATGTTGCCTCCCACATGATCTAGCTTAGTGTGTCCCAATCTATGATTTCCTTCGTAGAATGGTAGGTCCTCTAGCCGTCGTAGAGCCATTCTAGCCTCCCTCATTATAACGAATTGTAATGGTGGGAGGTCAAGAAGAGTTTCCAAAGCAGCTGCGGGTGTTGTTTTTATGTTCCCCGCTATTCCCAAGCAGGCAAGTCTTTGTATCTTGCCCAGTTTGGAGACAGCGGTCCGTTGTTTTATCTTTGGCCACCAGACTAGAGATGCGTATGTTACCATGGGCAACACTACCATATTGTTCAACCAATGTACCATTTTTGGATTGAGTCCCCATGTTTTCCCATACGTGCGTCTAGCTATCATTAAAGTAGCAACCGCTTTCGTATGTATTTTTTGAATCTGAAGGTTCCAGGTAAGTTTCGGGTCTAGCATTACCCCAAAATACTTTACCCCTTCCTTCAGATTTACCTCTTCACCGCGAAGCCATAGTGGGCTAAGGCCCTCTAAATTCCTTCTGTTGGGGAATGCTATTATATTGGACTTGGAGAGGCTGATTTTCAGACCCTCATGCTCTGTACGAGTTTAACGGCGTTTAGGGCCATCTGAAGTCGTTCCCTAACCGTAGTGTTGAATTTTCCCTGGGATAATATGACAAGGTCATCTGCGTATCCCAGTGTTTTGTGTCCTTCTCGTTGAAGGATTCTCAGCAGTCCATGTATTACCAGATTCCATAGCAGAGGAGAAAGGACTCACTGCTTAGACAAACAGACAGACACACACAGACAGACAAACAGACGGACGGACGGATATTGTAAAGTCAATAAGCTTTTAAGGTTTTTCTGAGGGTTGTAATCCGAGCAACTATGTTTTTTGTGCGTTAAAATTTAGTATAGCGGGAAATGCCTCCATTTTGTTATTTGTAAAATTGTTTTACTAACATTATTTAAATTTAATATAAGTACATAATAAATAAATAAAAAACAAATACGTCTTTATTAAATTTTGTACTCAAAAAGTATAAAATTTTGTCCCATATTTTATGATATGTCAGAACTAGAGTTCGAATGGGTGGTATGGGAGACGCAAAAAGCAGGTATAGGTTGTATATTAAATATATATCCATAAATCAAGTAGAGGTAAACTTTCCACCTATAATCCTATAGACTTGCTGCGAATTTAGACAGTGCCGTAGCTAGAGGCTAGGGGGCCCCGGAGCAACAAGTGATTATGGGGGCCTCGGGGCCACAAGTTTTTAAATTCGTTTTTTTTTTATTTTCGTACACACTGTGACCTCCCACCACCTGGCCTGTTTATCTCATGAAAAAGGCGAGTTACAAAGTAACAGACCGATGGCCATTTCGGTAAGAAACTTCCGTACTCATCTCAAAATATACCTTATCGTCTAGTATTGTTAAGTTAGGACCCACGTTGTGTTTAATAATCGTAGTAATAATAATAGAATTATTATTATTTATTGTAATAACCTCAGACAATTTTTTAAAGTTTGGTGTCAAGTGAACATAAATCAAAACACAAAAATCTCAAGAAAATATTTATTCATTAAGAAAATTTACTGAAGAATAATGGCGCCATTTAGCATAAGAGGTATAGGGAAAACCGGACAACCGGAAAACCTAAGCACTATCGTAATGAATGTATTAATTATAAATTATCCCATTGTGTTGACAATAAATAAATTGTAAATAGCCTTTGTTGAGCTTCTAAAAACTAGATCCAACGGATACCCACTAATGGGACATTTATGTTATGTTACAAATGCCTTTATTTTTTAGTTATAAAATGGTATAACCGTACCAGACATGCCTTGTTTACATTGTTGTATACAATGTTTTGAAGTCGACACATCTTGTCTCTTCTCATGACATTTCTGGTGCGGGAAAGTGTTTACAATTTAAATAATTTAATAAAACTTTAGAAAAAGTTAATAAATCTTCAAAAAATGGCTCGGCAATTTATGAAAACACTCGAAGAGTTACTAACTTAGCTATAATGTTTACGGACTTTAAGACAAGGTTGGAAAATTGATGTCTAATAGCGTTGTCTGAATACAGACAACGTTAATAGTAAATGGTCTAAGATATAGGTCCGCATCTAAATAATGTTTTTTCTATTATGACTTTCACTTCCTTTTAGTTTTCCAATAATCTCTCTTACTTTTTTTTGGCACTAGATTTAGGTGATATCCGATCCCCGGCTCATTTTTTTTTGGAATATTTCCTTTACATAAAACCTGAGCTATATGATTGATTCGATCTTTTATTAAATTAGCACATTCCATAAAATGTGTAGCATACCCGAATTTTTTTCTGGGCGCTCTATTGGATAGAAAATAAGGGAATATCCAAATTGCGGACCAAATAGGCAGGTACTAACTATTTTCCAGTTTATGTAGGCAAAATTGCGGACCAAAAATTACAATAATATTTAAAACAACTAACCTAACCTAAGTATATACATAAATTTAGTATGCATGTACTCTTTTTATATTTAACATAAATTTAAGAAATTCGAGTCTAGAAATAGCACCAGAAATATACTGATTAATTTTCGATTCTAAGAGGTACTGATGGCTTTTTGTTTTTTTGAAAGTTTTTACAGGTTTATTCGAATCTCGTAGTTTAGTGTATGTGTCTGTTTGCATATTTTTAAGAAAATCCAAAAAAATATATAAAGCAGGATGTTTAGAATAAAAAGATAATAACGGTCCGCAATATTACCATCCTAGAAATCAGGTAATCATTTATTAAGAGGAGGATTTACCTTGCGACAAAATAGTATGTGCAAGGGTTTCGCTTTACTCGTCCTACGCGTTTGTTTTTTATTTTTAGTAAAAGAAAAAAATATATTTGTATTGGAGAAGATCTAATCTGTGCTCCTCTGTAGCTACATTTTGAAAATTTGGTTTCATTTTTTTTCAAAAAAAATCCAAAAATTGTTCATTTTAGACATTTTTCTAAATTTTTTTTACAAAAAACGAAGTAAAATATTCAAAAAGTAGCTGCAGAGGAGCACAGATTAGATCTTCTCCAATACACCTATATTTTTTTCATTCATTAAAAATAAAAAACAAACGTATAGGACGAGTAAAGCGAAACCCTTGCAACTGAAGATTTTGCTCCAAGGAAGTGGCGCCACCGTTAGAATTTAGGGAACACAGCTTGTAAATTGAAATAAAATAAATTCTCTTGTTAGCAGAGTTTTACGAGGGTAAACAGTATGAAATAAATTTAAACTTAATTATAGAGTTTATAATTTTTCGGACAATATTTTTCTTTTAATTAATCAAAATAATTTTATTATTTGGATGACAATTTTTGTTTTTATGAACTACAATTTTCAACATGAAAATTACAATAAAACTAATTTTACTCATCATTTTTAAAATTTTACAGGAGTTTAACAACATATAATAAGTATTTAATTAATTTATTTAGTAAGTTAAAATTCAGATTTAATTTACAAATGTATTGGTACTTTTACACATCGCACGGTTAATAAGTAGTAAAAAATAATAAGATATATTCTAGCTACCCAACATTGGCATATCGGCATCATTTGACGGTTTAATTACCAACAATCGGTATGTTTTGAATGCAAAGAACTTTGTCAGCAAAAATCAGTGGTGGTGGGGGTGTGATATTTTGTCGGTACTTACTTTGGGGATAAAAGTTTAAGTTAGACTATTTTTGACACATTTTGTTATTAGTTTGATCTTTCTTAGAGATAAGTGTGGTGATTTTAGTGTTCTGATTATTTCGATTCTTCAACTATTAATTATTGTTCTCGTGAAGTGAAGGGGCTATTATTAATATCAATTAGGATATTTAAAAATGCCCCGTAAAAGACTAAAAACTCGTTTATTCACATCGTCAAAGCGATTATCAAAACGAAATAGGATTTGCTGGATAAAAAAAGTAAGTGTAAAAATATTTATTAAATCAACGGATTTAATTACAAAAAAAATTAGTGGTCGTGTGAGATGAGGCCATTCCGAGATGCGGTCAGTGGGAGATGCGGTAACTTTTTTTTCATACCTGCACGGACTAGAAGATGCGTTCACATCAACCGCAGACAATAAAAATCAGATTAAAAATAATAAAGAGGGGGTGATCCCACCCAACTTTCCGAACACTCCTAGTAGAGTAATTATTTAATCAATTATTTTAGTTTTTAGGTACATTAATAAAGTTAGTTTAAAAAAAATTAAAAAAATCAAATTTTTTATCAATAATTACCCTTATCTTTGAGTTTTTTACCTATTTACATTTTTGGATATATAACTTCTACAAATATTTTTTTAATTCAAAATTTAACTAAAAAATTAATTTAATAACATAAAAGTTATTTAAAAATTAAAATAAAAACTAGCGGCGAAATTCGAAAAAGTAAAAACAAAATTTGTAGGAAATTTTATGTTCTACAACTTTGATAACAAGTAATTTTTCATAAAAATGCATTTTAAAATAAATTCAAATTACCCCCTAATTCGCTTCGTGCATTTTAAACAGACCCCAATTTCTATTCGAAGCTTATGTTTCATTTTTAAATTCCTTTCACATTTTAATTGTTTATAAACAAAAACGGAAATACCTATAATACCATTATATGTATAACTGAAGATTTTATGATCCCATTATTTGTTACTATGCAGAAATATGAATTTTCACAAGAAAATTTTACTTTCACGTTATATGTAACACTTTTTTGTTACTAAAATGTGACGGACATTAATTGTACAAATGAGGAGAAATTGATAATACGTTTTTTGTGTCTTCTTTTAGCCCCGGTGTTCGATATGTAAAGCAAATTGGTTCGTATCAATAAAAATTATAAGTTAGCAACAAAATGTTTATTCTGAGTGACTTTTGCAAATAAATATAAGGCGCTTCATTTTTCACAGAAAAATTATCACTTATTAATTCCATTAAGTTAATAGGAACTAACAAAATTATCGCGATAGTCTCCCGTTGCTGTAAGCAACGTAAACAAAAAGGAGCCTTCTAATTGGTTGAAAATAAATTTATGAAATTCTCAGTGTAATGTTGACATGATTCGGTGAATATGTTTCATATGACACAAAATGACAAAATTTGATTAGTTGTTAGAACTGCCAAAAAATTTTCATAAAAATTAACTGATTAATTTTTGTTTTTTGTAATTATGGACAATAATAGTGAAAATATTATAAGACTTAATACCTGCTTGATGAACTGGAGATAACCAAAGAAAAAGAATTAACAATTATTAAACGGAATTTTTTAAAATTTCATCAATATTAAAGAAAATACTAATTCACTAAATATTTTTAATAACTTTAAAAATATTTTAAATGAGACACAAATACAAAATTAGATAACATTATTATAAGTAACTACATAAAACTATTATATTCGGAACTCAGTTTTACATAGTGCAATAAATGTATTTCATTATTATCTAATTGCCTAATTTTTTATAAAATAATTTGCCCGTTTTGGGTTTTAGAATTCGAGATTTTTTGTTTACAAATATTCTGAATTTGTATATATGTCTCGCATTGATAATTTTCAAAACAGAAAGTACGTACGTAATACAATTTTAAATAAAATAATCATATTTTCTGAAAAACACATTTTGACCCAAAGATAAATGTAATATCGAGCCCTCCGGACGACCCAATTATTCATTAGGTAAACAATCATTACTACCTTTATTTTATAAGGGGATTACCGGACCAAACGATGTGTACCCTAATAGAGGATCCGAAAGAGTAAAAAGTACTATGTGTTTGAATTATTTCCTAATTTTAAAATAATATTTGTAGAAGTTATAGCCAAACAAGTAATTAATTATGGCTCAAAATCTTGTAAAAATTATCATTCATAATTAATTTATTGTATAAATTTATTTTTATAAATAAATATTTTATTTATTTAATTTACTTATTTATATTAAAGCCAAAACTATCGTAAAAATGTAACTATTGTGATAAATCCAGTCGATACAATTCCACCAACTTTTATAGCTACCCTGGTAGAGACCGAGAAACGTGGTCAAAAGGGATAAGACACGCCCCCTATCATAAAATATGCTTCTTCCCACCACACCGTTGCCCCTCAGGTGTATCTGTTCGTCAAGTAAATCATGCTCTTAACTAGTAATTTTATTAAGGTTGATCCTTATTTTTGGAGCGCAATTTGGCTACAATTTTTATCTACCTGACGATTTGGTCCGCAACTTTAGAAAGCCGGAAAGTAATATACCGTAAAAATTACGACTCCTGGACCGGGTCCCTTTTATAGGTCTTTGTCTCTCAATTGGTTTCACACATATATGTAGGTCCATTTTGATGGCAACTCCTCTTATAATTAGTCATATTAGGATTTCATCTACATATCTAAAAAAGAAAACATAACTCAATGTTAAAAAGCATATTATTTTAATTTATATTTATGCTTTTTCTGCTTCTACCGCTTTGTTTCATTTGTATATAGTTGTAATATTTTTTTGCTGAAAAGAGTGAGGCCTCGTGGGCTTATTGTGTTATCTCCCGTCTCTTTGTCTACTGAATCAATTAATCAATATAATCGTTTCGATTCTATTGACCATTTTGATAATTTGAGTGAACATCATTGTGCCTTTGTATGTCATCCTCATACTTTATGTGTGGGTTGCCGGGCAAGGTACACCACCTTCGTTACAGATTATATTTACTGTTTTTAATTTTGGTACTCTTTTTGAATAGAACAACCAACAATTAATACTTTTCACCAAGATTTCCAATCTTTATTCGCATCACAACTATTTATTTAATATATAAGTCACCTCTTACCAAAACCCCTGCGCGTTATTCTTGGTGAATTAGTTTGAAAATTTTTCGTTTTGGATGTTTTTTTAATGACTTCTTATAATAGTAGCTTTTGTTCCATGGCATTAGTAGTTCTTTTATTTTTGATGAGGGGATTCATCATACAAAAATAGTGGAAACAGAAACTTGACCTAAAGTAATATCTCACAATGATCCCTGATCTAATAACGCACAGAACTACTAATCTAGAAATTGCGATGTTGTCAAATTCACTTCACAACGCGAATGAAAAAGTTCGCACATATCTCTACGAAGAGAGGTCAAGAATAAAATTTTGAGAAAGTGTTCGCGTATTGATCATTCGTAACTATGCGCATTCCTACAACTGCGAAAGATGTCAAGAATACCGTTCCTGAACTACAAAAACTGTTGGAATAGGACACTGTTCGCTGACGTCACAACATGGCGGTTATCAGTGATCGGTGAGCAAACAGGAGCATTCTCCATAAGATTATTGAGATTGTCGATGTTCTACAAAAGCCTATATGCATTAGACATTTATTGATTACGTTGTGATTGCTGTTTCATTCCGCATAAGGTAAATTAATTGCAAAGTTCCGTTAATCTCTGATAAGCATCATTTTCCAGTCTGAGGACACGGTGTCGCACGTAAACGGGACACAAATTTTAAGTTTGTTCGATTCCCATCCAACCATCATGACATAACAGAGCGTGCTAGAGAATAGAGAAGAGCGACATGCTATGTTGGTAGCTGTGTAAAACAACGGAATCGCACGGTCGTGATTTTTCAGCATATATAGTATGCGTTATGCAGTATAAATAAGGAAATATAGGGAGGTATTATTATTATTATTTACAACGTGCATTTTTATTGAATAAAAGTTTTCCAATATATTGTTTTTCTTTAACTACCTATCAAAAATACCTCTTTTTATAATATTGTTTGTATCGATAACCCTATTGAGTTACTGCCAGATCACTACCAGCGATGTAACCCATATTTCAGATTGAATATTCTCCGAACCATAATGTAGAAATATATAATGCGATTGACACAGTACGCTTCTGCGTAACATCGACAATATATTTTGGAAAAATATATGATAGAAGTTGTTATTTAGGGATGGTATAAACGTCACCCCGACGTGAACAACGAAAGATGGAAATTTTATCAGCTGTTTCAGTGGATACGTATTTAACCTTTGGCTCAGGGACTATAAGAAGTTGGCGAATTAAAATGTGAAAACACTTATTCTGATTAATTGATGAGAAGTCAAAATAAATCCAAACGTAGAAAAGAGTTGGTCGTTTATGATGGTAGATGTAAAAATTGATAGACGCCGAAATATTTAGCGTCGGTTCGAAGACGTCGCGACGTTGAATGACATCGAATATTGTAACTTTTGCTAATGGCGTTCGTAGTTTTAATTTGTGCGAATGGACTGGGTTTTGAATAAATAAAACCCAACTGTTCTTGAAACTATTGGCGCTAGATACAAGATTTTCGGTGACGTTGTTGGTAGTTCGAAATTTGATTTTTGACTGATCTTTTCTCCCGCTTTCACCCACGTTTTTATGCCGAGTTTGACTAAACATTCCTCGTCATAATGTTCTGTGGTACCGTGTACTATTTGTTTTTCTGTAAACACAGACATCTAAAGTATCTTGGGAAAAATGCAAACGAAGACAAAATAAAATATAATTAAAAATAATGAGTTTTGACAATCTACACTCAAACAGATCAAATGGGTTGAGAAATCAACAAAGTCTAAGGGGAACCAAAACATGTTAAATATAATGGGTTTTGGTTATCTCTCTAAAATTTCTTAAAAAATAATTCAATAAGACGGAACAAAACACCATTAAAAATCTAGAAAAAATAATAATATGATATACAGGGGGTTGGTTGGTCACCCTGTATAAAAATTTTAAAAATGGCTTACAAAACATGGCGAATGCGCAAATTGGCATGCAGTGTATTAATAAAATGCAAATATCGACCAAACGGCTAATTTTATCGAATTCGAACAAGAGTATCTTTTCGTTAGCTTAAGGTATGAGAAAGCCGTTTTTAACATTTTTATACAGGGTATGTCATCGATACAAATATTTTGGACCCTTAACTGTTACGACAAGTACGTCCCTGTCTTTAAGGCAATACTGTGAATCTGTTTACACGTCTAAAATAAGCATACACGTACATTATAATCATACAGAAAATTTTATAAAGATCGAATAAAAAGTACGAAAAGGAAAAATAAAAAACGAATTTAAAAATCCAATTTTGGAGGCCCATAATTCGAAAACGAAGGACCCTGTTAAAAAATTTTTTTTTAAAGTACCAACATTATTTTAGCTTAAGCTATAACCTCTCGACTTTTTTTCCATTAGTGCCGGGACGTAAAGTATTTGTTTAAAAACGTAACAATTTATAAATAACTGCACAAGAAGAGTTTTAGATTAAAAGTTATCAGTGAAAACTTAGGGTTTATTTTACACGAACTTAGGTTTAGTAACTTTTTTAGAAGCAAAGACATTGATTATTTTGTTAAAGTTGATTTCTTGAGCTCTATCATTTTCAACTTCAGTCTTAAAAATAAACGTTCGGCATTAGCAACGGTCACAAGAACTGTTAAGTACATAGTACATGAACGAATTATAAATCTTAGTATTCATAACTGTTGAAAGAATACTAGGCTGCGAACGTGTTAAATTAATTCCAGGATTTCGAAGGACCAAACTTCTTGGGTGGAAGTTAAACCAATATGAATGTTTAAATAAAAACAGTATTTGAAATTGGAATTTTTTTATACCATTTTTTCCAAGTACGAAATATGAACAGCAAAATCATAAAGCACATTAAGTTAAATAATGAAAACGAAACATGAATATTTAAATTTTACTCAATCATTTCACTCACTGTGAAAACTATTTACATTTTTTATAATGAAAAATCAGAACATTTTTTGGGTGTGGTTAATTACCCACCATTTTATTCATATGAAGAAACTTTTTTGCTCTAGTAATTGCATGACTGACTTGATTCAATGTCTGAGAGAGAGTGTTCTCAGAATTTTAACGAAGAGGAGGGTTGATGGTTTTTTATTGGTAGGAGACATGTGACGTAGTATGTAAATAACCTTGAATTAAGTATCGTAGCGGGAAGAAACATATCTATATTTTTTATCTCTTATAATGATGAGATAATATAAGAGAAAGATAAGCTTGCATAGCAACAGTCGCTTATGTATTTTATCTTTGTTAACTGTATTTTGCAAGTAGACGGAAAAAAGTCTGAGAGAAAGACGAAATAATATTGTGTTGATTTTAAATCTATTTTTAGATTATAAAATATTAAAATATACAATAATGGACATTAATATGAACTGGAAGATTAATATTATTAATTTTAAACGAAATATGAATTAGTTTGTATTTTCTGGATAATATTTTAGTGAAATTTATCCAATACATGCTGTTTAAACATCAGGGTAAGTAGGCGAAAGTGAGCTGTGATCAATTATCAACAGATTTGGAAATTCCTTGACGCTGCTCATTTTCTTAAATTTATCATTAAATGAAGTCTTGTCTGAACATATCTTATGTTAACGACACATTATCCGGAAATCTTCTATCAAAATCAACTGCTTTTTGATGGACCACTTTTTTACTTGCGTTGACAAGAAATTCAGGTCGAATTACTTTATAATTGTTAAGAACGTCTTTTATACCCTGAAAATAGTTATCTATTCGAGTAAATAAAGTGCCGATCATTGGGTAGAACACTGTTACTTTAATACAAGATTCTGGCTCTTGTGACCTCTCGTCTTCACATAACTCATCAAAATCTTTTTTTTACCTTCCTACTCCTGTTCTGACGAAATTCTTGAGATATTCCCCAACGTCTACAAATCTCTGAAGCCTCAGACACTACTTCTCCAAATCTTCCACGCATCTCCCAGTAACTCGTTTGCAGATAGCAGGCCTACGGTCTCATATTGCAGAGACTTTGATACGATGTTAAGGGATTATGAAACTTCGCATTGTATTACTAGGAGTAATACAAATATGAAAGATTCATCTCTTTCGTTGTTTTGCTAGTCAGATTTAGAGGGCAGAGTTATCTCATTACGTCACAGAACATGTTTAAGGGCGCTTACTGCAGGCGAGTTTTTTTTTTCAAGCTCAAATTCATCATTGGTGCCTGTCATATGACGTCATAGATGGTTAGCGATGAAAGTGAGAGTTATGAATAAAAGAACGGCATTTTTGCATTCGTGTCATTTGTCATTTGGGAGGATTGTTTTGCCATTTTTTTTATTATCGAAAAATGGACAATTTAATTAAAAATAGTGGCGCACTCATTGCATCGAAAAGTAGATGGAGTAGCTCATCGGATAGTTCCGATTCCGATGATGAATTAATTATTTTGGCAGCTAGAAGAGAGAGACTTAAAATTATAAATTACGTTCAAAACATTGCATTACATTATGATGTTGTAGATTTTAGGTCGCATTTTAGATTAAATGAAGTCGATGTTGAGGTAAAATTACAGGTGTAAGAGTGTTTTTGCAATTAAATTACCCATCTATATATTTAGCAACTCTGCCAAGAACTAAATTTTGAAAGAAGAATCAGACTTCCTGGGAGACCACCACTAAAACCTTTAGATTCAGTACTACTTAAATTGTGGGTACTGGCCAACCAAGAATCATTTAGAGGAATAGCAGATCGTTTTGGACTGAGCAAAGGTCATTGTCATCAAGTTTATATTAAAATCTGCAAAAAAATATGTAAACTTAGAGAAATCTACATTGTTTGGCCAACAGCAGAGCACATAGAAACATGCGTGCAAAATTTGATTGGGTGTATTGATGGGACCCACATTAGTCTATAAAAGGGAACAGACGAGACAATTCATTTTATAACAGAAAAGGGTACACATCCATGATTATGCAATGTGTCTGCAACAGCAAACTTGAATTTACAGATGTATATTGTGGATGGCCAGGTTCAGCTCATGATTCCCGTGTATTTATGAATTCTCCCATTTATAATAAAATGGATACAGAAGAACTTATAACGGAAGGGTACCATTTATTAGGAGATTCAGCCTATCCATTAAAAACATTTTTAATGGTACCCTTCAAAGATAATGTTCATTTGACCAGGTGTCAGAAAAAATTTAACCGAATACTAAGCAGTTCGAGGGTTGTCATAGAAATTACATTCGGCAGGCTCAAAGAGGTTTTTAGAAGATTAAAATATCTAGATTTAAGTAATTATGAATACTTCAAATTTATTGTTATAGCTGCTTGTGTACTCCATAACTTTATATTAAAAAATAATATACCAGTAGATTATAATCCTCCAGATGTTCAGGAAAATTCAGATGACCTTAATCAGGCTTATGATGGTACCGAGATGGCCAGGGCGAGACAAAAACGCACTGATATAATAAATTCATTCACATAAATTGTTTTAAATAAATAGATGTATAATCTCAATTATTTTTTATTCTTTACAGGTACTTCATGAATGATTTTTAAAATCATTGTATTAAAACATTATTAGTATTGAAGTGAAATTCCTAATAAACTCAAGAATATATATGATAAATAAGCATAATAAATAAAAAATAAATTCAAGAAAAAAATGCTTTATTAAATCTTTGAACAAACTATGGGTAGCACATACAAAAACATCAGTACATTCTAAGTCTACTCTCTCTTGTCAATGGAAGGCATTGAAAATGCACCATTTGGTAAACATAATTATGTATCCAATTAATTTGGAATTAATCTTTTACTTATTTTAAAGAAACATATCAAATTATTTTAAAGAAAAGTAATCAAATTTGACTAAAATAAAAAAAACAGCCAAAGAATGTAATCAAATTTCATCAAAAAAAAAACTAAATAAAAAATAACATTCATTACACAACTAGTCTGGATTCAGTCAGAATCAGAACTATTGTGTCTCTTTTTAGAATTAGATGCCCGAATTGCTTCGGCTAAATTGTTCATTGCGCTTATTTCTCTTCCCTTGAGTTCTTTTTTTCTTCCCAAATGGATTCCATTTTTTGAGCTTTATGAAATAAGTATTCATTTAAACAAATTTTATTTATTTTTAATTCTTTTTCTACCTTTTTGTCACTGAATTTTAGCTTTTGCGTATTATTATCTTTTTCGATTTTTAAAGTTGTTTCCAATGATGTCGAAAGCAATAATTCATTGGGAGCACTTGACTGCTTTGTACCCAGAACCTCGTCAAATATCTTAAAGTACTCCCAAGTAATTTTGGATTCTCCCGTCATCTTGTGCCTCTTATCTTTGTTGAATCGATAGGTTTGTAATAAATTCTGCCACAATTTTGTTTTTTTGCAGGTAGGCATATTATATTTGTCCTCCTGTCCTAAGCGGTAATCCAACAATAATTTGATAGCTTCGTCTGTCCATTTAAAATGTTCCTTTTTATTACTAGGTTCTGGTTCACTTGGCTCATTCTGGTTCAGATCTGAGGACTTGGACCCTAACTCATTCTTACTACTACTAAAATTATGGTTTCTATTATCTAAGGATTTCATTAAGTTTTGCTGGTATTCAAGTTTTTTGAAACATTGTATTAGTTTAGTGGCATCTGAAACAAATTTTTACATAAAATTCTTTTCTTACCCATCTTAAATAGTACATGCATACCATTAGACAATTCTTCAATTTCAGCTGGAGTCAGAAGAGCCCTTATGGTTTTATTATTATGCTCTAGATTTACCTCTATTAAATTTTCCTCCATATATATTTATACTTTTCACTTTGGGGCTTTGGGGTAATTTTAAGAAATGAATTTTGAGGTTAAGCTCATAGATAGAAGTCATAGAACCATAAGTTCTATACATAAAACAGTTAAGCTCTCATTTGCCACGACCCATCAATTTTGCCCACCACCTCGAAACAAAGGTGGATAGATCTGCAATTATGGTGGAAACAACGGTAATAAATGAACGCGAGATCTAATAAATCTGAAATCCATCGAAAAGTTTATGAACGCCTTTGGTGGAAAGGTGGAGCCACCGTTGGATAAAAAAACTCGCCTTGCGTGAAATCTCCTAGTCCAGCGCCTGATTAACTATCGTCAGTCACCACCAACAATACAAGACAGTGGGGAGTAGGGCGTAAGCTATTGCTATAAGATACTCATAAGTAATTTGTCGTATATTTTTAAATCAGTTTAAGTGAATTTCGCAGTGAATTGGGGATGTCGGAATGTCTTTTTTAAACTTGGAGTATCAAGTTTAACAGTTTTTTTGTGTAAATTGGGTATTGCAAGATACACTCACATCTTTCACAGACATTTCAGTTTGCTGATAATTATCATTGATATCATTTAAACATTGTGTTCCCACACTAAACTTTGTATCTAATACCTCTTCACTTGTTTTACTGGTGGATGGTTCACTTTCAGAACGGGTATCAAATCTCCTTTTTTTGTATTAGATGCTTCTGGCCAATCGAAAATATGGGGTTCAACATTTTTTGATAAGAATTTTGCCTTCCATCATTTTGAATTTCATCTAAATCTCCATATCATTCTGAAACTAATACAATGTTTATGAATCAACACAATATTGAACTATGTAAGAAAGCATACATTATTTTATGTAAATGCATTTAAATACGTACGTCAAAATGATCTTCGCAATAGAAATAAGTTGTGTTTTTATTAAAAATTAGTAAGTCTTACAGCCTCAAACCAACGCCTCCGGCGCTCTTCATTAATTGAAACCGTCACAAAATTTTTGTTAGGTGTTAATTATTGTATTTAAACAATATGGGACAAAACAATTTTTATATCGTTTATCCATACTTTTTCCAACGTTTTTTACTATAGCAATCAAATTTATGTAATCAACATGACCCGAAAGATACGTAAACAAAGCTAAAAGTAAACACAATTAAAAACACATTGACCAAACGGCACTTTATAAGCAAACGTTATCTATATTTGAATGCATCAATTTTATTTAGAGAAACTGGCCCAGGTTAATATTATGCTGCAGCTATTGCACATAAGTGACGTAGATGCACTTCAAGTTGCATAGATCCAGTAATTTTTAAATATCAATTTTTTCATGTTAAATTAAAAAAAATAGAAAAAACGATTTTGTCATAAAAAGAAATTCATTTTTTTCTCAAATAATGCAAAAAAAGATGGACTAATATTTCAAGTTGAACTCCCCATTGTACTCAAAAGACCTTAATTCACAGTAAATGTTTATTTAAATTGCTGCGTTTTAAAGCCATTGTTTTTTAAGGTTGGTGTCATTGCTTTATGAATTACCCAGTTGCCACTTTTATTTTTTTATAAAATGTTCTTTTAACAGCAAATATACTGTCAAGAAAATATTTTTCAAAAAAATGCCGATGCAGCTGAATAGTCGTAAACAACTTGTAGTTTCCTTAATAACGTATTTTGAACAAGAACGAAAGAATAAGAAGCCACTGTTACTTTTAGATGCTGTTAGAGTTACAATATACCTAATATATTCACTATAAAACAAGTAGTTCACCAACCTGATAATCTTCCCAAAGTTTCATTACAATCGATCGCGCCATTTGAAAGTTATTGACTGGGCATAATGAGTTTGCCCTAGAGCATTAGCAGTCGAATTTAAGGACACGCCGTATAAGAAAAATAAGGTTAATAACCATACATGTTTGGTATTTATTGCATTTATATGCCATTTTTTCGGTTTGGCAACGCTGTGTGTAAAATCTTTAGTAAAATACTTAAAGATGCAATATTTTATTTTACGCTAGTTCTGACACAATAGAATTTATGAATAATATCTTGTCATAAAAATTAATAATAATCAACAAAACATAAATACATAATTAAATCATCATAGCCGACGATTGCCGTTTATAAACAGTATTGTCGGCTTCTCAGATTTTTTGCATTAACAAAGTTTTTCATTAAACATAAACCGCCCACCTTGAAAGCATGGGCTTTCAAAACTAAAGTAATAAAGTAAATAAAAACAAAATATTTTAGATTGACAATTACCTAAAACTACTAAAAAAGTTATTCTTCAAAAGGAAGTGGAGAAAGTTTTGAAATGCTACTCTTACATATAAAGTTTTTTCTCTTTACAGACACTACCCTTACAACATCGTCACTACTTGTATGCACATCCACTATACGTCCTAGATTCCACTGAATCGAATGAGAACTGTCCTCTTTGAGTAGCACTAATGTGTTCAGTTTTAGTTTTTTTTTTATTTTACTGCCATTTGTATCAGGATTGGAGTCCCACCAGATATTCCCTACTCCATCTAACCCAAAAGTCTTGTAGCATTTTGGACAGCATTTGATATCTTGAAAGTCGGCCAATATTCAAGTTCGCAAGATCTGCTTCTGGTGATGAGTGCATTGGACCTTCAATTAAAAAATGTGTAGGAGTAAAAGGCATAAGATCATCAAGATTATCAGAAATAGATGAAATGGGACGCGAATTTATACATGATTCAATTTGACACACTAAAGTGGTTAACTCTTCTAAAGTTAAAATTTGATTACAGACAACCCTTCTTAAATGATATATTTGACATTTTTAACAGCAGCTTCCCATATGCCCCCCATATGAGGAGAACGAGCAGGAATAAAATGCCAACTAACTTGGAAGCTCGATAACTCTTCAAAAATTTTACTTTGGTTGGATGTATTTTTTAGAAAACTATATATTTCTTTTGATTCATTGTTCGCTCCTACAAAGTTTGTTGCGTTATCAGAATATACATGAGCTACCAAACATCTTTGAGATGTAAAACTCTTAAACGCGTTCAAGAAAGCTTGCGTTGTTCAATCACTTAATACCTTAATATATATACTGCCCTTGTTGCAAGGCAAATGAAAATGCAAATATAAGATTTTAAAAAGGTCTTAGAACGAGTATTGTTCATTTTTATATGTATTGGACTCGCATAGACCACTCCACTATTTGAAAATGGTCTAGAAGGTATAACTCTTTCACGAAGAAGTTTTCCCATTATGTTTTCAATACCACGAGTATTATATCAAAAAAAAATTACGCAATTCCTAAGAACTCTTTTATGTTACTTTTACCATGAAGTGCCCAAAACTGGAACGTATTGCAGCTAAAAGGGATTGAGGACCAGCATGCAACATTTTTTTATGAAAATGCATAATTATTAAATCAGTCAGAATGTGATTATTTTTCAGAATAAGTGGATGTTTCTGCGAAAAATGAGCAATGAATTTTGAATTCTACCACCCACCCTGAGCATATTAGTTTCATCGATAAAAGGATTTAATGGAAGAAGTTTGCTTTTTTGACTGATAGGTCGTGATTGTTTGAGAGTCTTAATTTCATCTGAAAAGCATTTGAGCTAATCTGACTAACAAATCTAATGAATACTGGTTCTGAAACTTTCAAATGTAAAAAAGAAGGTTTTGATGTTTTTATGGTTTTAAACCGGTTTATATAAGCTACTACGCGCTATAATTTCAATAAAGAAGAATATTTATTAAAAAATTAAAAATCTAATACTGTATTTAGGAAAACTTGTTTTTCCCTTTTTCGTTCAGGATGTTCTTCATTAGTTTTTAATTTACTTGGAAGCCAAGTACTTTGATTTAGTGCAAGCCATTCAGGACCGTTCTTCCACAATGATAAGTTAATCAATTGTTCTGGTGTTACATCTCTGTATACTATATCTGCAGGGTTATCATTGGTGCTTTTATGATTCCAAATATTTCGATTAGTTAATTCATGAATTCTGGCGATTTATTACGATTCTTGTCCGCAAGGGTAACTTTTTAAAAAAAAGATAAACTACTTGGAACAAAAAAACGGAACCAATAGTTTAAAACGTGTGATTTATTCAACTTATAAAATATGATTCAATTCAAATATAAAATAAAAGTATAATTTCTTGATCGGAAATGCAATTCTGCATTTCCCGACGTCATGGGTTGATGTCCTCCGTAATTGGACTACTTAGCCGTGGCTGAACAATTCCTTGCATTTTTATATACAGATTGTCCATATTAGAATTCTTAACTCGACTCTATGATTAACAAATGGTTTCCACTGACTGGGATCACTATTTATCCAACAAAGAACAATACTGGAATCTGAATAAAGATATGTATCATTAATAGTTAATTTAAGTGCATTAATTGTGAATTAGTACAGTTTACCTAGAAGCAAAGCTGCACAAAGTTCTAACCTTGGAATGGTACAAGTCTTTAGTGAGATACTTTTGTTTTGGAGAAAACTAAATTAACATGATGTTTATTTTTTGTCAGTTGTTCTCAGATAGATGGCAGCTCCATAATCCTTTTCACTAGCATCAGCAGATCCATGGAGCTGAGCCCTAACCTTATTAGGACATCCAATCAGTCTTGGAAATTTTAAATAATTTATTTTTTGCAATTGTAATTGAAATTGTTCTCAATATTTTACTAAAAATTTTACATATTTTTTGGTCCTTCGAACCTCAATATAAGTTCTACTTGAAAACATTTCCTAGGTACATCATTTTGCATAAGTAAAAATGTAATTCAACTTGGACACGAAGTGGAGCGTAGCAATTGGAGTAATCGGCGTAATAAGTGCACGGAGTTTGAGAGGTCAGATCTATCTTTTTTCATGTATTCATATCCTTATAACAATTAATTTTTACACAATTTACATTCTTTAATGACTACCGGTTTAACTCCTGAACAATTACAAGAAATAAATGAGTTAAAGGCAGAAATAAAATTGTTAGTAGCTAAAAAAGGTTTGATTCGTGGCAAATTAATAAGGTTTGAAACAACTATAAATAATTTCACTAAACAAAATTTATCTGTAATTAATTTGAAATTGAGTTTAAAATACCATTTCACTTTTGAAGGAATTTGAAGAGATTCGAGATAAAATTGAATTAATATCGGCATTTTACCTCTCGGAACTTGTTTTGGAGAGTCATTTAAATATTCGTCAATTGTTAACTTCTAAACAAAATGTTAGGTAAATAGATTTGCCAATTTTTTATGGGGATTATGATAAATGGGTCTCATGTAGGGATATGTTGAATCATTAATAGATAGTACTAATGAAAATTACTTATTCAGATCGGTAAAAGGTGAAGCAGCTGAAGTTATTGCTTCTCTTGAGGTTACAAATAAAAATTATAAAATTTCATGGAAATTGCTAAAAGAAAGATTTGAAAACAAAAAGGTTATAATCCATAAACACATAAAATCAATCTTTGAAATTGACGTAATTCAAAAGGAAACTTGTAGGGATCTAAAGTGTGTATTAGATAATCTAAACAAAAATATTAGGGCGTTAACTGCTTTATCCGTTTCCAGTGAAGAATGGGGTCCATTGCTTAATTTTCTGCTATTGTCTAAATTACCTGACCCCACTCGAAGGCAGTGAAAATTTTCAGTAAATATATTGAAATACCTTCAGATTTCTTAAAATTTTTAACTGAACGTATTCAGCTTCTAGATGACTAAAAGTTCAAGTACTATGTCAAATTTTTCCAACAAACATACTCTTAAACAAAACATACAAGGTACTTATACTAAAAATAAAAAACAAGACCATTAATTTTAAACACAAATGAAAGTGAGAATAATTTTACAAGCCCAATATGCAAAGGGTCACATTTCATTTATCAATGTCAAAAATTACAATCTATGCATACTAAAACAAAATTTGAAACTTTACAAAAATTAAATATATGTACAAATTGTTTGAAACATGGTCATATCAATAAATTATGCGGTTCTTTAGGATCGTGCAGGAAATGTAACAAGAGACACAACACGTGTTTGCATGATAGCAACTTTAAAGGGTTTTCAACTACGAAGGTTTCTAAACAAAATTCGGGGCCTTCTAATATTGCTACTCTTTCAGAAAATAAAAATAATCCAAATCAAAATAATCCAGAGATGGAAAAAATGATGAGAGCAAATCCTTTCCTGCTGTGTTGCATGATAATAACAGGTTTTATTATCAACTGCTTTGATTTACATTTTCGATAACTCCGGTAAAATTCACGAAGCTCATGCACTTTTAGATTCCTGATCGCAATTGAACTTTAGTGCTATTTTTGACTAAAACTTAGAAATTCGTACGATAATTATGTTAAAAGAAACACTTGCACCACACTTTCATGTAGAGATTATTAAATATTTTAGTCCTAAGAGAGTAAAAGTGGTTCTTTATTTTCTAAAATGAATGTTTCAATCGGTGCATTGCGAAAAATATTTTTAAATTATTTTTAAATGTACAGAAACTAACAACCGATCCAACTTAATAAAACACTGTCACTTCCGTCTATTTTCAGTGATTTTTCTACCCCATTTAATTAGATTTCTATATATTTTAGATTACAAATTATTAAAAATAATTATTTACTATACTTAGCAAATACTCAATCATCCAGAGAGACTTCTTACGCTAGGATTATGAAAGTATTAAAGCAGTACATGCATTGTAATTTTATTTGCACTTCATACACTCAGGGACGTGCCAAATACTCTTCAGCGCTGTCGTGCCAAATAATGATAGGCGCCTTTATATATATATATATATATATATATATATATATATATATATATTGAGCCAAAATTACCACCCAATCTCACACAGTTGAATTTGTGCGGATTTTACGTGAAAATCATTGAGCAATACAAAAAAAAATTAAAACAGCTTCAAACGTCAGTGGCGTAACAAATAGGTGGAGAAAGGTGACATATTCTTCCAAATGCATACCGCTGGACAATTGGACAATTGGACAATTTTAGGCCATTAATTTTGAACAATTCTCTGATCAATTTAGGTAACTTTAGACCGTTTTACTAATAATTTTAGATTATTTTAAAAATTCTCTGATCAATTTAGGTAACTTTGTTTCATTTTTGGGGAATTCTAGACCATTTTGGACAATTTTAGGCCATTTTAGATTCTTTTGGACAATTTGAGGTACTTTTAAACTATTTTAGACTATTTTGCATAATTTAGGTAATTTTCAATAGTTCTTTGATCAATTTAAGTAATTTTAGACAGTTTTATTATTATTATAGTCTGTTTTTGGACAACTTTAGACCATTTTAGATTATTTTGAACTATTCTTTGATCAATTTAGGCAACTTTTGGCCGTTTTATTACTATTTTAGATAATTTTTAGACCATTTTGGACAATTTTAGACCATTATAGATAATTTTGAGCAATTATCTGATCAATATAAGTAACTTCAGACCGTTATAGACAATTTTTAGAAGATTTTGGACAATTTTAGATTATTTTGAACAATTCTCTGATCCACTTTGTTCTGTCAGTGCTAATTAGTTCGGTTGAACTGCAATGTTGGATGCTTGGCAACCCTGCGCGGTTGGGGGACTTTTGACATTGCAGTGAAGGATGACAGAACTTCGCTCTCTTGCATGGCGATCCGTTTTGTAATAGCGCATTCGACTGGTCGCACTGGTGCGCATTTAGTTCGACTTTTTTAAGTGCTCTTTGTTCGGCTGGCGGAACTGAACTAATTGTTGCATTCGACTGGAATTGCTCGGCACAAGGGCAGAGTGAAATTTTGTTCGACTGGTAGAAGCGCTTGTTCAAAGTTCGAATTTTTTGGAACTGTACTTTTTTTCAGTGCCAGCCAGTGCCGATTTAGAGGTTAGGTTTTATTCTCAATTTTTAAAATATGTTACCCTTGTCTTTATTATTGTCCTGTAGTAGGGAAGATGAAGAGGAAGTGAGGAAGAGTTTAATAGACAATTTGAATAAATTTCGTTAAAAACACATACAGATATAAAATTAGGTTAGAAACTAGAAATGTCAATTGCATCAGTCGAATATCGATAAAATTATGCACTTTGCCATTGCCGAACTGGGTCGCACCAGTGTGCATTGCTCGATAAAGTTTCGAATTATAAAAAGGCTGCACGAATTCAGTGCAGAACTAAAAGCGCTCTGGCATCGAGTAAGAGCGTACGAGTCGAATGCGCTATTAGAGTTTGTTTAACCATCCTTTGCCGTTGAGTCATACATTATCCATCTGGATCTCTCCTTCATGAAATGGAGGAGACGGAATTATGACGTCATTGACGTATTTCTTAACTACTTCAGATTATTTATTAATTTTGACAGTTAAGTTGTCATATTTTGATTTTTTGAGTATTTTTGATTATTTTCGCCTTTTTCAATTAATTGTTCATTGTCAAAATGCCTTCCCGGTAAAATGAGAAAGAGCAAACTTTAATTTTGAAGTTGATTAATTACTTTTCAAGAGAAAGAGATGCTGGAAAACCGCTTTTACCGTTAAATATAGTCTACAACGTAAGTATCTACCTCTATTATGCAAAGCGTAAGTATTTATTGATTTGATTTTATTAAATTTTATAGCGTGTTGCTGATGCTCTAGACATATCTATTAGAACCGTTCAAAAAACAGTTACTAGTGGAATAGAGACAGATAAAGACTACAAAATCAAAGTTCATGTTGGACATGTTTCATGAACGCACTATTTTAGGCACACAAATCAATTAATCAATAATGACTGGGAAAAAGAAAAATACATTGATGCATCTCATTTTCTCCCTGTTATCATAGATCGGAATGAATCGGACTCCCAGAGTGATGATGAAGATGATTTTGTCGATGACGAAGATGATTTTGTCACTGATGAAGCTTATATTTTGCATTTTATTTCATTACATGCTATTTTAGTTTACGTTTCTTATCCGTTTTTTTCGTTCCTTTTTCCTAATTGTATTGGAAGTTTTATTTTTTGCCAGTTTTCTCCCACACATGTGTTTGTATTTTCATTTTTTAGGAATACTCACGAAAGTATTTCTCACAATGACACAGAGAATAATTACTATACAATTTTTAAAAATATGAATATAGTTATATATATCCAAACTAGAAATTTGAAACAAATCAGTTAAAAAAAGGAGGTTTCAAGTTAAAAAATTTACTAAATTATGTAAAAAGGTAAGCAACCCATAAAGCACAATACAATTTTGGCATTACCAATTTATTAATAGAAACACACCTTAACATGTGTCATTAGTTATATTTTAATTTTCAGGTTATGTGTAAAATGACATTCAAATAATATACGACAAACGTAAAACAGCAGAATACATCACCGATTATGACGTAACGGCAAAGGATGGTTAAACAAACTCTAGATATCTTTCCCAAGTTTAGAATAAACGTTTATCACCAGTACCGATGCGTTTAGTTTTAGTGATAGAACCCTACAACAAAACACACTTTAGGTAACTATATACCGTTTTATTAGTAATATTGACAATTTTAGATTTTGGACCATTTTAGACCATTTTAGATTATTTTGAACCAATCTCCGATCAATTTACGTAACTTTAGACCGTTTTTTATTATTTTAGACAGTTTTTATAAGATGTTGGACAATTTTAGAGCATTTTAGATTATTTTGAAAAATTCTTTAATCAAGTTAAGTAACTTTAGAAGTTTTTATTATTGATTTAGAAAATTTTAGAGCATTTCAGATTATTTTGAACAATACAATTGATCAATTTGAGTTTGAGTAACTTCAGACTGTTTTAGACAATTTGTAGAAGATTTGATTTTGGACAATTTTAGATTAGTTTCAACAATTTAAATAACTTTAAACGGTCTAACATTCTATTCGAGGTATTAATCAAGTCAAAACTAACATGCTTTCTAAAATCAAACTAGCTTTCAATCAATACAACAATTTTTTGTATTAACAAAAATAACAGATTCGCTCCCATCCAATTTCATAAATATTTCAAACCTAAAACTGTTGGCATTCAACTTATTGCTCACCCTTTTTTCAATAAACCAGGTAAAGTTGATATTTTGCTTGGCGCCTCTGTATTCTGGGATTTACTCTATTCAGAACAGGTTAAATTAAATAAGAAATATCCTATTCTTCACAAAACTCATTTAGGTTGGGTCTTAGCTGGTTTGATTCCTTAATATAATAAAACTCATTTTTGCGGTTTTTCTAACATTGAATTACATGATCAGATTGAAAAATTTTGGAAAACTGAAAAATGTTTATTAGAAGTACCTTCATATAACTTTGAAGAGGCAGTATATGAAGATCATTTTACACTCACGCATACTAGGGAGTCTGATGGTAGATTTCGAGTTGCATTACCCTTTCGAGAAAATGCTTCTGTCTTAAGCAATTCCCGAGAGACAGCAATGCCCGAGAGGCAGCAATTCCCGGGAGGCAGCACTTCATCGATTATATTCAATGGAGAGAAAATTTCATAAAATTTCATTATTTAAACAGCGCTATTCAGAATTTATGCAAGAATATCTTGAATTAGATCATATGGAATTGGTAAAAAATTTGAGCTGTCATCTATCTAAAAACAACTGACAAAGAAAATAAACATCATATTAATTTGGTGTGCTCCAAAACAAAAGTATCTCCACTAAAGCCTCATACCATTTCAAGGTTAGACCTTTGTGCAGCTTTGCTTCTAGCTAAACTGTACCAATTCACAATTAATGCACTTAAATTAACTATTAATGATACATATTTTTATTCATATTCCAGTATTGTTCTTTGTTGGATACATAGTGATCCCAGTCAGTGGAAACCATTTGTTAATTCATGAATTAACTAATCAAAATATTTGGAATCATATAAGCACCAATATTAACCCTGCAGATGTAGTATCCAGAGGTGTAACACCAGAACAATTGATTACCTTATCATTGTGGAAGAACGGTCCTGAATGGCTTGCACTAAATCAAAGTACTTGGCTTCCAAGTAAATTAAAAACTAATGAAGAACTTCCTAAACGAAAAAGGGAAAAACAAGTTTTGCTAAATACAGTATTAGATAATTGTTCCCAGTATTTTACTAAAGATTTTACATATTTTTTGGTCCTTCGAATCTCAATACAAGTTGTACTTGAAGACATTTCCTAGTTTCATCATTTTGCATGAGTAAAAATTTAAAAACAATCAACAAAACATAAATAAATAATTAAATCATCATAGCCGACGATTGCCGTTTATAAACAGTATTGTCGGCTTGTCAGATTTTTCATTAAACACTGTGCAACTAACACGGAAAATTTATGACGTAATTGGTGACGTGCAACTATTTTTGTAAAGAAGTATACTAAAAAGTTTTTTGTTATTGATTTTTGAGGAAAAGTTATTTCTGATAAAATTGCAACGCACAATAGTAATTTAAAACGCTAAAAAAGTATCATGTACGAAGGCCAAAAATCAAAAATCTTAATTGAGTCAAGTGTAAAAAGCATTAATTTCCACAAAAATATCAAAATGTGTCGAAACTGATTTTATAAAATGACTTTAGTGTCGTAATGTTACGTTATTTATGGCACGAGTGCTATAAAGTCTGTCAGTTATTAGAAAAATACTTCCTTGTGAGGCCCTTTTTAAATTTATTTAAATATGAAACAAAACGTCTTCTTTTTCTGCCTGAAGATTAATTCTTTTAGTAATATAGAATTTCAGTATGATGCAATATTACATTTATATTATAAACATTGAAAATATTATTTTAACAAAATATTTTCTTGAACGAATCTATCAATTGTGGATATTAATTAAAAAATTAAAAAAGTAGGCAGTAGAAAGAATTAAGAATTAATTTTTTTAATTACCAACAAAAATTGATTTAAGTTATGCAAATTGAAAAATTAATTAAACAATGCTTCATTGCGTTCAGAACATCTTCATTTTCATTAATAGCGTCCTTCAATTTTTTAAAATATATTTAAACAATAAACTGTTAAATTTGATGCAGCCAATAGACCTCGATAAAGAAAATAGATAAGAACTTGTTTTAAATTTTACAATAATAATCTAACACAATACCAATTTCATGATCATTAAGTTTTTAATATCTTCATTGTAATATTAAGAAACATGCTTTGATTTATTTTTTCATATAACCGTTGAAGTCGTTAAAAATCTTTTTTTTTATATACCTACTAGAACTGCATCACAATAGATAACTGCGGTCAGTTTAAATCGGTTTTAAGCCTCATGACGTCTTATACATATGTATATGGTTTTATTCGGATTAAATTTTATTTTTCACTTATTAATTTAAGAAATAAGTTTTGTTGAATGATAACGTCACCACTAACCAACTACACTTTTTTATTACCCGTACGTTTCGCTAACTATGTTAGCATCATCAGGATAAACTGGAATGGATTGGAATGAAATAATTTTTTTAATTTTTAAAACCTCTATAGTATATTAGCCCAGGCACTATGTAAAGTGCACATTTGCTTAAAAGTCAGGTAAAATATTATTTTAGGGATTAAACTCACGGGTCAATAGCTCCACTAGATAAAAGAAAATTATTACTTTAAAGCTCCTTAAAACTATTTAAAGTTGTAAACAAAATAATAGGGATAATAGTCGTAAAACAATCGCAAAAAAAACGCAATAAAAATTACAAAAAAATGACAAAAATTCGCAATTATCACAAAAAAATCAAGGAAATAAAACAAAATGAGAAAAAAATTAGACAACAAAAAAAATCGCAATTATCACAAAAAAATCAATGAAATAAAACAAAATGATAAAAAAATTAGAAAACAAAAAAAACAATAGAAAAACAAAACAATGTGAATAAAATGATTAGATTAGAAAAAATTAAAAAAAAAAACAGAAAAAAAAGAAAAAATCATAAAAATGAAAGAATTAAAAGAACTGGAAAAAAATCAGAAAAAATCGAAAAAAAGAAAAAAATTGAGAGAGAAATTAGAAAATTTTAAAATATGGAAAACGTAAGAAATCAAAGGACTAAGAAAAATGAGAAAAAATTAGAAAACAAAACAAATAGAAAAACAACAAAACAATGAGAAACAAATGAGTAAAAATTAAAGAAAATCGAAAAAAATTGAAAAAAGATCAGAAAAATGAGAAAAAATCGAGAAAAATCAAAAAACATCGCAAAAACCAAAGAACCACAAAAAAACCGGAAACAACTGTTACCATAAAAAAATTAAAAATTCAAAAAAATTGAAATAAAATGAAAAAACTCGCAAATAAATCCCAAAAAAAGTCGCAAATAATTGCAAAAAATCAGTAGAAAAGAAAAAAATAGGAAAAAATTAAAAAAAAATAGAAAAAGAAAAACAGAACAATGATGAAAAATTACAGCTTTGTTCCATTTTAATTCTACAAACAACATCCAAATATTTTTCAGTTCGTTAATATTCTGTTAAATGTGCAATCAAATTGATGTTAAAAGTTGCAATAATGAAACATTTAAAATTCAGATAAAAATATTAAACAAAAATTAGAGTTTATTAATAAACTAAGACTAAAAAATACGACACCAAAAATCTTTCAATATTTTCTTTTGTTAAATACTTAAATTTAACTCTTCAAATTTGTAAATATTTAACATTGAATTTATTGGAGTTTATATTTCCATAATAATTATGTATCATATTTTAAATAAATATAAAGGGTAAATTAACAATTGTTTTGTTTTTGCTGAAATGTAGATAAAATCAAGTATGGTAATTATTTTTATGATAATCTTCTTTAATCTCTTAATCCTCAAATTCAAAATATCTGGCGTATTTTACATGTCCTTTTCGGACCACCAGGGGCACGTGGGGCATCTTACATACAGCCTTAGCCCAAACCTTTTTTTTATTCTCTAACATCTCCCACAGGAACTTTTTCCCTACATGTTGTGAGTTACTTTAGGGACTGACAATAAATCGTTTATAAATGTTTAGTTGTTTGAAGTTGTTGACAGTTAAACTATTTTTGTTTTTTCCTTGGAGAGGTTGCTAGTTCAGAAAAATCAAGAAGGAATGGATTTATCAACAACAAGGCTTCAATCAAAAGTCATTATATTTTTATTTATATTGAGATTAATTTTTTGTAAAATAAATATTTCGCAACAAAACTTTCCCTACGGGTATCCACAGACGAATACTTTTTCAGATATTTAATATTAAAGTTTCAAACACACACAGACAGAAAGACAGACATACTTCCATCTGGAAATCGTCTTAATCTTCTCAGGAGACCTCAAAATGGAGATTTCCATTTATATCTCGAATTATTTTTTTTTTAGTTCGTTCACATTACTTTAACTTCTCGGAGGTGGGTCGGGAAAGTAAAAACTCTAAATTTATAGTCATTTTTATTTTATTTGTGATTTTTTTATACATTCTTCAAAAATGAACTATTTATTGAGTCACTGTCACAATTAAGCGTATAAGGGCAGAATGATTTCTATCATTCATAAATTTCATGAATATCGAAAAAAGCACGATCAAAATGCATTGGAAAAATTAATAATTAATTTGGATGGGTGGTCTAAATTACTACTACTAAAATTTCCTAATAAGTTTCAGTTTTCAATTTTTTTTCTTTTCTGTACTTTATTAAATATTTAAATCGGAAAATACAGTATTTTAACGGAAAGAATTTTTTGGTTTAAATAAAACGTGGATTGGATGGGTTACCCTGTACTTAAAATCGTCCATTTAAATACTATTAAAATAATGTATGTAACAATTCCTTTTTTTTTTCAAACAAAGATGGCATCGTGATACGATAATCGTTCCCGAAAAATACTTTCCTAGACAATCTTTTCCGGACAATCCTTCCCATGACAATATTTCCCCAGACAATCCTTCCCCAAACAACCCTTCCCTAAGACAATTTTCCTAAAAGGAAGGATTGTCTTGAATTTAAAAGGACTTGCTACCTATAGGATAGAAAAAATCAAAAATAAAATAAAAATGTTGCAAGTGACATTTGACAATCATATGTAATATCCTTCAACAATAATATGTAGGGTATTCTATTTGAATTTCCAATTTTCCTGATCTTTGCATTGTTGAATTTTATGTATTTAACTATCTTCATTTACCTTCATTATTTTTAGGCAACTTCTATTTTTGTTTGGATTTTAATTCGATATAGACATAAATTTATTAAATGATCTGTAATTCGAATTGTATCTAATATCAACCACTTATTAGATATGTGAATTCAAAACAGATACAAAAGCTCTCCAGAATATAGGCCATTAGGTATGTAATTAAAATTGTCTTAGTATGGTAACATATAAATTACAGAAAATGAATAATTTATGTTCATTTTAAATTGTTTGTATTCAAATTTTCCATAAATGTTATGCTTTTTAATGACTGGCAGGTTGAACATTTTACTGCTTAATTATTTAATTCTAGCGACCGGAAATAAAAAAAAATTGAACATAATTGCTACGTTTCTAGTTGTGTAATATAAATGAATATCATTCGAGATGAACAACGGTTCATCTTTAAATGCAGGTAGGCAGTATTCTGTGTTGGGAGTTTTATTTTTTGGTCTATAAGATCAAACGAACTTATCTTAATTGAAGTTCAATCTTTATTATATGACCCGCCTCTTTCAAGGTGATCAAATAGTAATCATACTGTTTCCCGTAAGTAAGCACGCAATTTTTAAAGCTAAAATTAACCAGGCAGAGTTCCAAAAATAACGACGAAACGTCTCTCATTTCTATATCTTTCTAGTAGTCCCATCTCTAGTTTTGTCACACCTCATTCTTTAAAAACTAAGTTCGGCTTGAAGAATTTGAAGCGTTAGGAGTAGAGTGTGAGTAACGAAACCGAATTCAGCTAAAGTGTTGGTCTCAACTAAGATGCTCATGCGAAGTGAAAGTAAATTCTGAACCCATATTATGACTGTCTATAAACTGGGCAGCGATGGGACGGATCATCTCGAACAAGGCGTTTCATATAATTAAGATCGAACTTTACTTAATTAAGGTAAGTTCGTTTGATCTTATACTTATATTTCAAGCCTTGTTCTCAATGATGAAATGTTGATGTTTAAAGAGTTGAGACCAGAAGAACAAGTTTTATTAAACAAAGTACTAGATGATAATCACGATTTTGTGTTAGGTGACTACCCTTGTAGAAGAAACCTAAACAGTTTTATTCCATATCTAAAACAATATTACATTAATACTTACAATTGATTTTTATACGACTAAGTAAAGGATTGGTCATAGTTTAACTGTCCGTAGTCTAAATTTACAATCAATTCTTTGAGCTTTAAGCGAAAATAACGCATAAACCATAGATAAAGGCATAAACAACACAACTAATTTATATGTGATCAATTCTAAAACTAAGATCCCATTATAGCTTAAACTTCAAAAACACATGATCATATGTCGCAGTAATAGGTCCTCTAATCAAAATGCCTTAAAAAGTTGTTTTAAATAATGGTCTGTTCCTTACATGTAGACAATAAAAGAATACTGATATTATTGTTAAGATTCAGAGGTAATGATAGACGAATTTTAGTTAGATTATTGTTGCATGGAACCAGAAATATTATCCTTTCAAAATCTTCTAATAAAACTAGGCATTCCACCACTAATTTTATTACCATATGAAATTTTCTAATTCAATTTGTCCCCCCAAACAAACCAATTTTTTGATGAACTTAAATATTTTATCTATATATCAACAACTTATATACATATATAAAATCAGATGAGAAAACCTAGAAATGCGCACAGCCCATAGACATCAATTAGTTTTTCTTATAGTTAATAACGAATATTTAATTATTTAAAATATATAAATAAATTATCCAATAAGAAAAAATTTCCGTCTAAACAGCCAACCTTGAGAACGTATATAATAATTTCTCCACGACCATTACTGAATGTATGAATTCCGAAATCATTTTTAATAATAGAATGTAAACATTCACACTCTAGAGTCTGAATATTTATTCTAAAACACTTGCAACTTATGTATTTTCCATATATTTTCATTCTTTATCAAGGTAAAGAATGGATATTCTGTAATCGAACTAAACGATATGAATTGCCATGGATTTCAAAAGTGTCACCGTCAGATACAAAATGGCGACGGTAATAATTATTTTCAAACAAGTTTTGATTTAAACAAAATAATGAGTTAAAAATCAAGTGAAGTAGATATATAATTTAATAATATCTGAAATTGAAAATTATGAAAAAACACGAATGCACCAGATTTTAAATTCGGTAAGTGTACCATAACACTATAAATATTAATACAATGTAATACAAATATGTCAACAAATAATTTGTGTTCAGATTTAATTTAATTTTGATTGATACTTTTTGATCGTATAGAAAATATAGTCTGTTACTCGGTTGGAATGAAAAAATTGGACACTCGTGGTTCCTCACGCTCGCTAATGCTCGCGCTCGGAATTTTCCACTCGTGTCGAACTTTTCATTCTAACCTTGTTACAGAATCTACTATTATGTCTCTAGCATTTTGTGTTTTTTACGGGAGGTATCCCCTTGTGACGTAATTTCACCCTCTTTTTCCAATTGATAAGGATACTACATGTACCAAACCATTTCAGGAAGGCTTTGATGATGGTCGTTGACCGAAAGCGCTCAGCCAAATTTTCTTAAAAAAAAACAATTTTCTTTTCTTAATATTGTTTTTATTTATACACATTGATGTACATACCAAAAGATAATCAAGGTATTCATAAATCACCTTATTAAAATTAGATATAAAATATTTCTGTCCGATTGCTTTATATTAACTAGAGAATAAGCGTCTCCAAATCTACCGAAGCTAGAAATATTTAGTAGCTTAGAGCGTGGCAGTTGGCTCTTTACTTTTTATTTTAAAAATATTTACTTCAAGATACTGATTTAGATTTTCCAATTAATTATTAGTTTCTTTTTTCCATATGTATTGATTGTATTTATTTATAACCACTTAGAGATTAAATAAATTATGGCTACTGCTCGTGTCGGAATATTAATTCTCGTGAATAATAGCCTTCATTCTATGCTTGTTGAGAATATACTAATTCTCTCCTTGTAGGAGCTAATTTTTCATTATTTACTAGTAGGAGAGAAATGCCCTAAGGAAACTGTTCTGTTAGTTAGTATTTAGTAGGGGTTTGGGAGAATTGATGATGACAGGGCGCGAGAAAAAACCTAAACTAGTTAGATAGATACTCATGCTTGTAACAGTTGTACTTGTAAAAGAGAAATAAAGAAAGTTTCGGACTTATATGTATTATTAAGAACCCGTAATATTACATGGTGGCAGCGTGCAGGAAACTTTTGCAGTTTCATTTCTTAATCGGATTTACAACATGACGTATCCAGTGTCCGAGACAGTAGGTCATTCCATATCCATTTTCAATGCCTCAAGCATGGCCCCAGTTTCGTAAAAGATTTGAACGATTTATGTCAGTTTCTGGTCAAAATAAAAAATCAGATGGAGAAAAAATTGACATTCTTATGTATGTTTTTGGTGAAGAAGCCGAGGAAGTTATGTTACAGTTTCATAACGTTCCTGAAACCTATGAACATACTTTAACGGTGTTAGAAAATCATTTTTTCTACTACCGTGCGTAAAGTACTTACTTTAATCTTTACGCTAAGGAGTGCGTAAAGTTTTAACTTTTTTTCACTAGTGCGTAAAGTAAAATAAAATTTTCAAAATAATTTTTTTACATGTGCAACACATTTTTTTGCAATATCCTTATCTTGCCAATGTTCTATGTGCCAGAAATCAACTGGTTAACTTCATGTGATTGTCGCACTCGCCCTTGGCTCGTGCGACAACATTCACATTCGTGAAAAAAGTATCTCTTTACACACTTGTTGCATAAATAACTATTATTTCGCGTAGGAATATTATTTTTGAACGGTATAAGTTTAATTCGAGATCACAACAGTCGGGTGAGCCAGTTGAAGTTTTTATAACTAGCATACATTCTCTAGCTGAACATTGTCAATATGGAACGCTAAAAGAGACAGAATTGTCGTTGGAATGCTAGACAGAAAAACAAGTGAATGACTTCACAGTTAAAAGCTAACTTAACGCTTAATGATTGTGGCATCGAGGCAAAACAAGCAGAACTACAAGCAACTCAAAGTTTGGAAATTCAAGGTGTCCTGCCTGGTCGAGGAGGAGTCAGCGAAGCTTCTATTGCCGGTATACATACATAGTCAAGCCAAAGCAGTCCTTCGACAAGAGGTAAGAACTTCTCTCAAGTAAAAGGAAGAAAATACTGCGAAAAAGTGTCTATTCTGTGGATTCGCATTTTACAAAAGAGAACAGTGTCCTGCAAATCAAGCAATATGTAGATGTTGCATGAAACTGAGACATTGGGCCACCGTTTGCTGTACTAATAAAGTCAGATCTATCCAAGTTGATAATGATTTAGAAAATAATAGTAACTATATTAGTAATCACTCTATAATTGTATTTCAGATAATAATATAAACTTGTTTTTAGGTTCTATTCAAATTAATAATATTTCTGTCAAAGAATGAATAATTCATGATAGATTCAGGGGGTAATATAACTTGTATTCCTATACACTTCTTAAATGAAGATGAAATTCAATCTCTTACTCGCACTAACAGGTTAGTTACTGACCCTTCAGGGAAAAATTTAAATGTATGTTTTTTACGTGGTGGATTAAGCAAACAGTGTCACACTGAAATTTATGTAATTGGGGAATTATGTAAACCTATTCTAGGTCGTTTCACTATAATAAGTTTAAATATTCTTCAATTTGGTGAAGGGATCAAGTCAAGATATTGAAAAAACTCACTGCTCTTTTTGACGATATTGGTACATTTAAAACAAAGTTAGATATTAAAGTTAAGAATGAAATTCAATAGTTCATTCAGTCAGTACCACGAGTAGTACCAATACCACATCTTAAACCGTTAAAAGAAAAACTCGAACGATTACAGAAGCTTAATATAAGCCAGTAGAATATCATACTCCTTGGGTTAGTCCAATTGTGTTAGTTCGTAAAAATGATAAAATTCGTTTGTGTGTTGAGTATACGAAGTTAAACAAAGCTGTGCTACGTGCACATTTTCCTATAGGAAAAGTAGAAAGAATTCTTGCTCAGGTTCAAGGTTCTAAGTTTTTTAGTCTTATAGATACTACTTCGGGATTTTACCAGATACGTTTAAGTAAAGAATGTCAACATTTTACTTGCTTTATAACCCCTTTCGGGCATTTTATTTTGAAAAGATTACCATTCAGAATAACTTTCGCACCGGAATATTTTTCAATGCTCTTAAATAAAATTCTAAATGGTCTCGAAGGAGTAATATTTCATACAGCTGATATTTTGATTCAAGCCCCTACTTTAGAAACACATAAAAAATACTTTTTGACGTTCTAAAACGTATTCATGCAAAAGGCATAACACTAAATAAACAAAAATGTCTATTCGGTGTTGAATCATTGGAATTTTTGGGTCATGTATAATTTCAAGCAGTGGTATTTCCGTTGATCCGGAAAGAGTACCAGCTATAGTCAAATTTCCAGAACCAAGTAATAAGACTGAACTCAAGCGCTTTTTAGGCATGGTTAATTTTTCGAGTCGGTTTTTAGCAGATCGTTCCATATTTTAGAACCTTTGACTGCATTATTAAAGAAAAAGGTCTCATTTATTTGGCATTTACCCCAAAAGAGCAGTTTTCAAAAAATTAAACAATTACTACAAGAAAGCCCATGTTTAGATTATTTCGATACATCAAGAAAATTATTATTTCAACAGATACTTCATCTTTTGGACTCGAAGCTTGTTTAATGCAACAAAATGATAAAAATCAAAAAAAAGTTGTATGTTATGCTTCTCGATTATTATCAAAAACCGAACAAAGATCGCACAAATAGAACGCGAAAGCTTAGCGTTAACATGGGCTTGTGAAAAATTTTCAGAATATGTTACAGGTATAATTTTTTTAATTGAAACAGATCACAAGCCATTAGTCCAAGTACTTCAAACAAAACCAATAGACGAGCTTACTCCGCGTTTACAGCGTTTTCGTTTAAGATACCATTATAAAGTCTACTACGCACCCGGAAAAGACTTCGTTATAGCAGACGCATTATCAAGATAATTTAATAATAATAATGTACCTGAAGATGACGAATTAGTTTTAGAAACTGATACCTAAGTTAAGCTTATTACAACCTCTTTTGAAGTTAAACTTTATTTTCTGGAAAAAATTAAATCGGAACAAAATAAAGACACTATTTGTTCGAAATTTCGAAAATATATTTGGAAAGGTTGGCCTCAAAAAAATTTAATTGACCCAGAACTTCTATCCTTTTATCAATACAGACTAGAAATTTCCGAATGTGATGGGTATTTATTACATGGAACTAGATTAATAATTCCTAAACCTTTACAAACCAATCTTGAATTTATACATCAAGGTCATCAAGGAATTGTAAAATGCCGAGCTAGAGCTAAATTCGCCATTTGGTGGCTAAGACTATCAACAGAGATTGACAAGTGAATACGTAATTGTTCTCAATGTATAGAATATCGAGTACATATTAAAGAACATTTTGTTAAAGAACCTTTTCCAGAGTGAGCATGGAAAAAAATTGGAATAGATTTATTTAAACTGGGCAGTTTGTATCTAATCGTGGTAGACTATTTTTCTAAATACTTTGAAATTTTTAAATTTACGTCTCTGACAAAAAAGACTATCATCACCAAATTGAAAGAATTGTTTTCCAGATTTGGAATTCCAGAAATTGTTAGATCTGATAACGGACCACAATTTTAAACTGAATGTAAACAATTTGCCAAAGATTTCGATTTTAAACACATCACAAGTAGTCCTTATTTTGCACAATCAAATGGATGTGTAGAATCTGCGGTAAAAACTGCTAAAAAAGCGATAATATGTATTTAGTGCTATTAGCTTACCGAACCTAACCTTTAAAAAATGGATTTAGTAATTCCGAACTTATGTTTAACCGTAAAATTCTTTCATATCTTCCTGTTTTACCCAGAATTCTAAATAAAAATGTTAACACTAGTCCAGTTGTTAAAGAAGAGGAAAGGTATAGAAATACAATGTGTAAAAATTATAATAAAAGGCATCGGGTCAAACCATTATCAGATCTAAAAGTAAACGATAGCGTTTGGGTGACAGATTTAAAAAAATATGGCAAAATTGTAAGAATTTTAGATGAACCCAGATCCTTTCTAGTTGAAACTAATACATTCAGAAGAAACCGTTGGCATTTAATATTAGCCAACGAAAGGCTGATGAGCTCGCAAGAAGCGGGTCGTCCACCCCATTAATTGGTCCAGAACCAGCGATGGGAGTACCAAAACATACGTTTAGGAACCATATAAAGGACTGGATCAAGCGAAAACACAAATTGTACTGGGAAAATGTACCCGGGCTACTACACGGGAAAAAGTTTATAAAAGAACCGTCAAAGAACGTAACTGAAGAACTGCTTTCAATGAGTAGGAATCAACTACGAATTACCACAGGGCTCCTTACGGGACACCTTCCCACCAGAGAGCATCTAAACAAAATGGGGCTATACAACGGCGACCTTAAATGCAGACAATGCAATAAAGAGACCGAGAATGCACTCCACATACTATGCAACTGTGAGGCGCTGGATCACAGAAGGCAAAGAATATATGGAAAACCAAAAACGGATCCAGAAGACTACTACAAACAGCCATTAAATAACCTGTACAAACTAGTACAGGGAACAAGGTTGATAGACTGGGTGTAGTAGACACAGAGACTGGAGATAACGCAATAAGCCCACGAGGCTGCAGTGAATCCGGTTGCAAAGAACGGTCCCGGACAAAAAAATTATATGACTAGTTTTGATTGTAGCCATGTTGAAAATAGTGTCACAAATAATGATTATGTAAATAGTAATTTAAGTAGTGAAATTGTAGAAATTGAAAGTGTTAACGAAAATGTTAAAAATAATGGGAGTATAAGTGTCTGTCATAAAAATGTTAGTGAGTCTTTTCGACCTATGAGAAATGTGAAAAGACCCTCTTATTTAAATGAATATGTTACCCGCTAAGGGCTTGTATAGCTTAACAGGAGGGATGTTCTGTTAGTTAGTATTTAGTAGATTTGGCACCCTTGGGGTTTGGGGGGATTGATGATGATAGGGCGCGAGAAAAAACTTAACCTAGTTATGCTTGTAACAGTTATACTTTTAAGAGAGAAATAAAGAATGTTTCGGACTCATATGTATTATTAAGAACCCGTAATATTACAGAAGCATCAATGTCAATGTCAATTTTATTATCTACTAGTAGGAGCTAATTTTTTATTGTCTACTAGTACGTAGTAGAGAAAACTGAAGACATTAAAAAAATGTTAAATCATTGTAAATTTTTAAGTAATGGAAAAAATAGTATATAAACTACGGCAGAGAAGATTTTCTCGGCCTCGTAACTTATTATCCCTCGATGTTTCGCATCTCTGGATAATAATAAGGAGAAAAATATCTTCTCGATCTTGGTATATAATATAGTATACTGTTGCGGCGACAGCAGCAAAAGAATTGCCGACTTAAAGCAATGTCAGTCTTTTTCAAGGTCGTCGATAAGGGGGTGGGGGTAATAGGGGTAGTTACCCCCCAAGAATCTTATTGCATATGTCTGTAATGTGTCCGAATTACTGCGAATATAATAAATACTTAGTAGAATTCATCGCTTTACGAGAATAAAAAAATTCTAATTCTAAAACATCTGGACACAATTCGAGAACAAATAGACTATCTATATAAATTAAAATTTGTTAAAAAATGCATAGGGGTGATCTAAGCAATATTGAAGTTTTAGGCACAAAATTATTTAAAAAAAGATACATTATTGATGAAATCGTCTCGACAAGGAGTATTGAGACATCCAAATAAAAAAAAATAATTAGGCGTTATATTGTGTTTCCCAAATTTGACCGGATGGTTGCAAATTTGATAACAGAAGAAATTGACAATATTTCAGCTGATGATTAGCAGAAAAAATAAAACAGGTAATTGAAAAAAAGAAATCTTACATGACATAATAATAATATTAATAATAATAATACTCTTCATACATTTCACCTGAACCCCAGAATCCAAACGCTTGTGCGGGGAAGGAACGGCTATTATTATTATTTGCCGTGGCGCTCCGGGGCTACTTACTAAGGATTGATGGCGCCATTTGACTATAGGTGTAGGAAAACTCGGAATACCTCACCACCATCAACAATTTCGACAAAATTTATTATAAATATTGATGACAATGAATCCGATGATGCGGACTGAAATATATAGGATATGTTTAATTAGTTTTTATTGTTTATGACTTTATTCACCATGTTTGATGAAAAACTCAATATCAGAGAGGATTTTGTGGGAATTCTAGATTGTCACGTAGAAAATTATGATTTTACAAAAGGAACCGGTTCTTACCGGTAAAATATTAGGAAGCACGGTATTGTTTTATATTAATAAATTGAGTTTGTCCTATAACAATTGCGTGGTAATTAGTACTGATACCTGCAGTATCATGTTATTAGAGCAAAAAGGAGTTGTATCGGAATTACAGAAATCGCTAAAAAATGCAGTTCCTTGCATTTGTTACAATCAATGCTTGAATTTCTCGATTTCCAAAACAAGTGATGTTCAAGATGTCAGAAATTCTGTTGGAGTAATAGGAGATACGATAAATTTTTTCAAGAGGTCTCCTAAAACAGGTAAATTTCTGGAAATGGTGAATAATAAAGAATTGATTAGCCTATGCGAAACCCGCTGTGCAGAGCGCCATGATGCCATACTAAGATTCAAAGTATGTTTTGAAAAAATCGTTAAAAGTTTGAAATTGATTTCGCTGTGGAAAGACAAAGATAGTTCTTCAAAGGCACTTTTACTAGTTGATTCTCTTACCACTACAAAATTTATATTGTCTCTTTACTGTTTGTCTTACCTCCTAAGCCTAACGTGTAACTTGAGTAAGATTTAACAAAATAAATCTATCGATAAACACAAAGCACAAACATTGGTAAACGACATAATTTCTTTATTGAATAAAAAAAGGAGTAATGTCCAAATTTGTTTTAATGAAATATTTAGGGAGGTAGAACTACTTCATGAAAAATTGAATATAAACATAGTAAAACCTCGAACTGTTAAAAGACAACTAAATCGAGTAAACACTCCAGCTGACTCAGTTGAAGATTATTTGTATTCCTCTGTTGGATAATGTACTGGCAGATCTAGATTTTCGATTTAGTACTGATTTGTATAAAATTTTTGATATAAATTCTTTAATTCCATCTACAATTAGAAATAAACAAGCGACTGATTTTGACTCCTGCTTCATGCAAAATTTATCAGAATTTGTATCAAAATTCACAAATGATAACAGTAATCTTATTTTAAGTTTTCTTGATACAGAGCTTGAGCTAGGGTGGAAAAAGTGTAACGATGAATCTGATTCTGTCTGATACAGTAACATCCTCATTGAAATTTTGTGATAAATCTATTTATCCAAATGTGTACTTAGCTCTTTATTTAGTATCGGCCATGCCTGTCAGTGTGGCAAGTTCAGAAAGAAGTTTTTCTACACTGAAAAGATTGAAGACTTGGCTTAGGTCTACAATGGGCCAGGAGAGACTCCTCGGTCTGGCATTGTTAAACATACACAGGGATATTGAAATGAATGTAGATTTCGTGTTGGACAGATTTTCAAATATGAAAAAAAGACATTTAGATTTAATAATATAGACTATATGTGTTTAAAATGTGATATTTTTAAAAAGTTCCAAAAAATGAAAAGAATGTTTTTTAAGTTATTATTCTGTAAATGTAAATATATTTTACAGTGTTCTGGTATAACTTTTGTTTTTGTGATGCTTACATATTTTTTTATTTTTTCTGTTAAAGAAATACCTACTGTTTTCTTGCCAAAAAGTTTTATGTTCCAGTTATTTTTATAACGTATTTTATTTATTTATAATACATTTTTTATTTGAAATAGATATTTATTTTTCGGTTACCCCCCCCCCTCCCCAAGAAAAAAAGTTATCGACGCCCTTGGTCTTTTTCGGGGATATATAAGAGGATCTGTTATATTATTTTTAAAACAACAATTTTAGTAGATAAAACTGATGCTCATCGTGTATCATAAATAGCACTCAAGGTGAATGAGGATGAGGGTGTTTTTACAAATGTTGATATGAGTGTTCGGTCTTATTAAATTACTAGCCTTTGATTAAAACATGTAGCCTTTTAAAATGGGCTTAAATTTTTTTCGCAATATTCATCTGGGAATTTTTCTCCTGGTTTGCGAAATTTGTAAAACGTACTTGTTGCAAAATATACATAATAATAAACCTTAATATTTTTTGGTCTATTTTAGATATTTAAAAAAATGATTTATTTACTGAATTGATTATCTTGAAGTTTTCAAACGCAATTAAAACATTGTCCTGATTCCACAAACACTATGAGAATTTTTGGACAATTAATCTATTTAAATTTGATGTTGCATTCCATTATGATTAAAATTAATAATCTCATAATGTTGTTTAATATTTGAATACATTTTCGACGTAATTGTTGCAGAACTTTAATACTTAATGTGATTATTAAATTAAGTTGTGCAATTTTACGTAAATAATAGGAGTCGAAATATTATTTTCCAACAGAATTTAATGAACGTAGGATTGCATAAAAATAAATTTAACACATACTTAGCATCTTAATTATTCAAAAATATCGCTTCCGAAAACTGTTACCATATATCATAGGCGTCACTAGGAAACGTTTATATCCCAAAATATTTATAACATTTATTTCAAAATTGACAAATTTAATTAAAAACAAAAGATGGAACCAATTACAGTTTGAGTTATTCATTTTGTCATATCTTTTGAATCACTCAGTATATTTTTTTGATTTTTGGCATACATCTAACACTTTTCACGAAGAATGTACTGAATTATTGAGAGATATGAAAATCTAGGTTCGGCTTTAAAAAAATTTAAAAAATTGAAACATTAAAAATATCAAAACAACGCCCTGTATATCAATTTAAATATTTTGATTTTAGATTTGAATAGAGCGGAAAACTTGTTTAGATTCGAATATTAAACACCCTGTATATATCTTAAATTAAAAAAATAAACAGAAACATAAATTTTTAATAAATAATTTTTCACAAACTCCAGAATCAGAATTTGATGGCTGTTCGTTTGTTCGTTCGTTCGTTTGTTGATTCGTTTGTTAATTCGTTCGTTGGTGTATGCGTGCGTAAGTGCGTGTCTGCGAGCGTTCGGTCGTTTTTGATTTTTTAATTTTTTTAATTCAGAATCAAATAGTACATTTAAAATACGATATTGAGGATCAGGAGTTAAACGGCCCAAATATTAGGCTCAAGAACCTAATAAAAAAAAGCAAACTGAAATTTCAAATATTTTTACATGGACAGAAGTAAGAGGTAAAAAGAGACAAAAGTACGCAAATTTTGATCACCCTGTAAACATTTTGTTCCTATGATATTAAGTAGAACTCAAAAAGTTAAGCCGTTTTATCCAAATTTATGACGTTTGGCCGAAGCAATCTCTTTAGGGCCATTTGCACCGACTAAATTTAAACCCAGCTTTGGAGTAAGAAAATCGCTTTAAATAAAAATTCATTTGTACAGCTAGACAAACGTGGTTTAAAGTGGTCTAAGCAAAGTTTAAGTTAAACCGTCAGAATTGAGGGTTTTAATTGACAAAGCCTTATTTCATAACCAAACTTTTATCATTTCCAGCCATTTGATCCAAATAACAAATTTTCTATATTGTTGTTACTTCTTGATATTTGTGTGACGTTGGTTTATACTGCATCTTTTGTATTAAAAATAAAAAATGAATTTTGATAATATTTTTGGTGGATATGATTTGGATCTTCTTGAAATAATTAATTTCGGTTTTCCGAGACAAATTTATATCCGAAATAATCCTTACCAAGAGCTAAGTGAACTATCTTTCCATATTTTTTTATTATATTTAATATAGTTATCTTCTCTTTATTTGAAAAATTAGTGCTTCGCTGACGTTTTACACTCATTTTGAAACATGCAGATTACAGAAATAAGGCATGCGACATAAAATGTATTAAATTTTCACAGCCACTACACTGTTTTTGAATTTTTGTCAGGTTAGAATTTTTGTTATGAAGTTAGTCACAACAGAGGTCACAACTATAAATAAACAAAATGACCATCAATAGTTCGCTTGTACTCGTTTAAGAAAGCTCGCTTAAAAAAGGTGCCGTGCAATGGTTTGGAAAATAAACTTCACTTAAATATTTAAGCGAGTTTTAAGAAACCAAGCTTAAATGTCGATCAGTGCAAATGGCTCTTTAAGTTTAAGAAATGCGATTTTCAATTGTCTATAACTGCAGCTTCTCAGGACGAATTTAAAAGTGTAAAAAAACATAGGGTGTTCCATTTAAAAATATATAACTTTGGTATGCCAAATTTTTTTGGGCCAGTCTGTATATTCACAATTATTTATAAAATGTAGCTCTTACTGACATGTATACATTCATATATAAAGATTTTTTTTAATTGTTATGGTTTAGGCACTAAATTCTATGCCGTATGTGCTGCCCCACCCTGTATATACATAACTTCTATTGCGGTGGTATTATGTAAGTCAATAAGAACTACATTTTAAAAATATTTTTAAATATACATGGTGCACCAAAAAAAAGTACCATATAAAGTTATGTTTTTTTAAATGGCACACCCCGTATACAATTACATTTTCGAAATGTACATAAAAAATAAGCTATACTTTCATAAAGGTTGTCTATACCTAAATACAGTGTTAAGTTATCTTCATTTTACTGAAAATGTTAGGCTTAAGAAAAAATTAAATATAGATTGTTCAACAACTAAAACAACACCTTCAGCGTTCCCACTTTCCTAATTTTCACTTTGTTCTTTCCTTCCCCACTTCTCTTTAACCAAGCGGGCGGTTTAGTAGTCAAAGTTTATCTGCCGATAAAACCAATTATAAGAAATTAAATAAAAGACCGTTTCCTTAGTCTATTTATTGATTCACTAACAAACATTTCTTTATAGGGTGTTTAAAATTTTTCTTTCAATTAGTAGAACATTCCCCCTGCAATATTGGGCTTATTTTAACCGGAACAGCCCGTATTTTATTACCGTATCGTATTGCTAATTTAATTTAAACTTTTAGAAGGGTTTCCGATACTCAAATCTTCAAGTTTTCAACTTATTTAGGAATTTCTGAAATTTGGATTTTCTCATACCATTTGTAAGTAAATGTCCTACCAAAACGTCTAATGTCTATTTACCAATATAAGTGATGCAGTAATTTATTGCTAATAAATAAACTAGTCTGAAACCAACCCATCCCCCCTCAAAAAAATGATGGCATAATGACTATAATCGAATAGTTTTCAAACGAACTTTAATTAAAATGTTTTCAAAAAATTTTGTACATAGTGACAACTAAAATTTAATTTCATACTAATTAACCAAAAAATTAAACAAAAACTATAATATCTGCTACACATGATGTCCATCTCATTGAATAGACATTGTTAACCTTTTTTCCAATGAACGTCTTATATATCCAATATCTAAATTTTTGATATATCCCCAAACGAAAAAATCCATGGAGGTTAAGTCAGATCTAGGTGTCCAGTTAATCGATTCACCTCTCCCGATCCACCTCTCGGGAAACTTTCGATTTAGATAACCTCTAACATCCAGAACTGGGAGTAAAGAAACCGAAACGTTACTTACTAAATGTATCTCGTTGCTAGTAATTTCATTACTTTTTAAAGTGGGCGAAAAGTAACAGTAACTACATTACGTTGTAAAAGTAATGCGAATTCGTTAATTCATTATAATAACGATTTACTGTTTAAGTAAAGCGTTACTTTAAAAGATTTTCCTTTTAGGCAGATTTCCATATATGGAATCTACCTATTGTAATCGATTTAATGATGGGACCCAGAACCGGGAATAAGGGCCCTATGCCGTTTAAGACATTCCGTTCCGGCACGATAGAGGTCGCAATTTTTGTCCAAACGACACCAAATTTGGTACAAAAATCTTTTGGGGCCGTAATTCGTTGCGTATTACAAATGGGCATTCTACCTCTAAGGGGGTGAGAATTGGAGGGGGTTGATCTCCGTCATTTTTGAAAATATTAAAAAAGACCATAAGACTTTTTTTATGCTCTGATTATTATAAAATTAATTTTTTCGAAACTTTTTTTCATCCGACCTACGGGGGTGTAACTGGAGAGGGTTGAAATTTCAATAGAATTATATCTCCTTCATTTTCAAAAATATTGTAACAAGCCATAAGACTTTCTTTATGTTCTAATTATTATAAAATTAATTTGTCTGAACCTTTTTTTAATCGGACCCAACGGGATGGAACTGGAGGAGGTTGAAATTTCAAAAAATTCATATCCGCTATTTTCGAAAATATTGAAAAAGGTCATTGTAGACTTTTTTCATGTCCTAATTATTATAAAATTTATTTGTTTGAAACTTTTTTCGATCTGACCATATCGTGGAGTGGGGAAGGATGAAAGTCTCAAATTTAGACACTAGAAATATACCTCTCCCTGTCGACCCTACTGACAGGAATATTTTTTGCTGCTGTTAGAGCTGTTTAATGTAAAATTATTTGTTTTTATTATTATTTTGTACGCCACTCTGAATTTAAACAAAATTTAAACAAAATCAAAATCAGAAAAATAAAGTATGACTTACAAATAACAATATAACCGTTATTTATTCTTTCTTGTAAAGGAGTAAAAATGTACAGTAACTTTTTATGCATAACATTGCAAAAACGCTTTACTTTTGTACTTGAAGATTTAAGTATCGGAAACACTTATAAAAGTTGAAAGATAAATAAATTAGCAATACCCTCTATAAATCACACTTTCTTGTCACCACGATTACGGCCGTAATTAAGATCCGATTATCTCCAAACGCGCACCAAAAATTGTAAAGGTGAAAAGGAAGGCACGGTCGACCAAGGGGGCGCTCGGGGGCGGGTTTTTCGAAAATCAAACCGGGCAAGATTCATCGCATATGCGTCTACTAAGGACACACATCTTTTGTCGGATGAACTTTTTTCTCAGAGTTATAAAACAAACATGGCGGCGCAAAAACCTACTGGACCTCCTCCGATCACGGTAATGTAGCCCCATATAGTACCTTTCCGCAGTGTACGCTAATTTTCCTGGACGCAAATTAATAAAGTTTACTGAAAAATGTCTTTGACATGTTCTAGCTCGTTCCACAAACAAAACATCAAAAAAAATTTCTCAAGTACTTTTTGGTCAGCTAATTTTTATCTACAAATTTTGTCTGAAACGTTTTTACCTAATTCGAACTTTTTTCCATCCCCCTAGAATTTTTTTTATATGTATATATTTTCGAAAGGTAATGCCAGTTGAAACAAATATTTTGGAAAGGTAATGTCAGTTGTAACCAGATATCACCGAACGGTATCAGTGTTACTCGGTTTACTCCGGTGTATAATATTGTAGACACAGCCAACGGACCTGTACCGTGGAAAGCGGGTACTGATTTCGCTCCATAGCCATGCTTGTCAAACGATATCAAAACAATCAAATCACGCGGATTACTGTCAAATTAAAGAGATAAGTCAGTTTTCAGACCTGTCTCAATTTTCTTACTTTTCCCGGCAACGAATATTCGAAATCTACCCATGCGGTCCGGCGGGCTGCCGATACGGTCTTTTATTATTATTAATATAAATATAATAAGAAGAAGAAGAACATTTAAGAGAAATAAACAAATTTTGGGACACAGATATCATTAATTCCTCCTCTTCCTTTGCAAACCACATCCTGGAATCCAGACATTCACATGACAATATTAACATCTCCCTTATACACAACTGTTCTAAAGGGACCAAACTTGATCATCTAGAAATGTTCGAAATTAATAAAGCTGTTGTAGACAGAAACGTAATTTGTGTCAACGACCAACTCAGGCCCTCAGAAAACTATATTTTCCTAAATTTAAATTTCAACTAATTTTCAATATCATTCTATTCCGTCTCCAACCCATAGGGATGACAAATTTTATCTTCTTATTATACTTAAAACTTCTAACAGCTATCACCCTCAATTCCTTATTTACTTTTCTTTCCGATTGTTTTTGTTTCAGTCGGCTTCCTAGATTATGTTTACCTCTCCTTCTTGACACTTCCCACCTCTTGACACCTTTCACCTCTTCTTCTTTTCGCCGGACCCATTGTGGCCTCCACTCGTTTCGCGTGTTTCTCTGACCAAGAATAACTTTTAGCCATTTAACATTTACTTCACGTTTCTTTCAAATTTCAATTGCGAAATGCATCGTAAGATGCACTTTGATTTGATTTCATTCTGGAAACTGAGTAAGCTCTCTTAGGTTCTATTATTACCTATAGAGGGTAATCGTTGTCCAATTAATTTTGTGATGGAATCTTGGACTTTGTTTTTTTACAGTGTTTCTTATATATGACAATTTACCACTTTCTGTATCATTTATCTAATCTTCAAGTTGCTTTGTCAAACCTGTTAACTTTTACTTAAATTTAAATTTTACCGCTTTTTGAAATGTCACTTGTCAAATTTAGGTACTGCTTCCGTTCTCTACTTCTACCTACCATTTTGTGGTATATGGTGCGTAGATAACACATAAAAATTTACTCCAACTTTAATTTTCTAATTTAATTGTAAGTGCATCGTAGGATGCACTTCGATTTCATTTTTTGAAACTCAGCAAGCTCTCTTGGGTTTTATTATTACCTATAGAGGGTAATCGTCGTCCAATCAATTCTGTGATGGAATGGTTGGACCATGATTTTTTATTTTTTTATTTTACTGTGTTTTATTATATGAAAAATTTTTCCATTACCACATATCGTTAACTTCTAATTTATTCTTCAAGATGCTTTGTTAACCTGTTATTATTCTACACTAAATTTACGACAAACTATTGTAAGTTTAACATTTTATGTAAATCACACAACATATGTCAACCTTGTAATTTTTAGCGCCTGATGATGGCCGGAAGGCCGAAACATGTTGCGTAAACCTCCTCTACGATTACTATTATTAAAATTCATGTGGTAAGACTTAGATTTTGATTTCTCCTATAATAAATGAGTTCGTCTGGAAATGCTATAGTTATTCTTAACCTTTAAATTTAAATTTTTATTTAAGGCACAAAATAGAATAATAAGTGTATAAAAAAGTCACAACGTAATTTTTTTAATATAGGATTTTTAGTTTTTCAAGAAAAACAAATTAATTCTAATGCATAATTATAGTAAGTCATCATAGTCATCATTATAAGACATTTTGATCGAAAATCTAAATTTTGAATAACATTTTTATCAAAAGACCCTTTAATCGAAAACATTTTGATCGAAAACAATTTTATCGAATGACATTTCAATTGAAAACAATTTTATCCAATGACATTTTCATCGAAAACAATTTTGTCGAATGACCTTTAGTAAAATGTAGTTATATGTTGGTTCTCTATTAAAATGCCATTCGACAAAATTGATTCCAATCAAAATGCAATTCGAATAAATTGTTTTCGACCAAAACGTAATTCGATCATAGTGTTTTCGATCAAAAGGTCATTCGACAAAATTGTTATCGATGAAAGTGTCATTCGATAAAAATACCATTCGCAATTTAGGTTTTCTATAAATAGTCATTCGACAGTTAGATTTTCGATCAAAATATCTTCGAAAAAAACGTTTTCGATAAGCGTGTTTTCGAACAACAGACCGCGACCCTCATCATATATAACAAGATAAACAATTTCATTTCCAGATTAAAAATATTTTTATTTAAAGCATTTTACCGCAGGTTTTAAATTGCATTTAGATCAAAATACCAACTATAGAAGTGACTACAAATCTGTAACAACCACTTTTTCTGATCACTTTCTATATATACATATTTCTTATATTAAACATTTATTATTTATTTTATTCATAGTATTATTTGCTACATTGATATTATATATTAATGTTTATTTATACTATCCTGTACATTATTATTATTAAAAAATATATTTGTACGGCTCATTCTTCCATAATGATTCTCCAATAATATTTTTCTAATAAGCCCACAGATTCATTTTAACATCAAATAAAATGCAACAGAAATTTCATTCATTCGTAACATACTGTTAAAATCAAGTTAATTAGGACTAAGGTCACTGAATGATGCACTGTCTCTTCTTATCATTACCCAATCGCGATTTAGGCTTATATTTGGAAAGAAATTCTAATTGTTTTGCATTAACGGCTCCCCTTCTTTTTTCTCTAATGAGATTGACAGCGTCTTCATAAGAAAATCCCAGTTCAATCAGCGCTATTGATACCATTACAGGTGCTCGGCCAAGACCTAAAAAAAAATATTAAGAAAATAAGCAATAAGTGATATAAAAAGGGTATATTTATATTATTAAGGTTTAGAATGTAGAGGATTAACAAAGATTAAAATTCCGTGTATTTTTTTATAAATTGTTTAAATTTTTTAATAAGGTAGTAGTTATGATTGCAAGAGTATTAAATTTTTGACAAAATTACAATGTTAATGATTTGTTATGTATTATGGCATGTAAAGAAAATTTACAAAAAAATATGGGATGACAATAAGAGAATCAATGTTGACGAATATCGTCACCACTAACCAAATCTATACTTTTTTAACACTCTACGTACGTTTCGCTAACTATGTTAGTATCATCAGGAGTCGTCAACTCCTGATGATGCTAACATAGTAAGTACGTAAAGTGTTAAAAAAGTGTAGTTTTGGTTAATGGTGACCATATTCTTCAACATTGTTGAAGAACAAAGGTTCCAAATTCCCACTTCAATAAGAGAATCAATGTGATATAAATCCGTATTTAAATTTATTTATAACAACAAAATATTTGATTCCTTACCTCCAATACAATGAACAGCTACACACGATTCCGGATTAATGCAATACTGTCTTTTTAAAATTTCGAAAAACTCTTCAATTATCCTGTCTGAGGGACACGTTCCATCTGGAATGGTGAGATTACAAACTTGAATTCCGGCACCTTTGAGAGCTTCCGTATCATATGTGGGTTCGCATACCCTTACAACCACCTTAACGTTATTATTTTTTAATTCTTTGATGAATCCTTCGAGATTGTTGTTAGATGGGTTTTTGGTGATCAGGAATTTAAAGCCCTTGTGGCTAATGAGAGCAAATTCCGCTAGTGCGGACATTCTGTAACAAATAAGAAATTATTATTTTATTTATTAAAAAAATTCGAAATGTGAGAAATGTTTTTTGAGTTGTTAAATAAGCCTGTATTTTTAATTTGTAACACATTTTGAATTATTGAATTAATTTCGCAACGATTCTTCGAAATAAAGTGCCAGATGCAGATAAATATTGAAACAGCATGACACATTTCCTGCAATTTGTTTTTTCGAACAGAAAAATATGTTTTTATGTTATTGCTGGCACGAACGTAAATAGAATACAAAGCAAATTTTTTGTACAACAACAGCAAATTTATTTATATAGTTGTTAAAAAAAATCTTAAAACCAAAATGTTATGAATTGCATTTCAATTTTTTTTTACTTGTTATAAATTAAGCATACATTTATTGTTACGCTACACAAATCTTTAACTTTTGAAGACTGTAACTGTTCTATGTTTCCTGGTCCAAATGGGGCTTCTTTACCATTTGTGTGAAATGTTAGGTACATCATTCAACTAAATTAACCTTTTAACTGCGGCTGTCGTATATAAATAATTCGTAAGAACTCATCGTAAATAAACAATTTTGTATATATTGTTATTTGCCTGCAAAATTTTTACATATTTAACAAATTTAACAAATTTTTAAAAATTTTACAATTTCCTAAATTTTTGAAATTTCCGAATAATTTTTTAATGTTTCTTGAAATTTTTGACATTTTTGAAATATTTTTAATTAATCGAATATTTTGGTTTTTTGAAATTTTCGATATATTTAAGAATTTTTTGATTATTCTGACATTTTCACTTTTTGAAATATTTGAAATTTTCGAAAAAAAAATGCAAAATTTCGTATTTTTCGAAATTTTTGAAATTTTCGATTTATTTTTTAATCTTTTTGACATTTTTGAAATGGTTGAAATTCTTGATATTTTTGAAATATTTTTAAATAATTAAATAATTTTATATTTTTTGAAATTTTCGTTATATTTTAGAAATTTTGAATATTTTACTTTTTAATATTTTCAATATACTTTTGAAATCATCGAAATTTTTGAATTTCTTTACAGTTTTATTATTTTTTTTTATTTTTGAATTTTTTGATATACTCGAAAATTTTTAATTTCTTAAAACTTATTAAATTTTTGAAAATTATTACAATCAAGTTTATTAATGTTTTATTTAAATTGACTCAAAATTAACTAATGCCAAAATGTAAATTAATATATTTTTGTCTCTGGAGCGTTCAGCGCTGCAACATTTTACATTTAATAGTTAAAGGGTTAAACTTTTAAGTAAATTTATTTCTTTTTCTTAAATTAATGATTACCCTAAAAATTGCATCCATTTTTTTGAAGCCCAAAAATTTTATCTTTAGTCATAACTCTTTATTCATAATCGGGTGAATAAAAGTTTCGGGAATAACCGTATAGCAAATGTTTTTCTTGCAGATAAAGTAAAATTATTTTGTATGTATCATATATGTGCATTATTCGAGATCCTTTTTACTTTCCCGCATTTGTACCATACTATATTATGTAAGGAATATTTATCTAGTAAATATATTTTAACCAAATTTTCACAAAAAATTAGAACTGATTGACTTTGCCATCTGTTTCTCCCTAGTTATCACAAGCTCAGGTAAACTGCACTAATCAGCAAACAGAAATAAAACAAAGATACTTGTGTGGTAAGTTAGTTTTTTATCAGTTAAATTGACCTTGCCTCTCGGTATTATTTTATGTACTTATAACTTAAAAACAGGGGCGAATCTATAAATAATACAGATTATTAATATTATCACAAAAACAAAGATGTGAACCATACTGTCACCTCCCACTCTCTGGCCTGTTTATCTCATGAAAAAGGCGCGTAAAAAGTTACAAACCGATGGCCATTTCGGTAAGAAACTTCCGTACTTAAATTTATCACAAATTATACCTGATCGTCTAGTATTGTTAGGACCCACGTTGTCTTTAATAATCGTAGTAATAATAATAGCATTATTATTAATAATTGTAATAACCCCAGAAATTCTTTTAAAGTTTGCTGACAAGTGAACATAAATCAAAACACAAAAATCTCAAGAAAATATTTATTCATTAAAAAAAATAATTGAAGAATGATGACACCGTTTGGCATAAAAGGTATAGGGAAAACCGGACAACCGGAAAACCTAACTAGCATTGTGATGAACGTATTAATTATAAATTAACCAATTGTGTTGACAATAAATAAATTGTAATAGCCTTTTTGGAGCTTATAAAAAATCTATCCAAGGAATACCCACCCCGGGACATTTACCAACGAATAAGTACAAAAAGTTCTTAATAACTTTAAATACCGTAAATGTCATCAGGTTAGGTGTGTAGTGTTTTGGTAATATTGTTTTTTGACTTTAATAGTTATATTTAATAATGATGATTGACAGTTAATCAAATTGATTTTTTAGGATCGTTCGTTTTGTCATTCGTTTGCCAAAGATAATTGGCAGGGATGACACTGTTTTTTGAGGGATTTCAGGATACAGAGTGATCGATCAGCGGAGTCAAGATTCTTTTGGTTAAATGAAACAAAAATCAAGAAATCAAGAAAAACAGAAAAACAAGAGAAGAACATCAACATCAACAACAAGAACAATTTTACAAAAAATCCCTTTATTTCAGTTATATAAAAAATAAATAAAAGTTTTTAAAAGATTAATGGTTATGCAATGCATTGTCTAGTTATGTTAATAATTTCATGGTAGTTACTGGCATGTCTCCGAGGTAGATAAAGGCAACTACCATAATGTGCACTGTCTCTCTCTGCATTATTTTCAATATTGCTATTTTAACAGATATCTGAGATATCATCTTTTATTATTGTTGTTTGGATATCAGTGATATCATCTTTTGTATGGACAACCCTACTAGATTACGACCGAATCAATACCAGTGATACAACCGTTATGTTCAGATTGAATACTCGTTGGACCATAATTTAGAAAAAGATAATGCAATTGACATAGTACGCCTTTGAGTAACACTGACAATAGACTTTAAAAAAATATATGATAAAAGTTGTTATTTAGGATGGTACAATTACCTGATAAATGACACCTTCCCCCGCGAACCCACGAAAGATGGAAATCTTATAAGTTGTTTCAGTCGATACGTATTTAACCTTTGGCTCAGGGACTATAAGAAGTTGGCGAATTGAAATATGAAAATATTTATTTTTAAGAAGACAAAATAAATCTAAATGAAGTGAAGGAATTGTCGTTTACGATGAAATATGTAAAAATGGGTAGACGCCGAAATATTTGGCGTCGAGACGAAGAGCGTAGCGTCGAGGAATGACGTCGAATATTGTAACTTCTGCTAATGACGTTCATAGTTTAATTTGTGAGAATGGACTGGGTTTTGAAGAAGTAAAACCCAACTGTTTGTTAAAATTATCGGCGTCGTCATCTCGGCGCTGAATACAGGATCATGGGTGATGGTGTTGGTAGTTTGAAACCTCAATATTTAGGCGTGATTTTAACATTCCAACATTTGTAATTTAAATTGGGACTTTTCAAATGGTTCAAGTGTGCATTATCGTTTTGTAGAAACCTGTACTGACAGACGAATATCTTTTGGGAAAGCAACTTGACCTAGATAACTAGATAAACAGAACAGATTACATATAATGTGTTTTGGTTATCTTTCTAAGATTTCTCGAAACGATGAAACAAAATAGCATTAAAATTTGCTAAAAAAAAAAAAATAAAAATAATATTCCGGGGGTTGGTTCGTCACAATGCAAATATTTATAAAAGTTAAACAAAAATTAAAAACAGTATACAGTTAAATCGAATTTGACAGATATTACAGTAAAAGTAACAGTTTTAGAACATAAATAAATTTATTTTTTCTGTAGCCGTGTAACTTTACACAAATTGATTTTTTTTAAATTTCGGAACGATTTTTTTGTACTTTCCAAACAATTTTTAAAATCTACGTAGGCGACTTTAGGAACAAATTTGACTTGATTTATATTTTGACAACACTTGTCAAAAAAATGTATATTACTAATAATGTTTTTAAAGTTTAATAAGCGGCTGTCGAAAAAATATTGTACGTAACACGATCCGAAAGTAATTTTACGAGCTCCGTGAAGTTAGCCCCCAAAGTGTCAATTTTTTGTCGGAAATTTCCGGTTTGTTAGTGCTTCTTAGTGCTTTAAATGTTTTCGTTAGTGCTTTTTCCATTTTCTGCATATTAAGGATTTTTTAATTTCAAGGTCAGCCCTGACAATCTATCAAAATGGACAAAATTTGGTACTTTGATTTAGTGCTTCTTACTGTCAGTAGATAGAACGTCCTTTAACTTTAAAGACTCAGTAAGTAAAGGCAATGACGTTTAGAATAAAACTTTACAAGATGATTTCTTGTACAATTGTCACAATCTAAACGTCATTGTCATTAGTTACAGAACCGTTAAAGTTAAAGAACGTTCTATCTACTGACAGTATGTGCTTCAAATAGTTTCGAAAATTCTTGTCTATCTTTTTAGATATTTTAGATTTTAACTTCAACCTCAACCCCAAAACATTTTCCTATTAACTTAATTTTGGTATCAGTTTTTAGTGTTTCGTTAGTGCTTCTTGGTGCTTCAACAAGTTGCAATCACGATTATTTCTTTTTCTAGATATTTAACTTTTATTTTTCAAGGTCAGCCCTCAAATCATATGGGATTGACTTAAATCTAGATTCGTTTCTTGACGCAGCGTAAGTGCTTTTTAGATAGTTTTCTTAGTGTTTTTTCCGTTTCCTGATTATTCAGTATTTTTTGTTTTCAAATTTGAACCCAAATTCTTTTAAAATGTATTAAAAATATAGGGAAGTAGAGAAGTGCTACACAAAAAACATTTAGAAGTACTAGAAGAATCCAAACATTGAAAAATATACAGGATGTTTCATTAAAACAAAAAAAAAGTCAGTGGCCACGGCAACATGACTTGCCTTGTACACTTAAAAATAAAATCTACAGCAGGCCAATAACTTTTTGCTCTTTCTTATAACCGGAATAACTATCTAAAGCACTAAAAAGCACTAACGATGCGTCAAGGAACGACTATAGATTTAAGTCAATCCCATATGATTTGATGAGGAAGTAAAGAATCGTGATTGCAACTTTTTGAAGCACCAAGAAGCATTAACGAAGCACTAAAAACTGATACCAAAATTGAGTCAATAGGAAAATGTTTTGGGTTTGATGTTGAAGTTAAAATATAAAATATCTACAAAAATAGACAAGCACTTTCGAAACTATTTGAAGCACTAAGAAGCACTAACGAAGCACTAAATCAAAGTACCAAATTTCCTCCATTTTGGTAGATTGTCAGGGCTGACCTTGAAATTAAAAAATCCTTGATATGCAGAAAACGGAAAAAGCACTAACGAAAATAGTTAAAGCACTAAGAAGCATTAACAATCGCGAAATTTCAGAAAAAAAATAACACTTTGCAGGCTTTCAGGCCTCGCCTATGGCTCGTCCTGGAATGTACCTAATTGTAACGTAAAATATCACTTTTGGAAATTGTTATGTAAACAATTATAAATATCACATTTTCTGTATAAGCCTAGCTTAAAATATGGAAGAAAATAAAAATGTAACTAACCTAAAAATTGTTTATCCTTTGTTTGATGTAAATTGAATTAACACTGAGATACAATTTTGTCTTTAATTAATAAAAACATGATGGTAAAAACAATAACAAGATAATAATAGCAATCAAACCAACGGGTACTAAGATATTTAATAATTGCTGACGAACATATACTGAATAATAAGTCACTAGTAATTCAGTGGCCAGAAACATTAAAAGTAATTTATATTAATTCGAAAAATCAAACATACAGGGTGTCATCGAAAATAATTCATTCTTGTTAGAAGCTGGCTACACGAAAAAGGTATGACCAAGGTATTGAAAATTTGTCATTTAGATTAAAATGTTTCCATCTATTTTTAAGAAAAGAGTTGTAGTTTAAATTGTAAGTTTAAAGTTAAAAAAGTGTTAATTAAAATAAGGTCGAGGGCTCATTTGATTCGAAATAATATCTAGAAAAATGTGCGAAAGTTTCAAACGTGCACATAAAGTTGTAAAAGTTGTAAACAAATAAAGGTTCAAAAAAAGAGGTCCAGTTTTTCGCAAATATATTATATATTTCAAACAAAAATTTCTAAAGAGGAGAAATTTATAAAAAAGTTGTGACTTCCGGAACTCAATTATTAATGGAGACTGTGACAAGAAATAGTAGTTTATGCAACAAGTGCTCAAACTGATACTTTTCCCATGAACACTGAAATTTACGAACACGTGTTCGTTAATTAAGCAAGTGAAAAATAGGAAAAAATAGGGAAAAATAGTAAAAAATAGGGAAAACAGGAAAAAATAAGCAAAGATCGGTCGTTCATGTACTAATCTTAAAGAAACTTATTAGCAAAGCACGGGTATTCATCTCAGTTATATATAATTGTACGAGTACGTATGTCAATTAAATTCAAATTTTTAAATTCTATAATATTTTTATACTTTGGGTTCGCCTGAATTTAAACACTCTGTCGAATTACAACTAATTTATTTAAGTTATATGAAACACGACTAACAAAATATGTTAATTTATATAACACAACATACAAAATTCAACTGTCTCCTGTCCGTCGTTTCGGATTATTTATATTCAGTATGCTTGATCTAGAACGCTCACTTTGTTTCCAGAATAGTCGATATATTTCTCGCGCGCTATTCGTGAGTCACCAAGATTCAATATCCATTCCATCACATGGCCGGCCTCGTTACATTGCCCGGCCCTTAAAATCATTTGGGTCTCGAAATGTTCCAGGACCCACTATCTATGATATGGCGGTATCTGCATTCCGGTACAAGGACGTCCGGTTAACTTCAATACGGTTTTTGTAACTCCAAGGTGTCCTTCAGTTGTACCATTATTTATTTCCCGCAACACTTCTATTGTCCTACATCGGGGGAGTACAATATGTTTCCTGTCTTCTTCTCCCTCTATAGTTTCCAGCATATGCTTCAGAATTCCGTCATCTAGAATGATAAAGTTCCATTAAGCCCAGTATGACTTAATGATGGGTGAATATCGAGAAATCTACTGCAACATAGGTCTGCGGTCTCCTTCCTTTCTCAGCTCCGGATCCAATTTTTGGTCCTTTTGGATCTCTCCAGATTGCCAGTGGTCATCTACTGCAGTAGTCCTACAAATACCGGCTTCTTTTTACTCTGCTCGCTGACAATGTTTGCAGGCATCAGAACATGGTCTCCTTGATAAGACATCAGCATTCGTGTGGCTAGTTCCAGCATGATGTTCCGTCTCGAAGTTGAATTCCTGTAACATATCAATCTACCTTGCTACTTGTCCTTCGGGATCTTTAAATTGTAAGAGACACTTTAGGGCTGCGTGATCAGTCCTCAAGAGACATTTTTTACCATAAAGGGACTCCTAAAAGCGTTAACAGTCCCTTAACTACTGCTAAGAGTACTCGACGAGTAACGCAATAATTCGATTCCGGCTTGCTCAGTGTCTTGCTAAAATATCTAATAGCACAGCATCAATTCCCACGTTGCTTGCATGGGTATCTAAGATGAAGTTCCTATCTGGTAAAATAGACGCAGTAGTCAATACTTTTTTCAGTGATTCGAATGATCATTGGCATTCCTCGTCCCATTGGTAGTTGACACTTCTTTGGGCATAACATTAATCCGGCACTTCTGTGTCTCAGGAATACTTCTTCCGGGTTCTTCATGTGTTCCTCAAATGATTTTCCAACCACGATGCGTCAAGATGCATCAGGCACTATTTCCATCAATCTTCCAAAGTCGCTGGCGCATTACATAACCAAAATGGCATCACGCGATGGTAAAAGCAGTCTTTTCTCGGTCCTCCGTAGCTAATTCCAACCTAACCAAAACAAATGGGCCAACCCAAGGACTGTTAGATGGTTTTATAACACCTTCTTCCTCCATTTTGTGAACTATTGTATCGGCTTCCTCTCGTTTGCCGACTGTCGAATAGGCTAAGCATCTCCGGTGTTAATTTTATGTTTCACATAATTCGTTCGCCCTCTTCCTTTCCTACGCCGAAGATATCCTAGTAGTTTTTGACGATGTCTCTCAATTTTGTTTTCTGTATTGATTTTAAATCCTTGGAAGAATCAGTTACAAGTTTCTTTAGTTATTCTGTGAATTTAACCGTTGGTGCTGAGGTATGTTGTACACTAATTACAGATTAAACCGGTGAATAGTTTACAGCACAATCTCTTTGGCACGAAACAAAGTTTTTCCCAATGCAATTCCTCTTCCTATAGCAAACAATACTGGAAGCACTGCGTTATCTTTCCCATGTAGCACCATTTCTTCATCATTCGCTCGCAGAACTCCGTCTTTAAAGTTTAACTCGAATCCCTTAGAGTTCATGATATCCATTCCAATGATACCATCGTCTTCAATGTCAACTGCCAATGCTAGATGATGGAATACCTCTATTTCACCATGGACATTAGCTGATTCTCCTTATGCTGTTCGTAGTCGCCATTTTGATTGTTTTATCATTGTCGGTTTTAGGAAAACGTTAGTCCTTACCTATATTCAGTAGCATGGTCCATTGTTGCTTGTTGATACACTGTTAATTCGATGGTGTAGTGAGGCGACATATACGTTATTTATTGGGGTTTGCTGGCTACAGGTTGACGACAGCCCCTTCACGTCGACCCTTTTTGGTTTTCCGACGACGAAGTCGACGCTTCCCTACTATCCTTGCAATGACTTCGTATATGTCCTACTTTCCCGCACTTCCAACATTTTATTTGTCTTTTTTCGGTAAAGATTTCCTCTACTCTACGAGCTAACGTTATTGCTTGTCTTACTTCGTGATCTCGAAGTCTATCTAAAAATACTTGGACTGTTAATCTTTCCATCATATTATTTGGTGCTGCTGGATAGGCAAGGCGAACCAGACGGACAATGTCAGCTTCAAACTCCTATACAGACTTGTTTGTCCATAACTTAAGTTCTAATAATCGTAGTCTTCCTGCTTCGATATATTTAGCGTTGGCAAAATATCTGTAGCATCTCCTATTAAAGCACGAGTTAATGCTATTGCATTTTCTTCTGCACGACATCCGTTTACCTTTGCTTCTGCCTCGAATTGGCGTCAATCAGTAGTCCATGACGATTTTCCATCGAATTGTTTCATTCTGTGTATTCCTTCGAAGCCAATTTTTGAATTCACTACTTTCAATTTGCCCTTTGGCCCAAACTGTTTGTGCTTTCGACCCTTGATGGAGTACCTTATCCTTTTTTTTTCTATTTATCTATCCTATTTTTTCTTTTTTTGAGTTTTCCAATAACGTCAAATTTTCTTCAGTTTTTTCGAATTTTCTAATAATTTGTCTTCTAAGCTTTCCTTTAATGCTTTAGAATTTTCTAATAATTTATCTAATACTTTATCTTCTAAGCTTTTGGAATTTTCTTCCACTTTTCTCAAATTTTCTAATAATTTATCTTCTAAACTTTGGAATTCTCTTGCATTTTTATCAAATTTTCTTTCATTTTCTTCAATAGTACGTTCAAGTCACTATTATCATTACCTTCACTTATTGGGGCATCTCACTGCCTTTGAATTAATACACTTTTTACCACCAGGGGGTCTATTCTCGAATGTCAACCAAAATTTGCCGATGTAAATTGTCGCACAACTTGAAATTATGGTATTCTCGATCGGTTTCGACTTCCAAGTCGTATGAGACAAATATTGTCGAAACGAGTCTCGAAGGTGTTATGTCTCTGTCCATGTGGTTCACAAGCACACCCTCTCTCTTTATAGTTTTACGTAAATAACCTTTTGAATTAAATATTTTCAATATCAAGAATAATGGCAGTCGAAGAAAAGAAAGTAAATTATTGTACATTAATCTAAATTTTTGTGTGGGTTTTTGGGGTTGGAGATTACGAATTTTTTCTCAGCATGAATAAATTCAAGATGGCGGCTCCAAGTTTACGGACCAGATATGTGACTATGATCCGATTGTATTTAAAATTGGTATTTAGGGGTATTTGGGGAAGGAAATTATGAATTTTTTGTCAATATTAATAAATTCAAGGTGGCGACTCTAAGATGGTAGAGGAGATTTGATTATGGACCATTTCCCTTCATCATTGGTAGAGATTATGAATCTTTTGTTATCCGAGAACAGGCGGTACATCGGGCCGCCGGTATTTGTTATTGGATGAGTAGGTAGTCTCCTAATCATCAATCTCACTAAAATCTCGTGACGGGACAAAAAAACAGTACCCTCATAAAAAAACGCCTTCGAGAGTACTGACAAAACATTCTGCAAGTAAATAAGGCATATGTCAAGGGAACCAGACACTGCCACCTTAGGGAATAACTACTAAAATGGGTATCTATCAAGAACGGTGTGGTGTCATTTCGTACTGTCCAAAAAGTTTACCTGTTTTAGTTTTAATTGGTACTGTGGCTTATAAAAAAATATGAACAGTTTCATTTGGTATCACATTATTCTTCCTTAAACTTGCTAAAGATATTTTTGGGTTTTCCAAAAATTAATTAATATTTTGGATAATTCCATTTGATAATACAAGTTGCCAATAGAGTTATTTAAAAAAAGACTTAGAACCAATCATAAATACAAAGACGCAGACATTACCAGCAATCCTTTCTCATTTGCGAATCACATCATTTCCTTCAAACTCCTTCATGACTGCCATAAAAGTAATAGACTAAACCTCCTTGAGATGTTTGAAATCATCTCCTGTCCCCACAATCCCAATATCATTTGTCTAAACGAACAATTGCGTCCTAAAGAGAACCACATTTTCTTATTAATTCGTATCCCCTCCCCCAAAAATATTATTATTATAGTTTCTCCCGTTTGGTTTTTTCCTTTTGTCCTCCCCCTTTTTCCTCTAAATGTTTAGTTCCTGTATCTTATGGGGCCCTTTGTTTATATTTTCGCATTTGATTATTAGCATCTCTTTTTTTTCAAATTGGTCAATTGTACCTTGACAACCTCCTTTTCTTTCATTTTTCGTTTTCTTCTTTCTTACCTTGCCTGAACTAAATTTACTTTACAATGTTTTTCAACTTTCTTTAATAATTTTTAAAATTTTTTGTAATGTCAACTTTGTACTCTAATGTTTTAGAACCATAATTACCATTATTTTACCCCTCACACTTCGGCGTATAGGGTAGTACTTTCTCTTGTCACTTGCCATTCATGTCAATTTCGCTAATTGCCGGTTAGACATTTGCGATTACACGTAGCTACTTTCTCCCAACTTCTATAGTTTGCGTATAAAGATTTAAAAATATTGTTTTGGAATTGTGATGACCTAGTGGTGCTTTATGCTTCGTCCCCATTTAGTATGGCTTTTTCTACTGTTCTTTCCGGGGCTCTGAGCCCCCAGTAGGTGCTGTTCCTAGATGGGTGGTTGTGCTGCCAGTCCCTAGGGAGTAACCTCTTTTTACGTAATTAATCTTATAACAATCTTAGATTTTTTAAGTACCATATATAATTTTTTTAATTTTTAAATTTTACTACCCTTAATCGGTGTCGCATTGTGTGATCAATTCTTCTCGTTCTAAAGTATTACATAATGGTAAGTTTATAATTTTAAAATTATAATGTTTACTAATTTCTGAATGTTTGTACCTATAGACCTGCTGATGAAACTATAGTTTCCCTTCTAATACAATTAAATTCTTGTGGTAACTGGCTCTGACCTTTATTTCTTAAAAAGAGTTATTTAAATTGAGTTTGGAATCATATTCCATTCCTGGAAATTTATAAACTATGGAAATTTTTCGATATTTTATTATCAGACTGGAAGGGGCCAAAGGACAATAATGAAGGCACGAATATTTCCTATTCAACCGGTAAATAGACATTTTTTTGACCAGTTAGTTTTGAGTATATTGAATATAGCAGACAAAAACAATGGGCGAAGTAATTGAGTTAGTGTAAAGTTCCAGGGGTTATGAAATAGACCTCTATTTGGGATATCGACATTATTTGAAGCGCAGAAACAAAAACGAATCGAAAAATTGGTCCTGTATACCGGAACATCTGTGGGGGTAGTTTAATAACAGCAAATAACAATTATAAACAACCTGTATGTGTACCTGATGAACCTATAAATGAAGTTTTGAAGTGCATAGATGAAGTTTTGATAGATGCAAGGAAAGAGTTAATTTCAGTAATGAGGAATTCTCTGAATTGAAATATGCTGATTTAGATTTTGTCACAAACGTACCTTTATTTCTTAGAAAATAATGTATTCTTTATAAAATCAATACATAAATTTTCAACAGAAATATATGTACCTAGGTATTTAAAATAATAATAAACCTAGCAAGCTAATAGTATCCAAGCATAGTCGGCCCGTTTAGAAAAGAACCCAGTACGTGACGAGGACGGAGGCGTTGTCGATACGTGAAGGGTCACGTGCTGGGTTCTTCTCTAAACGGGCCGACTCTAGCTCAGCTACGGACAGACGGAGAGGCAGACGGTTTTAGTTGACTTAGATAACTGAAAATAATAAAATACGAAACCATTCTATCGATTGCTGAAAATAGAAATCCAAAATTCGAAGCCATTCTCTATTGCTCAGACAGACGGAAAGGCGGTTAAACTGTCACACAAGCGGTTACACTTGACTTTGGTCATTGAAAACAATAGGTGAGCGAACTATTGATTGCTGAAAACAGAAATCCAAAATTAGAAACCGTTCTAGAGTTATCGCTGAGATAGACCGAAAGATGCACGCAAAAACGGACAGACAGACGGTTTCAGTTGACTTAGGTCATTGAAAATAGTATTGTGACCAGATATCGATTGCTTAAAACAGAGTTCCATAATTCGAAACCGTTCTTGAGTTATCTTTTTGAAAGACGGACAGACAGGCAGACAGACAGACCGACGGACGGAGGGACATTGTAAAGTCAATAAGTACCTTCGCTTTGCTTCGCTACTTAATAATACGCTGTACGAAATTAAACTAGAAATTTAGAGGTAGCGGTACGAGATGGCACGGTACGAAGTGGACATAAGCCATCAAAAACAATTCATTTGTAGTTTATGTAATGTGAAAAAGAAAACAGACTCTCACATTTAGAGCATTTATTTATACACGGGAGTTACAATCTACTGGGGGCTGAAGATTCAGAGAAAACTTGACGAAGAGTCTACTAAAAACTTAATAAAGGAAATAAATCATTTCACTCAATAACAATGAAGTATCTTACGTAGTACAAAATTCTTTATAATGCATTTTTAAAGTGAAGAGATCATACAATCAATCAAATATTTTGTTTCCTCTTTCACTAACTCTTCCTCAGTCGATTATTTCCTTTTACAATTTCCTCATCCTATTAAATTTGTTGTTTATTTCTACTACCACAACCTTCGCCACCTCTCGGGCCGTTTAGACATTGACTTTGACATTGACGTTGACATTGACGTTGACTTGACATTGACTAGTGATAGATGTCGAATTTCTTCTTCCTTTTCTTTTTCTTCCTCTATGTGCACCTTCCCAAGTTAATGAGTTTGAGATTTGGTTCTCCTTGTCCTGTGCCCAGTCTCACAATCCTTAATTAAGATAAGAATTTTGTATTTCCTCTCACTACATAAATTTGGATTACTGTTAAAATAATATTTACCTTCAGGTTTTTCTTTGTTTTCGGAGGTTGGCAACCCCCATTCACACCATGGTTTCTAAATATTTATACTTTAAATTTATGTTGGCTGTCTGTTGTCATACGTCAGTTGTCTGCACCATTTTGTAGACTTTACGGTTGATTTTAATGGTACTGTCACTAATTTTCATATTATATTTTCTAACTATTGCCCTTCAATGGGCCTTAGTTGAGAAACCCACTGTGCATCGTTCTCGAGCTGCCCCTAGGGGTACGCTCCCCCATCGTAGAAGTTCTTTCCTACCCCTACGTGGGATTCTGTATTGGCCCCCGTGCCTGCATCACTTCTTATGCCAAAGTTGGCTGTTTTGGGTCAGGTTCTTCCTGATTCCCTTATATCACATTCGTCACGAATGCCTTTTACAAGGAATGTATTCGTATAAAATTTTTTTATTTTTAACTTAATTGTTTGTCTAATTTTTATCAGTACCATTATGTGTAAATTTTAACTTTAACTTGAACTTAATTTTATCTACTTATTACTCCATGATGTTAATGGTAAGCCACTTCTTATTATTAATTTTGTACCTGTTGTATTAACGAGCGCTATTGTAGGCCTGATGATGGCGTAAGCCGAAACTAGTTGCCAATTTCACTAAAACAACTTTGAAAAAATATATATTGTGGTACTGGACTTTGTGTGTTTCATTACTCAATTAAATAATACATTATGTTACGTTTTTATGTACCACCCTGTATTTTCATTATTCCTCTACTCATTATATTTTAATTTCATACTCGCTTGATATCTTCTCTTGGTATTCCTATAAAATGTCTTACCCATGTTAATAATGTTCTTCTCTTTGCCTATTCATCAGTCAAAGTAATTGACTTTATATCGTTTGTGTCGCCTACTGAAGATTTCTTTTTTTTCCTTATCTTATAGGGTAAATTTTTATTATATTATATTATATTTTCACTAAAATTTTTTGATATCATTATTATTTCTACGCTTTTAATTTTTATTTACTGTTATTTTTAATTCTTTTAATGCCGGTATATATTTTTTTAATAGTTACTCAAAAGTTCATATCATTTTTTTTATAGCAATATAAATTATCTGATGTCTGTATCTCATTTTACAGAAAGAGAATCTATTTTTTAATTTGTTTTTACAGATTGTCTTAGAATTTAATTCATTTTAATTATTTTTATATTTCATATTTTGATCTAAAATTCATGTATTTCAAAAATAGAGACCACGAAATCTGGTAATTTATAAGATTTTTTATCTTATATTTACTTTATGTGAACTTTCAGGATTTTTTCCTGGGAATGACTTTTTTTCCTCTGGACTTCAATTAGTCCTTTGGACTTCGTTTATCCTTTGGACCAAGATTACTGGACTACATTTTCTTCAGTTTTTCTTTGGACCAAGTTTCTTGGACTACAGTTTTTTTGGGGGAAGGAAGATTAAAGGAACCCCAAGAAAATTTTTTTTTTTAAAGAAAAGGAAAAAATCTTTCGATTTTTTTTTTTCGTGAAATAAACAAATATAACGTTTAATTTGAGTTTAATTTCCTTAACCCAAAAAAAAGGTAGGACGGATTTTGAAATATATCACAGTTTTTTTTGTCAATTGTTTCTAATTACATCAAAAAATCAATTTGACTGGCGTCCAAAACTTTTTTTTTATTTAATATTCTACTTCTGATATATTTTAAATTCTATTCGTGGAACAAACCCATAATAAAAAGATTTGGGCTTAATCACATTAATTATTTATTATCAACAAAATAAAGTATCGTTTCAATTAATGCAAAAACTCTTCAACTGCTGGACAATTAACACTTGTGCAGTAAGTATAATGTCATTGTCTAAAGAGGAATGCATCGTACGGCATCAGTTGAAATATACATTATGTCCATTTTGAATTGAACATACTTAGAAAGTTTAGATTAAAGATTTTTTCATTTAAAACCTTTTAATTAAAAAAGTACCGCCAAGAATAATATTTTCCGTAGAAAAAATTAGAACGTTTAGAAATATTATATTAATTTATTAAAGTAACGATTAATTAATCAATGGGCTTTTAACTAAAATTACACGGAAGTTTATATTTCAATTTGTTTGCGCTTTAAATATCCCTCGTATGATATCAAGTTTGAAATTGATTTTCGATAATTATATTTCGACGTCATTATACGTCTGCTTATCTGATTGATATTATTTGGATAATCTGTTGCAGACAATTCCATAATAAACAATATCAGTTCTAGTGCTCAAACGAGTCAATAGTATTATCGTTATCATAGTAAACAAACGAATGAAACATAACTAAAACAGTTTTTTGATTTAATAGTAAATATTAATTCGAAATAATGAAATACATTTTTTACTTTCCCGGACCCACCAAAGGGAAAGTAAGGTGAACGAGCAAAAAAAATTGAGATATGTATGGAAATATCCATTTTGAGGTCCTCCAAGAAGACCATTTCCAGCGTATGGTCTGTCTGTGTGTCTGTGTGTCTGTGTGTAATCTTCCACGATAACTGCCAAATCGTTTGACCAATCAAGCTGAAATTTGGTACGGAAGGTCGGTGTATGCCTAGAATGCGACCATTAGATTTTGGTTTAAATTGGTACAGTAGAAGGTCCTCAAGACCGACATTGACTAAATACACATGTAACAATTTTTTACTTTTTTTAAATTATAAGGACAAACAATACACTTCAGTGCAAAATGTTGTAGTACGAAGTTTTAGAGCATAAAATTCCCTATAACTTTTGTTTCAAACTTTTTTTCAGAATTTCCAATAGTTGGCCACTAGAGGGCGTGTAAAAATGTGTATATAGGTTTTATCTAGTTTTTCTTGATTTTAAGGACAAACAAATACACTTTAGTGCAAAATGTTGTAGTACAAAGTTTTAGAGAATAAAATTACCAACAACTTTTGTCTTAAGCTTTTTCCAGAATTTCCAATAGTTGTGCCACTAGAGGGCGTGTAAAAAATGTGCATGTATATTTTCTCTAGTTTTTCTTGATTTTGAGGACAAATAATACACTTTAGTGCAAAATGTTGTAGTACAAAGTTTTAGAGTATAAAATTCCCTACAACTCTTGTCTCAAACTTTTTCTAGAATTTCCAATAGTTGGGCCACTAAAGGGCGCGTAAAAAATCTGCATATAGGTTTTCTCTTCTTTTTCTTGATTTTGAGGACAAACAATGCATTTTAGTGCAAAATTTTTTTGTGCAAAGTTGTAAAGCATCAAATTTTCTTTAACTTTTATGTTTAATTTTTCATCGAATTCCTCATAGTTTCGCCGCTAGATGGCGAGAAAACTACATATTAAGGATTTTCCATTTTTTTAAAATTGGCGGTAAATTATGCTCTTTAGTGCAAAATGTTTCAGTGCAAAGTTGTAAAGCATACAATTCTCTACAACTATTGTATGACAATTTTTCCCGAATTCCCAATAGTTTTCCCACACGATTTTAGGAGATCCAAATTGTATCAGTGTGACATACAACGTGCGTATGCGCAGCTTATTTTTAATGTGTTCCATATTTTAATGTAATGCTTTGTAATTAAAATAATAATAATAAATAACATATTCTCTACGGTCGAGCCGGGAAAGTTCTGGGGTGACACAGCCAATTTTTTATAATATCATGGGTATAGAACGAAAAGTTGCTCCATATCCATGGAATAAAATACCCATAAAATTATATGATAGCAAAATAGATTAAACAGTTTATCTATCTATTATGTAAAGTTTTATTTATACTATAAGAATCATAAATATAAACGTCCAAGTGATTTAAAGATAAATATATCCATTATCTTCACTAAAATTAGTTTTCCAAATATAATTTTATGTTAATTCGTACTTACGCAAAGCCATCAAATTATTCTTGTCAATCTTAACTCAATGATGCAATTCACAATATTTCAATTGACACTAATCCGTCACTAACAACTATTTCAGTAGAATTATATTTATCTCTACTATAAACTACAAACATTTCATTCAATGTTATTCAATGTTTCCATTTTTCGTGAAGCATTTTTGTTTTAATATTAGCTAACAGAATTTGGCAGAGTGACAAAAGACATTTTTTTTTAAATAACACGATAACTATTTGCGTTCATATACCAATGAAAACTTCAGATAACTAGTTATTTATAGATAAGTGTTGTTGTTTATTAAAGGTTCTTACTTACGTGTTTAAGAAATTTTTAAACAAGTAGCTTTCATTAAAACAGGGAAATTTTCAATATTTTTGGCAACAGTCTTAACGACAGAGTGTAATCATACGCTGAATGTTAAAGTTATTGAAACATATTTAATTTTGAAAAATTTACAGTATATTAGTAGATACCTTGGCGTTTTTTAGCTTAAATAAAGATTCCCTTTTCATTTGTTTTCAATAATATGTAAAGTATACCATTATATTTTTCCACATTTTGAGGACTTATATTCCGAACCAATTAAGATATTTCGATACGGTTTTCACTAAAGACTTAAGTAGGGACATACCGAAAATGAAATTTTAACTTCCGCTAAGAAAATACTAAAATGGCGCCATTTGAAATTTCATAATTTTATCATTAAATGGGACATCCTATATAAACCCTTTGCGGTCCAATTGAATTTTCATGTATGTTCTCAGTAGGTTCTATTTATTTTTCAATTTTTTGGTTTATAAATTATGATATTATTGGGATGAAGTTATTACAGTGTAATGAAAAAAATCTGATGTGGCCAGCACATGACCTCTCGCCATTTTTGAATCAAAAATTTACAGGTTGACACAAAAAAGTATGAAAAAAAATTATTTTTTTGTAAATCTGGCAACAAATGGCAAAAGTTTCGAAAATTTTAATGAGATGAAAATAAACTATAGGGTATACATAATATATGTGTAAAAATTTATTGCCGTTTTGTATAATAATCGCGTCATCACCCGTAGCAACTGCCACTTCCGGTTGTGCGATTGGCACCAAAATCTAATCAGATCTAATCTAGGGTATCAGAATCCTGTATGCAAAATTTCAAATTTTTTTATTCAGTAGTTTTTGAGTTATCGTTACTACAACATCCATCCAAACACACACACACACTAACACACACACTAACACACACACACACACACACACACACACACACACACACACACACACACACACTAACACACACACACACAGACATCATCGCGAAAATATCAAAATCGTATTCTAGGGACCCGAAAACGTGTTTATCAATTGAAAACTCACTACCCAATTTTTAGCATGATTCCTATACCTCTCTTATCTGAAGGGCGAGAGGTAAAATGGTGGGAAAAACAGATGAATAGTACGAATTAGAAAATATTTTTATATTTTATAGTTTTTTTCAGTATGGTACTTTTAAAACATTCATCAGGGTTGCTGCTACAAACTGCACAATCCTTGGAATTACTTCTTTCATTAGAATATTTGAAATGGGGTTTTTTATTCAAGCATTCCTCAGTGTCTGAAGTTGAAGTTCGTCCATTTTTTCCACTTCTAGGATTGCGAATATCCCCAATAAGTTGCTGTATCAAAGCTTTTCTATATTTTAGGTGTCTTTTTTTGTAATCCATCTTGCTGTCTTTAAATGTTGTATAGTATGTAACTATTTACTATTAACACTTCCAGGATCCAAAAAAACATTTTTCCCCACCACTTGAGAGATTTTCGTACAAATCCATAGCTGGAAATGTAATGGTCAGCCCGGCCCGATCAACAGCTCCCATACTGCTGGTATAGTCTGTAATGGCTAAATGTTTTTTTATTCTTTCAATTTCTCCAGTTCTAATTCTCCGCTCTATGAACTGGGCATCGGAATTATAAAAAGTTGAAAGAATATGTACATTCCCTTGATCTTTTCATCATCTTATCATTTTTTCTAAATGTAACACGCTCGTGTCTAGCTGGTTTTACTCTTTTTTTTCTTACATCTTCTGGTAAACCTTTTCTATTAGGCATTAGAGTACCTGTCGTGTGCATATTTATATCTAAAAATTTTTTTGCGAGGTCCACACTAATATAATATCTGTCTGTATATAGATGATAACCATCACCATTTGACTTTTGCAGTAACTGTCTACATAAGTGCAGATTGAGTCTAGATTCAAATGGGAGATCAGGACGAATTATCCCTTGCATTATACTCACTCCATAATAGGGTAAGAAGACACTTATGTAACCGGTCTGGGAATCGGCTAACGCGTAGACACGCAAACCCCACTTTGTTGGTTTTTGGGGATTGTACATCTTGAACACAGTTCTTCCTTTGAAAGCCTACTGTACTCTCATCCACTGCAATTTTATGTCTAGGAATAAAATATTCTCTGCATTTATTATCGATGTAATCGACGACGTTCTTTACTTTTATTCCTCGAGTTTAAATATTGGGTATAGGATGAGCTGGAGGATTCAAGTGAAAAGCTCAGAAGATTTGTAGAAAGCGGTGTCTTAAAAAGGCATCTTTGAAAAAAGGTTGTTTATCAATCCACTCTTCACTAAAATATTCTTTTAGACACGATTTATCATGCAGGGCCATATTCAAAAGAATTGCCAAAATGCTTTCATTTCTACAATGGTAACATCTGTTCAGTTTCGCCAAACTGAATGTTTTTGTAATGGGGTTGTCTTCTGTATTTTTTCGGCACCATAGCGATTTGTTTCTATCACGATCTCTTGTATTAGTTCATCTGTAAAAAATAACTGAAAAAACTCTATTTCCCTCAAAGATCTATTTACTGGAGATTTATAACCACTGTCAGCTGTAAACGGTAGTCTAGGAAAATCTTGATCATTTGGTTCCCAATTTCTCCAACCTTCTTCTTCGGGCTCACCTCCCTCTTCCTCATTTTCGTCCTCATTATTACTTTCATCTTCGGAAACATTATCTTCGTCTGTATCGCTCAATTCTTGTTCATAATTACCTTCTTCACATTCATTATCACTATCTCTAAATTATGAGTCATTTGGGCCTCTTTCTGATTCATTTTCTGAATATACAGTGTCCCCTTCTCCACTAACAACTAAAGTCAAACTATAAGTGATAAACTGAAATATACTGTGTTACCAACCAAATAAGAAGAGTGCGGAAAGAAAAGGGAACCGAACAAAAAATGATATCTGCACTGTATTTATCGCTTTTGCATAGGCGTAGTAGAAAAAGTTAACGTTTTAGTCCGAAAAATAAAAATTATATGTAACTCTGAAAAGTAATATTATTTGTTATAGACATAAATGTACACGTGGTGTCATAAAAAGAGTACTTTTCTTTTGAGTACAAACAATTAGGTATTTAAACATAAAATGTTTACAATCCCCAAGAAATGTTGAATTTCAAAAAAGGAGATGAATTATTTATAGCTGTATTTATTTACATGTGATAGTTAGTCACATAATTGGTATAGATTTCAATTTCATGGCTGGTCCGACATGGGACCGCAACGGCATAATTTCAATGTCGGGGCAGCCCCGACCAAGGGTTTACAGTTATGAAAAACCTGTAATGCAACGATGTACTTCGTTTCAAAATCTTTTCGAAAATGGCTACGAAATTATATAAAAAAATCTGATGTGGCCAGCACATGACCTCTCGCCATTTTTGAATCAAAAATTTACAGGTTGACTCAAAAAAGTATGAAAAAAAATTATATTTTTGTAAATCTGGCAACAATGGCAAAAGTTTCGAAAATTTTAATGAGATGAAAATAAACTATAGGGTATACAAAATATATGTGTAAAACTTTATTGCCGTTTTGTATAATAATGGCGTCATCACTCATAGCAACTGCCACTTCCGTTGTGCGATTGGCACCAAAATCTAATCAGATCTAATCTAGGGTATTAGAATCCTGTATGCAAAATTTCAAATTTTTTTATTCAGTAGTTTTTGAGTTATCGTTACTACAACATCCATCCAAACACACACACACACACACACTAACACACACACACACACACACACACACTAACACACACACACACACACTAACACACACACACACTAACACACACACACACACAGACATCATCGCGAAAATATTAAAATCGTATTCTAGGGACCCCAAAACGTGTTTATCAATTGAAAACTCACTACCCAATTTTTAGCATGATTCCTATACCTCTCTTATCTGAAGGGCGAGAGGTAAAAATTGATTGCAAATTTTGAACAGTTAACAGTTAACAGTTAATTGTCAGTTAGTAATTTCATTAAATTTTCAACTGTTACTAAAACGTTTTCAACATTAATTTATTGGTTCATTTTAATAACTGTGCACATTGAGCATGTACTACCATAAATCAGATTTTAATCTAATTTTTTTTATTCCATTTTTTCATTATTTGCTATCATTATTTTATAATTTGAAACTAATAAAGTAAAAAAAATTAAAAAATTATTTATTTTTTTAATGTTCTTAGTAGTTCGAGAACAATATTTTTTTTGAAATTCGACCAGATTTACCTATGGAAGCATTTCTTTTCGATCTAACTCCGTAGTCATTTTCGAAAAGTTTGGAACTAACCACAACATTATGTAGATAAAGGATGAGGTTTTTCAAAAATGTATTAATATACAGGATGTCCCATTTAAAGAAAATTAGTTTATGAACATTGAGATTGTTCCATTTTGGTTTTTTCTTAGCGGAAGTAAGAATTTCATTTCCGGTATAGCCTAATAAAACTGATGACCCTACTTAAGTCTTTAGTGAAAACCGCATCGAGATATCTTAATTGGTTCGAAAGATGCAAGTTCTTAAATTTATCCAGTGTCGTAGAAAATTGGGGTAAAATATTCGGCCACACCCAACTGGAACGCCTTGTTAAAGGTTTTGAAAAAATGTATCGTCACAATGGGCGTCGTTAGTCTAGTTACTCACACTTTTACCTTTTCCTAGAAAACTACTTACTTTTATCCAAAACATATCTATCATTTTGCAAAAACGGCATGAAAATCGGTTGTTCTATTTCCGAAAAATACCCAAAAAGGTCTTTCTGTTAAGCAAGCAAGCGAGAAAGTTAGTCCGCACGATAAGTCAAAATTTAAATTGAATAAAGTTTTTTGCATTTAGTTTCTATCAGGTCAAGGCAGAACTGATTAGATTTTGGGATATAGTTTAGTTAATCAACGAGTTTGATATTATTTTTGATAGAGTACGATAAATAGGGATAAACATCATATAAAAAATTGTTTATATTTCACAAAAAATTTACCAGACACTCGTCTGCCTATGCATATAAAACTATAAGGCACACTTTTGAAACTATAAATATCCCAATAATTCCAAAAATGGAATGTTTAAATGTTGGAAAATAATTATTTTCGCGCCTAAATATTTAGGGTTAGATAACGTCCATGATAACGTCAAACTACCAACAACGACCAACAGGTCACCGAAGATCCTGTGTTCAGCGCCGAGACGGCGACACCAGTAATTTCGACAGGCAGTTGAGTTGTACTTCTTCAAAACCCAGTCTATTCTCACAAATTAAACTACGAACACCATCAGGTTAATTATTCCGAATAATTATTTCACATTTTAATTCGCCAACTTCTTATAGTCCCTGAGCCAAAGGTTAAATTAAGTATTGACTGAAATAGCTCATAAAATTTCCATCTTTCGTGTATTCACCTGGAGGTGACGTTTAATCAGTTAATTGTACTTTTATCATATATTTTTCTAAAACATATTGTCAATGTGTCAAGCCAATTATATATTTCTAAATTATGGTTGAACGAGTATTCAACCAGAAATATAAGGGTTATTTCGCTAGTACTGATCTAGGAGTAACTCAGTAGGATTGTCCATACAAAGAAACACTATAATAAAAGACCAATATTTGCCATTAATGCAGAAAGAGAGACAGTGCACATCTGATGAAGTTATAAGAATATTTTGTACATATTCTTTGGTAAATATCACCGTATTCGTTGGATGGAGTTCCAAAAAGGTTATTTACAATTAATTTCGAATTTATTTATTATCAACACAATCATTTAATTATTCATAATTACCGTATTCAATATGATGGGTTCCGTGTTTCCCTTTACCTTTTAGGCCAATTGGCGCCATCATTCTTCAGTAAGACGGCCCAGAGCACAACAGTAATATTTCTTATAGAATATAAATTCTCTTGATATTTTTGTATTTTGATTTATGTTGTCACCCAATTTAATTTTATGAGAGGAGTCTATCATGAACGTAGAAGTTTGAAACACCCTGTATTATTGTTATTTTTTTTCAGTAAAACAAAAAATAAAACGTTTTTCACAACTAAAGTATATGGGATAACCTGTAACTTCCAAAATAATTTTAAAATGTGCCTCTTAAATCTTCTCATTATTTGTTTTTCGATATTTTTTAGAATAAGAGAAATATTTATTCTATGTTGAAAGAAAATAATTTATTACCCCTTAGTATAATTAAAGTCACCCTCACTAGAATGGGCTTAGACAGACCAACGTTTATACGTTTGTTACGCATTATTTTTAAGTTTACAATGATGATCGATAACGTAATTTTTCTTTGGGTCATTTCTCGGAATAAAAGCAAATTGATAATACAATCGCAGAAATGTGACAGTTGAAAGTGTCCAAATATTAATACAATGAGTCCCAGTATACAGAGTAAAGCGAATGACAAAATCGATAACTGCAGATAACCGCCAAACAAAAGCCATAGGCATCAGTCACGTAATACAATTAATTACTAATAATCGATGATTGATGATTTTTTACAACATATAATTATGAAAACAAAACTCACGTTTATAGTATTGAGATAGCTTCATAGGTGTATCCAAAATACAAATTTGAATCAACACTACTATTTTCTATCATGTGTGACTAAAATGTTATTTTTTACATAACAATGATATGATGGGTATTTTTGTTTCTCTTATCTGTAACTTAAACTGATTACTAACTCACATCAAGTTACATAGAGCGATTCCAACTACAGATAAGACTATTTAGTTATAACTGTTGTTTGAACCTTTATGATAATATATACAGTGTGTCCGTAAAGTATGGAACAAATTTATTTTTAGCTAAACAGGCCATTTTAAGAAATAATCCTGAAACACGTCGATTTTTGATTTCAATTTACCGTATTTTAAAATAATAATCTAATATACTGGGTGAATTATTTTCGAGTAATAAAGTCACCGTCATTTTTACCTCTCGCCCTTCAGATAAGAGAGGTATAGGAATCATGCTAAAAATTGGGTAGTGAGTTTTCAATGGATAAACACGTTTTAGGGTCCCTAGAATACGATTTTAATATTTTCGCGATGATGTCTGTGTGTGTGTGTGTTAGTGTGTGTGTGTGAGTGTGTGTGTGTGTGTGTGTGTGTGTGTGTGTGTGTGTGTGTGTGTGTGTGTGTGTGTGTGTGTGTGTGTGTTTGGATGGGTGTTGTAGTAACGATAACTCAAAAACTACTGAATAAAAAAATTTGAAATTTTGCATACAGCATTATGATACCCTAGATTAGATCTGATTAGATTTTGGTGCCAATCGCACAACCGGAAGTGGCAGTTAATAAGGGCGATGACGCCATTATTATACAAAACGGCAATAAAGTTTTACACATATATTTTGTATACCTTATAGTTTATTTTCATCTCATTAAAATTTTCGAAACTTTTGCCATTGTTGCCAGATTTACAAAACAATAATTTTTTTTCATACTTTTTTGTGTCAACCTTTAAATTTTTGATTCAAAAATGGCGAGAGGTCATGTGCTGGCCACATCAGAATTTTTTTAAATGGAACACCCCCATTTTGTTTCAATTTTCGGATTACTCTCGCTGAGCTGATTCCAAAAATGTATCACATGTTGATTCCAATTGGTACAGGGTGGACAAAAATACAATAGTTTTGTGTGTGCTCATAAAGTAACGCGTCTAACGAGAAATTATTTCTTATCAATTTAAAAAAAAAACATAGTCGTCTAGTTTTTTGTGAAATGTCATTATTTGTTTAGTAATTTATTGATGTTCAGTGACAGTTTGGTACTACAATATTTTTGGTATTCGTGAATGTTTTAATTATTGCTTAGATTTAATTTGAAGAAGAAAAGGAGTTAAGTGTAAAACAAAAAATTGAAATACTTATGATGATTGGGTATGGAGACAGATCGCGAACTCAGATGGAAGTGTGCAATTTGTTTATTGATAAATATCCAGAAAGACCTATAACGCGTTCAACAGTCAGTAAGATAGAAAAGAAATTTCGAGAAACTGGTACGGTTGAAAATGCACGCAAATCAGGTCGTCCCTCTGCAAATGCTAATACAGCATTAGATGTTTTACTTAGTTTTGAAGAAGATGCGCACAATTCTGTGCGTAAAGTTAGTCGCTATATCGGTGTTAGCAAAACAACGGTACACAGACTATTAAAGCTTGAAAAATGGCATCCTTATAAAATCAAACTTGTGCAGGAATTAAACGAAGATGATCCCGATAGAAGAATCCAATTTTGCGAAGAAATGATGTATAAATGTCACCGAGACCCTCTCTTGAGACAAAACATTATTTTTTCTGATGAGACCACTTTCACGTTAAATGGCGAGGTCAACCGTCAGAATTGTAGATACTGGGCAAAAGAAAACCCCCACTGGATGCGTGAGCATCATACACAATACCCGCAAAAGGTAAATGTATGGTCTGGAATTATAAGAAATCGAATCATCGGACCCTACTTTATCGAAGGTAATTTAAACGGGGTAAAGTACCTTGAGTTTTTAAGGGGTATCTCGTACCTACTTTACGTAATTTGTTTCGCAACAGACGTAATCCTGGAGATTTTGATGAAAGCTTATGGTTTCAACAGGATGGTGCATCTCCACATTATGCTGTAGATGTTAGAAGGTACCTAGATGAAATTTTTCCGAACAGGTGGATTGGTAGACGTGGACCTATTGAATGGCCAGCGAGGTCACCAGATTTCAATCCTTTGGATTATTTTATGTGTGGCCATCTGAAGAATGTTGTGTATCAAACGAAACCAGCAAATATTCAAGAATTAAACCGAGAATTCGGACAGCAATAAACAATATTTCTCAAGACACAATAAAGAAGGTTCAACAAGAATGTGTACACCGTTTGGTTACTGTCAAATACATCAAGTGCTGCAGTTCGAACATTTATAAAGTCATGTATTTCATCATATTCTGTCCGCTAGACAATAAGGATTTTTGATAATGTTGTTAATTTAACTAATAAAGAATGTTACGCGTTACTTTATGAGCACACACAAAACTATTGTATTTTTGTCCACCCTGTACCAATTGGAATCAACATGTGATACATTTTTGGAATCAGCTCAGCTAGAGTAATCCGAAAATTGAAACAAAATGGAGGTGTTCCATTTAAAAAAAATCTGATGTGGCCAACACATGACCTCTAGCCATTTTTGAATAAAAAATTTATAGGTTGACACAAAAAAGTATGAAAAAAAATATTTTTTTGTAAATCTGGCAACAATGGCAATAGTTTCGAAAATTTTAATGTGATGAAAATAAACTATAGGGTATACAAAATATATGTGTAAATCTTTATTGCCGTTTTGTATAATAATGGCGTCATTACCCATAGCAACTGCCACTTCCGGTTGTGCGATTTGCACCAAAATCTAATCAGATCTAATTTAGGGTATTAGAATGCTGTATGCAAAATTTCAAATTTTTTTATTCAGTAGTTTTTGAGTTACACACTAACACACACACACTAACACACACACACACACACACACACACACACACACACTAACACACACACACAGACATCATCGCGAAAATATTAAAATCGTATTCTAGGGACCCTAAAACGTGTTTATTCATTGAAAACTCACTACCCAATTTTTAGCATGATTCCTATACCTCTCTTATCTGAAGGGCGAGAGGTTAAAATGACGGTGACTTCATTACTCGAAAGTAATTCACTGTATATTAGATTATTATATTAAAATACGGTAAATTAAAATCAAAAATCGACGTGTTTCAGGATTATTTCTTAAAATGGCCTGTTTAGCTAAAAATGAATTTGTTCCATACTTTACGGACACACTATATGTATTTTTGAATATACTGGTTCTTCTAAAAATACTGGAAAATATTTCAGAAATATAAAATACGCTAAAAATATCACTATACACTTTAGTTAACAATTTTTTTTCTTCCTGGGACCGTTCTCGTGGGCTTATTGCATTGTTATATCCCGTCTTTTTGTCTGCTGCATACAGTCAATTAATCTTGTTCTCTGTACTAGTTTGTACAGGTTATTTAATGGCTGTTTATAGTAGTTTTCTGAATTTAGTATTGGTTTCCATATATTATGTATTCTTGGTCTTCTGTGATCCAGTACCTCACAGTTGCAAAGTATTTGGAGTGTATTTTCGGCCTCTTACTGCATTATCTGCATTTAAGGTCGCTGGTGTATAACCCCATTTTTTTAGGTGATCTCTAGTGGGAAGATATTCCCTGTGGTAATTTGTAATTGGTTCCTAATCATTAAAAGTACTTGTTCAATTACGTTCTTTGACGATTCTTTTGTATAGTTTTTTCTCTGCATTAGCCCGGGTATTTTGTCAAAATATAATTTGTGTTCTCGCTTGATCCAGTATTTAAAATAGTTCCTAAACGTACGCTTTGCTACTCCCATCGCTGGTTCTGGACCAATTAATGGGGTTGATAATCTGGTTTTTGCGACCTCGTCTCCCTTTTCGTTTCCAGCGAGGCTTTTGTGTCCTTATACTCACGATAAAGTTACCTTATTTTAAGTAGCCTGATCCCTAAGCTTTTCCATACCAGTCTGGATGTCACCTTTGGGCTCCTTAGAGCCTTAAGGGCTGCTTGTCTGTCTGAGTGGGTTATGATTCATTTTCCTACGTGCGCCCTCATATTGCTATTTCTCGTACATTAATATATCTTCCTAGAGAGAAGCTCTCTTGGTACTTATTTCATTCGCAGTATATACCATGTTCCCCGTTATTTTCAATCAAGTAAGTCTTACCGTAGTATTGGATTTTCCTTCGGATAATATGACAAGGTTATCTGCATATCCCTGCATGTTTATACATTTTTGGGATATTTTAAGTGCAGCTCAATGATAAATTATAGGGCAAAGTTGCCGAAATCGTACAGGTCCTCAAAATTTATAGGCTGAAAAGGACTATACTGCCATCTGTAAACGTTTTTTAAAATTTAATACGTCTTCTAACATCCAGTTAAGATGTCTAAAAACCCTGGTGTATCCACTGATTAGATTTTGTTTCGAACTTTTTGGGAGTACCACCTGTTGCGTTCAATAGAACTTACAGAATTTTGTAAGATGGCGCTGTTTAGAATTGTTCGTGTCCTAACTTAGTTTGTCACAGATCACTTAAAGCAGATGAGATGTCAAATAAATTATTTTCTGTCAATGTCAATGCTGATTTTTTTGTGTATGTGGTATTAGTATTAGTTTATAAGGAATAGTTCTAAATAGTGTATGAGTATGGATACTTTTCGTCAAATGGGGCCGTACTCTATTTTGTGTGGACAGTGTAAAGCTGCAGATTCGAGTATTCAGTACCAGATTATAAATACACCCTGTGTGATCTGTGATTACAGTTTACTATGAGCGATGTATGCGCCATCTAAAATTTTTAATCTGAAACTTTAGTAATCTCTCAAAAATCAGTCAAAATCAAGTACGGGTATAAGTGGAAACACCATGATTTTTAGACATCTTACATCCAGCACAGAAGATAAACTAATACAGAAGCGAAGGTTCCTGTTGGCCCTTTTGATGTAGCGATGACCAAAATTTGAGTGCCAGTTGAAGTTTCTGCCGCTTAATACACAGGGAAAAATGTTTAAAATTTGTATGTCTAGATAGACGAATTTACAAATTTTGATAAGTTTTCCCAGTGTATTAAGCGGCAGAAACTTCAACTGGCACTCAAATTTCGACCACCGTTACATCAGGGACCTTCGCTTCTGAATTAGTTTATCTTCTGTGCATCCAGTCATAAATTGACAACCATAACGTCAAGTTGAGTGTTCGTTACTGTGAAAAAATCTGATGTGGCCAGCACATGACCTCTCGCCATTTTTGAATCAAAAATTTACAGGTTGACACAAAAAAGTATGAAAAAAAATTATTTTTTGTAAATCTGGCAACAATGGCAAAAATTTCGAAAATTTTAATGAGCTGAAAATAAACTATAGGGTATACAAAATATATGTGTAAAACTTTATTGCCGTTTTGTATAATAATGGCGTCATCACCCATAGCAACTGCCACTTCCGGTTGTCCGATTGGCACCAAAATCTAATCAGATCTAATCTAGGGTATCAGAATTCTGTATGCAAATTTTCAATTTTTTTTATTCAGTAGTTTTTGAGTTATCGTTACTACAACATCCATCCAAACACACACACACACTAACACACACACACACACACTAACACACACACACACACACACTAACACACACACACACAGACATCATCGCGAAAATATTAAAATCGTATTCTAGGGACCCTAAAACGTGTTTATCCATTGAAAACTCACTACCCAATTTTTAGCATGATTCCTATACCTCTCTTATCTGAAGGGCGAGAGGTAAAAAGTGGTATTATTCAATGTAAATTTCTGTACCTTTTTCTAAAGAGGTTTTTGGTGGTGAGTTCAATTTTTAGATTTTTTTAAGTAAAATAACTAAAAAATGCGATTTTCAATTGTCTATACTTTCAAAACTATTTAGTTTATAATATAAGTGTAATAGATTTTTGAAATCAGCTTTTCACGACAAATCTAAAAATGTAAAAACTACAGAGCGTTACATTTAAAATAACAAAGTTGATCGTTACTTTCGAAACAACCTGTATAAATCGAAAGTTTAAAATAAGATAAGAAAAATGTAAAAACAACTTTTTTTAGTAGTTTTAAAAAAATCAGTATCGAACAATTTGACGACACACACACGTACACTTTTCCAAAAATGGGTTTTTTGGACTCACGGGACCTAGAAATGTAAAAAAAGGTAAAAATCTCGTGATTACCCAAAAACAATAATTTCCCTTTATATATAGTGTATATGGTATATGATATGTAGTGGGAAGGTAAAAAACAAAAAAACGATTTCAAAAATAAAACCAATAGGTTATCCATAACTCAAATATGGTCAAAGCTTCAATAGCAAATGAAAATCTAAATCATGTACCACAAATATATATTAACTTGAACAAAAAGGAGGGTGGCAACTAGTTTCGGCTACTAGCCATCTTCAGGCCTACAAATAATTACAAATCGAATAATACAAACTCTAGAATATTTTTTAAACTTACCATACACTAATAACTTTGTTAACAAATCTTAAATTATATGAAATTTAATAAAGCACGCCATGGTCCAAAGGAAAAAATATGTAGAGATAGATAAAAATCATCAGATATCAAACACTGAACCCGTGGTACCGCTATCATCAAAAAACTCTTCTTAACAAAATAGGCATGAGGCGTTATTACTTATTTCAGAAGAGTACTGTCCAACCTGGTACGTAAAAAAATTTGCACAAGTCTAAGTTAACCAAAAATTCTTTTTGTTTTCGAACTGGATCTAGTTTTTGTTTTTTGAATTTCTTTACATTTTCTTACGACTCAGATACTTTTCGCTTTTCTTTCCGTCTTGTGTTTTTATACTTTCGATTATACAGAAAATACTTTCGTCTCTTCCTTTCCTTTTGTTAACTTTCTTAATTTGGAATTCAAAATATGATCTATAAGAACACGAAGTTATAATTTGTGGGAGCAAGAGGTTTTTCCTCCTTTTGTAGACGTTTGTTATATAATGAGAAAGATGAAATAATGGTGTATCTACGTCTTTAAAACAACCCAGTTTTTGAATTTATGCACTGATATAGCTCCTAAAGAAACACTTTCGGTGGGGTCGCATGTCAGATTTTTCGGTTGAACTTCAGAGGTTTGTCTGAAACTATCTGATTATGGGTCAGTTGAGTTACATGTTTTTCGACTTTAATGTTTTAAGCAACGAAATAAGCATCTGAAATCCAAGTCCTAAGTAGATTATTATATCTAAATTTCTGGTGTGAGTAACTTCTTAGTTGGGTTTACAAACTGGATACAATAATTAAACCATCCTGTAAATAAATGTTATTAGATAAAGGCACTTCGATGTACGGCATAGATTGGTACTACACAAATAAGCTAATCGTTTTTATATTTGTGTGGAAAAATCAGTATAGGAAAAAATTTCCCTTTTGCACTTATTGCAGCAACTAAATCGACTAGTGAACTTCTCTCAGCCGATGTTTCTTCAACGTTAAATATTTAATGTAGATCCAAGTTACATTTTTCATACTAAGTCTTAAGTTTATTTAAAAATATGCTGATATTTTCCTAGTTGAATCCTAAAGCCTTTGCAAAAGAAATTCCACTTAGTCTACGTAGGGACAATTGATCACTATGCCTCCTTAAAAAAGCGTCTAACCAATAATTTTATTTTGAAAAGAATACTCTAGCGAAATAAGGTAAAAAAAGGCCATCTACGGAATGAGGCCGAACAAGCTAAATTGTTGCAGAGACCTTTGTTTCGATGTTCTTATAAAGCACCAAAAAATATCATATGCCTACCCTTGTGCGTCTTGATAATCGGTTTTTTGCGAAAATCTCGCTTCCAGTGCATCTGACGTCATAAGAACTCATAACAAAACTTACGTAGAATAGTATTCGCTACAAAATTGTTTAAATACATTTTTTTCGTACGACCAAACGTTTTCGAGATATAGCGTAATAAAGCAAAAGCGCGCATTTTTAATTCTGTATAATACTGCCGAGCTATAACTATTAATGCAATTTTCCTAATCTGTTAGTCCGGAAAATTAAACGTTCATTATGAAAATTGTTAAAAATTTGTTTATTTATAAAAAATATATAATAAATAATTAATAATAAAAAATAAATTCTTTTCCGCACTTTTGAAGTAGAATTAAGACGCATTTATTTTGACATGGTATCCCCAGTAGGCCTAATCCATGTTTTTGATCTTAGGAAAAGTTTTTTAACATTAATGTATCACTAGCATCTCGATCAACACATTATCTTCGGCAGACTTTTCCTCATATCTATTGGCTCTGTCTGTTGGCAAAACCTCTTCAGACACACGGTCACTGAAGTCTTCGATGTTTTGCAACTGTGTTGACGGGTTTAGGCAGGCCTGTCCGTGACAATGACCACAAACTTTGGAGCATGGCACTGCGCACCACACCCCTTTTTATAATTACAGAATATATTCTAGTCATTATATACATATACACGACGAAACTTAGACATGTTATAGCAGGGGCCTAAGAGAGCTTAACTTGAGATTCTCGACTGAATTGTCCTCTCGGAAAATCCGCCATCTTAAAAAAGGGAAAATGTATTTTTGCAATAACTCTGTTCTCCGGCATTTTACGCATATTGTTTATTGTCATATCTTCCGTACTTATGGTGGCTCGGCTATCACAAGGGATGGGGTTAAGGACGAACGAATCAAGGTCTCGAGCCGGTGAAGACAAAAGCGCAGCCCCGCACCACCTGAGCTTTTAAAGCTAATAGCATGTAGATGAAAGGGAAAATGTGACGCAACTTGTGGGTGCAGAATAGCAGCGATTGTTTGGTCTGCTATTTGCCTCCATTGAAATGGTAAAACATGAAAAAACTTCGCGATCGACAATATGATAACGATGAGGAGGATTCCGCTTTCGTGGAATTATCCAATATTATTGGCGAGTTGATTTTTCGGAGAAGGACGACTCTGAACCAGGACCATCAAAACGATGAAAAATATAAAAATTCAACAGCAATATTTTTTCATTTTCTAGGACATGTGGAATTGACATAATAAATGTTATACGTGTGATTCAAAATTTTGCTCATTTATTTACCTTTTCCTTTAATTATTTGCTTTAGAGCCTTGAGGGGGAATCCAGAAGAGCGGAACATAGGCAATTTTTTCTATCTTTTATAAGTTTGATAATTTTCAATTTTCTGATTAGACAATTTTTTAATAAATTATTTCACAGAAAATTTCTTGTTTGAAATACTGTAATCTTTTAATTTTGAAAAAAATAATTCCCTCCATCGAAGTATTTTATTTTATAACTAGACAAGATGTTATTACACATGTGAGTATTATTGTCCAAGGTGTTTCTTTATTTATGCAGACTCAACAATTAGCTCTATGTTTCAAAAAATATTTGTAAGTATGAGTATGATCTACGAGTTTGGTAATAAATTGTTTTTCGATGAGAATAATCAGAAAATGTCTACATTTTTTTACTGTTTCTTTTGAAATCTCGAAAACGGTCAACGATAGGTGAAAATGTCATAGGACCTTATTTCTAGCGCTTGAAAAAGCAACGAAATATGTCAATAAACCATATGCGTAAAGTACCGGAGACCAGAGTTATTACAAAAAAATGAAAATTTTTCGAGAAGAAAATTCAGTCGAGAATCTCAAGTTAAGCTTTCTACCCCTGCTACTACATGTCCAAGTTTCATCGTGTCGCCTTCACTTGCAAATCTCGGGCTCGTATTTGGAAATTATGACTGGATTAATATTGAATTTAATAGTTCATCTGGGGCAGGTGACAGTAGTGTTGTTTTCGTCTCTAATATGTCGTTTTTAAATCCCAACCGCATTCCTCGGGTTGTAGATTTTTACCTAGAAAAATCTATACTTGGTAGTAGACCCGATAAATATGCTGTCGAGCTGCTTCACTGGTAGGTGGAAGTGATGATAATTTAACAGGTCTATTAAGTCGTGTAGCCTTAATGAATTGGGTGTATCTAATTTTGTCAATGTTTACTTCATTGTTTGGAGCACCACGCATAGATAACAGAAAACGCTTTCCGTTCTGAAATACTGTATCTGGCCGGTAGTTTTCTGCTTGAAATATTTGAGCCGAGTACGTGAAATCGGGATGTTTCTCAAACATTCTCATAACCTCAAGATTTCCTTTGTTGAATAGTGTCGCATCGAGTAAGGTCATGCAAGAACAAAATATGTTCTTTACAAAGACGATATTTGTCGAGACTTTTAGACGAATAAATTCGTGTTGATGTAGTCCCTTTGCCAATTTTCTTTAAGAAAATAATTTGTCGGTGATGTGACTGAGTTCGTCTTATTAGAAGAACAAATAAATCAATGTCTTCTCCAATGATGATGGCGGTTCATTCGTTTTTCCGATAGTTCCTTGACTCTTTCGATGATTAGAACATCTGCATCATCCTTTTCTTATTTTGTAGCGATGTTGGCAGCTTGTAGTTGTTCAATAAGGATTTCAATAAAATTCTTTTTGTTGAATCGGATGGATAAAAACTTTTCTTGGGTGATTGGCACACTCATTGTTGCATCAAAGCGAACTTCATAAGATGTAGACAGTGAGTGCTTCATCTTAATTGCTCCATTGCTTTTATATTTTTAGAGTTCTCTGAGTGTGCGCTCCCTCTTTATCACGCTATATGGTTGCTCGTACGAAAGAAATGTATATGAATAATTTTGTAGAGAATACTATTTTAAGTAAGTTTGGTAAGGTTTCTTACGACGTCAGATGCACTGGAAACAAGATTTTCGCGAAAAACTGATTATCATGACCTTTGACCTTTGATATCTCAAGACGCACAAGGGTAGCCACATGAGATTTTTTGGTGCTTCATAAGAACATCAAAATGAAGGTCTCTGCAAAAATTTAGCTTGTTCGGCGTCATTTCGCAGAGGAAGTCTTGATTACCTGGAGTAAAAGTTTCATACCATACATAGAGCTTTCTAAATTATCCAAATACATTTTAAGTATATACCAATTATTTTTCTATGGCATATCCAAGAACTACTTTTGTCCCAGTTTGGTACTTGTACTATTAGTACAGTAAACTCGCTCGTTTGGGTTACTTTACTATTTTCTTCAAAGTCGTCCTTGCACCTGGAAGCTTTTCGTTTTTTTTAAATCTCATGTTCTTTTATTTTTATCAGATATTGTGGGCTATATTCAATTAATATAAAAGGCCCATGCTTCGCGATGTGTACGTGGAACAAAAATATTATTAGGTTATGTTTCTGAATATTTTTTTATGTTTATATGTACTAGAATCATTTCTTGATCTTTTGACCAGACTGATATATATCAGTTTTAAAATAATATCAAAAATGTAAATGTCATGCAATATATATACTTACACAATTCAATTATTTCAAAGATTAAAAACAAGCGAACATCACTGTGTAATGTGTACCAACAACATGTGTTGTGAACGCGGGAACTGTAAATATAAGTAAGGGGATGCGCTATATTATGTACTTTAAATATTCTTTAACAGATGACGCTACTTGTTTCGCATACAGTTAGGGTTCATATTAAATTGCTAACCCTAACTTTTCTTGTGAATAAGTAAAAAAACCAATGAAAATATTATTCCTGTAGACTTGTAACGGTATTATATAATTTTCTTCGTTAAAATAACAAAAAAAAATTAATCTTACCATTAATTTACCGATTTAGATGTATTTATTCATCTTAAAAAAAACACGTAGGTAAAGGAATGTGCCTAAAAGCACTAGTGATTTAAACACGTAGGGTAGGTATATATTTTATTTATTTTTTTAATATACAGGGTGTTACATTGGGAAAGTGACATACGTTAACTGCAGATAGGGGATACCTAGGCGATCTCAAAACCCTACACTTAATGGGTGTAACTACTTTAATAACCAAGATACAGGGTGTTTTATCTATTTCGCCAATTTCTTGCCTGGTTCATAACTTTCTAACCACACTGTATATTTTAATGATATTTGGCGGACATATTTTGTTTAAAGTGCCCAATCGATCAGTACATTTATAATAAAAGAAATCCAGGTTCAGATTAAAAAAAATATTATAAAATATCCCTGTGTATCATACTTTTCTAAAATAGTTTCTGTATTTGCAAAGAGCACGAAAAATTGAATTTAGTGATATACTTTGCATTTTCGTCAAAATGTTTTTTCTTGTAAAATTTTGAGTTTGAATTCTGAAATTTGGTGAATTGTGAGAGCCCTGAACTGAAACTATTTTTTTTTAATACGATTTAGTTTTAATGAAGACTTGTTAACCTAAATTGGAAAAATTTTAATGTTTTTAGTATTTTTTTATTATTTTGCACAAAAAACATTCATCTTTAATTAACGAATAAATAGTAATAAATTTATAAAAAATAAATAACTTTAATTAATGAAAAACAACAAAAATTATAAAAAACACCTAAAAATTAATGACAACAAAGTAAAACCATTGTAGATTAACATTTTTCAAATACAAGTTGTATAATTTTTTTTTTATCCGACCTACCGGGGTGAAACTGAAGGGGGTTAAAATATCAAAAAAAAATATATCTCCGCCATTTTTAAAACTAAACAGGTCATATCGTAAAAAATCGTAAGAAATCGTAAAAAATCGTAGAAAATTGTGAAAATCGTGGAAAATCGTAAAAAAACCGTAAAAAACCTTAAAAACTGGTAAAAATCCTAAAAATCCGTAAAAAACGTAATGAATCGAAAAAACCGTAAAAAATCGTGAAGAATCCTAAAAAATCGTTATGGACATAAATTTCGGTGTTGCGTATAGTTCATTACAACTAAATCACAAAAAAAATTTGTTTCAGTTTTGGGCTCTCACAATTCACCAAATTTCAGAATTAAAACTTCAAATTTTACAAGAAAAAACATTTTGCCAAAAATGAAAAGTATATCACTAAATTCAATTTTTCGTGCTCCTTGCAAATACAGAAACTATTTTAGAAAAGTCTGATACACAGGGTGTTGTTTTTGGTCGGAATATTTTATAATATTTTTTTTAATCGGGACCTGGATTTATTTTATTGTAAATGTATTGATGGATTGGACACTTTAAACAAAATATGCCCGCCAAATATCATGAAAATGTACAGTGTGGTTAGAAAGTTATGAACCATGTAAGAAATTGACAAAATAGATAAAACTCCCTGTATTTTGGTTATTAAAGTGGTAAGACCATATAAGTATGGGGTTTTTTGAAATCGCCTAGGTGTCCTCTATCTGCAGTTAACGTATGTCACTTTCCCAATGAAACACCCTGTATGGGGTTACCGGTAACGCCTCGCTCTAGAACTAAAACTAAACGTTTTTTATATCAGAAATGAAAACAATCTAAAAATAATTTTAATTATACATGCTGCTCCATTAAAGTGGTACTTATGTTTTTTTTATTTAGTGGAACACTATATATTTTTTTACATTTTAGATTGGTCCTCAGAAACTGATTTTAAAAACTTGTTACACCTATAATAGAAATGTAAGTTTTATAGAAAATTGCAAATCATATATTTTCATTTTCTTCGCAGAACAGGGTAGAGCGCCACAAATATTCGTTTTGGAAGAGATGTCGCCTAATATAGCAACTAAAAATATGCGGTTTTTCCATTTTTAAAATATTTATTAAAAGAGCGCGTTTGTGCTACTTTTTAACTTTCGCCCCTCAGGTAAGAGAGGTATAGTAATCATGCTAAAAATTGGGTAGTGAGTTTTCAATGAGTAAAGACGTTTTAAAGTACCTGGAATACGATTTTGATAATTTCGCGATGATGTGTGTGTGTGTGTTAGGATGGATGTAACGATAACTCAAAAATTACTGAATTGAAAAATATGAAATATATAGTTTATTTTCGTATTATTAAAATTTTCACAACTTTTGCCATTGTTGCCAGATTTACAAAAAAGTCATTTTTTTCATACTTTTTTGTGTTAACGATTCAAAAATGGCGAGGGGTCATGTGCTGGCCACATCAGATTTTTTAAAATTTATCTGGAGAGAAGTTATTAGTCGTATCTCTTTTACTCAAAATAATGTTTAAAAAATTCCACAGACGCGGTCAAAAGAATTAAATACGGAATATATTGGTGAAAACCGCAGCTTCCTATCTTAAATATTAAGGAAGCAATCGTATAAAAACCATTTCAGTCAAGATAATATGTGATATTGGCGCTGACATAAAATCTGACAAAACGGCTTTAACTATTCAAATACTACTTACTAAAATATGAGGTTGAGGTTTAAAGCAGGGTAATTTTTTTATTGCAAAAAAAAGTATATATAAAATAAAAGTATATATAAAATTAGAGCATTTTTTGAGAATATTTTACCGTATAGGAGTTAGTAGGGAGGGGGTAACACTTTACGTTCGCACTGACAATTTCTATTTGAATTAAAATAGTTTATTTGTCAGTAGATAGAACGTTCGTTAACTTTAACGGTTCTGTAACTAACGACAATGACGTTTAGATTGTGATAATTGTACAAGAAATTAACTTGTAAAGTTTTATTCTAAACGTCATCGCCTTTACTTATTGAACCTTTAAAGTTATTGGACGTTCTATCTAACTTCTAATGGTGGTTTAAACTGACCAAAACTATTGAAGTAGATTATTCGAGATTTTTTTATATGCACTAAAATGCGTTCCATTTTGGTCATTCAAATTTATAATGCCACTTTCGTTACTCTCTAATTTTTTAGGTAGATTATTTCTCATAAATACATCTCTGAAATAAATTATTTTTATAGTCTTTGAATATTTTTCTACCTAGTAGTCCATTCAGTAATCATACCAGTTTTTTCTTTAGCATAAAAAAGACCTTATCTTTTTAAAACCCAAATCTATATTTATTGTTTTCCAAATATCTTTCTATGTTTTCTAAGACATTGGCTAGAGTTGATATTAATTAATATGGTTTTACCTTTTATTACCCTATTTAATTGTTGTTTTAGTTACGCCTGCCTTCAACTCTGTTGAAAATTAACCCTGATCCATCGAACTATTAAGTAGATATGCTAGACGTAAGTTAATAGAATCTACGTATACTGTGTACACGACTCAAATTTCCACTCAAAATAAATATTATGTGGTTTCTTCCAGTAGTACTTTATCATTTGTTTTTAGATATAGAAATAGATAAAGAATGTTACTAATCGATATTATTGGCTTTTGATAAAAATTTAAATAGTATTAATGATGCAATAAAATACATAATAAATGTTTTTTTACTACTAATATGAGAAATCACCATTATACTCCATTCCTCTAATGAAAAGTAATATTTCTCAACCTAGGTAAATAATGATAATAAAAAAACACTTAGGTAAATAATGAAAAATTGTCTATATTTTTAATAAATGGTTAATTTGACAACTACTTCATATTTCAAAACATTTGAAAAATAACTAGGAAATAACTAAAGCTTGGTTTAATAGTAAAATAATCTATACGCACTTCGGTTGAGAAAGCCATTATAAACCTCGCACATTATATCCTTCGGCGCTCCACGCGTCAATATATAAAAGTGCTCGATAAATAATAGCTCACTTCTCAACCTAAATGTATAATATACTATTTTCGGGTTTGCGCTCAAAGGCATTGATATATGCTCATGGACATGACCATCGGTGAGAATTGTGCTATTTCTAGAGAACGAAATGAAACGATGGTTCGGTCAATGTCTATCAAAACAGTATAGTTAGGATGTTAGGATGTTAGAGATAGCGATAGAGCGAACTTACCTATACAACATCTTCCTCACACATTTCAGCAAAAAAATATTACAACGATATACGGGTTGATCCCGTCCATGAGCACATATCAATACTCAAAGGATACTGGTTTTGATAAAATTGTAATCTATCAACTAATAATACATTCTTACATTATCGTGATTGTCTCTCCAAATCAAATTATTGCTTCACCAAACTGTAATTAAGGAGTTTAATTGTATATTAATGTCCTTAGGCCTCCATACATGTAAGAGGACATCCAAGATATTACATTCTGTCCAATATACTTATATCTGTCAACAGAGCCGCAGAGATACGTGATGGGCCCTGTTGTACACAAAAAACCACGGTCCTTCTAAATGAGCCATCATCAAGTATCAGTATTTAAAGAGGTGAAGAGGTAAGCAGATTTACGATGATGCGCTTAATACCTTGTATGCGACCGTGAAAAATTGGAGTGCTTCAAACGAGGTAAATTTTCAATGTATAATGGAAAATTTACCTCGTTTGAAGAGCGATCTGGAAGGCCAGTTTCTGTGTCCGTCACCGAAAATATCGATGCAGTTCATGACATGATTTTATCAGACTGTAGAATTCGGCTAAAACAAATATCTGAGGCATTGAAAATTTCATATGAACGCATCCATCATATAGTTCACATCGATTTGCATATGAGAATAATTTAAACAAAATGGATCCCTAAATGTCTGAATGTTGACAAGAAGCGTGCAAGGGTAGAAGCATCGGGTTCGATCTGTGCTCGGTTTTAAAAAGATGTAGAGCTTTTAAGCCGTGTTGTTACTATGGATGACACTTGGGTACATTTCTACGATCGAGATACTCTGGTTCTCCAGGTCTAAGAAATTTCGTGTTCAAAGATATGCTGGAAAAGTTGTTGCTTCAGTTTTCTGGGATTTCCACGGAGTAATCGTATTTGATTATTTGAAATAGAGTAGAACAATAACTGGGGATTACTATTCAACGTCACGACTACTCTACGAGAAGATATTAAGTAGAAAAGACGCGGAAAGTTGTCCAAAGGTGTTTTGTTTTTGCAGGACAATGCATTTGCACACAAATCGCATGTTGCCATGCAAACAATTTGTGATTTGGGGTTTGAATTACTGGAACACCCCCCTTATTCACAAGATCTAGCTCCGTCCAACTATAATCTCTTTCCTGAACTGAACTGAAAAAAATTTAGATTCTCGTCAATTTTCTTCCAATGAAGAGGTTATGGATGCTATGGAGGCCTGGTCTGCAGAACAATATAAAACTTTTTTTGAAAGGTTTAGACGCGTTACAGGTTAGGTGTAAAAAATGTATTAAATTAAGAGGAAAATATGTTGAATAATAAAATATTTTGAACTTGCTATAGTAGGCTAAGAATTTTAATTTTACAATACATCCTCGTACTACCACTACACTACTACATTAGTATTAGTACAAATTAACTTAGAAATATCCATAACACAGTAAACATGTTCATATTTTTTTGCTTCAAATCTTGTTGATAAATTTAAAATAACATCTTAAATTACCTTTCTATCAAGTTTGCCGAAAAACATTTTTCTTTTCAGTTTTCATTTTTCGTACGAAACTAGTTCAGTTGACATTCCTAATTTATTAGCCTCTAGTTTACATTCATTCAAAATGTTTGACCAACTATTTTACTTTTTCCCACGTTGAAGCTACTAGAAGAAATTCAAAAGAGTCCAAATATTTTAACTCTCCAATGACGTCTTCTATTCCGAACTTATCGCAGATTTGTTTAATTCAGTTTAATTATGAATAAATTGAAATTTAAAGAAAATCAAGTATAAAACTAGTTTGCCATTAAAGGATTGTAAGAGAATTTTCATTAGAGTTGTTGTGAATTGTTACAAATAGAGGAATTTGTTAGATTTTTATAGAATTTTATTAACCGAAAGTGCGAATTTTTATTTGTATAAAATAATAAGTTGCCCTTCTGTGATGAGTTTGGGCCCCCATAAGCCCCCGGCCCCGTTATTTTGTACGGCCTTCAACACCCTCTCGTCGGGCCTGTCTGCCAAAAACATATATAAAATTAACTAAATAACTACAAATGAAAACATATGATCTTCTACTTTTATTATATACCAGATCATAGAAGTGAAAAACAGTCACTCATCTTTACTTTCCCGGGGCCGCCAAGGAAACTTCACGTATATGAGCAGCAAGAGGAAAAAAAATTAAACATATTTCTTCTATATTTGATAGATCCTACTAATGCAAAGATATAAAATACGAATGGGTCAGCGACAGAACCGATCTATTAAATATTCCTACCGCTGATATTTATTAGTAATAATAAAAAAATGAACAAAATTCTGAGAACGAAAAGTTTTGATAGATTCAATAAGCGTTCTAACTGATATTTGAACGACTTGCTGAATGGTTCTCACCAATTCTGACCAAATTCAATTAATCAATTTCAAACATTTAATTTTAACTCGGTGAGTCTAGTACAATGTAAAATATTATTGATGTTGCTCTGGCTTTCGTGAGAGGAACTGCATATTACGTCTCTTGTTAGCATATAAAAACGTATTTTTTCAGTATTGGTCTTGGGGTTGTGTTTGTGACTTTAATGTAGTGTCCAAAACTATCTACTCCTAAAGGGAAAAAATGTTAGATAAGCAAGATAATCTAATATATTTGTCCGAAAACAATAAAGAACCTTTCGTAGAAAATGAAAGTGAGTACAAACCCGGATGAAACTTGTTCGACAGAAGCAGAGTAAGATTTTTAAATAAAATAATGGATGAAATGTTCTATGCAAATAAACAACTTTTATTAGTTGAGTTCCACCAATATATTAAAAAAAATCTGATGTGGCCAGCACATGACCTCTCGCCATTTTTGAATCAAAAATTTACAGGTTGACACAAAAAAGTATGAAAAAAAATTATATTTTTGTAAATCTGGCAACAATGGCAAAAGTTTAGAAAATTTTAATGAGATGAAAATAAACTATAGGGTATACAAAATATATGTGTAAAACTTTATTGCCGTTTTGTATAATAATGGCGTCATCACCCATAGCAACTGCCACTTCCGGTTGTGCGATTGGCACCAAAATCTAATCAGATCTAATCTAGGTTATCAGAATCCTGTATGCAAAATTTCAAATTTTTTTATTCAGTAGTTTTTGAGTTATCGTTACTACAACATCCATCCAAACACACACACACACACACACACTAACACACACACACACACACACACACTAACACACACACACACACACACTAACACACACACACACACACACACACAGACATCATCGCGAAAATATTAAAATCGTATTCTAAACGTGTTTATCAATTGAAAACTCACTACCCAATTTTTAGCATGATTCCTATACCTCTCTTATCTGAAGGGCGAGAGGTAATAAAAAGCAGAAATTCGAATTAAAACTTTACATTTCATTAGAAACTAATGGCTTTGTTTTCAAAGTTAGTATTTATAACGGAGCCGAAAAAGATATGGAATTGGAATTAGGACATACAGCAAATGTTTATTATGAAATAAGTAAAGTATTGAAATAAGTGAGGTATTCCATGGGATTGGCATAAATGCTTTAATCTGTTTTTCAAGTACCTATCAGAATTATAATAGTAGTGTAATTAATATTTTATATGAACGTTAGTATAATAGTAGGGATTTACTGGAATAACTCGTCCCTACTAATCCGTTAATCTCGTATTTTCACAACATTTAAACGGCTGCATCCAAGTTGCGTCCGGTGGTCAGTAAAATGACCCTTTACCTGCCCAGTCGCGTCCCGCATTGAACATTATTGAGAGTTTCTAAGAAAGAACTGATGCAAATATGGTCGAGAAGTATAAAACATTGCATTAAATTTAGAATGAAATGACTCACAACTATTTTTCGTTCGCATTATGGAATTGGAAAATTTTGCCCAAATTTGGGGACGAAAGGGGGAAGTTTATTCCAGATAATTGTTTAAATAATAATGACAAAAAGTTCGGACCCACTCGTCTTGCGGTTGAACTTTCATTAAATTGTCTGTAAAACAGTCGTCAATTTCAGACGGATCCAAAAATGGTAAGCCAAAAAATAATTACCTAATTCCGAATCAGGTTTTTCAGGCCAAGAGTTTGAATTTTTTTGAACCAACTTTGTCCTACATGAAACCTACATCCTCGAATATGAACACTCGGTAAAATTTTTTAATGGCTGAGTGTATGGCCAATTCAAAATCTACAAAGATAAATTCAGGATCAAATTTGACAAGGTCTAATAAGTAAGTAAATGTTTTTTCATATGAGATTTGAGACTTATTCGGCAAAAGAAAAAATTCAAATGGTAGGGGAGAGTTGGATAAAATGAGGTACTTATTATATCATGCTTGTTAATTTAAAAAGTAGCAAGAATACATTTATGTTTCGAATATTAAGGTACACAGTTATATGATTAGATTAATAACTAAAACGCATTATTCTTAGATTTCAATACTTTTGTAAAAATTAGGTATTTTTTAAAATTTTGTGAAATACCCCATTTCATCCAACTGGTATGATAAAATGGGGTAGTGGGTACTGTAAAATGGGATACGTCCTATTAAACTAAATTAGTATTATATAGTATATTTTAAAAATAAAAGGTTTTCAAAACTCGTATATTACGGACATTATACAAGGTGGACCAAAATTGTCGAGCAATACTTCTAAGGGTGATAGAACACCTAAAAATAAGTAAGGTTTGTCTAATGAACCTATATCCGAAAACGCTTATTAAGGGTGCAACAACCCCTAGAAAGGGCTTGGTACTTGGTTTTTCATGAATATCTTTAGAGAGGGGTACCATGCCATATTCAAATTTTACATAGTACCTAAGGATACTAAGATACGCTATTTACGTATTTTATCTTGATTCTTCGAATTCATTAAGGATAGTTTTCAAGGGGTGAGTTACCCTTTTTTTAGGCATATTTTTTTTGTTATCAACTGTTTTGGAAAATACATATTGAAATAATATTTTTCTTGGAAAAAGCTACTCTAGATGTATCGTCCAAATATTAGACTTTTTCGTGTAATTTGAGTTCAATAATGGGCGTACTTGACTTTTGAACATGCTAGGGACAAATATCGACTTGCGGTAACAAACAGTAAAATTACAATTTAATTTTTTTTTATTGTCAATTAAATAAGTTACATGAAAAATATTTGAAGTGTTCCTTGCAAAGCCAATATACTATTAATATGTATTTTTTGTTTTGCATCTAAGGAAACCGTAATTATTTTATTACTGGTGTTACAGTTTCGAAAGATGAAGACGCATATCTTTGAACTCAAATTACACGAAAACGATTGATTTTTGGATGATACATCAAGAGTATCTTTATTCAAAATAAATCTTCCGAAAACATTATTTTAATATGCATTTTCCAAAATAGTTGATAACAAAAAAAGTGTGTCTAAAAAAGAGTAACTCACCCCTTGAAAACTACCCTTAGTGAATTCGAAGAATCAAGACAAAATACGTAAATAGCGTATCGTAGGTATCGTAGTACCCTTAGGTCCAACGTAAAAATTTGAATATTGTATGGTACCTCTCTCGAAAGATATTCATCAAAAACCAATAATGGTTAAGCCCATTTTAGGGGTTGTTGCACCATTAATAAGCGATTTTCAACATAGGTTCATTAGACAAACACTACTTATTTTTAGGTGTTCTATCACCCCTAGAAGTATTGCTCGACATTTGTGGTCCACCTTGTATACAAAAATCACTTAACTTCGTGTTTAGATTTGTTTTCACAGGCTTCTTTTTTCGAGCTTCTATTTCGGCAATTAATTCATTGTTATACGGTTACTCTGTTAAAACTGTCGTTTTACCCCTCTTTGTGGTTTTAGTTTTCGTTGTTTCTCTATTGAAATGCGGAACTGGTCTAATATCTTTAGCAGAATTTGCAAATGCAGCTACAGTAGCCTGTTGAGATGATGAGCTTGGTTTAGAAAGTTCTTTTTCCGAAGATGAAGTGCTAGACAAATCTGTTTTTTCTATAGTCATATCGAAATTTGATGGTCCTGCAATTTCAACTGCTTCCTTTTGAATAATGGGAAGTGGAACAGCACCTTAATCTTCATTTTCCATCGTGTTTGTAGTTTCAGCATGTTGAAACATCCAGTCTTTAAACGCATTACGATCCATCGGAAAATTCCCTGTCTTTCTGAATCCATTAACTGCAGTCTCCATTTCATGAAAGCAGTGCCGAAAAGTTTTCCAACATGTCTGATAGTTATGACCCTTCCAGGGTTCAATTGTATTTTATTGTATTGTATTTCTACACTCTTCAGAATAATAAGTGCTAACATAATAGGATGACGTGATTTTTCCTTGCCGCATAAGCTTCAAAGATTTGGTATGGGTTGCGTGCCCATCTAAAAGTAGAAAAACTGGATTTTCTTCTGTTGGCTTGGGAAAAGTAATAAAACGCTCAAATCACGTTAAAAATATATCCTTTTGCATCCAACCATTTTTGTGATATTCGGTTGAAGTCCCCGGCACTCATACAAGTTTCTGCTGTAACCAAAGTTCCTCGCTGCCCTGAAACAACACTTCCAACCTGACGTTTACCTGGAAGTGCGCGAACTTTCGATTGCTTCTTTGGAACAGTCGTCACACCAGTTTCATCCACATTGTAGATTCTATCTATTGAAAACTGGTATTTGGCGAATAATCTTTCCAATAAATCAAAGAAATTGTTCACTGCTGGTCTAATAAAATCCATAGCTCGAGCACGGGACGTTGCTTCTGGCGATCTAAGCCTCAGTTCAGGATTACGCTTAAGAAATGAGTATAGTCAACACTTTCCAGCCATCTGTTTGCCTCTGTTGAAATTGTGCAGTAGGTTGCTTCGCTCTGCAAGTTCAAATGCTTCGTAGTTCCCTTAATGCTAGTCCGAAAAATCTACTTTCCATTAGAAGAGCATACTCTACAATAATAGACACAACAGTATTAAAATATTATTTATTATTATACCTTTCTTGCTTGCATCGGAAATAGTTGCACCCGATTTCACTTTCTTGGCACGATTCTCCAATGTACTCTGGGGTACTGCATATGCCTTTGAAGCTTTAAAATAGCTCATTTATCACATCTTGAATTGCAAGGTGCATGCTCTTTTCCGACCAAGACTAGCGGTTTGTTATCCGTTTATAAGTGCTACCCATATTGTATAAAATATTGAACAACCTGTAAGGAAAAACTACGTAATAAATGTATAAGTTTGATAAAACGGGGTACCCCATTTTATAAAACCCACTAGTACCCCATTTTATAGCAGAGGTACAATATTTACAAAATGTGTTGTAACTCGGCTAAAATGTATAGTTTCCTTCTACAAGATTTATCATTACATCGCTTAAGAAGTAATTAAACCCATAGATATTTACCTGAGCTTATATTGTTAATGATTGTAAAGTCCTCACAAAAACTATTCACCATCAATTTTTAATAAATCCTCCAAAAACTTAACTTTTGTCTGCAAAATCTGGAAAAACGATACAATCGATTTACCACTCTTTAAGCAACTAAATAGAATCATGCCCAACGCGGTTGAGCACCTGCACTTGCTAATGGTCGGGAGAAAGGCACGACTCTCCCCTACATAAACGTTTTGATGAAAACCATGAATCACAAACACTTGCGTAAAAGTTCCGTCAACAAAAATGCTTTTTACACTTGTTCTTATCTCCATAGCATACAAGGCATCGTGGAATTTTTCGACGGTTCTTGGTAATTTCAGATAGAGCGTTAATCGGGCATGGTTTTCCTAAATAAATTAACATCATGAAGTGTAAACTCAAAAAGGCTTGATTGACGTAAATCTCTGTGAATCAATGTTTATGGTTGAGAAGAGATGTCCTCCACAGCTTTCCTTTTTAAGGAGTTGTTCATTTGGCAGATTCCTTTTCTCTGTCATGATTATGGTTCATCTCTGCTTGCAGAATTGTATGTCCCTCATCGAGTTTGCTAAAACACTTGTAGGTTTTTTTGGCGCAGGCCCACTTCTGAGCATTATTCGCCAAATATTTATGAAATCGAAATTTATATCCATTAATAACTAACAAAGATTTGCCTTTTTGACTAGTCACAAATTCGATTTTCACTTTCACAAAGCAAGGACAGTGTTGCACTAAATACAAATTGAAATTTTAAAAACAAGATACCTGTCCTAAACAAGTGAAAGTAATTTTATAATGAGATAAACGATTCATAATAGTCTTTGCGGATAAGCCGGAAAAACCTAGCACATTCTGACTAACTCTATGTAAATCAGCCCTATTTTAGGTAAAGTATCTAAAGCAACAACTGTAATTTTTTCGATTTTCTTAGAAATTCAAATACCCTGAATAGAATTTTCTAAAAATATAAGTAAGATCATTTTCTAACCATAAGACGCACATTGGCTGACCCTTTTTGAACCATCGGTCGCATCAGGACTATGAAATTTTATTTGCGGGACGCACCCAAGACATTTTACTGACCGCCGGACGCACCTCGATTTCAACTATATCTGAGCTCAAGCTGAATCCAACTATTAGAGAAATAAATTAGTATTTATTGTTACTGTGATACATACTCTTCTCCGGTAAGTATCTAAATAACTTTTAAATAATCGTTTATAATAATTTTCTAAGAAACTTAATCGCTTTTAAAACTAAAAGATCAAATTCTTCTATATAATAAGTAATAATATTCTTATTCAGTTCATAAGTTTATTAGTATCTTGCAATAGATGAAGAATTTTTAAGTGATGGTCAACCCGAGGGAAACAAAAATTCAGTGTGGTATGCTGACGGCCATAGCACCAACTCTATTTTCGCAAGTTTTTGCAGTTATGTCTACAAAAAATTATGGAGTCCATCCAATATTTTATGCCTTGCTACCAAATAAATCAAGAGCCACATACACAAATTTGCAATCCTGAGCAATCCGTTGCGATTTCGAACAGGCAGCATTCAAGGCAATAGAAGATTGTTTTCCTACGATCACTACCCAAAGTAGGCTTTTGCACACTCAAATCTAACCGCAAAGTTGACGTTTTCCGTGATCTGTAATAATTTGACATTATTGTCGCTCTAGCGCGTACTTTTCCGCTCGCCTGTTTTCATTTACAATAAACTAAAGAAAGGTAGTAAATAATAGGTATATTAAAACAAAATGTAGGACAGGCTGAATATTTTAGTTGAAATATTAATATTTGAAGATATTTCGAACGAAATTAAACTTTATTTTATAAAATTTATCCAGTAAAAATATAACAGTCAGAAGGTACACCTAGATACACCTAGGTACACCTAGGTACACCTATATGCAATAGTGATTGCATATTTAAGTACCTACTACTATTTTCTGCAAATAGTAGACTATGAAATTAATGAAACGTCATTATTTCATTGTTAGTTTATGAAGTGTATTTTCATGTTTTTTTAATTATTTTGTCTAAAAATAATGTGATCGTAGAAAAAATCTTGTGTGCAATTCGAGCAGAAAGTGCTTTGCCGCTTTCGGCAGATTGCCCGCGCTCCGCTACGCGTCGCGCGGGCAACTCTGCCTCAAGCAGCAAAGTATCACTTTCCGCTCTTAATACACAAATAGCTATTTCCAGGCGTCACTATAAATGCACGGTTGTTTTTTTCACTTGGCCCAAGATATGAGGATACAAGTGGCTTCTATGGGACATACGAGAGAGTGAAATGCTGATCCACAATTCTCTCTAAATTGCAGAATGGTGATATCTTTGGCATTTGTTTATATAGACCATTTAGATCATGCGTTTGATGTTCTAGCGGAAGCCCTACCTACCGAACATCAACCACTGTTGGACCGGTTAGAAGATATTGGACGCCTAAATAGGTATTTAATTCACTGTTTTGAACTAAATTCGTGTATTTTTATATTTAATAACACTATTTTTATTAACAACTTTGTCTGTTTTTTGCAGAAAAGGAAATGCTAGACGACCAGGTTTATTCCACCCAAAGATGTGGAACCTCTACCAAAGGATTTTGAATCAGTCAGACCTGACCAATAACCATGCAGAGGCAGCACATAGAAGACTATAGTTTGAATTGGAAGCAGGTCATCCAACCATTTGGAAATTTATAGATGACTTGCGTCAGGTGCAGAAAGGTCTAGATTTATATTTCGAGCAAATTGTGGCGGGCAATCTCCCACCATTGAAGTTAAAAAAATACAGGAATGCATATGAATGCATTTTACGGCTTGTTCAAAATTTTGAAGCAAACGGGGATATTTTAGAATATCTCATAACTACATGTAATTTCGTGAATAAGTTTAATACATTAAATATATATATACTTTAGTAATAGTATACAATAGACATTTTATTTTATCCTTCCTTTTGACACAAAAACAGTTTTATTAAATTCAATTATAATAAACCTAATTATAATAAATATAACAATTATTTAAAATTTATAAAAATTATATTATTAAGCTTGCCATAACTTCCGACGCCGAAATGGCCGACGTCCAAACGGCCACGTCCCATTCCTGTATTTACAATAAACAAAAAAATAATTTTAAGGTCTGACTCAACCTTTGAGCCATCGAAGTTTAATTGAGATAAATGACCTCAGTGGCTGGTGACTCAATCCATTGTGTCATAGCAGTATTTGGATATAAAGACACAATAAAAAAAATATCAATAAAAAAGACAAATCTGGTATAGGTAGTCAACATGTTTCTTGGTTAGGGCACAAACTATATATTTCACGTGCGAAATTTAAAAAAAAATCAGGTAAAGTTTCACAACAAAATATAAAAAAAAATCGAGTAATTGAACTTGAACTACACAAAATGTAAAAAATATCAATCATATTTTTTCATATCGCCGGTACTAATTGTTACATGAGATAAGGTAGAAGTTAGTTGACAGTGGGGATCAACAGGTGCAAACTTAAATAGGGGAATTGTAAAACAGTTGACTCGGAACCCAGAAGGTCGATATTAAAAAAAAAAACGGATGTGAGGATCCCACATTACCAAATGTTCCATGCGAGAAGTGTTTTATTATAGTTTTAGTACTTTATTGTTACCGTTTGTGCATGGATTTGATATTTTATATTGTTTATTTAAGTGTGCTGTTTGTTATCGTTAAATTAAAATCGTGGAGATGGGTGATAACGAGCCTGTGATTACAATAAGCGATTTACCTTTAAGTTTTACTGTTAAATATTTAGGTAAGTCAAAAGTGGGCGCAAACGACGTTTTTCTTCCAAGGGAAAAATTTGATATTTGGCATTGTAAAACCATGATTGTTGTTTTTTGATAGTGCATTCATTAATACTTTTCATAAAAGGTTTTTCAAAATAAAATTTATCTTATATAAAATGTCTTTGTTAATAGCTATTTGTGTATTAAGAGCGGAAAGTGATACTTTGCCGCTTGAGGCAGAGAGTTGCCCGCGCGATGCGTAGCGGAGCGCGGGCAATCTGCCGAAAGCGGCAAAGCACTTTCTGCTCGAATTGCACACAAGATTTTTTCTACGATCACATTATTTTTAGACAAAAAATTAAAAAAAAAACATGAAAAATACACTTTTTCATATTTATCTCTGGATTTAGTCGGCAGAAGATTCAGAGAAATATTTTTAGCAAAATCTGCTACATCTGGAGGTGTGCTTGAAAATTCATATTCACTCTCACTCTCCATTTTTCGAATAGCTTTTTCATAAACTAAAAATGAAATAATGACGTTTCATTAATTTCATAGTCTACAAAATAGTAAGTAGGCACTTAAATTTGCAATCACTATTGCATATAGGTGTACCTAGGTGTATCTAGGTGTACCTTCTGACTGTTTAATTTTTACTAGATAAATTTTATAAAATAAAGTTTAATTTCGTTCGAAATATCTTCAAATATTAATATTTCAACTAAAATATTCAGACTGCCCTACATTTTGTTTTAATATACCTATTATTTACTACCTTTCTTTAGTTTATTGTAAATGAAAACAGGCGAGCGGAAAAGTACGCGCTAGAGCGACAATAATGTCAAATTATTACAGATTACGGAAAACATCAACTTTGCGGTTAGATTTGAGTGTGCAAAAGCCTACTTTGGGTAGTGATCGTAGGAAAACATATTTTTTGAATAGTCAACATGATTTTTCTTTATATCACAATTGATATTTCGTAAAAGTAAAGGCCAAAATTAATTTTGAACGGCCGCAAAAAAGTTTTTTGGTCTAGGTCCAAAAATTAATAGTATTATATTTTTTTTACATAGATTTCATTAAACTATATATAATTTGATTTAATATCAGTAAATTGACATGACAACAGTTGATCAAGTATTTTTAAGTACATAAATTTAAAAAGTTAAAGGGAATCTTTTTTAATATTTAAGCACATTCAAATAAAAAAATAGTAAATATTGTGTGTTATAAAGTACTAAAATAATAAGTATATGCAAATAATTACCTACATGCACATAAATACATCTACAAAAATATGTGTAAATATATACTAATTTTTTTAATGTTTACTAAAATATTTTTAATACTTTGTTAAAAAACATAATTTGATGCACCAGTAAAATATTTTTTACACCGCGGGGAGTGAAACTAGTACTTTAGTCCCGCACTTTTACTCCCTTGGGACTAAATTTTTTTAATCCCAAGAGACTAAAATTTTTGAATTTCGCAAATAAAAAACAATTGAAACCAGCCACCTTGTTTATTCTAATTTAATTCAGAACTTTCAAATACTTCCACAAAGGAGTAGGAAACAATTTTCGGTAGTAGTCTTCAATTTTCTTTTCTTTTTTACGATTTTAATCTAAAATATCTTAAATGAGAGAAAGTCGCAATCTTCTTTCAGGTGATTGTTTCCCTCGCTACGCTCGGGAAACAATCTTCACCCCCGGGATTAAAAGATATACTTTAGTTCCTTGGTATATAATATACTATTAGTACTTTGCGGTAATATACATTTCTCCTTTTTCTTGTATTCTTGTAAAACAGTAAAAAAGTGACATAGTACCTATATATTTCTGTCCCTGGATTTTTCTAAAAGAATTGTTATGAAATTACAAAACCAATTTTAACAAATATAGATCTATATTTTGGAATAAATCGAAGAATAATTTCATTCGTATCGAATCATTGGAAATTTATTGCAGTAATTATTATTATGTAGTAATAAAATTGCAAAATCATTACCTCAAATTTAATGATGATCAAATGAACAAGAAACTAGTTTGAAAAAAACAGCAAATACAGTGAAATAAGTTTATTATTGTATAACTACCATAAAACATTTGGAGTTATGTCAAAGGACACGGTATAATAACATGTTAAAAGTGGTCCCGGTCCCGGTTAAAGTTGATGATTTTTTAATATATGTTTTTAGGTATTATGAATAAATTCTGAACGTTTTAGGGTGATTGTATATTTGCGACCAAAGATACAGTGTCCCAAAAAATATGCACCACATATTTTAGGTATTACGAAAATAATTGATCTAATTGATAATTTTCTTTCAATTTTTTTTAATGAAAGTTGTGCTAAGTATTATATTATACCAATGATTATTTTATTATACAAGACGTCAAAAAATAATATTAAACTAGAAATCTAATAAAAATACAGGATACTGCCAAAACATTGAAAAAATGTGAAAAATGTAAAATACGGAAAAAAATTTAAAAAAAATAAAAAAATAGGAAAAAATCAAAAAATCGCTAAAGAACGAATAGCAACCAAAAACCGGAAACAATTGTAACCACAAAAAAATATTTTAAAATAAAAAAATTCGAAATTGAAATAAACCGCAAAAAATCCCAAAAAATCGCAAAAAAATCTCTAAAAGAATCGCAACAAAATCTCCACAAAATCGCAAATAATCATACAAAATCACAGGAATAAGAAAAAATTAGAAAACAAAAGAAAAAAAAAGGAAAAAACAGGAAAAATTAGGAGAGTCGAAAAATAAGAAAAATCTAAACAAATTGAAAACAGTGGAAAACATTGAAATAAAAATCAAAAAATATTGAAAAATAAAAATAAAAAATGAAATTGTAAAATACGGAAAAAACACAAAAATTCAAAAAAAATGAAAGAAATGCAAAAAAACGAAAAATAAATCATAAAAAAATCACTAAAGAAGAGCAACCAAAAACCGGAAACAATTATAACCATAAAAAAAATTAAAATGAAAATAATCGAAATTGAAATAAATCGCAAGAGAATTGCAAAAAACGCAAAAAATCACAAAAAATCGCCACAACATCCCAAAAAATGGCAAAAAATGAGAAAAAAATAGATAAAATCGAAAAAAAACAGAAAGAAAACAAAACAAAAATAAAAAATCAGAAAAATGAGAAAAAACAGAAAAATGAGAAAAAACAGAAAAATGAGAAATTACAGAAAAATGAGAAATAATCTCTATAAAATAATTATAAATGATATAATACAGACAAGAAAAAAATTATATTGTAGAAAGAGACAGAGAGTAAGAGAAAGAGAGGGAAGGTCGCCTGGAGTGGGGGGCATAACGCTTTTTCTAACGTAACGCTTTCTGAGTATCGAAAGAGGAAAAAATAACGTAAGGAATTTAGAATGGTAATTAATTGTATAAGGTGTCCTAATAGTATTCAAATATTAACTAACGCTTTTAAAAGTTCCTTCTGTATTTTGTTTTTTATTTCTGTATTTTATCTATCTTCGAGTTCATTATTTGCTACGTTCACTTCGAAAATATTATCACCATGCTGATGGGTATTCTGAACGTGGTTCCCGTGAATTCTTAACTTTTTAAATCCCCAATCCTAATTATTCAGGTAATTTTGCATAAGGCCCTTCGACACCGGTTAATTTGTAACTGTAATCTGAATTTAATCCTTTCTCGATTCGGTACAAAACTCAAAAATACCAAAAAGTATCACAGAAGTGCATGATACAATTGCTACATTAAATCTTACTCGAATTTACTCATTTTGCGAGTTTTATCTGGTATGCTCCAATAATCGATATCAAAGCTAGGCAATTTTTAGTCAAATTCTGAATTTAAATGTTTCCACAGCCCTATTCGGGCCCTTGATGAACTGATGTGATTATCAGTCGAGGAAGACCAAACGGCCAATGTACTCTAGGAGTAATTATTTGGCAAAACGTTTTACACTTCTTACCAATTGAATAAATATGAATTAAGAACTCACATCCATTTGGAATTTCTTTTACTAGTTCGAAGGACCAGTCTGATTAGCACATCAGACACATTATTTAACACAAAGAATCGATTTTATTTATTTTTAAGGGTTATTTTCTCACCCATTTATTAAATGAAAAGTAAATTGGATTTACACTTTTTTGACACAATGTGTAGAGCATAGCTCTAACTTCATTAAACTTAAATAAACATTATTAACACTTGTTACTAATTTGAAATCTCAGAATGTTCTCAATATTACGTTGCGGCCTTGACTCGGATATTTCAAGGTGAAAAACTCTCGCTGTGAGACAAATATTCTCATCGACAATCTAGAAGCTAATCATAATAATTTAATGTGAAAAGCTCTCGCCGGGAGACAACTATTCTCCTGAGCGATTCAGAAGTTAATGATGTGAATAATAATTTGGAGCGATAGATGCATCTTTTTAAGAAAGGTTATAACGGATTTTAGTTTTTAATGGACTATTCCATATTCGGATACAACTGCGCTCGTCGCTCTCTATAAGAATGATATATAGAAAGAGATAAGTGTTAGTTTCAACGGTTTTGTCTATAAATAATTCTTTTGGTATAGCTGTACCTTTTTACATCACGCAACAAATGACGTGGACACATTTTTGATGAAAATTGTTTTGGAATTTATTTTTAGATTTTAGTGATGATTAAAAGTATGAACCAAAATAAGAAACATGTTAATTTTAAAAGAAATAGAAATTAGTTTGTAAATTCTGGATAATATTCCAGTGAAAATCCACCAATCATCATCATTTTTTATGTTTCATAAATAAAGCGTTAGTTAACATTTGAATACTTTTAGGACACCCTGTACAATCAATTACCATTAATATATTATTATCTAAAGACTTATTAACGTTATATTATAAATGATCATTATCTTGGCATGTTATGGATTTTTATTAAAATTTCAAGTTTAATATTATTTTTGGGACGCCTTGTATAATAAAATAATCATTGGTTTTATTCTTTAAAATTTTGAGGATCCTGTATTATAATAATTGGCACAACTTTCATAAAAAAAATTGAAAGAAAATATCAATTAGATCAATTATTTTTGTAATACCTAAAATATGTGGTGTATATTTTTTGGGATACCATATCTCTGGTTCTAGATATACAATCACCCTAATACGTTCAGAATTTATTCATAATACCTGAAAACATACTTAATATATTAAAAAACCATCAATATTAACCGGGGCCACTTTTCCCATGTTACCGGTATGTTGTGCTTTATAAAATAAAAATTGAACAGAAACTGATTAAATATATTGCAATAAATATAATAAAGGAAGTTGTGAGATGTGTAAGAACACCCCATCAAATTAGGTAGACAAGAGAGATATGGTCCAATGCAAACCAATTCCCTATAATCAAAGATGTAGCTATCGTATCTGATGAAACAAAACGTGAATTTGTATGTAGGCGGTTTAACGCGTAAAAGTCTACAAAATTAAAATAATAATACTAGAATATTCTGGAACAAATGTAAGTTCATTCCACTATAAAATTAATACAATCAAAACTAATTAGGTTTACAGAGGTAATAAACTGAAACGCAATATGAATTACAAACAGAATGAATTGTTTATTTTATATTTGAATTTCGGACCCACAGAATCTCAGCATAACGTTTCGCTAACTATGTTAGCATTATAACGAGTTTATCATCAAATACTACCACTCCAGATAAATGTATTAAAGCGGTTAGGTTTGATCGCCAAAGCGTTCAGAATGACCGTTTTCTAAGTGAAACGTGCTACACCCTTTTCAAAAATTTTGAAAAAGAAATTGTCCAATTATGTGCTTTTTATGTGTTTTTTGTGTACCGAAAAATCAAAGGACCAGGCACAGATATAAGGGGGTTTTAGGTATCGATAGAAATTGCTGAAATTTTAGTATGTTACACCTAAGGTATATTAGATTAATAATTTCATGCTAAGCGACCACGATAGCAATTGCATTTATTGATATACAGGGTGAAATAGACTCTTCCTATTTCTTCAAATGTAATAAGTATTTTAATTTGTTTTTCTGTTCAGGGCTTATAGAGTCCATGAAAGCTATTAAATACATCAATTGTAATATGTTTATCTCTTCTAGTTCTACTGGAAAAGATATCAACCGTTAATATCTTCATAGTTTTTTAATCTACATATAATAAAGCACCGGAACATTTGAATTTTTAATAATTCTTAATATTAACTATCATTAACTAACATATTTTCGTTTCATGTTTTTCATAGAATAATTGTTATAAATATTGAAGAAAATATCAAAAAAAAAATGAAACATGAAACGAAAATATGTTAGTTAATGATAGTTAATATTAATAATTATTAAAAATTCAAATGTTCCGGCGCTTTATTATACGTAGATTAAAAAACTACGAAGACATTTCCGGGTGACATCATTTCCAGTAGTACTAGAAGAAATAAAAATGTTACAATTGATGTATTTAATAGCTTTCATGGGCTCTATAAGCCCTGAACAGAAAAAAAAATAAAATACTTATTACATATGAAGAAATAGGAAGAGTCTATTTCACCCTGTATATCAATAAATGCAATTGCTATCGTGGTCGCTTAGCATGAAATTATTAATCTGATATACCTTAAGGCGGGTCCCCACCAAAGCAACACATGTTGACGACATTGTCGTCAACTTTGTTGCTATTTTCATAAACATTGTCGAAAAATATCACGTCGTCCCCACCTACGAAATATTGTTGACCAACTTTGTTACTATAAAAAAAGCGAAACTCATCATTCATCTAGTGTTTAGCAACATGTGGAACGAGGAGGATCTGGTCATAGTTTCGGTGGCATTCCTTTTTATTTCGCGAAATAAACATCGTCGTGGCCACCACGTACGTCGTTTTTGGATACTTCCTAGTCTCCGAAAGAGACATGTATATAGTGGTAGTGACTTGCTAACTGACCTTAATTTAGACGATTTAAATCCCCTTCGCAATGAATTGAGAAGTAGTTTTAAAAATTTCTTGAGAATGAGTTCAGTTGAGTTTGAAACATTGCTCCAAATGGTTGGCCCCAGGGTTTGTAAAATGGACACAAATTACCGAGGTGCAATTCCTGTTCAAGAGCGACTTGCAATTACTCTTAGGTTTTTAGCTTCTGGAGATTCATTGATCGTACCTTTTGTTTCGGTTTTTATACCATAAATGCTTCGAATCCCAAAGTTCAGGGTGCTGTCTTATAATTTCATTACTCCACTCCATACTAAATTAAAAACTAAACAACAACAAAAAACACTGCAAACTCTACGTCTGGCTAAGTATAAATGAATGGCAAAATTCGACATGTTTGTAAACATTGTCGAGGAATCTATTTTTCTTTGATGTACCGCTCCTTGAGCGAAAACGAAAACAAAGTCGGCAACTTGAATTTGCGACATAAAAGTCGACGACTTTCCCGAATTTTCGGAAACTTTGTTGCCAACATTTGTCGCCGACACTGTAGCCGACAAATGTTGCTTTGGTGGGGACCCGTCTTTAGGTGTAACATACTAAAATTTCAGCAAATTCTATCGATACCTAAAACCCCCCTTATATCCGTGCCAGGTCCTTTTATGATCGACCGCAACAATGTTTTTAAAAATTCAAAATTACGGGGTGTAGCACGATATCGAACGCGACCCCGCACGGACATAGAGTCGCAAAATTCCTGAGATAATAGCATCTTAATTATGTGCTTTTTGTGTACCGAAAAATCAAATTTTGTGCTCGACTGCAACAATGTTTTAAAAAAAATCGAAGTAACGGGGTGTAGCATGATGTCGATCCCGACCCCACACGAACATAGAGTCGCCAAAAAGCATAACTATGATGCTATTATCTCAGAATTTTTGCGATTCTATGTTCGTGCGGGGTCGGGAATAGTATAGTAATACCGATTCTGGACCACTTCCATCCAGTTCCATCTACCTAGCCGAAGAAGTAGTCACCCTTATCCGAAGAGAAGAGTACCCTTGGATGAGAAGAGACTAGCGGAGGCTCGTTTACCGAAAAACAATCCCAACTTGTCATGAAACTACCCCAATTGGTCGTAATGAGTGTCCATTTGCCAGACGAGACCTACAACAATGACCAGAAGCGGTATTAGAAGAGGAGGACTTTTGTGCCCAGCTGTATATTGCAAAACTCATCGCTTATCGCTTGATCTCTTCTTCTTTTCCCAAGAAGAGCTGTTTAAAGCTGTTCGAGACCGGTTTGAGACCTGTTCGAAAGCTGTTAGAGACCTGTTTTAGACCTGTTCGAAAGCTGTTCGATACCTGTTCAAAAACTATTCCAGACCTGTTTGAGACCTGTTCGAAAGCTATTCGAGACCTGTTTGAGACATGTTCTAAAGCTGTTCGAGACCTGTTAAAAGCTGTTTAAAGGTGTTCAAGAGCTGTTTAAAGCTGTTCCAGATCTGTTCGAGACCTGTTTTTGTTGTTGTTTGTGTGATCGATGACTCAAGCAGGGGGTACGAAAATTCCTCCTTTTCTACTACCGCTTCCGGTTACTGTTGACATATCTGTAGGTTTTGGATGTTGTTAGGGATAGCGATATCTACTATTGACGTTTATTATATCGACGACTACAATATCTGGCTAAGTCGATCTGATTAAAGTTGAAAGTAGTCCTTTTCTGGCACCTTTAATATTATACAGCCCCCGTTTCATTTATCACTTCTTAAAATTACTATATTCTAAACCATAATGGATACAAAGACGATTAAATGGGAAAACATTAACTATTTTGGAGAGCAAAAATCTACAAGGACTCTCTTGCTACTCGAATTATACAGGGAAAACTAAAAATGCTACTTTTGTTCTTTACGCATAGAATTTTTATTTAAAGAAAAAGCAAAAAATGGGAAATGAAATTTTATTGCAGTAATAAATCTTCGATATGACGTTTTGTGTCTTAACAGCTACCATCAAGTTATTTTTTTTTAATACGCACCTATCTTTTTTATTATAAACCGCTAAAATTAAAATTCAGTGGTATATCACAATAGCCATACTTTATATTATTTAGGATGGTACAATTAACTGATAAATGACACCCTCCCCCGCGAACCCACAAAAGATGGAAATCTTATAAGCTGTTTCAGTCGATAAGTATTTAACCTTTGGCTCAGTGAGTATAAGAAGTTGGCGAATTAAAATATGAAAATACTTATTCTGATGTAAAAGACAAAATAAATCCAACAAAGTGAAGAAATTGTCGTTTACGATGAGAGATGTAAGCATGAGTGAACACTGAAATATTTAGCCTCGTGACTCTGAATGTCGTCGAATGTTGTAGCCTCTGTTGATGGTGTTCGCAGTTTAATTTTTGGGAATAGACTGAAGAAGTAAAACCCAACTGATTGAGGAAATTATAGGCGTCGGCGTCTCGGATCCCCTTTTTATGTCGTGTATTAAGTAAACATTTTACGTCATAATCTTGTGTGGTCCATCACTTCTTTTAGGTTCTCGTGAACGTTATCTTGCCCTTAATATTTAGGCGTGAAAAGAATTATTTTCTAATGCTTCAACATTGTGTGTTTTCGAAATTAGATTGGGACATTAATATTTTTTCAACTGGTTCAAGTGTGTCTTATCGTTTGTAGAAACATGTTCGGATAGACGAATATCTTTTGGGAAAAACAACTTGCATTAGATCACTAGATAAACAGAACATATTAAATATAATGTGTTTTGGTTCTTTCTAAAATTCCTTGAAACAAACTTAATAAGACGAAACAAAATATCATTAAAAATTGCTAAAAAAATAAAAATAATACACCCGGGGTTGGTTCGTGACACTAGAATTTTCAATATTGCTCACAGTATTGACAACTTATGAGTAATCTTTTCATGCACTTGCCGGAAAACTTGCCACTAGTTTAAATCGGCCAAAAATTAAGCTTCAATCAAATAATATACATATCAATAAAAAATTAATATGTATTCTTTGGATACAGCCAAATATTGTTGCGCCCAAAGGGATCAAATTTCCAGGTAGTGTAAGATCGACTGAACATGGGTCACTAGTTCTCAATATTCTCAATATTAAGAGGCGCCAATTAAATATCATATATTATCTTGCCTGAAATCGTTTTTGGACGGGCGCTCCGTTAATATTATCGATTATGTAGTTAATTCTTTAGATTTTTAAATTATTTTTAGTAAAAGTGAAACGACTATCAACTAGATAAATTTGAAAAAAGTAGCACAGACACGCTCTTCTGATTAATATTTTACATATTATGAAAAAAATCAAATATTTTTAGTTGCTATATTAGGCGAGTTCTCGTCCAAAAGGAATAATTTACCAAATCGAATAATTTACAAAAGTCACGTGGTATGCTGGCGTCTTAAATAATACCATGGTGTTTTCGAGGACAAGATGATACTTGGAGCACCTCCTGGAACCATGGGAACTGAATCATATTCGGGGTGGTCTAATGGTCCTATATTTATTTCTATTAAGATATTATTAGTTTAATAAAAATTGTTTAAAATATAGAATGAAACTTGATTTTTTTGCTATTCGAAAAATTGATCATTCGATAACAATCGCATTCTAACACTCGGTTTTCGAAAAATTGCCCTATAATAATACCATATTAAATATTGTATCAGTGCAGTTAAACTATTTTTTCAATATTAAAATAACTTTTAAAAAAATAAAAAGTGCACAATTGGTCTATATTCGTCAATCGATCAATGTCAGTTTGATTTAGTTATCTAAATTAACTTATGGATAAAGGATTATATGTATTTTTTAAAATAACAAAATTTAAGTAATTTCAAGTGCAATTTATATAACAATTTTGAAATTTGTAAAATAAATAATAATTTATGACAATTTTAACTTTAATCACACTTTAATTTATTGTATTTTAATAATAATTTTTGTTCGACATAGATATTTTATGACAAATAGGTAGATCACGTAGCTTATATTAGTATCTTTTTCTTTTATATAAATCTAATTAAATATTTATAATTAATAAAATTAAAAATTTGGGCATAAAAAATTTTAGCAATGATCTTTTCTCTTGGGCTATTTGTGCAATACGATTTTTGTTCTACGTACAATCTAGTTCCTTGTATAGTCCAGTTCATAAATCTATCACCAAAGGAAAATATTTTTATAAACGTTATTTTTTATTTGTTGATAAAAGTGATTTGGTAATAAATGTGATTTAAGCTCAATTCTTTTTATTATGGGTTCGTTCCACGAATAGAATTTGAAATATATCGAAAAGTAAAATATTTAATAAAATAAGTGTGGACGCCAGTCAAATTGATTTTTTGATGTAATTAGAAACAATTGACAAAAAAACTATGATATATTTCAAAATCCGTCCTTTCTTTCTTTTTGTGGGTTTAAGGAAATTAAACTCAAATTAATAAAAGTTATATTTGTTTTATTGAAGAAAAGAAAAATTTCTTAATAATATAATATCTTCAGAGACTTTTTTTTGATTTTTTTTTTTTGGAAAATGTAACTTGGTTTTGTTTTGCTTCTCATCAAGTTTCTTTCGAATAACTTCCTGGATCCGGCACTGAAAATATGTCAACCCAAAAGCAGGTTCTGATAAAGGAACGAGACGTTCTAAAGAATAAAGACGTTCCCAAAAAAAACGTTCAGTCCAGAAAAGGCTCTGCCTAGGAAAAAAGCTCTGTCCAGAAAAAAACTCGTTCCCAAAAAAAAAAAATTGTTCCAAAAAAAACTTGTTCCAAAAACTCTTGTTCCAAAGAAAACTTGTTCCAAAAAAAACATGTACCAAAATCCCTAAAAGTTCACATAAAGTAGAGAAAAATAGAGAAAAATAATAAATAAATTACCATATTTCGTGGTCTCTGTTTAAAAGAAAATATAAAACAATGACAATATTAAAATAAATATACCAAAGTTTTAGATCAAAATATAAAATATAAAAATAATCACTGTGAAATAAATTTTAAGGCAATCTGTAAAAACAAATTAAAAATAGATTATCTTTTTGTAATTGAGACTGAAAGAGCACCACAAACATCAGATAATTTATATTATTATAAAAGATAAGAACTTTTAAGTAAATATAAAAAATATATATACCGGATAAAAAAGAATTAAAAATAAGAGTTAATAAAAGTTGAAGCCTCGAAATAATTAATAATGATAACAGGGGGCATAAGTGCAAATATAATAAAAACTTATAATATATCTCGAGGGGAAGAAAAGAAATTTTCAACAAGCGATATAAACGATATAAAAGTTAACTGTTCTGACTGATGAGGTAAAAAGTAGAATTGTCAACATGGGAAAGACATTTTATAGTCTAATCAAGAGGACAGGAAAATCAAGTTGAGAAGTTACACGACGCGAGGAAATTAAGAAGGGATTAAAACGAGTGTAAAATTAAAATATACTGAGCAGAGGAATAATGAAAATATAGTGTGGCACAGGAAAAAAACGTAACAGTATTGTTATTTTATATTAGATATTGTTATGATATTCTCCTATGGAATATTTCTAACTGTTGGACTATATGAATTTATGATTATTATACAAATAAATATTACCTCGGCTATACTCAATATTTTTTTTTATTTAAATTTTTTTTATAAAATTTTATTGGAACTTTGACTCTCTCACTCTGAGCTGGGATCTTTCCTATTGTTAATAATTTATGATTATTATCAGTATTAATTTTTTTAAGAATTACTATTGGAAAATTTTCATTATTCATTTTTGATATTGTCAATATTGTATATAAAATAATTATTAACACACTATTTAAATTTATGTGAACAAACTGTACATTTTTAAGGTTTTTTTTTATTCAAATAATTAAAATATTATATTTAATATACTTGTTATAAATTTTCAATGTCTTTAAATATTTAACAAATTTAAATTAACCTTTCACTCTTCATTCACCCTTTACCTAATTATAACTAAACTAATTAAAATCTATTACATATAAATCTGAAATACATTAACCAAAAAACAACTATTCAATTCCTCCCGATTCCTACTTTCTATCTTCTTGAACATTCCACACACCGTTCCACCAGAACCTCCACCTATGTTTTCCAAACTCCAACGTGATAAACCAATTTACAATATTCCTCCACCTAACTTTTCCAAACTCCAACTTAACACAAACCAATTTACAATATACATCCGCAATAGTCAAACTCCAATTTCTTAATTTTCTCTTCTATTTGATTTTTTAAATTCAATGGGCTTATCCAGTAGGAACGAATTTATTGGTTTTATATGAATGAATGAATAGCTTAAAGAACCTATTGGCTTATGTTGATTTTCATTGTTCTTATAATATTCATTAATTAATAAAAATAAATAAAAAGTAATTAATATATTTTGAAAGTGGCGCTACTTTTGATCAATAATTGACGTTTTACTTTCTACAGCATTGCCAAGATTCTAGATTTGTTCATTTGTAGAAAAAAATTGACATACTTCTTTCCTTCTTTTAATCATAACAAATGAGAAAACGAGAGTTGCCAGTTTTATCGATATGACAACATAGCCAAATATAATTTGTTTCAATTGGGCCACGTCACAAACCACTATAGCCCCGATATTCAAATTTTAAGAATTAATTAGAGTCGCAGGATCGGTCTCAGAAGAGCTGGACCCGGCAATGTGTTATTGTAGTCCAAAATTATAAAATAAAAATATTAAAAAAAATCACTGGATGAGTCCATTGCTTTAAATTAATTTTTTTATTTTTTTGTTGACTCACTTGTCAAAAGTCCCTTATTTATTTTTTTTTATTTTTTTTATCTCCCCACTGATTCATTTCATACAATGTGATTTTTATTATAATATATGAAATAAAAAACGTCTTTAGAGCAAAATATTTAAGATGTCTAAAAACCCTGGTGTATCCACTGATTAGATTTTGTTTCGAACTTTTTGGGGGTACCACCTGTTGCATTCAATAGAACTTATCAGAATTTTGTAAGATGGCGCTGTTTAGAGTTGTTCGTGTCCTAGCTTAGTTTGTCACAGATCACTTAAAGCAGATGAGACGTCAAATAAATTATTTTCTGTCAATGTCAATGCGGATTTTTTTATGTATGTAGTATTAGTTTTAGTTCATAAGGAATAGTTCTAAATAGTGTATAAGGATGGATACTTTTCATCAAATGTAGGTTAACTGTATTTTGTGTGAACAGTATAAAGCTGCAGATTCCAGCATTCGTCTGTATTCAGTACCAGATTATAAATACACCCTGTGTGATCCTTGATTACAGTTTACTATGAGCGATGTATGCGCCATCTAAAATTTTTAATCTGAAACTTTGACCCAAACTTTTACAAGTATAAGTGGAAACACCATGATTTTTAGACATCTTAAAAATATTAAAGTGGTGATTACGCTGTCATTGGCCTGTATTTGTGTTTTTACTTATTAGGAAATTTATTTACTGGACCTACGAATAAATATATTACGTAGTTTTGATTTGCTATTTGAGTTGATTGAATTCGTTGTTACTGTAGTATTTTGATAGTTTATTATATTTTGATGTATTTGTTTAATTAATTGTTTGAAAAAATTCTGCTTCTTAATTTTGTTTTTTAACTAATATGTGGCGACCGTGGGAAAATGGTTTAAATGATTTGCCGACAAGTGCAGGTGAATTGTTCACCGATAAATCAAAATTTCGTAGAATAGTTCATAATGAACAATCAAAAAAACTATGTTTAAACGTACTAAAACGTGGGCAGGATCGCAATACTGTAAAAGAAGCAGCTTTACTAAAAGGGATGTAAAAATATGTATAGTATATACTGTTATGCATAATGATATACGTTCCAGAAAAATACAAGATTATTAATAAATGTGCTCACATAATGGAGAGCAAAACTCTTGTTAATTATGGAGAAAAATTACTACCTGAGTACATAATATAGCCAGGAGGACTGGACAAATAATAATAGAAACTGTTCTGCAGTTAACGTAAACCTCAGTAGAGGTACCAGACTAGTAATTTTACATTATGGATCTAATTCCGGTTGGGTTCCTAGTTTACTTTACAAATTAAGTTAATAATGTATTTAATGCCAATTTTTTGAGCCACCCTATATCTATAGAGTCATGGTGCAATAAGCAAAAATAATGCATATTACTCAAGAAATATGTGTACCCAATTTAAAAAAAATCGGCCCGGGACCCAACTGCCATAAGAAAAGTGCCTGGTCCTTTACCTAACTTAGGAGAAAGTAAATCTACACAACCTTACGAAAAGGTAGTAGAACCAAAACTAATAGGTAACAATAAAATTTTAACTAGCGACAGAATATTTAACTTACGAAATCTTAACCCTGACTTACCTCTTGATAACCCAGTAGACAACCAGAGGAGAAGCTAAGACCATAGATAATAAATAAACATTTATTTAATCAATTAGTTAATTTAAGAAATTCGTTTATAATAATAATCATTTTGCACTTATAAATTGGATAAAGCTAATCAAGCTATTAGATTAAGCTAAACAATCATAAGTATATTTAGTAAACCACTTCTTAGAAAACACCGAGGTTTAATTAACGGCATAGGAAAAGTGTCAGAATGGTTATTAGCTGTACTAGACTCCGATGACAAAAACCATATTGACAATTATTTAAAAATACTTAAAAATAACGAATTTAAGCTACGAACAGATCTTTCTAAATCAAATTCAATTTTTAAGCGAAATGTCTGACAAATTTACTGGCTTTTAACAAACTTTCTGAAAATCAAATAACACTTCAAAATCAAATAAAAATTTTAACTGAAGAAGTCAACGACTCTTTCAGAATAGAACATGCTCTTTTATTTACAATAATTATCGACAATCTGATTTTATAGTTACAAAATATTAATGTTAAAAAAGAATTACATAATTTACATAGTTCCATACTTGAACCAACAAATTTGAAACAAATAATTACAAACTCATATAAAATACATAGATCATCGTAAATTCAAAAATTAAATAATTTTATGAATTACTGCACCCTATTTTCAACGCAAGTAATAATCGAAAGCAATATAGTAATGTTTAGAATTACTGTTCCCTTAATATCCGACACCTTTAAATATTTTCAAATGTATCCAAAACCTATAAATAACTTTATGATAACTCCTGAATACCCATTCTTACTCCTTAACGACAAATACCAATGGACAACACCAGAAAACTGCCCAGAAGTCGAAAATTTCTACAACTGCAAACGAGAAATGTTACACAAAAATCAACCATGTCTAGCTGACATAATCAAATCTGGCAAAAACCACTGTCAAGGTATAAAGATAGAATTGACCGAAACAAACATACAACAACCAAATAATGGTAATCCCAACCGAGCCCGTCGACATCTAAGCAAAATGCGAAAAAAACGGAATTTTCAGATTATGAAAACCCTCAAGACTGTGAAATTGATATAAACCATAAATTGTTTCTATCCGAAGAAATACTGCACAGTGCACAAAGAATTAATCTTCGAATTACCAATATTAAATTTCACTTTAACTACAGAAGAATTACCAACGATACAAATCACAAACACCGACATTATCCAACACATAGAAAATCTTACACACATCAAACCTACAGGGTGTTCCAACACGCCACACCTGGTCGAATAGTGCAATCATTGCAATCCTCGCCCTAGGAGGCCTGGCATTCGCATATTTCAAAATCGTACACCCCAAGTTACAGGAAAGACGAATCAAAGAAACAAACTAAATTCGAAAAACAGAGAAACCCTGTTTTCCGAAGTTAACGAGGGAGGAATTATATAAACATCGCTAGACACCCTAATGAACCAGAACAGATGTAGATACTTCTAATGTTTGTTTATCTTAACGACCTTCTGATTATAAATACCCAAAATTGTACCCTCAGTAGCCTCAATACAAATTTTTCAGTCAATAGAATCGAATTATTATTAAAGCGAAGTTGACAATTATTTTGGCAACTGTCAAAATATTTTGAATTTAAAAGTTAATAACAAAAAAGATTAACTAATTATTGTGTTACAAAAATAGTTCCTTTTCATTGTTATAAAAAAGTTCCTTTTCATAACTAATAAATAATATTCTTAAAATAAATATGTATTTCGTTTATTAATAATAGTAGAAAAAACAGGGTATGCAACATTACATGATTCTTGAATATATTATTTTGTTAACATACAGTGACCGAAAAAATCAGCTTGTCAATCCAACTATAATAGACAAATTACTATTTGAACAGTTGCATCGAAAGACACTTTTTATCTAAATAAATATTGATTTAAAGAAATATTTTTTAACTGTGATAAGGCTTTATTAATCTTTCAATAAATTTTTGTTATCGACATTTATTTTGTTTGATAATTTTTAGTATGATTCAATGGGAAATGATTCATTAACGAAGGTTGTAAGTCACGCATTTTATGTTTTTAATAATAAAAATATTTTCAATTAAACAAGTATGATAAAAGAAAGAATAAATGATAAAACAAAGAATAAAATTCAGTTTTAGATGATTGCTATACTGTACTAGAGAATGTTTTAGTCTTCCGAAATTTAAATTCCAGAGATAAATTATAAATTTTAAATTATATTCCTCTATATCCATCCCATCGTTATATTAAAATTTAATGTTTCTCTTGCTACATTATGATGTGGTTTCTTAAAGAATGCATCTGATCCATTTCGGTTTTTTGGTTTATTATACTGACAACATAATTTGACAGTTACTACTTTCACTGTTTACAACAGCCTGTCTATGCAGTGCTATATTTTTCTAAATTCTTTCTTATAACTTTTGCTGTAATTTTTATATGTCAACTGCGTTTCGGAATCACCTTTGCCACTATTAGTTCTATGTTAGTTTTTGAATATTAGTTATTAATTTCAATATGTAGGAGGCACTGTCTTTTTTTTCTTTTTTACTGTCATCTGCCACATGTCATGTCACTTGTTCTTTTCGCCGGTGAAAGTGTGTGTTCTTTTGTCACGAGCACTTTCTAATTTCGTATACTGTTGGCCCCCTTTTTTCACTGTCATGACCATAAAGTGGTCTTTTCTGTCGAGCCCCTACGTAGGGTGGCTAATAATATTTATCTTCCTTTTCCGGGATGGTGATCCCCTAAAGGTGCTGTCCCTTTGTGTGGGTAATCATGGTTACCCCCTAGGGAGCAACCTACTTTTAAGTTTTATTTTCATTAATTTTTCGTAAATAACTTTAGTATATATTACTTTTTATTGCTTTTCGAGTACCATCATGTTTAATTTTTACCTAATCTACCCTTAATGGATACTTCACTTATGTGATTAATAATTTTTTCTTCCCTTCTTAGTAGTTTTGTTAAGTTTGGTTTTGTAACTAATTTTATATCTTATAACTAATTACGAACATTTGTATCTTTAGGCCTGATGATGATCAGTGACCGAAACTAGTACTATATATTTTTTACAATTAAATTTTGTGGTACGTGACGTCAGTAGATAGAACGTCCTTTAACTTTAAAGACTTAATAAGTAAAGGCAATGACGTTTAGAATAAAACTTTACAAGTTGATTTCTTGTATAATTGTCACAATCTAAACGTCATTGTCATTAGTTATAGAACCGTTAAAGTTAAAGAACGTTCTATCTACTGACAATTTGTGCTTTATTACTTGAGTATATATTATTTAAAGGGCGGTAATGTAGGTCATAACTCACGCAAATGAAATTTGCAGCACGAGCGGCAGGTGAGTACTGTAATTGATCAAGTGAGTTATGACCATTACCGCAAATTGAATACTGCTTTATCTACGACTATAACAGTAAATACCAAATGCAAGTATAGAGAAAAAACTTTGTTCACAAAATATTAAATGACTTTACATAGCCACCTTGGTATTCGGTTTGTAAATAGTTTATAGTAAATTTCAAGAATATTTTACGTATTGTAGATCCTACAACTTAATGTTTTATTCGTTTAATGTTAAAATCTTTTAATTATACATTCCTTTAAAATTGTTATAAAATCTTTGTAAAATTTTCTACCCCAATGGAAAATATTTATCGGCTTAAAATATCCAAGAATTTACTGCACACTATTTATATACCGAATTAAAGTAGGATCCCAGAGAGTTATAATAATTCCCTATCTTTGTATTCAGTTCGTAAATATACATTCCTTCCCATAACTCACTATTGTGAGTTATTATAAATCACGCTATTTGTTTATGGATACTATTAATTGCTCAAAAGCCGTTGAATAATTAATATATAACTCAATAGGAATAGATAAACCACGGTAGAAAACAGAGCTTTGAGTAACGAAACTAAAACGTTACTTTTCAGTAACGCTTTATATAATGTAACACGTTACTAGTAATTTAGTTACTTTTTAAAGTGGGCGAAAAGTAACGGTAATTGCGTTGTAAGTAACGCGTTGCTAAAAAGTAACGCGTTACTTTAAAATTAAGGTTTGGTTTCTGCTGTTTAATGTGAAATATTGTTTTTATGATTTCTTTGTACCACGTCAAGCTTAATCATACAATTTTTATTTGAATTTTTTTTTGTATGTGCAATAATAACGGCGATAAATGGTGAGATGGACAATAATAGAACGAGAAGACACGGAACAAGAAAAATATATAGAAAAGTAACGCGTTATTGTAACTTCATTACTTTAAAGTAACGTATTACTTTCGGAAAGTAACGAATAAATCGTTACTTTTTAAAAATGTTACGGTAACGTTTATCTAACGCTTATTTTTTAGCAAAAGTAACGGTAAAGTAACTCGTTACTTCTTTTTTAGTAACGCCCCAGCTCTGGTAGAGATTGTTCCTATCCTCGCAACTTATTATCCCTCGATGCTTTGCATCTCGGGTTAATAATTCAGCTCGGCTGAAGAAGATCTTTTCTCTACCTAGGTATAATTAAAGTTATATTGTCATAAATTATTGTTTGTTTTACAAATCCCGAAATTGATGTATAAATTTCACTTAGAATTCATTTAAAATTAGTTGATATTAAAAATGCATATAATCTTGTATCCACAAGCTAATTTAGATAACTACATCAAACTGACATTGATCGATTGACGGACATATATAATAGTGTAATTTTTTTAGAAATCACTGTTTTTACCTCTCGCCCTTCAGGTAAGAGAGGTATAGGAATCATGCTAAAAATTGGATAGTGAGTTTTCAATGGATAAACACGTTTTAGGGTCCCTAGAATACGATTTTGATATTTTCGCGATGATGTCTGTGTGTGTGTGTGTGTGTGTGTGTGTGTGTGTGTGTGTGTGTGTGTGTGTGTGTGTGTGTGTGTGTGTGTGTGTGTGTGTGTGTGTGTGTGTGTGTGTGTGTGTGTGTGTGTGTGTGTGTGTGTGTGTGTGTGTGTGTGTGTGTGTGTGTGTGTGTGTGTGTGTGTGTGTGTGTGTGTGTGTGTGTGTGTGTGTGTGTGTGTGTGTGTGTGTGTGTGTGTGTGTGTGTGTGTGTGTGTGTGTGTGTGTGTGTGTGTGTGTGTGTGTGTGTGTGTGTGTGTGTGTGTGTGTGTGTGTGTGTGTGTGTGTGTGTGTGTGTGTGTGTGTGTGTGTGTGTGTGTGTGTGTGTGTGTGTGTGTGTGTGTGTGTGTGTGTGTGTGTGTGTGTGTGTGTGTGTGTGTGTGTGTGTGTGTGTGTGTGTGTGTGTGTGTGTGTGTGTGTGTGTGTGTGTGTGTGTGTGTGTGTGTGTGTGTGTGTGTGTGTGTGTGTGTGTGTGTGTGTGTGTGTGTGTGTGTGTGTGTGTGTGTGTGTGTGTGTGTGTGTGTGTGTGTGTGTGTGTGTGTGTGTGTGTGTGTGTGTGTGTGTGTGTGTGTGTGTGTGTGTGTGTGTGTGTGTGTGTGTGTGTGTGTGTGTGTGTGTGTGTGTGTGTGTGTGTGTGTGTGTGTGTGTGTGTGTGTGTGTGTGTGTGTGTGTGTGTGTGTGTGTGTGTGTGTGTGTGTGTGTGTGTGTTAGTGTGTGTGTGTTAGTGTGTATGTGTGTGTGTTTGGATGGATGTTGTAGTAACGATAACTCAAAAACTACTGAATAAAAAAATTTGAAATTTTGCATACAGGATTCTGATACCCTAGATTAGATCTGATTAGATTTTGGTGCCAATCGCACAACCTGAAGTGGCAGTTGCTATGGGTGATGACGCCATTATTATATAAAACGGCAATAAAGTTTTACACATATATTTTGTATACCCTATAGTTTATTTTCATCTCATTAAAATTTTCGAAACTTTTGCCATTGTTGCCAGATTTACAAAAAAATAATTTTTTTTCATACTTTTTTGTGTCAACCTGTAAATTTTTGATTCAAAAATGGCGAGAGGTCATGTGCTGGCCACATCAGATTTTTTATAATGCATATATTGATAAAAATAAATATTGTTAGCAAGTACTTGATTTTCTAAGAAAATATTTTATGTTTTAATACTATAAGAAGATAAGTCCAAATATTATTATTAACTAATAGAGGGTGTTTCTTTGGGAGAGAATCATAGATTAACTGCGGATAGAGGTCACCGAGACGGTTCCAAAGAACCCATACTTCATTGATATGTGGCCCCTTATAACAAAGAGACAGGGTGTTTATCACATTTGCCAAATTATTTCAAAGTTCATAACATATTCGTTTGAAAGGAATGCTGGTACGTCCCAACCTATCAAGTACAGCAGGGTTATTCTACTAAGGAACTATAAAACAGACTATAATTTTAGTATACAGCCAGATTCCACTATTCTAAGAAAGAGTCCGACTATAAATTTAATCGAGTACTAGAAAAGTAGTCTGTGGGATTTGGCAACGTTGTTGTCCATGAACAAAAATAGGAAGAATTTTGTATTTTAGATCATAACGCATGAAGTTGAAGTTTAATGCTTTCGAAAAAAGAATTTACTTATTTTTTAAAACTCTTAAATGATATTTATTTTCTGTTAATATTATATAAAAAAAAGACTTATCAATGGTGAGAGAATTTTAAATTCTGTGCTATTGTTGCTATTATTTAGCTACATAAATTACAAGATTATCCACATTTGGTGCTTATTTTGATATTAGGAAGAAAATAGAAAATACATAATATAAAGATTTGGGAACCGTGAGCAAATTATATTTTATGCATTGTCGCTATTACTTGACTATACACAAATTACAACCATTATTTAACTCTACAACATTACCTTATTTTTTACTGAGAATTATGCATATAAAAATTTCTTTTACACATAACTCACTGTTTTATAAATAGGGTATTTTGCAGCATGTAAGAAAACATCTAAAAATACGTATTTATGATATATTTTGTAAAAAGCAAACGAGAAATGTTGATTTCTATTCATAAAAATGCGATATAACTTTTATAAAATTCATAGAAGACGGTTTTGTAAAAGCAGAAAGTACGTACAAGAGCCAAGGATAAATACTTTGAGGGTGGCGAATTTTTTTTGCAAGCAAAAATACCTGTCTATTATACCAATTTATTAATTAATGTGTATAATTTTCCAAGTCCAAAATGTTTTTATGGCACTATTTGGTTTTAAAAAATTATTACAAAAATTATAGTGGTTCATTTTAGGATTTATTTATTGCCCTTTTCAGAAAAAGGTATAATACCCTATTATCACATTAATTTTATTCACAACTCACAACACCAAATACTTTGACAAAACAAAAAAATAGGTTACGTGTGCTTCTAGCATACTAAAATTTTTAATAGGCACCTCACTTGGTGCTTATAAGAATAGACTACAGTATAGTCCTTATATATAGACTGCAAGGGGTGCTAGAAGTTTAATAGAATTCGAAAAAGCTACAACATATAAAGTTCAAGTCCAAAATCCAACTTGTAGTCGGGCTATAAATTTAGTAGAATAACCCTGAAGGTACCTCCCCAACCTATCAAGTTTGAAGGGTACTGATAAATTAGAAAATCCAATTTAGAAATTTTTCAATTCGAAAAACAACACCCTGTATATAAAAATTTAAAAAAATCTTTTTATGTATTTGAAAAATGCGAAAAAATAGAATCTGACCGTCAGCTTTTTATTTTTCCGCAGACAATTTCACTACTAAAATTTTATGTAGAAATTCGCTTTTTTGAGTATATGGGACCCTACGAATATTTATCATTTTATTAGGTTCTAATAAAAGTTGGATTAAATAAATATTTACAGGTCCATAATCGTGTACCAAATAATTGCGCTGATTACTAAAAAATTGAAACAAAAATGAAAAACCTAATTGCGACCTAATTAGATATAAAAACTACAAGAACTGTCTTAAAACGATGTAGACCCTAACAGACTTTTTTATCATTTTAAGATATACTTAATACTGGATTGTTGAATTAACACATACCTACCTACTGTTAATGTAGTTTGGTAATAGTTATTTATTATACAAGTGATGTTTTTGCGCACCATTTGTATTTTAAGGCACGAGCCTCAGGCAAACAACTAGCTTAAAAAAAAGTGTTATAATGAGAAACCCATTTAAAAAGTATTGTTCATTATAAACCAGTTTTGAGTCAATTTGAGTGTTATAATGAAACTCCCATTTAAAATGCATTATAGTCTTTTACGCACTGTTTTAAATTGTGTATAAAGCGTATCTTTACGTTACTAGAATAAGTGTAAAAATGCTGGTTTTTAAGGAAGGTCGTATTTATTTGCAAGTCTCAAAAGGAGTGGATGGGCAATGCTAATTAATTATTATACTTTCTTTTCATAATAGTTTTTTTTAATTTATTATCATTTTTCCAATCAAGAATATTGGTTTTGCGACGGCAAAGCACGTGCTGTAGCAATTTAATATCACATAAGGTTTCCTGAGCGAAAAATACCAAAATATAAAACATTTTTTAGAGTTTTTAGTTACACGATGGAGAAAAGACGGTAAATGACCATGTGTTACATTAACCGAACAACATGAAAGACAATTTATTTTATATCTAGTCCACAATAATCAAGAAATTGGTACCAGAAGAATTGGCCATACCCTAGGGCTACCCCATGTGACAGTTTGGCAACGTCTAAAAAATCATCGTCGTATTCGACGTGCAGAAAGTACAGAGATTATAAGCAGAGAACGAAGTCAATGGAATGAATTTTTAGTAGGTAGATCATCCGAAAACAAAGATTTCTTGTAATAAAGCTAAGTTCACCAAAGACTCGCACATTTTCGTTTGATATTAGAAAGACCCATTAGCAATTCAAATTTTCATTTAATGTTTGACGCGGCATCTATGATAATAACATAATCGGGACACATATCTTAACAGACCTGATGGTGAGGTGTACATGGATTTTCTTTTGCCAGTATTTTTAGATGATATATGTATTTTTAACATTATGATGCTGCACCACATTATAGGCGAATGGTAAGAGATTTTCTGACCGAAAATTTTGGTAATACTTGGATAGGTAGAGGTGGTTCTAATCAGAATAAACAATAGATAAAAACTTTTTTAATCAACAGATGATGCTTTGAAGACGTAAGAAATAATCAAGACGTTATAAGAAAATCAGTTAATAATAATTTTTTTTCGATGCTGTTCACATTACCAATGGCATTTTGTGCATTTCGATTTTATTCTACAGCACTCACTCCGTAACTCTAGTCAACTGTACTAGTCTGTACAGGTTCTTTACTGGATGGCTGTTGTATTCTTCAGAGGTTAGCCTAGGCTGCCAGAATATAGCTCTTCTTTTGGATCTAATACCTCGCCTTCGGACAATATATATTTGGCCATTCCTGACCCTTTGCCACATTGTCAGCAGAAAATTTCTGCGTTGTACAGCCTCATTTTATGCAGGTGTCCCCTCATTGAACTCTGGGCAGTGAAGAGGCCCGTTATAGTTCTAACATGGTTCCTACTCATTTTCAGTAACAATTCATTTCGAAGGTTCTTTAATGAATGTTTTCCCGTGGTGCATAAGAGTGGCTTTCTTCCATCGCTGTCTGTTTTAGTATTATTTTTTCTCAAGCATTGCAATATTGCATACAATTCCGCTTGGAATATAGAAGTATTTATTCCCAGTGGGATCTCAGTTGGGAGTTTCGCCCCTCGCTGTATATTCCAGCACGAGTTCCTCACTTGTTCTTGAATCCATCTGTATACCAGATCGTTTCTCCAAGTTTGCCTCTGATGTTATCATGTGTCTATTTCCTTCGGTCTTGAATATTCACCTCAAAGTCAGTGTTGAAAAGTACATAGGAGCAATGTGGTCCGTTGATTTCATTTTAAGAATGTTACCTCCCATTATTTTCTTTATCTATTTATGATCTGATCTGTTGGATCCGATCTCTTGCTCGTGTTTTTTAGCCTTGAAAGTACCATTTATGCCTCCTTCATGATTGTTCTGTCAATCGGGGGAAGGTTCAGCAGAGCTTCCTCGACTGCTGTTGGTATTGTTTTTATAGTCCCCGTTATACTGAGGCAGGCAAAACTTTGTACATTGTTCCACTCAGCCGCAGCTGTTTTTTGGATTAAGTCCACCATACCAAATGTGGATAAGTGGTCATGGCTTTCAGCACAGTATTGTATATCTAATACACCATTTTGGTTCTTAGCCCCCATGTTTTTCCATGTGCTCGTCTAGCTGCCATTAGTGTCGCCTCGGTTTTCTTCTTTACTTTTGCTAGTTGTTGGTTCCAGATTTAGGACCATTTGTATTCTTTCCCTAACTGTGGTAGTATTTTTTTGTCCATTCCTTTCTAGTGTGATTAACAGGTTCTCCATCACCAGGTTCAATAATATTACAAATATTACAAAGATGTGCAGAAAATGCATCGAAAGACGTGGATGACATTTTCAGCAATTATTGTATATTTTTGTTATTTAAGTTTTTTAATTGGTTAAGTTTAGTTTTTTAATGATAAGCTTCGTCCATCCATAATTTCGGATTTGTTAAATCTTTGCAGTGACCTACAAATGCAACCTAATGAAATAAATTCAATAAGTGATATATACCTCATATCCATAATAAAATGATAAATTATTTATACGGGCATATTTTGTAAACCTACGATAATCAAAAAAGCGAATTTCAACACAAAATGTTAGTTGTGAAATTGTCTGACGAAAATAAAAAGTACACGGTCAGATTATATTTTTTCGCTTTTTTTAAATACATTAAAATTTCTCAAATTTTAATATACAGATGCGTCTGGTCTGTAACGTTTTAGTTAATTTTAACTGCTAGGTTAAAAGTTATTTATAACTATGCGGTTAAAATTTTAACCTAAATCTCAATTGTAACCAAATATGCCATACAGAATATAAAATGGAAAATAACCACCGGATATTTTTATAACCTAGATTTAATTTTAAGCAAATTTTTACTGAATTAATCCCAGAGTGTTATTTTAGGGATTGAAGAGTTTGTAAATTTTTTGCTAAGCCGAACCTGGATTTTCTTCTTTATCAGTATTTACCTCATGTTTTTTTTATACCAATTAGAATGCAGAATTTTCGTTATTACACAACCACCAAGGAACTTTTTTTCTCATTTTGAGTTTGAATTTATAAAAGTTCGATTACAATTAATTCTAATTTTGGCCACCGGCAAAATTGTTTAGGCGGAAAAAGGGGGCATAACCGCTAAACATATATCACTCTGTAGATGCCCACAACAATTTGGCATGCCCAATGATGTAAGCATTACAGCGTATCTAAATTTACTAAACTGCAGGAGCAATAAAGAAAAAAACTAAAAAATCTTGAAATCTTAACATCCTGTGAAATATTTATTGACCTATATGTATTTATATCAATTTTTAGTCAAGAAACACACTGTATATTATATATACATATCACTGTTTTCATATTAAATTACAATAAATTTCTTCTAATTTTTTTCTTCATATATGTGGACTATATTTCTCAGTTTAACAAAATAATATGATATGGTTCAAGGTTATAAAAGTTGAAACTTAATATTCTTTGCTTTTATTTAAATAATGAAATTGATCCATTTCAAGTTATGTAAAAATGATTTCGTTTATATGAATATTACTAAATCATGTTATAATATAATTAAAATTAATTATCTTTATTACAGGAAGTCATCCAGCCAAAGGATTATGGGGTATGAAACATACTAGAAAGCCAGTAGACTATCTTGTTTCTCAAGCCAAAAATTTACCACCAAATATTATATTACAAATAGTAAACTTTACTGTATCAGAAACAGGAGTATCTTTTTCAGAAATTGTAAATAAAAAAACCAAAGTAGAACCTACTGCGTTTTCAGTGGATATAATATCATATGGTGTACAAGACTTAGTATACACAAGAGTGTTCAGCATGATAGTTGTGACAGACGATTCATTAGAAAATGGAGTACCTTTTGAATGTCACAGTTTTGTTTGTGAGTCCAGAGATCAAGCAAGAAGAATAACTTACGCTTTAGCTGCAGCGTTTCAAGATTATGGAAGGAAATTCAAGTCAGAGAATAGTGAAAGACCTATTAAAAAGTTTGCTATAGATTTAAGGACTCCAGAGGAACAGGCCGAGGCATCTGATGGTGAAACTGATGCATAAAGTATATTTTATATTATTATATTATGAAAACGTACAATTTTAAGAGCATATTTTTTTGTTTGTGAAATATTTAATAAAAAATACTTATTAGTTACTATAAGATTTTAATATACAAATGAATTTTTTCGCCAACCGTCCGGGAAGTAGCAACTTCCTGGACGCTTTTTCTTTAAGAAAGTAGCATTTTTCCGGCCGGAAAAGAATCACATCGTTGTTGTCATTGTAAATATGAAAATCTTGGTATGGTTTTAATAAATGCAGTTGATCATTATATTAGTTGACATTTTGATTTTTGAAAGTTTGCTTATTTTTTATCGCAATAAACTAATATAAGAAAGAGTAATGAAACACACACAAAAGTCCAGTACCACAATAATATATGTTTTGAAAAAGTTGGTTTTTTCAACAAATATATTATTGTGGTATTCGATTTTGTGTGTTTCATGGCTCATTGGTTGACCACATTTGAGACATGGATAACCTGTTGAATTTAATATAAGAAAGAAATGTGACTCATTGATTTGTTATGCCGAAAAAATAGTGTAAGCAAAACAGTTTTTTGACTCGCAGAATTTTGTCTACTCCAAAAAAAAACAGTATTTTTCGGACTTGTTACATAAATTCCTATATTTTTACAGCTATGCACATTAGTTGGACAAATAATGTGATTTACGCCGATTATAGAAATATCCTTAGTAGAAAAAGACGTCATGCGTTCCACTTTCTTATTTTGATACTTACAGCCAAAATTTGATGGATTTTAATTTTACTATGGGCCGCCCACACTTCACCTTTCGTGAAGTTTTGGCAAAAAATGAAGGCTGTATTCGATAAGGAAAGCACATTTTGGATACCGATTTCTTTTAAGGTGTTGTGCAATTCAATTGAAAAATTTGAAAAAAAAATATTGGAAAAATTCCCATTTTTTGGAATCGGACTTTATTCGGAAACAGGCCGTAGTCTTGAAAAATTCCGAAGAAAATATTCCTTTTACTAGTTTTTTTATTATTTTGCTTTTAATCATTTTCTATTGAGCAAACTTTCAATACAATATCAAATATTAGAAACAAATTAAAAAAAAACACTCTTGAAACATTTATTAAACGGTTCCTTTCGTAAACGTGTCGTCAAAGCATATGAGGCACCGTTTGTGACAAAATACAACTTCTTATATGCGGGGTGTTTCCAAATGACGCTTACATAAAAAGTAATCTTGCAGACATAAACACATTAAATATCTTGAAAAGTATAATATTTTCGGTATGTAAAGGTTATGCGTTTTTTACGTGAAAATCATTGAGCAATTCAAAAAAAAAAATGCCAGAGGGGCAAAAAAATGGGAGGGGAAAGGTGATATATTCTTCCAAATGTACTCCACCGGATCAAGAACGGAAACATGTTTATTAATTAATATATACCCTTCAATATTAAAACAAACCTGACAAATTTTAAATAAACAAATTCATCCATTTTATAGTTATCAAATGAAATCATTTTATTTTTTATATAACTTTGACACGTATTTCAAAAAGTAAATATGTTGGATCTGTCATTCCTTATATCATTTTGTCCAATTTTACGAGAGGTATCTACAGCCAAACGTTGTAAGCATCATTTGGAAATACCCTGTATATACTATTACACAATATACAGGGTGTCCATTGATGTAGGAAACTTATGTCCGTAAAACAAAACATTTTGCACCTTATATATAGGGTGATTCACGACCGACGCCACGAAGTTTTATGGCGAAATGGCATATATTCGTTACCTTCTATTGCTGTGGTATTATGTAAGTCAATAAGGACTACATTTTAAAAATATTTTGAAATATACAGGGAAATCCAAAAAAAGTGCCATATTAAAGTTATGTTTCTTTAAATGACGCACCCAATATGTGTTCGAATTTTACATAAAAAATAAGCTATGCTTTCATAAAGGATACCTAAATACAGAGTATCTTAAGTTATCTCCATTTTACTTAAAATGTAAGATTTAAGAAATTTGTTGATTCATGAACAAACATCTCATTACAGGATGTTTAAAATTTTTAGTTCAATTAGTAGAACATTCTCACTAATATTTGGCTCATTTTAAATGGAACACCCTGTATTTTATAAGCCTATCGTATAGCTAATTTAATTAACTTTTATTAGGTTTCCTGATACTTAAATCTTCAAGTTTTCAACTTATTTAGGTATTTCTGAAATTTGGGATTTCCTATACCACTTGTACCACTTTTTTATACTTTCAAAAAATGTTCCATGTACTATTCGACAAAAGACGTGTTTGCAATTGGATAGAGCACCTGCAAATTTAATCATTTGATGTTAGCAGAACTGAGTCCTTACTGAAAGAAAGTAACGCGTTACTTTATTGTTACTTTTGCTGCAAAATAACGCGTTAGGTAAATATTACCGTTAAAAAGTAACGATTTATTCGCTTGATATCCCTTCTCAAGATCTCCCTCGCTTCTAGATATTACTATAAATGTCTTTCCCATGTTAACAATTCTCTTTGCCTCTTCAGTCTAAACAATTGACTTCTATATAGTCTGTGTCGCAAATTGAAAATGTCCTTTCTTCCCCTCGTTACATAGGGTAAGTTTTTATTATATTATATTATATTTTCACTAGGATCCCCTGTTATCATTAATTATTTCGACGCTTTAACTTTTATTTACTGTTATTTTTCAGTCTCGATTAAAAGATTTTTTTGGAACAACATTTTAAGTGAACAAGTTTTTGGAATGAGCAAGTTTTTTTTCCTCCTTTGGGACCAACGTTTCACTGCCGGATCAAAGAAACTTGAGAAGAAACTCGAAGAAGCAAGAACCAAATTATATTTAAAAAAAAAGGAAAGTCTCTGAAAGTTTATTTTTTTCCTGGTATTAAATAAAACAAATATAACTTTTAATTTCCTTAAATCCACGGTCCATTCGAAATTACATCCGGAAAAAGGTGTCGTTACCTGAACCTTAAAAGGTCACAACGAAATTGCATCCATACTAGATAAGGTTCTGTTATGATTCGACGGAAAAGCTAAAAGTATAGAATTAAGTCAAGGTTGCCAAGTTGGTTAGTAAAATAATCAACAACAAATCACAATATTATATATTTATTAAATAATAATATATTTATTCACAAATCTTAATATTATTTATTAAAATAATCAGTAACAATCAATGATAACATAATTAGTGAAAAATAATAAATTTATTTATAAAAATAATCATCACAAGAAATATCAATATTCATATATCCATAAATATGGATAGTGGATAAAATCGTTAAAAAAACGTGACGAATAACTTAAATTTTAGTAGAAAAAATGCTCAAATAAATATAAAATTTGACATATTCGAGTATAAATTATAATACCACAACTATTTATATTTTGGCCCGAAATCCATAGGAAACCGCTTGAACAAATTCAAACTTATTTATTCCATGGTTCTTTAATTGGAGCAGTTTTTCGTTTAGAAAACTATTAAACTGCGTGAATCAATCGCCTTGGGGGTTGAAAAAATGCTATTAATTTTTATTGATGTATCGATTTGAAATTATAATAAGACACTTAGAAAGTGGTTTATATTAGGATGTGCCGAATAAAATGAAGAATGTATTTCGAACGAAAATATTCGCAAGCGTTTGTTGTTCTTTGCGGGGACGTCGAATGTTCGGCCCAAACATGTGGACGAAAATGCGAATTTTCATTAATGTAATTGTCGACAAGGTAGTCACAAAATTCAGTTAGTTTTTCATTTTCTGGCTTAATTTCTTCTAAATCAAAACCAAACACGTCTCTTACATCTTCAGGATGAAGAAATGGTAATCCGAATATATAAGTTAAGAACTTGGTAATTTCAGTTTCGTTTTCTATTTGGTACTCCGCAGCTAATCCCAATTGTTGAATTTTTCGATATCATTACTGGCCTAAGTGAGAGCTACCGAACAACAACTTCCGGAAACGCTTGGTAAATACTTTTATGAATGGCGGTTTCAAAATCTGCAGGTATGATTTTCGATGAAGGCATGATAGTATGTAAAGGAAGTTTTATTGGGAAGAAGACAAACTACTAGAGGAACCCACTAAACATGTTACGTAACATTAACAATGTGTAACGTTTTAAGAAAGTTAAAAGATTAACGTGTATTCTTAAATGTACTTTATACGTTATTTTAACATAAAATAAATTTAAAGACAGAATCGATTTGTGATAACGTTATATTTGCGTTAATTATTTGTCACACAAGAAATGTTTCTGAAATGAAACAAAAATACGTAATTTTAAAGTACACTTTTATAATCGAATTTAAAACGTTATACATTTTACGTAAAAATTACGTACAAATTATAACGAATTATTCATGTTGTCCTATTAACAATATTTAAACAATGCATAAATGTAACACTAACATGAAATATAAATGTTCATTCCAACATTACTGTAACGTGTTAACAACGTATGTGGGAAAACATTTTGTTGAATTTTCAAACTCCCCGCCATTCAGGTTCTGTGTTGATTGGTTAAAGTTTATTTCACAACATTTGTGGCGTAAAAATCGCCAACACTAACACCAGCAACGCCAATGAGACGCCATTTGTGATTGAAGCTTAATTATTTCGTTTATTAGTGGTCGTAGATTGTGACTTGGGATTATGTAAACATTATGGTGCACTTCATTATTCGATTCTGTGTTTTGTTTTATTGTCTATGATAATGTAGTCCTATGAGGAAAGTCGTAGTTTAAGTGGTGATAATAGTTGGGGGACTGAATGGTTTCGGTTTGCCAACCAACGAATGAAAAGGGGATAGATAAGTATGAGTTAATGAAGTTGTAAAGTTTTTGAACGTTTTTAATAAAAAATTTACAGACAAACGATTTCTTGTATTATTTATGTATAACAATTATAACTCTTATGAATACATTTTTTAAAGACTGTGTGGAAAATATATCTTGTCATGTTGGCCATAATAATAATGTTATAATTTTATTCTATGTTTCAAAGTAAATACATTTCTGCAATGTTCATTTACAACATTTCGATAATGTTCAATCATAACATTTTCGAATCGTTAAATTGCTGTTATAAGGATGTGGCGCAAGTACATAATGGTAATGTTACAAAAATATTAAAATGGTAACATTTAAATTCAGCTACAATAATGTCATAGAAACATTTCAAAAATATTAGTTCAACATAAATGCAATGTGTAAATATCTTTTTTATAATGTTTAGATTAAGTAACTAATATTGCCTTAAACAAACATTATAATTTCGTTACAATAATGTTTTTAATTTGTAACGTTGCGAAAATAAACATTGATGTAGCGGACATAAGCGGTAACAGTGACGTTATATTAATGATATTGTAACTTTTTGAAAAACGTTAGTTTGTAACTTTGTTACATGGTTTAATCGTTATAGTTACGTTTTTATGTTTAGTGGGAATATATAATAGTCATTTTTAAGACCGAGAATGGTGAATAATTGGGTAAAAAATCGAGGACAGAATTCAAAAGTACCATCAACATACCAACATGAAGTAGAAGATAAATTTTAAATTTGAAAAATAGGAAAAAATAACAATATTATTTTCTCTGTCATTTTTAAGTAGAAAAATTTTATTTTTATTCGTCAGAATAGGGGTCGATTCAATTGAAACTTGGAATTCAGAAATGTTTTTGGGCAGTTTAATTAATGCGAAAGCTCTGGCATTGTATATATTTTGTCTCACTCTTACAATGTCCTTTGTTGTAAAAGTATCAATACCCGTGTTTTTAATTTCACTTCTAATGAGTTTGAGGGGCTTTTCACAAATAACACTTATTGCCTTACAAGTTTTCTGTTAAAAACGCCTGGTTCTAACTTTTCATGATTATGGTCTAAAACCGATTCCACTACTATATGTTCCGCACTTTTAGTTTTTACAAATGCCTTACATGTTCATTTGCTACACTGCCATCTTTTCACTGTGTCTAAAAGTATAGCCGTCAATCACTAACAAGGTTTGTCCTTTTTCACTTGCCCAAAATGTTACTTCCATTTTGACACTTGTCCTACACTTTCAAATATTTACTGAAGTAATGCGAGATGAAATAACAAATCCAATAGAGGTATACTCTTTATTTTATATAATATTCAAAATAAATAGCATCTTTTAAGAAATTAGGATCTAATCTAAATTTTATGGATTACTCGAAATGAATAATATCTTCTAAGAAATTATCGGGCACCAAACAAAACCCTTTTGACCTGATTTGCCGAAAGAGGTCCTAATCCTATTCGTCAACCGGAAACTAAACTTTATAATAATCTCATATTTGATTATTAAAGACTGATTAGGAAAACCCTGACATTTATTACATTGTTCATTTTATGGAATATTTAAAACAGCATCTGTTTGTGGATTTTCCCTAGGTAATTATTATACTAAAAGTTCGGCAACACTGTGAAACTAATTGTAACTTTGGTACACCTTACAAATGAAATTTAAGTCGCGGATGCAATTTCGTTGTGCCCCGGATTCAATTTGTGGTAAATTTTCTACCTGCCTATTTTCGGATGCAATTTCAAAAGAGCGAAATCCACAAAAGGAAAGGACGGATTTTGAAATATATTATAGCTTTTTTGTCAATTGTTTCTAAATACATCCAAAAGTCAATTAGACTGGCATCCAAAATTTTTTTTATTTAATATTTTACTTTTTGAGATATTTCAAATTCTATTCGTGGAACGAACCCATAATGAAAATAATTGAAGTTAAATCACATTTATTACTATTTATCAACAAATTAAAAAATAATGTTTCAATTCATTCTGCCCATTTTTTTCATATCGAATCGAGGAAATATCGGATTAATGAACAAATTTTTTAATGTGGATAACTGTGCAGACTTTAAAAAGAAAGAACGTAATTATTTTAATATTAACAAAAAGAAAGAGTGGTATATTAAAATTAGCGTCATTTATGTATAATTTAATATATTCTCCGTTAACAGCTTAACAGATATGGTAAGACTGCATACTGCATCCGTTTAGAGGTTTCTTACTTTTAAAGTCTTTTAAAACTCAAAACAAATACCTTTCTTTGGTTTGTTTTATTATCCAGCGCTATCAAAAATCATAAAACTTTGAAGGAAAATAAATTGTAATAATGCAATCAATAAATAGGAAACATATTTAATTCAAATTTATAAATAATATTCTTAATAGTAATAAAGAGTAAATTGGCTAGTAACAAAAAAATTAAAACTGACTAAATACTGTTCTTGAAAGTATGAAAAGATCACAGCGTCATTAATTAGTTTACTTGATATAAATTAAATTAATTCCTCTTCTTCTCGTAACTCTGAAAAAAGACAGATGAACAATAATTAATATCATATTTAAAAATAAAATAGTTAATAAGAATGTTATAGAAATTATTGAAATCATCCATGTTAATTATTTTTAATGTATGTGCTGTAAAATGTATTGGCGACCATGACTACTGACGTTTATAGTTGATTATTTCCCTTGAATTATATCAACCAATGAAATGTCACGATTTTTTTAATTCTGACCAATCGGAATCAAATATTAGCGACTATTTCACTAGAGAAATAATCACTTTGTTAGTCACATAAAAATGTCACATACTTCTGTCACTTTTTTGTGTTTTCAACTTTAATTAGTATGCGATTTAATTCCTTATTATTATTTTAGTTGTATTCCTGATGTTTGTGTTCCGTTAATAAAGTTTTTTTTTAATTTAATTTTCAGGGGAAATATTCTTCCTAAATATAACATGACATTGATTAATACTTTGCTATTTTTATTTTTGCTAAATTTCTCGAAGATTTTACAATTTGATTCTACATCATTTTCTGACTTATTTTAAGAGGATAAGTTCCCCAAGGGAAAATTATTTTATAATAAAATCAACCGGTACCGAACGCATTTGCGCACGCCCACCACATAGTTAGTTTTTGAAATCGCGTAAACTAACAAATCAAAATATGAACAAAAGTGTATTAATATTTGGGATAAGTTGAATTATACAGTGATTCGAATTTAGGAAGCACATATTTCTTTTTCAAAACTCATTTATATTTAAACGTCTTTTGTGGAATAATTTTATTATCAAATGGCGTCGTTTAGTTTGAATAAAATTAGTTAATTTTAGATTCTTACCGTTTTAGCTATATTTTCTAAATATTTTGCAGTGGAATTTCCAGTTGCGTCAACTAAATTATACAGAATACTAGTCTTGTTTTCAAGTAAAAGATAAGGATGATTAAATTCTTCCACCATACCAGAATTCATCACTAGTATTTTATCGGAATCCATCACCGTGTGTAATCTGAAAATTTAAAAGAAAACAAAAAATTAATCTCTAGAATGCCTTTGATGTGGTTTATTAGTCTAATCGAAAGAGAGGGGTTCAGGAGTATAAATTTAGTAAGGCCTGGATGGAAAATAAAAAATGAGATTATTAAAGTATAAAAACCGAATTGATTGAACTTCAAACACAGATATTGATTTTAAGGAAAGTATAATTTTGAAAAAAATAGTAAATAGTGATGATAAAATTTTGAACTATTGGGCATCTATAAACAATATTTTTTTTCCATTATTAAAAGAGAAATGCTATTACCTGTGAGCTATTGTAAGTACCGTACAATCCGCAAACTTCTCCCTAATGGTAGTCTGAATTAAAGCATCAGTGTGTGGATCTACATTAGCGGTCGCCTCGTCCATAACAAGTATTTTATTATTTCTAATAAGTGCTCTGGCTAAACAAACTAGTTGTCTTTGTCCAACGCTGAAATTATTTCCACCTTCCGATACCACACTGTTAAGGCCAGCAGGTAAGTCTTGTATAATTTCTTTTAGTTCAACTTGTTCTAAAGCATTCCATAAAATGTCGTCACTGTAATTTTCAAAAGGGTCCAGATTCTTACGCATTGTACCTAAAATAAATATTTATATATTCTCTGAAAAATTTGAAAGACATTCATCATATTAAAAACATAAATTTTGGATATCTTGATATTATAAGAGCTAGGCAATATCGTGAAAAAGTGAAATTTAGATTGACTGGATTTTTGGTATTCGCCATTCTTATTGAGGAACATAGGGAATTTGTAATGAGTGGAAGAAAATGTATTTAAGCAGGGCCAGCGTGACCTATGAAACAATGAAGCCAGATGTTTCAGGGCGGCACTTTAATTAATAATTAATAATAAATAATTTACAAAAAAATGAAGAAAAAAAATTATTATTTCAAAATCACCAGTACCATTATACCATTCAAAATGAATTGGTAAGTAAAATGCTTTTTGAATCATCGCCAAGACTTAATATAAGGGCGCTGACAACCAGCAAAAGACGATTGACTTGACATCAGAGCCCATCGCTTCATTTCTCATCATTCGCATAACAAACTGCCTGTAGCCTGCAGTGGCGAGTAGGCGAAAAGGGGGGCGGAGAAAAAGAAATGTTTCGGGCGCCAAATACCCTAACGCCGGCCCTGTATTCATGCAACGATTCAATGGGGACAAATAAGACGAAACATTGGCTCCAGTCTATTCCACCACTCAGCTAACGTGTTGATGAGAGCGATGTGCTCGCGGCTGGATTCACTTTAAATTATAAATAGCTACGTGTTTACGTCTTTATGGTTAGTTTTAAAATAAGAAAATTTTTGTTAGGTCCAAATATTTTCTAATTTTTATAATTATTGGGAATGCTTATATTTTCAGGCACAATGACTTTGAAAATTAAATAAATAGGTAGAAAAATAATAAAATAATAAACAATCGAAAAGTTCTCAAAAATAAAAGTAGATTCTAAATTATATTAAAAATAATATTGTAAAAAATGGAAACTTAATGAATTAAGGGTTCAAATAAACCATCCTCTTGTACCAATAAATGTAGCCAAATCCATTATATAGTGATAATCAGACCGTTCGTGTATTTCCCCACACGCCGACGTAGATCCGATGCGCTATGATAAATTACGAATGTTTTTTAAAAAGGCGTATACCAAAATATTTTGTTCTTATTCCTCGCATATCGTTTATTGTGCTTCTTGTCTGTATATATTGTACCTGGAAGCGGTTGCGTTTACTTGTGCGCATCCCTTCTGTACAAGTAAAAAATTTCTATGTATTTTATGTATGGCAATATTTTATACTTGCCATACAATTTTGTCGTAGGTAACATCGCGACAAGTTTAGTAATTAAAAAAATAATAATTTTTAAACATTGTAGTATAGCTCTAGATGATATTGTTCTGTCAGCAAAGAATTTATTACATTTGCCAGACACAAATTTCGTTGTTTAATTAGGAGCCAGGTCAATTTAAGTCGTCTCGGGGAGAATCGGCTAGCTAGAAAAGTGCGGCTAATTCGCTGGTTGCGATCTCTCGTACTATAAGGAAGGACAAAAATTGTACACAAGCAATCACAAATATCCCAATCTATCAAATTATGCGGTGTATAAAATTTTAACGGCTTATTGAATATATGACAGCGATTTAAGTTGCAATTTGGGATTAATGTAAAAGATGAGTAGAGTACTTTAAGGGTGATATGAATTAATAGAGACTCATTGCAAAGTGAAAAAAAGTGACTTTATTAAAAGAAATTTTAAATAAAGTATCCTGTATTTAAAATTTTTACCCAATTTAATGGAGTGTTATTGCAACGACATTCTTAGTTTAATACTTTATATTGACATGCACCTACTCAATTTTACGTTATAAATTAGAGCAAGGCATTTCAATATGCTGTAAAATCGATTATACATCAAAGTCTTAACTGTATTACACGATTTTTAATTTCTTATCAAACTACAAAACCATTTGAAAAATGGTTTCTAGACACTACGTCTCAGAGAAGAATATCTCGTATTTAAAATGAAGACGTTTTTTCTTTTTCGGTCATCATTAACTAATTCACAAGAAAGTATCAGTCAGAACAGGTCAAGTACAAAGAATTATTGGTTATGATTGTTAATTTTGATGTTACATTGACATATTAAACGTTTTCTTTCGCCAATTATTTTGGATCATGATCTTCAAATCATGTTTCAGTTTTGATTACAAGAACATGTTCACCTGTCAAAAGACGAAAGAACAGTCCCTTTTTGTCAATCAGCAGTTGTGCAAATTTAGGTTATGCATAATATAATAATAATGAATAATTTCACCAAATAACAATAATCGGATTTTTAAGGAAGAGCATCGGAAGAGCTTTTAAGAGATGGCACGTTCATAATCTTCGTCGCTTAAATTAAGCTATATAGTAATATTTTGCTCTGAATCATATGTATATGTTTAAAACTTTCATTTTAAAAATACTATAATTATTTGTCCTCTGTCTTATCTTTTTTGAGGTTAGAAAACATTGATATTTGGATGTGTCAATCATACATTAACTGCTTTCTTTCGACCATGTTCCTGGAATCAAAACGCGTTATGTTCCCGAATCATGTTCTTTCGATCAAATTTGCATTGTGATTCATCCCCACTCCACTCATAACTTTGGATCATGATCAGTAATCAATTTTCCCCCTTGAAACATTGAAAATGTATGATTGACAGATCCAAATCAATGTTTTCTAACCTCAAAAAAGATAAGACAGGATAATTAATTAAAGTATTTTTAAAATGAAAGTTTTAAACATATACATATGATCCAGAGCAAAATATTACTGCGTAGCTTAACCTAAGCGACGAAGATTATGAACGTGCCGTCTCATGATGATGAAGCTCTTAAGAACTCTTCCCGAGGCTCTTCCTTAGAAATCCCATTATGGTTATGTGGTGAAATTATTCATTATTATACATAAAAAATCAGTAAAGAAACCACTATATATTCTATGCATTAAAAGCATAACCTAAATTTGCACAACTGCTGATTGACAAGTAGGGACTGTTCTTTCGTCTTTTGACAGGTGAACATGTTCTTGTAATCAAAACGGTAAAAGTGAAACATGATTTAAAGATCATGATCCAAAATAATTGGCGAAAGAAAACGTTTATTTTCAATGTTTCAGCTTCAGCGGGGAATAGGGATTACTGATCATGATCCAAAGTTATGAGTGGAGTGGGGATGAATCACAATGCAATTTTGCTCGAAAGAACATGATTCGAGAACATAACGCGTTTTGATTCCAGGAACATGGTCGAAAGAAAGCAGTTATTATGTCTACATAGGTCAAAATTAAGGCGCTTTAAATTAAAGATGTTTGTAACGTCAACTTCTCCTAAAGGATCGGTAGATGTTACACTTGCGAACGGCTGGCTTTTATAGTCGGGAGCCCGTGGGTTATTAACTGGTACAAGTTTTATCTTTATAAGATGTTATAATGGGCGCCATACAAACTTTTCAGATATTTATCTTCGTCTTAGGAAGTTTGTAAAACCTTTGAAATAGTTAATTAAATTAAAGTTCGTAATTCAACAGTCTCACAAATGAAACGAAATAAACTTGATCCATACTTATATTGATTCTATGTACAGAAATATGTAAATATATGAAATTGTAAATAATTATAAAACAGTAAATAAAAAATAAAATAGGGTGGTTAAGTAGTGATGAAGTACATATGCGATAGTATTATATGTTAAAACAGGTCACCTATTTAAATCAGAGTTTATAATTAAATCTCATTATTTGTAATTATTTAAATTAAAGTGATGGTAATAAGGTGTACCTACAGATCATACCAAATAAAGGAGTGAACTTATGTTCAATTACCTGATGTCGTAACGTTACGTATTCAAGTTTACATATGTAAAACTGTATCAAATTAATAAATGTACTTTAAAATAAACAGAGTAAGTCTGTCACATAAAGATCTGATTATTTATACATAAACATAAAAATAAAAGGAAATGAGAATTATAAAAAAAATCTTAAAAAGTTACCGACTTCAAGATGGTGGCGAAAACGTCTAACTTGTAAATTTCATGTATCTTGGATGTCGTGATCACAAGTGGTCATAGGTAATTGTTGCTAGTGCTGGGTAGTAATTTCCCAAAAAATCTTAATAACGAATCTGGATGGTAGAAGACTGCTAGAATCCACAGAGCCGGGAACCATAATCCATGATGACAAGATACAAACTAATCCAAAATGCCGGACGAAAGAAAAAGTGGTTCACCGTCTTTTGATAGCCATAAGAGTTCCTTTTAACGACTAAGAACGAGTTATAGATTCTATTCTGCAAAACTCCAGTTCGTACAAAGAAGAACAAAGGGGAACAAAGAGGAACGACCCTAAATGGAAAAAATCCATTAGCTTCAAGAAACTACGCCATGCGTTCATAAAAAATATGTCATAAAAACGAAAGACAATTTACTTACCTTTTTACAAAAAGGGCATTTACATCTGTTTTATAATCAACCAAAATTGCTACAGGCTCGCGAGATGAAATCCTCTGCCTTGCTCAACAAATAAAACGACTTGTGGTATGGTGTTGCGAAAATCTACTTTATAATCCCACTTTTAAATTGTAGCGTGTAGACTCAACGAGCATTAACCAACAAGTGGCCTTTAGACAGCCCAAACGGAAAAAGGAAATACGCGTGTCTGCTGCGTCATTTCTCAGAGCCAATCATAACAACAGAAATCAGTTACTACGAAACTTAAGACCACAGGAAAAGAAGAAATATGTGACTGAATAGTCGACAACGTATCTTGATCACTTGGAGAAAGAACGTAAGTGATAACAGAGAGACAACGTTTACACTACAAAATAGAAACCGGTGTGCTAAATTAAACAGAAAGATATGTTCTGGAAATTTAAATGCTACATGTTATAGCCTAAATTTAAATTAAATACAGATCTGTTATATGATTTTCACAAAAATATATACAACAAAAAAGTTATTTAATGTTTAGTAACATGTTTCATTGTATAACAACTTCATCAGACTAATTAGTCGATTCTTCAAATTAATAATTAATACAATAAGTAATATTTTCCGTCGACCGTCCATTTATGATGTATTTTAACGCACTCAAAATCGTTGATTAATGACACCTATTAATGAATGATTTTCTATTAATCAACAATTTTATTATAGGTTTGTTTGCGTTAAAAAATCCAAAACTGTTTAGAATATGTGCAGAAATAGATGCGCAATAAATAAAATCTAGGACTGTTCAAGATTAACTATAACAGCGTTTAAAAGGCAAACAGAATTTTATTAAATTCTTGTTTTTTATTAGACATTTCATAATTAACAAAATAATAAAAATGGAAAATTCACAAAATGAAACGGGTCAACTATTTTTTTATTCAGATAAATTCACAAGAAATTTTGTCTCCCATTTAGGAATATTTCTGACTCTCCAGAAGACGAAGAACTTCTAGAAGTCGAGACTCCATTTTTATACAGGTAAAAATGTACCACTATAATAACGACACAAAAGAAAATTATCTGAAAAAACAATGCACAAGAAACTAGAGAACCATACAACGACCAAACACGGATGCGCGAATAAAATAATCGTGGCTTGTTCTTTGTAGGGAAGAAACTAATTAAAACTGTTTAAAACTATTCGTTAAATTATCTCGATTGTTAATAGCCTTTATTAATACACTTGTTCGTTACATAACTATTAACGTCTTAATTATTGTGCATTTAAGTTATCATAAAAGATTTGGTGTGATTTTATATTTGTTTAACATACGGAACATTTATTAAAATTGACGATTTGGTTAAAAACCAAAACCCACCCCAAATACACATCATTTTTTTAAAAATGATGATTTTTTAAAATACGTGACGTATTTACTGATCTAGGGTGTTTATTCGGTGATTTAACTTATGTTGGTACATATGACGTTTCGGTAATTAGAAAAATCGATTAAAATCGAGTAGAATATCCGTATCTATTATGATTTCACATTTTTTTTAGATGAATATCGCTCCCTCTCTGATTTCGGACCTTTAAACTATTATCAATTTTCTGATTTCTAAACTTTATTAGGTATTATTAATAATTATTACAAATAACCTACTCATAATTTAACAATTCGATTATCAATGACACATCGAATGATTTCAACGAGTGATTGAGTACAGAGTATGTGACGTAGGCAATAAAGCTTCTGGTATGACGTCATCAGGTCCGCGTAATTTAAATAAGAGGATATTTTTAGCTTTAAAGGTTATCTTAAAAAATAACAAAGTGGTATAAACAGTAAATTGAGACATTCTATATTCAAATATCCATTAAAAAAAAATGCTAATTCTAAAAGAATTTCGGGAACTTGGGTTTTTCTAGTAAATTTCCAAAAAAAAAATTTCACAAATATTGCTCGTTTGCCTAACTGTAAATATGAGAAATTTGCTAGAAAAAGAGGTGAAGATAGAAAAACGACTGATACAGCAAGCGCCAATTAATTAGTAAGAGATTGCGCGGAGCCTGAAATTCGTCGTACTCCGGCCAATACTGCGCAACTTAATCTCTTAGTAGTTGGCGAATGCAATAATATTTTGCTCTGTGAAGCCTATCAAGCATTAAATGACAAAAATGTTAGGTCACAGTTGATGTTCGTGTCCAACTTATACAACGATGCCATATCTAATATTAATGAACGTGAATCCACTTTTTTCCTGATTATGAAAAAAATAGATATCAGAAAATTAATTCCTGAGTGATATCAGCTCTCTAATTACAGGATTATCTCATGGTTCATATACGAAGGTACGGAACCCTAAAAATGAGGGAATGTTAATAAAGATTATATTTATTAATATATTGATATTTGTTGGTAAAATATATACGTAACAATAAACATTATCACTAAATTTCAAATTCATAGGTAAATGGAAAGTAAAAATACTTCAGAACAAAATTTTGTAAAAAATGCTGACTTTGGCGGCTTCTCATGCCTACGTTTTGCAATATTTTTGAAACAAAAATACAGCTTTTATCTACTTAATAAGCTCTAAATAACGATACCTCACTCGATGGGGTAAGCCAATTTTTTTCCAGCGGCCCCTTTAGCTGTATGTGAGCTCCCCCTTGAAAATATTTAAAAATATTTTTTCTACTACCGTGCGTAAAGTACTTACTTTACGCACGCAAAGGAGTGCGTAAAGTTTTACTTTTTTCACTAGTGCGTAAAGTAAAATAAAATTTTCAAAATAACTTTTTTACATGCGCAACACATTTTTTTCAATATTCTTATGTTTCTTATCTTGCCAAGGTTCTACGTACCAGAAATCAACTTGTTAACTTCAAGTTTTTGGAAAATAGCTTGTTAACCTCTTGCATGGGAAGTCTATTTTTGTATATAAAAATTAAGGTAGTAGAAAAAATATTGTATGAAACTAGTGTGTAAAGTGCCTTTTTTCACTCATGTGATTGTCGCACGAGCCAAAAGCGAGTGCGACAACATTCATATTCGTGAAAAAAGTATCACTTTGCACACTTGTTGCATAAATAACTATTTTACACAGTATGTGGCTTTGGGACAATAAGACGCATATACTGTGAAAATTTTAAGACTGTAGCTCCAACGGTTTATAGCTGCTAGACCGGTGTGAAAGACAGATGGACGGACACGTAAGTGAGAGCAATAGGGCTCGGTTTGAACCCTTTGGGGTTTGGAACCCTAAAAAGGTTCACACGTGAAAATCATCGCTATGAAAACCTGGCTTAAGAAAAAACATAACATTTTTTAAGACAATGTCAAACTGAATGCATTTATTTCCGATATACTACAATTGTTTCAAATTAGGTTATTTTGTGACGTAGGGATCAGGGGTCACTGAAAAAACTATAGGTACAATTTTGCACAAAATGGTATTAATGTGATTCAAATACATTTCCGACTGTAGACCACCTGAAACATGTTTATACCAAAATTAAGGTATGAAAAAAACGTATAAAACATTCATGGATTGGTGCACAGACAAAAACAAGTAATTATTTTTTGAAACTGTCGTAGAAAAATTATACCACATAAGTCTCGTTGTAGAGCAATTTTTCTATTCATGTATGTAAAAACATTTACAATTCTTGTTACGTAAACTATTATCACTTTAACTTATCTTTTACTTAAATTCCCGTAACAAACGGGCACATAAGAATGTAGTTTTTTTGCCAGAAAAAAAATGCAGTTTAAAAATAAACTGAGTCTCAGAAGTGCTCGAAACCGATTGAGTAAATATTGATAACGACAAGCTTAAACTTTAGTTAATAAGAACCTTGATGTAAAATAAAGCAAATAAATACTTACCGGAAAACAATACTGGCTCCTGTGGTATAATAGATATATTCGATCTTACTATATCCAATGGAATCTTAGTAGTATCAACGTCATCTAATAAAATTGTACCTTCTAATGGATATAACTGGAATAAAGCCGTTATAGTAGAAGATTTTCCTGCTCCAGTCCTTCCTACTATACCAATTTTTTCCTTTGGTTGAATTGTAAAGTTCAAGCCTTTAAGTACATGAGGTTCGTCTAAACTGTATCTCAACCGGACGTCTTTGAATTCAATTTTACCATCTTCCGGCCATTTTGATGGTAATTTTTTGTCTTCTTTTCTTTCAGGTTCAGTTTCCAATCGAGTATATTCTAGAATTCTTTCCACAGATGTCATATTGTTTTCTAATTCTGTCCATTGACGCATACCCCATTGAAGAGACCCCATGAGGCCTAAGTACTGAGTTATGACTAGTCCCAGATCACCACCATGAATACCTAGATAATATATTTATACGTTATTACTTTTAAAATAACTTATCGAAAACTTTAATAGAATACTATCAGTTAACTTAATAAAATTAATTTTGAAGCAACTGGAATGCATTTTATGTGCTTAAATATTTTTGTTTCACTTACTTTCTCTAAATAAGAGGAGAGAGAAAACTGCTACAGCTATGAAAATTATACAAATTATATCCAACCAAAGGCCGAAACATTTACTAGATCCTAAGTACAAAAACCAGGCAGCGCTGTGATTGTCTTGTAAGTTATCAAATTCTTCAATTAACATTTCCTCCGCATTGAAAGCTCTTACAGTTCCAAGGCCATTGACTGAGGCTGTTAAGTGGCTTAACATAGGACTTTTTGCTAAAAATGTAGGAAATTAAAACATAAATAAGTTTAAATTGGAGAAAAAATTGCGTTAAAAATCAAAATACAATCGAGAGAGATCCTTCAGCCAAGTACAATAAAGAATTAGTGTAGAAAATAAAACTAATCAATATTAATTAAAAATAAAATGATATATATATATATATCAATTATTATTTTCAGTTTCAAACAGTTTCTATAAAAATAAGAGTAACGATATAGTGTGGTCGTATTCTTTATTTAAGTAGCAAATTTCATTGTTAAATTTTCTATTTTATTGCAGATGGGTTTGATTTAAGTCTTAATATTGTTATGATTAAAATATTCTTAATGGGATTCATTTTCACTCATTTTTTTAAACTAGAATAATATCGTAGTGTAAAGATCCATGAGGAACGTCATGGGGTCATAAGAGCGTATTAAAATAAATAAAATCAAACAAAACGAAAAAAAAACAGAATAAAAACACGAAAAGTAATCGAGAAATTTGAAAATAAAAAAAAAATCGAACAAAACCGGAAAATATCAAAAAAAAAAAAAACGAACAAAACAGAAAAAACCGACGCAATAAAAGAAAAATTGAAGAAAATTAAAAAAAATAAAAAAATCAATAAAATTTAAAAAATCAATCAAACTGGAAAAAATTATCGAAGAAAATTAAAATCAATCAAAATCAACGAAAATAAAAAAGAAAACGAAAAAGTCGAAATAAAACAATAAAAAAAGTCGAAAAAAAACGAAAAAAAAAACCGAATAAAAACGAAAAATAATTGAGAAATTTGAAAATAAAAAAACGAAAAAAATTCGAACAAAACCGGAAAATATCAAAAAAAAACGAACAAAACACAAAAAACCAAAACATTTAATGAAAAATTCAATAAAAACAATAAAAAAAGTCGAAAACAAAAACGAATAAAATCAAAAAAAAATTAATATTAATAAACCATATGGATTTCTATACAAGATACTGACAAAAACTTTTTTGATGTGAATTATTTAGTGTCACCGTTTGGACACTAGAACAGTTAAATGATGAACAGTTGTACAGTTTTCTCTAAATACAAATTGGAAAGTACGGATTTTATTTTTAATTATTTATTGAAAAATTTTCCCAATATTTATGAGCAAAAGTTATTTACTTTTAAAAGGTCATAGTTGTATTTTGGTATTACTACTATGCAATCCCTTTTTTCATTTATTCGAAAACTTTTAGATAGAATTCGAACAGCTTTATAATGTATGTATGAACGTCTGGTGTCGAATTATTATTTTCTGCATTAACATTGAAATCTCCTATCATGAAAAATGTAAACTTTTTGTAAACGGATCTATTTAATAAGATAATTGGATTTTATTTCCTTTAATGTAATTATAAATAAAGTATTTTTAGTTGTATTTAAATTTATTTCAAAATATAATACAGGATAAATCCCAAAGGTTATCCATTTCTCAAATGTGATCCAAATTTCAGGTAATAAAGCACAAAGTCAGGTACCACAAAATTTAATTATAAAGAAACTAGTTGCCTGCTAGTATAATAAATTTTTATAATTAAATTTTGTGGTACCTGACTTTGTGCTTTATTACCTATAATACATTAGGTCTAAAATTGGAAGGGATAACATTGTTATATCAGAAACCATAAGCGATATACAGGCGGTTAAAATGGAAAAAAATTAACTATTTTGGAGAGAATAGACTCATCCAGTGATTTTTTTATATTTTTATTTTATAATTTTTTCCTACCATAACACATTGCACCGGCTCCAGCCCTTCTGAAACCGATCCTGCAGCTGTAATTAATTCTTAAAATTTGAATATCGGGGCTATAGTAGAGTTTGTTTAACCATCCTTTGCCGTTGCGTCATACATTATCCATCTCGATCTGTCCATTATGAAATGGATGAGACGGAATTATGACGTCATTGACGTATTTCTTAACTAATTCAGATTATTTATTACTTTTGACAGTTAAGTTGTCATATTTTGATTTGTATTGAGTATTTTTGATTATTTTCGCCTTTTTCAATTAATTGTTCATTGTCAAAATGCCTTCCCGGTATAATGAGAAAGAGCAAACTTTAGTTTTGAAGTTTATTAATTACTTTTCAAGAGAAAGATATGCTGGAAAATCGCTTTTACCGTTAAATGCAGTCTACAACGTAAATATCTAGCTGTATTATGCAAAATGAAAGCATTTATTGATTTGATTTTATTAAATTTTATAGCATGTTGCTGATGCTCTAGACATATCTATCAGAACCGTTCAAAAAACAGTTACTAGTGGAATAGAAACAGATAAAGACTACAAAATCAAAGTTATTGCTGGACATGTTTCATGGAAGCACTATTTCAGGCACACAAATCAATTAATCAATAATGACTGGAAAAAAGAAAAATACATTGATGCATCTCATTTTCTTCCTGTTATCATAGATCTGAGTGAATCGGAGTCCCAGAGTGATGATGAAGATGATTTTGTCAGTGATGAAGCTTAGATTTTGCATTTTATTTCATTACATGCTATTTTAGTTTACGTTTCTTATCCGTTTTTTCGTTCCTTTTTCCTATTTGTAATGGGAGTTTTTTCAGAAATAAATTTATTTATTGCCTGTTTTCTCCAATACATGTGTTTTTATTTTTATTTTTTAGGAATACTTACGAAAGTATTTCTCACAATGACACAGACAATAATTACTATATAATTTTTAAAAATATGAATAGTTATATCCCCAAACTAGAAATTTGAAACAAATCAGTTAAAAAAAGGAGGTTTCAAGTTAAAAAAATTACTAAATTATGTAAAAATGTACGCAACCCATAAAGCAAAATACAATTTTCGGCATTACCAATTTATTAATACAAACACACCTTAACATGGGTCATTGAAAACAATCCTTAACATATGTCATTAGTTATATTTTAATTTTGAGGTTATGTGTCAAATGACATTCAAATAATATACGACAAACGTAAAACAGCAGAATACGTCACCGATTATGACGTAACGGCAAAGGATGGTTAAACAAACTCTAGCTTGTGACGTGGCCCAATTGAAACAGATTATATTTGGCTATATTTTCATATCGATAAAACTGGCAACTCTAGTTTCTCATTTGTTATGATTAAAAGAAGGGAAGAAGTATGTCAAATTTTTCTACAAACGAACAAAGCTATAATTTTGGCAATGCTGTAGAAAGTAAAACGTTAATTATTAGTCAAGAAGCAGCGCCACTTTCAAAATATATTAATTACTTTTTATTGATTTTTATCAATTAATGAATATTATAAGAACAATGAAAATCAACATAAGCAACTAGGTTCTTTAAGCTATTTATTCATTAATATAAAACCAATAAATTCGTTCCTACTGAATAAGTCCATTAAATTGGTATAAACAAATCTACAGGGACTTACGCCATTCTTGAGTTATATAGGAAAAACTAAAAATAGTATTTTTGGTTTTTTACGCATAGAATTTAAAAATATATTAAAAAATAGATCAGGAAAGTTTTATTGTATCTCAAATTTGCTACAAAATAAATCTTTGATACGATGTTTCCTGTTTTAACGGACCTGTCTTTTTTGTTACAAAAATTGATAAACCATTCAAATTCAGTGATATATCACACTTGTCATTTTAGAACGTTTATCTAAAATAACTAACATTGTCAGTGACAATAATTTTTAATTACGGTCCTACCGTAGTTCTTTTGTAAATTTGTTATTAATTTGTCAAAATGAATATAACATTACCTAACAATTTCGGTAAAAAAGATCAGATCTCAGTGAAATAAAAAAATATTAAAATAGTAGAGATTAAACAAACAGAAAATAATCAACCTAATTTCCAATTTCCTAATTTAAATTATTTCTTTTATACCTTTTATATAGAAGATAAGATCCAGGTCCGTATTAATAGATTATCGATAATGATGAATATTTGTAATACAAAACGTCGTAGAAAATGTAATGTATGATACAATACTAAATTTGTCTTTAAATTCTCTATCAATATTTTTTAATCCCGACGCAGATCGATTATTTCTCTGCTTGTTTAATTTCTACTATTTACTACTACTAGAAGCGCGTTATGAGTGTTGATACAGCGACCAGTAAGTTATTAACGCAATAGCAGTTTGTGTTCGGTATCAGTGTTAGGGGTTATGATGCGCTGAAACGTATAGCGCTATTGAATTGCTTTGGTCAGCTCAACTGCGTCTTGATATTTGACGTAATTATTATATTCTATAATATAAACTATAAGAATATTTCAACTTTTGCCTTTTCGATTTTTAGATTAATTTTTTATTAGCTGTGTAGTCATGGTTGATCGGCATCGGTAGTAGTCACCGTACACCGGCAAAATTTAACTTCATGAAAGTCATAAAGCAAACGACGCAAATCATGCTACCATACTTAAAGATTTGGTACAGTATCATGGAGCCTCCAAAAATCCCTAACAAACCCACCTAATCCCAACTTCCAGAACGATACCCATATCCTCCTCACCCCAAACCCTCCAATCCAAGACCATATATCCGATCCTTTCACCCCTGAGGACATAGCTACGGCCTGTCAGCAGGGCAAAAACTCAGTCCCATGCCCTGACCACATCAAAGCGCCAGGGGTAGTATTCTCGAATGTCGAATAGCAACTGGGTGACTTTGGAAAAGTGTATTCTCGAAATCAGAATACCACAAATATAAGGTGAATTCAACACGGGTGGTTTCAAGTGCTCGAATTTAAATTCATATGTGACTTTGTCAAATATGGATGAAGCACATTTTGAAGAAATTGAAATATTGGTGGCTGTTAAAAATCAAATTATTATTGGAGAGCAACAACATAGAAAAAAGCAGTTTATTTATAAAAATCTCTTCGGAATTAGCAATGTATTGTTTATTATCCAAGGAATTAACACGTTTGATAGACATTGTAACATTGCAAGTAGAGCATTGCAGCACTATCTGTAGAAATGAAAATATATTTATTAGCCAACCTTCTGCAAATAATGCATTAATGAAATTGTGGAAATATTGAATAGACCAAACATTTTAAACAATTGTTCACGTGTAATCTGTGTTTATTAATATACATTTTTTGGATTCCATTATAAGTATGGAATCCCAGGAATAGTAGGATGTCTGGATTGTACCCATTCCAGAATATATATTGGTTAAAAGGAAACGATATCACTTCATTAATACTTAATTACCTAGGCTAGTTAAACAATAAAAATTATTATTTTTTAGATATGTGATTAAAATCAAAAAATAATTCATGTTAATGCCCGTTTTTCAGATTTTTGATTTTCACTACAATATTGGTGCTTTTCATTATTTAAAAAGAGAAAATGTAACAAACCAAAATAAAATAATCAATGCATTACTTCAAACTCCATACAAACACAAACGCTTAAACGGGAATGTTTACTTAATTCCCGATGTTGCCACATAAAATCCTTCGCATTATTTGTCGCTTGTGTTTTTAGATTCACTTTTGTTCGAGAATACGATGTTCAACAACCATGCGAATTTGGTACGCAACATTTGTCGCGTGCGACAATTTTCATGCGAGACTCGAGAATACTACCCCAGGCCCTGAAAACCTACCTGCTACCATTCTCCCCATCCTCATGAGCACTCCTGCTTTGCAACTTGCTGGAAATCCGCCCACACCATCCTTATACGAACAAAATGGACAGATGAAAGGAATAGAAGAGCCTTCTCCAAGAAACCCAAGAAAAAATTTCAACCGAATCTTGGGATTCTGACCGAAGCGAAGGATCTTCCGGACGAGCTCCCAGATCTCCTCGAGGATGCCCCTCTAGGCATCAGATGAGCTGGTCCCCACCACTGACGTCCACTGCTCGCGCTGAGCCTCCCATCCCAGGTGGCTCGTAAGTATTCAAACCAATTATATACATTAAAATATCTTAGTACTAACATCTTTTCCTTTCCAGCATAACACCCGCCCCTGTATCCCTAAAAAGAAATAATCACTCCTACAGCAGGGTACAAGGAACAGGACAACACCAGGACAAATGAGGAGGGTTTAGCAGGTATGCCCCTGACTCTGCGTGCAGAGTCATCAGGGGTGAGTCCGGCACTACCTCACGCATAGAACCTAGCGTGAGGTGTATTTAAAAGATTCCTGTCTCCACAATTCAGGACAATAGTTGTAATACAAAAGAAATAACATGGCGCAATTGAGTTAACTCACTGCGCTGATACACTAACAAGCGCTTCAGTTATTGTATCAAGGCATAAAATCTTGTTGCGTTACCCATGTCTACGACAGGACAGTAATTAAAAATTATTATCAGTGATGATGTTAGTAATTTCAGATAAAATGTTAAAGTGACTTGAGTTTGAATTTTAATGGTCTATAAATATATGTAATAAAAAGATAGGTTCGTAAAAAAAAACAACAACTTGATGGTGGCCGTTAAGATACAAAACGTCGTATCAACGACTAATTAGTACAGTTTTATAGCAAATTTGAGATATAATAAAACTTTCTTTTTCTATTTTTTATATACTTTTAGAAATAAAAATTATAGGCGGAAAAAACCAAACTGGTTAACTTTTTTCCCATTTAACCGCCTCTCTATCTCTTACGGTTTCTGATATAGCAATGTTATCCCTTACAATTTAAGACATCAAGATAGTTATATTGACAGATACTATATTTCCTAATTGTGTTTATATAAGTGAATTTTTGTTAGATGAGTATAGGTCAAATATAAAAATGAAATATGAAAATGTGAGTAAATGTTAAATTCTGTAATGAATCTCCTTCTCCAGCCTTGATGTCCCTGGACTTTTTATTAGAATATTTAACATTAGAATTAAGTCTACTGGTTCAGTAGGTTTTTTTAAAGGACAGCCGAGGGCCCAAGTTTGATCTGCCTCTACACATACATAAATGATTTCAATTACATTTATTACATCTAATTGATCCGTAAGTAAATTGCGTAGAAAAGATGTTTGTTCTGGAGAATTACTGACATAAATTAATTAATATTGTTTCTTGTGGAAGTGATCTTTATTTCACAAATTTCCATACACTGTTTTCTCAAAGCCGGACAAAGAAGGGCAAAAAAATGCGAATATATTTTGTACATAGTACCTACCTGTTGATCTTTTTTATGTGAGTGTTATAAAAGTAACCCTTGACGATCTTTTTTATGCCCTTGAAAACTTTGTGGAGAACAAGGTTTTTGAAATACTCAATTTTGCGTCTCAATAATTATTTGGTATGTTCTGCCCATTTTTTTACTCTTCAAAGGTAACTTTTTATCTCGCACCATGCCGAAAATGTACCATAACCGATACTGCGTTTTCCAGTAACATTGGAAACGTTTACAAATCCGATATTCAAGATTCGAGTACAGTATGCACTTATTATACCATTTATAATGCCTGTGTCCATATTTTTAACTACTGATGAGCAGAGCTGGGAGTAACGAAATTAAAACTTTACTTTTAAGTAACGCGTTACTAAATGTAACGCGTTATAGTAATTTCGTTACTTTTTAAAGTGGGCGAAAAGTAACGGTAATTGCGTTACGCGTTACTGCAAAAGTAAGCTTAATCATACAATTTTTATTTAAAAATTTTGTTTGTATGTGCAATAATAACGGCGATAAATGGTGAGATGGACAATAAAAGAACGAGAAGATATGGAACAAGAATATATAGAAAAATAACGCGTTATTACTTTAAAAGCAACGCGTTACTTTTGAAAAGTAACGAATAAATCGTTATTTTAAAAAAAAAAAGGAATAGTAACTTTTATCTAACGCGTTACTTTTTAGCAAAAGTAACGGTAAAGTAACGCGTTACTTTTTTTTAGTAACGCCCCAGCTTTGCTGATGAGTATGATTCTAAAATTTTTGTTTTGTCTATTTTGATTTGAAATATAAAATGTAGGTTTTTGTTAGGACATCTTAAAAATTCAGTAGAACCGTGAGGTTGTTTTAACTTTTTCGTTCCTATTAATTAATAAACTATATCGAAATCCGACTGTTCTGGATCTATACATTATTACTTATATTGTATTTTCAAAAAATAAAAACCTTTATTATATTGTTCTTTAAAAGAGTCTAGAGTCTATATAATAATGTTTTTGAAAAGAAGTATAGTATGTTAGTCTATTAGAAAAAAACTTACTTATAGCTTCAACTCTTTTAACGCTACGACTGGTTTCAGAATATACTACTTTCAGGAAATAAAAGAATAACATCAATACAGCAGCTGGTACCAATAGAAGAGGCTCAACAATGGAAGACAAGATTATAGCACCTCCAAGAAGCAGAGCAATCTAAAAAGTCAAGACATTTATTTAAAAATTAATACTACTATGATATTAACTATATTCATAAACTTTAAATTATCTAAAAGTAATAATATTCTGAAATTATTGTTCACCTCTATAACGTCGATTATAACTGACGGTAGATACTCATCTACATTACCCAAATCTTTAGAAAATCTATTTAGGATTCTGCCTGAAGGATTGGTATTATAAAACCTCATTGTTGCTTTTATTAATTTTGAAAATATATAACCGTGTAGCCTTCTAGAAGCGATAACGAAAAAAATCATAAAGTAAACTGCTTTAACAATCGATACTACAATATTTCCAATAGTCAAAGCCGTGTAAGTCCATATGATAAATTCCCTGTCTACTGTATCGTTCTCGGAAGTAAGGTTTTTTGCATGTTTTTCGTTATAGTCTTGCTCCAAATTAACCCTGGAAATAAAATTATATTCATATAAAATGAACTTTTATTAAAATGATTATGAAGAAATATTTTTTACTTTTATCTTTGATGATTAAAAAATATGTGTTATATTTTTATTAATTATGACATTAATTATTAAACTACCCAATTATAGCTATTTTATATATAGTTCCATAAATGCAATAGCATTTTTAAGTCTAATCATCCAAGTCTTATGGTTTAAATTTTAATGAGTTACGTGTTATTCGAAAATTTTGTAATGCTTTAACGTTATTTTTACATATTCTAATTAAATACCGAAAATGAAAAATAACCATGAAATGGCTTATCATATAGAAGTAGAAGCAATACGACCCTAAGCATTCTCCACAATGTCACCATTGAAAGATATGAAAAACTGCTATAAAACTAAAATAAAGATGCACTGTATATACTTTAAGATGAAAGGACGTGGCATACTCCTTTAATTGCAATGCATAGTTAATTTAAAAACACTATAGTCATTGGTCTATACAACAATCAAAAAAACACCAAAGTCACATTCTCCTCGTCAGTACTGTCGAATCGATTTTTAGAAGCGTGTGTGAACCAAACGAAGTCATGTCTTCTTTGCATAATAAATGTTGTGAATGCTTTGCTGGAATAGAAAATATGATAGTGTCTATACGGCATTCAATTAATAAGTAATTTACATTTTTTGCTATGTTATATTCGTGGGCAAAATCGTTTTTCTCACAAAAATATCGTCTTTAATAGAGAGATTTTAAGCCCTTTAATTATTCGCTTTTCTTCCGTTATCGTTATTGTGAGCATGCGCAATAGAAGTTTGCCGTTCCTTTAACTTTAATAACGATAACGGATTCCGTTAATTACGGAAAATTAAATATATAGAGTGGTTATGTCTATCGTTATGCGTAACAAAGCACCGTTGCCACACGTTTCAGATTTTCGAGCATATTAGATAATTTTGAAAAAGGAGATGTATGTGCTGATTAAAATATTTAACATTAACCTATTTAACAAAAATATCTATTTCTTTAACATATGGAGAATTTGTTATATTTTTCCTTTGTATCGTAATAATATTGTTCAATGTTCAAATATCATGTTAAATTTTTTTGCAATGTCGTGATTGTAAAATTTAAATTGAGTATCTGACAACGCGCAAAAGTGATATTAGATTCTTGAGAAAAACATAACCTAACTACTGTTAGAGTTCTGTCAGATTTGACGTTGGCCTGCGAAAACATATTTTAATTGTGTATACTTTGTGGATACTTTTTAGGTATGTGAATAGTCCCGAGTCCTGATCTTGCCCTAATATTATTAGGAATTCAAAGAACCCTTGCTAATCTAAATATTTCCGGATTTTCGAACCTGAAATATGATTTCACAAACTTATCCTCTAGAGCATTAAGATCAAATTCTGGTATTTCCACTATCTAAATCTCAGGCACATGGAAAATATCTCTAAGTATAGCCTGCCTTATTAAATCCGCATTACGATCTCTTCTATTGATAACAGTTTCCAAAACATTCTCCATTTCAAAATTAAATATATATAAGTAACTGAGCCTTCGTCGAAGGCTCTGATGATGGCATAATATGCCGAAAGCGCTTGGCCTAATTTTAATAAATTTAATTTTACACACTGATGTACTCGTTTTCACTCTTTACCTTAAATGTATATATTCTTTCAATTTTAATAACCAACAAAACACCAGAAATTCTGAGGTTAGAAAAACCAAAAGAAAATAACTATCACCTGTCATTTTGTGAAGTTTAAAGTTGGGGTTTAAAATGTCTTAATTTCATTGCCGTGCTTATGGTTGTGGTTAGCAAAAATAACCACAACAACGACAAATAAGGAGATATTTTAAAGGGCTTAAAATCTCTCTAATATCTATTTCAAAGATATTAATCAACAGGGGATTTCCTTATGGAAAATGGACCCGGTCGATTTTTTTGAAACTTTGGAAAATTATTATAGATGACCTTCTGAAAAAAGTTTCCATGGGCACAATCCAATCCTATGGCTAGTTATCGACATACAGGGTGTTGAAGTTGCCAAATTTCAAATTTGCAATATCTTGAATTCGAAGAATTTCATAAAAAATTTTTGTAGTCGGCGTAATTCTTGTACTATTTTGGAATAGACAGACCTATACAGAGGAAAGGAAAAGTAGTTAAATACAGGGTGATTACTAAATTAAAAATCATTGTTTTAAGAAAATCAAATTCTTGTTACTGCTACCACAACATAATAGCCCCTTTATATCTATAACTACGAATGTAATGCTAATATGTGCACAAAGTATATTTAGTATTAATTATACAGGGCGATTCATTATTATGGTTGCACCAATCCAGAATTTCTTCAAAAATCTTTCGGAGGCCCTTATATAAATAAACAAAATGATTTACGTTATTGATATCTATTTGAGTACCAGTTTTACTATTTTCTCTAGCTCATACACGGTGATATTTTCATTGTAAAAGATATAAAATGACTAATAATCTTAAAAGTGGGATTTTTCACACTCACCCTGTACATTCAAATCAGGTCGGTCAAATTTTTGTATCTTAACAGTTTTAAAACAATTAGGTTTTTACTATCAAGTATCAAAATCGCCAATAAAAATATATGGCTGATTTTCGAAAGGTATACAGAGTGTTCAGGTTGCGTTTCAAAATCTTATTGAATGTCTTGAATTTGAAAAGTTTTATTTATTGATTTTGTAGATTGCGTGGTTTTGTATTTTTTTGGAGGAAAATCATGAAAGGTCGCTAGTTACAGGGTGATTATGAAATAAAAAATTATTATTTCTTGAAAATCAAATATTTGTTCATAATACCGTTACAATAATATTTACCGGATAGGTACGATTTACGTTGTTGATATCTATGTGGGTACAAACTTTACTACTTTTTCTAGATCATACAAGGTAATTTGTTCATTATAAGTTATAAAATCCCTATTAATTTTGAAAGATATACATTTTAATACTTGCATATCAAAATTGTGCCGGGCTGGATTTTGTATTTTCAGGGTTTGAACAGAATCGAGGTACAAGGTGTTAAAAATTGGGCAATTTTAACAACTTGTATCTCGATAACCAGCCAAAGATATTAACTGGGCATTTGGACAAGTAATAGTAAGAATATGATTCTTATATAAAATCCAGTCTGGTACAAGTTTGATATAAAGAACGAATGTGAAAAATCCTTATCTTTCAAAACTATTAGGAATTTTGTATTTTTTAAAATGGATAAATCACCTTGTATGAGCTAGAGAATGTATTAAAACAGGTACTCAAATAAAAATATCAATAAGTAAATCGTTTAGTTTATATTGTAAGGGTTTTAAAATAACGTTACGAATTTTGTACCTCTAACCTTTGGTTTTCGGTATCAAGTACCACTTTATGACTCAATTTTACTTTCGGTGTTACCAGGTTATTTTTTGGAAGAACCGGAAGTCTGTTGTTGCAATTTTGTTGTGGTACTTTACGGCTTAGTCTATAATAGTACTTATAGTTAAACATTTGTTTTACAAAATTAATTATATTTTATGTTTTCCGTAATTGCGCGAGAGTAACTTCCTTCAATGAATTTTGGGCACTTGCTAAATAAACCTCTGTGCAGTAGGTACTAGATGTAGTTGACTTTCAAGTAAATTGTGATTTATCTAAATCATCCGTTTATGTTTTCAGTTTTGGAAGTTATTTTTCGATTTTGGGAATTTTGTTTACCTTTTTGGAATTGGTATTTTTGGTCTATGGTATTTCCCAAAATTACTCCTTTAGAAAAAAAACGATTAAAAACACGAGTTACCGGCACAGTGCTCTTCAAGTAGTACCATAACGAAACAATAGTGAAACCAATTTGGACAGTATAACAAAAAGCCTTCCATCGCCAATCGCTCTATTGGTTTTTTTTTACCTTAACTAAAAACTCCTTGGCCGGGAGCTTTTTCTTTGGGGATTAAATTCTGGTTCAAACTACTTATTAGTTTGGCAGCTGATATTTGGTTTTCTCAGAAAGTCTACAGCGTTGGATGCACGCAAAGTTTTTTTTCCATTTTTGCTATTTATGCTTTGCGATTTAAATAGTTTATTTTATCATTATTTTTTTTTAATTATCTAGTATTGCTTACCAGGTATTTATTGATTACCTATTTTTTTTGCTTGCCAAGTATTTATTGATTATCATTGCTTACCGATTATTTATTGATTACTTATTATTGCACTGCTTAATTGCTTACTATTAAGTTGTATTTTTTTGTGAGCGGAATGCTAAGGTACGATAGATTCATTTTTGCACTTTTGATTATTTTTAGCGCATGCGCCTGAGCTCAAGAGACGCCGATAATTCAACCACATTTTTATTCATCTATATTCTCTCGTGTGGCACCCTTAGACGACCGCGTCATTATATTTTTTTTGTGTTAATCAATATTATTTTTTGAGACGTGTTTTCGAAAGACAACGATTTAATTTATTTCAATATATATGTTTTATATTTTTTTATAAATTTGGAAGGGTCATCTTCTGTATCAGTAGATTTTGGGGAAAAATTTAATAAACATATTTAAACGTTCTTGTTTTCTTGTGTACATTGTGTTACGCCATATCATTGACCTTTTTGTTAAATTGGAGGTTAGTGCGAATTATGTTAGGTGCTTGGGCTAATTTAACTGGCGCCCATTACATATTAAAGTAAGACAATAATTTTGAGAACGATCCACCCCGTCTCCACTAGAGTCTAGCCGCGAGCCCTAAACTACCCAATATATGTAACCATGTACTTAGAATATTATTAATATAATTCGGGATTGGTAACCTAACCTAACCATAATAATTAATCGCCCTGTATAATTAATACTAAATATACTTTGTGCAAATATTAACATTACATTCCTAGTTAGAGATAAAGTTAAAGCACTATTATTTTATGATGCAGCAACAAAAATTTGATATTCTTAAAATGTGTAATCACCCTGTAATTAACGACTTTTCTTCATTTCCTCTGCATACATCTGCATATTCCAAAATAGTACAAGAACTACACTGACTACAAAAGAATATAATGAAATTCTTCATTTTCGATAAATTCCATAACGAAAAATTGAATTTGGAAACCTGAACACCCTGTATGTCAATAACTAGCCATATATTTTTGTTGGGAATTTAGACACGGGATAGTACAAACCTAATTGTTTTAAAACTGTTAAGATACAAAAATTTGACCGACCCGATTTGGATATACAAGGTGAGTGTAAAAAATCCGTATCTTTCAAGATTATAAGTCATTTTGTATCTTTTAAAATGAACAAATTACCTTGTATCAGCTAGAGAAAATAGTAAAACTGGTAATCAAGTAGATATTAATAATGTAAATCGTTTTGTTTATACCGGGACCTCCGAAAGATTTTTGAAAAAATTCTGGATTGGTGCAACCCTAATAATGCATGGCTCTGTATAATTAATACTAAATATACTTTATGCACATATTAGCCTAACGTTGGTAGTTATAGATATACGGGGGCTATTATTTTATGGTAGCAATTACAAGAATTTGATTTTCTTAAAAATGATTTGTAATTTCTTAATCACCCTGTAATTAACTACTTTCGTTTCCTCTGTATAGGTCTGTATAAGAATTACGCCGACTACAAAAAAGTTTAATGAAATTATTCAAATTCGAGATTTTGCCTCAGGTAAATTAGAAATTTGGCAATCAACACCCTGTATGCCGATAACTAGCCATAGGATTGGATTGTGCCCATGGACATTTTTTGTTAGAAGGTCAAGTATAATAATTTCCCAAAGTTTCAAAAAAATCGACCGGGGTCCGTTTTTCATGGGGAGTGCACCTCCTCCTTTGTAATCCCCTGTTGATTAATATATTTAAGATATATATTAAAGGCGACATTTCTGTGAGAAAAACGATTTTGCCCACAAAAATAAAACGGTAAAAAATGAAAATTACTTGTTAATTGAATGCTGTATAAACACTATCATATTCCCTGTTACAGCAAAGCATTCACAACATTTATTATGCAAAGAAGACATGACTTCGTAGAAATTGGTTATTTGACACACGCTTCTAAAAATCGATTAAACAGTAATTACGAGGAAAATACGACTTTGGTGTTTTTTTTTTGATTCAACGAATAATAAAAAAACTCGTAGTCAATACCACATCATCAGGCCTATAATACAAAATGGTACATTACAGATACGAAAAAGACAAAGTTTATTAGTTTCTTACATAAATTTTGTTAAATAAGTATAACAACTTAAATTGTACGATGACAATATTAGTATAAAGAAGAAAACTTTAACCAATTGTGGCGATACATCAGCAAAAATTACATGTGGTATTACATCAAAAAAATTAAACTTAAATTATTTGCAATCCCGGATAAAAATATTTAAAAATTCAATAGCCGCTCCATACCGGAGGGCTGAGAGTGATATAACAATGGATGAAGTCGTAGTGAATCCCACAATGCACTTTAAACAGAAATTGTAATGTACCAACCATTTTGTATTATAGGTCTGATGATGGCCATCGAATGGTCGAAACATGTTGCCTCCAGTTGTTAAATTTTCAACATTAAATTATAGTTAAATTATAGTTAAATCTTAAACCTACTAACACACTTGTTTTTTCTAATTCTACCAATTTAACTATCAAATTATTTTGTTAAAACTTTAGATATATATTACCTAATAATTTTCTCAGTTGGTAAAAACTAATAAAACTGTAGACCTAAAATGTGATTATACACAATATGTAATAGTCATTCCTTAAAAGTTTTTGGTTATTACCAGATCAATTGAAGTGACAAGGTTGAATTAGAAATAGGGAAACTTATGAAAATTTAATTATTTTTTATTGTTGGGAGTTAAAATAGTTTTGAAAATGATTTGTTGTTAAAATAAATATTTGAAAATAATAAATGTAACTTGTCAGATTTTTTTATGGATGCTTGAAGATTGCACGAAAAGTTTGAGATGGTGATTTTGTAATTGATTACACTTCATTCATTTTGATTTATCTATATTTCTGCAAGTATTGATAGAATATGAACTAAACAAAAATAAAAAAAATCATTTTATAAAGGTGTCATTCGATTCGGAATACCGTGCAGATGATTTTTAAAAAAATTCAAGAGCCCCTTGCAAAAATTGTTAAAGTTATAAACAATTAACTGATAAAAATGGGGACTGGTTTTTTGCAAATATCTCAAACACTATTTGATATTTTTCAAATTTGAAAAAAGGTTCAAAAAGAGGAGGAAATTTGGCAAAAAAAAAAGTTGCACCTCTCGGAACTGTAGGACCAATATTTATAATTTCCCCAGAGTCTTGAAAATACGGCCGAAAACGGGGACTCATTCTTGCATAAGCGCCGCCCATTTTAGACCTTTAATGAATAAATTATAGCTCCAAAAAAGCAAAAAAACAATTATCGCACTTAAAATGTTCATGTTCAAGGAAGAAAAAATTGTTAATTAGCTAATGAAAAATCGCGATAAAAATTTTTTGACCACGGATTATTATTCATAAATCTATCCGGTAGATGCCTGAATTTTTTCAATTCTTGATATTTATATTTAATAAGTTTAAATAATATTTATTCATTAAAGGTCCAAAGTGGGCGGCGCTTACGCAAGCCAAAGTCTCCGTTTTCGGCCGTATTTTTAACCCTCTGGGAAAATTATAAATATTGGTCCTTCAGGGAGGTATAATTTTTTTTGGGAAATTTCCTCATCTTTTTGAATCTTTTTTCAAATTTGAAAAATGTCTAATAGTTTTTGAGATATTTACAAAAAACCAAACCCCATTTTTTTCAGTTAATTGTTTAAAGGTTTTACAATTTTTGCAAGCAGCTCTTGAATTTTTTCAAAAATCATCTATGTGCTATTCCGAATCGAATGACACCTCGTTCATATTATTCGGAGGCGGAGAAAAGTTTGACCCAAAAAGCACTTGCTGACTAGACAATAAACTACATTTAAAATTAACATCTATTATTAGGAAGACGTTTCAAACCGGAAAATTTTCGTACAAACTGTATTTGAGAGATTTAAATTAATTATTAAATATTTTCTTTCCAGTCTATGTAGGATTACTAAAATTCCTTTTTTAACACTTTCTTATTTGCTGTAGTTATTTTTTTAGAACATAAAGCTATTTTGTAAAAAATAATACTTTTGAAGGTTATAGTGTATGAACTGCTTAAATGTGAGGTAAAGCAGATCATACACTACTTTTGAAAATAACAATAACCAATTCATGAAAATTTTACAATTTTACTCAGCGTTAATTACATTCAAGTAATTATCCTTATTATGCAATTTGTAGTTCTTAAAACCTTGATAAATTACCAAAATCGTATTAAAAAGAAAAATAAATAAAAAAAAAACAGTAATTTTACTTGTATTTTATCAGAATTCAATTTTTAGTTACATAACCACTTAAGTCATATTGGCAAACGCATTAAATTTAACAACTTTTCTGAAAGTGAGTTAGGTTTTTACCTAGCCTGATTGAAGCCTCTTCAGGTATCAACGTATTAACTTCCAATCTTCGATAATATTAAAGCAATTTAAAAAATGACATAAAGAAGGTTTTAATGTTGTAAAAATTAACACACAAAAAACTTACCAATAAGTAACATAATATTCTCCACCATTTGCGACGACTTGGCAAAGAACAAACAGGAATGCCAACACTAGTATCGATATTATTCCACCTCCAGCATTTAAATACTGATAATAAGTAGCTGCTTTGATAGAACCTTTTTCTTGCATTTCTTTCTCTATCCGTTGGTCTTCTTCATCTTCCATTGGTTCATCGTAAATTGACGTTTTTGATTTAATTGACTTAATCCTTTTTTCTTCATCGTCTTCTTGATGGAATTCTTCCATGACTTTCGTAAAATCTAAACCACTTCTCTTTAATTCCATATAGCTTCCCGTCATTTCTATTTTACCATCTTTCATAATTATAATTTGATCAGCATTTTTAAGATATTGCAATTGGTGAGTAACTAGTATACAAATTTTGTTAGATAAAAATTGTTTAATACATCTTTCATATAAATGTTTTCCGACGTTAGCGTCCACTGCTGATAAAGGATCATCTAAAAGGTAAATATCTGCTTCTTTGTAAACACATCTAGCTAGATTTACTCTAGCTTTTTGACCACCGCTTAAAGCTTTTCCTTTTTCACCTACCAATGTTTTATCGCCATGAGGCAGTAAGGCAAAATCTGAATTTAAGGCACAAACTTCTACAACTTTTTGATATCGTGTTTCATTGTAATCCTCGCCAAATAATATATTTTGTCTAACACTAGCAGCAAATAACCAGGGTTCTTGAGATGCATAAGATATTTTACCATCTAATTCCATTTTACCCGATTTGATTGGTAACTCTTTTAAAAGAAGATTCATAATACTACTTTTTCCACTACCTACAGGTCCAATTATAGCTAACATTTTGTTAGAAGAAACGTTAATACTTATGTCAGATAAAGTATCATCAGTTGTGTTCTCTAGCCATTTAGCTGACACTTCTGATAATATAACTTTGGGATTGGTAATTTTTGGTTGCATCTCAATACTCTGCGGTTTATTTCCATTTATTCCATTCTTTATACCATCGAATTTTAGATAATTTCCATTCATTTTTTTACTTTCAAAATCATCTTCTTTTTCTATTTCTTCGAATACCATTATTTTATGTATCCTCATTATTGTAACATGTACTTCTGCGAATGAAGAAATACTCAAAGAAAAGATAATTGTAATGACAGTACGCATTTGATTATAAATAGCGGTAACGGCAAAAACTTTGTCGGCGGAAATGGCATTGCCCAGAAGAACGTATCCTACGATACTTACGAAGATAGCAGTTCTTGAAACGAACACCTCAAACGAATATAAAATTCCTAGTAGGCAGGAATGGGATCGGATTGCTCTCATTTCTATCCTGTAACAAAAAACAATTTAATTTAACCAACCTTTTTTAGGATGTTAAGTATTGTTATCAAAAGATTACTTGACCACAAAAATAATATTACCAGAATAGTAGTTTGTGCAACAAGTGTGGATATTATGGCCATATCACACCCGGGTGAAGTGCGATATGGACAATTTACACGAGTTGAACAGTATATTTTTTCATCAAAACACTAAAGGAAAAACTAAAAAATATTATAAAAAAAAAAGATTCAGTCACAAGTTTTGAACCAAGGACCTTCGTATCCGAAAGAGAGAGCGGTAGCAATGGCCTATCACGGGCTGTCATAGATTTATTATGAAATCGTATAAAACTAATAGGCATCTTCTACTCTTAAGTAGGTCATATACAAATTTAGTTTTCGATTTTTGGGGTAATAATATTATTATTATTATTACATCTTTGAGGCTAAATGAGTATCTGGTGAAGTACCATTTATTTAAGTCAACACGGGAATTTTTCATTTTTATAAGTATGTTTCTGTATAAGTATAAAAAGTCTGACAGTTGTTTTAACAGGTTATTTAAAATAAAAAATAAGTGGTAGATTACTAAATGTGAAATCTGATTGGTAGATTTCATATCTTACGCTAATGAAATTACATCCGTTCAGTAGACTGATATATTCAGTAAATTGTGCGTAAAATGTACAAAATCCATGTGGCTGTAGAAATATATATTTAATACGCATCAAATTTTTTTTTATTATAGCATATAACAATCGATATCCAACAATATTAAATATGTTTCTCAGAAAATTAAATCGTAATATAAAATAATGAGCACCTGTCAAAAAAACTGGCCACAAAACTACCAAGAATAGATGAGTTTTAATCAAACAATCAATACCCTCAGGTATATACATTATATAAATTGTATGTACAGGGTTTTTGTTTATAATTTGACCACCCTATTATTTCTGTTATGCTTACAGATACAAATAAAAGTTTTATATATAAGATGTAGGAGTATAAATTAATTTTAATAAAATACACTTTGCACAGCAGTAGCGTCAATACCTTACGGGGTATCAAATTAATTTTTTTATTTTTAATGGAACGCCCTGTATATTATAACAGATTCGGATAGTGCTTTTTTGTCATAGCCATAATATATACTTTTATAGGTCTAGCTTTTATACTTTCAAAAATAAAAAAGAGGTGTCTGTGTTTGACAATAAAATCCAACATTTAAAGCGATATAGTGTTTATTATCAATAATGATTTTTAAAGACAAAATTATTTCTTAACTAATTATTTAAATAATGCAAATATGAAAAAAATAATTATAAATAAAAAAATTTTTTTAAGAAATTTTTTTTTTAAACCGGCACGGAGGTCAGTTATACGCAACTTTAATCTTTTATTGCTTCCAAAGGTGTAGCCGTTCTGGGCACGAAAGCTGGATTAAGGGTTCTAGGAAAATTAAATAGGATTATTTAAAGATTAAATAATATTTTTGTAATCTTCTTCAATTGTGGGTTATTCCTAGATCCAGTTTAAATAAAATTATTGTGAAATGATTGGATTTATGAATGAACAATTTTTATTATCGAACAACGAAGATTCACATATTGTTTTATTTTCATATGATTCAAATTTAAGATAATTTGTGCAGTTTTTCACTGTACATGTTATTGATAATGGATACTCCGTTCCACTGGCATTTTTTGTTTTATCCGATAAAAATGCAAGTACATAAAACTGCTTTTAAAATATTAAAAGATTATTGTCAAAATTTAAATTGGAAGCTATGTAAAGTTATTTGCGATTTTGAGAAAGCCGTTCACTTTCGTATCAGAGAGATTTGGCCTGATATCTTGATTATTGGATATCGATTTCATTTAACCACGCTGGGTTTGACTTTTGAATATAATGATGAAAATTCTGAAATCTGCAAAATGGTTTCATTACACTTTCGTCATTTTATTTTTGGAACGTAATGAAGTTGCAGAGTGTTTTTGCCGATATTTAATTCCAATAATGCCGATTGACGAAAGATTAACGTCATATACTCTTTAATATTTACACTTGCGACACATCTGCCTTCCCGGCTTCAATATGGGCATCGAGCACAAGTTCTACAGAACGCACAACGAATGCTTGCAAGTCTTATCACAAGCATTATAATTCAGCTTTTTATTCGGCGTATCCCGATATATTCAAATTTATCTATTTTATTCTCGATATTCAGTTAAATACATATGTGAAATTAAATAGTACACATATACCTAGCAAACTTAAAAACTAAAATTATAAAAAACGTCATGTGTTAACGAATTTAATAAAACAATACAAAAATAACAGACTTTCGAGGTGTCGATGATAAACAGTTTATCATCGACTCCTGATGATGCTAACGTAGTTAGCGAAACGTACGTAGAGTGTTTTAAAAAGTGTAGTTTTGGTTAGTGGTGACGATATTCTTCAACATTGTTGAAAACCAAAGGTTCCAAATTCTCAATTCTATTAATTATGAGTATTTTAAATTTGTTTTAGGTATAGTTTAAATAAATTTTTGTCAAATCATTGTTTTTATTTGGAAAAAAAATATACAAATCAAACCGAGATTATTTATTTGGACAAAAAATCTTTACCACACAAATCAAATGAAGGATATTTATTTGTAAAAAATATTACTTTGAATCAAAAGGATTAGTTACTTTATGGTCGATAACCACTGTGCCCAAAAGGCCCACCTAATTTTAAAGCTTGATGCCAAAAGACCGGTAGGATTACGGAACCCCGTTGACAAAATTGACCGCTGGGGTGATGGTAGATTCGGTACCAGCAGGCAGCAGATTAAATTAAAAATTTTATCGATAGGTACATTCCCTCCCAACCAGAATTTTAGGAAACTGAGATGCTTAATCTCTTTCTAAGAAAGCAGTAATTAAGTAATGGTAGGTATTGGAATTTTCCGAAAATAGTAGTAATTAGTAAATGAATTGTATAAATATCTAAAATGGATTGAAATATTTATTTATTTTTTCTGTTTATATATATTAGTCGATTCAAGTATTCTCTGTAGTCTGCAACATGGATCTTAATATTATTTTGAGTGAAAAAGGAACGCCCATAGTAGTGTTATAAATAACTATATAGTTTTCAAAAAATTTTAAAAAGTGGTGAAAACCGGTGGACGTGTATAAATAAAGTGTAAATCTTATTTGCTTAGTATGGGTGAAGTGGACAATGTAACTGTTACAAAGCATGTAAAAGAGCATTGCCATAATGCAAAAGTGGAACAGTTGATCCGCCAAATTGTAAGCACTTCGTGCAAAAGAAAGGCTATTGATGATTTATCAGAGAAGCCTGCAAAAATCATCCGCCGGAAGCTCCAAGACAATCTGCCTTCAACGATCAATACGACAGACGTTGCGTTAATAAGAAAAAAATTGTACAATGCTCGTCGAAAACTGCTTCCACAATTGCTAACTAGTATTCAACAAACTTTCGACATTCTGGCGAAGATCAACATTAAAATACCCACAGGTGAACATTTTTTACTTTTTAATGATGTGCAGCTGATCAAATCGCTGTCTTTTCTTGTGAGTCAAATATTTAATTTATCGGAAAAGTCAGACGAATATATTTAGATAGCACATTTAACTACTGTCCACAATTTTTTGTCAGTTTTTTTACGATACACGGGTATTTTAACGGCCACTATATTCCTCTGATTTTTTCTCTATTACCCAACAAACGGAGTGAAACGTACCATAAATTATTTAATATTGTAATAGAAATCTGCATCAAAAATAGTGTTAAATTAGACATTTCTGAAATTGTAATCGATTTTGAAAAAGGTATTCAAAAGGCTGTCGAAGAAGTTTGGCCATTAAAAGCCGGGCTCAAATATTTGGCTTAAACCTTGACAAACAAAACGTCTGTATAGAATAGTCGCAGTAAGAGCCAATTATTTGTGCATTTCGTCTGAGTGCCACTACAAGTATGTACTTGGCAAGTGTACGAATAATTGTGATCCCTTTGACTCGGGCCATTTTTACCGACCAGAAATGGAAAACCAACGAGTGACAAATAATTGTACAAGTAACCCACTCACACGACATGGCAAGTATACGCAAGTAACGATTATTCGCCTACGAGTCGTTTGAGCCCGGCTTGCTCAAATAATCGGATGTCGATTTCATCTTTGGCAATCGTGGTATAGAAAAATTCAGCAAATTGGTTTGATATCTGCCTACAAATATGAAAGTTCCGATGCGGGGCGATGGCTAAAAATGACTTTTGCCCTTACTTTCTTAAATCCTGTAGAAATTAGTGATTGTTTTATATTCGATCTGCTCTCAATATCAAAAAACGATGGAAAGATTCAAGCGTACTCCGATTATTTGATAAATAATTACATATCTGAGGAGTCACTATTCCCTCCTTCACTTTGGGCTAAAAAATCAGCAGAACTTACACGGACTACGAATACATGCGAATCTTTCCATAGACACTTTAACGATTCGTTTTACAAGTCTCATCCAAACATTTTTGTTTTTTATTAATAAACTTAAAGAGTTTCAAATCCAAACCTATGTAAAATTACAAAGTCTACATTTGAATGCTAACATTACCAACAGTAAAGTTAAAAACAGGCAAAAATTTATTACAAAAATGATTGAATCATATACAAAAAACGAAATAAGTCGTTTCCATTTTATTAAATGTGCCTCATTTCACTGTGGTGTTTAATTAGGTATACAATGTGTAAAAAAGGTCTTATCGGATTTCATAATATTATTAAATATATAAGTATATAATTGTATATACTTTTTTAGGTATAAACATATCAATTTGGTTTAGATAAAAAAAACAATCTAAATATTTTTATTTCATTTAATAAAACAAAAATTATTCAATATTACCTAGTTTTATTTTATTGTCTCTTAAAACATTTTACAAACAAAACGAAAGAATTTAACGGTTATTTTTGACCCCTTTTTCCTTGGGAGGAAATTTACCTATTCCCGGACCAAGTGAACAACACCCATCATTATTGGTTTATGCTTGTTTCATCCCGCCGGGTTTTATGTCTCGTTTCGACCCGTCTACAATCAGCTACGTGCTAGATTGTCTTGTCTAATAAAATATTTCAAAAATATATAAATATAAAAATAATACAAGAAGATGAACTTATTTTGTATAAATATTATTTTATATAAACTTAACAAATATGTGTTTAGGAACTCTTATTCAGTATTATTTTCTAATTTGCTAATTTTGGGAACATTTTTAAGCCAAATTTCTTCAAATTTTACCTTATATTGACTCTTTAATTTATTAATGTGCTAAAAAAAGTATTAATTTTTTTTATCTAATATAAAACAAAAATAATTTTTCTAAAGTGGTTGTAATATATCGATTATCGAATAATAATACGAGATTTTTTGAATAAAAAGCATTCATTTTAAATAAACTTAAATGTACTTTATGTAAACTATTGTTGAGCCTATGATGCCATCCTTCCAAAGCATTGGTGGTACGGTGCCTTTCACCACTGCAAATCCACATATCTTGGATGACATCATTTTCTAGCCATTGTTCAACGAAGTAATTGTTAAATTTTTCAATCGACTCTTGGTTGGGGCAGTTTTCCATTATGTAGAGCCATGCATCATCCATCATCATTTGTGGGAGATGTGATAAAGCAGCGCACCAACGAATGTGCATTCGAATTTCTTCATTTTCTTTGTACCCATTTGTAAGTCCCAGTTCTTGAACTCTCCGCCATAAGCATTGATTGAAGTGAAAGTTGCACCCTTTAACTTTACAATTTGGAAAATATCTCCTTATTGCTTGGATGGTTGCAATTTCAAAGTCAATTTTAAATTTAGCACGTTTCCAAGCTGGTAAATGTTTTTGGATTAATGTAAACAGACGTATGTAACTTTTTTCAGATTTATCTGGTAATAATGCATATGTTACTGGTATAATATTGGTCTCGTATTTTCAGCTTCCAATATCGGCATGAATACAATAAAGGTGTTTGAACTGGGATGGGCAGCTTTTAAAAGTTCCATTGCCAAAAAAATCGGTTGCCTCGTTAATTACTTGGCGTGAACTTGTAGAAGCGAATTACATGATTCTATCGCTTACACCATCATCAAACAACAGAAATTCATTGGACATTTTTTCTGGAATGACAATGTCTTCACGACTTTTAAATTACACCAGTCCTTGGGAATCGTTTTTTTCGTTGTAAAACCTCTGCTTGACGCTTCTAAAAGCAGGTCATAACCTGCACTTGTAACAGAAGCCATTTCTTGTTGAAAAATTTGTGGAACGGGTATCAACTCTTCCCGAGCTCTTTTTTTGCTTTATCCAAGGATTTAGCCACATCGTTTCGTGCATTATTGGGAACACACTGATGTTCTGAACTTCGAAGTACGTTTCCACGTTTTGAGTTTTTTTATGTCGTAAAAAATTTCAATATACTTGAAATTTTATTGAAATGTATGTTTGAAGTCCTTTAAATTTATTGATTTAACCGGAATTTCAAAATTGAATAGTCCATGAAATATTACGTTTTTTCGAAAAGCATGAAATTTTTTCAATCGAAAAATTGATGGTAAAATTCTTGATTTTTTAATTTTTCAACTTGAATCAAACTTAAAGATAGTGCGTTTTATACAAATCGGCATTTTTGGTTTATCTCATTTTAATTGAAAAATCAATAATTGCTACCATCAATTTTTCGTTTAAAAAATATCATTTTTTTTTCGAAAATCGTAAATATTTCATGTATTATTCAATTTTGAATTCGGTTAAAACGGTAAATTAAATGACCTCAAGACATACATTTCATGAAAACTTTAAGTACATTGAAATTTTTTCGACATAAAAAACTCAAAAATAAAAAAAACCGGTTTTCGGCTTTATCTCGGAAAATATGAGGTTATGTTGAAAATTGGTCTATAACAAAAGTGTAGAATTATGTATTACCTACAACTTTGCTTTAGACCATTTTTTGATTGGAAGTCACACTTCGCCGAAAATTAAAAAAAAAGATTTCAACCTTTAAAACTCACCCCCTTCGAAATCGCTACATGAGCCTGTAGATATTTTTTCGGTGTTTTGGCCTCAGAAAATCGGATTGGCCCAGGGATAATAAGTTGAAGCAAATAATAAATTTTCATCCAGAATCAGTATTGTTTTACTCGACATAGGTACGACAAAAATACCTACATACCTAAAATAGTTATCCAGGTCACTAAAATGCATACTCCTATAAGCTTATGCCGCAAACCGAGATGCAGCGCTATACCTCGCATCCCGATATTTCATCAACCGTTGAGAGTAACGATGCTTCTCACGGTCTAGGTATATTAAAGGTCTGTGAAGCACGCGTCCTTGTCGTGGCAGTCAATGTGTTAATTGGTCTAATACGTATATGGCAGTTCACATAAAAGGAACTTCTAACCAAGAACACAATTTTAATCAATTTGCAGTATGATTTGCTAGAATGAAGAAGGAATTTGATTTTATATTTTATTTGAAACAGGCACATTTTCTCTGGGTTCATCTAAGAGGTTAAAATAGTAAAAAGTCTGTAGAATGCCATTCTTTAACTTTTTTAAACGAACGTTCTTGTGAGATGTATGTTCCATTTAATACAGTGGCGTTTGTAACGTATAAATCTGACAACTAATAACAAAGTTAGACCATAATGCCTTTTGTTTACGTATTTATTATTCCTCACAGTTATAATACAATGCCGTGTTCCGAGTTTAATTTGGACCAATTGTAACGGAGATAGAAGTTAGCGTGACGCTATAACAGTATCTCCTTTTGTACACTGAAACTCTAAATCCTCTTTCTCTAACACATTGAATTCAATACACCTAGGTCAGATTGTATATTATACCTGATCTTGTTCTAAGCAAGGAAAAAATGTGTTTTGATATTTAGCTACATTTTACCACTCCCATACGCACTTGTTTTAGAAAACAACGACGTTGTTTAAAATCCAATATAATATTTCTATAAATATGTATAAGTGCTATTTTTACAAGCGTTTATTGCTCTATGGTAAGTAGCCCTTCGAATTTATGTTGTTGAATATTTATCTTTTATGCTTATTTAATAGTAAAACATAAATGTTAAAACAATACACTAAAACCTAAAATAGCGGAATATACTTTACAGCATGCATTAATCACGCAATTGCGTGTCTAGACTGAATAAACTTTCATCCATCTCCGTCTAGAAGTAAAGGAGTGGTGTACCTTTAGATATTTATCCACCTATTGCACGCGTAGAGTGTGTCATTCCTTGTAAATTTAAGTAAAATTAACAATTCAATGTTTTTTTATCGCAACCTATTAAGCGATTAAATATGCCAAATCATCCATATCAACGATCAGAAGGCACGACTTCGTAACTGAAAAAACCTAATTATGGAAAGAAGCTAAAACAGATTTATTTATTAGAAAATTATATAAATAGAATTATTTTTAATTGTTTAATTTTCTTTTAAATAAAACTGTTGGTTATATATTTATTTTGTCTGCGATATTCAACCATGTCATGTTCTACAAAATTCTTTTTATTTGATTACTGAGCTCTCAGGAGAGGGAATAATTACCCTATTTACCTATCTGCAACAAATAAATCAGCTACAAACAGTTGTTTATTGTAAAATTCGATTAATTTGACAGCAGCGTTTAAAGAGCTTGCAATATTAACACAAAAATCTATATTTCTTCTTCCGATTCGTCCCCATCGAATGTAGATTTAAAAAATAGAAAGAAAGGAAAAAGCTATCATTATCGCAGTTTTTAAAACTTCATTTATATTTTATTTTAAAAATAATATTTTTTATCGCCAACCGTCAATAAAGTCATACATTACCATAGCGATTTTCAGAAGTAAAGAAACACTTTATTTTATAGTAAAAATCAATATGACATTACCCATTATATCTCACTGGGCACATTTGGGGACAGCAAACAAAATTTTACTTTATCGCCTTCTATTGACAAATATCAACAGTTGAGTATTAAAGAGTGTTAGTTTACGTTGTTTTCTTCTCAACGTATAGCGCTGATGTCCATCAGTTCGAGCAACGCAACGACAGGTACAATTTTGTAAGCATGGTCACGACTTTGTCTGGAAGAGACGTACATGTTTTTGCTAAACGACCCGTAAAATTAAAATTTCATTTGTTAGCAGTGTTTATTATACCTAAACGTGTAGTTCTAAGTGTAAGGTATTGTGTTTTAAATAAATTTTGTAGAGTTCGCTAAAATTACAGATTACATAAGTCAGGTAAGTTAGGTGTCCTCGTTTGAGGACACTGGGCGGAAGCCGTCTATATAAAATACATATGGTTATTTTTGCAATACCCATTTTTTATTTCAGTTTATTATGGAATCCGAACATTTAGCACCAATAGGTACCTACGAAAAGTTTTTATGGAAGGAAGTATTGTCATTTAGATGCTGCTTTACAAGATGTTGCTAGAGCGACTATTGAACATGAAGTAGACATTGCTATTATACCGCCTGAAGCTGACCCACAGACCGATGAAGAGGACTTGGACGAAAATAATTTAGAGGGTGTCGAAAATATATTTCCTACAGACGTAGCCAGTGAAATCGAGTTGCAGCATATAAACAGCAGTGACGAAGAAAAAAGTGGGGAGGAAGACAGCTGGCCACTGTCTGAAAGGTTAAAAAACTTGAAATCAAAACAGGCCAAAAAAATAAAGGTAGGTCCAAAATGGACAAAAAAATTTGTTTGACACTAGTATTCCAGCAACTTCCGACTGTGCCCAGCGTTTGGACATTCTAAAAATGAACTGGAAAATTGTAGTCCAGTTGAAGTATTTGAAAAGTTGTTCGATGACGAAATTTTTGACCATTTGATGCAACAAACAAATTTGTATTCCTCACAAAAATATAGACACGACTTCTTTGTTTCAAAAACTGATCAAAAACTTTTTGTGGCAATTTTACTCCTAACGGGTTACCATAAACTACCAAGCGAACATAATTACTGGAGTCTTGATTAAGATCTTGGAGTGCCTGTGGTCGCAAAAACTATGTCAAGGAACCGATTCCAAGAAATCAAAAGGTATATTTACCTAGTAGATAATGATAATCTGGATACCCAAGACAAAATGGCTAAATTGCGGCCGCTAATGTCACTTTTGAATCAAAAATTTCAACAATGGGGCGTTTTGCATGAAAATCTGTCAATCGACGAAGCCATGGTAAAGTTTTATGGTCGATATTCCAGTAAACAATATATAAAGGGAAACCCAGTACGCTTTGGTTATAAGAACTGGATGCTGTGTATTTCCACATGATATAGTTATGCCTTTGATACTTATTGCGGTGCTAAGGGAATCCTCAAATTAACGATTTACCCTTGGGATCTCGGGTAGTTCTTAAATCTTCTCAAAATTATTGCAGTGCCCTCTAATCATGTAATTTTCTTCGATAACTATTTTAGTAGCCATGGTTTACTAAAAATGCTGAGGGATCAAGGTTATCGTGCCACTGGTACGATAAGAGAAACCCCAACCAAAAAGTGTTCGATGACAAAAGTACAATTATTCAAAAAGAAAGAGAGAGGTTGTTTTGAATACTATTATGATAGTGATCAGCGCTTCCTTTTATCAGGTGGCAAGACTATAATACTGTCTCAATTGTTACCGATTATGACAAACTGCAACCTATTAGTACAGTCAAGCGCTGGTCATCAGTAGCTAAAGAGAAAGTAGATGTGCCTATAATAAATCCATGGGTGGGGTTGATTTACACGACCAGGCAGTAAGCAACTACAGGATTTCTGTATGATGTCATGAGAGTGGACATTTGCCAAAAAAATTAGATCAACAGCGACGTTGTACTCAGTGTCACAAAAAAGCTAGGTGGAGTTGCACAAAATGTGTAGTGGCCCTTTGTATTGAACCGGAGTGTTTTAGAGTTCATCATTCCTAAGATGTTTATTGACCAAAATCTCTTGTATTTGTTTTGCTATAGGTACTGATTGATTTTTGTTTAGTTTTAACAATTTTTGTATTTTTCTTTGTATTTAAAAATAATGAGTAAAATGTAATGTATGACTTTTATTTTTTTAATACTTTCCAAAAAAATGTCTTGGTTAAACAGAAATCTGGGGTCCAATTCCTGACCGTCTGCGTTACCTTGTCGCATGCGTTACCGCATGCGACTTGTCAAAGTGTATTCTTCAGCATCGCCAACCGTACGTTTCGCTGTCGCATGCGTCACAAAACGAACGAATTGAAAAGAGCGATCTAGACCATGCGATAACACGATAACGTATACGTTAAGGTACTTTTGACATTTGACTTTTTGGTATTTAACGATTTATAACCTTGTTTTCAGTTTATGTATTTGACTGATTTTAAAATTTAAAGCTAATCAATATGGACGATATAGAAGACATAGGTGTTTTACAAGGCATTAATATAATGGAGGTCGAATTAGAAATGGAGCTTCCACCTCGAAATTACCATGCTAGGGATGATCCATTCCGCAGTTGGCAGATCGGCAATTTATCAAAAGTTTTCGATTAAGCAAGCGTGCTACAGAATTTATAATTGATTTAGTTTCACCATATATGGCACATCCTGAAAGGTCTTCTGCTTTGGGCCCTACAGTAAAGGTTACTACACTGCAGTTTCAACATATAGTTCTTATTAACATCTTAATTTTTTTGTTAGGTCCTCACCAATTCACTACGTTGCAATTCGCTTATTTTACAACAACGCTTTTCTTCCATTTTTGATTTTTATATCACAAAATAAAAAAAATTGGGGTTCTCTATTTCTTCAAAGTATAAAAAATGAATGACGGAAGTGATTATAACAGTTTATAACGTAAAAAATGAAAGCCGGAAGCTGTATGATAAATTTTTTAATTTGGAATTTGAAAAATTTGACATAAGATCCGTCGATAAAGTATATTTTCGATGACGTTCTCCCTTCTCATTGGATAATATTCTGCAATAATCACAGACTCTTCGTTAAGTCATGCGACAAGGCAAATTATTGTAACGAATGGCGTTCGAGAATACGAAATAGCCACCGTATACGTTGACAGTCATGCGTTATGCGTCGCATACGACACTTGTCGTACACCGTCAGGAATTGGACCCCTGGAGAGGAACCGACTTGCTTGATTTTTATAGTTATTTATCAACATAGCCATGACTATGACATTGACATTAAACATAAATAGTTTGTATCTGTCACTTAAAAGCATTTTTCTTTCTGTTCACTTTGTCGTAATAAAATGTAATAAGTAATATCTTTTTTCAATTACAAATTTTTATGGTTGGCGATAAAATGTTATATGCACCACGTCAGTAAAGTGTCTTTATCGAACTCGCCTGTTACTCGTCTCGCTCGCTCGGCTCATAATCTCAGAATCGTTCGATAAAGTATCACTTTACTGACTTAGTACATAAATAACTATTATTGTATGTATAAAATTGTAACTGTTAAATACTATTTACCAAAAATATATATAAATAAGAAGCTAATATTATAAATAAACTAGCTCGAATATCAGTCCGATGGGCCGCCTGTTCTCGCTTATGTATGTTATATGATGGTATAAAAAAATCAAAATTGGTTTCCTACACATCTAGATACCATAACGAACAAACTTTTAACATTTTCAATTTTTTTCAAAAACAATGTAATACAATTTATTAATTTTGACAAAAAATTCTTAATCTCTGACCCCAAAAATCCCCACATACCAATTTTGAATAAAATCTGTCTATAATTATAAACCTCGTCCGCCATCTTTTATTAAAAATTAAAAATTGTTTTCTTGCACATCTAGACACCATTTCAAGTTTTTAAAATTTTTCGTCAACCACACAAGCGCTACAACCGTTACAAACAAACAAACAAAAAAGCAAACTCAACGAAAATATATAATAAGGATACAGTTCCAACAGCGTGGTCCTATCAATAAACATTTTCTGTTCTTAAGTCTATTTTGTTTCTGGAGAGATCTCTTTTCGGTGTTCCGAGTATAAGGAGTATTTTATTAAAGTAATATACAATATAATTACATTAATAAAATTACTAAATTCTAGATTTACAGTAAATAACTTACCGTCTAGCATAGTCGATCAGCTCAGCAAACGGTTTTTCCCAGCAGTACATTTTAATTACTTGGATTCCAGATATAATTTCGTTCATTAATCTTACTCTTTCATCAGTTCGAAGAGCAGTTTTCAAACGCATCACAGACATTCTCTTGGCCAACCAAACTAAAACGTAAAAAAATAGCTAGCAAATAAATGAAAACAAATACAATAGGAATGTGAGTTGAGTTCCGCTTTGGTTTGGTAACATCTAGGAATAAAATATTAGAATATTATTGGATATGTATTAATATACAATATTTAAAATTAATCACAATTAAGCAAGTAATTTAATGTGTGGTACTACCCTGTTTTATGGCAAATTTTGTATATCTTTATAACATCCTTCGCGGTATCTTAAGTTATGTAATACTAAATGCAGAAAAAAATTGTTATTTTGTTTATCACAAGTAAATATTTGCACTTTGTTTCTCTGTTTTATTAAAGAAATCTCACTAATTTAAACATAAAAGTTATTATTTTTATACCTTACTTTATTAATGGTAACTTTTCCATAAATATAGTAACTAGAATGACCCTGAACAAGAATTTGTGCAATACCTATTTTTTTTGTGGTAAAGTCTCAATACGGAAGCAATTTTTTTTTGTTTTAAAAATTATTAATAAATTTAAAAAAAATGTATCACAGAATATCTCTAATATTTTGTTTCTTTTTGCGTTTTTATGAATAAATATGTTTCTGTATATAGTTTTTACTTACTTTGAAGTGGAACGAACGAAATAAGGAACGCCATACCAAAGAAGGCCCCAACACCAATTTCTTTATACAATAACCAAGTACCAACTGCTACTTGGATTGGTCCAATCCACGCGTAATGGGATAAACCAAATGTCTGATCGAACTTACTGACATCATTTGATACCAAATTTACTAATTGACCTACAGTGGTTTGACCTAAAAATATTAGTGAATAAAAATAAAAAATTATAGTCACTATAATGATTGTTTTTACTTTACACTATAAACGAATCAATAAGCTACGTTTAGGGAAGGATTTTTCAGTAGAGTTATAGAAAAAATTAACAATGAATTAAACATTTTTAAAATAATATTAAAATAGAATGTTAAAAATAAAATTATCTTTCAATATAACATTTCTGATGCATTATCCAAATTAATGTTTTATTAAAAGTGTTAGTAAGCGGGATATAGACATTTTGACGTAATCTGAATTTCCATGAAATATTGAATTAAAAATGTATTTATCTCACTACAGAACCTAATCTATTTCGGGGAAATGTTTTTATTCCGATATGATTCGGTGTCACACAGTTGTGTTTGTGTTAGCTACATCTTGTCTAATATATCAAAATCGGTCAAGTGCGTACCGGACTTCGCACATTTAGGGTTCCCTACCAAATGCAGAATATAAACTGGCTGTGCAGATTCATGAATATTCATAAGCAGTAGGTGAGTGACGTTAGTAACACTAGTTACATAGTATTTGTGAGGAACCTATAGAACTAGGTCATAAATTTCTCCGTAAACAAAGACTATCCGGCGTTTGTTAGCTTAGCTTGCAGCATCTTGCATTCGAGTATTGCAGCAATAAGATGTCAATAAAACTAATACCATTGCATTAATAAAATATCGATTGTCACAATCCGCATATACTCTTAAATGTATTAACCAATTTTGAATTGCATCGAACAAATCTGTTAATATCATCGTAACTGACAAAGAGAGAAAAAAATTAATAAGACGAAAAATGCGTTTTTAATAAAACTAATACGATTGCACAGATAAAAATAATAAAATATAAAGTATTACGATTCGCATATATACGAAGGTACGGAACCCTAAAAATGAGGGAATGTTAATGAAAAAATCATATTTATTAATATATTGGTATTTGTTGGTAAAATATGCATAACAATAAACATTAACACCAAATATCAAGTTCATAGGTCCATGGAAAGTTAAAAAATACTTAGGAACAAAAATTTGTAAAAAGTGCTGACTTTGGCGGCTTCTCATGCTTACGTTCTGCAATATTTTTTAAAACAAAAAATATGCCTTTTATCTACTCAATGAGCTCTAAACAATGATACCTCACTCGATGGGGTAAGTCAATTTTTTTCCAGCGCCCCCCTTTAGCTGTATGGGAGCCCCCTTGAAAGCATTTAAAAATATTTTTTACAATGTATGTGGATTTGAGACAACAAGACGCATATACTGTGAAAATTTGAAGACTGTGTCTCCAACGGTTTAGCTGACAGACGGGTGTGACAGACAGACAGACACGTGAGTAAGAGTAATAGGGGACCGTTTGGACCCTTTGGGATACGGAACCCTAAAAATGAATATTTGTTTGTTTGTTCGTATTTTATACGCTGCCATACCGTTCATCAGTCTGATTGCGATAAAACTTTGTCAACTTATTGCTTGCACTTGCGCAAGGGTTATATGGATAAATGGAATGGTCGATTATGAAGTTTGCGGCATTTTAAGACGTTGTTATGCGAACGCCCGCGAAGGTTTCTGACCACCAAAAAAAATGGGATGGCCAGGGCGAAGCCGATGTCATCCAAAAATACCGATCAACGAAAACGTGGCATTGCTATCATCCGTGCTTCTCACATTCGACAACTGTATGTGGCTATAGTGGCTATTATTCACGCGGATAAAGTTTACAGCAAGAGCTGTAGGCGAGTGTCGTAAATTATCCATGTTTCTCAAATGGACTGTGATATGGCTTTATCAGGCATCGGAAACCGACATAACATTGCAACTCATGTCAGTTACAGCTAGTTTACCTACAGAAAAATTGTCACCACTTCTTGTAAAATGACAATTGGTAAAATAATTGGACGTGTAGTTTCATTCTAAACGTTATACTGAATCATTAATCAACGTTGGTAAATATTGTATCTATTGGCTATTATTTTTGAAAAGTGGTCATTTCATAGATACCAATAAGAAAATAGTATATGATACAAAATATGATCGACATGTGTTTATGGATGGAAGATTGGCAATTTAATTGATTTAACAAGTCAGAAGCGCCTGTGCGTTACCAGGCATGTGACGGCTTCTAAACACGCATTATCTCATGAGCCGCAAAAGATATCTCAAATCTGTTTTCAAATCAGGGTTGGAAGATATCATGATATTTATTATAAATATCAAAATATCGGATATATACGATATATATCGGATATATATCAAAATTTGATATATATCCGATTATTAAGTATTCATTGTTTTAGAAAATGTTTATATTACTTTTAATTTTAATTTGTGTCAAATAAGAACTACACATTCATTTTATAACAAACAAAAACAAAATACATGTAAAAAGTAAGAAGAGTATCAATCTGATTCGGAGTTTGGATCTTCTGGTTGAGAATTACTACTAGAGGATGCCACAGGCTCTTCAAGGTCTTGCTGTTGCTGCTTGCATAACCAGTCTAAATTTGTGGCTTTTTTGGAACAGTCCTGATTAACAAATTTAAAAATAAAAGTTAATTTGGCAGCTTTATCAGTCCCCAGTCTATTTCTTAGCTTAGACTATACAAGTCGAAATGTGGAAAAAATTCGTTCCAATCCGGCAGATGATGCTACTGCGGTCAGTAGCTTTGAACTCATTTCTAAAAAGGTGTGTTTTAAATTTGTCCAATCAAAAAAAAAATCTTTTTCATTATCTAAATCTAAAGTAAGTGCTTTCCACCAAATCATGGGGGGCGTGCTTTGAAACGCAGGCCCAAGCATAAATTGAGGAAACGGTTTTGACTCTGAATTTAATGCCATTACTATTTGTATAAAGTTGGGATTTATAGTATCTAAGTGCTGAAATGCAAGATGCTTTTCTTCATTATTTAAATTGCTTCCTCTGAAGCGATGGTCGCATAAATTTGCCAAATAATGACTAGGTGTTAAGGCCATCTCTTTTCTAGTTCGAAAGTGTTGGAGCACATTACGTGGTTGTCCTTGTAAATCTTCTTCTAGTTTTTTCCAGATTTCTACACTAACGGCTATAGTAGTCCCATCCCTTTGCATGCGATCCAATGCAATTGCAATCGGCTCCATACGGTTTAAAAACTCTTTTGCATTTACTGTGATATTTATATCATTTACAACACGGAATATATCACGATCAATGGCGTCCTTATGATCTTGACAAACTTGTACAAGTATCCCTCTATTCTCGAGGTATGATTTTAATGTATCAGTTACAGTGTTCCACCTAACTTCTTGAGGAATGACAAGCATTTTGCCTTGTGCTCCTTTGTACCAGGCTGAAGGCAAGTGCTTGTTTCTAAAGTATTTTATTACTTTTATTATATGTTCCTTCAGGCCCCGAATCTGTATATCCTCTGCCAACAAGTTGAGAATATGAGCCGAGCAACCATATTGTATGACATCAATTGGTGGTGTGGCTGCTAGTAGAAGTCTTCTCATTTTTGCAACGTTTCCGGTATTATCAGTCACGACGCTTCTTACTTTGGCACCAAAAAATGTTTCGATATGTGTAACAGCATCAGAAGCGACATCCTTTAAGTAGTCAGCTGTATGTGAATGTCCCCAGAGGTATCCACAGTTTTAACTAGGTACGATTCCCCATATTCATTTATAACAGAACAGCAAACTTGTAACGAAGTTACTTTTTATTTTTTTTTTTTTTGGGACATCCTGTACTATATTCTTTAAATTATTTTGAATTTATAATTTTGAATTAGTTGGTTAAATTTAATTTTAATAACAAGTTTACACCCCTCTTAATTTATTAACCTGTATACAAATTTACTGGACGTCTATGGATTGTTTTTTTTAATTTTGTAAACTGATAAGACAAACAGCATAAATCGATTCGCGCATATTTTGATTTAAGGGGGGCTAAGGAAATTAATAAAAAGGCCGGGAGCCGCTAAAATCTGGCTCTTCTATCTGACTTATTAGCCTTCTCCGGAACAAAAGTAATATACCGACCGACCGAAGATTGATTTGTGCTGTGTTGTGCTTTATCAAAGGTAAAAATATTCTTTTCTTTTGTACAAATTTGTTTTTATTATTATAACGTTTGATCAATAATAAATATCATTTGACTGCACTGAATTATTAATTGACATAGGATTTCCTGCGTATTTGTGAAAATAAAATATTTCATACTGTTTTTTTTTTTTAAACTAATACAGTTTTAATCAAATAAAATTCTAATTTCTGACAGAAAGTCCGTTTAGTTCGAAGATTTTGAAGTAACGTCCCTTGTGTCCGCCGTAGTCCGGGGACACAAAAGGCTGTTTATTCAAAACACTTCGGATTAAGAACGGAAAACTGATTTTTGGGGATTAGACTCAGAAGTTCGGGAATTTCGCCCTAGTGATCGCCGTAGCCCGGGGTCATAGGGGGCCTCTTATTCAGAGAGCACTGAGTCAAATCTAGAAAATCAGGAATTTTCTTTTTTTTTCAAATACCGTTTAAACATTTTATTTAATTAATTAAATCTTTTAATCAAGAAGTATAATCACACCGTTTTAAAGTTAATTTAATTAATTTTGATTTATTTATTATTTTAACACCGGCATATTTGCGTTGAAGAAGCAAATACAACAGAAAACCTATGTCATTTTGCCTTATAACGCTTTCCTGAGTAGATATCATTTTCACCGTCACTGCAAATTATTTTCACACGCTTTTTCCTAGAATTTCACGCTATCATGCTTTGCTTTTAATTAATTACTGCTTACCGGTATATATATTTTTTTTTTTTTTTAAAGAAGTTGATCTGTATTCTTTTTATTCTTGCTTAAAACACCGCAAATTTTAATATAGCTTTCCACAGTTGACAAGAATTAATAATTATAAAAATAATTATTTATTTGCAATTTTTATTTTCTTAACAAAAGCAACCGGTAAATTCAGGTTTGGCACTGTGAAACAATTAAAGCCCGTTTTACACCGTGCTCCCCTATTCAGTCTACGACAACAGACCCCTGGAATTACTGTAACCTCCATCTGTTGCTACCCTGGTACTCTTGAGGCTGTAGATCGAGAGTCAGTGGAGTAAACCATTCCAAAAATCTGGCGCCCGAGACAATCTAGTTATATACCGAAACCGAGGGTGTCATAGTGACGATAGGGCTCTTTTAAAGGAAAAGAAAAGGCACGTCACAAACTATTGGTTCATTATGAACGTTCGACCATCCATCAAGTGACATTGATACAACTTCTCCTTTTGATTTATCTTTACATAGTTCTGTAACATCATTATATACTTCGTCCAATAGAGTATTGCCAATTTGCTTTCTAGAAGGAGGCTTGTATCCTGGCCTTAAAATTTTACATATTTTTTTAAACTCGCCGTGCTCTACGTGTCTAAATGGAGTATTCGTCGCAAAGAAGAATTTGGCAATTTGTAAATCAATGGTGTGTGCATATGAATTTGATGTTGAAATTACGCTGACGTCCTTAGCAACATTCAATTTATTTATATCTAAGCAGGGCTTCTTTTTCGGCGGTTTCATTGTTGATGATGATGATATTGTTACTGAAAGTGAAAGACATTTTTTCAGTATGGATTTAATTATTGGCCAGATGGTGTAATAATGAAATGTACAAAGCTCTGCAAAAACGAAAAAGCCTGAGTCTGCACCGTATAGCAAACTATTTTATATTTTTTATTTCTGCCAGTCAACTGCCGTATCCAAATTTTGAATTTTAGAATAATATTTTCTTTTTCTATTTTCATTTTTAACCACCTTTATTTAAATTAATGTTATTGTATTTGTTTATCAAACTGCGCTTATTAAATAAACGCAAAATGTTACTTACCATTTTTATTTTTAACAGTTTTTTTATTTTGTATTTGTTCCGGGGTCAAATTTTCATCAATATTAGTTGTCACATCCGTTGCCCCAGTTTCAGCTTCACTATTTAGTAGACACTTTTCAATATGTTTTAACATTCTCTGTGGGATTCCCTGCATCTCTTTTTTACATTTTTTGCAAATGGCCCACTTACCACTATTCTGATCTTTATTTACGCATCGAAAATTTACCCACACTGAATGTTTAACTTTTGGCATTTTAATTATTTAAATGATTGAACAAATTCTTTTAAGTATAGAAACCAAGAGAAAAGTTTCACAATAGGTACAACACACAAGGCCTAACTATAACTAAAAATATCAGAGAACAGAAAAGGAGAAAATGGACGATAAATAAACACTCTACTCAGGGGCATTCCAGAGAGTTTGTATCAGTTCAATAGTGCCACGTTGCCAGGTTGTAATATTGTTAACGAGATTTAAGGATGTTTAAATATTGGATATATATCATCAACATTGATATTTATTTAGCAATAAAATCATGATATATATCGTGTGATATATATCGGCCAACCCTGTTTCAAATATCGATTTAGCGTTAAATTTCACGTCGGAATTCTATTTTTGAAACTGGTAGTATCACTTCCGGTTCTAGTTTGTAAAACTAGTTTTGAAACCGGAAGTCGTAAAAATCTGAAAATCTATTTGGGAGCTATTCAAGGCATGCTGAGTTTATTACCGTTGATCGTTTTTCTCTATCTCTTTTAGTTTTTGCGGACAGACAGACAGACGGATAGACAGACAGAGCCCTATTATAAGACTTATCTACACTTTGGGGTATAGAAGTCTAAAAAAATCACGCCTTTATAATACGTACAGAGAGTATACTAAAAGTAGAAAATAATTTTAACGTAGCACCTACATGTGATCTATCATAATTCGTTTCTCTAAAACACATGTTTATTTAATTTTTGCAGTTGTGTAATGAATCTTTTTCTGCCGGTATGTATTTTTCATATTTTTTTACCTCATAATTTATTTCGCATTGCAAATTCTTTTAACGAACTTGTGGCAAAATAGAGTGTAATAACTTGATATTCAGGAAATGATAACGATTACAAGAACTCCAAATGTTTATTTCCACAAGAAATAAATATTAACAAACATTAACTAAACAATAATTCTTGTCTTGATTTCCTTCTCATGAAATCCGCCTTTTTGCTCGACATACGACAATTGACAATTTTCCTGTCACTTGGACATCGGGAGAGTAATATTGCCAACCTCTCATACCAGAGATCTAGTACCAGTAGAAGGCAACCAACTCTACATTCTTAATATATTACATAGCGTTTGAGAGTTTTTATTTGTTTTTTTTTCTTAATCTTGATCAACTTCTCAAGATTTTTGTGAAAGGGAAAATATTTCAAGCCATTTTTACAACTGATTACTTACCTCTATATTATAATTAATTTTTCATAGATATATTTAGATAGTCCTGTAACAGTACCTTATTCCCAAGTAGCAATTTGATGGCTACCCGACTTATTCTGCACCAATCACAACGTCGGCAATTGGTTGTATGGCGACCATAGATAAATAAATATAGAGATATCATTGTTTACAAAATTCTGGACGCCAACAACACCTCACAGTCTAAACCACCGAGAGGTATAAAGTCACAATGATCGTTCATTGTTGCCAAACTTATTTTTTAATTTGAGAATTTACCAAAGTATATTTCAATAAAGGATCAGAAAGACTCTTTAGTCGCTTAAATGATTGTTTTAAATTTATAAAGTTTATTTTTTAAATCGATGCTAACAGTGACAAATTTAATAATCCATAACAGTAATACTTTACAATATATAGTTTAGGTTCTTAATTCATATATAATTTAATTTGCCATTTGGCAACTGCGATCACTAGAGTTTCTTTCAAAATGACAGATTTGTAAGTTTAATAGTAAAATATTAAGGCCATCTTACATTAAATGTCATTTGGAATAATCGAATATTTAGTGTTTTTGGAGTTCATTAGTGATTTAGAGACTTACGTTAGATAAATATGGTTAAACAGGCTAAGTGAGCAAAAAATTGGACTATTTAAATCAAGTTTTATCGTTTCAAGAATCCATTACAAGGTAAAATGTATCAAAATAAGTATATACACATGTACATAATTTTATAATATATTCATGAATAAAATCAATTTTTTAAGAAATGTTTCCCTTATTTTATGGTTCCTCCTCGATATTCTGCAGTGTTGAAGATATTAAGATATTATAATGAATTTTCTTCAATTAAATGCCTATACAATTAAAAAGCATAACTGATATTTATGAACTATATATTCCTTTTTGTTTCGTTACTACAAAAAGAATGAAGAACATTTCTACCAAGCTTCTCGACTATTCAGTAATTTATTACATGTTTATTGGAGTTTTTTTGCGTATTATACTCTACTGTATTTGCTTAGATTATTATTTATTTGTATGAATGTAATTATTAGTATTTGTAAAGACTAACTTAAACTGTTGTTTTTAAGATATTACATGTCCTCTAGGTATAGATAATTCTAGTTAATAGTTAAAGCAAATATTGAAAATTTTACTGTATATTATAAAAGTTTCTTTCTTTTAACTGTTAGCTATAATTAGTATTTTGATGAATTTTTAATAAATCTTTATTTTTTCTATTTTATTATTACTTTTTAAGTAATTTCCTTTTCATTCTACCTACCAAGAGATTAATTTTTCATTGTCTTCAATTTTAAGTATTAATTTTCGCCATATCGAAGACATTTACCCTTTACCGTTACGCCTATGTATATACTTTTAAAAGTGACGTCATACTCACTCCCAAACATCCCCACTCCCACTTTCTCCTTTCCTCTCACCTCACCTGGCCATGTTTAATGTTGGCGTGTAAACAAATAGTAAATTTGAATGAGTCGTTGGGGATGTGATGGCGACTTATAGTATATTGTTTAACGAGCAAGGAATGATAGTTATTTCCCACGAGTATAAAGTTTGCAGCATGAGCCGACATCGACATCCGTGTGAATAATTCTTATAATTGTTTTTTAGTAATTTGGACCAACTTATGATAATGCATATAGACATCTCTCGCCAATAAAATTAATTAGTATTTACCTCGTGTTTCAATCAATGAAAATAATTATACTCCCGTAACCTAAAAATGTGTGAAAAATAGTGGCTACGACCTTCTTCCTCATGACTACGAGTTGAAGATTATTCGTCAGAAAAAAGGTAGGTGAAATGTATTTTCATTAGATATAGAAATTCTCTGTGTTCACGTCGAATTACTTCTGTCTCGCGATCTCATCTTACAGAATCCACGTATGCCTCGCTCGGCCTACAGCCAGTTAGCGGTGTTTTACCAAATCACTCTAAGCTCAATAATAAATAGAATAAAATAAAATATAATACCCCCGCGATGTAACAGTCCCTATATAGTTAATATATTGTTTTCAAATCTGTCTATTTGTAGCCTTCGAATGATATTATAACAATAGGACCATATAGTTTGGGTGTTGTTCACTTGGTCCCAGCGGTCAATTTTATCAGCGGGGGTTCCTTAATCCTACCGGTCTTTTGGCCTTAAGTTTAAAAATTAAGTGGGCCTTTTGGGCACACCATAAAGTAACTAATCCTTTTGATTCAAAGTAATATTTAAAAAAAATAATAGGAATAATTTCAGTGATTTTAAAAATTTTTTTCTCAAAATAAATTATCTTGGTTTGATTTGTATAGTAAAGAATTTTTACTTCAAATAAAAACATTGATTTGACAAAAATTGTATTTAAACTATATCTAAAACCAAACAAAACAATATGAAAAATCTGATGTGGCCAGCACATGACCTCTCGCCATTTTTGAATCAAAAATTTACAGGTTGACACAAAAAAGTATGAAAAAAAATTATTTTTTTGTAAATCTGGCAACAATGGCAAAAGTTTCGAAAATTTTAATGAGATGAAAATAAACTATATGGTATACAAAATATATGTGTAAAACTTTATTGCCGTTTTGTATAATAATGGCGTCATCACCCATAGCAACTGCCACTTCCGGTTGTGCGATTGGCACCAAAATCTAATCAGATCTAATCTAGGGTATCAGAATCCTGTATGCAAAATTTCAAATTTTTTTATTCAGTAGTTTTTGAGTTATCGTTACTACAACATCCAACCAAACACACACACACACACACACTAACACACACACACACACACACACACACACACACACACACACACACACACACACACACACACACACACACACACACTAACACACACACACAGACATCATCGCGAAAATATTAAAATCGTATTCTAGGGACCCTAAAACGTGTTTATTCATTGAAAACTCACTACCCAATTTTAAGCATGATTCCTATACCTCTCTTAAATGAAGGGCGAGAGGTAAAAATCACAAGAAATATACTATTAGAAAAATACAACACTTAAGAAAAGTATAAAATAGCTACATAAAGTACCGATTAAAAATTATACTAGGTATTACAAAAATACAACACTAAAAAAATATAAAATATATAAAATACCGAATAAAAATTATATTATATTTTTATAATGGAAACTGCTTTAATAAATTGACACCTTGAAAGTGTGTTATTTTTGTATTGTTTCATTAAATTCGTTAAATACACATGGCGTTTTTTATAATTCGAGTTTTTAAGTTTGCTATAGGTATATGTGTAATTTCACATATGTATTTAACTGAATAAATATCGAGAATAACGTAGATAAATTTGAGTATAAACGATTAAGAGTATTAGAGTAGTAAAATAAGACAACCCCATTCATTAAACCAATAATTTTATTTAAACTGTAACTAAGAGTAACCCACAATTGAAGAGATTACAAAAATATTATTTAATATTTTAAATAATCTTATTTCATTTTCTTAGAACCCTTAATCCCGCTTTCGTGCCCAAAAAGCCTACACCTTTAGAAGGGACAAAAGATTAAATTCGGGTAAAACTGACCACTGTGCCGAAAAGGGCTCCACCCTATAGTTTATATGTGAATTTGAAGCATCTGTCACTTGTTAAGAAGAATTATGAGCGTTCCACGCTTTTAAATTGGATCAAATTTAGGTGCAAGTAAAAAATTATTTCCTACTTTTTAGTATACTATCTCTACGTAGATAAAGCATGCTTTAAAAAAAACTATAACAGATTGAGCACAGGAAGTACATGTAACCTGGAAATAAAAAAAGAAGAAAGCTGGTTCACTAATAACAAGGCCAAAGAATGACATGAGGGGAAGAGAAAGTTAGGTTAGGTTTGTTACTAATTATTTTACTTACTTTACAGTATAAAATTCATACATATCATCAGAGTACACAACAGATTAAAAAAAATACAAAAAAAGAAATAACAATTAGCTTCCCAAGAAGTACGTCTTTATGGCCGAAATACTAGTATTAAAGATGTCAAGCTGGTAATTCACTGTGTTACACTTAGAGCACATTTTATGTAAGGGAGAAAATTTTAAAATATTAGTTCGGGAGTGGGAAGGTAAAAGGTTTGACATATTCTGGATGTTATTCTTGAAACAATAAAATCGAGTTTCTGCAGAAAATTTGGATCGTTAAGTTTGTTACTGAAGATTTTGTGTAAAAAGATTACTGAATGACAGTCTCTCCGGTGGCTTAATCTATTTACTTTGTGTCGGGAAAGAAGTTCAGTGTTGATGGATAAACATGGTCTATTCTAAATGACAGGAGTTTTAGAAACCGCCTTTGTATTGATTCCAATTTTTGAATATGAGTATCATAAAATGGGCTCCAAATTATATCCGCATACTCAGTTTTTGACCTAACATATGCATAATATAATGTTTTCATGGTTTCCGGATGTGCAAAATCTTGGAAGTTCCGCGCTATAAATCCATACATCTTGTTGGCAGCAGAATAAACAGTGTCGATGTGAGCAATAAAGGAAAGCTTTCTTTCAAACGTAACACCCAGGTCGGTAAAAGTGGAAGGTCGCTCAAGGACTGAATTATTAATTTTATACTCAAAATTAATACAATCAGTCTTTAGTGTGTACGACATTACTTTACATTTACTTGCATTAAGAGATAGGTTATTATTTAGAAAGTCTTTCACATTCGGAAATACTATTAACATGAAAGTAAATCTTCAGGTCATCCGCATATAATAGGCAATTTACGTCCAGTGTATTAACGTTATCGTTGATAAATATGTTAAATAGTAGAGGGCCTAGGTTGCTGCCCTGCGGAACACTAGAAGTAGCCAAAATATCCTTTTTTATTTTTTTTTAAATTGATAGTACAAAAATAAAATGTCATGTAATATCTAAATGCCGAAGTATTTTGATTTCAAAGAAAACTCGACTAGAGTATTTTAATACACATGTCACATAATCCAGCACTTTTAAAAACAATAACTATATATTCGTTTCAACTTCTGGATTGAAATAAAATAATTGTGAATAAAACAGTATACAAACCTTGGCGGAAATTATCATTCCTGTCTCGGGCAATAGATCACCTCGGCGCGAGCGCCTCGATGATCCATATTTGCCCTCGAAATGATGCATTTCCCGCCTCGGTATGTAATCTATTATTATTTTTTAATTTTCTTATTACCGACCTTCCAAAGAAATTCATTACCTGTTCTATATATTATTTGGTATTTTTATTTTCGTAGCAGAGCTACTCTTTCTTGACCTTTTATAGTACCAGAAATAATGTTAATTTTTTCCTCTTTTAATCGGCCTTCCCAAGAATTTCATTCGTTACGTTACTGGCTCATAGCAGATTAAAAGAATGCCGAAAAGACGTGCGTGTAAATAAAAATAATTAGTAAGTATCTTTTGGATTTTTAACTATTTTTCTGATAGGCAGATTTAAAAGACATTGTCTAAAAATGTGTTTTTATATGTAAATTATTACTGATGTTTTCTGCGTTCCGATTCTCTCACAGATAACATGTATTTTTTTCATGCACAAGGCTGAGATTAAATATTTTTATGGTTATATTTGGAGATAAATCCATGGAGAGTTTAAAAGATGCATTCTACATTTTCAAGTAGAAATATTTGAATTTATGATTTCAACAAATCTGGCAACACTGCACGGAGAAAAAAATTCACTAACTGTAAGTGAAAATTCGCTTACTCCAAGTAAAAATCTGTATTAAATACGAGACAAATGAACAGTATACCTAAATCAAGAAAAAAAAAGTTTCTGAAACTGGTAACTTGCTGTAAGTGAATTTATAGATCACTTAAAGTAAGTAAATGTTTTTGCTAAAACTGGTTACCATTTAACTTATAGCAGGAAATATCGCAACTAATCGCAGCAACAAAATTAACTTAGAACAGCTTAATTTTTATTGATTTTCGCTTAAAGTAAGCGAAAATTTTGATGAGACCAAGTCAACAATTCAGTTGTTTTAAGAAAAACCGGAACTTAAGAGAGCAAAAAAATTAATTTACTATAGCTAAAAAATATTCTTGTTCTAGGTAACACTTTAGCTACCCCAAAAAACACTTTTTCTACTTTAGCACTTTGGTTTAACCTGAATCAGGTGATTATTTTAGGTGCTCTTTTGAAAAAAAAGAAACAAAAATTATTTTGAATTAAAGGAGGGACAGGGCATTAAATATACAAAAAGTATTCAATACAAAAATTTATTCACTGAAATATTAATTGCATTTTTACAGGTCTTCAACTTACAATAGTTAAAAGTGAAAAACCTTTTGAAAATTACCTTATAATTACTATTTCCACAGGTTTCACTTCTGTATTCCCAATACTTATTTTTAAATATCCAGTTTTTATAATCAGGCTGTTAATGGTCTCATTATCAAGGAGTTTAAAACTATCTTCAGTGATTCCCTGGTCTAAAAAAAATTACTGTGGTTAATACTGCAAATGTAACTATTACTGAGTATTTTTTATAATAAAAACGTCTTTAAAAACCCGCCATTTTATTTTTCAGTAAGCAGGGAGCGATAAAAGTTTTGATTGAGTGAAATAAAACTTGAAATAATTTATGTTTTCATGTAGGTACTTCCGCTTAAAAGTTATAAGCTTGTACAATCGTGGAAAATATAAATAATGGACAGAAATCCTGAAAATAACCTATAAGAACCTAGCTGATAGATTTTAATATTTTTAGTTTTAGTTCTTCTGAAATCCCGATTAAAAACAGCTGATGTAATACTTTTGTTTATTTACCACTGATAATGTTAAATTTTCTTATTTTGTTAACTTACCTCCAAACTATTAAATCCTGTAAATCCCAACGAGTAAAATTTTATAATCTTCCATCTCACAGCACCTGTTTGCCCAATATCCACTTTCACTCACAAAACGAACACAAACACCGTTTTTTAAATATTCGAAGAAACTGGACGAACAAACGAGAATGAAATATCTGTTTGCCTATTTCGGTTATCGTTCGATAATTTTCGTTAGAACGAGAGTAACGACTGTTAATGACAATTGGCAATGTTTTTTATATACAAATCAGTCATTATCTTTATCATACGTCTGACGACCGTTAAATTTAAACGTCTATAAAAATATTAACTTAAAACAAGTGAACTGTTTAGTTAGAATAAGTAAAAATATTACAAGAGAGTCAAAAACAAGTGTAGGAAGTTTGTTCACTTGTTTTAGCTATCTGAGGTATATTTTTTTTATTGAAATTAACTTTTAGGATAACAGTTAGCTTACAATAGTTTAATGGAGTACCTATTCTAGAATGTTATGATTAGGAAAATTATTGTTTTTACTACAGCATGAAAATTATGCTGATGTAAGATAAAAAGTAGTTGGTATAATTAAATAAATGTCAGAAAAAAAATGTTCTTGGCCCCGTTTTCTCTGTGTGTGAGTAAAATCAAGCCATCCCGTGGTCGACAGTCTACACGTCAGAAAACGTGGCTGGAAAAGTGTGGCTAACTTCACACAAACTTAGTAAATCATGCTTTTTATTTTAATAATGGAAAATTACAAACAAACTGATTTATATCTTTGTTCCAATGATGTAAGTATGAATTGAATATAAAAATATTCGATAATAACTAACTATAATTCCAGGATTGTTTTCTTTCACATTCATAATCGAGATTAGGAAATCGATAAAATGATAATTCTGGATGACTATTTGAAGTGTTCGGACAATTAGGCACACAGTACCATGCACCTCCTTTGCTTTTCTTCATATTGTCCAAGTTGTTACCCATTTTTACAGTATTTAATACCAAAAGTACTGCTATCGACCGAACGGTTACGCTTCCAGCGCTATGGATAAGGCGTATACGTTTCAGAGACTAACTTTTGAGTGAAACTTAAAATATACTATTAAAATCTTCTAGACTCGATTTCCACGATGAACAAACTATCTACATATATAGAACTAAACTGACATCTTCAGTGTCCCACTGCTCTACTTTTCCATTTGTTCTTTTCCACTTGTCCGATTTTTATTTCTATTTTTTACCTATCCAAAAATAGTTAAACAAGAATAGAGCTCTTCAAAAATAAAAAAAATACAACAAACAAAAATAAAAACCGGTTTGTAATAAAATTTTATACAAAGTTGACAGGGTTAAGATTCGAACCCCTGGCATCTTGGCCCGTTTGGCTATCGTAACGACAATTCAAAATATTCTAATGTTTGAGAAAAACGATGAATGTTATATTTAATTAAATTTCTTTTTAATTTATTTGTGACACATATTATATATTAATTTTAGCTTTCTGCACTCCTCCTGCATTACGCTTAAAAAGGGATCAGAAGTTTTCTCTTTGCATATTAATATATAGATTTGAACGCTTCAATTATTTACAATAATAACAGATATATCTTTCTTAATTATTAATTGACAGCAATACTTTATTCACATTTTAATTTTGAATTAACAACAGATGTTACATACATTGTAAATAATTTAATTTTTTACAACGTCAATTTACTTAAGTAACAACAATTTCATTCATTACAATACTGAAATGAGATGGGTTTCTCACAAGGAAAAATACTGACAATATGGTTTGAACTTAATCTTATTAAAAGACCATCATTTAGAATTGAACTACAAATTTCCAGTGAGTAGCATCATAAACTTGCGTGTTAGTCTGATATTGTCTTAGAAATTAATAAACTAAATTTGGGTTTAAAAAGGATCAAGAAATTTAGAATTTTGGGAAACTTATATGATACAAAATAGTGTGACGTTTTTGAGACCTTTCACAGTTTTGTACCTGAAAATCTTCTCAAATTGTCAAGAACTGTCAAACAGAAGTAATGCATGTATCATTTCCCGACAAAAAATAGTAAGTACAATAATTATATTTGAAATCCCTTTAATAATAACACTCTTCCTAGATTTCATCCTTTACAAGTAAACCCCGAGGTCAGGGCGACTTACTGATCATTGATAGCGTCATTTGGCTACAGATGCCCATTATCGGCAATTAAATTAATATTACAACTACAAAGATATACAGGGTATTTCAGAATTCGGCGTCCAAACGTTTGTGGTAGACTCCTCTTATACAATTAAGAATATCTAGGTCAGAAAACAATATTCAAAAATAATTAGTTTTCGAAACTTTGCAGCCAAGTTACTGGACTAATGACCATCATTTGTCACGATATCACGATATATTTTTTGTTAAAACCTTTACCAGCCGCCTTCCAGTTGGGTATGGCCGAATATTTTGCCCCTAATTTTCCACGCCACTGGATAACATTTAAAAACTATTTTTTTAGTTGCTTGTTTAATTTGGTGAAAAAAATGTATAACATTTGATATCGATAAAAATAAGTTTAAAAAAAAATAGATTGAAGTGCATCAGTAAAGCGCTCGATAGCATTTTTGTCGTATTTTAAGATTCACATTTTATTATTTAACCGAAAAAATTTAGTTATTTATTTTCAACATATGGATTAATACCATTTGAAATTTTTTGTAATATTCTTTGTTTACAACTACTTTTTTATAAAGTCATCTAGATTAGATTATCCCAATTCGTCATCCACCCAAGCAAGTAACAACATAAAAACAGTAGGAAAAACAAAATGATACATAAATAAAACGTTTGTTGTGAAAGATAAAAGTAATTTCTAAGTTCAATATTAAAATCACCAAAAACAAAAACAGATTTTCACATCTTCTACTATCAGCAGCTCAACACCTGCATGATCCTTTGATTCCAGTGCATCTATTTTATAAGAAATATTTTTTCAAAACGACACTTCTTTCTGCGTTTATGAAACCTCTATTTGTACTGCAGACTGCAAAAAATCCCGTAAGCAAAAGAAGATACAGCACCTCGGATAGAACGGTAGAGGGGAGTATATAATTCCATGGAAAGAAGCAATGCAGCACTCCTCAGGGGGGTTGAGGACGTCCCGATATATGCAGTTGCTGCATCGTAGATGGTGCGTAGCCGGAAGTGGCCAAACCCGTCGGAGAAGAGGATGCAGCAAGTAATATAAATTGTTCACAGGATCACAAAAATGTCACCTGCTGCGAATTGCACGTAACGAATTTGAAAAAAAATGAGTTGAAAATTTGCATCACAACATGACGCGGAGGGGTAAATGTTGTTAAGTTCAAATTATCGCGCCTAATGAGGTACTTCTAATTATGTGGCAATTATGTAGACTATTTATTATTAGACATCAATTTTCCATCTTTCTCTTGAAATCAATATCTAAGCACAGCATATGTTGTGATATGTAAGTTTGTTTGTATACAAACACGCAAACAAATAGTATCGCAAGTAACTTTTCGAGGGTTTAATAAACGGCCGTGCCATTTTCTAAAATTTTATTCAGTTATTTAAATTGTAAACGATACTTCGGCGTACGCCACTTCTGTTAATATTTGTAAACACTTCCCCGCACACACCGCACCATCAGAAAGAAACACGATGTATCGACTTCAAAACATCGTATACAAAAATGTGAACAAGGCATGTCTAATAGTAAATGGTCTAAGGGCAACACAGACATATTACATTTCTATTTTCTATGTTTTGTCTGTTAGTCGGAATTAAACCATTGACTAGAGAGGTCGTTTATCTTTTTCCTCGTTCTACTGTGTGACACTTTTTAACAGGTTATGAGCCCAGTCAGGTCGCGTAGATCCTTTTCGGAGTGTATAAAGAAAGACCAAGTGCGTATGTCGTTAATTTGTTTATTATGGCATCTAGTTATCTAATGAACGCGCAGAGACTCAAAGGTCGTGAAAATTACGACGATTGGGCATTCGCGGCTCGAAATTTATTGGTTCTCGAAGGTATCGATGATCACATCAAGGAAGAACCTGTCGCAGGAAATGATACTGCAGCTAACAATGATCAGAAAACCAAAGCCAAGCTGAACAATCGCTCTGGGATACGTTAAAATCCATGTTTGACGATTCGGGTTTTACGCGAAGTATAAGTTTGTTACGCCAATTGATATCTACTAGATTAGACAACTGTGACTATGTTTTCGTACGTAAATCAAATAATGGAAACAAGCCAGAGACTACGAGGCACCGGTTTTAAAATCGATGACGAGTGGGTTGGTTTCTTGTTACTCGCGGGTTTGCTGGAAAATTTATGCCAATAATGGTGGCAATTGAACATTCCGGTATTGTGATAACTACGGATTAGATCAAAACCAAACTTTGGATGTAGTTCCGTTTCCCGTAGTGCCTTTTATCCAATGAAAACGTATCGATCCGAAAGTAAATCGAAACGTGGAACATCGATTAATCGTAGAAGTAACGGTAACAATAATTCAATGGGGGAGTTCCCTCAATGTTGCCAACCTAGAAAAAGGTCTACCAACGGGGAAGGATTATTTTGGCCAAAATCTACTTCATTATTTTCGGAATGATAAAATATGTGTACAAAATTCTATTGAGCTTTCCAGAAGGTATCATTAGGGAAATATAATGATTTTAATAAAATCTTACTTCTGATTGGTTGAAATTTCGTTGTCAAATGTCATTCGTCATAGAGTAAGTATAACAGAGCGACTGACCTACAGCCTTGGAGGATTGGTGGAACTAAACTGAATTTGGCGAGTAGTTTGAATATTCTATAAGCTGAAAATGAAACATGTAGCTCTATTATACTTACTCTATGAGGAATGATATTTGACAACGAAATTTCAACCAATCAGAAGTAAGATTTTATTACAATCATTACATTTCCCTAACGATATATACTGGAAAGCTCAATCTGTTAATTTGTACTCTGATAATATGTATGTATTTCTGTATGTATTTTATACTGTTCATAGATCTGTTCTATAGTTGGGTGCAAACCTGTTTGAACAGTCAATAAATAAAGAATAAAGAATAAAGAATTTTGTACACATATTTTATCATTGCGAAAATAATGAAGTAGATTTTGACCAAAAATAATCCTTCCCCGTTGGTTGACCTTTTTCTAGGTTGGCAACATTGAGGGAACTCCCCCATTGGCAATAATGACAGTGTGTCAACGTCAAAAAGTGAAAATATCAAAAATGTCACCTGTTTCATATGTAAACAAAAAGGTAATTATCGAAATAAGTGTCCACTTTTAAATAAGTCTAATAATAATACTGAAAATGCATTTAGTGCTGTATTACTTAATGGAGATAATGATATATAGATTCTGGAGTTAGTTCGCATTTTGGTTCACAAAAACCTTTTAACAGACTTAACCTCAGAAAGTAGTGTTTTCTCTACAGAGATTATGTTGTCCACAAACTTAATATCAGTAAGTCAGCTAATTGCAAATGGAAATGGTTTGAAAACTCTATCTGTAAAATTTTTAACAAGCTAAATGACTTAATAGGCGTTGGTGAACAAATTAATGGTGTCTATAAACTAAAAACTTCCAAGGAACAATGTTTTTTAAGTGTTACTACAGAAATATGGCATCGTAGACATATTAATAGTACAGATCTTGAAAAAATGAAGAACGTTTTCCTTTTAATCACAAGGGCTCAGAGCAAATTTACCATTGGAGGTCATTCATGGTGACGTTTGTGGGCCAATGGAGATAACCACGATAGGAGGTTCGAAGTATTTTTTTAATTTTAATAGATGATTTTACTAGAATGCCATTTGTATATTTTTTGAAGAACAAAAATGAAGTTTTCAGCTGTTTTAAATTTAAGATCTTTGTAGAAAATCAACAAGGTAGTAAGATTACAATTTTTCGTACAGATATTGGTGGAGAATTTGTTGGACATGAATTTGAGAATTTTTTGCAATCTCATGGAATTTCACATCAAAAAACAAATCCTTACACGCCCGAACAAAACGGGATGTTTAAGAGATTAAATCGCAATATTAATGAAAAAGCTAAATCTATGCTTTTTGATTCTAATCTGGACAAAAAGTTTTGGGCAGAAACAGTGAATACTGCTGTATATATTAGAAACAGATATACATTATCTGGGTTGGGAAATAAAACTCTTTATGAATTGTGGACCAATAAAAAGCCCGACGTTAGCAGTTTTCGAATTTTTGATAGTATCGCCATGGTATATTCCCAAACAAAACGTTTAAAATGGAATAGAAAATCTCAAAAGAAAATTTTTGTTGATTACAGTGAAGATACGAAGGGCTATAGAGTATATGACCAAAAAAATAATTCAATCAGTACAAGTAGACGTAATAATTTTTGAAAATATTGAAAATGTGAATCGTTCAGTTAGTAAGTTAGATAATGATCATGATTGTGATGAAATACAGGTTTTAGTGGGAGAGAAAGAAAATCAGAATGTTTTACAGGAGTTATCTGATGATGAGCTGGAAGATTCAGAAAATAGTGAAATATCTGATATCTCAGAAGAGGCAGGTAACTTGGGAGTTAGACTCTGATTTTGTACCGGATTCTCCTATTTGCATTGAAGAAAATATCCGTAAAACTGAAAAACAAAGAAAGGCTAAAGAATTCCCAGATCATTATACTTATTTATGTCAAATTCCAAATATTTTGGACAATGATCCCCTTACGGCAGAGGAAGCATTATCACGTGTTGACAAATCAAAATGGGAAGAAACAATATCTGAACAAATTCAGTTATTTGAAAAAAAAATGTACATGGGATATTGTGAATATTCCCGAAACTGGTAGTTTTGTGGAATGCAAGTGGGTGTTTAAACAAAAGGTTGACATGGAAATAAAGTGCGGTATAGGGCAAAGCTTGTTGCTAAAGACTTTACACAAAAATATGGTGTTGATTTTAATGAAACCTTTTCGCCTATTGTTTAGCATACTACCCTTAGGCTATTGTTAGCAATATCTGTTAAACTAGTTTTAGATATTTCGCATTTAGACGTAGTAACAGCATTTTTAAATGGCGAACTCAAAGAGAATGTTTATATGAGATCGCCAGAAGGTTATTTAGTTGAAAATAAAGTTTTGAAACTAAAACAGTCTTCACGGGTTGGTATGAAAAAGTTGAAACTGTTTTAAATGATTTAGGTTATAAGAAATCAAATTATGGACCACATGTTTTTATAAAACGTAATAATAATCGCTTAACTATTATTGCATTATATGTCGATGACTTTTTTATATTTTCAGATGATAATTTTGAAACAGATTTGTTAAAAAGTGAATTGAGCTTGAAATTTAAAATTAAAGATTTGGGGCAGGCTATCAAAATTTGATTGGCAGTCTGATGTACTTATGTGTTATGAATAGACCGGATATTTCTTATACTTTGAGCTACTTATAATACTTGTCATGGTGTAAGTCATTGGAAAGCGGCCAAAATAATTTTAAAATACTTAAAAGCTACTAAAACTTATTGTTTAAAATTTGTTAAAGATGACACTGATTTAGAGGGTTTTGTAGATGCCGATTGGGCAAGTTATTGACCGAAAATCATATACTGGTTTTTGTTTTAAACTTTCTGGTTCAGTGATATCTTAGGAAAGCTGTAAGCAACGATCAGTCGCATTGTCTAGCACTGAATCAGAATATTAGTAAAGCTTCTAAAGAAGCAATATATCTTAGAAATTGTAGGTACATCTTTATGTGTTAATTTATATGATAATCAGAGTGCGCAACAATTACGTAATAATCCTAGGTTTCATGAGCACTCAAAACATGTTGATGTTCGATATCATTTTGTTAGAGATGTAGCTATTAATAAGCAAATAGTTAAAATATTTACCAACTGCCAAAATGACAGCAGATGTCCCCACTAAGACCTTGAATGTTAAAAGGCACTATAAGTTTGTAAAACGCTTTGGTATTATTGATTTTAATTTGAACTAGTGGGAGTGTTGTTAAGAGGCCCACACACCACGTAACTTTTGTGTTTGCCGGTTAGAGAATTACCCAAGGAAAATGTGCTTGTATTCTAATAAAGTGGGAGTAAAAAATTTTTTTTAGTATTTTACGGTTAATGTTAAATAATCCTACCTTCTAGTCCAATTTTTTCTGCGCAGAACAGGGTAGAGCGCCATAAAACATAATTATTCGTATTTCTACGAGAACTCGCCTAATACAGCAACTAAAAATATGCGGTTTTTTTCACGATATTTATAATATTTATGAGAAGAGCACGTCTGTGCTACATTTTTCAAATTTGTCTAGAGAAAAAAGTTGATAGTCGTATCACTTTTACTAAAATTATTTAAAAAAAAGTGCCACAGACACGCTCTAAAGAATTAACTACAGAATCGATTGGTGAAAACCGCAGCTTCCTATATTTAATATTAACGGAGCGCCTGTCCAAAAAACGATTTCAGGCAAGATAACATATTGGCGCCTCTTAAGTTCAAATTATCGCGGCACCTAATGAGGTACTTTTAGTTATGTGGCAACACTATTTTCTATGTTTTGTCTATTAGCCTGAATTAAACCATTCACTCGATAGGTCGTTTATCTTTTTCCTCGCTCCACTGTGTGACACTTTTTTAACAGTAGACACTCCAAAGGACCCCTCACTTCTCTAATGGAAAATGGCTGTCGGCCAATTTTTTTAAAATATTAGTATGTTGTAGATCTTGACGTTCTGATTAAATGTCTCCATGGGCCCAACTCAATCCTATGATCAGTTTTCGAGATATTGATAGTCAAAGTTCAATAAATGGGTATTTAGGTAATTTTGTTTTAATTTCAATTTCTTCAATTTTTAAGAAAACTGATCAGCTTATCTTGAATTTGTTTATGGGATAATTTAGTCAAAAGATTGGTCTTTTAAAAAATATAATAATTATATATACAGGCTTTACCAAAAAGTCAGTGTACTTAGCTACTTTATTTTTAAAATGTCTATAATATTGAAAATCATGAAACCTCAGTTTTGATAAATTCCTAATAACTTTAAAACAAAATACAAGATTTTCTTGAAAAAAATATATACTTTACAGGTCAGTAGTCAAAGAAAAACTGCACTATGTACAGTTTAAAAAATTACATACGGAACCGAATGTAGGGCTTTCAAATCTCATTTTTTCCAATTCGCCTCAATTATCCTGCTTTAGCAATACAGTTGTAACAGATTTTCTGCTTAAATAGTAACGCATTTACTATTATAACTTGATGTAAAATACCTGTTGTAGCATTTAAATTTCCAGAACATATCTTTCTCTTTAATTTAGCACACCGGTTTCTAGTTTGTAGTGTAAACGTTGTCTCTCTGTTATCACTTACGTTCTTTCTAGAAATGATCAAGATACGTTGTCGACTATTTAGTCACATATTTCTTCTTTTCCTGTGGTCTTAAGTTTCGTAGTAACTGATTTCTGTTGTTATGATTGGCTCTGAGAAATGACGCAGCAGATACGCGTATTTCCTTTTTCCGTTAGGGCTGTCTAAAGGCCACTTGTTGGTGAATGCTCGTTGAGTCTACATGCTACCATTTAAAAGTAGGGTTATAAAGTAGATTTTCGCAACACCATACCACAAGTCGTTTTATTTGTTGAGCAAGGCAGAGGATTTCATCTCGCGAGCCTGTAGCAATTTTGGTTGATTATAAAACAGACGTAAATGCCCTTTTCGTAAAAAGGTGAGTAAATTGTCTTTCGTTTTTATGACATATTTTTTATGAACGCATGGCGTAGTTTCTTGAAGCTAATGGATTTTTTCCATTTAGGGTTGTTCCTCTTTGTGCGAACTGGAGTTTTGCAGAATAGAATCTATAACTCGTTCTTAGTCGTTAAAAGGAACTCTTATGGCTATCAAAAGACGGTGAACCACTTTTTCTTTCGTCCGGCATTTTGGATTAGTTTGTATCTTGTCATCATGGATTATGGTTCCCGGCTCTGTGGATTCTAGCAGTCTTCTACCATCCAGATTCGTTATTAAGATTTTTTGGGAAATTACTACCCAGCACTAGCAACAATTACCTAGGACCACTTGTGATCACGACATCCAAGATACATGAAATTTACAAGTTAGACGTTTTCGCCACCATCTTGAAGTCGGTAACTTTTTAAGATTTTTTTTATAATTCTCATTTCCTTTTATTTTTATGTTTATGTATAAATAATCAGATCTTTATGTGACAGACTTACTCTGTTTATTTTAAAGTACATTTATTAATTTGATACAGTTTTACATATGTAAACTTGAATACGTAACGTTACGACATCAGGTAATTGAACATAAGTTCACTCCTTTATTTGGTATGATCTGTAGGTACACCTTATTACCATCACTTTAATTTAAATAATTACAAATAATGAGATTTAATTATAAACTCTGATTTAAATAGGTGACCTGTTTTAACATATAATACTATCGCATATGTACTTCATCACTACTTAACCACCCTATTTTATTTTTTATTTACTGTTTTATAATTATTTACAATTTCATATATTTACATATTTCTGTACATAGAATCAATATAAGTATCGATCAAGTTTATTTCGTTTCATTTGTGAGACTGTTGAATTACTAACTTTAATTTAATTAACTATTTCAAAGGTTTTACAAACTTCCTAAGACGAAGATAAATATCTGAAAAGTTTGTATGGCGCCCATTATAACATCTTATAAAGATAAAACTTGTACCAGTTAATAACCCACGGGCTCCCGACTATAAAAGCCAGCCGTTCGCAAGTGTAACATCTACCGATCCTTTAGGAGAAGTTGACGTTACACTGTTTACCTGAGTATAGTAATAGTAATTTCTATATTCGATATGGCCGACTTCCGGTTTCGCCGGAAATGGACATCAATTTTGTTTTTTAAATGAAAAACCCTGTATATTTTGATAAATTGGGATTCTATGAATCAAAATACATGCAATCCACTAACCAAATGTTAATTCGACAATCTTTCATTTTTTGAAAATAAAATATTTTTCTCAATGTACTTTGCTAAAATTTTACAATATCAATTAGAGCTGAAAGAGAACTTCATAAAAAAAGTTATTTTATTTAAAAATCAGTTTTTGTCTGATATATTATAATTTTATTAGAAAAGCTACCGGTTTTTTTACCCAAACTCATTTTACTTTCCCGGGCCCATCAAAGGGAAAGTAAGGTGAACGAGCAAAAAAAAATCGAGATATCGATGGAAATATCCATTTTGAGGTCCCCCAAGAAGATTAAGACCATTTCCAGCGTATGGTCTGTCTGTGTGTGTGTGTAATCTTCCACTATAACTGCCGAACCGTTTCACCAATCAAGCTGAAATTTGGTATGGAGGGACGGTGTGTGCCTAGAATGCGACCATTAGTTTTTGGTTTAAATTGGTACAGTGGAGGGTCCTCAAGACCGACATTGGTTAAATATACATGTAACAATTTTTTGCTTTATTTAAATTTTAAGGACAAACAATACATTTAGTGCAAAATGTTGTAGAACAAAGTTTTAGAGCATAAAATTACCTACAATTTTTGTCTCAAGCCTTTTCCAAAATTTCCAATAGTTGCGCCACTAGAGGGCGCGTAAAAAATGTGCATGTATGTTTTCTATAGTTTTTCTTGATTTTGAGGACAAACAATACATTTTAGTGCAAAATGATATAGTACAAATTTTTAGAGAATCAAATTCTCTATAACTTTTGTTTCAAACTTTTTCCAAAATTTTCAATAGTTTCGCCACTAGAGGGCGCGTAAAAAATGTGCATGTAGGTTTTCTCTAGTTTTTCTTGATTTTGAGGACAAATAATGTATTTAGTGCAAAATTTTCTTGTGCAAAGTTGTAAAGCATCAAATTTTCTTTAACTTGTATGTTTAACTTTTATCGAATTCCTCATAGTTTCGCCGCTAGATGGCGAGAAAAATACACATTTAAAATTCCCTACAACTATTGTATGAAAATTTTTCCCGAATTCCCAATAGTTTTGACACATCATTTTAGGAGATCCTAATTGTAGCAGTATGATATATAACGTGCGCATGCGCAGCTTATGTCATTACCAACATTGAAATATTAATTCACCATCAGCTCGCTATTTTTAATGTGTTCCATAAATTAATGTAATGCTTAGTATTTTGTAATTAAAATAATAATAATAAATAACATATTCTCTACGGTCTAGCCGGGAAAGTTCTGGGGTGACACAGCCGATTTTTTTTTAATGTAAACCCTTACTTACTGTTATGGATTTTAGCAAAGTACACTGAAAAAAATATTTTCCTCAAAAAACGAAAGTTCTGTCAAATCGATATTTGGCTAGTGAATTGCATGTTTTTCGATCCGTAGAATCCAAATTTATCAAAATATACAGGGTGTTCCACTTAAAAAACAAAACATGTCAATTTCCGGCAAAACCGGAAGTCGGCCATTTTAAATATATACGTCAGAAAATCAGAAATTACTATTACTATATTTAGTTAAACTTTCATAAAAATCGGCTAATAAATAAAAAGTAAAGGCGTGTAGACATATAAAAAACAATGTTTTTCGGACACCACCTATTTTACATAAAGTTGTAATGGTAAATGCGTTACTATTTTAGCTGCATTTTTTATTTGACTACTGACCTGTAAAGTATATAATTTTTAAGATCAACAACATACTTAAATTTTAAAAAAATTGGCCGAAAGCCATTTTCCATAAGAAAAGTGAGGGGTCCTTTGGTGCGATCGATCGATAGTAGCCCCTGGTAGTCAAAAATTCGGTTTGTTACATACTAATGGTGCACGGGCTAAGGGAGGGACAAAAAATGGAGAGAATTTTGCCTGTCGCTAGAAAACGTGAGATTTAAAATTTGCTTATTTTTGTATTTACATCTTGTTAATGGAGTTATAAACTAACAAAAATCTCTTGTTGTTGTAACGTGCTTTCTTTCTGCAAAGGGATTTCTTGCTGAAAGACGTCGCATTAACACCCGAAACAGTTTCGGAGTTGCCTCGAGCGCCAACCCTCTCTTAACGTGGAGGATACACGTACGTTATTTAAATAAATAACGTGCCTATATTGTCAGAATATAAATATAACAAGAAAAGGTATTTTTTAACTTAATAATATTTCAACGCCCACCCCCGTGAAAACGAAAAAATAAGTAAATTATAATTTTTAATCAGTGATCGGAAAAAGAAATTTCGGTGTCAGAAAACAGTATACCTCGGTTTGATTGCTTTTCGTTTTTAATAATTTGTTTATTAAAATTTTACTCTTTTAAATAATAACTAGATATTTAAATGGGGTGAAACTTGTGCAAATATTCGTTTTAAAATGTATGTAATAAAACAGAAAAGTCAACGACAAAGAAACTTACATTGATCCTTTTAATTTTCTGTTAAAAACTAAAAGTAGCAACGTAATTCACTTACATTGATCCTTCTAGGTATTTTTTGTTAGATATAAGATTTAATTTACGCGACTTAATTTAGAATATCAACTAATATCAATTACTTGAATTTAATGCAAATTGTCGTTTCGGATTCTTTATGTTTACCAAGTGCTTATTTTTCAAAACTATCGGAAACAAACGGTAATAAAACGGTGATATTTTCAAGACAAGAGTGCGATATATGCGCGGCCCTTTTGAGCATAAGCAATTTAACAACGACGCATGGTTTGTTTACTGAAATAAATCGCGAAAATTTGAACGATTATACTAAAATATTAAATCGCATAATAAAATTAATTTTGATTAACCCAAACAACTCCAACTATAATTTATGGTAAATGAATTATGAAAAGATTAGTAAAAAATGGAACACAATAAAAAAAACAAATTAAATCTGGAGCTGTATAAAAACCTTCATTACATTGTATGAAAGTGCGCCCTCCCCCTTATCTGCCACCACCTTTGCCCCGTCTTAATCATGCAGTATTCGATCCAAATTTGTGCTCCCCTCTTCCGTTTTATCCGGTGTTGCAGCATCTGCAGTGGGCTTACGGTATATTAATATTTTTCATAGTGATTCAAATAACAATATAATTATTTGAGCTGAAATTTGGGACCAACGAAGAATCTGACAGAACATCTACAGTTGCAGCAATTAGGTGTAAACATTGTTTATGGTATAATGGCATATAGTACTATATATGAAATAATCGCTTTAATGTTCGTCATGTTTTTTTCTTGATTTTACTTTACAAATTCGCTCCTAATTTTGCGTTACAATGAAAAAAATTCACATATTTCATATATACGTCGACAAAATAGTTAGCGTTAACGGAAATTTATCATGGTATGTAAAACTCTTTAATGTTCATAATTGACAGGTTCGGTAATTTTTTTGCATTTTGTACAGTAATTTATCATATCATAAAAATAAGATTTTACTGTAATAAAGGATTTTACAACATAGCGACCACTACTGCATAGCAACAGTTTTATGCCATTAAAACATATTTTTACGAATAACATTTATTTTAATATGATCATTAAAAATATTTAAGACTTGTAGACGTATATTTATAAACATAATATTAAATGCTAAAAAATAGTGTGGCGACAAAAAAGTAATTTTTCATAACTGGTATGGCTGAAAATTCTCGATACACACGGATTTACATGTGCCAAACTTCATTAAACTCTCAGATTTCATTACCATTACCCATAGAACTTTTGACGTAGGAACTTATTTTCGGATGTAAAAAAATTCAGGATAACATGAGTTATAAAGTTTAACATTCTCATATAAATAATTGAGTTTGATAAGGTTAGGTTAGGTAAGGTTCACTCAAGTAAACGTCCATACAAGAAAGTATAGTACGAAAACTATAATGATATTTGTAAAGTACTGTAACAAAGTTACTTGTTTCCGTAATAATTAAAATAAATAAATTAAATCGCGCACGGCACTGGAGTAAAATTAACTTAAAATTGTGAATAAAAGGCCAGTCGTACCAGTTGAACCTTCGCCAGGCAGATTCCTGTGGCCGTCCCAATTGGAGAAGCAGTGCAGTCCGTCGACCTTTAGAGATAGGTCAAGCTGTAGCCAAGTTCAAGTTGTACCGGAGTCCAGGACCGTCATCCAAACACACCACTCGAGCAACGCCGTGCCTGTGCAGACCGACAAGTCACCATTACACACCTTTTCTTCGCCGGATTTTGGTACCCAATAAAAGTTTTATTTATTGAAATTTATGAGTTCTATTTTAACATCTAAGCAGCTAATACCCAGGTACTCAAACCTAATAGGGCAAGTAAAGACCGCCTTCTGGCCGCCAGTGATTTTGGTCGACACCATAACGACCCCTGGAGTATTTTCTTTCTCCACTGACGCTGCCCGTGCAGTGGCCTTCACACTATAAACGGAAGGTGGCGCCCGAGGCAATCCGAAACCTGGACTAAGGCGCCAAAGTGACCCATAACGGCCAAAGTGCGTTACAGTACTAAACCGATTTGAAGCAAAATTTTCAAAAAAAATTATTTTTTTACTTCGAACTGAAGAGTAAGTATTTGGTAGTCATCGAGAAACGTTTAATACTGTTAAAGTTTTAAAAAATTCGTAGAAAAAATGGAATGGATTCATTTTCAATATAAATTGCTTAAAATTGGTCTGATGGTTTTTTTAAAAATAAATTTATTTAATAGCTATAGATGCTTATTAGATAAAAGGTCATAGTATCTAGAAGAGAAAGTAACATTTATTGTGAATGCGCTGTCTAAGTGTCTTTAAGGTGCGTTCGGTAATTCCACAAGAAAAACCAGATATATCATTGATATACCCATGGACGTGCCCAATCCGTGTATCGTAACATTTTTTTGCTGAAAAGAGTGACGAAAATGGCGTATAGTTTCGGACTAGCGCTATTTTTAACATCCTAACTACGATAGTATTTTGAGAGAAATAGACATAGTCTGAAATATCGTTTTAGCTCTTTCTCTCGAAGTAGCACAATTCTGTCCGCTGGGCATGTCCATTAGTATATGTCAACGATATATATCTGTTTTAAACATTACTAAAAATTAATTATGATAAGTCTTTCTCAAGGCCATTGCCAGCGGGGAGTTAGGGGGTTGAAACCCCCCGAAATTTGAAGACGAAATCTATTTTGATCATATAATTTATTTTACAATTAAATAAAACGATTCGAATACAGCTACTTCCTTCAAAGCCTCTTCACTTGTAAAGGCGGTTGTTAATGGAGCGGATTAGCCCTTATGTCCAATCATCGCCACATCAGCATTTCTACAGATGACGTTATTAATATGTTCGCGTCAAGAAAATATTTAGTAGAGAAACTTTATTTTGTAATTATTTTTAATTGTTATTAATTAGCGTTTTTTGGTATAAACGTGGTATACCACCCCATTTATTCGTCATTTTAACCTTGAAGGAGGGTTATTATCTATCTTAAAAAAATCGTCATCCACTGTTCTTTGCTCAGTGACATCAGTTGTTTACCAGATTTGCCGGGGTGCGTTTGTCTTTAAAAGTGTGGTTCATCATATATACCAGTGATTGATTGATTGATTGATTTAATCGATGTTTCGGCTAAGGATTTAGGCCTAAACACTGCAGCCTTAAGACTTATTGTGCTATGCCAATTGTATCGTTGTTATCAAGTGAAAAGGTTTGTTACCTTTATCAGGCTTAGCAGCCTCTTCACAAGATTTTCTCTGGGGAAGGCCTCCTGTGTATTTTATGTCCCCACAAGGTTGTACCTCCAGCGTATAAGTGCTTGACACTCTAGTATAATCTGAGAGGCTGTTTCCTCCTCCTCATTACATAGTCTACAGATGGGTTCGTCTTGGTAGATGCCCATTTTGTGTAGGTGTTCCCTAAGGTGGCAGTGTCCAGTTATTAGTCCCGTGACATGCCTTATTTGATTTCTGCTTAGCTGCAGAATATAGTTGGTCAGTGCATTTGATGGCTTTTAGACCATCAGTTTACTGTTTTTCTGACCCGGCACGAGATTCCAGCTTGTCTATGTTCTTTAGCAGCCCATCCAACCTGCCAGAGTCGTACTGAGGATTTCGGAATGCCAAACACGGGCTCGGGTCCCGTAAATTTGTTCGCTGAGGCTTTTCGTGCCAGAGCGTCAGCTTCCTCGTTGCCTGTTATCCCCTTGTGTCCGGGAACCCATTTAAGTGTTCCCTTGTTTCGGTTTGCCAGAACCAGTAGGGTTTGTAGACAGTTTCAGACCAGTTCGATCTGATTTTTTGCATGCTAGAGCTTGTAGGGCTGCCTGACTATCGGAGTGAATGAGGATTGTTTTCTCTCTGTAACCCCTTTCAATGTTCTCCCTTAGACATAGCTCTATGGCATGTACCTCCGCTTGGAATACTGATGCATAATTCCCCAGTGACGCATAGTTTTTGCATCTGGGTTTGTCGCCATATATTCCAGCACCTGTTCCACTGTCGGTTTTGGATTCATCAGTATACCATACCAGTGATACTCCAGAGACATTAATTTTGTAGAATTTTGTGTTTAGAATTTAATTTTATTTATATTGATTCCCCAGAAGGGATTTTGATAAAATAAATAGGTAAGTATTATCTATAGATGTATACGGAATAACTATAACTTCAAATTTCTAGTGCCGTACCCAGATTTTTTGTGAAAAAATATACATATTTACGAACTGAATATATTTTGTGAATTTTGTTTATCATTTTGAATTATTTTTTCTATGAGTTCTAGGATTAGCTCGGGATTCATATTTTGATACAAGCTTTATATGCATATCCAACAAGTTTGTATACAGATTTTTTTGCGCTAGGGAAATTTTGCCAAATTTCCATTTGAATGTATAGGATTTTAAAAATGAAAATAATGGTATAGTATGATAACGATATTAAAAACTGCAGTAATTATTTTAATAACATGTTTCTCATTAGTTTTTGGTTTTGTCAATTTACTTGACGATTAGAAAAATGCAGGACCGTATTCAGGACAAGAAGAAAACCAATAAGTCATCTGAAGTTTTCTAGCAGACCAACTGATCAGAAAAAGACCTGAGCCAGCAACAATAATAATTTTGAAAATATTTCACATTTTTCGATAAAAACCAGAAAAAGAAGATGTAAACTGAGATTTCAGAAAAGAAGTAATTATATGTGCAATGAGTGCCAAGTAGCTTTATGTGCTTTGGTCTCTACCATACTAGTGATTAGTTTTGTAAGATTATGTTCGTTTATTTATTATAGAGTTGAATTTAATTTTTCCTCGTTTTTTGTATGTTTCGTTTTTGTTATAAATCTGTTTGAAAGTTATTTTGCTTTTTATTCTGATTTTATAAGCACCGCGGTATATAATCGATGTTTATACCCTTGGGGACTTAAAACCCAAGGCCAGAAGCTCCTGGGAGTTTAAACATCTAAGTAATATCTTTGGTGCATAAATATCTATAAATTCTAATATTTAAAATAAAAAATTATGTTATTAATTCTGCTTTTAATTAATTTATAAAAACATATATCTTTTATATTTTGTCTGAATTTAAAACTACTGACTTACAAAAATCTAGAGCAAAATTAAAAACATATAGGGCAAAATTACTCATTTTTTTATGTGATATAGCCAATAACCCCCCCACAATTTCTGGCTACGGCCATGGCTTTCTTAAAAGAAAACACAAAAATAGTGGAATGTATGTTATGTTGATCACACAATATTATTTTATTCCACTTCGGAATCATTGAATTATATGATTTCATTGAAAAATAATTTAGTGGTAATTGAGATTAATACTTGTTTGCTGACTATTGCTTTTGATATATTTATTCCAACTCCGCTAAACGTAGCTTTATTTTAAGGCAATAAATAACTGTAGTTCTAAAATTTTGCATTTTAATTAGTAAATTTTACTTACCTAAAGCTGCTCTACTAAACCTTAAAGTTTTTCTATAAATTATAGATGTACATGCAACTCTCATTTTTTGGGCAATATGTTGCATGCCCATGAAGTTAGGTTGTTGCATAAGTGCATCCAACAGAAGGGTTAGTACTAGGGCAGCTGCGTACATAAGTGCCTCATCTTTTGATATTCGAGTTTGACCAGCTTCCAAATATGAAATAAGCATTTGTATGCAGTAAGGCACTACAAGTCTAGAATAAAAATTATTTCAGTTACTAAACGGATTCATATACTTTAGTTCAACTTTAATTTGTTTCCATAAAATTAACAGTATATTCTAATTATAAAGACGAGATCATATACTTACATTAGCATAAGTTCATCAATCAATCTGATAAATCCTAAAATCATATATCTAAGTCCAAATACTCTAAATAAAGCTCTATGTAGTGCAGTCTTTTTGTGTATCCTGTATTCCTCCTTCCATAGTGTTTCTAATTTTGATCCTAAATAACTAGATTTGTGTTCTTTTAATGGAGTAAAGAGATCATCTTCTGTCAATTTGTACTTAAAAGTTTTTTTGAAGATAGGAAACATATATCTGAAACAAAAGAGATTGGTTTAGGCTCATTTAGCATATTTTTAAATTACATTTTATTAAAGATTTTATAATTTTAGCGCGATTTTCTAAAAATTGTAATTTTCTGACGAAAGCCTTTAAAACAATTTATAAACGACGTCACTATCTTCTACAATATATCTTGGACTAGTTTGAGTTTAGTGCAGAAGTACGATTGGAGTAATTTTTTTCAATTATGGACAATTCTAATATTGAAAGTGTTACTTTATAGAGGTAGTAAACAAAACAATCAAGCATGTTAAATTATTATCATATTTTCAACAATACATGCAATGGAAAACACTTCCAAAAATACAAAAATGTTTGTCAATGCCGTTTCGTTGTCAGATTAAAAAGATGCACTCCATAACCAACTATTTCGAAACTTCGATACGAAAATCATGTGATCCTATTTTAGGCATTAACCTGGTCAGAGTACAAAAAATCCAACACAATGAGATACTTAATTGCTTGTACTACTTATGGTTTAATATTCTATATATCGAAGGATTTTTGTGGACGAACAACTGATAAAATGAATGTAGATGAGTCCAATTTTTTGTCATATTTAAAAGTGGTGCACATATATTTTGGCAGATCAAGGATTTAAATATATCGATGACATATTAGTCAGACAAAAATAATGTTCTAATGCGGCCACCATCGGTGTTATCTAAAAAGAAAAGTACAAGAGACGAAATTAAACAGGCGAAGAGAGTAGCCAATCTTGAGATTGACGTATATCTCGTATTAGGGTCGCTTTTACAAAGCTCGGATAAACCATGAATAAGTTTATTCTATGGTTAAGGTAGAAAAACTGCTTTTCAGAGGTATATAATTATTCTTAGTATAACTAACTTAACACTTATAGCGATTTATTAAAAGCGCCCCTTAGAGAATTCAGACTATTAAATTTTCTTTATGATATCGACTACAAACTCATATTCGTAACAATTAATGTTATTTATATTTTATTTTCTTCAATGTGTTGGGATAAGAAACAACGAAAAATGCTTTTTTTCTGTCGGTAAGATGCATCAACTGTATTTGATGATATTTGGATTTAATCGTACCGGTAGCATCAATGCTACAGTTCTATAAAATTTTGGTAATTTAATTTCTACAACATATTCACTATATTTACAGCGTCGAGAGCAGCCCTGTAGTGTGCGTTTTCACTTCTCTACATTTTCGTTAGATTAGGTTGTATAATGACAGTTGGTCGGTTTTTATTTTATAACCTCTTTTACAAATTTCTGGCATAGAACTAGCAGAAGAAAGAAATCGTTGTTCCGGAGTTTCAAGTTTCCGGATTTCCCGGCCAACTAAAGAAAAAACAAAAACCATGAAGAAAGAAAAACATCTGAATATTATTATTATTGATTTATTCTGGGGCTAGCATCAAATATTATGTACAACTAAAATTACAATTATACAACTTATTTAAATATCAACATTTTTATTAAATATGGAACAATAACGTATTCCTCTAGACCTTCACGTGGAAATTCGGCCTTGGTCTCGATTTTTTGCCGAATACTACAAGCCCTACGATAGAATATGTGTTTGAAAGAAATATGCCAGACTTCGATAATTGTTGTGAAGTTTTTGATTAAAATCCATATTAACCAGGATTAAATATTAATAATAATTATATAGAATTATGCGGGCACCTCTGAGCCTAATAATATTGCAATATTATGAAAAATAAAACCAACCACACAGTTTTGTTTCCGACGAGATAAGTTGTAACCCATCTCACTCTCACTAACTTATCAGGTCAACCTCTTCTCTGACCACCAACGACGAAATTAATAGGCGCGAAAAATAGAGGAGAATTTCATCGACTGTAGGGAATTTTGTGGGGTGTAGGTGCTGTGAGGATTTTGTGGGGAATCCATGATTTCTCATACTAAATAAAGTGGGTAGATGAAAAAATTATAAATTAATTTTTCTTAAAACGTCTTCTAGGTTTGCTAGACACTACCTCTTTTGACGTTCCACGCTTCTCTTTCTTTCTCGCACTCGCACAGTTTGCATTCCGTAATTCCGAAGTCGTACACAAGTGGCGGTATAACCGTAGAAAAATTTTGGGGAGATGAACATAAATTACTTTGTCCAACAACTAAAACGACCACTACGTTAAAAATTAGAGAAGTGGAGATCAAAAGAATAAAGGGAAAAGTAGAGAAGTGGGGATGTTGGAGGTGTCGTTTTAGTTGTTGGACAATCTATAAGATATAATTTCTAAGTTTGTAAAAAATATGATGTGTTTACCACAATCAAATGCTTCTTGCGAACGCGTATTTTCCTAAGACAATCTTGTAAAAACTGATTTGAGAAATAAATTAAAAACAACAAATGACTCATCTCTTTTGCATCTCAAATAGGGAATAACAGAATTGGGAAACTGTACCAATTTTAAACCTGTTTCTGGCATGCTACGCAAGATTTATTTTTTTACATAATATGTTAATTTTTTTATTTTATTTGAAAAAGCAATTTCTTTGTTCGTTTTAATTTCATTGCTTTGGAAGCAGTATACTCGTCTATAACGCATTTCACTCTATAAAGATTTCTCACTTTGTTTCATTGTATTTAGTTCGTCTTCATCGATAAGAATTTTTGCATTTTCTTCAAACAAAACGTTCAAATTTTTGAAATATAAAAACTTTATTACCAAGTGCCTCTGCATCTTCATTTTTTAACCAAAAAAGAGAAAGGGGATCGACTTTACCGTGGTGCTAATACGGCATCACATTGTTTATGATTTTCTGTTTTTTTTTTGCTTCTTGTATGTATTTATTTGCATACAACGTATGCGTTTTTTTCCAAAATCAGCAACAGTAACAAGAGTAAATTTTCCAAATTTTCATTATCTCTTTTAATTTGAACATAGCCACTGCATTATCTCCTTAGTTCTTGAGAAATTGATTAACTGTCAGTAGATAGAACGTCCATTAACTTTAAAGATTCAATAAGTAAAGGCAATGACGTTTAGAATAAAACTTCACAAGTTGATTTCTTGTACAATTGTCACAATCTAAACGTCATTGTCATTAGTTACAGAACCGTTAAAGTTAAAGATCGTTCTATCTACTGACAATAAGTAATGTATTTTGTAGGCATGTTATACGCTTGATTTCAAATAATAAATAGGCTTTTAATGTAAATAAATTTTAAGATTAGTTTACACTGCCTGTACATTAGTATTCAAATTTTAAATTAACTAAACTAAAATTGAATACAAAATATTATGTGACCAGCACATGACCTCTCGCCATCTTTGAATCAAAAAGTACTTATCGGATTGACTTAAAATTTTCAAAATTGACCATAAAAATTAGGTAGAATTTAAGAGGTTTGACTAAATGAGCCTATTCGCAATTGGCATTTTATTTAAAAAAGTAATAAAATAAAACGTTTTCGATATGTCATAAGAGTCAAGTGCTTGTTGTTTTTCTATACAAAAACGGCGTTTGATCGTGATCGTTATATTATATCTTTTATCTTCTTTCTGGTTTAAAATTAGTTCTCGAGTTGAATCAGGCTAAAAGACGGGCGGACGGACAAAACCGTGTTATAACAGTATTTTTCTTCGAAAACTCTAACAAAAACGTCAAACTTTTGCTTTGTTTTTCGATTGTTAGTGCTAAAAATATTTAAAAAAATTACAAAAACGCATTTCGTTGGGACAATTTCGGTCGACTCTTCAAATAGGCATCCCCTTCGGATTCGTGAAATTTATATTTGACAACACGTTTCGTGAAATAACTCATGCGATTACCGGTCGTCACGATACCACTCGTTGTATTATATAATGTAATTATGTCCTGTTCCTAGACTTGCTTAATAAGCGGAAATAATTAATAGGCGATAATCAGCTATTTAGATTTTTTCTAAGCAACCGTCAAATAATGAAATGAAACATTATAAATTTAATAGTATTACGAGTACATTTATGGTATTGTATATGATAACAAACTCCAACACTAGCGGATCCGTCTGTATAATATAAATTTGTGAAACACCTGTTGAAAAAAATTGGAATACTTTAGAAAGACATATTCTTTCTAAAAATATACTTTTATTAATATCTGACACGAGTTTACTACTTACGAACAATGCAAGGTTAATGTTTTAACAACATTGGGTAAGGTTAAAAACGTTTTACACATAATATTTTCCGTAAATTTGTTATTTCCATTTCAAATATAAAAATAGATCACGTTTAATTTGACTTTATTAAAAGGTAAATAGAGATTATTAAAAAAATATATGTTAATAAAGTAAGCTTTATTTGTTATGTGACTTTGCTTTAAATTATGTTAAATTAATATTTAATTAAACACATATGATGTCTGGAATTGGAAGGGATAATATTGCTATATCAGAAACTGCAACAGATACAGAAGCGGTTAAATGGAAAAAAAGTTTACTATTTTGAAGAGTATTATATTATTCAAAAAATATTTACAGGGACTTTCGCCTTCTCGAGTTATTTAACGAAAACTAAAAATGCTACTTTTGGTTTTTTAGGTAGAGAATTTTTATTTGAAAAAATATCAAAAAATGGAAAAAGAAAGTTTTATTGTATCTCAAATTTGTTCAAGACTACTAATAAATCTTCGCTACGACGTTTCGTGTCTTAACGGCCAACATCAAGTTATTTTTATAAATACGGACCTGACTTTTTATTGCAAAAATTGATAAACCGTAAAAATTCAAATTGAGTGATATATTACACTTGTTATTTTAACGACGTTTCATCTGAAATAAGCAACATCATCAGTGACAGTAATTTTTAATTACGGTCCTGTCGTCGTTATTTTGTAAATTCGTTTTCCTAGCGGATATTTACTATATTAATGTAGATAATGTAAAAGTTGTTAAGTACGTAATTTTGGGTTTATTTCTTTTATTAGAAATAAATATGCGTTTCAGTTCCGACAACAATAAACAAACCAAACACTACATGGGCTTAGTTTTTATATAAATATTTTAAATAAATATGTGTTGTACAATTATTTTATAATTTAAATTCTGTTCTATTTTATTACCTAATTAGTTTTAAAATTTTGTAAATTTATTTTTTAATTTACCTCATTTGTTAAAGCAAAATGACTGAATTATCGGTTATTATTGTGCTTTAAAAATTTAGTTATGACTTTTAATTTATTTAAACGAGTAGAAAAACATTCTAACATATTTTTTACATATTATATAGCTATAACTATTGGGAATTCGAGAAAGAGTATGATACAAAAGTTGTAGGGAATTTTATGCTCTACAACTTTGATCTAGAACATTTTGCACTAAAGCGCATTGTTTGTCTTTAAAATAAAAAATGACAACAAGCCTAAATGTGTATATTTTTCGCCCTCTTGACGAAACTATGGGGAATTCGACAAAAAGTTAAATACAAAAGTTGAAGGAAATTTGATGCTCTACAACCTTGCACTAGAAATTTTTGTATCAAAGTACACTGTTTGTTCTCAAAATTTGGAAAACTACGAAAAACCTACAGGCACATTTTTTGCGCGCCCCCTAGTGGCGCAACTATTAGAAATTCGGGAAAAAGTTTGATACAAAAATTGTAGGAAATTTTATGTTCTAAACATTTTGCACTAAAGTGTATTGTTTTTGTTTTTCCTTAAAATTTTAAAAAAAGGCAAAAAATCTTACAGGTATATTCAATCAATGTCGGTCTTAAGGACCTTCTGCTGTACCAATTTAAACCATACATCTCGAATTTGTTTTGCTCGTCCTTATGTAAACATTTACTGTTTATGTTGGATACACCTTCTCTCTCTAATGCTACATATACCCTGCCATATATCTGTGCCGGAAATTAATTTAGTCAGTTTGATTTTCTACTGACCAAGGTTTTGTCTTTTCTTAAGCTAGTTTTTCATAGAGATGAATTCTTGTGCGAACCAAAAAAACAACGATTTTTAATCTATTTCGTACCTAAACAGAAACTTATTTCTCCACGTTCATTAGTGAATGTAATAATTCAGAAATCATTTTAGAGTTTTCGAAGAAAAAAACTCTTATAAAAGATTTTGTTCGTCCGTCCGTCTGTTAGTCTGATTAAACTCGAGAACGGTGAGGGATGGAGAAAACGGACAACGCCAATCGATTCAGCATCATTAAAAATCCCAGAAATGATATTAATCTTTGACCTATTTTTACTTTCCCGCTATTTATACCACATTTACTGTAGTATATCCCTATATAGAAATTTATTTTCATAACTTTAAATTTTCGAAAACTCGAAATTACGGCAAAAATATTGTCGTTTTTCACTTGTTTAATAATGGAATGTAACAATTCTCACTCTTGAGTTAGAATATTTATTCTGATACACTTGCACCTTTTGTATTTTGCATGTATTTTAGTTCTATAACAAGGTACAAAATGAAGACACACCTGCACTAAAACTAAATCAAGAGCAAAAGAGACATTTGGGTATTTTTTCCCGTTGGAAATAATCAAATAATTTCATAATGAACTACTGTTGTTTATTACAATATCGCGACATTTTTTTAAAATGTTTAAATGTCAAATGGCGTTAAACTGATTATATCACTCATAACGTAATAATGTCCTATATTGTTACTTGGTTAATAATCGATAATCATTCACCATATACTGACTAATAACTGTTAATTACACTTGGTACTTTTAATGTTAAAAATTTAGTAGGTATGCTGTCATCTTTGTCATTGCTTTTGTACTGTAAATGTAAATTATTGAGTTGGCAAATTTTTAAAATGTCATTAATTCCTGATATAATCTATTGAATACAACTTGTGGTATCGTGTCTATCGATAATCCCATAAGTTATTTCACGAAACGAGTTGTCAAATTATAATTTCACTCGTCCTGCGGACTCGCGAAATTAATATTTGACACCACGTTTCGTGAAATAACTTATAGGATTATCGTTAGTCAAGATGCCACTCGTTGTATTATATATGATTATATCACTCTTACTGTCAGTAGATAGAACGTCCTTTAACTTTAAAGATTCAATAACTAAAGGCGATGACGTTTAGAATAAAATTTAACAAGTTGATTTCTTGTACAATTGTCACAATCTAAACGTCATTGTCGTTAGTTACAGAACCGTTAAAGTTAAAGGACGTTCTATCTACTGACAGTTAACGTAATAATGTAATATATTGTTACTTGATTAATAATCGATAATCATTCACCATATACTGACTAATAACTGATAATCACACTTGGTACTTTTAATGCTAAAAATCTAGTAGGTATCTTTGTCATTGCTTTTGTATTGTAAATGTAAATTATTGAGTTGTCAAATTGTTAAAATGTCATTAATTCGTGATATAATCTATTGAATACAACTCGTTGTATCGTGTCTATCGATAATCCCACTTATGGGATTATCGATAGTCAAGATGTCACTCGTTGTATTATATATGAAAACTGACATAAAATTTGATTTGATTAGTGAAGTTATTCAAGACTTTCTCTTTAGATGCAAATTGACAATAGTTTTATGGCTCTCTATCCTGTTCTGCGCAGAAAAAATAGACGGTGGGATTACTTAACATTAAACGGGAAATACTAAAAAATCAATTTTTACACCTAATTTATTAGAATACAAGCACATTTTCCTTGGGTAATTCTCTAACCGGCAACCACAAGTCACATGGTCACCTCTTATAGAACGGTTTTGTCTGGCTTGACTCAACTAGAGATAAGAACGGTGAGAGAAAGAGACAAACGGACAACGGCAATCGACAGCATCGTTAAAAACCCCTAAAATGATATTAATCTTTGACCTATTTTTACTTATCCGCTACATATACCATAGTATATAACCAATATAACCATACGTCATATACAATGGTATATAACGTATTCATACAGAAATTTGTTTTGTGACTTTAAATTTTTGAAAACTCGAGAAAATTAAGGCAAATATATCGCCGTTTTTCACTTGTTTATATTCATTTTGTTATCATCTTTATAAATTTTAATCCCTCGCCAATAAATTAGTTACAAAAAGTTTTATTCAACAACAATAATAATTAATTAACTTAATAATTAATAACCAGTGAGAAGGTATTATGAATGGCAAAAGTACGTAGAGTTTTATAGACATTATTTATGATGCTATGGAACTCATTCGCTATTGTACAATTAATTATGTCAATAATTTTCGTTTTGTCGGAATCCATACGCATACCATTTGTTACAGATTTTTCGATGTTAAGGCATTTCCTGTAATTGTTTATACCTAAATGAACCGAATTTTAAAACTCACGAAAGAAATTTTCGAAAAACACTCGATTTATAGGAATACTGTTTTTAGAGGTTATTTTAACCTAAACAGATTTTAGTCCTGTGTATTTCGTTTACATTAATACTTTCAGTCAAATTAATGTCTTAACGGGTAACGGATATGTTTATTATAGCGAATTCCATAAATAAAACTAGTTTTGCACTGATTTTGCACCAGTGTTGCATTGAAACCTAAAGAAGTTCATGCAAAATGTGCACTATTTCATTTCCAATGGAATACAAAATTTTAGGTTAGGTCGATTTATTTTCGTGCCAAAAGAATATAAGGTTGCAGTTAGTTTTTATTTACATTTTAGAAATGAATGACTCTTTACCAGGAATATAATACCAACTGAATAATCAAATCATTAACTTAACAGTACCACTTGATCATAGTGATGAAATATTTAAATTAAGCAAGTATGTAAATTTTTCGAATTATTGAAAACATTTTGATATCTGATTCTCCTCTACTTCATTACTTCGTATATCATTTCCTCATCACTACTTGAAAATGAAGTATAAAGCCACTAGCAATTTTGAACCTTTTGATAATCCCGCCATATTCACAATTGCTTAGCAGGACCTCATGGAGCCCATGCTGAAAATGTTGCACTGAGTTTGAATTCGACTGAACCAGTATTGGAAGCTGTTATAGTACGGACACTTCAATTATTATAGTACATTGGAGAAAAATATAGTAAAATAAAGAAGAAACAAGAAATATGTAACGACACCAACAATAACATATAACTGCATCAAAAATAACAAATACTAATTATCCTAATAAATCCATAAAAATCCTTAAAGAATTTTTAAAATTCTAAAAAATCCGTAAAAATTCTTAAAAATACTTAAATATCATTAAAAATCCTTAAAAATTCTAAAAGTCTTTAAAAATTATTAAAAATCTTTAAAAATCCCTTAAAATTCTTACAAAAATCTAAAAAATACTTTTAAATCCCTAAAAATCCTTAAAAAATCATTAGAACTCGCTAAAAACCCTTAAAAATACTTAAAAAGACTTAAAATCCTTAGTAATCCTTAAAAACTTAAAAAACTATTAAAAATCCCTTAAAATTCTTAAAAAAAATCTAAAAATCGTACGGAAATCTAAAAAATCCTTAAAAAGTTCTTAAAAACCCCCTAAAAACACTTAAAAAGACTTAAAATTATTTAATTTTTAAGGATCCTAAAATAATCCTTAAAAAAACATTAAAATCCCTAAAAATGGTTTAAAATTCTTAAAAACATCTAAGAATCCTTAAAAATCCTTAAAAATACCTAAAAATCCTTAAAAATCTTTAATAATCCTTCAAAATCCCTTACAATTCTTAAAAATCTTACGAATATCTAAAAAAAATACTTTAAAATCCTTAAAAAATCCCTAAAAAATCCTTAAAAAATTCTTATAAAATCCTTAGAACTCGCTAAAAACCCTTAAAAAGAATTAAAATTACTTAAAAATCATAAGCAATTCTTAAAGATCCTAAAATAATCCTTAAAAAACATTAAATTCCCAAAAATCCTTAAAAATCATTAAAAACACTTTAAAATCGTTAGAATCTTTAAAAATCTTTTAAAATATTTAAAAATTCTTAAGAATCCTTAAAAATACTTAAAAATTATTACAAATCTTTAAAGACCCCTTAAAACTCTCTAAAAACTCCCTAAAATACTTAAAATGACTTAAAAATCTTTAGCAATTCTTAAAGATCCTAAAATATTCCTTTATAGTTATTTAACGAACAAGATTATTAATAAAGGCGATTAACAATCGAGATAATTTAACGCGTGAGCAAAGCGAACGCGTTAATGTTCGAGATTGTTAATCGCCATTTTAATTGACGAGTTCGTTACAGAACTTTTCCGTCGACCGTACTTTTCAAAAATAAAGATATCTAATTTAAAACATATATAGAATTTTACGACATTATAACCATAAAATAAGTAATGACATACAATGACAGATATTACTTACACAGCTAGTTGATTTCAAATGTCACTGCTAATATAAATGTATAAGAGCGGTGTACATCATGATTTAAAAATTACACAGGTTAGACACTCAGACGTCCCAAATTCGTCCAAGTTTGCGCATGACGTCAGCTGGAGTCCAAACGAAATAATTTAACATTGGATTGCATAGGGTTATTGCGTCTTTCGGGTGGTTTTTATTTTTTTACGGCTATATATTTAAGAAAAATGTACTGTAAAGTATTGTACACTAAAAAGTGATAACTACTTTGATAAAGGTATAAACTTTTTTTACGATTCCGATGTGTTTTGTATTATAAAAACTATTTAATTGCTAGATGTAAAAACCAGAAAATGCCCAATTATGTTATGGCTAATTTTATCGTTAAACTAATTGTCAAATATGTAACAAATAAAATACTTTAGATTAACTTTAGTGATTTTATAAATGTTTAATCAAAAAATTATTTAAAAAAAGTGATTTCAAATAGCTTATATTATCAGTGAAACTTTTTGATGCACATTGTTATTGCAGGTTTATGTTACTTAGGTTTTCATATACCTATAATTTACACTCTAGAACGAATATGGCAAATGTACTTACGAGTATAACTTAGATTTACAGTCATACAAGTTGGTATGTAAAATAAATGTTATAAACTTTTTCATAAGTTGTGCAGTGCTTTATTGTCATTATTGAATAAAATGCTAACTAATAAATGAATACGTAACTACTTAAAACTATTACACAATACATCTTACAGAACTTTTTTTGTATTATTTAAAATAAAGTCTAAACATGTTAACATGTTTATTCATATAAAACTTACTGTTTTTGTAATAAAGGGCACTTCGAAAATCGAAAAAACTTTGTACTGTTTTTAGAGCGAGTATTACTTTTACACCAAAAATAGCGTAATACATTTTTAATCAGTTTATAGGTGAAATTAAATAAAAATATGTCAAAAAAGATAATAACCTCATATAATGACACATTAAAAATTTTTGATGGGCACCAGGTGACGTCACATATCCTGCGCAATGTCTAACCTGATATACTTCAACCATGGGTGTACATTGGGTTGCATATAATAAAATTGTTGATTTATAGAAAATCATTCATTAATAGGTGTCATTAATCAACGATTATGAGTGCGTTAAAATACATCATAAATGAACGGTCGACGGAAAAATCCTTAAAAAATTCTTAAAAATCCTTAAAAATCGTAGATACTTCGCCTGCGAAGGAATTGCTGACTGTAGCAAATTACAGTTGGGTGGATGACTGAAGCCTGTCCTAACAAATGCTCGTCATCATATTGCTTTTTTTTGCGTTTTTCTGCGATCAAAAATTACAATTTCAACTAATCCTTATCATTTTTGCTGCTGTTTTTTGTTATATTACTATTTTTTTTTAATTCTAAATTAAGTTTGCAATAAGTTAGTTTTGACTGGACGTTTCGTATTCGAAGAATTACATTTAATTTACTAAACTAAATTTTATAAATTATGCAGTATTTTTCAATTATATTTTGATTACATCATAATGAATGAATGAATATATTATAATAGGGGGTGTTGTAAGGGTTATTCCAGATTATTCAAATCTGTTTTTGAAATTTGTTAGTAATTGATCAGTATATTGCAAAAACCTTTGGTATATTGTTATGATTTGTGAAAATACAAAATTATAGTACAAAGTGAGTACTATATTTACTTTGAAATTTTATAGTACATAGAGTTGTAATTATCATACAAATACTATAATTATAGTACGGTTAGCAACGCTGTTCCCAATGGAATTCAAAATCCGCCACCAGTTTTCCCAATAGAATACGAATTATGCACTCAGTGCGCACCAATTTTACCAATGGAATTCGCGATTAGATTTCTAGTTGTAGTGGACGTTTCTCTGCTTATATATCTTCTTTTTAAACGAAAGATTATTGAATATTAAATTCAAAAATAATATTTTTTATTTAAAAAAAATTTAGACAGTATATAAAAATGTTTTAAAGACAAACAAGTTAATTTATTTATATTGTTTTCATGGTGTCTGGAAACACTTCGCATCTTCAAACTTCCACCAATCAATTGCTATTTAGCGTAACATAACTTAAATATCAAATGGACCATACTAGTTTTCATCAAAGCGAGAGCGGTACTATTTTTAAAAGTAAATAATAAATTCATATAAATTAAAGTGGAAATGGTTATTTATGCGGTTAAACAAATTGATAAAAAATATTATTTATTTGATAATCGACACGATTCGTTATGCAATAGAAATTATTTAGTATATAGACCACAGAATAGCAAAATTCAAGGTTATCATGATTTCTTTTTTTTATCAAAATTTTAAACAAGTTTTATAAAACACTCCTATTGATCTATAAAAACAATTATTTATAATAAATAATTTAATACCAGAAATATAAATCTGAACGTTATTTAAAATGTCAGTTTTATTTTATTGTGTTTTAATAACAACATAATGTAGCCGTCAAAATCATATTTTTATCTAATGTAGGATAAAAAGAATGTTAAATGAACAATATTTTGTCATTCTCCGATAAATAACTTTTCATTATTTTTTATTTCCACGTAATTCATACTTAAACTTAACGGCCACTTCTAATTCTGTAAATACTAGTTATGTAACTTCTAGTAAGATACTTCATTTTTATAAAACAAAGGTCATATAGTAGTAAATGAAACATTTTTTTCACTTAACTCATTTGAATATATTTCGTAAGCTTATTATATTATTTAATATTCAACATATCAGATTAAAATCTTTTATTCTCTTTTACCTTGAACTCATTAATATTCAATAATAAGTCTCACATATCATTACTTGTAATCATTACGCATCATTTGATTATCTTAATACGATGATTTGATGATTTGGCCTTGAGAGGCAATTGTTTAAAGTCATATTTTCTTGGAAATAAAAACAACATTTTAATTGTACTCTACTTCTGAGAAGAGTTTATTGTTTTGTCGAACAATCACCCGAGTGAAAAACTATGCAATTCTATACAGAAAAATTTATGTATCATACAATATGACGATGGTCGATGCACACATGGATCTTAAAAACGGTTAAATCAATATCATATACGGGCGCATAACAATTCGACCACAGATTTGGAAACGTGTTAGGCCCCATTCACACTACACGATTTCAACACGGCACGATTTTTAGTCGTGTTGCAGCCGTCCAGTGACACTGAAATCGTACGTTTAATTATCGTACGTCTGTCTCAGTGGTTCTCATTACTAAATGAGCGCTTTCACATTATACGTTTTTTAGTCATACGGTAGCTACTTTGGAATGTGCATATACAGGGTGGCCACTATTTAATTGATCATAAGAGATACAAAGTCGGCTAAATGGGATAAAATTTGCATATTGCAGAGACAATTTTAATGATTTTTTAAACTTGAAGTTATTCCGATTAGTTTCGAAGATAATCGACATATTCCGAAATTCCCCAATTTTTTCTTTTCAATCTGGCATCGTTGTTAAGAGAGATATCGAAAAAATGTTTTAATGAAATTTCTTGTATTAAAGAATTGTTATAAAATTCTAATATTCAATATGTACTACAACGTTTCGTATTCTCGGAACCATCATCAACTTCTTTATTTGAATACGGACCTGCATACCGCGAATAGTTCATTTAAATCAGCTTTTTATTCTAAATTGAACCATGTAATACACATAGTAGTTTATCCTTGTTTTGGATAGATTGTGGCCCAAAACAAGTACCTAGTTATTCCCAGTAATTTTTTGAGTACGGACCTGTACCGCATTTTTTTGTTAACCTTAGGAGTCAGAATCAGTATTTGTAGTTCTAAGAAACAATAGACGTGAAATGTACCTAATTTATTATTTACAGAAAAATCCATTACATAGTTAAACTAAAAATATTATTATTAAATTAAACATAGATTAAATTATACTTTTAAATTTTAATTAAAACAACTATTACTGTCTTCATTCTTCATAATGGCCTCTAAACCTGAATTTGAAACTAAAGAAATTGTTCAAAGTGTCCTCCATGTTCCCTTATGCACAAATCTACCCTTGTGGACATTTGTCTTGTATTCGCAGTTATCATTTCGACCGTAATTCATTAATGTTATTAGGGATGCCTTTATAGTAAACTTGAGTTTTAAGATATCCCCATACGAAATAGTAAAGTGGATTCAAACATGGTGACCTAAGTGGCCATCGGACCGGTCCATATGTGCCAATCCACCTTCTGTTAAATGTTCTATTTAGGAACCCTCTAACTCCAATAGCATTATGTGGTCCGCAACCATTCTGCATAAAATATCTTATAGCTCCTCTTTCATTTAAATTTAAATTGTCCAACATGTTTTCCAGTAAATCTACACAAATATTTTGATTTAAATTTCCGTCAATAAAAATAGGATCAATAATTTGATTATTAATGATACCACACCACAAATTTAAAGAAAATCTGACTTGAGGTCTTACTTCCTGCACTAAATGTGGATTTTATACTGCATAAAAATGTTTGTTTTTTCTGTTGAAAACTCCAACGTTAGTGAACGTTGATTCGTCGCTCCAAAAGAATTTTTCGTTGAAAGAATTATCAACATTTAATTGACGCTTATACCAGCGACAAAATTGTAATCTTCCATCATAATCACCGGGATGTAAATTTTGTATTTTTTGGTACTTGAATTCATGATATTTATACCGCTTCAGAATTTTTTTTTACATTGGACGCACTAGTACCACATTCTCTGCTGATTGCTTTTGAAGACGTTTCTGGATTTATATTGACCTGAGCCAACATAATAATATCGTTGACTTGGTTGTGCTTCAAATATTTTCCCCTTTGTTTATTAACGTTTCCGTTTAAATACATATTTAGTGAAACTTTGTAAAAAGTGTGTCTTCTTTGAGGATATAATTCTAGATGTTTATTGGCAGCATGTGCACTACTTCTATTTGATTTGATGTATGCATCGTGCATATCTTTTCTTTCATTTCTATAGTACCGAACCATATTTAAATTTAAATTCACTTAGGAAAAAAGATATTTAAAGGTTATAAATAAGTCAAAATGTGACACAGGACCTCGTAGTTTGACGTGTCATTTCAAACTAATAAATCTGACATGCCAGGCTGACTAGATCATAGAATGAAATAATTGCTAAATTAAACATCAAGCTATAGTAGAATTTAAAAATATTTGCCACATTTTTATAGTTTAAAATTTAAATCATTGTGACATTTTAGATTTTGTCTATGATATTTAGTAGACAATAAAATGCAAGACATTTAAATAAAAAAAAAACAATAATGTGGTGCAGATCCGTACTCAAAAAAATACTGGGAATAAAAAGGTACTTGTTTTGGGCCACAATCTATCCAAAACAAGGATAAACCACTATGTGTATTACATGGTTAAATTCAGAATAAAAAGACGATTTAAATGAACTATTCGCGGTATGCAGGTAAGTATTCAAATAAAGAAGTTGATGATGGTTCCGAGAATACGAAACGTTGTAGTACATATTCAATACCAGCATTTTATAACAAATCTTTAATACAACAAATTTCATTAAAACATTTTTTCGATATCACTCTTAACAACGATGCCAGATTGAAAAGAAAAAATTGGGGTATTTCGGAATATGTCGATTATCTTCGAAACTAATCGGAATAACTCCAAGTTTAAAAAGCATCAAAATCGTCTCTCAAATACGCAACTTTTATCTAATTTAACCGACTTTGTATCTCTTGTGGTTTCTTAGATAGCTATACTGCTCAATTAAATAGTGGCCACCCTGTGTAGTACTTCTTATAGATTTGTTTTATTGCTTTTTGATATTTTTGGTTTGTTATTGTTTAAATGGAAGAAATTGACGTGGGACCAAACTTTAGATATTTATACAAATAGCGAATCGCGACACGGAATGCTTGGATGGAAGTTTATTTGGCACTGAAATCAGATTTTGATGAGATTAGTGATACAGAGAAAAATGTATATGGATTAATATGAAAAATTCAACTTCAGCTCATTTTCCCAAAAATCAACTAACGGCAAAATATCGTACGTCAAAAAATCATATGTGAAACCACAATTCATACGTGAAAGGAGCGTTTATCCGGACAGGTCAATGCGACCACGAATTTAAAACCGAAGGATTAAAGCCGATTAAATATTATGGCAGATAATGAGTTATACAGACAGTTATTATAGATTTTATTCAAAACATTTAATAATATATTGTAATAAGAAATTCCTGTCTGAATAGTGAATTCCCTTTTCTAACCTGTAGAGCGATTCTCAAATGGGTTGGGTTCAAAGGCCTTAAAAAAAATGAAATATATAATATTAAAAAAAATTAAACAAACAACAATTTTCTTTTTAATTTCCTTCTTCTTTATGCTATTTCTTCAGCTTTCTTAATATATTTCTTTTATCTCCTCATTTCACTTCTGCTCTTTACCTCTCTCTATCTCTCCTAATTTTTAAACTGTATCTATTTGTAGTTCTTTTAAATTCGCCTCCTGTCAGCTTCTTATGATTAAACGTTTTAAATGAAATAATAGTGCTTACTTTTTTTATAAATTGTTTTATTCCTTCTCTTAGTCAATCAATATCTTATCATGTACCTTACAAATTCCATTTTTAATTACAATCCTTTTTTTTACAAAATTTTATATTAATTTTTTATTGACATTTTTTTTTTATCTGACAATCAATAATCCATAGAGAAATAATTTTCGTTGATTTCTTTAAAGGGATAGGAGAAGGTATAATACATTCCATGTGAGACGGACCTGTTTCATTATTACCGGATTTTATTAAAATATTACTTATAATATTAATTTTTGGTAAAATTTGAGCATTTTGGCAAACTAAAGGGTTAGTTACCGTACATTCCTGGTGAATATTGATAGAAGGCACAGCAAACTTGGTAAGTCTTTTTTTGGTGCTATCACAAAAATCCGAATTTTGGAAATGTTCGACACATAAATATACACGTTTGCTTGTAATGTTCAAATTTAAAATTTCAAACCATCGTTTGCGTCGTTCCAAATTAAGAGGAAATGCAAAAAATTGAATGTTTTCAAATTCCTTTTTCATCAAATGGGAATAAAATACGTTGTTACAAAAGGGGGCACAACATTTCATTTTTATTCTTCCCGGCTTTAATTTTATGGAATCCATATTTTTAACGTCAAGAAAAATGGCTGTAAAAAGAAGTAACATTTTTAGTAAAATTTATGTATACAAAAGATGATGATCCTTACTTGGAGTTGATTTATTACATAAACAATTCGCCTATTGTCAATACGGATAAAAAATTAGTTTTTATTGATGGAATAATAATTAACAGCAATACTAGAATATTTTAAATTTACAAAAATTCTAATTTCAAAAGATAATTTGACATTTGACATTAGACATGGCCCGCTATTGGCTCGAAGCAATATCGTTCGTAGTTTAGCTTATGGCCACCATGCGCGATGCGCAACGAGTGCCTAATTTGGTCACGGAACGTGATGATAGTTATTTGTATTTGAACTTTCACTCTGCTTATTATTTCTCTATGCAATAATCATCATTCAATTTTTTTTTAACCCAAAAAAAATTTACCTACTATTTTTTTTTTAAAAAACTATAATTTTTTTCTTTGACCCCAACCCAATGACAATTCATTTCACCTGATTGGCAATGTCATCCAACCTGTCACAGGAATTTCAAACTTCAAATAGCTTAAGCCCTATTCATATTACCAAGATTAATTTGTAGTTTATATCATTTAGTAAAATTTCTTTTTAATTTACATTTTTCTTTTTTAATGTTAAAAATAAAGGAATACTGTTAATTTTACTTGCAATTACTATTCTTTTTTTTAACTCAACCAACCTTTACTTACTATATATAATATTTTATAACAAATCATACAAATTTCCTAACACTTACTCAAAATTACCGGGTATATCAAATTTCATAACAATATAAAAATGAAAATAATTTACATAGTTAGAAATTAGAAGAAACAGCTTTTACAAATGTATAACGTGATGTTAAATGATTGTTGTATTCAAAATTCTGGAATCCGATACGGTAAAATATCTTGGCATAAAAGTTGATCGTCATATGCGATGGGACCAACAAGCAAAAGAAGTTACAAGAAAAATCAGAGGACATTTAACTAGGTTTAGATACCTTCGAGATTTTCTTGGAATAAATAATCTAAAAATATTATATTTTTCCTTGGTAGAATCACTTCTATCTTATGGACTGTTGGGATGAGGAGGTGTAAATGACTGTTACTTAAATCAACTACACACTTTACAGAAATGGATTTTAAAAATAATATATAATAAGAAAAGATCATACCCTTCAAATTCCTTATATAAAGAACTTGGAGTGCTGGATGTCTGGCAATTATTTTGAAAAAAAAATATTGTTAAATATTTACAGTGGCAAAATAATCTTAGAAAAAAATGCACCATCATACAAACCGACACAAATGAGAAATATTATTTCCCCGTATAGTGAGAAAAATATTGGTAAAAGGCAAGTAGATTATTTAGCCCCGCTAATATTCACACTTATTCCTGAACAGCTGACATATCAAAAACGTTATTTTTCATATAAGAAAGAATTAAAAAAGTGGATATTAAACACAGATAGGCAGTTATTCTCCGACTTGGTAAATCAAAAACTTTGTTAAAATAAAAAAAAACTATTTAATATAAGCAGATAAAACAAATAATAAAAATTATAGCTCAATTATGACTTAAGACTTTTCCCGAATTTGTAAACTTTTACCTGACTGTGGCTATCTAAAAATCGATTAAGTAATTTTTTTTAAGCACATATACAATTGGCTTACGCTACTTCTGTGTTTCTTTGTTTATTTGCAAATATTTATTTATTTTATTCACCTATTTATATTTTAAATGTATTCTAACTAATGCAATTTGAATTTTATGTGAATTATTATACAGTGTGTCTACTTAAGTTGGAACCACAAGGGGAAACGTTTTTATTATCAATTTTATGCAAAAAAGTTATTCTTCATAAAAAGTTGTGCACAGTCTAAAACCTGAAATGCAATCATCAGATATCAATTATTTTAGTCGTATACAAGGTGTGTTAAATAATATGATTTATGAATGTGAAATGTGCAAGTAAACTACACTTATTTTTCTCAATATCGAAAATTGTTATCAGGAAATTTTGATCATAATTTAAAAATACCTTCAGATATGCAGTCATTTCAATTTGCATTAAAAAATAAGAATTTTTATTTTTTTAAAATTTTTCTCTACAATAATATATTTTAGTTTTATTTTAGAGCGATATTTGATGACCATATGTTACTTAGATAGACGGGGCTAAATTTTTAATAACCAGGTTTCAATTATATATAATAGTTTTTGAAATTGTCAAAAATAAAGGTTTGAAACCATGCACAACTATTTTCATAAAACCGATAATAACAAAGATTCCCATATGGTTCCCACTTAAGTAGACACACTGTATATAGTGTTGTATACATAGTCAATTTTCTGTTTAATGCTTTTTCTTTTGAGGTGATGAACATTTGCACTTTTTATTTTTATATAAATTTCTGATTGAAAATCTATTAAAACGGTTGTAAATTGAAATATATTTGGATCAGAATTATAAAACTCGGCATTGAATCGTGCATGAAAAGGTTCACGTGCATTAGTTGTGCGTTGAGGAAAATAATTATCAGAAGCCCAAATACTTGCTGAGAACACAATGATTTTTTAAATAATTTCCGATAACCGATCGTTTATCTTTATACTCCGCATGAAGTCCCAATGTTTGAATTTTTTTAAACCAATTTTGGCACAAGTAGAACCTACAACCGCCAATTATTGTTAATGGCCATGTAAAACGACAAGATTAGAATGGCTAATTCAAAATCTATAACAATCTCTTTTGGGCTAAAATATATGTCAAATTGTTTACATTTAGATTGTAGTATTCTAAAAAGACTTACATATGTTTCTGTTTTTTTATTAGGTAACAAACAAAACATAAGCGTAATATAATGTCCATTTTTGAAACCATTTGAAAAAAAAACTAGAACAAAATTGAAATGTACCGTCCATATATAATGTTCCCGTGGGTTTCAAAAAATATAATTTTGTGAAACAGGAAAACACGATATTATTTGTTTCATCAATTGCCAATACAAAATCTTCTTTTCTATCCGTGATTAGGCCTAATGATTTAATTGCAACAATAACTTTTCCTCGAGCCCTCGGAATATTTGGCATTTTTTTACGCCTTGCCAAGTATATAGATTTTCTCAAAAATAAATAGAGTGTTTTTGAAACTATACATTCCAACCATTCATTACCATACATGTTTCATCCTTATAGGAATCATCAGTGGTACTTTGTTAGAATCCATAGTTTCAAAAACATACTCTGTATACCCCAAGTATTTCTATGTAAAGTTCATTCAGAAATATATTAAAACGACTTTACAATCTATGGTTGATAAAACCCAGTAATCAAACTAAGTTCTATTGTTAGGGGATTATTCGTAAATGGTCAATTCAGAACCGGCTCGCATTTTCTAATCTGTCGTAAACAGCGTATTGCAATTTTCTTAGAATGCAGTTAAGTAATAGTAATTATTTTCTTTTATATTTTCTGTGAATGTGACAAGGTGAATAAGATTTTTAAATATGTGGCGACCTTGGGATGAAACACATGCTGAATTCTGTTTAAATGAAACTGAAAAATGTAAAACAAGAGCACCTGCAAAAAAAGGGAAACGAATCACGATACTTCATGCTGGTTCTGAAAATGGATGGCTGAACACCTCTGTGCTTCAACTAATTGATAGTGAAGTTAAAAAAATTGATGCAAATAGTTGGAAAAATTCTGTAACTCATGTTCTCAAAGTGGAGGACTCCTTCCTATACATATATAGACAATATTTATAAAAAAAAGTTATTATTAATTTAGATAACGAGAGTGATAGTGATACTGAGCTTATAGACATTTAAGATTATTAGTCACTTAATTAAAGATAGTTTTTATTAATTTTTAGTTATTACTTTTTCTATTTTTAAATAAACAAATTAAATAAACCTAAAATCGTTTTTTTATTTCACCACTACAAAAAAGACGGATCTGCACAGACCACCAACCGATTTTACGACAGATTATTATAGACAATCCGCTTAAGCTCCTCAAGTTATTCTACTATATCTTTGAATAAACTATACTATCAAAATGATAGATAGTCACATCTATCGTATGGTTAATGGGTACCAACAGGGCAAGCCGTTTAACAGTATAAAATGCTGTAAACCTGACTATCCAAGTACAACTTGGTTGCCGGCAGGTGGAGGAATCCATCAGCCATCATAATGCCTTAGGAGGAGCGTGATCATTTTGATAGTACATAGAAATACTTGGGGTATACAGAGTAGGTTTTTGGAACCATGCATTCTGACAAAGTACCACTGGTAATTCCAATAAGGATGAAACATGTATGGTAATGGCCGGAATGTATAGTTTCAAAAATTTACTCTATTTGTTTTTGATATTATTGCGGGGTGCCCGCTCCCCTAAAGGCATTATGATGGCCCAAGTAGCAATTTTCAGTCCTGATAGTCGGCGTTACTGAAAACTGCACTTCATATAACGTTGCTTTGAGTGCAAAATCCAGTTATATTGGCAACTACCTCCTCTGTCGACAAAAATACGATGTAACAACGTTGTGTTTTATCTCGTTATGCCGACCAACTATTTCATTGCCTTCCACCAACTGTCCATTATTTGGATTTATTTCGCAACGTTTATAGAACGTTGGAATGTTACTGGTTTTTGCCTATTGGTTTCCCGGTCGGTGTTCTAGACGGGTGGCGCAACAGTAGAATTTGCTTATACGTATTAGACCCTGTCGACAACTTCAGAGCTAAAATGACGTAAACACAAAACAATAACAAACCCACTAACCATACTTTTCGAAAGACTATTTTCCGTTTCGTTCTGGGTGAATTTACACGTTGTGATAAAAGGAAAAAAGATTTTAAATACTCTACAACCTTCTACCGAAGAAGGAAACAATGACGACTACAGTAGAGTCTGATCAACATGGTGAAACAATCGAAGAAGACGTGTAGATTCTGAGCAAGGTGAACATTGTACGCGAAAAACCATTGAAGAGGACGATGTATGTTTGTGATGCTAAAGCTAAACTATAAATGTATGTATTTCTAGCAATCCGTATATAGTTTGCAAACAGAATAGTAACCTATAATGTTTTATAACATTATATTCCGTTTCTTTCTGTGTCAATTTGTACGTTGTGATGAAAAGTAAAGATTTTAAATAATCTACAACTTTCTACCGATGAAGGAAACAATTACGACTACAGTTAGAGTCTGAACAACATGGTGAAACAATTGAAGAAGACGTAGATTCTGAACATGGTGAACCTAGTACGGGAAAAACCATCGAAGAGGATGATGTATGTTTGTGATGCTAAAGAAACACTATTAATTTATATATTTCTAGCAATCCGTAGTTTGCAAAATACAATAGTTATCTATACTGGTTTATAACATAATCTACAATTATAACAGTTTACAAAATGTTGTTTTTATTGTTCCAAAGGTAGGTAAGGTAAGTCTGAGATCTTGGAGAACAGTTATTCTGACCCAGACAGTGAAGCAGAGGGTACTGCCAACATTAATGTTGAAAAAAATATGGTCATAATTGTCTCCCGTTAGTAATCCCTATTTTTTACATCCACGAAACGACGCCATGTTGCTCATATTTTGTGAAGCCAGACGATTTGTAAACAAAACAAAAAAATACATTTTAAAGCGTTGGTATTGAATAAAAATACAATAAAATAGGTTTTAATAATCAAATAACTGATGTAGTTCTCAATTAAAAACATTTTGAGCATATTAAATAAAATTTACATTTTCAGAAAAAACATTTTTTTCACTAAAAAGCGTTATATCAAGGGCGCGCTAGTTTTTTTGTAATAATTAGGTACATGTTTGACAGTAAACCAAGATGCGTTTGAAAAAATGAATCCGGGAAGTGCCAAAAAATGCATATATAATTGTTTTAATTATTCACACTGAATACCATTGTAATATAACAAAATAGGTTATAGTTTTATATTTTCACAATAATCCGACTACAGGTAAAGAAGTAGGTAAAAATTCTACACCATATTACTTTCGGCCATGAGGTGGCGTATATCACGTTTTTTAGTTGGCTACAACAATGTTTTAACATCGTAATTCTTTCAGACTCCAGTCCATTGCAACGTCAAGACAACCCAAAAATCATCCACCAAAATGGTGCAAAAGACGGTCGGCACGTAGTTGTAACATCGTTGTGGCCTAACGTTGGCACGCGGTATACAACGTAATAACGTCGACAAATTGCTACTTGGCTGATGGGTTCCTCCACCTGCCGATAACCAAGTTGTACTTGAATAGTCGCGTTTACAGGATTTTATCCTGTTGAACGGCTTGCCCGGTTGGTATCCATCAACCATACGATAGATGTCGTGATTATCTATCATTTTGATAGTATATAGAAATACTTGGAGTATTCAGAGTAGGTTTTTGGAACTATACATTCTGACAAAGTACCACTGATGAGTCCTATAAGAATGAAACAAGTATGGTAATGGTCGCAATGTATAGTTTCAAAACTTTACTCTTTTCGTTTTTGGTATTATTGCGACGTGCCCGCTCCCCCTAAGGCATTATGATGGCTGATGGGTTCCTCCACCTGCCGATAACCAACTTGTACTTGAATAGCCTCGATTACAGGATTGTATCTTGTTAAATGGCATGCCCGGTTGGTACCCATCAACCATACGATAGATGTCGAGACTATATATCATTTTGATATATAGATTTTCTAGCATTGTTCAAGTCTGCTACGGTTAAAAATTCTTTAAACTTACTTTGTTTTATTTCACATACATTTTCAACTGCTTTCCTTTTCACTTAGTACTTAAAGACTGCCTGGCAATATTTGAAAATTGTCCATGATTGTGCGCACCATTTGTTTTCGTGATTGAATTTTCATCAGACACAGTTGGATATAATTTTGCAGAACACGAACGAATGTAACACCTACAACGAATGAAACCATTTGCACTTGTATGTGCTTTTGAATATTTAAAAAGCTCACTTAACAACATTTCATTGCCTTTTTTATTTAATATAGTTTGTACCATTTCACTAATGGTAACAAAAATAGTATTATTACAACCCAACTTTCTAATATACAAGCGAAACTGATTCGAAATAACATTTATTTATATTAACTACCCCCAACCCTCAAATAACGTTCAGAATCAAAAATTTAAAATCAAGAATAAAGTACCCTTATTTTGCATAGAAAACTAAATAAAAAAAAACAAATTTCACTTCTCAATGCAATTCAAAACTTTGAACTGATTCATTCAATGAATAAAGGAAAATAAATTACAAATTTCAACAAAGAACAAAGTACAAATAAGTAAATAAATAAATATAGGATTAAAAAAAAAAACAAAAAAACAACTTTTACTACTCTAAACAAACCGACATTAAAAAGCATTATAAACATCGTGAAAATTGCATTTATTTGGAAAAAAATCCGTTCATATCAAAATTATAGCGTCTAGCGCAAACTTTATAACTTTCCGGGTAGTTATTGAGCAGGTGTTAAACTAGTGCCTGTTTCGCAACTTTCCGGCATTTAAAGTAAGTAAAGAAGGAAAATAAACTTGACTTCTCAATGCAAACCGACACTATATTATATCAATAAAGGAAAATAAATTACGAATTTCAAAGAACACAAAGAACGAAGTAGAAATAAATTTGCGAAAAAATAAAAAAATTATTACTCTAAGCAAATTAACATTATAAGTATAAATAAATAAAATAAAACTCCAAGTCATGTACCACATAAGTTATTATTAACAAAATTAGGGAACGGCAACTAGTTTCGGCTTACAAGCCATCTTCAGGCTTAAAAGAAATACTTTACGATGACATGGGTTACAATAATAGAAAAAACAAAGCGTTTACCATAATTTGGTTGAAAACATGGTGAAAAATATTCACCTCCTTCCCCCTTGTACAATTCCATCATCTGTCCCTTCTTGATAAATTTTCCTTAGCTTAACTTAACAATCCTACTTTGTTGGTTTGATAATTCTCCCCTTCATTCCTTATTAGTTTATATTCTTTTTTCGGTGTTGTTTATTTATTTCTTTCATAACCTTTTAACACACAGCATACGACATTTGTATCATTTGTCTTTCACTTGTCATTTGTCATGTCATTGTCTTTCATTTTCTTCTTTTCCTCAATGCCTATACCTGCATCAGTTTTCTGACATCTCTTAATTTTTAGTTCACAATACCAATTCACAATTTGTAAACATTTTTGAATGTTTTTTAACGGCTATTGTACTGTTTACTTTACTTTGGGTCATAATTTTAGTGGATTATTGTATTTCTCTCCTTACCCCTTAAGTCATTTCCTATCTGTCAAATGTCATTCCTCCATTTAGCGGCGATGTTTCAGCCTTACTTATGGTGGCGGTTCTCCGAGATTGGAGATTCCTATTTTTCATATAAAATCACCTAATCCATTTTCATATTAATTTTTATTTACTTTCATGTCCCACACTCAACCTTTTTCTCCCTTTATTCCCCATATGTAACTCCTTCCCTATCATCCAAAACCAACTCCTTTAATTTTAACCCAATTTTTAACATTATGTTATAATATTTTTCACCATGTTTTCAACCAATTTATGGTAAATCTTGTACTGCATTGTCGAATAGAACGTGTTACAATGGTCAATTACTTGATAACCCCATTGACATACTCAATTGTTTCGCTGAATTCTTCGCACAGTCTTATTCTACCACCTTGCAGACGGATAGTTTCTGTGACGTCTCAAATGTACAAAATCTAAATATATCAGTTTTTCACGAAAAGGAGGTTTTATTAGCACTTAAAAAAGTTAAAAATAAAATGACAACAGGCCCTGATCTCGTTCCAGCTTTTTTATTAAAAGACTGTGCAACAATTCTTGCGTCACCCCTAACCACACTGCTTAAATACTCCACTATACCTGCAATTTGGAAAACGTCTAATGTTACTCCAGTCTTTAAAAAAGGAGATAAATCGGACATATGCAACTTTCGCCCAATTTCAATATTGTGCAACTTTAGCAAAGTATTCGAAACATTACTTTATAATCGAATGTACACTTATGTTAGTAACGTCATTACATGTAATCAACATGGGTTTATGAAAGGACGCTCGACTGTCACAAACCTAGTCAACATAACTCAATTCCTGGCTGAATGTATCGAGGATCGGGCACAGTGTGACGTAGTGTACACGGACTTTTCTAAGGCATTCGACCAACTTGACCATGGAATTCTTCTATCTAAGCTAGGCCGGCTGGGTTTGTCAAATTCACTAATCAGTCTTCTTTCCTCTTATCTCAGTAATAGGAAACAGTGTGTAGTTTTTAACGGCTTCAAGTCGCTCGAGTACTTGGCTACTTCTGCTGTTCCGCAGGGCAGCAACCTGGGCCCTCTACTATTTAACATCTTTATCAACGATATCGTTAATACACTGGACGTAAATTTCCTTTTATATGCGGATGACCTGAAGATTTACTGTCAAGTTAATAGTATTTCCGAATGTGAAAGACTTTCTCAAAATTTGGAACGTGTTGAAATTTGGTGTCTAAATAATAACCTATCTCTTAATGCAAGTAAATGTAAAGTAATGTCGTACACACTAAAGACTGATTGTATTAATTTTGAGTATAAATTTAATAATTATGTCCTTGAGCGACCTTCCACTTTTACCGACCTGGGTGTTACGTTTGATAGAAAGCTTTCCTTTATTGCTCACATCGACACTGTTTATTCTGCTGCCAACAAGATGTATGGATTTATAGCGCAGAACTATCGAGATTTTGCACATCCGGAAACAATGAAAACATTATATTATGCATATGTTAGGTCAAAAACTGAGTATGCGGATATAATTTGGAGCCCATTTTATGATACTCATATTCAAAAATTGGAATCAATACAAAGGCGGTTTATAAAACTCCTGTCATTTAGAATAGACCATGTTTATCCATCAATTTCTATCAGCAACACTGAACTTCTTTTCCGACTCAAAGTAAATAGATTAAGCCACCGGAGAGACTGTCATTCAGTAATCTTTTTACACAAAATCATCAGTAACAAACTTAACGATCCAAATTTTCTGCAGAAACTAGATTTTATTGTTCCAAGAATAACATTCAGAACATGTCAAACCTTTTACCTTCCCACTCCCCGAACTAATATTTTAAAATTTTCTCCCTTGCATAAAATGTGCTCTAAGTGTAACACAGTGAATTACCAGCTTGACATCTTTAATACTAGTATTTCGGCCATAAAGACGTACTTCTTGGGAACCTAATTTTATTTCTTTTTTTTTTGTATTTTTTTTAATCTGTTAATGTGTACTCTGATAATATGTATGTATTTCTGTATGTATTTTATACTGTTCATAGATCTGTTCTATAGTTGGCTGCAAACCTCTTTGAACAGTAAATAAATAAAGAATAAACGCTTTGTTTTTTCTATTATTGTAACCTACGTCAACGTAATGTATTTATTTTAGGCCTCAAGATGGCTTGTAAGCCGAAACTAGTTGCCGTTCCCTAATTTTGTCAATAATAATTTATATGGTACATGACTTAGAGTTTTATTTCATTTATTTATACCTATAATCCTTAATTTGATAGAGTAGTAATTTTTTTATTTTATCGTATTTCGAGATAATAAGCTGAGAATAATCTTCTCTGCCGTGGTTTATATACTATTTTTTACAATAATATAAGATTTTAACCCGTTTTAACCAACTTCACACTTCTTGTCTACGAAGCAGCATACACATATATAAGAATTGATTATTTTGACTAAAAAAAGGACTTTCTAGGAAATTACAGAAATAGTATTAAATATTACCATATTTCTTATTGTCTGTGAGCTAGTAATCAAAACAGGTTTTTACTGTAATCCTGATTTCATTATTGAAAACTTGATTAGATAAGATTAATAAGAATAAAAATATATTTTTACAACTTGAATCGTCAGGTTCATTATCGTTTAAGCAAATATTTTTATTGAAGTAAAAAATGAAAAATAATGATAAATCTAATGAAACAATGACATAGACATACCATTATTTGTCAACCTAATGTGCAATGTGAAATTTGTCAATAGTGTAGGCTGAGTTATAATTATTAATTTGTTAATAGTAACACTTATCGTTTTTGAATTTCTATTGCACATTAAGCAAATTATTCAATCCAAATTGTTAAAACTATAATCAATTTCCTTTTATTTGTTTCCAAAAATACATTAATGTCAGTATGTCTATATACAGGATGTCCCAAATAAGAGTGATCGATTTAAATGCACATGCAGAGCTTATGGATTTTCACTAATTGGTGTCGTTTACCAAAAAGGTTTTTATGAAGTTTGTTTATATTTTTTCCCATCAATTTAGGGTGTTTTACTAATTTTGGTCAATATAAATTAAAAAAATATGTATTATTTTAAATGGAACACCCTGTATATTTGGATGGCATTTAAAAGAGCGATTCATCTTCTTTTCAAAAATGTACCTAAGTTTGACATCTTTTGCTTACCTAACAACAAAGACATTCGAGATTTTAAGAAACACTGCATTTTTTCTTATCAAACAAGGACATTAAATAAAAATTAACACAAGTACTAAAAAATAACATTAGGGACATTATCGAAAACATTCCGTTAGACATATTACAAAAATCGTTTGAAAATTTAAAATTTAGTTTGCATGCATATGTGCATTGAAGAGGTATTTATTGTAACTTTTACATTCTTTACATTAATTGCATTATTATTTTTAATAAATTGTTGTTATGTTTTGTTGCGGAATGAATTCTTTGTCAGATTTGTTAATTTTTATTTACTGTTAGTTTTTCCATAAGGAAAAATGCGGTGTTTCGCGAAATCTCGAATATCTTTGATGCCATCAAAATTTACAGGGTGTTCCGTTTAAAATAATACATATTTTTTTAATTTATTTTGACCAAAATAATAATTTATTTTGACCAAAATTAGTCAAAATCTCAGAAATAATATTAAATAATAATGGGAAAAAATGTAAACAAGCTTCATAAAATAGTTATTTTTGCAACAAGTGTGTAAAATGATACTTTTTTCACGAATGTGAATGTTGTCGCACGAGCCAAAGGCGAGTGCGACAATCATATTTTTAATTTTTTTTTACATAAATTAGAATCGAAAAAATTTGAAAAAAAATGGGGAAAAAAATAAAAAATAAACAAAAACTTTGGAAAAAATTGAAAAAGAAATTAAAAAATATTGGGAAAAAAATAAAAAATAAAATCGTAAAATCTACTTGTTAAAACTGCAACCTAAATTCCATTTTTGGAATGGTTTCTTGGGTGAAAGTCCAACTTTGAATTTGGAAGCGACAAAAAAAATCCTTCAAAAATGCTTTATCGCTAGCTTTGATGATCAAATGAAAAGGAAACCACACGGGGTCAAATTAAATACATTACGGCTGTAAGAATTTTTACCTCTCGCCCTTCAGATAAGAGAGGTATAGGAATCATGCTAAAAATTGGGTAGTGAGTTTTCAATGGATAAACACGTTTTAGGGTCCCTAGAATACGATTTTAATATTTTCGCGATGATGTCTGTGTGTGTGTGTGTGTGTTAGGATGGATGTTGTAGTAACGATAACTCAAAAACTACTGAATGAAAAAATTTGAAATTTTGCATACACGATTCTTATACCCTAGATTAGGCCTGATTAGATTTTGGTGTCAATCGGACAACCGGAAGAGGCACTTGCTATGGGTGATGACGCCATTATTATACAAAACGGCAATAAAGTTTTACACATATATTTTGTATACCCTATAGTTTATTTTCATCCCATTAAAATTTTAGAAACTTTTGCCATTGTTGCCAGATTTACAAAAAAGTAAATTTTTTTCATACTTTTTTGTGCCACCGTGTAAATTTTTGATTCAAACATGGCGAGAGGTCATGTGGTGGCCACATCAGATTTTTACTTTGGTGATATTTCAGTACCTTTCCAGAATATCATAAGACATTTTGCTGACATTTAAGGCGGCGTTAGCAAATGGATAAGCATATGGAAATTTTTGAACATATAAGACGCACTATCCAGGCAATAAATATATGCGGATTTGGTTTTATAATGTTCTAATGGTATGAAATCAGTTCCTGAATATATTAAAAAGTGAAAAACATTAAGAAAATGGAAACAACAATGGAATTGTGAAAATTTAGCCTAAAAAAAGGCATCGCTATAAAAACGTCACCAAAAACACATCAGAGCCCTGTTATTCTGGCAATTTTACAGTTCACGTACTTTTTATAGATGGCGCCGCCAGCAAAATAATTATTTTGGGTTATACAATTCATGTCTACGTAATGCAATGTTGCCGTCATATTTTTAAGTAGAAGAAAAAAGGAAATTCGATATTTTAATAGAAAATTTATGTCTTAATTTGTTCCAACATTTTTAAAATGCTGCTAAAATTACTATTTTAGTATTATACTTAATGAAAACTAGGTTTCTTTTAGAATTAAAATTATGGTGACTAGATTGCAAAGTTCGAAATTCGGGAAGCTGTTTTTATTTTTTTTTTACAAAAATTAGAATCGAAAAAATTTGAAAAAAAAATGGAAAAAAAAATAAAAAGTAAACTTTGGAAAAAATTGAGAAAGAAATTAGAAAATATTGGGAAAAAATAAAAAATAAAATCGTAAAATATGGAAAAAAAGAAGAAACCACCAAATTGAAAAAAAAACGCCAAACAAAACGCTAAAAATTGCAAAAAAAAAATGAAAATAAAATAAAAGCCTCAAGAAATCGAAAAGTTTAACGAAAATCATACAAAAAAAAAAAACAACATCATAACAATGACAAAAAAAAGAGAAATAATTAAAAGAATCGAAAAAATCTGAAACAAAATCACAAAAAATCGGAAAAAACAATAATAAAAAAATAATAAAAACAAAAAACTTTGAAAAAAAGAAAAAATTGAGAGAGAAGTATTGGGAAAAAATGAAAAATTAAATTGTAAAATACGGAATAAACGCAAGAAACCGAAAAATATCACAAAAAAACACAAAGAAATCGCAAATTATCATAAAAAATCAAAGGAATAAAAAAAAATTAGAAAACGATAAAAATCAGAAAACTTCGCAAAAACTAAAGAACAACCAAGAAAACCGGAAACAACTATAACCATAAAAAAATGAAAACATTCACAAAAATTGATATAAATTGCAAAAACTCGGAAAGAAATCCCAAAAAAGTCGCAAATAATTGCAATAATCAGAAGAATAAGAAGATATAGGAAAATAATTAAAAAACAAAAGAAAAAAAATAGAAAAAGAAAAACACAACAATGATGAAATATTAGAAAAAATCGAAAAAATCACAAAAAAAAGAGAAAACAAAAAACACCAAAAAAGTAGAAAAAACCACAAAAAAAAATAACAGAAAAAGACAAAAAATCAGAAAAAGGAGAAAAAACTAGAACAAATAAAAAAACCTCTCTATAAAATGATATAAAAAAAACCAAATAAGAAAAAAATCATACTGTAGAAAAATACAGAGAGTAAGAGGAAGAGAGGGATGGAAAATACAGGTTGGTTCCATTTAAAATATGGGCAGATCTGTTTATTAAGGCAACCTGTATAGATCAAAATAATAATTTAAAATTGTATGTGCAGTAAACATTTTTTACACAATCTTACCTAGCAGAAATTGAAACTTGACATTTTTTTACTTTTAGTAACATAAACAACATAAAATAAAACTTCCACCGAGGGCCAATTTCTTAACATTGTGTGCGGGGTTCTTTGTTTTGTCATCGACCAAAGTTGGGTATAAATCTATTTAGCTATGAAACATTTATACTCGGTATACCACCATAATAACAATAAAATAATTTTTTTGCAAAAAAAATATTAAAAATAGCGTCCCGAATTTCGAACTTTAAAATCTGGTCACTTAATTAAAAAAAGAAAAAATTGAAAAATTGGGAAAGTAAATAATTAAATTTAAAACAAAATATTAATTTTATTTTTTTGATCTTTTTATTTTTATCCTTTTTGGAGATTAGTTCTGAAATAATCATTTACTGATAAAATTTTTGTAACTATATAACTTATAAGTAAAGACTTCTGGTATATACTGAAAAAATCATTATAATATAAATCAAACCGAGGTTATTTATTTTTAAAAAGAAATTTAAAAAAAATTTGTTTACTATACAAATCAGGTATAGATTTAGATAAAAATATTGAAAAAAAATATTAAAAGATACCTAACATTTACGCAAGTTTATTCTATCGGATTATAAGGTCAGTAGTTTTTGGCCAGACGAGTTTAATGGTATCATAGAAATCTTCTATTTAGGTACCTGATGCTACTAAAATCTCAAATTCACCCAAAATTAAAACCCGGCGATCCTAACATCTGGTAACTAAGCAAGAATTAGTGGAGGATAATAAACATTTAAATTTTTAAGCAGAAAGTACATCTAATCGCCATCTGTCGAACATTTGGTTAATTAATAGTTTGTGTTATGAAAATCATGGGGTGCTAATTCCGTCTTAATGAAAATAGGAATTTCATCAGATTTTGGAATCGAAGAGCTAATATCTATTTTTCCAGAATCAATTTGTAAAGTATTAGCTGAATCAGCACGTTAATTAACAGATATTGAATATATTACCGTTAGTCCATTTGACCATGCGAAACAGCGCTTGTCATTAATTCTATTTAGCCCGTTGAGCAGCCATTTTTTCAGTACTGCAATAATAAATTGTTTATGTTTTATAGTAGTGATGTATCAGGAAATTTATTTTTATTCTCCCTTGCATTCTTATTAATTACAAACTGAAAAACAACAGCTCCAAATATCATAACATTCATTTGATATATGTCTGGCTTCATTTCTTCATTTCATCACTCGCTACAAGAAACATATCATCTTCATTTCTTATTTATAGATATTTGATAAAACATATCTTGGACATCTCTAAAAACCTAAAACGCAGAGATCAAAGAATTAACAAAATCTGGATTTTGCAACAAAAAATCTTTAAAACCAACTCCAGAAGACTTATCAGCGAATCTTAATCCTGGTTTGTTGACATTTCAGATAGGAAAGTGAGGTAAATACCAGATTTAATCTTTAGTAATAGTGATCGAAAATGTAAGTTATCACTCGAGACTTGTAAAAAGAAGAACATAAATTACTAATAAAGAATTTTTTTTTAATTAGTTTTTACAAAATGTTAGTTTTTGCGAAAATACCTACGAAAAGTATTTTAACTCTCTACTAAAATATTTGGCACGCCTATCAACAATATTTTATGCCCTTAATAACTTCTCATACATAAATATAATTAGAATAGTATTTTACTTATACCAATTCCATTAAGTTTGTTTGAACAAATCCAGACCTGATTTTTTTACGCTGAAACGTGGTAAAATATCAAAATTCGAATATTAATTTATTTTTCTTAGGGAGTGGATTAATATCGGCGAGTTGCGTGAAACGTGATTCGCTTAAATAATAAGTTTGAACAAATTTAAACATGAGCTCCAGGGTGGGGATTAATCGAAGAAGTGAAGATTCCTTTGGAAAATAGCTGATTGATTTAATGACTTGTATGTCATCTCCATTGGGAGGATTCTAACCCAGTTTTCCTACCGCTACGAAAGAGATTGGCGCCTGTTTTCGAATTTTTAATTTGGCGTGTTTGGACGTCCATATTTTGTAGAACGACTTTTGTCGGATTTAAACTTGGAATCGACCCTATGTGTGTCATCTTGGTCTCACTGCCGCAAACCAGTTTTATGGATTTTGTGTTGATTTTATTCGCTCCAGGATTGATAAGTTCTAACCCTTTTTGTTAAAAAGGTACGATTTTTTTTGGTTACATACCGGCTTTTTTTTCAATTTTTTGAACATTTGTACAATGACATAGCCTATTTTAAATTCAATTTAATAGTTCGGGTAATGATTTCACTTTTTTTTATAGGTTATTTTTTTATTTCACATTTGTTTGGTTAATCTTAATTGGAGATTTTATTTAAATATAAGTGGTAGGCTAGAGAAGGCCTCCAGTTAGGAGTGTTTTTTTACAAGAGATAGTTCTTGTGGGTTATTTTAGGTTTTTTTATTTTAGGGTTCCAGTGCCCAGTTAGAAGGCAATTATTCTAGTGCCAGCTAGTTACCAGAGGCTTTTTTTGCGAGGTACCGATCTCATACCGTTGAATACTCCGCGGTATATCTGCTATCCTTTTCAATTCTCATTTTATTTCGATTTTTGCAAGAATTCGTGAAAACTCAGCGGTTCAAGAAAACGGTATTGCTGACTGATTTATTTGTTTACATTTCAATTTTTCTTGAATAAAAACATGGAATTTTTAACATAAGCCGCGCAAACAATGTGCTACGATCTCATTATGTTAGATTTGTACTTATTTTGATGAGTTTGTAAAGTTTTTCTTTAATAATGATACACATGAAGATGGAAATAACCTGACTACTGCTGGAACATCTTTTCCTTTATAATTTATAAAAATTCCAACACATTCAGTTTTACTGATTTTTCTTACAATAAACGTAAAAGTTTAAATCAATAATATCTATCGTATGAGGTTTAAGCGCTAACCAATGTTGAAAGATTGTCAATTTGCAATCAAACCGTCAGCGAACCGAACTTCATAACACGGTTAGAGATTTGGCGAACCGTTAGGCTGTGACAAAAATTCAGTACCGTTTTTACGCGAAAATGGAACGGTTAGGTAAAACAGCCGACCGAAGCTTCAACGGTACCTCGCAAAAAAAAAGCCTCAGATGCTCTAGTGTCCGGTTAGTTGCAGACTATTCTAGTATCCATCATCTAGGTATGAGTAAACTCTAGGGTCCAGTTATATGGCAATTATTCTAGTGTCCAGTTAGATGGCAATTATTCTAGTGTCCAGTTAGATGGCAATTATTCTAGTATCTAGTTATTTAGATATCCGGCTAGTATCAAGCTATCCTAGAAACAGGCTTGACAGTGGTGTACAGCTAAGTGGCACGAAATATTCTACTGTTTTATTTTTATCTACATGCAAGATTTCTTATACTTTAAGGGGTTGCGCATAAATTAACGTGGAGGGTTTGTTTAACCTTTTTGAATCAATTAACCAAAGTTTTTTTATAGTTTAAGCATTGATATAGCAGATTAATGTAACCTTTTGATTTACATTTAGTTCTAAAGCGGAAATTATTTAGTCTTTGTTAAAACCTGTTACGCTCTTCTAAAGGGGGCTAACATCAGATATTTTTATTAGTCGTTTTTGGTACCAAAATCGCCCATATTAATCCTTTTCGGCTAATAACAAATTTAATCTCCGCTGAAAGTGCGCTATTAAGCAGAATACTTACGTAACATTTAATTATTTTTTTATAATATTCTGATTTTGTGCGCTACAATTTTTTTATTATCATTTTGTGGTATTCCTAAGTGGTGTGTGGAATTGCTCACCTCCAAATTAATCTTATGTGTATTGGAATGTATTATCTTTGATTTACCCAGTTTAGCCGTTTAAGAGGTAAATCACAATTGGAATCTAGAGACAGATGCAACGGTTTGGCGCCCACTTTATTTTCGATTATTTGTTTGACCCACTCCCATCTCCATTACAGAGTGATACCGAAGGTTTAACGGTTGAGATCGACAACCCATATACTGTAACTCCGGGTTTGGAGGTTACATATATTTCCAAAGATACATGCTTCGAAAAATCACCTGCTCTATTGACCAGGTTACCTACAATACTTTACAATAGATTTTAAGTAAATATGTAGCCGTAAAAAGATGAAAACCACCCGAAAGACACAATAGCCCTATGCAATCCAATGTAAATTCTTTCGTTTTGACTCCAGCTGACGTCATGCACAAACTTGGACGAATTTGGGACGTCTGAGTGTCTAACCTTTGATCATGGCAAAATATGTGTTATACCGCTTTTGAAGGGGCTTTTATTTTTCATTCTAACAATGTATATTTTTAAATATTTACGGTCTACAGAATTGTGAAAAGTAATAAATTAATCAATGAATTCAATTTATTTACGTAAATATTCACAGAAATTTTATATAAATTTTTATTGTGTTTAATTATAACCTTTAATCTTGAAATTGTTAGTCCCAGTGTCATTGCCAAATAGTTTTTCTTTCTAATTTTATTTCCGTGAGTGCTACGTCATTAAAGTATGACGACATATTCAACGTGTAGTTTTTTGGCTAAAATTAAATATGTACTAGAAATTTCAGACAAGTATAGCCGCCAGCGTCAATTTTTAGAAATTTATGATTTGGCTTACTAGACTCAGCGGTTTTTCCCAACTTGAAGTACTTTTACTTTGCGATTATACAGTGCGTCCGGATAAGTATTCTAACGAGTTAAAATAATAAAATAGTTTCTAATTAAATAATAATTGAGCAATTGAAAATATGTGTCACTAAATTAATCATTTAATGAAATTATTTTTAATGCTTTCCAAAAAAACACACTTATAAATAGCTGGAAAGTATTATGTAATCTACAATAGTTTGAGAAATATGTATTATATATATTGTCTCTCTATTATCATTAATGTCTTCTAACGTATTTACTATATAATTTATTTATTTCTTATTATATGTGACTAAATTTGTAGGTCAAACCAATCACTTAATAGTTGTAAATGTTTCGAAAAGTAAAATTAATTTGTTATCGGTAAAAAATAAGTTAAGTATAAAATGATGAACTATGAACCTATTGGGAAAGGTATTGTAATAATTGCTTAGACCAATTTTACAAATGGTATAAAAAAAAATCTATTATAAATTATTAAATATGTATTGATTGTACTGATACAGAGTGATTATAAAAGCACTCAATGGTTATTACATAATTTGAAAAATAATGGACGATCATAAAATTTTTAAACAATCAGATAGGAAAAGCAATAACTGTTTGAACTTAATAAAGAAGAATAACTGAGTTTTATTATTCCAAGATACTAACTTCACACGAAGTTCTACATTACGTATGAAACACAATATAAAGGTCATAAATTGAACCACATATTCTGGTGTCAAAAATAACTCGATTGAACATAACATGTCCTAATGCAACATAAAAAAATTTACGGCCTTTGGAAAGTACAAAATGAAAATGAATTTTTTCTAATATTTCGTGAACTGTTGAAAATTTTATAATGAAAATGGATACATCTTATCATAAGAGCATCTGTTTGTACACCATAAAACTTTTAGGAGGGTTTTGAACCCCTAAAACTTTTCTATGCATTAGAATTAAATTAGTATTGTGACAGAATTGGTTTCATACATCATTTTTGATTATTTTTGCCTCACTTTTTCGAAAAGCCAGTTTTATCGAGATGTGACCTATTTTTCATTATCCTTCAAAAAATTTGAGTAACAAAAAGTAAGTTAAAATAAATCCTTTTGGTTTTCAGAATTTCTTCAAATAAGTAATGAAATAAAATAATTTAATGGTATTTATTAAACAAATAAAAGGATAATTCTTATAATTTATAACTATTCATATAAAACACGATAGGTAGTAACATAAATATTTATTGGTGATTTAAATATGCAACGCACGTGTTCCGGAAAGTTTTCAAAATTATCAACCGACTCATTTAAGTAACATCTGTTGGTATTTAGTTAATCAAAGCATTTAGATATAGCTACAATCATTGTATAAAGAATATGTACTCTTTATACAATGCTACCAAAGCCAATTATTTTAATAATGAATAAAACAACTCCAAGTCATACCACAATAAAATTCTTTAATAAGACATAAAGTCAAAGGGGCGACATGTTTCGGCCTACAAGACCATCATTAGGCTGATTACAAATTTGATCCAAACAATAGAATTTAAAATTTAGGTATGAAAAATAAAACTAATAACATTATAAAATAAAAAAAACGAAACTTAAAATTAATTAAATAAATCCATTTTAAGTTTCATTTTTTAATATTTTGTGATTTTATTAGTTTAATTTTTTCATACCTAAATTTTAAATTCTATTGTTTGGATCCAATTTGTTATCAGCCTGATGATGTTCTTGTAGACCGAAACATGTCGTCCTTTTGACTTTATGTCTTTTATTAACGAATTTTATTGTGGTATAACTTTGGAGTTGTTTTATTCATTATTGAATACTCTACCACATTTGAGTATGGATACTATTTTGGCGAATAATGAAAAGGTTAGTAAATATAATTTGTAAGAAAAATAGTTATTATAACGGAAAAAGAAAATTTGTTTTGTCAACCTCAAAAATTTGTGCTATACTCCTTTTCCTTTATATCTTACAGTAATAGAATGTTAGGAATGTATAACATAGTTGCCACATTATCCAGTATTTGAAAGAAGAATTCGTTTCATCAAACAAAATTATTCAAATCAAATCTTTAAAATACATAATTATTGTTTAATATTATAACATATCATATTTAAGATAATTTGTCTCATAATAATAATTTACAATACTTAAATTTTAGGGACCTTATTTAAATGGTTCTTTTTAGAAAGGCTCCAATATGAAACAGTTATATTTACGTAATTTACTACACAACGGCAACACTGTTATGTCGTTCAACAGATTGCAAAGGCGTTGCCATGTGTTTTAAATTTTATGTTCTCTCTCATTTTTTATTATGCAATAAAAAGAGTGCACTTGATTTGTTCTTCGTCCGGAAAAGGCAACGTCGCTTATATGTTAAACGATCAGTGCTTAGTTAGAAGTGCCTTTGAGTTCATGTGCGGTACGTATTGGCGGGAACGGGAATATGTAGTAATTTATTTTATTTAATATTTTTCTTTGCTGGACTTCTGTAAAAATGAATCAGCAGTTACCCAGCTGTAGCAACATTTCTGCCAAAATGCATCATTATTCTGAAGCGGAATTGAACTTAATAAAAAACGTATACGACGGTGTTCGAGAATTTTTTTTTAGGTTATTCAGTAGATCAGGCGGTAAAATTTTGTGGGAAATTAACGAAAGCTTCAGAAAGCACAATTTATCGGGCATTAAAAAAAAATAGTGTGAAAAATGAGGGACCATTTAATAAGAAATTAGAAAAACGTGGACGGAAAATTATAATTTTAGAAGATTACGTTAAACAAGCGATTCGACAAACAATTCATTCTTTTTTTTTCGTAATGAAATCTCCACTATAAATAAAATCAGTGCTGAGCTACAGAGCGATAAGATTTTGCCAAAAATATCGAATAGTCTTAACACGTACACTGCGTGAAATGAATTTTCGTTACTGCAAAAGGAATCGTAACAGTTGCCCTAGTAGAAAAAGAGGAAATTGTTGTATGGCGCAGAAAATATTTAAAGGAAATTCGCAGATGTCGTAATGAGGGGAAAAAATTTATTATTTGGATGAAACTTGGGTTAATGAAGGGTACATTATTACAAAAGTTTGGCAGGATTTAGAAATTAAAAATCATAGAGATGCTTTCTTACAAGGGCTCTCTACGGGATTGAAATCACCTTCTGGTAAAGGGCGTCGCTTAATAATTACGCATATTGGCAGTGATACGGGGTTTGTTGAAGGTGGGCTTAACGTTTTTGAATCACGAAAGACCGATGATTATCATGAAGACATGGATGCCAATGTATTTGAAACATGGTTTCAGTCTACACTTTCGCGTTTAGAACCGGGTTCAGTCATTGTTTTGGATAACGCTTCATACCATACTCGTCGAGTAGAAAAACTTCCCACAACTGCGTGGAGAAAAGCTGACATATTCGCTTGGTTAAAACGAAAAATATACCTTGTACCGACAATATGTTGAAAGTAGAATTATTAAGTATTGCCCGGCAGCAAAAAGAAAAATACATTACATTGGTCGTAGATGAACTTGCTAAAGAACGAGGTTTCAATGTATTAAGACTCCCACCTTATCACTGCGAATTAAATCCGATTGAGTTAATATGGGCCCAGGTAAAAGGCGATGTCGCACGTAAAAATTCTACTTTTAAATTGGCAGATATAAAAATACTTTTAAACAACGCAGTAAGTGCTGTTACAGCTGCTAATTGGTCTAAATGTATTGGTCACGTGATAAAAGAAGAAGATAAAGTTTGGGAATTAGATCCAAGAATTGAAATGTTGATAGAACCTGTTATTATCAACTTTAATAATTCTGAAGATTCAAGTTTAGAGCTAACTTCTGAAGATGACTTCTTTGATATATGCAGTGAAAAACAACCCAACAATTATTTTACGATGACTTGTTTTTTTACTTTATTTTATTTATTAATAGTACGATTTGTACTTTACTTTTACAACGACTTATATAACTTACAGATCACTCTATAGTTATAATAAAATATTGCGGGGTCATATGGCTACTGGCGAACCAACCCTTAACAAAATGGTAACGCGCCGCGGTAATACCTCAAAGGTGGTGTGGAAATCTACCAACACTTACTGATCTCACTTTAATTAAAGAATAAAAAAAAATGCATTAAATTAAAATGTAAAGTTATCGTATACCTACGTAAAACAATAAAATTGCACGCCACTGGAAAAATTTCCTCTTTCCCCTTAACCACCGAAAATCTCTACCGCTTTGGAGCAATGACAGATGTCAACATTCCTTTCACATTCCTTAAGACATTCCATTACTGTCAGTTATTAAGGAAAAGGGGTATAACCGCATGTGGTTAAAAATTTTGAACATAATTTTTCTTTCATCAATGCGAAAATTCACCATATTCATTTTATCATATGAATAGTGGCCCCTCCTTTTCTCATCAAGTTTTATAACCCTTTTTGACGAAGTCTTGAAGATGGCAATACAGCCGAAAGCGCTCGACTAATTTTAACTTATTAAAATTTACAGACTTGAAAATACAAATTTTCTTTTTCCTTCAGAATCAACCAGTGTGTACACACCTATTTGATTTTAATTTTAAAATAGTTATTGCTGGTTAGGGGAGATTTACATTTTACAAAAAAAATGAATTACTTTAATATGAAAGCATAGGAGGGCACCAGTATTTTATTTCTTCGACTTTTAACACGGATATTCAGACTTAAAAAACCAAGATTTAATGAAGTATAAGTCAGAAACATACAGACAAGGAAAGAATGAGATATAACTGCTACAACCTTCAGTTTCCTTCCCTACATTCCTTCAGTCGCATGCAGTATTGAATCTCGAAGTAAACAACAGCGAGAGTGAGATAACAAGCTACGAGTAAACTGTGCATATAGTAGTTTATCGATGGAGGGGTAATCAGTCGGGGCAAAATTATGGGCTAATAGTACTAATACACTTCGTTTATACTTACACATAAATATGGGTCACTGAAGATTTCCCGACACCCTAATCCAAACGTCTGCCCCCTATTCCAAGAGGACACGGATCTCCTACCAGAAGACATCCTCCATAGCCCCTATCCATCCCCCTATCCACCACCCAATCCTAAATCCTTTCACTCCTGATGACATCTACTCGGCATGTCTTCAGAGAAAAAACTGCAACAGGTCCTGATCAAATCAAAAGACAAGACCTAAAAAACCTACCTGCATTCATTCTCCCCATCTTCATAAACTCCTGCCTTCAGAACTCTCACTTTCCAACTTGCTGGAAATCCGCCCACACCATCCTTATCCCCAAACCCCAACATCCCCTAACTCCTACAGGCCTATTTACTTGACGAATGTTCTGGGTAAGCTCTTTGAAACACTACCCAAAGAGCGTATCTGGAACTTTCTGGATGACAGGGGAACGATCCCCCAATTCCAACATGGATATTAGGCTGATCACTTCACCCAAGAAGTGAGACTCCACATCCTAGCAGCCAAATCACACAACATTGGCAGTCCTGTTTGATGTTCAGAAGGCTTATTCGCAACCTTTCCGACATTAATCTCCCTATCCCATTCATCAAACTTATCTACTCCTACCTTCAAAACAGATCCATCCGTGTCAAAGTGGGATACTCCCTCTCCGATTTCTTCGCTTCCCTAGCAGGAGTCCCCAAAGGCTTCGTCCTAGCGCCAGTCCTCTATGTAATTTACACCCATGATATCCCCCAACCTTTTTTACCTAGCCAAGATGTCCAAATCTACGCTGACGATACATAAATCTCAGCCTCCGCTCTTTCTACCAGAGATCTTAATACCAAAACCCAACAAATCCTTAATCGATTCGCCCGATGGTGTAGCAACTGGAGGGTTACCCTGAATCCCCAAAAGACCCAAAATCTAGACAGGAGACGGACCTCCCTCCTCAGTGACTCAGTGGACGATTTGGCAGGTGTAACCCAAGGACATTGCCACAATACACACGCCCAAGAATTCCAAAGATCAAATGGACAGTTGACAGGAACAGACGAACAATCCCCCGGAAACCAAAGCAGAAATTCACCCAACCCAACCTCAGAATCCTTAGCAAAGCAAGAGAAGATATAGATCCCCAGACGAGCTCCTAGGTCTATTGGAGGATGCTCCTATAAGCATTAGATGAGCTCGACCGACCACCACCGATGCTGAAGAACTATCTACCGCTCAGAGCCTCCCAACCTGGGAGGCTCGTAAGTATCAATAATCATTAACACCAAAAATATCTTAAGTTAATAAATACTTTCAATTTCAGATCAACAACTCACAATCTATCCCTGAAAAGGAGAATCTTTCTTCTAAAGCAGGCAATCACGAAACACAACCAAAAAGGACAAATTACTGAAAAGGGTTTAGCAGGTATGCACCTGACTCTGCTTGCAGAGCAATAAGGGGAGATTTCGGCACTACCTCACGCATAGAACCAAGCTTGAGGTGTCTTTAAAACTCAGAACTATAGTTGTAATACAAAAAAAAAGAAAAAAAAATCCCGACAGCACATTGCCCTACAATCTACCTGCCAGACAGGAACATTTGCCTGGCAACCCAATTGCACGACAAGTACATTTTCCTGACGCCCCGGTTACCCGACAACCCAATGACATTTTACGTTTTAAAATTATTTTTTAAATAAAAATATCCACATCAAGATTACTTATCTCTAAAATCTATTAACTCCTTCACTATGCCAATCATATGTTTATTTTATTGACCCTTTCATTCCATAAATTGACCGATTAAGTCAAATTAATTATTTGTGATTATAATTTTAATAGAGTTAGATTGGTATTGTTTTGTTTTTCAAAATTTAGCTTTATTTTATTGTCACTTTTAATATTAAATCATTTTAAATGGGCGGATGTTGGGCAACTGTATTTGTCGGGCAATCGATCCAAACCCCTCAAATTTGGTGAGAATCCATGACGTCATCTTGTACTTTTATCTTAAGTTAACAGTTTTCTAAATTGTGTCTACAGATTTGATACATTTTACACGAAGAAAAAGAAAGTTATAGAAGTATTTTAATATCGCCATTGATTTTAAGAGTAAATTTACACCCCCAGATTTTTAAATCGACTATGCGAAGGACGTTACACGTCCTATTTTTAGATAAAATTAATCAATATATCTTTTTCAAAAACACTCGAGTTACAGATATGCCACCTACCATGTATATAAAGATAAAATTTATCAGAAATAGATCTTTAATGCTTTGTTGACACGGTATGTATGGATATAAGTAAAGCTGCGTGTCATCTACATAAAAATTAGACCACAAATATTTCTTGTTTTTTAGAAATTCATGGGTATTTTTTCAAGAAATTTATGTGTATTAATAAAAAACAAAACTGATTGTATTCTATTCAAAAAAACTTATAAATCAAAGTATTTCTCAAAAAGCCTACATCAATGTTTATTTAATATGTTTTATAAATAATGTTCAAATTAATTTTGAATCTTTTATTTACTGCGTTTGGTTTTTAATTTCAAGTATACATGACATGAATTTATCCCGTTTATTAACGAAACCGCTACTACTAAAAATCGTAATTTATAAATGGGTAATGGAGTGCTTTCTACTTCCCCAAGCAAACAGAAAACCGAGATATCGATGGAAATGAATTTGAGGTATCCCAAGTAGATTTAAACCATTTCCAGAGGAAGGTCTGTCTGTGTGTCTGTGTGTAATCTTCAACAATAAGCCGATCCGTTTGACCAATCAAGCTGAAATTTGGTCTGAAGGATGTTGTAGTATTTTCTAAATTTATAAAAATCTCAAATTCCGGACTATAAAAACTAAGAGATGCTGTCTGTCAGGCATGTCAATAAAAAAATAATAATAATCTGACAAGATAATTAATTTTCCAATAAAATACAGTGCCTTAAAAAGGCTTTGTTTTCGCAAAATTATAACTTTTCTCGACGGTTTCAACCACCCACAACACGATTCGATGAAAAAAATTTTATGTTCGTTGGTCTGGATGGATGGATGGATGTAGTTAGAAAATTCAATTTAAATAGTAATAATAAAATGAGGGTGGAAGAGTAATCAAGATATAATATAAAATTTGTTATTAATTATGCTTAATTTGTAATGTTTATTAGTTTTTAATTTAGTTGAACTCACCGCAAAATGAGATTTGTTGAATTATATTGAAAATTTCACACCTAAAATTTTCGACCAATTAAAAGCCTGTATTTTATATCGTTACCGTAACAACTAAAGAAATTCCTTGGGGTATAGGAGCATGAAATTACACTGAAAATTTTTTGGCGTTTATAGTAAAATGAGATTTACATTTACCATCAAAAACCATCATTGTCCTAGTATTTTTTTAAATATTTCGGTGTGAAATTTTCTTACCGAATCCCCCACGTGCTTGAATTAATAATTGTCTCGTACATGAATTTTTAAAGAAAATTCTTGTACTCAAAAAATTTCCGGCAATCATTCATGCCCTAGGGAGATTATAAGTGATAATTCAAATGCTAAAAGATTTATCATTATCACATAATCCTTTAAGTATTACGAATTTTACTAAGCAATAAAATTTTTATTACTATGTTAATCTACCCGTACTAATTATTATTTTGGCAGAACCCTCATTATTCTAAAAATATTTTGTACGAAACTAGAGTTAGATCTAATAATATTTAATCAATTTCTATTTATAACCTTAAATAACCTTGCTTGGAAAAACTAAATCAATTATTGATCAAAATTTCCCACGGCATTCGGTAATCAACCATTCTATTCGATACATAACAATGCATCTTACGATAATAGAAATATGGTTTGTTTGGTATAAAAAAAATCAAATTTGTTTTAATAATTATCGCCTTTCACTGATAAAGTTAAATTTATTACCAGAACATGTTATTAATTTTCTTTATTAAAACTAAAAAAACCAATATATCTATATTATTTATTAAAAGGAATACACGAATTTATAATAAAAGTTAGAAACCCATTAAATTATGTGTCCTTCAATTAAAGCCAAAAAATTTGAACATTTTTTTATTTATAAACATATTTTTATTCTACTGCATCTGGCGAAAATTGCAGAGTTGCCAAGTTTATTTTAAAATCCTGAATTTAATATTTGACAATTGAAAAAATCATGGCTTTGATTGTTAACTTGTCAGTAATGTCACATGTCGGCTCTATGGAGAAAGACTGGTTCCCTCGTTTGAAGTCAACTAGTTAGTGGGATGCTTTTCGCGTACCCTCAATTGGACGACTGAAATCCAAAAAATCGTAGACAGAGTTAGGAAATTGACCTCCATCCTTACAGCACTCTGTGGGCCACTCGGGAGATGGAATTCCCATACTCTAATCCACACTTACAAAACTTACATTCGTCTCATTCTCGATTACAGAACTCTCACCCTCCCACCCCACCACCAACACGCCATTGCTTCCATTGAACGAAGAATACTCCAAAAAACACAATATATGGAAAGGTAATACCCTTCCAGACTAATCTATAATAATACTAACAGAGTTGTGCAGTTATTGCGGATATTTCTGAATAGTCTTTATTTCGATAGCTCAGTGACTATTCAAAAATCCGTAGAAATACTAATTGCGGACCAAAGTAGAAGCACAATTAGCTACTATGTGTGAAGGACCAGATTCCACATGGAATCAACAGAAATAACTTTGGACACTTTCGTTGAACTTTTAAACTTATTTATTGATACAACAAAAACATGTAATCAACATCGAAACAATACAGTATTCACAACTTTTTATACACTAAACAAATACACTTTTGCTGTATGTTGAAAAAATTCTCTACTGATTGAAATTTGAAAGTTTTAAGTAATTAAAAAATATTGATGTTATCGCGTGAACGTCTGATCTGTGAATCCCCGTTTGTTTGTCTCGGAAGTACCAATTTTTTTGGAGTTGCCGGGGCATAGTTGACGAAACCGATCTCAGATGACCGTTAGGATTTTCGCCGGTAAGGACAGGATTGGTCAAAGCGATCAGCTGACTAGCAAAATAGGACTTTTAGGAGTAGCGGGGGAATAGTGCACGGAAAGACAGTGATGTATGTGAATTTTTGCTAACACCTGATCATTGATACAGAAATACAGGGTAGGCCTAAGTGGTGGAATAAAATCAAGTGACATGTTTGAGCGAAATAGCATAAATAAATTTCTGTTTAAATTAATTAAATTATGGAATTTAAACAGTTACTTTTATCAAAAAGTTATTTTCGCAAATGTATTTGGGCCAGTACAGTACTGAACACTTGTCAGTGATTCACCGGCGACAGCGATTACGCATTCTCCAGCGAATTATTTGGTCTTTGTTTTCTTTTTCTAGTGCAGCATGGCGCGTACTACTATTTATAAATAAAATGAAACTGATCACAACTTTCTTCAAAACCATCGCAGATGAGCTAGCCAAACTTTAAATTTGCTAGCTACAACTGATGTAATGGGTGTTATTAATTCAAATCAAGTGTTCAACGTTGTGGAATAAAGAAGGAAGACCTATGTGTGTTGAAATAATGAATGAAATTCTAGGAGATTATTTGAGTTATCCAGGAATTACTCACTGGATTTCGTACTATTAAAATTTAAAGAAAAATTATCTCAATTATATGAAAAATTAGAGATAAAAGCACAAGATAGATTAAAAGATCGAATATATTGAAGAGTACGTTATGATACTCGAACATTAGATATAGTTCAAGGAGACGAAAATTGTTACTATGGTTATCTTTTCCCATTTATACTAAAAAATTCGATAAGTTGTTGCTGAATCCTGGTAAAATTAAATTTTTATCAAGAGTGGTAGATGTATGTATACAAAAAATAAAAGTACGTTTTGAAAAATTATGTAATTTTACAAAAACTAATAAACCAAATACTGTTTTATTGGCTGTTGTCTCTCGTCCCAAATTTAAATTGCGCCTGTAGAAAGGCTGTTTTCTTTTGCTTCATTTGTGAACTCACCTCGTAACATATCTTATCCGATATAAATTTCGAATATTTCGACGGTTGGGTTTAATTGTTCTTCTTACCCCTCTATTCATGAGATTTACTGTATTTTATTCTTAGTTGTTAGTTTCTGGTTGCTCTATTGTGAATAGCTATAGCTACAGGCTACAGCTATAGAAGCTATGTCATAAAAATTGTCAATAAATAAAATTATTAGACTACTACAAAAATATTTTTATTTAATAGTTATTTATGTTCATAAACCAAAATTATAAAGTAAGTTTCAATTCAAGTGAGTATGTTTATTTTTTTCTACTGATTGTTTAAAGTAACTATAAAAAGTAACTACTTTAAAAGTAACTTAGTTACTAGTAACTGTAACTTGGTGCCGGATAATTGCCCGAAAACAATTTCCCGAATGGACAATTGCAAGAAATACAATTAACCGAAAGAATCATTTCCCGAATGGACAATTGCCCGAAAAGACAATTGACCGAAAATAGTAATAATATTTTAAATCCGAGAGAATATGCTTTATATTTATATTCTTTCTTATACTCAACATACGATTTTTTATGGGGGTTTATATACATTTATAAATATGTAACAAAGTTACTTTTTTCCATATTATTTAAAATATATAAATTAAATCGCGCACGGCACTGGAGTAAAATTAAATTAAAATTGTGAATAAAAGGCCAGTCGTACCAGTTGAATCGTCGCCAGGCAGATGGAGATGCCGAAGTTCGTATCGAGTAGGGCAATGCAAACCGTTGTCGGCAGCTGCAGAGGCAGCGAGAAGCCAGACTTGCTGTGGCCGTCCCAATTGGAACAGCAGTGCAGTCCGTCGACCTTTAGAGATAGGTCAAGCTGAAGCCAAGTTCAAGTTGTACCGGAGTCTAGAACCGTCAGTCCGACTACACCACGCCGCCAAGCCAATCGACCGTTACACACCTTTTCTTCGCCGGATTTTGGTAAAAATAAAAGTTTTATATATTGAATTTTATTTGTTTTGAGTTAACATCCCAGCAGCTAATACCCAGGTACTCAAACCCAGTAGAGTAGGGCAAGTAAAGACCGCCCTTCTGGCCGCCAGTGATTTTGGTCGATACCATAACGACTCCTGGAGTATTTTCTTTCTCCACTGACGCTGCCCGTGCAGTGGCCTTCACACTCTAAACGGAAGGTGGCGCCCGAGGCAATCCGAAACCTGGACTAAGGCGCCAAAGTGACCCGAAACTCCAAAATTAATTATTGCATTAAATTTATTATTTTTAAAAATGAAAATTTTTACTCAATTTATTTCCCCATGATCTGTGGAATTGTTATAATGATGTTCAAGAAAGACTGGCGAAAACAAACAATTCCATAAAAGGGTGGCATCGAGGATTTGAGCAACAGATTTCCGCAGATCACCTAAACATTTGGAGATTTATTAAAGCTATTCAGCTGGAGCACAGCTTACATGATCTTCAAATCGAACAATATATAGAAGGCTTGGAGGGCCCTACCTAAAAAATACAGAGATTGTGCTGAACAAATTGCTAGTCTTGTAAATAATTACGATCCTGCAAACACTACGACTTTCTACGAGGAATAGCACATAATTTGACTTATTAACATTTAGAAAGTTTAATATAAGAAGATCCATTTCTATATACTAATCAAAAAAAAAAAAACAAAAGAAAAACAAAAAAAAAATAAAAACCAATAAAATGTAAAAAAATATGACAATTTGGATTGAAATTTTATTCCAAGTTTTAAACACGCCAGCAATATGCTGCCAGTCCTAAGCCTGGAAGGAAAAATAAAATAATTCGAACCTGGAGCTCTCGGATTTAAAATATTAATAATTTATATATATTGTAATGATATTTACAACTTATCTCAGACTTTTGGCTGGGTTCTAGTCAAAAAAAAAATAATAAACATTACAAAAATTACAATAAAATATATAAATTTTGTTTATCCCGTTATTTGCTGCTTGTTTCCTTTTCTTTGCTTTTCAACCTTGCTTATTTATCTTGCTATTTGCCTCTTGTTCCCGTTTCTTTTCTCCTTAACCCAGATCTAAATTTCTCAAATATTCTCATATAACCAATTTCTTCCAATAACCATCTTATTCAAAATTTCTTTTCACCAGTATCTTCAATTTTCTAATTTTTATTGAAAAGAAATGAAATCCATTTAATTATTCACTTATTTTATAATATCCCTTTTACATCTTTTCACAACTTTCAATAAAACCTTTCTATACTATCTTACATTTTTCAAATTAAAAATTATCAAAAATTGACAAATCTTTTTCTTTTCAAAATTAATCAAAAATTGACTTGTTTATTTTTTTTTTTATCCAATTTTTTTTACCACTAGATTTTTTTTAATATCGCAAACATAAGTTTTTTATTAACCCTTTATTACCTGTTTACTATCTTTGACTTAAATTTCATGTGTGACAATTCCAAAATTTCAATTCTATTATAACATCTTTCATTATTTTAATAACTTTTAAGATTCTTTCACTTTTATTAAATTTATTGCCAATTTATCTATAATCACCTTCGTTTCCTATTCTTTACTTGCATATCAACTCTCCTATCTTATTTAATAAACATAACATTTAACTTTTAATAATCTTTTAATAAATTAAATTTCAAACATAACTTTATCAATATTAATATAAATCTTTATGATATTTAACTCATTTCAAACACTATCATACAGTGTGTCTGAAAAAGTTGGCAACAAATGGGAAACTTTTTTATTATTAAGTTTAGGAAAAAACGTCATTCTTCATAAAAAGTTCTGCAAGGCCTAAAACCCAATATACGATAATCAGATATCGAAATTTTCCAATCGTATACGAGGTTTGTCAAAAAGTATGAATTTTGCTCAAGAGTAAAGTACCTTTATTTTCGACAATATCTAAAATTGTTATTAAGAAAAGTTGATTAGAATTGAAAACTACGTTTAAATGTCTAATTACAGCTATCTACGATGAAAACCAGGTTTTATTATTTTTTAAAATTTCTTTAAGATCGAAAATGACCAAAAACTAGGTATCTAAATTATTGACCTGTACAAAATCAAGTTGTCAGTAAGCAAATTTGCAATGGGAAAATGAGTGGTGTAATCATTAAGTGCACTTGAACATAATTTTTAATTTCTATCGATATCTTGAAATAAAATTTAAAAGCACTTTAGTCTTCGACTTCAATCGAAATTTTTGATTTTCCCTGTACATCACTAAATGCAAATTTTATTCCTGATTATTGTTTACTAGTATTCTACACCACATTATAATCAATAAGAGAAAAGTGCTTCAAATTTAATTTCAAGATATCGATAGAAATTAAAAATTATGTTCATGTGCACTTACTGATTACACCACTCATTTTCTCATTGCAAATTTTGCTATAAATATTGACTTTGTTTTGCACGAGTTATCAATAATACAATGTAAACAAATGCATACATAATTAGAATCATTTATTTTCAAAACACAACATCAAACATTACATGCATGAAAAAGAAGAATCCGGATTAACTTTTCCCTCACTGCACGTACGCCTCAACATATCCACCGTCCCTTTCTAAGCAGGTAATTGTTCTTCGAGAGAATTCTTTTATTGCATTTCTAATAACATCTGGAGTAACACCGTCACATGTTTCCCTAATTATTCTTTCCAAATGATCAATATTTTCAAACGGTCTTTTAAGGTATACCTTTTGCTTCAAGTATCCCCATAAAAAGAAGTCTAGGGGGGTCAGGTCCGGAGATCTTGGAGGCCAAGCAAAGTCCACAAATCTTCCAATTACTCTTCCGTTAAAAATTTGTAGAAGACATTCTCGAACATTTCTTGTACTATGGCAGGTTGCTCCATCATGTTGGTACCATGTACGTTGCCTTTCCATTATTGGTAGGTTATGAAGAAATTCAAGAATCTCATTATTTAAAAATTCCAGATAACGTTCAGCATTCATATTAGTTCGAAAAAAAAAATGGTCCAATTATTCTATCTTTAAAAATTCCACACCATACATTTGTTTTAAAACAGTATTGGTCACGAGTTTGGACAGTGAAATTAGGATTAACATCACTCCACCAACGGCAATTTTGTGAGCTGACTACCCCATTAGAAGTGAACGTTGCCTCGTCCGAAAAAAGTATGCACCGTGCCATATAATTATTATCTTCTAACTCCCCTTGGAACCAAGCACAAAATTCAAATCTTCTATTAAAATCTCCTGCTTTTAGGGTATGAGTGAACTGGGGTTTGTAAGGTTTAAATTTGTTTGCTTTTAATATTCCTGCAAGTACGTCTTTGCATACACCAAAGTAAAGCTGCCCTTTTTCTTATGGAATCTTTAGGATTTTCTATTGCTGAGAGCATTACTTGATTTTGAATTTCTTCAGTAGCAACCCATGCCTCATGTTTCATTTTGAATTTATTCTCAACATTTCCGGAACACTTTTTTATTATTTTACTTTCTGTTGCAAAATGTACATTTTTATCAGGATGTCTGTTATTAAAGATTATGGCAGCTTCCCTATAAGTTTTGTAGTTATCTCCAACAATTAAAACAATTTCAATTTTCTCTTCAAGACTTAATTTCAACGGCATTTTTACTAGTATTTAAAAAAGTACAATTATTACAAACTGAGGTTTTGCAGCATACTGGCATAAGATATGTTTCAAAACATTTCCACAGCAACTTGATTTTGTACAGGTCAATAATTTAGATACCTAGTTTTTGTTCATTTTCGATCTTAAAGAAATTGTAAACAATAATAAAACCTGGTTTTCATCGTAGATAGCTGTAATTAGACATTTAAACGTAGTTTTCAATTCTAATCAACTTTTCTTAATAACAATTTTAGATATTGTCGAAAATAAAGGTACTTTACTCTTGAGCAAAATTCATACTTTTTGACAAACCTCGTATACGATTGGAAAATTTCGATATCTGATTATCGTATATTGGGTTTTAGGCCTTGCAGAACTTTTTATGAAGAATGACGTTTTTTCCTAAACTTAATAATAAAAAAGTTTCCCATTTGTTGTCAACTTTTTCAGACACACTGTATATAAAATTAATTGCTAACTTGTATATTAACTCCATTATAAACATCTACTAATAACTATTTGAACTCAAAAAAATTTTTTTTTTTTATTTTATAAAATTCCCATATACAGGGTGAAATATTAAAATTTTTATAACAATATATTTTCGGTCAACTGTATTTTCGGGCAATTGTCCATTCGGGCAATTGTCCATTGGGGCAATTGTATTCGGGGAATTGTCTTTCGGGCAATTGCCCTAGATCCACTGTAACTATAGTTACTTTATTCATAAAGTAACTAGTTACTAGAAGTAACTTTAGTTACTTTTATAAAAGTAACTGTGAAAAGTGACTAGTTACTTTTAAAAAAAAAGTAACTATCCCAACTCCGACCACTACCTACTATTCGCATAATTTCCAGATTCAAAGATTTCCAGGAACGTTACGCTAAGAAGACCATGGATGAACTACATACGGCCAAGAAACACTCCAAATGAAATGGACAGTTGACAGGAACAGAAGAGCTCTTAGTATCAGATCAAAGAAGAAATTCCCTCAAACCAACATCAGGATTCTACAACAGATCTTCCGGATGAGTTCCAGGATCTCATAGAGGAAGCCCCGCTGAGAATCAGATGAGCCCGCTTCTGCTAACGAGGTCACAACAAATATCTCACCAACTCTCGCTGAGCTTTCCCTTCTGTAAAGCTCACCACTTAACATATCAAATAAAATATATAAGCATTCTTTATGCCCCCGCCGCGTAAGTTCCATCCGCTGGTCATGCGCTAGCGGGCTTTTATTTTCCTAAGCAGAGTGTGCCACAGAGTTAAGCCATTCAGTTCGAAATGATTAATTTTTAGGCCAAAATAGTGGCTAAATATTGCAAGCAGCATTCTGGCCCAAAATTGCCCATATAAGTCTCTGCAGCCTTTAACGGCCTTTAACGGCCCAGTTAGAGCCGTACGACCCGATTTTTCCGGCAGCACAGCCCGATTTTTCGGCAGCACGACTCGTTTTCGGTCGATTCGGCTCAATTTTGCAGCCGATACGGCCCAATGTTGCAGCCTACACGGCCCAATTTTGCAGCCGACACTTCCCACTTTTTTGGCGAAGCAGAGTAAAATTTTTCAGCTGATACGACCAGTTTCGCCTGCCGATTTTTCTTTATTATATGTAAAAAGAATGTATAAAGATTCACAATTAGGTCACCCCGTTTGCAACTACATACGGACCGACGGACACACAATATAATCTTATAAGGGGAGCTCGCTTCGCTCGCTCCCTAATAGATTAGTTACCTATATAGAGATTACACAACTATTGTTTTGTTAGCTTTTCTATAAGGGGTAATATTTTAATGGAATAATAATTTACATTTTAGAGATATAAATATGTTATTCCACTACTAGTATTAGAAGATGTTTGTCAAAATGATTAAATGTACTGGAAAAAATAGTATATAAACCACGGTAGAGAAAATTTTGAGCTCTACCAAAAAAAAATGCAATTAAAAATAGTACAACAAAAAGAAAAATTATAAATCCATGTCAATGATATATTTATTTTTTCACTACTATGTCATTATTTATGCTGTGTTCGAGTCGAAAAGTTAAACTCTCCTACAAGTAGATAATTTTTGTATATTGACTAGTAGTAGATAATAAAAACAATTGAAGACTAAACGTGATGTCAGCGGAAGGCGATTTTAGGAAATCTTTCAAATTAATTAAACGCAACTGTCATTGCTTCTGTCAAAAGTGTATTTAAAAATTATTATAAAAAATTCGACAACAAATAAGCACTTTCTATTGAATTCCTATCATTTCAAGTGAATTTTCGGCCTAATCAAATAAAATAGAGGTAAGTAATTCTTTATCAAATATATTTTCGTTTGAAATAGTTTAAGGTTATGTAATAAATATTTTGATATTGATTATTGCTATTTATGTAATTATACCTGTTCTAAAATTAACATAAAAATCAATTTAATAGTTTTTCAAATCTATGTGTTAAATGAAACGAATTCTTCGTGTCTTCATCGACAATTGAAGGTTTTAAATTCACAGGGCAATTAACATAATGAAATGTCAATTTAATTTATTGAATATTCTCATTCAATTGTTTTCCCAAACTGCTTCCTTTTCATTAAATTCTTTTAAATTATATACAGAAAAAATATCATTGTAAAAATGATTAAATGTTCTAGTAGTGGAAAAAATAGTATATGAACCTCTGTAGAAAAGATTTTTCGCCACCTCGCAACTTATTATCCCGAGATGCTTTGCTGAGAAAAATTATTTCTCGACCATGGTGTATAATATACTGTTTTTGATCATAAAAATAGAAATAAATTGACAAAAAACATAAAAGATAAATAAAGTTAAATAAACACAATATTTGAATTTTTAATGTTGAAATTAGTTGTTAGTTTTTGTACTGCAAAAAGTTGACTACAATGGCATGTCATGTAAAATGTCAAAGTCAATGTCAATTGTCAAGTTAAATTTAGACACATGCACGTTTAGAATAGATTAAAAATAAATACATAAAATAAAATACTCCACTCTCTAAAATTTAGAAATATAGAAGAATACATAATTCATAAAATTAAACACAGGTAGAAATAAAACTCAACATTTAAAATACAGGGTGTTTCATTATATTCTGACTGTTTTTAAAAACTTACACCTTCCAAACGGTTCTAGATAATGATATGCGGTTTTTATAGTTCGGTTTAAAATGACTTTAAGTTTTGTTCTGATATATTTATATAAGTGGCCTACTTCCAGTTTACTCGATATAAAAGTGGCGTCTTTTCAGAGGAAAATAGATGTTATTTTTTAAATGGGACACCCTGTATATTAAGTAATATTCTAAGACACATATTTTTACTTTGTAGTGGTACCTTAAAATTTAAAATCGGTACACAGAAAGCAAAATTTCAGAACTTTAACTGAAATATCGAAAACACGCCACTTTTATAGCAGGTAAATCGGAAGTAGGCCATTTAATATGTCACAACAAAACTTAAAGTGATTTTAAACCAAACTGTAAAAACCGCATCTCATTACCTATATATAACCGTTTGGATCTAGAATCGTTTGGAAGATATAGGCTTTTAAGAACAGTCAGAATATATAATGAAACACCTTGTATAATGTATGCACCTATTATTGCAATTAAGTTATCTTAATACATTTTTTTTTAGCAAGAATGAATATATAGACATATGTATTAAAAACGGGATTTTAGTTCTGGACTGAACCATAAACTTCTTTGTTGGGCAAATGCTCTTAATATGGATTTGATGAAATTGTATTCATGAAATTTTTCGCAGTTAGTAATGATTGATAGACAAATGTCTACGCCAATTTAGATAACATCTACATGTCGCAGAACCAGGGCCATTATCGATTTATATAATAATAATAATAATAATGTTTATTTACTGTATATCAGTAGTATTTTATTACAAAAAAAACAATTAAGTAACATATGACAATATACATAAAACAAAATGATAGTTCATTTTTACCCATAATGTTGTTTAGAACAAGTTTTTTAAAACCAAAATATATTATACAGGATGTTATTGAAATATCCTAGAATATACACAAATATAGTTTAAAGAAAAAAAACTTGCAATTAAAATAGTAACTAAATGTTGAAAATCTTATGTTAAATCAAGCGTATGTCACTCAAGTTGAGATAGGTCATGTTTAAATTTAGGTTACCAACGATTCGACATTCATCGAAACCCATCTGGAAAGTGTGTTCTTCGCATTGATGCTAAAATATTCTTTATAATTTTCGTTTTACTAAGAATAGGGTGATAAATATGGTTTTAGTGTATGGGGTTGCTACAGAAAATTCTGGTCAAGTACAGATTCTTTACGGCGAAGAATTTCTAAAGCGTAGCTTAGATTTATCTTGCGTTTGTAGCAACTGTTATGTCCAGAGATCATTTGTTTTTTACCTATAATGCCAATAAAAGTAGGATCCATAGTAGCATGTGACAATAATAACAGACGCCATTTTCAACAAATACTTTACCTAATAAATATGACAATGACACAATCAAAAGTATCCTGACACAAAAAGAAGAAACGGAAGAATTCGAAATAAACAAAGGTGTAAGACAAGGAGACTCACTGTCAGCCACGTTGTTCAATCGGGCTCTAGAGTTCGTTTTAAGAAATATACAAAAGGGAAATCTAAGAACAGGAAGAAAATTAATCGCATATGCAGATGACATAGTATTAGTTACAAAAAAAAAGGAAAATCATGGAAAAAATACTAAGAGATTAAAGAAGAAGGTAGAAAGATTGAACTAAAAATTAATGTGAAGGAAACTAAAATAATGAGATTTCGAAAAACGGGACAAAATGAAGAAATAAGAAGATGAAGTCAAAAATTCGAAGAAGTACAATAATTTAAATACCTGCGATTAATGATAACCAATAAAGGGGAAAGAAGAACGGCGATAGAAGAAAAAATAATGGCAACAAACCGAGCGTACCAAGCAAATAAAAGCCTGTTAAAAAGCAAAATATTGACTAAATAAACCAAAGACCAATAACAATGTATGCAGCAGGAACGATCACTATGACAAAAATAGAAGAATATAAGTTGAGGATAAACGAACGAAAGATAATAAGAACAATTCTGGGGCTGGTGAAGATCGGAGAGCAGGAATATAGAAGGAGAACGAATCAAGAAATATTAGAAGAACTGAATGGAGATGATATAATAAAGAAAATAAAAACTCAAAGAATCAAATGGCTAGGACATATGGAGACAATGTCCAGAAATGGTAACAAAAGCTATGATACAATGGCAGCCAGGATAAAAAAAGAAGGGGTGGAAGACCCAGATCTAAATGGTTGGCAGAGGTAGAAGAGGAATTAAGCAAGGCAAGAGTTACAAGATGGAAGGAGAAAACAAGAGACCGGAATAAATGGCGGAAAATCAGCGAACAAGTACAACGATAAATCGAATATGGAGACTGATTCACCCCGTTAAATGGATTTAGGAAGCTAAAGCGGCGCAACCTCACATGAGGTGTTAAGCCATATATAAATAATGATAAAAGTGCAATTGTACTAAGTAAGAGCGTAGTTTCTCTCAATAAGTCGTTAAGGGCGGGTTGTATTGCAGATGGTTACCTACCAATTAGCGGTAACCAATCATTAAACTATGATAGGCCGTTGTATGCAACGGAAACAGCAGTTAACCCGTTGGTTAAGGATCGGTTTTCTAACCAGTCGATTTCGGCTGGTTAACCCGACAGTCAATGACAGACAGAACATTTTTATAGTTTTGTTTAACTTTTGCCATGTTCTGTGACTAAATTGATGATATTGACAGTATTGACACTACAAAATCAATATACGAATATTTTATCATAGATAAATAATTTTATTTTGAGAGTTACGACGGGTACGACTGTGTATTTTTTCAGTTAATAGATATTTATTTTTTATTTATCGTTAATAATATCTGATGGATATTCAGAGAGAAAGAGGTAATTTTCGTGATTTGGAATTAACTGATGACGAAGACTTTTTAGAGTTGCTTGAATTGGAACTATTTCCAAGAGTTCCCAGAAATTTCAGGATCAGAGAAAATCAATTTTTAAAGTGAAATGACAAGAAGTTTATTGCTCGTTTTAGATTGTCAAAAGAAACGGTTTCAATGATAGTTGAAGAAATTAGAGACATAATTCCCTGTACCCAAAACGAGTGAGTAAATGAAAATGACAATAATAATAAAGTTCATTATAATCTGGATTTTTTTTTGTTGAACTACTGCATTGAGTGCTGAGAAAAGAATGTTAATCACATTGAGGTATTTAACTACAGGTTCGATTCTGCAAGTTGTAGGGGATTTGGCAGGTATTGATAAATCAACTACCAGTCGCATGATTCATAAGGTTTTGTTAGCCATAGCCAGTTTAAACAGGCAGTTCATTAGGATGCCTGAAAGTCAGGAAAAAATATAAAATGTTCAGCAGCAATTTTATGTCATTAGCAGAGTTCCTCGTTGTATTGGAGCATTAGATTGTTCTCACATTAGGATACAATCTCCTTGAGGAAACAAAGCTGAAATTTTTAGAAACTGCAAAGGTTATTTTCTTTCAATGTTCAGGCTGTATGTAGACCTGATCTTATTATTCAAGACATTGTTTGTCGATGACCTGGGTCAGCTCATGATTCAACCATATTTAACAACAGCAGATTGAAAAATAGTTTTGAAAACGAATCATTTGGCAATGCTCTTCTAGTTGGTATGGTGTACGAAACTATTTAATTCCTCCTTTAGTACACCCACTAGGAGCAGCTAAACAACTTTTTAATCGAAGCCAAATACGAACCAGAAATCCAATAGAAAGGTCATTTGGAGTCTTAAAACGTACGTCAAATAATGTGAGTCAAATAATGTGAATTTGGAAGTTATAAAAGATATACTTAGGTTGAATATTAATAATGTAACTAGGTATAATCTAAAAAACCAATATTTTCCAGCCCTTTGATATTTTTGTGTATATTATATTACATTTGAATTATAAATTAAGTATTTTATTTATAAATATCTTTCTTGTATTATAATTAGTTTTATTCCCTTAGAAAATAAAGCTACTTATTTATATCATTTAGGATTGCTATTTGAAAATAAAAACTATATTTTTAGATTCTTTCATTAGTTTTTCTTTTTCAAATTTTAATGTAGATATTTATATTTCATGCTCTTCTTTTGCGAAGTATTTACGTGAAAAATGGTACTATATAATTACTTATCTAATTTTTCAGCCATTGTTATAAACTATCTAATTAATAACTAATGTCTAATTTAATACAATAAAAATACAACTAAAAATAAAGTTTTGCAATTAAAAAAACATTAATTTAAAAGAAAATAATACTAAACAATAACAAAATTGAATTATCTAAAATCAAGCCAAGACAGTCAATACGACAAGATAGATCAGGATAATGTCACAATTATGTCAATCTATGACGTGAACTTAGGTTTCAGTTCTCCCAACATTATAGAATTTATAGAAATCATGAGTTACGTGACTAGTGCTTAACAAGGTGCGCAACAACACAACGGTTGGTTAAAATTTAACCACTAGTTTGGTAATCAGTTATTTAACCATCTGCGATACAACCCGCCCTAAGTGAGTTATACGCATTTTAATTGCTAAATCAGAGTAAAAGTGATTGGGATAGAGGCTACGGTCGTCCCGTTAGTAAAAACAAAATGAAGATCAGCCAATGTCCATGGAAAACCCTGGGGGGGGGGGGGTGTCAGGGAACTTGGGATCAAGTGGTGGTTAGGTACAATATCCCCATGGCTCGGGCTCACGAAGTGGATGGATGGAATGGTAAAAGTGATACCACCCTAGGACGTCCACTAGCTCCACTGAATCATCGAAAGGTAAAGAAACAGTGCAAACAAATGTAAAGCTACGTTTTCCTCCAAAAGTCGCAGTCGCTGACGACTGCGACTGGGTAGCCGCGACCGAGTCGTTGAGACATCTCCAATGTATTTTAGATGCTAGTGTTTTCCTAGGTTCTGCCGAGTCGCTACTACTAGCTACCGGTCGCCATTCGTTTAGTCGCCATTCGTTTAGTCGCCGGTCGCTTGACTGCTTTGGGAGCAGACAATTCGCCGTTCGCTACGAATTTCGACACTGAAACGGTTCATATAAACAGTTGTTTTTGGGCTGTGATAAGTGTCACTGAATTGTTTAAACAGCTAATTAGAAATAGATATATTTAAAGTTATGGCATTTATGTAAGAGTGTTGTAGTTATCAATTACAAGTAATAGTAGATTACGTACCAATGCGGAAAATGCATCATTACTGTCGAGGGCTGATATAGATCACCGAGGCGCTCGCGCCGAGATGATCTATTGCCCGAGACAGGAATGATAATTTTCGCCAAGGTTTGTATACTATCTTATTCACAATCATTTTATTTTAATCCACAATTTAAGAAAAAAATATATTAAATGTGTATTAAAATACTCTCATTAATTTTTCTTTGAAATCAAAATACTTTGACATTTAGATGACACTACATGTAAGATAACTTAAAGATTACGATTAACTTACATAAATAAAATAGATTTTAGGAATTTTAGGAACAGCAACATTAGAAGAACCGACTTTTTAGAAATATTCATACAGATTAAATGGCACAAAGTAGCAAACAAAAAACAGCTGTTTATGCAATGGCCAGGTTAAAAACAACTACGACTGGCGACTGTCGAGGCCGAGGAAAACAGGTAGAGTCGTGACGACCTGGTCGCGGCTACCCAGTCGCAGTCGTAGGCGACTGCGACTTTTGGAGGAAACCGTAGCTTAAGTAATTTATTTTATATAAATATTCTGACGACGGTAGAGAAGCAGAGACGAAGCACCTGGTAAACCACAACGTTACAATCCATAATTAGCAATTCTAATATTTGTATATAATTTTGTTCCTGTCCTGGTTCTTATTTGCTGCTCTTTTTTCTACACAAATAATCAGAATATTAACGCCTTGAGGGTTTTGGGATTCATTCTCTATTTATTAGACCGACAGATCTCACTCTGGAAATGGTCTCAATATTCTCGAGAGATCTCAAAATCGACATCTCGATTTTTTTTGCTCCTTCACTATACTGATGGGATAGTGCAAGTAAAAGAAACATGTACCTCAGTAAGCATAAATAACAAACAGTGTTAACAGTGGTTGGGGGGGTGTTTCTAAATGTTATTTAAAGCCCTTAGAGGTTATTCAAAAAACATTTTTAAAAAACATATTAAAAAAAAATAGGAGGTATCCATCAGAAATGATCTACACAGAATCTAAAATATTAGACCTTCGGCAGCTATATTTTAAATCATTAGCTATAACCCAATTTCGATACAAAAATGAGCTAAACACACTAGGACTTTCTTACCATACAAGACAAAAAAGTAAATTTTCACTACCTTTTATGAATAAGACAATAGGACAAAAATGTCATCTTTTTCTAGGTCCGAAAATTTTTAATTCTATTCCTGAAAATCTTAAAAATTACTCAAATTTAAAATCATTTAAAAAGAAAATAACACAATACATTATGACAACTTCGCGTCTCTACATCCACTCGTTAATAGATTAAACTAGAACTTATTAAACTAAATTACACTAAAATAATGATTAAAAAAAAAAAAAAAAAAAAAAAAAAAAAAAAAAAAAAAAAAAAAAAAAAAAAAAAAAAAAAAAAAAAAAAAAAACTAACCTAACCTAACTAAGAATATTGATATTATTACTATTATAAGTTTATAATCAAACACCTCGTAAGTTTAGCATCTACTTTATTCATAGAAAATGTTTTATAATATTGTCTATATTTTAATGTACTTCTTGTTATTGAATAAAGTTATTGTATTGTATTGTATTGTAAATATCTCGGGATCTACCTTGAAGATTAAAAATTAGCATAGCAAACACATATTAACAATTTTTTCGCCAACTCAGCTGTGAATTGTCAAAATGTTAAAAGAAATATTGGATGGACTATATTAGTCAAGAACATGGTGGATGATTATCGATTACTAATCAAGTAATAGTATGACATTATTAAATTATGAGTGATATAATCTGTCCAATTTCGATTGATTGATTGTATGGTAATATTTCATTTTTTTTTATATTCGCAGTAATTTTTAATTGTGATTAGACACTTTGGGTATAGGTATTATAACCGGGTTCAAGAGAATTATTAATAATTATGTAATATGATGTAATATAAAATGAAACGGAAACTTTACATAAAAAGATTCGGAAGGAATTGCTGAAATGATCTCACGAATAAAATTAATTTCAACAGGTCTGATGAGTTTGATATCCTAAAACATCTTGAGAGATATTATTATTAAAAACAGGCGAAATATAATACCTAATCTGCAGCAGACACCTTATTTTTTATGAAAGGCAATGGGGACGTGTGGTGCGGTAGCTACAGCAAATTTATTTGTAGTATATGAAAATATACTTAAAATTATTCATAAAAATAAGCTTGGTTAATTTTGAAACAATACGATTGCTAAGAAATACATTTTCAAAATTTCCAAGTGACGTCAGCTACATTAATTTGTTTAAAATAATGTAGATGGCATGACAAGGTATAATTTACAGTTATCTGTCGAGTATTACTAAACCAAATAGCCTTAAAAATAATAGGTTATGTTACACTGAAAAGTCAAAAATAAAACGTTGTGCCTAGCAGTACATCGGATGTACGCATTTATTTTGTACTTCGGCCGTTCATTGCGTTTTAAGGTTTACAAAGTAAGAAGTATGTTGGCGCATTTACTTGATAAGTTTGATATTATTTCTGTAACGTCGTTGTATAGTATATGGTTTCGGTGTAAAGGTATGTTCATGCTCATACGAATTTCGCAAAATTTATACGAATCGAAAAATGTTTTGCCGTCCCCAAAATTTGATGTTCATACTTGGGCGATATAATTTGACGGTTTCTGCCAACGGTCAAGTCAGATAAGTCAAAATATGTGAAATTATGGTATTGTGTTCGTTAATTTTGTAAACAAACTTAACTATAAAAAATAATGGATTCAGAAACAGAAACAAAACTTTTATAGATTTTATTACGAACATTTACCACTATTGATATCTGTCACATTCTGTGACACGTCATCATCCGAATGCGCAAAAACTTCAAATATTTCAACTTTATTGCGAAATTTTCAGGCGCCATTTTATTCGCATAAATTTTGCGAAATTCGTATGAGGATGAACATACCTTAAAAGGGCCGGAGTTTCATCCTAGTACTGCCATTTTTTTATGTTTTAATATTTTTTTAGCTTCATAAAATAGTGATTGTTAACTGGTTTGTTTTGTATAGTAGTTTTTTTCTCCAAAATTAATGATTATTAGATTTCACGCTTTAACTTCTTAAAATCTAGGTACATAAAGATAGTGACATGGTAACTAATTTGATTTATACAGTAAAGTGTCTTTTTTCTCAAAGTTAGAGATGTAAAAATTAAGTAATTTATTTTATTTTCCGATGTACAATATAAACAAGCACATCCGATGTACTGCAAGTCACGGCGAAAATAAAAACAATGCAATTTTCTTCTTTTCCCATATTTACATCTGGCCTCTATTTAATAAGGAATTCAATTCGTATATACCGACATCTCTTAACAGTATTATCAATTAATGTAGATATTTTTAATTTAATTTTTTTTAAATATAATACAGGTTTAAAAAAATTATAAATATTTTTGTAGGCATATTTGATAACATACTTTTAAGGTCCTAATTTAAAACAATTACATAATACGTCCCCATTGTTAAGAGCGATACGAATATTTATATTTCTGAGGTCTGGCCATGGTTTTGAGTCAGGTTCATGCGGTCCATGGGTGCAAATATATGTAGGGTTCAAGGGCGGCCGCGCGAGTTGCATATGCATATCCAACGTATCGTATTACAGCTGGGATTATACCGAAATACATTTTATTATCTCCGTTCGTGATCGCGAGTAATTTTGCGATATCGCACGTGGAAGATACAATGTGTCCACTTAGGATTTTTTCTCTTATAGCATAGTGCGAAATAAACCGATACCAATAAAACTAGTTTCCATAAATTATTTTAAACCTATTTATTGGTTTTTAGTTAAAATAATAGATTTAATCTAATTTAATATGCCATTACAGAGTGAAATTAAGAAAACACGTAATTGTGTATCTTTTTAGTCTATGTTAAAAATGAACATGTTAAATTATAGGTAAAATTTATTATTTTAACTAAAAACCAATAAAAAAATTAGAAAAAATATTGTTTTGAGATAGGAGGCTGTGATTTTATATTTGAATTTAAATAAATATTTTTTCTAAACAAGTTTTCCAAAAAAACATTTTTCGATATATTTTAAAATAAGCGGTACTTTACTCTTGAGAAAAATTTAGATTTTTTTGACGCATCTTTTATAAGTACGGCTCAAAAAATATATTATCTGATGGTTGCATTTTAGGTTTTAGACCAAGCAGAACTTTTTATTAGAAATAACTATTTTTCGTACAGTTAATAATAAAAAAGTTTTTGTGTATTACAAAAAGACTAGACTGGCCCAAATATAAATCAATCACTATTTTTTAGTTATTTAAAAAAAATATACTAGACGGGACTAAATGCAAACCAGTCATTATAGTCTAAGAGCTAGCAACGTTTTCGAGAGAGAATTTCAGGTCGGCCAATTTTTAGACATGCTCTCTCTCACTCTCCCGGACGTCATACGCGCTACCTGGCTGGCGGTAGCGGTTGCGTTCATTAGTGCGCATCGTACCTGTACAGGTAAAATATCAATTTTTTAAATGATTTAAAGGTTTCGTTTTTTTATTATTTTAATTGAACTTTTTGACACATAAATCAATTGATTCCAGACATTTTCATTGTTGTTTAAACTGTGCCAGACGCTAATTTTGAATTAAAAAAAAATTTTTTTTCAAAATATTTTAGTATGGCTGAAATTTTAATAACATGTCATAGGTTAGGTTAGGTTCAATGTGAGTGGAGCGTTTGCTCGCCCCTCCACTGCGGCCAACAGAGGCCTATTGTGGCTCACCCCTATGGGCTATAGTTCACCATACAATCCACACCTTCTTACGAAGTCTATGGTTGATTTAGGTGAAGCTTCCTTGAAGTCGGTAGGCTCCAGCTGTACAAAACCAAACGTACGAAGCCTATTCATTTCTAGGGCAGGGCAGGAGCATAAAATATGCTCCGCCGTTTCGTCTTCCACACTGCAGAAGCGACAGTCCGATGTTTGACTCAGACCTAGCTTCTTCAGATGGTACTGCAGACGACAGTGCCCTGTCAGCAGTCCGATTAGGATGCGTAGATCACTTCTACTCCATTCTAGGATCTGCGATAGGGTGCTACCTGAGGGTTTGACTATAAACGCCTTAGAGTGAGCTAACCCAGGAATATCTTTCCAGTGCTGGAGAGTTTTCCTCGGCCCATTTCCAGATAGTGTCTTTGGCACTGCTTTTGGCTATGCCAAAGAATGGTTCCGGTCCAATGAACTCGGATTCTGCACCTCTTTTCGCAAGGGTGTCGGCTTTCTCATTGCCCTTCACCCCTTCATGCCCAGGTACCCAAAATAGGGTTACTCTGTTACTGGTAGCAATGCGATCCAGGGATTCGATGCAGTTCCATACCAGCTTCGAGTCCAGCCGGCTGGAGCTCAGTGCTTTTAAAGCTGCCTGGCTGTCTGATAAAATATAAATACTTTTGTTGACAAGATGATGGTTTACCAACTCTCTTGCACACAATTCTATAGCGAAAACCTCCGCCTGAAAGATGGTAGCATACTTGCCAAGGCTTACTGTGATGTCAACTCTCGGTTTTCTGCTGTACACTCCGGCTCCAACACCACTTGGGGTCTTTGAACCATCTGTGTACAGTACATAAGCCGTCCCTGGAAAGAGGATCTCCCCCCTTTCCCATTCGTCTCTTCTCGGAAGAAGGACGTTGAAGGACTTCTGTATGTGAGTTCTGGGAGAAAGCACATCCGAAACCATTCCGAGAGTGTGGTGAGTACTCATCTCTCGCAGCAGTCCAGAGTGGTCCCATAGCCTCTCCCCCTCGATTTGACCTGCCACCGACATGGCTCTATAGAAGGTCATTCTGGCCTCCTGCTCCAGTAATATATGGAGAGGAGTAAGACCCAGAAATCTTTCCATTGCCGCTGTCGGGGTAGATGACATGTCATTTAAGTATCTAAAAACCCAAAAATTAATTTGCCAGACAATAATTCAGTTGTTAAACCTTCAGTCAGACCGATCTAAAAGTGAAAAATGATTGGGCATGTTGGAAGAGTACAGACAATCACGAGCTAGTTAAGCAAGCAAGATAGAAGACAGTAGTTTGTAGTCAAGATGGCGTCAGTTTAGTCACAAAATGGAAAAATAATAACTTTTGTAGAAGATAAATTAAAAAAGTGTAAAGAAGTAGAGCTCGATTATTTTGAGATGAGTATATTTCGTCATAATGTGCAGAAACCAATTTGAGTTTGTAGGCGTGGTCAGACAGCTTTAAACGTGGTCAGAGTGGCCTGTCGCTCATGAAATTTGGATTCAGTAGCGTAGTGTTACTTATTTGTACTTTTTGCATTTATTTAGCTATTTTGAGTTTTTTTGTGTTTTTGTGTTTCGATTTTTGTGTCTATATAAATATTAATTTAATTCATTTTGTGTGCATTTTGGTAAGTACATTTAAATACAATTAAATAATAATATCAGACGAAACCGTACATCCCGAATTTTTGCTTAATTAAAGAAATATTTGATGTATAATCTAAATAAAAAATACATTTGTGTAATAGATATATTTTTTTACTTTTTTCGGGAGGAAAAAATAAGATTATCATGATGAAATGAACTGGAATAATTTTTCGCAATGGGCTAGAAGGCAGTTAATACCAAATCTTCCTCCAAGGGCTATACTTGTAATCGATAATGCTAGGTATCATTATGTTAAATCTGAAAAATCGATTACCACTCAGGCGTTAAAGGCATATTTGATATACTGGCTCAGTAAAAACCATATTCCGCATGATGCTAAAATGACCAAACCAGAATTCTACACATTAATCAAAGCTCACAGATACCCACCGAATTTTCTTTTAGATAATCTTCTCAAAGAAAATGGTAAAAAAGTATTACGGTTGCCTCCATATCACCCTGAACTAAATCCCATAGAAAAAATATGGGCCACGGTAAAAAATTGGGTGGGTCAACATAATACAACATTCAAGTTGGATGATGTTGAAGAGTTGGTTAGGAAAAAATTTCAAAGAATAACGTCGGAGGAATGGGCAAACGTAGTAGACCATTCCGCAAAATATGAGGATGCATATATTCAAAAAGAACATCTGATGGATGAATATACAGATTTCCTCATATTTTGCGTAAATACGGGGTCATCCGATGAGTGGGATTCCGACCTTTCGGACTTCGAAAATGATGATATAGTGATGAAAATGGTTAAAATTATAAAAATTTAAATTGTTTATTTAAACTTTAAGTTGTTTTATTACTTTAAAGTTCAACAGCAATTTAAGTAACAAATAGTTAAAATTTTAAATGTTACTTGTTATTTTAAAGTACTTTCGATTTAAAATATTTTATTAATGTACACACGCCACTGCTAAAATATCAGATACCCCTACCGCAGCAGATTTGAACTTAGCGCCATAAAATAAGGTCCACAAAGTTTGTGACGTGCTGCGCCAACTGGGGCGTGGCTATAGCTAAATGTACTCATCTCAAAATAATCGAGCTCTATTACAAATACGTGTAAATTTTAAACTTAAATATCATAGTGTACAGTTACCAGAGCAAGTTAATGACACTGATGGATATCACAGAAATTGTTACAGCAATTTTAAAGCTTTAATGGCAAAATACCGTAATTTATCTGAAATTAATTTCTCGTCAACAGCAAATTTTCCCAGCACATCTAGTTAATAATAATAATAATAATAATAAATGTCTTTATTTGTACATAAATACAATTATTGTACAATTTGCTTGGGCGAGATTTAGCCCGAGGCTACTCTTACATCTAACCCTTAAATATAGATAAGAACATTAACAACAAAAAAAAAAAAAAAACTATTCTAAGGCTATATAATATGAGTAAACTCAATAGAAATAAACATAGATGATATCAAATTACTGAGATAACAAAAGTTGTTGCTTTAGGGATGTTTTAAACTTTTTAAGAGTATGCAGCTGTTTAATATCGTTGTTAAGATTATTGTAGAGAGCAACTGCATTATAAGAGAAGCTACGCTGGAAACTTGCAGTAGAATGTTGTGGCATTGTTAATGTAAAATTATTTCTTATATTGACTTCGTGCGTCGAAGTACGGAAAATTAATTTGCTACTTAAGTATGGTGGTATTAAACTCTTTAAAATTTTGAAAACTAACGAAAGAAATACGTATTTAAATAAGTTGTTGACATTTAGCCAACCAGTTCTGGAAAAAGCCTGTGAAATATGATCAAATTTCCTAAGATTATTAACGAATCTACAACATGTATTTTGCATAATTTGAAGGCGATTTTTGTTTGTTGCTGTCAAACAAGGATAGTAAATAGTTAAACCATAAAGTATTTTAGAAATTACCAAACTTTGACAAATTTTAGCTTTTGTGTATTTGTTACGGAGAATATGTTTGTTAGAATATAGTAGTCGAAGTGCACAATAACATTTTTGTAAAACATCACTTAGATGTTTATCAAACCTCATACATTCGTCAAAGTAGAGACCCAGATTTTTTGCTACGGATTCATGTGCGATCATCTCATTTGATATAGTCAATAATGTAGTATTTTTTATTAATTCATAATAATGTTTATTAGTACAATATATTAGCATCTTGGATTTAGCAGCATTGATGTGCAAGTTATGGGTTGAAGTGTAAGCATTAATTGCTTCCAAATCACCATTTATTAAACCTACAGCATTAACATAATTACTAGGATAAAAATCAAAGTACAATTGTGTATCGTCAGCAAAAAATTGAGCAAAACAGTTGCTAATTTTCGTATAGAGATCTGATGTATAAAGCAAAAATAAAAGTGGTCCCAGAACTGAACCCTGAGGTACACCGGACTTTATTGTAGCAGAAGTTGACATCTGATTGTTAATGATAACTTTTTGTGATCGGCCATGTAGATACGATTTTATGAATCCTAAAGAAATATCATCGAATCCATAATAAGAGCATTTGGCACTAAGAAGCCTGTGATTTATTGTGTCGAACGCTTTGCTAAAATCCAAGAGTACTAGTATACTAGCCTTTCTTTTATCAATGTTGTTTAAAATTTTATCGGATAGATATGATAAAGCAGTTATGGTACTGTGTCCTGGTTGAAAACCCGCTTGATGAAAGGGTAATATATTATTATGAGAGAGGAATTCATAAATTTGAGAATATGCGGCACGTTCTAGGATTTTTGAAAATAAAGGAAGAAGACTGATGGGTCGCAGTTCATTATATGACTCTGGATTGGATTTTTTAGGAAAAGGAAGAACCAAGGCCTCTCTCCAAGACCTAGGAAAGTAGCCTTGCTCTAAACACAAATTAACGATATGTAATAAGTAAATGTCGATTACAGGCAAGCACAGTTTTAGCATCGACATGTTGATTCCATCGCTTCCTCCAGCATTCGATTTAATATTTTGAATGATTTTATATAAAATAGCAATAGGGATAGTTGTAAGATGAAATCTAAGATTTCTATTATAACTATTATTTCTGTAGAATAAAATTGAGTTAAAACATTCATGATCACTGTTTTGGAACACAGACACAAAGTGATTATTTATTTCAAAGGGATTGGATAGTACAGAAGGAATTTCAGTATTTTTTGCAGTTTGAATTTTCATGTCTTTTAAAGCTTTATAAAATTTCGAAGTTGAAGACTGTTTGTTTAGATATTCTATGTAAGCTGCTTTTTCACGTCTTAATGATGCTAAAGCAAAATTTCGAAGTCTCTTGTAAGTATTCCAGTTTTCAATGGTTTTATTAACTTTATATTTTTTAAAAGCATTATCTCGTTCCTTAAAAATTAATTTTAAGACAGGTGTTAAGCACGGTGCTTTGGACTTGCTGATTCTAGCAGTACGAAAGGGACAGTATTTATTGAATAGCCTAGTTAAATTATTAGTTAAATGATCCACCTTACTATCAATATCATTAAGAGATAAAATATGCCCCCAGTGATTATCTCGAAGGTCTTGGGAAAAAGCTTCTTCATCAAAGTTTTGATAATCCCTATAAGTTATGTATTTATGGTTTTGTGAAGTATAATGAAGTTTTAAATGGCAGTAAACTAACTGATGGTTTGTAAAATGATCCACATTTATAGTACCATAATTTGTGCATAAATATGGAATATTTAAGAAAATCGGATCAATTAATGTTTCTGAATGGTCGGTAATATGAGTAGGTTCGTCAATAATCTGAACAAGTCCGAAAGTATCGAGACATTTACTCAGTGAATTGTTTTTCTGAAATAAGTTGACATTAACATCACCTAATATTATAACATCATCATAATTTATAGCAATTGATGGTAATATGTTATCTAATAGTTGAATTGCATCGCTTAACGTTTTATTAGGCGGTCTGTATAGCACACCAACACAAAAAGTAACGTTGTTAAGTTTATAGGTTATCCACAAGTGCTCTAAACAACTACTATAATGACATTCCTCAAAATTTAAAACTTTCCCTTTAAAGCAAGTTCTAATAAAGATGCCTACACCGCCACCATGACGATTTCTGTCCTTACGAAAAAACGAGTATCCAGGAATGCTGACATCTGAGTCGGGAACATCAGCTGAGAGCCATGTCTCCGACACTGCCAGAATATCACACTCCTGATCTCGAACAATAACCATTAAGTCAGTAATACTATTTAAAATAGATCGTGTGTTAACATGACAAATTTTAAAAATGTTGTTCTGTAGTTTAGCACTAACCATAGTTGATTTTAGATTGTAGTCGATGTAAATAGTTTACGTAAACAGGACAAGTTTTGTCATTGGCGACATGTTTGGTATCAAATCTAGTTTTATAATTTGTATTGCTATTTACACAATTAATACATATTTTATCAGATGATGTACATTGCTTTGATTCATGATCGTTAGAGCACAATAAACATTTTGCAGAAAAAGAACATCTATTAGAGGTATGACCAAAAGATTGACATTTGGTACATTTTAAAATTCTAAGGTAATCATTAATAAAACATTTTTTCCAACCTATGTATAAATAACCTCTAGATAAGATATATTTCCGTAAATTGGGTGAAGTTTCTAAAATTATGTTGCGTTTGTTATTAAAGTTTAATACTGTTATAATTTTCAATTCAGTAGCACAAAATTTATCAGATAAATCATTTAATTTGAAAATTTTAGATACAAGATTATCATTGATATGCTTATCTTCTAAAGAAACATCTTTCAATATAAGACGTGGATTAAATTTGTTAACTTGTTCCATACCGTATTTAGTGCCTAAAGAATCAGAAATACAAGATTTTAAATTATTTAAAGAATGTTCACTCTCACAGTTAATAATTATTCCACTTTTAATTTTTTTGATACTCTCGATCCTAATTTTCTCATCACCAGGGTTTATATGGTTTTGAATATCATTTAAAATATCAATATTACTAATTGATGCGATTTGGGATTTAATCACCAGTCCAGGTTTATTTATAGGTGTTTTTTTTAGAATATCACTATAAGAAGTTGACGTTGTTTTTTGCTGATTTGTAGATAAGGTGTTCGTACTTACAATATTATTATTTGTAGAATTAATACTCAACATTTCGAGTTTTTCTTTTAAAAGGTCATTACTGCACTTTAATTCACTGTTGAGGGACACTAGTAGAGAATTTTCACGTTTTAAAAACTCACTTTCCATGATAAGAGATTTATTTTCATTTATTTTTTGAGACAAACTAACTTTGCATACATCACAAAACCAAAATATACTATCACTTTTGTTGATAACTTTTTGTATTTCATCTTTTATGCGTACACATTGAGCATGAAAATATTTTTGACAATTAAAGCACTGTAATTTATACGAGTTTACAACAAAATTATCGGAGCAACGTTCACAGACGATCACATCGCCCGCCATCGTTGCTTGCTTCCGATATCAAATACTGAAGTAGATGTTAGCAAAACCTTGCCAAATTCACATACAGAAGTTAATATCCAAGAAATTGACACTTCTAATGCAATTATTGAGTCTGAAAGTGTGGAAAATATAGAAACAAGTTCAAATGCCACACGAATTTGTTTTTTTTTTTTTTGGAAAAGATCGCAAGCAATTAAAAGGGAAACAACAAACCATACACTCCTCATTCTATTACAGATAATAACTTATTACTAAACGATAACACTTTAAGCTACGATGATAACAGTGAAAATGACAGCAGTGATGATGATGATGATTATCAAGATGCCTCCGTTTTTTGTGATACAATTATGGATTAAAAAATCTAACCTTAATTTTCACGTAACCATCCAAATTTTTGATAATTTTCATACTTGAGGTTGATCATTATATTAATTTTGCACAACAATAAATTATTATTTTGATACCGTAATAATTCACAAATGGTTTTTAATCCTTTCTCTAAAATTTATTTGAGAACTATTTCTAGACCAAACAAAATGATACCACATCACGTTTCACTTTTAGATCGGTCTGGCTGAAGGTTTAACAACTGAATTATTGTCTGGCAAATAAATTTTTTGTTTTTAGATACCTACTTAAATCATATTAAATCAGCCATTCTAAAATATTTTGAAAAAAAAATTTTTTTAACTCAAAACAATGAAAATGTCTGGCAGTGATAGATTTATGTGTCAAAAAGTTTAATTAAAATAATAAAAAAAAGAAATCTTCTTAAAATCATTTTAAAAATTGATGATGATATTTTACCTGTGCAGGTACGATGCGCACTAATGAACGCAACCACTACCGCCAGCCAAGTAGAGCGTATGACGTCCGGGGGAGTGAGAGAGATAGCATATCTAAAAATTGGCCGACCTGAAATTCTTGTTTTTCCGACGTTGCTAGCTCTCGTACTATTCTTAACTCTTTGCAATAAAATTTCAATCTCACGTGACAATTGTCAAAAATAGTGTACCTAGTAGCTGTGTCAAATAATAATTATTAATCAAGTCAATTGTATGTGCAATATTTGTTTGTCCAATTGAGAAGACACTGTAGCTGTTGCCATATTAACCAACAGTATAAACCTTACATTTTGGAAATTTATAACAAAATGGCAATATCTACTTTCATAAGTTGCTCACGTGGGTTTTATTGCAACGACTATAGTTATTAAAAAAAAATCGTCTGTGTCACCCCAGAACTTTCCCGGCTCGACCATAGAGAATATGTTATTTATTATTATTATTTTAATTACAAAATACGTGAATACGTCTACCGAATTGATATTTCAATGTTGATAATGACATAAGCTGCACATGCGCACGTTGTATGTCACACTGCACAATTAGGATCTCCTAAAATCATGTGTGAAAACTATTGGGAATTTCGGAAAATTTTTCATACAATAGTTGTAGGGAATTTTATGCTTTACAACTTTGCACTGAAAGATTTTGCACTAAAGAGCATAATTTACTTCCAATTTAAAAAAAAAATGGAAAATCGTAAATGTGTATTTTTCTCGCCATCTAGCGGCGAAACTTTGAGGAATTCGATAAAAAGTTAAATATAAAAGTTAAAGAAAATTTGATGCTTTACAACTTTGCATAAGAAAATTTTGCACTAAAATGCATTGTTTGTCCTCAAAATCAAGAAAAACTAGAGAAAACCTACATGCAGATTTTTTACGCGCCCTCTAGTGGCGCAACTATTGAAAATTCTAGAAAAAGTTTAAGACAAGAGTTATAGGGAATTTTGTGCTCTAAAACTTTGTACTACAACATTTTGCACTAAAGTGTATTGTTTGTCCTCAAAATCAAAAAAAAACTAGAGAAAACATACATGCACATATTTACGCGCCCTCTACTAGAGCAACTATTGGAATTTCTCGAAAAAGCTTAAAGCCGGAGTCTCATGCGTCCGTTTTCCGACCGTCCGATGGTACGACGTAGCTCCTATTGGTTGAAAAATTTCCCGCCTTTTTTTATCCGAAAATTTTTAACTTTTTTCCGACGTCGGACAAAGTTAAACTAATTTTAACTTTTTACGTTTTCGGATCGTTTTTAACCTCACTGGTGAAAAGTAAACAAAACAAAACAATAAAGCATCGAATCAATATTATCTTGCTTTTGTCGCTTTTGTGGACAAATAAAAATGAAAGTAAAAACAGAAAAAAAAACAAAAAGTCTTTGGGTCAGGGATTTGGTTAAACATCAAAAAACTTTCCACAACTTGTTACAAGAAATTTGCTAAAAATCATTGGTCTAGATTAAATAAGATATATTGTGAACGTGATTACAATTACAACCAAATAAATAAATTATTGTGTGTATTATAACCTCAAATACAACTGTCAATTCGGTCCTTTTTCGGATACGATTTTCGGATAAATGAGACTTGGATTTTATTTTTATCCGAAATTCAGTTTTTATCGGATATCGGATCGACGGAAAACGGACGCATGAGACACCGGCTTAAGACAAAAGTTGTAGGGAAATTTATGCTCTAAAACTTTGTACTACAACATTTTGCACTAAAGTGTATTATTTGTCCTCAAAATCAACAAAATTTGAGAAAACCTACATGCACATTTTTTACACGCCCTCTAGTGGCGCAACTATTGGAAATTCGTAAAAAAGTTTCAAACAAAAGTTATAGGGAATTTTATGCTCTAAAACTTTGTACTACAACATTTTGCACTAAAGTGTATTCTTTGTCCTTAAAATAAAAAAAAAGTAAAAAATTGTTACATGTATATTTAATCAATGTCGGTCTTGAGGACCTTCTACTGTACCAATTTAAACCAAAATCTAATGGTCGCATTCTAGGCAAACACCGACCCTCCATACCAAATTTCGGCTTGATTGGTCAAACGATTCGGCAGTTATCGTGGAAGATTACACACAGACACACAGACAGACCATGCGCTGGAAATGGTTTCAATCTTCTTGAAGGACCTCAAAATGGATATTTCCATCGATATCTCGATTTTTTTTTTGCTCGTTCACCTTACTTTCCCTTTGATGGGTCCGGGAAAGTAAAAGAACTAGACAAAACATGCAAACGCGCGTTGTACTCCGCGTGGTGTAAGTTCGAATTGCAATACGCGACGTTATTATTTATGGATATGCACGCAGGTCTCAAAGTCAAAGCAAAAATAAGAATATCCATCCACCATTTTTAATTGTTAATAGGCAGGACGACAGTAATTAAAAATAACAAAAATGATGTATTTATTTAATAAAATTTGAGTCATGGAATACGAAAAACGCACTTATTTTTTTATTAAGAGCGGGATTGATTATTATTTTGGTAAGATAAAACTCCAAAATACGGAAGTCCGCCATGATATATTGAATACCAATCAGAGCGAATGACGTCACTTTTGAATAAACAACTATTGCAGATTCTCTGTGATTTTATTTACGATTAGATTCAATTTTCTTTATGACGAATATCAAATCGAAATTCGATCAAATGATATTCCATAATATTTTTTACATTGACATAAATAAAACAACGTTTTACCTCACGAATAAAAACAAGCGTGGGGTATCTTTAAAAGATTCCCGCCTCCACAACTCAGGACAAAAAATAAATATATATATTTTAATAAAATGCCTATTAAGACAACAGTGGTGCAAGGTGAAACATAACCTCAAAAATTTTGACCTCAAACAAGGATATAATATATACAAAGTAAATTAAAAACTCACGTCGAAATGATTTTCACAAAAATAAAGGTGAGTACTAGGCAATATTGCTGTTAAATCTGGCCTTACAAGTTAAAAAGCTAGATTTCTAAATTCTTGAACGTCAACTGCCACTGCCACTTGTCTTGTATTATTTTCTCTTGTGGAACGAACACAAATAACTTATCAGGAGTTTATTGATGTGTTATCACACCACTTGTACAATTTGGAATTCATATTTAATAACACAAAATAACTAAATTATGCAATGAGTGTCTAAGGAACGTCTATTGTTTACCTTTCGTTTACTCAAACGTGACGTCACTAGCGAAGCCGTGACACTAACAAGCGTTTTGGTGCGAATTTTGGATCTAAAAACTAAAATGTTATTTTTTCCAACTAAACCTAGATACGTTTTCGAACATTATAGGATAGTTTTTTAAAATCAGTCATCATGCCTATTATAGTCTAAGTCAGAAGCCGCCAAAACTATACACCTGTGGAGAAAGCACGGCGTGTCCTTTAAGAAGTAATATAGACGCTAGAAGATCGAAACTCGCCTACCGTAGAAAATTGAAAATTTAATATGTACTAACCTTATTTTGAGACGACAGGTTTTTCAAGCAGAGCCGGAAATTGAAATGTGTACACGGATAGTCAATCGTCACGGTACGCCTCTGTTTAATAGTTATTATCTTCTTGTTGTGGCAAGCGAAAAATTCCTCAAATTACGACAATAATTAAAATTTTCAGTTTTGTGTTTTTTTTTTGTAAAAGCAAATACTTTTATTTTATCTTTTAACATTTGTCTAACTATGTGTTAATGAGCTTCGAATAGAAATGTGGGTTCGTTTAAAACCCGCTACGCAAATTACTCTGAATTTAATTTAAAAAAAATGAGAACGGGTTGCTAACCAAAGGATACCTCACTTTTCTTATGGAAAATGGCTGGCTTTCGGTCAATTTTTTTAAAATATTAGTATGTTATGTTAATTTGTCTTGTCGACATTCTGAGTAAATGTCTCCATGAGCTCAACTCAATCCTATGACCAGTTTTCGAGATATTTGTGGTCAAAGTTGGATAAATAGGTATGTGGGTAATTTTGTTTTTATTTCAATTTCTTGAATTTTTAACCCGTAACCGGTGAGGTGGAGTCACGCAGACTCCTAGTACTTTAGAAATTGTTGTAACTTTTTTCCGGTAATCTTGAATCTTACGCGCGCTTATGTACCTTCAAATCACTATTGGTAGTTATTGGTATTCAGTGGGTATTCAGCTAGCGTACTGTGAACACGTTCAAATTAAAAATCAGAGTCTCAGTGACTCCACCTCACCGTTAAGGTAAGTTTTGTAATTGTGATAAAAATAAAGATTTTTGTGTAAAACCTGTTATTTTTAGATGGATTTCTTTTGTAGTACATCGAAAAATGTTAATCCATTGGACAATGATTTTGAAAATACTGTTTTAAGATGGTATAATGAAGAAGAATCTGACTTATCTGATATAGAAGATGGATATGATATCGAAAAAGAACACGAATATCGACCTTCAAGTGAAAGTGATGATAATTCAAGTGAAAATATTGATCAAGAATCAGACCAAGAGAATGGGGACAAAATTGGAAAAAAGTACTTTTATGGGAAAGATCGACAAAAGTGGTCAGTAAATGAACCTGTAAAGAATGTGCGAACTCCACAACATAATATAGTTATAACCCTACCAGGATTAAAAGGTCCTGCTCGTACTCTAGGAGATAAAGCCAATCCAGAAGATATATGGAACCTTCTCATCTCAGAAGCGATGATAAATACTATAGTGCAGGATACAAATATAAAGATTGCAGAAATTCGAACAAGGTATGCTGTAGAGACAAGAACAGATTTGAAAAATACAGATAGTACTGAAATAAGAGCTTTGATGGGTCTACTAATATATACCGCGATCTATAAATCTAATGATGAAGATATTGACGCCATGTTTACTGCAGATGGAACCGGAAGAGAGATTTTTAGGGCTGTTATGAGCGGAAAAAGATTTAGTGTTTTGATAAATTGCTTGAGGTTTGATGATGCCACATCTAGGAAAGAAAGACTGAAAGAAGTACCAGCGGCTCATATTAATGACATTTTTGAAATGTTTTTTGAAAATTGTCAAAATTTATTTACCATTGGGAAAAATGCATGCATTGATGAGATGTTAATCGGGTTTAGGGGCCGGTGCAAGTTCCGGATGTACATACCAAACAAGCCACGAAAATATGGCATAAAACTTATGTTGATAACTGATGCTAAGACTCAATTTGCCTATAATGGCTATATATATACCGGGAAAGGTTAGGATGGAACGGGTCTTTCAATATCGAAAAAAAAATAAACAAACCCACACAATCCGTAATTCGTCTATTAAAACCTATATTTGGAAGTAATAGGAACATAACTGCAGACAATTGGTTTTCTTCTCTTCAGCTGGTGAAAGAGTTACAATCCAGAGGCCTTACCTATGTCGGAACCATGAAAAAATCAAAAAGGGAAATACCACCAGAATTTAAGGCAAACAAACAAAAACAAGTTGGTTCTGCATTATATGGATTTTCAAAACATGAAACGCTAGTTTCATATATTCCTAAGAGAAATAAGGCTGTAATCCTCATTTCCTCTATGCATCACTGTCGTGCTACGGATGTTGAAATTAACAAACCCGAAATAATATTATTTTATAATTCAACAAAAGGAGGCGTCGATGCACTAGATGAAAAATGCACCATTTACAGCTCATCAAGGAGAACTCGACGTTGGCCAATGGCTATTTTTTACCAAATATTAGACATGAGTTGTGTCAACGCATTTATCATGCATAATTATTTTAAAAATAATGAAAAAACATCCAGAATCAAATTCATGAAGGCACTAGCGAAAAGCCTGACAGAACCTTTTATGAGGAAACGATTTGAAAATCCTAGAATTAGCTTAGATATTAGACATTCGATAAAAAGAATACTTGCACTCGAAGAACCAATATCATTTCCAGCCGAAGAAAAATTAGAGATTCGGAAATATTGTTATTTATGCCCGTCTAAACTTCATAGAAAGACATTTTACTTATGTTATGATTGTAAAAAGCCTATATGTTTATCATGTAGTAAGAAAATATGCACAAAATGTGCTTCAAAATAATCATATCAAAAATAAATGTTGTTTGAAATTAGTGTAGTTCACCTGTCAGAATTTTTTTACTGAATAAATTTGTTTATTTTTTGCATAAAAATTCATGATTAGTATTCCCTTAACCTCGTCTAATAATCTAAACTTCTCAAAAAAAAGCTCCTTTTTTTTAATTCATGAAATTGTGGAGGCTTGTTATAATAAGAAGAAATTTCAGTACTATTCTAAAATAAAGGTACTTTAATAGCTTTAATGTATAAAACTTATATAAGCCATGAGCGAATAAAGTTCATCCAGTTGTAACTTATTTCAGTGAAATTTTTTTATTAAAATAAATCTTTCTTGTTTATATTATTTTTTTAAAAAGGAGTCCGTGTGACTCCACATCACTATCAATGTAACTGAAATTGCACCTCACCGGTTACGGGTTAAGAAAACTGATTAGCTGTTTGAATATACAGGGTTTACCAAAAAGCCAGTAGAGCTACTTTATTTTCAAAATGACTGTAATATTGAAAACCATTAATGCTAAAAAAAATTATATACTTTACAGGTCATTAGTCAAAGAAAAACTGCACTATGTACTATGTAGGTAAAGTAAATCGCCTTAAATACGGTACTTTAGCACTACAGTTGTAACAGATTTGTAGCTAAAAAAAGTAGTAACGGATTTAATATTACAACTTGATGTAAAAGATATTATGCATAAGAACCATTATTTTTTATGTCTACAGGATGTTTCAAATATTAGGTACCTGTTTCTTCTATTTTGATATTGCTATATTCTAAACCATAAGAGATACGAAGACGATTAATTGGGCAAAAATTTACTATTTTGAATGTCTATCAACTTACAAGACAACTTGGGAAAATTACAACGGTGTAAATTGCCGCTTTTTTGCCGCTAATCAGTTGCAGGAAAAAAATTGCCGCTCTTTTTTTTATCAAAGATTAAACATCTTGCTAACTTCATATCAAATTAGCAAGGCAACGGCGTAAATAATGACGATATCAAAAAACCAAAAGCTGATGAACTTGAAGCTTTTTTGCTGTCAATTAGTTATTGGAAAAAAATTTGCCGCTCCCTTTTTTTTATTAAAAATTAAACATCTTGCTAACTTGATATCAAGTTAGCATGATAACAGCGTAAGTAATGACTATATCAAAAAACTAAAAGCTGAAGAATTTGCGGCTTTTTTTGCCGTTAATGAGTTGTGAAAAAAAAATTTGCCGCTCTCTTTTTTAATTAAAAATTAAACATCAAGCTAACTTAATATCAACTTAGTAAGACAACTGCTTGAAAATGACGATATCAAAAAACTAATTGCCGCTTTTTGCCGTTATTTAGTTGGGGGAAAAAATTGTTGCTCTTTTTTATGAAAAATTAAACATCACGCTAACTTAATATCAATATAGCAAGACAACTGCGTGAAAATGACGATATCAAAAAACTAAAAGCTGGAGAATTTGCCGTTAATTAGTTAAGGAAAAAAGTTTTGCCGTTCTTTGTTTTCTATTAAAAATTAAACATCTTGCGAACTTGATATCAAGTTAGCATGATAACAGCGTAAATAATGACTATATCAAAAAACTAAAAGCCGGAGAATTGGCCGCTTTTTTGCCACCAATTAGTTGTGCAAAAAAATATTTTTCCGCTCTTTTTTGTTAAAAATTAAACATCTCGCTAACTTGATAGCAAGACATCTGCGTAAATTATGACGATATCAAAAAACTAAAACCTGGAGAATTTTCCGCTTTTTTAGCGCATTTTCCTCTTTATTTATAAAGAAAAGGCGCTATTGTCCTTAGTTTGTCCATCCGTCTGTGAAGTTGAGAACTCGACAACGGCTCAACGGAACGAGTTCGTTGAAGGCTCGTTAAATTGTGACTCACATATGAGACGATCCAGTAATTCACCCTCGGAACTCCGATCCCCTCTTTTGCCCACCTCTATTTTTAATTTTTTTTTTTTTTAGATTTTAAGTCAAAATTATTCATTTTTATAAAAAATTGCAGAGGATTAAAGTTGTAGAACATAAAATTTCATAAATATTGTGTCTACATTGTTGTCGAATTCCGCATAGTTTCATTGCAAGAGAGCATAAACTATTTTTAGGTTTTTTATATAGAAACTTGAAACTTAACAAAAACAAATTTATTTTGCAATATGAATCCAGCAGTTAAGATTATATTTTTTATTATATCAAATGTACGCTTATTCGAAAGAATTTGAAATCGCAAAGACCATTTCGCATTTATGTGAATAAATTATCAGTTCTGGACGCAATTTACGCCTTTCTTTCATAAAAACTGTTTTTTGTTTGCAATTGTCATAGACAATCCAGTTGGCATTGCTTCTAATGACTGAAGTTGATCTTCGGATCATCAGGTAGTTAACGACCTGTAATATCTTTTGATTTTGACTTCTGATCTGCTAGTTATAAAAAATGGATGCTGGTCACTGAATTTGAATAAAAATTTTCTCAAAAACAAAGTTCACGGCACGAAATGCAGTCAAGCGACGTAATCACTTGAGGCTGAATTTGTTAAGTACAAGCGAATAGCATATTTTGTGCCTCAAAAGCGACAAAAAACTACAAAAAATATATTAGTGACATACAAATATTTTTTGTTTCAGATAAAAGGAACGTTTTTTCGTTTCTATAAGAGAGGAGGAAAACACGATATTCCACCCAAAAAAAACGGCAAATTTTTTTTCAGATAACTAATTGGTGGTAAAAAAGCGGCAAATACTCTAGCTTTTAGTTTTTTGATATCGCCATTATTTACGCAGTTGTCTTGCTAACTTGATATCTAATTAGGAAGATGTTTAATTTTTAATAAAAAAAAGAACGGCAAAATTTCTTTTTCCACAACTAATTAGCGGCAAAAAATCGGAAAATTACTAATAAGATACCGTTGTAATTCTCAGAAGTTGTCTTGCTAAGTTCATGGACGTCTTGGAAAACATTAGATTGTTTGAAAAGATCTACAGGGACTCTAGCTTTTCTGGAGTTATACAGGAAAAACAAAAAGTTCTATTTTTGTATTTCTATTGTTGTATTTAAAAAATACTGTTATACTGTACTAATAAATCTTCGATACGACGTTCGTGTCTTCACGGCAACCATATTTATTTTTTTATACGAAAAGTAATTACAAATTATTGTCACTGATGATGTTAGTTACTTTACATAAAACGTCGTTAAAATAACATGTGTGATATATCACTGAGTGTAGATTTTAAGAGTTTATCAATATTTTTAATAAAAAAGTCAAGTAGGCATTAAATTGATGGTTGCCGTGAAGACACGAAACCTCGAATAGATTTATTACTACAGTATAGTTACAATAAAAATTTCCTTTTTCATATTTTGATAATTCCTGAAATAACAATTCTATGAAAAACCACCCCAAATAGAATTTTTTGTTATCCATATATAACTGAATTTTCTGACAACTAATTTTTCCATAATCAGGAAAAAGAAGAGTTCATGTCGTCACGTTCACTAAAATTAAATTTGGCATCGTTGTGTAAGGTGTGCACCATATAACCTCAATTTGCCCTTACATCTGAATTGTGACGTATGAGATTTGTCATTTAATACTTAATAGACTCGTTCATTTGTATCACGGAGTAGAATATTATCAATCGTTTTTCTCTCTTTATCTAGCAAATATCAGATACGATATATGCAGTTAGATCTGCATCAAAAGAAGCCATTCGTGAATATATTTTTTTTTTTGGAAATTATTGTTCAGTGCGATTCGCAATTACTCGATATAAATGAAGTCAAACAAAAATACAAGAACACTCAAAGTTCAAAATTATTTTACAATTTTAATAACTGTGAAAAATTCTAAAAAATGCTTTTTGACTAAATTACGTTATAATTTTGTTTAAGGAGCGTCATAGTTTTATTTTAAAAAATGCCTTTAGGATTTGCGGCGTTGCCAATGATCGCTTTTCGTCAAACGGAAAGCGCGTTCAGAAACTTTGAATGTTTTAAGAAAAGAAAACAGTAGCTAAAATGTGACTTTTTTTGGATGAGTCGAACAGTTGACAGATTTCAATTATACAGGGAGGCGCACCCTATACGCGTCGGTCTTTATATAGAAAACGGTAAGATTATAAAAAAAAATCTGATGTGGCCAGCACATGACCTCTCGCCATTTTTGAATCAAAAATTTACAGGTTGACACAAAAAAGTATGAAAAAAAATTATATTTTTGTAAATCTGGCAACAATGGCAAAAGTTTAGAAAATTTTAATGAGATGAAAATAAACTGTAGGGTATACAAAATATATGTGTAAAACTTTATTGCCGTTTTGTATAATAATGGCGTCTTCACCCATAGCAACTGCCACTTCCGGTTGTGCGATTGGCACCAAAATCTAATCAGATCTAATCTAGGGTATCAGAATTCTGTATGCAAAATTTCAAATTTTTTTATTCAGTAGTTTTTGAGTTATCGTTACTACAACATCCATCCAAACACACACACACACACTAACACACTAACACACACACACACACACTAACACACACACACACAGACATCATCGCGAAAATATTAAAATCGTATTCTAGGGACCCCAAAACGTGTTTATCCATTGAAAACTCACTACCCAATTTTTAGCATGATTCCTATACCTCTCTTATCTGAAGGGCGAGAGGTAAAAATGTTTAATGCATTTTATAATCTCAATTTGGGGTCGGTTCTATAAAATTGAAAAAAATAATAAAGATTACAAGTTAATTAAAAAAATTATTTATCCTGTCCAATTTCTATTCTCTTGTGAAAATAAGGGTATACAGGGTGTGTCACGTAGACGGCCCATTAGCCATATATGGAAAAGTAAAGTTATTTCAAATTTGAAAATTTATTTACACAGGTTTGTCAATACGCTCTATCTAATGAAAATATTTTCATCTTTCGGTTTATACAGGGTGTTTCGAAAGTAACGATCAACTTTGTTATTTTAAATAGAACACCCTGTCATTTTTTACATTTTTAGATTCGTCATGAAAAGCTGATTTCAAAAACCTTAACACTTATATTATAAAACGAATGGTTTTGAAGTTATAGACAATTGAAAATCGCATTTTTTCAACTTTAAGTAATTGCTCCGGTCAAACGACATTAAATCGGATAAAACGGCTTACATATTCCTGTCTTAACTTTTTGAGTTCTATTTTGTGACATAAGAAAAAAATTCATACAGGGTGATCAAAATTTCGATCTGTATAAAAATTCATACAGGGTGATCAAAATTTCGATCTGTATACATTTTCTTCTTATGTCAAAAGGTAGAACTCAAAAAGTTAGGATAGAGATATGTAAGCCGTATTATCGGATTTTATGTCGTTTGGCCGGAGCAATTACTTAAAGTTGAAAAAATGCGATTTTCAATTGTCTATAACTTCAAAACCATTCGTTTTATAATATAAGTGTAATAGGTTTTTGAAATCAGCTTCCCACGAAAAATCTAAAAATGTGATCGTTACTTTCGGAACACCCTGTATAAACCGAAAGTTAAAAATATTTTCATTAGATAAAGCGTATTTACAAACCTGTGTAAATAAACTTTCAAATTTGAATTACCATTACTTTTCCATATATGGCTAATGGGCCGTCTACGTGACACACCCTGTATAAAGGGGTAAAGTTTATGTACAAGAATTACTGGCAGATTGCAAGTAAGACAAACCTATTTTAATTAATTAAATTGAATATAATAATATTCCTGAATATCACTGATAACAGCTCAACGTCCGACGGGTTGACTGGCCAAGACTTTTTACGCGGTGTGATAGCGAAATCTGAAAATAACAGTGAACAGAGACGGACTTGGGCATATTTATTTAGTATAAGTTAGAAAGAAAAAAAAACAAAATAGCCGAGATGAAGTACTTAAGAAAATTGAGAGGAATATCAAAGTTAGATAGAATAAGGAACGAGGTAATCTGTAGGGATCTGAAACTAGAAGTAATTGACAAATATATAGACAGATGGGTTGGTGGGGATTGAATAGTTCAGCACAAGTCAAAAGAGTATGTGAGGCAAGGATACAGTATAAACGAACAAGAGGCAAACCAAAGCAATCTTGGAACAATGTAGTGGGAAAAACAATAGAAAATAAGAATATGACGTGGATAGAGGCAAAGATTTTGGCACAAAACAGAAAGAACTGGAACAAGTTCATTAAGAAATAAGGAAAAGACCAAACACTTATTTTATAATATTGTGTTAATGATTTTTCCGTTTATTATCTCTACAATTTTTTGATTTTCTATTATCTTCTCTCCTGATTCTTTTTATATTGTTCTCTATTACTCCATCTGTTCCTGTAATAGTATCCATCCATTTATTTTCTAAAATTCCCATTCTTTCTGGAGTATCCTGTATTTCATATTTTACTTCGCCACTTTTCTTTTATTTCTTATTAAAATCCTTTTTCTTTTTCTTGTAAAATTTCAATTTTGACATCTTGTAACTTTTCTACTTCTATAATTCTCTCAATCATTTCAATTCTAATTTCATTTTTTATTTCTTCTAATTTGACAATCATTTTTGTCTTATTTTTTTAATTCTTGTGTTATTCCTATTATTTTATATCCCATCTCCTGCATTATTTCTTCTTTCATATCATCAATTTTATTAGTATTTTTATCCATTTCCTGGCTCATATTTTGCATTTTTTTTTACTATTGTCCAATTTCTTCCCCATATCTTGCATTTCTCTTAAGTGTTCTTCTTTGTCTTCCTTTCTATTATCTTGCATTACTTTCTCAAATTTTTTACTATTTTCATCCATTTTATTCATCTGCAGCATCATTTGTCATTACATTTTCTTGTTCTTCCGGTTTCTTTTGTTTTTCTTGTATTTGCTCTTCTTTTGGTTCACTACTTATTCCATCACATTCTTCTATACAGGGTGTTATTGAAATACACGTACATATTAAAACTGGGTATTGCGCAGATCCCCACTGAATGTAGAAAAATATTATTTTTTATAAATACCCCTTATTAAGGGAGTTATTAATTTTTGAAAATTAATTCTAAAACAAACGTACTTCACTGATATGTTGAGGATGACCTATATTCTTAGGTTTATTTACCTATTTTAAACATCAACAGTAATAAATATGCAAGTTTTTGTCAGATGATAAGAAAACTAGTCTTGTAAGAAATAACCATGTTGCCAAGATTTTCGAATTAATTTCTATTTCCGAAGACTGGTTTTTACTACCCTCGTTATCAAAATACTAGAATATTTGATAAATGATTGTTTTTAAACTATACATTTTTGAAACTATAGATTATTAAAATTTTAGTTGATTTACGAATCTGGCTAACACGAGCGCGTCATTTCCAAGTTGGTAAAAAGTGTTACGATTACTTTTAAATATTTTTTTACGATGCCACTATTTACGAATATTGAACTAACCGATATAGTGCTGGTTTATGGGGCAGCTGGAGAAAATTCTCGGCAAGCACAAATCCTGTATCGCGAACGGTTTCCAAATCGGAGAATTCCGGACTGTCGTACGTTTATTTCAACTGTTCAGCATCTAAGAGACCATGGAAAATTTGAGAGTGTCAATGCAGATCGAGGGAGAACAAGAACACAAAGAACATTGGCGGCCGAAGAAGAAATATTGGAAGCTGTTGAAAATCGGCCTCAATTAAGTTGTAGAAGACTAGGTCTTGAAATTGGAGTGTCCTCATTTGTTGTGTGGCGGACACTTAAAGAACAAGGTTTACATCCTTATCACATCCAAAAAGTCCAGGCCTTATATCCAGGTGATGAAGAAAAGAGAGTGGAGTTTTGTGAATGGATGATTCAAAAATGTGTTGATATTGCTGATTTTCTAAAAATATTATTGTATACTGACGAGGCTTCATTCACTCGTGATGGCGTGTTCAATATGCACAATACGCATATTTGGAGTGATGAAAATCCTCACGCCATTAGGGAAACTGGGCATCAAAGAAAATTTTCAATAAATGTTTGGGCTGGCATAATAGATCAGTATTTAATCGGGCCTTATGTTCTCCCGAACAGATTCAATGGGCCAGGATATCTCCACTTTTTAGAAGATATTTTGCCAGTACTCCTAGAAGAGATACCGTTACAATTAAGGCAACGGATGTGGTACCTACTAGATGGCGCTCCTCCTCACTTTGATTTAAACGTACGGCAGTTTTTGAACATTAGATTTCCTCAAAAGTGGATAGGCAGAAATGGACCTACTAAGTGGCCTCCGAGATCTCCGGACTTAAATCCATGCGATTTCTTTTTGTGGGGTCACATGAAACAACTGGTTTATAATGAACCTATTAATAGTGTTGAACAATTAACCAATAAAGTTAATGCGGTAGCCGAGGAACTACGACAAAATCCAAGACTAATTTCTAATGTTCAAAGTTCTTTGGAAAGACGATTGCAAGTGTGTGTAAATAATAATGGAAGGCATTTTGAACAATTACTGTAATAAACTTTATTTTGAATTAATTGGTTTTGCTACGGCAACAGTGCAATTTCTATGGGTAAGTTCAATTTCGATTTATTTTACTTCTTTAAATATGGAAACTAGTAGGTCGGAAAAGGGGACTCTTCCCCAATATTTAAATTTTAGAATTTGAAGTTAAAATTGGTGCCAATCGTTTTTGGTCATTACATACTATTCCCCATTTTAATATGTACGTGTATTTCAATAACACCCTGTATTTTATTCTTGCATTTCTATAATATCACCTTGTCCTATTTCCAAATCTTCCATTTGTCCAATCTTTTCCCCCCTCTTAAATCCATTTTAATTTTTTATCACTAACACTCATTATTTTCACTACCACGTAGGTATATTTCTTTAACTAATCCACACTGTATATTATGGTTTTGTCACAACTGTCACTATTTATGAAATTTATTATGCCGTTTCTTTATATTTGTCAGATAATAATTATTTTTGTATTAATTTAATAATATCAAATTTAGTAAATTCCAATAATACTATGTTAAATTTTCTTACGTTGTTGCAAATCAAAATGAATCCAACGATAATCAGTCACTAAATTTTGGAATGACCCAAGTTGGCAAGCGACATTTGTTATGATTTTATAATCTCAATTTGGGATGAGTTCTATAAAATTGAAAAAAAAAATATACATTATAAGCTAATTAAAAAAAATATGTATCCTGACTCTTTATATTCCACAATTGTTGATTTATAATAAATTATATACCAATTACCATTAATAAATTCTGTAAAAATCAAAACTTTTTTCAACAATAAACTTTCTTTATAAAATTCAAAACTTATAAAAATTATTTCATTACAGTTATACATGGTGTATATGAGTACACTTTAAAATTATTTTGATTTATATAGCGCGTCTCAATTAAAAAATCTGCACCATATAGGTATATTTATTTAAATGGAACACCTTGTATTTTTTACATTTTTAGATTCGTCATAAGAAGCTGATTTCAAAAATCCCCAATTTTTCCTATTATCCTTATTTTTCCATTTTTCTTCCTCATTTTTCATATTTTCCTATTTATCCCTATTTTTCTTGACTTTTCCATTTTTTTTCTTATTTTTCCCTACATTTTCCCATTTCCCCATTTTTTCAAATCTCCCTATTTTTCCCTTCTGTTTTCTTTTTCATATTTTTCCCAATTTTTCCTATTATTTTCTCTTTTTCATTATTTTTTTCTATTTTTGCCTGCATTTTTCCTGGTCGTTCCCATTTGTTTCCATTTATTCCCTATTTTTTCTGCTTTTTCTATTTTACCCTATTTTTTCTCAATTTTTCCCTATTTTTTTTTAATTTTTTTTATTTTCCATTTTTTCCTATTTTTTTCTATTTTCCCTCTCTTTTTCTACGTTTTCTCTGCTTTTTCCCCATTTTTTACTATTTTTCCCTATTTTCTCCTATTTTTTCCCTACGTTTTTCCCATTTTCACACTTTTCAAATCTGCCTTTTTCCTATTTTTCCCTACTTTTTTCTAATTTTTCTTTTTCCTATTTTTCCCAATGTTTAGAATTATTTTCATTTTTTCACTATTTTTCTTTATTATCCTGCCTGCATTTTTCCTAGTCTTTCCTATTTGTTCCCATTTATTCCCTATTTTTTTCCATTTTACCTAATTTTTTTCAATTTTTCCCTATTTTTTCCTATTTTTTTCTATTTTCCCCATTTTTTCCTGATTTTTTTCGATTTTCCCTCTCTTTTTCTACGTTTTCTCTACTTTTCCCCTATTTTTTACTATTTCCCCTATTTTTTCCATTTTTCCTGTTTTTAAAATTTTTCGTGGTGTTACATTTTTTCCAATTTTTCCTTATACCTATTTATTTCTTTAAAAAAAATCTTTTTTCTACAAGCGTGCGGAAAAGTATACTTTTCCGCACGCATTTGAGTGCGGAAAGTTGTACTTTTCCGCACTAGTACAAAAGTAAATAAAATATTAAACTTCAGTGACGCTGTCCCTGGCCCTTCCACTAGTCAGCAGCTGTCACCAGAAAAGCCTTCTAGAATGACCTCTTCCAGCCAAGTTCCCATGGCCACAGTTGCAACAAACCGAAATCTGACTTCGTTAGAAAACATTTTAGCCTCTGCAATTAATTTGCAAAATGCCACAAATTGCACATTTAATATTAATATTAATAATAATTAATTTGTTGATGTATTTAATAATAAATGTTTCTTGATGTTAGCTTTTGTGTTTTTTCCGCACGCTAGTAGAAAAAATAGTGTACCTAACACGTGCGTAAAGTGACTTTTCGCACTTGTTAGGTAAACTACTATTTCGTACGTGGCGAGTTGTATAAAGTAAGCATTTTTCCCTGTTTTCCCTGTTTTTCTCTACTTTTTCCTGTTTTTCACTATTTTTTACTATTTTTCACCATTTTTACCTATCTTTAAAATTATTCCCGGTTTCGCATTTTCCCTATTTTTCCGTATACCTATTTATACTGGATGTCTAAAATTTAAAGGGGGCATTGTTATATGAGAAACTGTAAAATATAGAGGCGGTTAAATGGGAAAAAATTAACTAGTTTGGAGAGCATACATTGACCGAAAAAAATTTACAGGGTCTTTCGTCCTTAGCGAGTTATAAAAATGGTATTTATGATTTTTTACGCCTATAATTTTTATTTTAAAAAATATCAAAAAATAGCAAATGAAAGTTGTATTGCATGTCAATTTGCTACGAAATTGTACTAATAAATCATTGATACGACGTTTCGCGTCTTGACGGCCCCCATCAAGTTATTTTTTTAAATACGGACCTCTCTTTTTTATTACAAAAATTAATGGACCGTTAAAATTTAAATTCACTTGTCACTGTCACTTTAACGACGTTTTATCTGAAATAACTAATATCATCAGTGGCAATAACTTTTAATTACAGTTTTGTCGTAGTTTTTTGTAAATTCGTTTTTATTTTATTAATAAAAAAGTTGCATTATCAGTGAAACAAAAAAAATTATGAAAATAGTAGAAATTAAACAAGCAGAAAAATAATCGATCTATGTCGTGATTAAAAAATATTGATAGAGGGTTTAAAGGCAAATTCAGTGATGTATCATACATTACATTTTCTACGACGTATTGTATCACAAATAATCATTACCAATAATCGATTAATACGGACCTGAACCTTATATTATGCCAAAAAGGTGAAAATAATCAGAATAACGAATAATTTAATTTAGAAAATAACTACAAATATTCAACCAATGAATTTAAAGTATTACTAGGTACATATCTATTAAAACTGTATTATACTTCATTAGTTTTGCAACTGACTTTGTTTTTAAATTCTCTATCAATATTTTTTAACGCAAGTCGATTATCTTTAATTCCTACTATTTTATTTCTTTTTTATTTCACTGATGATGCATATTTTTTATCGAAATTGTTGGATATAAAACTTAAAATCGCTGGTCAGATATCTTCATGTTTCTATACTTTACGCGCACACTGTATCAGAATAAAAAATGTAACAAAGTAAACCATGCACAAGTATTTATAACTCGATTTATATAAATACAGTTCTGAGAAGCATCTTTAACCGCAACTGGCATGTTAATTAACTCTAACCACAAGTAGATTGGGATTTACAAAACAATTGTTATAAATTCTACAGTAATCGAGTTAAATGATTTATTATCATAAACACAAATTAAACATGCAAAACGATATTTTCATTTTGTTATGTTATATAATAATCCTATTCCTATTATATATACTTTGTTTCCTATTTTACAAGTTTAAATATATTTTAATTACCGGGTGTCTACTATATTTTCCCCTATTTCCTATAACTTGTAAACGGTTCAGAGTAGCAATATGCGATTTTCACTTAAATGTTTTATTTTAGTAAAAGTTTTGTTTAGAAAAAAATTCAATATAGGTATCCATATTGAATTTTTTTCTATCGATTTCGTTAACTTTATAACAAAAATAACGGATTTTTGACAATTTTTTGTTGACTTTTTTTAATGGAATACCCAGCTCGAACAGCAGCAACAAAGAAGCCGTAAAATACAGGATGTTCCATTTAAAATGTGCCGAATATTATGTGAGAATTGAACTAAAAATTTTAAACACCAACAGATTTTTGGTTAGAATCATCAGTAAATAGACTACGGAAATTGTGTTTTATTTAAACTTAAGAGTAAATTTGTTATAATTGGTTTTTATCGACAGATATTAATTTTTTCCAAAACCTTACATTTTAAGTAAAATTGACAGAGCCGCAGTTGCGACGTGGCAAAGGTGGCATTTGCCACGGGCGCACGATGGGCAAGGGCGCACGATAGTGGGCCCAGTTCGGCACCTTTGTTTCATATTACATTTGGATCATCTTCTGTAAGCTCTGTGTGCTAGTTAAAGACAAACCCTTGGAGTTATTTTTTCAGTTGTTTTTTGTTTTGATAAAAACAAACAACATATACAACTTTATTCTTTTATTTTTCAGAAATTCAAAAATGCCACCAAAAAAGTTCTGAGGTTCAAAAAATAAAAAAATACGAGCATCAACTTGCTGCCGTTAAACGTAATACCGGCGATATTTCAAAGTTTCTTTAACCAATCTCTACTGCCGTATCTGAGAATAGTGAACGACAAATCAGTTCGAGCTCAGCAGATAGTGAAGATAAAATGGTCGAAATACAAAACCAAGAAGAAAGCGAAGATATAGAAAGAGATTTACATCTGATAATGTAAATGAAGAATTAATGGAAATGAAAATGTAGATCTTGAACCACAATCACCTGAACAGAAAATCGATAATATTGGCTTCAATAATCCTAAGACAGTTATTAACAAAGATACCATTAAGATGTATATCGAACATGGCACTGATTTTGGTGATGATGTTATATTTTATACAACAACAGAAAACAGAAAATTTGAAAATCAGTCCTTAATGAAAATAATGGCAAATGGCGAAAGAATAGCCAGAAAATGGATTAAATACTGCAAAGAGCTAGACTCAATTTTTTACTTCCCATGCATATTATTTTGTAATAATAGAAATAGTGTTTGGATAACCGGATTTAGAGGTTAGAAACATTTGAATTCATTGTCGCCTCGTCACGAAAGCCACCGTGAGAATTATATCTGGCTAAAAGCATTCGAAAAACAATTGAACGAAGGTGGGTTTATTTTTTCATCAATTTTTAAATGCTATACAAAAGGAGAAGAATAAGTGGAGACACATTTTGAAGGTAGTGAGAGGCGCAAAATTTGTAATTTGCCACAGGCGCCAGCAAGTCTAGGTACGGCTCTGAAAATTGAGATAATTTAAAACACTATTTGTCAGTAGATAGAACGTTCGTTAACTTTAACGGTTCTGTAACTAATGACAATGACGTTTAGATTGTGACAATTATACAAGAAATCAACTTGTAAAGTTTTATTCTAAACGTCATCGCCTTTACTTACTGAGTCTTTAAAGTTAAAGGACGTTCTATCTACTGACAGTTAGTATTTAGGTAAAGGGATGTATAGCTTATTTTTTATGTACAATTCGAAAGTGTTATTATATACGGGGTGTACCATTTAAAAAGACATAACTTTGATAAGGCACTTTTTTGGGACCACACTGTACAATACAATAGTACTTATATACAGGCTGTTTATTTTATCATGTGCTAACATTGCTATATTCTATACCATATTTTATTTAAAAGAAATATCAAAAAATGGAAAAAGAAGGTTTTATTGTATTTTCTACAAAAATGTAGTAATAAATCTTCGATACGACGTTTCGTGTCTTAATGGCTTCCATCAAGTTATTTTTTTTAAGGAAAAAAAAAAATCAAAAACGATGCATTAAACCAATGGTGTCACAAAACTAGGTTAATTGTAACGCATAGAAAAGTTTGGGAGGTTTTAAGGGCTCAAATCCCACCTAAAATTTTTATGGGCTCTACTGATTTCGTGGTTTTGTATGAAAAATATGCTCTTACGATAAGAAAGCCAAGAATCCATTTCCATTATAAAATGTTAAACAATTCATGAAATATTGGAAAAAATCGATTTTCATTTTGTACTTTCCAATAACTTTTTTTGTGCGCACATTTGCATTAAGTCAAGTTATGTTCAATCGAGTTATTTTTGACACCAATTTATGACCTACCTTTTTGATACAACCTGTATTTATTAATTTACTATAACTTTTTTTCCGTTAAAAAACCGATCTCCAGATTTTGACTTTTATTTACGTTTCTAGATCCCTGAGTCAAAAAAAATGTACCTAACAGAAGTTCATTTTGATATTATTTGATTACAGAACAAAAGATGCCGGACAGACTCTTTTGCCCTTGAGTCCAGTTTTAATACAGGTATGCCTTCATATCTTGTTTTAGAATAAAAATACATGCAAAACATTTAATAAGCGAGTGTTTCACTATAAATATTCTAACTCAAGAGTGAGAAATTTTACATTCCATTATTAAAAATCATTTCGGAATTAATACATTCACTAATGGACGTGGAGAAATAAGTTGCTGTTTAGGTACGTGATAGATAAAAAACGTTGCTCTTTTTGGTTAGCACAAGAATTCATCGCTCTGAAAACCTAGCTTAAGAAAAAACATAACCTTTGTCAATAAAATGTCAAACCGACTTAATTTATGTCCGACATATCCCAATTCTTTGAAATTAGGTTATTTTGTGACATAGGGGTCAGGGGTCATTGAAAAAACTATACGTGTGTTATCAAATTTTTCGATAACGATTTCGACTACTGAACCGATTTTAATAGAATTTTCACCAAAAATTGTTTTGGTTCTCTGATTAGTTTTTGGTGGCAATCGAGGAACGTACGTTAACAGCAAATTTAATGCTGTTAAAATTTTAAAAAAATTCGTAAAAAATAATTGAATGGATCAAATTTTAATAAAAAGCGTTTTTTTACATTCGTCTTATGGTATATTATCCTGCAATGAAGATATCATATTCATACTCTGCTATTGTTAATAAATTCGATAATAAAATTATTTACAGGTTAGAGGTGCTTAATAGATAAAAGGCCCTAGTAGCTAGAAGAAGAAAGTGACATTTATTATCAATGACCTGTCTAATTGTCTATCATGTGCGTTCAGTAATGCCATGAGAAGGGACATATAAATTACAATATATACAGAGTTGGGTTTGAAAATTTTATCTGCAAACTACGGATAGTGTATGTGCATAAAATAGCATGTTGTAAATATTACTTTAAACATTTGTTTGTGAATCAAGATTAGAGTGACAATACTAGACGTTTCTAATATTTTTTTGCAAAAGCAATTTTGCAAACATAGTTAAGAATAAATTATAAATCTTTCTTAAAAAAAATAACAATACTTCACATAAATAGCGGGAAAGTGTTATATAGGCCTCAACCCATTTTTTATATCACTTTTAATTACGTCAAAATAAATATGACGCTTTTTTTACAATTTTGTTGTTGACTATTTTAATGGAACAGTTTTTTTCATAGATAAATAAAAATAGTTTTTTAGATCGTTAGAAAGGAAACGCAGATAACAATAATTTTTTAACCTGTAAGAACTGAAAATTCTTTTATAAGAAAAATTGCTTCTCACCTCAACATGAAAAAGTCAAAAACTCAGAAGAATCATACAAGTGTTAAGAGGTCCGCACACCATGTGACTAGCGTGGTTGAGGTTTAGAGAATCATCCAAGCAAAATGTTTTTGTATTCTATTAAATTGGGAGTAAAAATTTTTATGACAATGAAGTTTCCATCGTTGGAACGCAACGAATTTGAGAAAAAAAATCGCATTCAAATTGATGTAAAATGTTATAGAATCGTTGTAATGAAGTTTCCAAGCAAGCGTAATTATCGAAATAATTATATATTGTTATACCACCCCTAGGGATGTTTGTCAATTATTCATCGAAATTTTAAAAAAAATTTATTCCGTCGACTATTTACAATAACGAAACGATTTTATAGCTAAAATTCTCGAAAAAATAAAAACATGACGATAACAAATTTTCGACCCCCTCCGACTGTTCAAAGGCACGCTTACAGAGGGGTGGAATGTTTTCTCAATTTTCAAGGTTTTAGTTATCCATATATACTTTTAAATGGTCCAGAAAGCTTGCAAAAAAATAGCGAGCCCCTGGCATCTCCGGAACACCCCTTACGGGAGCGATTTTTCAAATATTTTGGTTTTCTATATGTTTTCACCACTTTCAGAATTTTTATGCGCGATATATATTTAGAATCATCACAGAAAGCTTACGAAAATGTCGAGCCCCAAGTATTTCCGCATAACATCCCTTCAAGGGGGTGACATTTTCGGATGTTTGCTATTTTCTGCGTTTCCGCAATTATCAAATATCTTATTGCGGATATATATTTGTAAATGTTGAAGGAAGCCCAGAAAAAATTAATGACCCTGTCGCATCTCCGCACTACACCTCTCCGCCACGTCCGTTAAGTTAGCATTACCACTTGAAAATATGAAAAATATTATTATTGCAAAAATTGTCGCCAATTTGTCGTGGAAACGAAAAATTTGTCGCACTTTTTTTTATGTATATATAGCCTGGTAATGCCAACTTAATAGTTAAGTTAGCACTACCACCCGTATATCTACGTAAATAAATATTAAATCCGAAATCTGAATGATGGAGAAATTGTCGCTCGTGGAAACGAAAAATTTGTCGCACTATTTTTATATACAGTGTGTCTACTTAAGTTCGCACCATATGAAAAACTTTTTTATTATTAATTTTACGAAAAAAAGTTATTCTTTCAATAGTATATCCTGAGGTATGTGCAGTTACTGAAATTTCATTTAACTTTTTTATTATATTTTGTTACAATTTTTTTTTAAAGAAAATTTTTGCTGTCTGAAATATGTTTGTTTTTACATGTTAACAACGAATCATAAATATAAAATAACATTTCGAAAAAATGTCTTCACATATGAAAATAACAATTTTAGTCATGTAAAAAAATTTTGATTAGTCTAAAATTCAAAATAAGAAGTTCAGAAAAAGGCCCAAAGTCCCTATTAAAGCCGGAATAGTACTTTATCGCAATAAAAATCTTCATTATTGCGGAAATATTTTTTTTAATTCTTTTATTGCGGCGGGGGGTAGTGCGGAGATGCAACAAGTTCGACATTTAATGCTAGACTCCCTCCAACATTCAGAGATATATATCCGCAATAAAATATTTGATAATAGGGGAAACACAGGAGATAATTTTTTTTTTTTAATTTCGGGAGTATGGGACTGTCGAGGGGTAGTACGGAGATGCGACGGGGTCGCCAATTTTTTTGGGCTTCCTTCGACATTTACAAATATATATCCGCAATAAAATATTTGATAATTGCGGAAACACAGGATAGAATTTTTTTAAAAATTCCGCTAGTATGGGGCGGCCGAGAGGGGTAGTGCTGAGATGCGACGGGGTTCGTTAATTTTTTTCTGGACTTCCTTCGGCATTAACAAATATATATCTGCAATAAAATATTTGATAACTGCGGAAGCGCAGAAAATGGCAAATATCCGAAAATGTCACCCCCTTGAAGGGGTGTTATGCGGGGATGCTTGGGGCTCGACATTTTTTCATAAGCTTGCTTTATGTGATGATTGGAAAATATATCAAGCATAAAAATTCTAAAAGTGGCGATATAAAACCAAAATATTCGAAAATATTCACCCCGTGTTCCGGAGATGCCAGAGGCTCGCCATTTTTTGTATATAAGCTTTCTGGGCTATTTAAAAGTATATGTGGATAGCTGAAACCTTGAAAATTGAAAAAACATGGAAATAACGAAATTTAAACATTCCACCCCTCTGTGAGGGCACCTTTGGACAGTCGGAGGAGGTCGAAAATTTGTTATTATCATGTTTATATTTTTTCGAAAATGTTATCGATAAAATCGTTTCGTTATTGTAAATAGTCGACGGAATAAATTTTTTTTGAAAATTTCAACGAACAATTGACAAACAGCCGGGGTTGTATAACAATAATATAATTTATTTCGATACTTACGCTTGCTTGGAAACTTCATTACAACGATTCTACAACATTTTACATCAATTTGACTTCACTGTCATAAATTTTTTTTAGGATTTTTCAGTTGATGTTTAATAATCCTACTTACTATCTAGTCTAATTTGTTCTGCGCAGAACAGAGTAGAGCGCCACAAAATATAATTATTCGATTTTGTGCGAAATCTCGCCTAAATATACGGTTTTTTTTCATATTTGAAATATTTATTAAAAAAGCGCGTCTGTATTACTTTTTCAAATTTATCTAGAAAAAAAAGTTGATATTCGTATCATTTTTACTGAAAATAATTAAAAAAAATATCACAGACCCGCTCTGAAAAATTACTTATAGAATAGATTAGTGAAAATCACAGCTTCCTATCTGTAATATTAAGGGAACGCGCGTCCAAAAACCATTTCAGGCAACATGATATTAGCGCCTCTTAATTGCTAGACAAATATTACAGTTAGAAAATTTACATTTTCAAGAATTAAAATCTACTATGTATGATTATTACGGACCTTACAATTTCAGAATAATTTTTTTTGTACCAATATTTTGATTTTGTTCATTAGTTGAAAACTTGGCATAAAGCTTAAATTATTTATTAAAATTATTTAAATTGACTTCAAGCAAGGTCTTAATGTTTACGTTTTTCCACTATCACTTTAAAAATTGCTTTTTAATTGCAAATATGTGTAATATTTTGTTTGAAGTTTTGTTCGACACGTGTATTTTTAAACAAATAGTTTTTTTATTTAATTGCAAACAATAAGAAAATTATGCTAATTCCAGCTAATTTAAAAAACAATTTGGGAAAAAAAAATATAAACTCGGTTATAAACGTTACTAAAAAATACAAAAATAAATATTTTTTCCGTTATATAGTGCATAGAGTTAAAACGGGATAACAGGATTTTTAGTTTTTTTTTTGTTTTGTTTATAAGGTTGTATGTTATTTTCAAATCAGAATTTGCACATTTACACTTTACCAACGAGAAGTAATAAAAAATATATTCTTAGTATTATCCGTTGCAATTTATAAGATCTGGAAAAACCCGAATTCTACCAAACCGATGTTAAGAGGCCCGCACACCACGTGACTTGCGTGGTTGCCGTTTAAAGAATTACCCAAGGAAAATGTGCTTGTATTCTCATAAATTGGATGTAAAAATTATTTTTTTAATATTTTCCAGTTAATCTTATCATCTAGTCCAATATTTTTTAACCAGAGTTTTTGGAGGAGATCTCGCAAAATATAGCAATTAAAACTATGAGGTATCAATGAGTAAAATTGGAAATCCAGAGTCCATGGATTTTGGATTCGTTAAAGATCCCTTCCTCTGGTTGAAATACCAAAGGGTTCGGTAAAATTTCCGGTTAAGGTATAAAAACCAGGAAAAATAGGACAAAAATAGAGAAAACGAGAAAAACATGGAAAATAATACGAAAAATTGGAAAAAGGAAATAATAGCGAAAAATATGTGTAAACATTAAAATTTAATGAATTACGGTCGAATTTCGACCATTGGGCGACCACTAGTTGAGAGGCGCCAATAGCATATGATATCTTTCCTGAAATCGTTTTTGGACGGGCGCTCCGTCAATATTAAAGATAGGAAGCTGCGGTTTTCACCAACTTTTTCTCTAGATAAATTTAAAAAAGTAGCACAAACGCGTTCTTCTGATAAATATTGCGCAGAAAAAATGGAGTAGAGGGTAGGATTACTTAACATTAACCGGAAAATACTAAAAAAAATATGTTTCACACCTAGTTTATTAGAATAGAAGCACATTTTCCTTGGGTAATTATCTAACCGGCAACCACAAAAGTCACGTGGTGTGCGGAGTAAGTAGTATCTGTATATTAATACGCACAGAGAAACCTTCGGGCCCCTTTTTTAAACGTATTGCGCGAATGTACGGGTGTGAGATTTTGCATAGTTAAAGTTCATATACAGGAGGAGTGCAGAAAGAAAAAAATTAATATATACTTAATATGTGTTACAAATAAATTTAAAATAAATAAAAATAATATAACATTCATTATTTATCTCACACATTGTACTATTTTTAATTGTCGGTACGATAGCCGAATAGGCTAATATTTGGAGTGGGTTCGAATTCTAACCCTATCAACTTTTTCTAGAAACAAGTTTTTATACTCATTAATTTTATTTCTAAAGCAAGAACTTCCCTAGATGCGTTGGACGATTTTTGGATATGTAAAAAATAGAAAAAATCGGGAAAATAGAAAAAATGGTAAAAAGTAGGGAAAATTAGGAAAATATCCAAATATTAGAAAAAATGGTAAAAAAAAGAGGAATAAACAGGAAAAAATTGGTCAAAAATAGAGGAAATGAGAAAAACATAGAAAGTAATACGAACAATTGGAAAAATGAAATAATAGGGAAATATAGGGAAAAATATGTGTAAACATTAAAATTTAATGAATTACGGTCGAATTTCGACCACTAGGCGACCACTACCATAGTTGGGAGGCGTCAATACCATATGATATCTTGCCTGAAATCGTTTTTGGACGGGCGCTCCGTTAATATTAAAGATAGCAAGCTGCGGTTTTCACCAATCGATTTATTTAGAGCACACCTATGGCACTTTTTAAAACGAGAGGTAAAAATTTTTTAGTAAAAAGGATACGACTATCAACTTTTTTCTCTAGATAAATTTGAAAAAGTAGCACAGACGCGCTCTTTTAATAAATATTAAAAATATCATGAAAAAATGAGGGAGTAATCCCACCCAACTTTCCGAACACTCCTAGTAAAGTAATTGTTTAATCGATTATTTTACTTTTTCTGCATTAAAATACATCAATTATATTACCTATCGAATGGTATAAATCCCATTTTAATATCTTTAATATTTTTAAAGTTATTCAATTTCTTTTAAACTTATATTAAATTTCAAAAAAAAAATTAGGAATTCTACAATTTTTTGAATAAAATTTTGAAAAAAATCACAATTATAGAGTTTTTTACTACAAATTTAAGGGTAATTTTTTTAAAATTTTTAATATTAATTTTAACCTTAAAACAAATAAAACCTATTTTTGAATAATTCTAAAATCAATAAATAATTAATATCTCATTCAATTTTATTCAAAATGGGAAACAGACCTTTTTTTTAGGTTTCTGGATAAAAATGCATTAATAAAGTTAGTTTAAAAAGCTAAAAAAAAATCAAATTTTTTTTCAAAAATTCATGGGTCATTGAATTGTTTTAACTTTTTTCATTTTTTGTTATAACTTTTACAAATACTATGTTAAAATTATGAAATAATTTACACACATAGTACTTTTGGATCCTTTTCGGATATGCTATTTACTTTTTTCATTTATTTTATACTTATTGATAAAACGAAATTACAAAAAAATTTAAAAAATTCTTAATTTTGGCTATAATAATTACAATTCTAAATTTTAAGAAACTAAAATACATTTAAAATTTAGAGTTTTATATTATCTTTCGAATGGTGAAAATCACATTTCAATAACTTTAATATTTTAGAAGTTATTCAATTTAGTTTAAAATCGTAATATAATCTTAAATTTCTTAGCCAATTTTTTAAAAATTCCAAAATTTTTGTAATAAAATTTTGAAAAAAATTCTAATTATAAAATTAATTATTACAAATTTCAAGATTTTTTTTTTAAATTTTTAATATAAAAATTTAACTACAAAATAATAATTTAATAAAGATAAAAATTAAAACAAAAACTAGCGGCGAAAATATGCCCAACTTGAAAAAATAGTCAAAATAAAATTTATAGAAAATTTTATGCTCTACAATTTTGACACCATGTAATTTTTCATAAAAATCCATAATTTTGTCTCAAAATCTAAAAAAGTCACAAAAATGTCTATATACATTTTTTTCACGCCCTCTAGCGGCGAAACTTTGAGGAATTCAAAAAACCGGTAATGACAAAATGTGTAGAAAATTTTATGTTCTACAACTTTCATATCCTGTAATTTTTCATAAAAATGCATTATTTTGGTTATTTAAGAAAATTATGAAAAAAAATTTTTTTTTGATAAATCTGGCAACAATGGCAAAAGTTTTTAAAAATTTTAATCATTCGAAATTAAGCTATAACGTATGGAAAATATATGTGTAAAACTTTATTGCCATCTTGTTTAGTAATGACGTCATCACTTATAGCAACTGTCACTTCCGGTTGTCCGATTAACTCCAAAATCTATACATGTCGTCTCCTTGCTACCCTAAATATGTATATAAAATTTCATCTAAATCGGTTCAGCCGTTTAGACGCCATCGTGTTCACACACACACACACACACACACACACACACACACACACACACACACACACACACACACACACACACACACACACACACACACACACACACACACACACACACACACACACACACACACACACACACACACACACACACACACACACACACACACACACACACACACACACACACACACACACACACACACACACACACACACACACACACACACACACACACACACACACACACACACACACACACACACACACACACACACACACACACACACACACACACACACACACACACACACACACACACACACACACACACACACACACACACACACACACACACACACACACACACACACACACACACACACACACACACACACACACACACACACACACACACACACACACACACACACACACACACACACACACACACACACACACACACACACACACACACACACACACACACACACACACACACACACACACACACACACACACACACACACACACACACACACACACACACACACACACACACACACACACACACACACACACACACACACACACACACACACACACACACACACACACACACACACACACACACACACACACACACACACACACACACACACACACACACACACACACACACACACACACACACACACACACACACACACACACACACACACACACACACACACACACACACACACACACACACACACACACACACACACACACACACACACACACACACACACACACACACACACACACACACACACACACACACACACACACACACACACACACACACACACACACACACACACACACACACACACACACACACACACACACACACACACACACACACACACACACACACACACACACACACACACACACACACACACACACACACACACACACACACACACACACACACACACACACACACACACACACACACACACACACACACACACACACACACACACACACACACACACACACACACACACACACACACACACACACACACACACACACACACACACACACACACACACACACACACACACACACACACACACACACACACACACACACACACACACACACACACACACACACACACACACACACACACACACACACACACACACACACACACACACACACACACACACACACACACACACACACACACACACACACACACACACACACACACACACACACACACACACACACACACACACACACACACACACACACACACACACACACACACACACACACACACACACACACACACACACACACACACACACACACACACACACACACACACACACACACACACACACACACACACACACACACACACACACACACACACACACACACACACACACACACACACACACACACACACACACACACACACACACACACACACACACACACACACACACACACACACACACACACACACACACACACACACACACACACACACACACACACACACACACACACACACACACACACACACACACACACACACACACACACACACACACACACACACACACACACACACACACACACACACACACACACACACACACACACACACACAGACAGACACACACACACACACACACAGACAGACATCATGCTAAAAATGGTATAAATGGATTCAGGTGACCTCAAAACGTAAAGATTCGTTAAAATCTGGGTATGGTCAAAATATCATGATCGCAATACTTTCCTTCCATAAAACTCTGTTGTTCGAAAAGTAAAAACCGCATATTTTTAGTTGCTATATTAGGCGAGTTCTCGTCCATAAACCAATAATTATGTTTTATGGCGCTTTAACCTTTTCTACACAGAAAAATGGGACTAGAGGGTAGGATTACTTAACATTAACCCGAAAATACTAAAAAAACAATTTTTACACCCAATTTATTAGAATACAAGCACATTTGGGTAATTCTCTAACCGGCAACCACGGAAGTCACGTGGTGTGCGGGTTTCTTAATAATATGCATAGTTTTGATAAAAAAACTGACATTAATAATTATAAAACATATAAATTAATTATTTACAATGTAAGCTTGCTTTTGTAATATAATAAATTTTTAAAATATTTTTTTTATTTCAAATTCTTTTCATGGAGATTATATTGAAATTAGGGAATTCCAGTTATTATAAATTGAAATGCGACTAGATATAATTCAAATTAAGAACAATATTTATGATCTAATATCCTCCTTTTTGGCATGACTGAAATTAAACTCATGAATTGGGAATAAACCAGTATTTTTTATACAAAATTATATTGGGTTTAAAAAAACTGTTTAGTTAAAATTTAATAATGAAAACAATGCACTATCAATCCCAAAAAGACAAAGAGTATATATAGGTACACAATATTAGACAATTATTGCACAAGAAATATTTACTTAAAATTTTTTTTTAATATTTAATTACATATCTATTTAAATGAAAAAAAATTCTGGAAAACCCTTGTTTATTTATATATATCCATTGTACCAGGAAAATCTAAAATTGGATTCCCATTATACCGATGCTAATTTATGAATGCAAATCGATCACAAAATGTGCCAGTCACAGAAACGTGAGTAAAAATCTAACCTAAGCGATGAGCCTGTCATATTGACATAAATAAAATTCATTTAATTTAGCAGGTGAATTTTAAAAAATACTTACAAAAATAGGAGAAGAGATATTGGGTTGGCATTTTCAGCAGGGTTGCGTTTTTTAGTGGTTTTTGTTCCCGTATCCATCCTTAGGAAAGGGTATCACAGTATAACAAGGTAAGTACACTTTTGTTTGCATGTATTCGCCAGATACACAGCAAACACGCACACATCTACTCCACGAACAGAACCGACTACTGGCAACTGGCACCGGCACGGGTAAATGTAAGTGGCAAAAGCAGAAACTGATCGAATTTGTACACTATCTAGAATGGTGCGATGTTGCCATATGGTGTTTATTGGTTTTCTCAAGATATCAATTGCAATTTTTTTTATAACAAATTATTAAATGGTGAATACCTATAATATATCGCAAAGTTATGAAATATTGCTTAAAACTCGGGCGCCAAAGGTGTTACGTAGATAAAAGTACAGACAAGTATAAATATTTAAAATTGTGGAACAAATAATATTCTTATGCATTTAGGATTTAGTTAATTCTGAGAAAATAAAAAAAAAACACGTTCTGTTAATACATTGAAATTTTTTTTTATTAGTTTTACTCAATTAGTACAAAGTGTTAAAATTCACATAATGACTTCTTAAACCACCTTAAAGACCACGTATTTGCTATGTTTTACAGCAAAAAAATCTTATGTGCGTTTTATAGGTTGCTAGATTCTATAAGTTATAAGAGCACAAAAATATAACCTCATGTTTTTTCTTTATTAACAGTTAGAATTAATCAAATAAAACCCATTAAGTTTAATTATCTATCGTAATTTGAGCTATATTTTTGAATAAATTAATTTAAAAATTCAAATTTCTAATTATTACTTTCCCGGACCCATCAAAGGGAAAGTAAGGTGAACGAGCAAAAAAAATTTTGAGATATCGATGGAAATATCCATTTTGAGGTCCCCCAAGAAGATTGAGACCATTTCCAGCGTATGGTCTGTCTGTGTGTCTGTGTGTCTGTGTGTCTGTGTGTAATCTTCCACGATAACTGCCGAACCGTTTGACCAATCAACCTGAAATTTAGTATGGAGGGTCGGTGTGTGCCTAGAATGCGACCATTAGTTTTTGGTTTAAATTGGTACAGTGGAGGGTCCTCAAGACCGACATTGGTTAAATATACATGTAACAATTTTTTGCTTTATTTAAATTTTAAGGACAAACAATACATTTTAGTGCAAAATGTTGTAGTACAAAGTTTTAGAACATAAAATTACCTACAATTTTTGTCTTAAGCCTTTTCCAAAATATCCAATAGTTGCGCCACTAGAGGGCGCGTAAAAAATGTGCATGTATGTTATCTATAGTTTTTCTTGATTTTGAGGACCAACAAAACATTTTAGTGCAAAATGTTGTAGAACAAAGTTTTAGAGAATAAAATTATCTATAACTTTTGTTTCAAACTTTTTCTAAAATCTCCAATAGTTGCGCCACTAGAGGGCGCGTAAAAAATGTGCATGTATGTTTTCTCTAGTTTTTCTTGATTTTGAGGACAAACAATGTATTTAGTGCGAAATTTTCTTATGCAAAGTTGTAAAGCATCAAATTTTCTTTAACTTTTATGTTTAACTTTTATCGAATTCCTCATGGTTTCGCCGTTAGATGGCGAGAAAAGTACACATTTAAAATTCCCTACAACTATTGTATGAAAATTTTTCCCGAATTCCCAATGGTTTTCACACATGATTTTAGGAGATCCTAATTGTAGCAGTATGATATATAACGTGCGCATGCGCAGCTTATGTCATTACCAACATTGAAATATTAATTCACCATCAGCTCGCTATTTTTAATGTGTTCCATAAATTAATGTAATGCTTAGTATTTTGTAATTAAAATAATAATAATAAATAACATATTCTCTACGGTCGAGCCGGGAAAGTCATGGGGTGACACAGCCGATTTTTTAATATGTCACTATTACGATCGTGACATCATATCTGTGCAATGAAGTTATCGTCAAGCCATTAACTGCAAACATGTAAAGAAGAGAATACAAATGAAAAACAGCTGTTAACCCTGTACTGCATGAATTATTACAGATATGAAATAAAAAATCAAAATATTTACCAAAGGCTTTATTTTTTTTTATCACTTAGAGAAAAAAAATGAAAAAACGATATATGGTTTCATATGCAATAACGTCAATTACCGTTGAAAATTTATAGGACATATATGGTTTTGTATGCATAGAAAAAGCAAAATTATAAAAAATAAAAAATGCATAAAAACACTTTGCATTTCCTGCACTTTGTATGTGTTTTATGTGAACACATTTGACATATCTGACGGGTTTTCTGCCATTCTGGCATGTGTCCAATATTATCAATGCGTATTGAATTTAGTGGAAAATCTTGATGTCTTGCAGGAGTTTTTCTTATCTTTTTTTCTTGAACAGGCCATGGTGAGGATGACAGAAGAGCCGGACTTCCGTTTCGACTTAACGTTGGAGTTGTATATAGTTGTAAGAGTAGATGGACGGCCTCTCTTTCTCGATAACGACTTCCCAGCTTTACACAAATGTTCAGAAATCGCTTGCTTAAAATCAAATCATATAGACCCATATATTCTTAATCTTCATCCAAAGCGTTTACAACACACATGTCTATCATGTGGAAAAAAAAATTTATACCATTTTTTAGACCTCAAATGGATCCTGTAGAGACCAAGCATAGAATCTAGCAAGTCTACACCGCCCATATGCTTATTGTACACTTCAATGGCTTGAGGGCACGGTACCTCTTTGTATTATTTTTCTTGTTTAAAATACCTGCGTTTAGTAATTTTTGGTTCACTACCAACATAAGTCGACAACATATTTACTGGCTTATTATCAAGCCAAGTTAGAACGCTTATTTTGACCCCATCAATTATGGCAACTTTTTCAACAATAAAACCACGATCTTCTTTTTTGAGCTCTTTTTCTTTTGGGATTTGTGAATTTGGAACTCGGTTGATCCTAACAGTGCCTAAAGGATACATACCATTCTTTTTGTCAGTAGATAGAACGTTCTTTAACTTTAACGGTTCTATAACTAATGACACTGACGTTTAGATTGTGACAATTATACAAGAAATCAACTTGTAAAGTTTTATTCTAAACGTCATTGCCTTTACTTATTGAGTCTTTAAAGTTAAAGGACGTTCTATCTACTGACAGTTTGTAAGGTAAACTTGTAGTTTTGGGCTGTTGAACCAGTTGTCAAAAAATATTTTGTGATTCACATGTTTTGACAGTTTCTGTCAACCGCGTTACAACGTTACCACTAACTCCTAAGTCAGGTGCTCCTTCTGGAAAAGTATTGCTTTGTTTACCCGCGAAGATGTCAAAATCGTAACTAAAGCCTGATGCTCTACTGAGGACCTGGTTTTTATACCCCCACTTATGAGGTTTTGCAGGATTATATTGTTTCAGATGGTGACGGCACTTCGTAGGAATGATTTGTTCATCTACTGACAAAAACTCTTCCTTTGCAATTAATAAAAGTCGCTTCCTGATTTCTTTTAGAAGAGGTCGTATTTTGAAGAGTTTGTCAAAGCCTGTATTACCAAACTGAATGAACTTGGTATTATCGTTGAAATACAGGTGCCTTTTGATAGTTTCCTACCTATTACAGGTCATCGTTTCATATATTTGAGGCTATCCTACAGTCTTATGCCAATAACGCCTTGATGATGGTAACTTCACTAAAGACATAAATATTACCATACCTAGGAATTGTTCCATCTCGTCATTTGTGATGTTAGCAGTCTTGTTGATATTATCTTGAAAAGCCTTTAGATTTGATTGTTCCACAATCATAGAAATAATATTTTTAGTAAATAGAAATTGGAAAAAATCTGCAGGAGAATCTAATTCCTGAATACTTGCAGGTAGTTCGGTACTCCCCATAAATTGGTACTTATTTTCATCAAAAGACTCGAGATGGCCAGGTTGCCAATTTATTTTTTCTTCTTTCTTTTTTGTGTTAGTAACTTTTGCTTTATTCAACTTCGGAGGAGGAATATCATCCTCTTCATCGTACGACGAATCATTGTCAGTCTCAGAAGTACCTAAAGATCTGCTGTGACGTTGAGTATGACGAGGAGGGATATATTCGCTATCCGAATCAGAAGATAATTCATCGTCACTCATTGATCCATCACCAGGTATAGGGTTAACATGCTTAGTTGAACCATAAAAGGGAACAGGGTCCATTCTGCAACGAAAAATAGAATATCTCAATTCATGCGAAGAACTGATGACAAAACAACTACGAATGCATACAAAACCAAATATGACAGTAGAGAATTGATTCCAAAATAACTACGAATGCATATGAAACCATATATGGTTTCGTTATAAATGCCGCCACAAAGCTAGCTAATTTGTTCATTTCAAGGCTTAAAACAGTTGACACAAAAAGAAGTAACTTTAAACATCATAAAAAATAATTTTTGCAAAAAACAACTCAGTAATACGATCTTTTGACACACGTTTACAAATTTTAGGTTATAATATTAAAGAGGTTAAACCATAGGCAACCAAGCCTACACAAGTGTTAAGAAAAGTCCAGTAATGACTGTTATGAGACGTTTTGTTAGTAATGATACATATTTATAATAAAACAAAAATATCGATTGCGCGAAGTCAAATATGGGTTCGTATGCGGTAGAGGGTTAAATCTCACTTATACAGACAAAGACGGAGTAAACCATTATATGATAATTGGATAAAGATGAAAACTGGGACCTATCCACTGTGAATTCGCATTCAAAATCAATCAAGAGAGATAAATAGATATTAGATTCCGCTATTAGATAAAGATAACGATTATTTTAACGAGAACAGGTAATAATTTGCTGTTTGGTACTTATCACTTGTCACGATTTAAGTCGTATCTTTTTTTGGCCTGATTGGCCCGCAAACCCGAAACTTCCTTTCCGAAAATCGGAAGTTTCTCTCTTAAAATTTTCGGGAAAAGTCATCCTAAATATAAAGTGATCACTGTGCTATTGATAAACTTCTCTAAATAATTGTGTAGTGATATACCGGCACATTGAGGTAACCTCACTTTTAATCTTTGGTGTAGTGCAAAACTTACCCCCGCTGAGGGGGTTTCAATCATGGGGGACGATCTTCCTGATAAGCTGTCTCCTATAAACACTAATTCTAACTATCTCTCTCCTACATCCAAGGATCTAATTAATTCGTTGCACCAACTTTCTCCTCTGAAATTCAATGATCTGTTGATGTCCAGGAAACGCAGGTACTCCGATACAGACTTTGGCCCTTTTATGGTGATTGTTGAAGGTAATAAACAACACTCTCCATCTCCTAGTCTCCATCCCATGGACGTAGGTAAAATCTTAAGAAAATTTTCAATTCCTGACTTCAAAAATGTTTAGAAAAAAGGTGCCAATCGAATTGGCGTTACATTCAAAACCTTTAACGATGGTAATAATTTTCTATTAAATAATCAAATCAAAAACGAAGGTTATAAAACCTTCATATCTCAAAGATTCCTCACTTCTCGTGGAATCATCAAAAATGTAAGGCTATCTATCACCAATGAAGACATTGTTCAGGAATCTCATTTACAAGGCAAAAAAATTATTGAAACACGTAGAATAAATCGTAGAATCACTATAGACAACGGCACCATAGCCTGTGTCCCATCTAAAACCCTTTTGGTCACATTTGAAGGTAGGCCCTTTCCAAAAGATCTTGAAATTTTTCTGTGTTTCTGTGCAAGTGGTACCTTATGTAGCCCCTGTCACTCAATGTAAGAATTGTCTTCGTTTTGGACATTCCTTCAATTCTTATCGAAGTAACAAAAAATGCCCTAAATGTGCCACCTTTCACACCGACCCTTGTACGAATAAAAATGAATACCTGTATTGCGCTGGCCCACATAAGGCAACTGACGGTACTTGCAAAGAGTTCGATAGACAAAAAAGCATAAATGAAGCCATGCCCTATCATGATTACTCTTACTATGAAGCTTCTTTACTTTATCCTCCTCTTAAAAAACCCTCCCCAAACCTTCTTTTCAAAGAATGGTGAGCTCATTTCCTGCGATAAATACTCAAACTAATTCTTCTTCCCGCCTCATATCATCAGAATATAAGCAAGAGACGAGACAATCTTACAGCCAGGCACTTACTTCCTCGCCGAAACGTAGACGGCCAGCTATCCTGGAAAAACCCAACAAAAATTCAATTCCTTACAAATCTGCTTTATTTCTTGCTCCATGCAGGTCGCCAAATCTTGGTTCTATATTACAAAGTTCCCAATACGTCCAAAATACACAAGTGCATTCTTAACCTACAAGCCATCACAGTCTTAAGGACTCTGATATGGAAGTGACACTAGCTTCCATCCTTTCACCCTCTGACTTTTCTGACACACATTTAATAAATCCTTGTCAGCCTCTAGCTAACAATTTTTATTTCTAGTCCCCACCAAATGGGAAAACTTAACTCCTCTAAAATACAACTTAAATCAGTACTGCCCTCGCTGTTCCTAAATAGGTCCAGTGGAATATTCGGAGTTTTTAAGTCAACAAAGAAGTACTGATTCCTATGATAAGAGATGAAACTATTGACATCGTTATACTTAATGAAACGTTCTTATCCCCAAATAAGAAAGCCTATATAAAATCTTTTAGATGTTTTAGAAACGACGGTTATGGTGGACTAGCCACCTTTATCAAAAATACTATCCCCTGAAAACTCTTCAAATGTAATATCATCCTTCCCGTAAATTTCCAAATTATAATATTAGAGCTCAGAGAAATGTTCTTAATTAACTCTTACATCCATCCTGATGTTCAATTTCCTTACAGAACAATTAATCAAATAATAACCAAGCTAGGCTCAAAACCTTTTCTACTTATGGGAGACCTTAATGGTCAAAACCCAATATGGGGATCACACTCTGCTAATAACAACGGTCATCTTATAGGGGATTTTATCTCAAACAACAACCTTTCTATTCTTAATAACGGTTCTCCAACAAGAGTTCCTCTTCCCGGAATAAACAAAAGTTGCCCTGATATAACTGTCCGCTCTCCATCCATCGCAATAGACTGTCATTGGAGAGTCCTTCAAGAGCCGGGCTCTAGTGACCATTTTCCTACTCTCTGTTCATATCGGAGAATGAATACACTAATAATAATATATCTAGATTCAATACCTCAAAAGCGAACTGGCATATTTTTCACGACATACTAGAAAGTGAAACAATAACCCCCAACACAACCTACTCTGATTTCATCACAATGCTTCTAAATTGAGCCAACATTGCAATCCCCCTCAAAAAACCTTTTTTCACACAGAAGCCCTTTTCCCTTGGTGGGACCAAGATTATTCCAACATGATAAATTCCAAAAAACAGGCCTTTAGGTTGTTCCTCAAATAAAAAAGAAAAGACGGTTTTCTGAAATTTACCTCTGAACTGTCTCCAGGCACTTCCATTAAAAAAGTATGGGAATTAGTAAAACGTTTCTCCATTGGATCGGAAAATAGTAATAAAATAAGCACTCCTCCTCTAGACAATAACATATTTCTAAATCTTTTAAACAAGTTAGCACAAATTCCTCTCAATGATAATACTATGCTGCCACAAACCTTTCAAACTTTTATTTCTGCTACTTTTTTCTTAAATGAAATAACCTTTTCTCTACTGAATAAGAAAAACTCATGCCCAGGTTTAGATTCGTTTACTTACTCGATGCTTAGCAACCTTTCTACTAAGATTTTTCAATGATATCCTTAGTAAATCTGCTCAAATCCCCAATGACTGGAAACATTTTCGAATTCTCCCCATACTCAAAAAAACTGCAGATCCCAACGACACGTCTAGCTGGCGACCTATTGCCCTCTCTAGTTGCATTTGCAAACTTTTGGAAAATATGATCAAAAACCGATTAGACTGGTTTCTTGAAAACTCTTCATAAATTAGCCCAACCCAAAACGGCTTTAGAAAAAGTAGAGGTGTCTCCGATAACCTAGTATTTATCTACTATGAAGTCCCTTCGGCATTAGCCAATAATAAAAACCCTATTGCGGTTTTCTTAGATATAAAAGGAGCATATGACAGCTATACATATATACCTCTCTGCACTCCCTCGATCTCCCCAAAGATATATGCGACTTAATTCCTGCTTTTCTTAATGACAGAAATATATTTATCAAATTACCCCAAGGAAATGAAATAATTGGTCCTGGTGTCTCCTGCAGGGGTGTCCCACAAGGTTCGACGCTTAGTCCCTTGCTATTCAACCTTTCCTGCAACTTTCTAGAATATCTTCTTCCTCCGCACATAAAAATGATCGGGTACGCTGATGATTTCACCCTGATTTGTGCCCTAGACTCAATTGCAGGCTAACAAGACACTAAGAAAAATTTCCTCTCAGCTAGCCAATAGAGGCCTATCCCTTTCCCCTGAAAAATGTGCCGCTATCCTCTTTAAAAAAGGACAAAAGCAAAACCCCAATTCATATATTCGAATCAATAAAATTACTATTTTATGGAAGACTCATTATAAATATCTTAGTACAATTTTTGATGAACACCTAAGATGGACTAAACATATAGAATACATTTCATGTAAAGTTGCCAAATTAATTAACCTAATACGTTCTCTATGTGGGAAATGGTGGGGTGGACACCCTACCAAGCTTCTTAACATCTATAAAGCAATCCTCCTTCCCCACTTTGACAATGCATGTTTTTTATATGGTGGTTGTGCAAAAAATTTGCTAACTAAATTAGACAGGCTTCAATTTCAAGCTATTCGGTACAATCATGGGATATCTTAAATCAACCCCAACTCACATTCTACTCTCAGAAAGTGGACAAACACCTCTTCATACACGTAGGGCAATATTATCATTATCATTCGTGGCTAAAGCTATGGCCTATAGGGAAACAGCGAGTGGCGGTATTGTAAAACTTTTCACTGAATGGAAAACCAGAAATACACCCCCCTTAATCAATGCATTTAACAAATTCTCCTTTTTCTTGTCACACATATCCTCCTATAACAAACTACTATGTCATATATACTCCCTTAACTCACAAATTTCTCACATTAAAATCGCAAATTTAGATCTTACAAAAGAATCAAACTGTAATAAACCCTTTTTAGTAAAAACAAACTCATTATTTAAAAATTATGATATGATCTTCACTGATGGGTCCAAATCCAAAAATAATGTGTGCTATGGGGTTTACTCCCCCGACCTTTTTACTTTCCGAACAACAGAGTTGTATAGAAGGAAAGTATTGCGATCATGATATTTTGACCATACCCAGATTTTAACGGGTGTGTGTGTCTGTGTGTCTGTGTGCGTGTGTGAACACGATAGCGTCTAAACGGCTGAACCGATTTAAATGAAATTTTATATACATATTTAGGGTAGCAAGGAGACGACCTGTATAGATTTTGGTGTTAATCGGACAACCGGAAGTGACAGTTGCTATAAGTGATGACGTCATTACTAAACAAGATGGCAATAAAGCTTTACACATATATTTTTTATACGTTATAGTTTAATTTCGAATGATAAAAATTTTTAAAAACTTTTGCCATTGTTGCCAGATTTATCAAAAAGTATTTTTTTTCTTCATATTTTTCTTAAATAACCAAAATAATGCATTTTTATGAAAAATTACACGATATGAAAGTTGTAGAACATAAAATTTTCTACACATTTTGTCATAACCCGTTTTTTGAATTCCTCTTAGTTTTGAAGCTAGAGGGCGTGAAAAAAATGTATATAGACATTTTTGTGACTTTTTTAGATTTTGAGACAAAATTATGGAGTTTTATGAAAAATTGCACGGTATCAAAATTGTAGAACATAAAATTTTCTATAAATTTTGTCTTGACTATTTTTTCATGTTACGCATAGTTTCGCCGCTAGTTTTTATTTTAATTTTTATCTTTATTAAATTATTATTTTTTAGTTAAATTTTTATATTAAAAATTTAAAAAAAATATCTTTAAATTTGTAATAATTAATTTTATAATTACAATTTTTTTCAAAATTTTATTACAAAAATTTTGGAATTTTTAAAAAATTGGCCAAGAAATTTAAGATTATATTACGATTTTAAACTAAATTGAATAACTTCTAAAATATTAAAGTTATTGAAATGTGATTTTCACCATTCGAAAGATAATATAAAACTCTAAATTATAATTGTATTTTAGTTTCTTAAAATTTAGAATTGTAATTATTATAGCCAAAATTAAGAATTTTTTTAAAATTTTTTGTAATTTCGTTTTATCAATAAGTATAAAATAAATGAAAAAATTAAATAGCATATCCGAAAAGGATCCAAAAGTACTATGTGTGTAAATTATTTCATAATTTTAACATAGTATTTGTAAAAGTTATAGCAAAAAATGAAAAAAGTTAAAACAATTCAATGGATATACCCATGAATTTTTGACAAAAAATTTGATTTTTTTTTAGTTTTTTAAACTAAATTTATTAATGCATTTTGATCCAAAAACCTAAAAAAAGGTCTGTTTCCCATTTTGAATAAAATTGAATGAGATATTAATTATTTATTGATTTTAAAATTATTCAAAAATAGGTTTTATTTGTTTTAAGGTTAAAATTAATATTAAAAATTTAAAAAAAATTACCCTTAAATTTGTAGTAAAAAACTCTATAATTGTGATTTTTTTCAAAAGTTTATTCAAAAAATTGTAGAATTCCAAATTTTTTTTTTGTGATTTAATATAAGTTTAAAAGAAATTGAATAACTTTAAAAATATTAAAGATATTAAAATGTGATTTATACCATTCGATAGGTAATATAATTAATGTATTTTAATGCAGAAAAACTAAAATAATCGATTAAACAATCACTTTACTAGGAGTGTTCGGAAAGTTGGGTGGGATTACCCCCTCATTTTTTCTGTATGTGATCAATGAGGAGTTCAACAAAAATATAACTTCACGTTTTTTCTTTATTAACAGTTATCAAAAAAAAACCCATTGAGTTTAATTATCTACCGTAATTTGAGCTATTATTTATTAATAAATTAATTTAAAAATTCAAATTTCTAATTCTTTGAATATGTCACTATTACGATCGTGACGTCATATATGTGCAATGAAGTTATCGTCAAGCCATTAACTGCAAACGTGTAAAGAAGAGAATACGAATAAAAAACAGCTGTCCAATCTCACGTATACAGACAAAGATGGAGAAAACCATTATATGACAATTGGATAACGATGATAACTTGGACCTATACACTGTGAATTCGAATTCAAAATCGAGAGAGATAAATAGATATTAGATTCCGCTGTTAGATAAAAATAACGACTATTTTAACGAGAACAGGTAATAATTTACTGTTTGGTACATAAGTGCTGTATACCTTCAGTAGTTTCCTCTGTACTTGTCTCTTCAATATATAATATATTGATATGGTTTTTTATTTATATGTGTAGTTTTAGATCTGGTTTTGTATGTATTGTGGTTGACTGTGATTGAAAGGTGGAAGGTTATTGTCAAATGTAAGTTTGACAATGAAAATAAGGTTATGATAAGAAGTTTAAGGTGCGTATGGATGTATTTAAATGTGTTTAAGATTTCTTTAAGAGTGTTTTCTGTGTAGATGATTATTTTTTTTTGATTTTATAATAAGTTCAGTAATAATTTACAACAATTGTGGTACATGTAAAAGAAAAAAAAATAGTATGTAACATTATTCAATAAATTTAGAAAAATCTAGTTGGAAAAAAAGAAACAATAGAAAAAAGATAATAAACAGTTTTGGTTTTTTGAGATATAAAAAAAAAGTCAGATAAGTAGAATGAGATGTTTAAAAAATGTTTTATTATAAAGTAAGGGAAGTTATAGTTTAGAAAAATAAAAAAAAATTATATATAAAAAAGGTTTATTAATAGAAAGGAAAATATTACAAGAATATAAAAAAATATATTAAAGAAGACAAATTGGTGTGTAAGAAAACGAAGTGGTGCAGTTTTGATTAGACGGAAAGGCAGAAATGGGGGGAGATTAAAGAATACAGAAAACAGAAGAGGAAATTCATTAGTAGGTGATACAGAAAAAGAGAAGAAAGAACTGATTAAAGGAAGACACAGGAGAGAGAAGAACCCAACCAGCTGAATTTCCAAGTCGCCCAAAATTTATAATTTTTTAAAATTTTTTTTTGTAATGTTTATTATAAGAGTTTCATAAAAAACAGCTATTCTAATATAAATTGGCGCCCATTATGAATTTTAAAGGAATTGCTTAAATTCTTTAAAATGAATTATGTAACCATTAACAACTACTACAAAGTTAAATAATAACAAATAACATTAAATAAACTAATTTCAATTTTATATTATTTCTCAATTTTAATTTTATATAACGTATATATTTTTATTTTTTTATTTTCTAATTTAGCTTTAATTCATTTTTCTAACAAAATTTTCTATAACTAATTATTATTTCACATTGATCCTTCACTTCCTGTATTCATTATTCATTGTTCCGGTTTTCTTCATTTTAGCCATTAATTTGTTTCCTTTCTATTTTTAAATTTTACTTTACGTCTTTTATATCTTTTTTCCATTCGCTTTTTATTTATTTTATAACGTATTAGTGTGTTTCCTTTGATTTTTGTTGCAATTTCTTTATCTCTTACTTTATTTTTCTTACTTTCCTTATTATTATTAATTTTATCATTATTAATCTCTTTTAAGTTTCTGTTTTCTTTTTCATTTTTTTCTTTTATATTTTGTTTTCTTCTATTAAGAATATTTTTCATATTTACTAGTGTTTTCATTTTATTTATTTCTCCACTTAACTTTATTTCATTTTTAAACTTTTCTATATTTTCCCCAATCTTTTGTTCAATATTTTCCATAATATTTTCTTCTACTTCCTTTATATTTTGTTCCACTTGCTTATCTATTCCTGCAGTAGGATTTAACCATTTATTTTTCAAAATTGCATTATCTTGTTGCCCTAATTTTACTTTCTCTATTTCTTCTTCTATTTTATTATCCATATAATTCTTTAATTCTACTATATTTTTGTTTATGCCTTCATTATTTTGTTTAATTTCTTGACTCTCTTGCTTTGTTTTTTCTAAATTCCTGTTCATATTTTCATCCAATTTCTTAATGTTTTCATCCATTTTCTTAATATTTTCGTCCGTTTTCTTCATATTTTGTTCTCTATGTTGTTTTTCTTGATTTAAATTTGATTTGACTTCTTCCTTGACATTTTCTATTTCCTTAGTAACTGTATTGTTTGTATTCTTCTCTATACTTTAATATTTCATCTCTGAAGTTTTTTCTTAATTCTTCGTTTGTTTTCTTTATTTCATTTTTTAAAAGCTTCATATTTTCTTCTGTCTTCTTACTTGCTTCCTGTATACTATTTTGTAATTTTTCTTCTGATTTCTTACTTGCTTCCTGTATACTCTTTTTTAAATCATCTCCCATATTCATCATCATTTTCATCATCATCTCCATAATCGTCTCTTGTTCTTTTTTTTCAATTGGTTCTTTTTCTTGTCTTTCCATCTTTTCATCAAAATTTTCTGTCACATTATTTTTCTCTACATCTATCATGTCTCCTTCTCCTTCTAAATTTTCATGTTGAAATTCCTCATCAACAACTATATCTTCTTCTCTTATAGGGTTTCTTCTTGTATTCCTTCTTGTTTCCATTATTTCTTTTTTTTAAATAACACTAACATTTATCACTTCTATTGATAACTATTAAATTTTGTTCTACTATAACAATATTCCACCCCTTATAAACTTATTTTATCCCAAATGTCAAACTTTATTTTAATTTGAAATGTCAAATATTGTCAAATAACAATACTGTAAAAAACCGATGTTAAATTTAATAATTCTAATTTATATCCTAAACTACGTTAAATTTCAACAATTGTGATACAAAATAAAATAAAAAAAATCTTACCAATTTTGATGATGCTTCCGAAATGAAAATGATGTGGAATTCAAAATAAAACTGGCCCCACGTTGGGCGCCAATTTATATTAGAATAAGAGTGTTTCAACAAAACATTTATTCTAATATAATATACAGCATTTTCCTTCTAAATTGGGGATGTCGCAGTGTCTTTTTTAAATGTTAAACTTGAGGTATCAAGTTTAACAGTTTTTTGTGTAAATTGTGTTTGAGTTTTAAATTTAATTATTATATTAATTATTACTTTTATTATGGGAATATTCGTGTATTTTTTGTTGTCTAAACAGTGCCTATCGAATCGCCGGTTAAGAGAAAGGAACGATTCGTAAATTGATAAGTCCTAGAATGGACAATTTTAGCATTTTTTTTTAAGTTAATATTTTAATATAGAAGGTCCAAATGTACTATTTATACTACTTTGTTATTTTTTTAAAACAACCCTTTAAGCTAAAAACATCCTCTTATTTAAATTACGCGGGCTTGATGACGTAATACCAGAAGCTTTACCTACGTCACACTGTATCGATATTATAAGAAGTGTCTACTCGATCATTCGTTGAAATCATTCGATGTGACATTGATAATCGAATTGTTAAATTATGAATAGGTTATTTGCAATAAGTATTCATAATACCTAATAAAGTTCAGAAATCAGAAAACTAATAATAGTTAAAGGTCCAAAATCAGATTTGGAGCGATATTCATTTGAAAAAAAAAATGTGAAATCATAACAGATACGGACATTCTATTCGATTTTAATCGATTTTTCTACTTAACGAAATGTCATATGTACCAACATAAGTTAAATCACTGAATAAACTTCCCAGATCAGTAAATACGTCACGTATTTTAAAAAATCATCATTTTTAAAAAAAGGAAGTTTATTTTGGGTGGGTTTTGATTTGTAACCGAATAAATATGATTAAGATTAAGTGTCGGTGTATTAAAAATCCTAAAAATCTTACTTACTAAAATCGTCCATTCCAGTATTCATATATAAATCATCTAATTATATCTTTCACAGACACTTCAATTTGCTAATAATTATCATTGACATGCAACCATTGTGTTCCCACACTAGACTTAGTATCTAATACCTCTTCACTTGTCTTACTGGTGGATGGTTCACTTTCAGAACAGGTATCAAATCTCCTTTTCTTTGTATTAGATGCTTCTGGCCAATCGAAAATATAGGGTTCAACATTTTTTTAAGGCTAATTTTTGAATTTCATATAATTCTCCATATCATTCTGAAAATTAAACAATGTTTATGAATTAGCACAATATTGAACTATGTAAGAAAGCATACATTATTTTATGTAAATGCATTTAAATACTTCAGTCAAAATGATCTTCGAAACAGAAATAAGTTGTGTTTTTATTAAAATTAGTTAGTCTTACAGCCTGAAACCAACGCCTCTGGCGGTCTTCATTAATTGGAACCTTCACAAAATTTTTGGTAGGTGTTTTAATTATTGCATTTAAACAGTATGGTACAAAACAATTTTTATATCGTTTATCCATAACTTTTCCAACGTCTTTTATTATAGCAACCAAATTTATGTCATCAACACGACCCAGAAGAAACGTAAGTAAAGGTCTTATAAACAAACGACACCTATATATTGCTAATAACGCTTTTTCGATAGTGCTGTAGTTTATTTCGGCAGGGTTTAATGTCCTAGACGCGTAAGATAAGTAGATCATGTCCAATTTTTCCTTGGCTTAAAACTGCGCCGATAGCAAAGTTTGATGCGTCAGTCGTCAGATTAAAAGAATTGTTAAAGTCAAAATACTTTAGAATTGGGTCATTGGTCAATATATTTTTACATAAGTTAAAAGTGTCTATAAATTCGGTGACATGTTTAATTTTGGCTCATTTTTTGAGACATTTTGTAAATGGTTTAGTTAATTTCGGGAATTTTTTATAAAACGTCTATAATATCCTATTAGACACAAAAATGATTTAATTTGTTAGGCAGTTTCTGGGATGGGAAACTTTTTAATTGATTCTATTTTCATTGGGTTAGGTTTAATGCCTTCAGATGTCCTAAACATTTATTTAGTTGTATCTTTAATTTCGTTTCTCTTTTATTATCAGTAGATAGAACGATCATTAACTTTAACGGTTCTGTAACTAATGACAATGACGTTTAGATTGTGGCAATTGTACAAGAAATCAACTTGTAAAGTTTTATTCTAAACGTCATCGCCTTTACTTACTGAATCTTTAAAGTTAATGGACGTTCTATCTACTGAGCCTTTGAAATACCAATTTTAAATTTTGGATGTGTTTGTCAAGGCTAAAACTACCTTTACCTTGTAGGTCTTTTAAAACATTGTTTATGAGACGCCGAAAAGTTGAAGAAGCGTTACGGATACTAAAGGGTGTCCTAAGGAACTCATAATGTTCATTCTCAACTGTAATAGTAGATTCTGTAACAAGGTTAGAATGAAAAATTCGACAAGAGTGGAAAATTCCGAACGCGAGTGAAAGCGAGTGTGAGGAACCACGAGTGTCGAATTTTTTCATTCCAACCGAGTAACAGACTATATTTTCTCCACGATCAAAAAGTATAAATCAAAATTAAATTAAATCTGAACACAAGTTATTTGTTGACATATTTGTATTACATTGTATTAATATTTATAGTGCTGTGGTACACTTACCGAAATTACAATCTTGTGCATTGATATTTTTTCATAATTCGCAATTTTAGATATTATTAAATTCTATATCTACTTCACTTGATTTTTCACTCATTATTTTGTTTAAATTAAAATAAATTATTACCGTCGCCATTTTATATCTGACAGTGACACTTTTGAAATCCAGGGCATTCCATATTGTTTATTTCGATTACAGAAAATCCATTCTTTACCTTGATAAAGAATGAAAATACATGGAAAATGCATAAGAGGCAAGTATTATAGAATAAATATTCAGACTCTATAGAGGGTGAATGTTTACATTATATTATTAAATCCGGAAATCCGGAATAAAGATCTAGTGTAGTGAAATAAGTACAACGACTAAGTTTGTCCAAAATGTCTGTAATGTTAATAATATTGTAACGGTCTTCTATGATCTTTTCATTGACCTTTCTATAGTCAATAATAATTCTCCACTTTTGACTACCTCCCTGAGCACAGGGCTTATTTTTTACTATACATATTTGACTACTCCATGGTGAATCACTAGGCCTAATGCATTTGTGAGATTTGTCTTTGAACCTCTTCTTTATATGTATATAAAGGGGTATCGGTATGTCTTTGTACAGACAGGCAATTTATCTTTTGGTTTTATTTCGTGTTCTATTTCGTTAGTAAAAGAAGGTTTTTCGTTAGTTTTTTGAAAAATATCGTGATAGTCCCTACATAATTTTACAACTGCTGATTTTTCTTCATAATTTAAATGATCTGTACATGTTCGGGTTTCAATATTATTAACACGGTCCTTTAAATAGTTTTCGGTTTCGAATTTTGGGAAAAAATGTTGAATAGTATAAAATTCAAAATTTTGTTTATGCCACTCTGTAAGTGCGAGTACCTATAAACGTTCGTTTAAAACAATGTTAATTGTTTTATCTGTATTATTTCTTATCTCAGTCTTTGCAAATTCATTTTTAGCATAAGTTAAAGTTTCTGGGAAATAAAGTTTATCAAGTTGAAACTCGGGTACAATTACTTCTCCGTTAATGTGGTTTACCGGAATTTTAATGGCAACAACCTCATTAGAATCGACTGAAACCATATATTCTGTTCGGTCTAATTTATAAAAAATAGGAATTTTAGTATTTTGTATTAAGAAATTGATAACATACAAAATTTAACTTGATGGATGAATTTAATTCTGTAAATGCCGGTATTTTGGCTTTAAATTTAGCTTCTCTTTCTCCAACAGCAGTTTTAATCATTTTAGTACTTTTGTAAATAGTTTTTGGATAATATTTTTCATCTACAGAAACCGGTGTGTAATTAGCAGCCAAAATATCCGGAACTGACCACAGAAATCTTAATATATATATATACTTACTCTAGAATGCTATTTCAATTGGACAGAAGTGTTGTAAAATGTTCACAATAGTCATTAATGCGCATCAGTTTATTTCTGAAAATATTATGCTATTGATAAACCTGAGTTGAAGATATCAAATCAAAAATTCTATTTTGTTCGAGTCATTAAATTGCATTGAATTCATTGGTAATTTTCAACAGCTATTTTAACGATAGCTAATATTTATTATCTTGGGATTATTGACAAAATAGACGTAAATATAAAGGATTAAAAATCCATAATCATATGTTTATGAAACTGAACCTAGGAAAAAATAGGATATTGATGTTCGAATTAGTTTTCTTTCGAAATTAGGTACGACCTTCAACATTTATAAACTGGATTTAATAAGAAATATTTTAACACATTGCTTTTTAGCTCTATTGCAAGATGTTTAATTACAAGATTTCATTAGTGACGAGTCAATATTGAATTGTTCTTTTACTATAGAAATAACCAATTTCATGGTGTGAGTGAATAGACATGGTAGAGTTTGAAATAACAAACAAAGTAAAATTAGAAATAACGAAACAACTGGTTTAAACATAATAGAAATCATATAATAATGTCGTGTATTTCTACATACAAACAAAATGCCAAAAAAACTAAATAGTCGCTGTAAGGAGCTTGTATCTTCGTTAATACAGTACTTTGATCGGGAGCGATATAATAATGGACCACTTTTACCCTTAACTGCGGTCAGAGAGGTAAGTTAGAAAGATTATATAAATGTCTAGAAATATGAAATTGTTTTCTTGTCCGTTTGAGCGTGTTGCAGCAGCCCTAGACTTAAATATTTCTACTGTCAGTAGTATTTCGCAAGCAGTCAAGAATAATGAATTATTAAAATCGCCACCCAAAAAACGTTCATGCAAAAAAACAGTCACTAACACAATAACATTGGATACGAGTGGAATACGAAATGTAATTTATAACATGTATGATAGAAGTGAGTTCATTAACAAATCTAAGTATCCAATAAAAGTTTATATTTTTATATACTAATATCGATACATATAGATACAAAAGAAATATCAAAAAATGTTATGTTTTAGAATATAAGTGATGTTGGCATTATATGATAAAAAAACAGCAAGTAGAAATAAAATATATTCTTTTTTTCAGACACAAACCCCCAAAAGTATTTGTAGTAAATAATTTAGCAGAACAATATGGACATAAAGTGTTACGTCTTCCTCCATACCATTGTGTTTTTAACCCTATAGAACTTATTTGGGGACTTTCCAAACAATATTATAATAAACCTATTGGCAGAGATGGTAACAAAGAACAAGATTGTTTAAATATGTGGCCTGAAGCTCTCAGAACAATTACTCCCGAAGTATGGAAAAATTCTATTAAAACATACAGAAAAAGAAATACAAAAATGGTACGAAAGAGAAAGAGTTTTTGATAGAATGGAAATTAATTCCATTATAATTAATCCTAACAGCGATGACAGTGATTCAAGTGATTTCGATTTGAATTAGGAGAAAAGATTTATTTTTTGTAGGAATTACGAATATTAGTAGTTGAATTGTTTCTTTTAAGTAAAAATATGTGTTCTTTAAACAAAACATTGTTTTATTTTAATAAAAATAAACAGTTTGCTACCTTTTTTATATGTTTTTTTTTTATTTATTTCAAAATAATTGAATATAATATATACATTTAAAATAATGACAAAGCCAAACAACGTAACCTTAAATTTCCGAAAATTCCTACATTCATCGACTATTCTGACGAGCAGGCAACACTGCAGGGTCCTGACATCATAAATGATCTATGACGTGCATCGGGATTTGTATTAAAAATCCTTTGTCCACGACTGTTTTATAATGAAGTCATTTTTGAAGAATTTTCTAACTTAAAATATATTATATGCGAGTAGAATACTGTACTTTGTCCGCGACTGTTAGGAATTTATTAACAAACTTTTATTGATTTAAACATTGACGAAACATTATTTTTAATATTTATAACATAACTAGATAGAATATTAATATTATATAACTACAATTTAACATCAATTATTTATGTTAATAGTTACATTTGAAACATTTGTTAAGTTAATTGCAGGAATAGGATTAACGTCGACATAAATATTCTGATTATTTGTTGAAATTTTTGATTGTTGGCATAAAAATTAGAATTATTTACTTGTATGGAGCTTGATATTTACTTCTGGCGGTGCCGGTGTTAAGCATATTTCATTTTTACATTCTCAATCCATTATTTTATTACAATTTAGTAAAAATTTTAATAAAATATTCTGCAGTCAAAAGTTTGACATTTCAATTCTTATTAATTTGACTTTTAGATGACAGTCGCGGCTCGCGGCTTACTGATAAAATGGATAAAATTTATAATCGTTATATCCTTAGACCATTTACTATTAGACATCAATTTTCCATCCTTCTCTTGAAGTCGATATCTAAGCACAGCATGTTGTGATATGTCTGTTTGTTTGTATACAAACACGTAAACAAACAGTATCGCAAGTAACTCATCGAGGGTTTAAATAAATGTCCAAGCCATTTTCTAGAGGTTTATTGAGTTATTTAAATTGTAAACGATACTTGTGGTAAGTTCCATGGGCGTACGCCACTTCTATTGATGTTAGTAAACACTTCCCCGCACACACCGGATCCCCCTCACCATTAGAAATGTCATAGAAAGAGACAAGATGTATCGACTTCAAAATATTGAATATCAAAATGTAAACAAGGCATGTCTAATAGTAAATGGTCTAATGCTAAGCACAGGAAGAGCGGTGATAAAAAGTAGTGAATAATGATTATTCACTGCCATTAGTGAATTACGGGTGATTTACGAAACTCGCCTGCGGCTCGTGTCGTAAACTACACCCTTGTGAATAATAGCCATCATTATATGCTTGTTGAATAATATACTATTATATATATTATGATTTCTATGGAACTGCCCGATCGAAACATCCAGTGGCGCACACATTTTATATATGAATTTTCACTGATTCCAACTACATGGAAATTTGTTTCAATAGATTTTGGCAAGAAGACAGAAGATACATATTAACATATAATCTTTATACTTTGAAAAAAAATTGCTCCCAAGGGTTAAAATGCTACTTACAATAATTTAAAATTTTATAACTTCTAACCACAACGGAAAGCCAACTTCATATTTGTACAAAAGATGCATATTGCAATATACTACATCCAGTTTTAACTAAATTGGCTTTCAAACGGGAAAAGGGGCTGAAATGTTACCCCAAATATTTGAAAATTTTAAAACTTCCAACCGCAACCGAAAGCCAACTTCATATTTGGACAAAAGATGCATATTGCAATATACTACATACCGTTTTAACTAAATTGGCTTCCGAACGGGAAGAGGGGTTGGAATGCTACCCCAAATATTTGAAAATTTTAAAACTTCCAACCGCAACCGAAAGCCAACTTCATATTTGTACAAAAGATGCATATTGCAATATACTACATCCAGTTTTAACTAAATTGGCTTTCAAATGGGAAGAGGGGTTGAAATGTTACCCCAAATATTTGAAAATTTTAAAACTTCCAACCGCAACCGAAAGCCAACTTCATATTTGTACAAAAGATGCATATTGCAATATACTACATCCAGTTTTAACTAAATTGGCTTTCAAATGGGAAGAGGGGTTGAAATGTTACCCCAAATATTTGAAAATTTTAAAACTCCAACCGCAACCGAAAGCCAACTTCATATTTGTACAAAAGATGCATATTGCAATATACTACATCCAGTTTTAACTAAATTGGCTTTCAAATGGGAAGAGGGGTTGAAATGTTACCCCAAATATTTGAAAATTTTAAAACTTCCAACCGCAACCGAAAGCCAACTTCATATTTGTACAAAAGATGCATATTGCAATATACTACATCCAGTTTTAACTAAATTGGCTTTCAAATGGGAAGAGGGGTTGAAATGTTACCCCAAATATTTGAAAATTTTAAAACTTCCAACCGCAACCGAAAGCCAACTTCATATTTGTACAAAAGATGCATATTCCCAGATAGCACACATTGATACTATGGATGTCCAATGGATGTACGTTCATGGACGTCTCTACGTCCATTGGACGTCCATTTTGTTTCCAATGGACCTCCCATGGACGTCCGTTCAAAGTCCAGATGTCACAAGTATGGACATCCTTGGATTGTCCGTTGAAGGACTTCCATAGATTGTCCATTGATGGACTTCCATAGATTGTCCATTAATGGACATCCATAGATCGTCCATTAATGGACATCCATAGATCGTTCATTATTGGACATCCATAAGTTGTCCATATAATGAACTGTTTTCACCACCCTGAAAATCTATATAGGACCTGCAAATTTGGAATAAATACAAGTTAAAATAAATAAACATTTATTTATTATTTAAAAAATCAAATAGAAACATTTTCTTGGTTCATTTTTGGTTTTTTTCGTTCTTGGCCCTCTTGCTACATCTCCAGGCTATTTCGAAATGGACAGTTCTGCCTCCTTTTCTGTACAACCAAAAGTTTTTACAGCTGAGTCTAAAAATATAAATAAATCTATTTATGTCTTTTATTTTCCGACTAAATAAGTTATGTTGTACAGAGTTATTCATTATAGACAGCGCTGTTAGGTACTTAATGAAGCATATATATGAAAAAACATCCCTCAAAAACAAAATCGGCTTGTCTGACCATTTTTAAGAATACTAAATATACGACAATTTCTAACCAATGGTTTTGTGAGTAAACATGGTCAAACGCCAAAATAAAAATGAGTTTTTGTTTTTATGCAATAACAGACATGTTGGTTTAATAGTGTCACTTACCTTATATTAAACATCAACTTTTGTGAGGATCTTTTTCTTAAATATATGTACCTATACACAGTTTGAGTACTTTGAAATGGTAAATCCGACTGATTAACAAACACAAATGAAATATTTATTATGAATACACGAAAACGGAACACTAGAATGAGAGACGGTCACTGACGCCGCCATGCATGCATGCCCCATGCCATCGCTTAAGAGCTGTTGCCTGAACGAAATATTTTTTGGATTACCGTTAAACACCAGCTGTGCTTTACCTATTTTAATGTCATTAAATCTACCTTATCTTAAAAAAATATTAATAAAGTAAATAGGGCCGGTCTAAATAGTTATCCTTTTATAAACAAATTACCGTTCCGTACATTAATTATAACTCTATATGCAGTTTTACTCTGCCGCCGCGCCGAAATGAAATATTAAATTCTCCACAAATTGCAAAAGTTTTGTACTTTTGGCAGCACCGCTGCCATTTATAGTATTTTGTTTAGTTCGCTTTACTTCCGCCGAAAATTAAAGCGAGAAGCGGGGTATTCGCTCATCACGTGGATGAAGGTATGGAACTCGCATCATAATATCCATATACCTAACGGTAAAACGACAAGTCTTAAACCAGGACGTTCATGTAACAATGTATGTATTACACACATAATGGCACCTTTACTGAGAAGTCGTTTAAAAAATGTATATGTACTTAAAATGGACACTCCATGGACGTCCACTAAAAGTCGTACAATGGATGTTAATACATGGACGTACATAGTACATCTATAATTAGTCCATGAATCAATGTACCCACATTGGATCTAAATGGACATTGTATGGACGTCCATTAACAGCCGTACAATGGATGTCAATACAAGGACGTACATAGTACATCCCAAATTAGTCCATGGACCAATGTACCAAAAATGTAATATAAATGGACATCCCTGGGACGTTCAGTGCTATTTGGGTTGCAATATACTATATCCAGTTTTAACCAAAATTGCTTCCGACCGGGAAGAGGGGTTGAAATGCGACCCCAAATTTTTGAAAGTCGGCATAATGTGCACGCACCTTTAAGCCGCATCGAGACTATGCCGAATGGTGCCGAACAAGTGTGGACGTGTCGCCCCGCTTTGCTGAACCATGTCAGGCCCACTGAACGCAAACCGATCGGCACAGTCGACTTTTGACTTGTCCACATTAACTCAGTCGGTAATCTGTATAAATGAATCAAATAACTGCACTCAGCACAACAAAAGTAGAGAGAATGAATATTTTATATATTTTTTATCGCATGCTTTGTGCCGAATTGGATTCCTTTGATCCGTACCGATTTGATTCGGTTTGCATTCGGTTCGGTCTTACATGGTTCAGCATAGCCGGGCGGCACGTCCTCATTTGTTCAGTAATGCCGATCGGCAACATTCGACATAGCCTGGACGCGGCTTTACGGTTTCCGAGAATAAAATACATTGCAATGAAATTTTTGCCACCCTGTATACATAGGGTGTAATTGAAATGTGTACAAATATTTAAACTGTGAAGAATCGGTGATACATTTAAATCGGTCAATCGATATTCAAGCGCTGTTGAAATTGTTAATTGTGAAATGTGTTTGAAGTGCGATTTTATGGTCTGGTAAAATTTTTTCTACCATTGAATTAACTGATATGATTATGGTGTATGGTGCTGCTGGTGAAAACGCTAGTCAAGCAATTTATATCGGGGATGATTTTGCAATCCCAATTTTACTATCAACTATTACACCTATTGATAATTTATCTAACAACCTAAGCGGGGTGCATGCGTGGGTGTGGGTGGGTACAAGCGTGCTTGAGTGCGTGCGTGTGGGCGTTTTTTTTAAACTACAGTACCGATTTTAACCAAATTTTCACCATAAATTGTTTTGGTTCTAACTGATTAGATTTTGGTGACCATCGAGGAACGTTAACACCAATTTTAGCTGTTAAAGTTTTAAAAAAATTGAATTAATCAAGTTTTAATAAAAAGTGGTTTTTACATTGGTCTTATTATTATCCTGTAATAAACATATCATCTACATACTCTTTGCCATTTTTAATAAATTCGATAACAAATAAATTTATTTACAGGCTAGAGGTGCTTAATAGATAAAAGGTTATAGTAGGTAGAAGAAGAAAGTGACATTTATTGCCACTGAGCTGTCTAATTGTCTATAAGGTTCGTTCGTAATACCACGAGAAAGAACATATTAAATTATAATATACAGGGTTGGTTTCGAAAATATCTGCAAACTATAAGGATAATGTATATGGATAAAATAGTGTATTAAATATTATTTCAAGGATTTTTTTTTGAATCAAGATTAGAGTTACAAACACTGGAGAGTTTTTATGTTTTATTTGTAAAAACAATTTTTCAAACAGGATTAAAAATAAGCTATAATAAATCTTTCTTAAAAAATTAAAATTACACGTAAATAACGGAAAAGTGTTATGTTGGTCACAACCTATTTTTTATGCACTTATGGAAATGCAATCTTCCACATCACAACAACATCATTGATTCGTTGATATAAATATTTTTATTGTTACAAATTTTTTGGCGCATAATTTATATCATTGAAATGATTTAGTATAGGTGTAATCTGTTGGGACGTGTTATTAGGTTATCAATATACATAAAAAATTTACTGAAACTTTCAAACAAAAGGTAGAGTGTGGGATTCTTTCTGATTTTCTAATTACCATCGATAATTTGTCTGATTTTGTTAAGGGCCCATATGATTTAAACCAACTGAAAATATAATTTTTCCAATAGGCTGGTACTAATTTAAATTACTAATATTTGCTTTAAACAATTAATTTGATTTATTACTCATTATATAAAAAACTGTTTATATTTTATGATTTATTCGAATTAATAAAAATGACACAATAAATGAATTCACTATTTGATTATTTAGTATAGTAGTTAGCAAGGAGGGCAACATGGAGGAGGGCAGCAAGGGGGAGGGCAGCAAGGAGGAGGAGGGCAAGGAGGTGGACAAGGAGGGCAAGGAGGGCATTTTGAAGGACAGCATGGTGAACCGCATACAGGTGGACATGGTGGTGGTACACAAGGAGGTGATGGACATCCAGCAGTACATCTTAAGCCGAATGGAACTGGACATCTAGGCGCAATAGGTAGACATGGAACGCCGCAATCGCTAGGCCGTTTATTGTGTGGTGGTGATGCAAGACATCTTGAGCAGGTACACGTTGAACAACCTGAGCAACAGCGCACGCATGCATCAATTTCTTTCATGTCAATACGAGGATTTACCGTAATTTCTACATCATGTCTTCCACCACATTCTATTCCAAGCGATTTACACGGAAGACATGGACCACACGGTCCGCATGGAATGCAGGTGGGGCAACAGCCTGCTCTATAACATATTGTAGTAGTTTTCGTTGGTAATGGTTTCGTAAATGAAAGAAAGTTTAAGTCACCATCATTTTCTTTTTCGTCGGAATATAAATTTGATTTCTTGTCTTTTTGTTTTGGTGGTTCTTCAAGGGGAGGACACTGACACTTTCTTGAATTTTTCGACATTTTTTTATTAGTTTTTATAGTTTTTTAGGTAAATTTTACAAAAATTTTAAATATTTAACTGAAATGTTGACGTTTTTTATTGATGGTTTAATGACATGTTACAAAAAATTTAATATTTGAATGTGATATTGAAATTACACTACCTTTGATCTCTTTAAAAAAATCTCATACCCTAGAAACCATTTTTTATTTTAAAATACACAGAGTGGCAATGATATTATTTCGCAAAAATATTAAAATGTTGTTTCATATTTATAATTACGGAAAGAAGGGGGACCGTTTTAAATGTAAAATACCCTTCGGCCAGAATTTAACGAAATTCTGATATGATGTAGAACTGTACCTATCGATTAAATATCTCCGTTGCACTAAAGCTCGTAAGTTAAACGGGTTTTGATTTACAGGGTGTTCAAAATCATTATTTCAAATATCATAAAACGCATGTTATTGGTACAAAAATAAGTGAAACCTTTTTTTTTCGCAGAACTAACTAGAACTCTCTCTTTGCTTTGCATATGATCATAACCATTTAGTACAATTGAATTATATTTTGACGATTCTAGCTTGTTTGCTTTACAGTGATTTATCCCACTAGTTTAGTATCTCGTAGTATCAAATTGTAAATATGATCTATATCTTCTTTGTTGATATTGCTAAAATGAAAAAGCATTAGTTGGTAATTAAAACACAATTTTAATACAAATTCAATTTTATTTTTGGCGTTTCAGTGTCTTACCAGTTAAATACCGTTTACAAAATTATAATTTTTTCACTTAGATTTTATATAGGTATCGATAAAAACTTTATATAAGTATTTTTCCGAGGTCAGTTTCGGGTACTTCTTCATCATTCACTCGTATAACTCCGTTTTTAAAGTTTAACTCGAATCACTTAAAATTCATGACATCCATTCCAATGATGACATCGTCTTCAATGTTAGCTACCAATGTTCGATGGTGGAATTTTGTACCTCCCATGACCATTTATACCTCTATTTCTCCATGGAAATTAGAGGATTCTCCTGTCGCTGTTCGTAGTCGCGATGTTGTTGGTTTTATCATTGTCGGTTTTAGGACCAGGTTGGGCCTTATGACTGTCTTCGTCGCACTTGTTTCCAGCAGCATGGCACATTGTTTCTTGTTAATAAGGCCATCCACAAAGACCCTGTTAATTCGGTGGTGTAGTGAGGCGACGTATGCATTGTTTATTGAGGCTTATTGGCTACAAGTCGACGATAGCCCCTTCATATCGACCCTCTTTAGTTTTCGTACGACGAAGTCGACGCTTCCCTGCTCTCCTTGCAATAACTTCGTATATGTCCTACTTTCCCGCACTTCCAACATCTTATTTGTATTTTTGCTGTAAGGATTTTCTCTACTATCTTCCATACAGTCGCTCTATCGTTTCCAGTTTCTTCTGATTCGCCTTAAATGATTCGGACTCGAACTGAGCCTCTGCATGAATTTTTCGCAGCCTCAAATTCCAGAGCATGAGCCAGTGCATCCACTAATTGAGTCGGACAATCTAATGTTAATGCTTGTCTTGCTTCGTGATACCGATTTCCATCTAAAAATGCTTGGACCGCTAATCTTTCCATTACTGTAGAGATTCGTTCCATTTCTGGTAGCGATTCTTTAGTTGGGAATAGTAAACGTGCTCCAAATGTGTATATCCATACCTCAGTTCTAAATGTTTAACTAGTTGTTCGTAGTCTTCTTGCTCCGATGTATTTAGGGTTTGTAAAATATCTGTAGCATCTCCTCTTAAAGCAAGAGTCAATGCTATTTCCTTTTCTCTTGACGACCATCCATTTACTTTTGCTGCTGCCTCGAATTGGCGCCGATAATTGGTCCATGACGATTATCTATCGAATTGTGGAGGTTTCATTCTCAAAGCCATTTTTTGAATCCACTGCTTCTACTTTGACCTCTTGATCCAAACTGTTTGTACTTTAAGCCCTTGATAGAATTCCTTTTATTTTATTTTGTTGATTGCGTCATCCACTCATCCGCATTTTCTGTTATTTTTTCTTCCATTATTTTTGAGTTTTCCAATAATTTATCTTCTAAACGTTCCTTTAATGCTTTAGAATTTTCTTCCACTTTTCTCGACTTTTCTAATAATTTATCTGATAACATATCTTCTAAGCTTTTTGAATTATCTGATAATTTATCTTGTAAGCTTTTTGAATTATCTGATAATTTATCTTCTATTTTTTTCAGCAGTACGTTCGTGTCACAACTGCCAGTAACTTCAAACAAATGAGTATCGGGATCATTACATTCACTTATTAGGGCATCCCGTAGTCTTTGAACTAATTAATTTTTTTACCACCAGTTTCTAGATCCCTTTCTTCTAGTTCCTTTTTTAAATCAGCCACTTTCAATTGATCTAAGCACAACGTTTTTCGGGTTCGGTGAACTTAAACACTCAGTAGAACTACAACTAATTTATTTAAAGTAAAAATACAACTTATATTTATATTAAACAGAACTAATAACTAACAATATCATAATTTATATTAGCGCGCGATCGTCTTCTCTTATTGAATGGTCAGTCTTTTCCAAGTATACGGGTGGCTACTTTTTAATAGGGACAGTATTGCTATCTCGTAAACGGTAGTCGCTAGAAAGACGCTTAAGTTGGGAAAATGTGCGAAATATAAAAATAGATAAAACAATATTTTGAAACCTAAAATATTCCTATTGGTTCCGGAGTTAAACGACAAAATCCGAATTTGTCAAAAATCGTTTTTTACCAAAGCTCTGTTATTATACAACATTTTGGATAACTTTATTAATAGTTTTTGTTGTTTTCTAACATCGGTATAAACTGCCATAGTTGAATTTTGAATCTGACGTTTTGTCTCTTCTAGGCCACCATCAACTTTATCTTTTTAAATACGGACCTGTCTATTTTATATCATATTATTAAATCGATTCGAATACCAAATTAAATGAAAACTTGATTATTCCGTGCTCTTCGGGGCCATAATCAACTTTATTTTTTAAATGCGGACCTGTCTATTTTATTTAAATTTAGATATCAGGAAATTCTATTTAATTATTTATTTATTAACTATTACAATAACAAATGCTATTGTATCTTAGTAATGCTCTAGGTCCAGAACCACTAGCAGGTGTATTGTTGTCTCCCCTTCCGAAAATACGTAAAACCACGTATGTCATTGATCGGGCAAAACGTCACAGAATAATCAAGTGTTATTATCGTTGAATGTAGTAGTAAAAGCGATTTAGTACTATTAAATAAAATAGACAGGTCCGTATTTAAAAAGATAAAGTTGATCGTGGCTCCGAAGAGACAAAACGTTACGGAATAATCAAGTGTGATATATCGTTGAATTTAGTATTCGAAGCGATTTAATAATATGACAGGTTCGTAATTAAAAAGATAAAAATGATGGTTGCCCCGAACAGAAGAAACCTCAGATTTAAAATTTACCTATGGCAGTTTATAACGATGTTAGAATACAACAAAAACGTTTCATAAAGTTATCCCAAATTTTGTATAATAACAGAGCTTTGGCAAAAAAACGATTTTCCACAAATTCGGATTTTGTCGTTTAACTCCGGAACCAATAGGAATATTTTAGGTTTCAAAAAATCGTTTCGTCTATTTTTATATTTCGCACATTTTTACCTATTTAAGCGTCTTTCTAGCGTCTACCGTTTACGAGCAATACTGTCCCTATTAAAAAGTAGCCACCCTTACGGCCGATCGCGAGACATCGCTTTATTTCTAGAAGAGTGACGTCATGATTGCCCGAATGTTTCTAGAGCGCGCTGTGCGATGTGTCCACAGAGCCGGCCTCGTTATATTATACTATTTGAAAAGTAGTAAAAGCTGTCCGAAATTTCCGAAATATTTTCAGGGCGGACGAGAAATATAAGAAAATCTTTAATTCGTTACATTGACTCGGTACATACTTATGAAAAAGTTAAGTGATATAGTTTTTAATTTTCTATTTCTACATATGCAGTCTTAAAGTCTAGGATACAAACAAGTTTTTTAGAAAATTTCAGGTCTTAAGGTTCCATAAAAAAATATACAGATGGTGAATACGTCTACAGTATTGATATTTCAATGTTGATAATGACATAAGCGGGCGCATGCGCACATTATATAGCATCTGAAATCATGCGTGAAAACTATTGGGAATTCGAAAAAAGTTTGATAGAAAAGTTTTAGGGAATTTTACGATCTACAACATTGCACTAGAATATTTTGCACTAAATTGCATTGTTTGTCTTCAAAATTTAAGAAAAGGCAAAGAGTCTAAATGTGAATTTTTTTCACCCTCAAGCGGTGAAACTGTGAGGAGTTCGAAAAAAAGTTAAATATAAAAATTAAAGGAAATTTGGTGCTCTACAATTTTGCACCAATATATTTTGCACTAAAGTATACTGTTTGTCCTAAAAATTTAAAAAAAAGGCAAAAATCTTACATGTGTATTCAATGTCGTTCTTGGGCCTTCTACTGCGCTAATTTAAACCAAAATCTAATGGTCGCATTTTAGGCACACACCAACCTTTCATACCAAATTTGAGCTTGACTGTTCAAATGGTTCGGCAGTTATCGTGGAAGATTACACACAGGACACAGGATTTTCAATGCTATTCCGATGACCTTTTAATAATGGTTAGAGGTTTATTTGAAGAGATTATTTCTAATATCCTTCAGGAAGCCCTTAACATCTTATACAGGTGGTGTGAGGAGGAACAGACATCTGTGAACCCCCAGTTGTTCCTTTTAGAAAAAGGAGGAAGCTTGATAAACTAGGTCATCCAATTTAGGACGGCGTAACCATTCCGTTTACGGAGAAGGTAAAATATCTGGGGATTATCCCAGATAGAAAACTTACTGAGAAGTCCCATCTGGAAAGAACAATAAATAAAGCCCGGACATCCCCCTGTAATATCAGAATGGTGTGTGGCAAGTCATGGGGAATGAACCCTAAGCAAATTTACTGGATTTATCAAACGGTGATAAAACGAATGGTCACATATGGCGCAATAGCCTGGTGGACGAAGGGTCTCTAGTCTATTGCGGCGGCTAAATTATGTAGTTTCCAGAGATTAGCTTGTGTAGCTATTACAGGCGCCATGTCAACTATCCCAACCTCCTACAGAGCCATATTGGTGGCTAGTTAAATTAACGGGAGAGGATATGGGACCATTCTGGACTGGTGCGAGAGATGAGTACTCACCACCCTCTCGGAATGGTTTCGGACGTGCTCTCCTCTAGAAATCACATACAGAAGTCCTTTAACGCCCTTTTTCCGTGAAGAGACGAATAAGAAGAGGGGGAGATCGTCTTTCCAGAGACGGCTTATGTACTGTACTCAGATGGTTCAAAGACCCCAAATGGTGCGGGAGCCGGAGTGTACAGTAGCACAATAAACCTCGGCAGGCGGAGGTCTTCGCTAATCATCCTCTTGTTAACAAAAGTATTTACATTTTGTCGGATAGCCAGGCAGCTTTAAAAGCACTGAGCTCCAACCGGCTGGTGTGGAACTGCATCGAATCCTTGGATCGCATTGCTACCAGTAACAGAGTAACCCTACTCTGGATACCTGGGCACGAAGGGTGGACTGCAATGAGAAAGCCAACACTCTTGCTGTGAGAAGAGGTGCAGAATCCGAGTTCATTGGATCGGAACCATTTTTCGGCATAGCCAAAAGGAATGCCACAGACTCTATCTGAAAATTACATGAGAGGAAAACCCTCCAGCACTGGAAAGATATTCCAGGGTCAGCTCACTCTAAGGCGTTCATAGTTAAACCCCCAGATAGTGATATCGCAGATCCTAGACAGGGCACTGTCGTCTGCATTACCATCTGAAGATGCTAGGTCTGAGTTAAACATCGGACTGTCGCTTCTGCAGTGTGGAAGACGAAACGGCGGAGAATATTTTATACTACTGTCCTGCCCTGTAGATGAATAGGCTTCGTACGTTTGGTTTCGTACAGCTGGGGCCTACCGACTTCAAGAAAATTTTACCTAAATTAACCATAGACTTCGTAAGAAGGTGTGAATTGTATGGTGAATTATAGGCCATAGGGGCGAGCCACAATATTCCTCTGTCGGCCGCAGTGGAGGGGTGAGCAAACGCTCCACTCACATTGAACCTACACACAGGACACCCAGATAGAACTTACTCTGGAAATGGTTTCTTCACGGGAAACATCAAAATGGATATTTCCATCGAAAAAATAAATAAAATTACTTTATTTTTGCGTCAGTCTTGACAACTACCTGTGACGAGCATTGAAAAAAGTGCTAGGGACCACTTAGCACTAAGCACTCGAAAAAAGTGCTTAAAATTACTATAAAAACAAAGCAATTTATCTTATTTTTGAATACATACAAACAAAAAAAACGTTCATAGGAACTTGGGGACCTAACCGACTCGTTTTCTAAATATTGGTGTGTTGACTAAGCCATAGTAAGCGCCAACTACGAAAAGATTGCTTAGATCCTAAAATTCGTCGTACTCCGCCCAATAATGCGCGGATCTATCTTTTCTTAGTTGGTGCTTACTGTAACAGTATTCAAGTAGCCCAGCTATGGACAGACGGACAGACTGGCGGTTATATAGTTGACTTAGGTGACTGGAAACAGTAGGTGACAACAAGCTATCGATTGCCGTAATCAGAGTTTCAAAATTCGAAACCGTTCTCGAGTTATCGCTAAGACAAACAGACAGACATACAGATACTTAGTCCAACGTTTTTTTAAGAATTATGAAACGAGATGTGTATCATATTTTACGTAATATTGTTTTTGTCATAATATCAATTTTTTTTTAAAATAGTCAAAACAGTAATTAGTTTTTTTCTAAATTTATTCACTAATACTTATTAGTGTGAGAAAAATGTCCATGAAAGTGCTTAGTGGTTAGCTCACGAGCCTATTGTATGCTTAGCTCGCTCGCGAGCCTTTTGTGATAGGGAGCCTTTTGAAGTGATCGCGAGCACTTTTGCCGAGCTCTAAGTACTAAGCCCTTTGATAGTGTTTTAAGCACTAAGCACCGATGTTAAAAAGTGCTCTCTAGCACAAAAGTGCTTAGAGTGCTTAACAAAGCAGTAAGCGTGTTAAGGGGACAGCTCAGAACTGCATAGATCACAACAATTCAAATTAAATTTTTTACAAGGACATATGTGGTAGAACAAGGATTTTTGAGAATAAGAACAGAAAAAGTTTTGTAAGTATTGCACTGCAGATAAACCAAGTCAGGTAATATATTTCTCCACGACCATTATTGAATGTATGAATTCCGAGATCATTTTTAATAATAGAATGTAAACATTCACCCTCTAGAGTATGAATATTTATTCTAAAACACTTGCTTCTTATGTATTTTGCATGTATTTTCATTCTTTATCAAGGTAAAGAATGGATTTTATGTAATCGAAATAAACGATATGGGATTGCCATGGATTTCAAAAGTGTCAGTGTCAGATACAAAATGGCGACGGTAATAATTATTTTCAAACAAGTTTTAATTTAAACAAAATAATGAGTGAAAAATCAAGTGAAGTAGATATAGAATTTAATAATATCTAAAATTGAAAATTATGAAAAAACATCAATGCACCATATTTTAATTTCGGTAAGTGTACCATAACACTATAAATATTACTACATGTAATACAAATATGTCAACAAATAACTTGTGTTCAGATTTAATTTAATTTTGATTCATACTTTTTGATTGTGGAGAAAATATAGTCTGTTACTCGGTTAGAATGAAAAAATTCGACACGAGTGGAAAATTCCGAACGCGAGCGTCAACGAGTGTGAGGAACCATGAGTGTCGAATTTTTTCACTCTAACCTTGTTACAGAATCTACTATTCCGTCATCGATCAACCATCCATATTCTTCTATGTTACAAGATGTCGCTTGATTCCATTAATTTGCCAAATACAACTTAATACATCAACGAATTAATATTCGTATATTGAATTTATTATGTATATCGTATAACATAGACAAGAAATTACTAACAATTTTAAGAGCATTTTCGATTGAAATATTACATATATTAGCAAGACCCTTCAATTTTTCGTTTTATTATTTATTATTATTTAACGGAGCATAAGTAGTCTTTTAACCGAGAAAAGTCATTTTGAGCAAAACAAAATGTGATCTTGATAGTTTCGATTGCACGGTGGACTGGTGTGAGACAAGGTAACATTAATAATTGAAATTTTCTTAAAAACCTTTTTGCGCATTACACTTTGACATTGGATATGTCGAAATAGAAAATCAAAAACTGTCAAAAGCAAAACTTTGTACCTAATTAAAATTTTTCCTAAATTTACCGCCGGCTTTTACACTTTACAAATAGGATCAAAAATATGCCATCAATTGTAACAAAGTTACTTTTTTCCGTATTATTTAAAATATATAAATTAAATCGCGCACGGCACTGGAGTAAAATTAACTTAAAAAATTGTGAATAAAAGACCAGTCGTACCAGTTGAACCGTCGCCAGGCAGATGGAGACACTCTCGTCTCTGCTTCTTAGACGCCGAAGTTCGTATCGAGTAGGGCAATTCATACCGTTGTCGGCAGCTGCAGAGGCAGCGAGAAGCCAGGCTTGCTGTGGCCGTCCCAATTGGAACAGCAGTGCAGTCCGTCGACCTTTAGAGATAGGTCAAGCTGAAGCCAACTTCAATTGAATCCGGATTCCAGAACCGTCAGTCCGACTACACCACGCCGCCAAGCCAATCGACCGTTACACACCTTTTCTTCGCCGGATTTTGGTAAAAATAAAAGTTTTATATATTGAATTTTATTTGTTTTGAGTTAACATCCCAGCAGCTAATACCCAGGTACTCAAACCCAGTAGAGTAGGGCAAGTAAAGACCGCCCTTCTGGCCGCCAGTGATTTTGGTCGATACCATAACGACTCCTGGAGTATTTTCTTTCTCCACTGACGCTGCCCGTGCAGTGGCCTTCACACTCTAAACGGAAGGTGGCGCCCGAGGCAATCCGAAACCTGGACCAAGGCGTCAAAGTGACCCGTAACGACCGAAGCGTCGTTGCACAATTTTTCAAAGCAAAATAATAATATATTTTGTAACAAGGTTAAAATGAAAAATTCGATACGAGTGGAAAATTCCGAAGGCGAGCGTGAGAAACCACGAGTGTCAAATTTTTTCATTTTAATCGAGTTACAGACTATATTTTCTCGAAAATTAAAAAGTATGAATAAAAACCAAATTAAATCTGAACACAACAAGTTATTTGTTAACATATTTTTTTTTTTTTTTTTTTTTTTTTTTATTTAAAAAATAAACCGCATCAACCAGACTGGTTATTAGCGGCGGAATTTATATGTACATACATGGTGAAATTAAAATTATAAACAGTATAATAATCTTGAGTCGCGTAAAAAGTTTAGTATGGTTGCACTATCACAGGTCTTGAATAGTTCATATAAATTTGGAGGGAGGCCGTGTGTGAGTCTTTCAATGCTGTAAGTAGGACATTCTATCAAAATGTGCTTCACTGATAAAGGCACTTCACAAATATCACATGTGGGTGCGGGTTCTTTGGTGATTAGATGTTCGTGGGTTAGTCTGCTATGACCTAGTCGAAGTCTAGTCATGATTACCTGCGAGAATCGATTAGGGGCAGATATGTTCCATGGTCCTAGCGATGGTTTGATTTCTTTTAATTTTGACTCATTTCCTTGCCAATTTCTTTTCCATTCATCTAGTAGTTTTTGTCGGAAATGTGATTTCAAATCTACTGCTAGCGGTTTTATGGTTGGTGTAATGTTGGGATCTATTGCAGCATCTCGAGCAGATTTGTCAGCTAGTTCATTACCTCGTATCCCTATATGCGAGGGCACCCATAAAAGGACAATTGTTTTATTTGTCATCTTCAGTAGTTCTGTTTTAATTAACTTGGAAATTGGATGGTGACTATAAATATTTGAAATTTTATATAGCGAGTTGATTGAATCTGTAATTATTATGAATTTTTTCACTTGTGATGATCTTATATGTTCGAGTGCTGTGTATATGGCGTAAAGTTCTCCAGTAAGAACTGTAGATTCGGCTGGCAGTTTGAATTTTTGTTGTGTATCCAATGTAACGAATGCGGATCCCACTCCAGAATTTAACTTGGATGCGTCAGTGAAGATTTGTGTGTAGTCATGGTAGGAGGAAATTATCTCATGGTAGGTATTGATAATAATTTGTGGATTTGTTTCGTGCTTATTGTATGAAAGTAGTTGGGTGTTTAAGCATGGTAAGGGTACAAGCCAAGGAGCTGGTGCTGTGGTTTTTATTTGATGTACTTCGGGAAACTTTGTGATTTGTATAGATGTTAGGATATCTTTGATTCGTATTCGAAATGGAATGTGTGTTTTTGGATTATTGGTTATGGATGATGGGTTTATAAAGGAAGGATTACTGGGTTGAATTGATGATAGTTTTGATGCATAGGTTAAGCTCATAATTTGTCTTCTTTGGTGTAATGATGGTTCGCTGAGTTCCCATTGAAGGCTTTCTACCGGGGTTGTTCTGTATGCACCAGATATTATGCGAAGAGCGTTGTTGTGAATGACATCTAGTGGTTTTAAAGTTGACGCTGCTGCTGAGGCGTAGGCTATGCAACCATAATCTATTTTTGATCGAATAAGGTGTCTGTATAACAATAGCAGAGTATCTCCGTCGGCACCCCAGTTTTTGTTTGCTAAGCATTTAAGCAGGTTCAATCCGTTTTGGCATGTAACCGTTAGTTTTTTGATGTGAGCTTTCCAGCTTAGTGTGTCATCAAACGTTAGTCCAAGGTATGTTATTTCATTGTTGTATTTTAGAATTTTCCCGTCTAGTTTTAAAACCGGTCTAGTGTTTTGTATCAATTTCTTTGCAAAGATTATACATTGTGTTTTGGCTGTGGAGAAGGTGAAGCCGCTAGTTTTAGACCAACAATCGATTTTATTTAATTGCTCCTGTAAAAGTTTGGCCATAGAGTTAATGTTTTTACCTTTGATAAATATTATCATATCATCTGCGTATAGTCTTGCTTGTATAGGTGTTTTAAGGTTTTTAAGGACGTCATTAATTGCTATCAGGAAGAGTGTTGGACTTATAATAGATCCTTGAGGTGTTCCGTTGTTTTGGAGTTTGACGCTTGATAAGTGCCCATTTGCGCGGACTCTTAAATTTCTATTATGGAGGAAATTTTTGATAAAAGCTAAAATGTTTCCTTGAAATCCCCAGGATTGCAGTGTAGTTAAAATTTTATGATGCCATGCCAGGTCGAAGGCTTTACAGATGTCGAAATATATGGCCATACATTTTTGTTTATTGCAGAATGCTTCGTTAATTTCACTTTCGAGATGTAAAAGGTTATCAGTGGTAGATCTAAGGGGGCGAAAGCCAGCTTGTTCTGGTATGAGAAGATTGTTAGTTTCCAGCTTCCACATGAGCCTATTATTAATTATTTTTTCTAAGAGTTTACTCGATGTGCATGTCAGTGATATTGGGCGATAAGATTCTACCTTTGTGGGTGATTTATTATTTTTTAATATTGGTATAACGATAGCTTGCTTCCATAGGTTAGGAAATTTGTTTTGGGTCCAGATTTTGTTGTAGAAATCTAGCAAGAAGTTAAGAGCTTCATTAGGTAGGTGCTGTAAAAAACTTGTAGGAATATCATCTGGTCCTGGTGAGGTATTTTTTAACGTTTTAAGCGTTTCCAAGAGTTCGGCTTTTGTGATGGGTACGTTGATATTGTCATTATTATGTTGTATGACTACTGGATTTGTTTTTTCCGTTTCCTTGTATTTCAAAAAGTCTTTGCTGTAATTTTCGTTTGATGATTGTTTTCTGTAGGTTTCTGCTAGTTCTTCTGCTATTTGTATTTGGTTTGTGATTACGTTTCTTTCTTGTTCTAAATATTTAATTCCACATTGCGTATTTGCTCCAGCTATTTTCTTAACTTTTTTCCAAACAGATGACATGTTTGAGTTTGAGTTGATATTTTGAACGTATTGTTTCCAAGATTCTTTTTTACTTTTGTTGGTTATTAGTTTTGCGTATGCTCTTTTTTCTTTTAATGATATCAGGTTTTCGGCTGTTTTGTGACGTTTATAGATGTTAAGTGCTCTTTTACTATGTTTTGTGGCTTGTTGGCAGTCTACATTCCACCAGGGTACTACTTTATCTCTTTTAATGTGTTTGGTTTTTCCTATTGATATTGTGGCAGCTTCCTTGATAACGTTATTGAATTTTGTGAGGGTTAAGTCGATGTCCTCGCTAATGGAGATGCCTGGCATGCCTTCGCTAATTTTTTCTCTGAAAAGAGTCCAATTTGCCTTCTGTAGTTTCCATTTCTGTAGAGGTTTGCTGCTTGTTACAATGTTGTTGGTTTGGGATAATAAAATGGGAAAATGGTCGCTTCCATATAAGTCGTCAAGGACTTGCCAAGTATGGGTAAGTGGTATAGACGTATCGGAGAGAGATAGATCGATAGCTGAAAAGGTGCCACTGGCTGCGTTGAAGCGGGTTTTGGATCCGTCATTTAGTATGGCAAGATTTTGGTTACGTATTACGTTCGCTATTCGTTGCCCTTGTGTGGTTGTTTTATCAGATCCCCACATTAAGTTGTGTCCGTTGAAATCCCCGAGAATTAGTTTTGGTGACGGAATTTGAACGATTAGATCGGCTAGTTCGTTTTCGGATACTTGTTTATTTGGTGGGATGTATATGTTGCATATATTGATTTTTTGAGGTGTACCTGGTAGTATTGTGACTGCTATTGCTTCTAAATGCGTGTTTAATTGAATGTTTTTAGCTGTTATATTCGTTTTGGTATATATTGCGACACCACCGCTTGCGTGATTTCCATTACGGTTTTGATAGTGTACGTTGTATGATTTAATTTTATGTATATTGTTGTCTTTGAAGTTTGTTTCTTGCAGGCACATAATATCAGGAGAATATTTATTAATGAGCACTTGAAATAGGGGCAAACGGGTGTAGTAGCTATTGATATTCCATTGAAGTATATTATTGTACATGAATGTAGAATATTTATTTGTAAATCCAAGAGTGAGTTAGTTCTGGGACGAGTCGCTTTCGGGGTCTGCATCAATTTGTCTTTTAAGTTTTTTATTCAATCTGGTGCATCTGATTTTGATCTTTCTATCTTCCGTTTGTGAATGAACTTCAGTTAGCATTAAAATTATAGACGGGATGTCTAAAGTGTAGTCTTTGACAATGCTTAGTGCATCACTACAGCCATTTGTATTTTCTAATAAGTCTGCAAATTGTTGTTTATCTAATACGAATTTGGGTATGTGGTTGTCAATAAATTCTATGGTGTCTTGTGGCAAGTTAAGGGTATCTGTAGTAGAATCTTTTCTTAATTTGAATTTTTTATTGGCAGGTTTTGGAAGTGGTGTTTGGAAGTGAATTTCTTGCTTTGTATTTAAATTATCATCTGGTGTAATTTCTGGGCTTGTGGTTGAGATTTCGGCGACATTTCGTTTTGTTGTTGCTGGTTTTTCTATTGATGTTGTAACGAGTGGTATGGTTAGGGTAGAGTTAGGTGTTGTATTTCTTTGGGCAGCGGCGTTTGTTGAGGTTTGAGGGGAGATATCCTCAGGTAAGGTTGAATTTTGGATAGCAATTGGAAGTTGTTGGGGTGTTTGGATTGTTGGAGGAGTATGACTTTGATTTGTTTGTTTTAATGTTGGGGATTGGGGTTGTGAGGGAATTGTGTTGATTAATGTTTGGCTGACGCATTGTGTTGCAATATGCCCTGGTTGTTTGCATTTGTAACAAGTCGTGTCTGTAGTAAGAAAAATTCTATAAACCACGTCATCATGTTTTACTTCTATGGATTCGGGTATTTGCAATGTTTCTGGAGGGGATATGTACACCTGACGTCTAAAGCTAAGAATATGGCTATACAATGGGTCTGTCGCTCCAATTCTTAAGAATGTAATGGGAGACATTAATTTTAATCCAATTTTTTCCAGTTCACTAATAAGAATGTCATGTGGAATAGTAGGACTCACATTAGAAAGCACAAGTCTTTCTGAGGGCGTTATTAATCTTCTAGCTGGGATGACTATTCCATTAATTGAAATCGTACCATAGTTGTTTAAGAAATTGTCAACAATTGCCTTGTTTGACAGATATATGCAAACACGATTATTAGAAATTCTGGATGAAAATATTATGTTCTTCGGATTGACAAGTGGGCCTAGATGCAGGAGATAGTCTTGAATTTTCAGTCCATCTAGTGAGTTAAAGATAATAGCTTGTTCTTTATTTGGGAAGTTAACTGAATTTTGTGTTAACGCAGCAGAATATGTTCTGTTATTGGTATTTGTGATATTAGTAGGTTGGGTACTCATATTGTTGTTTGCAGTAGTGTTATTTTGCGATGAAGATAAGCTGTTCATTTTTGTCTGTTCCTGATTTTCGGCTTCATGAAAAGGGCCGAGTACGACTCTGGTGGATTTAAAATGTGAGTGATAAACCCACAATTAGTCGTGTTTTTTTGTGGTTCTAGGATATTTTTGATACGAATCGTGTGTTGTTTTGTATTATTCAATGTAGTTGAAACGTTGTAAAGTTCGATAGTACTCACATGTGATGCACTTCACAATTTGCACTACTACTAAGCCACTTTTTACAATTTAGTTTTTGGTATTATCGATTTTATAGCAATAAAACTCGGGACTGTTTGCGAGAGCAGTTATTGTTACCGCGTACAGGACCGGAATCTGTTAACATATTTGTTTTACATTGTATTAATATTTATAGTGTTGGCACACTTACTAAAATTAATAGTTGGTGCATTGACGTTTTTTCATAATTTGCAATTTTAGGTAGAGTATTATTAAATTTTATATGTACTTCACTCGATTTTTCACTCATTATTTTGTTTAAATTAAAACTTGTTTACAAATAGTATATTTCATTACGTGTGTGAAAAATTATTCTCGCAAAAGTGATGTACACTTTTTTTCCTACGACCATGCGATAATTTTACCAAATAATGTACATTTTGAGATTTTTCGTCAGTTTCTATGGTTTTTTGGTTTTTAATTTAAATAAACAACCTAACCTAACCTAACCTAACCTAACCTAACCTAACCATTTTCGTATTAAAATAAATATAAATATTGGTAATTAACCTTGTGTACATGTAGAAATAGAAAATTAAAAAATTTATCACTATACTTTGCATAAGTAGGCACCGAGTCAGAGAAACAAATTAAAATGTTTCCAAAATTTCCTGTATGTCCGGAACATATTTTGGAAATTTCGGACTACTTTAAAAATAGGTTCAAGAATATACTAAAATTTTTCAAAGAAAAAATATAGATTATTCACCGAGTTACAGTAAATCAAATCACGAAAATGTTGAATTTTTTTTTCGCGTTTTCGATTTCTTTGTTGGTAAAAAAACAGTAGATTATCCATAAACGTGGTAAAATTATTCAACGAATAATTAAAATTCCAAGTCATACCATAAAATTTATTAAAAGGTTAAGATGTGATTAAATTGGCGACATGTTTCGGCCAAACGATGGCCATCATCAGGCCTACAATACAAAATTAAAATTGGATTACAATAAAAACATACTCAAAAAGAGGTTACTTACAAACATAATAAAGAAATTGTACATGGTGTTAACATTTGGTATGAAAATTAAACAGTAACATAGTAAAATTTTTAAAATTATTGTTGAAAACTTTTTAAATTAGCTGCCGCATGGTATTACTTGCCACCATTAGGATAGGTATTGGTTTAAAAAGATTTCAAAAAATAATTTTAAAAATTTTATTATGTTAGTGTTTAATTTTCATACCAAATTTTTACACCATGTACAATTTCTTCGTTATGTTTGTAAGTAACCTTTTTTGAGTATGTTTTTTATTGTAATCTAATTTTAATTTTGTATTGTAGACCTGATGATGGCCATCGTTTGGCCGAAACATGTCACCAATTTAATCACATCTGAACCTTTTAATAAATTTTGTGGTATGAGTTGCATTTTTAATTATTCGTTTCTTTATCGGATTTGACAATGTACCCCTAATTTAATATTCGGATTTAGCACCCTCGAATACATAAAGATAGATAATTATTAGCGATTACAAATGATCTGGTCACTGGGTCGTTGCTGCTCGCCTAATAAATTTCTGCAGCCTACAGATTAACCCATTATCGCCCAATTAATTTTTTTGTCACAATTCTAAAACTTTTACAGAGATTACTCCTATGACTTTTTAGTTGATATCTATGTGGTTTGCTTTTTTTCTGGTAAGTCCTCAATTTTGACTTTAGGAATCGTCCTCAAACGAGGACGCTGGGCGTTGAACTCTTAGAATTTGGTGAAAAACCGATTTAGGCTAATTCAAAGCAACGTTTGTCTCAAACGTATTTTATTAAGAAAATTTTATAATATAACTTTAAATATTTCAAAAATAATAAAATGGTAGGTAAATTAAAATGATAAAATGTACAATTTATTTAGCATAAAATGATTTGTCACGGTATTTTGCAAAACAAGGAAGACATAGTGTTGCATTACATTTTTTGCATAAAGTACGCGATTCTCCTTTACCTAGAACAAACTGACATCGGCGTTGATTATCCCTTTTCTCCAAAATATGATGTTTTCCATCAAACGGAATATCATAAACAACTTGTGCCCGCGATGTAGAAGATAGACTGAGTGGCCTGCCTTTTTGTAGCCGACTACCATGTACTACTTTTAGATAAGTAACAGTAACATTTTTGCGAAATTCCTTTATTGAAATCTTATTCTGGAAATGGAGCAAGCCATATCCACAATACGGGTGAAAAAACACCAATACCACTTTTCACCTCTAATGGCTATATCATGTTTCTCGAGTAGCCAATCATGATGATCCACACCACCCATGCATTTATTGTAATTATTGTAACGAAGTTATTTTTCACCCTGTATAATTAGTATAATTTTAATTTTTTTTTCAACCGTAAACACCCTCTCTTATTTTATTTTTTTTAACTCAGTTAAATTACTTTATTCAATTTAGTCTTACTCCTGTTAATCGCTACTCCTTTGGAAATTACTGTATTTAATTTAGTCTCACTCCTGCTAGTTGCTACTCCTTAGTAATTCTGTAAATTAATTTTTAACACAAATCAGTTTCGTCTTCTGCCGCGCATATTTTTATTTTAGTGGGGTTTTGCTAAGTGGGGTTTGAAAAATTTGATAAAAGGCAGGAGCCACGAAAATTCGGGGCTTTTTCTCTTTTTCCGCGTAGATCTTTTCAACTACTGAAACCGACTCTGAATCTGTGTTACCGCGAACCGGCACTAACTTTTGATAAGACCCGACGAAACTGATTAGTGTGTATGTCTACACTATCTAAGAGAAAAACACTTTATTGTAAATTTGTTTAATTCGCTTTTGTCTGCAATCATATTTAACGCTTGCCAAGTTTCGAAAATTGTATCATTTTATTTAATAAACGTTCCATTTGCTTCTATTAATTTTTTTTGTTATCATTGCGCTTTGTAGGGATAAGAGGGACAAGGGGACTATCGGGAATTAGAATATCTTCGGGTTTAGATTCCAGGTCTTTTGGAGGGGCAACCCTTGCGTTCTCCGCTAAGCGGGTTCTCATACGGCTGTCATTCCAGATCACCTTATGCTTTACTTTTCTGGCTTTGGTTCAAGGATTCGGGAGCATCGCCCTAGTGGTATCTGCTAAGCAGGACCACAGGGGGCCTTTACTCAGAGAATCCGGAATTAAAAAAAGGAAAAGTCAATAACCTGAAGGTTCCGGAGATGTTTTATTTCTTTTGATACTTTCTTTTCTCCACGTTAATAATCATTCTGATCAAGTCATGCTTTCCTAGTAGATATCATTTTTCCGCTAAACCGGCTTATTTTATACCCGGCATTTTTGTAGAATTATACGCTATCTTATACTGCTTTTATTTATCCTATCATATAACGAAGAATTTTGCTTGCATATTTAAAAAAAAAGAATTTAATCTGCAAATAATATGTGGCATTTGGTTATTAATTGCTTAAGAACACCGCAAGTTATAATATAGCTTTCCGTAGTTAGTGAAGCATAGGCACGTGTTAATAATTGTAAAGATAATAGTCATTTGTAATTTTTTTTAATTATTTTAACAAAAGCAACCGGTAAATTCAGGTTCGGCACTGTGAAACAATTAAAGCCTGTTTTACACCGTGCATCGCTAAACAGTCTACGACAACAAACCCCTTGAATTACCGTAACCTCCATCTGTTGCTACCCTGGTACTCTTGAGGCAGTAGATCGAGAGTCAGTGGAGTAAACCATCTCAAAAATCTGGCGCCCGAGGCAATCTAGTAGAATACCGAAGCCGTGGGTGTCATAGTGACGGCAAGTATCTTTTGTAGAAAGATAGCACGTCACATTATTAATCAGTCTGGACTGCAGAGATTGACTCTAGAGTATCAAAATTGGTTCCAATTATAACGCACTTGTTGTTGTTCCATCTCACGATCTCACCATAAAAATCTTATTTTTTTGGTCAAATCGGTAATCATATATTCCACTTTTTGGCTTTTTCACTTCTTTAACGGACATCTCGGATGGTGCCAATTGCACGAAATCCTTTGTCTTTCAAAATTTGGAATAAGTTGTAGCTAGTAAAATAGTTATCAAAGTGAACTGTGTATCCGAACGGATCGTCTACCACGGTCAACATATTTGTAATAAAGCTTGTTTCTAAAGGGCTATTCGACTGAACCACTTCTTTCCCACAGTAGAGGGAGAAATTGAAGTAGTATCCACTGTCACCAAACAAAAACCAAAAATTTATAACCAAATCTAATTAGTTATAAATTGCTTTATTCCATGGCTCCTTTTGATATGACGTTGATGGCTCTTGACTGGCGAATACTGATAAAGGAACATCATTATCCTAATCGTCATCGGAAGGCGAGTTTATTTCCGTTTATGCTGCAACATCCGATACAATGGGTAAATCCAGATCGTCATCGTTGCATGAGATCATCTTCATCCGTAAACTCATCCACTTCAGGTGGTAAAGCTACGATGTCCGCTTCGATTTCTTCCGAATATAGATAATTTTCAGCTTGTTCTAAAGTTTTAAAAACTTGTCTACTTATATTGGCTTATTCAACAAAAAAACTATATAATGTCAAAGAAAAATATTGTAGATAAAATATGTCACTAAAGCACACCAGTAGATATGCTATAAAATAGCACTGGTCGACGGAGCGATAAAAAACACAGATTTTCAAAAAATAATACGACTGACTGACTTGTATAAATCTTACGGCGAATCTAAAAGTTTTCAGGCGAAGTTACATCTATCCACATGCACTTATACTAAAAATACATAGTATCGATTGTTTTTTGTGGCTCTAACAATGTTTATTTTAAATATCCCCAGGTGAGGTTAGGATTGACTTTTACTTGTATTTTGGGATAAAAAGGACTTTTGGTTCACCATCGCCAATAACAAATCTTTAAAGCTATTACGCTTTTCTGAACAACTGTTGCTGATTGATTGAATACTTTGCTGGCCAATGCTGGTTGATGGAACAGTTTCCTAAATAGCGTTGATTGATAGTGAAGAGTTTTCGTTTTGATTTGGCTTGATGAGTCATATATTGACGCAAGTCGTCTGCTTTAAATATATTGATAAGAAATTTAATATAAAATATTCACAGATGTCAGATTGAAGATGATCAATCTTGGCTGAATTATTTACTTGGCAATATTTAAGAATTAAATTAACTAAGTGAGATTAAAAAAAAATCGGTTGTGTCGCCCCAAAACTTTCCCGACGAGTATCCACGAACACTTTTTCAGATATTTAATGTTAAAGTTTCAACTTTGACATTTTTTTATTTTTAACAGGTGACAGTTGGAGAAATAATTTTGACTGTTCTGAATAGAGTTTTTCAAGGGCTTTGAAACGACATATTGCATGTCCAATTCCGTGACATATTGCATCTGTCATTTTTTGATAGTGATAGTTCCGTTAGACAGATCTCGTACAAAAACTAATGGATTCTTCTGACAGATAACCCAAACCCACATACCAAATTTCAGCTCAATCGGATTAATACTTCTTCAGATATTTAATGCTGAAGTTTCAAATTTTGACATTTTTTTATTTTTGACAGGTGACAGTTGGAGAAATAATTTTGACTGTTCTGAATAGAGTTTTTCTAGGGCTTTCAAATGACATATTGCATGTCCAATTCCGTGACATATTACATCTGTCATTATTTGATAGTGGTACTTCCGTTTGACAGATGTCGTATAAAAACTAATGGGTTCTTCCGACGGGTAAGCCAAACCTCCATACCAAATTTCAGTTCAATCGGATTAAACGTGTGGCCTCTATCGTGGAAGAATACACACACACAGACACACACACAGACACACACACACACACACACACACACACACACACACACACACACACACACACACACACACACACACACACACACACACACACACACACACACACACACACAGACCGACAGACCGACAGACCGACAGACAGACTTCCATCTGAAAATAGTCTTAATCGTCTCAGGGGACCCGAAAATGGATATTTCCGTTTTTATCTCGATTTTTTTTTAGCTCGTTCACAATACTTTCCCTTCTAGGAGGTGGGTCGGGAAAGTAATAGTGATTTGTCAATTTTGGAATATAAATATTTGGATTTTTTGAATGTTTTGAGAATTGTCAGATAAAAAAATAGTAATTTGTTAGATAGTTATTGAAAAATGGATTTTTGAATATTTAATGTTATGATTTAGAAGAAGAAATGAAGAAGTTATATTGAGCGAGGTGAGATTTTCTTTTTAAAATAAATAAAAAAATATATCGACCAAGACATATAAAATATGAAAAGAGGGTGAAACAAAATTAAACATTTAGAAGATATCAGACAAGATAGATAAGCTAGATAAGAGGTGAGAAAGTCAGATAGATTTAAGAAAAGGTTAAGCAATGTACAAAAGAAGAACAGGAGGTTATTAAGAAGATTATCTTAGAAGAAATAACAAATCAAGAAATAGTTAGAAATTAATTTAGATCCAATTTAAAATTATATTTGTATAATATTTAATAATTTTTAAATTTTTTTTATAGTGAACCCAGCCCGGATTGAGAATCTTTGATAAGACATCTAGACTACCAGGTGGTCCAGATCAATATATTTAGGTATCTTCTTTCTGTTAGGGCCTTTTATTTCTGGGTCGCGTATGTCTGCTGTATCATATCTGCTCATTAAATTGTCTTTTAAATATCCATCCTTTAGGTGCAATACATTTACAATTTCTGCAAGAGCATAATGCCGAAATATTGGCTTCTACTTATGCTTCATGCACGACATTCTCATTTTGATGTAAATATTCTCGATCACCAAAGCATTTAAGCCTACTGGACTACTTTTTTGAGATTCTTCCAAAAGAACATCTAATAGTTAATGGTTAATAGTTGTTTTGTAAAAGATATTAGGTTTATAAAACAATTCATATATCATTCCAAAATTTAATTTCAATATTACATATTTCAAAAGAGATTACAGTATTTACAAATATTAGTACCCTCAGAATGGCAGATTATTGGAATAAATTGTAGTAATTTTAATGATAGGTACGGGTAAGTATTACATAGGAACGTTAGTTTAAAAAACATTTTTATATTGTACAATTATTTGTGTCTCAAATACAAATAAGAAAACATTCTGCCATTGGAGTAAAATTATTTGGTATAATATGTACTTATATTCAAAAATAGCGAAATTTTGTCTTTTATTTTCAGAATTAAATAAAAAAATGAATATTAGCACATATTTTCTCGAATTAAAATAGTTTTACACCTTGAATCAATTCTTAATTTAGATAAAAATGAAATTTAGATCAGGAATTACAAATCTAATTATTTGCCAATTACATTATTATATTTCATTATTGATATTTTTATGGAAACTAGTAATTTAATTTGAATTTTTTTAGTTCAGTCTCCGTAAGTAAGTACAACTAATGGTAATTTTAATAAGATATCATATACAGAATTTGATTGGGTTTAATAATTGTTATTACTATATCAATGAAACAAAAAAATATAAATATTGTAATAAAAAACTGTAGAATTATAAGTAAAAAGAAACAGTTTTTTCCTTAATATTCAAAATTAAAGTGAGATAACTCATAAAATAAAGATGATGTTCAAAATAATAGTACGTAACATTTTTCAAAGTCATAAAATTACAAAAAAAATTAATATTGTTTATTTTAAGTTTAAAAGGCAATTACTTATATAGAAGCTTGAATATGATGTAATTATAATATGTTTTTTGTTTGCTATCCTCAAATACCTTTAATAAATAATATAGTTTGTATTATCCCGATCTAAATACCCAAAAGCAAAATATAATCTAATTTAACTTTTCCCTACACTTCTCGACTCGGGTTTATTTCCGCCTCTCCTAGATAGATTCCTTCCCAATCCTTGTAAAACTTCGGCTATAGCTGTAGCTTCTTCTAAGTAGTGTCCTTCTGTTGATGATGCCGGTAGTTCGGCAGCTTCTCCAAGTAATTCTTCGCTACCAAAGTTTCGGTTAAGTTCGTAAAATCTGGGAGATTCAGAGCAATCGATAGCTTCATCGGCTCGAGTACAAGTAAACATTTCCTAAAAATAAATGAATAACTATATTAACTTTATTTATTTTATAAATAAAATACAGAATTTGGTGTTTTGATTAGACCGTGCTTGTTACGTTTTTGTTTGGGTCGATCAAAACCGTTTATAACGCGAACTTTTTTCAGTTATTTTATCTTGTCCAACCGTAAATTTTCTGTTATTTTAGTTCGTTGCTTCACACCTCTACCTTAAATTAATTTCGTTATCGCGTCCTGAGTACATTTACGACACTCTTCGTTTTCATTCTCTCTTGTCTTATAGTGAAATAGAATAACTAAAAATCTGCTAAATCTTATTTAAGTTTCTTTAGTGGTTCTCTTTTCTAATTTTATTAGGCCCGAAAAGTTTGTTCGTTATGGTGTCTTAATGTGCGGGAAACCAATTTTCCTTTTATTTTTAACCATAGGATGTAACATACATTGGCGAGAACAGACCCAATAAATAATATATAGTAGATTACATACCGAGGCATGAAATGCATCATTACTGTCGAGGGCAAATATAGATCACCGAGACCCTTTTTCTTAAAAGTACAGAAAAATATTGTATAGTTCAGATTAAAAAAATAGCAGACATGGCAGATGAGTATTGTCTAAGCTTAAATTATGGGTAAAGATTACAAAGTGAAAGTTGCAGACATTGCGTCGGCAAATTTACATCCATTCTTTCTTACGAAACAATAAACACTACAGTATAATATAAATGAAAATCGATAAACAAACGTTAAACACAGCGAAAAAGAGAGGTTATATCAGTTGACATTTGAAAATAAACAAATTTATAACCACGGTAAATACCACTTCATTCCATAATCGCACAGAATAACCAAGAAATTTTGTTGTAAATACCAAAAAATATTGGTAGTTCGCTTAAAATTGCTTACAGTATGTTTTATTATTGCAAGTATGTACTGTAAGTAATATACAATATTAATATCTATTAACACAGTGTTGTCAAACAACGATTTTTCCAAAGAAAACATGGAATATTTAGTTTATTGCAGTTCCTGAAAAGTTAATGGTTTTGGATATATGTTTTCAGGGCCACGGCTTGAAAAAAAAAATTGATTGTAAATTTAGAATCTTATAAAATTTTGTACTTGTTTGATTTCGATGAACCTAATTTCAAATAGTAAAAACACACTAAAATGAATCTGTTTTTCTAAAATAAATTAGTGGAAACAATTTTTATAACGAAAAACTGTTAGATGACAGGGAAGATGCCTGCTATATCAGTTTTGCATGGATGTTCTATCCTATTCTAGCTGAATCGGGAGTGGGAAATCCCAACTGCACGGAGGCTCTAGTCCTATTGTGCTCCATTTCTTCGGGTTCAGGATATTGTACCCCAAAGTGCCATTTCCTTTTCCTGTTTAGGTTCCGGTAATGGTATAATATATGAAGAGGAGTTTCGTCTTTTTCCTCACATTTCCTGTATACGGAATCTTCCGATACTACTATGAAGTTGTCTTCTGAGCTCGCACTGTCCTGTCAGTTTTAAGCTTCCATCTATGTAGGCATAACAGCAGAATATCTCTGCTCTTGGATGGACCTTTTATTAGTGCTTTGGACTGTCTTAGTCCCAGATGTTCTATCGAGTATTCCCTATGTTTGACCTTTAATTATTTCTCCAGCATAACCTTACCATAGGTTGTGATCAAATTAGAGGTTTTTCGGCTCCTTTACCAGCCAGGCTATATCTTAATTTCATTCTATACCCACATTCATAGGTTACCTTGTTATGTTCTGCCAGATCATTTATTATGACAGTCTAATACTGGTTTGGACTTTATTTCCACCCTTTTCATTGATCTAAGGGATGCTTGATTATTTTTGAGATCCACGCGCAATACCACGTATATACAAGCATTTATCGCAGTCATTTCCGCTTGAAAGACCGTTGCCATAGATCCCAGGTTTAGAATGCATGTCTCCCTGATTTCAAATGTGCTGTTTTCTGGTTTGGACCCATCTGTATACCAGACTGGTTTAATTTTTCTGAGCCCTGACCTCACTTTTTCTGTCCCTTTCAGGTATGTTTACCTCAAAGATTTCCTATTCCATTTCGTTTACACCCAGATTGCAGGTTGCTTCTAGTGCCCCTTTTTCGGTTATTAGGTGTAGCAGAGGGAGCCCCAGTAGAACTTCCATAGCCGCAGTTGGCGTTGTTATAAACGGCCCTCTAATCAGAAGACATGCTGGGCAAGCTACAGAGAGGTTATCCAGCTGCCTAGCCGCGTTCGCACTATTCGCTTTGTGCCACCATATTACAGAAGTGTAAGTCACGGTGGGTATCGCCACGGTCGTCGGCAAAGAATAATATAAAAAACGTACTGTAGGGGGAGCTCAGGACGCTTACAACCTTCGCGACGGCCCTGTTTATTGTTTCAGTCGAGTTCTAGTAAATTTGCATTATTTTGATACTATAGTAGAGGGTATAACCTGAATATTAGTCATTCATAATTTATAATTAAAACTTATTTTAAAGTATTGTGCACAGCTGACTCAATTTAATAGTCCCTTAACACTAAGTGAAAATACAATATCGAAAAATCTTACTATCATGGGTTTCCAATAAATATTCTCTGTCCAATATTTCTTTTTTCTTAAAGTGACAGACTTCAGGTTAACTAGTTGTGTTAAAATATATAGTGTGGCTAGGCTAATCTGTTTGGATATGTCTACTGGGTCAGTGCCTAGTTTAAAAAGTAGTGGATTAATCCAACTTAATGCTTTGGCTTTTTGTTTTTGATAGATTCTGCAGTTTGTCCAATCTTTAAATATCCTTACATAATATGGAGAGATTTGAAGACACATTGAAGTCATCTTCAATGTATTATAAATATGTAGATATTAAATAAATTAATAAAAGTAACATTATTTCTCTCTCACTTCCACGGATTTATCTTTGGGAAAACGAGAATTAAAAAAAAATGTAAGCATTTTTAATAAATATTCTTCTCTATTCTAACTATAATTTCATTAATCAATTTGAGCTTAAAATAGTATCAGGGACCCAATTCTTGAAATCGTAGGAATTAATTCTCCAGAGAATTAATTCCCCAAAAAAAATTCTCTTGAGAATCGCCAGTCCTATTCTTGAATGAGTCGGAACTGAAATTCTAGTGAATTAAAAAAAGTGACGTATGTCTTTACTAAATCCAAGTATTTCATGAACTCAACCAATCAAATACTCAGAATTATTAGTTCTGTGCTCAAATATTATTTTAATACGTTCGCAGAAATGAATATCAGTTGCCATTGATATCATATGTTTGACATTTTACATTTTTGAGGAAACAAATTGAAACAATTTACATAATTATTATCCTATTATTGTGCATTATCGTTTATTATTGGCTATGGGTTATTTGTTATTTGTTCATTTTTTATTTGCGATGGCCAAACGAAATTTCGTGAGTGAAGCGCAAAAAAAATCTTTGTAGAATTCTTAGAAAATGATAAGGAACTTCTTAGAGGAAAGATCCCTACTAAAACTTTTTCTCTTTTGGTTAATCTCCAACTCTGATTGTTGGTAGCAAAAAAAGCTCAATATACTCCATTAGATCGTCAAAGGCTTGTTTGGATAGACGAAAATGCTGTCTAAACAACTTTATAAATTATATAAAACGATAGCTTGGAGTAAAAAATTATTCATTTTAACAATATTTATGGCGGTAACAACAAAAAAACAATAATGTTCAATTTCAATTCCCACAAAACACGTCAAATACGTACAATTCACACTCTTAATTTCTTAAATTCTCATGAGAATTTGAAGTTTCCCCAGAAAATGACATTAGGAATTAATTCTCATAATTTTTGGAGAATTTTTTCCTACGAAATATTTCAAGAATAGACATATTACAAAATCTAGAGAAAATGACGTAAATTTCTCATGAGAATCGATTCCTACGATTTCAAGAATTGGGTCCCAGTATTGACGGATTATTAACAGAATTTGTACAGAGTGACTTTTTTTTCGCCCTCAGCTGGGGATTGTCACAAAGTTAAAAGAAATATTTAAAGATTGAACTAAAAGCTCTGTCACTTTTGACAAAAACTCAACAGCACTCATGGAGCAACTGTAAAAATAAAATAAATTATAAATCGGAACTAAGCTAAATATATGAAAACCCTAATCTAGTTGTACATTTTGCTATTACACAAGTGAAAAACGACAATATTTTTGCCGTAATTTCGAGTTTTCGAAAATTTAAAGTTACGAAATAGTATATTATTCAACGAGCATATAATAGCCATTATATGCGAGTAGAATACTGTACTTTGTACTTTGTCCACGACTGTTAGATATGTATTAACAAACCTTTGAAAGAATATTAATATTAAATAACTACAATTTAACATCAATTATTTATGTTAATAGTTATATTTGAAAAATTTGTTAAGTTAATAGCAGAAATAGGATTAACGTCAAGATTAATATTCTGATTATTAGTTGAAATTTTTGATTATTGGAATAAGAATTAGAATCATTTACTTGTATGGAGCTTGATAATTACTTCTGGTGGTGAATTTTAAGCACATTTTATTTTCACTTTCTCAATCCATTACTTTATTACAATTTAGTAAAAATTTTAATAAAATATTCTGCAGTCAAAAGATTGACATTTTAATTTAAATTATTAATTTGACTTTTAGATGACAGTCGCGGCTTACTAAGAAAATGGATAAAATTTATAATCGTTATATCACAATGGCTAAGCATAGGAAGAGCGGTGATAAAAAGTAGTGAATAATGATTATTCACTGCTGTTAGTGTATAATATATACCATTTTAAGTTAGAAAATTCTTCAAAAATGGCTTCATTATAAAACAGTCGTGGACAAATAAATTTCTATATAGGGAGTATACCTTATATACTGCAGAATATATGGTATAAGTAGCGGGAAAGTCTAAATAGGTCAAAGATTAATATAATGTTCGGGGTTTTTAACGATGCTGAATCGATTGCCGTTGTCCGTTTTTTTCTATCTCTCACCGTTCTCGACTTGAATCAGGCTAACGGACGGACGGATGGGCGGACAAAACCATCTTATAAGAGTTTTTTTTCTTCGAAAACTCTAAAAATGTAAAGGGACCCGCATGTATACCAAAATATTATATAATTATTGTATAAGTGTCTCGTATGCCTTAAAATTTCAAAAAAGAGAAAAGTCTTATATATGCATTCAATCAATGTCGTACTTGAGGACCTTCTATTGCACCAATTTAAACCAAAACAAATGGTCGCTTTCCAGACATACACCAACCCTTCATACCAAATTTCATCTTGATTGGTCAAATCGTTCGGCAGTTCTCGTGAAAGATTATAAACAGAGACACATACACACAGACAGACCTTAATCTGGAAATTGTCTCAATGTTCTCGGGGGACCTCAAAATGGATATTTCCACTGATATCTCGATTTTTTTTGCTCGTTCACTATACTTTCCATTCTATAAGCCCAGGAAAGTAAAAACTACCCGATTATATTTTTCTCAACCTTTTACGGAAGAAATTAAATAAGGTGAGATTAGAAAAATAGCTAAGAAGTTCTGTTGATAATAATTTTAATTGTTTGTATTGTGAATTAATTTTTACAAAGTGAAAGATTTGAATCTCTTATCTCACAAATCATTCAAATTGTTTCATCATAGAGAGTTAAGTTCTCATGCTTTTCTAAAATTTCTTTCAATACTTTTCATGGGGACTTTTTTTAGCATAGAGTAGGTACCCATTGATCCAGCCACAATGATATATTTTTTTTTTCTAATGACGGATTAGCTGTAGCTATTCCTTGTTCCTAAATGCATAACGAAAGATTGAAGATTACACATTTTTCTCGCCCAGGGGTCGATCAGGGCATTTTTTACACCGGGGGTAGACCACGGTTAGGTATATAAACAATTAGGGCTGACACCAGTCATGGGGACTTAATGCAGTAGGGCAGGTACATGAATATTTGATAGATGTCCATTCAGCCAGCCACAATGATATATATTTTTTTCCAATGACGGATTAGCTGCATTGGTTTCAACCGAGCTATTCCTTGCTTCTAAACGCATAAGGAAGGATTGAAGGTTACACATTGTTCTCGCCCTTTGATTGCCAAACATACAGGACGAAATACATTATTGTTTATAATTCTCTTTACAATAAATATAATAGCGATCGACATATTGCTTGTTCTTATTGGTGTGCCAGTGGATAAATAAAAACACTATCGAAATCAGGTTTTCCTTAGTCATATCCCTTTCTAATTAACACTTTCACTAATAACAGCTATGTTGGAAAGTTTAAGATATATTATTGATCATTGGGATTTTATACCACTAAATATGATGTGTTTCTACAGTCTTTCAAACTGAGGTACATTAGCAAAAAGCAATGGTGAAACTCTTGAAAGCAAGCAAATCCAATAAGACTTCAAGCTATATAGAAAATAAATGATTTCCTACTGCCACTTTACATTTGTCATTTGCAAACCATACTTTTACTTATTATTCACTAGTAAAAAAACAAGAACACAATAAAGCTGCATAATTGACAATGAAGTTGGTAAACTGAAGAGATTTAATAGCCACATTAAGTTAATTTCCTAATCAGTTAAAGATATTGTAATACAACAAAAAAAAAGTTGAGAATATCCAAACTTATGCAATGCCAAACAAAGTTTTTTATGCTCTATATGAATCTGAATTAAAAGATTGGTTCATCAGACATTCCTATTCTACTTTTTGATGCTTAAACGGAATCTGAAGTCAAAGTTTAAAAATTCTATTCAAAAAAAGCGATGCACAAACGGACATAACGAATTCATATACGACCAAAGTTCGTGATAAGTTAGCTCAATTGAAAAGTATGCCAGAAACTGAAAATTATAAAAGGTAACAAATTAATAATATTCTTACTTGATTAAAAACGGTTTCCTCTGGACAAATAAAGCTCCATCTGAATGTTTGGTTTCTACCATCAGCGTAAGTAACAGGTAAACACACGTGAAATAGTTGACAATCATTTTCCACATCTGCATAATATCCATATTCCCGCCCTTCGCAATGAAAAGAATCACTGATGTCTGTGCGTATACTTGTGGCATTACTAGGAAGTGTAAGTAAAGGTGGTGGTGGTAGATGCTCTGGCATTAACTAAAAAATATAATTTTTGACTACTTAACAATGTTTTCTTTTTGTAAGTACCTAACAATACTTTGTTGTATCAAAACCGCAACTATAATTTTTCAGTTAAAAAATTCAAGAATTAAACTATTAAGTAATAAGCTTTAGAATAACATTCAACCTTAACAATAAATTATCTTTCAATAAGTTTTATCAGTAAAATTACTAAGGCTGATAAATCTACTTCCATTCATTCAAAAGTATTGTAATTTCTAGCGCCTGAACAACTAAGCTGATATTATATGTAGAAGGAAATAAACTTAATTGTTTAGACGTGTTTTATGATGGCGTTGACAGTTTATTAATTAGGAATTTATTTGAGTGTGTTCATAATGATAAAGTACTCTGGAGTCTTAGGAGGCGCCAATACCATATGTTATCTTGCCGGAAATCCTTTTTGGACGGGCGCTCCGTTAATATTAAAGACAGGAAGCTGCGGTTTCCACCATCGATTCTCTAGTTAATTCTTTAAAGCGCGTCTGTGGCACTTTTAAAATTATTTTTACTAAAAGTTATATGACCATCAACTTTTTTCTCTAGATAAATTTTAAAAAAGTAGCACCAACGCGCTCTTCTGATAAATATTATAAATATCATGAAAAAAACCGCATATTTTTAGTTGCTATATTATTCGAGTTCTCGTCGAAAAACGAATAATTATGTTTTATGGCGCTCTACCCTCTTCTGAGCAGAAAAAATTGGACTGGAGGGTAGGCTTACTTAACATTAACCGGAAAATACTAAAAAAACAATTTTTACACTCAATTTATTAGAAATCAAGCGCATTTTCCATGGGTAATTCTCTAACCGGCAATCACAAAAGACACGTGGTGTGCGGTCCTCTTAGGTCATCGTCAACTATACGGTTCTTTAAAAATAGTATCTGCAACCAACAATACCACATTGTACTTTGTGTGATATCTACCTAGCAGGAGCAGGACCTTAAATATTGTTTTATTTTAATGACTAATATTTGCTAAGTACCGAAAAATTGATGAAGGAAAATTTAATATCTACTTGATATTAAATTGGAGTAATAGATTTTTATAGAGAAAAAGTGCAACGAAAAATTGATAAGGTACAAAAAAGTGTCCCGCCCCACTGGCCTGTATATCTTATGAAAAAGGAGAGTGCGCTTAGTTGTGTAACCGATGTACATTTCAATAAAAAACTTCCATACTGTGATGTATTTTTATTCGTTATAGTAAAGTTTGCTTCAAGTAACAAAAATAAAATACAGAAAAACCTTCAGATTGTATATTGAGTAATTTCAGAAAAGTACTACAAACAAAAAAAGTCATGAAACCTTATTGAATTTGTGAGGACCCTGAGACTGGGAGAATGGAAGAGAAGACATTTGTCACATTTTACCAATTTGTATTTTGTATTTGTGTACTTATTTTTTGATTTCTTGTTTTGTAAAACATTTATTTAGTATGGTCACCAAAGTCCTAATCATTCAGGTAGAAAGATGAGATGTCCGCGAGTCTATAGCTGTCTGCAACATCCCTTATTGGGAAAATTTCACGAGAAGGTGAGATCAGCTTGGCTCCTAAACATCCCTAAAATATTAACTCTTTTTTTTTAAGGGACCGTATAGATATCACCAATAGAGAAAGGTACATCGATTCTTGGAGCTGGCCCTTGGGGGGAGATGTATGTAAACGAAAAATTTTGTCTGAATGGTCCTTCCATTTTTCTATGTAATTAGCTAATTTTTGTTCTTGGCCGCCTATTATCAACGCAACAAAAAATGTAATCAAATTAATAAAACGAGAAATTTTGTATGAGTAGACCCCAAATCGGCAGAATGAATTTGTAAAAGTATTTGACCGTGGTGGAAAAGTGTCGCTTGGAGTTGGCCGGCCGTGAGTCTAGATTACTTCGGTTTAAGCTTGGTGCTGGCTGGCCGGGTGCTAACATCACCGACGTATATTTTTAATTTCAATTTCTTTAGAATTAAACAAATCTGCGAAAAGTTACCCGGAATAAAAGACGTCAATGGAGGGTTATTGGAGCGTAATTTAACACCAGAAGTAAGAGTTGAATTAAATAGAATTTTAAAATATTTGGAATTTTTAAATGCCTAACATCTTTAATGAATGTAAATTAGTGGCTAATAATTTCTAAACGTAAAATGTTTCTCGACGAAAGCAGAACGAACCTTTAATTATTTTTCTAGAACTAAAAATACTTTAAGGTCTTCCATGGTTCAGGAACGGTTGATTGCTCTTGGTATATTAGCTATCGAGTCTAGATTAGCTAGAACCTGCAACTTTTCTAAAATTATTGAAAATTTCGCATCTGCAAAAAGTCGAATTCATCATTAAATAAATATTTACGTATTATAATACGAGTAGCAGTCTAGTATTAGTACGAGGATATGTTGAAAAATTCTTAACCTACTGTAGAAGTAAACAAAATTTGAAAACCAAAATATTCAACATATTTTCCTCTTAATTTAATACATTTATTACATCGAACCTACAACGTCTCTAGACCTGTCAAAAAAAGTTTTCTCTTGCTCTGCAATCCAGGCTTCCACAGCTTCTATAACCTTTTCGTTGGAAGAAAATTTAAGACTTTTTAGTTGAGAAAATACATGCTGGTCAAACGGTGTCAGATCTGGTGAATAAGGGGGGTTTTCCAGTAATTCGAACACCAAATCACGAATTATTTGCATGGCAACATGCGATTAGTGTGTAAAGTTATTGTTCTACTCGTTTCCAGATAATCAATCATGATTACCCTATGGCAATCCCAAAAAGTGAAGCAAGAACTTTTCCAGTAGATATTTAAACACGAAACTTCTTAGGCCTTGAAGAACGTCTACTCCAACAATTGTTGCTTTGTTTCTGGGCCGTAAAAATACACCCAAGATTCATTTATAGTAACAATACGGTTTAAAAGGTCTGCATCTTTTTCAAACCGAGCACAGATCTAACGCGATACTTCTACTCTTGCAGGCTTCTGGTGAACATGTAGGGATCTATTTTGTAAAAAAAATTCTCATATGCGTGAACTATATGATGGACATATTAATATGAAATTTTCAGTGCCTCAGATATGTGTTTTAGCCCAATTCTGATAAAATTATGTCATGAACTGCATTGATATTTTCAGGGATGAACTCAGATACTGGCCTTCCTGATCGCTCTTCATCTTCAATGGACAATTTACCACTTTTGAAGTTTACAATCCAATTTTTCTGGTCGCATACGATAGACATAGATCGCCAAGTATATCTTCGTAAATCTGCTTACCTCTTAACCCCTTTAACTACAGGTACTTGATGATAGCTCGATTTTCGCAATTTCGGTCGACATGTGTTTCTACAATTCTGAAACGTGTTTTGTTGATTTTAATAGTTTTGTTTTGTTTTACTGTCTTTTAATAAACAACAGAAAAAAAGATATAAAAAAACACTTTTTATTTAACAAGATTCACTGTAATTATTTTTACACCGTTATCAGCAATTTTTTTCTGCGCTATTTTGGACATCCGTGTTTTTTTGTGTACACCAGGGCCTGTCTCCAATCTCGGCGGCCCTGTTACTTGTAGTCCAAGAGCCCGCTGCAAAAAGTCCGGCCGATACAGTAACACAATAAGATATTTTTCAAATGGTATTTTTCTTACGGCTAATTTTTGGGATCATATCTTTACCTATAAAGTAACAGCATGGCACTACTCTTAAAATTTAGTATTTAATTAATAAAAAAAGATAGTAGAATAGTACCTAATTAAATCCTGAAGGGAGTCATGGCACAATTTTTAATTATTATTTTTGGCTCGTTTCTTTACCTATCGAGTAAGACTTTCCCATTTATATTTAATTAATAATTAAACATTTTCTACCAGAAAAAATAACAGTGCCACATTTACGTCTGTTTACAATGCCGGGTACGGTGCTTTTTTGCTTTCTATATCCCCAAGTCGTATGATACTACTATATTATTTATGCTATTGCTACGAGATAAACGTAGGAGCATTTAATAAACAATTACAATAATTCTATAAAACATAACCGTTTATTTAAATTTTTTTCATACTTTACATAAACATACAATACAATATTTTACTCATACATACTACAATAAGTTTTCTTTTTCCCCAAGGTTTATGGAATTATTTGTAAAAGTGTAAATGATGCCGGATTGATAATGTTTCAAAACCAATTCACATCAGCGACAAAAGCGGAATATTTTATAAAAAAAATGAAAAGATATGATTCGACACAACTGCCACCACTTTGGTTTGAAGGTCCAACACCTCTATTAGTTCTGAAGACATTGTCTTGGTAGAGTTAGATGAAGTAGATAACGACAATATATTTGAAGATAGTTAAAATAATGAGAATGATAACTATGATGATGACAATTGAAATCATAATGATGATGCTGGTGATTATGATAAAAGTGATTATAATGATACTGACGATGATGTATAATAAAGAATAATTGGTATACGATGAAATAAAACAATTAAATTTGTTTAAATCTTTATTATATTTGAACTAAGTTCAATACAGAACCGTGACGCGTTTCGCTAACACAGTAGCTTTCTCAAACGGGTGAAGGTATAATGAATGGATTTCCCAAGTTGAGTTAATTGCCATGTAAATTATATTATAATACCCTTGATTGAATTTCCAAGTAAAAATTTTACATGTAAATTAGATTATAATTCTTTTATCAGTAACCTACTAATGCACTGTATAAATTAAAAATTTGTTCATTATACGCGCCAAAAATAATAATTGAAAAAGGGTTGTGCCATGACTCCCTTCAGGATTTAATTAGGCACTATTTTACCATCTTTTTTTATTAATTAAACACTAAATTTTAAGAGTAGTGCCATGCTGTTACTCTGTAGGTAAAGGTATAGATTGTCCAACTACTAAAACGACCGCTACGTTAAAAATTAGAGAAGTGGGGAACGAGGCCAGAGGATCTCCGAAATCGGTTGCGCATGGGCAAACGCAAAGTACATGGCAAACTGGCCGATACCAGTGTCGTGCTTAAAGTTGTTATTGATATAGACTAAGTAGGTTATTTCTTATTATCAAAATGGTAAGTATTCTGACCAAACACAACAAATAATATCCAAAGTTATTAAGTTTATGAAAAATCAGGCAAAAAATGACATCCGAATTTCTTTACAACGTCACAGGATAAGAGTATTAGCAGCAACAGGATTTAAAAAGAACACTTTTTGAAAAAAATTTTTAAGAGACAGAAGAAATTAAAATAGGTAATCGTCCCTCATTTTCTCCTCCTAGGATAACTGGAGGATGAACAATTTAAAAACATTTGCTAAAATGAGCAAAAAACCTTAAATTATAATTATCCTCTATTTAAAATAACTCCTATATTTAAACGTATTCATCAATTTAAATCAACTTCTTTGTTTAATGTTGGATATATTCATTTTAACGCTTATATACACCTTTAAAAGATCAGATATTTTAAATTTGCCGCCAAAGCAAACAATACAGGAAGCAGTTCAAAGTTGACGACGCCACTGTTCACTGTTCGGCGATAATTGACTGTAGGAAACCGGAAGGGAGAAATTTTAGTGGGGACTCTCTAGGTGTCGGTTTAGTAGTTGGACAATCTCTATGGTCCGAAAAATTGGCCCTAAGAAGGATATACCCATACTTCCATCAAACTCAGCCCTGGCAGGTAGTGACTTTATGAATGCTCTGTGTAACCACTACCATTTGAAAAATATCTTATTGTGTTACTCTATCGGCCGGACTTTTTGCAGCGGGCTCTCGGACCATTGTTCTTGTGCAAATTAAATATGAATTTTTCTTCCCTGGATTCCGAATTCGGGGTTTTTGTTAGATATTTTACTTACGAAAGTGGTAAGATTAATGGGAAATAGATATTTAACTTTTGCAATGATTTATTATGAATTATTTTTCTCTACTTATTTTCTCTTTTGTTATATGGGCAGTTTTTTCTATGTAATAGTAGGCAAAATAGTTTAGGTTAGGTTACAAGGATTGTAGTTTGGCGCTAGACATAGGCCTACAAAATAATTGAAGTTTTCATCGATGAATAATTTTCTTTTTATTTGTCTGGTGGAATTGTTTTTGTCTTTCTGTCTGGCTGGTTTCAATTTATTCTTTCTCGAAGCGTGGGTATTTTAGATAACTTAGACGAGTGGAATCGCGTGGAACTTTTTTTGTAGATTATCATTTGTTTGCTTGCATTGCTACTACAGAATATAATTTCTATATTTATATTAATTTAGTCATTTTAGCTATTGCACATAGTTTCTAAAAAGGAAAGGTTCCAAGAAACTAAAAATATTTAATATTTTATTTATTTTTGAAAAGTTTACGCTTGGTGTTCTCATTCTCGAAACAGTAATTTATTGAATAGTATATATTTTCATAACAGTTCTACACTTTTATAAAATATTATTATAATGACAAACCGTAACAATAACTTTTGTTCCAGTCGCTTTTTATTTTTGGGACATGCTGATAAAAGAATTTTCTTTTCTGGGACAGACTGTATATATCTTACAAGAATTTTTATTTTTAGGACATGCTGTTATCAGAATTTTCATTTTTGTGGCATACTGTATACAACTTACAAGAATTTTTATTTTTGGGACATACTGTATGCATTTTACAAAAATTGTTATTTTTGGGACATGCTGTTATAAGAATTTTCATTTTTGTGGCATACTGTATACAAATTACAATCATTTTTATTTTTGGGACATACTGTACCCATCTTACAAGAATTTTTATTTTTGGGACATGCTGTTATAGGAATTTTCATTTTTGTGTCATACTGTATACAACTTACAAGAATCTTCATTTTTGGGACATACTGCACGCATCTTACAAAAATTGTTATTTTTGGAACATGCTGTTATAAGAATTTTAATTTTTCTGACATACTGTATATATCTTACAAGAATTTTTATTTTTGGGACATATTGTATACATCTTACAAAAATTTCTGTTTTTGGGACATGCTGTTATAAGAATTTTCGTTTTTGGGACATACTATATACATTTTACAAGAACTTGTTTTTTTTGACATGCTGTTATAAGAATTTTCATATTTGTGGCATACTGTATACAACTTTGAAGAATTTTCATTTTTGGGACATACTGTATATATCTTACAGAAGTTTTTTTTTGACATTTACTGGTATAAACTAAGAGATTTTCTGAAAACAAAAAATGTTTTAAAGACAAATATTATATACCAACTATTTAGAAAATGTATTCCTAAAAAAACCGGCTTGAGACATATCCTATACATCTTACAATAATTTTATTTTTGGGACCCACGGTATACATTTCAAAATTTACAACTAATTCTAAAAATTACTTCGGTTGGTTTGAATTAAAATATTTAATTTAACTCTTGGAGTCCGACTCTGTTCTTTAAATAACGTCCCCGACAAACCGATCGAAACCGAGACTCTACGAACGTCGGCTAACGAAAGAATTGCAAATTAAGTAGTAGGGATAATATTTGCCTTGTTTATAATTATTTTAGGAACAGAACGATATCTAGTATTTTAATGATTACAAACTCATGTCGAATTGAATAGTTAATTTGTTTTTTGCATTATATTACGGAAAGATGAATCTGCAGATTGCTCGAATTATTTTTTTTAATAATACATTTTTAATATAGTAATTGTAAGGTAAAGTTTTATTATTTTTAATAATTTCACCAAACCTTACATTTTTTCCAGGCAGAATGGTTGTTTTTTTCAAAAAAAAAAAATCGACAAGATTGTAGATTAATCCTTTTTCTTTGATACAAAACAAAATGTAGTAAAATTTATTCAGTATTGTATTCTCTATCACTAAAACCAAATGCATGAAATTTAAAGGTTTTGACGGTGTTGGAGCGTGAAGCAATTGCTCTTAAGTTTTGGTCTGACTGTGCTGAGGCTAAAGCGAAGAGGGGGTATACGCCTTTCCGGTTTTAGGCTACTCCAGCGGCCCTGAAACCGTCAAGGCAGACAAATCCGACGTTCAACAAGTTCTTTTTGGGTCAAACTTTTTCTCCGCCTCCGAAAAATATGAACGAGGTGTCATTTGATTCGGAATAGCGTGTGGATGATTTCTGAAAAAAATCAAGAGCCTCTTGCTAAAATTGCAAAAGTTATAAACAATTAAAAAAAAAAAAAAATGGGGTTTGGATTTTTGCAAATATCTCAAAAACTATTTAACATTTTTCAAATTTGAAAAAAGATTAAAAAAGAGAAGGAAATTTACCAAAAAAAAAAACTAAACCTCCCGGAACTGCAAGACCAATATTATTAATTTTCCCAGAGTGTTGAAAATACGACCGAAAACGGGAACTCTGGTTTGCGTAAGCGCTGCCCACTTTGGACCTTTAATGAAAAAATATTATTTAAACTTATTAAATATAAAAATAAAAAATTAAAAAAATTCAGGCATCTACTGGATAGATTTATGAACAATAATCCGAAGTCAAAAAATTTTTATCGCCACTTTTCTATTAATTATGCATTAGTTAATTAACAATTTTTTCTTACTTGTACATGAACATTGTAAGTGCGATAATTGTTAAATAACAAATCTGATTTTTTTTCCTTTTTAGACCTATTTTTGAAAGGTCTCAGAAGAGATTCCCGTTGGAAAAATTAAAAAATTGTTATTTTTCACTTTGATTATTAACAATTTACTTAGGTTAAAAATTAACAACATTTTTTACCGTAATTTCGAGTTTTCGAAAATTTAAAGTTACGAAAATAAATTTCTATATATTGATATACAGTATACATGGTATAGTAGAGAGAAAGTAAAAATAGGTCAAAGATTAATATCATTTTTGGGGTTTTTAACGATGCTGAATCGATTACCGTCGTCCGTTTGTCTCTATCTCTCACTGTTCTCGAGTTGAATCAGGCTAACAGACGGACGGACGGACGGACAAAACCATCTTATAAGAGTTTTTCCCCTTTAATTCGAAAACTGTAAAAAGCTTGATTAATCATTGAAAAAAGAATTTTTTTTCATATTGTGGAATGAGCTTAACCCTAGCCTCCTGAGAGTGATATATGGTTCATGTTTGATAGTTAGTTGACATATAATAATACGCTGTCAATAATAGCTATTTGTGTATTAAGAGCGGAAAGTGATACTTTGCTGCTTGAGGCAGAGAGTTGCCCGCGCGACGCGTAGCGGAGCGCGGGCAATCTGCCGAAAGCGGCAAAGCACTTTCTGCTCGAATTGCACACAAAATTTTTTCTACGATCACATTATTTTTAGACAAATAATTTAAAAAAAAACATGAAAATACACTTCATAACCTAAAAATGAAATAATGACGTTTCATTAATTTCATAGTCTACTATTTGCACAAAACAGTAAGTAGATACTTAAATATGCAATCACTATTTCATATAGGTGTACCTAGGTGTATCTAGGTGTACCTTCTGACTGTTATATTTTTACTAGATAAATTTTATAAAATAAAGTTTAATTTCGTTCGAAATATCTTCAAATATTAATATTTCAACTAAAATATTCAGACTGCCCTACATTTTGTTTTAATATACATGTTATTTACTACCTTTCTTTAGTTTATTGTAAATGAAAACAGGCGAGCGGAAAAGTACGCGCTAGAGCGACAATAATGTCAAATTATTACAGATCACGGAAAACGTCAACTTTGCGGTTAGATTTGAGTGTGCAAAAGCCTACTTTGGGTAGTGATCGTAGGAAAAGTTATTAGAACATATCTCACATATTACCATTGATTCGTTTTTTTATGATTAGAAGTCACATGAAAGTGATTTTTAAAAATGTTTATTTTCTATTGTTTACAAAATTGTTATAAACAAATGCGTTGTTTATATGATAATTTAAATGTTTTTTGGAAATATAATCTTTGATGCAAATTATGATTAAAAAAAAAACGGTTCCTTAAAAATTTTTTTTATTACTTAAAAACGTAGTTGTTAATTAATATTTTTTTTCTACCATATAATTAATTTTTCTCAAAAATAACACATGTTTTTTTTTCATTATGTAGAAAAACAAAAAAATATATAGAAAAAATTTAATTGTTTATAACAAATTGTTTATTAAATAAACAATGAAAATTTAAATAAAAACAATTTTTTTTAGTTATCAAAAAACAAGGTAAATTACGATTAAATAAATGGTCCCTTAATATTAATTACAGGTGATAGAAAAAAATTGTTAATTAACAAATACGTTTTTAAGCAATAAAAAAATTCTTGGGAACGATTTTTAAAAAAAATCATAAATTGCATCAGAGATTATGTTTCCAAAAAACAAATTTTAAATTATATCATAAATAACGTATTTGTTTATAACAATTTTTGTAAACAATAAGAAATAAAAAATTTAAAAAATCATTTTTATGTGACTTCTGATCATAAAAAACGAATCAATAGTAATATAAAGAAAAAAAAAATTTTCAATGATTAATCAAGCTTTTTAATTTGAACCTGAGTAAATTGTTAATAACAAAGTGAAAAATAACAATTTTTTAATTTTTCCAACGGGAATCTCTTCTGAGACCTTTCAAAAATAGGTCCGAAAAAGGAAAGAAATTTCAGATTTGTTATTTAACAATTATCCCACTTACAATGTTCATGTTCAAGCAGAAAAAAAAATGTTAAGTAACTAATGCATAATTAATAGCAAAATCGAGATAAAAATTTTATAAATCCCGGATTATTGTTCATAAGTCTATCCAGTAGATGCCTGAATTTTTCCAATTTTTAATTTTTATATTTAATAAGTTTAAATAATATTTTCCTACGATCACTATCCAAAGTAGGCTTTTGCACACTCAAATCTAACCGCAAAGTTGATGTTTTCCGTGATCTGTAATAATTTGACATTATTGTCGCTCTAGCGCGTACTTTTCCGCTCGCCTATTTTTATTTACAATAAACTAAAGAAAGGTAGTAAATAATAGGTATATTAAAACAAAATGTAGGGCAGTCTGAATATTTTAGTTGAAATATTAATATTTAAAGATATTTCGAACGAAATTAAACTTTATTTTATAAAATTTATCTAGCATAAATATAACAGTCAGAAGGTACACCTAGATACTCCTAGGTACACCGATATGCAATAGTGATTGCATATTTAAGTACCTACTTACTATTTTGTGCAAATAGTAGACTATGAAATTAATGAAACGTCATTATTTCATTTTTAGTTTATAAAAAAGCTATTTGAAAAATGGAGAGTGAGAGTGAATGTGAATTTTCAAGTACACCTCCAGATGTAGCAGATTTTGCTAAAAATATTTCTCTGAATCTTCTGCCGACTAAATCCAGAGATAAATATGAAAAACAATACAATATTTTTTCACGTTTTTTTTTAAATTATTTGTCTAAAAATAATGTGATCGTAGAAAAAATCTTGTGTGCAATTCGAGCAGAAAGTGCTTTGCCGCTTTCGGCAGATTGCCCGCGTCGCGCGGGCAACTCTCTGCCTCAAGCGGCAAAGTATCACTTTCCGCTCTTAATACACAAATAGCTATTATTGATTAAAGGTCCAAAGTGGGCAGCGCTTACGCAAGACTGAGTCCCCGTTTTCGGCCGTATTTTCAACACTCTGGGAAAATTATAAATATTGGTCCTACAGTTCCGGGAGGCACAGTTTTTTTTTTGGTAAATTTCCTCCTCTTTTTAAACTTTTTTCAAATTTGAAAAATGTGAAATAGCTTTTGAGATATTTGCAAAAAACCAAACCCTATTTTATTTTAGTTAATTGTTTATAACCTTTGCAAAATTTTTGCAAGCGGCTTTTGATTTTTTTCCAAAATCATCTACACGCTATTCCGAATCGAATGATTATATTTTTCGGAGGCGGAGAAAAAAGTTTGACCCAAAAAGCACTTGTTGACTAGGTTAATATACTTTTTCAAATGACTAAAACTGAAATTTTGATATTTTGCTAAATTTTTAATAGAAAATTTAGATCATCTAGTTTTTGACGCACTCAAACTTTTATCTTCTTTAGTATCACATAAGTCTGGTTTCGATATTTGCAGTAATTACTGAGGCACAAAATCTAGTTATTTTTCTCCAAGGAAGAACCCTATTGATATTGAGTAGGATCGGGCCGGCCCTTCCGGTACCCGACTTACAAATTAATTGTTTCGCATAATAATACTTTTTTCCGGTTCAACTGTTTAGAACTTTTTCCACGTTACGTAATGTATAATATATGTATATGAGAAGTTCCGAACTGATTTAAAGATTTTGGATGATTTTCGTCATTTTACCTTTTTGATTTTACGTCCACAAAATTTTTACTAAAAATGTCATTATCGTAGTTTAAATGGAATTAAGTTCGATATAGTTTTATAGTTTTTTCCACTACTAGTATTAGAAGATGTCATTATTTATGCTGTATTCGAGCCGGGAAGACAAATTTCTCTTCTACAAGTAGATAATTTTTTATTATTGTCTAGTTGTAGATAATAAAAACTATTGACGACTAAACGTCATGTCAGAGGTAGGCGATCTTAGGAAATCTTTCCAATTAATTATAAGCAAATGTCATTGCGCCTGTCATAAGAGGTTTTTATTAAAAATATTATAAAAAATTCGACAACCAGCAAATAAGCACTTTCTTTTGAATTTCTATCAATTCAAGTGAATTTTCGACCGAATCAAATAAAACAGAGGTAAGCAACTCTTTATCAGATATCATTGTAAAAATGATTAAATGTTCTAGTAGTGGAAAAAATAGTATATAAACTATTCTTGCATGTGGGTTAGAAACAAAATTAAACCAAGCCTATTCTCCGTTATTTTATCAACTACCGCTATAAATACAAAATAAATCGTTCTTTTTGTCTTTTGGGATAAAAACATAAAATAAGTGAAAAACGGCAATATAATTTTGAGTTTCCGAAAACTTAAAGTTACGAAAATAAATTTATAATAATACAGTATATGTATATGATATAAGTAGCGGTAAAAAAATAGGTCAATGATTAATATCAATCTAGGGGTTTTTACCGATTCTGAATCGATTGCCGTTGTCTGTTTGTCTCTATCTGTTTTTGAGTTGAATCAGGCTAACAGACGGACGGACAAAGCCGTTTTATAAGTTTTTTTTTCTTTGAAAACTCCAAAAGTAATTTCCGAAAATAATCGGAAAATTGCTGTATTTATATTTTATAGGCCTATTTTTCTCATTTAAGTGGAAAATAGTATATTATACACTAAGGTAGATAAGTAATTTTTCTCAGCCGAGCATTATTATTATACCGAGATGCGAAGCATCGAGGGATAATAAGTTGCGAGGCTGAGAAAAATCTTCTCTACCGTGGTTTATGTACTATTTTTTTCACTACTAGAACATTTAATAATTTTTACAATGATATTTTTTGGATTTTTTTTTGGTATATATTTGAATAGATTTTAATGGAAAAGAAGCAGTTTGTGAAAACAATTGAATCAGAATATTCAATAAATTAAGTTGACATTTCATTATGCTAATTGCACTGTGAATTTTAAAACGTTCAAGTAGCGATGAAAACATGAAGAATTTGTTTCATTTGACATTTAGATTTGAAAAGCTATTAAATTGATTTTTAGGTTACTTTTACAGGTTTATTCTGTAACTGACATATTCGTCATTATTTTTCGGTTATCGTTAAAGGATCGGTTATTTTTAAAAATCTTATTTCATAAGTGGTAATCATTAGACGATATCGTTGGGTAGTATAGGTAATTCACGTATTGAAATTGTTTTCTCTATGGAAGTTATATGATATGCAGATTAAATTTTGTGCATACGTTGGCCTCCACCCTCTTAGGTAATTGACAAAATGCATTTTACATTTTTGATTATAAAGAAAGGAATACTGCGAAGAGTGTATCATAGTATAATTATAATAATAAATATTACATTGGATTATGTCTAAAAATAATACCATTATTACAATCAAATTTACAAATTCGTTCACTAACGCAAACCAAATCAATGCAGTAAACCAACGATCAAATTTTTCGTTCACCATCCGATATATTCTAAGAATTACCAACATACAAAATAGAATTTCTAAAAATCACCGTCTATTTAACGACCATCGAAAACTAAACAATGAATATGTCAGTTATACATATAATCTACTTTGGACTGAACGATTATCGTCTATGAATGATTTCGTTAAATAACGACAAGTTTAGAGAATAAAGCCGTTAGAATGGGTATTATTGCATAAATAGCACGAATCTATATCAAAATATTTATTACATAACCTTTAATTTTTTCAAACTAAAATATATTTGAGTAGGTCTAAAATTCACTTTAAATTATTGGAATTATATAGAAAGTGCTTATTTGCTGTCGAATTTTTTATATTAATTTAAAAACAAACTCTTTTGACAAGCGCAATGACACATGTGTATAATTAATTTGAAAGATTTCCTAAGATCGCCTACATCTGACATCACGTTTAGTCTTCAATTGTCTTCATTATCTACTGCTAGTAGATAATCAAAAATTATCTACTTGTAGGACAGAAATTTAACTTCTCGACTCAAACACAGCATACATAATGACATCTTCTAATACTAGTAGTGGAAAAAAAATATTATTAGTTTTTCAATTTAAACGTTTTTAAGAATGGGGACGTAATATGTAAAATTTTTAAATTAGCACTTAAAAGTCTATTATCAAATATGCCTACAAAAAATATTTATAATTTTTTTAAACTTATATTATAATTTAAAAAAATTAAAAATATCTATATTAATTGATAATAGTGTTATTAAAAGAGGCCAAATCGAAAGATGAGAAAAGAAGAAAATTGTAAATGTTACCGTACATCGGAAAATAAAATAAACTACATCTCGAACTTTGAAAAAAAAAACACTTTACTGTATAAATCAAACTGGTTATCAGTCACTATTTTTATGTAGTTTTTACAAAGATAAAAAAGCGAACTCTAATAAACATTAATTTTGAAGAAAAAAAACTCTGCTGTACAAATTAAGCCGGTTACCAATCACTATTTTTATGTGGGTTTTAGGAAGCTAAGAAAATTATCAAAACACAAAAAAAGTTGGCCGTACTGGGAATCAAACTCCGGCCCTTTAACAGCGAAACCATATACCATACGCATTACGGAAAAAAACAAAGTTGCGCCAACATATTTCCATACTTTTTAAACCTTAAAATGCAGTGAACGACCGATGTACAAAATAAATGGATACATCTGATGTACAGCGTTTTATTTTTCACTTTTCAGTATAACATAACCTTTTTTCTTTTTCTTTTTTAAATAGTCTAAGTCGCTAAGGCTATTTGGTTTCTTAGTAATCGTAGTGTTAACCAAGCCTAATTTTATGAATAATTTGAAGTAGATTCTCATATACTACAAATGAATTTGCTGTAGCTATCGCATTACATGCCCCCATTATATTTTGAGAATTTTTTTTGAATTAAATCGTATTATATATTATCATATATAATACGAGTGGCTTCTTGACTATCGATAATCCCATAAGTTATTTCACGAAACGTGTTGTCAAATATTAATGTCACGAGTCCGCCATATTAATATATTTGTGCTATTTCTATTCAAAATTAAATATGATTACAAAAAAATAAGTAACAAAAACTAGCACAACTTTCATAAGCGTACAATTTTTTTAACTTCAATAAGATTTTTAATCATTCACAAAATTAAAAATTTCGATATGAAACTTATTCACTGAAACTTTAAAGTGTAATATTTCCTTTAGAATAACTTAATATATTGCAAATTTCTAAACCATTCGCTGTACTAAATTTTTAAACACAGAGGAAGTTTTTGTTGAGAAATACCTGATATGGAATAAAATTTTGCTAAATATATATTGGAATTTAATGAAAGAACAAGAATTTGAATTTCTTAAAATAAATCAGTTCCATATAATACATAATTTTTTTGAATTAAATTGTTATTATAAAAAATAGTTATTGCTGTGTAAAATTTATAAAATTCGAAAAAAATATTTTTTAAACTTTAAATTTTTTTAGGGACTCACTTATCATTATTGTATGTATGTGGTAAAAACTTTTATAAATAAAAAACACAATAAACACATTACCCACCCTTAATTTCGGCGCACTATTCACAAAACAAACAAATACTGATAAAACCAACACATTCTTCATTTTGACGATTAATTAATTTTTTTGTCTTGTTGGTAAAGGTTTCTTTAGATCTTTATTCTACGGGAACTGTAACTATTACGTGACTTTAAAATGGTGAATAGTTTATATAGGATCCAAGAAAGGCAACGAGGATGGTGCATTTAAATAATAAAGATAGAGGCGACGTCCTGTCGGAAGCATTTAGGTATTCTTCACTTTACAGGGTGACCAACTTAATCTATAAATCACAAACCGAAGTTAATCTTTTGGATCTGAATGTTTATACAATTTGTCAGATTAATATAATATTAATGAAATATATCCGAGAACGGGATAATTAGAGTAATTTTTTTTTCAATTTTACGAACGAATTTTTTATTTAAATAAAATAAAAGTGTAATGACTGTAATTTATGTGATTAACATTGAAGAAATGTGGGTTTATGAATAATAATCATTTTTGATACATTAAACTCATTTATTGTTTTCTTGTTTTTTATTTTATATAAAAGATGTTTTAGTATAACACAGGAATTTTTTGACTAATTATCATTTCCTTCAAGCAATATTTAAAAAAGTTATTTATATCCGCTAACATGCAAATGAAAATTTATTTTTTAAAATGTCTATATATCCCGGAAGCTACGATTTAAAAAGCGTATGTGCTGAAAAAAAGGGTATGTGCTGAAAAAGCAAAAAATACCAGAGATTCTATTTATAAACTTGAAGCAAGCATTTGACTCAAAAATAATGAATCTGGGCGTAATAGCGAAGTTAGGAAGACTTATCATATTGACGATAAAATCCACGAGATAAGTAATAAAACCCAGAAAGAAAGATAAACTGAAGAATTGAAAAGTTCAAATTTAAATATGCCTCTAGAATACGAGACAAATTAACAAAGCTATATTGAGAATAAGCTGATAACTAAATGAAGTGAAATTATGTTGGGAATTAGGGCTTCACATGAGAACGATACTTTTCTCGTCTCGTAAAATCGAAACGAGAGCGAGACGAGACCTTTTTGAAAATTATTTAGACGATAACGAGACTACATAAGGCAAGACCCGAGAGTCTCGTTCATATTTCTTCAGAATTTGTTTCTGAATTTCTGAGAAAAATAAACTAGCAAGCAGTATAAACATTTATTTTTTTTTAATAAAAAAAAGGCTGCATAGGTTACGATAAATTTACGAAATCTAAATTCTGATAACCATCTGTGAAATATTTATTTTATATAAAATGGCACTCTCAATGTGTTTCAAATTGTTTAGGACTTCTAATCAATTTGAGGGTAATAAAATTTTATGAACCAGTGAAGTCTTAGGTAGCCAAAGTGTACCTAGAAACTACATTTATTGTTGAAGGTTGAAAGTATGTGTGCAGAATAAAACATTCGACAATTGGGATTTTTTTTAAAACGGTGTCTGGTTAGGCGTTCAGTTATCTCCCATATAAAAAATAATTTATAATAAAATGATATTTTTAAAATGATTAATATTTATCATTAACGAAAGGTAAAATGTATGTTTGCGAAAATATTGTAACGTGAATGAAAAAAACGTGTATTTTATTATATAAAAATATGTTTATAATTATAATTTGAATAGATAATGATTTAATAACGTCCAAATAAAAAACTATGTACTATCTTAGAAATAAGATCTAGCAATAACGAGATTTGACGAGATTTGACGAGACGAAACCGAGACTCAAACGAGACTTATTTTTTTCTCAACTAAAGAGACCGAGACGAGATTTTTGAAATTTTCGCCTTATCTCGTCTCGTGTGAAGCCCTAGCGAGAATCCCTAATAAAAAATTGGTTAGTTGTTTATTTTTTATTTTAGTATAAAATAAGGTGATTAGTTAATATAACTGGTTTTTAAGCTGTCACGCATTGTATTTTAACCTCAAACTGCAATAAAGTGGAGACATTTGGTTCTAGCTGTAGCATGGCCGAAATATATGAAAAGTGCAACAAAATGATGTAATTCATAATTTATACAAGTAATGCTCGAATTATTCACCAGCCGTCAGTGACATCGACGCCAATATCCCTGGAAAAAATTTTAAAATATGATAATGGTCATCAAATCTAAAAAAAATCGGTAGTGTCGCCCCAAAACTTTCCCGACGAGTATCCACGAATACTTTTTCACTTTTTCAGATATTCAATGTGAAGTTTGAAATTTTGACATTTTTTTATTTTTGACAGGTGACAGTTGGAGATTGTTCTGAATAGAGATTTTCAAGGGCTTTCAAATGACATATTGCAAGTCGAATTCCGTGCCATATTGCATCTATCATTTTTTTATAGTGACATTTCCGTTTGACAGATGTCGTATAAAAATTTATGAGTTCTTCCAACGGATAACGCAAACCCATATACAAAATTTCAGCTCAATCGGATTAATATTTTTTCAGATATTTAATGCTAAAATTTCAATTTTTGACATTTTTTTATTTTTGACAGGTGACAGTTGTAGACATAATTTTGACTGTTATGAATAGAGTTTTTCATCAGCTTTCAAATGACATATTACAAGCCGAATTCCGTGCCATATTGTATCTGTCATTTTTTGGTAGTGACACTTCCGTTTGACAGATCTCGTACAAAAACTAATGAGTTCTTCCGACGGATAACCCAAACCAATATAACAAATTTCAGCTCAATCGGATTTAACCTGTGGCCTCTATCGTGGAAGAATACACACAAACAGACAGAGAGACTTCCATCTGGAAATGGTCTTGATCATCTCAGGTGACCTCAAAATGTTTATTTCCATCTTTATCTTAAAAATGTTTTTTAGCTCGTTTACAATACTTTCCAGTCGGTTATTGAAAGCTATAAATTATAATTTTTTATTATTATGTCTGTTATTAAAAATATAATAAGTGTGACAAAACAATTTTGTTCAAATTATTTATAATTGATTTTAGTTACTATGTTGTTATGTTTTTAAATAAAAACCAAATGTACCATTAAAATGCATATTTATTATTATGAAACTGTTTATTTATAAGTTACTTAAATTACATTATTTGATTCACACCAGAAAATTAGAAAATTATAATCATATTTCAAATGTATTTTAATATGTATAACACATGGCAAAATACCTATTTCGTGACCGATTTTTATTCGAATTTTACAAGGCAACACATAGATTTTACTGACAGTTAATCCACCCCTTTGTTGCTTTTTGTTCACCTCGAGCGTTGTGATCGATTTCGTTCACCCCATAATGTATTTTACAACTAGCGAATGACGGTAATTTGTCCTGCTTTGTGGTGTTTCCTTGTACACTGCTGTGGGAGGTTTCTCTTTTCAGGAATATAGTGCGAGCTGTTGATCTGAAAAAGAAAGTGTTTATTATCTTTAAGATATTCATGGGTATAGGTATGTTGATTTTATACTTACGAGCCTCCCAGGTTGGCTCAGAGCGGTGTATGGTAGTGGATCTTCGGCTAGGGTGGTGGTCGGTCTAGCTCGTCTGATACTTGGAGGAGCGTCCTCCAATAGACCTAGGAGCTAGTCCGGGTGATCTATATCTTCTCTTGCTTCACTAAGGATCCTGAGGTTAGGTTGGGTGAATTTCTTCTTTGGTTTCCGGGGGATTGTTCGTCTGTTCCTGTCAACTGTCCATTTGGTCCTTAGAGTCTTAGGCATGGGTGTTGGTGCTATCCAGTCTTTTTCCGACTTTCCGACGTATCCCCGTTGGAGCTTCTTCAATCTGAAAATAATAGTAGGAATATTAGTGTGTTCGTGAATTTGGTTGGATGGGAAGCGCCAGGAAAGGTATGCCATCTTCCTGAGGATCCTACTCTCTGTTGCCGTGACGGCGTGCAAGAGACAAGGGGGGAGTTGAGAAGTTGAGAGCTCTATATTCTAAAACGGGACGGATGTAGGATTTGTAAGTCCTTGGGTTACACCTAGCAAATCGTCCACCAACTCTGTTTAGAATTTTTTGGACCTCAGTCCCCCAATTGAGCGCATGCGTGAAGCATACTCCCAAGTAGGTAACTTCATCCGAAGGGATGAGTCTCTCTCCTCAGAGCCCAAGGTCGATGTCATTGAGGTTTTGGTTAGATTTTCGTGAGTAAATGGGATGTTTGAATATGAGTTGGGTTTTTTGGGGATTCAGGGTAACCCTCCATTTGCTACACCATCAGGCAAATCGATTAAGGAGTTGTTGTGGGTGTAGATGACATAGAGGATAGGAGCTAGGATAGAGCCCTGAGGGACTCCAGCAGCTTGGGAAGTGAAGGCATTTGAGAGGGAGTTTCAAACTTTGACTCTGATGGATCTGTTTTGGAGGTAGGAGTAGATAAGTTTGATGAATCGGGCAAGGAGATTGATGTCGGAATAACCTATAAGGTGCAGGTTAATATGCAGCGATATCACCTGTAAAACCATAATACTGCTTTTTGACTCTCTTGTAGTATACCAGCTTCAGAAGTTCTTCTAAGTTTCCTCTTCAGTTTGAACATAAAGGTTTGTATATATTGCATAGTTTGTTATAGGCCAGGATAATTTGACGAATTGTCTTGGATTGGCATTGTGTTGCTTCCATATCAGTTTATGATGTAGATATAATCTTACATTTTTTACAGTTGTTTGTCTTTGTATTTCGAAGGCTGAATATGATGTGGGCAGATTTGTTTTCATTTACTTTAATGTTCCATTTCTTCATCAGTTGTAATTTGTTTAGATTTTGTGTAATGCTGACTATTTGAGGATATGATATCTATATATCATCATTAAATATTCTAGTTATGGCATTTTGCACCAGCGGTAGATCAGATCTATGCAAAACGTACAGTAGTGGTCAGAAGACACCACCTTATTGGAAAATAATCGGACTTCTCTTCGTTAATTTTGATTTTAAAGGAATCAGGACTATCTTAAGTGGTTGCTAACTACTATACACCGTGAATATGCCTAACAACTGGAGAGTAATAGCATATCATACAATATATCAATGAGTTTGCGATATAGTATGCTGCTTTTCGGATGAGACGTAAAACAGAAGGTTGAAACACAAGAGGGTTCGGCAATATTTCCGGTTACGGTGAAGCTTGCTCATCGGTGTCGGTGACTATAGCTCTGGTAGCAGAAATAAGCCAACGTTGAATTAAAAAAAAGTTTCTACTACTCTAGTATGTTAAAGTAGGAATATGCTAAATTTAATAATTTTATACAGAATGTCTGACTTTGATGATGATTCCACTGCAGTACTGTTTATTTTTGACTGCTTTCTTTTTGGTTTGTGGAACTCGGCGGATTGATTGTATAGTGAGACCAAATAAACCTAACCAGAAAATGTTGTCGAACCGTCTGCTTCCAACCAGAGGAGCCCAATATTTATGGTATCGGCAGCTCTAGTTTCATGTTTCATCCGAAGGGCGCCATATTATCATGTACATGGTAATCATTCGTACCTACTAACTATGATAAGCTATTACGCGACTGTTTTCACGGAGTTTCTGTTTTTGAATGGTGGTTTAAAAAAATATTGAGATATTTGAAAATTACTGCTTTATTTTTTGTTCTGTATTACATTTTTCATAATAAATTAGGTTTTATTTGTATCACAACCCTAAAATGATAGGCGAATACTATTCCACACCAAAACATAGAAAACCAGTTTATAACCCACTATGATATTTCATATGAGGGACGAATCGGAAAATGATATATTAACATTACCCTAACTGTAAAATCCATATTCGAAAATGTAGCTTAATTTGATGTTATTCCTTTATATCAAGAATATTTTCACTTTCATTTAGCTTTATGATAGTTGTAGTCCGAAACCATTATAAACTTTTTACCAAAAATAAGAATACGAGCAAGAGCTGTTTACAGAGAAAAAGATATCATGTTAATATACAAAAATGTTAAATTTAGTTAAATTAATTTAATGGTATAAAAGAGTAACTTTACAGCACTAATCACGATTTCAATATCTTTATTTTTTTTATAATAATTTTTAGTGCCGCTACTGAGTATCAATTAAAAAAGAACTAACAACTATTCTGTTTATCAATCTTCAACCTGTCTGTTAAATAATTTAAATAAATTCTCTATATATAATAAATTTATTTATACCATATTTGATTAAACATTCTTGTCACGTATGTTATTCTCAATTATGAAAATTCAATTTCTTGATTTTTTAACGGTAATCGTTTCCAATTTGTACAAAGAGTACCTAAATCATTGACCCACTAACGTCATTAGATTTCCGTTAAGCCTAAATGTAAAAAATACGTGATTGGTATAGTTCTTAATCGGTGAGAACTTTCTTTTTTAGGTTAATTATATCATAATTCACACTTAAAATAAATAAGTGAAGAAAACCTCAATATTTTTACCGTAAGTTTGTCGATTTTTAGAAAATTACTTGACTTGGTCAAAGATCAGTATCATTTTTAGATGCTGAGTCGATTGTCGTTGTCTATTGGTCGCTATCTATTACAGTTTCTGAGATGAATCTTGCCACATACAGACAGTTAGACAGATACACAGACACACAGACAGACAAACAGACAGATGGACAGAGCCTTGTATAAAAGAGTTTTTTTTTATTAAACTAGTTCAATTCAGAATACGCAAGGCAGTAATAATATTTATTTATTTGATAATTTAATTATTGTATCAACTTTATAAAACAACAGAAATAAAAAAAATGACAAATTTTAAAACTTCAGGACCCCTATAACTTTTATTGTCTAATAGGCATAACATTTTTTGTTTACTTTTTTATTTTGAATCCAAATCTAAAATCAGAATTTTAAATTTTACATAAATTAAAAAAATCACAAATTTTAAAACTTTTTTTTTCTTAATAGGCCCAAACTTTTTTCTTAATATACAAAAGGTTTTGTAATAGGCTTTTTATGCAGAATCCAAATCTTAAATCAGAAATATAAATTTTACACAAATAAGAACATTTCACAAATTTTAAAACCTCTATAACTTTTTTTTCTTAATAGGCACAAACTTTTAGTAATACAATTTTTGGTTTAGTTTGTTATACTGAATCCTAATCTTATCATTTAAAATTCTATAGGATACAGATACGTATTTAGTACTTACTAATTTTTTTCCATATAAATTATAATACAGTATGTCAAAATTTGAAAGGGATAACAGTATCGAAGTTTTTCTAATGTGTACCAAATCTGAAATCAATCGAATGTCTAGAACGGAAAATATCGTGTTTACAGTTACACAGACAGACAGACAGACGAGATTGCGATATTATTAACTTTCTTCTTCAAAGTTACTAATACAGGAAATAAAACTTTAATACCATAAGAAGAACCATTTTTATTTTAGTTTAACTTCTACATGAGGTTTATTCATTCAATCTATAATAATGAGGGACGTTCTTATAAAGGATCCAATTCAATTTGAAATCGCTTTTCAAACTTGTTGGGGTTCATGTTAATCAAGGGTAATATAAAGAGACCTTGATAAATAGTCGACTATTATTATTGGATCTAAATTTCGATTGTTTTTGATATCAATTCGTTGTAATTTTTGTTGCAAAGATTAAAATCTAAAGGTCTTAGGATTATTAATGATAGAAATTATGTCGAGACGAATTGAAAAATACACGAGCATTTTAGGACAATAATAATAGAGAGCCCTATTTAAAACATTAATAATTAAATATACAACAAAATCTGAACCTAAATTTAATAAATTTATAAACATTAATTAAAGTTGAAAGTACAGTTGTTGTAAGTAACGTTTTACTTTAGTTTATTTCACTTTGACATTAATTTATTGACAGTTCATTCTAGCTGTCAAAACAGGTGAACATAAAGCACAATGCAAAATAGTCGCTTGAAATAGTCAGTTAATAATATTTATTTTGTTTTGATTGGTTGTACGATCGCGTAAATAGCTGTGTGATTGTTTAACAGGCGAGGGAAATAACCGCTGCCATTTTTATATTACCTTTAAAAGTTACCTCAACATTTACTTTTAAACCATTTCAATTATCCACGTGTAGTGCTAAATATTTAAAAACAAAAAAAATATAAAATGTTTTCACACATATTTTGTTTTTTGTTTGGTATGACTACAGCAAAATTAGAAGTACAATAAAAATAATAGAATTATTGGTTGTTAATAAAATAGCTGCTTTGAATCTATACTATGCTCAGTGGCCACTCACTCCTACGTCATCGCTAGCGCTTGTTTTATTAGCATATGTAAACCAGCGACGAGACAGACAATTCGCATCTAAATAACGTCAAGAATCGAATCAAATTTTGACATGTTTGACATTTACCCATTTTAAAAAAATGTCGCGATATTTTAAAAAAGATTAACAGTTTATATTGAAATTAATTGATTATTTCTAACGGGAAAAAGATGCCGGAAAGACTCTTTTGCCCTTGAGTGCAGTTTGTGAGGTACGTAGAAAAATACGTACCATTAAAATCGTAAATAGTAGAAGAAAATAGTTTGTCATATCTACTATCTGTTTTTATGATGCTCTACGTATTTAGTATTTCCTACATTTTTTCAATATTAATTAGAATATAGGATGTCTAAAATTGGAAGGGATAACATTGCTATATCAGAAACCGTAAGAGATAGAGAGGCGGTTCAATGGTCTAAAAAAATCTGCACGTACTTTCGCCCTTCTCAAATTATACAGGGAAAACTAAATATTTTATTTTTGGTTTTTGACGTATAAAATTTTTATTTAAAAAAATATGAAAAAATAGACAAGGAATGTTTTATTGTATCTCAAATTTGGAACAAAAGTTTATTAATAAATCTTTGGTATGACGTTTCATGTCTTATCGGCCTTGGACAAGAGGTATATATGGGAGTTACCGTATTCGACCATCAACTCAGGTAATGATGTCGAACTCGACCATGAGGTTTCGGTGAGGGGATTATCCTCTTTTCTAGGAATACTTTATTTAAGCAATTAAATACATATTTCTACATCAATAATAATTTAAGATATTAACATGTTAAGTCATTTACTAGAAACTTTTTCAGATTTAGTACATACTAAAAAAACCCAAAAATTAGAAAGATTATTTCCTATTTATTCAAACCACAATAAACATCAATAATAAACAATACAAAATAAAATAATTAAGTATTTAAAGCTAACAGATTTTACAAAAGAAAATCTCGATATTACACCTGATCTGTATGCATCTAATTGTTCATTTATAAAATCGGTTTTTTCCCTAATATTTTTTCGTCTTTTTTTATTTCAAGAATTTGTACTTCTAATTTTTATATATGTTCCAGTTTGTACAGTCATTAATACTTTCGTGAAAAGAAAAATATTGGGATGATTCGTATAGAATTCAGAATTGAATTTTGAGTGAAATGATTCACATGCATTGGTTGTTCCGTACAAAAAATTATTAGAATTACACCAATTAGATAGTGGAAACAAGGCAATAATATAATTTTTATTAACATATACACGAAATTCTTTTCCTCGGAAATCATCAGAACAAATAAAATAGTTTTGTATTAAAAAGTCTTTGGCTGCAGAAGGATCAAGCATGTGAAGACCAAAATATAATCTTAAAACAATTGATAATGGGGGAGTTCCCACAATGTTGCCAACCTAGAAAAAGGTCTACCAACGGGAAAGCCTTATTTTTGGTCAAAATTACTTCATTATTTTCGCAATGATAAAATATGTGTTCAAAATTCTATTGAGCTTACCAGAATATATCTTTAGCGAAATATAATGATTTTAATAAAATCTTACTTCTGATTGGTTGAAATTTCGTTGTCAAATATCATTCCTCATAGAGCGACATGTTTAATTTTCAGATTATAGAATATTCAAACTACTCGCCAAATTCAGTTTAGTTCCACCAATCGTCTAAGGTTGCAGGTCAGTCGCTGAAAATTTTTTCTAGGCTGGCAACAATGAGGAAACTCCCCCATTGATTCTCGGTTCTTGTAGTCTGAAACTAGCCCTATACTTTGAATTTTTTTAAACCAATTCTGGGTTAAATGAAAACCTACAACCGACAATATTTGCTTGTTCCATTATTTCCATAGATGCCCGATGAATAGCGAGTTCAAAATCAACGACGATTTCTTTCGGATAAAAATTCAACTGTAATTCCTTACATTCTTGAACAATAGTTTCATATAGTATTTTAAGTGTTTCCAAACACTGCAGGTACAAAGTATCCGTTCTTGAAACCGTGTAAAGTAAACTTAAGAAACATAAATTGGTAAAAGTAGAAAAAAATATAATGTCCTTGTCATCATCTAGACTCAATAGAAAAGGCTCACCTTTATTTGTGATTAAATTTAGATTTTTTATCGCACTTATCACCTCTGTTCTGTTTTTCGGAAGGTTTGGTAGAGTTTTTCGTCTGGCTTCATATAGATTTCGCCGAATTCGTTCTATATCATGAACAATGATGTTTCTGTCATCTTTTTCCAGTTCACTGCAGATCATCTTGTTAGTTTTTTCAGCAAAACCATCGTCAGCGGCTTTCCGTTTAAGTGTATTACTAATAATTTGCCTCGAAATGGTAGCATCTACTCCATGTGAATTTTCGCCGACTTTTTCTATAATTTTTGTTTCCTCTGTCGCCATTGTATTCACTTTTGTAGGACATTCACATTTCCAACACCACCATCTAATCTTGCCGGTCTTACTAATATGCAATTTAGAAAACTTGAAATCATTTAATGCATTAATCTTATTACGGGTAATAAACTGCTGGTCGAATAGGACCGTCCCCTAATCCGTAGAAGTGATATTTACCTGAAATTTTGAGTGTCGTGGTCGAGTTCGGTGGCAGCCGTATATATCACTAAATTTGAATTTAAACGGTCTATCAATTTTTGTAATAAAATAGAAAGGTCCGTATTTAAAAAAAAATAACTTGATGGGGGCCGTTAAGACACGAAATGTCGTATCAATGATTTATTAGTACAGTTTTGTAGCAAGAGATACAATGACACTTTTTATTTTTTCATATTTTTTTAACTAAAAATTCTATACGTAAGAAACAAAAAGTAGCATTTTTAGTCCTTGTAGATTTTTTCGACCAATTTAATGCTCTCTAAACTAATTAACTTTTTTTTGCATTAAACCGCCTCTGTATCTCTTACTGTTTCTGATATAGCATTATCCATTCCAATTTGAGACATCCTGTATATAAATAAGTTTCTGTTTAGGTACGTAATGGATAAAAAAGCGTTGCTCTTTTTGGTTTGAACAAGAATTCATCGCTATTAAAACCTAGCTTAAAATAAGCATAACCATTGTATATAGACTTCCTAGTAGGTTACTCTTATGGAGACTACGTTGGACCGAGATGGAGGCTGAGTCTAGATGGCAGCACTTGTTATTGGATGCCAGCTTGCTATTAAGGGACATAATCGCTTGTCGAGGGTTGGATCCGCTGACCTTGAACAATTATTTAAATACCTAGTTTTCCCTTTTTGGTCAGGTCAGATCCGCATTATATTATATTTTTATTTTGTGTAATTTATCAATTTTACAGCATCCGTAGGTAATAATATATTTTTGAGATTTTATATACAGGGTTCGGTAAACCTCTGTCGTAGTTCTATAACTCTTATATTGTGTAAAACTTACAGATTTATTTGAAAGGTATCTATTAACGGTACTTAAGAGCTATTGTCCCAGCTAGAAATACCGAAAAACGAATTTTTAATATAAAATTTAAAATTTTCAAAATAGGTTTTTGAATTTTTTTATACCAAAAGTGTGTTTTAAGTATTACCGGACAACATTAAAATATAAACAAAAAACTCAATATGATCAAGAAAAAAAATTAATTTACATGTGACCATGGATTTAAGGATTGTGAGTTTACTCTTACTGTCAGTAGATAGAACGTCCTTTAACTTTAAAGATTCAATAACTAAAGGCGATGACGTTTAGAATAAAATTTAACAAGTTGATTTCTTATACAATTGTCACAATCTAAACGTCATTGTCGTTAGTTACAGAACCGTTAAAGTTAAAGGACGTTCTATCTACTGACAATTAATCTAATAAAAAAAAGTTCAAGCAGCTTGTAGATAATTGGTATCACATGAATTTCTATGGAAAAATTTTTTATTTTTTTAATTGGTTTTCAATATATATCAAGAATTAAAAAAAATTAGAAAAATGGGAGAACACTTATTTTAAACAAATTTACTTTAATTTTTGCTCAATGTTTGTAATACAAATTGTATAAGTATGTATTGTTTAAAAAATAAAAAAAGAAAATTTTAAATTCATTGAACAATAAGTGCCTAGCGTTTAAAATAAGAATCACGAAATCATCATTTTTAAAACCAAATAATTTTTTTTTCTGGACCATGTTGAGGTTATTTGTTCATATTTTTAATGATGTCAGGTAGTACTTAAAACACACTTTTAGTGTAAAAAAAAAATCAAAGACCCATTTTAAAAATTGTGAATTTTATATTAAAAAATATCGCAGCGCACCTTTTTCGATATTTTTACTTGACTCACCGGGGCAATAGCTCTTAAAAGCAAATATTTTAAAATTATTTTCATGTATACAGGGTGAGCACGACATTTTTAAAAAAATCACAAGTTTTAAAATTACTAATGTACAAAGACAATAAACTGTAGATTTTTTTAAACTCAGTTTTAAATTTTTTATTTTTATTTTTGATCTAATATACATTTGACATTCCAAAAACTTTCATTACAGTTTTTTCAAATGAGACACTCTGTATAAGTATTCATCAATGAATACTGAATTTTTTGCCCTTCAACTCTGCAATTTACTCTCCGTAAATTAGAATTGTTATTTATAATATCCTTTTATTAAAAGCGTGTAAAATTGGTATAATTAAAACAATAGCATATATCTACATATAGTTTACTAATTACAGAAATTTTGTTACTAGTAAACTATTTCTTTTGCGTCTCTTTAATGTAACTTTGTATATTATAAGCCTGATGATGGCCATCGAATGGTCAAAACATGTTGCCTCTCATTTGAGATCCTAAATTATATGATTGAGGTACGACGAGTTTTTTTATTATTCTTCGAATAATTTTTACCACATTTGAGTATGGATAATCTTTTTTTTTACTGTATACTTATGTTGACAATCTTTAGGGTGTTTTTCCAGTCTTTTAATACCGGCTTTAATAAATATAAATAAAATGGTTATTGCACGCCAGTTTATTCTTGAATTTTTAGGAAAAAAATGTCAGATTCAGAATCCTCGTATCCAAAAACCCTTAAGTTTGTGTTTTCCCTGATTAAGATAAATAAAAAGCTTAATATTTTGGTGTATGCATAAAAACCCAGAATGCATACAAGAAACTTAAACTTTAAATATTCAATCAAAAATCCAGAGAACTAAGAACGAATAAACGATTCCATGCAATTTTTCTTAGAATTGAGAGTACTTCACGTAAAGGGGTAGATTTTGTTTAACCATCCTCTACCGTTATGTCATAATCGGTGACGTATTCTGCTGTTTTACGTTTGTCATATATTATTTGAATGTTATTTGACACATAACCTCAAAATTAAAATATAATCAAAGATATATGTTAAGGATTGTTTTCAATGACGCATGTTAAGGTGTGTTTATATGAATAAATTGGTAATGCCGAAAATTTTATTTTGCTTTATGCTTTGGGTACCTTTTTACATAATTTAGTAATTTTTTTAACTTGAAATCTTCGTTTTTTTAACTGATTTGTTTCAAATTTCTAGCTTGGGGATGTTTAACGTTCCTGAATATGATTTTTGACTAAATTAAAAAAATTGCAGATGATCGAATCGTGAATAAATGGCGAAAAAAATGTATGATACGATTATATTTTTGGGGTGAAGGCAAACGTTGTAGACTGAATTTAACGATAAAAGCGATATTCCAGTATATCTTTCTCTTGAAAAGTAATTAATCAACTTCAAAATAATCTTTGCTCTTTCTTATTATACCGGGAAGGCGTTTTGACAAAGAAAAATTAATTGAACTGAGAAGAGTAATAAATAACATTTATGTCGACATTAGATAAGAAATACATTAATGACGTCATAATTCCGTCTCATCTATTTCATGATTGACAGATCAAGTTGGATAATGCATGACGTAACGGCAGAGGTTGGTTAAACTAACTGTAGATCATTTTAAAATTTATTCCATACAAATTGACCCATATATATTCTAAACTTCGCTTTATGAAGTTAATGAAATGACAATCGAAAAATACAAACAAACAAAAACATATACATTACATTGGCAAATTATTGACACAAATGGATAAGGCTGTTTACGGTATAAAACACATATATAAATCTTTCCTGATATTTCTTATAACAATGATTTCGTAATATACCTTAGGACACCCTGTATACTAACCTTTTGCGTTATTTTAATAACTTTATTTTACTATATATATAGACTTAACCCTAAGCATGCAGTCATAAATCAAAATTTTATATTGGCTTATTTTATGAACTTACTTATTTTGATTTATAGTCAGGAGACAATGGACCAGTCGTAAATCAAATTGCATTTGTAATTATAAAAGTTTATGGTTTTTATATATAAGTGTTGACAGCTAACATTGCTAACTGATATTTATCCATATTCTTCTTTACCTATGTGTTTTTACTTTTGTTTTCTCTTAATCTTCTATAACTGTCTCTTTTCAGTTTCAATGGAGTTTTCCTCTTTTTTTATGAACATTAATTAATTAATTTTTTTCACTACTGGTATTAGAAGATATCATTATTTATGCCGTATTCGAGTTGGGAAGATAAATTTCGCTCCTACAAGTAGACAATTTTTAATTATTGACTAGTATTAGTAGATAATAAAAACAATTCAAGAAGGAAAATCTTTCAAATTAATTATACGCGACTCTCATTGCGTTTGTTAAATCAGTTTTTTTTTTAAATTATTACCAAAAATTTTCAGCAAATAAGCACTTTCTATTGAATTCCTATCATTTCAAGTAGATTTTTAACCTAATCAAATAAAACAGAGATAAGTAATTCTTATCAGTTCCGTTTGAAATAGTTTAAGATTATTTAATAAATATTTTGATATCGATTAGTGGTATTTATGTAATAATAGTTATTCTAAAAGTAACCTAAAAATTAATTTAATAGTGTCAAATGAAACGACTTCTTTATGTCTTTATTGCTGTTTGAAAGTTTTAAAATTCGCTGTGTAATTAACATAATGAAATGTCAATTTAATCTATTGAATATTCTCAATCATTTGTTTTCACAAACTGTTTTTTTTCGATTAAATTCTTTTCAAATAACCAAAAATGCTCTAGTAGTGGAAAAAATAGTTTATAAACTACGGTAGAGAAGATTTTTCTCAGCTTCCCATCTCGGGATAATAATAAAACTTGGCTGGGAAAAATCTTTTCCTACAAGCGTGTGCGAATCACGGTTTTCCCGCACTCTTTTTGTTTATGAAAGACCACCTTTCCCGCACTGATAGAGGGAAAACCATCGAAATCGAGCAGAGACAGATAAACTTAATTCATATCAGTCATATCCCTTTTGCGTATTCAAAGCGATAAGAGCTTTAAACTCGTGTTGCTCGGAGTTGCACCGAAAGGAACGATTTTTTGCGGACTTACGAGTGTTCCAAGCCTGCATATGTACACGCATCTCTTAAATAATAATGATTACCGCAGATGAGCCATAATTTGAATAATTTGTTTCTTTACTTTGTAAAAATAGATCATAAGGACGAATTTATTTTGAATATAAGTTACTTGAAAATAATTTATGTATTTATGTTCTTTTAAAAAATTATAACTTTTATTTAGGAACTCATGATGACCTACAAGCCTTTATCCTTGGAGTCTAGTTCATCTTCATCATTGTCTTCAGATGAAGAACCCAGCACTAATAGACAAAGTCACTTTAGGATTGAAAACTTTGTTGAAAACATTGTGACAAAATACACAGTTTAAAAAACATTTTAGATTATCTCAAAACACAGCATATAAAGTTATTCAACATTTTCAAGAATTCGAATTTCATCCCAAACATGTAGAAGGTAGAGAAATAATCACACACAAAAAACATTCTTGATGTGTATATGGTATTTAAGCAATCAAGAAACATTTCGGCAGATATTCGACAGGTTCAATGTTACAGAAAGTTTTGCATATAGGTGTATCAGAAGAGTGGTAAAATTTTTAAACTCAATAAGATTTCGAGTAATTCGGTGGCCTACTAAAGAGGAACAAATTAATATTCAAAATAGATTCAAAATTCTAAAAGGACTAGAAAATGTTATTGAGGCTATTAATGGAAGCCATATAGAAATCCCAAAGCCAAAAAAAGATCAAAATTCTTATGTAAATGGAAAAGGGTACCAGAGTTTGCTTATGCAAGGAATCATAAACAGTTCCAAAAAATTTATAGATGTATTTTGTGGGGAACGAGGCTCCATACATGATGCTAGATTGTTAAGAAAATCAAGTATTTACCAAAAAATATGTGAAAATCCTGATTTGATGATCAATTATTTCTTAATTGGTGATTCAGTTTACCCTAATTTAAGCTGGTGGGTAACGCCTTATCAATTATCAAGATAATGGTTTATTGACTGAACATAATTTTTCTTTTGTCCATTTCCAATCGTTCTTTTACAATGGCCATCTTTTCTTTATGTCTTAAATCTTTCTTTTTATTACTACTGGTTTTATTTTTAAGAGTGGGTGCAATATTTTCCACATTACGGTTGGTGGATGTGTCATTTATATCATTTGTCTTAGCTTCTGCTGGTTTCTCTGAAGAATTATCAACAGAAACTGGTTTCTCTGAAGAATTAATAGAGTGGTTACACGCATTTGTAGGTTTTTCTCCAAAAATATTATAAAGTGCATCAAAAAATAAAAATCTTGTTGGTCCGCGGCCAGATAAGTTTTTGCTATCTTTTACTTTTGTGTAGCTTCTTATTAGACTCTTCCACTTTTTTTTACACTCTGCATGGAGAGTGTATAACCATGACTTATTAAGTCATTTGTTGCGTTATCAAACACAAATTTTCTTTTTTTGGATTATTCAAATCCTTAATATTATTCTCCATAGCATTAATTAAATGGAGAGTTTGGTTGTAGCTCCAAACATTGACAGATTTAACATCAACCATTCCTCTACTAGTGCATGGTGGAAATTCAATTTCGCTTTCCATCTCAGTGTCCGGATATTCTCAGTATTACTTAAATTGTAAGCTTTATTGCATTTTGCATGAAAAAGCAGTGAATTGTCATAATTGTAATCTGTAATATTAAAAACAATAACTATCAACTTGTAGCAATTTGTAATTTAATAGGGTTGTTCCCGAAGCGAGTTCCTACCTTGTTATGAACGTACTGAGTTGCGCAGTATAAAGTAATGGATTAGGAGTCTGCGCAATATAAAATAATGGAAGAGTTATTTTATTCTGAGCAACTCAGTATGTTCATGAGGAACTTGCTTCGGGATCAAACCTAATATTACCTTCTTGTACTCTCTTGGCATCTTTTACACTTACACTGATAAAAATACCCGATCAGAGGCACAAGAATGATGCTTTTAGATTTTTTTCTTTTATAGCGAAGGAAATTTCTTTCTTAAATGAGAATCATTGTTGTTTTTGTGACGAGTTTTATATTCTTTTGGTCCTAAACGCTTTTGATATAAAATTAATGAATTTGTCTGAAGTCTGGATTGGTTGACTCTTTTTTCAGAATCATAAATTTTTGACACAAGGTCTTAAAGTTTTTGCTTGGTCTTATAGGCGTTTTGGTCAAGACGCGAATAATCTCGAGTATACCTGAAAATGAACGAAATCGCGTTTGCTACCACCTATTGCACAAGTCGTCCTTCATAGTGTTTTTATTGATGTGGCGTTGAGGCTGTGTTCGTTTTGGATTTAATGCGATATTGTATTTTAATAAATGAGAATGAATGAACTTAGAGAGATCGAGATTCTACTTCAAACCTGGCTTTTGAGTCACATGAAAGAAACATTTTGCGGTAAGTACTCAATCAAGATTCTCAGCTATACTGTAGATTTATTATATTAGTTTTGATCACAGAATTATATTACATAGAACGCTAATGCGGTAAATGTTGAGCATTTACGAAACTCTCCGATTTTCATAAAAATTGGTAGAAATCATCTACATAGTGTTTACACTATGTAGACTTTCCAAAAAAAATTTTTTGCCGCAACCACTGTTAAGACCTTTTTTCCATTTTGATAAATATATTATTTTTAAGGTTAGTTTTGTTTGGATACAACACAATGACTTACATGATGTTGCCAAGTTGTGTAAAATATCCTTAAATCAGAGTTTTTTTAGTTTATAGTGACTGGTTTGTATTGGCAATATTTTTTTTATTTTTCTTCTTCAAAATATAAACATAGAGCGATACAAAATATAGTGACTGCATGATTTTTATTATTCAGCGATATTGATATTAGTCTGTTGAGAACGAAATAATATTCTTTGATCTGTGTCAGTTGGTCAGGGAGCGGAGGTCATTTTTGAATAAAATTGAAAAAAAGGAGTAATTTACAAATAAAATTGAAAAAAAAATTAGTTCATTAAGCCAGTTAGTGAAAAAGGAACACAAAAAGATATAATAAATGTGTTAGTTAGGCTTGCCACAGTATTTTAAAATGTAAGTAGATTTCTTGGTTTTTAAGATTTTAATGCAAATCAGGAAGTCTTCAACAAAAATACCAAATTCATATATATTGGCATCACTGCAACTAAAAAATAGTTAAACTGCGCATGAGCAGCATTGTCCGGTAGACAACTCTTGGCACACTTTGGCCTATGGAAACTGCTATACCTTTAGCTAATTTCTATTATATTATATATATCTGTGGTTTTGATTGGTTTCGTTGTGGTGATATACGGCAGACAAGACAACACATACAAAAACGCCGGCAGATGATTTCTATTCCTGTATATTATATACTTGGTACTTATACGTATATTAGACAAGTAATCGATACCATGTTGTTTTTTGTTGTGTTAGAGATACCATCAAGGCGTATACCGTGTGGCTCATATATACATTCGTATGACAAAACCGATTCTTTTGTGTCAACATCGCGAGGTTTTATAACAAAAGTCCTATATATTAAGACAAAATTACCAGTCTCATTTTAAATCGCACTATTTTAAAACAAACTTTAATAAGAGTTTGAACGAAAATCATTGTTTATTATGACAAAATCAAAGTTTCTTGCCTTAAATTCATATAGCTTTGTGAAAACGAAAGTAAGGTTTTTGTCTCAAAGTTTTTCTAATGATGGATCCGAATGTCCATGCATTTCGCCCATATCAAATACTAAGCGCCCTTGAGGCAGAGTCAAATTCCATTAAACCAAGGAATTGTTTTTATCTGTGTAATCATAATTTGTACTAAATATTTGTTTCTGGATCTTCCAGAATTAATTCGGATTTATTTTGCATTATGAGTAAAAAACTTAAAACATAACCTATAAAACAAAAGTTGTGCTTCATACTCCAACGAAGAGGTAAGGGGAATGAAGTCATAAGTGAGTAGTGATCCAAGAACTAAAGCAAAAGGAATAGGCGCTTAATGTTCTGTGCTGAGAGTCACTCCGATAGACAAAAGGAATACTACTATTTTAGTTCAGGAAACGTCAACATATACCCATGATTTCTGTGTGTTGTGGTTCTATGTCAACCATAACTCTATTTTTAATATTATTGTCAAAGTGACTTCTAACCGCTATTCAAGACCTAGTGTTGTTTTGTAACTTTTAACTTGCTTAAAATCGGTAAAAAACTGTCTTTGTCAGATGAAGAACTTCCAGAAGATATTCTGGATGCTGCAAACTCCGTTAGTCTGGAGTTACTACCGGAGAAATCAAAAGTCAGGTATCAAAAACAATACCAACTGTTTATTCAGTGGTGTGAAATAAAGAAAGTAAAAACGCCGGAAGAAGAGGAATATTTTTTAGAAATGAACAAACTTTGGAGACCAAACACGTTATGGTCCCGTTGTTTAATGCTAAAAAGTGTACTTAAAGTAAATAATGATTTAGACATCAGTAAATATTATAAAGTTACTGCATACCTCAAGAAGCAAAACGTAGGATTTGGCAAAAAAAAAGGCAAAAATATTTACTCAAGAAGATATCACAAAGTTTATGAGAGAAGCCCCCGATGATATATGCCTTCTAATTAAATTAATGACTATTTTTGGGCTTGCAGGTGTATGTAGCCGTGACGAACTAACTAAACTTACCATCGACGACGTAAATGACAAAGGGGACCTTATAATCATCACTATCCAGGTCTCTAAGAATCATTCCACTAGGTCCTTTGTAATATCTAAAGAAGTTAATCATGAAACTTATTTAAATATTTACAGAAAATAAGTAACCTTACTCCCAACGATGACACCACACCTACAAAAATGGAAAATGCATTACGCAATGTATTGGAATTAATACTTAAGAAAAAATGTCTTCTAACATTTTGGCTTATTTAGGACTCCACAATCCAGAATTATATACGGGTCATAGCTTTAGACGTTCTTCAACCACTTTACTAGCGAATTCTGGTGAGGGAATAACTAATATCAAGCGGTGGAAGTCCACGTCTGTTGCCGAAGGCTACTTAGAGGAATCCGTCACAAAATTATCTGTAGGTATGTAGTACTCCTCTTGTTAAGTAAATCCTCCAAAGCAAATCAACAAATTGATAAACTAGCAGAGTTTCAAAATTAAAATCGGTTCCACTAGAAACTGAATATCAGCTAGATAAGGAAGTTGACCTGTTTGTCAAGAATGTTTAATACGCAGCTTGGAAAAAATCCTTAAAATTATCCACAGAATAAAAGGTAATAATTAGCAGAAAGATATTAAGTATTTTAGTTTGGAATTCACAGCTCTGAATTTTAGCATAATGGCATATAAAACTTATTAAATGAAGCGCATATTTACTAATAATTATTCCCGTCACTGGCATAATAAGCATATTTTCAAAATCACAGAAAAGCGCGGCAGTGCTAAGTTGCCAATTTACGTTAATTTTACTTCTCTTTTTGGTTTGTCGTATTTGTGGGAATTTCTGTTACTTACCATTTTGACCACATATTTTCAATATTTCTTTTTTTCTGCTTTATTTGGAACTTAAGAAAAATAATTTTTTCACCAAAGTGTTTATTTTATCGAATATTATAGCACTAAATTTTATCTGATAGCTGAAGCCCATTAAAAGCTAAAATCCAGCGCTTAAAAAATAGATTGGTAATTACCTAAGTGAATTAACTAATGATAATATAAGTAATTGTAAAGCTATCTAGCGATTAAAAAAAAATCTATCATTGAGAATCCGCCAACCAAAAATGCAGACAGATATTGGACTAACGGTCTTAAGCAAACTACTTTTAATTCTTTATTTTGCGTCGCTAGCTTTGATTTACAAAATTTTTGGTCTTTAGAAACGTTGGGAATTAGAGATGCAACATAATGCCAAACAAAATAACAAAATGAAGAAGAAGTCATGATGATGTTTGGACAGTCTGTGAAAAAAAAATGAAAATGGTCGTTATCAAATCTAGCTACCGTGGCGATATGGTTATGAAGAGCTTAAGAGTAATTATGACTTAGCACTTCGACGTCTCAAATGCATGATAAAACGTCTTGTCGACACAGGTAATTTTTGTGGATACAGTGAAGTATTCCATGTGTGGCTCAATAGCGGTATTGTAGAAATTGTGGCCGTACACCACTTACCACATAGAGTCGTGATTAAGGAATCTAGTCGTATTACGAAAATACGACCGGTGTTTGACGCATCATCCAAAGATACTACGGGTAAGTTAATTAATATGTATCTTAATAAACGCATAATTTTTTAGACCACATTCCCAAACTACTATTAGGGTTTAGAAAAGGTCGTATAGGCATAGTATCCGGTGTTGATAAAGCCTTTCTTCAAATTTCAATTAGACCAATTGACCGTGATTATTTAAGGTTCATGTGGTGACGCGATGAGTCTATGAAGGACACTGCAGAGTAGTCTTTGGTTTAACGTCGAGTCTTTTTTTGCTACTATAAGGTATCATATTAATAAAATTGGAGGTCATCTTAAAGGTACAGCTCAGCAAATATCTAAGAGTTTCTATGTAGATAATTCTATAACTAGTTTCGATACCGAATCTCAGACCAACAATTTTATTTTAGAGTCGAAACAGATTATAAAAGAGGCTAAATTTGACCTGAGGGAGTCGGCGTTGAGCCGTTACCTATAAATGTATCTGGCGCCAATATTAATTCAGTGTTAGGAATAAAATGTAACAGAGTTGATGATAAGCTCAGTTGTAACATTAGTTCCTTACCAACTGAAATTGATAAAAATAAAGTAACTAAACGTCTTCTTTTATCATTGGAATAAAAGTTTACCGTCCGATATTAAAGAGGCCTTCTTTAAATGGTACAAGTCAGTGTTCTGTCTTCAGGATTTATGGATTCCTCGTAGTTTGACGGTAGATACATTCGCTGATTCCGAGCTTTCTTTGCATATGTTTAGCGACGCAAGCAAAAATGCTTGCACGTGCGTTTTTTCGAGATCCCAAAAGGACAATCGAGAAAGTGTACAATTGATGGCTGCGAAGTCAGGAGTCGCTCCTATAAAAAATCATCTCAATCCCTCAGATTGAATTGGTTGCGGCATTAATTGGCACTCGTTTACTTGCTGCAAATAAAAAAGACCTCGATCTTTCCCAGTGTCCTGCTGGACTGACTCAACAGTTGTATTATACTGGATTTCTCGTGATTTACCTTGGAATAAATTTGTTTACAACCGAGTTAAAGAGATAAGAGGGGCCTGTGCACCTAATAATTGGCATCATGTACCTGGCTGGATAACTGGACAGATCTTGCTTCTAGAGGCTGCACTGTTAAGCAGTTAGTTGAATGTCGCTAGTGGGAGGGCCCAAAATGTCTTCTAAGTGTAGTGTGCGTTTTTACTTCTCTACATTTCCTTAGCTGTATAATGACTGTTGGTCGGTTTTTATTTTATAACCTCCTTTACAAATTTCTGGCATAGAACTAGTAGAAGAAAGAAATCGTTCCGGAGTTTCAAGTTTCCGGATTTCTCGGCCAACTAAAGAAAAAACAGAAACCATGAAAAAAGAAAAACATCTAAATATTATTATTATTATTATTATTATTGATTTTTTGGGCTAGAAATAAAATATTTTGTACACCTCAAAAATACAATTATACAACTTATTTAAATATCAACATTTTTATTAAATATGGAATAATAACGTATTCCTCTAGACCTTTACGTGGATATTCGGCCTTGGTCTCGATTTTCTCCGAATTCTACACTAAGTGATACGAATACTTGGCCCGTTCAATACATCGTTGCTGACGAAGAAGCGGCTAAAACAGAACTGCGAAAGATAGAAAATATCCTACATGTATTTACTGAAACCAGTTTTATTGTATTTACACATACAGTAAGATAATACGTTGTATGGCTCGGATAATTAGATTTGTACATAACACTCGTCATGTTCGTAATGACCGAATTACGGATGAATTTATTTATGATGAGTATGAACAAGCTGAGCTAAAGTTGATGCAATTAATACAACCCGAATATTCCGAATATCTGTAATATATAAAGGATGAGCAAGCTATTCTAAGACTTAAAACTAAACTTACATTAACAGACCTGTCAGCCGCAGTCAAGAAACCTATCGTCATTCCAGCGAAGCACTTGGTCATACGTAGACTTGTTGAGCAGATACATCGCGAGCTAGCTCCAATACGCAGGATTTGGTATCCTCATCGTGGATGTAAGGCAAAAGTTCTGGATTATAGGTATAAGGCGATTAGCGAAATCGGTGGTATCTCAGTGCAAGATTTGTAAAAGATATAAAACTAAGCCAGTTCAACCACCTGCAGCACCTATTGATAGAATACAGGTTTCAGTCCCTTTTGAAATCACTGGCGTTGATCTTGCTGGTCCGCTCTACTTGAAAAATGGGGACAAATGCTGGACTGTTCTCTACACCTGCGCCGTTTACAGAGCCGTACATTTATAAATTACCAAGTCGCTTTCTACTGAAGCATTTTTTATGACTCTCCGGGATAGAGTGAAAGTTATGTGCTCCGATAATGGCACGAATTTTATTGGTGCCAGCAATTAGATGTCATCGTTGAATTTAGATGAGAAAAAGCGGATCTCAATGGTTGAGCGAATTGAGTGGAAGTTCAATGCTCCGGCACCTCCTTGGTGGGGCGGATTCTTGGAACGTCTGGTTCGGGTAATAAAGGAATTATTACGTCGAGAATTAGGTAAATCTTGTGTAGAATATGAAGAACTACAAACAATTTTAGTAGATTGCGAATTGGTCATTAATAGTAGACCGCTAACTTATGTCGACAATGATCAAGATACTCTCCAACCATTAACTCCGGCATGTTCTTTACAACTGCTACCATCTGTGGATACTAACGACTTGGACCTAATCGATAGCAAAGGTCTTAACAACAGATTAAGATATGTTCAAATGTTACCCGATGATCTTCGGTCAAGATTTAAAAAAGAGTATATCACTAATCTGGTTCAGATGGCTAAAGATAAGTATGGAAATTTGGAAGTTGGGGAAATTGATTTAATTGAAAATGAGGATAAACGAATTAAATGGCCGTTAGGTATGCTAATGGAGGTGTTTAAAGGGAAAGACAGTGTGGCTAGAACCGCAACGGGAGAAAAAATTAGAGCATTCCAACGTCTTTAAATAGATTGGAAATAAAAACTAGTGACCCTATTGTAAGTGAGTCTAGGGTAGGTAATTATATTACATAGGTAATTATATTACATATAATGCTAATGCTACCTCTTAAATTGAAGCAGCACGCGACGAATTTGAATCTTCTGAGTTGCGCAGTATTGTCCCTAGCAGATTGCATTTTCGAACAAGCGTGTGTTCGCAGTTTAAATTTACGTAGGACAGGGGCGGATTAAGCTTACATTTTTAATCAGTACATGTTATAGATGGATAAAACCATGAACAAATATAATGAAACAGAAATTGTTTAATAATTATTATTTTCTATTATGAATGCAGTCTTAATACCAGTATTAATGTTTTCCAAAATCATTTTATAGGATTGTTTACTTACTTGAAGTAGCTAATACCCGGCATTTTCCCTTTGTTAGGGCACGAAATTACCATACAAGCACTCATAGTCTTTTTATTTGCTATTTTTACCCTAGTTATTTGTCCAAATAGTAAACCAAACTAAGAACTGTGCTTAATAAATCAAATATGCACTAAGAAACCAACACTTAATACTTAATAATTACAAAGGAGAGCGGGAATATGAATACGGAATACGGATCTGGACGCTTGACATTGAAATCAACATTAAGTTTACAGTGTTGCCATAGTATTTTGAAATGTAAGGAGATTTCCTGATTTTAAGATTTTAATACAAATCAGGAAGTATTCAACAACAATACCAAGTTAATAATTTGTTTTTTTATTTTCTTTTTGGGTTGTGCAGGATGTCGAAAAACCGCCAAAAAAACAACGTTACTTTAAATATTTTATCTATCGTTAAAAATATTAAATGCCACGAATTAATTTAACGTTTTATTTAACTTTCGCTTCGATTCAGTAACACATCTTTTCTGTTATTACTCTTTATTGGTCTTTTGGATATCACTTTTTTAAACATCTTAAGCTAAATGGAACCAAATAACATTCGATATAAAATAGAGCATAGGTTTATTTTGATATGAAGAATGATATGACGTCACACTCAGTAATAAAATTAAACGAATAACACAATCCTTGAAAGTCCCGAAAAGTGTCATTTTGTATACATGCCAACCCAGGGAAACTCTTGAGTTCCTACCCTGTTGTTTGATATTGTTAAGTCGCCTGAATAAATATAAATGAATAATTTATAACCTAACTTTCAGAAATATTATAGCTAGAGTTTGTTTACCCATCCTCTACCGTTACGTCATTCATTGTCCAACTTGATCTCTCAATCATGAAATGGATAAGATGGAATTATGACGTCATTAACGTATTTCTTAACTAATGTCGAAGTAAATGTTATTTATTACTTTTGACAGTTCGATTAATTTGCATTGTCAAAATGCCTTTTTGGTGTGATGAGAAAGAGCAAAGTTTAATTTTGAAGTTGATTAGCTACTTTTCAAGAGAAAGAGATGTTGAAATTCTGCTTTTACCGTTAAATGCAGTCTACAACATTTGGGTTCACCCCAGAAATATAATCGTATAATACATTTTGAATATATATTGTATAATTCGCCATTCAATCACGCTCAGGAATGTTAAACATCCCCAAGCTAGAAATTTGAAACAAAAAAGTTAAAAATATGGAGGTTTCAAGTTAAAAAAAATTACTAAATTATGAAAAAAGGTACGCAACGCATAAAGCAAAATAGAATTTTAGACATTACAAATTTATTCATACAAACACACCTTAACATGTGTCATTGACATTTTAATTCATATATAAAAAATCCCATGCATAAGCCGCGCGATTTTGTCATTATGACAGAGAAAAAAGTTTACCCTAACATTTCCAGCGACAATAACGGAACCTAACTTTTGAAAGCATGACAACCAGCATTGTAAACAAATTTTTGATGACCTTATGTCAATTTTTCTCAAACTTGTCAGAAAAGTTTTCATTTCTCGACTCAAGCTATTTTTAATAATTGTGTTTTTAACAAGTGTACTTTACCGTTAAATTAAATAAACTTATTTCCATCTTATTTTTTAATTTATTGATTTATACATTCATTAAAATGTCTTACTGAATTACACTCTAGCTTTTTTTTGAGTCGAAGTAAACTTGACATTTATAATTCGAATTCGAAAATTCTTATTGATACTTGTCAAGTTTACTTCGACAAAAAAAGTTCTCGTGTAATTATAAGTGAAAACAATGCTTAACATATGTCATTAGCTAAATTTTAATTTTGAGGTTAAGTGTGAAACAACATTCAAATAATATATGACAAACGTAAAACAGTAGAATACGTCACCGATTATGACGTAATGGTAGAGGATGGTTAAACAATCTCTAATAGAGTTTGTCTAACCATCCTTTGCCGTTACGTCATAATCGGTGACGTATTCTGCTGTTTTACGTTTGTCGTATATTATTTGAATGTCATTTTACACATAACCTCAAAATTAAAATGTAACTAATGACATATGTTAAGGATTGTTTTCAATGACCCATGTTAAGGTGTGTTTGTATTAATAAATTGGTAATGCCGAAAATTGTATTTTGCTTTATCGGTTGCGTACATTTATACATAATTTATTAATTTTTTTTAACTTGAAACCTCCTTTTTTTTAACTGATTTGTTTCAAATTTCTAGTTTGGGGATATAACTATATTCATATTTTTAAAAATTGTATAGTAATTATTGTCTGTGTCATTGTCAGAAATACTTTCGTAAGTATTCCTAAAAAATGAAAATAAAAACACATGTATAAATAAATTTATTTCTGAAAAAACTCCCAATACAAATACTAAAAAGGAACGAAAAAACGGATAAGAAACGTAAACTAAAATAGCATGTAATGAAATAAAATGCAAAATCTTAGCTTCATCACTGACAAAATCATCTTCATCATCACTCTGGTAGTCCGATTCAGTCAGATCTATGATAACAGGAAGAAAATGAGATGCATCAATGTATTTTTCTTTTTCCCACTCATTATTGATTAATTGATTTGTGTGCCTGAAATAGTGCTTCCATAAAACATGTCCAGCATGAACTTTGATTTTGTAGTCTTTATCTGTTTCTATTCCACTAGTAACTGTTTTTTGAACGGTTCTAAAAGATATGTCTAGAGCATCAGCAACATGCTATAAAATTTGTTAAAATCAAATCAATAAATGCTTAATTTTGCATAATACAGCTATATACTTACGTTGTAGACTGCATTTAATGGTAAAAGCAGTTTTCCAGCATCTCTTTCTCTTGAAAAGTAATTAATCAACTTCAAAATTAAAGTTTGCTCTTTCTCATTATACCGGGAAGGCATTTTGACAATGAACAATTTATTGAAAAAGGCGAAAATAATCAAAAATACTCAACAAATCAAAATATGACAACTTCACTGTCAAAAGTGATAAATAATCTAAATTAATTAAGAAATACGTCAATGACGTCATAATTCCTTCTCATCCATTTCATGATGGAGAGATCGAGATGGGTAATGTATGACGCAACGGCAAAGGATGGTTAAACAAACTCTAACATTGTTTTGTTAATGATTGAAATGCCTAAATCTTGATCATACCATGATCAAAAAAACTAAGCTTCTCTTATTAAACGAGAACGTGAAAACGGAGGCTCTTTCTTCCACTTGCTGTAAGATACGTAAGTAATGACATTTACAGTTTTGAATCCGTAAAATTATCTATTGAAAAAAATAAGTTTGATTTAAAATGTTAATTTTCTTTATCATTATTTCAGGCTTCAATTAAATTTTCTTTAAAAGCCTTAAATATTTTAATATATATCATTCATAAAGAAAAAAAATTTAATCGAAATCTCTTAATGAAGTTTCCATAGTGTCTAGTTTCTAATTAATACCTAACAACCGATAATGAGAAAGCAATCAAAAATTGTTTTACAATATCTGGATGGTTAACGAGAAATAGGGACTAAGAAAAAATAAAAAACAAATTCCAAAATACATTTTTAATTTTACACATTCGGCAACACATTTTCTATATTCAAAGACTAGGTAATATTAATATATCTCACTATCAGTCTATAAAATTAACTATTTCTTACCAAACTATATAAATAAATTATCTAATAATAAATTATATATTTTACTACAAAAATTAATAAATAACTACAGCCTCTTATCTCTGAAAATTAAAAATTTTCTTTTGTACAATTTTTATTCACAAAAGAAAGGTAAATAAAGCTTTTACTTAACCAATTTCAGGTTGAAATTCAAATGTTTCCTTACTCTATTTTAGGCATAAGGGTGTAATTAAAATGTGTACAACTACTGGGTAAACTTAAAATAATTATTATTTTTGGACGTCTAAACGAAAAAGTCGATGGTTCAGTCCGTCCGCCCGCCCGTCTACTGGGGTGTAGCTTTAGCCGATAAACGGTAAAATCTAGAGCTAAGCGCCAAGCGGACAACTGCATTAGATTCAACATGGTCTTTAACGTCTCCGATAAAAAAATTTACCTTTGACCTTTATGTGATTACAAAGTTTGAATAAATAAAACAACGTTTCAAGATTTCCACAAAAATAATAACAAAAGTTATTAATTTAATAGTGACTAGTTTCGTTACATAGTAACTTCATCAGACTAATATTATTTACAAGAAAATCAAGAAATTTATACTAAAACAACTAAGAATAAAATTACCTCTCTAAAATTATGAGGGCTTAACCAAAAGCTATTAACAAACGTTCAAGCAATTAAAAACTAAAGAGAATTTAAAATAATTTAAAAAATACTTTAAAAAGGAATATTTGTCAAAAGGATTAAGGTATTAAAAGAGATTTAAAAGTGGCGAATTGTTAAGATCAAGTTGGTCATTTAATAATAAGTCCGTATGTTTGAGTTTATTGATTTCTAATGTTTCTAAGTAATTTAACCGAATGCCTTTACTTTGCGTATGTAAAATTTCAAAATTATCATTAAAAATATGATTTTCATTAATTAAATGATTGGAATAATTTGAATCTAATTTATTATGTTGGAAAGATCTTTTATGTTCATTAACCCTTTTGACAAATGTTCTCCCTGTTTGACCTATATACCTTTTTGGACAAGAACCACAAGTTAGTGAATAAACACCCGATTGAAAATTTTTATTTATTTTATCTTTATTATTTTTAATTGCCATGCCTAAAGTATTGATCGTTTTATATGCAACATTCATGTCTAAATTTCTTAAGAAAGAGGATAAATTTTGATTTGGCAAACCTAAATACGTAAAAGATTTAAAATTAGATTTATTCGGTTTAAGTGATGGATAAATTAAATGAATAGCTTGTTTTTGTAACTTCTTATTTAAAATATTATCAATAATAGAGGGGTTGTAACCGTTATTCACCGAGATCTGTTTAATTAAATTTAATTCTTTATTGAAATCCTCGTCACACATAGGTATATTAATTAATCTATGTACCATACTATTATAAGCAGCTAATTTATGTTGATAAGGGTGATTAGAAGAGTTATGTATCGTAATGTCCGTGTGCGAGGGTTTGTGAAAAATGGAAAATTCGTGTCTGTTATTAAATTTTTTAATGGTTAAATCCAAAAAATTAATGCAATTATCTATTTCTGACTCCATGGTAAAATTAATATTAGGATGAAGAGTATTAATAAATTGAAGAAAAGTATTAATTTGTCTATTTGTTCCATCAAAACACACCAAAATATCATCAACATACCTATACCAGTAAATACATTTTTTGAATAATCGGTTCTTAGAGATAGTATGTTCTAAGGAATCCATAAATAATTCTGCCAAAAGCGGACTCCGAGGATTACCCATTATTAACCCTTTATTACACGAATAAATTTTGTTTTGGAATTGAAAGTAATTTTGATTTAAGCAAATAGTAAGAAGGTTAATTATATCATTAATTATTACTGGGTTTGTGTTTGAATCAATAAGTTTTTTCTCTACCAAAGATATAGTCTCAGTGGGAGGGATACTGGGAAATAAATTTTGTACATCAAATGAAACTAATTTTGCATTGCTTGGTATGGTAATGTTTTTGATTTTGTTAATTAATTCATAAGAGTTTTTGACACTAAAAGAAGGATTAAAAGACGTATAATTAGAGATAAGATCAATTAATTTAGAAGAAAGTTTGTAAGTTGGAGCGGTTACAAAAGAAACTACTGGTCTAATTGGAAAATTATTTTTGTGAAGCTTAATGTAACGAAACTAGTCACTATTAAATTAATAACTTTTGTTATTATTTTTGTGGAAATCTTAAAACGTTGTTTTATTTATTCAAATTTAATAATGGATTTTCATCAAGTAAAAGCCGACACAGTTAAACAGTGATTACAAAGTATTAAAAAGTCTGCACCATATGAGAAAAATTTTTATTATTCATTTGACGGAAAATTTTATTCTTGATAAAAGTTGGTGCATTGAGCAAAACTGCTATTTCAAGTGTCAAACTTTCAGATTTCTAAACGGTATATAGGGGCGGGCAAAAAATATAAATTTTGACCAAGAGTCAAGTACCCTTATTTTTGACAATATCAAAAAAATTTATTTAGGAAAGTTGTTAAGAATTAAGAATTACACTGAGATTAAAAATCACAGCCTCCTACGCAAAAAATCCATTATTTTATGTTTTTAGCCTAGCTCAAAATATTATCGTTTCGAATGCACTTTAGGGGCCTTCCTTCAATTACTATCATATATTTTGGTTAAAAAAATTTAGTTTTTTTCTTTATTTTCACACCATTCTCGGTCTTTTTTAAAATTTCTATGATTTTTTGTTTTTTCTTGGTGCAAAGTTGAAATTTCACCCTGTAGACATGTACACAAAAACTACCATAATGATTTAATTAAATAAAATGGGTAAAAAAATGATACGCAAACGTTTTTAGTACCAAAATGTAGATAATTAACTCAACAAAATGAAGCTTTGAAAATTAAAATAAAAAAAAAAATACAAAATAATGGTTATTAATCTTAAAGGTGTAAAATCAAACCCAAAATAAACAAAATTAAGCTTTTTAAAATTGAAATAAAAACAAAGAATATAATAATTACAAAAATAAGGGTACTTAGAACATTTAGAAATTTGAAAGTTTGAAGCTCACAATAGCAGTTTTACGAAATGCACCAACTTTATCAAGAATAAAATTTTCTGTCAAATGAATATTAAAAATTTTTCCCATATGGTGCAGACTTTTTGAGTCACACTGTATAACAAAATTTAAATATTGTAGTACGAAAAAAATAAGATAAATTTAAAAGAAAAAATTATTTATAAAAATCACTTTTTTTAAATTATTCCTAAATCCTAACTTCTTAACTATTGTCCATTATTATGATACATATTAATATTATTTTCAATAAAATATTGCCTTCTTTGTACACTTTTCTAAAAATATGTTTACATTTATTCGCGGTGTTTATTTCTACATATATTTCTGTTACGAAATCTAATAAAATATTTATAAAATTAAAAATATCTGGATGATCTTGGTAAAATGAATCATTAAATATTGCATGAAATGATTCACATGCATTTGTCGTTCTATATACAGGGTGTTTCGCGAGTGACTGGCCAAACTTTACTAGATGGTAAAGGATCATGAAGTGGTTTCATATCGGCTATTATTGTGTCCCAAATATCTTTTGTTTAAGATATACGTTTCGTTTATTTTCAAAAATTTCAATTGTCAATATTTTGGCGAAAGTTGTTCTAATTTGAACCAAATTTGGTATGTATATTCTAATGTGGATAATCTAACAAATTCTGTAAAATTTATTTTAACGACGTCAAAAAAAATTTTTTTTTTACCAAGTATATGAATTTTGACAATTTTTTATATCGATTAATAAACTTCAATAATAACTTAAACAAATCAAACTCTAAGAGTTCTTGGCACATTTATAGTAATTCTAGTTTTAATTCCAGAATGTTACGACTAACCGTTTTTGAATAATATTTACCTACGTACCTGCTTAAAAAATATTAATAAAAGTTCACGATAGGTAAGGGACCGTTGAAACCACTCTTACCAGAACAGATTAATTTGTCATAATGGTCCACTTCCGTGGCCCGGTTAGGTTAGGTTAGGTTAGGTGGCCCGCTCGCTCACCCGACCTTACCTCTTTAGATTATTTTTTATGGAATCATTTAAAACAAAGAGTATACGCTAATCCCGAAATGCTCATAGCTTGTGTAAATAATTTAGTGTTACGATCAAGAAAATTGCATTTAAATTGGAGGTGGATATTTCGAAAACTTGTTATAATCTTATTACCTTATATTAGGTTTGTTTTTATGTATTAGTTTTAATTAATTTCTTTTATTTATTATTTAACATAATTTTAAGTACCTGTTTTTTCTCGGTCATTATTTTTGATGTATGTTGGCCAATAGTAGTAATAAAATTAAAAGTGAGTTTTATTTCGCAAAATTAAAAACTTTTATGAATATTTCTGGGGTTTTAAAGCAGGTACGTACGTAAATATTATTTAAAAACGGTTAATCGTAACATTTTGGAATTAAAACTAGAATTACTAAAAATGTGCCAAAAACTCTAAGAGTTTGATTTGTTTACGTTATTATTGTAGTTTATTAATAGATATCGAAAGTTGGCAAAATTCATATACACATATACACATATACTTTGTAAAAAAATTATAATTTTTGACGGCGTTAAAATAAATTTTTGTTGTTTACGATACAAAATTTGGTAAATTACCCACATTAGAACATAAGTACCAAATTTTGTTTAAATTAGAAGAACCATCGCCAAAATATTGACAATTGAACTACATGATCCTCTACCATCTGCTAAAGTTTGGCCAGTAACTCGAGAAACACTCTGTATATTATTTGAAATAGCAACCCATAAATTTAGTGGAAAACGTGAATTATCATTAATATATTTTTAAGTCAATCATACAATCGAACAATTTTTTCTGTATTCATTTGTTAGGTCCAACTCTTCTATTTTGCACCACCAACTGTCAGTAGATAGAACGTCCATTAACTTTAAAGATTCAGTAAGTAAAGGCGATGACGTTTAGAATAAAACTTTACAAGTTGATTTCTTGTACAACTGTAAAAATCTAAACGTCATTGTCATTAGTTACAGAACCGTTAAAGTTAATGAACGTTCTGTCTACTGACAGCAAGACTGACAACCGTAATTGGCATCCTACAATATTAATATTTGGCCATATAAATCTGGCTGCATTTTGATTGGCCAGTTCAAAATCCACAACAACGTTAATTGGATGAAAAGTTAATTGTAGGTTTATGCATCCTTTAATAACGATTTGGAATGTCAACTGCCAAAATCACCAAAGTGTAGACTTTTCAACTCATCAGGCCCTGTATGTATCCTTCCAAATCAAAATTGACCTGTTTATCTTCGTTTCCTTGGGAAAGTAACTCGCCAAAAGACAAAGGATATGCTATTTATTCAACAATACTCTTTCTCAGTTTGGCGTCTTAGACTTAATCCCTATTATTTTTTGTAGGGACATATGAAACAGTTAGTGTAAAGTGTGATTATTAATTCGCATTTAAATGATATTTATCCATGTTGATGATGTTCGGTTTTTTAATTTAGTAATAAAACCATTTGATGAGATAAGACTGTGGCTTATAAGACAATCTTGTTTTTCTTTTTCATTTAATTTTAGAATAAAAAATCAAAATTATGAAATTCTTATACAGTGCGAATGTACAGTGTTTCCCCAACGTAGGGTGTTACCCCCCCTGGTAATTTCTGTATGGTAAAATATTCGAAAAAATGCTGGGACAGTTCGATTTTTATTTCTAATGGAACACATTTTTGCAATAAGAAATTATTCGAATTTTAACCCCTTGCCCACGATAGCTACCCCATGAAAATTTTAAATGCACTAGTCGACTGATATCTCATTTTCAAGGGTGTTTAATTATAGTTTTAACTATTCAATAATTTAAAAAAAAATGTATAATTAAAGGACCCCTCACGTTTCTTATAGAATAAATACAAATTATATGTATAAAAAAACAAAAATAGCATTTTTAGTTGTCCCTTCATATATAGCTTGAGAAAGCAAGCGTCCCTGTAGATTTTTTTCGATCAATGTAATGCTCCTCAAAATAGTTAACTTTTTTCCCAGTTAATACGTTTTCGTATCTTTTATAGTTTAGAATATAGCTATGTTAAGACATGATAAAAAAATCTGATGTGGCCAGCACATGACCTCTCGGCATAAAAAATTATGGAAAAAATTTACATTTTTGTAAATCCGGCAACAATGGCAAACGTTTTGAAAATTTTAATGATACGAAAATAAACAATAGTGTATACAAAATATGTGTGTAAAACCTAATTGCCATTTTGTTTAGTAATGGCGTCATCACTCATAGCAACTGTCACTTCCGGTTGTCCGATTGACACCAAAATCTAATCAGCTCTAATCTAGGGTATAAGAATCGTGTATGCAAAATTTCAAGTTTTTTAATTCAGTAGTTTTTGAGTTATCGTTACTACAACATCCATCCAAACACACACACACTAACACACACACACAGACATCATCGCGAAAATATCAAAATCGTATTCTAGGGACCCCAAAACGTGTTTATCTATTGAAAACTCACTACCCAATTTTTAGCATGATTCCTATACCTCTCTTATCTGAAGGGCGAGAGGTAAAAACGGGCTATATAGCCCATGGATATGTGAAACACCCTGTAGATATATAAAAAAATAATGCTTTTTAGGCACAATACCTTTTATATTAAGTTTTAATAGATTTACTGTTTTTAGCTAGAAAAATCTGTTACAACTGTACTGCTAAACCGTCGTACTTGAGGATATTTTGGAAAAAATCAGATATGGAAGCCCAATAATGGGGTCCGTGGCTAACTTTTTAAACTTTACATAGTGCAATTTTTCTTTTACTAATGGCATGTAAAGCATATAGTATTTTAAAAGAAATCTGGTCGTTTTTTTAAGTCATTAGAAATTAAAGGTAATAAAGTCAGGTACCACAAAAATTTAATTGTACAAAAGTACTAGCAGGCAACTAGTTTCGGTCACTGACCATCATAAGGCCTAAAGATACAAACGTTCACAATTAGTCATGAAATGTTATACAAAAAATATAAACCAAACTTACCAATATTAATTACTAACGAGGGAACAAATTGTGAAAGACCCATTTAAGGTTAGAAGGTAAACTAATAAACATTAATTTAAACGGCACTTGAAAAAAACGAAAAATTTAAAAATTGAAGAAAAATAATAAAAATAATTACAACTAAATGGCAGGTTGCTCCCTAGGAGGGCAGCAGTGATTATCCTGACATAGGGGGATCAAAATTCTGGCAAACAAACAGGAAGCATAAAAATTACCATCCTACGTGGGGGCTCAGAAGAAAGGACCACTCAGTGGTCATCACAGTAAAACTGTGTAGCAAAATTATTATAAAAAAAAACTATTGAAAACAGAAAGTGTATACGTGCTAGACGACACTTTCACCGGCGAAAGGAGAAAGTGACATGACATATGACAAATGACAGTATAAGAAAACAACGTTTAGGGTAATCACAAATAGAAAATAAACGTAGTACTAATAATGGCAAAAATGATTCCGAAACATAGTAAACATACAAAAAATTATTGAGAATTTTATAAAATTAAAATTTTGAAAAATTGAAGAAGTTAAATTACAATTATGCGTTTGATTGAGATTAGGTACAGGCAAGGTAAGGAAAAAGAAGAATAAAAATAAAATTCAATGTAAAGGAAAAGAAGAAGAGGTTGACAGGTCACAAGTGATTAATGTGAAGAAAAAGAAAGGTTAAACACCCTGTAGATAAATGTAAAAATCAAATGAAAAAGAACCGGGATTGTCATTACAAAGAAACAGGGGGAGCATTAGTAAAACTAGTAGCAGAAAAATGGGAAGGCAGGGTAACTACGGAAATGAGAAATATTGAAAGGAAAAAAAAGGAGAAATAATTAAATGGAATCTCTGAAACGGTCTGATAAGAAAATATGGTTCTCTTTAGGACGTAATTGTTCATTAAGGTAGTTGAAGGATTATGGAGACAGGAGTTGATTTCATACATCTCAAGGAGGTTTCATCTATTACCTTAGTTTATCAAAATAGATGTTTAGTAGTTTTCAATATTATAGTGTTACGATATTATCAAAGCTCCAGTACCTAAATGTAAATCCACCCCGTATAAATATTTGGTACTTAATATTGTAATTTAATTTCATAACTTTATTCAAAATTTAAAAACAAATGGAAACTTTTTATTTATTAAACAAAGTAATCTGGGTCGAAGGTAAATAATTGAATATGTGTAAAATCATCAAAATTTGAAGTGGATCACTGCTAGCTAAAAGATAGATTTTATTGAGGGAGTCGATTTTACGATACGATCGAAGTAAGACCTTAAATTAAATTTGAGAAGGTAAAAAGAAATTAAAATTAAATCCAGGAGCGGAGCTTCTTGCTCCGACTCCTGGGAACTTAAACGTTTATCATGTGCCTACTCTCAAAAGGTCTGTCGCCAATGGTATGAAATTAATTAGAAGTAAGTAAATTATTAACATTATATTATTAGGATATTAATAAATAAATAAGTGTTTTGTTTTAAGCAGTATCACTCTTATTTCTAACAAAACTTAGCAAATAAACCACTACACCCCTCAATAAACATAACAATAGTAATTTTAAAAATAAAGTATCTCCACTGACAGTTTGGTAAATCCAGTATATGCAATTAATATATTTTTTAAAGCACCTTTCTTAAGACTTAATTCTCCCATGAACAAAAAATACAAAAAATGGAAATTAAACCAAAATTACATAAATACGCATTTATCCAACTTTGGCCACAAATATCTCGAAAACAAGTCCTATGATTGAGTTGAGAGCCCACTGAGACATTTAATCAGAACATGAAGATTTAAAATATACAATATTTTAAAAAATTTGGCCGAAAGCCATTCTCCGTAAGGTCCTTTTCAATTTTTTTTATACTTTTAGTTTTAAACCTTTAAATAGATAATTAAATACCATTTCAAGTGCGGTATCAGTCCACCACTGTTGCCATTTAAAATTTTCAAGTGTGGGCAAGGATTTAAAATTCAGAAATTTGTTTTATTTGAAGTACAAATCGACCTGTCCTTGTAATCTCTAGAACATTTTACCTTACAAAAATTAGTAGAGGATTTGAACAGTATTTGTTTTTAAATGTAAAAAATTTTGCGGAAATTTTGACCCTGTTACCGTTGAGTTAGACAAAAAAATAATTCAAATACATATTGCTTAGACTTCGATGCTCTGCAATAATGTAAAGTCAAAAATGTCAATAGGAAAAAATCTAAAGACATCCATACATCATATGAGGAACTGTGTTCATTGATTTCTGGTTTGAATATTTGTACATATTTCATTTACACCCTGTAAAATAAACAAAATACTACTTTTAAATATCTCCAATATTAAAATTTTAAATATCAGATTTAGTAATTCAAAACAGTAAAACCAAAAATTATTACTTTCAATTTGGTTAATTATAAATTAACAATTACATCTTGAAGTTCATTAAAAATCAATTAAAAATTATTTGTGTGGAAAAAGTTTTGTGAAATAAAAAACTAAATATGCTGTAAAAATAAAAATTAACTTTATATTTATCTACCCCACCAGCTTCCAGCATTTTCATGTCCCCATGGGCCGTCATCATAATGATGATCATGTTGGGCATGTTCATAGTAAATCGCTTTGCTAGGCTCATGTTGTTTCTTCAGATCCAAGATGAATTTTATTTTGTGTATCGCCAAAATAGATAAAAGAACGAAAAAAATCTGGGTTTGAACTCCTGCCATGTACAATTTCATCATCATGTCAAATTTGGATTTGACGATCTTTCCAAGTATCAATAATTTTACTAGCAACATCATCCTGTTCTTTTTCGCAGGAACACCTACTGTTTTTATTGTTTCACCTACAATCATTTTATAATTAGTACGTTAATGTTTTAGGGTATTAATTATTTCCTGACTTAGTCCTTTCCTGTGATTTTTATCGACATTTAATTTGGTTTTAATTCATAAAGTAAGATTATAGGTTCTTTGTGTAAAAAGTCAATTTAAGCAATATTTCAGAATATTTTCTTGTCGTTATTGGCATTAATTTCCTGACATTTTATTTAAATTTCGAGGATACGAGTTAGTTAGAATAGGAAGTACATCTACAGTGTGTCTCAAAAAGTTTGGGAAGCTTTTTGATTAAAATATGGCCTAATAAAAGTTGGTGGTTTAATTAAAATATGATGAATTTATGTTAAGAGTAAAGTACCTTTATTTTAAAAAATATAGAAAAATGTTATTTGTTTAGATACAATATTTACGCCCAAATATGAAATATTTATCCCAAAACAATATTTTTTCTAATTTTTTTCTTGTAGAAAAGTTCAAAGTGAATTGTTATATACGAAATCAGCTCCACATATTTATAAATATTATTTTTCTATATATTTTTTAAATAAAGGTACTTTACTTTTGAACCAAATTCAAATTATGCGACTTTTCTCGTACAACATACTTCTTGTTACATGTTTTAAATGAAACACAACTTTTATCAGGAATATTTATTTTAATAATAATAAAAAAAGATCCATATGGTGCAAACTTTTTGAGACACACTGTAAATATTAAATATTAATATTTGCAAATTGCACCTTTTTCACTTTTTCTTTCTCTTCAAAAATTAGACAAGTTGTTCAAATAATATAAATATGTTCGTTCTCTAGATATCTTCATTTATGTTATATACAGTGTGGAAAAATTATTTTTGTTACTGTACATATTTATAGAAAATCCCGAAACACGTCAAATTTAAATAACAAATTCACATTCTTAAACCTGAAAATGTGATCCCTACTTTCAACCCCCTTCGAGTGACAGTTACAACCCCCAATTTTTTAAATGGGAAATATGTGCTTGTGATATATCGTTTGAAAGGTCTCCTCAATCTCTATCCAAAAATGTTATTGTTTTTCAGTTAATTGCAAAAATTAACATAAAAAACTTAAAATCATATGATCACCGAAATTCGATAGAGTACGCTTAAAACTTATTTCCCGGTTAAGTCGTAATAATAAGAAAGTAGGTAAAAACCATATCAGTGGTCTTTTTTTATGATAACAATTAAAGAAATCCTATAGAAATCCTATAGAAATCACATAGAAATCCTATAAATCCTATACCATAGCAATGTTAGTTTGTTTAAAACAATTCGGCAAATTGGTTTGTAATTTATAACTGCCTGACAGTAGTTGTTAGTGTTATAATTGTCGTTTTGAATTTCGTTAACTGCAATTCAGAAAAATAGTTAGATTAACAGAAATGCATAAAATAACAGTTTTACAAATGATTGGTTACGGATATAACACTCGAGCACAAATGGAAGTTTCTCGCATATTTCATGAAAAATTTCCGGATTTGCCGCCTACATCCCAAGGTACAATTAGTAAAATAGAGAAACAGTTCCGAGAGTTTGGACATTTAAGGCAGATAAAGAAAGCAGATGCCAATGCACTGAGTGATGATACTAAATTAGATGTTTGAATTCGAGGAAAACGCAAAAAGTTCATCGGGTAGATAAGTTTCCTCAACATTTAATGTTAGCCATACATCGATACTAAACATATTAAAAGAAAATAAAATGATACCAACTCAGGAGCCTATGGAAGACGATTTTGATAGGAGAACTTATTTTTGTGAACAAATGATGGAAATGTTAAATAACAATATTATCCAATCAGAAAACGTTATTTTTTGTGATGAGTCCGCTTTTTTCCTTAACGGTCATGCTAATCGTCAAAATTGCCACTACTGGTCATCCTCGCTGGATGAGAGAAGAACAATACACTCAAACGGTTAATGTTTGGGCAGGGATTGTTGGAAACCATTTCATTGGTCCCATTTTCGTTGAGGGGAATTTTAATGGTGATAAATATTTAGCACTGCTTCAAAATGATGTCATGCAAACTTTGGCAAATTTATATCCTGATCCAGGAATCCTTCATGTTCCAGCGAATACGATACGGTTACACCAAGGCGGAGCACCGCCACATTACCAAATTAATGTCTGCCAGTACCTCGACTTAACTTTTCCAAATCGCTGGATCTGGAGCCGAGTATCGATGGAATCACCTGATCTTACACCATTAGACTTCTTTTTATGGGGATATGTGAATAGTGACGTGCACAAAACTAAACCACATGATTTAGATGAATTAAGAGGACAAATAACGTTTGCGATTTGGTCAGTCACACCTAATATGTTAAATAAAGTTACAAGACATTTTTATTTAAGATTAGGATATTTCCAACACGTTCTCGGACAGCATTTTGAACATCTAATTCATTGACATTTATATTTTTTTACATTATGAACAATTAAGTATTACATGTTGAGTGTATTGTCACGAATTTCTGTAATCACATGATGTTATTTTTTTATACTAATTTTTGCAATAAACTGGAAAACAATAACATTTTTAAATAGAAATTGAAGAGACCTTTCGAACGATAAATCACAAACGCATACTTAGCACAAATTAGGGGTTGTAACTGTCACTCGAAGGGGGTTGAATTTAGGGATCACATTTTCAGGTTTAAGAATGTAAATTTGTAATTTAAATTTGACGTGTTTCGGGATTTTCTATAAATATGTACCGTAACTAAAATAATTATTTTATTCCATTTGACTTTTCCTCGCTGTAGATTGATTTCTATAGAAAGATATTTTCTATGTTATGTTACAGAGGACAAGCGGCAAAGCCGGTTCTAGTTCTACTAGAAGTTATCCTGATCCTTGTCTGATCCGGATATGCACGCTCGATACATTTATTTCCATAAAACCGGTTGCTGCAGAAATCAATACTCGATAATGGGTTAAAATTATATTTTTTGTATGCATTTATATTAAAATCACCGAGGACAATATCGAATTAAACATCAAAATTAATGCCAACATTATGTTGATTAAGAAACATCTATTGGAAAGGACAAAGTTCGTTAGAGGTGCTGAAATATATAGCTAAAGTGAATTTTAACCAATTCTAAAACGTGTTCTTGAAATAGTGCTAATATTACTAAAAGCAGTACTACTACTGTGCAGATAATACTTTAGGTGCATAAACAAAAAATGTTTAAAATCCTTTATACGTCTATTTTTGTGATTTAATAAAATAAAAAACGTCTTTGTATAAAATTAGTTTTCAAACAAAAAACTAGTAAAATATCAATATTTTCTAAATTTTAAAATCTTTTAAGTAAAAATAGTTTGAATTATTTTTAATATTAGAAATTCAATACCTTGTATCACGAAAATTTGACGTTTTTGAAAATTTTTAGAACACTATTTGTTAAATCCTATAAAAAATAAAGTATACGTACAATATATCAATATTTTTATTATTTTTTTCAATAAAATTACAAATAATATAACAATCTTTATAAATCTCTCACAAATTTAAACAATACAAGAAAAACAAAATAACAACGTTTAATTTGCAAATAATCAGTCTTTATTTCTTCAATGGTGACTTGAAAGAATATTTTAAAAATAAGTGTAGTGTAGACAATTTACATGTAAAAATTTTATATTAGAAAAAAACTGGAATTAAAAAATGCAACAAAAATTAAAATAGTTCGTTAAGTTAGTACAAAGAAATCTGTTGTAATAGACCGAGAGCCCATTGTAAAAAACCCCGTAAGAGGTAGAGGGGAGCATATACAAGAATCTGGCATCGAGATGCATCTACATAAGTGGAATGGAAGTGGGGGAAAATGTCATTTGAATTTTTTTCGACTTTTCCATGGAAAGAAGCAATGGGGTTAAGGATGTCTTAAAGACCATATATATACAGTTGCTGCATCGTAGATAAAGCCCAACCGTAAGTGGCCAAACCCGTCAAGGATGAAGATGCAGCAAGTAATTAAAATGGGCTCTCTGAGCACCAAGGATCACAAAAATATCACTTGCTGCAACACCTGTGACGCACTTGAAAAAAAATTGAAAATTTACTCCACAACATGGCGCACATCCAACTGCGTATATTTTAAGATATCCTCGCCCACCAATTTGGTGCTTGCTGCTTTGCTTCATTCCATCAAAGGGCCGAGAAATGACATTTTCCTCCACTTCAGTACCACCTTGATATAGGCATCTTGATGCCATATTCTATTATATGCTCCCCTCTACTGTTCTATCCGGGTTGCCGCATCTTGTTTTTTTAGGGTTTTTTTTACAGTTGGCTCTCGGTCTATAACTTGGACACACATTTACGTAGGTTTTGACAAGTGAGGTTTTTAAAAAATCAAGCTGCAGAGAACACTGGTTTGCATTAACAGTGGCGGAGAGGACCCTTTAAATAATTTAAATATAATAAAATAAATGTACTTAATTTACATGGACTTTTTCTTGTCCATTATCGCGTGGACTACCACAAATAAAAAATGCACGATTACATTTCAAATATGTAAGTAAAGAGAAGTAAATAAAAAAAATGAAGGACAAACATTTTTCATTGTTTTTATTTTTAATCAATTTACAACTATTTTCGATGGATAATATTTGATTAATTAATTGATTAATATTTGATTTCTTGATTGATTTTTTAATAGATTAATAATCGATTTTGGTATAAATTCATTTGAAAGTGAATTTGCGTATCAACAATAACAATTGTTGGTGTCTATGTTATGTCTCTAGACTCTAAACATTAAAAAAAATCAAGGCGGTCTGTTATGATAACTCAATTGCAGAGAAGATTAAATGGACTGTATTTTTTAGTAAATTATGGTGGACATGTGCTTTTTTGTTAAGAAAAAAAATAATCTATTAATCAGCCAACGAACCCCACTAACCTTTTGTCTTGATCAGGATGCTTCTGAGGGCCCTCTTCCTTGAATCACACTCGAAAATCTCGGTTTTTTAACTTGTAACACCGCAACGAATCTTTTAAACACAGAACGAACCGTTGACGAAAAATGCTGTCGTGTTAATACCAAAACGATACTACTTTCTTGGTCTTCACCCAAAAAACCCGTACAAAAAGTGGAATTCGTACGGCTTAAAGATATTGTAAAAAATGAAAACACAATAAGCACATATCGAATTATACTGGGTGAAACCCACTTTAAAAGTTAAATTAAATATCAAATATTAAAATGACAAAAATTAAAAATAATTGTGTCAATACGCAACACGGTCACTTATTTCAACGAAATTACTCAATTTTAATTTCACCTTTGATTAATTGCACACCCTGTAATATTAATTTGACAAAAAATACTAGTAATGAAAGTTTACAAATCCTTTATAGAATTAAATTCAATGGAATGGAATTCAAAAAAATATTTTTGTCAAGCGCTTTCGACCGGTTAATCAGCCATCTTCAGGACAACTACAATGAGGGAGAAGTAAAGTTAACAAACAATAATTAAAAATTTGTAACAAATACTTACAAGTCAAAAAATTTTTGAAGAGTAAAAAGAGAAAACTAATTAAAGAACAGTGCTTAAAAACCGCAATATTTCGAACAATAGCACTTAGCTTATTCCCTATGTCGGGCCACGGCCTCAAGGTTATCCTCTTGGAGGAGAACATTGAGTGATGAAAACAATTAATAGGAAAAATTATGTGGTAAAATGTATCACGTTTGATTGTACCATGCAGCGTGGATAAAGTGAGGTTAGAATAAGCTTAGGTGTAAAATTGAAAGAAGAATTGTGTATTGCAAGATATGGAAGAGGAGAGGAAAAGAGAGAAGAAAATGACAATTGGATGTAAGAAAAGGTAGTATTAGTTTATAGGAAAAGAAGAAAAATTAGGAATGGCAAGTGGAAGGCAAAATAATTAATAGTACTTAAAATTAAAGTTCCAAAATATCACAAGCTCCCGAGACTCTTAAATAAAGGTTTAAATTTATTATTTAAATTAATTTGGGTGTTTACACAAATAGAGGACGGATTGTCTAACTCTCGAGAGATCTCAAGATCTTCAAGGAGATCAAGTTTGAAGTTGCAATCAAAAATGTTATGCAAAATTTTTACATTATCTGACGGTGTGAAGTTATGATTATTGAATTTTAAATGGTGTCCAAAAGTGTCAGGATATCTGATATGTTCCTTGATAGGAGTGTCGAGTTTTCTAATAGTTTTTCCAACGTAAGTGGAATTGCAGTCAGCACAAGATAATTGGTAAATACCACTTTTTTCTGGGGTAGGTAGCTTTCTTTATAGAATTGAAAAACAAATAGTTGAGAATGATCAAACTGACATTGCCAAGATGAACTTTTAGTATATCTTCTGTTTACTTTTCTATGCTGAATTCAAATCTGAAATCAGAATTTTAAAATTCCATTCCAGACTATATAATAAATTTCAAAAATATACAGAGTAATGCCAAAAATACGTTAATTTTGATTAAAAAATAACACTTTTTTGCAGACTATGTAGTATTCTTATATAAAAAATAGTGAGGCTGCAAAATTTAGTTAGCAGTTAGAATAGCTAATGGTCTAAGAGCTGGGCTACATAAAAATACAAGGTATAAGGTACATGCAATATTTATAGCTAGAGAGGTTTCATTAGATCTCCCGAACATCGAGTGGCCAATCTTCCAACCTGCTCAGGAAGATTAAAGCAGGAGCAGGCGATCAGAAATGATACATTTAATTAAAAAAAAATTAACCTCACTAATAAAAATTATATAAATATTAACTATTTGTTATTACAAAAGGCGGAAATGGCCAGCAGACTGCAACAAAGTATCCTTAATATATGTGACGACGAAAAAGGATAAACATCATGATTAAAAATTATTGGAAATAATTGCTGAGTTGTTAACTAAACTGTATGCTGAATGCCAGACAAAAAGACAGAAGACAACAAATAATATTTATGAAAGCAAAAGAAATACTGCCTCGATTAAATATTTTTTTTTCAATGACTAATCAAGCTTTTTAATTTTTAAACTAAGTATATTGTTAATAACAAAGTGCAAAATAACATTTTTTTAATTTTTCCAAAGGGAATCTCTTCTGAAATCTTTCAAAAATAGGTCCAAAAAAGAAAACACATCTCAGATTTCTTATTTAACAATTATCGCACTTACAATCTTCATGTTCAAGTAGGAAAAAATTGTTAATTAACTAATGCATAATTAATAAAAAAATCGCGATAAAACTTTTTTGACCGCGGATCATTGTTCATAAATCTATCCAGTAGATGCCTGAATTTTTTCAATTCTTAATTTTCATATTTAATAAGTTTAAACAATATGTATTTATTAAAGATCCAAAGTAGGCGGTTATTACGCAAGCCAGAGTCCCCGTTTTCGGCCGTATTTTCAACCCTCTGGAAAAATTATAAATATTGATTCTACAGTTCCGGGAGGTACACTTTTTTTTTGGGAAATTGCCTCCTCTTTTTGAATCTTTTTTTAAATTTGAAAAATGTCAAATAGTTTTTGAGATATTCGCAAAAAACCATACCCCATTTTTTATGGTTTTAAAACTTTTGCAATTTTTGTAAGCAGCTCTTCAACTTTTACAAAATTCATCTACACGCTATTCCGAATCGAATGACACCTCGTTCATATTTTTCGGAGGCGGAGAAAAAATTTTAACCCAAAAAGAACTTGCTGACTATACTCTAATTCATATTTGAAAAACCTATAAAATTAAAAGGTATAAAATATATCTAGTAACATTTGCAGTTTTCCAATACCGGATCCTTTTTGACTTCGGTTCCCGGAAATTTGCTCCGGATACCTTTCAGCGACCCTGATTGTACCATTAACGAAAGAACATTTAACCTGAACTGAAAACAGAAAAATAATAAATTTATGGATTTTAATAAATAATAAATAATGTAAATAAAATGAGTAACGCCACTTTTAAATTATTAAACCAGTCTTATCTTTAAGGAAAGTAGTTAATCCAATAAAAAAACCTCTTGTCAAAGGTATAAGAGGTAACGCTAATAAAAAACTATAAGCATTAATTAGTCTACTGATTTTATTTCTTGTTTATTAATTGTTCTGAAAAATCACCACTAAAGGTACTAAATTTAAATTTATTTTTTCAACCCGTACAATAAAGAGTCTCGTAAATACCCAACTCCTCCTCTGCTCTCTTCATCATCCCTTCTCCACTCATCGTGAGTCCAATCATCTTCTAAATCATAGTGATGTCCGTCATGTTTATAATAAATATGTTTATCGTCATGTTTTGAATGTTTAGCATGTATCCAAAGCTTTACAGTGTTCAATAACAAATATCCAAACGCCAACACCATGTACTTGAATTTGATGAAAGCGTGCAAAAGTTTTACAAGCACGCACACTTTTAAGACAACTATTACTCCTATAATGATCAGTTTTACCAATTTTACCATTTTACTGATTAAATTTCCTGTTTTTGCTTGACGTAATTGAGTGGTAACTGAAAGGGTTTATAAAAATAGTCAGTGTCTTACTAAATAGGTTACCTAAATATTTTATAATAATATTTTAAAGGGGATAATCTGCTTAAGAAAAACATTGACATATCTAAAGTACTTCCAGTAATAGTCTAAATTTACTTTAACTTTATTAATTTTTTTAAATGTTTAATATCTTCGACAAGAATTTAATTTAGCTTTGATGAAAACCAATTTTCAACCATTTTATTCATAGCTTTTGAATGAGAAACAATCGGAAAATGTTAAAAAAAATTAAGTCGAAGAAGTATTTCTGCATTTTTTAATTGGAATTTTTGATAAAAAGTATTAAAGTTTAGCTGTTTTAATATAACTGGCAATAATTAACCCTTTACGAACACACTCAGAGTATTTTATTTACTTTTAAAATTTTAATTTTGCAAATATGAATACAATCCCAAGTAAAACAGCCACTAATTTTGGTATTTTATAAAAGTGCTTTTACTTATTTATTGTATGCTATAACTAATAGAGCGTCAAAAATTTTAAAAATATAGGAAAACAGAATTAAATCTAACATAGGAATAACAATTTTCAAATGTTTAATTCACTATCCAAATTAATCTATTGTAATTGCAGCTTACGCCAGACATATTGATGAGCAGTAGGGTAGACCGGGGACAGTTGAAACGGGACAATAGAAACAGCCGCCATATTGAAATAATTTCTTATTTAAATTTCGCGCCATTCTACCAAAGTATGCCTTTAGGTAAGCCACGTGCAACAATCAGTTTTTTACAGTTTGCGTTCGAGTTTAGATGTGCTTGTTTTGTTTAGTATGTTGCACCGTAGTAAATATTTACATCCTAGATTTTAATATTTTTATCAGTTAGGTATATCTGCTTTACCTGGAACCCATTAAATCTTTGTTTTTTTTTTTAAATAAGGAACATGACTATGCGTTTACTAAAACATTTTATGCGGGACAATTGAAACAAATAACTAACCACAAGGGTATAGAAAATGCGGCGACTAAGAAACCCCCCCCCCCCGCTCCGTTTCTTTCGCATAGACATATTCTGCACACATGTTGAAACGTCGTCGACTAGAAAAAGTACCATGCTTATATTTTTGTATTTTTTACCCTTACCTATACTCGTCTGCTTAACTAAATTCCTTATGTGATTTAATATCTCTTTCCCTCTTTCTCTCTCTCTTTCCCTATTTTTCATTATTTTTTCTCTATTTTTATTATTTTTTTCCATATTTTTCATTATTTTTTTTCCACATTTTTGATTATTTTTTTCCATAATTTTCAGTATTTTTTTTAATATTTTTCATTATTTTTTTCCATATTTCTCATTATTTGTATTCCATATTTTATTTTCATTTATTGCCTTATTTTTTTTCCAAATTTTTCATTATTTTTATCCATATGTTTCATTATTTTTAGCCATATTTTTCATTATTTTCTTCCCTATTTTCTTTATTTTTTCCATATTTTTCATTATGATTATCCATATTCATTGTTTATCCATATTTTTCATTTTTTTCTCCATATTCTTCATTATTTTTTCCATATTTTTTATTATTTTGTTTCCATATTTTTCATTATTTTTTTTCTTAATTTTCAGTATTTTTTTTAAATATTTTTCTTTATTTTTTTCCATATTTCTCATTATGTGTTTTCCATATTTTATTTTCATTTATTGCCCTATTTTTTTCCAAATTTTTCATTATTTGTATCCATATTTTTCATTATTTTTTTCCATATTTTTCATTATTTTTTCCATATTTTTTTCATTATGTGTATCCATATTTTTTATTATTTTTTTCCATATTTTTCACAATTCTTTCCGCATTTTTCATTATTCTTTTCATATTCTTCATTATTTTTTCCATATTTTTCATTATTTTTTCCACATTTCCCTTTTTTTTTCCATATCTTTCATTATTTTTTTTATATTTTTTAGTTTTTTTGTTATTTTTTTCCATGTTTTTCATTATTTTTTCCATATTTTCCAATATTTTTTTTTTATTTTTTATTTTTTTTCTATTTTCTAATATTTTTTCCCTATTTTTCAATGTTTTTTTCATTTCCTAAAATCGGTTCAAGTACAGCAAAAAAGTACTTTTGACATTTGTCGATATTCCCCTTCGTTTCCGAGATTTTCGGCATTTTATTTTCAAAAAATTTTTTTTTATTTTTTTTCTCAACTTTTTCAACAAATTTCGAAAAAATACTTCAAATAATACTTGTTGAGCTATTTAAGTCCTACATTTTCGTATTTTTGTTTTTTGAATATCTTTTACGGTTTCAGAGATATCGTTATTTTAAAATGATGACATTTTCGGAAAAACGATCCGGGAAAACCCAGAAGAAATTTTCCGATTATTCCGATTTTCAATGGGCTTCGTAACAGTACTTCAAGGTAACTTTTTCCCAAATTTGAAGCGATTTGCTCAAAAATTACGACCTGCAGCGTGATTCCTGTGAAACTAGAAAAAAGTGGGAAAAACCCGGAAAACCCCGTTTATTCATTTTTTGATTTCACTCATTTTCTACTAAAATATAGTACTCGTGGGTCTTAAAAAATGGTGAAAATTTCAAGTCGATACTTTAAAGCTTTCAAAAGTTATGGCATTTTTAAGATTTGCGGACGACAACCAGACATACAGACAAACAGACAGACATACAGACCACAGAAAAAAATTAAGTTTTTCAGAATTTGATCATTTCTCCCGAAGATACTATAGCCCGTTATGGCTTAGTTATGAAGATAGCGATTTCATATGGGTCGTAGTAAGCAACTCCCTATGGGGTCGTCGCTAATAAAGGACGTTGGGGACAGTTGAAACGTGTTTCAAATTAACACTATTAAGACACTATAACATTATGTACGCTCAAATATTGGCAAAAAAAATGCAATGGGGGACAATTGAAACATGTTTCTTAAGACACTAACATTATGTACGCTCAAATATTGGCAAAAAAATGCAATGGGGGACAATTGAAACATGTTTCAATTGTCCCCCATGCAATGCCAATATTTGAGCGTACATAATGTTATAGTGTCTTAAGAGTGTTAATTTTGTTTTAGGATGCCTCGAGAAGAGTTAGAAAAACTGAAAAAGGTTTAAAACATGTTTTTATATATGAAGAGGTTTATAAAGAAGTTATTAAAAAAAAAACACGTCCATAAGGTTTGCTGCAACTTTGAGCTAGACTATGTTTCATTGAGTAGGTTTAATAAAAATCAAAAGATCGCAATTGAGCAAGGGTCCAATATTCCTATCACGATGGGCTATCGTTGTGTAAAACGAGTATTTGATGTAAATCAGGAAGAAGACATTGCTAAATACATCATTAAAGCATCTCATATATTTTACGGGTTATCACCTAAAGAGATTCGGAAGTTAGCATTTCAAATGGCTGTAAAGTATGAACTAGATATGTCTCATACATGGAGATAGAATGAGATGGCTGGAGAAGATTGCTTCTCTGGATTTATGAAGCGTCGCCCACAACTTTCAATCCGCTACACCCAGGCTACCATGCAGTCTTTCCAGGGCGACTAGTTTTAATATTACAAATGTAAAACTATTTATAGTAACCTAGCTGACGTAATGGATAGATACAAATTTGAACCGAAATATATGTATAATATAGATGAGACGGAGGTCACAACGGTGAGAAGCCTAGAAAGGTTGTAGCTGAAAAAGGGACCAAACAAGTAGGCGCACTTACATCGGGGGAAAGAGGGACGCTCGTAACAATCGCATTAGCTATGAATGCAATCTGTAACGGCGTTCCTCCAATTTTTATATTTCCGCGTATAAGATACGGTCCAATTGGGATATATTGGAGCGGGAAGCGCAGAGGGTTGGATGCAAGAAGATGAGTTTTTATTATATCTTAAACATTTCCAAAAATATACTCAAGCTTCAGTTGAAAATAAAGTGCTACTTTTACTTGACCATCATCAGTCACGCATAAGTACACAATGCTTGGAGTTCTGTAAAACAAACGGGATTGTCGTCTTGTCGTTTCCCCCACATTGTTCGCACAAAGTTCAACCGCTAGATCGATCAGTCTACGGTCCATTCAAAAAGGCAATAAATTCATTTAGTGATTCTTGGATGAGAAACAACCCAGGCAAAAAATGTCAATTTATGATATTTCAAGCATTGTTAAACAGGTTCTGCCATTGTAGCTGGATTTATTTGCACGGGTATATGTCCCTTTAATATAAATGTGTTTACAGACATAGACTATGCTCCTTCATTTGTGACTGATAGACAAGCCCTTGATTTTACAACCCCAACTCCTTCTGAAGTTTTACCAGAAAGAATCACCAGTGAAGCTCTTCCATCTGTCAGTTCTGATAATGTAATGACACTACCAACCACTAATAGTCCAATATCAGCAAGCACATCAGAGAGTGCAAACTTATGCTTTAATCCAGGCCCTAGCACCTCAGAAGACGTATTTTCTCCAGAACTCGTGAGACCTTTGCTCAAAGTAGCTGCTAGGAAAACCAATTGCAGACGTAAAAATTTTTCGACCGCCGGTCAAAAAAATAAACAACTACAAGTTTATCAACTGCAGACTGAAAGCGATGAAGATGATTATTTTTGTCTAGTTTGCTTCCAGTCATATAGTGATAGCCGTCGTGTACCTATTCTTGAAATCAAGAGAAAAGTTACTCCCAAAGTAGCTCCCTACTTTTTCTACTCCCAGCTTTTTCTCTCGGTACAAAAATACCTTATTCTTGAAAAAAATGAGTGAGTGAAAATACACACATAGTTGTCAAGTGCTGAAATTCAATTTTATCCAATCGCAGCAGTTAAATTTCTGACAGCCATGTGACATAAGACATAACCAAAGAATACCTATCGTATTCTTTGACATAACTGTAATGTGTTAGATATGGACCGGTGTCGTATTAAAAAAAAAACATTAACAAAACAGAAAATGAAATGCTGGTCGATTATATTTCGCAACGACCACAGATGTATTCGGGCAAATTTATCCCCACATTCACCGGGCTCAGCGCCAAGCCCTGCCTTTGGTCTGAACTGGCCACAATTTTAAATTGTATGCCTGAGGGAGCCAATAAAACCTGGGAAGCTTGGAGGAAAGTATTATGAACACTTCCTATTTTAACCTCCGCCAGAGCTTCCCCCACATCGTCATTCATGAGATTATTTCATATCAATAATTCATTAATATTGTCCTTTATATTAGTAAACTTCGCAGCAAAAATAAAGACACGAAATACAAACAAAATAAATCGGACAGACAGATTTAATAGTTAGGTTAATGTTTCAAATAAATTTCTACTCCCTACAAATTTCACTTTCTAATGACCAATAGAAATTATATACTCCCTGGGAGAATAAAAGTCCCACATATTTCCATCGAAATATTTCAAGAATAGGGTTATTTTACATTTCAGGGAGCCACGCCTATTTCTATTTTAATTTCTACTCCCTGATTTTAAAGAATAGGTGCACCTGAGAGAAATGGGTGCAGTCTCTAGAATGTCGCCGTTAGTCCCATGAGGATTGTACTAGACAAGAAGACATATATATGTCACAATTGCTTGTCAGATTAAATATTTTTGATTCTTATTATTACTATGAATAATATGTTAAATTTTGCATTATTACCAATATTAGAATAAACATTTTTTCACTTAAATATTGTTTCAATTGTCTCCGATACATGTTTCAATCGTTTCCGATGCAGGGGCGATTGAAACATTTTGACAAGCCAAACATTATTTAATATATCTTATTTAAAAGTCATTGTGAGAACATTTTACTTTACAAATATTATGTACTAGTCTGTGATATGAACAAAAGATTTTAAATTGTTGCTGGCCGAGGAGAAAATAAATCAGATAGAAAAAATGTTTCAACTGTCCCCGGTCTACCCTAGGATTATTTAGGACATATTTAGCCAAAACTCTTTTCACAAGCAAAAAGTTACTTTTTAATGGGTTACTCTATTAGTTAAGTGAAAAATTACTACATCACCATCTAGTTCTGGGCGCCAATCTTTGTAAATATCTACTATGAGAAAATATACAGCTAATTGGTTTGTATTGGAAACTAATAATAGCAAAGAGTAAACAAATAAGACTTCGCATTCCCACATTTCCGTGTTTCTCACTCAATAACCTTGAACACTTTAGAAAAGAATCTGACTTCGCATTACAAGTCTAGCTCTTATTTTGTGGTCTCTTTCAAAACTAAGGCTTCACACGAGACGAGATAAGTTGAGAATTTCAAAAATCTCGTCTCGGTCTTGTTAATTGAGAAAAAAATAAGTCTCGTTTCAGTCTCGGTCTCGTCTCGTAACCGTTTGTCTCGTCAAATCTCGTTATTGCTAGAAGTTATTTCTAAGATAGTATTTACATGATATTTAAATACCTTTTTACGTAAACTACAAACTCAAACTACTTCTTTAGCACCAAATTGAGATTTATTAAAAAAATCCCACACGTGTGATTTAACTGCACCAGGTTTCATTATGAAAAAAACGTAGAAAAAGTTCGAACCAAAAGCGAAAGATCGAAACATGTTTTTTTTTATAATCGAAAAATAAAAAACAATTGTTAATAACACTCAAAAACTTAATTTGAAAGTTGTCGTGACCGAAAACTCCGGAAAGGCGAAAACTGAGAACTGAAATCCGAATCCAAGTCAAGTAGAAATTAAGTTGTACTAAATAAAATAATATAAAAAGCAATAGCAATAGCAAATGAAATTAAATAGATTTTTTATAGGTCCTTTTGTTTGGCACATGTTTTAAAGTGTTTTAAAGTTTATGGTAGTAGGTAGAAAAATTGAACTAAAAGATCAAGATATAATAATTTTTTCCACCAAATGGAAAATACGAATACAAATGCATGTTAGCCAAACAATGTATAACATTCAGTTTTTTATATAATTTTTAATCAAAAATAACTAATCACATAAACATTAATTGTTTTGAATTTTGTTATCAAAAAATAAATAAAAACTATGAGTATACGATTAAACTATGGTAGTTTATTACCACAATGCTCTTTACGGAATCATGGCTTTTCATTTTAATAGTTTTATCGCTTCGTTTATTCGTCTAAGTACTCAAGTAACAGATGGTTACCAAATTTTATATTTCGTAAATCTATCGTAACCTATGCAGACCTTTTTTTATTATAACAAAATTAAATGGTTATTCTGCTTAATAGTTTTATTTTTGTCGGAAATTCAGAAAACAATTCTGAAATATGAACGAGACTCTCGGGTCTCTCCGTATGTAATCTCGGTATCGCCTAAATAATTTTCAAAAAGGTCTCGTCTCGAGAGCAAGACTAGATGAGGAAAGTAACGTTCTGGTGTGAAGCCCTAATCAATACAGGACTTTTGAGCAGATAAAGGTATCTTTGGATAAATTAATTGCATTTCATTAAATCCAAAATGCCCCAAAATACGCACCGATTAATTGTTGTCCATATAAAAACGTTATATTTGTATAGGCCACAAAATAAGAGTCAGACCTAGAAGACGCTATGTTTGCCACTTTTTTAAAGGAAGTCCTTGATAGTACATTAATATTATTGCCCTAAATGAAATAGATGGATACATATCTGTGGATAATTCTAGTTAAAAACCTCTCGTCCAAATTTGTAGCGTAAACTATGTTAACCTTACCTTTTGCGATAAATCCAAGTTAGCACAATCTCATGCTCCAGGAATTGAACTAGGGTTTAGCAATTAAATAAAAATAGCAAAATGTTATTACATTTAAAGTAAAACCAATTAGTTTTTGCATGCTATACATCAATCCAAAATCCAAAACTGAAGCAATAAAAAACTAGGATATAAACAAGTTATTATTATTGTTTAAAATTAATTAAGAATATACTTTACAGTTGTTGATTATACAGTTCTTAGGTAAACCGACATACATTATCCGTAAATAGAGGGCACTTGGGTGATTCCAAAAAATCCATATTTGATGGTCTCATCCGACTCATTACTTAATTTTAGTTTTGTGAATATTGCACGTTTTTTCCAACCCTTATTTCTTCGGAACCAGCCAATATATTTATTTCATATTTAGCAATTGTTCTACTCTTTTGGGACGTTCAACTGAGTAGTTAGTAATCAAAATAAAAATCGAGGTCCGGCTTCAATATTGTTCGAAGGCAAATACAGTAAAAAAGACCGCACAATATGGAAAACATATTTATTATTCATTTTTCATTAAATTGTTATTGTGGTTTAATACTGTAACGAAGTTACTAAAACTCTGCTTTTATTTATTATCTTGTCCTGTTCCTTTTATTTTTATTTCATTTACTACCCTCTTATAAATATTTCAAGGAATCCGTTTTCTTTATTTTTATTATTATTTAAATGAATATTCACACCGTGATGTTTACCTGAGAAAGGATCGCCTAGCCGCGGAGAGATGGTACCGATGAGATCCAGCCAGTGTTGTTCCTGGCAGCACGATTGTGTAATTTGACGCCCTTTATGAACTAAGTGCGCACTGCGGCACCACTGTCCTTATTTCCTCCAAAAAGTGCATCTTTTCATTTTCATTGAAAATGGGCTATCAAAATTGATTGTATAATTCAAGTAATTGAATGTCATTTACTATTGGGAAGTGGAAGAAATTCAAAATCTGTCAAATGTCAGTACTGACAGTTAAGGAATTGACAGTAAAAGTTTGGGTCAAAACTGGGAGATCTCTACCTACTTGATTTTGACTGATTTTTGAGACATTACTAAAGTTTCAGATTAAAAATTTTAGATAGCGCATACATCGCTCAATCACAGATCATACAGGGTGTATTTATAATCTGATACTGAATACAGACAAATGCTCGAATCTGCAGCTTTACACTGTCCACACAAAATACCATATGGCCCCATTTGACAAAAAGTATCCATACTTATACACTATTTAGAACTATTCCTTATGAACTAATACTTATACCACATACATAAAAAAATCCGCATTGACATTGACAAAAAATAATTTATTTGACATCTCATCTGCCTTAAGTGTTCTGTGGCAAACTAAGCTAGGACACGAACAATTCTAAACAGCGCCATCTTACAAAATTCTGGTAAGTTCTATTGAACGCAACAGGTGGTACTCCCAAAAAGTTCGAAACAAAATCTAATCAGTGGATACACCAGGATTTTTAGACATCTTACTTTATTCTTAGAACATTGACATATACTCATGGACATGCCCAGTCGTGAGAATTGTGCTATTTCGAAAGAAAGAGATGAAACGATGGTTCGGTCAATATCTATCACTCCTAAAACAGTTTCATATATTGGGGATCTTCCTAACTCTTTTCATCAAAAAATAGTACGTCCATGATAATATATAAGCTGAGTTCGGCTTGAAGAATTTGGAACGTTATGAGTAGAGAGTGAGTATTTAGAGAAACTGTATATTTGTCGGTACCGGAATGGATAGATCGGGGGCGGGGTCAAATGAGTGAAAAGGGTAACCAACCCGAACTCACCTATATGTGAGAATGTGTGAAAAGTCGGCCATTACTAAGACCCACGTATGACTAATATTTACAACGTTAAATATATTTTTATCGGTTTGTTTACATTCCGAAAACATTTCAACATGTTCCCTGTTTCGACAAAACAGGATATTTACAAATATATGAAAATTAATCGAGGTTAAAACGCGGCGTTCACACTGCGCATACTCATACAGTTCGAAACACCATGCTGGAACAAACCTAGTCCTACTAAAAATCTATTTAAAAAAATGTGCACTATTGACATCTAAAGTGCACTATTTCACCATCAAATAACGCACCAAAAAAAAAACTATCCAGGAACAACACTGATCCAGACGGCATTGACTCGAGAAATGAAATTGAGTTCACATCTATCAACCAGCAATAGAAGTCGACATATCTACAGAGAGCTCCGACAACACCGGCCGAACAGTAAGATATTAATAAGTATAATTTTGGTAGGATTTTTCTAAGTCCAAATTTAAATTAAAGTAGAAATTATTCAGTCCGCGCACGTCTGCCTCCCTCCAAATCCGATTAAGAGTAAAAGTAAGGAAATATTAGTTAGTTCTATCTGATTTAATAGCAGTTGAAACCGAATGACTGACCATCAAACACGTTTGTCGGCACCATAACGACCCCTGGAGTATTTATTTCTCCACTGACGCTACCCGGAACAAGTGGCCTTCACACTATAAATGGAAGATGGTGCCTGATGCAATCCGAAACCTGGACTAAAGCGCCAAAATACCGCGTGACGACACGAAAAGCGTTACAATACTACGTAACGACTACTTACTTATCGATATATTAGTAGATTCTGTAACAAGGTTAGAATGAAAAATTCGACACGAGTGGAAAATTCCGAACGCGAGCGAAAGCGAGTGTGAGGAACCACGAGTGTCGAATTTTTTCATTCTCACCGAGTAACAGACTATATTTTCTCCATGATCAAAAAGTATAAATCAAAATTAAATTAAATCTGAACACAAGCTATTTGTTCACATATTTGTATTACATTGTATTAATATTTATAGTGCTGTGGTACACTTACCGATATTAAAATCTGGTGCATTGGTTTTTTCATAATTTGCAATTTCAGATATTATTAAATTCTATATCTACTTCACTTGATTTTTCACTCATTATTTTGTTTAAATTAAAACTTGTTTGAAAATAATTATTACCGTCGCCATTTTATATCTGACAGTGACACTTTTGAAGTCCACGGCAATCGATATTGTTTAATTCGATTACAGAAAATCCATTCTTTACCTTGATAAAGAATGAAAATACATGCAAAATGCATAAGAGGCAAGTATTATAGAATACATATTCAGACTCTAGAGTGTGAATGTTTACATTCTATTATTAAAAATGATTTCAGAATTCATACATTCAGTAATGGTCGTGGAGAAAAATATTTATAAGTAAAGGCAAAATTTAATAAATAACAAGAAATATTATAGTGATAATCTATAAATTAAAAAAAAATAATAAAGATTACAAAATATAAAAAAAAAATTGTATATGCCCTGCTATTCCCTTTCTTCTTATCTTATATCTCCTGTACAATTTTGACTTCTCTATTTTTCTTCTTAATACCTCCTCTTAACTTAATTTTCTGGTCTCCGCTTCTTAATTTCTATAACTATACTCTTCCTTACGTGCTCTAATTGATTTTTTTATGTAATTAAAAACAATTAACAAAAAAACTATGATATATTTTAAAATCCGTCCTTTTTTTCCTGTTGTGGGTTTAATGAAATTAAACTAAAATTAAACGTTATATTTGTTTATTTTACGATAAACTGAAGTTCCAGAGATTTTTTTCTTTTTCTTAAAAAAAAGCTTAGCTTTTCTTGAGTTTTTTCTTACCTTCCTTCTCCAAAGGAAACTGGATAGCTTGGTCCAAAAACGTAGTCCAAGAAAACATAGTGCAGGAAAAAATGCCGTCCAAGAAACAACAGCTTTGTGTAAAAAGAACTTAGTCCAAGGGAAAAATATAGTCCAAGGGAAAACCCATATAAAATGAGGGGAAAAAAATAAATCTTCAGTAAGCGACACGAACGATATAAAGTTAATTACTTTGACTAAGTAGACAAAGACAAGAACATTATTAACATGGGAAAGACATTTTATAGGAGTACCAAGAGAAGAGAGGGACATGACGCGAGGAAATAAGAAGGGGATATCAAGCGAGTATGAAATTAAAATATATTGAGTAGAGGAATAATGAAAATACAGGATGGCATAAAAAAACGAAACAATATCTAGACAACTAATGTGAAGAAATTACCTTGTTAAAATGTCTTAATTAAATCCGAAAATCTTAAAATATTAAACATATTTTGTGAAGGGGCAAGCTCAAGTATCAATTATATTATAGTAAAATATAAAGAAATTGTGGGTAAATTGTCTTAGGGAATTAGGGAAGGATTGTCCGGGATGGGTCTAGGAAAGAATTATCGCGGTGAAGGATTACGTAGCAAAGGATTGTCATGGGAATGGATTGTCGTGGGAAATAATTTTCGAGGAGAAGGATTGTCGCGTGAAACAATTGTAGTGGGAAGGATTGTCGTGGGAATGATTGCCCGGAAAGGATTGTTCGGGAAGGATTACCTGCGAAGAATTTTCCAGGAAGGATTCTCGTGTCACGATATTCATAATGGACCTATTTTTACCTATATAATTTATATAAATTTGAATTAAATAAGTGTTCCATTATCACGTTATTCAGGAAATTCAATACTAGAAAAGAATACATAATTATGTTTAGATCATAATTATTTCTAATATGAAACAGAAAATATGATTAAAAATTACTTCTAAGATTTAACCACATATCAAGAAAACAAAACAAATTAAGTCAAGTTTTAATTTTTTTATTACATTATAATTTGTTCTTACTTACTAATATTTGGTTAATTATATTTCTACATTCATGTTATTAACGACTAATTTTATTCTTTAGAATAATGCCATTTACTCAAGGTCAATCACTTTTCATCAAATACACAAATAACCTGCTACTGAATAATATCTATGGATGTGTTTCTAATATAATTATAATTTTTATTAATATTTAAAACTATACTAACTAAAATATACCTACTTTAAATTATAGCGACTAGATATTTGGCAAGTTTAAAAAGAAACCTTTTACTACATTTATTACTAATGTCAAAAAATACGATTGGAGTATTTTTGCTGTCTTTAAACTATTTACAAGACAAATATCATACCGGATGTATCACGTATTTTAACAGGTTATTGTTTTCGGCATTACATTTTGTACGATCTACAGTTTTTTTAGTTATTTGGAAAAATTAAATTAACTTACGATCTAACCAACAACAAAACTGAGTAGTGACTAAAACTTTTCAATTTATTTTGTATAAATATTAACCTCCCGTCACACGCTCTTAAAATATTATAGTTTTAATCCAGGATATATAGTGCGTCTACTTTATCCCTGGTGTCATATGGGAAACTTTTTTATTATAAATTTTATGCAAAAAAAATATTGTTCATAAAAAGTTCTGCATGGTCTAAGACCTAAAATATAATCATCAGATATCAATTTTTTTTAGTTGAATACGAGTTTGTTAAAAATACGAATTTTGTACATTTGTAAAGTAGCTTAATATTTGACCAAAAACTATTATAAAACCAAAAATAGATCACAACTATTTAGATAGCAATACATTGATATGCGACTAAACAATCATTGCGATTAAAAAGATGCAACCGGTCCTATTTTGTAGGCGACGCGATTGTCGCAGGTAGAAATGAGGCATTATGGTGGGAATATAGATTTGCGATTGTTGAGTCTGAAGAGAGTATTTATTTTCTGTAAATGGCTGATTCGGAACAAAAAAGTGTCGAAAAACTTGTTATGGAGGCGGAAAAAAGACCCAAGTTTTATAAGAAACACTTAAAAGGTACAGTGATAGAAACAACCAGAACTGGAAGTGTTTTTCGAATATAGTTTGTGAGCATTTGTTTTGTCCGTAAAAATTATATTTTATCGTATGAGGGTAAAATAATTTGGGAAATAATCTCTTGTCGCAATATCACACTTATCACCTCTTGTTCTAATAGGAAAAACACTATTAAAAGGACAGTCATAAATTTCCTCTTCAGAACGTGTACCATCCTTTTTTCGAACAAAATTGTGCAAAACACAGTATACTTTTATAATTACGTCTGTAAACTCAATCTTATCATCTAGAGCTCTGTGAAAAATATGCCATTTACTAGTTAAAAGTCCGAATGCACATTCCACCATTCGTCGAGTACGGGTTAACCTGTAATTATATACTCTTTGCTTAACTGTTAGGTTTCTTCTCGGGTACGGCCGTAAAATATGTTTTCATAATTCCAACGCCTCGTCTCCTACACAAACATAAGGCATATGTTCTTCATCGTCATCAAACGGTAGCTTTTGATTATTAGGAATATTTAATTGGTTCTTGTACACTCTTTGACCAAATTTGACTTTTCAAATACATTAGAATCGCCATTTGCTCCATATGCTCCCACATCCATAGCTGTAAATCAATAATCGGCATCAGCCGAAGAATTGAAAAAAAATTATTGTAATTATAAAATTCTGATCCGGTATTCTTGGGTTTTTTTAGGCGAATGTGCACCAATACATTTTGGGAAGTTCGTTCGTTGGAAAAATCCACTAGCAATTTTTTTCCATTCTTCTTCAGTTTTTTCGGCCATATATAAAGGTTGTAAGCATTTCCACAATTCTTCACAAGTCTCTCTAACAATTTCTCATATAGTAGTACCTAGTAGATATTCGAAATGTAAGAATAAACGCTGCTGCCAGTAGCTAAGTACCTACAATAAATTAATAAAAAAATACATTTAAGTCAAGGGTGCATTTTTTCTACAGGTCAACGAACTAAAAAAAATTGAAAAATTTAAAAGGCAGCGATGTAAGGGAAATGGTCGTTTAACGCAAAATTACATCCGGAGCTCCCTCAAAAAACAAGAGACGCAAATATATTCACTTTGATTCATTGATTTTCGTTGATGGTTCTCCTCTCCGATGAAGATAACCGAGAAACCAGCAGCAATATCCAATCTCCAGTCAATAGTACTAGTGATAGTAATCATGAAAATACTCCTGGCCTCGCTCCTGGCGTATCTTCAACACCTGGCCCATCTTCAACGCATGCCACAGACAGTAACATAGAAGAGTTTACACAGAGACGACGTCGTCCCAACAAGTCCGGACGAGAAGTCGATGCCTATGAACAATTATTACTAAACACTTTAAAATCTAAGCAAAATGAGGAAATAAATGAAGACATTAAGTGACGACCAAACACATTTCGCCAAAGTAGAAATCCTTAATATAATGCAACAAGCTAGATACTACCGGTCTCCACAAACTGTTCAACAAGTTCCTCTACCGCCATTTTTAACCAACAACATCCATTTGCAACCTGGAGACGCTGGGGACTTTTAAACACCTTCGCAGAGTCCAACGCCTGATCCAAGTGAGAGATCTGATACTTCCTATTCAATGAGAGAATACTACTCCAGTTATGCTGGTTACGCCTTTTCACCTACATCTAGTGAGAGCAGCAATTATATGAAATGTCCAATATTTGATCAGCCATTAAAAATACAGTAATAATTAAAGCATTTTTCCTTATATCTTAAAGTTTCTGACAGACGTTCTTCAGGTGGTATAGCTCTTCTGAATTTAGTATCTTGATATATATTTGACGGTCCTATTAAATGAAGCAACTCATCGAAAGTAGAAGTACTCATTCGACAATATTGGAAAAATTTAACGGGATATTCTCTTAATTCTTTATGTATTTTATGAAAGTGACCGTTATTTAATCTGTCTTTTAATATGGGATGCAATCAATACTGGTTAACGCGCTTTCTTTTTGCATTTCTGTGAAGTAATAATGCTACAATGCAGGTTGTTTCAACTACTTCCATTTTGTGACAAACAGTTTACTTAATCACTAATCCTACTTAATATTTTCAGTGCAATAATTTATAATAATATTATTTAAAATAGAAATGATATAAAAATATGCTACCACTAACCAAAACTACATTTTTCAAACACTCTTCGTACCTTTCGCTAACTATGTTAGCATCATCAGGAGTTCGATGATAAACTTTGAGTTTTTAATGCAAATAGATATAATAGCATATCTAACGTATTTTTTAATTCTGTTCACAAATTTCAATTCCCATTTTTGCTAAGTATTATCAACAATAATAGTATATTATTCAACAAGCATATAATGGTGGCTATTATTCACAAGGGTGAAGTTTACGACACGAGCCGCAGGCGAGTTTCGTAAATCACCCGTGTGAATAATAGCCATTATATGCGAGTAGAATACTGTACTTTGTCCACGACTGTGGGTATTTATTAATAAACTTTTATTGGCAAACATTGATGGAACATTATTTTTAATATTTATAACATAATTAGATAGTATATTAATATTATATAATTACAATTTAACATCAATTATTTATGTTAATAGTTACATTTGAAAAATTTGTTGTTAATTGCAGGAATAGGATTAACGTTAACATTAATATTCTGATTATTTGTTGAAATTTTTGATTGTTGGCATAAAAATTAAAATTATTTACTTGTATGGAGCTTGATATTTACTTCTGGCGGTGCAAGTGTTAAGCACATTTCATTTTCACTATCTAAATCCATTATTTTATTACAATTTAGTAAAAATTTAATAAAATATTCTGCAGTCAAAAGTTTGACATTTCAATTTAAATTATTAATTTGACATTTGGATGACAGTCGCGGCTTACTAATAAAATGGATAAAATTTATAATCGTTATATCTCATTGGCTAAGCATAGGAAGAGCGGTGATAAAAAGTAGTGAATAATGATTATTCACTGCTATTAGTGTCTAATATATACCATTTTAAGTTAGAAAATTCTTCAAAAATGGCTTCATTATAAAACAGTCGTGGACAAAAGTATCTTACAGACATATTTCACATTTACAAGTCACATTTTTAAAGATACCTCGCATACAATTAAAAAATTGATACCTGTTGATTGGATTTAAGGATTTAAACCATGCATAACTTTTTACGAAGAATAACTTTTTTTCATAACACTAATAATAAAAAAGTTTCCCATATGGTGCCGACTTAAGTAGACACACTGTATATGTAAGATATACTTTTTTTAATTAAAAATTAATCGTTTAGTAGCTACCCAAGTAAATTAACAGACAATAGACAGTGGTCAAAAAATCGAAAAAGTTGGCCAAAATTGGAAACAAAAATTATTTCTTGTAATTTAAATTATTGTCCTATGCAGAGTAAGATCCTCAGTCTAGGTTTTTGATCCTAGATGAAGATCAGTGCTCATTATTTAAATAACGTTTCAGAGCCGAGTTCGTCATTCTTGCGCTCCATTTTATGCGATAGACAAAATGCATCTCAGTAAAGCAAGGTGCAAAATAGAGCGATAGCGGGCACGGTATCAAACGCGGTGGCGATGCGGTCACATGACGAACAAACAAATGCGCATACGAACGCATTCAATATTACTATTCAAAAATTAGTTAATTAGAGGAACCACAGAGGTAAGTGTTAAAGTAAATTATTTTATCATACGTTAATGTAACTAAAGTATAGAATATAATTTTCCGATCACTGTGCAACAGTACCGATTATTTAATATGGAAAGCTACCTAATTAAACAGAAATCACTAATCAGAAATGTAGATTTGCGAACCACCTAGAAAACAGATTTAAACCGAACGAAGGAAATTAAGTACCAAGAAGGAATTAATTTAAATCAAAACCAATGGGTTTTGATCTGATCACTAGAGAAGCCTTAATGCAACTTCCAAAGAAAACCATAATAAAACTGAAAAGTCTGATAAATTGTGCATTCCGTACACAAGATGAGGAAAAATACTAAGGTTACAGTCTAATTAGGTTATTACCCGTAACGTTGAAACTATTTACGAAACTCTTACTAGAAACTAATAATAAAAGAAAGAAAACTAATAGCTGATCACCAATTTGGATTCAGAGATATTCAGGTACAAAGAATAATCTTGAAAAGACAATGGAAAAGAGAAAAGACTATTCTACAATTTTTTTAACAGACTAAATTACAAAATAGGATAACACTAAGCAGTACTTATAACTCTATATTTAAGAAATATTATTCATAATAAAGCAATACAATAATCATATTTTGAATCAAGAGAAATTAAACCAAATGTGCCATAATGGAGTGACATCCCAACGTCAGATTATAATAATAAGCTGATGATACACCTATTTTAGTATCTAGGCAAAACCATTAAGAAGTAACCAAACTGCAAAACACTCTTGATCAGATCAACACTAGAAGATAAAGAATTAAGTTGAATAAAAAAATCAGTCCACATAAACTTCACCAACAAAGAGACCAACATTTAGGGGAGGGTAGGGTAAAACCGCATAGTCGGGTCAAACCGGGTACCCAATTTTCTCATTTATTAGAAATGTTAGATCGCTGGCAACAGCGCAATTACATCAGTTCGATACTAACAGAGGTTTCAGTCAATTTTTATCATTTTAAATATTTTGGCCTACGGTGTTTGCTGCATTGTAGTGCTTACTTTCTGGTACATCTATATTAGCGAAAAATCTGGTAATTTCCATATTCGCCACTCACCGTTTTCACTTTTCCATAACAAGATAGACTTTGTTTAACTATCCTCTGCCGTTACTTCATACATTGTCCAACTTTAACTCAATTATGAAATCGATGAGACGGAATTATGACGTCATTATCGTATTTATGAACTAATGTCGACGTAAATGTTATTACTTTTGACAGTTCAATTATTTTTCATTGTCAAAATGACTTCCCGTTATAATGAGAAAGAGGAAAGTTTAATTTTGAAGTTGATTAATTACTTTTCAAGAGAAAGAGATGCTGAAATACCGCTTTTACCGTTAAATGCAGTCTACAACGTTTGGGTTCACCCCAAAAATATAATCGTATAATGCATTTTGTTCGCCGTTTAATCACGATCATCCGTTTTTTTTTATTTAGTCAAAATTATGCTTAGGGACGTTAAACAACCCCAAGCTAGAAATTTGAAACAAACCAGTTAAAAAAAACAGAGGTTTCAAGTTAAAAAAATTACTAAATTATGTGATTTGACTTATTTGATTTGAAAATTAATAAAAATTATGACATTAAAGGTTGTGTGTACAAATTTTTATTCTACCCTACTCTCCTCTACATATTTAACTAAATAATACCTTATGCCTATACGGCAAAATATTTAAATATTACTTTAGACGCAAGACTACGTTGGAAGTCTCATATCAAGAAAAAAATGGGAAGAGCTGGGAATCAAGTTAAAAATAACCAATAATACTGAAATGTAAATTGCTTTTATGCAAAAAAAGCTGGAACCATTACGGACCTATGATAATTAACCAGAGAGAACAATATCCAGATTATGTAACGTTTTAAAACAAATTATTAAAAAACGTAGTAAATAATTAGTAATACTTCCAAAATAGTGACTTCCAACGAGACTTGGGAGACAATCACCAAGTTTTCCAAGAGATCTTATAGGTAGATTAATTAAAATAGTATATTATATTACTAAGAGTAGAAGGCGCTTATTATGTGTTGAGCTCAGAAGTTTCCTGCCGAGGCGATAGCCTAGGCACTGTAATCTGAGCGTAACATAAATAATGAAGCCTTCTTCTCCGAGTAATATATACTACTTTTTCTTCAAGCGTAAAGATAATTCAAGTTAAGGTAATGTTGGGTAACTGGGACCTTGGGGTAACTGGGACATCCGGCATTTATATGGTAACTATGATATTATTTGTCCAAGTTTATGGTAAAAATTAATTGTTACTATATCCGCCTAACGTAACATTAGCTACTTCCTTCATCTCTGTCAAATCTATAAAAAAAGAAGAAGAAAATATCAGTTTCTAAAAACGTTGTTTGCAATTTTGTACTGGTGCTCAGTTAATTATTTGCAGACGTAGTATTTTTTACAATTTGAACAAAATTAATAGATGAAAGGTAAGTTTGATAATGTGTTTTGACTTAAAAATGTCACAAAAGTTACATTTATCACTTTGTTGAGTTTGGCGGTGGAGGTCCCAGATACCCCGATTTTTTTTCTGAATAGGGCAACTGGGGTCCCTGAGCAAATGCAACTGGGACCGCTATGTCCTAGTTACCTCTTGGCCATATTGACCTCAAGTACCAATAGTTTTTTTATTTCTAGATGGGAAGAACATATATCCGAAAGACAAAGAAAGGAGCAGGCAAAAGCTACACGAGAAAAAGCATTAAACTTGCTGTCCTAGATGTAAAGAGCGCCTCAAAGTTTTATGAAATTCCCAGAACTACTTTAAAACACTATTTGTGTAGTGCAAACATTTGTACAGGAGAATAACTTAAGAACCCATTTCAAAGACGGGCGACCAGGCTAGGAATGGTTTCTTTTGTTTTCACAACGGCATAATCTTTCAATTAAAAAAACCGCAGGCTGTGGAAGTTGCACGAATAAAGCAGATTAACCCATTCACAGTTTATGGGTTTTATGATCTTCTGTCCAGTATAATAAAAGACTTAAAATTGGAAGACAAACCATCACAGGTTTTTAATTGAGATGAAACTTTATTTAGCAATGACCCAAGTAAGCCAAAAGTAGAGGGAGCCATAGGAACCAGAACAATACGCCTAACTACCAGTTGCGGAAGAGAAAATACATCAGTTTTATTCAAAAACAAATAGAATAAGTTTTTGAAACTATACATTCCGACCATTACCATACATGTTTCATCCTTATAGAAATCTTCAGTGGCACTTTGTCCTAATGCATAGTTTCAAAAATTTATTCTATATACCCCAACTATTTTTATGTAAGACCACAATGATAGATGTCGTGACTATCTATCATTGTGGTCTTACATCAGTTTTATTATGTATTTCTGCATCAGGTACAAAACTTTCCCCACTGTGCATTTTTATAGGTAAAAATATTTTAGAATCCTGGGTTAGAAAGGATGGATGGAGGCTCAGTTATTTTACAATTGGTTGACAAAATGTTTTTTAACCTCTATTCCAGAGAAGAGGCCGATTTTATTAATCTATGATGGGCATACAAGTCACACCAGTGTCGATTTGATAAAAATAGCTAAAGAAAATGATATTCACATATTAAAACTAGCACCTCATACCACTCATAAGTTGCAAACTTTAGATGTGGCAGTAAATAAATCTAGGTTCGATCAAGAGTTGGTAGAATATCAGAGAAACAATCCAAGAAAACGTATTCCTAAACATCTCTTCGTTGACGTCCTAAATAAATATTTAGAAGCATTTCCAACATATGTGGTGACAAATTGATTTAAAAAATGCGGAATATTTGATCAGGATCACTTAGAAACAGCGAAAACACCAGTCAATCCTTTAAACTTTGACAAAAATCTGTTTTTAGCTGAAGATCTACAGAGATAAGAAACCGATAAGCAAAGAAGGCAATTAGAAAATGAGCTTCAGGCAGTAAATGAGTACAGGAATCAGAGACAGGAAGCTGCAAGTGCTGAAAATCAGGAGGAAAATAGAGAAGAGATTCATGGTGAAGACGAAGGGGAAAATACCGAAAATGAAAGGATTGAAGATGAAAGCACTGAAGTTAAAAGTACTGCAAATGGTAAAAATCAGGTGGAAAATACAGAAGAGATTCATAGTGAAGACGAAGGGGAAAATAAAGAAAATGCACATATGAAGTTGAAACCACGGAGAATATTTTGTTGCGTTATGTCAATATAGGGAATACCTTCCAAAAAAACATAAACGCTCCAATCGAAAGAAAAAGAATCTGTACGTCAGCCGAAATTATTACTAAAGACGACTACCTACAGAAAGTCGAAGATGAAAACGCCTTAAAACAGAAAAAAGAAGAGAAAAACCTAGAGAGGCAAAGCAAAGTCTGGAAAGAGCACATTACAGCAAATGAAACATATGATAATGCCAGCTCGAGCACTACGAATGATTTACAGATTAAAATTGCCCCAAAAAGAAAAAACGACAAAATTCCTCTGGTAGTTGTTACAAAGTTATTTGTTTCCGTATAATTAAAATATATAAATTACTTAAAATTATGAGATAAGCTTCCAATAAAAGGCCAGTCGTACCAGTTAAACCTTCGCTCGACAGATGGAGACACTCTCATCTGTGCTTCTTAGACGTCGAAGTTCATATCGAGTAGGGCAATTCAAACCGTTGTCGGCAGCTGTAGTGGCAGCCCGAAGTCAGACTTGCTGTGGCCCGCAAAATTTGAGCAGCAGTGCAGTCCGATGACCTTTAGAGATAGGTCAAGCTGGAGGGAGCGAAGAGCGAAGCCAATTACTATTGTACCGCAGTCAGGAATCGTCAATCCGACCACGTCAGCCTAGGAGACGTGCCAGTACCGTCCGACATCACCGTTAGAGAGCGTTACACACCTTTTTCTTCTTCGCCGGAATTTTGGTAACAATAAAAGTTTTATTTATTGAATTTTATTTGTTTGAGTTTTAACATCCCAGCAGCTAATACCCAGGTACTTAAACCTAGTAGGGCAAGTAAAGACCGCCCTTCTGGCCGCCAGTGATTTTGGTCGATACCATAACGACCCCTGGAGTATTTTCTTTCTCCACTGAAGCTGCCCGTGCAGTGGCCTTCACACTATAAACGGAAGGTGGCGCCCGAGGCATTTCGAAATCTGGACCAAGGCGCCAAAGTGACCCTTAACGACCGAAGTGCGTTACATAGTGATGCCAGTGAATTTGTTGCTTCTATTTCATCCGAAACTGAATATGAAACTGCTGGGCCTGTCGCAATAGAAGAGGATTACGTAATTATAGTGTACAATGGACGGTACTTTCCAGGATGTATTAAGGAAAGAGATGTAAATCAAGTAAAAGTTTCCTGCATGGAAGAGTATGGAAAATTTAAATGGCTTAAAGTAGAAGATTCAATATGGTACGATGATGCAGAAGATTTAACAATTATACCGCCACCAAAAATGGTGAACCAAAGAGGCATATTTGATGTACCATTAATGAATAAATATGGCCATGAACTTTTAAATTAAGTTATTTAAGAAATAAATGTTTTTTTGCATTAATTTTTTTGTTTACGTACAGACAACTTCAACAAAACTCTAAATGTTGTGGCCATCATAATCAAAACGATCTTACTCTCACAAAAATAAGACTATTAAACCAAATTTTGACACAAAATTTTCAAGATCATAAAGTATGACCCAGTTACCCTTAACAAATTTTCTTATGTTATATAGTGAAATTTAAGCTATTTGACCCAGTTACCCCAAGTTTCGGGGTAACTGGGGACCACCGGTAGAATAAAAAAAAAATCATACTTTGAAAAATATTGAAGTTGGACCAAATTCAATCATCACAAATGGAAACCATATAAATTAATATCCAAAGTTATCAATTTTTAGTCAAGCTTCAAATCTTACAAGTTGAAATAGTAGGTCCCGGTTACCCAACATTACCTTATATGTAGTAAAAATAGATAATTATAATTGCGAAATTAACAAACGCTAAATTAAATAAATATTAAAATGACAGTTCCTAACTACTCGATTACAAAGCCCATAATAAAGCGTTGGTATCATGTCTCATTATTGTTGTACTAATACAATAATAAAAACTCATTGTTGTTCTAATAAAACAATAGGATATTTCTACGGACTGTGTTGCCGAAAGTAGTCTAGTTATTATTATAATACGCTTGAAGAAAATACTATTTCTTCCAGTAAAATCTGTATTTTAAAAAACCATTTAGTTTATCGACCTATTCTTGCAAATAATTGGAGAGATCATCGACTGAATATTTTGGTTGCAATAATTTAGTAGCATTATCTTCAAAGTCCCATTTCTTGTCATAAGGTAACGTCGGTAATGTATCAATAAAATCCACTTTATACGTAGAATCTGTAGGAAATGTTTCATAAATATGATCGTGCGTAACAGTATTATCAGATTTGAAGTGCTTCGTTAGAAAGAATAATATGATAGATTTTATGATCAAAAATTTAAATCCTAGCAGTAAAAATTTAACCACCAGGAGCGCAAAGAAGAAATTGAGCAAGAAGCTTATACCTTTAATTATCACTGCACCAATGACTATTTTATTAACTAGTGAAACAATTTCGTCAAGAACGCTATTTTTCTTTTTTGGAATTTTGTCGTCATAGTCTTCATAGTTTTCATCAACATTTTGTTCAATGAGTGTTACCATATCGTTTAGTTCGGTTAATGGTTTTTTCTTTCTTGCTTTTGTGAGTTTCACTACCAAATTTTGAATTTTTTTTAGAATTTTAATTGGATGATCGGATTCTTCTTGATTATTGGATTCTACTTCTTCTACCAAATTGTCTGGATCTGTTGAATTTTTCTTCTTTTCTGAAACTATTTATTTTATTTTTACAGTAAAATGAATACTTTTTACATTTTACCAATGAATGATGATCCTGTACTATGATGGAAATGTAAAGTATGCTTAAATGATTTAAATCAATAAATTTCGTTAGATTATATGATGCGCAATGAGAATGACACTCGCATTTATGGTTTTTGGAGATTATTTTTAAATTGTAACAATTTTCTTGAACACAGCAAATATATTTGAACGTTTTTAATATTAAAAAAAGTTCCTAACTACCAACTTTTTATCTAAAAATCTGTTTGTGGCACAATAATTATAAATTCCTTTTATTAAGTGCATATTTATATGGGCTGATATATCGGGTAAGAAGCAATTTATTTGCTTCTGCTTTCACTTTCAATATTTTTAAAACTGAGATAATTTAAAACTATTGAAATTATTAAATTATTGAAATGTATAAGATGATCGATTAGTACGTCAGGGTTGGATATAGTAGTTGCAATATAATTTCGATCCCACGTGACAATTGTCAAAAACTGTTTACCTAGTAGCTCTATTACATAGTAGTTATTAATAACATTTGTTTGTCTAATAACGAAGCGACTGTAGCTGTTGCCATATTAACCAATAATACAAACCTTACACATTGGAAATTTATAACAAAATGACAATATCTACTTTCAGTAAGTAGATCACTTGATATTTAAACTTTATTGCAAATACTTTACCTCTTCTGTCTCGAAATACAAAGCTATGTCAGAAATGTATAAATAGACCAGGGCCAAGCAGATTTTAAAAATTCATCCCTCTTAACATCCTCTCCAATATTCGGCAAAAAGGCCGCCTTTATCGGCAGTTAATAAGAACTATAGACCCTGTATTTAAAAATGAGTGGAATCGGTTAAATTCCCTCATAGGCCTACAAATAAACACCTACATAACAAAAAAAATGGATCGAGGTAACTTCCAACCTGAACGGACAAATCCTACATACTCCCGAGCAAAAGGCCACTGCTTTCAAAGGCCATCTCCAAAACACACTAATAAACCTTCCAAATACAAATTGTAATCCCAGGCACAAATATTCTCTTCCAAAACATCCTCCTCACATCCAATTCCCCTATCCAAGTACCTATCCTTAATCCTTTCACCCCTGAAGATATAATCTTGGCTTGTCAACTGGGAATAAACTCTACCCCAGGTCCTGACCACATCAAACGTCAGGCCCTCAAAAACTTTCCCGCTATCATTCTCCCTATCCTCACCATCCTTATGAACACGTGGCTTGAGCATTCATATTTTTCAATTTGCTGGAAAACACCCACACCATCTTTATCTCCAAACCCTATAAAGATACCACTTCTCCAAATTCCTACAGACGAATGTTATAGGTAAACCCTTTGAAACGTTGCTCAAAGATCGTAACTAGAATTTTCTAAATGAAAGGGGAACGATCCCCCAATTCCAACAATGATTTAGGTCTGAACATTTCACCCAAGATGCACTTGTGAGACTTCATTCACTAGCGACCAAATTCCTCAACCTTGGTTACTGTGCAACGGCAGTCCTGTTTGATGTTCAAAAGACTTTGATCAAATCTAGCACGAACATCGACTCCCTATCCATCTCATTAAACTCATCTACTCCTACCTAAAAAACTGTTCCATTTGTGTTAAAGTTGGAAACTCCCTGTCAGATCATTTTACTCCTCTCGCAGGAGTCCCCCAAAGCTCAGTGGCCCCTTGCTGTATGTCATCTACACGCACGATATACCTAACCCTCCCTCACCTAGCGAAGACATTTACCTCTATGCTGAAGGTACCTCAATCTCAGCTTCCGCACATTCCACGAGAGCTCTGAACACCAAAACACAACAACTAAATCACTTTTCCCAATGGTGCAGCAATTGGAGGATTACTCTTAATCATCAAAAAATCTAACTGATCATCTTCAAACATTCCAACCACACCCTAAAACCTAACTAATTATTCAATGAGATCAACATTAGGCTTTTTGGAGAGACTTGTTCCGTTAGAAAAGGTTGCCTTCTTGAGAGTGCGCTTCTTGCGCGCTCTTAATTAGGCGACTGAAGTCCAAAAAATTCTCAACACTTCTTCCTCCTCTCTTGCACGCCATTACAACAATCGATAGGAGGATTTCTAGGATTTGTGCCTACGTCCCCTGGCAGCTAACGATATATAAAATGTTACTAATAATCCTCCAATAGTAACCAGTTTCAAAAATCTCCAGGAGAAGAATGGACAGCTCCAACACCCACTCTCAGGAGACGCTACGTACAAAGTCGACAGTAGAATGGAACAGAAGACCCTTGACAAGATGACCCATGAAGAAATTTCCACAACCGAATCTGAGGATTCTAAAAGCGAAGGATCTTCCGGATGAGCTCCTTAAACTCCTCGAGGGTGCACCTCTAGGTATCAGATTAAAAATTAATTAATTTATTTTATGTGATACTGATGTGGTCTTCATTTGTGTTTTTTTTTATTGGGATGTGTCCCCCTTTGTGACGAAGGCTCTGAATATGGTCACTGACCGAAAGCGTGAAGCCGAATCTTATTAAAAGCAATTTTACTAAATTGTCTTTACTTTTACACATAGCAGTACGTTCCTTTCCAAGCTTAAATGTCTTTTGGTTGCTTATTATTATTTTCATCTGTACGAAGTTTTTTATAAAGATTTTAACATTCAACCCGTTAAGTTTTGTTGTCAAATGCTACATTAAAGTATACCATTAAAACATAACAAATTTCTTAACAAGGTGGTGAAAATTTAATTGAACACTACTGGATTTTAATTATCAAAATTGGTTAAATGAAAAAAAAAACATGCGTATTTTTAAGACGAATTTCTAGGTTTTTTCAATAAAAAATCATCAGGTTTGTTTGAAAATTAAATGCGACAATACTTACAAAAAACAGTTCATTGTCAAAACTTAATAAAAAAATTAAATGTTCTACATGGCTGGGCAGAAAAAATTAGGATTTTAAAAATAAAATAAATTGGTTCTTATAAAGGCGAAACGTCGGTTCAAAAATTTGGCTACAAAGCGGTATTTTACTTCGAAGTTTTTCCTATAATTTCTTATTTTTTCCCATTTTTTACCTATCGAAAAATCGTCCAACAATAAAGAAAAAAACTTGTTTTTAAACAAAAAATAATTCAAAAAGTTGACACAGATACGATTCAAACTTACGCCGATAATTAAAAATAGTCCGTTTGATATAAACAATGAATGCTTAATGTTATTATAGTATTTAATTTATTAATTGAAAAAGGGGCCCAAAGTTTTCTCTTTGCGTATTAATATAGAGATTTAATATTCTAAATTTGAAAAAAAAACGACAAATTTGCCTTGAAATAATTTTACTAATTTGTACAGTTCCCAATATTATTTCATTAGAATTTTAACACCCTATGTAACAAAATAATTTTAAAATGATTATTTTTATGTACTCTATAATTATCCCAAATAACTTTTTTTCATATCTCTCAAGACAAAAATGATACCGAACTCAACCGGTGTGAAGTTAGCAGACAAAACCTGGTAGAAAATTTTCCGAACATTGTCGAACAAACAGTGGCGCCTTAAAACGGGGAAATATTTTCTAATAGTAATTTTATATTTATATTGCTCTGGATTCATCATATAACTTGTACTCACAATAGTAAAAATAACAATTTAAATAAACTTAAATACATTTAAAGAGGTCGTTTCTAGTATAAATAATCAAAAATCCTTAGTTTACCATGTTTAAAAATGGGGGTTCAAGTAGAGATTTTTACAGAAACAACTATGGAAAAGGAGAATCCCTTACCTCTACTCGAAGGGGTAGTTTCATCCCAAAGAAATAATAAATGTTTTATTTGACCGATTGCGGGATCAAGTTGAGATTTTCATAGAACCTTTAATAGAATATAAGAAACAACTATGGAAAAGGAGAATCCCTTACCTCTCCTCTAAGGGGTAGTTTCTACCCCGAGAAATAAGAATATCTATTCATTAGTATATAAAAAAACACTGACAGACCATACAGAATTTCATTTTCACCAGGAGTTTGTGCGGTACATGCTAGAATAGCATTCCCAGATGTTTACTATTGTCAGTAGAAGTTATATATTCAAAGCAATATAAATATAAAATTAATATTAGAAAATATTTCCCCTTTTTAAGGCGCGACTGTTCCGATTGTGTCTACTAACTCCACACTGGTCCGAACTCAGACTCACTAATATATCACCCTGTAGGTTAAAACTTGAATTAAACAGAGAAATAGGTTAATTGTTATGTTAAAGTTAACAAGAAATAAAAGTAATGTTGCGTATATTTAAAAATTTAATAAATTAACATACTATAAATATAAAGGTATAAATAATTAAACTGGCACTCGAAATAAATACAGTTACACTTATTAAATATATCAAAAACTATGACAGGTTTACAACTAAATGGCACGAAACAGATTTATTGTTTGGTTAATAAATATGTTTATATCATATGAGCAAATATGAGCAAATGGATTTGTAACTACTATAGTAAACTTAAAAAAAATTGAGCTTTTTCTGGTAGCAGAAAGTAGTAAAATATGATCCCGTAAAAGCATTGAATTTTTCTTTAAAAAATAAAATTCGACATATTTTAATTTTAACCTAACCAAGAAGTAATTCCATGCGGCTTTTGTTTAGAATAAGCTATATTATGCGCATTATCTTCTTTTCCCCAATACGTTTGTTGTGAATGTATTGGATCATGAGAAACAACATGATCATCATAATCATAATGTCCATGATATCCATGATCTCCATGATCTCCATGACCTTGTTCAATATTCCAGTGCTCGTCATGATCTGAGTGCTCATAATATACAGCGTGTTTGTGACGTTTAACCCAAATCCAATATTTAATTATATACATGATAAAGTATCCAAAGCTGATCATCCAATACTTATGAGCTAAGAAAGCATAGAAGAATTTGAGGAGAAAAGTCAATGTGGCAATTATCGCTACGCCAAAAATTATTTTGTGTATTAGACTTGCAATTGGATGCTTCTTTTTTTTCTTCTTTCTTATTTGGCTAAAATTTTCTGAAATAGTAGAATTCATTTTTACATGATTTGGTATGTTAATAATTGTGAAGCAGATGCAGATGCAGATGATGTCATGAGAATGAAGAGATAAAATGATTTATTGTATTGTAATGAAAAATCGTACAGTTTTTAATGCCGTACAATTTCATAACTTGTACAATGTAATGTTTTGTGATTAATTTTAGATTAAAGAACAATTTTTTAAAATAAAGAAAACACAACAAAGCCGCTTCCAGACTACGCCGATCAGTAAAGCCGATCAGCGAAGCCGATCAGCAAAGCCGATCACAAAGCCAATGTCAAAGCCGATCACAAAGCCAATCGGCACAATCGGTTTTTTGCCGCGTTCAGACTATACCGGATGGTGCCGGCCGGGCACGTCCGCACTTGTTCGGCAATGCCGATCGGCAGAATTCGGCATAGTCTGGACGCGGCTTAATGTAAAATCTTTCTGGGGTGCATTCGATAAATTACTCTCAGAGTAAATTGTCTGTTCGAGAATCGTAGAGTCGAGTAAAAAAGACCTAACACGTATCGTTCGAAAACACGCAGTTTACTCTAAACAGTTAACTCTTCTAACTCTACTAAAAGGGTGGGTTAAATTTACTCGTCAAGCGCTGTCTGCCAATAAATGTTAAAAGTTGGGAGTTTTCGTTTTTAGATTGGTGGCGGTGACTTCTCTCGACATTTTGAAAATGCAAGTCAAATTTTTGGTGAATAACAAAGATGTTTTATTAATGGAACAACATGCAACGCAAAAATTACATTACGAACCAGGTGTAATTCGAGGGCCCCTTATTTGTTGACATACATGTATATTGTAATTCCTCTTCAGAATCCGAACCTTTATCCTTTAAACAAATCATGTTGATTATATTATACATATAGTTTAAAAAAAGTTTATTTACTTCACATATCCGAATTGTTGCAGAAAACATATTTTTAGCTAGGTTGTCGGCGGCTAACAATAAGTTCATTTGTAACTGTGCATCCATTTCTATTTCCTTCATTTAAAATAAAAATAATCAAACATGAACTCTACTTTTTCTCACTCTTTGTTTGTTCGATAGGTATTGTCACTCCGAGTTAACTTACCGCATATTTGACATATGGTTAACTCCAACTCTCAGAGTAATTTATCGAATGCACCCCTGGTGAGATTTGATATATAAATATCAGCAACGTTGGAATAGATGTCAATATGTATATGAGAGGGTATTCTAAAAATGATCTACGTGGTGTTACAGACACACAACAAGAACGCTAAAAATAACTATAAACCTTTGTTGTAATAAATATATGATGATATAATATCGTGCAATACGTGCAATGAAAATTAAATTGTCAATAGGTCAAAAAAAAACCAACTTTTCAAACATATAAGAGTAAATTGTCACGATTAAAATTATAATCGATTTTAATTTTAATTTTTAAATTTGATTGGCTTTGAATCAGTTAATTTGTCACAAAAAAATCATTGTTGCTGTATGGCTAAAGAAATAATGCACTTAGTCATTTAAGCATAATAATAAGGTACAAATAATTGAATAGGATTTTTAAAAGGCGTCATAATACGAGTTTCGAATGTGACATTTAATCCAGACAGACTGAATCAAAAAAGAGCCAAATTGCGGAATTAAATTTTGTAGTTCAAAAAGTTTCAGGATTGAGTCCCCTCGATTATCGATGGCGCGGGGGTCCTGGGCAGTTAAAGTTCCATTTTTTTCAGTTTTTCGCTGGTAATTCAAAAAACATACATACTGCCAAAATGAAATTAAACTTTATTTTTCCCACAACTTTGTTCCTCTACATAATTACGGAAAAATTCATGGTTTTCAAGATATACCCTATCTAAAATTGGTAATTAACAAAAAACATTTGCGTCACATTTTTTATCCAACTTACCTACGGCGTCGTGCTCAAACTCTGTCCATGTGCGATATGACTGTCATATCTACACTTACTGCACAAACAACTATTACGGGTTTGTTAGGTTATTATTTCTATGTAGAAATAAAACCAAAGGCTGGTACCACAGAATATTTAATATAGATTTAGGAAACTGGCAACTAGTTTCGGTAGAAATCTACCATATTCAAGTCTATAATAGAAACGTTGAAGTTTAGGAAAATTTAGGAACTACAATAAGTCTTACCAACTAAGTTACATAAGATGGGAAAAATTTATACACCTTACATCTTATGTAACTTAGTTGGTAAGTCTCATTGTAATTCCTAAATTTTACTCTGTTAAACTTCAACGTTTGTATTATAGGTCTGAAGATGGCAGATTTCTGCCGAAACTAGTTGCGACTTTCCTAAATCTATATTAAATATTCTGTGGTACTAGACTTTGGTTTTATTTCTACATTGGTGGACCACATTTGAGATTATGGATAACCTTCTTCAATTATTGTTTCTATGCTGGTTCGAATTTTAAAAAGGAACATCGACGTCAATGGTTTGTCTAACAGTTTTAGCTTGAAATATTTTTTGAAATGTAATGGTCAAACAATGGCATGAAGTTGTGTTGCGCTTTTACACGAAATATAGTTGACAAAATTTGAAGTGGAAATAATTATAGCAGAGTTGTTAGAGGCCATATACTTTTGCAAAACAACGAGTGAGAATCTAAATAGTTAAATTTGATAAAAAAATGTGACGCAAATTTAATTTTTTTGAATACCGACTTTGGATAGGGTATATTCTTAAAAATAATGCATTTCTCATAATTATGTACAGGATTAAAGTTGTAGGAAATTTAAATTTCATTCCAACAGTATTGTCGCTAATGTTCACAGTTTTCGAATTACGAGCTAAAAAGTGAAAAAGGGACCTTTAACCCACCCCATTTGATTTGTTCTTATTTCGTCAATTCGTGATTCGTCACCTGACAAAAAATTTCTTGTTTCGTCACCTGTACTTTTCACCTTTTCGCATGTAATAATTTATTCCGCATTCGTCAACTGGGACTACTAGGGTCATAAAATGCGTAAACCTAAATTCTTTTTAATGTTTATATTATTTATAATATTTATTGTAATAATTAGTAATGTTATTATATATAACTATAAATTCAAATGTTATCTAAAACTTACTGGATATTAAAACTAAGTGTATACAAAGTTTTAATAAATTCTGGTAGATAGTTTTCCATATAAATAGAAAAAACATATTTTTGATACAAACAAAATTTTTTTTCAAAAATCTGCTACCAGATTTCTTTTAAAATTTGACCAAAAAGTGTCACCAATAAAAGATATTTTTTTAAGAAACTGTTTGGCCACCTCCCTTCACACTTTATCCAGGCTTAGGACTTTCAAAGCAAAAAGTAAAAAATTTTAATACATTAAAAAATAAAAACATTTTACTTTGGCGTGTTTAAAACGATTTTCAAGAAATGATTTAAGAATATTCTTAATTATCGTATCCAAATCACAATATTTTTTTGCCCTTTTAGGAGTTGACATGAGTATATCTTCTTTTTCCACGAGAATCATATAATGATTTGAATCATCTTCAAGAATTCTTATTAATTCATATGTATTAGGATGACTTTTGCCGACAGTTCTGTTTAATTTATTGTGCCAACCTTCATTTGTGGTACGATGTCTGTTGTTATAATACAAGGTGTCCATCTATAAATTGACACATTTTAACAACTTATAACTCGAGAACGGAAAAAGATATCGACATGCGGTTTTCACTAAACTTCCTAAATTTACTTCAAGTTTCTGTTGACATTGTTGCCGCATGTAATTTTTTTCTGGAAATTGACGAAAAAAAAATTAAAAACAGGTTTTACTGAAATTCTTAAAAATGTTTTAATTTGTATCTAACGTGGTTGCCAAGTCTCAAACGTCTGAAAGTTTCTTTAAAAATTTAATTTTTCAAATTCATATTAAGGGCTTCTTGCCAACAAAACTCCTATTTCTAATAATTATTTGCAAACCTTCATCCATAAATTATCATTTAAAGGATTATCGTAAGCATTTTCAGTACACATTTTCTATTTAATGTTCTCATTTTTGTAAATTGACTTACCCAGCTGAGCATAGAATATGAATGGCTTAATAAATAATATTAATTTATCAAGGGTGCTGTGTAACGCAAATCGAGTTGACAGAAGTGTCAGATTAGCAATAATTTTAGTGCAAGAGAAAGCTGGTACTAAAAAAATGTTTACCAAAACCGAAAAAGCCCGGTGCGTTTTAGTGTTTAATGAAAGTAAATCAATTACGCATACACAAAGAAGATTTAGAAACATTTTTGAAAAAAATCCGCCTACTAGAAATTCTATTATAAGCTGGGTAAGTCAGTTTACAGAAACAGGAACATTGGAGAGAAAAGAAAGACACATTCAAAACGCTCAAGATATTCTTTTAAATGATGTTTTACAGTTAAGAGAGATTTTAGAAAGATACAATAATAAAATATCTATTAGAAAAATCGCTCAACCCTTACATATGTCAAAGAGTAAGGTGCATAAGCTTTTAAAGATAATCAAGTTTAAAGCAAATAAGATTCAGACTTTCCAAAAAATTGAAAATCATGCAATAGAAAAGAGATTGTTTATGTGTGAGACGTTATTAGATTTGTTTAGAAATCAACCAAACGTAAATTTAATAATGTCCGATGAAGCAACATTTCACTTAAATGGCCGCGTAAACAAACATAACTGTAGGATTTGCGGTGATGAAAATCCTAGAGCATTCAACGAGTTTGAAAGAGATTCCCCCAAGGTAAATGTGTGGTGTGGTGTCTCCTTTACAAAAATTTATGGACCATTTTTTTTTCAAGAACAAACAGTAAATGGGAACAATTATACGGATATGCTAGAACTCTTTTTCTATCCTCAACTACAACAAGAAGGTATACTAAATGATGTATATTTCCAGCAAGATGGTGCTCCACCGCATTACTCTTTAATAGCGAGGAATTCTTTGAATATAACCTTTGGAGACAAGTGGATAGGTCGAGCTGGTCCTATTGAATGGGCTCCCTTTTCTCCAGACTTGACTGTACCGGATTTTTTTGTATGGGGGTACATTAAGGACAGATGCTACGATCCAACACCTTCAAATTTAGCAGAACTGAGGAATAACATAATCAATGTGTTTAATGTAATTACTCCAGAAATGCTCCAAAATGCATTTACACATTTTTTATTGCGCTTACATATTTGTATTGAACAAAATGGAGGTCATATTCAACAATTACTTTATTAATGTATGTTTTGTTTTTTATTTTTAAGTAAAACCTGTTTTCAATACCTTGTCTCATTCTATAGTTTTAAGTTGTTAGAATGTGGTCCTTTAGATTTGGAAGTGGTTTCATGAAAAAGTAAATTATTCCCTAAAAACGTGGGTGAATGCCAACAATGTATACATTTTTGGATAGAAGAAGAAATGGTCTTTTCAAAGGTTTTAAGAATTACAGGGTGTCCTATTTAATCTAAGATCACAATTTTGGTTCAAAAATCTTAATTTTTTTTTTCGTCAATTTCCAGAAAAAAATTACATGCGGCAACAATGTCAACAGAAACTAGAAGTAAATTTAGGAAGTTTAGTGAAAACCGCATGTCGATATCTTTTTCCGTTCTCGAGTTATAAGTTGTTAAAATGTGTCAATTTATAGATGGACACCTTGTATATCCAGTGTCTGTCGGCGTTTAACCAGACTTCAACAAAATAGTCATTAAATCTGATAACTTTTTCGTTTTCTGGCGAGGAAGCCATAATCTGAAGCCATTCTTCATCTGTCCACTCCGGAGGTAAATGTACTAAAGCGGCACATATTCTTGTATGCTTTTGAACAATTCTTCTCTATATTCAATGGCGAGTCCCAGTTCTTGAGCTTTTCGCCAAATGGCTTGGTTAAAATTAAAGTTGTGTGCTTTAATTTTCACTTGAGAAAACTTTCTACATTCAATTTATCGCAGTCTTCTCAAAATCGACATAAAATTCCACTGGAATGAAGTTAAGTATTTTTTTCTTTTAATATGGTAAAAAACTCCGTGTTAGTAACTTCTTTTCTATTTGTTAATAAAGCATAAATAACTGGCCAAACGCAAGTTTTTCCTTCTGCACTACCAAAGTCAATATAAATGGTGTATAATTGTTCAAATAAGGAAGGCCAGCTCTTAAATGTTCCGTCTGGAAAAAATATTCTACCATGCTCTAGTATACGTCCACATTCAGCAGCAAATACAAATAACCTGTCGTCCGATTTATTGTCATATTAAAGAAAATGTTTATATTTATCTAAAATGACAATATCTTTGCGGTATTTAGGCAAACTATTAATGCCAAGAGAAGAATGGCTAGCATGATACAACTGCTGCTTCACTGAAGAAAAACTGGGAATTTGGATTACAAAGTCAAGACCCTTGTCTACAGCTTTATTCGGGATACTGGTAAAATTTCTTCATGGAACCTTTTCTTGGCATTGAACAAGGCTGTATCCTCTTCATTTTTTGCAACATCTGGTGCACATATGGAATGTTCTTTACTTTTCAACACTGTTGTAATTGTTTTATCGGTTTTCACACTTCCAATACATTTTCGGTTTACACAAGACCAAAAGATGTCACTATTTTGATAAATCTTCCTTTGGTCAAATTTATAACCTAAGTAGAGCACCACTGGCTTTCCTCTTTTTGATTCAACAACTTGCATTTCCAAGTTTACCATAATGTTGATTGGTACACACTAAACTTTAAATATAGTAAAACCTCTGTTAGCGATCGAATCTCTAATCTAATCCTATTAACTTTTTAAAAGTTTAACATTTACGTAGGTATTTAAAATCATATTAGTGTGGAATAATGGTTTCATGATATTAAAATCCTTGAATTGAGCAGAGTGGCTTAAGTTTAGGTACCACGGATAAAATTTCGAATCATGTATCAGGTAAACAGGATTAATGCAAACTTTCCAAATTTCTAGACTTTATTTGGAATCGAATAGTTTAAATCGTATTTAATTATTTTTTAAATAAAAATAAAAAATGCATAATAGAAGCCTCTTAATCACTAGCGCAGGTGCAAAGATGAGGTGATGAAACAAGAACACTTAAAGCAGGTATATTTTGCAGTTGACGAAACAAGATAAAATGGGTCATAACAGGTAAAATTTCCCTAAGTGACGAAACACGAATTGACGAAACAAGAAACTACTCCTGACACCACTCGCGGCGCTTGCAATCGAACTGACTTTATTAAACGTTGTTCAGAGGACCTACTCCTACACAATTCTAAAACATTTAAAACTACATAATTTAATTACCTTAATTTTTCTATTCTGTCCAGATTAATAATGGGCAGTCAGAGCTGGAGCTAAATCTAGTTATGAGATCTCAACTTTTTTTATATACTTTATAAAACGTACTTTGTTTCTTATTAAAACACCTGGTACAATGTCGAAAATATTAAATCAGTCACTTATAAGATATGGTGCAAATCAAAAAAATGCAAGTGATGTTGACCAATATTTGTGAAAAGAAATAAACATATTTATTGCTGAAGAATATAATCAACACTAACCAAAACTACATTGTTTTAAATAACAATCGACGCACGGTTCGCCAACTACGTTGGCATCATCAGGAGTTGATTATTTTTTTATCATCAACTCCTGATGCTGTTAATTTAGTTAGCAAAACGTACGCCGCCAATTCAAACAAATGTAAGACAATGTGCCATATTCGTTATGCAAATGATGCAGTTACGATGCAGACAATTTAGCACAATTAAAACAATTAAGCTTAAGTTCTGGAAAATTAAAATGGACAAATAAGATTAAAGTAACAACCGTAATATGTTTGGTATTACATCTACAATTATGCATTTGAATGTTTTTCGCTCAGAATGGTTTGATTTAAAATGCTAGAAGAAAATGAAAATAGATTTTACAATCTTGTATCAATAAAGATAAATATGAAAAGTTTAACTAAAATGCATAAAAGGAAGGAAGAAATATAATCATTAAATAATTTCAAAAACAAGGCCGTGCTTTGAACGTGCGATCTAAGACTAATATAATAAATGGATCTATCCTATTATTAAATAGAATAATATTTGCTCAAACTTTCGCATGCATACTAAATTTCCTATAGAACTACTTGGATTTTTTACAACAATGAATATATTCAATGTTCGAGCTAAATCACGAATCATGCTAAAACGCATTCATGGATTATCATGCTGCATATCATGCTATAATTTTTTTTGTAAACTTACTTTGTCAAATCGAGTCTCCCGTTTTCCATAGAAGGACTTTTTCATTAATTGTATTTAATTTGTAAAAATGTAATAAGTAGGTTATTTCAATAAACACTGATATTATTGTTATTAAATATAAAATTTTTATATTTTACATTATATTTATCTATTAAAACCCTTTTTAATACACCGAGCGTCCACTTACATTTTCTCCTATTTTAACTGCATATAACTTCTAAACGGATCAGGATATAGATATGGAATTTTCACTGAAAAGTTTTGATTGAATAGATTGAATTTTTTCTATCGATTTTTGATCAAGAATTAACGAATGAATACTATTTTTTATTTAATTTAAGATTATAATACAGCAACTTAAAAATTTTTAATTTAACATATAGTTTTAAGGTAATAAGTATTCAACCGATAATAATAATAATAATAATAGTCGCCCTACATTTCACTCCCTTACGGCGCCATTTGGCTGTAGGTGTATTAAAACAGGGGCCTTGAAAATCTAGGCTCCGCATTAGACATTAATTAAATTGATATTCAATGGTTTGATTATCTGATTATTCTATTTTGTATTAAGTTTTTGGTATATTATCGTCAGTATAGCCCATTTTACCGATTATCACCTGTTCGTCATTACTAACATACGAAATATATAAACATAAAATTTTACTAGTGGCGGCGCAAGTTGTACAAGTTTCCACCAATATAAAATTAAATTATATAAATACTTATTGAAATGGTGCTTTTTTTCTATTCTTTAATATAGGACACCATTTTAGAATAGAAAAATAAATATTTGAAACGGAATTGATTAAAACTTCTCTTTTTTCGTTTTAGATCATTGGTAGCTGTATTTTTAACTACAATAAGTTGGCTTACACGTTCAGAGACAATTACAAATCTTTATTGATTTTAGTTAACGTCTACCATTTGGTTTTGGTCTCATTCAAATCCAATGGGTATATTTGGCGTTAAGAAGCGATTTCATAGAGGATTACAATATTTATGTATTACTGTATATTCTGTATGGTAATTATTTGGGGTTTTCTTTAATGTAATTGCCAAGTCTGCAATTGCAGTACGATTAGGATATTTTGTATCGTAAATAATGTAATCATGGATTAATTTTTCTCCATTGAATGGAAATTTCTCAACATTTTGACTCGTAAGGAACATATTTATTTCTAATGATTACAATTTTTTTAAAAATGATGGTCAATATGTAATGATGACAGTAGTTAAAAGATTAAGCTTAAGATTAGTGCTTATATAAGTTATTTCATTTCAAACATATTATTTGATTATTGATGTAATATCACATGAGTTTTTTGCGAATTTTAATAGAGGTTAACTTAATTTTCGTTATGATGCTATAACTCATAAATGAATTTGGTTGATGTTGCTCAAAACTATTCGGCATGTTTGGAGGATCTTTTCTTCTAAAAAATAGATACATGATTTTTTTTCTTATATTTTGTACAGCCACGATATAGTTTGATGATCACCTCTGCATTTTATGAAATAAATTTCACTTCAGAGTTTAAAAGCGACTTTATTTCATACATATTTTTTATTATTAGAATTAGTTCAATTTTATGTTATGCTTATTTTACACCATTTTCATTAATGGTTTCTTTGATTGTACCAATAAGTGTCAATTTTTGTGAAAACCTCTAAGGATTCTTTAACAAATATATTTATAGGTATAAAATTATGTTTTTGTCTTTTAATACCTAATTAATTGATCGATAAGCGTCAACTGATTCGGGTTATACTTGAACCTTATGTGTCCTTGGCTACATTATCTAGTTCTAAGGTTAATGACGCCATATGAATTAATTCAATAAAGATTAGTCGGGATTTTGCTTAGTTTTTCTAATTCTTGGTTGTAGATGTTTTCTTTATTTTATTGGTGGATTGGTTTATCCAGTTAGTAGTATTTGTAGTTTCGTTTATTCGATTTTATTTGTGTGGCTATCAGGACAGTTTCTTAAACATTTTACGACGTATTTTCCGAGCAGAAGGACAATGCTTTCAAAGGCCACTTCCAAAGCACAGTAATAAACATCCCAAATCCGAAATTTAATTCCAGATTCATCAATGACACAAATATCCTCCTCAAAACATCCTCCTTATACCCAATCCCCTAACCAAGACCCAATCTTTGATCCTTTCATCCCTGAGGACATAGCCTTCGTTAGTCGTGACCATATCAAACTCCCTGAAAAAATTTCCCGCTACTATTCTCCCCATCCTCACCATCCTCATGAATTTCTGCCTTCAACATTCCTATTTTCTAATTTGCTGGGAAACCTCTCATAGTACACTGGCAAAATTTAGTACATTTTCATAGATTTTGTGGTAGTGAAAACTTTTCTCACCTGGCAACACTGACTATGACTCTGTACCACTTTCAATCTTATCCTAATTTCCAAACCTCATAAAAATCCCTCTTCCCCAAATTCCTAGAAACATATATCTCTGATGAATGTTCTAGCTAAGCTCTTTGAAACATTACTCAAAGAGCATATCTGGAATTTTCTGGAAGAAAGCGGAACGATCCCCCAATTCCAACATGGATTTACGTCTGAACATTTCGCCCAAGATGGACTATTGAGACTATACACTAACCAGAACATCCCTCAACCTTGGTCACTGTGCATCTGCTGTCTCTTTTAATGTTCAAAAAGCTTTTGATCAAGTACGATATGCCGGACTGCATCGGAAGCTTTCGAGCATCGAATTCCCCATCCCTCTCATTAAATTCATTTACTCCTACCTAAAAAATCGTTCAATTTTTGTCAAAGTTGGAAACTCCCTGTTAGATCCTTTTACTCCTCTTGCAGGAGTATTCCAAGGCTCAGTGTTGGCCCCCATATTGTGTGTCATTTACAAGCATAACATTCCTCACCTAGCCAAGACATTCAGCTCTATACTGACGATACCACAACCTCTGCTTCCGCACCTTCCACGAGAACTCTGAACACCAAAACCCAACAACTCCTAAATCACTTTTCCCAATTGTGCAGCAATTGGAGGATTACTCTAAATCCTCAAAAATCCCAATTGATTGTCTTCAAACATCGCCACCACGCCGTAAAAACTAACCAATCTCGCAATGAAGTCAACATTAGGCTCTGGGGAGAGAAAGACTCGTTTCCTTGGAAAAGATTACCTACTTGGGAGGGAGTGTTTTTTACGCGCACTCTTAATGGGGTGACTGAAGTCCAAAAAAATCTTTACAGAGTTAAGAAACGAGCCGCTCTCATCGGAGCTCTGGGTGGTCGATTTGACAGATATAATCCTCGAACTTTGCTGCATACCTATAAAACCTATATCCATCTGGTAATGGACTACAGATCCCTCAACTTCTCAACTCTTTCTCCTCCTCTCTTGTACTCCGTTACGGCAACCGAGATGATGATCCTTAGGAAATGTGCCTACCTTCCCTGGCACTTCTCTTCTATATCTAATGTTACTTATATTCCTCCAATAGGATCCAGGTTCAAATATATCCAGGGAAGACTGGAAGCAAAGGATCTTCCGGGCGAGCTCCTACATCTCCTCAATTTACCCACTGACGTTACTCTAGGAGGCTTATAAGTATCAACTCAATACTCTCAATAAAGAATCTTAGTTTTTTCTAACATTTTTCCTTTTCAGCAGAATACCATCCAAGTATCCCTGAAAAGGAGAAATTTACTCCTACAGCAGAGTACAAGGAATAGAACAATACCAGGACAAATTACCGAGGAGAGTTTAGTATGTGTACCTCTCCTGCTTACAGGGGAGAGTCCGGCATTACCTCACACATATAACGTAGCGTGAGGCGTGTCTAACTCAAAACAATAGGATAAAAAAAGCTGGTGTAATATGTACGATTGAGTTGGAGTAATATTCATTGCTTTTTGCATTGTAGGTTGTTAAACTAAATACGACACTGGTATGATCGACATTTGTTGATATTAAGTTGGGACATCTTCGATTAATGAATTTTTAATTAATAATAAAAATTGAAATAAATATCAATTAATAACAAAATACACATTTTCCTAAATAGAACGTTTTCTTTTCTAAGATAATAATATAATAATAAAACACAATTAATCTATTTATAGAATGCTTAATTGAATATCGATATAGAAATTGAACAATTAAATATTGACTTTTCCACTTAACACAATATTTCTAAAAAAATAAATATTGTACCGTACACTTTCTTACTTATCTAGTGAATGTCAATAACCATCACATTTATAAGTGTTTGGTTTTCAATCATCTACATACTTTGTAACAATATAAGTACTTAACATAAATGATTTAATGCAAGAAACGTTATGTTCTGATTGAGTAGAATTAGGCTATAATTAATAGATATTACATGCATAAGTGCTTTTACAAGAGGAGAAAATACCATATATTTGGATGCTTTTTTACATCGTATAGACTAGGTCTAGATTCAAAACGTTTAATAATACTATTTTTTATATGTTATACTATAACGTTTGCAGCAAATTGGAAACTATTTTATAATACATTTATCGAAATATTAAAATATTTAAAAGTTGGTTTTAGTTTTAAACATTTATGCTTCAGCTGTATATTATCTTAATACTTTATCATTAACAATTGTCCGTATTTGCTATAATTATTTTCATATTTTTTAGACTAGGTTTCGTATAATCTTGCGTATTTTCCTTGATTTCTAAGAATGTATTTGTAAGCAATATCATTCTACTGAACGGATATAATTTCATTTGCGTCATATATGAAATCCACCAATCAGAATTCACATCTAGTAACCCACCACCTCATTTTTTTTTTAAATAACCTGTCAGATTTTTTTATACTAATACAGAAACATATTTATAAAAATGAGTAATTTCACTGATCACTTAATAAAAGGTACTTCACCAGATATTTATTTGGCAAACATGTAATACTAATATTATTACTGCAAAAACCAAAAACTAAATATGAATATGACTTTAAGTTGAAAAGGGGGGAGGTACTTAAAAAGTAGGTTAGGTTAGGTTCAATGTGAGTGGAGCGTTTGCTCGCCCCTCCACTGCGGCCAACAGAGGCCTATTGTGGCTCACCCCTATGGGCTATAATTCACCATACAATCCACACCTTCTTACGAAGTCTATGGTTGATTTAGGTGAAGCTTCCTTGAAGTCGGTAGGCTCCAGCTGTACGAAACCAAACGTACGAAGCCTATTCATTTCCAGGGCAGGGCAGGAGCATAAAATATGCTCCGCCGTTTCGTCTTCCACACTGCAGAAGCGACAGTCCGATGTTTGACTCAGACCTAGCTTCTTCAGATGGTACTGCAGACGACAGTGCCCTGTCAGCAGTCCGATTAGGATGCGTAGATCACTTCTACTCCATTCTAGGATCTGCGATAGGGTGCTACCTGAGGGTTTGACTATAAACGCCTTAGAGTGAGCTAACCCAGGCATATCTTTCCAGTGCTGGAGAGTTTTCCTCTCGGCCCATTTCCAGATAGTGTCTTTAGCACTGCTTTTGGCTATGCCAAAGAATGGTTCCGGTCCAATGAACTCGGATTCTGCACCTCTTTTCGCAAGGGTGTCGGCTTTCTCATTGCCCTCCACCCCTTCATGCCCAGGTACCCAGAGTAGGGTTACTCTGTTACTGGTACTTAAAAAGTAACAAAACAGGAGAAATTTTGGAGACAAAAAGTACAAAAAAAGTTACAAATTACGAGAGAAAAGTGTGAAAATTTTCGAGTGAAAAGAGAGGACGAAAGTACTTAAAAAGAGACAAAAACGTAACGAATTAAGAGAAAAAATGTGAAATTTTGAAGAGGGGAAAAGTACAAAAAAGTGACAAATTAATAGAGAAAAATGGGGAAATGTTCAAGTGACAAGAGAGGAAAAAGGTACTTAATGGGAGACATAAAGTGATAAAACAATCACAAATTAAGAGGAAAAGTGGGAAAATTTTCGCGTGAAAAAAGTGCTTAAAAGTGACTAAATTTTGGAAAAACGGAGAAAAGTGGAAAATCGAAGAGGAAAACGGGAAATTTTGGAAAGAAAAATTTAAGAGAGAAAATGGAAAATTAAGATGGGAAAAAAGGTACTTAAGAAGTGAAAAAATCCTAAAAAATAAAAGAAATCGGGAAATTTTGAAGACAAAAAAAGTGACAAATTAAGAGAGAAAAGTGGGGAAATTTTTTAGTGAAAAATTTAAAGAGAGAAAAAAATGGAAATTTCGTAATAAAAAAGGGGGAAAAATATTTAAAAGTGACAAAATTAAGAAAGAAAACAGAAGATATTTGGAAAAGAAAAAGGTACAAAAAAGTGATAAGTTAGTAGAGAAAAGTAGGGAAATTTTCGAGTGAAAAAAAAGGAAGAAATTAATTAAATAGATGCAAAAATGTAACTAATGTACTTAAAAATTTGAAGATGCCTATTAGTTTTATATGTTTTTAAAATAAAACCATGGCAGCCCGTGATAGCTCAGTGCTAACGCTCTTGCTTTCTGATACGCAGGTCATCAGTTTAAACCGTGTGACAGTGAACTTTTGTTTTTTATAATTTTGTTTTTTTTTCCTTTTGTGGGTTGTAGAAAAAATGTACTGTTCAACTCGTGTGGATTGTCCATATCGCACTCGGATGATTGAACACTCCGCCTACGGCGTCGTGTGTGTGTGAGTGTGTTTTGTGTGTATGTATGTATGTGTGTATGTGTGTATGTGTGTTTGAGTGTGTGTGTATTAGGATGGATGGATGTTATAGTAACGATAACTCAAAAACAACAGAATTAAAAATTTTTAAATTTTGCATACAATTTTTTTATACCCTTGATTAGATCTGATTACATTTTGGTGTTAATCGTATAACTGGAAGTGGCAGTTGCTATGAGTGATGACGTCATTATTTAACAAGATAGTAATAAAGTTTTACACATATATTTTGGATACACTATAGTTTAATTTTGTAGTATTAAAATTTGTAAAAACTTTTTTCATTGTTGCCAGATTCACAAAAAAGTAAATTTTTTTATACTTTTTTTGTGTCAACGTACTAATTTTTGATTGTCGAGAGGTCATGTGCTGGCCACATCAGCATTTTTTTATTTGAATTTATGATAGAAATAGATTTCAGATCGCAGTTTGTTATTTTCTTAAATAACTGGATGGTAGGATACTTGGAATCAATAAGCAATAGCGAGATGATGTCATTTTATGAATTGGTAAATAAATATAAAGTTTGTGAATTTATTTCCGGCTTCAATTTATCTTTAACTAGTGCAATTACTTTTTTTTTATTGGGTGTTTCAACAACTAACAAATTGCCTAGAGTAGATAAAAAATACAAAAAAAGGGAGAAGACTGAATACAATGTGTTCATAGTTTACAGTAGTACGGTCTATGGTGTTTGTACTTGTAATTAAAAAGCAAAAAAACCGGTTTCTAAACCGGTTTAGATAAGAAATTGGAAGACATTATATGGCTTTCGATGATGGTTTTTTGGCGGGTTTTTCCATCCCTGTAAAGTTCATGATTTGTAATCCGACATTTACCTGTCTCGAGAGATCAGACTTAATATTATATGGCACAGATTCTAATTACATAATTAGACTAAACTAAATACGTTGTTTTATATTTTTAAACGGGTAATTTGATTTCGTGCTAGTTTAGCTTTGACGTCAATATTATGACTATGATATGACTCTGTACCACTTTCAATCTTATCCTAAGCTTTGTAGACAACAGCAATATTTAGGCAATCAAACTAATGTATCTTTTTAAAGACAATAAAAAATAAAATATGTGAAAAATTATAGCAAAAAGGGACCATGTTTAATTGCAGTAGATATTAAGAGATATTAAGAGATCATAATAATTGTAACTTGTATAGGGTATCCAAAAATTAATACATTTTGTTTTGTAAGAAACTATGATTTAATTCGCAAAAAGATTGTTTTACCTAAAAAATTATGGAATGTTTACTTTTGTAAATAATGCATATTTTTTCACTTCTCACAGAACTATTTTATTATTCATAATTGGCAGGTACCATATAATGCGAATGAAGCGCTTAGTTTAAAACTTTTGCTTTAATATATTATACTATTAAAACTTAAAAAATTGTTGAATAATAAATTATATTTCTATAATTTTATTCTAAGATAAAATCATTGTTACGGTTAATCCATTTGATATTTTCGTTAGTTCTGTTAAAAATAACATTAAAATTATATCTAATTAAAAAAGATATCGTTACATTCCACCACTTCTACATGTATATTTTAGGATTATTAATTTGGTAAATTGTAAGTGATTTATGGAAATATTATTATAACATAAGTTACTTATTATTTTTATTATTTAAGAATAAATTAAATAAATACAGTTAATTTACATCGCATTGTACTACAGTCTATTTTAAAAGTAGGTAGTATAATTATTAAAATAATATTGCACAAAAATTAACAATCATTAATAATTCAAAGTATATACGATATCTTAACATAAAAATATACAAAAAAATTGAGTTTAGAATTAACATTACTAAGCAAAATATGAATAATTGGTCAAATAAAATATAATCATGAAGATTAATAGCACACAATACAAATAGGAAAAAAAGTACACCAGATACAAAAAATTAAATATTTAGAGATAGTAACGGAAGATATAAGAATTAAGGAATGAAAGTCTTAAACAAATAAGTGTAGAAGTATTCTAACACCAATACTCACACATCAGGCAGAAAATGAAAACTATAAAAAAGGCTTCTAAGAAATTAGAAAACATAACAAAATTATACACGTGACATACACAAAAATAAAAAAATGAACACACTACAAGAGAAAATAAAAGAAATACAGCTGAGATAAAAGAAAAACCGGAAAATAGAAACAACAGAGAGAACAGCAAAACACATACTAATCGTAAAATGGGGAAAAGTAACGAGAAACTCAAACTTAGATTATCCCAAATTCTTTATACCTACAGAAGTGGATAGGCGAAAGAATTCGATTTTTTCTACCATTACACAAGCAAAATTTACCAATTTAACTATTTATAGTTATAGTATCTAGTAATGTGCCCAGACAGGAACAGGTTTGTCTTTTTATAAGAAACTAAGATATTTAAAAATTATTTTTAGCAATATTCTAATGATTGTAAATTTTAAAAGTAAAAATATTAAAATCATACCTACTTTCTATTACTGGCATATAAATAAAGCAAACATATTTTAATTATAATTTTTTGCTGATTTGGGAATTTGTTTTGAATAAGCAATATCACCAACTGCACTCCTGCCCCATCCTCCATGATGGTCGTCTTGCTCATATACGTCATCGTGGTCATAATGGTGATCATGGTGCGAATTTTCATAATAAATAGTTTTTTGTTTGCCGTGCTTGATTAAATACAAAAATTTTGCAACTGAAACTCCAAGTATAGCAACTGTAGTGACTGCAATCTTTAATAAAAGACCAGCTTGAAGCAGTTTTACCAACAGACCCAGTTTCGCTACTACCGCCAAAAAGATAGCCAAAAACTTTTTCTTCTTCTTCTTCTTCTTTTTCTTTCTGGCCTCTGAAATTTGTTTTGAACTGTCAAAGAAGCTGAAAAGCTTTAATGTTGAATTTTGGCATTCTGTTAGTTACATGCGATGATTGTTTAGATGCAGATGGTTGAAAAAGTTTTAGTCTTTCATTTCTAAATTTCTCTAATATTAAAATATCAGCTTGAAATATGAAGGTTACTTACATAATTATAAACATAAACATTATTACCAAATTAAACCAAATTATTGTGGAAAAAATAAATACTTTTTAAGATCTCCAGCGAAGTGAAACGGTTTCTACGAGATAAAACCTACCATGATATAAGGACCCAGTGAAATGACAGTTAGACTGGCGCCAGACCTAGGCGTAATTTCAGTTGCCTAAATTCAGCCGCGTAATTTACGAGCGCAGTTTCGTTGGTGACCGACACATTATAAAGTAACTCAGAATCGGATATCCAACATCCTAAATCAATATTCAGCTCTAATCTTTCGCGTCTCATAAAACTACATTCGACGCCGGCCCAAAATTAACAATAGCATATGCTAACGCAAAACCCTCATACGTCAAATGTTCGCGCAGAATTTCTGTAAAGTGTGGGCAATAAAAATGTAATATCGCGACTGATTGAAATTATTCGTCTAAATTTCGGCGACCGAAAGTATGTCTAGACCTAGCGCCGGCCTTAGAAAGTATTATTACTATACTAATATGCAATATTGGGTTTCAGACGAAAATAATATGAAGGAAATTATAATCCACAAAGCGGTGTAACTCTAACCGAATAGAAACATCTGGGGAGAAGATATTATAACAAGGGAAGGTACATAAGTAATTTAATTAGATATTTTTCAACATATGGACCAAAAGATACTCAGAAATTACCAGACCGGCTGGATTTCTTTGTTACTGAGGATCACACCAATTAAATTGTCGAATAACCAAGAACTGCTGAATAAGAAATTCTTCCTTAAGGTTTCCCTGCAAATAAAGAATAATTGGAAACAGAAATGCAGACATTAACTACATAAATCACTGCTACCTGCTCAAAGTCGACAGAGGCCAAAATAAGTGAAAAGAGGCAACTTAAAAAGATATTGCAATAATATAAGACAAACTACATCGAAGTAAGTCAACTTAGAGTTCTTAAAAATAACTGTAATATTTAGAAAATATTTCACTATCTGCGGACACCGAGTAGAAAAATCACACAAAACAGTTGAATCAACCAGATGACCATGTTCCACCAATAAAACGATAAATGGAAAATGGGCGAAGAGATATCATGAAAAGATAAAATCAGTACACCCATATAAAGTATTTTAGCCACTAAAACCCTTGAAATAAAAACTAAATGATTAGCTCATAATGTAGCGTTTCCTCAAAAAAAAGTGTTCATGATAACAATTATTTGACGTAGTGTAAGACTTAAATAAATGAATCTGTGACCTGTAATTGAGGTCTAACAACCTCAAAAAGCAATCTCTCGAAGGTCCAGTGGCTAGCTTGTGTATTATTAACAGAAGCAAACTCCTACGTGTGATATGGAGATAATGCTAAACTTCACATTTGTGTACATACAAGTGGAGGGAATCAACAGGCGTAAACACAATTTCCATATTGGATACCACATATCTGGGACATGCCTTAAGACCAAAAAGTACGACTTTGCTAAGAAACACAACATAAAACTAGAATAGAAGTATATGGGTCTAGAATCAAATACGTTGAAAGCTTGGATAGTATTTTTTAAGTGAAAATATACGCTATTAAAAAATGTGCCCAGTTCACCAGTTCAACATTGCAAAGAATTTCTGCAGACATGAAATTGTCATTATGTCGGACAGTCAAGCAGCCCTCTAAGCGCTAAGCTCCCATGCAATCAGGTTTAAGATGGTCGGAATACTTAGAAAAACTAAATGAACTAACCAGGAATAATGCGGTTACCTACCTGTGGGTTCCGGAATATATCGATGTGAAGGGAAACGAAATACTAGATGAACTCATCAAAAAAAAGGCTGAAACTCCATTTCTAGGACTAGAACACTTCTGCAGAATCAGTCACAGTGCGATACAAAATTATGGCATATACAAACAAAATCTTAACATATAGAACTTACGAAACATTGAGGCCGATCTAAAATCAATAAATTTCAAAAGTGGACTGCGTAACATTTCTGTGTATGCACTTAGATAGAGAACTGACTTGGAGAAGTCATATATGAAACAACAGAAAGTATATTGTTAAAAATTTGGGCAAATAGGATCCAGAAATCGACGATAACGAATAGAAGCAAGGTATAGACATACAACATAATCTTCAAACAGCATCGACCTATGGAACCCAGATCTGGGGTAGAGCAGCGATGTCTAATTCGGATATTATTAAAAGATTTTAATCTAAAGATGTACAGATAACTATAGCAGAACAGAGATCCTGGAGCGAGTGCTGCTTCAAACCAGCCATGCATATAGAGCAGGTAAATCCACGAACACCGCACTTATGCAATTGACTGAGGTTATCCAGGAAGCACCGACTAATAAGGAAACTGTGGAAGGAGTCTTTATAGACATAGAAGGGGCTTTTAACAACACTCCAAATGAAGCTGTCAGAAGAGCACTCGATGACAGAGGGGTAGACAGCACGACTTCTAAATGGATGTCGCAACTGCTTTCAAGTAGAATAGCAGAGATAAAGATAAGGCATGACACAATCTCCACCTGCACTACCAAAGAATGTCCACAAGGAGGGGTGGCATCCCCGCTTATGTGGAGCCTAATAGTAGACAAACTCCTCCACATTTTGACTGACCATGGTATATACGGCCGAGGATATGCTGATGATATATTCATAATGGCTACGTGACATAATTCAAAGGGGACTTAACCTGATAAAAGAATGGTGCCAAACGATGGGACTAAACATCAACCCCGCCAAGACCACTCTTGTAGCCTTCACGAGGAAAAGAAACCTCAATCTCAAAACCATCGAATTAGGTGGGCACGTTATTGAGTGGAAACCAGAAGCAGAATACCTGGGAATTACCCTAGACAATAAACTGCTCTAGTATAAGCACAAAAAAGAAGTAACGACTAAGGCTACGAAAGCCTTAATGGTATGTAGAAACTTTGCGGGGAAAAACTGGGGATGCAGCCCAAAAATCCTGCACTGGATGTACACAGCTATTGTGGGGCCAATCATACACTTACGGAGCTGTTGCTTGGAGTAACCTGGCAACCTCGAGAAGCAACCTCTCAAAGGTCCAGAGGTTACCCAGCATATGTCTAACAGGAGCAATGAGAACATGTCCAACGACTGCAATGGAGGTAATCCTAACCTCACACCTCTGCACATACAAGTGAAGAATATGGCAAAAAGGACAACATGCAAGATGGTCCGAGAGGGGATCACCAGAAGTTAACCCCATTTCAGAGGTAATCCTAAACCTCACACCTCTGTACATACAAGTGGAGAATGTGGGAGGTAATCCTAAACCTCACACCTCTACACATACAAGTGGAAAATGTGGCAAAAGGACAACATGCAGGACGGTCCGAGAGCGAATCACCAGAAGTAAAACCTATTTCCGTATCGGAGACGGACATAACTGGGACATGCCTCAGGACGAGATACCAAAAACGTACAGCTTTGTGAATGAATTCAGCACAACGCTCGGCAGAAAAAGTGAATGGAACGAGGACACCATTGCTAGCCTCAACAAAAATACCATTATAAGGTATATTTATAGGTCTAGGACAGCAGAGGGTACTGGAATAGGGGTATATGGGCCTGGTACCATGCAGATGCTTCGAAAGCTTGGGTAAATCACCAAGTATTTTTTAAGCAGAAATATATGCTATTGAAAAGTATGTACAGCTCAATTCCACAGACAAGAAATTGTCATTATGTCGGATAGTCAAAGCGCTGAGCTCCCACGTAATTAGCTCCAAGATGGTCAAGGAATGTCTAGAGAAACTAAATGAGCTAGGCGAGAATAATACAGTCACCCTTCCGGGACACACCGGGATGGAGGGAAATGAAATAGCCGATAAACACACCAAAAAAGAGGCTGAAACACCATTTCTAGGGCTAGAATCCTTTTGTGGCATCAGTAACAGTATGATACTGGAAGAATTAAAGAGAGAAGTGGAAATAAAATAATCCATCCATTGGAGTAATCTACAAGGAATGAGACAAGCCAATGTTCTTCTGGGAAACTACAACCAGAAGAGGTCCAAAGAATGTATCAACCTGAGTAAAAACAAGCTTCGCACATTAACAGGAGTCCTAAGAGGGCATTTCCGGCTGAGAGGACATCTTAAGAAGCTTGGCCTAGCCGAACAAGAAGAATGCAGATTTTGACTTAGAGGTTGAAAACTCAATTAACATACTTTCTGAATGCATTGCTTTGCAAAACCTAAGGCACAATACCTAGGAGCATATCAGATAGAAGAGGGAGATCTATTGAATCTGAAACCGTCAGACATCTTAAATCTCCTGAGGAGAATAGGTCTGAACGGGGTGCTAAGACATCCTCAACGACTAAGCACTAGAAGGGGGTACAATAGATGTTATAGGTCGCGGTGTAATTACCCACCCATAACAACATACATACATACATGCACTTGGATCGAGAACTGACTTGGAGAAGTTATATATGAAACGACAGAAAGTATATTGTTAAAAATTTGGGCAAATATAATCCAGAAATCGATGATTACGAATAGAAGCAAGGTATAGACATACAACATAATCTTCAAACAGCATCGACCTATGGAACCCAGCTCTCTGGGGTAGAGCAATGATGTCTAATTCGGATATTATTGAAAGATTTTAATCTAAAGTTGTTTGTGCCATGATAAAATAAGAACACCCTTGGTTTGTAATGAGCTAGGACATTTATCTAGATCTTAAAATAGAACAGTACAGTACAAAGTCCTTACAATGGCTGGAAATCCATAAAATACTGAAATGAAAGACACCTCTGGCCTTGATAACATACAATCAATCAGAAAATGAAATTTATCAGTCTGTTTTTTTTGAATAAATCCAAAAACGTAATTACATTATGTTGAAGTTATATATTGTTCAAGAAAAATAACTTTCTCTCAAACAGCCAAAGTTTGTATTGGGGTAGTTGCAGTCAAAAGATTCAGGCTTTTAGATGGCTACAGTCAGTAGACTAATTCCATGCCAAGCCATATTATAGGCTACATATTTTGGTTATTATTTTGATGACTGCACGTGGTACAGCAGGTTCTAATTTTGTTAGAGATTGTCCTAATCCTTATCTAGCCAACTACCCATATTCTTACTCATTTGAAAAGTCTACGTTTACGAATGACCAATGGATGTTTTTTTGTTCTTGGTGTTTTTAAAAAAATAGCTTTAGATTTTTCTTTAGTTAATAACTAAGTTTATTTATTTTTCTCTAATTGTAGAATTAAAAAAAAACTCTTATACAGCTGTTTTGTCCGTCATTCAACTCGACAACTGTGAGGATAGATGAAACCCCCTAAAGTGATATTAATCTTTGACCTATTTTTACTTTCCCGCTACATATACCATATATAGCTACTATAGTATATGTGGTATATATACAGAAATTTGTTTTCGTGATTGTAAATTTTTAAAATTCGAAAAATTGCTGAAAATATATTGCCGTTTTTCACTTGTTTAAATAATGTTAAACCCAAAAAATCGCACAAATACAAAAATACTATTTCACTTACCTGTGTTATAAATTATTTATATGTTACATAGTAACTTAGCTTATATTTGGTAAAATATGTATGTTTATAATTATTACCTTTTTGTAAGTTGTTGCCTTTTGTATTTAATAAATTGGTAGTTTACACTTAAAAATTATTACAACAAAATGAATTCGTTATGCATATGCTAAATAATTAATATATACATACTATGAAATCACTGGAGTAATTAGAAATGACCAGAACTAGAGGTAAAAAGGGATTAAAATAATTAGACATAAAATTCAGTACATAGTTTTTATTTTCCTGTAGAATTGAAGATGAATGTTATGAGAACAATGTCACACCACTTTTCTATAGTGATATATAAAAATATCTTAATATATATACATTAACCAAATATTTAAACAAATAAATTCAATTAGCGGCGGTAACATCATTTTTTTAAATTAATTTTATATAACGGTTTTTCATAAATATGAATTTAAAAATAGTGTTTTGTTATAATAATAAATGGTTTTATAAAAAAAAGCATTTAAATATTTTAAAATAAAAATATATTTGAAATAAAATTCAAAAATTCGGTGGTTTTATAAAATTAAATAAATAAATACTTATCTAATACTAATTTTCCATCATTAAAATTATGTGTCAAGAAGCCAGTATTATTTTTTAATTAAATCATGATGATTTACCTAAGCTGTATTTTTGCATTTCCGCTGCTTTAATTGCCTTTGAGCTAAATTCTAAATTAATTATTGACAACAACATAAAATAAAATGTAACGATGGTCTCGAGAATTTAATCTTTGATAAAATTCAGAAGAAATTGAATAGTAACTGAAATACTCAAAGAATTGGGTATGAAAATATTAACTATCTGAAAAATAACTTATTCATTAAAAATAGGTAACAATGGATAAATCTATTAATAATTAATTTATTAGAAGATTGGCGGTTATAGCTTGCAACTTGTACGTAAAATGGAATTTATTATTTTTTACTTTTAAATCTGAAGGCGGGTTCTCACGAGTCGATTTTAGTTGACCGATTTTAGTTGATCAACAAAAGTTGGATAAAAACCTGCTTTTTAATAGAGTTGAACAACTTTTTAGTTGATCAACAAAAGTTCAAGTGATGCGTCATAATGAATTGTTTTCAAGTTGAAGTTTGTCTTGAAACATGTGAACTAGACAGTCAACTTTTGTCGAATGTGTAATAATACATAGAAAAATAATTATTTGCAACTGGCCGCATCACTATATCTTGTTGTTTAATGCGATCCTGAACTTTTGAGAGCAGTTCCTTGAATTTCTCTTCAGACATTCGTAAATGATTTCTATACCCTTTTTTATACTCTACAGCCAGCTCTAGAGCAAGATTTCTGATGCTTCCAATCTATTTCTTCTCAGAATACACTGCCTCGCCCAAAAACGACGTGTCTTGCGACTTTTGTTCATATCAACAATAATTCTTTTCAGTTCTTTTAACAAAACTGAAACGATTTGTACACATTTACGCACAACTGCATTCGGCGCCATTTTACATTGAAACTGATAATTCAGTTTATATTGAAATGTGTGAACAACAATTGATTCACGTTGTATTCAACTTTTGTTGATCAACTAAAATTGGTCAACTAAAATCGATTCGTGAGAACGCGCTTTAATACTGCCAAGGTTGAACTTAATTTATCTTGATTTCAGTTAAATTTGACATATTTAAGTTAGGTTCTAGTTTTTAGTCATTATTATTTGCGGGCAAGACAGAACATAAATATTACGGGCAGAATGGAGGCCTTAGTTATTGTTTCTTGTTTTTTATGCTTTTTTTTATTCGCTTTAATCCAGTTTTTTTATTTAAAAAAGAGATCGTAGGTTATGCAATGAAAAAGGATTTTAAATTATATGGAATGGGTATAACGTTATGAGGAGGCACACACGAAATCTTTTTTAGATTTAAATATTTTTTATGAATTTAAAATTAAGTGATCAGTAAACATAGTTTAATAAATGATCTATTACGAAATTACAATATTCACGAAACATGGGTACGAACATCTGCTTCAACGCTTCCGAAAATTAGAAATAGGGCCAGATGCGGTCGTTGCATTTGCGGTCAGGGTAACTTTCGTTGCAAACGCGGTAAATCTAAAATAGTTGGCCAGGTAACCGTTGCACTTGCGGGCAGACCATAAACATACAACTATAACTCACAACAACCAGATATCAAGAATTGAATTCCTTCCCGACATCATAATCCTCAATACTAATTAAGAAATGCATAAATCAAAATAATATTAGTCCTTAATAAGTTTATAAGTTTTAAAAGAAATATTTTTAAGTAGATTTTTCCAAGTAGTCTATTTACTGAAATACCTGTTTACTGCTATAGGTACTAATAAAATATAAGTCCCTAATTTTATTTTGAGAAGTAAGTTTATTGAATGGGTTATTACCGATATTTAATTACCTTGATGCCTTTAAATACTAATGCATATTTGTATTTCGTCAGTTTGAGCGATTGTTTAGTGCAGTAAGTAACAACTTTTAACAATGGAAAATTTCGAATTGATTGAAACCACCAAATGGAAACCTTCTGCTCTTCAGAACGGATAACAATATCGACAATATAGGAAGAATAAGGAAGATATAATAAATTGCGTATTTGTAAAAGAACGTCATCACAAATGTAAAGGAAGGATGAAGATAAGACTGACGGAATTACTCAAAGTTAACCAACATACGTGTGTGCCCGATGTAGCTATCTTAGAAGTAAAGGAAGCTACGTACATTTCAAAAGAGAGAGCTCGAAAAGAAGATACTCCAGCCCAGACATTTACAGGCAAGAATTCGAAAAACTGTTTACAAAAGGACTCGATTTTGTGACTGAAGTTCCCTTGTATGTATCACGTAAATATACACTTTGTCGATCAAAACAGTTGCAAGATGGTGCCAGACCAGAACCAGCATCGTCTACTGATATAGATATCCCGCTTGAAATGTTAATATTAGAAGACGACCAGATTTTTTTGTGTTTTGGCGACACTAAGGAAGGAGAAAGAATTTTATGTTTTTGACTTTGAAAGCAAAGGAAACGTTAGCGACGGTACATTTAAAAGCTCTTCCAAACAGTTTACGCAAATATATACCATGTATGTTGATATAGGCAGCACTGATGAAGAAACAAGAATTGTTCCTGTATTGTATTCGCTTCTGCCAAACAAGAAAATGAAAACTTATAGAAGACCGTTTACAATACTGACGAAAAAAGTACGCGGATGGAAACCAACAACAGTGACGCTTGATTTTGAAGATGCTATTATTCAAGCTCTTAAGAATGCAACTACCAGTTTAATCAGTGACTCTGGAGGAAGATTCAGTCTATCGGTCAAGTTCTCATACTCCTACAGTGACGAGGAATAAAAGTTTATAATGTCTCCTACCAGTTCCAATTAAAAAATCCACCCAAAAATATACGAGGAAGGAAAGAAAGAAACAGCATTCTACTATTCTAACTTCGACCCCACTCAAAGACTCTTAAAAGAATTAACCAAGAACAAGGGAAAAAAGAAAGAAGAGAAGGTAGTCATAGCAGCTCCAACAATTATTGTCTCCAAGCAAAACAAAGTATAAAAAAATCTAAACGTGAAGTGCTGCACGAAAAGAATGAATCCTCTGACTTCGAGGCTGAGATGATAATTCGTAGAGTGAAAAGGATTAACAGTGTCAAACGACAACTTGTACAAGAATCCACATCAGAATCAGATTTTGATATGGCTATTTGTGATAACGACGAAAATTATGAGATGGATGGTGATGATCTAAACCGTTGTCTCATTTGCGATGATTTTGGTAAACGCAATGAACTGTGGTACAGGTGCACTCTTTGCGGAAGGTGGGCCCGTGAAGAATGTTCAGGATGGAATACTCCAATTGATTATGCTTGCGAGAATTGTAGGTTTGACATTTAACCGGGATTGTCAACACACTAACTGGTATTGTCCTTACGTGTGGACAATGGCTGCCAAATAACTTTTTTTTACTTTTTTAATAGCTAATCTTTGTTTATAATAAAGATTTTTTCTTTACAATTATGTTCGTTTATAATATGTTTGACTTTGAATAAAAATTATATAAAAAAGTGGTAATTTTTATTGAATTTATAGCTTAAGTGGTCGGCATTACCCTTCTTTACTCTACTTTGTTGAAGAATGGCTAGAAAATCCAGTGATTAGTTTGAATATGTGGAACTGTCATGACCTCCGACACCGAACTAATAATGCCGTGCAAGGATGGAACAACAGGTTGAATAAAATGTTAAAGAAACCTCATCTAAATATTCTCATAAAAAACTTAAGAAAAGAAGCAGAATATTTTGATTTCGTATTGCGTAGAATGGATTTAAACCTAGAGAACAAGAAACGGAAGAACACGTATATTCAACTTTTACAATAGGATTAAGAGGGCAACAGAAGTATTACAGCGTTCCTGTAATATAAAATCATTTTTGGTGTCTAGCGAACATTCAACAATTTCAATAATAAAAAAACCAAGAAAAAACAAAAAAAAAATAAAAGACCAAAAAAAAATAAAAAGACAATAAAGAAAAATAAGTGACTGAGGATGGTGTACACACTAAATATCAAGTGAAGAGTGGAAAAGAGTACGTCAGTGTGTAAAATATAAAATTTATTTATAAAATTCTGCTAAGCGCTTTCGGCAAATAAAGCCATCATCAGAACTTTCCTAAAAGATGTTAAAATTTACAAAACTAATACAAATATAAAATATGAGTGAAAACTTACAGCTAATAGTTCTTAGAAGTACAACAAATCTGAGTAAAATCCATATTAACATGAAAATCAATAAATGACATCAAATTGATTATGAATCTAAAAGTGTTATACAAACGATATTGCCGGTGACAGTAGAATATTAAATGACAAATGACAAATGAAATATTAAGCAGACGTTGACAGACGACAGAGAAAGAGAGAAAAAAAAATTAAACATGCCTATGATTCATCATAGCCTGGATGAAATGTGAAGGATTTTTTTTTTTAAATGTTGGCTTCTAAATATTCAACTGAACTAAACGTGTTATTCTCTGTTTTTAATTTTCTTATGCGATAATGGTAGAAAAAGACGATAATATTTTGCCAGACTTGTTTGTTACGTACTGACCGCAAATGCAACGTTAGAATTCAAAATATTTTTATATGACCGCATATGCAACCGTAATAGCCCCGACCACAAATGCAACGACCGAATCTGCAACGATACGGAAAATAATATTACTAAGGGCCGATTGTTCAATCGGAGATGATCCAGCGATATTGACTGAACCAAGTTCAACAATTCTGTTTCAGTTTTTCAATAAATGTTTATTAAATAAACCTAGTTTAACCGTGGTTTAAACTAATCTCAGGAATTGACTGATTCCAACCTATAAATTCTACTATGACATTGTTTGATAAACATTATGTTATTGTGGAACATTTTGATATCGGAATATTATAAACTTTTTTATTACTTAGGTACTACATAAATTATGGAAGATATAACTCATGATGAAGTTTTTTGGAAATGATTGATATTATTACCCCAACAAGAAAGAGACCAGTGTTCAGACGACGTAGAAATCATTTGGAAGAATGGTCAGAAACAAATTTTTATATCGATTTCGGTTGCCAAAAGAAATCACCTGTAATATTCTAGATTTAATAGACAAAGATATTGGTAACCAGACAAATCAGTAATATTTATTCTGTTTTTAATTTTTCATACAGATTTGAATGTGTTTTTTTAGTAATGATTCCCTGCACCAGAAAAAATGGTTCTACTATATTATATCAGTTCTTTTTTATTTAGAAAGGGCTCCATTTCATGAAGAATATCAGAATTCAAAATTTATATTGAATTAAAAAGTTAAGATTACGTTTCAACTTTCCGCACGGAACATTCCGAATTAGTCCGAATATAATCCGAATGCTGCGAATGTATTGCCAACATAAGAAAACAACGAATTAAGTGATCCTTGATTAACATTCGATTGAAAAATGCATGATGCTCTAATGCATAGTTAAATATTGAACCCGGTTCACTTAATCAACGAATTAAACTTCCATTGAACAACCGGCCCTTAAAGGATAAACTCAAATCGAAAAGAGGACATTTGACTAATATTATTGGATGAAGATATTTATGTAAATTCGTTATAATTTTTTCATCGAGGTACCTTTAAGCAAAAATTTTTATTATTATTATTTATTTGATTACCATATATATTTAGATGGATTTTGCTCTTTTGGAAGTTTTAAACGCAATTCAATTTAAGATTGTAATTGTTCAAAAAACATTAAAAAAAAATCTAATAAAACCTTAATCTAAATTTAAATATACCATTGATGATACAACTAATATCCATATACCTGACCAGGCTTATGAAGGGGTAATCTGCCAAGGTCCATTTTCCAAAAATCCACTTATTTAAGGTCACACATGACATCATGAGTAAAAATGCACAATCTCACTAATGACGTTAAGTGAATTTTTGCTAAATTTAATATGGGATTTTACATTTACTTTGTTGACAAACGTTTCGTATCATCAACTCAATTATCAATAATCTAAAAACATCTTGTGGAATTACATATGAAAACACCTTTAAGTGACATTTCCAGCACTTCAATTTCTAATAATTTGTTATCTGCCTTCAACTTTTATAATGTGTTAATAGTTAGTCGACCCAAAATTTAAAAAACCGACAACCAAGTGCTGTAATCGGAAAATATTATGTCGTCTTATTTTAAAAATGAAAGATAAGAAGGAAATAAATAAATATTTACTGAAGGAGTTATAGCAACAGCCAACATTAAAATTTTCATAACCTATTGAACCAGAACATGAAGTTGAAATATTTTGACTGAACTGTGGGGAAAATTATAAAAACTCCAGAAGTAGGGAATCGTAGATATAATGTAAGATCTGCGACATATAGGCACATAAACTATGTACAGATTGTGAAAGCAAATCGTAAAGATACTCCTTATGGAAATTAACATGGGAAATCGCTAAGATCCGTTCTGGTAATTTTGGCTCAGTCAAGTACACTGCCAGTTCTGGACCACATCGTCTCGAACAGCTTTCAAATAGCTTTTAACAGGTCTCGAACAGCTCTCGAACAGCTTTCAAACACCTTTAAACAGCTCTTGAACTGCTTTAAACAGTTCTCGAACAGCTTTTAATAGGTCTCGAACAGCTTTCAATCCGCTTTAAACAGCTCTTGAACTGCTTTAAACTGCTCTATAACAGCTTTTAATAGGTCTCGAACAGCTTTTGAACAGGAGTTAACATTACTACTAAAAAGTAAAAGATTTGTGTAAAGCTGTTGAAAAACTGTTTAAAGCTGTTCGAAAGCTGTTTAAAGCTGTTCACGACTTGTGTAAAGCTGTTGAAGAGCTGTTTAAAGCTGTTCAAGAACTATTAAAAGCTGTTCGAGAGCTGTTCGAGACTTATTAAAAGCCGTTCGAGAGCTGTTTAAAGCAGTTCAAGAGCTGTTCGAGACCTATTATAAGCTATTTGAAAGCTATTCGAGACGATGTGATCCAGAACTGGCAGTGTCCAGAACGGACCTTAGCGATTTCCCATGTTCATTTCCGTAAGGAGTGCGTCAGAACTGCCATAGCTTATCTACTCACTTAACAATCCTTTATGTGCAGAGAAAAATAAAAATATATTAAACAAGAAAATGAAAATTATAACCCGTAGTTTTCTTTTATCACACAATCGTTTTAACATTGACAGAGAAAATTTAAAGAAAAGCATATTCGCGATTTTTGCAATTGGAGAAAAAAAATTGAAAGATTTATTCTTTCATATTACGCCTGTCATTTTTTGCATATCTATTGATCAAACTAGTCTCCAATAAAGCACTTGTCAAACGCAAACAAAAAATCTGTACAATCTCTCTGTGGGCCACCCCTCAACTCGTCACCTCGACATTTGGCCACCCTAACAAACTTTCGTCAGATAAAACCACTTTTTTACGTGATTTTCTTTTTGCATAATATTTATTTATCTCTGCTTCGTTTGTTGAAATTCGTATTTTTTTTAATGTCACAACATCAGTTAAGTATAGTATCGGTCGGTTTACATTGAGAATCAAATTTGATTTTTTTTTCTACTCATAGAATCAGTTAAGTGTAGTGTCGGTTTGCATTGAGAAGTCAAATTTATTTAATTTCCACAAACTCAGTAGCAGTTAAGTATTGAAATCTATAGTTCTGTATGTGTGTGTATGTGTAACATCAAGATATTTAAAATCTGACTTCAGATTTTTGTTTAGGATGAAAAAGTATGTGAATAAAGTGTTTTTAGTTTTGATGTCGAACGAAATCATATCTTTTAATCGGTAATAGATACTGAAATGGGACCACAACTAATAAGCATATCTATTCATTACAATAAAAAAAATACACTACTGACAGACAGACATACAGATTCCAAAAGAGGAGTTTGTGCGGTATATGCCAAAATAGCATTCCCAGATGTTTTAAATTTAATTTCCTATTTAATGTCAATTCATTAATTCAACCAAACAAAAAAAACGAATTTTAACTCTCTTTCTCCACTTAAAACAGAAGCACGTCTCCGTTCATTAAAAATGGCCCAAAAATGATACAAATTATACAAAGAAAATTTTACTCCTTACAAACAAGACAATATAATAAGGGAAGTGTGAATTCGTCAGGAAATTAAACAATGGACAATCGGTTATGGAATCTGGTAGAATTATTGGGATACGTACTGATTATTTTACAAATGAAGCAAACAAAATTGAAAATATTAATTTAACGGAAGTAAGAGATTTACTCTAGTAGAAGCACTCAAAAGATCGTAGATCCTTTAATCAGGATCTCCAAAAATAATGATGTTATGGGTTAGGCATAATGAGAATACCATTTAAAAAAATCACTTGGATTTCTACTTCCTGAAAGGAAACGAGTTAGAGCATAAGACATAAGTTAAGTATAAAATTTATAGAAAATTGTATGCTGATTATAATAACTATTTTCTTAGACACTTTAACTTTGGCCGCCATTTTTAATTTTGACGCCTGTAATAATTGCGGTTATTTAATATGCATTGTTTTTTTTTTAATTATTTCGTCTCTAATTTTATTTATTGACTACAAGTTACGCGACAAGTTTGTTTTGCTGAAACCTTCGAAGTTGGCCAGATGTGGCTATAATTTTTTATTAAAACTGAAATCTTGAAGCAACAGAATACTAAACTTCAAAATATTCCAGTAAATTATCAAACTATATTTTCAATTATTTATTCGTTGCAAATTTGTCAAGAGCCTCAGAATCTTCTCAAAAAAATGTACTCAAAGACACAATAGACCATTTTTTAAAAGCGCCGAAACGCAAAAATATAGCTTATTTAATACTTTAAGCAACTTATAAATGAAATAATTTAATTTCATCTTTCAGTGTAATGATTATAAGCTAAATTTTGAGCCAAGGATTGTTCACTATCTTCTGATCGTCCATGATATTCTCCACCAGGAGCTCCTGGACCTGCCCACTCTGCACCTCCAAGTCCTTGATTATTGTAAGGATTTTGGTATACAATTCCAGAATGGTCTTCTTTTTTATTATTTCTGTAATCTAACCAAATTTTAACAATTTGTGTTAACAGAGTACCAGCACCGATTAGAACCAATTTTAATTTTAGAGCTGTTTCGAATATCTTGATTATAAGACATATTTTTACTGCAACAACTATTCCTAAGATTCCTAACTTAATAGCAGAAAAAAGTTTTTTAATAGGTCCCTTCTTCTTCTTCTTTTTCCTTGCTTCTAAAATATTTAAGTAAGAGTGACCGTTAAGACAGTTAATATAAGTAGTTTGGTAATTTTTATGTCATGCAATTAATTTTAAATAAATAAGTTACATAAGCTTTTATAATACAGTGCGAAGATTAAGCGTTACCCTCTCTCTACTTAACTATTAAGTAAAAAAGGAAAATCCCTCGCATAAGTAAAAGAAAAACTGACAAAATTATTATTAAGATAAAGACTAGTAGTTGAACTTTTTGATAAAAATTTTTGAAATTTTTTGAACATTTTTGAATTTTTTTCATCTTACTTTTAATCAAAATTCTTGAAATTTTTTTATTGACGTTTTTGCTAGATTTTTTTTTAATTTTTCATCTTGGGACACCGCACGGAACATATGGAAGCTGGCACTCGGTTAAAATGTTTAATACTCGGGAGTTATATATCCCAATATCGATGCTGATAAAAAGTCTCAAAGGGCGCGAAGTCCGAAAAAGAGACTTTCCTGAGTTACTTTGAGGGAAAGCAGAAGAATGAAAATATACGTATGTCTATATCATGTATAAATCATATATGTAAATATTTTTTTTTATTTCTCAATGAAGAGTTTTAGCACCTCAAACGCTAACGTTAATGCTAACGCAGATCCTCATTTAGAGCAGACTGCGCATGCTCACGTAAAAATAAAAATAGCGTTATACGGTAAAGAACCCCGCATTTTTTAAAGGGGAATTGGGTTTCACTCAATCTCGCCCAAAACTAATGAAAAATGTCAGTCAAATCGTACTGATCATATGTCTCCATGGGCAGAAAAAAAATAATGCAAGGATTTCATGATATCGGCCGCAGAGAGTGGATATTTTTTAAAGCAGGAAGCGTTAATATATGTGATCAATATGCCTTACACCCCCCAATATATATGGCAGCTTGGAAGTCGTTTTTTTCCGTAAAACCAAAGGGAGTTCTTCGGATTCCACGCCAGCCAAAGAGGTTCCCATTTTCGGCTCGCTGAAGTTTTTTAAGTGGACCTTCGCCAATAGCCCTACAAGCCAATGTTTGCAATACTTGTATTTCACAATCTCCTGTCATCAAGTTCCCGAGCGTCCCGTACGATATCTAATAATATTGTTGGTGGCCATTTGATGTGGGCTTGATGACGTGCAAAACCAAGGTACCAGATAACGGCAGTTACGTGACAGCAAGTACCAAGTGTTCTCGCCCCAGTCTGACATGTGCAATATGTATCCATAATTGGGGAACCTTCATTCTCTGGGATATCTCAATCAAAAGCAATCCACAATTGGTGTCTGACAGCGTTTTTATATCTTGAAAAAATCCTGACCCGGATAAGTCCCTTTTCGTGATCTCGTACCAATTGGAATTCAGCTGCTCGCTCATCGATGCCATTGTTCATAATAATTGGTTAGCAATGATTTGTCACTTATCGTCAAAGACAATTGACAAGTTGACATTATTTATTTAACTGGTTTTAGAATCTAGAGTGGTCCAATATAGAGGACGGATTCAATCTAACATTTCTCGAAATACTTGCATTATTTTTGTTTCTGCCCATGGAGACATTTGATCAGGACGATTTAACTAACATTTTTCACTAGGTTTGAGCGAGATTCAGTGAAACACAATTCCCCTTTAAAAACTGCAGGGTTCTTTTCCGAAATAGCGGGATGTTTAGCGGGTTCCCTTAGCTCAAATAGATAAAACAATTGTTATAATTGACATATGACATAACCTACAATGCATAAAAACGCAGTTGCTTTGCTAAAACTCTATTTTTTACATTCCGTTATTCTATACGCTTACCAAATTTAGCGTTAACGTTAACGTTAGCGGGTAAGTTGATAAAACTCTCTATTTACATCATATATGTAATACTCATATATCGCCAACGTCCTATCTTTGCCTGTAGAAACAAAGCGTTCCGACAAAAGCAGATGCAAGATGGGAATTGGGTGCCAACGCGCATGCCCATATTCATAATTGCATTGGCGTCGTGTCCCGTGGTGAAAAAGGAACGTAGAGAAAAGGAAACGTAGGCGATTTTACATCTGTGACGCCTATGACTATCCGAGGTTGCGTGAGAGAGAAACGATCGTCTACACTCTACTATCGGCGACACACTTCTCTCTCAAGCTGGCGATATAGGAGTATTACATATATGATTTACATATAGATATAGGTTAATTTTGACGACATGGATCTTCTTTGTCTGTCAGATAACATGGCCTCCTTCCGACAAGGACGTACAGTCTCATTAGTTGTACACCTTGTCCCCTCTCCCAAATATGGTTTACAGTCTCATTAGCTGTTGCTCCTTTTTCTTTCTGCCTCATCCATTTTTGTGGCTTGTGTGGCTTTCAAAATTAAATTTCATATTTGGCGCAAAATTTATTAATAAAAGAACTACGTACAAAAAACTTAATTCAAATTATTAATGGCTTATACCTTTTCGCTGTTCAATTTTAATTTTTAATTTTAACTAATACGTTTTTGAACAATAATCATTTAATAAATATTTTTTATTTTTAACAATTTTTTACAATATTTTATAATGTCAACTCAAAAAGTTAATATAGGGACATGTAAGCTGTTTTATTCGATTTTATGTCGTTTGGCTGAGGCAATCAAAGTTGAAAAATGCGATTTTCAGTTACCCCTTATGGGGGTCGCGTTTTCACCCTTCGTGCCCGTGAAGACTTCTTATCAGCATCGATATTTGGATAATTTTCCGAAGTATCAAACATTTTAACCTAAAGCCATTTTCCATATGTTCCGTGCGGGGTCATTTCAATTGAAATTTTTGAAATTTTTTTAATGAAATTTTAGAAATTTTTTGATTGAAAAAATATTGAAAATTAAGAATTTTACAGTTTTTTGAACAATTTGCACAGTTTTGGACGGTTTTTATCAGTTTTGTCCAGTATCTTGGTCAAAACTAAAAAAAGTGGGTTTTTACCAACCCTGTTGTTGAAGACCTACTTAAAACTGATTCCAGGCATGGTTTTTGGTGGTTATGATATAGGATTTCAAAGAATGCAAGTTTTATAGCAGGTTTCTAGTCTTAGTCTTGATTTAGATCTTTGCCAGCCAATTTGTCAGCTTATTACCTAAATTCCCATAGTAAACTCTTATCCATATAATATCAGCTCTATTGCTTGGTAGTCCTAGAGGTGATCTTATAAAATTATATCCTGATAAATTAAATAATGAAAAATGGAGATTAATATTTGAAAAAGGATAATACCTAATAACGCCATTAAGTTTACATATGAAACGTCATAAATTCACATTTTCTTTTAAAAAATAATAAATGTATTCCAACCCTTTGGTTCTGACTAAATAATAAAAAATATTTATTTTTCAAATAACTGTCATTAAAATAATATAAATATTATATATAAATCTAGAAATACAAAAAAATATGACATGTTTATTAATTATCAAATTTTAAAAGATTACGTTTAGACCAAATTTTCAAAATTGCATATTTATCCTTTAGGAATCATAAGTGATTAAATGATTCCAAAATTTACTTACAAACTGCCTAATAATATACTATGACGTTCAGGAAATAGCTTTAATTTTTATTTGTAGATAATTTTATTATCCTATTTATTACCAAACCTAATGTTATTAGTATTTTTAAACATTTTATTAATAATTTAAAAGCGTACCTTAACCAAAAACCAATGTCTTATGAAAAATATGAAATGAAAGTGATTTTTATGCCTGATTTATCATGCTAATGCTGATTGAATATTATACCCAGTTATTTGTAAAATTCCATTAATTTCAGTCATGCAAAATTATCTTCATGTGCTTGTGCTTAAGTGAAGCTGGTAATTTATTATGTGCAATTTTTTGTGTAACTTAATCTAATTCATGCCATCGGATGCAGATCATGCTAATAATCCATTGGTGTACTTACTGTACGTATTTTAACTTATCAAACTGATGCACTTGTTAGATCCAAAACAAAATTAAATTTACCCGAATAACATAACATTTATTTTGTTTTCCCAGAATTATTAATACATTGTGCCTGTAGTATGCGTAAAAATCAAAAATATAGACCAAAATTTATTCATAAAATCTAGAGGTCCTCAGGGTAGCGTTCTGTGTCCCAATTTACATTTCACATTTTAACAGGGAATTGTATTATAAGTTAGCCTATAGAAACAGATCTAATCTTTCAGTTAAAAGAAGATTCAAATTTAATTAAACTAATTCTATAGAAGTACCGAGAATATGTTAACATATAAAATTTAAAAAAACGAAAGCAGATTAAGTAAAGAATGAAACAATTACATTGGTTACTGGACAGAAAGTCACAAATGTCATTAAAAATAAAAGCTAAAAGGTGAAAGTATCCTGTTAATTATTCATTAAACAATAGGTGAAAAAATGTTTCATTTATATATATGGAGAACATGAACACGGTACTCTTACTCTTAACATTTTATGGAATTTTTTTAAACAAACAATCGTTTCCAAAAATGTTTAAAAGAATAATAAGGTAAGCACTTTCGTAAATATGCCAATAACAATACATTAAAAGAACTTAATTAATTAATTCTATATAACCTTAATAAAATTTACACCGACTAATTTTAACCGTAAATTTTCATTTTACAAGAAAATTAATACACTTTGCTTGAAATCAAAACTAGTCAATTCCTATAAAGAGTGGAAATTTCAAAACAGTTAATAATAAATTCTTAGTGTTATTTTCTTAGTCGCATCTTTAATTCTTCTACCTAGTATTAATGGGAACAATTTTCCATTATTTTAATTATCATCCAGTCTATTTGTGAAAATATCATCTCTTTTACACTTCTGCAATTTTTTACTTTATTTTTTTGTATATTATCTTTATCAGAAATATGTGCGAATAGTTGACTGTTTAGGTTCAATGTAAGTTGAGCGTTTGCTCGCCCCTCCACTGCGGCCAGCAGAGGCCTATTGTGGCTCGCCCCAATGGGCTATAATACACCATACAATCCATACCTTCTCACGAAGTCTATGGTTCATTTAGGTGAAACTTCCTTGAAGTCGGTACAAAACCAAACGTACGAAGTCTATTCATTTCCAGAGCAGGACAGGTTTCGTCTTCCACAATGCAGAAGCGACAGTCTGATGTTTGACTCAGACCTAGCTTCTTCAGACGGTAACGCAGACGACAGTACCCTGTAAGCAGTCCAATTAAGATGCGTAGATAACTTCTACTCCATTCAAGGATCTGCGATAGGGTACTAGATGAGGGTTTGACTATGAACGCCTTAGACTGAGCTAACCCAGGAATATTTTTCCAGTGCTGGAGAGTTTTCCTCTCGGCCCATTTCCAGATAGTGTCTTTGGCACTGCTTTTAGCTATGCCAAAGAACGGTTTCGGTCCAATGAACTGGTATTCTGCACCTCTTCTCGCAAGAGTGTCGGCTTTCTCATTACCCTCCACCCCTTCGTGCCTAGGTACCCAGAACAGGGTTACTCTAATACTGGTAGCAATGCGATGCCAGTTGAATGTTTACATCTTATACAAAAGATATAGGGTGAGGCAATAAATAATATAAAAATACAAAAAAATAGACGAAGTACCAGAGATGAAGTGATTCAGTGAAGGAGAAAAACGATTTATGTTTCCTAAAGAAACATAAATCTCATAATCCATAAAAAAGGTCAAAACAACACCCTGTGACAATCAGGTCAAAGTCTGTCTATACAGTAATTATGGAGAACAGACTAAGAAAATAAGTAGAACGGTAATTAAAGGAAATATAGGTATTATTTACGATAAACAGACAGTAAAGGCAAATTATATCTAATGTTTAACCATACTCAAGTATGGAAAGTAATTAAAAGATTATAAGAAAACAGCTTTAGTATAAATAAAAGGAATAAGGTCAGAAAGCTTAGACTTGAACAGAGACGTATATAAAACAAGTGAACAAGCATTTTTTTAATCACAATAGTCAACAAGCAAGTGCCCAATTACAGGATAACGGTGTACAATAGGCTTGTTCCCGAAGCGAGTTCCTAACTTGTTATAAACATACTGAGTTGCGCATTATACCATAATGGATCAGGTGTCTGCACAGTACAAAATAATGGAAGAGATATTTTATACTGCGCAACTCAGTATTATCATAACAAGTTAGGAACTCGTTTCGGGAACAATCCTTATATTAACAATAAGCAACTGCAATAACAACTGAAAACATCAAATTATAATTCAAAAAATAAGTACCTTCAGTAACGAAGTTCTCAAATTTTAAAAATGGTCTTTGTATCCTTTTAAAACGATCAAAATATATTTTATAAACAGGACTCCAAACAACTGATTAATTTCAGTATATATCTAACAATAGCAAAATAGGCAATGTATTATAGAGGGTTATTTTTAACCCTTTGATGTTAAGAACTAAAAAAACTAAAATGAATTGGTTTTAATTTCCTTGTAAAACTAACTATATTGCATTTATTTTGATTTTAGGGTAAGTTATTACCACCACTTATTTACGCGTACAGTATTGTTCTGCAAATGGATAATCAGCTATGCCAAATATTTCAGCATATTGGTGAATTGGGGTATGTCGTTATTGAAAAGGATAAAAATAAAGGTCCTAAAATGGATCCTTGAGGCACTTCCGACACATAAATAAACCCCCTCTACCTCTCCATATATTACCGGAGTAGTAGGCCACAACGATCTCCTACAGAGCCATGTCGGTGGCTAATCAAATTTAGGGGGAGAGGCTATGGGACCACCCTGGACTGCTGCGAGAGATGAGTACTCACCACACTCTCGGAATGATTTTGGATGAGCCCTCCCCCAGAACTCACATATAGAAGTCCTTCAACCTTATTCCGAGAAAAGACGAATGGGAAAAGGGGGAGATCCTGTTTCCAGGGACGGCTTATGTACTGTACAATGATGGTTAAAAGACCCCAAGTGGTGTTTTAGCCTCGGCAAGTATGCTACCATCTTTCAGGCGGAGGTTTTTGGCTATAGAATTGTGTGCAAGAGAGTTGGCAAACCATCGTCTTGTCAACAAAAGTATTTATATTTTATCGGACAGCCAGGCAGCTTTAAAAACACTAAGCGCCAACCGGCTGGATTCGAAGCTGGTGTGGAACTGCATTGAATCCTTGGATCGCATTGCTACCAGTAACAGAGTAACCCTACTCTGGGTACCTGGGCATGAAGGGGTGGAGGGCAAAGAGAAAGCCAACACTCTTGCGACAAGAGGTGCAGAATCCAAGTTCATTGGACCGGAACCATTCTTTGGCATAGCTAACAGCAGTGCCAAAGACACTATCTGGAAATGAGTCGAGAGAAAAACTCTCCAGCACTGGAAAGATATTCCTGGGTTAGCTCACTCTAAGGCGTTTATAGTCAAACTCTCAGGTAGCACCCTATCTCAGATCCTAGAATGGAGTAGAAATGATCTACTGATCCTAATTTTACTGCTTACAGGATACAGTTGTCTGCGGTACTATCTGAAGAAGTTAGGTCTGAGTCAAACATCGGACTGTCGCCTCTGCAGTGTCTAAGAGGAAACGGCAGAGCATATTTTATGCTCCTGTCCTGCCCTGGAAATGAATAGGCTTCGTACTTTTGGTTTTGTACAGCTGGAGCCTACCGACTTCAAGAAAACTTCACCTAAATCAACCGTAGACTTCGTGAGAAGGCGTGGATTGTATGATGAATTATAGCCCATAGGGGTAAGCCACAATAGGCCTCTGCTGGCAGCAGTGGAGGGGCGAGCAAACGCTCCACTCACATTGTACCTACCTACCTACCATCTACCCGACTTCTATGTATATCTTCACATAATAAGTATGTTGTGCAAACTAGGTTAGAGGTGGTTGATCTGCCTTTAAAAAGCCATGCTGATATTAAGATATATTAAGGAAATATTAATTGTGAAGAAAATTTTCAAATATTTTGCCAACGTTGGAAATTATGACTAATGGCCTTGGCAAATAGTATTAAATTATGAATACCTTTAACACGCGGTTAAAAACCATAGGTAAACCTAAAAATAAAATAGGACAAATGCTAATCGAATACAGAAACCGTATCCATATAAAAGTAAGCAGCATCATATTACATATGTGAGCTCAGTGAGCTGTATTCTGGAAAATAAGATAATTGAGCAGCTACTTGTTGAAGTAAACCTTGTGAAGTCCGCGAAGCTATACAGGCTGTTTCTTTTATCATGTGCTAACATTGCTATATTCTAAACCATAAGGATTACGAAGGCGGTTAAATCGACAAAAAAACTATTTTGGAGAACATTATATTGGTATAAAAGAATCTATCGCGCCCTTTTCGACTTATATAGGGAAAACTAAAAATGCGATATTTAGTTTTTTGCGCATATCATTTTTATTTAAAAGTATATCAAAAAATAAAGAAGGAAAGTTTTATGGTATCTGACATTTTCTACAAAAGTGTACTAATAAATATTCGTTTCGTGTCTTAATGGCCATCATTTTTTTTTAATCCGGACACATCTTTTTTATTTCTAATATTGATAAACCATTAAAATCCAAATTCAGGGATATATCATACGTGTCATTTTAACTCCGTTTTATCTATAACTTTCATCAGTGATAATATTTTTTAATTACGGTCCTATCGTAGTTCTGTTGTAAATTCGTTTTGATTTCATTAAAACAAGCAAAATTCGACAGTATAAAAAAAAGATAGCATTATTAGTGAGTTAAAAAAAAAACAAAGTACTAGAAATTAAGCAAGCAGAAGAACTACCTGTTTATATTATAATGAATTGACGTTGGAGAATGAAACGAATACATAATATAAATAAATGACATATTATATTAAATGCTTAAATTGACGACCACTTTGTTGAATGCACATACGTGGTCTGCCCATACAATTTTTATGGCAATTTTCTACCATGGTTTACATCCCTGACTTTTTGGTAAGTGGTAAATGAACTGAGATGCTATTTAATTGTTTTTTGGTCAAAATTTATTAACAGATTTGAAATCTTAAATCTTCATTATTAGTCTAGCCGAGAAAAATAGTTATAAGGGTACGAAAAATATGAGCGATGGCTCATTCGACGCGGATTGTCATTCCGAGAAATGTGTCATGTCGATTTTTCTCTGCAATTAAAAATTGTAATTGTTAATAACAAAAAAACGAAAAAAAAGAAATTTTAATTTTTGATGATAACTTAAAAACTATACAAGATAGCGGGTTAGTTATTTCAGATAAAACGTCCGTAAAATGACAAGCGTGATATAAAGGGTGGCTCGGGAGGTCGGGTCAAATTCTTCAGAATGAATGAACGGATTATTTTAAAATTTGGGGTGATCATTCTAGATCTAATTTTGAATTAAGTGACATAAAAATGCAAAATGGCGGATTTCCGGTTTCTTTGAAATTGGCGTAAAACCTGAATTTTCAAACGGAACACCCAGTACATTTTTACATATTTGCTTTCTACTAATCAAATTACGTATAATTCATACGTCAAAAAAGATTTTGGCTGTCAAATATAAAAATTATTTTTCCTAAAAAACGGCTGTGAAGTAATTAAAACACTAATCAAGTGAAAAATATGTAAAGAACCCCGCACAAACCTTAGGGGAATTGGCTCCCGGTCAAATTGGTTGAATTTTGGATAGGTTGTTCGTTCCGGCACCCTGAACAAAAGTCTCAATTTGAACAAAGCTCAATTTTGCTTATTTTGGCTCCTGCGGAGCTTGAAAACTACGAATTCACCATTATTTATTACTTAAAAGGGTAATCTCTTCAAAATTGATAAAATCGTCATGTAAATATATGTTTTTGAGGTTGCTGAGTTTAAACCTGATGTCAAAAGACGATATTAACAGTTAACAGCTGTTTTGAACTCGGCAACCTCAAAAACATATTTACATAGGGATTTTATCATTTTTGATTATTGCTTGTTGTTTGACAGTTATCTGACAGCTGTAAACTGTCAACATCGATTTTTAACAACAATTTTGAACTCAGCAAGCTCAAAAATATACACTTACATGTGGATTTCATCAATTTTGATGATCACATGTTGTTTGGCAGTTAATTCACAGCTGTCAACTGTCAATATCATCTTTTTAACATCAATTTTAAACTGATCAACCTCAAAAACATATATTTACATGTAGATTTTATCAATTTTGCTTATTCCTTGTTGTTTGGCAGCTACTTGACATCTGTCAACTGTCAATATTAATATTTTACCATTGGATTTGGATTCAGTGACCTCTAAAATATAAGAGGGGACTTTTTGTTATCGCAACAAATACTAAACTTTCGAAGAGATTACCCTTTTAAGTAGTAAATAAGCAAAATTGAGCTTTGTGCCCATTGATACTTTTGTTCAGGATGCCGAAACGAACAATATATTCAAATTTCAGCCAATTTGACCGGGAGCCATTGCCCATAAGGTTTGTGCGGGGTTCTTTGTGCAAAAATAATATTTTTTATTTATATTTGGTCACCTTTTGAAAGGTTTAGATTAAGTCGCAGATTCTTCGCATAAAAATAATTTTTAATTTTGACAGCCAAAATCATTTTTGGCATATGAATAATACTTAATTTGACTCGTAGAATCCAAATATGTGAATATATACTAGGTGTTCCATTTAAAAATTCAGTTTTTACGCAAATTTCAAAGAAACCGGAAGTCCGCCATTTTCGGTTTTTATGTCACTTAATTCAAAATTAGATCTAGAATTACCAACCCAAATTTTAAAATAATCCGTTCATTCGTTCTGAAGATATGATTTTGCCCGACCCCCTGAGCCACCCGGTATCACTTAATTTGGAATTTAACAGTTTATAAATATTTGTAATAAAAAAAATAACTTGATAGTGGCCGTTAAGACACGAAACGTCGTATCAAAGATTTATTAGTGCACTTTTGTAGAAAATTTCAGATACAAAAAAAACTTTCCTTTTCATTTTTTGATATTTTTGTAAATAAAAATTCTATGTGCAGAATCACTGTAGATTTTTTTAGACTAATGTAATGTTCTCCAAAATAGTTAACTTTTTGCCCGTTCGTATCTCTTTAGAGCTCTTTCACACTAAGATACTGTATGCGAGATACGCGAATCTGAGATACAGGTTAAACGTACAGTCAAATATAACTATTCACACGGTAAGCTCGACGCATACAGTATCTCGATACCGAAGAACTTATAATATTCGATGTAATAATTTCATTAAAAGAGCGACTGTCCATGACTTTAAGGTACGAAATAATTAGGCGATCGTTTAGAATTTATTATTTTTAATGAATGTAGTTTTAGTACAAATATATTCACCTTGATAGTTAGAAGATCCACAATGGATCCATCTGTTGAAGTGGCAGCTCATTCTATAGAATGAGGTGAGAGGACAGGATTTGTCTCTACTCTCTGACTGAATGGCATTTGTGATGCATTAAGTGAAGTAGTAGATGAACGAAAGTAACATTGTGAATGAATGGATGAAGAATGACTGATAGAGGATGAATCAATAGACTGGGATGAGAATGTAGGGTTGGGGATAATGTCTACTCTTTGACTGGATGTGTACAGTGAAGAATTGAAGGGAGTGGTGTCAAACATTTTATGCTCCATACCTATTATTATAGCGCTAAGTAATAACAACCTAAGCAGTTAAATTTATACTGAAAAATTTTCTACGTCTATGATATCGTCTCTGTTGCAAAAGTATTCGTGTCTGAATGAGTCTATATATCGTAATGGTAATTCTGTATGTGGCATACGCATTCAGCCTCCGGCGGCTAAAGGTGCCGGGATACACAAATTCGGTATCGAGATACTGTATGCGTCGAGCTTACCGTGTGAATAGTTCTATTTGACTGTACGTTTAACCTGTATCTTGGATTCGCGTATCTCGCATACAGTATCTTCGTGTGAAAGAGCTCTTATAGTTCAGAATATATCAATGTTAGCGCATAATAAACGAAACTGCCTGAATTGACTGACGAATATCATAAAACAATAATGAATATTGTCATATTAAGTGATTACTAATATTAACTTTAAAATGTTTGACGTTATCTCTTATGTGATTTTGTCTTTTTAATATATTGATTGGAAATTTTATCTGTAACTAAATATATAATCACATGTAAAGTTTAATAAAATGCCTAGTTGAACATTCCTTTACATATATAAATTGACCTGTTTTTTGTTTATTTTAAACTTATAGTTACTATAATATAGTAAAATTTTATTTTTGAATTAAACATTCCAGAATAATTTGATAACAAATCTGTGTACTGTTAAATGATTTGTTATTCAGTTTTAAATAAAATGCAATACAAGGTAATTAAAAAATTAGTTTATTAGAAAGAAAATAGAAAAATTGAAACTTTAGGATGGTATTTTTTGTACTTACTATTTTCATTTTTGAAGCTAAATATGCTTTCATATATTTTATAACAGATCACAGTTCTAAAAAATTTAAATAATTTTAGTTTTATTATCATATCTTTTGGCCCAATAATTTTGACCATCAAATCTATTTTCATGATGAAATGGATATAGTTTTCTGGCAGGATAAGGATTGTAACCTTTTTTAACGTCTAACCAAAATCTTAAAATGTGGAACGTGAGGCTAACAAAACCAATAAGGAAAAATTTGATCTGCATAAGAGCGCCAAAAAGTTTGAGCATAATGGTAATTTTGGTGACTACTGCTATAGCTATTGATAAATATTTCATAAGTTGTTTCTTCATTTTCTTTTTCTTCTTTCCTCGCTTTTTCTTAAAAATGCTGCCTTTATTCTTCTTACCGATTTTGTCCTTCTTTGTCTTCTTTCTTCTTTCTGGAATGTTGTTGTTTTTTTTAACTAAGAACTTTTTATAAATGTATCTAGATAGTACCTACCATGCTAACGATAATCCATAATCCAAAGAAAAAGTACATATTTGTATGATGTGTTCCATCAATGATTGTATCCAGATGTTAAGAAAGATAAAATGATGCATTTGTAGTGGTTATTGTATATAAAGTGTTTAAACTGTAAGGAGGTTTTAATATAAATAATTTACGGTAGACGTATTTTTATATCAATTATACTAATACTTTATGGCATCAAAATGACAGCAGTGAAAGTACGTTTTTTTCTGTTCTTAATTTCCTAAATTAATGTTAAGATTCGAATACACGAAACATTATTAAATTCGTCTTCCAAGAGAGAATATTATACACTCCCATATACATCCGTAGAAAAACTTACAAAAAAAGTATCTCTACAAAAATTAAAAAATAGACTCTATGCACAAAAAATATACTTTGAAACAAAAACGGATTCTGATCACCAAAATTATCATTTGTTTCGATTTATAGGGGCTATCATTTAAGAATACTTATTCGAACTGAATGGGATAATCCAGTGTCTTTAAATAAAAATGATCAAATTTATAACGTTATTGTTACTGCTCATACATTTATCTATCATAAATGATTTTATAGTAATACATATCATAATTGGTGGATTTGGAAATTGACTAGTACCATTAACAATTGAAGCCCCAGATATAGCATTTCCCCGAATAAATAACATAAGATTCTGACTCACTATTTTTACTTCTAATAAGAAGAATAGTAGAGAGAGGAGCTGGTACAGGATGAACAGTTTATCCCCCTGTCATCCAATCTAGCTCATAGAGGATTTTCTGTTGATTTAGCAAATTTTTAAGGTACACTCAGCTGGAATTCCATTTATTCTAAGTGCATTGAATTTTATTACTACAATAATGAATATACGACCTAATGTAATGACATTTGTATGAGCTATTGTATTTACAGCTATTCTTCTCTTATTATCTTTATATTCTTTTTTTAATGAATAAACTTTGATCCTTCAGGAGAAGGAGATCCTATTCTATATCAACATATATTTTGATTTTTTGGACATCCTGAAGTTTATATTTTAATTCTATCTGGATTTGGCATAATTTCTCAAATTGCCCGACAAGGAAGAATAAAACAGAAACCGTTGGAAGTTGAGGAAAAATGTATGCAATAATAGCAATTGGACTTTTAGGATTTATTGTATGAGCTCACCATATATTTACAGTAGAAATAGATACTCGAGCATATTTTACTTCTGCTACTATAATTATTGGAATTTCCACTGGAATTAAACTTTTTAGATGATTACATGGAACAATTAATAACTTTAATCCCACAACTTTATATACTTTAGGATTTATTTTCATTTTTACAATTGGAGGATTAACTGGAGTTGTTTGAGCTAACTCATCAATTGATATTGTTCTCCATGTTTCCTAGTATGTTGTTGCTTACTTCCATTATGTATTATCTATAAGGGCAATGATACCTCTTTTTATATTTTTATTTCAGCAGAAAACATATGAGACCAATTATTAAAACTTCCCCTTTAATACAAAAAGATAAAAGCTGAACTAGAAACGGTTGAAATATTTGAAAAATATCTTAAAAATCTGTATTAGGAGTTGAAAATAGCCCGCAAACTAGAACAAATTCAAAGAACAGCATGTCTCAATATGACTGGAGCCATGAAAACAACACCAACGAAAGCGATGGAAGTCATCCTCAATCTCACCCCTCTTGATATTTATATCAGGGAGGTCGCGTTGACGATTATGATAAGACTCTGCTCGGTTGGAATAGAACCTGATGTAGGATACGGAGAGGTGAGACGTCTGGCGGGAGGCACTTGACACGCTTCCACTGCTATAAGCGAACATGGACTCTATCTCACCGCGATATACTGTCCACATGCCCTACAAAATTGTCACAAAATATACAGAAGAGCCGGATGTGGCAGGTATGATTCATATCTACACCGATGGCTCCAAAACAAAACAAGGTTCCGGGTGCGGGATATACTCCAGATCCTTAAACCTAAACATAAAATGGGCTATGGAAAAAAGTGCCAGCGTAGCCCAAACGGAGCTCACTGGCATCCTAATAGCAGCAAAAGAAATCAGCAGAAATAACATCACTGGAAAAAATGCTTATCTGTACAGATAGCAGACAAACACTACTCACCCTGGACGCAGGCCACGAATTTGCTCAGAGTTAGTTCTAGAATGTCACCAAGCCAAAGCATCCATCAACAATGTGGTCGCCCTAAAATGGATCAAAAGCCATGCCGCATCAAAAGGTAACCGTCTCGCTGACTCATTGGCTAAGAAGGCAGCTAACCAAAAACTGTTTGGACCTGACTCCTTCATTGGACAAACGATATCGGTCGTGACGAACCTAATTAAGGATCACTCCCTTGTAAAATTCAAGGAAAGATGGAATGAAACAATAAGCTGCAGAGTTACCAGGGACGTCGTAAGTTACCCTGACAACACAGCATCCAACAAATACTTGTCCATGACTAGGCTGAATCTGCGACTTTTAACCGGCATTCTGGCTGGTCATTGTCCAGTACGGAAACACCTCAACAACATGGGGCTGCAGCGGGTGTGAACAAGAAGTCGAGCCAATCGAGCACATCCTTTATGACTGGCCGATACTCTCGTCAATTAGGAAAACTGTGTTCGGCTAGTATCGGCTAACACCGGTCAATATAAGAGAGGCACCTCTTGGCGACGTCGTCAACTACATAGAAACTGTAGACTGGCTGACGAGCTAAGTCCTCACTTACTGAGGAGGATGCACAATGGGGCTAATGAGGTCTAAGTGCTGTGGGACAGCCCACTTGTGGGGCAACCTACCCTTCCCACCTTACAGATACAGAGAAGTAACCAGGAAACATAAGAGACCAATTATTAAAACTTCCCCTTTAATACAAAAAGATAAAAGCTGAACTAGAAACGGCTGAAATACTTGAAAAATATCTTAAAAATGAAAAAATCAAGAGGAAGAAAATATCTCACCACTATAGAAGTAAAAAAATTGAGTTTTTTTATCATTCACCCGCATTTGGAGTTAAAAATAGTATCTCAGTATACAGTGAAAACATCAAAAAAATTTTATAAATGAATCATATTCCATATTTATAAAATGAATTTACAGCTATTTTTTATTGCTATTTTATTTAATTATGTTAACCTGTCTACACTGTAGGTTAAAACTTTCCCAATTGTGTCGGTGCGTGGCTTGCCCACAAATAAAACGACCCGATGACCACATTTTATTGTAATGGCAAAACGGTACTTTACTGAAACAAATATCTAGTACTCTTGCGGTTTGAATAATTATTTATTAATGATATGTATCCGAAATAATTTTAATTGGGCAATTCTAATATTCTCGTTTAAAATGTAGAATTTAAAAAGTGTTTTAAGTACAGAGTGTAAAAAAAGATCATGGTAACTCCTGTTTCTGGGGATGAAAATAAATTGATTTAAGGTAACTTACCTTCACACAAATATTATATTATTGAAAGATGAAAAACGATTTTTTTCTTGTTATTCGATTTTACATTTGTTGATAAAAATATATACAGGGTGTTTCAGAATTTGATGTTCAACGTTTTATGGTAAATATTTTTTAATGAAACTTTGCAGCTCAGTTACTAGACTAACGACTCTAAATGTGACGAGAAACTTTCTTCAAAACTGTTTCCCCCAATTTTTTACACCACTGATAAATTTTCAAAATGTTTTTTTCAATTGCCTGTTTTTTAGTGAAAAAATGCATAATATTTGATATAGATAAAATTAATAGTTTTAGAAAAAAACTTAGATTTTGAAAATTTATCTAGTGGCGTAAAACCTTAGGGCAAAATATTAGGCCATACGTCACAATGAGGATCGTTAGTCTAGTAACTCAGCTGCAACGTTTTGGTAAAAAAACTGTTTTTATTTAAGGTACAACGGGGCAAGTGGGGTAAGTGGAAACCATGATTTTTAAACTTATTTTAAAAATCGCTATAGGTGCCATCTGTTGACAAATATCGACACCAGTTTGATTGTGTCAGTTATACAGCAAGCATTGAATTTTACACGTGCCTTTCAGATTCATTTTGTGGTAAGTAATTTTTCGGCGTGTATTTTTACATACGTTTTTGTAAAATTTGTAAATTTTTATCAGACTGTTATAAAAGTCCATAGGTCTCACTTACCCCAGGGTTTTGAAGTGGTTGCGGTATGTGGAACTCAAAAGAAAGAGACAAGATCAGATCATATTGATTCGAAATTATATTCGAAAAATGCCTACACCATCGTACTACAATTAAACACTGCCGTATTATATGTAAAAAACAAAGAAATAATACTTTATCGAGGTTCTAAGCATTATAGCATACCAAAAGCTACCTGATTTGAAGTTCATGAACAAAGAGGCATTAAAAGCAATACTAAGGGTAGACCCACAGCTATACCGAATGAAATTGAGGTCAAAATTGCAGCTAACATCAAGACCATGGAGAAGTGGGGTTTTGGCTAATAAAAAAAGAGCTTCTTTTGGCCATTGGACGGTAGGTCACGGAAAATAACATAAAAACTCCTTTTAAGGATTCAATACCTGGAGGTGACTACTTTGCAAACTTCAAACGTCGATACGGTCCCTCTCAGAAAAAGACGCAAGCTGTTGAGGTTGCTCGAAAAAGAAGTGTTGTGGTTTCTGATTACTTTAGTCTGCTGAAATAGTCTACTTTAAATATCCCACCAGAACAAATCTACAATGTTGATGAGACAAGCTTTTGTCTTGATCCGAATAGAGTAAAGGTAGTTGACGAAAAGGGAAAAGCAGCACATAGTCACTGCAGGACCAGGCAAGGAGAACTTTTCATCTATGATGGACATTCGTCGCATGTCACATTGAACTTGATAGAATTAGCGATGCAAGAGAATATAGTTATTCTGAAACTACCACCTCGTAGCTGCCATCTTCTACAGCCGATGAACCTGGCAGTTTTTAAGCCCCTGAAGCATAAATACGACAAATACGATAATAAAATGGCAAAGAAAAAACTAAGGAATAAAAATGTCGAAGTCTCTATTTGCTACTACAATTTCCCAAGTGTGGCAGGAAGTAGATGAGTAGATTTTAAAAAGTGAATTTCGCAAGGTAGGAATTTATCCGTTCTGTGATAAGGTCATTTCTAACGACAAATATGATCCGGCGGCTTTGGAAAGATTCCAGATTCATCATAAAAAAACAAATGGATCCACATCGTCAATGTCATATTTAAATGCAGGCTTGAATCTCGGGAGTTCAGAAGATATCAGGCAACCTACTGATAATGCCAACCAAGAACCAAGCACTTTTTTTTGTACAAAATCCTTTGAGATTATTCTACTCAATCATGTCAAACAGTCTCCAACAATGAATAATAATCAAAAACGAATAAAAATATGTCCTGCAGCTGAAGTCATCACAACCGCTGATTATTTCCAACAATTACGAGAAAAACAAGAAGAAGCGTTACTACAGAAGACGAAACCGACTAAAAAGTCTAAGAAAAATTTAATAAAGTTAAATTCGGATGGTACTAATGAACAGCCATTTGAACTATCCCATTCCAACATGATGTCCAAGAATTAAAAGAAAAATATTAAAAATACAGCTGACGCCATTAAGGAACAAAACGCCATAAAGCAATTTAAGAAAACAATGACGCAGGAGGGCTGGGACACTACTGACTCAACTAGAACTGTCAGATTCCGATGTCTGTGAATGTCTGTGAATGGTCCAAACCTACAACTGCTCCTATTGAGCAGGAAATCCTCCGGGAATTCTTAATGACTATGTTCTCTTTAAAATTCCAGTTGCACGTAACCCTACAAAATTCCACCATTATGTTGCGAAAGTCTTACATTGTTTTGCTGATGAAGTTGAAGACAGTTGCCTTCGGAAATCTTTAACAGATGATGGAAAATTTATTTTTCCTTCAATTACAGATATTTAAATAGCTTTTAATCATCAAATTAAATTTGTTTTGCCAAAACCACGATATGGGTCATCACAGACAAAAAGGCAGCAGTCGCGTTTTTTATTTTCAATAACATTAGATGCCTATAATGTTCAGTAAACTTTTAGTTTGTTATTAAATAGATTAAAGTTCCCTGCAGGGAAAGTGAAACCTACTGCATCGACTTCACTTATCCAGTAAAGAAAAATAAAATAAAACATCCCCCTTTCTATTTACATTTTTTTACACAATACATTTACTACCTTTGAATATTGTAACCACTCCGAATTAGACAATTTAATTATTTCAGGTCATAAGAACACATAAAAAATAATAGTAGTTATTTTTTATTTTATGAGAGGAGTCTACCATAAACTTTTGAAAGTCAAATTCTGAAACACCCTGTATAAGATTTTAGTATTTCAAGAACACAACATTTTATTATAATAACGAAAAAATAGTTTTCATTTTTTTAGTTTTTAAGTCTTTTTTAATAGGTTTATGGCTTTGGCAAAGACCAATTAGCCAGTTTTAAAGTCTTAACTCATTTTCATCCATCTAAACATTTTTGACACACCTTTTTATTACAACATGTATGCAAAATTACTCATGTCCACAATTATGAGATATACAATGTTTAATTTTTGTATTATACGGGCAGTAAATCAACTCAGTGAAGAATCATTTATATCCGCTGGACAAGTTCTAAAAATTATAATTAACAACATGATATATTATTAAAATTGAAAAGGTTATCCATTGTATATACATTATTGACAAGTGATAAAAATGGATTTTTGAATTTTACACAAGAAAATAATTCAACAAAATTGAAGTTAGACATGAGACATAATTCTGTTTATAACTAGAAGTAATTTCAAACGTACTAATGTAAAAATTTTAGCACTTTTTATTTTTTTCTAATTCAACTTGCCCTAATCAAAAAAACATGACACACTACCATATGTCAAATTATATTTTTGTTTGTCTTAAAATTTACATGTAGTTCAAATCATATGATTTCATCATGAGTGAAATGTCATTATACGCTTGTAAGAATTGCCACAATAGCACTAAAGCGCTCGTGCTTTAAACACGCACGTAATGACTTATTATATCACTTATAATATAACGTAATATCTTAAGTATGCAATTAAAAAATATTTCAACCAAACATATATACATTATTCCATCACGAACTTTGACTAAGTTATAGGACATGTAGGAGAATCAAAATTAATCCCTTTCAAGACTTTAAACCATTCGTTGTTACAAAGTATTAGACCGAAATTTTTTATTTTATAAATCATTTTACCCAATTATCTCTCAGTACATTTTATTTTCAAATTCATATATTAATGTGAAAATGAGAAAAGTATATGCCGGACTTAACACGTTTTTATCTTTCGTGTATTAATGATAACATCAGCATATATCTCAAATTTGAAAAATTTCACGATACAATGTAAAAATGCATTAAAAAATAAAAACTAGTTACGTCATTAATATGTTAAAATTTTAAATAATAAAATAGTTAATTATTGTACAAAGTGAATTTTTATCCGGAAGTCGATCGTTTAATTTCGAGACATTCATGATCGACGAATAGATAAAAAGCATATATCGTGACAAATAGGTAGATAGATATATTATTCTTAATAAAATTTAGATAAATATGCTTTGAATAACTTATGCTCGATTCACACTATGATGCCGTTCACCGTTCAATCTCACTCCGGTCTCGTAGTCGGTCAATTATTCCTAAACAAAAAAGAATCGTGTGTGTGTGAAGTTAGCCCCCATTTTTTGAATTTAAATATATGGAAAGTTGTTCCAAATTGTTCTAGGTTTGTACCAAATTGTTCCAGAAAATTATTCCTTAAACTTAAATACAATGGCCGGAAAACTCAAAAAACCATTTTTAGAGCCAGCCCCCCATTATTTTGATTTCGATTTTTTTTCTGTTGTACCAGATTGTTCTAGTTTTTCCGAACATTGTTCCAAATTTTCATGTCTTAAAAAAAATTATTTCACGTCCAAAATCAATAAAAACCATTTTGGTCCAGCCCCTATTATTTCTTTTTTCGATTTTTTTTTGGTGTACTAGATTGTTCTAGTTGATCTTAGCATTGTTCCAAATTTTCAGATCTTTAAAAAAAAATTTCAAACTTAAAATCAATTAAAACCATTTAGAGCGAGCCCCCATTATATTTTTTTTGAATTTTTTTGTTGTACTAGATTGTTCTAGTTGTTCTTAGCATTGTTTCAAAATTTCAAACTTAAAATCAATTAAAACCATTTAGAGCGAGCCCCCATTATTTTTTTTTGAATTTTTTTGTTGTACTAGATTGTTCTAGTTGCTCTTAGCATTGTTTCAAATTTTCAAACTTAAAATCAATTAAAACCATTTAGAGCGAGCCCCCATTATTTTTTTTGAATTTTTTTGTTGTACTAGATTGTTCTAGTTGTTCTTAGCATTGTTTCAAATTTTCAAACTTAAAATCAATTAAAACCATTTAGAGCGAGCCCCCATTATTTTTTTTGAATTTTTTTGTTGTACTAGATTGTTCTAGTTGTTCTTAGCATTGTTTCAAATTTTTATGTGTTAAAAAAATAACGTCAGGATAAATTAAGTAAAAACAATTGAAGTATAACTTCAGTACATACTATTTAATTTTTTTTAGTGTTAATATTTTTTTATTTTAAATTTAAAAGGTTATCCATTATCTCAAATGTGGTCTACTGAATAGTAATGAAACTCAAAGTCGAGTACCACAAATTTTATTATAAAACAGAAAATAGGCTTCTGTTTTATAATAAAATTTGTGGTACTCGACTTTGAGTTTCATTACCCTTTTTACTTTCCGAACAACAGAGTTGTATAGAAGGAAAGTATTGCGATCATGATATTTTGACCATACCCAGATTTTAACGGATCTTTACGTTTTGAGGTCACCTGAATCCATTTATACCATTTTTAGCATGATGTCTGTCTGTGTGTGTGTGTGTCTGTGTGTGTGTGTGTGTGTCTGTGTGTCTGTGTGTGTGTGTGTGAACACGATAGCGTCTAAACGGCTAAACCGATTTAGATGAAATTTTATATACATATTTAGGGTAACAAGGAGACGACCTGTATAGATTTTGGAGTTAATCGGACAACCGGAAGTGACAGTTGCTATAAGTGATGACGTCATTACCTAACATGATGACAATAAAGTTTTACACATATATTTTTTATACGTTATAGTTTAATTTCGAATGTTTAAAATATTCAAAAACTTTTGCCATTGTTGCCAGATATATGAAAAAGTAATTTTTTTTCATATTTTTCTTAAATAACCAAAATAATGCATTTTTATGAAAAATTACAGGATATGAAAGTTGTAGAACATAAAATTTTCTACACATTTTGTCATTACTGGTTTTTTGAATTCCTGATAGTTTCGCCGCTAGAGGGCGTGAAAAAAATTTATATTGACATTTTTGTGACTTTTTTAGATTTTGAGACAAAATTATGGAGTTTTATGAAAAATTACATGGTATCAAAATTGTAGAACATAAAATTTTCTATAAATTTTGTCATGACTATTTTTTCAAGTTGCACATAGTTTCGCCGCTAGTTTTTATTTTAATTTTTATCTTTATTAAATTATAATTTTTTAGTTAAATTTTTATATTAAAAATTTAAAAAAAATATCTTTAAATTTGTAATAATTAATTTTATAATTATAATTTTTTTCAAAATTTTTTTACAAAAATTTTGGAATTTTTAAAAAATTGGCTAAGAAATGTAAGATTATATTACGATTTTAAACTAAATTGAATAACTTTTAAAATATTAAAGTTATTGAAATGTGATTTTCACCAATCGAAAGATAATATAAAACTCTAAATTTTAAATGTATTTTGGTTTCTTAAAATTTAGAATTGTAATTATAATAGAAAAAATTAAGAATTTTTTTTAAATTTTTTGTAATTTTGTTATATCAATAAGTATAAAATAAATGAAAAAAGTAAATAGCATATCCGAAAAGGATCCAAAAGTACTATGTGTGTAAATTATTTCATAATTTTCATATAGTATTTGTAAAAGTTATAGCAAAAAATGAAAAACATTTAAACAATTCAATGGATTTACCCATGAATTTTTGGAAAAAAATTTGATTTTTTTTTTGTTTTTTAAACTAACTTTATTAATGCATTTTGATCCAGAAAACCTAAAAAAAGGTCTGTTTCCAATTTTGAATAAAATTGAATGAGTTATTAATTATTTATTGATTTTAAAATTATTTAAAAATAGGTTTGATTTGTTTTAAGGTTAAAATTAATATTAAAATTTTTAAAAAAGTTACCCTTAAATTTGTAGTAAAAAACTCTATAATTGTGATTTTTTTTCAAAATTTTATTCAAAAAATTGTAGAATTCCTCATTTTTTTTTTGAAATTTAATATAAGTTTAAAAAAAAATTGAATAACTTTAAAAATATTGAAGATAATAAAATGGGATTTATACCATTCGATAGGTAATATAATTAATGTATTTTAATGCAGAAAAACTAAAATAATCGATTAAACTTTACTAGGAGTGTTCGGAAAGTTGGGTGGGATTACCCCCTCATTTTTTTATTTTCTTTATCAAAAATTTAAGCAATAATATTTTTGAATTTCCTACATTTTTTTTGAGGCCAAACAGTAACAAAAACCTAAGTTATTTATTTTATTTGGTTAAAAATATAAATATATTAGCAATTTGTACCCCATAGATAAGTTGATTTGTGACAATCATTTCAGTGAAGATTTTTAAAGAATTATTCATTAAGATTTAAGCTTTAAATGGTTTTAATTGATTTTAAGTTTGAAATAATTTTTTTAAGACATGAAAATTTGGAGCAATGCTAAGAGTAAATAAAAAAATCTGGCACAACAACAAAAAATTAGAACAAAGGTTTTAATTGATTTTGAACTTGAAATAATTTTTTAAGACATTAAAATTTGGAATAATGCTAGGAATAACTAGAACAATCTAGTACAATAAATTTTTTTTTGAAAAAACAATAATGGGTGTCTAATTATTTACCAAAGAATTTTACTTTATCAACAAAGCATAAAATGTTGCAAATATTTTTTATTTGGTTTTCTTTGTTTTCATTCTTAAATTACATTACATAATTTTGTTTTTATATGACCTCTTGGAGGAAATATTTTAAATTACAGGTCCGAATTTAAAATTTATTCCCTTCAAACCTTTAAACAATATTTGTAAGACATGAAAATTTGGAACAATGCTACGAAAACTAAATCTAGTACAACAACAAAAATTGAAAAAGAATTAATGGGGCGCTAGCTCTAAATGGTTTTAATTGATTTTGAACTTGAAATAACTTTTTTAAGACATGAAAATTTGGAAAAATGCTAAGAACAACTAGAACAATCTAGTATATACAACAAAAGAAACTTCGAAAAAAAATAATGGGTTGCTGGACCCAAATGGTTTTTATTGATTTTGAGCTTGAAATATTTTTTTTAAGACATGAAACCTTGGAACAATATTCAGAACAACTAAAACAATCTGGTGCAACAGAAAAAAAAATCGAAATAAAAATAATGGGGGGCTAGCTCTAAAAATGGTTTTTTGAGTTTTCAGGACTTCGTATTTAAGTTTAAGGAATACTTTTCTGGAACAATTTGGTACAAACCTAGAACAATTTGGAACAACATTCAAAATAGTAAAATTCGAAAAATGGTGTGGTAACTTCATACACAAAAGAATCAGAGAATTTTCACTGTCGTATCGCTCTAGTTCCGATCCGATATTGAGCCGGTACAGGTTTGTCGAAAAGAATATATGACTGAAGGGAAATCGGATGTGTCATGACTTGTACCGACAGTGTGAATATGGTTTTGTTTCAACTTCAGTGTTTCATCGGTCTCATGAAAAGATATGTTTGTTTTTGAAATTTTGAACTCATTTTGTTTCAAAATCATTTCCGGAGTCCATTCGACAATATTGTAAAAAAAAATTCTTCATCGTCTATCAAATGACGATATAAAGTGTGATAGTCGCCTTCTTCTTTTCTCGTTAATAAACTGGGATGTATCTACATTCGTTTTCTTTTCATTTTACGTTGTATTTTTTTATTTGTATCCTGTTCATTCAAAATAATAGTTATTATCACTAATTCGTCAACAGAAAAATTAAATTTCATGGATCGAGACAAATTGATTAGTTGTGAGACTATAGTACAGACACAGCGAGATTTAATCGGACCGAGATTGAACCGTGAACGGCATCACAGTGTGAATCGAGCCTTATACATATATTTTTAACAACAAAAAATGAAAAAATAAAACATATAGTAAAGGGGCACATTTTTAAAGTTATTTCTAAATGTACAAAAATTCTTCTTGATTTTTTTTTTCAATTATTATTATCCTGTTTTCGCATTCCACTCTTTATTCCCATTTCCATTTACGCTTAGAACTTTAACATCTTAATTTTTAGTTTTCATTGCACATTCAGTATGTATAGAAGTTTTTCTAAATCAATATACAGGGTGATGTTATCGATAATAATGTGTTTGATTCGGTCATGCTGTTTCTCATTGTAAATATTTCTTTTATTAAAATATTTCAGCCCAGTAGCTAAAACCAATTGTAATAATGTAGATTTAAGTTTCCAGCAAAAACAATTCCGGTATATGGACAATCAATTATTTAAAGTCGTTTACGGGGTGATTCTAAATAACATATACGAAAAATAATATAAGAAATATGCTGTATCTGGTTTTTAAGGGTGTTTACTGTAGAAAATTCAAAAATTGGGGTTATTGATGATATTTACCTCGCATTTTCCGCTCCAAAGGATTGATGTAATTATTTTACAGATTTTTAAATTTTCTGATACTCACTAAAAAAACACCAACTCTTTTTGGTTTTTGAGATATTTCATATATTAATAAAACTGTAAATTAATGTTAGTGATTTTGATGCAAGAATATTTTTCTTAGACTTTAATTAAAAACTATAAATAAAATGAATTTTAATAAAAAAAAAAACAAATTGCAACTATTAAAAATTTAAAATATACCTAGTGCGTATGTAGAATAAAATAACTGTAGATTTGATTCAAAATAATGGTTTACAATACATAGTTAAATAAAACTAGTTTCCTATAAATAAAAAGAGTAAGAAAAGTGTTTTTGTATAAAAATGATAAACATAGATAGTTTTTTCCTACAGATAAAGACTACGAAATTTTATGTAAAAACTATTAATAATTTCAAAATCATAACAAAAACTGTTTACCAATAGTTGTGTAAAATGGCTTCAGTAATATTAATATCTCTTTTAATGTGCGTTACTGAGTAAAGTATATAATTTGAGATTTTATCCAAAATATACATTTATATAGTTTTTATAGGAAAAGACAATTTAACATCTTTACCTATTAAAAAAAAAATGAAATGCAATCAAAAAATCGAATTTCAGGCCCCTTAAATCTCGCAAAAATATTAAATCTATTGATTCCCAGATATAGCCTAAAAATAAAAATACAAGGTATAAGGTGCATGCAATTTTTATAGCTAGATAGGTTTCATTAGCTCTCCCGAACATTAAGTGGCCAATTTGCCAGCACGCCCAAAATTAAAGCAGGGGAGGGCGATCAAAAATGATAAATTTTATAAAAAAAAATAAACCTCACGGATAAAAATTATATAAATATCAATTATTGGCAGACGATTTGGTGAAAGAGAAAGAATGGCAGACAAAAAAACAGAAGGCAACAAATAATATTTATGAAAGCAAAAGAAGTACTTGTCTGCCTAGATGTTGTCTTCTGTTTTTTTGTCTGCCATTCAGCATACAGTTTAGTTAACCACTCAATAATTATTTCCAATAATTTTTAATCATAAGGTTTATCCTTTTTTTGTACATATATTAAGATAAATAAAAACAACTCGAAATCATGTCCCACAATAAATTTAATTATACAGTTGGTAGGCAACTAGTTTCGGCTAAGAAGCCGTCTTCAGGCCTATAATAGATACAAATACGATAGGGAGAAAATTACAAAGATGAGAATAATGACTTACCAAACTAACACATTGTTATGATTAAACCTTAAATTAGCATATTGCTAAATCGCTACTAAGAAGGGAATGAGGAAGGTGTAAGAGAGAATTAGGGGTATATGGATGGTAAGTAGAAGTAAAATATGGTGGATTAGATTATAAAAACTTAAAATTAAAGAACTAAAAGGATGTGTATCATAAATATTGGCCACTTAGGGCATTCAAAAATAAGAGGAACAAATGATGAGGAAAATTTGTAGCAGGAAAACTTCCCAGAAGGATTTCCAGATGAAGAGCCCCATCCCCGCAAATAAAGAATAATTGCGGCGCATTAAATAGACTCCAACTATACTCGGAGTAAATGGCAAAACTAAGAGTCGAATCAAGGACTATATAATAAGAAGCGATCATCAGATGCTCTCAGAAAAACTTTTTAAAATTCGCCGACATTGACCATTTAATCAAGTCACATGTACTAAATCACCAAAAAGGTTGATAAGTAACTTGACAGTTGACAGGTAGTGGTAAAATTAAATTTTAAATAAGAGCGGGAAAAGAGGAATGGGAAACAAATAAGGAAGTAATTGTACGAGACTTAATACTAGTAGTAACACTGTAAGATTAAAAGTATATCTAAAAAAGTTTTTGAAGTTAAAATTAAATTTAGCAAAATTGAAATAACCAATAAATTTTAGAAAAAGATTAAGAAATTAAGAAATTGGTATGGATCAAACCACATTAACCAAAAATAAATTGGGTACAGACCACGGTGAGAAAGAAGAAGAAAATAAGAGTTACTATGACAGTTAGTTGTTGACAACAGCTACTAGAAAAAGAAAAGAGAAGGTTATGTTGAACTTAAACAACAAAGAATTAAAACAGAAAATTAAATAACAAACAAAGAACGAGGAAATAGGGGAAAGATACTGGTATGAAGGGAAACAACAGATTAAGAGAGGAGTTGGTCAAACTGACCTTCCTCCTTCCCTTCTTAGTAGCGCTATCCTTAAGTTTAGCAATATGCTAATTTGAGGTTTAATCATAACAATTTGTTAGTTTGGTAAGTGATTATTCTCATCTTTGTTATTTTTTCCCTATTGTATTTGTATCTATTATAGGCCTGAAGATGGCTTGTTAGCCGAAACTAGTTGCCTTATATAATTAAATTTATTGTAGTACATGATTTCGACTTGTGATTAACACTTGACCACATGTGAGATATGGATAACTTATTAGATTTTTACATATATTAAGGCCACTTTGTTGCAGTCTGCGGGCCCTTTCTCTTTCAGGAAATCGTCTGCCAATAATTTTTGTCCTCTTGTAATAACAAATTCTTGGTATTTATATAATTTTGATCCATGAGATTTACCTGTTTTTAATAAATTTATCATTTTTGATCGCCCACCCCTGCTTTAATCTTCATGAGCGCGCTGGCAGATTAACCACTCAATGTTCAGGAGAGCTAATGAAACCTATCTAGCTATAAATATTGCAGTTACCTCATACCTTGTATTTTTCTGTTTCCAGCTTTCCGTCTAATAGGAAATTAAGACTTTTGCAAAATAACATTAACGTAAAAAATGGGGAGAGGGTTAATATCATTAGTTTTTAATCTAAAAAAATTTCTTTCTAAAAAAGTAAAAATATATGCAAAATTATAATTAAAAGTATGAATCGGTTTTGACATAATTTTCCGTTATTTTTGGAGAGGTAAAGCGTAATGTATAATCTCCCTGTTTATGAAGATAATTTGGAGTCACTTTGACTAAACGAACTAAATCGATTTTATGGTAAGTCCTATATATCTGCAATTATCATTTCACACTTTTGCACTCCTCGACATTTATACAAAAATTATATTCAAAAATTGTATTTAAAAATATTGCATTTTTATAAAAATCGATGTTGCTCCATGTTATAAGTCCGCACTGTATAAATATTATGAGTGTTCACAATTTATTTGTTTTGAATAAAATGAAGTGGTGTGACAAATGATATGAGATGTAGATGTGGATGATTGTTGAGAAGTATTTTTCGTAGATAAGATTAACACAATAGAAATATATTAATTTGTTGCGATTTTTCATTAGTATTAGTATATATAAAACAATAACTTTTTTTATCAAAAATGAAAAATATGTACGATGAATCATTAAAGTTTAAAAACATTTCCTATATTAGGTGTAATTTGTAAGGAAGGAAAAATATTTGAATTGGTAAAAGAAGTTTTAAAAATAACCCTTTTTAAGTTATTTTAGTAAGCTTTTTCCATGAAAAAATCATTTGATTAAAAATAGTTAATCAGTAACATAGTAACATAGATAAATAAAACTATAAAATGTAATTAAAAAAAATAACTCAAAGTTTACACTCAACAAAGAGCTGTTTTTTCTTTCTTTAACAACTGTTTTGTCTTAACTTTAATAACTCATCATGTATGTAACGACATTTCAGAAACATTTGATATTAAATTTATATTAATCACTATTTGTATAGATATCTAAATAGTAATAGGTTTTTTTATAAATTCTATATCAAATGATATAAGGTATTTATTATTATTTTACTGTTAATAATAAACAATTGCATGTCGCATTTTTAATAAAACCACCCTTGTATCTTAATTATTCAAAAAACTACTTTTATATTTAAAGTTCTAGTTGATACCGGAAAATATCTAAGCATTTTAATACGATACGTTTTGAGGTTATAAAATAGGCTTTTAACTTTCTTATTAGAACAGTTATGTAAAAATATTATTTTTATAAGTTTTATATATAATATAAAACGATTCTAAAATAGACACTAAAACTTTATTTCCTGAGTAGTGACATCACACATTACATAAGCGTTTAAGAGGCAAATTTTGAACTTAAGTGAAAAATGACTGTGTTAACCTTATTAGAGATTATATTTGGGAAAAAATCTAGAGTATATCGGATACTTATGCATAATTCCTAATATTTTTTAAAATTTCGTGAAACAGTACCATAAGGAATTCGCAGCCATTATTATATCTAAGTCCAAAAGGTTATCCATTTTCTCTAATCTGATCAAATGAAGTAATAAAACTCGACGTCAAAGTACCACAATTAATTTATTGATATAAATGTAAAGTTTCGAGAGTTTCGCCGAAATTTCGCCATCATCAGGCCTAAAAGGACTTCCGTTAATAAACAAAATAAGATATGATATAACAAATTTAACTTTCCAATGTATTTATTCATGGGCAAAGGGAAGTGGGTTAATATATGTAGTAAATTTCGATTAAATTATAATTAAAGAGTATGTATTGCACGACGCAAAATGTAATGTTTGTAATGAACAAATAAACGAATTAAAACTGAAATGTAGTACGAAGTGGTTATTTAACAATATTTTAAAAAATTTAATTTTTTACAGCAGCAACAAGTAAAAATAAGAAAGGGGATAAAAGAGTTCTCCAATATAGAAAAAACCAAAGGATTAACATAGGTAAAAAATGTGTGAATACATGAACATTTAAGTTATATAAAATAAAACAACTGTGAATAATCGCCAAGAAATTGGACTATATAAGAGGGAGATTCAAGCTCCCGACGTGGGGTAGAAAACCACTTCTCCTGTGTTGGGGTAAACAACCACCAGGGTGGCGTACCAACAAAATTCAAATAAACGAAGATCAAAACAGCACGACGTTAACTAACTTGAGAATATTGAACGCGTTCACCATACTCTGCGCGAACATGACAAAATGGAGTAATGAAATTATTAAATGATATGACAAGTGAAGTTATAAAAGCTAAAAGAGGAATGTAAAGACGAAAAGAATAATAAAATGACAATAATGACTTATGACGTATGATGTGACAATGACATGACAAGGAATAATCAATAATATTGACTAGAAAAATAAATAAAAATAAAATAAAATAAATAAGGAGGCATGGGGTACAAAGCAAAGGAGTTAGATGTAACATGTGAAATAAGAGGTAGGTAGTAATATTAGATCAACTCTCTGAAAACATCAGATAGAAAAACGTGATTGTCTTTAGGTCTAACCTGGTCGTTGAGGCAAAGTACGTTGTTATTGTGTAAGCAAGCGTTAATTTCGAACATTTCAAGTTAAATTTGTTATATGTATCTCATTTTGTTTATTGACGGAAGTCCTTTTGGGCCTGATAATGGCGAAACATTTATATCAATAAATTAATTGTGGTACTTTGATGTCGAGTTTTATTACCTTATTACCAACTTTCAAGCTCTTCGAAAAACTATTTATTAAGAAAATAACAAATTGATATCAAATTAACAGATTATCTTCAATCAGAAAAATTCTTCCAACGATCACATGTATCTTATCATTGATGAAAAACTAATGTTTGTTCTTTTCTCTTTGTTGACGTCTCTGTCTTTCGACAATGCCTGGTTCATAAAGTTAATAAAAGTATAAGGAAATAAAGCACAAAGTCAGTACCACAAATCTAATAACAAAAAAAAGTACTAGCAGGCAACTAATTTCGGTCACTGACCATCATCAGGCCAATATTAAGTACTAAACAAGGAAACGAATTGATCACAAAATGTGAAAGGCCCATTAAGAGTAGAAGGTAAATTAAATTAAACATGGTGGTACTTGAAAAGTATTAAAATAACTTTAAAAATTGAAAAAATATTTATAATAAACATATTAAAATTGTTTTTAAAAAATAGTTGCTTCCTAGTGGGTAGAAGTGATTATCCGCAACTAGGGACAGCACCTACAGGGTAATCAACATCCCAGAAAAAGAGAAATGTAAAGGAACATCGCCACCCTACGTGGGAGCTCGAAGAATCCTACCACCTGAAAGTGTGTTCTGGCACATGCTGACTGTCTCCAATATTTTTAATATTTTTTGCAGTTTTAACTGTAATGGCCACCGGACGGTCGGACTCTTCGAGCCGCCACGTAGGGTGGCGATGATCCTTCACATTTCTCTTTTTCCGGGATATTGATCCCCTATAGGTGCTCTCCCTAGATCCAGCTAACCACTGCTACCCACTATGGAGCAACCTTTATTTTGTAAAAAAAAATTATTTCGTTTATTATAACTATTTTTTCAATTTTTCATTTTTTTAAAATTATTTTAATACTTTTCAAGTACCATCATGTTTAATTTAATTTATCTTCTACCCTTAATTGGTCTTTCACATTTTGTGATCAATTTGTTTTCTTGTTTAGTACTTAATATTGGCGTGATGGTGGTCAGTGACCGAAACTAGTTGCCTGCTAGTATTTTTTTGTTACTAAAGAACCATGCACTTTTCTTATGGCGGTTGGGTCCCGGGCGGATTTTTTTAAAATTTGGTACACATATTTCTTGATTCAAATGGATCATTTTTGCTCATTGTGCCATGACTCCAAAAATATAGGGTGACTCAAAAAATTGACTTTAACTATTGTTTGCTCTCTTAATTAATTTAGTAATTATTTATCCATAAATACTACTATTTTAAAACGTGAAATATAATTAACGAAATTTTAAATTGAATTTCATGGAAAATAAACATTCACGTTGCCCCAAAGGTAGCAAAGGCGCAACGGGACAATTAGTGGATTCTGTGAATCGGAAAAAACCTCGAAAAGTATAAATTTTTCAGAACCTAAAAAGACTAATTCTCTCCCCCCTAGAATTCGAGAATGCTGAACACGATGAAGTTGGTTTAAACTTTCTCAGAAGATTTATCCGCACCCCCCCCCCCTCCAAAGGCAAAAAGCTGTCACGAAAGAGGTAAAACGCGAATTCGCCCTCTAATACCAACAAAATTTGCGTCACCCCCAGTTTTCGAAGATATTGAACACGGCAGCGATGGTTTAAACTCTTTCAGAGTTAAACAGATACGTCTCATACTACCACTCCCCGTTTTCGAGGATGCTGAACACGATGATGATACCGGATATTTTCCCCGAAACAAAATACTCCCTCAAATGGCCAAAAACTCATCTGTTATCCGGTATATCTCATAAAACCGTGTATCAAAGGGATAGTTTTGACGGTTTGACAGGTTAGTTCGCTTCGGGGTGACAATCCAGGACCACCATCCTGTTCAGCATCCTCAAAAACGAGAGCTGACACAGGTTTAGTCGGCATGAGACGGCGTATCCGCCTGATCCTCTTTGGGGGGTGGTTTTTGGCCGTTTTGGCGGTGGGGTCAACTCTAATAAAGTTTAAACTCCTCCTCGAAAACTAGGGGGAGAGAATTGGTCTGGTTAAGCTTTGAAATGTTTACATGTTTGTCCGACTCACAGAATCCACTAAATATAAAGGTGGATATAATAGAATTGCTTTGAGTTAATTTTATAATTATTTGTTTTTCTAGTTTTTTTATACTTTAATAAATTAAAATTATTAAATAATGAATCTTTAAATATCGGCTATGGCCTAAGAGGAAGCAAGTTTAAATAAAATTGATTAAAATAAAATAAACATAAGAGTAACGACTTTTTTTAAGACAACCTGTATGTTTATTTCCACATAATTCAATTTTAACGTATCGTTTAGTATATTTCATAATAATAATAATAAAAGTATTAATAATAATTTATCATTAGAAAATAAGTAATTTATTTAAGAGAGTAAAGCACAGTATATGTATTGAGTCACTTTTTTGGGCTACTCTGTATTTTTAGAGTCATGATGCAATAGCATAAATGATCCATATGACTCAAGAAATATGTGTACCAAATTAAAAAAAATCGGCCCGGGACGCAACCGTTATAAGAAAAGTGCATGGTCCTTTGTGGTACTTTGTGATTTATTTCCTTAAAGTTTGGACCACATTTGAGATATCGATAGCCTTTGAGAATTTTAATAAACGTAGTCTAAATCTTCATGTGGACGTACTGATCGGCCAAAAATAATACAGAAGAAGCTGTAACGTTTCATGATAGAAAAGCCAAGCAAATAGTATATCACAGTACTCACTTTCCGAACTAATCCGAAAAAGATTACCTTTCTCCGTGTATTCGGAAAGTGAGTACTTCCCGAACGATTGCCGAAAAAAGTATTATTGACCATGATTTCAGATTTTACTGAAAACATTATCATATAATGTCTAAATTGTTATCTAAATTTAATTTAATGTACAATTTCAATAATTAAAATACAAAGGTACAGAAAAATTGCGATACTGGATAGTACTATTATTATTATATCATTTAATAATTGTTTTTTAAACTAATGAATTTTATTTTAATCGCAACAAATTTAAGTTTTGTTAGACACAACATATAAATATTAAGTCACAAATAAATGAAGATTTAAAACTTTGAATATAAGCCACAGAAATCGAAAATTTAACCGTTATTATTTTAATTATTAAAAAAATAATTCAAAGAATAACAGATTTATCAGTATCACTTATTACAATGTTTACTGCAGTAAGTGAAAGTAGAGACATTTTATGGTAAATTTAAAATTTATTGCGCTCTTTTTTGCGAATAAAATTTATTTTACACCAGTTTTTATTTTAAATAACAGCATGCACTTTATTTATAGATTTATGTCACTAGTATCAGTGAAAAAATAAATATTGAAAAATTTTAAATAATAATTTTTGTGGCTTAATCAAAATATATAAAAACACTGTTGAACCGTCACTGTAAAACAAGTAAACATTTTATCATTTAACGTAAAAATCTACTGTGCAAACAATTCTACAGTAACACAAATATCTATCTACCGAAAAATCTACTTCTACATGGTGCAATGAAAGCAAAAACATGAAATCCAAAAAGATGAATTTATGTAAATATTTTATTATATTTTATTTTGATACCTGCATGAATTCATCTTTTTGTTATTTTTGACCGTTATCTACTCCCAAATTTAAAACAAACCTCCAACATCTCTACTAGTATCATCTTTATTATCGTCATTGTCATCGTCAGATTCTTCTGCTTCTGTTTTTTCTTTAGATACTGCATCGTCGTCATCGTCTTTGCCAAAGAAACCAGAAAATCCATCTTTAAACAATCCTGCGAGATCGGAGAATAGTTTTTCTATTGTACTGGCAATGTGCGATGGTTTGTTTTCTGGATCTTTATTGCCAGAGGCTCGAGCTACTTCTTGGTCAGCTTGAGCTGGAAAAGAGAAAATATTATTAATTTATTATTAGCACATATGCAATATATTCTTATATCAAATTGAGTCACTGATCAAATTTTACATCTATTTAAATTTAAAAGAATCGTAGCTTTTCGAAATGTTTGTTCATTTTTTTTACGCTTTTGTATGTAGGAAATATAGTAGCAATTATAAACGACTCTGGACAGTGTTTATCCTTAAATGATATAAGCGTTTATGTTAAAAGTTCAGCAATTGCTGTCTTATTTTTGTTTAACTGAGTAAAATCTGCTTTATAGTTTCAATTTCTATTAAATCATCAAATTAATAATATATTATTCAACTAGCGATAATGAAGGATGTAACTCACAGAAGATGAAATTTGTAGCACGAGTGTTGGGCGAGTGCAGTAATTCATCAAGTGATTTATTAACTTCATTACCGCGAGTTGAATACTATGTTTTATCTACGACTAAAGAGTTAATACAAATATTTCTGGTACGAGATTTTAGCTTATTTTTAGTACACCAATCTAATAAATTTTTGTATGTAGTTTTATATTTATCTTTAAATCTTTCAGGTAACAAATTTTGAACTGCTCGATTCGCAATTTCTCTTAATTCTGGTATGCATGATTAATACATTTTTATCCAAATCCACATATTTCGAATAGAAGTTTTTAGAAATATTTATATTAAAATTTCAAATGTCAAAGTCACAAATGTCAAATTAATTATAAAAATCGTCGAAAGTTGCGTCAATTTGACAAGCTAGTGAAAATGAATCTTTATTTCATTACTCACAAGGAAGTTATTATAACTCACGTTATTTGTTTATGGATACTATTACTTGATCAAACTCAAATGAATTATTCATGGATAACTTAATAGGAGTATATTACGTAACAAGAGTTGTAAGTAACCCATTACGAATGAAGTGAAAAAGTTTCAGGAAGCCGCGCAGTGGCGAATGCTTTAATTTCATGAGTGCGTAATGGGCTTACAACTCATTATATACTTTTTCTACGACCACTTATTTTCTTCTATTAAATTCTAGAGACGCTCAAACGGTGGTGCATCATTTCGGGACTTCGGCCCATCGAGTAAACACTTTTAATACTGTGAAGCATTGGCGCTAATTAGCCTACTTGTGCGATCCTGGCCAAACTTCTCAAATACATGTACAACACTATTATACATGATCTGACGTATTTTTTTTTTAATTTGGAGTGTAAAAAAGTGTATATCTAGAAAACTTGATTTTTATGTATCGTTGTGGTCCGGGTACCGGAATGGCTTTTGCGATACTGGCCAAACTTTTCACATACATGATGTGAAAAAATTTCTAAAAATTTGAATGCAAGATACTTTAATTTGTATGGAGGGTACCGGAAGGGCCGGTCCGATTCTGTTCAAATTCAATAGGGTTCTACCTTGGACAAAACTAACTAGGTAAAGTGAAAACCGGAACTGGATCGAAGTTTTCGCTCAAAAAATGGGGAACAACAAAAACTATTAAAAAAATAATTATGAACCATCTAAAGAATAAAAATACCGTAAATCTATTAAAAATTTTAAAATGAGGAAGAAAACAAAAATCTGAAAGCTTTCAAATGTAATAAAAAAAAAATATAAAAAATGGAAAAAAAATAAAATCGAAAGAGATGGAAAGGACTCAAAAGAAATCGAAAAATATATAAAAAAAATCTGATGTGGCCACCACATGACCTCTCGCCATGTTTGAATCAAAAATTTACACGGTGGCACAAAAAAGTATGAAAAAAATTTACTTTTTTTGTAAATCTGGCAACAATGGCAAAAGTTTCGAAAATTTTAATGCGATGAAAATAAACTATAGGGTATACAAAATATATGTGTAAAACTTTATTGCCGTTTTGTATAATAATGGCGTCATCACCCATAGCAACTGCCTCTTCCGGTTGTCCGATTGACACCAAAATCTAATCAGATCTAATCTAGGGTATCAGAATCCTGTATGCAAAATTTCAAATTTTTTTATTCAGTAGTTTTTGAGTTATCGTTACTACAACATCCATCCAAACACACACACACTAACACACACACACACACACACACTAACACACACACACACTAACACACACACACACACACACACTAACACACACACACACACACTAACACACACACACACACACACTAACACACACACACACAGACATCATCGCGAAAATATTAAAATCGTATTCTAGGGACCCCAAAACGTGTTTATCCATTGAAAACTCACTACCCAATTTTTAGCATGATTCCTATACCTCTCTTATCTGAAGGGCGAGAGGTAAAAATGGAAAAAAAGTAAAAGAAATCGAAAAAAACCGAAGAAATCAACTAAAATTGAAAGAAATCCAAAAAAACGACAAAAATCGAAAAAAACCAAAAGAAATCGAAAGAAATGGAAAGGAATCAAAAGAAATCGCAAAAAAAACCAAAAAAAAACGACAAAAATTGAAAGAAATCGAAAAAAAAACGAAAAAGATCAACAAAAGTCGAAAGAGATCGAAAAAATCAATAGAAATAAAAAATAATTAAAAAAATCCAACGAAATCGACAAAAATCAAAAGAAATCGACAAAATCGAAAGATATCGAAAAACACCGAGCGAGATCGAAAGAAATCTAAAAAAATCAGAAGGATACGAAAAAACCGAAAGATCACAAAAATATCGGAGGATATAAAAAAGTTAGAAAAGAAAAGAAAAAATAGAACAATGAGAAAAAAGTCTAAAAAATTAGAAAATATTGAAAAAATCAGAATCCAACATGAAAAAAAATAGAAAAAATTTAATGAAAAACGAGAAAAAATTAGAAGTATCGAAAAAATCGGGAATAATCGAAAAAGTACAAAAATTATTGGAAAATATTGGAAACAAATGAAGAATAAAATTGAAAATAAAAAAAAAATCAAAAAACCGGAAAAAGGTGGAAAAAAATCGTAAAGAACAACCAAAAACGGAACAATTGTGAACAAAAGAAAGAAAAAAGAAATGAAAAAAAAATCGAAATAATTGAAATAAATCGTAACAAAATCACAAAAAATGGCAAAAAAATCGGAAAAAACAAAGAATAAGAAAAAATGAGAAAAAAATTAGCAAACAAAAAAGAAGTAGAAAAAAAAGTAATTTAAAAAAAAAGAAATAGAATAAAAAAAGATAAAACAATGACAAAAAAGAGGAAAAATTAGAAAACATCGAAAAAAATCAGAAAAAAAACAGACAAAAAAAAAACAAAAAATCAGAAAAATGATAAAAATTCAGAAAAAGGCCCTTTCTATAAAATAAATATAAAATTATAAAAAATTAGACAACAAAAGAAAAAGAAATAAAAAAACAAAACAGTAAGAAAAAATGAGAAAAGATTTAAAAAAATCGAAAAAAAAAACAGAAGAAAACAGAAAAAAACAAAACATCAGAATTATGAGAAAACAGAAAAGAATTAAAAGAAAAATAATGGAAAAAAAATTCAAAATAATACGGAAAAACCGAAAATAATCAAAAAAATTGTAAAAAAGCCAAAAAAACGAAATCGCTAAAATCAAACAATGTAAAACAATTTAATTTGTTTAAATCTTCATTCGAACTAAGTTCAATATAGATTTGTGACGCGTTTCGCTAACACAGTAGCTTTCTCAAACGAGTGAAGGTATAATTAACAAATTTTTAATTTATACAGTGCATTAATAGGGAATTTTATGGTTATTGATAAAAGAATTATAATCTAATTTACATGGAAAAGATATATTTTCCATGTAAATTAGATTATAATTCTTTTATCGAATGAAGATTTAAACAAATTAAATTGTTTTATTTCATCGTGTAGAATTGATCTTCATCAAGTAAAAGCCTCATCTATTCAATTTTCAAACAATGTGTCAATAATTTCTGCAACATCCCCATCCATTATGTAAACTTCGTTTGACATTTTATTATAAAAATTTGAATTGGAAAAAAGTGTTCCTTTGCAAACCACTTTAATTTGTATGATGTGTACCGGAACAGCTGGTCCGATCCTGCTCAAATTCAATAGGGTTCTTCCTTGGACAAAACTAACTATGTAAAGTGAAAACCGGAACTCGATCGGAGCTTTGGTTCAAAAGTTACAGTGTTTACATCCAGACAGACAGACATCCAGGGAAGTCGGAAACGTCAAGAAAAGTGGGAAGTCGGAAACGTCAAGAAAAGTGATAAAAAGTGGAGGTAAGAAATATTTTTCGCCATTAAGAAAATAATACTGAGGCTTTTGAGCCTCAGTTATAAAGGACATCCCAATTATTTAAATTTTCGATAGGTAATTTCGTTCCTTGGGATAATGTTCGGATACAATAATATTTTGTTACAAAAATTGACAATATAAATGACATGACGTATATTTCCATAGCATGTTAAGAAAACGCGACATATTTTTTGAAAAATTGTATAATGTGTTGCCGTCATTTAGGGGCATCACTCTTTTAACTCGAAATATATCTCGGTAATGCTAAAAGTTTTTATGTTTTTCAATTGACTAAATTTATGTAAATAGACCAAATAAAGTCGTACTAATAAAAATTTGATTGAAATTTGATTAAACTATAAGAAATTTATGTTTTCTTATCAAAACGCACGTGTATGTTATAAGATCTCATTACGTGCATGTTATTGTTAAATGTCATTTACAAAGAATGTTGACAGTACGATTTATAACGTTTACTAACATGGGCGTAGAAAATATTATTTACTATATTTTTTTGGGAAACTGTGGTTGGCTTTTATTATTAAAATTTCTATAATTTATTTCTAATGAGTATTACTAAAAATAAATTGAAATTGCAATGTAAATCTATTTTTAACGCCGTTTAATCTAATTTTCCTTTTATCACTTTCAGACGTACATGGCTTTCATCTTTTTTTAAATCTGTGCATAATAGTATAATATAATATCCATAAAATTATATAACTAATAACTTATAGCTCGTTAAATATTTTTAAGTCTCTCTCGAATATGATGGATGATAAAACATGAAACATATTTCACTACTGGCTTTTGTTTTAAGTTATCTATTGGCTTTGCCCACATCATTTTATTTGGATTATTATTAAAAGCTTAATGTGATTTATTTACCTCTTTTTACCTCTCGCCCTTCAGATAAGAGAGGTATAGGAATCATGCTAAAAATTGGGTAGTGAGTTTTCAATGGATAAACACGTTTTAGGGTCCCTAGAATACGATTTTAATATTTTCGCGATGATGTCTGTGTGTGTGTGTGTTAGTGTGTGTGTGTGTGTGTGTGTGTGTGTGTGTGTGTGTGTGTTAGTGTGTTAGTGTGTGTGTGTGTGTGTTTGGATGGATGTTGTAGTAACGATAACTCAAAAACTACTGAATAAAAAAATTTAAAATTTTGCATACAGGATTCTGATACCCTAGATTAGATCTGATTAGATTTTGGTGCCAATCGCACAACCGGAAGTGGCAGTTGCTATGGGTGATGACGCCATTATTATACAAAACGGCAATAAAGTTTTACACATATATTTTGTATACCCTATAATTTCTTTTCATCTCATTAAAATTTTCGAAACTTTTGCCATTGTTGCCAGATTTACAAAAAAATAATTTTTTTTCGTACTTTTTTGTGTCAACCTGTAAATTTTTGATTCAAAAATGGCGAGAGGTCATGTGCTGGCCACATCAGATTTTTTAATAATATTTTATACTTGCTTCTTTTAGTTTATGAATTTTTATGTTTATGTTTGGATAGGTCGAATTAGTTTTTATTCTATACAATTAGTTTTTTTGGTTTATATATACACAAATGGATAATTGCAGTAAAATAATTCATAACAAATCAATTGTCAGTGAAGCTGAATTGTTAATGACATATTTACAACTGTAAAGCTGGATTTATAAACTCTTGAACGGCAACTGCAACCTCAACGACAACCTCAACTGCAAAGTTAAAAATATTTTATCTTTGTGCGAACGGCAACCTCAGCGTCAACCGCTGCGGATGTTTATAAATGTGAATGCTGATTTCGTACTATTGAACTTTGCAGTTGCGGTTGACGTCGAGGTTGAAGTTGCCGTTCGAGAGTTTATAAATCCAGCTTAAAGTATACAACTGTGAATTATACAACTTTTAAAAAATGACCGAACTTCAACTAAGAATAAATCAACTACATTTTTATGTATATTATTTCAATTAAAATTTACCGTCTGGTCTTTCAATTATACACACCTATAGACTAACAACCTTTAATTACAAATATTGTTGATGCGAGCACGCATAGAAAATAATTAATGAACATTATTTAAGCAGCTTGTCTAGTTTTTCCCACAATAATCGATTTTTTAACATTCCAAACCACTAATGTCCCACATCGAAAAGTATATTTTTGGACCGCTAGACTTACAGTTATTAAACGTCGTTTGCATAAGTAATTTTAAGACAAAAACCCAAATAGGCAATGTAATTAATTCGTCTGGATTGCACCAATACACTGTCACTGTGAGGCGAAATGCAATTATTCGGGTCAAAAGTAAAATCAAAATATGTTAAATAAATTTTTCTTCTTAGACTAGAGATTGATAATAATCAAAGCGATTCTAATTGCTAGTTCCCTAGATGTGTAATTATCATAGCGAGTCTAATTTTGGCTTTTTAAAATTCCTAGTTGTGCATTGATATCATTCTATCAGGTTGTGCATCGTCGAAATTCTTCTTCTCACATTTCTTATTTTGCGTTAAATTGACAGCTATAGTATTCCGTACTTTTCTTCTTTCGAAATGTCTTCAAGATATTATGGTTTTAGGCTATTGATTTTCAAACATTTCTAGTTTCTTAAGCGCTACTGCATCAATTCTTTAATCCCATAGATGAAAATAGTGAAGACTTCGCACCTAACTAAAGGCACCTTCAGATCCAGATTTTGGTCACTACCACAAAGCGCTTTTTCATTTTAATAAAGTTTGTTCGTGCTATTTCGATCCCGATTTTGATTTCACTGTAGTGGTCATTATTGGAAAGTACTCCAAATATATGACTTTTCAACATGTGTCCATTTTATTTCCGTTATCAATAAGATCTTTATTACTACGATATGTATTCAAAATCCTTATACATTTTGTCGCCCTGTTGTTGAAAGAATATTCTTTGCTACTTAACCTTTGAAAATCTTTGGTACACGCTGTCAGAATAATCGTATCACCCATTTATCTTGTATTGTTGATGGGCGTTTCATTGACATTAATGTCAGCTGTTTCTTTTTCAAGAGTTTTTTTGAGAATTTCTTTGGGCATCTGTTACAGAACATACCCCTGCCTAAAGATAGGGAATTGCGGTCATGGGAGATGCAGTTGAAGCTGAATACAGTGGGAATTGCGATCATAAGGGTAGGTGTCTTTACTTTATAAGTGGGTGTAGTGCGAGACGCGTATAGATCTTGTAGTATCCTTCCTGATTTAATAATTAAAAATATTACACGGGGAAAAACATATGATGTTTTTAGTACTTCTGTCTGAAAAATTGACTTTAACAATGAACACAAGAACTATACGCAACACGAAATTTATGGACACAACGATATGAAGACATTTTAGTCTTTTAAACAGACGTAATCAGAATGGCATTTTTCATTACTGAAGAAGTATTGTGAAGTATAACAAATGTGACCTGTAAGAAAATAAATTTTCCCATCTTTCCTCATTTTTCCCTCTTTTTTTTTTGTTTTTTTTTTATATAGATTTTTTATGATTTTTTTATTTTTATTTTGTTTTTTTATGTTTTTTTAGATTTTTTTTTAATTTACTCGCATTTTTCGATCTTTCCCGATATTATCTCTGTTTCTCCATTGATTGCAGATTTTTCCAGTTTTTTACGATTTACTACAGTTTTTACGGTTGTTCACAATTTTTTACGATTTTTTATGATGTTTTTTACATTTTTTACGATTTTTCACGATTTTCCACGTTTTTTTTCACTTTTCTCCCTTTCTTACTTTTCATTAATTTTTTCCTGGTTTTTACGATTTTTTAACATGTTTTTTTACGTTATTTTACAAGTTTTACCATTTTTTATGATTTCTCACGATTTTTCACGATTTTTTCCATTTTTTCTCTTTCAAATTATTACGAAATTTTACGACTTTTTGCCTGTCTTTTACGGTTTTTTTTAAGTTTTTTACAATTTTTTACGATTTTTCACGATTTTTTCCTATCTTTTTTAAATCGTAAAAAATCGTAAAAATTAGCGAATTTTATAAAAATTAGAACATGAAAAAAAATCTAATGACCTGTTTCGATATTTTTAAAAATGGCGGAGATATATTATTTTTTTGATATTTCAACCCCCTCCAGTTTCACCTCCATAAGTCGAATAAAAAAAATGTTATACAAATTAATTTTATAATAATAATTAGGAATGAAAAAAGTGTAAAGATTTGTTACAATATTTTCAAAAATAGCGGATATGAATTTTTTTAAATTTCAGCCCCCTCCAGTTTCACTCATGAAGATCAAATCGAAAAAAGATTAAGCGGATTAATTTTATAATAATTAGGACATGAAAAAAATCTTCTGACCTTTTTCGATATTTTAAAAAAATGGCGGAGATATAAATTTTTGGAATTTCAACCCCCTCTTCTTTCCACCCCCTTACAGTTAGAATACCCAAAAACAATAGAGTTCGTCTCGTAGATACGAGAAAATGATTGATGGAGGATTTTTTAAAATCGGACCACTGGTTCTTGAGTTTTCGTCTTCACATACATCCATCCATCCGTCCATCCAGACCAATGGATATGAAATTTTTCACCTAATCGTGTTGTGGGTGGCTCAAAACCTCGAGAAAAGTCACTTTAAGCAAAAAAAATTGCCAATTTTTTTATGATTTTAATACTTCCGGCGCGGACCGAAGTAAAATGATTATTTTCCATAATAGTATATTAAAGTATAAGCGGATAAAAAGGTCTTTAAAACACGCAAAATAGAGCAAGTGTTTTAAAGACCATCAGTTTTCCACAAATATTTTACTTTAAATGGAAATAAAGAACTAATAATATAAAGTGGTTGAATTCGTAGTGGTAGTATATTGCTTAAAAATAAGTTATAACGGTAGTTACTTAAAAATTAAAGCAGAATAACGGTCATTACCGCAACAATTGGAAGACGCTTATAAAAAGAATACGACAAGTTCATCAAATAGATGGAAGAGCAAAAGGTATCAATTTTAACAGCATTTCCTCTGATTTAAAATATTTCAAAAAAAAGTAGATTTCAGTGTGACGTAAGGAAATGGGGAAGATATACATTTGTAAAAAAAACGTCACCTTGAAATACTCGAGAGCGGTTAATTTTTTTCATTTTGAAGGATATTATTTAAGGATCACGAAAAAAATATAATCTGCCGATTTCTTCAAACCGGAGTACTTAAAATCATCAATAAAGTGTGGTGTGTGTACTGAGAATTATGTATTTCCCACGCTATTAATGTCTGGCACCCTCTAGTATGCCTTTCTGACCATTTTTTTACACTTTTGAAAATATATACACCCCCCCCCTAATAAAAAGGCACAAATCATATAAACTTTTTTTCTTTTTAGCATCTAATCTATGCAATCCAATAGGCCTCCACAGCGCTATAGTAAATCCCCAGTTAACCTCTTGGGCTCTCCTACTATAAATATAGAGCATTTAAATAAAGCTGCTACAGAGCACGGCGTATCGATGTTGAAAAAGCTTAGTTCTTTCATTAAAGATTCAAATATTCCTTATAATAAATGCTGTGAGGATCAATATTTACGTGACATTTCTAGAGAAGAGAATCTGAGGATGAAATTGGCGACGAAATCGAGCCAGACGAACATGATTCGATGGATGAAGATGAAGATTAAAAAAAAATTATTAAAAAAATTAAATTCTTATACCTATTTTTCTATAAATATATGTACCCAGTTTGAAAAAATATACTTTTTTGTTTGCATGCTACCGAATAATCGCCAGACTATTGGTCAGCACGTCTAGAATATTAAGATGAACCGTATAAATGTTAATCTGACGCGCGCTTTTTTTTATTTTCAACCCTTCCGTACAGCCACCACCATCGTGCAAACCGTCAGATTAAGCAACCTCCATTATTAAATATACGTTGGACATACATAATATCAATGTCTGACGCACTCGGATATTTCCATGTAACGGTTTTTTGTACATTTTTGAAATTCTATAGACGCTCCCCCCCCCCCACCGATGAACGGATAAACATTATATAACTTTTTTTTATCATCTTTGCTTCGAAATCTAATAGGCCTTCACGACGCTCGAGTAAATCCCCTTTAGCATCATGGCATCCCCTACTATAAGTATACTTAATGTAAATTTAAAAAATTAATGTTGCTAAATATTTGAATAAAGCTTTTTGGATAAATTTCACTGAAATATTATCCAGAATTAACAAACTAATTTCTATTTCTTTTAAAATTAATGTTTTTTATTTCGGTCCATAATTTTGATCATCACTTTACAATTTATCATTCTAAAATCTAAAAATAGATTCCAAATCAACACATTTCATCAATAATTTGTCAACGTCATTTATCGCATGCTGTAAAACGGTACAACTATACCAAAAGAATTATTTCTAGAAATAACCGTTGAAACTAACACTCATCTGTTTAACTGTGTCGACTTTTACTTGATGAAAATCCATTAATAAATTTAAATAAATAAAACAACGTTTTAAGATTTCCACAAAAATAATAACAATAGTTATTAATTTAATAGTGACTAGTTTCGTTACATAGTAACTTCATCAGACTAATACTATTTACAAGAAAATCAAGAAATTTATACTAAAACAACTAAGAATAAAATTACCTCTCTAAAATTATGAGGGCTTAACCAAAAGCTATTAACAAACGTTAGAGAGGTAATTTTATTCTTAGTTGTTTTAGTATAAATTTCTTGATTTTCTTCTAAATAATATTAGTCTGATGAAGTTACTATGTAACGAAACTAGTCACTATTAAATTAATAACTTTTGTTATTATTTTTGTGGAAATCTTAGAACGTTGTTTTATTTATTTAAATTTAACACTCATCTCTTTCTATTTATCATTCTCATAGAGAGTGACGAGCGCAGTTGCATCCGAATATGGAATAGTCCATTACAAATTAAAAACCGTTATAACCTTTCTTAAAAAAATGCATCTATCGCGCCAAATTATTATTCACATGATTAGCTTCTTGATCTTTCAGGAGAATAGTTGTCTCCCGGCGAGAGCTTTTTACTTTAAATTATTATTATTAGCTTCTAGATTGTCGATGAGAATAACGTAATATTGAGAACATTCTGAGATTTCTAATAAGTAACAAGTGTTAATAATGTTTATTTAAGTTTAATCAATCTAGAGCTATGCTCTACATATTGTGTTAAAAAAGTGTAAATTAAATTTATATATTCATTCAATAAATGGGTGAGAAAATAACCCTTAAAAATAAATAAAATCGATTCTTTGTGTTAAATAATGTGTCTGGTGACTGGTCCTTCGAAATAGTAAAAGAAATTCCAAATGGATGTGAGTTCTTAATTCATATTTATTCACATTTGAAAAAATCGGTTGTATCGCCCCAAAACTTTCCCGACGAGTATCCACGAATACTTTTTCAGATATTTAATATTAAAGTTTCAACTTTTGACATTTTTTTATTTTTGACAGGTGATAGTTGGAGAAATAATTTTGACACTGTTCTGAATAGTTTTTCAAGGGCTTTCAAACGACATATTGCATGTCCAATTCCGTGACATATTGCATCTGTCATTTTTTGATAGTGGTACTTCCGTTTGACAGATGTCGTACAAAAACTAATCGGTTCTTCCGACAGGTAATCCAAACCCCTATACCAAATTTTAGCTCAATCGGATTAAACGTGTGGCCTCTATCGTGGAAGAATTCACACATACACACATACACACACAGACCGACAGACAGACTTCCATCTGGAAATGGTCTTTATCGTATCAGGGCACCCGAAAATGGATTTTTCCGTTTTTTTCTCGAATTTTTTTTTAGCTCGTTAACAATACTTTCCCTTCTAGGAGGTGGGTCGGGAAAGTAAAATGTGTTAGTAATATTTTATTTGACGTTTCAAGGTACTCCTGTCAAATCAATAATAAGAAGGTTAACATTTAAACTTCACGGTTCTTGGATTGTTAATGATGCTATGGTAACTTTAAAATACGCGCGTTTTTACCTCTCGCCCTTCAGGTAAGAGAGGTATAGGAATCATGCTAAAAATTGGGTAGTGAGTTTTCAATGGATAAACACGTTTTGGGGTCCCTAGAATACGATTTTAATATTTTCGCGATGATGTCTGTATGTGTGTGTGTTTGTGTGTGTGTGTGTTAGTGTGTGTGTTAGTGTGTGTGTTTGGATGGATGTTGTAGTAACGATAACTCAAAAACTACTGAATAAAAAAATTTGAAATTTTGCATACAGGATTCTGATACCCTAGATTAGATCTGATTAGATTTTGGTGCCAATCGCACAACCGGAAGTGGCAGTTGCTATGGGTGATGACGCCATTATTATACAAAACGGCAATAAAGTTTTACACATATATTTTGTATACCCTATAGTTTATTTTCATCTTATTAAATTTTTTGAAACTTTTGCCATTGTTGCCAGATTTACAAAAAATAATTTTTTTTCATACTTTTTTGTGTCAACCTGTAAATTTTTGATTCAAAAATGGCGAGAGGTCATGTGCTGGCCACATCAGATTTTTTAAAGTTGGATTTAAACACGCTGGAGCGTACTTTAAATAAGTAAAATAGGGTACCAATAAAAGAAGTTCCTATATATATTTTGAAAAAACTTGGTAGACAGTTCAAATTATCTAAAAGACACGTAACTGCAAAAAAACTCATTTTTCAAATAGGCACCTGAGTACTATTTTTATGTATTAAAATAATGGACTTGACAGAGCCAACGCAAACCGGTCACTATTTTTACCTCTCGCCCTTCAGATAAGAGAGGTATAGGAATCATGCTAAAAATTGGGTAGTGAGTTTTCAATTGATAAACACGTTTTGGGGTCCCTAGAATACGATTTTAATATTTTCGCGATGATGTCTGTGTGTGTGTGTGTTAGTGTGTGTGTGTGTTAGTGTGTGTGTGTGTTAGTGTGTGTGTGTGTTAGTGTGTTAGTGTGTGTGTGTGTGTGTTTGGATGGATGTTGTAGTAACGATAACTCAAAAACTACTGAATAAAAAAATTTGAAATTTTGCATACAGGATTCTGATACCCTAGATTAGATCTGATTAGATTTTGGTGCCAATCGCACAACCGGAAGTGGCAGTTGCTATGGGTGATGACGCCATTATTATACAAAACGGCGATAAACTTTTACACATATATTTTGTATACCCTATAGTTTATTTTCATCTCATTAAAATTTTCGAAACTTTTGCCATTGTTGCCAGATTTACAAAAATATAATTTTTTTTCATACTTTTTTGTGTCAACCTGTAAATTTTTGATTCAAAAATGGCGAGAGGTCATGTGCTGGCCACATCAGATTTTTATGTATTTAAAAAAGGACTTGACTGATCCAATGCAAACCAGTCACTATTTTCATGTATTTTTTTTTAATATTGAAATCGTGTATAAATATCAAAAAAAATTTTTGCTCTAAATGACAAAATATCATTAAACGTGGAGAAAATTGATGTTCGGCGAAAAAAAAAGTCTGTCTGTGTGGATGTGTTTGTGTGAGAATGTCTGTGCGCATGATAACTCGAGAACCGTACGGCCGATCCAGAAAATTCTTTCGGCCATCGGTTTTTATTCAAAAAAGGAAGGCTGCATCAGAATATGAGCTATTCTGGGTCCGAGGATCTGGGCCCGCCATACAAAGTGAAACTTCTATTCGAGATATCTCTATAAGGAAAGCACATTTGTCGATACTAATTTAATTTAAGGTTTTATGCAAGTCAAGACGCGTCGATAGATATCAATATCGCACGTGGCTCGTTGAAAAAACAATTGAAAAATTTAAAAGAATAATTATGGGACAAATTCCGCTGAAGGAATCTTGAAAAATCGCGCAGAGATTATTCCGTTCACTAGTTCTATAAGTTCGCATTAAAATTTTTTCTTACTTTTTTTTGAGATTTCCTTTAATTTTGTATTTATTTCTAAATAAAAAATATGAGAAATAATAGAGAAAATCTTAAAATCTAAAATAGTAACATTTTTGTAATTTAATTAATGTTCTAAATTTTCTTATTAAAACAAATAATAATAAACGTCTTTATAATATTGTCTGCTGTTAATTATCTAGTGCCGAAATGTGACCGCATCTTGTACTCTACGCAGGTAAGGAAAAAAGGTAACCGCATCTCCCACTGACCTCATCCCGGAGTGACCGCATCTCGCACGACCCTCTTGCTTCACTCCTCTTCTATTTTACCTTTTGGCTACAATATACATGGTTTCAGTTTAAGAATCTTTATTAATTGGTCATGCCTAATTCTATCAAACGCTTTGTTATAGTCAATAAAACAAGCGTGCACATCTTGGTTAATATATCTAGACCAAGACTAGAGCTTCCATTGTCTCCAAACCCTTCTGGAATCCGAGTTAGGTCTAAATTGTATATTGACAAATTCTAGTAAGCCATGCATTTCTTTTCGACAAAAAAATTTAATGATATCGCTGGAAAGTTATTTCTTCCTTGGTAAGTATATAAATTTTACGAAATTATACTTTACAAATTGTAAATACCTATTATTAAAGGTTAAATGCTTGATAAGTAATTGCAATTTTTTTATATTTATTTTAGTTATTTATCTTTTTCCTATTAACTAGCATAATAAATGTACAATCCAAAAAATGGAAAATATATAGGATGTACCATTTACTAAAAAATCGGTGGCGTTAAATCCAAAACATTGATGACTTTACAAAGAAATGTAATATATAGGATACGATGCGCATCCATAATTAAAAATCGACTAGTCTTAAAGATTTTTGCATAATATCTATATTTGGAAATAATGAATTTATTCTATTCTGTCAGTAAAAACTGTATAAAACAGTTTTGTATAAAATTAAATTATACACAAACGACATAAACGGCATTTAGCTTCGCCTGCGCAATTATATTATACGACGTCTCCACTCATTTTAACTTAATAGTAGTTAGTTACAAGTAACAACCAATAAATGGACAAAATTACCATCATTAGTTCATTTGTACTCGTTTAAGAAGAAAGCTTCTTCTAATAATGTTCTTTGCAACAGTTATGAAAATAAACTGCACTTACACCACGTTACGAGTTGAGAATTATCCCAGGAAAATGTGCGTGTATTCTAATAAATTGGGTGCAAAAAATCTACCCCCTAGTCCAAGTTTTTCAGGGAAGAACAGTGTAGAGCGTCACAAAATGTAATTATTCATTTTTGGACAAGATCTTGCCTAATATAGCACATAAAAATATGCAGTTTTTTTTTCATGATTTAAAATATTTTTCTATGGCCACATAAGAAAGTAACATTTATCGCACTGTAGAATGCACCGGAAAATGGCTTGCATACGTGCGGAAAGTTACATTCAGTTACTGTTAAAATTGTCAGATGGAACATTTAGATTTATCACATCGATATTTTCGAACATTGTAAGTTTTATAATTCTAAAAATTTATTCCCTATTTCTTATACTGTTGTAATTTATGGCGCCTGAAGATGGCCTAAGGCCGAAACCTGTCGCGAATCGACTTAATTGGTACCTTTTCAATTCTTTGAAACTGTCAATTATTATTTTGTACTTTATTAAATTGTTGTGTCGACTTTGAGTTTCTTTATCCTTTAAATAATTCTTTATTTCTTTGATTTAATTATAATAAGTAAAAAATCCCAGCTGTTGTTTTGTGCTTTTATCTAAAACAATTTTTCAGAGAGAATTTTCTCGTAAAATAAAGAGGGGGAAAGAACTTTTTTTATCATATCAGGTACACTAAAGTCACTAAAAGCAATGAAGTGTATATATATTACGAAATCTTACCTTTTTGTGTTTAATTGTTTGTTTAAAAATTAATAATTAAAATTTCTACTTTTAATGAATCTGGCAACGGTGGTAAAGATTTTTGAGACTGTTAACCATATAATTAAATTTAATAATCGAAGTTAAATCGAGATGGGGATAAATAAAAATTCAAATTGATGGTGGCCTTCCGGATATAAATTAAAAAAAAATTGACTTTTTAGTAAATCTGGCAACAATGTGAACTCTAGTTTAGAGGTTCATATTGATTAGGTTTTCAACAAAGTGTGTTTCTTATAAAAAAATTTTTAGAATTTTACTATGTTACCGTTTAATTTTCATACAAAACTTTAAGACCATGTACAATTTCTTCGTTATGTTTGCCTGATGATGGCCATCGTTGTGGCCGAAACATGTCTCCAAGTTACTCACGTTTTAACCAATTAATAAATTTTGTGGTATGACTCAGAGTTTTTATTATTCGTTGAATGTCAAAAGGTGTAAAAAATTTAATTAAACGAGAATAAATTAAAATATATGTGTAAAACTGTATTGCTAATTTGTTTAGTGATAACATCATCGCTTTTATCAACTTTTACCTTTTCTTGTCCAATTAATGCCAAAATCTATACAGGTCGTCTCTCTCCTAGTCACCCTACTAAATATATGTGCAAAATGTCATCCAAATCGGTTGAGCCGTTTAGACTAATATGTTCACACAGACACTTTGTTTTTTCTATTCAAAAAGTAAAAATAGCATTGATGAATAAAACAACTCCAAGTCATACCGCAATAAAATTTTAATACAAAGACAAAGTCAAAAGGGCGACATGTTTCGGTCTATAAGACCATCATCAGGCGTATAAGCAAAAAAGAATTTTTTTTTATAAAAAACAACGACAATACTTAACATGAATTAAATAACTCCATTGGAGTGATTTAAATGTAATCGTAGTGCATAACTATGCACTATCAAAGAGAAACTTTTTTAAAAAAATTCAAACAACTGCATAAAACGTACCATCCGCTAATGGCCCACTCTAAAAGAAAAAATAATCAAGAATGACAATTTAAATTTTGAAAGTTTAAAAAAACATGACAATGGAGTTATTTAATTAATTTTGAGCATTTTCGTTATTTTTTATAAAAAAAATTTTGATGTAGTTAGTATACGTTTTTCATGCCCAAATTTTAAATCTATTGTTTGGATCCAATTTAATCAGTAAGTAATTTTTGTACATTCTTTCATTAGTGATGTTTCTTCACAATTACTTGTTTGCTTATAGAACTAATGATGGTCTTATAAACCGAAACATGTCGCCCTTTTGACTTTATGTCTTTGTATTAAAATTTTATTGTGGTATGACTTGGAGTTGTTTTATTCATCATTTACGTATGAATAATATTTTAAAAAATAGCATTATTAACTTCTTCTTGATTACTTTATTTATAGATTTTGATCAATTTTTAAACATCTTTACCCACTGTGCAATGTATCTTCATATCTATTCAGTTAGCGACACGGTATTTGAATGTTAAATCAGCTCACATACTTCTATGCATCGCATCCGTGCATTTTTTTAACAGGAAGAGAGTCTATTGCTTGAGTCGATAAGACGTGTCGAGTATTTTATTGATTGTTTCATGAGGTATTTTAATACCATACATGGTTGCTCACTTTGAAAATAAAATACTCTGATTATAACATTTTTTATGGACTAAGTAAAATGTTTTTAGGAAAGCAGAACCATTTATGAAAACATAAATAAAGAGGAGGCTTCCACCTAACATTCTAAACAATTGAACAAGTTGAACAAAATATTGGCTCTTTAAATAATTTTTTTTATTTCCACAAAGCCTAAAGTTTTCATTTCATGAAGTATTGAATATCACATTACCATCAACTATTTTCAGTTAAAATAATTATTTAGAAATTATTCATTTTTTTCTCATTAGTGTATCTGGCAAAGGTGGCAAAGGATTTTCAAAATGATATAACAAATAGACAATATTTTGTAAGATAAAATACTTTAACTGTCTAATTTTAGTTACTAGCATAAATAGTTTATTATATTGTACCCAGGGACTAAAGTGCTTCTTTTAATCCCGAGGATGAAGATTGAAGAACAATCACCTGAGGGATTAAAAGACACTTTAGCCATGTGGTATATATATAATTATTTACTTGCTAATTTTGTTAATATCTAAAGTACCCGCTCTTACAAGAATTAAAAACAAACAGGGTGAGGATGGGGCTCGAACTCGGACCAATTGCGATCCGCATTCAAGTCACCGTTGCGTCAACCAACTGAGCTAATTATAACAATAACTATTTGCAAAACCTTGTCTTAAATGGATAAATTATGAAAATAATGACAGAATATTGCGTCTTTGTCCCATTTAAGATCTTTTAGATTTTTCGTGGTTTTTAATGAATAATATAATTCCAGCAAAATCGTAAAAAATATATGAAAAAGCTTACAGCGATCTCGTAAAATGGTATTAGAGAAAAGAAAACTGAAGACTACTACCGAAAATTGTATCCCATACCTTTTTGTAAAAGTATTTGACAGTTCTGAATTAAATTAGAATAAACAAGGTGGCTGATTTCAATTGTTTTTTATTTGCGGGACTCAAAAATTTTAGTACCTTGGGATTAAAAAATTTTAGTCCCAAGGAAGTAAAAGTGGCACTTTAGTCACGCAAATGCGGTACTAAAGTACTAGTTTCACTCCCCGCGGTGTAAAAAACTTTTTTCTTCAAATTAAAAAAACACTAAAAATGGTTTTTCTTTAATGAAAGGTAATAAAAATAAAAATTATTAATCAAAGTTTAAGTAAGATAGTATAATATAATAATAATGTATCAAAAGAGTGATTCAAACTTCAGGTCCGTATTTGAAAAATTAAAATTAAGGATGACTCTTCTTTAAATGTGATACTTTTGTATTTGGGACACCTCGTACTATAAATATGTAAACAAAAATTTGGGAAAAGAACACCAGCGTCTATCTCCGTGATGGTGCGTATAGGTTCAAATCCAATATAGGGCAATATATTTTATAAAGAAATTAACAAAAGACTAAAATTACGCAATATTATTCCTATATTATTTATTTGCAACTATTAAGAATGTCAAGGGTTATTACATGTTATTATTTTAGAAAAAAGAATGTAGTATTCTATTAAGTTATAATACTTGCAAAGTCAACTTAACTAATTAATTCTTATCTTATTTTCTGTGAATACAATGGAACTATTTATATAAAATTCCGTATAGTCATTCAATTTTATTGTTATTATTAAAATTGCACACAGTCAGCGATTTTCTTGTTTACTTCGAATACAATGAAAGCATTAGTATAGGAATTACGTATAGCCAGCTATTTTTGATAATTCGTCTTTTGTTGTCAATATGTATAAAGGTTAATATTTTAGTCAGGGATTTTATAGTCTGTAAGGTTATGTTTGCTATAGTTTCAATGCTTTAGAGCTGTTTTGACCTTTTAGGTTTGACAATTACAACTCATTTTATTTAATAAATATTCATAATTAAAAATGGCAATCATGCGAGTTACATATTTAAATAATAGCAACGGCGCATTTTATAAATAGATTACAGCTTCAGCTGCTGTCTACAGGAGTTTACATATATGAATTATATTCTGGCTCCCTGGCTTACGCAGGTTTGTTATTGTTTTCATTTTATTTTTATTTTATTAAAGCAAGTCTTGACCACAGAAATCTTAATATATATACTTAGTCTAGAATGCTACTTCAATTGGACAGAAGTGTTGTAAAATGTTCACAATAGTCGTTAATGCGCATACGCACCATCAGTTTATTTCTGAACAGGGCCGGCTTTAATAATATTATGCAATTGAAGATATCAAATTAAAAATTCTATTTTGTTCGAGTCATTAAATTGCATTGAATTAATTGGTAATTTTCAACAGCTATTTTAACCATAGCTAATATTTATTATCTTGGGATTATTGACAAAATAGAATTAAATATAAAGGAGTAAAAAACCATAAAAGTTTATGAAACTGAACCCAGGAAAAAATGGGATATTGATGTTCGAATTAGTTTTCTTTCGAAATTAGATACGATCTTCGACATTCATAAACTGGATTTAATAAAAAATATTTTAACACATCATTGCTTTATATCTCTATTGCAAGATGTTTACTTACAAGATTTCATTAATGACGAGTCAATATTGAATTGTTCTTTTGCTATACAAATAACCAATTTCATGGTGTGAGTGGATAGACATGTTTGTAATCAATAAAAATCGAAAAGCATTCTTCTCACTCAGATCTTCTACGATGGGGTTACTTCCTAGTCTGCATCCAAACATCATGCCTCTTTTTTGTCAAGCTGAAAATGATTAGGCTCCTTGAATAAGGTAGAGTTTGAAATAAGAAACAAAGTAAAATTAGAAATAACGAAACAACTGGTTTAAACATAATAGAAATCATATACCTACCAAAAATAATTAATTCCAGGAATTTTTCCTTTGTTGTTACACCACAACAGTATACAGTTCATTATTTATCGGAAGCAAATATCAAAAACGATAACGACAGTCGATACAAGAATATCAAAACTTGACAAAACCGCCTCTGGCGAGACTTTCAATAATGGCATTTGATGACAGGGAGAAAAAGCGCTGTTGCACAATCTATATATTTCAAGGAAAGCTGTTACATGATTGTGCTCATTATCTGACAAATCACACAAATATCACAATTCACCTACGCTATTTATGTGATGAATAGTCGTCGGCAAGTCTAGTATGAGCCACAAAATAAATTCGTTCCTCGAATGAAATATGTTTATTGCTGAATTATATTAGATTTAAAATTTGATAAACAAGATTTAGGAACTTGGCAACGTTTTACTTGAAATAAACTGATAGTACGCATGCGCATATTGCTAAACACTTGCATATACGGCGTGCTTTTAACTGTGGAACTTAATGGAACCAGCATTCTAGAGTAAGTATATATATTATGATTTCTATGGTCCTGACTATCTGAATCTAACCAGTGTATTTTAATTTATTTTATTAAAAGAAATCTTGACTTTTTTAAATCTAAACTGTGTATTAAAAAAAAGAAAATATAACACTATTTAAATTTATTTTATTAAAAGAAGTCTTAACTATCTAAATTTAACGTGTGTATTTAAAAAAAAAGAAAATATAACTTCCATTTATTTCGTAAAAAAAAATAAAAAATATATGGCCTCAGGATTCGAACTTGGAACTTTCATATATAACGTTTACACCCTACCACTAGACCACACTGCTCATAGTAATGAATAATCAAACTTTCAAGTTAATGTACTATAAAATCCGATTAGGGTGAAACGAATAATGCGCAAGCGTGCGCCAACGATCCAGAATAGAATTTGTTTCTATAGATGATAGTCTGCTGCCTGCTCCCTCTTTCTCTAACATTTCATTGTCGCAGGCTCTCTTTCTCTCTCTCTCTTTCTCTAACACCCTAATGTCCCTATCCTGTCAACACACTTGCATCATCTACCTAAAGAAACAATAAACAGGGACCAGAGTAAACTTTGATCAGTGACCCCTGATACGTCATAAAATAACCTAATTTGAAACAACTGGGATCTGTCGGAAATAAATAGACAAGGTAAGCGTGTCATCACAAATGCCATTGTTGACATAAAATGAGTCCAAACAAAGAATTTGAGTACGTTCTCTGTTGATGCTTTGTTTATTAGTTTGTGTTTGGTTGTTTTCTTAGGCAGAAGAATTTAGTTTTTATCTTAATATGGCTGGAGCTAAATTTGATTTTGACAGAGATTTGTTTGGACAAGAATCAATTTGTGACGTCATGACTTTCCTCGTCTATTCAGTCAGTTTGACATTCTATTAACAAAGGTTATGATTTTTCTTAAGCTAAGTTTTCATAACCATGGGTTCTTGGGTGAATCAAAAGAGAAAAACGCTTTTTTATCTATTACGTACCTAAACAGTTACTTATTTATTGATTCTAATTTATATGGAAATTAATTAAATAAATACGTAGAGCATCAAAAAAATAGATATAGATGTGATAAACTATTTTCTTCTACTATTTACGTATATTTCTACTTACCTCACAAACTGCAGTCAAGAGCAAAATAATCGGAAAAAGTTGAGCACTTACGAAAAACGCCGATTTTCACAAAAATTTTCACAAATCATCTAGAGCATATAAATATCACTTTCCAAAAAAAATAAATTGCCGCAACCAACATTTAACACCTTTTTTCTTAATTTTAAATTTCGATTTTTTTGAAGTTTGGATTAAAATTATGACACATTTGACGCTTCGAATTGATTTAAGAGTAAAACTATGACACATTTGTTGTTTCGAATTGATTCTGTGTTAACCATTCAAACATAAAATTGTCATTTACACATGCGTTGTTAACTTCACATCATTGTCATACCAGAACCAAGAAAGCGATGTTGCCATATATAAATAATGAAAATGATGTATTTAAAAAAAGACTTAACTATAACTCAAAGCTGACCAGTTACTGTACTAATTTAACTACCTAAGACCTATCCAATTTTTAATATGTCCAACAAGGATTAAGGATGTAAATACAACAATTTTTCTAAAGACAGCATTTGTAGCACTGTATTCTAGATTTGTCTAAAGACAGCGAATCAAACACTTTTATTACATATTTTTGTGTTCTTTTTTCACTAACTGGACCAATGAACCTATTTTTTTCTCAATTTAATTCAAAAATTACCTCTACTTCCCGACCAACTGACACAGATCAAAGAATATTATTGCGTTCGTATCAGCTTAATATCAATATCGCTGAATAATGAAAATCAGTTGCTATATTTTGTATCGCACCATTTTTATATTTTGAAAAAAAAATTAAATATATTGTCCAATAAAAACCAGTCAATATAAATAAAAAAAAAAGCTGATTTAAGATATTTTACACAACTTGGCAACATCATGTAAGTCATTGTGATGTATCTAAACAAAACTAACCTTAAAAATAATATATTTATAAAAATGGAAAAAGGGTCTTTAATAGTAGTTGCGGCAGAAAATTTATTTTGGAAAGTGATATTTACACTATGTAGATGATTTATACCAATTTTTATGAAAATCAGAGAGTTTCGTAAATGGTCAACATTTACCAAATAATCTTTCGGGTATCTTTTTCCCGTTGGAAATAATCAACTAATTTGAATATAAAACGTTGTTTTTTCTCACAATATCGCGACATTTTTTAAATGTGTAAATGTCAAATATGTCTCAATCAAAAGTGACATAAAATTTGATCTGATTATTGAAGTTATCTAAGACATTCACTTTATGGTATAAAGACAAGCGATAGTGATGACGTAGGGACAGGGGTCACTAAACAAACTTTATTAAGCCTGTTTCGATATTATTATTAAAAAATCTGATGTGGCCAGCACATGACCTCTCGCCATTTTTGAATCAAAAATTTACAGGTTGACACAAAAAAGTATGAAAAAAAATTATATTTTTGTAAATCTGGCAACAATGGCAAAAGATTAGAAAATTTTAATGAGATGAAAATAAACTGTAGGGTATACAAAATATATGTGTAAAACTTTATTGCCGTTTTGTATAATAATGGCGTCATCACTCATAGCAAGTGCCACTTCCGGTTGTGCGATTGGCACCAAAATCTAATCAGATCTAATCTAGGGTATCAGAATCCTGTATGCAAAATTTCAAATTTTTTTATTCAGTAGTTTTTGAGTTATCGTTACTACAACATCCATCCAAACACACACACACACTAACACACACACACACACACACACTAACACACACACACACACTAACACACACACACACAGACATCATCGCGAACATATTAAAATCGTATTCTAGGGACCCCAAAACGTGTTTATCCATTGAAAACTCACTACCCAATTTTTAGCATGATTCCTATACCTCTCTTATCTGAAGGGCGAGAGGTAAAAATCTGATGTGGCCAGCACATGACCTCTCGCTATTTTTGAATCAAAAATTTACAGGTTGACACAAAAAAGTATGAAAAAAAATTATATTTTTGTAAATCTGGCAACAATGGCAAAAGTTTAGAAAATTTTAATGAGATGAAAATAAACTGTAGGGTATACAAAATATATGTGTAAAACTTAATTGCCGTTTTGTATAATAATGGCGTCATCACCCATAGCAACTGCCACTTCCGGTTGTGCGATTGGCACCAAAATCTAATCAGATCTAATCTAGGGTATCAGAATCCTGTATGCAAAATTTCAAATTTTTTTATTCAGTAGTTTTTGAGTTATCGTTACTACAACATCCATCCAAACACACACACACACAGACATCATCGCGAAAATATTAAAATCGTATTCTAGGGACCCCAAAACGTGTTTATCCATTGAAAACTCACTACCCAATTTTTAGCATGATTAATATACCTCTCTTATCTGAAGGGCGAGAGGTAAAAATACTCAAATTATTACTGCGACTTCTAAAAAAATCTGATGTGGCCAGCACATGACCTCTCGCCATTTTTGAATCAAAAATTTACAGGTTGACACAAAAAAGTATGAAAAAAAATTATATTTTTGTAAATCTGGCAACAATGGCAAAAGTTTCGAAAATTTTAATGAGATGAAAATAAACTATAGGGTATACAAAATATATGTGTAAAACTTTATCGCCGTTTTGTATAATAATGGCGTCATCACTCATAGCAACTGCCACTTCCGGTTGTGCGATTGGCACCAAAATCTAATCAGATCTAATCTAGGGTATCAGAATCCTGTATGCAAAATTTCAAATTTTTTTATTCAGTAGTTTTTGAGTTATCGTTACTACAACATCCATCCAAACACACACACACACTAACACACTAACACACACACACACACTAACACACACACACACTAACACACACACACTAACACACACACACACACACAGACATCATCGCGAAAATATTAAAATCGTATTCTAGGGACCCCAAAACGTGTTTATCCATTGAAAACTCACTACCCAATTTTTAGCATGATTCCTATACCTCTCTTATCTGAAGGGCGAGAGGTAAAAATTAAAATACTACCTATATCAGTAGTAAAATATAAAATGGCACTGTGCGAATATTTGGTATTTAATATTATTAATTAATTTTAAAACTTTATTCAAAATTTGAATGCAAAATAAAACGTCTATAATTTATAAATTAATTTTGGTCAAAGGTGAATTAAACATTTAATATGTAGAATCATCAAGTTGTCACTGGTATATATTAACAGAAAGGATATTTGGAATTGACTTATGCAAGATTCTTATCTTTTAGAATAGTTTTGCCGCTTTACAGCTAACTGTTATACATGGTGTTTCAATATTCGACGTTCAACGGTTTATAGTAAGCTGGAAGCGCACTATACTAAAATACTATGCATGCTTCAGTTCCATCTAATTTTTCTTAAAAACTATTAAATATATTCATATCAAATGTTATGCATTTTTTAACTAAAATAAACAAACAATTGAAAAAAAAACAATTTTGAAAATGTATCCAGTGACGTAAAAAATTGGGAGCAAAATATTCAGCCATACCCAACTGGTAAAAGGTTTTGAAGAAAATATCGTTAGTCTAGTAACTCAGCTGCAAAGCTTCGTTAAAAAATATTTTTCTAAAGTTACAGCGAAAAACTGTTTTCTTTTTTAATTAACTTTAACGTATTTCGAAAACTAAGGACTTTTGAGTATTGATTCCTGACCTTGATATTCTATTTTATGAACGACGAGTTCTGAAATACTTTGTATAAACCAATAAAAGTACCCTGTACTTCAGCACTTCAGTAAAATTTTATTAATTTGTTTTAATTTGTTTTAATTGCTTGATGATCGAACAATTACGCACACTATCTAATTTTCTAGAAAACGTAGGTGAACCAAATTAAAATTAAGATCTTTGATGGAAATTAATAGATAGTTTAATAGTTAATACACTATAATTTGTGTCTACCTAACTCATCATTAATTTTAAAACATTTTTAGTACCGACCATCGATCTTGAGGAATGGCCGTAACCATAAACTATTATTAAATGTGCTAAGGATAGGATAGTTTATTATAATCAATTTTTATAATGAGTTCTGAGAGTTCGATGGGGTGGAGGTAAAATCCTAGAGTTGAATTTGGGACACTAGAGGTGAATAGGGCTTCACACGAGACGAGATAAAGCGAGAACTTCAAAAATCTCGTTAGTTGAGAAAAAAATTAATCTCGTTTCAGTTTCGGTCTCGTCTCGTAACCGTTTGTCTCGTCTCGTCAAAACTCGTTATTGCTAGAACTTATTTCTGAGGTAGTACAAAACGAGGTAATTATTAATTCTATTGTAATTTATAAATGCGTGATTATTTATTTATTTTTGTTTTTTATTTGGACATTACGAAATCATTATCTACACGAATTATAATTACAAACATATTGTTATATAACAAAATACAAGTTTTTTCATTCGTACACGTTACAGTATTTTCGCAAACATACATTTAAAATGTTAATTAGTTTAAAAATATTATTTTATTATAAATTATTTTCATATGGGAGATAACTGAACGTCTAACCAGGCACCGTTTTCAAAAAAATTCAATTGTCGAATTTGAATTGGAATAGAATGGAAAATTGTATTTAAAATGTTTTATTCTGCACACATACCTTCAACCTTCAACAACAAATGTAGTTTCTAGCCTTTGGGTAATTAAAACTTAACTGGGTCATTACCCTCAAACTGTTTAGAAGTCCTAAAAAATTCGAAACACATTGAGAGTATCATTTTAAATAAAATAATAAAATTACCTGATTTTAGATTTCATAAATTTATCGTAACCTATGCAGACCGTTTATTATAAAAAAAATTAATAATTTATACTGCTTGCTAGTTCATTTTTCTCAAAAATTCAAGTTCAAATTCTGAAGAAATATGAACGGGACTCTCCTGTTTCGCCGAATGTGGTCTCGGTATCGCCTCAATAATTTTCAAAAAGGTCTCGTCTCGGTTTTGATTTAAACTCAACTTTATATATTGTAATGAAATACTCTGTATGAGTCATTTTTATAATTTAATTATTAGTTATTTGTTAAAAGGTTTGAATAACATTTGTTAATTTTGAATTTTATAAACAGAGTTTATCGTTAGAGGTTTAATTTAAAGCATTTATTGAAAATAATTGGTGTATAAAATATTTAAAATCAACAATTGTGGAGTATAAAAAAAAAATCTTATTTGTAATATCATATCATTATTATCATATGAATGATTATTATTTGTATAATAATTTAATAGAGAAAGTTAAAATTTGTATAGAATATCAAAGTAAATTTTTGCTGTATAATTTAAAAGTAAATGGCAAGTTTGTCAAAAGTGATTAAAAAAAATTGTATTCGGAAATCAAGTAACAAAAAAATTTTTTTATTTAGAGACGGACAGTTGAATAAAAAAATAATAAACAAGTCAATTTTGGATAATTTTTTAAGAAATTGTCAGAATCATAATTTATGGCTTTTGTAAGAAGACGATTTATGTAAAGTATTAAAGAAAATAAATAAAAGTATACACTGGACAAATGGTATTTAACTAAAAAAAAAAAAAAAAACAATAAATAATAAAATCAGAGATAAATTCAGTTGGTGAGCTAAATAAGAAAGCGACTAACAGAAAGGACGAGTGGTGGAAGAACGTAAGGAGGAGTATACAGGTTTAATAAATTGGAAAGCGGAGATTAGGAAGTCAAATTGAAGAAGAGGTATTTAGAAGAAGCGATTGGTCAAGGTAGGAGATAAAATAGGTGTAGAAGATTGGAGTGAAATGTGACCAGAAGGACTTTATTAATTTTATTTTATTTTTTTTTTTTGTAATGTTTATTATTTTTTTTTTATATATAGAACTCACCCCAAATTGAGAACCGCGAAGTAGTGTTTCATAACAATATATATAATAATTCTTAGACAAATTCTTTGTAAATTTTATTTATATAATTATGGTTTTATTTTATTTTTATTTCATATTATAATCCTTTAAAGCTTGCTCCAATTTCTTAATTATTGCTTAAATCTTGGATTAAAAATCTTTTAACTTGTTTAGTTATTTAGCTTCTATTAAGGCAGCAATTACATTTTTTTTTCTGATACAATTCACATAATGATTTAACTATTGCTTAAACAACCTGCCTGTAATGGAAAATAAATGAGATAATGTCTCGAAACTGACATGATTCTAAATCGAACGAGTACATTTTCATATTTACTTTGACCACGGAATTCTATAGGAGCTCAATTACCAGTCACTACCATAAAAAATCTTGATTGTTTGCTGTTTCTGTTCTTATTTTGTTAACTATATTTTTATTAATCTTTATACTTATGTGCTGGCTAATAAAATATTTAAAAATTTAAATCTTTATCCAAAAAGCAACATGGTTTAGTGTGGTATCTGTTAAAAGTCTTAAAGTTAATAATTGTCTAGGCAAACCACTTTATAACAAATATAATTGAAACGCTTCTACCCTAGATCACTCAATCTCATAGTGAGTCCCATTTTTTCATGATTTTTTCCTATATTTTTCTATTTTCTTGAGTATATATTCTAATTTTATTTTTCCCTGCATGAAATTTACACTACTTATTTTTTCTCTTAAAATTCTTTAGAAGCCCAAACTAGCTAAAAATCGTCCCGTGGAATGCAGCTTATCTATGATAACATAAACAAACCGGCGTTACACACGCATGTGACGGTTTGTGACACGAGCCTGAAAGGCGAGTGCCACAAGTCACAAAGTGTGAAAAGTGCTTTTTCTTAAGAGAACATTTAGTGGTATTACTCAAAGAATTAACATGTGGTTCATGCATGACGGGGCATCACCTCATTTTGCATTGACAGCAAAGGAGTGGATGAATACCAATTTTACTGGCATGAATTATGGAATTTGGGGTATTTTAAATTAGAAAGTCTATTCTGAACCCATTAATACTGTGCAAGAGCTAAGACAGAGAATGGAAAATGCCTGTAGGGATTTGTCCACTGATAGGTTTACTTTACAAAAAAACTACTCACCAAATTAAGAAACGAGCTCTCACGGGAGGAGTCGCACTCTGACCACAGGCACATAACATACATGCTGGGTGGGAAAATCACGGAGGAGAGGACATACCGCAACCGCAGGACCTGCAACTGGGAAACTTTTAAAAAGGATCTCAACCAGGCACTGGTGGAATGCCTCCTGAAACCGAAAAACTCTTACGAAGATGGTGGAGGAATTTATGGCACACACTTTAAGTAAAGCGTATGAAAAAATCTGACCTTTAAAGCTATAGAATGGTGGAATAGGGACCTTTCCAAGAAAAGAGCAGAAGTCCGCAGATTCTTTAACCAGTCCAAAAGAACTGGCAACTGGGAAGCCTATAAGGCATCCAGAAGAAAATACGGCTACGCAGTAAGGAATGCAAAGCTTAATTCCTGGAAAAAATTCTGTGAGAACATGGAGAATATTCCTGATTTCTCCAGAATCAGTAAAATACTGCTAAGGGAAAAATAGGGATGCATTGGGTCTTTGAAAAATGAAAATGTATGCCAGCACTGTAGACTGGAGTAGACTTTAGACTTGTTACTAAGCTCACACTTCCCGGGTTGCTTACTTAACCAAAGTCAAGAGAACGGTACTGTGGTGGCCCAAGTAGGCTGGGCCACAAAGCAGGAATGGACCTTGGCAAACAAAGTTTTAAACAGAATCAAACTTTCATAAGCTCTGAGAATTTTTCAGCCATACAAGACAGCTGGACCGGACGGCATATTCCCAGCCTTTCTTCAGAAGGGACTATATGATCTTGAAGGCCAGCTGTGCCAACTACTCCGTGCCGGCCTGGCATTGGAGTATGTACCAGAAAAATGGAGGTCTACAAGAGTTGTCTTCATACCCAAACCGGGTAAAGCGTGCTACGTAGAAGTCAAATCTTATAGACCTATCAGCCTGACATCATTCTTTCTAAAAAATTTAGAAAAGATGCTTGACAGATATATAAGGGACGAGGTAGTGGTAGATAATCCGATATATCGAAACCAATTAGCTTACCAATCTGGGAAGTCCTGTGACGCTGCGATTCACACGCCGGAGCTCAAGGCGGAACAAGCATTGGACTGTCAAGAAATCGCCCTAGCGGAATTTCTAGACATAAAGGGGGCATGTGATTCGGCTTCATATAAATCTATAGTGGGAGCAATGCGTAGGCGAGGAGCCGCTAAGAGCATTACGCGATGGGTGCTTCAGCACAGGAATGTTTACAGCATTCTCTACAACGTAAGGGGTGCCCTCAAGGGGGAATACTTTCCCCACTGATGTGGTGCCTGGTGGTTGATGACCTTCTTAGAGAGCTAGAGAGAGAAAACATCTACGCACAAGCATTTTCTGAATGGAAAATTTGGTGCCGTTGTATCTGATAGGATGAAACGGTCACTCAACATTGCAGAAAGATGGTGCCGGAAAGAGGAATTATCCATGTGGGGAAAACAACTAAATCTGACAAAATAAGTTAAATATTTGGGAGTTAATCTGGATAACAAATTAACGTTCTCTAGCCATATAGATAAGGCAACGGATAAAGCTCTAAGAGCCTTTTGGGCCTACAAGAGGATGGTGGCGTACAAGTGGGGGCTCAACCCCTAAATGGCACATTGGCTCTATACCAGGGTTGTGAGAACTGCCGTGACTTACGCCTCCGTAATATGGTGGCACAAAGCGAACAGCACTAAAGCAGCTAGGCAGCTGGGCAAGCTACAGAGAGTAGCATGCCTTCTGATTACAACGGCGTTTAGAACAACGCCAACTGCGACTATGGAAGTTCTGATGGGGCTTCCTCCGCTACACCTAGTAGTGAAAAAAGAGGCACTGGCAGCAACGTAGAGGCTGGGTATAAACTGCATGGGATGGCAACTTTCAAGAAAAGGGTTATCATTCCATGATCGCAGAAAAACTAAAAGAAAATCTGGTGCTAACGATGCCCTTGGACAGAATGTCTGTCAGTCACAACTTTGTGAAACCTTTCATAGTAAACATACATGAGAGGGACAGAAATCAATCAGTCTATGTAGGAAATGTGAGGATGAGGACGAAGCACCTGTTCACGTATTATGCTATTGCCGGGACCTGAACAGGGATAGGGAATGACACTTTGGGGTACAGTATCCTGAACCCGAAGAGATAGCTAAAGCTAACATCAGAACTATTCTTGACGTTGTCAAGAGTACTAGACTGATGTGAAAACTGGCGGGACACAATAGGCCTAGATCCACAGTCTAGGTGGGACTTCCCACGCCCGATTCAGAAAAAAAAGAAAAGAAGTAACGAGCCCACAAATATATTCAAGTTGAACAATGTCTCTCTGAACAATTACAGAAATCATGTATGTGAGATGAACTAATTTTACTTTATTTGTAACGGGTTCTTATCACGTTCAATTTGTTTTCAATTTGCTGCTTAGGTAGTGCTTAATTTTATTATCTACTTATTTACTACATTTTAAGATTTAGCTTTTAAACTACTAAACACATTGTACTGAATACTTACTACATTTCATTTGAGTCAGTTATCGGTTTCTATTTTGTAAAATAAAACTTTTCATTTTTGCAGTGAATTTATTAATAAATCGCATTCACGTATGAGTAGCATTAAATTTGAAATATCTCAAAAATGGAATTCTCTACAGAGATGAACTAAGAGTACATTTTCTGTGGCACACTGTATGAGGAATAACTTTAAATTTTAAGAAATACAGGGTGTGCAAAAAGTTAAGCTCAAAATTATTTGATCACCCTACTATTTCTACGCCAATCGATTATCCTAATTTGTCGAAATAAAGTGTACTAATTCGTATTATTGAACATATAATATGTACCTAGTTTCAAGTTAATGTTTCTACTCAAGTAAAAATATTTAAAAAAATATGTATTTTTCACTTCCACTTTATCATCCTGTAGAATGGAAACGGGTGTGTTTACAGAAAAATGTTATTGGAAGTTTCTTAATAATTCGTCAAGATCTATATAATCCCTAATTTATGGTACTTTATTCTGAAACACCCTGTATAAAAGATTTAATGAATGTTTGAATCAATACTAAATATCATGGACAGTTTTTCTATATATTGAAACAGTTTGTAGCAATAATCTTATGTTTTGGATTTTTTGAGTTGTATAATAGAACCTAGGAAAGGTCACAAAAATACTAAAAAATCAATATTTTTAAAAATAAACCTATTTAATGACAAACGTAACTTCTAGGTAAACTTTGTCCAACTACTAAACCGACCGCTGGGTCAAAAATTAGAGCAGTGAGGAAAAAAAGAACAAAGGTAAAATTAGAGAGGTAGGAACGTTGGAGGTGTCGTTTTAGTTGGACAATCCAAACTCGATCCTTTTGCTATTTGCTATCCAAAAATTGTTATCTATTTATTAACTGTATTTTAGAAAATGAAATTCAAGCACCATTTAGGTACAAATAGTGGTTTTTTCCGGGACGACGGATTTAATATAAATACTGTGCTACTAGAACATAATTTACATTGTTGTTCCATTATAGAATCGTATAAGTAAAGCAGTGATTATCTGATTTTCACTTCGACACAATATTTATTCCGTGCGTATCGCAGCACACAGCTTTTATTGAATCATTACCGTACCTTCTAGCATGCCATTGTATAATGTATTCTTCTACAGTCTTTGAGTGGTCTACTTGTATTAACAGGGGCGATCGGGACCCGATGAATTCTTGTGGAAATTTTAGAAATATAAAACACAAAAGTATAAGGGTCAAATAATTAAATAATAATAAATAAATAAAATTTTTGATTCACTAATTATGATTAATAATTAATATATGTCCATGAAGTTTAAACCGATAATTTAAATACAGACACTACGATTTCAAATTAATTTAAATGTCCGGTCAATGTGGTATACTTAGTAATACAATTTAGAAAATTGAAATTTAATAATGAAATTATGAAATATTTTTTTAGGATGACGTAACATAAATGTTAGGTGATTATCTTTTAAGTATTTTAAGTTTTGTTAAGAGCCTTGAGAACCACCGCCATTATGATACAAAAAGCGGTTTCGTTTTATCTAGTAATTAACGAAATTAGTTTTTGTTTTAAAAAACATGTTTATAAAGTCTAAATGATTACTGAAGCTTCAAAATAACTTATTAAAAAAATAAAATTAAAGTAATATTTATTTATTGCTTTTAATTTTAAAAATACTGAAGTTCCGGTGAACAATGTTAAAAAGCATTGTTTTTTTTACAATACATCATTTCTCAAATATTCATATATATTTTGTAAAATGAAACCTAGTATTTAAATAAATAATATTCGACAGGTGCTGCCCTCTTCGATTTTACCAAAGACGGCAGAAAAAGTTTGTAACTTTGGCAACATCGGATCTGTTATATTGTTTAGACAGCAACGCCACTTGAGCTAGGGAAAATGGTAAAAAAAAGGAAACAATAGGAAAATGGGCAAAAAATAGGCAAAATAAAGAAAAACAGAAAATAATTGGATAACGCAGAAAATATAAACAAAAATAGGAAAAATGGGAAAAAATATTTGAAACAAATAGTGAAAATAGAGAAAAATAGAAAAACGTAAAAAAATGAAAGAAATAGAGAAAATGGGAAAAAATAGGCAAAATCGAAAAACACAGAATAAAAAAGAAACAGGAAAATATAGAAAAAAATGGAAAATTAGTAAAAAATAGTAAAAATTAGAAAAAAAAATATTTAAAAATAATAAAAAATGGGAAAAAATAGGAAAACGTAAAAAATAGGTAAAAATAATAAAACGAAAAAAAAAATGCGGCAAAATGGAAAAAATAGACAAAAATTCTAACAAACAGGGAAGTATAGGGAAAAATAGGCAAAATGATTGAAAATAGAAAAAAATATTAAAAATAAAAAAAAAATTAAAAAAAACATAGAAACAAATAGGAAAAACTAGTGAAAATGGGGAAATATAGCTAAAATAGAAAATTGGGGAAAAATGAAAAAAAAAACCAGTAAAAAAGAGGAAAATATAAAATAAGTATATACTTTAAATTTTAATGAATTACGGTAAAATTTTGACCACTGGGTGACAACTAGTAAAGTTAAAAATACAAACTTTCGGTTATTTAATTGTAAATTTATTAAAATGGGTAGAATATCCCAATAGCTTCGGCGCATCGAGTATTGGGTTTTATTGTGAGGAATATGAGATCTTTCGGAGACTTTTCAACCATGAACATTCTTTTTTCGGCCTTTGTTCTATCAAAATTGGAATATGCCAATATAATTTGGAGTCCAATATATTCAAATCATTTTTCCCAGCTAGAACGAATCCAGCGTAAGTTTTTTAAATCGGCATGTTTTGCAATTGATGGTATTTATCCCACGAGAGGACTTCCTCAGTCTTACTACCTTGATCGGTTTAGTGCAAGCAGTCTACAAAATAGGCAAATGATGCACTCAATAGTATTTTTAGCAAAACTTCTGAATAACACTGTTGATTGCATTTCGCTTACTACAATGTTGAACTTTCACGTTCCACGAATAAACTCTCGGTCTAATTATACTTTCTATCAACGACCATTTAGAACAAATATCTACAAATCATCTCCTCTGTATCAAATGATCGATAATCTCTCAAGAGTTGAAACTGATCTTGACATTTTTAATTGCTCTGTTGCATCTATTAAGCTTATATTTGTTCAGTTGAAGTAGGATGTAATGAGTGTAACCCTTTTTCTGTTTTTCTTTCTTGTAAAGTTTTTTTGTTTTTTTAGGTTGCACTCATTACCGTCTATTTCTTCTTTATTTCTTTATTATTATTTTTTTGTCTCATTACAAGTATTGTATTACCTTATCCTATAATTGGGGGAAACCCTGTTGGGTATTGTATTGAAATAAATAAAAATAAATAAAAATTGTCCGAAGCTGGGAGTAACGAAACTAAAACGTTAGTTTTCAGTAACGCGTTACTAGTAATTTCGTTACTTTTTAAAGTGGGCGAAAAGTAACGGTAATTGCGTTACTTTGTAAAAGTAACGCGAAATCGTTACTTCGTTACAGTAACGCGTTACTTTCAAACTAAGGTAAATGATGAGATAGACAATAAAAGAAAGAGAAAACGTGGAAACAAGAAGAATATATAAAAAAGTAACGTGTTATTACTTTAAAAGTAATGCGTTACTTTTAGAAAGGAACGAATAAATCGTTACTTTTTAGCAAAAGTAACGCGTTGCTTTTTTTATTAACGCCCCAGCTCTGGTATTGTCATGGGTAAACACTGAACTATAACCTATAAATAGAACACCAATTCATAAATATACGCGAGAAACTTTTAGGCCAACTCGAGGAACTGAAATTCAGAATCTGCACCGACGCAGTAAAGATAAATGTATGAAAATCATGTCTTTGATCACTACAACGACATACAAATAATGAGGTTCGTCATTTAGTAGATGAACTGATTCAGAAGCGGCTTAGGGTTGTTTGCCCGTCGTTTTGATAGCCTTGTCAAATAATACATATCGATAGGTATACTTTGGCCTTGTCGTTTGTTTGATTAAAGTTTGTTCGATTGTTGTGTATGTGATTTTTGTTGAACATTTCAGAAATGTTCCTGAACATGTGAAAGTGCAGAATAATAATTCATGAATCGCATAAAACCTTCCAATTTGAATATACAAATTGATAATAGTTATAATAATGGTTATTCATTCAAACTTTCCAATTGGGTTATAATCATTATTCGACAAAAATAATTTTAGGTTATCAACTTCCATGGCTCAATATGTACTTGAGGAAAATTTTTAGGATAACCAAATAATTTGATGATTCAAATATCTAAAGAAAAATCCTACTGTACCTATTTCGATTTCATTTAATTAATTATTTAATAATTTCCATAATTCACTTGGACGATGTTTGTTTCCCCTCAAATTGCCAATTTAGATATTTCTTTTATATACGTTTATTGATAGTAAAGGCAAAAGCGGCCCTGTTTAGGTAAATAGTGCGCATGCTCCCACCCTGATTTCTTTGAAGTCTGCGCCAGATTCAAAAAGCATATTTTTTAGAAGATACTTTGGCGTTCCTTTTATAGGTTATAGTTCAGTGTGGGTAAACGATTGCCCTACTACAAAATTTTAGATACCCTCTCGGTGTGACCTGAAGTGGTAGGAAGCGGGAGGGAATTCGAAGTTGATGAAGGGGTATCCATGCCTCTTAAGGCTGGGCTTTAGGCGGGAAATGTACATATGTAAAATATAGTGTAAAACATGTTCACCTTACTATGCACAGGTCAAATAAACAAAAGCAAATATATTGAAAGTTGCATTAAAAATGTATTTATAAAGGTTAATTCTTTACCTAGGCTGGTTTTTAATAAAATTCTTCTACGAATAAAATGACAAATAAATCTTAAAAATCGTGTAAATTATCGTACTATTTTGTAACTTAATTTTTATTAAAATAAACTAAAAGATTTAAATTCAAATCTAGCCATGGCATAGAGTATCAATTTTCCTTTCGTTTGGCTTATCAAACTTGTCGATTAATAAAGTAATATGAAAGTTCTGTGCGAAGTGAACTATAAATTAACAAATGAATCTAAATAAACAGGGCTGCTTGAGAAGGCGGAAACTGCTGATTTTAGTTTGGACATTTACTAATATACAGCATATATACAGAATATATATAGAAAGGTATATATATTTTTTATTTAAAAATCTGAGTGATGGTTTTCCCGCCGAAACCGCCACCTTAAGGTTAAAAATAGGGACGAGAAGAAATGCCAAAGAGATATAATGAATGTCTTAAGGCAGATGATGTTTCAGATGAATCAAAATGGAAAAGAAAAGTGATAAAAATAATAGGAAGATAGAGAAGAATTTATAAAAGTTTAGATGAAACAAGTAAGAATTTGGAAGAAACAACGAAGAAAAAAGAGAAAGAATTCTAGAAACCAATAAGAAGACTATGTATAAAAAGTATAACAAATAATACATAAAAAAATATATAAAAAATCTGATGTGGCCAGTACATGACCTCTCGCCATTTTTAAAACAAAAATTTACAAGTTAACACAAAAAAGTATGAAAAAAAATGACTTTTATGTCAATCTGGCAACAATGGCAAAATTTTTGAAAATGTTAATGATACGAAAATAAACTACAGTGTATACCAAATATATGTGTAAAACTTTATTGCCATTTTGTTTAGTAATGACGTCATCACTCATAGCAACTGCAACTTCCGGTTGTCCGATGGGCACCAAAATCTAACAAGATCTAATCCAGGGTATCAGAATCCTGTATGCAAAGTATCACATTTTTCAATTCAGTAGCTTTTTCGGTTATCGTTACTACAACATGTATGATAGAATATGTTTTAATCCACATTTGGTATTTTAACAGAAAATTAATTTAAGAAATATTGCTTTTAAAAGTGAATTAGTGAAATGAAAGGAGCTTATTAAAAACTGTCCACTCCTCCCTAATACTATAACACTTAGAAATAATAATTCAATGTGAATGAAAAAGGAATTATAAAGTTAGAGATGCATGATATAAATGAACAATTGTAATTTTTATTCTAAACTTTAAAATAATTCCATTCATTTTAATATATACAATGTCTTCATTATATTATGACTCGTTTTATATTTTTTAAACTCTAGTAGATATTAAGATACATAATGCTGAATTTTGACACCGCAAGAAATGCGTGTTAAAATCGGTTCAGTACTTTTTTGGTCAATCGTTGGAAAAAATCTCAAGAGGCTCACCAGAAGATAACGGTAAACCCATACATTACATATGCATATATTTTTATGACTTTTTTTATTAACCCGTTTTATAAATATATTAAAGTAAATCTTGCTTTTCTTAGGCCGTACTGGTTGTAAGTGTGTCATCTCCAAAATACCTGTTTATTGACCAACTTTTGGATAAAACGTTTTTTTGGTTTAAATTTTATGGCCAAATATGATAATCGTGAATATCTGATTTGATTACTTTTAAAACATTTATATATTAAAAACACATAATCATCTGTCCCAATTGTCAGGTGATGAATTATAAATCATTAAGTTAACTATATTTAATAATATACAATTATACATATGCGTAAATCCCAAAATTTTTTCTTACTTTATAATTAAGTATTGCTAGTACAACTATATTTTTATTAAACAAATATTTGGTATAAACATTTTTGTTTTTACTGTATATTCATTCACTGTAAATTATGTAGAAAAAATAGTAGTGTGTGCGAAAAGTAACAATATTCCCACAAGCTCAGAATTTTGCGACATGAGCCTCTTGCCGAGTGTCGTAAATCAAGCAAGTAGGAAATGTGTCTTTCACATTTTTTAAACAAATAAAAAATAAAAATAATCATTTTAACGTATACTTTTGAATAAACATAGATTTATAGAGAGTAAAAAAAACGAAAAATAAAAAATATAAAAATGCGCACACAGGTATTATATTTTTTGAAAAAAAAAACTTACCACCTTAGATCACGGGAATTTAACCTCTCTTATCCCACGGCATGAGAGAAGAACAACTTTGAATTCAACTAGATTGTGAGAAATAATGATACTTTTCATAGTCAGCATAGAAAAGGCAATTAAAGCTTCTGTTCCAAAAATATTAAATATGGAATTTAATAAATGGACGACAATAATAAAATAAAAAACCATAAAAAAGAAGTATAATAATCTAGTGTACTTTTACACAAGTACGATACTATAATGAACTTACTCATTCAATCAAGAAAAATCTAGACAAAAACACAAAATAAGATTTTTTACCTCGAAAAAAAGTTGATTAAGAATCGCACAAGATAAATGCAGAAAGTCTAAAATGGAATGAGAATTAAATAAAAGCAGTTTCGTCCATTATTAATCAACATATTCGTGATGAAAAGTTAGCGTTATAAAATTGAGTCAGTCATTATACAAAAGTGATGATAATTGTGAAGACTCTCGATATAAATGATAAATCTCCATAATTCTTATTTCATATCCATAAGTAGTGTTGTCTTCTTGTACTGTCCTGTTTAGTCTAATTATTTTTTCTCTGTATTAATTTTTAACCATTTCCAATTGTTTTAATTTCTCATTCAATTTCTCTCTAATTTCTTCCATGCATAAATTTCCACAGCTTTTCACTTATTACTATGTTAAGGCTCTGCATGCCGCTTTGAGAAATATAAACGAATATTCCACGCGGTCCGTACGAGGCAATACTGAACGGACATGAATAAATACCAAATTTTGGTTTGTATACCTTCCGCTCGAGCACGATTACTCGGTTATCTTTTAAAAAAATATAATTTTGTTTTTTTTTAGATTAAAGATAAAGGTTATAATTTTCAGAACCCGTAAAAATTACCAGGAAATTATAGTATTTTTATAGTTTTTAAATTGTCGTAGTTTTTTCGTTTTTGTTTTTTTTTTAAATTTGACTTGCATACAATCCTAGCTTTATGTTTTGTAATGCCAAGAATATTTAAAAATAAAGTATAAAATTAAATATGTTGCTATAATCCAGCACGAGCTGGGCCCCTAAATCAGTCCAACAAATCAGCGGACGGTAGAGCCTTAAATGTTGTTAATTCTATAAGCACTATGTATTATTTATTTCCTTATACTTCTACCATTGCATTTCAATTTTATTTTTTATTTTCCCTCCTAATTTCTTTTTGTTGCCTTATTATTCCTTTTTGGGCTTATTAAACATATTTTTACCTCCATGTTTTATAATTTTTTATCCCATCTCGTCTCTACCTCCTTTCTTTCTGCTTTTATTCATTTTTATCATTTTCCTTATTTATTCCTGTGATTTTTCGTTTTTTGTATGTATCTCCTGAATTTTCTCTACCTTCTCTATGTTCCTTATGTTTATGATTCTGTCCGTTCGCAAAGGAGGAGGCACACTCCTTATGGAAAATGGACTACGGTCAATTTTTTTTAAACCTTCTGATAAAAAGTGTCCATGGGCACAATCCAATCCTACGACTAGTTATCGGTTTTTAATTTCGTAATCACCCTGTAATTATCAACTTTTAGTACAAGTACAAGAACTACACTGACCACAGCAAAATATAATGAAATTCTTCATATTCGACAAATTCCGTAAGGAAAAATTGAATTTGGCAACTTCAACACCCTGTATGTCAATAACTAGCCATATATTTTGGTTGGGAATTTAGACAGTAAAAATCTAATTGTTTTAAAACTGTTAAGATACAAAAATTTTACCGATCCGATTTGGATATATAGTGTGAAAAATCTTTCAAGATTATTACTCATTTTATATCTTTTAAAATGAACAAATCACCTTGTATGAGCTAGAAAAAATAGTGAAACTGGTACTCAAATAGATATCAATAACGTGAATCTTTTTGTTTATACAGGAGCCTCCGAAAGATTTTTGAAAAAATTCTTGGTTGGTGCAATCATAATAATGAATCGCCCAGTATAATTAATACTAAATATACTTTGTGTACATATTAGCATTACATTCTTAGTTATACAGGGGTTAGTATTTTATGGTAACAATAACAAGAATTTGATTTACTTAAAACAATGATTTTTGAATTTGGTAATCACCCTGTAATTAACTACTTTTCGTTTCCTCTGTATAGGTCTGTATATTCCAAAATAGTTCAAGAATTACGCCGACCACTGAAAATTTTAATGAAATTCTTCAAATTCGAGATATTTGGCAATTTCAACACCCTGTATGTCTATAAATAGCCATAGGATTGGATTATCCCCATAGACACTTTTTGTCAGAAAGTCATGTATAATCAACGAAAAATGAATGACTAGGTCATACCACAATCATTAAATGGAGGTTGTAACAAATTTTAACACAGGGCGGCGACATGTTTCGGCCAATCATTGGCTATCCTCAGGCAAATTGGTTATTTCACAACACAATAATTATGAAAACAGGATGATTATAAATGGTATGAAGTTGAAATGGTTAAATATTATTTACGCAGACATTTGGAAAAACCAATAACAATTTTTTTTTTAATCTTAATTACATTAAAAAACATTAAAGAAGCTAACAAACGATGTTACGTCTCCAGCTTCTTTAATGTTTTTTAATATAATTAAGTTTTTTTTTTAATTTGTTATTGATTTTCCAAATGTCTGCGTAAATTATATTTAACCATTTCAACTTCATACCATTTATAATCATCCAGTTTTCATAATTATTGTGTTGTGAAATAACCAATTTGCCTGAAGATGGCCAATGATTGGCCGAAACATGTTACGGCCCCTGTTAAAATTTGTTACAACCTCCATTAAATTATTATGGCATGACCTAGTCTTTCATTATTTGTTGAATAATTTTTACCACATTTGAGTATGGATAATCTTCTGTTTTTGTCATGTATAATAATGTCCCAAAGTTTCAAAAAATCGACCGGGGTCCATTTTCCATAAGGAGTGTGCCTCCTCGTTTCTCCTCCATACTAAAAATATGTTTTTAATTTTTTTGTGTTTTCTCTATTTCATTTCCCAATTCGGTCCAGCTTTCATTTTTCACCCTCTTTACCTTGTGTTTTACACATATATTTTTTGATATTGCTTTGACAATTGTATTCCCTATTGTTATGTATTTCTTATAATTGTTCCACCATTTCTATTCTGTTTAATCTTATCCATTTCACATATTCCCAGATTCTGGCATTCTACATATTTTTCCTCACTTTTTCGTTTAATTTCACTTTATAATTTATTCTTTTTTCTTTTAGCTTTCCTATTATAATTTTCGTGTATTACTTTACTTCTCTTCTTGTACTTCTTACCCATAAATTCGATTTGTACCAGATTAGGGTAAGTAATTTTTTTCTATACAAAATTCTATTATTATTATTTTTCCATTCTGTTTTATCATGCTACGTCCATTTGCTCCATTTCTCTTCAGTGCCAGTTTCCCATTTCAAATGCCTTATTTTGTTTTTCTCCGTTCCTTCAATTGGTGCATAAATATGTATGATCGTTTTCTATGCCTATATCCACTCTTGTTATTTTGGCTTTACTGCTTGTTGTAGTTTTCGAGATCTAGATTATGTTATTTTTGGGTTCACTGCTTTTCATTCTATTATCCCTTTTTTTCATGTCCTTTCCTATTAATATTGCTCCTGCTTCCACAGTCTATTCTGTATTTTCTTCTGGAAAATTTAATATATAGTCGTGGCTCAGATTTTATACTCCCTTTCTATTTTTCTTGTTTCTTTAATATTTATTGTTTAAATCTTTGCTTTTACTATTTTTTTTTCATTTTGAGTTGTAATATTCCATATTTAATAATAGCTTGCCTCTTATTTGCTCTTTCACTCTGTCATTGTAGTATTTCTCTTGTTGCAACTTCTTCTTCAATAGTGTCTTCTGTTTTCGCTTAGTGCTAAGATTCTTACAAATTTTTGTCTTTATTCTTGCGATATTCATATGTCCAATTTCTTTGACAGGCCGATACCAGTTTACGCGTCCTTTTATCTGCCTTCAGTTTTTTGAGCTTACGAACCAATTCCGTACTTTTTGTTGTTGCTTTTGGTTTCATTCCCATGTCTTGATATTCCTCGGGCCCAGGCCTAAAAGAAATGTGATAACCTAACCGTTAAGACTTCTTATACATATGTTCTTTATGTCGAGTCGGACAAATGGTTTTATTTGCAACATTTTTGGGTGAAACTCTTAACTTTAGCGTATCCGACAACAAGTATCGCTCCAAAAATTTGTCGGACAAGGTTACCAGTTAGTTTTCAATATTTTCATTAAACGATTCTGCAAAAATCAGCTGCAAGGTACTAAACTTTGCCCAAAATATTTGTCGGACAATATTTTTTCGCTTTTAAATTAAAGAAAAACTATGTTTACGTCATTAAAGGAATGAGTTTGCGAGGGACCAGAAAAAAAAACGCCCCCCTACCCAGAATTTTCCAAATATAATATTTGTCCGACTCGACCTAAAGAACATATATACGAAGTCATAACGGTTAGGTTATCACAAACTTTTATAGGCGTGGGCCCGAGGTCTATTAGTTTCTTATACCTTATTTTTACTTTTGCACTCTTAGGCCCTTGTCTCACCTAAACAGCGCAAGCAGGTGGCATAGAGGTGTCCCACCAAAGCGACGTGACTCGTCTTGTTCATTTTTCTGTTGTCCCATGACATCCATTCACAGTATTCACACTAGTGGGGTTCTCGAATACCAGGAATCGAAAATTATTCGATTCTTTAAGGTTCTCGATAACCATGCTCGAAATTTCTCGGTTCTCGAGAATCGGTGCAATTGCTCGAAGTCTTCGACCGATATCTGTTCTAGTTTTCAATTTTTGTCATAGCTCGGGTTATGTAGGAAAAAGTACCTACAAAAAACGAACCGAGCAGTACAATACTTAAACTTTATAATTTGAGAATTCCAAGTATCGGTAATAAGAAAATACGAGCAACGAGCCGACCATGAACCGAGAACTGACACTTTCTAATCAAATTAATCCGACCGAATACTGAGTTGAATATATTCTGTACTGGGTCTCGGCTCTCGGCCGAGTTCTTCAGGGACCCGGACCGGACCCTTTAGAACCGAAAACAGGACCGGAACCGAAATTTTTTTCTGAACCCGAACCGTAACCTAACCCCTATTTTCGTTCAAAATTATTTTAGGTGCCGAACCCAAAGCCATTTAATATTTGAAAGTATAAAATAAATAAATCAATGAGAGATAAATATTTATCATTTATAATTTCACGTCAAATTATCTAGTGGCAATACTGGCGACAGTGAATGTGACGTGACAGTGTTCAGTTGTATGGTGACTTGGTTTGGTGACAGTCTTAACCAAAGAATAATACAAACTACGGTAATACGAATGTAAACTTTAAAAGTTTAAAGTACTATTATTTATACTTAACTTATTTAACAAAAAACACGTTTAATACAAATTTGATTCATTAATAATTAAGTTATAGTTTAATTTATAATAAAACCGTAGTGATATATTTATTCTGCATAATATATAATAATTTTCCAAATGTATAATACTAATTAGTAAGTAACAGAAGACTCTTGAATTAAAAAAAATTGTTTTGTCGAAGGACCAAAAAACTGAAAAAGACCAAACCGAACCAGACCGTAATAGTTTTTACAGAACCTGAACCGGACCGGACCCGAAAATTTTAAAATTATGTAGAACCCGAATCGAACCAGAACCCTGATTTCATTTGGGTCCGGGTCCCTGGTTCTTGATTCTTATCAGTATTCGGGAACTGATTTCTCGATTATTTAAAGTTGAATATATTCGGTACTCGGTTCTCGGTTCTTATCAGTATTCGAGAACTGATTTCTCGATTCTTTAAAGTAATCGATTCTTCCCATCACTAATTCACACACAGCTTAAATGTCGCTTCACAACTGACTTGTCGAGTCGCTCGGCAACAAGAAGTCAACAGGCAGCTTGGATGTTTCTTTGCTGGATAGTTGGGTTGTTAAACACGAAAAATACACTCTAGCGACATCGTGTCGTTGTCGCGTCGCTGTTGCGCTATTTTACGTCTCTCGGAAGAGACAGATGCTCTAAATGTCATACCAGCTGAGCAATTCGGTTTTCGTGCTGAACACTCAACTGAAACGCAGATCCTTAGACTGGTTGAATACGTAACCTAGGGTTACAACTTCAGACAGTCAACAGGAGCGGTGTTTCTGGACGTCTCAAAGGCATTCGACAGAGTTTGCCATGAGGGTTTAATCTTCAAAGTGATAGAGATCGGGTACACAAAAATTATTATCCTCCTTATCCATTCCTTGCTGTCTGAGAGATACTTCAGAATCAAAATGGGACACGTTCTATCAGATTATGGAGTACTTAAAGCAGGAGTACCGCAAGGAGCAGTCCCTTCACCACAGTACACAATTTTCACCTCAGATATTCCCCGATCTCCACACACAATGCAGATGATACTACAATGCGGCACGCAGTTTAAGCCCTTACCTTATCAAAGAACACCTACAAGATCATTTGGACGATTTAGAGGATTAGTTCGTAAAGTGGAAAATTGCGATTAACGCGGACAAGTCCCAAGCCATCTATTTCAGAAAGAGGAGGAACTACCCAGATGGACACCTGAAAATCCTAAACACCAATATAGTATGGCAGGACAAAATAAAATATCTAGGGGTAACACTCGATCGAGGTCTAACGTTCACCGAACATGTGAAAACAATTATCAGCAAAACCAAACAAGCGAGAGCTCGCCTTCAGCCTCTCATAGGCCGAAGGAGTAAATTAACAATAATTATTCCACTTGCTACTTACGCATCCCTTGCGTGGGGACAAACATGTAAAACGAATAGAAATAAAATCCAAAGTTAGCAAAATATCTGTTTACGGGAAACAACAAACCTACCTTGGTATGTTGCCAACCGTTGGATATTCAGGGATCTAAAATCCACCAGGGTTTTAGATACCTTGAATAACCGCGCAGAACGTATATTCGGCGAGCAAAGGACACACCCTAACCTTCAGTTAAGGGAATTGATCGACTACGACACCAATGATCACGGCAAACACGAACGCTCAAAGATTTCTTTTTTAGGCAAAAACTTCACAAAAGGACACTGTCCGACAAAACAATATATATAAAAACACAAAAAGGACCGTTGTCCGCCTAAAAAAAAAACCAATAAAAACACAAAAGGGGTTTGCCCCACCAAAATTTTTTTTTCAGAAATCGTATAGTACAGGAGTAATATTTTTGACTTATACTAATTATTTTAGTTTAATTATGTTTTAGGTACAAGAAAATATTACTCAGCGACGACAGGACTAACAGACTGACAAACCCATCCACAAAGCGACAGGACAAAACAGACAGACAATTGGGATAGAGGGCTCCGGTCGTTCCGTAAAAACAAAATGAAGATCAGCCAGGAATCCGCCAATGCCCATTGGGGCGGAATACGGCCTTACCATAGCAAAGCGAGGATCGTGAGGCCCAGGGGACTTTGGTCAGAAAAACAAACCCTCGATATGTCCACTGTGGCGGGCATTTTGGGGGAAAACCCTGGGGGAGGTGGCAGTGGACTTGGGGATCAAGTGCTGATTAGGTACAATATCCCCTTGGCTCGGGCTCACGAAGTGGATGGATCGATGGTGGGCGAGGGCCTTACTGTGTGCCTCTTTAGCTACATCTCTTGTATGTTTCTGTATCCCTTCCTCTTTCCCGATTAGCTTGAAGTCTATAAATATGCCCTTTCCTTTTTTTTTCTATGTTAGACTATTGTTTTGTCAGATCAATCTTTTATTTCTGTCTTTCTACATAACAAGTTTTTTCTTGAGCTTTATTTTATTATGTTAAAATTTCTTAATTATTTTTTTACATTTTATCAGATATTATGAAGAAATAAGTGAAAAGAAAATGTGAAAGAAATAAGACAATTTCAAAAAATATTTTGTTTGAAGTTGAACACAATTTACAACATAAACTTATTAAGATTACTAAATCCCAAAAGTTATCCACATCTCAAATGTGGTCCAAAGTTTAAGGTAATAAGTCCGGTACCACAAAATTTAATTGTACAAAAAGGTACTAGCAGGCAACAAGTTTCGGTTACTGACCATCATCAGGCCTGAAGATATAAACATTCTCAATTAGTCATGAAATATAAATCAAAATGTAAAGCCAAACTTATTATAAGATTATTATTTATTTAATAGTTATTGAGAATATTAGTTTTTCATTAAAAAAATTATTTTACTAAAAGTCTTTTATATACGGTAGCATAGGTCGGTTCCAATATTTAGGATCTGTCCAATGCCTATAAGCTCTATCAAAATCTCGTACCCATTCCTCTTCTTCTTCGTCTGGATCGATATATCTAATAATATTTTTATTGTCATCGAACTTTAATTCTTGTTCATCTACATAATCAAATACACATTTATATGCATCAGGTTTTAAATTTTTCAACAAAAAGTCTTCGTTTTTCCATTTGTATCCAATTTTTTTAAAAAGCTTCTTATTTGAATCTGTACATTTTATTAGTATTTGAGTAGACTCATGTTCTTTAATAGCTATCATTTCAGCCCAATGAATTAGTTTTAAAGCAGAAGTTTGATTCTGAGAAACTGCCTGGTTAGGATTTAATAATGGAATAATACTTTCATATACACGCAATTCACAAATTAGTGATGTATGGGGTGGTGTAGTGGGATCATTCTTCCTTAAAATAAGAAATGCGGATATAACATCTTGAGAAATGTCTTCGCAACTCAATACTGTTTCCCAACAATCTTCTGCTACACAATCTCTTCTGCGCGGTTCTACATTAATCGATTTTGTAATTCTATTTTTAAGTTCTATATACGAATTTTCTAGATCTACTTTTTTCGTTGAGACGTCATTATTTGTGCTTGTTGACATTTAAAATTTATATTTTGTTACTTACTTGTTTAAAAAAAAGACTTGTCATATATGATTGAGATCATAAGCAATTTTAAACGAACTACCAATATTTTTTGGTATTTACCACAATATTTCTTGGTTATCTCGAACGATTATGGAAGAGGTTAGTATACTGATGTCACAAGTACTAATCACTTGAATAAAGTGGTATTTACCGTGGTTATAAATTTATTTATTTTCAAATGTCTATTGATTTAACCTCTCTTTTTCGTTGTGTTTAACGTTTGTTTATCAATTTTCATTTATGCTGTATTGTGTATTGTCTTGTAAGAAAGAATGGATGTAAATTTGCCTCATAATTTACAAAATATTCACTTTGTTGTAGTTTTGTCAACTTCAAAGAAGAAAACGTAAAAATAGCTCCGCAGGCAGGTAAATACCACAAAATTTTGGTTATAACTTGGACGAAAAACACCTGATTAATGACGTCTCGGATATATGACCAAATTAATAACCGAAGCCGCTTAAATGTTGTGGTAATTACCGATCTCAAATGGTAAATACCAGACGCTTTTGGTTATTCGCTTGAAATTGGTTCATATCTTACTGTGCCATTCCAGGGACTGTCTATCTCGACCTTTATTATAAAGCACATTAGCACCTTATAAGTTTTAGATAATTGTCTGTAAAATATTCTATGGAGCTAAAAATAGCCATTTTTAAATTTTTCTACAAATAAATCAATAATAGTGGCGGTCAAGTGTTATTTATCTCTTTTATGCACAAGTCTACCCTCTCTATTTAGCTCAGCTCTTCTAATTTGACCGACTAGAAACGATTTCTTGTAAGAATGTGAGTTCTATTACCCAAACTCCACTTGAACGACTTTGTAGTAGAATTTTTAATGTGAAAAGTAGAAAGGTGGTAAACTCAAATCAGTTGTAAGTTTAGCAACAACTTAAACACAAATAACAATTTTATCAATACTTTAAACCCCTGTATAAATGTTTATTACATGGACTTATCGTATACTCACGTAGAAAAAAGGTACTTAAATTTTGAATGTAATTAACGAACTAAATACTGTTACGCTTACGGTAATTGTGGACATTTATAGCGTTAATTTTAGAGACACAATTGTTAAAACGTTTATTTAGCCAGTGAAGTAAATTAGATACGCAAGCTACAAACATATTATTTAAATATTATACACAGTGAAAGTAAGTTAATTGTCTTTCAAAAAAGACGACAGTTTACCTATCATCATTTTTTCTTCAATTGCAATAGCTGCAGCATAATATTAACGTGGGCCAGTTTCTCTACATTAAATTGACGCTTTCAAATATAGATGACGTTTGCTTATAAATTGTCGTTTGGTCAATATGTTTTTAATTGTGTTTACTTTTACCTTTGTTTACGTTTCCTTAAAAATACAAATAAACACCGAAAATTATCAACCAGCTCTACAGGGTATAAGCTCAAAGAGATTATAAGAAGGGGAGAAGACACCACGTGACCAATGCGACACCACTTTCGCCATTTTGTATCTACACATCTTTCATCTGTCAGTGGGTGTCACTTGGTGTTGTTTTTTTGGTTTGTTTGTATATTCAGGATTTATTTTCTTTGTGTATTGGATTATTTTAATAGTGAAATATGGTGGCGTGTGCTCTTCGTAGTTGCAGAAGTCGAGACGGCATAAATAAAAAAAATCAAATATAACGTTTAACAAGTAAGTATAAACAAAGAACAAAGACGTATTTAAGATTAGTTATAAAATGTATTATAGATAAATACTTAAATCTAAGAATGTGTTATTTAACTATAAATAAAATAACCAAAGCTGCTAGTATAAGATATTCCAGTAATAAATTAGTATTAGTTAAAGGTCAATAGTTCCGATTTTGTTATATTCATGTTTTTTCATGTCTTGTATACTTTTTCTTTGAAAATTTTATGTTTTATGTTAGTGATAGTGGTAAAGGCTTTTGTTTATATAAAAATTATTTACAGTTCAATTTGTAAAATGTATTTCATAAAAATTATATTACTGTTACAATATTTTTTTATCTTTTCATAAGACATTACCTACTGCGTTTATTGCAATAACTCGATAATAAAAATGATAAGTAAAAGGGTTGTAATTTTATTTATCAAGTTACCTGGGTTTTTACTAAATGAAATTTTGTGGTTTTTAAATAATAACTGACAAGAGCCAAACATGAATATATTTCTAGATATTAAAATTATCCCACACTGAATCCAGACCTGGCGAAACAGCCATATTGAGTCCACACTTAGCCACGCCCAGTGGTGTCGTTTTGTGCACGATAAATAAATGCTGGTAGCTTCTCCATTCATTACAAACTCTTTGGTATAAGCTACAACAGTGGATAGGTCCAAGTTTTCATCTTTATCCAATTATCATATAATGGTTTTCTCCATCTTTGTCTGTATAAGTGAGATTTATTCATTCGTATTCTCTTCTTTACTCATTTGCAGTTAATGGCTTGACGGTAACTTCATTGCACATAAGTGACGTCACGATCGTAATGGCGGCATATTCAAATAATTAGAAATTTGAATTTTTAAATTAATTTATTCAAAAATCTAGCTCAAATTACGGTAGATAATTAAACTCAATGGGTTTTATTTGATTAAATCTAACTGTTAATAAAGAAAAAACGTGTTTTTGTTGAACTCCCCATTACTTAATTTTACTTGTTATGAGATAAACGTGTAGAGGTACCAAGATGAAGGAAATAATAAAATTTATTCAAAAAAAAATTAAAAAAATTGTTGTACAAAAAACTCATCCATTCTATAAAAGGCAGAGTTTAATAATAATTGCTCTTTTATTTGAATTTGAAATTTTCTAGTTGGCAATTCTTCGTGTGGCTGTGTTTTTGTTAAACGATGGCGATAATGGGGAATGGAAGGAAAATTTTTATTTCTTGTGTTGTACTAATGATAATCCGTTTTTTAATTTTCCGGTCCCATCAAAGGGAAAGTATAGCAAAAAAAAATTTTGAAGTCCCCCAAGAAGAGTAAAACCATTTCCAGCGTATATGGTCTGTCTGTGTGTAATCTTCCACGATAACTGCCGAACCGTTTGACCAATCAAGCTGAAATTTGGTATGCATCGAATACGCCCATTAATTAGTTTTTGGTTTAAATTGGTACAGTATAAGGTCCTCAAGACCAACATTGATTGAATACACATGAAAGATTTTTCGCCTTTTTTAAATTTTAAGGACAAACACTACACTTTAGTGCAAAATGTTCTAGTATAATGTTTTAGAGTATAAAATGTCCTACAATTTTTGTATCAAACTTTTTTCAGAATTAACAATAGTTGCGACACTAGAGGGCGGGCACAAAATATATATGTAGGTTTGCCGCAGTTTTTTCAAATTTTGAGGACAAACAATTCACTTTAGTGCAAAATTTTCTAGTGCAAGGTTGTTGAGCACCAAATTTACTTTAACTTTTATATTTAACTTTTTTTCGGATTCCCCATAGTTTCGCCGCAAGAGGGCAAAAAATATAAACATTTAGGTTTTTTCCATTTTTTTTCTTTTAATGTATAGTTTTGGTTAATGGTGACGATATTCTTTAACATTCCTGAAAACCAAAGATTCGAAATTTCCAATTTAAGATGTGTTAAATTAAATTATCGTATCTGCCATTCATATATTGTATAAATAGTGTTATATAGATACTACATTTGGTTAACTTTTTGTTTTCACAAGCTCTAATTTAATATCACAATAATAACACAGGTTTACAAAAAAAAATCCGGACTATTTGACCGGACCATGGTATTCCTAGGTATTTTAGCATCCTGAATCCGATCCCGAGGTCAGTTTTAGACCAGATTTCAAGGTCATTTAGAGGTTAAAATGGTTCTTTTTTGGAACTGGCCCCGAAACAATTTCTCAAGCGAACTATTAAGTTGAGGGGTAACTGTCTAGGTTGTGAATACCTTTAAAATATTGGATAGGGGCCATGAATCTCAACCAGGACCAGCGCAGGGACAGCCCGGTGGATAAGATGTTACCATGATCGTTGTATCTCGCGAATTTCGATCTCCCTGCCAAGGTGTTCAATTTCGGCGATTCATTTGCTATGAGATAATGCCAGTGATCCTGGCATTATCTCACAGCACTGACCCAAATGGCCCTCGAACCTTGCCAGAACGATGCATTTGCTGTGAGTTTGGCCATCAAGGGACAATTTTGTTGTGGGTCAGAAGAACATAGACCAAGTAAAATTAATGGATCCCAAAAGAATTTTACTACTTCCTCTCCATATTAAATTGGGGTTGATAAAACAATTCGTCAAGGCTCTTAAGAAAAGAAGTAGCGAAGCCTTCTAATATATCTACCAGAAATTCCTAATGTTGTCAGATGCTAAAATCAAAGAAGGTATTTTCAATGAGCCGCAAATAAGAGAACTTATAAAAGATACAGAATTCCCGAAGAAGATGGCGGTAGATGAGAAAGAAGCATGGGAGAGCTTCGTGAATGTTTCCCAGAAATGTCTTGGAAATAATAAAGATCCAAACTATATGGAATTGGTGGAGGGCTTGCTCCAGAACTATAAAGCCATTGGATGTTTGATGAGCTTGAAGGTCCACTTCTTGGATTCGTATTTGGGAAATTTCCCAGAAAACCTCGGACATTTTAGCAAAGAACAAGGTTAATGATTACACCTAGTTATAAAAGAGATGGAAAGACGTTACCAAGGTTTCTGGGACATTAACATGTTGGCAGATTACTGTAGGAACTTGAAAATGGATACCAACAAAGTGCGTAAGAAAAAGGCGCCTACAAGGAGTTTTGGTTAAACCTGCAGACCTCATAAACAAGCGCGCAAAGATTGAGAAATTAAAAGGAAAAAATTACTAAAAACAAGCACCCCGGAGGAAACAGTATCTGCAACGTCCCCGTCGTTGTTCCTGAGTAATGCTAATAGCAGAACTGAGTTTATCAGTAGACTCTAATGCCCGTATTTATAGTCGGTGCTCAAGTCCGTAACGATGCTTAAGGTCGAGTCTGCGTATGCTTGAGCCATGGCAGACTCGACCTCAAGCATCGGCAGCGGAGTACCGACTATAAATACGGGCATAAGTCATAGTCGCAAAGATTGTATGATAGCCACAGCAATTCACTTGATGTAATGTAACGTCTTATCAGAGGGATTGAATTCCAATGGCCTGCCTCAGCAGAACAAAGGTGGCAAACTCTGAAGTTGCGGGTTGGAATCCTCGGGCCATTTTATGCAACCTTAGTTTGCCCCGGACATTACACTCAACTTGACCCAATTTTTGGACGATGTTCTAGAAGCACTTTAAGAAGTGCTGGCATTAACTGACGATAACTCAATCGCCAAAATTCTACGTGTTGTCAAGGGAAACAAAATTCACGAGCTCGAATACCTCGAACCACTTGAGCATAACTCCAATGTTCTGGCAAGGTTGTAGGGCCATTTGTGTCTGTGCTCGGTCCCCTGTTATTAACTCGCCGAAATTGAACGCCTTCACAAGGAGATTGAAATTCGCGAGATATGACGATCATGACAACATTTTACCCACTTGGCTGGCCCTGCGCTGGTCCTGGTCGAGATTTATGGCCCCTGTCTAATGTTTGGAAGGTATTCAAGACCTAGACAGTTACCTCTCAATTTAACAGTTCGCTTGAGAAATTGTCCCGGGGCCGGTTCAAAAAAGCACCATTTTAACCTCTAAATGATCTTGAAATCTGGTTTTTCTGACGTGATGGGGTAAAACTGACCCTGGGATCGGATTCGGGACGCAAAATACCTAGGAATAATAGAAATTTTAAGGCAGAAATGACCCATATTCTTTAATTTAGTCAGTTCACCGCTGTTTTCAACATCTATCAAAATATGAAATCATTTAAAAATTGCGGACACCTTGAGGTCCAAATTTCATAATAGTGAGTGGTTTCAACAATTTGCATACTTATCTCATATTTTCTTAGAAATTAATAAATTAAATTGAGGTAAATAATCTCTCTTCTTGATAGTGCTAATCTCTTGATTTCTTTCTAAACACTAGGGGTATTAAAGTTTAGGTGAAGGTCATCATTCCTCACATACCATGGGGCATCCACAATATTTTTCAGAACTTTATTTTCAAAGGTTTGGATTTCTTTGATATTATATAATAGAAGAAGTTTGTTATGAATTGGCGTATTGGATCAAGCAAAACAGAGTTACAATGTTCTTCATACTAGGTATCAATTTAATGTTTTTTTTTTTTAATTTAAACATTGATAAAGATTTATTCATATAATTTTTACATCAGAAACGTATATTTTACTGAATCTTAATTTAATTACTTTTTTTATTTAATTAGGTATACGATATGCGATGAAATTGATATTTATGTTTGCAATTTAATAAATCATAATCCAGTTTCTAATTGCTATACTAAAAATTGTAAGATGTAAGTAATCTGCTAGATAACTTGTGTGACTCGGCCAGCCTATTTGCAAGGTTATAATCAAACAAGTGAAAAACGGCAATATGTTTTCAAAAATTCAAAGCTAAGAATAGTAGATTCTGTAACAAGGTTAGAATGAAAAATTCGACACGAGTGGAAAATTCCGAACGCGAGCGTCAGCGAGTGTGAGGAACCACGAGTGTCGAATTTTTTCATTCTAACCGAGTAACAGACTATATTTTCTCCACGATCAAAAAGTATGAATCAAAATTAAATTGGATCTGAACACAAGTTATTTTTTGACATATTTGAATTACATTGTAGTAATATTTATAGTGTTATGGTACACTTACCGAAATTAAAATCTGGTGCATTGATGTTTTTTCATAATTTGCAATTTTAGATATTATTAAATTCTGTATCTATATTTTTCACTCAGTATTTTGTTATATTAAAACTTGTTTGAAAATAATTATTATCGTCGCCATTTTGTATCTGACACTGACACTTTTGAAGTCCAAGGCAATCCCATATCGTTTATTTCGATTACAGAAAATCCATTCTTTACCTTGATAAAGAATGAAAATACATGCAAAATACATAAGAAGCAAGTGTTTTAGAATAAATATTCAGACTCTAGAGGGTGAATGTTTACATTCTATTATTAAAAATGATTTCGGAATTCATACATTCAATATTGGTCGTGGAGAATAGTAGATTCTGTAACAAGGTTAGAATGAAGAATTCGACAAGAGTGGAAAATTCCGAACGCGAGCGAAAGCGAGTGTGAGGAACCACGAGTGTCGAATTTTTTCATTCTGACCTAGTAACAGACTATATTTTCTCCACGATCAAAAAGTATAAATAAAATTAAATTAAATCTGAACACAAGTTATTTGTTGACATATTTGTATTACATTGTATTAATATTTAAAGTGTTAAGGTACACTTACCGAAATTAAAATCTGGTGCATTGGTGTTTTTTCATAATTTGCAATTTCAGATATTATTAAATTCTATATCTACTTCACTTGATTTTTCACTCATTATTTTGTTTAAATTAAAACTTGTTTGAAAATAATTATTACCGTCGCCATTTTATATCTGACAGTGACACTTTTGAAATCCAGGGCAATCCCATATCGTTTATTTCGATTACAGAAAATCCATTCTTTACCTTGATAAAGAATGAAAATACATGCAAAATGCATAAGAGGCAAGTATTATAGAATCAATATTCAGACTCTAGAGGGTGAATGTTTACATTCTGTTATTAAAATGATTTCAGAATTCATACATTCAGTAATGGTCGTGGAGAAAACAAATTTCTGCGTATATATACCTAGGTATATTTGAACAAACCCGTGAAGGTTGGTTGTGGGGTGAAGCAGCAATTATTAAAAGACGTGTACTATTTTAAGAAATTTCAAGCTTTCGGAAACTTTATTCAATTATTTCCATCATCAGGGAGCTACAAATAATAGTTTATATTAAAAATAGAAGGAAATATTAAAAATATTAAGAAATAGAATATTAAAAATAGAAGGAAAATCGAAATCTGGGATAAACTATAATTTGTAGCTCCCTGATGATGAAAATAATTCAATAAAGTTTCCGAAATCTTGGAATTTCTTAAAAGAGTACACGTCTTTTAATAATTGCTGTTTCACCCCACAACCAACCTTCACGGGTTTGTTCAAATCTAACGTGTCAGCAACGACTTCCCTTTCACCTACCTAGGTATATATGGTATATGCAATGGATAAAAGATTAATTTCATTTTAGGGGTTTTTCTCTATCTGTCACCGTTCTCGAGTTGAATCAAGCTAATGGACAGACGGACAAAACCGTTCTTTTTTTAAAAACTCTAAAACGAGAATATTATCAAATATAAATCAGAGGTAAGCGAACAAATTTTAAACCCAATGGAAGTCGACAAAAAATGAAATAATGTCTGTGTTAAAATTTATCTCCTTTACATTTTTTTTTTCAGTCCTATTAAGTCTTTTTTGTTGGTTTTCCGATATAGAAAATAATGCAACAATTCAATAACAATTTTTTTCCGTATTTGGCGTCGTTTTCGAGATTAAAAAACAGTTTTTCTTAATATTTCCAAAGCGCAGCTTATTTTAGTATATAAATAATTCCCTTAAATAATTAATTCGGAATTACAGTCATTTTTTAGTGATAAACAAAAAACATAAGTATTTTGTATTTAATTTAAATATAGTTTTAATTATAGCTAAATTATTTAATTTTTTTAAATAAAGTCTTAACCCTTTATAATCTCAATGTGGGACACAGTGTATAACAAAACCGTTTTACTTTTTATATTTCTTTTTATATAATAATATTATTAACTACTTTTTAGTATCATAAAAGTTATAGGCCATAAACATATAAGCATTTTCAATTAAAATTATAATTTTAAAAAGTAAAACTGTCCTAGAGGTTACTGACATATTTATTTTGCTTGTTTAAGAAATTATTGGGACTGCTATATTTAATAAACAGTTTATTCAAAGAATAATGAAACTCAAAGTCATAATACAATAATGTAATTTAAGATCTTTTTTTTAACAAGTGGCAACATGTTTCAGCCATTCGATGGCCATCATCAGGCCTATAAAACTAAATTAAAATGTAGAAACACAGTAAGACAAAGTTTAGAGGTTTCTTACAGAATTGTAGTTAGGCAATTGCAGCATAATCAATTTTACAATAAACAATGGTACGAAAATTATGTTTAACTAAACATGGTGATTGAAATTAAGAAAAATATAAAAATTTTTGTTAATATAAAAAATCAAATTAATTAAGAAAAGTTTTATAACCGCTCCATATCGGGGGGCTGAGTGTAACACTTCAAAACAGTCGTAGTGCATCCTACGATGCACTTTACAAAATCATTTAAAGGAATTAAATTAAAATGCGTTTTGATTTAATCACCACCATGCGGCAACTGACTCAATGACAAGTGACAATTCAATTACATATGAATACGAACTTAAGACAGTCCGAAAAAGAAGTAACGAATAAAAGTAACAAGGTAACAGACACAAGCAACTTTGACAGAAATCAGATAAATAAATTAAAAAAGTTGAAGAAACATAACGTACAAAAATGACCAAGAAACAAATTATAAACATGAAAATAGTAAATTTAAAAACAAATAATTTTGAGTAGGATGCAGCTGTTCATTAAAACAAGAAAAATTATTATTCGAGAGAGCTTTTTTGATTTCAAGCATCTCTAACAGATTGAATTTGGTACTTTTAGTGCAGTGATGTAATAAAGAGACATTAAGATCAGAATATGAATGTCTGGATTCTAATATATGATTCGCGAAAGCCGACGGGAAATTTAAAATGTTAGTATGCCAAAAACTGTCTATAAATTTTGTATGTTCATTAATACGAGTTTCTAATATTCTTCCAGTCTCACCAATATAATATTGATTCAGCGACCTTTAGAGATAGGTCGTGCCGAAGGGGGCAAAGCCGAGCTTAGTTGACCGTAAACCGCTAGCCAATTGAACAGCACAGTATAGGAACGTATTCAGATCAAGTGTAACGAGCCAACGTTAATAGTAAGAACCGCATTACGTTACACACATTTCGGATTTGGTAAATTAATAAATTGTTTTTATTTACTTGGTGATTTTATTTGGTTGTGAGTTATAACATCGTAGCAGCAGATACTTCTGAACTTAGACCAGGGAGGCAAGTAAAGTCTGCAATACCGGCCGACACAAGAATGGTCGATACCACAACGACCCCTGGAGTATTTTTTTTCTCCACTGAAGCTGCCCGTGCAAGTGGCCTTCACACTATAAACGATACAAAGAGTGTTACACCTTATGTTATATAACCGGCGAACTCTATAAGCGAATTAATTATCACAATAAATTACAAAATCGGTTGTGACGCCCCAAAACTTTCCAGACGAGTATCCAGAGACGAATACTTATTCAGATATTTAATGTTAAAATTTCAACTTTTGATAAATTACAGTTGTAGAAGTAATTTTGACTATTCTGAACAGACTTTTTCAAGGGTTTTCAAATGACATATTGCAAGTTAAATTCCGTGACATATTGCATCTGTCATTTTTTGATAGTGACACTTCCGTTTGACAGATGTCGTACAAAAACTAAAGGGTTCTTCCGACGGATAACCCAAACCCACATACCAAATTTCAGTTTAATTGGATTAAACGTGTGGCCTCTAAGGCTGTTTTCGCGATACACTATTTTAGCTCTTCCCTTATATCTTAGTTATTTATCATCGGTAATTTTTTTTCTATTTACAAGTTTTTGCTAAAATCAAAAATGAATTGAGTTTTGTGGGCAGGCGTTTTCCAAAAATATTTTTATTTGAAACTCCTGAAAATCGCTCGCTCTTTCTCTTCTACCTACAGCCACGAGCTACTTGGATGGGCAAATATATAGTGATTCGGTCAAGGTCTAACTCGCCCTTTTGATTCTAAAAGTTTAGTATTGTTTATCTCTATTATCTTTACGTGTTGTCGAATTATTTATGATAGAAAAATTGTACAGTTGTTAGCAAAAGACAAGACTATTTTTATTAGACATTTTTTTATGAAAAATAAATATAATTTGAATATCATTTTTATTGATAATTTATGTCTGAGCTCATAAATATTCTGGGAATTACTTGAGTCGAAGATGATGGACAATTTTCAAAATATTCCTGAAAGCGGATAATGTTAATTTTAATTTATATCCTTCTTGAAATGATGGTCACTTCAATCCGGATTATATCCTTATCAACCCAATAAAATTGTCGTTAACTACGATTGCTTCCGATGTTCCAAAATTTGGGTTTTTCCCTCTACCATAATTTGAAAAATCCCTCGAATAGTTTTATTAATAACAAACCGCTCTAATTGTTTTCTTGAAATGCTTGTCCCTCCCTAAATGTCACGCCCTTCACCACCATATTTATTTATATTTCTATACCGGGTGGCCACAAGTCAATGTACACCTCCAATATTTTGGCTATTTGGGGGCGTACATTGACTCGTGTTCACCCGGTATGGTATGTCTATATAAAAGTTGAAATTTAAAATTTAAAAAGTTAAGATAGGGGACATGTTATTTTTCTCTGATATTAAATTTTTTATCGAAACTTTTTATTTACAATTTTTTTTATATTTATTCCATTTATTTAAATTCGTTAAAAAAACATCATATTATGTATAATAATTTGTTTTTTTATCCTGGTGATTTTGATATTGTAATTATATTGTTTTTATTATAATAATACTTTATTTACAGGAATCTTCCATTCTTTAATAAAATATGTTCCGACATTGCCTGCTCAAGAAAATATTAACCGGTAAGTGTATCACAGCTGTTACGATCTTTTACTGAATTGGTGAGTGTTTTAGATTACTTATTTCTGAACACGAAGAAGAAAAAACGGAACCAGCTGAGATATATGTTGACATTGAAATAGAAAACAACCCATCGACATATTTTGATGTATATAATATCGGTAGAAGAATTGTAGACATTCCATTATTTCTCTAAATAAAAATGAACCATTCGATTGTGGTTTTGGGGATATGGAATTTGTAGGAGAGCATTGAGTTGGTCTAATAAGCTGTTTTAGATTTCAATGCAAAATGTGTAACCTCAGCACAGATTTATTCACTGAAAATGACAGCGATTATGTGCCAGAAATGAAAGAATGTGGACTAATGGATGACATTATATCTGCTGATAATAGACTGGTTCAAAACAGTCACAGTTTATTGTTAAACATAACCAATAATGCTGCAGAGACATAGAATTCAATCGTGGCCAAATTTGTTGGAGGAAAAAGAATCAACTTTGCAGTAAAAGGAGAATATAATGTTCGGTGTACAGCTGCAGCCATTTCTTTTAATAAAAATGAGAACTACATTCCTAGTCTGTACAAAAAGCTGTCAGAAAGTGTTCCTGGGCTTCACACACAAAGATTTGTTAATCAAATGAGCAAACGGAAAAACACAAAATTAGCACACCTAAAGATAAGGACTACGGACTGCAATTCGATGATAATGACGATGCGTTCAAACAAAAGAAACTGCAATTTTTGGACAGTTTGCCAAAATCAATAGAGGGTATTGGTAAAATTGAAGTATATACTAGCGGTCAAGCCAGTAATTTCAAAATAAATATGGAAAAATGGTACAAGAATGTGGATTATTTATTTCTGAAAAGAATTCATACTTAAAAATTAAATATCTAACCATTACAGATGGTCAACATAAATTAAAAAAAAATGATAATTATTATTATCAGATACAAGGGCAATTGGCTATAACAAAAGCCAAATATTTGTTATTTTATCGTTTGGACCCCACTAGGAATGTTCGTTGAGAAAATTGAGAGAGAAGACAATTTTTGGTCAAGTGTTGAACCAAAGTTAGTAGATTTTTATGTAAAATATTTATTAAAAGAAATTGTAAAACGTAACTAATTTAGTTTCTTGATGTGAAATAAAATGTTTTTTTTTTCAAAAAAAAATAGTAAAAGGTTTTTTTTTATTTAAAATTATTTAATTTATTTCGACGTATTTTTATCTGCAGTGAACGAAGAAAAAATATTCCTGTAATACCAATTTAATACCACAAAAACACAAAATAAACAATTTACATTTACAAATAATTTACGCTTACTTCTTCCAAGCTATCCCCTTTCCGTAAATTTTATAAAATGTTTCAAAAGGAAGAAAACACAGCGAGTCGATTTCTAATAATGTTGAAATTGCAAACGCATTTTATTCCATATATGAATTAAGGTATAGCACTTACAAATATTACAATTCGGCAACGCCGCTTCCCATTGGGTTGGTGAGACGCGACAGTTAACTTAGGGCCTGAGCTGAGAAGAAGGTACTATGGCGCGCCGTTTTGGTATTTAATAACATCGTTTAAAAATCAAGAAAAAAAAATAATCTTTCCTTCAAAAATTTTAATTCCGTAATTATTCTGTTAATGAATTAAAATTATGTATTTCATAATTTTAATACACGTATTTCTATTATGAAAAACATAATAGAAATTCAAGAATTAAAATTATGAAAAACATAATAGAAATTCAAGAATTAAAATTATGAAATACATAATAGAAATTCAATTACCATTATGTATTCAGGTTGCCTATACTGCTGGCGTGCATTTACCCGAAATAGGATAGTCAATCTTTTTCTGGCAACACTGTTTTAGTAGGAGAACGATGGATCTTTAGATGCATTTTAAGGACCCTCTATAACACTCGCGAACAACCACCTAAAAAAAATATATTCTTATGTAAATCGACCTGGCGGATCCGATTTTGGAGTTCACCAGACAATTTGGAATCGCCAAATTGTCCAAAATCGACAATTTCCAAAAAATCTCATATTTTAGGGATTTTTTTAAATTTTTTAATTATCATCCCATATCTCTCTTAGTTTAAGTCCGATTGAATTGAAATTTTTAGGAGAACCAATTTAGACCTTTGTTATCACGACTTTCATGACAGAAATGCAAAAAAAATTACGTGTTACAAGTAATTTGTTTTTAAAAAGTTGGTGACAAGAAATTTGGTAAAAATGCAGCAACAAATACTCGATCGAGAAAACTTTTTTGTTTTTAAAGATAAATGTATATAGTAAGCGACAAAGTTGTAGCCAAAGAATCAAAGAAACTTTTTTATTTCGGTGATTTTTTTGATAACTTACTTACTTTTCTAGAAAACGGTGCTGCAATATATAGTACCGCCGCGTCGCGGCCCATGATAAAAAGTTAGGTTGGTCCGACGTATGGGAATCAAATAATGGGTAGTTGTGAATATCGCTTTATGTAACGATTAGTTATATTTTAATAAATGGACGGGAATAGTTATCGTCTGTGTGGTTTATGATACTTATTATTATTGAAAATTGATGAGTTTCAGCTCTAATAATAATAATTATTGCTTTATAGATAATAAGTGCATATTAAAGTAACGATAAGTCTTTTTTCCAGACATTTTAAACTGAATTAATATTTAATTAGAACAAAGAACAAATTTGAAGAACTATGCGACTTCCAAGTTAAACCTAGAGTTTAACTTTTTTAAATACATATTTTGCCAACAAAATAATGAATAAACTGTACTTACAGAATATTACAGAAGAAGCACTATTTAAGCAGTTTCCATAAAGTCGGATGATAGAAATATTATACCGAAAAAATAGATTTATTTTTGTCAAAATGTCATGTCTATCATGCAATATGCAGAAGAAATTACACCCGAAAGGCTTATAAACAAAAAGCAGAAAGCACAGATGTGGCTAATAGGTACTGGTGACAAAAGAAGTAAGACCGTTGAAAGCCCAAAATGTTGTATAATTTGCAATAAAATTAGAGATACTAAATGGTCTTGAAAATTAAGCAAGTAACAACATTTAATATGCAAAATAAAATTTGGACGAAAGCCAAGGATACAAATGATCTTTAATATTAAATGAATATTTTTTCTAAAAACACATGTTGACAAATTAGAAATTAAGAGAATTACCTATAAAACAAAAAGTTAATCTCTTCCAACAGGATAGCAAAGAATTTGTGAATATTTGTTCTGGTTATACAAAGGTAATTACCTACCTATATAACAGTAAATACATGATATTTTTTCTAAACATCTAAGCTCTCGCGAAGTAGATATCGGTGTTGCCAGTTATACACCCAGTTTCGCACTTTCGGGTAAATGCACGCCAGCAGTATAGGCAACCTGAATACATAATGGTAATTGAATTTCTATTATGTATTTCATAATTTTAATTCTTGAATTTCTATTATGTTTTTCATAATTTTAATTCTTGAATTTCTATTATGTTTTTCATAATGGAAATACGTGTATTAAAATTATGAAATACATAATAGAAATTCAATAATTAAAATTATGAAATACATAATAGAAATTCATGTATTAAAATTATGAAAAACATAATAGAAATTCAAGAATTAAAATTACGAAATACTTAATGAAAATTGAATTTCAATTATGTATTTCATAATTTTAATTATTGAATTTCTATTATGTTTTCATAATTTTAATTCTTGAATTTCTATTATGTATTTCATAATTTTAATACACGTATTTCTATTATGAAAAACATAATAGAAATTACCGATTTAAAATTATGAAATACATAATAGAAATTCAACAATTAAAATTATGAAAAACATAATAGAAATTCAATTCCCATTATGTATTGAGGTTGCCTATACTGCTGGCGTGCATTTACCCGAAAGTGCGAAACTGGGTGTATAACTGGCAACACGGCTAACCGATATCTACTTCGCGAGAGCTTAGATGTTTAGAAAAAATATCATGTATTTACTGTTATTTATTTACTAAGATTCACTTACTCGCGAACAACCACTAAAAAAAATATATTCTTATGTAAATCGACCTGGCGGATCCGATTTTGGAGTTTGCCAGACAATTTGGAATCGCCAAATTGGCAAAAATCGACAATTTCCAAAAAATCTCATATTTTAGGGATTTTTTTAAATTTTTTAATTATCATCCTATATCTCTCTTAGTTTAAGTCCGATTGAATTGAAATTTTTAGGAGAACCAATTTAGACCTTTGTTATCACGACTTTCATGACAGAAATGCAAAAAAAATTACGTGTTACAAGTAATTTGTTTTTAAAAAGTTGGTGACAAGAAATTTGGTAAAAATGCAGCAACAAATACTCGATCGAGAAAACTTTTTTGTTTTTAAAGATAGATGTATATAGTAAGCGACAAAGTTGTAGCCAAAGAATCAAAGAAACTTTTTTATTTCAGTGATTTTTTGATAACTAGCTTGCTTTTTAATGTAACGGTGTCACAATGTGGCAATATAGAAAAAACTATGCCGGTAGCGGCCGGTGAGAACGCCAGGATTTGTATTGTATTAATTAAAACCTATTTACGATTCGTGAGTTTATTTCGAAGTCTATTCATTAAATTTTAATTTTCAAAAAGGAGAAAAATATATAAAAAAGATTTCAATTTTGAAATAGGCAATTTAGACATACTCATTTCATTTTCACATTTTTTAACTTCTACTCGTATAGAAGCAACAATATCTAGGAGATAGTTAACACATTTGTAAAAAGGGATGATGATACTTTATATTTATAAGGTTCTTATCTAATACTATTGAGTTCCACATTTCCCTTGGCACGAAGAACAAATGTTAGAAGGCACATTCGCTTTAAGGCATTTACATTTATTTGTACAAGTAAAAAATTGCACTTGCAGTTGACTGTAATTTCTAAAAAGCTTAGCTTTGCTTCTTTTAGTGTCATCTTTGGTACAAGAACATTGCTTTCGATGTAATAGCCGCAATCTGTAGGTTTTGGATCTTAGTTGATGAATTTTACTAGCGCTCTTATAAATGTTTAAAAAATGCTCTAAAACTTGTCCATAGAGTTTCCGATACTTGGTACCCATTCATACTTGAAGATTTAAAATAAGTCAGCTCTAAAAGTGCTTCATTAAAAATAGCAATTTTTAGAGTTGGTTATAAAGCAATGCATATTCCACCCTTGTCAGCACATTTAGAAAAAATTCATTTAATATTAAAGTTCATTTGTTTCCTTGGCTTTCGTCCAAATTTTATTTTGCATATTAAATGTTGTTACTTGCTTAATTTTCAAGACCATTTAGTATCTCTAATTTTATTGCAAATTATACAACATTTTGGGCTTTCAACGGTCTTACTTCTTTTGTCACCAGTATTAGCCACATCTGTGCTTTCTGCTTTTTGTTTATAAGCCTTTCGGGTGTAATTTCTTCTGCATATTGCATGATAGACATGACATTTTGACAAAAATAAATCTATTTTTTCGGTATAATATTTCTATCATCCGACTTTATGGAAACTGCTTAAATAGTGCTTCTTCTGTAATATTCTGTAAGTACAGTTTATTCATTATTTTGTTGGCAAAATATGTATTTAAAAAAGTTAAACTCTAGGTTTAACTTGGAAGTCGCATAGTTCTTCAAATTTGTTCTTTGTTCTAATTAAATATTAATTCAGTTTAAAATGTCTGGAAAAGAGACTTATCGTTACTTTAATATGCACTTATTATCTATAAAGCAATAATTATTATTATTAGAGCTGAAACTCATCAATTTTCAATAATAATAAGTATCATAAACCACACAGACGATAACTATTCCCGTCCATTTATTAAAATATAACTAATCGTTACATAAAGCAATATTCACAACTACCCATTATTTGATTCCCATACGTCGGACCAACCTAACTTTTTATCATGGGCCGCGACGCGGCGGTACTATATATTGCAGCACCGTTTTCTAGAAAAGTAAGTAAGTTATCAAAAAAATCACCGAAATAAAAAAGTTTCTTTGATTCTTTGGCTACAACTTTGTCGCTTACTATATACATTTATCTTTAAAAACAAAAAAGTTTTCTCGATCGAGTATTTGTTGCTGCATTTTTACCAAATTTCTTGTCACCAACTTTTTAAAAACAAATTACTTGTAACACGTAATTTTTTTTGCATTTCTGTCATGAAAGTCGTGATAACAAAGGTCTAAATTGGTTCTCCTAAAAATTTCAATTCAATCGGACTTAAACTAAGAGAGATATAGGATGATAATTAAAAAATTTAAAAAAAATCCCTAAAATATGAGATTTTTTGGAAATTGTCGATTTTGGACAATTTGGCGATTCCAAATTGTCTGGTGAACTCCAAAATCGGATCCGCCAGGTCGATTTACATAAGAATATATTTTTTTTAGGTGGTTGTTCGCGAGTGTTATAGAGGGTCCTTAAAATGCATCTAAAGATCCATCGTTCTCCTACTAAAACAGTGTTGCCAGAAAAAGATTGACTATCCTATTTCGGGTAAATGCACGCCAGCAGTATAGGCAACCTGAATACATAATGGTAATTGAATTTCTATTATGTATTTCATAATTTTAATTCTTGAATTTCTATTATGTTTTTCATAATTTTAATTCTTGAATTTCTATTATGTTTTTCATAATAGAAATACGTGTATTAAAATTATGAAATACATAATTTTAATTCATTAACAGAATAATTACGGAATTAAAATTTTTGAAGGAAAGATTATTTTTATTTCTTGATTTTTAAACGATGTTATTAAATACCAAAACGGCGCGCCATAAGGTACTTTTGTTGCCAAGTCGCATATACAAAAATTTAAAAGAAACATTCATTCAATGCAATATACAAATTTGGCCAGTCCGTATCGACCGTATCTTAAGGGTACATAAATACCGAGAGAGAAAGATGTTTCATTTGCACTTTGCGAAAGAAGAAGAGGGAATTATTATCACGTACAATCGTCGTTACAGGAAGCAAAGAGAGGTTACGTGCAGATTTATTTTATGAAATGGATGAGGTACCTCTCAACTTTGATATAACGAAAAATGGTAGAACAGAGGACCTTAAAATGGATATTTCCATCTTTATCTCGAAAATAGCTCGTTGACAATACTTTCTCTTCTCGGATGGTGGATCGGGAAAATATAATATCCATCAATCTGAATTTCCTTTTTACTTTCCCGACCCACCATCCGAGAAGCAAAAGTATTGTGAACGAGCTAAAAAAAAATTTCGAGATAAAAACGGAAATATCCATTTTGAGGTCCCCTGAGATAATTAAGACCATTTCCCGATGGAAGTCTGTCTTTCTGTCTGTGTGTATATCCACGATAGAGGCCACACGTTTAATCCGATTGAGCTGAAATTTGGTATATGGGTCTGGATTATCCGTCTTAAGAATCCAATAGTTTTTGTCCGACATCAGTCAAACGGAAGTGTCACTATCAAAAAATGACAGAAGCAATATGTCACAGAATTTGACTTGCAATATGTCATTTGAAACCACTTAAATATCTCTATTTAAAACAGTCAGAATTATTTCTCGAACTGTCGCCTGTCAAAAAAAGGTAAAAATTTGAAACTTTAGCATGAAATATCTGAAAAAGTACTTCATGGATTTGAACCAATTTCGATAAAATGGGTTTCGGTTAATTGTTTGGAAGAACCAGTTAGTTTTTGTCCGATATCTGTTAAACGGATCTATAACTGTCAAAAAATGATAGAAGCAATATGTCACGCAATTTGACTTCTAATATGTCATTTTAAACCACTTGAGGCAAATTTAAGCGAAGTAACAATGAGCAGCGGTACGTACCGATCGCGTTTAGGCGGATTTGGTTGTAGATATTTTGGTAGTTGTGATCTACGTGAAGTCACTATTTAACCTAAGTTTAGAGCTGGGTGAAGTCTGGGTAACATATGTCACTTTGCCACTAAAGGTGAGTACACGAGCAAAAGTGTGAATTTATTTTAAAAATTTAGTCAAAGTCAAAATAGAAAAGAAAAGATATTTATTAATCCTAAACATCGAAGGGGAGGATGTTCAGGTGGAAGTGAATGATATAAAAACGGCAAACATTCTTCTAAACGGTAGGTGTAATGAGTAATGTAACTTTGAAGAAACTGCTTTAATTTTAAATCACAAATTCCCCTGTTGTGTTTTGTGTTTGCACTATTGACATTTGACATAGATGGAGAGTTGCGTTTAATAATCAAAGGTTTAACCAAGGGTACGAATTGGTAGTTCACCTAAATTCACCTTTGAAAAACTCTATTCGGACCTTTATTCTTGAATCGAGAGAAAATTTTACTCCCGGTGAGCTCTCTGACTTTTCTACACCTTCAAAATTTCTCTTGATATTAAAAAGCCGTATCTTTGAAGCTATGGAATAGAAAGGAGTGAGAGAAAATACTAACACTGATGCCAAATGTCAGTAAAAAATTCTCACCAATCACTCCAATGAGAAGTGCAAAAAATTGATCCCCTTTTGATAGACAACTAACAAAGGTCAAAAATTGTTGAACTTTTTAAAGCTTTTGTTTTGTGAAAAATATTTTGTCCATAATTAAGTCTTTATTTGACATCTTTGGGGCCAAATATACAAGTTTGGAGATTATATTTACAAGTTATAATTATAAAAAAACAAGAGTGACACATATAAGACAAGCACAAAAAGACGTAATGTTGAGAGTTTATGAAGGCCAGACCAAAATTTTATACCGGAAAATTTTCACCAGATTTTACAAAAAAACAAGAACCTGCAACAATGGGGCCAAAAAGAGTGAAGTGCTTGGCAAGATAAATTATAGAATATACCTATTTATGTCTTGTACAATACGTTAAATAAATAACTTTTTGCACTTTAGGGACTCTTAAAAAGCTATTCCCACATTTGTTTTTTTTTTGTAGACCTGGATTGACATAAAAAAGTAGCAAAGCAAAATTGTTTACATCTTTTTTATACAAAAAAAATCACTCAAAAAAAAACACGGTTTCGACTTAATTTTAGGTTATGTTTTGTTATTTCCATTGTCTTCATTTTCTCTTACTTGCGACCAGTAGAATTCGCAGCTCCCTAAGTCAGAAATTGTTCTCTCAATATTTGAGAGAAATATTTTGAAGAATACAGTATTTTCAGTTTCAGGAAGCCACGCCTACTTTTACGTCACTTTTTCTTCTCATTTCTACTCCCCGATATTCAAGAATAGGGGTCCAGAACAGTCAAAATTATTTCTCTAACCTGTCAATAATAAAAAAATGTCAAAAGTTTTGGGGCGACACAACCGATTTTTTTATATTTAATAGAGGGCTATCAGGGAAGCTTAAATTCAGATTTTTGGATTGCTTTGTGGTGACTTCCGGCCGCCATGTGGTTCCATATCTCCGAAACTTTTGATTTTTGCAGATTACAGAGAAAAGAAATAAATACAGCAGCCTAACAGTATTCAAGTAGCTCAGCTCCATTGTTGAGTACTATCAGTAGTACTGTCAGGACTGCAAAGCATTGTCAGCTCTCTTAGCACTGTTAGCATTGTTAACATCGTACAGCAGTGTCGTCACTGTCGGTAATGGTAACGGTAACGATTGTAGTTGACATAGGTCAACGAAAATAGTAGATGGGTGACCCAAGGTGACCAATTATCGATTGCTTAAAACACTTCCAAAATTCGAAACCGTTCTCAAATTATCGCTGGGACAGATTGGAAAACAGGCGGACATTTTATAGTCAACAAGTAGCTGAGCTACTTAATCATTTAGATTATTATTTTGACTATAAGGAATTACGTTTAACTAAATAACTTCGATCATTACATTATTACTTATAAAATTAGTATAGTTTTTTATTGTCAACTTTCAATACCATACCGATTTGCGGCAGTAAACAAGCACTTTATCTCACAGTTTTACCTGCCATTAATATTTATCAACATACGCAGACATTAATTAGAAATCGTTTTGTCATGTCACGGCTTTGACAGTTAAACTTTTGTTGTAAATTATTTATAGAAAATAATAGATTTTTTTTAAGACCGGCCAGAAAGTATACACTTTCTGGATAATTTTTGGTCCAGAAAATAACGTTTTGTCGATCAAGACCGGAAAATGAACATCAGGGACCGGCAATAGTATATTGCTTAACGAGCAAGGAATGATAGTTATTTCCCACGAGTATGAAGTTTGCAGCATGAGCCGCAGGCGAATGCTGCAAATCATACGAGTGGGAAATTAGCATTCCATGCGAGTTAAACACTATACTTTTTCTACGGCTGTAATAGATAATAGCGAAATGATTTAACAAATAACATGAATTTCAAATTTAACGTCATTCAAAATTTCTATTTAGGTACAATTAAAATATCAATTACACTTTAGTATAAATGAGAAGTTTTGAAAAATGATCTGTAGGACTTTTCATATTTTTCCTTAGATAATTCTGGAATTAAACTTAAACATGCCTGATTTGCGGCACAGCTATATAAATATACGAAAATAGAACTGTCATTACTTGAAATTGAATTTCCATGAAAGACCTGATTTATTGAAATAATTACACAATAAATTATTGTGTTATCAGATACGGAAATAAAATTGGAGACATACAATGTACCTCATTGATCTATCAAGAACAGTTAAGAAAGAGCAGTTTTGTATTATAGCCGTAGAAAAAAGCTTTTTCCGGTCCCAGATGTCACTTTTCCTGTCCCAGTTGTCACTTTTCCAATCGCTGTTTGATAATACAATGTGCCTTGATTTCGTATTATGACAACAACGTTGCAATGAATTGTCAAGTGACAGTTCGTTGATTTTTTATTTGTCAAACTTGTTTCTTGAGTTCCCAAATTTAATTTGAAAATATGGATTCAGACACATCTTCCCTTCAAATATTTAACGGTCACAATTGTACATTTAACATAAATATTCAAAAATAATGTATTTGTTCAGTTTATACAGTTGTATTCAGTACGTAGTTTTAGTATAATAAAATAAATAATTAAGTTTACATCAAATTGTTGGTCTTAAAAAAATATTGTACTTGTCGCGACCGAAAATGAGTTCTGCAGGTCTCTCCAAACTTCCAACGGCTCGTCCTGGAAACTGTTTGCCTCGTCCTGCAAAACACTATTTTCCGGTCTTGTAACGTAAATTACTATTTAAGGTTGGCGATAAAATGTTGCATACACCACGTCAGTAAAGTCTTTATCGAACTAGCCTGTTACTTCGCTGGACTCATTATTTCAGACTCGTTCGATAAAGAATCACGTTACTGACTAGATACATAAATAACTATTACATTAGAATAATATAGAAATGACCATTTTTGTGTAAATTAAAACTATTATTGTACTTTTTTTGATCTATATTGCTCAACTTGTATTATTTTTTTAAGAGTAGGTTTTTTTTTCATTGCATCCATTACTTAAATATAATATTTAAACGTAAAAAATACATTTAAAGAGTAATCCTTTTAACTTAACGTTCTCAACGGTAAATTTAATGTAGGCCAAACAAAAGAGTATCTTAAAACCAGACTAAAACAACATATGATTTTTTATAGCGACAAATATAGAAAACATTGTCTTTTTTTATGTTCCTAGAAATTGTATATTTAATGATATTCCAGATAGTCAGTGGGTTCCTTATGTTTCAAAATTTTTATTTCAATAAACAAAATATTTTGGAGCGTTTTTGCAAAATTGTCACACAAAATGTTTTCTAATTCATAAAATGAATATTACAAAATGGCACAGAAATTTAATCAAAATAGGCATACACAACTAATTGGATGTTATTAGCGGCACCTATTTCAATTCTTTTGCCATCCAATATACTCAGATTCTGATCCATATATTTTTAATTGTTCATTATTCCATGCAAACCTCGTTATTATATATTCATATTTTTGCGGTATGTAAATTAAACCTGGCAACTATGGCTTAGATGACTACATATTTCTCTTGGTTCTCTTCCTATCTAGTGATTCATATTTATGGTATGTCTCTTTTAACCCAGCTCGTCTCTGTCGGTTTTTGGTCATCCTCTTCTGTTTTGTTTATCCAATTGATCGAGTCATTAGCATTTTTAGTACTCTGGGTTTTACATTGTTTTTGTAAAGCCCAGCATCATAATATGTATAAGTTCTTTAGGATTTTTAGTTTCCCTGCCACCAAATATCTTTCAATTACCACACATCCAGTTTAAATTGGTATGTTTTATTTGTCTAGAAATATTTTTATTTTTGAGTAATCTCTTCAGGCCTGTTAAATACTTTTTCGCCTACCCTATGTGAAAATGAATCATATCAACACTAAAAATATGACTGAAAGTATTGTTTATCGTCCCTTGGGCTGCTATAGTATATTGTAGCACTAGGGCAAAAAATAAGCTTTAGCAGCCAGCGGCTATTAGATGCACGAGCGAGCATAGCGAAAGCGAAGGCAGATAATAGCTAAGGGCTGCTAAAGCGTTTTCTGCATGTGTGATACCCAACTGTTTTTCGCCTACCAAAAAAACGAAACAAAACGAAAATATAACACAAATATTTTACAGAACGGTTGTCTTGATTTCAGAATTTAAATTACACTGACTTTTAATGAAAATTTATGTGAAACGTCAAAGTACGCAAGTGACAGTTAAAGGTGTCTAGATATAATGAAAAACTACAAAACCGTGTTGCATATTATGCTTTTGTATCCCAAGGGACGATAAACATTACTTTCGGCCATATTTTTAGGATTGATATGATTCATTTTCACATAAGTAGGCGAAAATAGTATAGTGTGTCACAAGGGCAGAAAATGAGCTTCAACAACATGCAGCTAATAGCCGCAGGCTGCTAAAGCTCATTTTCTGCCCTTGCGACACAATATACCATATTTCCGTATGCGATTCTTGCTTCTATTTCTTCGCTTGTATGTAGAAATTTTCTCAAAAATTCTCTTTTCGTTTTAAATATCTTCCTTTTATTATTTATTTATTTATATTCTGTATCCATCCAATTTAAATACTTATTATTATTGTATAAACCCATTTTTATTGCTCTTCTAAACTTATTTTTGCTTCTTTTAGGTTCATTTTACTTCTTTTAGGTTCATTTTACTTCTTTCTGAAATTTTTTTAGTAATTTACGAATGCTGGACATTGACGGTTTATAAAGGTTTATACTTTGTCTGTCTTTTCTAGTCTAAATAGCAGGATACTAATAATGTATTTATTATAAATTTATCTGTTCTAGTATTTGCAGTGTAAGATTTATTTTTAGTTTCTTTCAGTAACTTTTATGGTATATAAGACTTCTACACCCTAAAGTTTATTTATAACTCAAAAACGAAAAGATATAGAGACAAACGGTCAACGGTAATAAACTCAGCTCCCAAATAGATTTTCAGATTTTTATGACTTCCCGTTTCATAACTGGTTTTACAAACCAGAACCGGAAGTAATACTACCGGTTTTAAAAATTGCATTCCAACGTGAAATTTTACTCGGAATCGATATTTGAATACAGATTTGAGATATCTTTTATGGTTCATGAGATAATACGTGTTTAAAAGTCGTCACGTGCCTGTTAACGCGTAGGTGCTTCTTATTTTTTTTAACTTCATCTAATCACAAGTTTGTTGAAAATTTATAAATAACTACGAATGTTGGTTTTTTAATTCGCAACTTTTGGCTTAATTTATTCGTATCATAATCTGATTTATTTGCCTTGACCGTGTCTAAAAGCACACTGATTCTTTCTGTATTTCTTCCATTAGTTTAATTTTTATGTAAGTTGCCATTTTATTATACAGAAATAAAAAATCCAAGATTAGTACCACAAATTAGTTTATTATAATTGATTGGAAGAGAAACTGGCAACTAGTTTCGGCAAAAGTATGCCATCATCAGACCTATAATACAAACGTTATAATGAATATAGATCAAAATTAGAACAATAAAAAGAGACTTACCAACTAAAATTACATAGGTTGTTAAATTGAAGTTATACAATAAGTATTAAAAAACATGGTTAAATGTGCGAACTTAAAATTAAAAAAGGGGAGGAAATTTGGAAGTTTGGGTGTGATACTGGATAAGTTTAAGTGACATTAAAAAATTTTTGGTAAAAATATAACAAGCTATATTTTTTTTGTGGCCGCCCACAGATTCGCCCAAATACTCCTATTCCTTTGTGGACACCTCTTTCCTAAATTAACCCACTTTTTCTTGTCTTACGCCTGGTACCTCCACACCTCTACCACATTTGTTTCCCACATACCCTGCTAAAAAAATTCTCCTTTATTAGTGGATCCACATTAGCTTGTTTCATTTTTACCAAATAGTTATATATGTACCAAGGGTATACATAGATCTTTATGCCCTGAGGGCGACGATATTACAAACTCTAGCCGGAGGGTTTATAAGTCGCCTAAGTGCATATTCATCTGTTTATAGCCGCGTTGCATACACACTTTTATGTCATACTAGTTCAATATTGCGTACACAATATGAATATTTTAAAATATCGCGGGCCATAAAGTGCACTTTGCGGGCTATAAAGTACACTTTGCGGGCTGTAAAGTACACTTTATGCCCCCGCGGGCCATAAAGTCACTTTATGGCCCTTTATAAAGTACACCTTTATGTAGTTGGTAACTAAGCAATAAAAACATAATATTGAACTAGTATGACATAATAGTTATTTAGGTACCAAGGGTATAAATAAATCTTTATGTCCTGAGGGCGACGATCTTACAAACCCGAGGGCATAATCATCTGTTTATACAAACTTTTATGTCATACTAGTTCAATATTGCGTACACAATTTGAATATTTTAAAAAATCGCGGGCTGTAAAGTACACTTTGCGGGCTATTATGTAGTTGGTAACTAAGCAATAAAAACATAATATTGAACTAGTATGACATAAAAATTTTTAATGTCACTTAAACTTTTCCAGTACAACATTTTCCCCCCAGAATTTAATTTTAAGTTCGCACATTTAACCATGTTTTTTAATACTTATTGTATAACTTCAATTTAACAACCTATGTAATTTTAGTTACAAAGTCTCTTCTTATTGTTCTAATTTTGCTCTGTATTGATTATAACGCTTGTATTATAGGCCTGATGATGATATATTTTTGCCGAAACTAGTTGCCAGTTTCCTTTCCAATCAATTATAATAAACTAATTTGTGGTACTAGACTACGTTTTTTTATTTCTTCATTGGTGGACCACATTTGAGATTATGGATAACCTTATACAATTATTTTATTATACGCTACATTTAGTAGGACTGTGTCTCTATAGTTTTGTCACTTCTATCTCGTTTTTTGTAATTATCACTTGAGTCAATTCACCCAGAATTTCCTGCTTTTAAAAAATTCTTTAACAGTTCCTTTAGCCGATTGCCACTTCTTGTGCGCTAATTATTTTTAATTTAAATATTTTTTTATTATGAAGAACTGATACTTTATTTTCTCGTTGTTCTTTATTGCTTGTATTATCTTTAATAAACATATACTTCTCACAATTTAATTAACGTCCAATAATAGTTCATTATTGCCTCTATAAAATAAATGGCTTCTTCCTTAGTTTTTAATTTGTTGGTTTACGTTTCTAATCCGTTTACTTTTGTAACTTTCCTCTATATCTTCTAATACGTTTTTCTTGTATTTTATCATTTGCATTCTTTGTTGCTAGTATTTCTTTTGTTGATAATTTAGTTTTCTCTTTTTTATCTTTGTTTTTCTCATATTTAAACTTACATTTCTGATTAAACCATTCTTTTTTATTTTTCTTACTCTCTTTGTTACAAATTTTTATTAAATTTTTGTTTTTATTTTTATTCAAGTTTCTTCTATAGAGTTCTCTAATTCCATTCTTATAGTATTTTCATAACTTATTTTTTGTTCATTAATTGCTTTATCGCTACATATAATATAGGAAATAAAGTAAAACGGCTTGTACTTTTTGAAAGCCGATTCTGGAAATTAACTAAAATGTTTGTATCATTAAAATGTAGCACGAGCTATGGCTGTACTAGTAATTAAAAATAAAATTTTTGTTAAAAAGTGAAATTTTTGCAAGAAAAGTTATATTTTCGAAATCTATGGTCCATTTTGCTAAACTTTTAATTCAAAGTAAAATTTTATGTATTTATTAGAAATTGAGTAATCATGTGGGGAAAAAAATAAATACGCCATTTTTGTTGTATATTGGTGAACTTTGTAAAATACTTATTACAGTTTTCAAAAACCATATACAGGATGAAATTTTTTATATAAAAAAACGAACTAATTTTTTAAGACCGGACCTGATTATTTTCTAACGGAAATAAATAAGTTAATTAGGTGGTAGTAGTGTAACGTTTTACCAAAATATGAGACAAATCGAACTTACCGTTAAAAAGTTATGAGCAAAAAAAGTTTCAGTCAAAATTCACAACTCCCCCTATATATTATTAAACAATGGGAGCAGACACCTTTTAATAGTCATTTGATATTCCCCATATGGGCCTCAATACGACGTAAGAGTATGTACAGTTCTTCATGACTCACCCTGTATATACGTAAGTATATAGTTGAAACCCGTATACAATTATATTTTAGTAAATTACGACTTGTATTTTATTCTCTTTTTACAGAAATATTCTTTTTTCCATATCTTAGTTTTTTCAGACAATTACTGTTTTAATTTGATTAATATTATATTTTCTGGAATGATTAGATATTTATTATTTTATAAAAATTATTGAAAATATCCTTTTAAACCAAATTTAAATGTCTTGATAGTCCAGAGTTCCTAATTTCGAATGTCTCGAAAATGTCTACTGACTTCAGTTAATCGTATTCTGGGAGATCAATCAAATTTAAAATGTGCGAGTGACATTTTTTGCTGAAAAATAATATTTGATAATAGTGTTGTGTTGTTTATCTCAGTTTTGATTTTGACACCATTTGACATTTAAACAATTAAAAAAATATCGCGATATTGTGAGAAATAATAACAGTTCATTTTGAAATTAGTTAATTATTTCCAACGGAACAAGCCGGAAAGACTCTTTTGCCCTTGAGTGCAGTTTGAGAGGTAAATAAAAAAATACGTACCATAAAAATCGTAAATAGTAGAAGAAAATAGTAGTCATGAGTATTCATCGCTATGATAACCTAGCTCTTTGACATATACTCCCAGCTATGAGAATTGTGCTATTTCAAGAGAACGAGATGAAACGATGGTTCGGTCAATCTGTATCTCTGTCAAAACAGTATCGTACATTTAGGATGTTAGAGATAGCGATAGAGCCAACTTATACGCCATAAAAGTGGTAGCAAAGAACACTCATATTAGATTAACTCTGACCAATATTCCTAACCTCAAAGTAAGTTTTATTGTTATTTGTCTTTTTTGTTCTTTTAGGTAAACTATTTGGATTACATACATAAACAAACTTTGTTATATTAATTTTGTTGAGTTGAAAGTATTTCAGATGAATAATGCTATAGAAGAAGCAGATATTTCTTTTACTTATTTAACTATTTTTTTAGGTAGTCACCTCCACTTCGTATATACATAATTTGTGATCGCATCTATTAGCTGGACAATCAGTTTTAATAATTCACGAGTAAAAAATTCAATTAGGTTATTATGTACACTTGTATATACTGATAGACTTCTAAACAAACTTTTAGTTTTGTAAACGTAATACACAAAGTCGATAAACTCAGACAGAAATCTAATGCTTAGATTAAAATTCGGGTACCTTAGCAGCGGTGTTGGGGGAAGTAAAATTTCTAACTAACTGTAAGAAATAGAGGATGTAAGGAACGTTCAACTTAGATCAAAATCTGAAAGTTAAGTCTGATCGGTGGCAGAAAATAATATTACAACGATATACGGATTGAGCACGTCAATGAGTATATGTTAATAACCTGAAGAAAAAACATAACCTTTATTAATGGAATGTCAAACTGGCTGAAATAATTTTGAACATATCCTAATTGTTTGAAAATATGATGTAGGGGTAAGAAGTCACTGAACAAAGTATAGCTGTGTTGGCCATCGTCTACAATATGTCTTTAAATTTTAATTACATTTTAACAGCTTGTACTATTATTTTTTTTGATCATTGTCGTACTATTTTGTGTAAAAAGTATAAAAAATGCGTGATAATTAACTACTAATTAACTAGAGAGGTGTAAACATCTGAAGGAAAACTTACTTCAGAGTAACCCCCATATCTCCCGTTCACTTTGACCTACAAGGCTCAAATTTAAACTCAACCGAGCTAAGTTATCTACATACCAAGTTTGAAGAAAATGGCTCTAGTGAAACGGCCGTGAGAGCTTTCATAGACAGACACACTAAGACACAGACACACATACTAAAAGGATGATCTTAATAACTTACTTAGCCTAAAGAGCTATGAAGTACGTAAATAATATGTGGATTTATTGCTTTTAATCAAAAATGTTTTTTAATTACTACAAATCGTAAACTTTTCAACTATTTTGTTTTTTGGCCAATCAACATAATTACTTGGGCCTACACCAGTCCACCCTTGGTGCAGAATTATTGAAATCATACAAAATTTGGAAAATTTTATTTTGCTTAAAATTATTTTTCTCGACGTTTTAGCCTCTTACAACACGATTAAGTGAAAAAAATTTCATGTCCGTCGGTCTGAATGGTAGATGGATGATGTGTATGGAGAAGAATAACTTCAAGAACCAGTCGTCTGATTTCAAATATTCTTCCGTCGGCCAATCGTCTTCCGAATCCTAAGTATATGTGAGCCTGTGTCTGTAGCGTTTTTGTGTTAAGTAATTTTTAACTTTTGACTTCGGATTCTGATAGAGTATAAAAATCTAAGAGTATTCATTTTTTGCCGCCGTCGATATCTCTTCGGCAACAATTTCAAAATGGCGGACAAAATTTATGATTTTAATATTTAATTTTAAGTTTCATATAGAGGATCGAAAAATAAGATAAATATGATAAATGGTTAATAAAAAGCGGAGGTACTTAATAGAGAAATTTTGCATCTCACCCTTTAACGGTACCATTAACGCTATTCCATAGTTCTGCAAAAACTTGAATGACTTTAGAATATCCGTCTGTCCCAGCGATAACTCGAGAACGGTTTCGACTTTTGGAACTTTGCTTTCAGCAATCCATAGCTAGTCACCTTAGATCACCCATCTACTATTTTCAGTGACCTAAAGTCAACTACAACCGCCTGTCTGTCCGTCAATTCGTAGCTGAGCTATTTGGATACTGTTAGCTTGCTGGGTTTATTTTAAAGTTCGTTTCAGTTCAGTCTGGAAATGCCAGGCTTTACTTTGTTGATAAAATTATCAAACTTAATTTAGAAATATTAGAGAGTTTTAGCACTTCAGCCGTAAAACTAACGCTAAATTTGGTTAGCGTATAGAATAACGGAATGTAAAAAGTAAGTTTTAGCAAAGCCGGAGTATTAAAAAAAACATGTTTTTTACGCGTGTAATATTTTGAGGGTTCCAATACTTTCGTGACATTTCTAGATATTCAAAAAAATAAATTGAGGTATCAAAGGTATAATAGTACATTGTTTACCGATACTTAGCAACACAGAGTCCAGGAATGTGGCTTTTCCTACGAGGTAAACATACTTTTTTTCCACAAATCGTTTAAAATTCGGCAGATATTAATTAATTTTGAAAAATCGCGAATAATTTTATTCACAAATAAATAGTGCTTTGAGTAATAAAATTGGTTGCGTTATTATGAAAACGTATTAATATTGAATTGTCAAATTTGACGCATATAAATTTATTTGCTGGTGTTTTCGAAAGCAAAACAGTGTAAAATGATAAGTGATGATTAATTTTCCATTCCTGGAACTCCTCCAGATTTGGTTGAGGCAGTGAATACCGTTTCATTAGAATTATTGACAAAGAACTCGAAAGAAAAGTACGAATATGTTTTCAATCATTTATGTAGAACACTAACAACTGTAAGGAAATTAATATTTCTTAATAGTTGGGAAATCTTGACTTTTCTTTAAGACATTTTTTCTGGAATATCAAAATTTCCTACCGATTTTGCGGAAAAAATTAATTATGTATTATTTTTGATAAGGTATATAAACTCAAAATGGTTTACTTATGTCATAAATTATTAATTATTAAATACATTAAGACGAACAAAAATTTGAACATACGGAAATTGCATGGTTACTTTGAAATATTCTATATCACTAGAGCTCAGATTTGGCCGGATATTTTTTATAAGTTTGATTACGAGTATTTACTTTTAGTTGGCAATTTATCGAAATTTTTGAACAAATCACGAGACCGTGGCCGAGTGATTTTGTCATGAAAAAAAATACGAGAAAGAAACTTACTAAATATCCTACCCAAAATTTAAGATCGAGTGGTATTTAGTAAGACAATTCCAAGAATAAAGTAATATTTGAATTATAATATAATTCAAACAATAATAATTTTCTATTTCTTATAATTATTTTTTTTTCCGAAATGTTACTAAATCAAGAAATATTTTTTTCAAATTTAATATAATTTGACGTCTAAAAGTTTTAAACTGATATTACCCTAACACTTTGTATTATAGAATATTATAGGGCAACAATTATTTTTAAATAAGACACAGTTATATTTTTCTGGAATTGTTCAAGAATTCTTGACACAAAACCACTTTTCTCGTTGCTAAGTAATCATCAGAAAATAGAACAAGGAAGTTACAAATTGTGCAAGGAAGTTACTTTTATGTATTAGTAAAAATTCCTTAATTTATAATAATATTGAAGTGATTTCAGAAAAAATATAATATTAAAAACTCACCTAAAAGTTGTTTCTTTTTCATATTCAAATAGTTTTGCGCCACATTTACAAAACACCCTGCATCATACTGAAAAGCACAAGTAACAAGTCCAGCGTAAATTGTATTGCCAAGCGTCGACCTTCCCTGTCTTGAATTTTCCAAATTTTTCACATTCACAACAGTTTCATTTTCGCGTTCGATATTTTCCACGCTTTTACAAAAAAGTCCAGTTATGAGGAAACACAATGAGAAGAAAATCAATTTGATATTCATTATTATGCGTAAGGTAATGCACTGTTTACATTTAACACGGTTTCTTCAGTTACACCTTGAACTTCTTAGTGTTTTGTGAAGGCCGCCGATTAGATGAGAGTATTTATAAGGAAGAGAGATCGCAGCAAGCGTTTGGTTCAAGCTCATGGCTCACTTATCGAAAAATGTAGAACGACGCGTCTGCTTACCGGTGTTGTTTGTGAAGATTTTGAGTTCGCTAAAAAAATTTTTAGTATATATGAATTGCATTAATGAAAAGTTGATAAAAGCACAATTCAAATCATTATAAAATTTAAAACTATTTAAGATTCAGTTATAATAACTGCATTGGTATTGTTATATTAATCTTCTTCTATAGGTAAAATATAAATTTAATTAACAAATAAATATTTTTTCTACAACTCTCCAAATAGACCAGGTGTTTGCAAATTATTATACGTCTTTAAAGAACAACGTACCGGTAACATGGGAAAACTGGTCCCAGTTAAAGTTGATGATTTTTTGATATATTATGTTTTTAGGTATTTTGGAGATTTTTGAGGGAAATTGTATGTATACGTCCAGAAATACGGTGCTACAAAAAATATACACCACATATTTTAGGTATTACAAAAAAAATTGATCTAATTGATAATTTTCTTTCAATTTTTTTTATGAAAGTTATAATACAGGATCATCAAAATTTGAAAGAATATACCAATAATTATTTTATTATACAAGGCGTCCCAAAAATAATTTTAAACTATAAAATTTAATAAAAATCTATAATATACCAAGATAATGATCTACATCATCTATAATATAATACTAATAAGTCTTTAGATAATAATATATTAATTATAATTGATTGTACAGGTTGTCCTAAAAGTATTCAAATGTTAATTAAAGCTTTATTTATGAAACATAAAAAATGATGATTGGTAAGAAGTGTAAAACGTTTTGCCAAACAATTACTACTCGAGTACATTGGCCGATTGGTCTTCCTCGGTTGATAATCACATCAGCTCATCAAGGGCCCGAATAGGGATATGTAAACATTAAATCCAGAATTTGACTAAGAATTGCCTATTTTTGATTTGACATCGATTATTTAAAAGAACTTACTGTTGGAACATACCAGATAAAACTGGCAAAATGAGTAAATTCGAGTACAAAACAATCTCCGCGATCGGTAATAAGATTTAATGTACTTCTGTGATACTTTTTGGTATTTATGAGTTTTGTACCTTTCGAATCGAGAAAGGATTAAATTCAGATTACAGTTACGAATGGGTATAGGACGATTGCGCCGATATTACCTGAGCTGTCCTAAGTCGGTGGTATGATTGCCCCGGTTGTTTCAGGTAGTCTACTAATCCCAAGGGACGATTGCGCCGATAAAAAAAGATAAATATAATATAGGTATTCCATTGAAAAAAAGAGGAATATTTTTTCGTTTTAAAATAAACTCAAGATTAATATATAAAAAAATATATTTTAACAAATTATACATATATACAAAATGTAAAATAAACTGTTATAATGATACGAGGATGCTTTTACAAAATTATACATTTCTATTCTGTTTTCTTTATAATTTTCAATTAATTCTCGTAAATATATTAACTTTTTTTTGTATTTTTTATTTGAAATTACTCTTTTTAAATGAGTACTATTTAATTTAACGTATACATTGGTTTGGTACTCATTTAAAATGTAAATAAATTGTAAAATATTTGGATGTGGTTGGTAAAAACATTTATTAAATGCCGAATGAAATGATTCGCAGCAGTTTGTGGATCTTTGCGAAGTGGCCGACTCACATGCCCAAATTTTTGAATGTTTCGCATCCAAGCTTGAGATAAGTGAAAACGACAGCCAATCAATGTTATCTGTGGCCAAATTTCTTTTACTGCACAATGGATACCATCTTCAAAATCGGCCACTATTTCACGAACTTGTAAACTGAAACCTAATCGCGTGATATTATTTTCAATGAGTTTAAATGCTGCTAAATATGAAAATTTACGTTTATCTGGCAATAAACAAAAAACTAGAGGAACGTAATGTCCATTTTTTAGGCCATGTAAAGTAAATAACTGACAAAAACATTTAGGGGCATAATCAAATGTACCATCTAAGTAAAGCACAGAACACGAACTTAAAAATTTTAAATTACTTAAACATGAGAATATTACAATATTATTTGTATATTTTCTAATACAAAATTAAATATTGTTACCGGCGCAATCATCCCATAGGATTAAAGCACGCTTTGACCGTATTGGATTAAAACAGGTACTACCGGCGCAATCGTACCCTGCCCTTACGAATTAACCGGTAGTCTAAGGGTCTTAAGCAAAATTACCTGAGTAGAGTCGTTACGAGTTGGCCTGTAATTAGGATTGGGAATTTAAAAAGTTACGAATTCACCGGAACCGCGTTCAGAATTCCCTTCAGCATGGTGGTAATCTTTTCGAAGTGAACGTAGCAAATAATAAACAAGAAGATAAATAAAATACAGAAATAAAAACCAAAATACAGAAGGAACTTTTAAAATTGTTCCTTACGTTATTTTTTCCTCTTTCGATACTCTTTTTGGATTAAGTTCCTTAACGCGGCTTACGGTAGGAGTTCTCTTTCTATACAATATAATTTTTTTCTTATTTTTTTTATATCATTTATAATTATTTTATAAAGAGAGAGATAGGGAGAGATTTTTCTCATTTTCCGTTTTTTCTCATTTTTGTGATTTTTTATTTTTGTTTTGTTTTTTTTTGATTTTTCTAATTTTTCCTCATTTTTTTCTCATTGTTCTATTTTTTTCTATTTGTTTCTTTTGTTTTCTTATTCTTCTGATTTTATGCGACTATTTGCGATTTTTTTCCATTTTTTTTTTTTTGGAATTCAGTTGCGATTTTTTTTGTGATTTTTATGCGTTTTTTTTTGTGATTTCTTGCTTTTTTCCCAATTTTGTTACGATTTGTTTTTTTTTTTCGTTTTTTCGGTTTTTTTTTTAATTTTTTTTTATTTTTGTGTTTTTTTCCGTATTTTACAATTTCATTTTTAATTTTTTTTTTCCAATATTTTTTGATTTTTCTTTCAATTTTTCCACTGTTTTCGGTTTTTTCCGATTTTTTCAGATTTTTCAATCTGCTAATGTCTCTTCATTGTTCTGTTTGTCCTATTTCTTTCTTTTTTCCAATGGTTTCGATTTTTTGGAATTCTTTTGCAATTTATTTCCATTTCGAATTTTTTCATTTAAAATTTTTTTCTATGGTTACAATTATTTCCGGTTTTTGGCTGCTCTTCGTTCTTTAGCGATTTGTTGATTTTTTTCGTTTTTTCGGTTTTTTTTTATTTCTGCTAATTTCTCCTTATTTCCTATTTCTTTCTTTTTTTCCAATGTTTTCTTATTCTTCTGATTTTTTGCGATTTTTTGGAGATTTTTTGCGATTTTTTTAACGATTTTTTGGAATTCTCTTGCAATTTATTTCAATTCCGAATTTTTTCATTTAAAATTTTTTTCTATGGTTACAATTATTTCTGGTTTTTGGTTGCTCTATAGCGATTTGTTGATTTTTTTCGTTTTTTCGTTTTTTTTTTATTTCTGCTAATTTCTCCTTATTTCCTATTTCTTTCTTTTTTCCAATGTTTTCTTATCTTCTGATTTTTTGAAATTTTTTGGAGATTTTTTTGCGATTTTTTTAACGATTTTTTGGAATTCTTTTGCAATTTATTTCAATTTCGAATTTTTTTCTATGGTTACATTTATTTCCGGTTTTTGGTTGCTCTTTACAGTTCTTTAGCGATTTGTTGCTTTTTTCGATTGTTCGGTTTTTTTTTTATTTCTGCTAATTTCTCCTCATTGTTCTGTTTTTATTATTTCTTTCTTTTTTTCCAATGATTTCTTATTCTTCTGATTTTTTGCGATTATTTGCGATTTTTTTGCGATTTTTTTAACGATTTTTTGGAATTTTTTGCAATTTATTTCAATTTCGAATTTTTTCATTTAAATTTTTTTTATGGTTACAATTGTTTCCGGTTTTTAGTTGCTCTTCGTTCTTTAGCGATTTGTTGATTTTTTCGTTTTTTCAGTTTTTTTTTATCTTTTTTTTTTGAATTTTTTCGTTTTTCCGTATTTTACAATTCCATTTTTCATTTTTTTTTTCAATGTTATGGCATTATCTTGTATTTTTATTAAGATTTCTAGTTATTTTTTGACGTCTTGTATAATAAAATAATCACTAGTATATTGTTTAAAATTTTGATGACCGTGTAATGTAATACATAACATATCAAAAATCAAAAGAAAATTATCAATTAGATCAATTGTTTTCGTAATACCTAAAATATGTGGTGTATATTTTTTGGGACACCGTATCACTGGTCGTAGACATACAATATCCCTAAAACGTTCAGAATTTATTCATAATACCTAAAACCATAATATATTAAAAAATCATCAACTTTAACCGGGACCATTTTTCCCATGTTACCGGTACGTTGTCCTTTGTCATAAAAACATTATTCAATAACGAAAAAAATAGCGGTTCTTAATTCAATAAATTACAAATTGCACATAGTAACTTTTTAGTAATCCGAGTAATCTGACAATTATTACCAGTATAATTATTTTATCTACGACCACCAATGTAAATAATAAAAATTGTACAACTTAAACACACTGGCAAGCTGACTTTTATACACATGTGCATAATAAACAATTCAATATATACACACCCTTTAACCCCCTATTATCTGTCTCTGACTATTTTTTGGCTCCAAATGAGTGATTGATCAGCTTCTATGAAAAAAGTCCGATATATTCTTTAGATAAAAAAATATAAAAAAGTAAAATTTCGCATTCAAAATTAATTACAGGTATACGTTTCTTTTATCATGTGCTAACATTGCTATATTCTAAGCCATAAGATATACGAAGATGATTAAATGTGCAAAAATTTAACTATTTTTGAGAACATTATATTCGTCGCAAAAAATCTACAGGGACTCTCACCCTTCTCGAGTTATACAGGGAAATACTAAAAATGCCATTTTTGGTATTTTACACATAGAATTTTTATTAGAATTATCAAAAAATGGAAAAGGAAAGTTTTATTGTATTTCAAATTTTCTATAAAACTGTACTATTAAAACGGAATTAGCACCCCATGATTTTCATAATACAAACTATTAATTAACTAAATGTTCGATAGATGGCGATTAGATGTCCTTTCTGCGTAAAAATTTAAATATTTATTATCCTCCAATAATACTTACTTAGTTGACAGATGTTAGGATCGCCGGGTTTTAATTTTGAGTGAATATTGGATTTTGGTGGCATCGGGTACCTAAATAGAAGATTTTTATAACACCATTAAAGTCGCCTAGCCAAAAACTACTGACCTATAATCCGATGTATAAACTCGCCTGTGAATGTTAGGTATCTTTTAATATTTTTTTTTCCCAAAATATTTGTCTAAATCTATACCTGATTTGTAGAGTAAACAATTTTGAAAAAAAAAATTTTTAAATAAATAACCTCGGTTTGATTTATATTATAATGATTTTTTTCAGTACTTTTGTGAAAGTTATTTGTTCGTTACAAAAATTTTATCAGTAAATGATTATTTCAGAACTAATCTCCAAAAAGGACTAAAATGTAAAGATCCAAAAAATAAAATTAATTATTCAGTTTCCCAATTTTTCAATTTTTTCTGATTTTAAGTAGGTGACCAGATTATAAAGTTCGAAATTCGGGACGCTGTTTTTAATTTTTGTTTGCAAAAATATTATTTTATTATTATTGTTATTATGGTGGTATACCGAGTGTAAATGTTTCATGGGTAAATAGATTTATACCCAACTTTGGTCGATGACAAAACAAAGAACCCCGCACACAATGTTAAAAAACTGGACCTCGGTGGAAGTTAATGAAAATTTTATGTTGTTTGTGTTACTTAAAGTAAAAAAAATTGTCAAGTTCAAATTTCTCCTATGACTGGTTTAGCCTCTACAGAGTGTTAAAATTAATACTGTTTTGATAACTCGAATGATACCAAATTTAATTTATATTTGTATTTCTGAGCTGAAACAAGAAAAACGAACCAAAAAAAAAATAATAAACCCAATATAGAAAATAAGTGCAACTAATAAAAACAGTTTAGTACTATTATACAGGATGTCTCATTTATATGGAAAGAACAGTTTACTTTTGAACTTCAATATCGATATAAATTACCAAAATTAGAAAAATATTTAAAAAATAATTATATTTTGTTAATCTCTATTTAAAACCCTATAATGAAATATACAGGGCGGGGCACTATAAACGCGTCGCGTTGGTCTTTATGTGGATAACGGTAAGATTGTGTAAAAAATGTTTACTGCAGGTACATATTTAAATTATTTTGATCTATACAGGTTGTATCAATAAAAAGATCTGCACCATAGTTATAATATTTTAAATGGAACACTCTCTATTTTCCATCCCTCTCTTTCTCTTACTCTCTATCTTTTTATACAGTATGAATTTTTTCTTATTTAGAATTTATGGAGATGTTTTTTTTATTTTTTCTAGTTTCTTCTCATTTTTCTGATTTTTTGTTTATTTTCTGTTTTTTGTGGTTTTTTCGATTTTTTCTACTTTTTGATTTTTCTGTTTTTTTTTGTGATTTTTTCGGTTTATTCCAATTTTTCATCATTGTTCTGTTTTTCTTTTTCTATTTTTACTACGGCCCGCCAATATTTCACCTTTGGTGAAGTATGGCAAACGGTAGTATTGAAATCGTGCAAAAATCTCAAAAATTTTTTTTGCTCCAAATGACTTAAAATGTCATGAAACGTGGAAAAAATTGATTTTCTGCGATAAAAAAAAGTCTGTCTGTGTGGATGTGTGGATGTCTGTGCGCACGATAACTCGAGAACGGTACGGCCGATCCGCAAAATTCTTTCGGCTATCGAATTGTATTCAAAAAAGAAAGGCTCTATCAGAAGATTAGCAATTTCGGGTCCGAGGATCCCGGTCCCGCCTACTAAGTCAAGCTTCTATTCGAGATATCTCGATAAGGAAAGCAAATTTGTCGATACTGATTTTTATTAAGACGTTGATACCCATATGAAAAAAAATTGAAAAAAAAAAAATATTGAAAGAATTCCGATTTTCCGCTGACGGAACCGGGACGTAGTCTTGAAAAATCGCGCAGAGATTATTCCTTTTACTTGTTTTTCTTTGGTTTTTTAATTTCTTCTCATTTCTTCTGATTATTGCAATTATTTGCGAGTTTTTGCAATTTATATCATTTTTTTTTATTTATTCATTTTTTTATGGTTACAGTTGTTTCCGGTTTTTTGGTTGTACTTTGGTTTTTGAGATTCTTCTCGCTTTTTCTCATTTTTCTGATTTTTTTTTGATTTTTTTCGATTTTTTCCAATTTTTCCACATTTTTTCTCATTATTCTGTTTTTTTTTCTATTTTTTTTTGTTTTCTAATTTTTTCTTATTCTTTTGATTTTTTTTATGATAATTTGCGATTTTTTTGTGATTTTGTTGCGGTTTTTTGCGATTTTTGTAATATTTTTCGATTTCTTGCGTTTATTCCGTATTTTACTATTTTATTCTTCATTTTTTTCCCAATATTTTCTAATTTATCTCTCAATTTTTTTTCTTTTTTTCAACCTTTTTTTGTTATTATTATTTTTTCAATTTTTTTTGATTTTTTTTCAGATTTTTTCGATTCTTTTAATTATTTTTCGTTTTTTTTTTTTCATTTTTATGATTTTTTGTTTTTTTCGGTGTTTTTAATTATTTTTTTTTCAGTTGTTTCTAATCTATCCTCATTTTTTCTCATTGTTCTGTTTTTCTAATTTTTTTTCATTTCTTTTCATTTCATTGTTTTTTTTGTGATAATTTGCGATTTTTTTGTAATTTTTTTGTGATTTTGTTCCGGTTTTTTGCGATTGTTCTATGATTTTTTGTGAAATTTTTCGATTTCTTGTGTTTTATATGCTTTGTTTTCGTCTTGTTCCATTTTTTTGCCGTTTTTTTTTATTTTTCATTTTTTCCCAATAATTTCTAATTTCTCTCTGAATTGTTCTTTTTTTCAAAGTTTTTATTGATTTTTTTATTACTTTTTTTCGATTTTTTCTGATTTTTTTTTCAGATTTTTTCGATTCTTTTAATTCTTTTCTTGTTTTTTTTTTCATTTTTATGATTTTTTGTTTTTTTTTCGGTTTTTTAATTTTTGTTTCAATTGTTTCTAAACTCTCCCCATTTTTTTCTCATTGTTTTGTTTTTCTAATTTTTTCTCATTTCTTTTTTATTTCATTGAATTTTTGTGACAATTTACCATTTTTTTGTGATTTTGTTGCGGTTTTTTGCGATTGTTTTATGATTTTTTGTGAAATTTTTCGATTTCTTGTGTTTTTTTTTCGGTTTTGTGATTTCTTCATTTATTACGTATTTTACAATTTTATATTTCATTTTTTCCCAATATTTTTTAATTTCGGTCTCATTTTTTTCCAGTTTTGTTTTTTTTTAATTATTTTTCCGATTTTTTCTGTTATTTTTTTTCGATTCTTCTAATTTTCGTAAAAAAAAAATATTAAAAATAGCGTCCCGAATTTCGTATTTTGAAATCTAGTCACCATAATTTTAATTTTAAAAGAAACCTAGTTTTCATATTATACTAAAATAGTAATTTTAGCAGCATTTTAAAGATATTGGAACAAAGACATAAATTTTGTATTTAAATATCGAGTTTCCTTTTTTCTGCTACTTAAAAATATGACGGCAAAATTGCCAAAATAACAGGTCTCTCTGATGTGTTTTTGGTGATGTTCTACGGTTCAAATTATAAATTTTTGAACATATGAGACTTGTAAATGGAAGCAAAAAATGAAATATCTCTTATATAACATCGTATACAGATGGTGTGAGGAGGAACAGATGTCTGTGAACCCCCACAAAACGGTAGTAGTTCCTTTTACAAAAAGGAGGAAGCTGATAAGCTACGTCATCCAATTCTGGAGGTCGTAACCATTCCGTTTGCGGAGGAGGTAAAATATCTGGGGATTATCCTTGATAGAAAACTTACCTGGGACTCCCATCTGGAAAGAACAATCAATAAAGCCAGGGCATCGCTCTGGAATATCAGAAGGGTATGCGGCAAGTCGTGGGGAATGAACCCTAAACAGATTTACTGGATTTATCAAACGGTGATAAAACCAATGGTCACATATGGCGCAATGGCCTGGTGGACCAAGGGGCTCCAGTCTATTGCGGCGGCTAAATTATCTGGACTACAGAGATTAGCATGTGTGGCTATTACAGGCGCTATGTCATCTACCCCGACAGCGGCAATGGAAAGATTTCTGGGTCTTACTCCTCTCCATATATTACTGGAGCAGGAGGCCAGAATGACCTCCTATAGAGCCATGTCGGTGGCAGGTCAAATCGAGGGGGAGAGGCTATGGGACCACTCTGGACTGCTGCGAGAGATGAGTACTCACCACACTCTCGGAATGGTTTCGGATGTGCTCTCTCCCAGAACTCACATACAGAAGTCCTTCAACGTCCTTCTTCCGAGAAGAGACGAATGGGAAAGGGGGGAGATCCTCTTTCCAGGGACGGCTTATGTACTGTACACAGATGGTTCAAAGACCCCAAGTGGTGTTGGAGCCGGAGTGTACAGCAGAAAACCGAGAGTTGACATCACAGTAAGCCTTGGCAAGTATGCTACCATCTTTCAGGCGGAGGTTTTCGCTATAGAATTGTGTGCAAGAGAGTTGGTAAACCATCATCTTGTCAACAAAAGTATTTATATTTTATCAGACAGCCAGGCAGCTTTAAAAGCACTGAGCTCCAGCCGGCTGGACTCGAAGCTGGTATGGAACTGCATCGAATCCCTAGATCGCATTGCTACCAGTAACAGAGTAACCCTACTCTGGGTACCTGGGCATGAAGGGGTGGAGGGCAATGAGAAAGCCGACACCCTTGCGAAAAGAGGTGCAGAATCCGAGTTCATTGGACCGGAACCATTTTTTGGCATAGCCAAAAGCAGTGCCAAAGACACTATCTGGAAATGGGCCGAGATGAAAACTCTCCAGCACTGGAAAGATATTCCTGGGTTAGCTCACTCTAAGGCGTTTATAGTCAAACCCTCAGGTAGCACCCTATCGCAGATCCTAGAATGGAGTAGAAGTGATCTACGCATCCTAATTGGACTGCTGACAGGGCACTGTCGTCTGCAGTACCATCTGAAGAAGCTAGGTCTGAGTCAAACATCGGACTGTCGCTTCTGCAGTGTGGAAGACGAAACGGCGGAGCATATTTTATGCTCCTGCCCTGCCCTGGAAATGAATAGGCTTCGTACGTTTGGTTTTGTACAGCTGGAGCCTACCGACTTCAAGGAAGCTTCACCTAAATCAACCATAGACTTCGTAAGAAGGTGTGGATTGTATGGTGAATTATAGCCCATAGGGGTGAGCCTCTGTTGGCCGCAGTGGAGGGGCGAGCAAACGCTCCACTCACATTGAACCTAACCTAACCTAACCTATATACCGTCTCTAATGCGATTTTTGATGCCTTTTTTGAGGTTAAATTTTCACAATTCCATTGTTTTTTTCCATTTTGTTAATTTTTTTTTTCAGTTTTTAATATATTCAGACGTGGTTGCAGCCGAACTAACGATCCCGGCTCGAAGTAGTAGTCTGCTCGGCATACTTACCAGGTGATGGTAATAAGGAGCAACCTCCTCCTTCAGCTGTGCGAGAGTTAGTCGCCTTCTGTAAGAGGAACTAATTATTGGATGTGATGCAAATGTCCACCATCTAATAGGGGAGGGTCTTTAGATTAATAACGAAGGGGCCGAACCAACTTTTGTGTGTAGAAATCGCACGTAAGTTCTTGATATAACAATATTCAGTTTATGAGTACTAAGATCGTTAATTGGCGGGTGTCTACAGAACCTTCATGCTCGAATCATCGACATATCAGATTTTAGATGAGGGCAGGGCGCAGGCTTATAGTGCAATTTCGTGATCCAAAATGTACAGACTGGAGCGGATATAGAATTTCCCTTCAAACGTACCTGAAGAACGGCATTGCATCTACATAGAATCAGGCTGAAATAGAGGCGGCAAGCGATCAGTTGCAGGAAGCCGTAGTCACCGCCAACCAAGACAACTATCCACTTAAGGAGAAGAGAGACCATACATGTTCACCTTGGTGGAGCAGAACCTTGGACAAAAAGAGAACAGAAGTCTCTTCAATCGAACTAAGGAAACAGGGTGCTTGGGACACATACAGATCGGCTCTAATAGGATACACGAAAGATATTCGTAAAGCCAAGAGGTGTAGTGGTTAAATAATATTAAGCAATATTAAATATTATAATACAATATGTTATTAGGTTAATGCACTTAATGTATAGCTTACTTGCTGTTTCTAGGTGAGTCGATAGATATCGAAGGGGTAACGACCTAGAAGGCAAGTAAGCACTTTTATAAAATGTTGTATTTTACTTAATATTATAACTAATAGATTAATCAATACTAAATAGACAGTCAAACAAAGCGTTTGCATTTTATTTATAAACCTGTAAAAAACGAACCTTGTACATGGCGATCCTGCCATTTATTTTATTTTTTTGTAAGGTAGTTATGGTTAATGGAAAAGTCCTGAAGTTAAATTGTTATTAGTCAATATGTGCAGCAGTCCTTCAAAAGAGGAAGTAATAATTGCGCAAACTGCTAGTGGTGATGCACAAGCAACAGCTGGAACAGCATTAACGCGAGGAATTTAAACCAGTAGTACTTGAAGTCAACACAAAAATTAAAAATTCTGAATACACCGATGAGGACATTGTTTTTTTGAAATATATTGTTGATAGTATTAAAAAACTATATTCAGAAATTTTAAGTTTTGCTCCTGCAAGTTTGATCTCAAATATGTCGGATTTTGATCTAAAAACTGCTCTTAATTTATTACCTGTCATGGATAATAACGAAGATACAACAAGACAACTAATAGATAATATTGAATTATATGAATCAATGCTTAATGATAACTGTAAACGAGAGTTGGTAAAATTTGTACTAAAAACGCGACTTTCGTCAAGTGCCAAGCTTAGGTTATCGTCAGGGTATAATACAGTTAAAGAGCTTATTTTAGAAATTAAAAATCACCTACTTACGCGTAAATCAGATACCGCTTTACAATTAAAATTATTGCGTACTAGACAGGGAGACAAATCTATTGAGTCTTGGAGGAGCTTCTGCCAGAGTATAAAAACTCTACCTACTGGAACAAGACTTCACAAGATTCTCTCTAGAGATCCGAATCAAGAGGTAGGGTCCATAAAACGACCGGACGGCTCTTTTACGGACTCCAAAAGGCAGACGTTAGAGATTCTCATGCACAATCACTTCCCGGGTAGCCTGCTTCTGGAGGATCGCCAGCAACCCTTTCCACTTCCACCTGGCTCGTCTATACGACCAGTTAAAGAAGACTAGAGGTTTGCATCTGAGGTGATCACTCCACACTCAATCTTATGAGCGTTAAAGTCTTTCTCCCCATACAAATCACCGTGGGGAATGTGGTATTTTTCCTGCAATTTTGCAAAACGGTACAGAGGAACTGTTATCTCTTCTCGTGAAACTATATCATGCGAGCCTGGTGTAGACCTACATTCCACAGGGCTGGTCGATTGCTAGGGTAGTATATATACGGAAAGCGGGAAAGGTAAACAATTCCCTGCCTAAATCCTTTAGACCGATCAGCTTTACCTCGTTCGTACCAAAAACTCTATAGAGAATTCTAGATAGGCATATTAGAGACGGGAACTGCAGAGAAATTCCCCTCAACCCCAGAATAGGTTGGAAAATCCACAGATTTGGCGCTAAATAACCTCGTAGGAAAGATAGGCCACTCTTTACAGCATAAAGAGATTGCGCTGACAGCTTTTCTCGACATTGAAGGGGCAGACTAATCAGCAACTAGATCAAATGCATGCTTGAAGGGTGTCCTCAAGGTGGGGTGCTGTCTCAACTTCTTTGGTCACTCTTGGTCGACCCCCTTCTGAACAGGCTCTCCCAGCTGGGGGTGGATTTTCAATGCTATGCCGATGACCTTTTAATAATGGATAGAGGTTTATTTGAAGAAATTATTTATAATATCCTTCAGGAAGATCTTAATATCGTATACAGATGGTGTGAGGAGGAACAGATGTCTGTGAACTCCCACAAAACGGTAGTAGTTCCTTTTACAAAAAGGGGGAAGCTTAATAAGCTACGTCATCCAATTTTTGAAAGCGTAACCATTCAGTTTGTGGTGGAGGTAAAATATCTGGGGATTATCCTAAATAGAAAATTTACCTGGAACTATTATCTGGAAAGAACAATCAATAAAGCCAGCCCTCTGGAATATCAGAAGGGTATGCGGTAAGTCGTGGGAAATGAACCCTAAACAGATTTACACACACACCAAATAGTGATAAAACCAATGGTGACATATGACGCAGTAGCCTGGTGGACGAAGGGGCTCCAGCCTATTGCGGCGACTAAATTATCTTAACTACAGAGATTAGCTTGTGTGGCTATCAAAGACAGCATGTCATCTACCTCGACAGCGGCAATGGAAAGATCTCTGGGTCTTACTCCTCTCCATATATTACTGGAGCAGGAGGCCAGAATGACCTAATACAGAGCCACCCTGGACTGCTGCGAGAGATGAGTACTCACCACACTCACATACAGAAGTCCTTCAACTTCCTTCTTCCGAGAAGAGACGAATGGGAAAAGGGAGAGATCCTCTTTCCAGGGACGGCTTATGTACTGTACACAGATGGTTCAAAGATCCCAAGTGGTGTTGGAGCCGGAGTATACAGCAGAAAACCGAGAGTTGACATCACAGTAAGCCTCGGCAAGTATACTACCATCTTTCAGACGGAGATTTTACCTATAGAATTGTGTGCAAGAGAGTTGGCAACCATCATCTTGTCAATAAAAGTATTTATATTTTTTCGGACAGCCAGACAGCTTTAAAAGCACTGAGCTCCAACCGGCTGTACTCGAAAATGGTGTGGAACTGCATCGAATCTTTAGATCGCATTTCTACCAGTAACAGAGTAACTCTACTTTGGGTACCTGGGCATAAAGGGGTGAAGGGCAATGAGAAAGCCGACACTCTTGCGAGACGAGGTGCAGAATTCATTGGACCGGAACCATTCTTTGGCATAGCCAAAATCAGTGCTATAAACACAATCTGGAAATGAGCCGAGAAGACAACTCTCCAGTACTGGAAAGATATTCCTGGGTTAGCTCACAGATCCTAGAATGAAGTAGAAGTGATCTACGCATCCTAATTGGACTGCCTACAGGGCATTGTCGTCTGCGGTACCATCTGAAGAAACTAGGTCTGAGTCAAACATCGGACTGTCGCTTCTGCAGTGTAAAAGATCAAACGGCGAAGCATATTTTATGCTCCTGCCCTGCCCTGGAAATGAATAGGCTTCGTACGTTTGGTTTTGTACAGCTAGAGCCTACCAACTTCAAGGACGCTTCACCTAAATCAACCATAGACTTCGTGAGAAGGTGTGGATTGTATGGTGAATTATAGCCTATATTAATGAGCCACAATAGGCCTCTGCTGGCCGCAGTATAAGGGCGAGCAAACGCTCCACTCACATTGTACCTACCTACCATAGTACGATTTCTGTGGTTCTAGGCCAATACTCATTTTGTTATAGTATTTTCGTAATTTTATCTAATATACTGAATATTTACTAATGCGGCAAATATATCTTTAAAAATTGAAGAATTACGTTTAAAATGTTTGGATATAGAAATATAAATATCAGTTCACGAAATAATCAATATATAATCAACACGCCGTATGAACTGGTTCTGACGACCACTAACGATTTATAAAACCAAGAATGAGAACAACCTATTTTTTAGTAAAGGCCAATTTATAAATCTTGTCCCCTTGTTGTGGCATTTTAACGGTAAAAACCACTTTCGATACAACTTTTCAACTTTTAGTAAAATTATTCATCAAAAAGACGATAATCCGCTAGTAATTTACATTTAATTAAGAATATTAATTAGTCATCTTCTTAACCATAATAAGTACAAATTTAAAAAAATTGGACCAATGATCAAATTATAACTAAGTTATTAAAAATGGGTTATGACCAACATAACAATTCCATTGTGTGGTATTTTATTTTATTTTAAGAGACTTGGGAGCCACCGCCGACATTATCTATAATAACAACAACTTTTGTTGTCCTTTTTACTGTCTTCGAGTGAACCATTTAAACTACTTTTTTTTACTTATTATGTTTTTTCGCGTTCACTACCACAGAATATTAAATAAAAAGATCAAATTTTATCAAGTTTAATGTATGAAGTGTCAAAAATTGTACGAAGAAAATGGCGAATAATGACACGCACATTCGCAAAATGAAAATTTTCGTGAAAAGGTCTATTACATCAACCATTTTCAGATGATGTTATCAAACTCAACCCAATAACTAAATACACCAGTTTTCTTTTTCTTCTATGGCCATTTATTTTATTAATTAACTAGATCTATTGACATTTATTTTGCGTTCCATATACTTCAAAAGAAAAAAATAAACCATTATCAGTCACAGGCGTGGTCCCCCGAGAAGATTAAAACCATTTCCAGAGTATGGTCTGTCTGTACTGTCTGTGTGTCTGTGTGTAATCTTTCACGATAACTGCCGAACCGTTTGACCAATCAAGCTGAAATTTGGTGTGCCTCGAATGCAACCATTAGTTTTTGGTTTAAATTGGTACAGTAGAAGGTCTTCAAGACCGACATTGATTGAATACATATGAAAGATTTTTTGCCTTTTTTTAATTTTATGGACAAACAATACACTTTAGTGCAAAATGTTGTAGTGCAAAGTTTTAGAGGATAAAATTTCCTACAATTTTTATATCACACTTTTTAGAGAATTTCCAATAGTTGCGCCACTAGAGGGCGCGCAAAAATGTTTATGTAAGTTCTCCAAATTTTGAGGACAAACAATGCTCTTTAGTGCAAAATTTTCTTATGCAAAGTTTTGTAGAGAACCAAATTTCCTTTAACTTTTTTTTTAACATTTTTTCGAAATGGAGGGCGAAAAATATACAGATTTAGGCTTTTTGCCTTTTTTTTTATTTTGAAGACAAACAATAGGCTTTAGTGCAAAATATTCTGGTGCAATGTTGTAGAGCATAAAATTCTCTACAACTTTTGTATTAAAATTTTTCCATAATTTAAAATAGTTTTCAACCATCATTTTAGGAGATCCTAAATGTAGCAGTGTGCTATATATTGTGCGCATGCGCCTGCTTATGTCATATGAACATTGAAATATCAATTCGGTAGACTTATTCACCATTGGCTTGCTATTTAAAATATGTTCCATAAATTAATGTAATGCTTACTGTCAGTAGATAGAACGTTCAATAACTTTAAAGATTCAGTAAGTAAAGGCAATGCCGCGTTTAGAATAAATCTTTACAGTTCATTTCTTGCATAATTGTCACAACGTCATTGTCATTACTTACAGAACCATAAAAGTTCTATATACTGACAGTTAGTATTTTGTAAATAAAATAATCCTATTCTCTACAGCTGAATCGGAGAAGTTCTGGGGTGACACAGCCAATTTTTTTTTATTTACATGCGACCTGAGAATCTTTTCTATTAAATGTTTCATGGACCTATGCTATGAAAATTTTTTAACACATATGTTACACTTTCTATTGTAAAACATCTTTTAGCGTAACGGATGGTTACACTTGATAACTACTTACTGATACCGGTGAATTTGTACTATCAAATTAAATCTGAAGTAGTTATTATTTTAAAAAGAGTCATTTTTGAATTACTACCGATTAGTATCTTTTTACAGAGATTTATTCATAGGTGTACTTATCCAGTTTTTTAGAGGTAAAATAAAAATAATCTCGATTTTAATATTTTTCAATAAAATGAAAACGATACAATTTGCATTTTGCGCATAGGAATTGGTTAAATCCAATAACTTTATACTTTACTTATGACCCAGTTCAGGAATATAAAACTGTCAGATCAAGACCAGAATTTATATATTGGGTCTTAAACTGTTTTCTTGCAAACAATAAAATGAAAACGATACAATTTGCCATTTGCGCATATAGGAATTGGTTAAATCCAATAACTTTTAGCTTTACTTATGACCCAGTTCAGGAATATAAAACATAATTTGTAAATTAATTCTTATGATAGGAATCTTAATATTTTATTTTATTATAATTTAATGATTTCAATATGAGGTCAGTCTACTAAGTTATTCAGTTAAAAATACCATTTTATTAAATAATAAAATTATAAAAGTATATTACTTAAGGAGAGATAATTATCTTAGACTAATAATATAAGCATCAAAAGTGAAAATAATTAGATTAAGTAGAATCTCAAGTAATACTAATGATGAACGCTATTATACTTCGGAAAAATTTCCTTAAATAAATAATTTATAAACTTAACACTAGGTGTCAACGACATACACGTTGTAAGAAGCTTATTACGCTTGAGTTATATTTCATGCGTACCTAATTGCGTTATAACTGTAACAGAAGTATAGACGCCCGGTATAATTTGAAATTGACCTATTTTTGGAGATTATTTGAAAGGTCAGCAAATCATAAACTAACTTAATATTCGTATCGTTAGAGTTTCTATTGAAAGTTTAAAGCTATATCTTCGGTACCCTCGGTAAATAATAAAAATCTGATGTGGCCAGCACATGACCTCTCGCCATTTTTGAATCAAAAATTTACAGGTTGACACAAAAAAATTTGAAAAAAAATTATTTTTTTGTAAATCTGGCAACAATGGCAAAAGTTTAGAAAATTTTAATGAGATGAAAATAAACTATAGGGTATACAAAATATATGTGTAAAACTTTATTGCCGTTTTGTATAATAATGGCGTCATCACCCATAGCAACTGCCACTTCCGGTTGTGCGATTGGCACCAAAATCTAATCAGATCTAATCTAGGGTATTAGAATCCTGTATGCAAAATTTCAAATTTTTTCATTTAGTAGTTTTTGAGTTATCGTTACTACAACATCCATCCAAACACACACACACACACACACACACACACACACACACACACACACACACACACACACACACACACACACACACACACACACACACACACACACACACACACACACACACACACACACACACACACACACACACACACACACACACACACACACACACACACACACACACACACACACACACACACACACACACACACACACACACACACACACACACACACACACACACACACACACACACACACACACACACACACACACACACACACACACACACACACACACACACACACACACACACACACACACACACACACACACACACACACACACACACACACACACACACACACACACACACACACACACACACACACACACACACACACACACACACACACACACACACACACACACACACACACACACACACACACACACACACACACACACACACACACACACACACACACACACACACACACACACACACACACACACACACACACACACACACACACACACACACACACACACACACACACACACACACACACACACACACACACACACACACACACACACACACACACACACACACACACACACACACACACACACACACACACACACACACACACACACACACACACACACACACACACACACACACACACACACACACACACACACACACACACACACACACACACACACACACACACACACACACACACACACACACACACACACACACACACACACACACACACACACACACACACACACACACACACACACACACACACACACACACACACACACACACACACACACACACACACACACACACACACACACACACACACACACACACACACACACACACACACACACACACACACACACACACACACACACACACACACACACACACACACACACACACACACACACACACACACACACACACACACACACACACACACACACACACTAACACACACACACTAACACACACACACACACAGACATCATCGCGAAAATATTAAAATCGTATTCTAGGGACCCTAAAACGTGTTTATCCATTGAAAACTCAATACCCAATTTTTAGCATGATTCCTATACCTCTCTTATCTGAAGGGCGAGAGGTAAAAAATCGGCTGTGTCACCCCAGAATTTTCCCGGCTCGACCGTAGATAATATGTTATTTATTATTATTATTTTAATTACAAAATACCAAGCATTACATTAATTTATGGAACACATTAAAAATAGCGAGCCGAATTGATATTTCAATGTTGATAACGACATAAGCTGCGCATGCGCACGTTGTATATCACAATTAGGATCTCCTAAAATCATGTATGAAAACTATTGGAAATTCGGGAAAAATTTTCATACAATAGTTGTAGAGAATTTTATGCTTTACAACTTTTGCACTGAAACATTTTGCACTAAAGAGCATAATTTAAAAAAATGGAAAATCCTAAATGTGTATTTTTCTCGCCATCTAGCGGCGAAACTATGAGGAATTCGATCAAAAGTTAAACGTAAAAGTTTTTTACGCGCCCTCTAGTGGCGCAACTACTGGAAATTGTAGAAAAAGTTTCAGACAAGAGTTGTGGGAAATTTTATGCTCTAAAACTTTGAACTCTAATATTTTGCATTAAAGTGTATTATTTGTCCTCAAAATCAAGAAAATATAGAGAAAACATACATGCACATTTTTTATGCGCCCTCTAGATGCGTAAATATTGGAAATTCTAGAAAAAGCTTACAACAATAGTTGTAGGGAATTTTATGCTCTAAAACTTCGTACTACAACACTTTGCACGAAAGTGTATTGTTTGTCCTCAAAATCAAGAAAAACTAGAGACAACATACATGCACATTTATTACGCGCCCTCTAGTGGCGCAACTATTGAAAATTCTGGAAAAAGTTTAAAACAAAAGTTATAGGAAATTTTATGCTCTAAAACTTTGAAGTCTAATATTTTCCACTAAAGTGTATTGTTTGTCATTAAAATTAAAAAAAAGTAAAAAATTGTTACATTTGTATTTAATCAATGTCGGTCTTGAGGACCTTCTACTATACCAATTTAAACCAAAATCTAATGGTCGCATTTTAGGCACACACCGACCCTCCATACCAAATTTCAACGTGATTGGTCAAACGGTTCGGCAGTTATCGTGGAAGATTACACACAGACACACAGACAGACCATACGCTGGAAATGGTTTCAATCGTCTTGGGGGACTTCAAAATGGATAATTCCATCGATATCTCGAATTTTTTTTGCGCGTTCACCTTACTTTCCCTTTGATGGGTCCGGGAAAGTAAAAATATAAAAAAATGTTCTAGTAATGAAAAAAATAGTATATAAACAACGGTGGAGAAGATTTTTCTCAGCGTCGCAACTTATTATCCCGAGATGCTAATAACGCTCGGCTGAGAAAAATTTCTTCTCGACCTTGGTGTATAATATACTATTATGTAACCAATGGATATGTTTATAATTTTTAGGGTACTTATATATACGATGAAAGTCTAGGAGCGGAAAATACAGAAAAAGAAAATAAAGTGAAAGAAAATGAAAAAAAAAATCACGCCAATGTTTCTGAACACTCTGAACTAGTAAATAATTAAAATTATAATAACAATAAATAGGGTGGTTCTTTTACCTTAAAGTCGTTTAGTTATTTTATATAAAACTTTTATAAATATGTAATATTTTTTAGTTTTTGTTGTGAAAAATACACATTTTCCTTTCTTCAAGTATTTTAATTTATTTAACCTTTTACCAACACACATCTATTTTTAAAAAAAACTTAAAAAAGATGACGTATATAAAAGTGCAAGAAAATTTTTGATCAAATGAAAAAATTTTGTTTTCAACTTCATTCTTGAAATTTTACAAATTATGAACAGAAAAAAGAGTACATACATCATACATAGTTGTTTTTAAATGTGCCAATTAAAAACATTTCATTTAAAAAAGTTTACATATCTTCAAGTTTACTTGTCTAGTATTTTTACCTCTCGCCCTTCAGATAAGAGAGGTATAGGAATCATGCTAAAAATTGGGTAGTGAGTTTTCAATTGAAAAACACGTTTTGGGGTCCCTAGAATACGATTTTAATATTTTCGCGATGATGTCTGTGTGTGTGTGTTAGTGTGTGTGTGTGTTAGTGTGTGTGTGTGTTAGTGTGTTAGTGTGTGTGTGTGTTTGGATGGATGTTGTAGTAACGATAACTCAAAAACTACTGAATAAAAAAATTTGAAATTTTGCATACAGGATTCTGATACCCTAGATTAGATCTGATTAGATTTTGGTGCCAATCGCACAACCGGAAGTGGCAATTGCTATGGGTGATGACGCCATTATTATACAAAACGGCAATTAAGTTTTACACATATATTTTGTATACCCTATAGTTTATTTTCATCTCATTAAAATTTTCTAAACTTTTGCCATTGTTGCCAGATTTACAAAAATATAATTTTTTTTCATACTTTTTTGTGTCAACCTGTAAATTTTTGATTCAAAAATGGCGAGAGGTCATGTGCTGGCCACATCAGATTTTTTTATATAAAAAACATACCTAAATAAGTGACTGAATTATTGTAAAAATCAAAATTTTAAGAATAATAGTGTTAAACAACAGTTAAAATGTTATTTATTGAGTATATACTTCTATTTATAAATTACACCACTTAAGGTCATACTTTTATTAAGAAACAAAGTTAACTCTTTGGTACATACTATAAATATAGTTAATATAAGTTTGGTAAAATAACAAACAAAAGCTAGGTTTAAAAAAGTAAGATTAAGTCTAAACATACAATTTGTACTGTTCACAATGCCACGTGTTACTTGTGTTAATATAACAATAGTTTTTTATGAACATAATAATATTGTTGTTGTTGTTGAAAGGAGGGTTGGCATTGGAGAATCCGTTTGCCACAGAATGTTGGTATATTATGAACTTAAATTTATTATTCAGATATCAAGTTTGATATTTCTTAAAAAGTTTACTAGTGCATCTAAGATGCTTTTAGAGTTAAGGCATAATAGGTGTGTGAGGTTTATAGGCATCATTATGTTGTTATCAGAGAGGGTTTTAAAAAGTGTTTGACGGCTTTGATGGTAATTTCCACATGAGAAGAAAATGTGGTTCAGATCGGCTAAGGATTCATTGTCACATGTGCAGAGGTCAGTCTGAACAAGACCAATTCTGTGCATGTGTGTGGGAAATCTGCCATGATTTAATTTTAAGGCAAAGTGGGATGAATTAAAGTATAGTGATTTTTAGACATTTCTACAAATTTTTTCCAATTACTTTCCCATTTTTTAGTGTACTCTTTTTTACCAGTATTAATAATGTCCTTCAGGTTATTATGTGGCTTCTTTTGCTAGGCCATCGACTATGTCATTTCCGGTGATGCCGCTGTGGCCTTTTTCCCATATAAAGGTGACTTTTTGATTTCGATTAAATAGAGTGTAGAGTAATTTCATTTCTTAATGTTGCATATGTCTGAGGAGGTAGAAAAGCTGTTAAAGGAAGGGTTGATCATTGATTCAAGAACAGATCTGGAATCTGACAGAATTAAAGAATTGTGGTTATAGTCTTGCTTTAATAACCAATTTAAAGCACTTACAATTGCCAACATTTCAGCAGTGAATATGGAACAGTGGTCTGGTATTCTATGCTGAATGTGTGTGTTAGTGTCTGCTATGAAAAAGGCAAAACCTGTACCATCTGAAGTTTTCGAACCGTCAGTGTAGATCTTTAAGAAATTAGCGTAATTGGATAAGAGTAAATTAAGGTGGCCTTGGTTCGCAGTATGGACATAATACCAACATAATAATATATTTTTCCTACGATCACTACCCAAAGTAGGCTTTTGCACACTCAAATCTAACCGCAAAGTTGACGTTTTCCGTGATCTGTAATAATTTGACATTATTGTCGCTCTAGCGCGTACTTTTCCGCTCGCCTGTTTTCATTTACAATAAACTAAAGAAAGGTAGTAAATAATAGGTATATTAAAACAAAATGTAGGGTAGTCTGAATATTTTAGTTGAAATATTAATATTTGAAGATATTTCGAACGAAATTAAACTTTATTTTATAAAATTTATCTAGTAAAAATATAACAGTCAGAAGGTACACCTAGATACACCTAGGTACACCTATATGAAATAGTGATTGCATATTTAAGTATCTACTTACTGTTTTGTGCAAATAGTAGACTATGAAATTAATGAAACGTCATTATTTCATTTTTAGGTTATGAAGTGTATTTTCATGTTTTTTTTTAATTATTTGTCTAAAAATAATGTGATCGTAGAAAAAATCTTGTGTGCAATTCGAGCAGAAAGTGCTTTGCCGCTTTCGGCAGATTGCCCGCGCTCCGCTACGCGTCGCGCGGGCAACTCTCTGCCTCAAGCAGCAAAGTCTCACTTTCCGCTCTTAATACACAAATAGCTATTTATAATTTCAAAAACACTATTGACATAATATACTATATTACAGATTATAACTTAATGATCTAATCTATCAATAATTCGGTTTATGAAGAAGGTACGTAAAGTAATCATTTGTAAACATGGATTATTAAGGTTATGACAACAAACTTAAAAAATGTTCAAATTGACACTTTTTTAAAAACTGTCAAATTCGTCATCTTACCCTAACCTGTAGCTAAGATGACTTATGTATGCGGGTAAGATGACGACTATTAAAATACATTGTAGTCAATGTATTAAAAATAACATAATTTCTCAGTAATACAACGACATAATATTAATGGAACTAAACTTTTATCTAGAGGTACCTACCTACCTATTGTTCACAAAATTTTCCTGTTGGCTCTGCCAGTGCCATTAACATAGTTAAAAAAAATAAAAATTGTTCACAAAAATCGCAAAACCACTGTTTAGCTTTTGCTTCTTTGAAGTCTATTCCAGTGCATTCGGCATGAGCCCATTCTTTGCATTCCCTGCATCGTCACAAATGATGCAATTCCTATCATCATCACAGCTGATACCATCCATTTCATCTTCAGTATCCACCATCTGAACTTCTAATGATGATTCTGAAGATGAGCTAAAATTCATCTTTCACTTAAATGTTTGCGTTTTTGTTGTGTTGCGGTTCACTTTCTTTCGTGTCGTATTTTTGGTTTTTTCATCTTTTGCCATTTGGCGTAACTTTTGTTTACTTTCTTTTTCCATTTTCTCTTTTTGTATGACTTCCAAAGCTGTCTTAACAGGTGTGCTGGAAATTATCAAAGTAGGGAGCTTTTTTCTTGTTCTTTTATTTTTAACTTCAGCTACAGGTAATGCAGGAAGTCCCGTTCCTTTATTATTGGAGGGAGGTGTTAAGTGCTGTTTTTCGTTCGAATCTGGATAGATGGATGAACTTGATTTAGATTAGATTAGCACCTTCATTTGGAATATTTTCAACCGCTTGTAGATCTGTAGTAGGATTCAGGTTTTCATTTATTTGAAGGGGTTTGTCTGTAGTTTTGGCTGCCATAAAATCAATTTCAGAAAAGATATTTAAATCCTTTTAAAACATGTGACAGTGATGCTGATTTCAAATAGGCTTGTCCGAATAGATAACCAATGTCTTGAATTGTGATAGTTCTTCCTGGATTATCAACCAAAAAATTTTCACACACCACGCTATAAACCGTTTTCAGGGGGCCGAAAAAAGAAACATCCAATGGCTGCATTATATGGCTTGTGTGCGCCGGAAATCCAAGTAAGGTAATATGGTTTTCTCTACACAAATTTATGGCATCCAAATTTACATGTGTAGCATGGTTATCCATCAATAATAATACGGGATTACATTTGGAGGGCTTGGCATATTGAATAAAATGTTGCAGATATTTAATAAAATTTTCTGTTGTCATCCAACCCGTTGAATGTGCCACGCAAATTGATCCGGAGGAGCTCCGTTCATGAATGCAGATTGCATCCTAACTCGGGGGAAAATTAACAGCGGAGGAACATACGTACCAACTGCGTTAACGCAGCATAAAGCTGTTACATTTGATCCTCTTTCGGCGGATGATACTTTAATAATCCTACGTTTTTCTTTGGGGTAAGAATTTTCGGATTTTTGGTAGGGACTGTCGAAATACCAGTCACGTCACAATTGTAGATTTGGTTGGCAGTGTAGTTATATTTAAGTCTTAGGTCTTTCAGTGCGTTAATTGGCGACATTTTCTTTGTTAAATGCCATCAGACGTGGAATGGAAGTGGACTCGGGAGTTCTTAAAGAAATTTTGAATTTTTTCCTAAAACTTCCGCAAAACTCTCTTCAACCAATAAAATAGGCACCTACCTCATCTCCATATTTTTTAATGTAACGTCTCAATGTTGCTTCTGGAATAACAAACTGTTTTGAAGCTGCGTTAACGCTTGTGCCTTTGTTTTGATCGGCTCTCATTGCATCTCTCATGTCAGACTTGTTCCATGATTGTCTCGTTGTCTTTCGCGTACTTTCCCATTACTAAACTGAAAAGTAATTCTACAAATTAGTATGGTTGAAGTATGCGCCTAAGATGACGATGTCGTCATCTTAGCAACAAAAGCAATTCGTCATCTTAGCATAAAACAACGTTTAATTAAAAATGTTTAATTTTTTTTAAAAATTAGTATTAGTAACATTTCACTTGTTAAGGGACAAGGAAATGTTTTTGATTTTCACGTAATTCAATTAGAAAGCAATAATTACTTACCGATTAAAATCAGCACCTTATTTCGTAAGCCGCTGAAATTATATCACAACCACCGTTATCCACTCGACGGCTAATGGCGAACTAAAACTAAAATATGCTTCGAACTGGGGTAGTATTCTCGAGTCTCGCATGAAAATTGTCGCACACGGCAAATGTCGCATACCAAATTCGTATGGTTGTTAAAAATCGTATTCTCGAACAAAAGTGAATCTAAAAACACAAGAGAGAAATAATGCGAAGGATTTTATGTAGCAACGTCGGGAATTATGTAAACATTCCCGTTTAGACGTTTGTATTTGGAGTTTGAAGTAATACATTGATTATTTTATTTTTGTACGTTGCATTTTCTGTCTTTAAATATGGAAAAGCACCAATATTGTAGTGAAAATCAAAAATCTTTAAATTCCTCACACTATTTAATTCACGCAGATTACGTGGAAACTTTACAAAATTGTTTAAAATGTCTGGTCTATTCAATATTTGCACAATTTCATTAATGCTTTTACTTGCGGAAAGTTGGCTAATAAATATATTTTCATTTCTACAGATAGTGCTGATGCTCTACTTGCGATGTTACAATATCTATCAAACGTGTTAATATCTTGGATAATAAACAAGACATTGCTAATTCCGAAGGGATTTTTATAAATAAACTGCTTCCTTCTACGTTGTTGCTCTTCAATAATATTTTGATTTTTAACAGCTCCCAATATTTCAATTTCTTCAAAATCTGCATCATCCATATTTGACAAAGTCACATATGAATTTAAATTCGAGTACTTGAAACCACTCGTGTTGAATTCACCTAATATATGTCGTATTCTGATTTCGAGAATACACTTTTATAAAGTCGCCCAGTTGCTATTCGACATTTCATTAAACTCGCATATTCGACATTTGAGAATACTACCCCTGGGCCTAAGATTTTAAGTAACAATAACTTGCCAAAAAAAGCAACGTTCGTGATGGATCTCGTGGCTCCATCTTGTTTTGGATAGTTTAAATTCGCTATTCGTCATCTTAGCGACTTCGTCATCTTACCCGCCTTTACCCTACACTATTCACGTTTCATAATATTGTAGCTAATTTAACAACAGTTTTCTATTAACGGAATAATATAGTTTTATTAATGCAAAAGAAGTACTATTAAAATAATAGATTAATAGTATATTATATATCAAGGTCGAGAAGTAATTTTTCTCAGCCGAGCATTATTATTATCCCGAGATGCGAAGCATCGAGGGATAATAAGTTGCGAGGCTGAGAAAAATCTTCTCTACCGTGGTTTATATACTATTTTTTCCACTACTAGAACATTTAATCATTTTTACAATGAGATTTTTTGGATTTTTGGGTATATATTTGAAAAGAATTTAATGGAAAAGAAGCAGTTTCTGAAAACAATTGAATGAGAATATTCAATATGTGACACTTAGATTTGAAAAACTATTAAATTGATTTTTAGGTTATTTTTAGAATAGGTATTATTGCATAAATAGCACTAATTAATATCAAAACATTTATTACATAACTTTAAACTATGTCAAACGAAAATATATCTGATAAAGAATTACTTACCTCTATTTTATCTGATTAGGTCGAAAATTCACTTTAAATGATAGAAATTCAATCGAAAGTGCTTATTTGCTGTCGAATTTTTTGTAATAATTAAAAAAAAATGTTTTGACAAACGCGATGACAGTTGCGTATAATTAATTTGAAAGATTTCCTAAAATCGCCTACCACTGACATCAGGTTTAGTCTTCAATTGTTTTCATTATCTACTACTAGTAAATAATCAAAAATTATCTACTTGTACGAGAGAAATTTAACTTATCAACTCGAACACAGCATAAATAATGACATTTTCTAATACTAGTAGTGAAAAAAATATATATTCAATGGGTAACACTATTCGTGTAACATAAAAGTATTTTTACTGTAGTATTTAATAATTGGACTATCAGCCTAAGAGTTATTGTAATGTATTATTGTGGTAACAGGAAAGTCATTATATTTACGTGGTTTTAATCTAAGTGGGTAATTAACAAAACTGTTTCTGTAAAAACAGAATATTAGATTGACCAAATAGGGATCTTTCTATTGTTATTGTAACATACATTTTTCGTCGTATTTATTAATAAGATTTTCTGTCATTTCTGTAAAGTGTGCGTAGAATAGACAACATTCATGTGGGTGTATAAATTAATAATTATATAACATTAAAATCCAACAAAGTGACATATACAATGTATAAGTCGTACCGCTCATTGTCATTATTGAAATTGAAAAGACTGAATTATAAATCGAAATTTTAATTTACAAAGTAACAGTTAGAAACAAAACAACAATGTGTTTTTCCTACTCATGTATATAAAAATAATCGTTTCTCCACCGTCTACTCTACATGAGTGACATTTTCTTACACTAGAAATTAAAATATTTTCACTTCTAAAGATGAAAAGGAAACAAATGAATAATGATAGACTATTGAGCACAGTTGAACCCATAGATATATACTAATGGACACATGCCCTAATGGTGAAAAATTTGGTACTTCGAGAGATATGTTACTGATCATATCTCTCAAAATAGTAACCGCCAAAGAGGTAGCCAGTCCCAAACTATACGCCATCTTTTTCATTCTTTTCAAACCAAAAAATTATTACAACGATATACGGGTAAGGTACCTCTATTAGTATATATCGATGGTTGAACCTACAAACTAACGTTACATCGTTACAATTCAGAAAAACATTCACATGGAAGACTGTTATCCGAGTCAATTTATAAGGTGACAGTTTATTTACAATTATTGGCAGGGAGCGCGACGAAAACGCCATCTGATGGTTGCATAATCTTAGGTTAGGTTAATCAGTGGCATTCAAACAAATAATACATGACAGCTAGAATAATAAAAAATTATAAATATTTGCTAGATTTTCAGTCTATAATTTATCATACTTTTTTTAAAATAATTTTTAGGCTATGATGAATGTAATTATTCAATCAAACTGGATTTTAGTCTATTTAATCAAACCGGATTGGAGTCAATTACTCATCAAATATCATTTGAACCCCAAACGATTGACATAGGGAAGCAACTTGTCGCGGCTAGTCACGTTAGAGATGTGAGAGAATTGAGACATAGTGGCAAAAGTTATTTAATCACATCGAATAATTGTAGAATAAAACACACATTCGTCTAAGTAAGCATGCTACAGAAGTAGGTTATACATTACTTAATTTTTTCTCCTAACTGTATTTATTCAGTTCTTTCTTTTCAATAATTTTCAACTAGCTCTTGTAAATGTGTACAATCTGCACTTGCTATTTCTTCCTGTATTTTTGCAATTACAATACAACAACTATTATGAACCATTTTTATATTTAATTTCGACGTGTTTACTTATGACAAGAGCATGACTTCACGAAATTTTGACTACTACGAGCGCTAGGATCGTTTCAGTTGTCCCCACCGTGCACTCTACACCCAGCGAATATTGAACTTCTAAATAAAATACTGAAAATTGCAATCCTGTATTTTATATACAATATCTATGGTAGAGAAATAGCGTTATTTCCTACTCGAGATGAATTAGTATATTGTTTAACAAGTGTTGAAAATAGCACTTTTCACACGCATGTGACGGTTTGTGGCACGAGCCTGAAAGGCGAGTGCCATAAGTCACAAAGTGTGAAAAGTGCTTTTTCACACGAGTTACACACTATACTTTTCCTACGGCTGCCACTTTATTTTCTAAATTTGCAATAAATTTGAATTTATTTTAATGAGAAATGAGAACTGTCAGTAGTGACAGGGTCCGCCTGCTAGATTTCATCTCAATTCATTGATATATGTTATATGTTATTACATATATGTAATACTCCTATATTGCCAACGTCCTATCTTTGCCTGTAAAAACAAAGCGTTCCGAGAGAAGATCGGAATTGAGTGCCAACGCGCATGCCCATATACATAAATTGCATTGGCGACGTGTACCGTGGTGAAAAAGTAACGTAGAGAAAAGGAAAGTTAAGCAAACGTAGGCGATTTTACAGCTGTGACGATGCCTATCCGAGACTGCGTGAGAGAAAAACGATCGTCTACACTCTACTATCGTCGACACACTTCTCTCTCAAGTTGGCGATATAGGAGTATTACATATATGTGTTATTATGAGTAGTTGTATTGTCATTTTACTTTGCACACTGCGTGCGTAAACGTTTACACACGCTGTTTGAAATTGACGTTTTTAGAGGCAAGTTGACAGTGCGTTTTTGTGTATTTTCTAAGCAGCCGTAGGAAAAATATTTTTTGTATGTTGATCCATTGCGTAACCCAGAAATTTACACATAATAACTTCGCTAGCAATAACTTCATTCTGTAACTAAAAACTATGGTAAATTTGTGTGTCATGTCATGTCATCACCACTATACAACCTATGACTTGAAATAGTACGAAGCTGAGAAGGTTAGTATAAATTTGATACGATACTTGGGTAAAGAAAAACGAAAAACTAAAAGAAATCAGAGATCAAAACAATAAAAATATATAAAATAATAAAACCCAAAAAATTAAAATTATAAACCTAGGACAATATTTAATTCGCACCCCTCTAGAAAAAAATATATTAGTTACCAAACATATATACCAATTATTCCTTATAAAAATTACCTATGAAACAAATTCCACATTCAAGGCAGAAGCTAGGCTAAAGACAACAAACGAAGAGACAAAAGGGCACCTGTGCGGACCTTGCTTTAGGACCACAACAAAGTTTACATTTAATATATTTCGTTCTGGTATACTTTATTAAATATTCTGAAAAATAATCTCATCACACTTAAGTCTTATGAAACAAACCTAATAGTAGATTTCGATATTTCCATGTTGATCTATAAGTTGTAATAGTAGTTTTATTACCTTAAATAGAACTTAATTGTAGTTTGTTTGTTAAATTTTTTTAACACCTTTGCCTTTCATAACTTCATAAATATTTATCGTTGAATATTTATATTTTTTATCTATAATTGATTTATAGTTTAATTTTTCGTTACTACTTTAAAGAAGTGAGTTATGGATAACCTTTTTAAATTGTTATTATTATTTTCCAAGTATATGAGCTCCTACTTGTCATATGTTTTAAAAAGATAAAAAAACCGTTTATTAGTTGTAATTAAATCAATTTCACTATATTTTAAGACATTTTTATTAGCAATAAAACCCATTCCACTACGCCGTTGAATATGTTCTGTTTTTATAGCAATTAACTACATAATACTCGTTATTTCATCTCAAAAAAGCTGGTAACCGATTATTCTTCATTTTCTGTTCATACCGGAGATGAAATGAGGCCAATTGATGAGAAATTAAATAATACGTAAGACAAAAAGAAGAACACTACTGCCTACTTTTAGCGATCATGTTCAATGAAGATACTTTCACTTCACAACACGGCACAGGTGAGTAATATGTAGATATCAATTAAAATTCGTTGGAATTTTGGATAACTGTAAATCTTGAACCTTTAACCATTTGCAATAAAATTATGTGTATGTCACCGGATAAACGTTGCTTAAAATTATAAATTTAGATGTGGTCTCATAACATCAATTTTAATGGGGAAAACAGACAAATTATTAACCAATTTAAAGTATTAGACAAGCATAATAGTATATTATACACCAAGGTCAAGAAGTAGTTTTTCTCAGCTGAGCATTATTATTATACCGAGATGCGAAGCATTGAGGGATAATAAGTTGCGAGGCTGACAAAAATCTTCTCTACCGTGCTTTATATACTATTTTTTTTACTACTAGAACATTTAATCATTTTTACAATGATATTTTTTGGATTTTTTTCGGTATATATTTGAAAAGAATTTAAAGGAAAAGAAGCAGTTTGTGCAAACAACTGAATGAGAATATTCAATAAATTAAATTGACATAAATAGCACGAATCTATACTAAAATATTACATAACCTTAAACTATTTTAAACAAAAAAATATCTGATAATGAATTATTTACCTCTGTTTTATTTGATTAGGTCAAAAATACATTTGAAATAATAGGAATTCAATGGAAACTGCTTATTTGCTGTCGAATTTTTTATCATAATTTGTAAAAAACGCTTTTGACAAACGCAATGACATTTGCGTATAATTAATTTGAAAGATTTCCTAAGATCGCCTACATCTGACATCACGTTTAGTCTTCAATTGTTTTTATTATCTACTACCAGTCAATAATAATAATTATCTACTTGTAGGAGAGAAAAAATAGGAATATATTATATTAGAATAGCTGTTTTTTATTATGAAACTCTTATGCCCTTGGGTTGGGTTCCTTAAAAAAATAATAATAAACATTACAAGCAGAAAATTTAAAAAAAAAATATTATAAATTTTGGGCGCCTCTACAATTCTTCTGGTTGGGATCTTCTCTCTCCTGTGTCTTCCTCTTCTTTAAATCCCACCGACAAATCCACCTTCTTCAAATCTTGTAACACTCTTCCTTTTTTAAACCAGCTTCGTCTATTTATTTCTTCAACCTTTATTATATCTTCCTTCTTCGAAATTCTTCCAAAACTACTTCATTTTAAATCATCTCCAACATATCAATTACCTTTTCAAAAAAAAAATTCCCTTAAAACTTTTGAATTTTTTTTTTATTTTTAAACTTTTTCGTTATTCCAACATTAACAATATCCTTTGATGGATATAACTTCGTTTTTTACAAAAAATTTTTTATAAATAACAATTTTTGATCAATTCTATAAATTCTTGTGACATTAATTTTTTTTTCAAACCATTTTTTTACATCTGTTTATTATCCCTTTTCATTTGTTTTTTTTTTCAACTAGATTTTTGTAAATTTAATGAATAACGAGAACTAAGATTTTTTTCCTTTTACTGGTACCACAATTGTTGTGAACTCATTATTAAATCAAAAAAAAATAATCATCTAAACACAAAACATTCTTAAATAAATCTTCAACACATTTAAATACATCCACACGCACCTTAAACTTCTTATCATAACCTTATTTTCATTGTCAAACTCACATTTGACAATAACCTTCTACCTTTCAATCACAGTCAACCACAATACATACAAAAACAGAACTAAAACTACGCATAAAAATAAAAAACCATATCAATATATAGGTAAATCGTCCTAAGCGATACGCCCTCTTGCGGATAAAGTAAGAACCGAGCTAAAAGCCATTGTCTTTGTTGTTGTTTGTGACAAAGTATAGGGCGTCAGTGGTTTTTCTTATTATTTCTCGAGTTTATTCACAGTTTTTAACATGAATCAGTATTGTTGCGTTCCCCAGTGTTCATCTTGGGTGAAACGAAACCCGGAATTAAGTTTTCATCTTTTTCCGAAAGCAGGACATTCGAAAGTTTTTGTGGAAACAAAGTTTGGTTCCAAGGAACTAATTGATAGGAGGTTGATGTGGACTAGAACATTAAAAATCGGCAAAAAAGTGTCAAACACGATGAAAGTATGCTCTTTACATTTCATCGAGAACGATTTTTTACAGAAAGGTAAGTGTATCTACTATGATTTAAATCTTTTTTTAATTTTATTATTTCTTTTATTTTTAGTTAGAGTAAAATGCAGAACTTTGAAGTCTATTGCTGTACCATCCCAGAATCTGCCATTAGCTTCTTCTTCTAGTGCAAACCCTGGACCATCATCTAGATCTAGAGCTTTCAGAAAAAAACAAGAAGAAGAGTGCTCAACAAGTAGTCCCACACCTCTGCCGACAGGTGAATCTTTGTCTTGTGAAAATGCTGATTTTGAAGATAAAGAAGCTGCACAAGCTTTATTAACTTTATTCAAATCTCACCATAGTAAAAAAATTGAAGAGCCTTATGCAGGCCCAAGTTCAAGAGACGTAGGAGTGCAGGTGAATACGCCCAAAGTGCTAACGTTGTGTGAACTAATTGACAGTGATGAAAAACTTAAAAATTTTACAGGTGTAAATAACTTTAAAATATTTGACTCCATGGTAGCTTTTTTAAAAAAATATTACAAGGACAAGAGAAGTCATCGTTTAAGTATTAAGGAAAGGTTAATGTTAGTACTTACAAAGTTTAAAACTAATTTAACCTATGTAACGTTAAGTACATTATTTGGCATTTCTCCAGATTTAACAAAAACATATATATATGAAATAGTTCCCCTGTTGGCAAAAGTTTTAAAACCTTTAATTTATTTTCCACCTCAAAGTGAAATAGTAAAAAATATGCCCATTTGTTTTAATGCATTTCAAGATGTGAGAATTGTTTTGGATTGCACAGAAATCTTTGTTCAAACCATAAAATGTTTATGCTGCAGAATAAGATTTTATTCCCAATACAAATCTCACATTACTGTCAAATTTATGACTGCTGTTTCTCCAGGTGGTTTAATTACTTATGTCAGTAAACCATATGGAGGAAGAGCATCTGATAAAGTAATTTTTGAAGAGAGCAATGTCCTTTCATTATTAGATCCTAACAGAGATGCAGTTATGGTTGACAAGGGGTTTAGGATTGAGGATATTTGCACCACCCACAAAATAAAATTAGTAAGACCTCCATTTTTAGGAAAAAAATGCCAACTTTCTGCTGAAGAAGCCAATTTGAATGCAAAAATTGCTTCAGCGAGAGTTCATATTGAACGTTCTAACCAAAGAATTAAAATTTTTAAAATATTAAGTGGTAAAATACCGTGGACCCTTCTTCCATTAGTTGAAGATATATTTGTTATCATTTGTGCAATAACAAATCTATCCTCTCCTATTTTGGCAGACAAAAGGTTCCTCGGAGATTTGTTAAAATAGCATTATTATTTTTTATTTTTTTAAATTTAGCTGTAAGTATTTTTAGTAGGTATTGTTTTAGATTAATGATGCTTCAGACCAATAAGTAGAGGTTAGGGTAGGATAATAAAAATAATTTAATTGTAAATGGTTTATTGTTCTTGAGTAATTTCATTAACATAAAATTTGGTGGAGTAAATTACTTTTTCAATTTGCGACATTTTGCATAATACATTTAATCCATGAAATAAGTTTGCTAAGAACTATTATAAACTTAAAGACAAAACAAACAATACAAATTAGAATACTATTAATTTTATATTATAATTACTTGTATAAATTGTTTTTTTATGCCAGACTTAAAGCCTGCTGCTAAATTCTGCTTTAAAGAAATAAAAAAATTGTTTAGTTATTGTTCACAACAAATGTGCAACATTTTTTGGAAATAGTTCTTTTTTACAGTTGTTAACATATTTAACGTAAAATAATAATCAAACTCGATTTCCATAATTAAAACGCTGTCATCATAAGACGCATATATAACAAAATATGTTTTAGTTAAATTCAAAACAGCCATGCCCATTTGTATTTGTGCATAATATTTGTGGTTCTTTTTCAATTTGTATTCTCCATTTTCGAGAATAATATATTTTATATTTTGAATGGTATCAAAAATAGTTTTTGTCTTTCCTAAAAAAACAAAATATAGGTACTAATACACTTGTATCTCGTGAATAAAAGATCATACCTTCAAAAACGCATTTTATTTCCAAGAGGTACAAGGGCTTATCTTCAAAGAAAATAATTACATCTGGAGAGTAGCCTAGCCATTTATTTGCTGCTGAAATTACAAATCCACACTCCACAACATTCATTTGGGAAATCTTAATAAAAATTTCTCTGGCAGTACTTTCAAATTGTAGTCCATGTTTCATATATTTATTTGTGAATGGGAGTGGACAAAAGTACTTTAGCGCTTTACTTTTCCAATCAGGTTTCGAGTAAGTATATATTTCATAACAGCGACTTCCTGTTATTCTGTACTTCCTCATTGTCTTCCATTCAACTGAATGCTGTGGAATATTCATACATGTTTCTATATCATCAGTGCATAAATTAGATAAAACTTGTACACAACAATCTTGTTGATCAGGGATATCAACTGATGCCAAGTCCATCATTATAATAGATTGATAGGAGTTTGTTAAAATATCTGCCAAAGAGTAGCTATAAGAAGTTTTATCACTCATTTCGGCAATTCCACATAAATCTATTTTTTCAACATCTCGACGTCCTTGTCTAGAATACAAAATAGTGATTAAATTTTAATTAAGGCTTAAATATTTACAAACCTGTGCTTGGCAATAGCCGAGTCTGGCAGTACATTACAAAAAAAGTTCAAGACCTCATCATTATCTACAACAATATTAATATTTTTTATTTTTTCCTTAAAACATGGCATTTCCTCAATGGGTACTGGTTTGTATTTTTCTTTTGTAACAAATTTTTGTGTTGACCAGATACACTTTTTGTCAGTTGAAGAAACATACTCTAGTGCCTCAGTATCCTCTCTAAAACAAAGAAAAACAAAACCAGAAAAAAGAAAAACTAAATTATTAAATTATTCATATAATGTTCAAAATCATTCTTGCACGATTGCGCTTTTTTTTAGACTAAAGTACACCTTATACATTTGATGAGAAAAGCAGATACATGTTTACATTTGCCACTATTTCCAGCTTTGCAAGAACATAACATGTTAACAATTTTAATACAACTGGAAATGTATAGTTTGCCTGATATTTCGTGTGGATTAGATTCCAAGGAACTAGATTGTAGGCACAGACCATACAAATCAACACTATCACCATTGTCTTGCGTTTTTCCTGCTAAAATTAAATGTCCAGCATTAATTACGTTTTCACCTTCAACCACGCATTTAGAAGTTGTAGACCCCTCCAAATAATTCATGTATTCCAAAATGCTTAGCTTCATTTCTAAAAATGAAAAGTTTTTTAACACTGGGTTCGTTTTCAGTTCTCATTTATTCTCACTATTACCTGACACTTTACGAACAACCTACAAACAATTAAAAATATTAAAAAGTCTCTTAAATGAACTAAATCTGCTAAAAATGGAAAAATAATAGAAAATGATGCCTAAAAAATATCTAAAATGCACTGATCTTATAGTAACATCACAATGTAAACAAAGATCCAATGGTATTTAGCTAGCTTTCAGCTGTCACCGACGTGGCGCTGCAGTCTTAACCCGAGTTGCCTATAGGAAAATATAAGAAAAAAATCTGATGTGGCCAGCACATGACTTCTCGCCATTTTTGAATAAAAAATTTACACGTTAACACAAAAGAGTATGAAAAAAATTGACTTTTTTGTAAATCTGGCAACAATGACAAACTTTTTGAAATTTTTATTGATAAGAAAATAAACTATAGTGTATACAAAATATATGTGTAAAACTTGACGTCATCACTCATAGCAACTGCCACTTCCGGTTGTCCGATGGACACCAAAATCTATACAGGTCGTCTCCTTGGTACCCTAAATATGTATATAAAATTTCAACTAAATCGGTTCAGCCGTTTAGACAGACAGACAGGCAGACAGACAGACAGACGGACGGACGGACGGATAGACAGACAAACACACAGACAGACAGACAGACAGACAGACACACATACAAATCATGATCGCAATACTTTCCTTCTATACAACTTACTTTGTTGTTCGGAAAGCAAAAACAGGAAAAATTACAGAAAAATGGGAACAAAAAAACAGAAAAAAGATTAAATAATACGAAAAAAATGAGGGGTTAATCCCACCCAACTTTCCGAACACTCATAGTAAATTAATTGTTTAATCGATTATTTTTGTAATAAAATTTTGAAAACAATTATAGTTAAAAAATAATTAATTATTACAAAAGATATTTTTTTTAAATTATTAATAGGCATAAATGGCTTCAGGTGACCTCAAAACGTAAAGATCCGTTAAAATCTGGATATGGCCAAAAAATCATGATCGCAATACTTTCCTTCTATACAACATTGTTGTTCGGAAAGTCAAAAGGAAATAATAAGAAAAAATAGAAAAAAATTGTAAAAAAGGGGAAAACAGAAAAACTAATAGAAAATAAAAAGAAGATAAATAGAGAAATTGGGGGAAACTTAGGAAAAAATAGTAGAAAATGGGAAGAAGGAGAAAAAATAAGAAAAAATAGGAAAAGTACAGAAAAATAAGAAAAAATATAAGAAATACAGAAAAAATAGGAAAAAATATTACACAAAAAAAGGAAAAAATATAAAAGCCGAAAAAATAAAGAAAAATATAGAAATGGGGAAAAATACAAAAAATAAGAAAAAATAAAGTTTGAAGTATGACCAATCGTGATTTAAAAAAATAAGATTATTCGTGAATAAAAAAAATACGATGCCAAGCAAAGCTCGGTCACCAGGCACTAATTGTTTAAAAGGTTTACATAGTCTTTGAAAAAATAAACTTAAAAGTTAAAAATTTAATAAATTAATACGAATGATTCTGTTTGTCAAAACCAAATATAGCTTATAATTTAAAGAAATTATATTTGTCGAAAGTAAGAAGTATATTTAGTAGAAAACAACTTTTATATTTTCATAAAAAATTTGTAAACTAATTTTGACTTATTCACTAATCAACTTGTCTTTATTGAATAAATAATGTAAGTCAAGTAAACAGTATTGATTTAGACTCTCTACACAAAGTATGAGCAGCATGTTTATTATGAGTTTTTATAAAATAAAATGTTCTATTGGAATAACACATAGTACAATCTAACAAGAAGTACAAACATAACTGAAAATAGCATTTATTGTCGTTCTACTAACATATTAACAAAATAAAACTGGTTTGATAAAGGTTAACGATTTATATCTACACATTTTTATTGTTTATTTAAATAAGTAAAGATGAATTCAGTACTTTTTGGAAATAATACCGTTATAAAAATGTTGTTTTTTAACCGAAAAATGTTTCTAGTCCTAATTAACTAATTTTTAACAACGGTGACTCAGTGTTAGAAATTAAAAAGTTATTTACTCCACCAGGTACGAATAGAGAAGAGAAAAATTCCGAAAGACATTGCAGATAGTTTCAGAATATACAGGGTGGTCAACTTGTACTCCGTAGTTTGATATATCCGTTGTTTTGAGGGATACGAAAAGTTTTAAATAAAAATTAGCATTAGCTCAGTGTCGAACTGGTGTCATTTGGCCTACCGGGTAAAACTTGAAAGTGGCCTACATCCCACCTCAACCTATACTTTTTAATTTCAATATTTGTCTCAGACCGTTTATAATAATAAAAAAGAAAATATATAAATATGTATTATAAATTGTAGAAACAATCACACAATGCATAAACATGTCATTTATCAATAATAAAAACTTAAGAACAAATTTTCAAGCAATAAATTAAAACGCTTTATCTTTTTAGTCATTTACAAAAATAAAACTATTTTATCTATAAACACAGTTAATTAATTTGAACTGAGGACAGCTTAGACTTATAGTTTATTTGAAAATGCATGATAGCACAGTGTTTATGGCAAATGTCTATATACAGAATTGTTCAAAGCAGAAAAAAAGTAAATATTGATACCTTCTTATCTAAATTTTAACTAGATTTTAGTATGACCACCCCGAAAAACTTCGAATACAATACATGATAAAATGTAAATGAGCAAACCCTTAAGGGATTAACAAATAACTCTATACCTCAGTGACGGGGAACACGAAATTACTTTAAAATAGTAAACTGTTATAATATTAAGGGCGCGACAACGCCATCAGCGGTTTGTAACAAGGCAAATCTTCAATACATTGTACATAGATGGCGACAGCTGTACGACTAGCTCGATTTATAATTTTAGTACGTGGTTCTATTTCAAGGTTGTCAAATTTACGGACGCTAATATAAATATTTTAGGAGAATAATATGAAAATTGCTGTTGGCCAGTTTCAATTATTGCACTGGAACATGAAAAGTTAATCTGCTCAAAATTGCACTTGGTTTATAAATGCCAAATACCTAGTTTAATTGTGATAAAAAACACAAATAAAATCATGAAAATAACATTTAAATATTTTCTCGTAGTACATACTGGTATATTCTAATCACATGTAATCTATATTTATCCAAATTTTAATCTTAAATAACCGGAACAATTGAACTATTCCATAACTCAGCAAGGTGGTTGTGCTCCAGATGTTTCGGCTTAGGACAGGCCCTCCTATTAGAGGGTAAAACTGGTCAGTTTATTTATCTTTTGTAAATTACTAAATCGATTATGTTATTATTTAAATAACTTATCGATTCAATTCCATAATAATATAAGTAATCATTTGAAATTTTTTAATGTCTATTTAAATACATCTCTTTTAAATTTAGTTAATAAAATATAATCTGAAAAGAATATGGTCAATCCGTCTTTGACCATATTTTGATTGAATCGTCAATGCTTGTAAAAATTAACAATCGATTCTATTCTGTCGATTATAATATTTTTAATCATAGCATCCCAGGACGAGTGTTGCCAATATTAGGGTATTTATTTAAAACTTGTGGATTAAAAGCCATTGACCTAATATTTGAGGATTATGTGTATTTAAATTGATTACAAAAATATTTTTCTAATTATTTTTTATATTTTTGTCACTGTGATCTGCAAAATTTATTAAACTTTGGAAAACCAAAAAAAAGTTATTTTTTAAGAATTTCGTTTTTGTTCTTCTGAGCTGATTTAAAATAATAAGAGTTCAAAATTATTTATTTTTTAACTTTTTTTATTATGTATAAAAATACACCTTTTGTGTACCTACTAGACATTTACTCTGTAAAAAAAACAAAAATTCACAATCGGAACTATATTAAAAATTCACTGGGCACCGCGATGTGTTAAAAAAGAAAAATGTCAACTTAAATTACCCTTCCGTCGAACCGTTTGTTGAAAAGTTCCAAACTTTAAAAAACTGCACGTGTCTTAAAACCGTTCTTATTTTTCAAGTATCTTTGAAACTTTTATAAAAATATACATACGGCAACGTCGTATTATCATATACAAGTGTCTCTAAAGGTCGATTCCCATTGTTCGTTAAAATGTTTTTGACAGATACAGTTTGCATTTCTGATTGGTCAACCATTAATTATTTAGACGACAACTCAGCATTTATCCAAATTCCAATACTTATGTAAACTCACCCTTACGAGGCGCATTGGTGGTGAACACGGTGAACTACAATGACATGATAATTAACGCGGCAATTTTTAAAATTGTGTCAAAAATTTGCAAATCTAATTCATGCTTTTAGCAAAAACTATTCCAAATCCAGCTCTCAAATTTTGAAAAAGGTAATAAGAAACCATAGAGAATGAATTGAAATAAATTTTGTTATTCATCTTTACAATTATAATTTCAAAGTTTATATCGATGTTGTGAATTTATGCTTAGTTATTATCGAATATATTTATATTCAATTCATTCTTACAACATTGCTGTTTATAAATATAAATTAGTTTGCTTGTAATTTTTCCTTATTTTCATAAAAAGCATGATGGACTAAAAATGGCGGCCTTTTGTGACAGTTAACAAAGTTTTACTAAATCATGCTTTTTATGAAAATAAGGAAAAATTACAAACAAACTAATTTATATTTATAAACAGCAATGTTGTAAGAATGAATTGAATATAAATATATTCGATAATAACTAAGCATAAATTCACAACATCGATATAAACTTTGAAATTATAATTGTAAATATGAATAACAAAATTTATTTCAATCCATTCTCTATGGTTTCTTATTACCTTTTACAAAATATGAGGGCTGGATGTGGGATAGTTGTTGCTAAAAGCATGATTTAGATTTGCAAATTTTTGACACAATTTTAAAAATTGCCGCGTTAATTATCATGTCATTGTAGTTCACCGTGTTCACCACCAATGCGCCTCGTAAGGGTGAGTTTACATAAGTTTTGGAACTTGGATAAATGCTGAGTTGTTGTCTAAATAATTAATGGTTGACCAATCAGGAATGCAAACGGTATCTGTCAAAAACATTTCATCGAACAATGGGAATCGACCTTTAGAGACACTTGAATATGATAATACAACGTTGCCGTATGCATATTTTTATAAAAGTTTCAGAGATACTTGAAAAATAAGAACGGTTTTAAGACACATTCAGTTTTTTGAAGTTTGAAACTTTTCAACAAACGGTTCGACGGAAGGGTAATTTAAGTTGAAATTTTTCTTTTTTAACACATCGCGGTGCCGAGTGAATTTTTAATATAGTTCCGATTGTGAATTTTTGTTTTTGTTTTACACAGTAAATAATAATAATAATTTTGAACTCTTATTATTTTAAATCAGAAGAACAAAAACGAAATTCTTAAAAAATAACTTTTTTTTTGGTTTTCTAAAGTTCAATAAATTTGCAGATCACAGCGACAAAAATATAAAAAATAATTAGAAAAATATTTTTGTAATCTATTTAAATGCATAATCCTCAAATATTATGTAAATGCCCCACTTTTACTCCACAAGTTTTAAAAAATGCAGGCATTTACCCTAATATTGGCAACACTCGTCCTGGGTTGGTATGATTAAAAATATTATAATCGACAAAATAGAATCGATTGCTAATTTTTACAAGCATTGACGATTCGATCAAAACATGGTCAAAGATGGATTGACCATATTCTTTTCAGATTATATTTTATTAACTGAATTTAAAAGAGATGTATCTAAATAGATAATAAAAAATTTCAAATGATTACTTATATTATTATCGAATTGAATCGAGAAGTTATTTAAATGATAACATAATCGATTTAGTAGTTTCAGTAATTTACAAAAGACAAATAAACTGACCAGTTTGACCCTCTAATAGGAGGGCCCTGTCCTAAGCCGAAACATCTGGAGCACAACCACCTTGCTGAGTTATGGAATAGTTCAATTGTCCCGGTTATTTAAGATTAAAATTTGGATAAATATAGATTACATGTGATTAGAATATACCAGTAGGTATTATGAGTAAATATTTAAATGTTATTTTAATGATTTTATTTGTGTTTTTCGTCACAATTAAACTAGGTATTTAGCATTTATAAACTAAGTACAATTTTTATCAGATTAACTTTTCATGTTGCAGTGCAATAATTGAAAGTGGCCAACAGCAATATTCATATTATTCTCCTAAAATATTTATATCAGCGTCCCTAAATTTGACAACCTTGAAATAGAACCACGTGCTAAAATTATAAATCAAGCTAGTCATACAGCTGTCGCCATCTATGTACAATATATTGAAGATTTGCTTTGTTACAAACCGCTGATGGCGTTGTCGCGCCCTTAAGTACCCACATTTATTTTTATAAAAATAGTATACTAGATATTAGGTAGGGACATTTCCTTTGGTATTTTTATAGATTTTAGGAATAAAATCAAAGATTTTTTTTTACAAATAATGCTAAACATTTTATGTTAGACATTCTCCGCCACTCATTTATGATGTTATATTGGGGTTTACCTACTGGGTCATAAAAATTGTGCTATCAATCATTTTCAAATAAACTGTAGCAAAGGTGACGTTGTGGATAAAATGTCTATTATTTTATCGTAATTAATTTCTTTTAATATATCAGTTTCTATGTTAAGGAACATGAATGATTCTAATAAATTTTGATGAAGGGTAGATCTTATTAATCTTGTTTTTATTATTTTTAATTTTGAATAAGTTCTTTCGCCAGAAACTTGTGTACAAGACAAGGTTAATAAATATATATAAGCAATATACAAATTGATGTAAGCTAATAAATATTTAATTAATTTTTTTTACTGGTTACTATCATTCTTTTCCTAAAATTCATCTCAATGGAAGAAAAAAATATACAGAAAGTGCCATAGCATGGTTGACTACATTTGGTACCTTAATTTTTTTCCTCTAGTTTGGATGTATTGTATTGGTCAAAGTGTATTGGTTAAAGTTTTAAAAAAAAATTATATTTTTACAATGTGACTTGTTTAACTTTCATACTAAATTTTAATATAATGTACAAGTTCTTCGTTTTTTATGCCTGAAAATGGCCATCGTTGGGGCCGAAACATGTTGCCCAAGTTAATCTGGTTTAACATAACAATAAATGTATGTGGGTATGCCTTGGAGTTTTTATTATTTGTTGAATAATTGACCACATTTGAACTATGGATAATCTTCTGTTTTTTAAAAAGTTTAATATTTTGGAAAACATTACATTGCTTTAAAAAATCTACAGTTATACAGGAAGACCTAAAAATGCTTTTTTTAGGTTTTTACGGATAAAATTTTTATTGAAAGAAATATCAAAAAGTGGAAAAGAAAAGTTTAATCTTAAATTTGCTACAAAAGTGTACTAATTAATCTTAACTACCACCATCAAGTTATTTTTTTTAAATACAGATCTGTCTTTTTTATTACAAAATTGATAAACTGTTAAAAGTTAAATTCAATGATATATCACACTATACAGGGTGTTCCGATATTCGACCGACAAGGCTTTACAGGTGATGAAAAATGATGAAAAATGAGTTAGGTGCATAAGAGCCTAAGATTCTTAGTTTACGAGATACAGCTATTTAAAGTTGAAAAATACGAATAAAAGTTAATAACTTTTTGTAACAGAAATAACCAAAGATTTAAATAAAATGAAAAAAAAATCGATTTATACAGTGTCGTAAAAAATAGGGGGGCCGAAGTTACCACTACCCATTATTGTGCTCCACTGGATGAAGTACGCCAAGCATTGTTAAATTTTCAAGCTTCTAAAAAGTAAATCGATTGCCAAGTTTGAACAAAAAATTTAAAACGGTAGGTGAAATATCACAAAAAAAAATGATTTTAATTTTTCAACTTTAACCAGCTGTATCTCGTAAACTAAAAATCTTAGGGCTTATGTACCTAACTCATTTTTCATCATTTGTCAAGGGTTTTCACCTGTAAAGCGTTGTCGGTCGAATATCGGAACACCCTGTATATCAATTTAACGACGTTTTATCTTAAATAACTAACATCAGCAGGGACAATAATTTTTAATTACGGTCCTGTCGTAGTTCTTTTGTAAATTCGTTTTAATTTCATCAAAACGATAATACTAGACATACTTCGACAGTAACTTACAATTTCGAAAAATCACCAAAACACAGTCGAGAAATGTACTAAAATAAAAGATTGGTTACTTAAACCAAACATTAGTTTGCCAGATTGAAATGAAATTATTATAAAAGTTTGTATAATTTTAGATAATAGTAATAGTAATAGCGATAATGTCCGTGTGGTTGAGCTACCCATCGGGTGCGTTCCCACACGGCGGATAGGATAATGACCAAGAGCGTTACTTTGTGTGAAAAAATTGGTTAGTTGGTAAATAGGAAGGGATCAGGATGTTACGTTTTCTTGTGCCACCCTGTATTTTCATTCTTCATCTACTCTGTATATTTTATAGTTTCATGTTCGCTTGAATTTCCCTTTCCTATTCCTCCGCGTCATATGTTCTCCCTCCATCTATCGGCCTTTTATATAAATTACCATCCCGTGTTAAGAATCTGCCATTTTATATATTTAATATCTATTTAAGATCAGAAATAGACTTTATCGTTGTATTATCTTTGTATTGCCAGTGTTTTTTTACTGAAGATTTCTTTCTCGTCTCCCCTTCAATTATAGGGTACGTTTTGTTCTGTTGTATTATATTTTCACTAAAATTCTCTGAGGTCGTTATTAATTAACTCAACGCTTTTAATTTTATTTTTAATCTTATAAATGCCGGTATATTTGTTTTTATCTATTTGTTTACCTAAAAAGTTCATGTCTTATCTATATTATAAATTATTGATTTTTGTGTGTCTATATACGGAAAAGAGAATCTAATTTTTAATTTGATTTTACAGATTGTCGTAAAATTTAATTCATTTTAAAAATTTTTGTATTTCATAATTTGATTTAAAATTCATGTTTTTATTTTGATATATCATCGTTTTATACTCTTTTTCGATAACAGAGAACACGAAATCTGGTAATTTATAAGATATTAATCTTATATTTATCCTATGTGAACTTTTAGGGTTTTTTTTCTTGGTGGTTTTTTCTCGTTTCACTTGGGGTGACTGAAAATTTTCCGCTGTTCCAACATTTGACAGTCAAGTTTGCTAGATTCAAGAGGTTCTTTCCTCTGGACAATTGGAACAGGACAGTTTACGCCGACCACACCAAGACCCTACCTGAAGAAGCTAAGTTTTTTTATTGAGAAAAGAAAAAGAAGAATCTCTGATTTATATATAAAACAAACAAATATAACGTTTCATTTGAGTTTAATTTCCTTAACCAAAAAAAAAAGAAAGGACGGATTTTGAAATATATCACAGTTTTTTTGTCAATTGTTTCTAATCACACCAAAAAATCAACTGACTGGCGTCCAAAATTTTTATATTTAATATTTTACTTCTGATATATTTCAAATTCTATTCGTGGAACGAACCCACAATATAATTTGAGCTTAATCACTTTAATTATCTTTTACCTTTAATATCGTTTCAGAAATTTTGGCGCCCAACGTGGGCGTGGGAATAAAACCTCCAACACTTCCCCCCAATAGCCAACCGCATGGCAAGCTACAGAGAGTAGCATGTCTTCTGATTACAGGGACGTTTAGAACAACGGCAACTGCAGTTATGTAAGTTCTGCTGGGGCTTCCTCCGCTACACCTAACTAGATTAATAAACTAACCCCCTTCTTTAGGTGTTTTTTTATTCTTTTTTCCTTTTTTAGAAACTAGCTTTTTTACGTGTTTTTCACTTCGTTTTCTAATAACTAGCTTAATGAATCCCTTTTTTTCTCAATTTTGTCTTTCTACAAAATTTCCCCTCTTTCCACTTTTCAAAAGACACTTTTATCTCTACAAAGGTACCAATCTTCCAAGAAAAGACACTTTTTTAGTGCGTTTTTTCTCACTAAAATTACCAATATTGTCTCTCCAAAAAGGCACTTTTTTAGTACTTTTTTCCCATTTTTTCTTTCTTAAAATGACACTTTTTTGTGTTAAACATTTTTTCCAAAATTACCACTCTTTTCATATTGAAATTTCTCAATTTTTTAGTACTTTTTTGTCATTTTTTTCTGAAAAAGTAAATTTTTTCCGCACTTAAATTTCTCACTTTTTTTCTTTCCAAAATTTCCCATGTTTTCTCTTTTCAAAAGACACTGTCTTTTTCTTCTTTTCTCTTAAAAAAGGCACTTTGTTGTGTCAAATATTTTCTCTCCAATATGTTTTCTCTATATTTCTCAACTCTTTACGTTTTTCAACTTTTTTCTGAAATAGGCACTTTTTTACTTTCCGAACAACAGAGTTGTATAGAAGGAAAGTATTGCGATCATGATATTTTGACCATACCCAGATTTTAATGGATCTTTACGTTTTGAGGTCACCTGAATCCATTTATACCATTTTTAGCATGATGTCTGTCTGTGTGTGTGTGTGTCTGTGTGTGTGTGTGTCTGTGTGTGTGTGTGTCTGTGTGTGTGTGTGTGTGTGTGAACACGATAGCGTCTAAACGGCTGAACCGATTTAGATGAAATTTTATATACATATTTAGGGTAACAAGGAGACGACCTGTATAGATTTTGGAGTTAATCGGACAACCGGAAGTGACAGTTGCTATAAGTGATGACGTCATTACCTAACAAGATGACAATAAAGTTTTACACATATATTTTTTATACGTTATAGTTTAATTTCGACTGATTAAAATTTTCAAAAACTTTTGCCATTGTTGCCAGATTTATCAAAAAGTAATTTTTTTTCATATTTTTCTTAAAAAACCAAAATAATGCATTTTTATGAAAAATTACAGGATATGAAAGTTGTAGAACATAAAATTTTCTACACATTTTGTTTTTACCGTTTTTACTTTCCGAACAACAGAGTTGTATAGAAGGAAAGTATTGCGATCATGATATTTTGACCATACCCAGATTTTAACTGATCTTTACGTTTTGAGGTCACCTGAATCCATTTATACCATTTTTAGCATGATGTCTGTCTGTGTGTGTGTCTGTGTGTCTGTGTGTGTGTGTGTCTGTGTGTGTGTGTGTCTGTGTGTGTGTGTGTGTGTGTGTGTGAACACGATAGCGTCTAAACGGCTGAACCGATTTAGATGAAATTTTATATACATATTTAGGGTAGCAAGGAGACGACCTGTATAGATTTTGGAGTTAATCGGACAACCGGAAGTGACAGTTGCTATAAGTGATGACGTCATTACCAAACAAAATGGCAATAAAGTTTTACACATATATTTTCTATACGTTATAGTTTAATTTCGAATGATTAAATTTTTTAAAAACTTATGCCATTGTTGCCAGATTTATCAAAAAGTATTTTTTTTTCATATTTTCCTTAAATAACCAAAATAATGCATTTTTATGAAAAATTACAAGATACGAAAGTTGTAGAACATAAAATTTTCTACACATTTTGTCATTACCGGTTTTTTGAATTCCTCATAGTTTCGCCGCTAGAGGGAGTGAAAAAATTTTATATAGACATTTTTGTGACTTTTTTAGATTTTAAGACAAAATTATGGATTTTTATGAAAAATTACATGATATCAAAATTGTAGAACATAAAATTTTCTATAAATTTTGTCTTGACTATTTTTTCAAGTTGCGCATAGTTTCACCGCTAGTTTTTATTTTAATTTTTATCTTTATTAAATTATTATTTTTTAGTTAAATTTTTATATTAAAAATTTAAAAAAAATATCTTTAAATTTGTAATAATTAATTTTATTATCATAATTTTTTTCAAAATTTTATTTCAAAAATTTTGGAATTTTTAAAAAATTGGCTAAGAAATTTAAGATTATATTACGATTTTAAACTAAATTGAATAATTTCTAAAATATTAAAGTTATTGAAATGGGATTTTCACCATTCGAAAGATAAGATAAAACTCTAAATTTTAAATGTATTTTAGTTTCTTAAAATTTAGAATTGTAATTATTATATACAAAATTAAGAATTTTTTTAAAATTTTTTGTAATTTCGTTTTATCAATAAGTATAAAATAAATGAAAAAAGTAAATAGCATATCCGAAAAGCATCCAAAAGTACTATGTGTGTAAATTATTTCATAATTTTAATATAGTATTTGTAAAAGTTATAGCAAAAAATGAAAAAAATTAAAACAATTCAATGGATTTACCCATGAATTTTTTTTTTAGTTTTTTAAACTAACTTTATTAATGCATTTTGATCCAAAAAACCTAAAAAAAGGTATGTTTCCCATTTTGAATAAAATTGAATGAGATATTAATTATTTATTGATTTTAAAATTATTTAAAAATAGGTTTGATTTGTTTTAAGGTTAAAATTAATTTTAAATATTTAAAAAAAATTACCCTTAAATTTGTAGTAAAAAACTCTATAATTGTGATTTTTTTCAAAATTTTATTCAAAAAATTGTAGAATTCATAATTTTTTTTTTGAAATCTAATATAAGTTTAAAAAAAATTGAATAACTTTAAAAATATTAAAGATATAAAATGGGATTTATACCATTCGATAGGTAATATAATTAATGTATTTTGGTGCAGAAAAACTAAAATAATCAATTAAACAATTACTTTACTAGGAGTGTTCGGAAAGTTGGGTGGGATTACCCCCTCATTTTTTTTTCTTAAATATCTCACTTTTTTCCATTCAAAACTACGCATCCTTTCCCTTAAAAAGTGCCTTTTTCAGTGTTTTTTTCTCTCCAAAATACCCCTCCTTTCCCCGTTTAAAAGACACCTTTTTGGTACTTTACTGCTCTTTTTCCTTTCTTAAAGACACTTTTTTAAGTCACTTATTTTTTCTCCAAAATTACTCCTCTTTTCTCTTTAAAATTTCTCAATTTTTTTGTACATTTTTCCCCTCTTTTCTATCTGAAAAAGGCACTTTTTAGCATCTCTTCTCTCAAATTTTGACACTTTTTTCCTGAAATTACCCATTTTTTTCTCATTTTTGTCACTTTTTCGTGACAAACTTTCACTCTTTCTCCAAAATTACAACTCTTTTCTTTTCAATTTTGTCACTTTTTTGTCTCAAATTTACCTTCTTTAATGCCAAAAAATACAACCAATGTAAAGGTAATTAAATCCGTTTTAATTTGGAAAAGAATACATTTTTTTTATGAGATTTGTAGTTCTGAGATATTTACAAAAAAGAAAAAAAATTGATCTCCTTTCACTTCTGTAAAACAATTTTTACTTTGTCACCATTTTTTAATCTGGGACAATATTTCACTTAAAATTGACAGAGTAATGGTAGTATATTATTTTAATAGGAGTAGATGGCGCTTATTACTTGTTGAGCTCAGAAGTTTACTGCCCAGGCGCTCAGCCTTCTTCTTCGAGTAAAAACTATTTTTTTCTTCAAGAAAAAAGATAATTCAAGTTATACGTAGCATAAAATAGAAGACTGAGTAACGTCAAATTAAATAAATATTTAAATGACAGTTATCACCTGCTCAATTACAACGCCCATAATAAAGCGCTGCTATCTAGTGAAAAAAGATGGGAACTTTCAAGGAAAGAATATACCATTCCATAATCGCAGAAAAACTAAGAGAAAAACCGGTGCTAACTAATTTATGTGAAGTTATCCACAGATTTCCAGCCACAATTCTGGCGACAGGGATAGCCGAATGACACAAACGTTCACAGTGTTGCCATTTTTTCAATTATTTTATACTATTTTTTCTTCGTATTATCAAAGGGTAGAGAATAAAAAAAGATTTTTTTTGTGGAGAATATCTAGATACATTTTCAGAATATTTCTGCAAAAAATCATATGTTTATTATTTATTTTAATTGCTATATGTTTAATGTTAGACCCACAAAATTCGTTGATGTGCCCAAAATTTGTTTTTTGCATATTGTTTTTACTTATAATTAAAATATTTCTGAATGATCAGATTTTTTTGCCTCTCCGTAAAAAGGGATGAAAAGGGGTGTTTTATGTATAATTTTATACCCTCATAATTAGTTGATGTGCCAAAAATTTTGTTAATGTATATTATTTGTACGTGTCCATAGAATATTTCTGCCTAATCAAAATCATTTGCCTCCCCGTCGAAGAGGGTGAAAAAGGGGTGTTTGTTACTTATTTTAATTATTTAAATTTTTTATTTCCAAACTAGATGCCGTCTCCAATAATGACAAGTACTTCCAATGATTGTATTAATATTGAAACAAAACCTTTAAGGACTTCTTCGCCTTTGAACCACGATGGAAATAACGTAATAAAATTAGATACATTTAGTCAGAATACATCTACTAATTTCGCAGAGTTATATAAATCCGATGAATCAGCAAATATTAATATTACTAACGAAATAATTAAAATAAGTCATACCGAAACTGATTTACATTATTTTAACAAATCATCAGTTTGTCAAGTAACTCCAGATTCAGAAGAACTTCCTCTAGAGTTAATTCAAATAAGTAAAACAGAAAATTGTAGTACAAATGTATTGCCAAGTGGTTCCAAGAATTTAGAATTAAAACAGTACAAAAGCATTATATACAAACAATGTAGAACTAAAGAAGGTGAGTTTATACTAACTAAAAGTGAATTTGACTGCATACGCCAAAAACAAAAATTGGTTGATGGCCGTTACCAATATTTAATTAATAAAAAAATTAAATTAGTAAATAATACATGCTCCTTATATTTTAAACACAATCGGTACGTTAAAAGTAAAGACTCAATTATATTGTACGCGTATTGTATTCACAATTCTTGTAAGAAATTCATTTTAAAATTTGAAAGAGTTTCTGATAACTCTATGTCATGTTACAAAGTTAAAGTTTACAGCTCATCGGCAAATTATAACCACTTAAAGATTGTCCCGCAGCAATTAAGAGGTTTGGAAAGAAAAATGGTCAAAAATAAATTGTTGCATAAACCTCCATTAGACCAACTTCAAAGTGATAAGGGACCTGTCAAATCTGAGGCTGTATACAGAAAAGCAAAATCAGAAATTGGTGCTAAAAACGACAGAGATAAAAATGATATTATTGATCTTTTTTGTATGGGAGAAAGTCACCCTGAATACATAAAATCCGTAGGATCACCTTTTCACGTATATGTTTGGAGTAAGGAGCAAATGGTTTTAGCTAAACATAATGCAACTATTCATTTAGATGCTACAGGTAGCATAATACGTAAACCTAATGGAACCATAAAGAGAGTTTATTATTATGCTGGTATTGTTCAATTAAAACGAAACAATAGATTATGTCCTATATTTGAAATGGTATCTAGTGAGCATGATGCAGCTTCAATAGGCTCTTGGCTGTTGAAATTTAAAGCATTTACTCTATTATCGAACCAAAATAGATGGCCAATGTTTGAAAATATAGTGGTAGACTTTACATTTGCGCTGTTTCATGCTATATCAATTTCTTGGAATTCTATGGAACTTATTGAATATATTAATATGTGTTTCGATATAATTAATGATTCACTAAATTTTCCTCACAATAAGATTAAGATATGCATATGTTGCTTTCATATGCTAAGAATAATGATCAATGATATAAAAGATTATTATTATGATACAAAGATAATTCAACATATGAAAGAAATTATGGCTGCTGCATTTAATATTAGTAGTTGGAAATGTTTTTGCCATTATTTTGATAATTTGTACATAGTTTTAAATTCTGAAACGAAGACTCCCCTATATGAAAGAAGCTTTCAATTAGTAGTTAGTGTATGCTGTGGCGTCGAAGTTTTACTTAAAGAAAGCGAGTCTTATAAAAATGAAATAAAGAATTTAGAAAATACAAAAACGTTTTTTTCTTCATCCAACGTATTATACAAGAACAGCAAATTTTATCAGTTTTTTTCTACAAGATCTTTGATACAAAATAAAAACATTATGTTAGACAAAGATAAATTATTTTCCACTAACAAGTATTTTAACCCTAGATTCTTTGACATATTTTTAACTAAATATATCACGTACCTGCCTTTATGGAGCACTTTAATTGAGAAAAATAGAAAAAGTAATGCACCTGCTGAGAGGTTTTTTGGAATTTTAAAAAATAATTTACTTCAGAAAACTACTGGACAAAAGTGTAGTCGAGTACTAAGGAAGATACGTAAATACGTCCTTTTTATTTACAAAGAAGAAATTTTAAAACTGAATAATAAAACAGACTCTTCTAATGTCCATAAAAAAGAAAAAAACAAAAATGTAGTCGACAATGATGACCAAGGTCTAAACTCACAGGAAATGTGGCAAAAAAAAAATAAAAATCAATCTACTAATTTTCACGGATCAAATATTAAAAAATTATTGAAATCGACCATACCGAAAAATGACGGTGATAGTATACATCCTCCTTGTCTGTATTGTGGCATTGATATTTTGGATTACACAATTAAATGGTATGCTTGTGATAAATGCGAAGGTTGGGTTCACGAAAACTGCGAGGAACATCTTCCAGAAAACGATGATGACCCATATCTGTGCAAAATTTGCAAAATAGATTCGTCTGATTTTTATTCATCAAAAATCTTGAATTATATTGAGACCACTTATAAAAAATCTGTGAATCATCTTAAAGATATAGAAGTTAGCACAAGACTTCAATCAGACTCCTTAATATGGTTCAAGTAAAGAAAAATTCGCATATCATCATTCTTTGGTAGAATTTGTAAAGTTAATGGTGAATCCGCTGTTCAAAATTTAATCACAGAAATTACTCAACCACGACAGTTAACTACATCAGCAATTCTTTATGGAAAAGAAAATGAAGAAACTGCTCGAAAATGTTACGAAAAGCATTCGAGAATGCAATGCTCCACTTCAGGTTTAGTTATTCACCCTGAATACCAATTTATCGCTGGTTCACCGGATGGTCTCGTTGCAGACAACGGGATAATAGAAATAAAATGTCCATATACAATAAAAGATCTTTGTCCAAAGAAAGCTATTAAGGAGGGGTTGCTTACATAATGTAATAGTGATACCAGCAAGTTAAAACAAAATCACTATTATTATTACCAGATCCAAGGACTTTTAGAAATCACAGGTAGGGAATGGTGTGATTTCATTATCTATACAAGTAAAGGAATTGATGTTCAACAAATACAACGCGACAAGTTATGTTGGAAAATTATGTGTGATAAAATTAATCAAATTTTTAACTGTTACATGGTACCTTTCTTGGCTGGAATTACAAATTGTCCTCGATTATGTAAATGGAAAAGTGAAAAATTACTAAATATATTGGAAAATGGACTAGTTTCTGATACTATGTTTTATAAGGCTTTGTCAAAAGATTACATTATTGCGCATTTTGATCAATTTAAATGTATTGTAACAGAAATTACTAGTCAGGATTTCAATATATTATCTTCAAAAGAGTGGCTAACAAATTTTATTATCGACATTTGCCTAAATATTTTAAACAAAAAAGTATCATTTCGTTATCAAGTAGTACCTTGCATATTAGCCACAAGATGTTTCTTAATTTCATCAGAGATATTAAAAATTGATAATATCCCAAAATTATGTGGTTTTCCCCATTTTACAAAATTACTCCGATATAAATCCTCGTCCAAATCAACACCACTTTTGTTTAGGTTTGGCAAGTATTTCTGAAAAAGAATTTACCTTTATCAATCCTTTTGGAAGTACAAAGAGAGAGAATAAATTATATTTAGAAAAATTTCTTGAATTTTTGAAGTTGTATAACGAAAATCACGCTAAAAAAATATCTCTTGAAAACTGGAAATACCAACTTATTTCACACGATAAACAAACAGATTCATTTAGTTGTGGGGTTTATATTTTATATTTTTTTGAAAAACTGTCAAATAAAAAATCTTTAATCAATAATGTCGACATCTTAAATTACCGAACATATTTAAAAGAACTTTTTATTAAAGAGTCAGATAACATGACAGATAAATGCCTTTTTGTGGCAGATTTGTTAATAGAGACAATCACTTTTACCATTGCTACAACTGTAAGAGAAAATTTCACGAGAAATGTTTACCGATACCATTCTCTAAAACCAATATATGTATGTTATGCTCTCTTTATTAAATCAACTATTTCCCATTCATAATTTGCATATAAAAATTACTCTATTAAGATGTGTTAAAATTTCATAAACTAAAAAAACGGTTCACAGCAAAGAATACAGAAACTTGAATAACAAATATATGCCAAAATTATCCATTCCATTTTAAAAAGAGGCAACTAAATCTAATCATGCGAAAATTAATCAGACCAATCTGGACATATGGATTATAACAACAACGTACCCACATTGGAATCGACTGGGGCTGTTTCGTGGACTATAACTATGGGGATGCACCTCGAAATTAAACATTGTGATCATCCAAAGATGTCAAACCAAGATACTACGTCAAATTATAGATCTCCCTGGTATCTAATAAACCACACCTTATATGGAAATCTACCTAAAATTAAATAATTAAAATAAGTAACAAACACCCCTTTTTCACCTTCTTCGACGGGGAGGCAAATGATTTTGATTAGGCAGAAATATTCTATGAACACCTACAAATAATATGCATTAACAAAATTTTTGGCACATCAACTAATTATGAGGGTATAAAATTATACATAAAACACCCCTTTTCATCCCTTTTTACGGAGAGGCAAAAAAATCTGATCATTCAGAAATATTTTAATTATAAGTAAAAACAATATGCAAAAAACAAATTTTGGGCACATCAACGGAGTTGGAAACTAGAAAATAAAATATAAATCACCCTTTTGCATCCCTTTCGCCTGTATATGAAAAAAGTATGATTGGCCAAAAATGTTCTAAGATGATATAAAAATAATTTTAAGTAGAAAAGAAATTTGCACGGCATCTAGTTTGGAAATAAAAAATTTAAATAATTAAAATAAGTAACAAACACCCCTTTTTCACCCTCTTCGACGGGGAGGCAAATGATTTTGATTAGGCAGAAATATTCTATGGACACGTACAAATAATATACATTAACAAAATTTTTGGCACATCAACTAATTATGAGGGTATAAAATTATACATAAAACACCCCTTTTCATCCCTTTTTACGGAGAGGCAAAAAAATCTGATCATTCAGAAATATTTTAATTATAAGTAAAAACAATATGCAAAAAACAAATTTTGGGCACATCAACGAATTTTGTGGGTGTAACATTAAACATAAAGCAATTAAAATAAATAATAAACATATGATTTTTTGCAGAAATATTCTAAAAATGTATCTAGATATTCTCCACAAAAAAATCTTTTTTTAGTCTCTACCCTTTGATAAAACGAAGAAAAAATAGTATAAAATAGTTGAAAATATGGCAACACTGTGAACGTTTGTTTCATTCGGCTATCCCTGTCGCCAGAATTGTGGCTGGAAATCTGTGGATAACTTCACATAAATTGCTAACTATGCCATTGTGAAAACTTTCAGGGTAAACATACCTGAAAGGGTCAGAAAGCGTGAAGTCAGGACTCAGAAAAATCAATCAGTCTGGTATACGGACGTGTCCAAAACAGAAGACAGCACAGGTGCTGGATTCTATCATATGGATTCAGAGAGAACTTGCATTCTAAACCTGGGATCTATAGCAACGGTCTTTCAAGCAGAAGTGACTGCGATAAATGCTTGTTTAAACGTGATGTTGCGCGAGAATCTTAGAAATAAGAGAATGCGTATACTCACAGATTGCCAAGCACCCCTTAAAGCAATATAAATGTATTTCCAATAAAGTCCAAACTAGTATTTGACTGCCATAAAAACTTAAATGCCCTGGCAGAACATAACAAGATAAACTCTTGAGTATGTGCCTGGGCATGAGGGTAAAGAAGAAAACGAAAAGGCAGGCCCCGATTGGCTGGTAAATGAGCTGAAAAACGTTTAATTGGACCGCAACCAATATGTGGTATATCCTACCAACATGTAAAGGGACAAACGCAGGGAATACTAGATGGAACTTCCAGAACTAAGACAGTCCAAAGTACTTATAGAAGGTCCAACCATGAGCAGAGACAATCTAAAAAGACGGGAGCTCAAAAGGCGTCCTGACAGGACACAGCGGCATCAGAAGATAACTGAGTATCGAAAGATTCCCTATGTAGGAAATGTGAGGAAGAGGACGAAATTTATCTTCTTGTATTATGCTATTCCCGGGACCTGAAGAGGGAAAGGGAATGGCACTTTATGATATGGGAGAAGTAAAAAATATAGTGCATCTTAAAGTAATCAGCACATATTCGTCTTATTTTTATCAGTTTAAAGTAAGTCATAAAATGGTCAGTTTTTAGTTCCGTAGCTGGAATGTTTATTGAGTGCATACTAGATTTTGAAGTAGTAGTACGTTTGGTGATTTAAAAAGACATTTACATTGCTTATTTAAAATGTGGCTTCCGTGGGAACAATTGCCTTTAGTTGAAAAGTTTAGTAATGATGGCGAAAATTTCACATCTAACATTTTCGACCAATTAAAAGCCTGTATTTTGTATCGTTACCATAGCAACTAAAAAAATTTCCGGAAATATTTTTCCTCCTTGGAGTAAAGGAGCATGAAATTACATTGGAAATTTTTTGACGTTTATAGTAAAATGACATTTACATTTACCATCAAAAACCGTCATTGTCCTAGTATTTTTTTAATATTTCGGTGTGAAATTTTCTTACCGTATCCCCCACGTGCTTGAATTAATTGCGGGAAATTTGTCTCGTACATGAATTTTTAAAGAAAATTTTCGGCTGCAATAATTCATGCCCTAGGGAGATTATAAGCGAAAATTTTAGTAATGATAATGATTACAGTGAGAGTAAAAATGACGGTGAAAGTTTGGATAGTCACTCACCACAAAAAAAACGCGGGTACATTTAAATATCGATACACAACAAATAATTTGTAATATGTAGGGTGGCGCAGCCTATACGGCGGTATTTATATGGAAGACGGTAAGATTTTATAAAAAATGATTCATGCAGATATACACATGGTGTATATGAGTACAATTATTTTGATTTATACAGGTCTCAATAAAAAGATTTGCACCATGGTTATATTTATTTAAATGAACACTCTTTATTTTTACATTTTTAGATTCGCCGTGAGAAGCTGATTTCAAAAACCTATTGCACTTATAACGTAAACTTATTAATTTTGAAGTTATAGACAATTGAAAAACGCATTTTTTAGTGATTGCTCTGACCAAGCGACGTAAAATCGGACAAAACGGTTTACATGTCCTTTATTAAAATCATTTTACCTATCTTCATTTATAACACACATAAATATTTTTTTCACAACAAACCACACCACTCATATAAATAGCGTCAAAATGTGTAAAAAAACTCATAAAAAAATTAAAATAGCAATACATCGACACACTAATGTAAAATAAATGAAAATAAACTTTTTAAACATTATTTATTACTTCTAATCAATATTTCCACGTAAGATTTAATGTATATAACTAATTAAAAACTTTTTGTTGCTATTTAATAAATTGGAATTTAGTAAATATTTACAGTTAGTATTTACCAACTTATTTAAATTAATGTTATCATATAATATTGAAGTTGTAATTTTTTTATATTTTGAAATTATCATGCAACAGCATTCCAATCAAAATGATTAAATAGGAAAAGTCTCGACACTAATCTCCCTACATTGTAATATTAATATTCTATCTCTCATTTTTATTAATTTTCGATATTTTCCGTTCTAGACATCTGATCGACTTCATATTTGGTACACAGACACCTCTATGGGCTTGATTTTCATCTCCAGAGTGACACAAATTCAATTGAACACTATTGGGATTTCGTCAACCGTTATAGATACAATGTAGGTTAAATAAGAAAAAAGATGTGTATTTTCAAGACGAATTGAAAGGTTTTTCAGAATAAAAATATCAGAACCGGTTTCAGAGATATTTAGAGCAAACCAAAATTGAATATTTTAGTTTTATTTAATTAACACTTTAATTTTATAACGTTTTTTATTGAAGGTCAAATACCGCTTAATATAGCGGATCCACTTTTTTAAAACAACGTTTCGTCTTTGAAGGACCTCCCTCAACTATATTCTCACACTACTGGTATCGAAAGTTTTCTCTCCGATTTTAGTTGTAGTTCTGATATACCGGGTGTAAATGAGTCATGGACCACCCCTATAACTTTTAAACGGGTTAATAGATTTATACCAAAAAGTAACAAAAAGTAACAATTTTTTTTTCGAATCATAGTGTCAGTACCGATTATCCAGGAGTGACTTGAATGTAGATCGACTAGCTTTTTATTTTTGTACTGGGAGCTTTGAACTGAATTTTCTTTGGTAATAATTGTTATGTGTTTCTCGTCGAATGTGGTACATATTTCACATAACAAATGAATGTGGGTTTTTTTTCTTCGTTTACTGGATACAAGAAAATGTAGTTCAGCGCTTGATTTTTTTCTTGTTTGAGATGCATTTCCCATAGTCCTCTATTTTCGATGAAACGTTTTGCTTTTTGTGACAATATTTTTCGAATGTTTTTTTTTCGAATGCGTTTTTTTTTTAATTTTATCCTGGAATTTGTTTTTCTGGAAATTATTTTCCTGGAATTTATTTTTCTAGAATTTGTTTTCTCGATTTTTTTTTTGAATTTAGCTTTCTCGAATTTAGTTTTCTCGAATTTAGTTTTCTGGAATTTATTTTTCTGGATAACTTATTTTTCTGGGATTTACTGTTATTATTTTCTCTTGTCTTTAATTGCGTCTCTCGGTAAAGTATTTTCCTTTTTAGGGAAATGTACTGCAATTGTTTTTTTAGCAGGTTTTCCATAGCGTGGTCGCTGTTATCAATTTTCGTCAATCTATGCGGTTAAGTATTGATTTTGTTTTTGTTTTTTGTATTGTATGTATCGTCTCTTCCTCGTCTTTCCCTCTAGCCACTTTATTTCGTAGACGGGGCCTCAATCGGTGGGTACGGCTCTGTTTGGTATGGATTTTTCAAATATGGTCACAAGGAAAATATTCCCCATCGTATGGCAGCCATTTACTTACGTAAGTCGATTTGTTGGTGGAGTTTTATTTTTTTTTCTAAACAAAACGGTCGAGTTGGTTGTTCTTGACATTTTGAAAAATTGTAAATGAATATCGTAGACGTTGAATCTGGTTTTTCCGCCATTAACAGTCTTTGTTCGTAAAGTACCCCTTTTCTTAGGTATAATCTGAATTATTTTATGAAATTGACAGATGTGTAAAGTAGCCAATTTCTCTCGGATTCTTTTATGCAAGTAACTCCTTTATGGTTTATGTTTTGTTGATCTTTTGCCACGTTGTTTGAATGCATCTAAAGCCGTATCGGTGTTGGGCGGCCTCTTTTTCTATTTTTTTTTCAAGGTTTTTATTCGGTTACATTTCTGCCAGGCTCCTTTTTACAAGTTGCGTCTGCTGTGCGCCTCTACCGTGTGATTGAATATGGCCTCTCAATATCGCTCATTGCGGTCCTGTTGTATCGGTCCAGGTTGCTCTTGGGGTTGTATCGTCGACGATGGCAGTGGCCCGGTGTTCTATCACTATCAGTGGGATTTTCAACGTTCTGGATATTTTCATCGTCACTTGTTGAAGTTGAATTGTATCTGTGTGATTATCGAGTATCAATTTCTTTATAATAAAATTTGAATTGTAATAAAAATTATATTTTTGTTTTCTAAATTTGGTTTAAATTTCAATAATTATTTTTGATTTTTATGTTCACCCTGTCACCAATTTATTTGACTCTAAATCCTGGTCACGCCACCAGTGTAACCTCACACCCCCTGGCCTGTTTATCTCATGAAAAAGGCGAGCAAAAAGTAACAAACCGATGGCCACGTTGTGTTTAAAAATCGTAGTAATAATAATAGCAATATTATTATTAATTGTAATAACCTCAGAAATTCTTTTAAAGTTTGGTGGCAAGTGAACATAAATCAAAACACAAATCTCAAGAAATTATTTATTCATTAAGAAAATTTACTGATGAATGATGGCGCCATTTGGCATAAAAGGTATAGGGAAAACCAGACAACTGGAAAACCTAACCACCATCATAATGAATAAATTAACCAATTGTGTTGACAATAAATAAAGGACATTTATGTACAAAAAGTTCTTAATAACTGTGGCGTCTCGTGGTATAAAAGAAAGGTTCTTTCATGAACCACAAAAACTATTTTTTATATCGAAGGACCAATATGACTACAATTGAAGAGCAATTCTTTGATCGAAAAATATATTGACAAAATGAAAATATAAAATTGACAAGTATTAAAAAAAATAACAAAATTGATTGAATTAAAATTTTCATAACAACGACAAAATACAAAATAAGACAGGTTCGTCCTCAGGAACATTTGGCATCCAACATGGCGCCCGCCTTGAAGGATTAAACTTCAACAATCCACTGGTAACAAACACACCTTTGCCGTTGCACGACGTACAACACCAGTAGAAGTTTTTACGGATACAGCTCTTACAATGTTGTCCTTTCCAGGGTATACTTCCGTGATTCGCCCCATTCTCCAATCACGAGGAAACGTACCATCTTCTTTAAGTAAAACAAGAGATCCCAATGCCAAAGACCCGCTACTGGTTAACCATTTCGATCGACTTTGTAGTTGACTTAAATATTCTTTGGACCATCTGTTCCAAAAGGGTTGGCTTAATAACTGAATATGCTTGTATCTCGAAATCAAAGTCGAAGCACAAGAAGAGACCGGCGGTTCGTTAAACGACGTCAAGGCATCTCCAATTATAAAATGACCTGGTGTTAATGGCTGAAGATCATTTGGGTCTTCTGTGAGGGGCGTGAGTGGACGAGAATTTAAAATTGACTCTATCTGTGTAAGGAGAGTATAAAAATCCTCATAAGTCAAGTATACATTATATAATACGCGTTTGAGGTGAAATTTTACTGAGCGCACGGCACTTTCCCATAGACCTCCAAAATGAGGCGAAGCAGAGGGTATGAAATGCCAGTGAATTTTGGACTCAGTAAGAAAATACGTAAATTCATTAGTCTTCGAAAGGTTAACTAATTCACGCAACTCACGATTCACTCCAACAAAGTTGCTGGCGTTATCTGAATATATATCAGAACATAAACCCCTTCTCGCAATAAAACGTTTAAACATATTTAAAAAACCTTCAGTAGTGAGTTCAGAAACTAATTCAATGTGAATAGCTTTAGTAACCAAACAAATAAAAATACATAGGTAAGCCTTTATGTATTTCTTGTTTTTGAACTTGCTATCTTTTATTAAATAAGGCCCAGCATAATCAACACCAATTTTTGAAAAAACTCGAGAAATATTTATTCTATCAGCTGGTAAATTGCCCATTTTTGAACAAACGTTAAAGGTTTCGTTTTAAAACAAATAATACATTTGGCTAATACGGATCGTACAGTTCTACGACCGCTGAGAGGCCAGAATTCGGATCTGACTTGTGATAAGACATGCTGTGGACCAGCATGCAAATTTTTCAAATGAGAATTCAAGATAATTAATCTGGTAAAATTTCCTTTAGAAGGAAGAACAATAGGGAATTTACGTTCTTTTGTCAAATTTGAGTTTGTTAATCTCCCCCCTACTCTGATTAGTCCAAATTCATCCAAAAATGGATTTAAACACTTTAATTTGCTCGTATGAGAAACTGGCTGGTTTTTGTTTAAGCAACGTATCTCCGTACTAAAGTATTTTAATTGCACGATTTTACTTAATACTAGTTTGATTTTTTCTAATTCTTGAGACGTTAATAGGCCAGTTAATCGATTTTCGCGATTTTCCGTCTTAATAAGAGTATTATTAAAAAATCTTAGAATATAAGCAAGTACCCAAAGTAATCGCTTTAAAGAAGAATATCTTTCTACCAAACCGTCATCTATTGAACTACTTAGGCAAGTAGATTTTACCTCTTTCAATTCAGGTACATTGCTCATAGTGCAATTAGAAGAAGGCCAAAATTTTGAATCATGTTTTAAGAATTCAGGTCCATCCCACCACAAATTTTTGTATATCAACTGATTAGGTAATAAACCGCGAGAAATTATGTCGGCAGGATTTAATTTTGTAGGTACGTGATTCCAATCGTAGGACTTCGTTATTTCATTAATTTTGGTAACCCTATTAGCTACAAAAGTTTTTAATAGATGTGGCTCAATTTTAAGCCAAGACAAGACTATAGTAGAATCAGTGGCGGCTCGTGAACTTTTTAAGAGAGGAGGCTGGACATAAAACGTTTTTGTAAAAATATACCCCATTCAGCCAATTAATTTAACCTTTGCGCAGCGACCGCACCAGCTACTTCAGTGACAAAATTAATTGTTGCCCAGCAAGAACCAACGTGGAGGTATAGAGTTTCTCTTGCCAAAATTTTTTTTGTATGTTTTTTGTTTTTTTTTTTTTTAGTTTTTTAATGTTTTTTTATTTTTTTGGAATTTTTCATATTTTGTTGCTGTTTCGTCAACCTGCCACGAAAAAACAGGAACGTCTATATAATAATTCATCCTCTATATGATTTCGGAGGACATAATTGATTGAATCGAGAATTTCGTTTTGTATTGTTTTTGAGGTGCCTGCAAATACTGACGCGTTACTCATAAAATCACGAAGCTTACCATCGTATTTAGTAGTATTTACAAAACAAATCTACCAAGAAATCAATGATTTTTTTTTAAATTTCGCGGTTGTCTTTAACTGTATTATTACAATTTTCTATTTCGCGTATACGAGCAGAATCATTAACATTAAACAATATTTTATTTACCGGTTAATTTAAAGTTAATACTCGATGTAATATGTTCCTGCGATTTTTCATGTCTGTCTAGACCACGAGCTAAATTTTTCAAATCATTATAACCCAAGCGCCCCCAACATGAAGAATTATCAGTTGTAAATAATAAACAATACCAGCAATATAATTTATTGTGTACCTCAGATCCTGTTAACCATAAATATTTTTTATAATTGTCAGTATTAAATGATCGATTTTGATACTTACCTGACATCACTAATCCTGTTAAATCCGGTAAAGGCCGTTTATTTTTAAAAAACACTTTTTTGTCATATGTTAATCCACTAATTGGATTTTTTAAATAGTCAGAAACCAAATCACTGGCACTCATTTAAAATTTTAATAATTTACCGAACAGACAAATTATTTCGCGTGGCATCACTTAACAATTATTCTCGCTAATCATAAAATAAAACAAACAAACACCCTCGCAATCCGCATGTGTGGTATTCCCCTGAAAGGAAGAAGACTAGCCTACTAAGACTGTTGCCATTTCAGCTATTTTTTACAGTAGTTAGCAATTGGACTGGTTGAAAAACGGCAACTGTGTTGAGCAACACGTGTTTAGGGTTTGAGAGATGTACAGATTCGATTGAGTCTAGCCTCAGGTCCCCGTTGTCAGATTTAAAAATAATTACTGACAACGGGGAATTAATTGTGAAATTTAAAAAAATATTAGAGTAACACTAAATAAAATGAATGATCAACAAAATATTTCTAGTGCTGTTTGCTGAATAAATTAATAAATTGGTGAGGAGGCTGAGCCTCCTAAGCCTCCTTCGAGGAGCCGCCACTGAGTAGAATCTGTCCAAAAGATACAATTAGGTATTGATAAATTTTTTAACGAAGAGACAACACTCTCAAATAGCTGAGCAAGTAACAGAGCCCCGCATAACTCTAACCGAGGTAGACTAACGGTTTTTACTGGAGCTACGCGGCTCTTGGAGCAGGCAATTCGAACTAAGACCTCTCCATTAGAGTCAACAGTTCGTATATAAATACAGGCGCCAAAGGCCTTTGTAGATGCATCGCAAAAACCATGCAGTTCGATTATATGGTAAGTATTTAATAAGAAATGACGCGGAATAGATATATTTTTGATATCTATTAACTGGGTATAAAATGTATTCCAAGAACGGAGAATATCCTCTGGAACTGGATCATCCCAATCGGATTTACATAGCCACAAATTTTGTAACATAATTTTGGCTGTCACTATAATAGGGCCAATTAAACCTAAGGGATCAAAAAGTTGAGCTATGACAGACAATATACTTCTTTTAGTGGGTTTCTTATTAAGGTTAAACCGAAAATTAGGAACAAATAAAAACACATCATCCTTGGGATGCCAACGCAAACCTAATGTCTTAGAAATTTGATCATCTTTAATAATATACTCGTCGTTTGAATTAAAAATATTCGCTGACCTTAAAATGTTAGGTTTATTTGAAACCCATTGTCGTAAAGGAAAACAAGCAGAATTTAAAATAGACATCATTTCCTTTATTCTGGAAATAGCTTTATTATCATCAGATTCGCCAGAAATAAAGTCATCCATATAAAAATCATCAGCTATAGATTGACTAGTTTCAGAATAGTTATTCTTGTTTAAGAGGGATAATTCCTTCAAACACCTAGTCGCTAGGAATGAAGCAGGACCTGTCCCATAAGTTAATGTTTTTAATTTATAAGTCATAAGTGGATCGGTTGGACTGAAACGCCAAAAAATGCATTGTAGATTTTGTTGATCAGGATGAACCAAAATTTGACGATACATTTTGGCAATGTCTGCCGTAAATACGACATTATGTGACCTAAATCGCAGTAGAATTGAAAATAAACTATTTTGAATAGATGGCCCAACCTTCAACACATCGTTCAATGACAAACCACTATTTGATTTCGCGGAAGCGTCGAAAACAACTCTTAACTTGGTTGTAAGTGAAGTTTCCTTTTGAATACAATGATGAGGCAAATAGAAAACAGAAGATTCAAGTTCGGGATTTTTCAACAGGAACATATGCCCTAAATCTAAATATTCTTTCATGAAATCAGAATATTTCAGCTTCAAATCAGCATTTTTGGTTAATTTTCCTTCCAATGTTTGAAAACGTCGCAAAGCGATGTCTTTAGAAGATCCGAGATTTTCAAAATTTGGTCTAACAGGAAGCTTTACCACAAATCGTCCAGAATCAGTCCTGCTGACATTTTCTGTGAAATTATTTTCGCATTCCTGTTCCTCCTTGCTATACGTATTTAGATTTTCATTTAAGACGTTCTCTAACCGCCAAAAGGACTCTAACTGTTTATCAATTCCTATAGTCTGAGAAAAATGAACATACATTTTATTACTTTTATAAGTACAGGCCGGACCTGATACAATCCACCCTAGTTTTGATTCTTGTAACAGGGGATGAGTGTTAGACATTTTTATTTGACCTGGTAATAGCAATTCATAAAAAATATTCGCGCCTAATAGCAAATCAATTTTTGAACTAATATAATAGGTTGGATCAGCAAGCGTCAAATATTCCGGAATTTCAATTACGGATATATCAATATTAAATTGTGGTATTAGACCGGTAATTCTATCTAACACTAAAAATGAAGAAGAAAAGCTATAGTTTGATGTTAGTGATTTTATTTTTGCAACCGTGCTCTGATTAACATGGATACCAGTAGATTCATTTATACCCCAAATAGGTAAATTTATTTGATTAGATTTTAAATTTAATTTTCTAAATAATTCGGATGTCATAAAAGAAGATTGACTTCCAGAGTCCAAAAGTGCACGACATTTAATAGGAATATTGTTCGCATCTAAAATATAAACTAAAGCTTTAGACAAAATTACTGTTTCCTTGGAATTTACAGAGTGAACACTTACAGTATTCGTTAGGGCTGACGCGGATACATCATCAGTTACTAAATTTGCTGTGCCGTTACTTGTGCTTTGGTTTTCATCGCTAGTCGAAGTAATAGTATCTTTGTTACCTAAATGCAACAAAGTATGATGCTTTTTGTGACATACTCTACAAGAACTTGAAGTGCAATTTTGACTGAAATGTCCCTTTTTTAAACAATTTGTGCAAGCTTTTAATTTTCGGATTTCGTTCAAACGAGATAATTCCGGTAATTTTATAAAATTATTACATTGATTTATATACTGTTGCTTTTTACAAAATATGCATGAAATATGGTTATTTGTCACTACGTGTGCTTGTCTGCCTGAATTAGGTTTGAAATTATTGGAATCAAACCTTGGTCGCATATACTCGGCCTTTTTAACTACAGGCTTCTTGTTCATAGTTTTATACTTTTCCCTTAAAAATACAATAAGTTCATCGATAGTACCCAAATTCATGCTGGATATTTTAGAATTCCAATCTTTATTTGCACCTGTATCAAGTTTTGATTCTAATAGAAATAATAGAAATGAATTCCAATGCTCGGTTGGATTCTCCAAATTATTCAAAGCCCTAATATTTTTTTGATATGTGTCTAACAGTTGTATTAAAGATGTAGGAGAATCTTTGTTTAACATGGGTAACTCGAGTATGTTCTGTAAATGAGTATTAATTCGTCTTCTTCGATTATCAAATCGTTCTACTATTAGATCCCAAGCAATGAGATAATTGTCATCATTTAATTCTAATTCTGAAATTATATCTGCAGCCTCGCCCTTTAATGACGTTTGCAAATAGTAAAGCCTTTGAACATTAGCCAAAGATGAATTTTCGTGAATTAAACTTTTAAATAAATCGTGAAAAGTCGACCACTTATCATAATCTCCATAAAATTCGGGCAAAGAAATTTGTGGCAATTTGACATTGACACAAGGATTGAATTTTTCGCTAGAACCGCGACTACTGTTTTGGTCGTCATTTAAAGAATTATTATTAGGTACAAATAAAGATGGATGCAAAATATCTTCCAACAAACCTAATATACTAAAATAATCGTTTTCAACCTTGATTCGATGCTGTTGTTGCCTTTCTAAATCATCATTTCTATACGGTTTTGAAAATCATCATAATCTGAATAAGCAGACTTAATTTGTAGTTGTCGATGGACAATGTCCCCTTTTTTAATGTCCTCTTTATTGCTAACCCCATTAAGCCAATTTATATTTCGCGTTATAATCGCTTTTGTGCGACCTCTTTTTATTATTAAATCCTCTATTGTTTCCATATTTTACAAAGAAAATACAGTAAATAATTGAATAAAAAAATCGTAATATGAGAAAATGCCTGTGCGTATATATGCAGATAAAATCAATGCAACACGCAGAGGATGGTTATAAATTGGTATTCGAACCAAACACAGATAGATGTCAATTATAATGAATTTATGGTGCTCCAAATGAGCGGGGAGAAAATGAGTAACTCACAGAATGGCCCAACTGTAGTCTTGCAGCTCGTCTAGATTCCATCCATAGTCAGCAAATTCAAAATCCGGTTCGACGGATCATGTGGCGTCTCGTGGTATAAAAGAAAGGTTCCTTCATGAACCACAAAAACTATTTTTTATATCGAAGGACCAATATGACTACAATTGAAGAGCAATTCTTTGATCGAAAAATATATTGACAAAAAATAAATAAAATTGACAAGTATTTTAAAAAATAACAAAATTGATTGATTTAAAGTTTTCATAACAACGACAAAAATACAAAATAAGACAGGTTCGTCCTCAGGAACATTTGGCATCCAACAATAACTTTAAATACCGTAAATGTCATCAGATATGCACTGTCTCTCTCTGCATTATTGGCAATTATTGCTCTTTTGTGGTATCAGAAATACCTCTTTTTATTATTATATTGTTTGTATGGACAACCCTATTGAATTACTGCCAGATCAGTACCAGCGATCTAACCCATATTTCAGGCTGAATACTCGTTGAGCCATGATGTAGAAATATATAATGCGATTGACACAGTACGAATCTGCGTAACATTAACAATATATTTTAGAAAAATATATGATAGAAGTTGTTATTTAGGGATGGTATAAACGTCACCCCCTCGTGAACAACGAAAGATGGAATTTGTATCAGCTGTTTCAGTGGATACGTATTTAACCTGTAGCTCAGGGACTATCAGAAGTTGGCGAATGAAAATGTGAAAATACTTATTCTGATTCTTACGAAGGTAAAATAAATCCAACGAAGTGAAGAAATTGTCGTTTACGATGAGAGATGTAAAAATGGGTAGCGTCGGGACGTAGAGCGTCGTCAAGGAATGGCGTCGAATATTGTAACTTCAATTGATGGTGTTCGTAGTTAATTTGTGAGAATATACTGGGCCTTGAAGAAGTAACACCCAACTGGTTGTCGATAAAATATAGGCGTCGGCGTCGCGACGCCAGATACAAGATTTTCGGTGACGATGTTGGTAGTTTGAAATGTGATTTTTGACTAGCCCCTCCTCCCGCTTTCACCCACGTTTTTATGCCGAGTTTGACTAAACATTCCTCGTCATAATGTTCCCTGGTACCGTGTACTATTTGTTTTTCTGTAAATACAGACATCTAAAGTATCTTGGGAAAAATGCAAACGAAGACGAAATAAAATATAATAAAAAATAACGAGTTTTGACAATCTACACTCAGACAGATCAAGTGGTTTGAGAAAATATCGAATGGCTTAAAAAAAAATCAACAAAGTCGAAGGGAATCAAAACACATTAAATATAATGGGTTTTGGTTATCTCTCGAAAGTTTCTTAAAATAATAATCCAAGAAGACGAAACAAATACCATTAAATTTCTGAAAAAATAATAATATGATATACCGGGGGATGGTTGGTTACACTGGTTTGACCGGAAATGACATGAAAATTGGAAATTAAAATCTACATATTTGGATTCTACCACTTCAAATACGTACAGGTCGATTATCAAATGTCACTTAAGAGTCCATTTTTTGTTTTGTTTTGAATTTTTTTTTATCCATCCTAAAAATAATTCAAAAATAAAATAAAAATGGCGTCTTAAGTGATATTTGACAGTTGATGTGTACGTGTTTGAAGTCGTAAAATCCAAATATCTAGAAATGTACCGGGTGTTCTATTTGGATATCCGCCATATTGGATTTCTATTTAAAAAAATCCAAAAATACATCTATTATAATCGATTCAAATTTCGTATAAATCTATTTGCCCATTTAAAAGTTAAAGGGGTGGCCCATGACCTATTTACACCCAGTATAAAATTACTTCCAACAGATTTAAGTAGTATTAAAATTTGAAAAATATTAATGGCAATAAACATAATACATTTTTTCAATATAGATACTTACGTCTAGAAACAAAATCAAAATTTAATTCAATTTTCAATTTGTTTTGAAGCTATTTTATACATTTTTTTAATTTTAAGCATAAAATAGATGCTAAATGGAAAAGTTGGCATATACCGGGTGTCTCACTATATATTTTCACATTTTGAGAACTTGTATCTTCTGAACCAATCATGATATCTACTTAAGACTTTATTAAAATCCGCATGGGGGTATCTTAATTGGTTCGGAAGATGCATGCCCTCAAAATGTGGAAAAATATATTAGTACACTCGTTTTATAAAATTTATTGTTTTACTCGTATTGAAGCACTTGTTGCTTCTCTTCACGCACAATGGGACGTCTTATCTTAATTGTATAATAATATTTTTCGCTTAACTTTTTTTAACTTTCTTTTTTGCTTAAAAAATAAAAAATAGTTAAATTTAGCTTTTTAGTCATTTCCCAGGACTGTTCCGAATTTTCAGTCCCTGTCCCGATTTTTCACAACTCATTTTTTGGTCCCGAATTTATTGCATTTGTCTCGAATTATTTGGACAAACATACTAAACGTTGTAAATATTAAAGAGTAAATTAGTCGCACAATACTCGCCTTTATGTTATGATACGTTACGATGCCATGTTGTATAGCACCGTATCTGCTTTTAAATGTAATTTACTATCTATTATTTCCAACCATGGGTCTAGTGTGAGAAACTAAAAGTTTAAATGCCAAATTACCAGAGTGTTTCTTTTTTCTTCTTGCCGATAGAAGACAGTTTTTGGACTAGTGACAAGACACAGTTTAAAGTGGATCCTTTGAACGGTATGTTTAAGCACAAGAATAAATTTTGGTGAAAATTGCACGGACTTTTATAAAAAGATCAAAAAAGAAAAAGATGTTCTAAGAAATAGTCATGCCTCAGAGAAATATATAAGGCTACTTTATCGAAATAATTTAGAAGGGTTACCAATTTATTATTTAGTTTAAAAATGAATACTGGAAAAATTATTTTTTTTCTCAATTGAAACCAAAAATACCAAACACACACAGTATACAAATTCCAAACCTGTGGGTTGTAAAGTACCAAAAGAGAGCACTTTGTTGTCAGCTTTCAGAATTTGTCTGAAATTTTCGTAAAACATAATAGAGATTGAAATTTTAGACTTGACACAACTTTTTAATAAGAAATTTTGGTGAAAATGCATTTGCAGGCATACTCAGTTATTTAATAAATACAATTTTGCTATTTTTAGCGTTGAAAAAAACTCATTCATCAATGAAACTTTGTGATTTTTTAGAACCTTGCATTCTCCACATTACTCTAAAAAATTGTTGAAATCGGTGTAATAAATAGAGAATTTACAAGGGTGGTTTCAATTATTAATATTGGACACATTGTATTACATATACAGGGTGGGCCTCCGGTAACACCTCAGTCTGTAAGCAAAAACCAAACATTTTGTTTTAAATTTGTTTTCACTGCGAGATTTATAACATAAAAGACCCCTAATAACACAAAGTAGTCCTACAGATATCCATAGGACGTCCTCTTCGGACATTCCGGACATCCTTAGGACATCCTTTTCTGGTACACTGGACGTTCTATGGACGTCCGAGGGACGCACTAATGTCACAACTTTGAACTGAATTCGAACGTCCGCCGCGGACATCCATTGGATATCCCCCTGGGACATTCACAGAACGTCCTATTTTGGTACAGTGGACGTCAGAGAAAGTGATTTTTTTTGTTATTTATTCACACCAGTTCAATTGTAATTGTGAAATTGTTATTTAAACACCTGCTCGTGTCGGAAACTTCATCTACGTGAATAATAGCCACCGTTTATGCTCGTTGAGCGAGCTCGGAGCAGACTTAATAGGATGTTTTAAATCGCGATATACCATACTATTCGTGGTGTCTAAGCAGCATCAGCGCAAGTGTCTCCATCTTTCAGGCGGAGCTTTACTTTTGGTCCATATTATGTCGAGTGAGGACCACTCTTAGGTGTCTGTCCCGGACATGTTTTGGACATTGCCTGTATTAAGTCGGCGAGGGACTGTTTTAAGACTATGGTATGGATATGTTATATTATATCCATCACGGACAACTACTGGATATCCGGTATGGACATTGTACATAAATTGTACAAATAATGGATATATATCGTGGACGTCTTAATACTGTCCAAAAACAAACATCCACAGGACATACATATTAAGTCCATGGACGTTCCGACATTAAATGGACATAAATTGTACGTCCCAAGGACGTTGTGTGCTATTAGGGACAATAATCTAAAAATAATTTTTATTATACAGGGTGCTCCACTAAAGTGATACATATGGGAGTTACGTTTCTTTTTAAACGGAAAACCCTGTTTTTTGCATTTTACTTTCCCGGCCCACCTCCGAGAAGAGAAAGTATTGTGAACGTGCTAAAAAAATTTTTCGAGATAAAGATGGAAATATCCATTTTGAGGTCACCTGAGATGATTAAGACCATTTTCAGAAGAAAGTCTGTCTGTCTGTCTGTGTGTATTCTTCCACGATAAAGGCCACACGTTTAATCCGATTGAGCTGAAATTTGGTATATGAGTTTGGGTTAACCGTCGGAAGAACCCCTTAGTTTTTGTCGAACGGAAGTGTCACTGTCAAAAAATGACAGATGCAATATGTCACGGAATTTGATTTGCAATATATCATTTGAAAACACTTGAAAAACTATTCAGAGCAGTCAAAAATGTCAAAATTTGAAAATTTAACATTAAATATCTGAAATAGTATTCGTGGATACTTGTCGGGAAAGTTTTTAGGCGACACAACCGATGTTTTAAATTCGTCCTGGGAAGCTGATTTTAAAAACCTATTATTCTTATAATTTAAACTAAAAAGTTTTGAAGTTGGACAATGGGGAGTTCAATTTGAAATATGAATTTCTTTTTCTTAAAAAATCATTTCTTCTGTTTTTTCTTTAATTTAACATGACAAAATTGATTCTCCATCTTTGTCTGTATAAGTGAGATTTATCAGCTGTTTTTAATTCGTATTCTCTTCTTTACACGATTGCAGTTAATGGCTTAACCGTAACTTCATTGCACATAAGTGACGTCACGATCGTAATGGTGATATATTCAAATAATTCCAAATTTGAATTTGTAAATTAATTTATTCAAAAATATAGCTCAAATTACGGTAGATAATTAAACTCAATGGGTTTTATTTGATTAATTCGAACTGTTAATAAAGAAAAAACCTGAGGTTATATTTTTGTTGAACTCCCTATTGAAAATATCATTTTCTCAATAAAATCGGATCAAACGGTTTACATGTCTCTATCTTAACTTTCTGAGTTTTACTTGAAGTTGCAACATTCGACGTCGCGACCAACTTCTTATAGTCTGTGAGCTGACTGAAAGAGCTTATAAGATTTCCATAAAGAACAACTTTTATCACAAATTTTTATAAAATATATTGTTAATGTTACGCAGTGGCGTACTGTGTCAATCGCATTATATATTTCTAAAATTATGCATCGAGTGTTGACCGGAAATATAAGTGTTACTTCGCTGGTACTGATCTGGCAGTAACTTAGGGTTCATATAAAGACATATATTAATATAAAGGTATTTCTGATATCTACAAAACAGCAAAAATGCCAATAATGCATAGACAGTGCAAGTTTGATGACATTTACATTATTAAGTTATTAAGAACTTTTGTACATATTTGTTGGTAAACGGCCCAGTAGTGGCGTTGGATGGAGCTTTTATAAGCTCCAACAGGTTATTTATAATTTATTTCTAATTTATTTATTGCCAATTCAATTCATTAAATATTTATAATAAACGTATTCAATATGATGGTGATTATATAGGTTTTCCGCGTTTCCCTATACCTTTTATGCCAAATGTCTCCATCATTTTTCTTAAGGAATAAGTATTTTTCTTGAGATTTTTGTATTGATTTATGTTCCCTTGTTACCAAACATTAAAAATAATGTTTATTGCAATTATTAATAATAATGCTATTATTATTATTATTATTACTACGATTAATAAACACTAGATGGTTCCTAACGACTACAGCTATGGGGAAAAGACCACAGATATTATTGTACATTGTAAAATTACTGTTACATAAATAACAGGAGTATGGATAATCTTCTGTTTTTTAAGGGTATATAATATTTTCTTGCAAGTAGTAAAACCTTATACAGCACGAGGGCGGTCGATCACTTATAAGATGTTGAAAATATCCAAGGATTTAATTTTATCGCCCATAGCCGTTTAATATTTTTCTGGGTCATTGCTTTCAATATTTGATGTTTACAAATACGAAATTAAAGAGACCTTTAAAAATGAACACGGACACCTTGACAACCATTTTAGAAACAAGATGTAGGATTATCAATTTGCATTCAAACTGCATACTATACCTGCCTACTCAAAATGCAACTAGAAAGCGAATAGTCACCTTACGAAGATTTATTTTTATTATATATTTTTGCCTTAATCTTTTTCGTCTCAAATGATTCAGATAGGTCACTTTAATTGCTGGACTTTCCAGTTCTCTGAGTCAAACATACCATTTATTTGAATTGCCGATAACTAAAGAATTGTATATTCAGTTCTCACATTCTTTTTCAAGACGAATTGATACGTGTTGTCATTTAACATAAAATTTAATAGACACGAGTTAACTTTATACAATGCGATGATTAGGTATTATTTCCTCTCCCCTTACTTAGGTCTTAATTAAGAAATAAAATAGAAAAACGCTTGAACACATCTTAAATGTCGACCCTCCACTTGAGTTTTTTTTTAAATGCCAAGGAGTAGCGAGTGACACATCTATTGAAATGATTTAAAATTAACTACTTATTGGAAAAAAGTAATTTAATTTTAATTATTGGCAAAACCTGAGCGTCTTAAATTGTAATGCATCGTCTACAAGATTAGATTTTGGTTTTTATAGAGCATCCGAGGTATATTTGTCGTAGCTACACAATCTACAACTATTTTCCAAAATTCAAAATCAAATCTTACTAAACCATGCGTAACAAGATGTAGGTTTTTAGCTAACTTCTTATTTTGATTATTTTTTTAGGTCACATTATTTATGAACTAATACGACATAAAATGTTGTTTGCATAATAATAATAAATTCACATTCAGGTTGTTTGATTGAAAAGATCAGCTGAATGGTAATGTGAGTAAGCAGCTAAGCGGAATCTGAGCTAGAGCCTATTGAGCTGAGAGCCGAGCAGACAGCAGCACACGACGGCACACAGAAAGGACGTCTTCAAAAGGTGCTTACTGTGCGCAGTGGGGTGGAGTGGGTGATGGGGTTGGGTCATATTTCCGCGGCCGGCCACGCGACAAGTGGCGGCGCTTCACGAATTCCGCATCGTCCACCATCCAGAAAGACCCAAAGTCGTCTTCGTAGCGCACAAAACACTTGTGAAGTGACAGATTGGTGGGAATCGCATTCTATACACACAGACCCAAGATAATACTATAGTTGGACTGTGTTATGTCATCACTTGGTCACTTGGCTCATTTTTCCAATTCCCTTATTGGTCGTACAAAATGATTTTCATTTAACTTTAGAATAAAATATATATGTGTATTCTTGATTGTCCTTTGGGATATTTACCTGTATACGTTGGCACTAAAATTACAAAACACAGCGATGCATATCTCGATATTTGTCAAAAAATTACCTACATATAGTCAGGACTAACACATTTATAGTTTTTTTTTGACAAGCGCAGAATTAAGATATATTATTTTCAAAGATTTATTCTTAATTTATTTAAAAAAAAATTAAAGAAGTAACTGAACCGTTTTTGTTATATTAGTTTGGATTAGAAGCACACTTTTTAAGAACATTCTATATGTCTTCATATACAGCTTTCTCAAAGACTGAACAGTTCCCGTAATTTCCGCCGAAGCGCACCTCTTTATATAAACCTAATCGCATCAGACCACAGTCAGTCTCCCTGTTCATCATTATGCAAATCAGTGCGGTCGATTTACGGCTACACTAGATCCCCATCAGGTAATGTAAATGTATTCTTTGAAATTTTAACCCAAGTTCTTAAATATGTGTATTTAAAAAAAAGTTTTTAGCCCAAGTGACTTCAATATTGACATCTTAGTTGAAAGTAATTTAAAAATGATTTCGTTAACCTGTTACAATCATATCAATCATATACATTTAAATATTTAGTAGAACAACCTACCATACCGATTGCATAGACCTTTTGACAAGCGCATGCGCGGTCGCCATGTTGAAAGAGCGGTAGTTTAAAAATTTTGTACCGTTTTGGGCCACAATGGCTGGGAAAACAATATTATCTCCACAAACAAATCAATCGTTAGAACAAATTATTGATGGTGTTGTATTCGTTCATAATTCAGTCGAAGCACATAATTGTGAATAATTAAAAAGGTGGCCAAAGTGTCATAGGTGTTGGCAAAAAGGCAAAAAAGTGAGCTGGTTGAGAGATTAGTTATCGATACAGTGCTATTATATAAATAAAAAATAAGGTACAAAGGTAATCATTGAATAATTTTATTATGACAATTCATTGTTAACATAGAAATTATAAATAATATGAGTAATTAAAATTTTTGATGCTATTAATATAATACAAATATATAACATTTTCAATCACAGTATCGTGATAATACTGACCTAAATATTATATTGATAATAAATTAATTGTTTAGAGTTAAGAATAATCTGCGAAATAAAGTACCTATTGATCCATCAGTTGACAAAGGAAACTGCCCCGACATTCTGAAGAAAGGCAATATAAGCCAAAACATATCTCGAACTCAATTAACTAATTATCCGTAAGTTTGGCAACCATTTCCTTCAAATAATGTGTCAAAAAACTTTAACTATGGATGTATATTTATCATTATTTAGTAACATCATGTATTGAACAAGATAATGAGGGAAGTGATATTGAAAACCTGAACAGTAAGCAATACTCAAAAGAAAATTATAGCACATCTAAGCCATTTCAACGAGGAAAAATGTATGTTGATAGCGGCCATGTATTTAATATTTTTAACAGTGCAACAACTAAGAAAATGTTTTGCATGAAATGCAAATTTCTAGATTCATATAAAGCCAACACCTTCCAACGTTGGACCCTTGATGGTTGGACGTATCGTGTGGCCGTTGCTCAAACTACGAGTGTCGGAGTGTCCAATGTCAAGCGTCCAACGTTCGTGTTGGAGCATGTTCGGGCTGTTGTCGGTCTTTTGACCCGCTTCAAAGGGTTTGTTTTCACTGGACGGTACAGTTGGAAGACACTTGATAGACCGCTACACGATTCTGTGGATTGTTGTATCTTATATAGAACAGTGTCGCAGTGACGTAGAACTGTCAGCTGATCGGGAAGTAAACAAGATCATGTTCTATAAGAGTATACATGTGTCTTATAGATTTTTTACAAAAACCTATAGTATAGGCAATATTTACTGACTGCGTTATGAATGTTGTTTCATTCGGAATATAGGGTTAAATTAAGTGCAAAATTCCGTTAATTATGTAAAGCAATAATTTAAACATTGTTAGTTATTGCGATGATCAAATATCTATATAGAAATATTGCGATGAGATACAAAAGGGAAACTATTATAATAGAGACACTTATCAAAAGATTATACTTTAAATTATTAAAATTGAATTAAATTAACATGTACGCAAATCTTAACGAGAGAAAAAAATTAGGAGTGTTACAGGAAGGGGGGACATTTTACTAATAAATGAATGGTATGGAATTCATTAAAATGATATGTAAATTGTTTTGGACTTTTTGGATTTATGTGATGTGTCAAATATGTCAGGTTAGGTTATGAACGGTACAAATAATAGCCAACGTTGGATTCAAAAATTCGTTTCACCGTGTAGCAGGGTACTCGACATGTCAATTGTCCAACATTTGAGTCAAACGTTGGTAGCATCGTCTGGTGCCGGCTTAAAGCAAATGAAATTCACATAATGTAGCAGTTGTGATTGATCATTCAAGTGTCCGAGTAATTCATGGAACTTGTGATTGCAAAGCATCAAGTATAGGTCGTTGTTCGCATGTTGTTGCATTGTTATATATTCTATTAAAATATTTGGATGACAGTGAAGAAAATAGCTTACCTTATACCAGCAAAGTTATGTACTTGGAATCAAGGTCGTAAAAGAAAAGAGCCACATATAAAGCTGATTAACAACAGTACAAAAATAAAATTAATATTAACAAACAAACATCATACGATCCAGGAATAAAAAAAATTAATAATTTATTAACTGATTTACAATTAATAAGTGCAAATACAAGTAAGACAGCTCCTTTTATGTGGGAACTTTTATTACAACCACAGTACGATGATTATGGTTTAGATAAGTTAAGAACAAGTTATTTGAAAACATTAGTATACATACAAATATAAAAAACAATAGAGAAGGACCTGTTGACATAACGTCTGGACTTCAGAGTAATAATGATAAATAGTGGCCAATATCGTAGATTATTAATTATAGCTTCTAAAATTAAACAATTCAGGACTGATAAAACAAGCGAACAAATTTTTAACTTACTCAGATCCCACCTATGGACTGATCAAATTATAACGACAGAAGTCATGCGATATGGTCAAATTCATGAAGAACTTGCATATCAAAAGTATAAGAACTTCACAAGCATTAAGTTTCCTTATGAAGTTGAAGCAGTGGCCTGTGGGTGAATTCCAAGTATCCAGGATTAGGTACATCACCTGATGGTTTAGTCATGAATACTATCAAAGAACTCATCAAGAGTGTTAGAAATTAAATGTCCGAAAATACTTGAAAATTTTAATCCAACGGACTTACATCTACTTACTGTTACGTTTTTTGTCCCACCCTGTATTTTTATTATTCCTTTACTCGGTCTATCTGATTTCAGCTCGCTTCATATCCCTTCTCTAGATCTCCATCTCTTTTAGGTATTACTATAAAATGTCTTTCCCATGTTACCAATTCTCTCTTTGCCTCTTCAGTCAAAAGAATTGACTTATATATCGTCTGAGCTGTCTTTCTTCCCCTCTTCATATAGGGTAAGGTTTTATTATATTATATATTCACCAAAATCCCTTGGCTTCGTTGTTAATTATTTCGACGCTTTTAACTTTTATTTACTGTTATTTTTAATTCTTTTTAATGCTGATATTTTTTTGTGTTATATTTACTCAAAAGCACATATCTTATTTTTCATAAAAATATAAATTATCTGATGTCTGTGTCTCGTTTACCAAAAAGAGAATCTATTTTTTAATTTGTTTTTACAGATTGTCTTAAAATTGAATTCATTTTAATTATTTTTATTTCATATTTTGATCTAAAATTCATGTATTTCATTTTTATATTATCATTGTTTTAAATTCTTTTTCAAAAAACAGAGACCCCGAAATCTGGTAATTTATAAGATTTTTGCCTTATATTTACTTTATGTGAACTTTTAGGGTTTTTTCACTTGGACCACATTTTTTCCTTTGGACTACGTTTTTCCTTTGACTACGTTCTTCTTGGACTACATTTTTTCTTGGACTACGTTTTTTTGAACCAATCTTGTGCTTCTTGGACTATATTTTTTTCTTGGACTATGTGCACCATAATAGTCTAATTGTTTGGACCAATCCATCTAAGTTTCCCTTGGAGAAGGAAGATAAGAAAAACCTCAAGAACAAGCGAAGTTTTTTTTTAAATAAGAAAAAGAAAAAATCTCTGAAACTTTCGTTTATCATAAAATAAACAAATAAAACGTTTAATTTGAGTTTAATTTCCTTAACCCACAAAAAAAGAAAGGACGGATTTTGAAATATATCATAGTTCTTTTTTGTCAATTGTTTTTAATTACGTCAAAAAATCAATTACACTGACGTCCAAAAATTTTTTTTATTTAATTTTTTACTTCTGAACTATTTCAAACTCTATTCGTGGAAAGAACCCATAAATAAAAGATTTGAGCTTAAATCACAATAATTATTTATTATCAACAAATTAAGGTATCGTTTCATTACTCAGCAGCGTAATGACTTTTGTTATTTTTCTGTAAGTCGAACTTCAATGAAGTTAACACGAAATCACCCTTATTATTATCAAGTCCAAACTCAAATGGCAATCACTGAACGATCTTGGACCATTAGTTATTTGGACTAAAAAAGTATTCCATGTTGAAATAATTAACTTTGACAAAGATTTTATCGATTAAAAACTTAAACAGGCTAGCGATATTCATCAAAATATTCTGGCTGCAGAATATTGTTTATCATTACATCCAGGTATTTAAATTTTTATACTTCTTCGAGTTTTTTATTTCCCATTCTTAAACACACGTTTCAATTCATTTTTGGATGTCTAACACAGATTTTGAAATTTTTTTGAAATTTTTAAAAAAGTTGCCCGGGCATTTATTTTGTTCCATGGTAGTCTGACTTGACAATTTATTTGTAAATGAAAACGAAAAGAGCAAGACGCGAGTTTTATATTTTGATTTTTTTATTTTTCTTCCCCCATTTCCATAAATTAACCTCTAAAATAAATATAAGTTTTTCGGTTTAAATCCATATCAAGTATCTGAAAACAAAGTATTTAAATTCATTTTCTTTTAGTCCCCTGATAAGATTTTGAGTAACTGCAGTTGAATACATTTTACCTGTGTTCGATCCAATTCTGTTGCCATTAATCTTCATTGTTATAAGAATCATTAAACATTGTATCTATAGGGTGTCACAAAGAAACGGATCTTAAAAAAAGGAAAAAAAACACAATTTTATGAAAAATGGCACATAGTATATTATGTACGTATTATTGTATATTACATAGAGTTGATAATAATTTTTATTTTTATGTCATAGTCTAGCTGTTTAAACCTAACTTAAATCCTCATCACTCAATATTCCTTTTTGTCATATATACTTTTTTATATACTTAGAAACACATTCGCTTTAAAAGTTTATACAGGCTTAAATTTAAGCTTTACAATTTGTCCTAATCACTTAGTACCACATACTGATCTTACAAGTTCCGGATTGTTTAATAACTACAAAAATATATAATATAAAATGCTTGCAACACTTTTACAGAATTCGTAGGCAACAAGTCCGTAACTTTTAAGAAAAGTCGCAAAAATCATATTTGCATCAATAATGGTTTTTTATTATGGCTGCCAACCTCATCCACAAAAAAAAATAGAATTTAGTGCCGAAAAACTTTCAGTGCTTTTCTCGCTGCCGATTTGTTAGAATCATGGCTGCCATATGGAATGAAACAAACACTGGGGATTACGAAAAATATACTATGCAGAACATTATTGCAAGTAAAAAAACTAATAAAATCGATAAATTTTCTCAGGATAACAAAATAATACCTATTTAATTACCTTAACCTGGTATATTTTCCAACTCAACGACACGATGTATAATTTGCTGATTTCCTTACAGCTTAATCCTAATTTTGTTAATATTTTGCTTCCAAGTTTTTAATTACATTATATATTAATTTAATTCAATATTTATTATGGTTCAAAATAAAAAAATAACAATTTATATCAAAACTAAGACTAAAAAATAGTTTCAAAAATTTTGTGTGCATTTTACAAACATTTTATTAAATAATTTGTGAAATATAAATCAGAAGTTATTGTCTTTGCACCAAAATACATAGGAATTGTATCTATTTCCCTATAATAATTTGTATTTATATAATTAGAAAATAGAGTTATGAAACACACTGTTTTTGCCATTTTAAAATAACAGCAAATATTAGAGAGCAAAAATCATTCCAATGTACTTTGTTATACCATAGATTTTTAGGAGTTGTCGTTAAATTGGAAAGAAATACCAAGGATTGTACAAAAATGTAGTTAAAGTAATTAAACTAATCTTAACAATCAAAACAAATATAAATATAATTACCTATAGGACTAAAATAAAGAGTTGAAAATATTACATGTTTATTAAAAAAATCTACCTAAAAAGAGATACACTTAAGTAAAATATATAAACTTAAAATTATTTAAAAAAATGAACAAATGTTTTACCATACAAATAAACTAATGCATGAAACCACACATATATAGTATGTATAAAATAACCGTGCTTGAAAAAATGTTAAAACACCGTAGAAAAAATAATCTGAATGTAATTCTAAAATTAATTATCATATGAAAACTAAGCATATTCCAATTAGTAATTTTATGTAATATGAATATTTCAAAACGAAATTATTGATTATCGAAATTTTTTCATCAAAATGTTACTTTTAAAAACAAACGTTAAATATATGATTATTTAGTTAAAATTGTGTTTATACCAATTTTCAAGCACAAAAAAAACGTAAGTAAATAATTTAAATATTTTCAGAAATAATATATAAATAAGTTACAATTATTAATCAAAAAGGAATTTCACTTTCATTGGCAATTATTAGGAAAGACCTATGGCTTTTTAAATTCAGTATATTGCATTAAAAAAGAAAATGAAATTTAAAAAATATATATACACATAAGTAACGTTTCGTAAATCCGAAATAGAATACTGGCGCAAAACATACAGCACTATATGTGGTTTGAGAAATCTTAAAGAATTAGTTAAAATAATAGTCCATAGCTACAAAGAAGTTCAAAAAATACGGCTTGGCGCACAGATAATGGTAATTTTCATTTTTATGTGTCAAATAAATACTTAACCTAAAAATATTCTAGTTTATAGAGTTTATCCAGTAAGTAAGACTGGCCCTTTAGAACTTTGCAAAGAGAAGTGATATACATGTGTTCTAGGCGTTGTTGCAGTTTCAAGATAGCAATCTTATAGTACCAAACAATGGATGTTGAAGTCGGGATTTATCTAATGAATTTAATCTCAAATTGTAGTTATTTAACAAAGAAAAGAGTTTTGAATTTTTATCTAAAGTAATTTTGAAACATGTCAAGTTGATCTAGGTTTTAATGTTAAGGTTTAATAAAAAACCTCTGTTTATACGCGAAACATAAAAGCTTTATTTTCAGTCTAACACTATACACTAGTATATATAATATTTATCAAGTAGAGAGCCAATGAAATATGATCTAATCAAAATCAATCGGGAAAGTCTCTTATACCAAAATTTAGGGGCTACAAAATTAAAACTTAATTTTGTTACTCTGATTAATTAAAAAACTGCAACTGCAACTTAAAGATTTTCATATTTTTAAAAAATTTATAATTAAAAAAACGGTGTTTTCTCAGTTAAAATTGGAAGAAAAAATGTTTATTGTTTGCGGAGAAACAAAATTTAAATATTTATTATTTATTGATTTCGTTTTACTTTGTCGTATAATAAATTAAAACTTTATCTTCAGGAATAACTGAGAAAATAGCATTTTTTTAATATCGACAGATATGAAAATCTTTTGATGCAAAAATTTAATAATATCGCTAAACATTGTCACTGACTTCAGAGCCGTTTTCTAATTATGAAAGTTTCACAAAAAAAGATCAGATCATACATATTTTAATTCCTGATTAACTGATAATATTAATTAAATTTTAGTTGTGTTGCGCATATTCTTCAAAAATTTTTTGAAAATTTGTTTATGAAAATTGACAAATATTGTTATTTTTCCATTTTTTTCTGTGACTATAAATGTTGTTATTACCCACATAAAAAAGCTGATAACCATATTTACTCAATCTGTCAATGTTTAAAATTATTTATAACTAAATAAATTTTATTTTTTATTTACAATTTTTGTTTCAATTTATCTGTGTTTTCATATCACAGTTTTATCAATATTTGCTTGAATCTGAAGTGTGGGATCATAAAATGCTCCACAATTAGTAAAACCCGGCTTAGGTAAAAAAAAGAATACTTTATCGGTTTTTGTATGTTTGTAAGTTAGTGTTACACAGAAATATTAGAGAAGTTCTATTTTGTACTTATAATTGGATATTTAATTGTATTGTCTACCGGCACCATTGCATGGGGAATTATTTCGACATTTTAAAACCCTCGTTCAACTACTCTTTGTAACTAGCATCTGTATGCATTTTGATAGATATTTACTGAAATTTGTGGAATTCGCCAAACCATGTGTACGCACTGGTGGTGCAATTCAATCGTAATTATTTAGTTCGTTTCGTTACCACACATGTTCTGTATTTATCCTATTTCCACATTTTATTAATGTTTTATTAATCTCTTTGTGTGGTGATCACTCTACAATTTGTAAGTCAATAATTTTTTTAATGTTAACTTAACTTGATCCGACATTGTAATTTCGTTTCTAGGCCTGATGGCTCTTGTAGGCCGAAACATGTCGACAATTTATGATTGTTGAATCTATTTTAATATAATTTTGTGGTACGACTTTGAGTCTCATTCTGATGAATACCCACTACTACATTTGAGTATGGATAATTTGGTTTATCTGCGATATTTGTAAGAATGGACAGCACTTCTCCGGCTGCTAAATGATTTTGCTATTTTTTTGAAATTTATTAAAAAGTCACAACCCAAACCTATCCAAAACCTATAGAAATCTAACCTATTCACATAGAGCAGAGCGGGGCTCAAAATGTGGACTAATACTACACTCCAACCCTTTATAACTTTTGACCCAGACATTTGAGAAAAAAAAATTCAACAGCTTTAGACTAATTATACAAAGATCTGTTGATTGAAACCAAATTTGGATAATTTAAAGGGGGGGGGAGGGCAAATACTATACTCCAGCCCCACTTCACTATTATATTGTCACCCTTCCATGGTGCGCCTCTTGATGATCGTCCAAGTAATTATCGAATTCTTTATCACTACTACTCATTTTTACTAAAATACGTAATATAAAATAGAAGAAATACACGCTTTATTCATAAAATAATCAGTATTATTTCGAGGCAGAGCTGGGAGTAACAAAACTAAATGTAACGCGTTACTAGTAATTTCGTTACTTTTTAAAGTGGGCGAAAAGTAACGATAATTCGTTACTTAGTTACAGTAACGCGTTACTAAAAAGTAACGCGGTATTTTAAAACCAAGGTTGTTACTGCTGTTTAATGTGAAATAATGTTTTTATTATTTTATTGTACCATGTCGATTTCGGGCGCCACTGTGTTCTGGATAGCATTTAAAAAAATCAAGCTTAATCATACAACTTTTATTTGAATTTTTTTTTTGTATGTGCAATAATAACGGCGATAAAGTGCGAGATGGACAATTAAAGAACAAGAAGACATGGAACAGGAAGAATATATAGAAAAGTAACGGTTATTGTAACTTCGTTACTTTAAAAGTAAAGCGTTACTTTTGGAAATGAATAAATCGTTAATTTAAAAAAAAATAACGGCAACGTTTATCTAACGCGTTACTTTTTAGCAAAAGTAACGTACTTCTTTTTTAGTAACGCTCCAGCTCTGTTTCGAGGTTATGAATTTGACATTTATGCGTTCGTAAAAGTAGCCCATGAATAACTTTGGCCAAGGGTGCACTTAATTAGCTGCATAATGTCTCAACACTCAAGTGACGTTTATGAAACGAATGACAGATTGACCCCCTAGAATATTTTCTTATTTATAGAGTTAAGTTTATGGTGAATAGTCCAGAAAATTTAGAGGAGTTAAAAGAACACACAAATAAGATTGGAAATTATCTAAATAACCCTAGAAACCATCGCAAGGTTAGAGTAGATTTAAGATTAGTCTTTTTCAACGTATTGATGACGAAGGCAAACAAGTTGAACATTTTTAGTAATACTTTTTTTATATTTATTTACTAGGTTCATGGCAAAATGTTGGGATTATTCAATCAGTCATGTATTTTTCCTTCCATTTTTTCTATCTATATTATTATGAAACAAACGTGAATTTAAAGCACAATTTACTACTGTAATCATTTATGGAAAACTAACAAAAATGAGGTATTTTCTTCTATATTTTCTTAATGTCTAGGATTACCTAACCTTTGATCATTATTTATTATAGTTGCCGTCAGTAGATAGAACGTCCATTAACTTTAAAGATTCAGTAAGTAAAAGGCAATGACGTTTAGAATAAAACTTTACAAGTTGATTTCTTGTACAATTGTCACAATCTAACCGTCATTGTCATTAGTTACAGAACCGTTAAAGTTAATGAACATTCTATCTACTGACAGTATATCTTATAATTCGTTTTGTTCTGTTTAGTAGTTTCCCTGTTCTCTAATATTAAATTTTGCCAGAGTCATCAAGTGGGTCGAGTCTTATGACTTATTTTTTATATATACAATAAAAAAAAATCACTAACAGCTATAAATTTTGACACTTTTGGTTTTCAATAATATTTGTTAAAACATTCGAACGCTAGTAAAGTGACGAAAATATATTATAAACAAAAATAGTTTCACACTTTATCATTCATAAATTTGTGATGCTTTATTACACAGAATTTTTTGAACTTCTTTTCTCATTTAAAAATGGCACAAATTCTTACTCATTTTATTCGTTAAGTAGAAAATAATTATTTAGAAAAACAAAAAAGCACTAAGAACATTATAAACAATAATTAAGTACTTTTTATTAATTTATCCTATATTCTATCTGTCTTTAATAATAGCACCTATTAAAACTGGTTTCAATTTCTAAAATTAAATTCATTGAAAATTCTTTTTTCTGTTTGGGTTAGGACTACTTTAATAAGTAATACAAAAAAAGCCCTACAAAATAAATTACAAATAAAAAAGTCTTTAGATTTTTTAAAATTATGTGCAAAAGAAAATGTTTAAGAAGACTTTCTGCTGCGCATAATTTGTTTTATAAAAAAATAAAAGATGGCAAAAAAGAGATCAGACAATAACTAAGAGATACTTTTAAAGTAAAACAACAGAGTATTTTATATATTGGCACAATGATCTCAAACCACATATACATATTAATTAAAAGAAGTAGCTGAAAATACACGTAGATTGAAGCTAAAAGCCATTCCTGCTTTTTATTAAGTTTCAACAATCAATTTTTGATTTTGTTTTAGCCGTCGTTTCAAAATACTTTCTAATGTAGAAAAAAAAATCCAAGTTGTTTTCATTGCACAATAACAATCTTGTTACTAAATTACATTTCTATATGATTTACGCTACTTAAATGACATTTTTTCAATTCTCATCATCCAATCAGAGTTGTGATAATGTGGTATATTTTTTATAAATAGTCAACAACAAATTTATTTTATATATTTTAACTTTTTTGTAAATTTTAGAGTTTATTTATCAAAAAGTTTCATTACTTTTTGGTCTAATTGGATGAAGAATAACAGAAATAAGTCTTATTTCTTCAGTCTGAGCAAAGTATTCAGAAAAAAAATTAAATTTATTAGTCTATGTCATCTAATCATAAACATTTTTATCACTCAGAATTTATCAAAAATATAATTTATTGAAAAGCTAAATACTACCAGATCTCTTTCTGGATTATTGTATGAACATATATAATGTTCTACCTCAGTAAAAAAAATATTAAATTACATGACACAGACATTACTTTTTGGCAAAACATCTTGCCAATCAGAACAATTATTAAATGTACTTCCTTAGAATAGAAATAGCCTCTAGTTCAAAATATCTTAGCACTGAACAATCATTTTTTACCAGCTACCTCGACACTTAAAATAAATAAAGCTGTCTCAACTCAGTAGATCCGCAAATAAAATTAAGTGAAAGAAATGTAAGTATTAAAACAAAAAGTATGAATACAATGGATTGTATCACTACTTAATATTCTTAAAAAAATAGATAATTGTTTATATGAAAATGAATATGATGATGCCGTTTTGTACGAGTGTGTATGTACAGGTAGCAGAAAATACTATCAATGCTATTGTGGCTGACCTGGATTGTGAGGCAAATTCGTTGGTGCCCCCTGAAAATAAAGAAAAAAAACTTATTAATAAAGTGCATATAAAAATAAAATTGTAAAAAATATTTTTTGTTGATAACCAATTTCGTCAACAAGAGATAGTAATAAAAAAACAAGGGAACACTGAAATGTAAAATGTTTTGCATATTTTTATCTATTGAATAAGATTAATGGCTACATTGAAAAAAATAAGATGTATTTTCTAAGATATCAATTAAATTAGCTAGTAATATATTTGAAAATTATTTTTTGTAATTCTTAGCCAGTATATAGGGAATCCGCTCCTAAAAATGGCTAATTCTAAAAGTTCAACCTATAAATTTAAAATAAGTGCATGCTAAAAATATTCAAATTAATCAGTAACAGCTAATCGAATATAATAAAAGAATATATCTTACAGAGACGCCAGGATATAAGGTTTAGATTAACTATATCTTGATTTTTTCGTTCTGGATTGATTGTATCAATTTTAGGAGATGTTTTAAGCTAGTTTCAAGTACTACTAGGCGGTCATAAATTCCTCAAAACAAAGCGAACCTGCAGCGGCCAATCAAGAAGCTAGTATGTGTTTTTATTCAAAAGATGGATATTTATTAAAAATTAATTTGGAATTTCTGAATTTAAAATTTTGCGCGAATAATTATTTTTTTCAATTTTTTCGACATTATTAGATTTCAATTTTTAGCGGTTAAACTAAATAAAATTTTAAAATTTCAACTTCCTCACAACCCGGTTTATGTGATCAGCTAACTGCAGTAAAATTTTCATTGTCATTTCGCGGACAAAGTTTTCAATCCGAGTCACGACAAAGAAACCTCAGCTACGGTTCGCTTTGATAATTGAAGAGCCTAAAATTTGGGCCCGATATTGTTACATTAAATAATTTACATGAAAATGGAAAAAATTGAAGTTTTACTCCAGTGAAGCATATTAACCCTTTGGTTATTAGCACTTTTCACAAAATATGTACGTCTTGGGAGTAAGTTTTTTTACTGTACGAATTGTTTTCGCTAAAGAAGTAAAAAAACTTAGTTTTTGAGATGAAACAGTCAAGTACCAGAATGTAATAATATTACGTGTTTTATTACCTCATCGGTTGACCATATTTGAGATTATTGATAATCTTTTGACTTTGTTTTTGTTTACTTATAACATTTTTGAACTGAAAACTCCCGGTACTACGACTTTAAATACAAGTAGGCACTAACAAAGTTTAGATAAATTTTAATGTTTTATAGTAAAAGTAGTGAAAATATATCGAATTTTTTTAGCCATTTGTAATATAGTTTGCATACTTAAGCCATTATTAATCTCTCTTGTTGACGAAAATAGTATAGCTAGTTTTTTAAGAGATGTACACAAATATAAAATACAGACATACATATTATAATCAGAGTAAAATAAAAGAGACCCTGTTTTTTTGGTACTTTAAAAACCATATATCTTTAAATATAAATATTCTTTTAATGTGTTTTTTCTCAATACATGTACGAAAGATATTTTTAATTCCTAAATAAAATTATTTGGTTTATAAATTTTTTGTAGAACAAATGCAAAAAAGGTTTGTGATAACAACATTTGAAGACGATTTTATTTTAACAAAAGATTTATTTACATATAAGTTAATATTCCGTACAAATCAATTTTAATTTGATTTTAATCCTTTTACTTTTCTTATCAGGATTATCTGTTTTTATCTTAACCCACGATATTTGATAGAGATCAGACTGCTGACAATGTATTAAATTCCCTGACTTAACAGGTTTTGTGTGTTCCAGAAAATAAAATGCAGCATTGTTTGACAAATAATAGTGGTCGAAATTAGACCGTAATTCATAAATTTAAAGTTTAGTTGTCTATTTTTCCATATTTTTCTTTATTTTTCTTTATTTTTTTTAGCATTTTTTCCCTATTTTTTTCATTTTCTTATTTTTACTATTTTTTCCTGTTTCTTATTTTTCTTACTTTTCTGTTTTTATTTTTTCCTCTTTTTCCTGTTTTTCCTACTTTTTTCTATTTTCCCATTTTTTCATATATTATTTTACCTAAATCGTTCAACGCGCCTAGAGAAGTTTAAAACTCGAACCCGCATGCCTTCGAGAGTCTGGTATTTTAATATCAGCCCATTAGCCCACTTGGCTATCGTACCTATAATATAGTCCATTGATACTATTTTAAACTCACATTGATTAATGAGATTTTAAGTTAGAATGGAGGAGATGGATATTCTTATATCGAATATTGACGGAAATTTAGGTCAAGTAAGTACTACTCTTAAAGAGGAAATAATATAAAAATATTATAGTGCAATGAAACTGATCAATTAATTAATAAAAATGTTTAGAATTTTTTAATTCTCATTTTCATAAGGAGAATTCTGTGGAAGTGAGAGAAAAATAATGTTTCTCCACGACTATTTAATAATAAGTTGATTCTTACTACATTTTTAGTTGAAGAATAAATTCAAGAATCCACGCTAAATTAGCCAATCACATCCTTAGATTTCTAGAATTTACATTAATGTGCAACACAAATTACACTGCTTTGAAAATAACTAACCAATCGCATCTTGGCAACAACCTAATAAGTCGCCATTTTATTTCAAATGTCAAATACACTAAAGTCAAAGTTTAATATTAAGTTGCGATAAAAACTATGATTTATATATGTAATTTCTTGCATAAAGTCGTGGAGAAAGTATAGTCTTTAACTTGCATAGAATTATGAGTATTATTCACTCGAATTATTACGACACTCGCTACCACTCGTGTCGGAATATTAATTATCGTGAATAATAGCCTTCATTCTATGCTTGTTGAAAAATATCCTATACTTTTATTAGTTTAATATCTAAATATTTATAATACATTGTAGATGACCTCAATGTGTTTTCAAATTTCTCCATATTATGCGAGGACATTTAAATATTAGGCAGAGTGCAGATTCTATCTAAAACAAAGGCCAACGCATTGTGTTTAATTAATCCACTACTTTTTAAACTTGGTACTGGCCAAGTAGACACAACCAAACAGGTTAGCCACACTATATATTTCAATACAAAATCACTAGTCAGCCTGACGTCTGTCATTTTAAGAAAAAAGAAATATTGGACGAGTTATAGCCTAATGTTTGATATAAACAATGAATGTTATATTATATTTAATTTATTTTGAATTTATTTGTAACACATCTTATATATTAATTTTAGCTTTCTGCACTCCTTCTGTATAAAAACTTAACCTGTGTAAAATCTCACACTTGTCAATTTCGGGCATTACGTTTAAAAAGAAGTCTGAAGTTTTCTCTTTTTCTCATAAAGAGTAATTATCTATTATCTTTAATTTATAATTTTTGGAATTAATAAACATAAATATTAAAAAAATATGAACTCGATTAAAAAAAATTAAAATAACTGAATCAATTCCTTATCCAGTGATAACACAAATCTGTGCATATATTGCTAATTAAAACAGCAAATGAATTTTAATTTTTAACATTTTATTCACCACGACAACCACATTTATCCATCCGATAATAAATTTCGTTAGAAATTTCCATTTTTTTTAACAAATTGCGGATAGAATTTATATCTACAATTGTTAATTTTCTCATTTTAACTGTGCAGTCTGTGTACGTAAACCAAGCATTTCTTTATTTGCACTTTATCTTGAGAAAGAATATACCATATAGTGTAATTTTTATTAACAAAAGATTTGAATATATAATGTATAATGTGAACTATAAGTGTACATACTCTAAACAAATTGACCGAATAATAATATCAATAGTTGTTTACTCACATTTTTATTGTTCTCATAGTAATCTACGTTACTTACAGGTAATGAGGGGTAGTGGAGGCCAGAGAGCATATGGTGAGGTCCAGGACCTAACTTAGGTCCATCTTCAGCTTTTTCTTCTTCCCGCCTCTTTAGGCAAGCTGCTTTGGGATTCAAATTCCTCTCTGAAAATTAAACACAAAATAATGTATTCATCTTTGAATACTAATGAAACGATAATTTAAATAACTAAATTTTTTATTTGTGTAATTCCTAGTCTAAACTCCAAAGTATATATGTTTTGAACCAAATTGAATTTTATTAAATACTGCTTTTTAAAATAAAGTTACAAAGATAGATAGTAAGTTAAAGATTAAAAACAGTCATAAGGGACAAAAATTTGATACTTGTTTTTTGACGTTCATTTTTACAATCCACGAAATATTGAAATATTAATTTACAAAATGTATATGCATGACATTTGTATGAATAAAAAATACTTCCATATGATGTGAGCTATAAATTATATGTCAAAAATTATGCAAAATTGCGTGAAAACAGTGCAATAGAATGATATTGTATAGTACCCATAGAAAACAATAATTACTGAGTACAAGAAATAAGAAAATCAATTGAAACTGTACAGAAAACATTCCGTTCGATTTTGTGAATGGGCAGAATTGAAAATAAAAAAGAAAATTTGTTAAAAAATACATTTTAATATCTGCTAATATTTTTTCATGGGAAACTACTCATGGATATACAGAATCTTTAAACATCAAGACACGCTAAAAATAATTTAAGCCAAGAAATAGACTAAGAAACTAAGTTACGAACTTCCAAACATTAGCTGTGTTTTACTTAAAATATCACCGGGTTCTGTTCAGCAATGACTGCTACAATTAATTAACTTCTAAGACCAGAGAAATACCAAATTATACTAGAACTTTTTGTTTATACCTGGTTGCCAAGAGGTTGCGGCCAAGTGAGAAACTGCAACCGAAACTTTGAAATGAATTATATTTTATCTTCAAAACAAGTGAAGGAAAACAAAAATTAAATAATTAAATTTTAATTACAACTAATCTGTATCGGCCGATCACTAGATATAGCAATCTCGGACTTTGTATTATTTTATTTGTGTCTTATTTTTAAACATAATCAACTGCTAATATGACAGAGATAGCTGTACTAATTAATGTTTTCAATAAATCTATCTAAATGTATGAAGTTGATACAAATAAAAGCAACACTTATGAAGGCAAAACTAGATCCTATGTATTGCATGATGTAAGTTGTTTACAAGAATATGCCGATAGAAAAAAAATAATGGCTTAATTCAACCTATCAAGAGTGAAAATATGTCCCATAATAGTATTCAAGCTTATACTGTAGATACCATTGTAAGGCAGTGGATTTTAAAAGACAATTATTATTAGAAACAAGTGAAAAACGTCGTAATTTCTAGTTTTCGAAAATTTAAAGTTACGAAAATAAATATCTATGTAGGGATATTCTTATATACTACATTATATATGGTATAAGTAGCGGGAAAGTAAAAATAGGTCAAAGATTAATGTCATTTTTTGGGGTTTTAACGATATTGAATCGATTGCCGTTGTCCGTTTATCTCTATCTGTTACCGTTCTCGAGTTGAATAAGGCTAATAGACAGACGGACAGACAAAACCATCTTATGAGTTTTTTTTCTTCGAAAACTCTAAATTCAGTAAAAGATTTACTACAGACAATGTACTAAACCGATAAAATTGGAGAAGTCGACCGATTAAAATTAGGCAAATGGACTGATTAAGATTGGCGAAAAAGACTGATTAAAATTGGAGAAAGAAGATAAACCACTAAAATATAAAAATATTTAATACAAAGAAGAACATTCCATGAATATTCTAAGCTTGTAGTACTTGCAAGTTAATCTATTACTAAACTAGGAAGGAAGGAATGCAAAATAATGACTTACAACAAAACCGATATTTTAAAAGTACCTACTTCAGACAAAAATTTATGAAAAAATGTAAACTATCTGGTATGGTACTAAAACTGACTTAAATGATAGTAACAAAACGAATTAAAATGAATTGAATATAGCTAGTACAATAAAATTGTGAAATATGTTCTATTATAATTAAAACTAAACAAAGTTGCGCGCACGTCATTAGCTTTTGATAAGGTTATCATTTACAGTATTGCCAGATTGAACAAGAATTGTTGGTAGCATAAGTAGTAACAATTAAATAATTAAATGATTTATTAACCTGATTTATTTTCTATATTTGATCTGTCATTAGCGTTATTATCATCACATTTAAAATGTATAATCAAAGGACGGACTTCTTTCCGCTCATACCACCTAAAAATTTCTTCTTCGGTATGTTTTATAGAATTTTTCAAAATATCAGGAGTAACTAGTAATGCCTCTCGTGCCACATATTCAGGCAGTCATTCTTTCTGTTACCATCCCTACCAATATGCCTATTGTAATAATTTTTTACTATGCCCAAAATTAATTTAGGGTTGAATATGCAACGGTAAGGAGGAAGACGTAAAATTTTATGTCCGTACTATTCTGTCAGCTCCACTACATACTTTTTCGGTGGTTTGTTTCTAAAAAATAGTTGTGTGTAATAACTAAGTAAACACTGTTTATTTGTGTCCTTACTAAGGGACAATATGTAAAAGTTCGGTATTAAATATCATATTTGTATAGGGGATGTTATTTGTCAGCCAATCCTACACTTTTACTTTTTTCCATGCAGTGGTAGGCGTTTTCTCCAATAACATGCATTATCCAGTATAATCAGAGAATTCTGTAGGTTTTGAAAAAACATTTTCCCATGACAATCGCAAAGTTTACTTTTTGAACAAAATATTGCTTCACAACACTCAATAAATCTATTTTCGCTCCCCGCACAAAGTATAATATATCTGAAAAGGGATTTTGTCTAAATTTTAGTTAAAAAACTTATTTGTCTTATAGTACAATCTTTTGCTATCTGTTTTAGTAGTTTTAACACTCTTTAGATTTTCATTTTGCCAAGAAGGACAGATGGTTCCATTTTGAAATATCCAGGTCTCATCAAGGAATACAAACACTCTTCTCAAAACTACATTCGGTAATTCTATGAGTCAACATCATGATTAATTATTCTTTATCCATTTAAACCCAATTTCTTTAAGCAATCTTTTTAAAGAAGTGTTACTGCCACTGAATAATTCCCTATCTTTTAGTATGGATTACTACTATGTTTATTAGCCATTATTTACGTTGGTACATTTATAAAAAAATATCACGAATACCTCTTAAATATAATATAGCAACGATCTTTCTTTGGCGACTTTAACTTCTCATTGTTTTTCTCTGTTTGAGAGATCATGCTTACTGCTCCTAAACTGACATTTAGAGCAGCAGCTACACGCTACAATAATATTATTAAATACTCTTTCAGTGCAATTATTTTATATGTATTATCCAAATTTTACCTCTCGAATAGCATTTAAGGGCAACAGAGGTCCATTATTATCTCTATTTTTGCCAGAAATAGCTAATTAATGATGTCACAAATTCTTTGCATTGACTATCCATTTGCTTGGACATTTTAGCAACCGAATAATGAAAATAATATAGATCTAGACTATTACAAATTGTTAACGACAGAAATCGATCAAAATGGCTGAATAATGTCATCCGTAACTTCAAAATATTGATGAATAAAAGACGGACCACCTCTGACAGTGACTAAGTGTACGTCGTTACTTGCTGCTCCGTTGATTAAAATTTTACATTGAGGAGCGTCTAAACCCAACAAAAACAAGCCTGTGCACATACATTGTTTTATCTTAAAAGTCTTATATTAATTACATTACTTTCAGAATTTTTTTTAGGTAGATTTCCATATATGGAAGTTACCTCCCAGCTAACCGGATGACGTCACAAATACGTCGTTTATACGACATCAAATCCACAGGCTAACGTCAGCAAGTGACGTATTCATTACGTCTCAATCATGTGAAAAAGTCACAGCCCAGTGACGTCAGCAGCTGACGTTTATTATATGTCATCCATTGCCGTCTTGGTAACGTCACACTGACGTATAAACCGCAAAATCGCCAATGACAATTCATAATCGGTCGTTCGGAACTCTACAATGGATTCTATTGGCCAAAATCCATGCCAGTTAGATTCAAATTTGCCCGGCAAATGTACATTATAAATACCTATGTAACATAGTTTATACCGTGAGGGTAAAGAAACAAAATAACAGTAAATTGAGATTAATGATAATTGAATACCGTATCAACATTCGCTTCAATAAAATCATATGCTATTTAGACTCTTTAATTATATACTCAATTATTCGTGACTGTAAGAACCTACATTCTTATATTCTTACATGCATAGAAGCGTTGGTCATAAAATGACTGAGTAGTTAATCTGACGTAAAAATATGACGTCGTGGAAACATCACAAAAATGACGGATTTTCGACGTCATATTTTGACAGATGACCAATATGATGAATAATCACCTAAAAATGACGTATTTTTGACGTCATCATTCGACATCTGGTAAGCTGGGCTATTGTAATCGATTCAATGACGGGACCAAGGCTCGGTAATAGGCGCGCTCCGCCGGTTGTGAAGTAGAGAATGAGAATGAGCAAAAAAAATATCGGTATATACCTATATTTATATATATGTATGTATAGGTAAGACTCCACCAAAATGGCCTTGCCCGGCGGCACGGGCCGCCCGAGTAAAAATTAAAGAAAGACATCCCTTGCAGCCGCCGACATACTCCTGCTAATGGTCAAAAGTCGGTAAAGATCAAAGGAATTTCTACGGCCTACGCGAGTAGGTGGTGTAGAATCAGCGCGAGTACGAGTTTGAATGTTTTACTGAATGGTACGTTACTTTTTTTGTTTTATATACACAATAACTTACAATGATTATTCAACTGATTTTAGCCAAGATTCGAATACGAAAAATACCAAAGATGATGACCATATTTCTACCGAATAGACTGAAAAAGGTCTTCCAAGCTAAGTAGATGTCGAATGATGACGTCAAAAATACGTCATTTTTAGGCGATTATTCGTCATTTTGGTCATCTGTCAAAATATGACGTAAAAAAGACGTCATTTTTGTGATGTTTCCACGACGTCATATTTTTACGTCAGATTAACTTCTTTAGTCGGTCATTTTACGACCAACGCTTCTATGCATGTAAGAATACAAGAATGTAGGTTCTTACAGTCACGAATGATTGAGTATATAATTAAAGAGTCTAAATAGGATATGATTTTATTGAAGCGAATGTTGATATTGTATTCAATTATCATTAATCTCAATTTACTGTTATGTTGTTTCTTTACACTCACGGTATAAATTACATTACATAGGTATTTATAATGTGCATTTGCCGGGCAAATTTGAATCTAACTGGCACTGAGTTTGGCCAATGGAATCCATTGTACAGTTCCAAACGACCGATTATGAATTGCCATTGGCGGTTTTGCGGTTTATACGTCAGTGTGACGTCACTGGGCTGTGACTTTTTCACGTGATTGAGACGTAATGAATACGTCACTTGCTGACGTCAGCCTGGGGCTTCGATGTCGTATAAACGACGTATTTGTGACGTCATCTGGTTAGCTGGGTTATTATTGATAAGAATTTTCAGCATTCAATGTAATTTATGGAACACTACAGACAATTCAAACACACATTTAAAATGTGCCCTCTGTTCAGTTTGGTGGAGTCGAATTTAATTCGGCCGTAAAGCCGCAGCATTTTGTGCCAGCGGTAAGGCCATATGTGCCGGTGGGCTAGTCCAGTTTTGTGGAGTCCCGGCTTATGTATTTGTAGATATTCCGTTCCGGCACGATAGAGGACGCAATTTTTGTCCAAATTTGGTACAAAAATTCTTTGGGGCAGTAATTCGTTCGTATTGCAAACGGGCATTCTGCCTCTGAGGGGGTGGAAACTGGAGAGGGTTGAAATTTAAAAAAAAATTCATATCGCCACCATTTTTGAAAATACTGAAACAGGTCATTAGACTTTTTTCATGTCCAAATTATTATCAAATTAATTTGCTTGAAACTTTTTTCTAGCTGATCTTCATGAGTGGAACTGGAGGGGGTTGAAATTTCAAAAAATTTATATCTCCGCCGATTTAGATTCGTTTCTCGTCCATTCCCTTTTCGTACACTTACCAAATTTTACCTGCGTTGACCTTTTTTATTCTCGATTCGTACATTCAATAAAAACGTTGGGTAATGAATGCTCGTTTCGTACACTCATATTGTGACTCCGGGGATTTAGATACACTTGTCATGTCCGAGCATTTTTTGCGATTTTAAAAGTAATTATTTATACGAATACATTTAAAAGGGATTAACAAACAAATGTCAAAAGTGTATAATTGAACCCAATATCTATAACCCCTCTTAAACAGCAAGAACATTTAGAGTTAATCCCTGTAAGTAATCTTTTCTTAAATCATTATGCCGATAATGAGATTTGGAAATTCTAAGTTTATGTATAAAAACGAAGGTTTCTTAATAAAATTCATCATTTCGACTTGTGTTTTACATCCAAAAATAACCAGTGACAATAGAGATAATCAAATCGAAGAGAAGCCAGCCCATAATTTTATATTTGGGATATAAATACAACAAAAGAAGAATATACGACAGCAGTGACATCTTGTGGAGTTGTAACAACAGAAGTTGTTCAGGAAACATAAAAACAGACAGTAATATGACTACCATATTGAAGCAGATAGAACATTCAGTAGTTTCCATTTCCAATATCAAGAAACGTGTCCGTGAAGAATGTACTTCTATGAAGAAGAAATAACAAAAAACGTTACAGATAAAGGACTAGATTTATTTACTACAGTTCCAAGGTTCCATTCTGTTAAAAAACGCAAATTTATTGTTTTTGCTGATAGAACATTTAAAAGCTGTCCAACATTATTTAAGCAAGTGTACACAATTCACGTGAATATAGGCAGTAACGAGGAAAAAACATGTGTTGTTCCAATCATTTATGCACTGTTACCAGACAAAAAAGAAGAGACATATGTAAAGCTGTTTAGCCTGAATTCAAACAAAGAGAATTTCATATAGATTTTGAAAAAGCCGCCATAAACGGGTTTCTTAAAGTATTTCCAGAAGTTGAAGTCAAAGTATACTGACGAAGGATGGTTGGTTGTAATGGAAAATTCGCCAAAATTGGAGAAAATAGTCAAATTTAATGACTATTTTGTTGACGAGTGGATGGATTCTCCAAGATATTGGGTGCGTTTTAATAGTCGCCACAGCACCACAAATACAACTGAAGGTTGGCACTCAAGACTCGATAAGAAAATTGCGAAATGCCATCCAAACATATATGAACTGCTCAATTTCCTCTATGACGATTCTACGAATTACAATTTCATCATTCAAAAGGATCAGATAATGATGAATACACAAAAGAGGACAAGAAAATATATCAATTTGGATAATAGAATTGGAAACACTATTAACAAATTTCTTAAACAAGAAATAAATTTACAAGATACTTTAAGACGGTTATTGTATATTGTTAAATATAAATAAAAACAATTAAAATTAACATGACTAAGCTAACTCCGCGAAAAATTTGTAAATATGTAAATATCGTTTTTCTACAACTTAATAACAATTAACTCTCATAATTTGGGACAAAAAAGCTTTAAACACGCCCATATATAAAGTTTATTTCTTAATACACTACAAAAGATTTTATATATTGCCAGTCCCAAGCCTGGAAAAAGTGTGATGGAAGATTTTTTCTGTCAAAGATTAAGGTATTTATGTATGAAGTAGTTTTTATATCGTCTTTCGATATTTAAATTCCTGTGTGCATAAATATCTATAAGTTTATCTAAATCCCCGAGGTCACAATATGAGTGTACGAAACGAGTATTCATTAGCTAATATTTTTATTGAATGTACGAAACGAGAATAAAAATGGTCAACGCAAGTAAAATTTGGTAAGTGTACAAAAAGAGAATGCACGAAAAGATAAATCACTTCTCCGACATTTTTAAAAATATTACAACAGTTCATGAGACTTTTTCATGTCCTAATTCGCTTGAAATTTTTTTCGATTCGAGCATATCGTGGGGTGGGAAAGGATGAAAGTCTGAATAGACCACAGAAATCTACCTTTACCTGTCGACACTAACAACAGGATTTTTTTTTATTTTATACAATTTGCGACTGAAATCTAGACACATAAGACATGGAAATTCTTCACTGATGACGTGCGCGCAACTTTGTTTGGCTTTAACTATATAAGAAATATACTTACCCCTGACTTGCTGTTCAAGCGTCATGATAACCTCAACAGCCATATTTAGAATTCCAAGTTTGGTTTGTGGTTTGTCAGTTTTCAAATGCGCCATGCACATCCTTCCTAACTCTTTTAGAGCCTCATTTATGTCTCGGATTCTTATCCTAAAAATTTAAAAAAGAAATAAGTAATCACGTTTCTAAAAATTTTAACTATTTTATTCTAATTTTTTGATTCTAATTTAACAAATCAAATAGATTTAACACATTTTTGATAGCGTGACATTTTTCTATTTTAATGTTGCCTAAAAAATATATTTCGTTTTGCAAAAGCTTCGGGAGTTGATCCTTGGATAATAAATCTAAAATTGTTATATGAAGATAAAGTTTCATGCGATTAGATGATTTTATAGAACTTCTCATACGGATTTATCAAATTGTTGATGTAAATTTAATTTTAAATTATTCTATCACACAAAGAGTTCAAATGTAACCAAAAATTTTTGTTTAACTCTAATACAATAGAAACATTAGAGTATAAAACATAAAATGTAACATCCACAGACACTACATAGTTTAATGAAATTTGCTTGTAAACGAAATAAAACTAAAAAAACTCATAATAGCTGTAGTCTTATTAAAATCACTTTAACATTTGAAACTCTGCTACGCCACTGTTTAGTTCCCTTTTTCTCAACCACGGCTCCCGCCAAGGTGAGCACCGTGACAACGACAACCCTCTCTTCCACTTCAACCGTCGAGCAGTTAACATGTAAATTAATATAGTGCTTCGTTTTCTACCTGTGTATGGTTTTAATCCTAAAATATGTCTAATGTGTGGAATTTAAGGTAACAGATCTTGTACATTTTATTACAAATATGCAAAGACCACGGTTTTATAATTAATCAATCATATGGATCATCGTGCATGAGAGCGGTGTTGCCAAAACTAACAGACCAATTTAGAATTCCTTAGGACACGGTCCAGGATATATCAAGGGAGAGCTCCTCTTATGGACACCCTTTTTTCTGTAATTATATCTTTTTTTATATGCGCTGTTGTAAAATGTGTTGTGCTATATTCGGAACTATTTATGTCTTGTTCTTACTTTCATTTAAATGTACTGTATCAAACATTACCTATTTAATTGTTGTCGTTTACTAGTAGAATTTAATTGTTGTTTACTAGTAGATGAATTTCTGTTTAATTGTTGTTGTTTACTATTAGCTGAACTTCTATTGTTGTTGTTTACTATTAGATAAACATTGTTTAATTATTGTAAATTTATGTGTTAACCTTTAACGTTTAAAGCTTGCTGATTAAATCTTATCAGAAAGCAGGACGATATGTTTTATTGTCCCACGTCCCCTAAACGTGTAATAATTATAGGGTGGTCCTTCGAAATCTTTATTCGACCACTCGATAGCTTATGTGTGATTTTTTGAACCAAACTTCTATTACTACAAGTCCACAAATCTACTAAATACATTCACTCTGATTCACACAAGTCTCATCAGAATCTTAATAACAATATAAAAGAACAAATGCGCAAGCCAAAAGAAATTTAAAATACTCTAAAAAAAATCATGTTAAAAAGAGTGGTTATAATAAAGTTATTGATTCTTTTAAGTCTGATGAATCTTTTTAGGCATATGCAACAGAAAAAGGCAGACGAAAATAGGGAACTGAGAACAGGGAATGATCTTGGAGATCACCAGATTTGACCCCTTTATGTATCTTTTCATGAGGATATGACCATAAAGCTAAGACGTATGTAACATTAAAATGTCAGCTGAAAGAAAGTATTTGCAACAATTACCAGGTAAACTTGCAAGTGAAAGAACTTAATTGACTTTTTATCTGTCGATAAGTCAATAGACAATACTTTATATATTTTAATCAATATGATTTAAATAGCTGTTTATTATTATTACACTAGTATGTGGTAATGAAAATTTAAACAGCATTTAGTGCAAAGTTGAATAAAGAAAAATCAAAACCTAATATCTACTTCTTATTCTTCTATCACTATAAACTTTCAAAAAACTAATTAGGTAATTTTGTATTTATTTACAGATCAATCCATTAACAAGAAGTAGCTCTCCATATGGGGTTGAAATCTTTATTGATAAATGTACCTCGTGAAAAACCAAAAAACGATGTATACAAACGAGTTAAACATTTTCGGTAAATGAATGAGAGGAAGAGGGATAATAATTTTATGATTTACACTGTATACATTTTTTTATTATCAAAAATATATAATCGGTTGTACTCAAAAATATTTGAAAAAATGCGCCGAAGCTCTCGTAAAATTCTAAACCATAAAACTGAGTCTATTTTATTTTTATGATTTGTGGACTTTACACTGTATTTATAAGCTTTTTAAAAGCAATTAAAAACGTTCTTATATATTTTTTTAATAAAACATTGCATTTGACTAAAATAGAAACATATCACAACAAACTTGATTTTGGCATTTTAGAGTGTCTCATCGATTATTTATACAGTAGAAATTGATTCTATTGCAATACAAAAATATGTAATATGAAACACATACAAGAATATAGGCCAAAATAAACAAATACCGAAATAATAATAGAAATATCCCACCTTTCCCTTGCATTATTAGCCTGCCGCCTTTCTTTTTCCCTTTGGGCCTTAACATCTGGATCTAAATCACCCTCCTCTGTTTCATCAGCACTGGAACAACTGTTGCGAGATTTTAAAAGCCGTGCCTTACTTAAATGAACAGTTTGTTCTATATTTTAATTTTGAATTCTTCAAATCATAGTAGTTTTGTAGATGTTTTATAGCACAGTGTATACCTCATTTTTTTTAAATCTATTATTAAATTTAGATAAAATTGAGGATTTTATGTTAAGTTAAGTTTGTTCTTAATAAATATTAAAACGGAAAAGGAGACTAATTTTATTGGAATTAAATATTTCTTAATTAACGAAACTATGATTTCAATAATCCAAATAAACGAGATTACCGACTCATCAAAAATTGTAACCCCAATGACAGATATCAGATGATAGCTTTTTGAAATAGAGGTTATGGTGTAATGGTAGGCCCATATTCAATGTGTTTACATATTATATAATTTAAAGTAACTAATTTCAAATACACCAAATAGCAAAAGACTAAATAATTCTAATTTAATTAGTCATATGTTTGCAACCCAACATATTCTACCACATGCTGGCCAAAATTCCAAAAACGAATGTTACGACAATTTACACTCATAAATCTACAGATATTTTAATTTTTGACGTAACATTAGTAATCCGAATATGGGCCTTTAGAGTTGAAGAGAGGAGTAATGAAAAAAATGGAAGGTAAAAGGTGAATTGATAATTAAAATTTTCCATTATATTTTTCTTGATACATTGCATAAAGAATAGGGTATTATATTAAAAATGAAAATATACCTCATAGAAGTACATATGTAACATACATGTGGATTATTTTTCTTCTGGAAATTAATATCTACTTCATGAGAAAAAACAACTTTGGTTTTTGAAGGATTAATTTGGCGCCAAAACGATTATTTAAATTCATGAGTAAATAAAAATCAAAGTCTAGTACCACAAGTATTTATTAATGTTGGAAGAGGCCTCTTCCAACATTAATAAATACTTGTGGTACTAGACTTTGATTTTCATTTACCCATCGGTGGACCACATTTGAGATTATGGATAACATATTGGATTTATTTAAATTCATGCCAAATGATTACCTCACTACGGTACATACGTGACTACTCTCAAAAGTGACAAATGAGACATGAAACATTGAAGGCGGAAAAGATGCAACTGATTTTTAAATTTGCCACAAATATCTGCCAAGATTTCCAATGCTAGTGAAATAATCTGCCATTTCTGGGGAATTCTAAGAGTCAGTAAGTGATGTTGGGAGTACTTTTATAACCCCAAATCAAAAAAATAACAAAAGAAAGAGTTCATTGAATTTTTCTTTAACAAAATAACAAACGGAATAGGTAAGAAAATAAGTCGTGAAAGCCAAACTTTGCTGTGCCTTTTTCTTCTTCTCCTACGTGGGACAAATACATTCAAAATGATCGATTTTCTCCAATGATTATATTGAGAAGGTAATTATAATAATTACGGTTACAGTTCTCAAGTTATGAACTCTAGTGGAATCTGCAAAAAATTGAACCACACACAACTTATTTGCTCATCCGCAACAAAATTGGCGGCAAATTAATTCGAAATCACATCACCCAATAGAATAGATTTCCCGCATAGTGGGAACCCATCTTGACAATGAAATTGAAAATGTAAACTGAAAAATAAATTAAGTTGATGTTGTTCGATAGATTTTGTGTTTTTGGATAGAACCTCCCTAATAGCACAACAGATATTCATAGGACATCCTAAATGTCTAAAAACCCTGGTGCATCTACTGATTCGATTTTGTTTCGAACTCCCTGGGAGTACCATCTGTTGCGTTCAATAGAACTTACCAGAATTCTGTAAGATGGCGCTGTTTAGAATTGTTCGAGTCCTCACATTTTGTGTGGACAGTGTAAAGCTGCAGATTCGAGCATTCGTCTGTATTCAATACCAGATTATAAATACACCCTGTGCGATCTGTGATTACAGTTTACTATGGGCGATATATGCGCCATCTGAAATTTCTAACGTGAAACTCTATTAATCTCTCAAAAATTAGTCAAAATCAAGTAGGTAGAGATCTTCCAGTTTGGCCCAAACTTTTACAGGTATAAGTGGAAACACCAGGGTTTTTAGACATCTTAGGACATCCTTCTCTGGTACAGTGGACGTCCGAGGGACTCACTAATGTCACAACTTTGAACTGAATTCGAACGTCCACCGCGGACATCCACTGGATATCCCTCTGGGACCCTAACTAGATATCACTATGAACATTCACAGAACGTCCTATTTTGGTAGAGTGGACGTCAGAGAAAGTGAATTTTTTGTTATTTACACCAGTTCAATTGTAATTGTGAAATTTTTATTCGGAAACTTCATCTACGTGAATAATAGCCTCCGTTTACGCTCGTTGAGCGAGCTCGGAGCAGATTCAATAGGATGTTTTAAATCGCGATATACCATATTATTAGTTGCATCTAAGAAGCACCAGCGCAAGTGTCTTCATCTTTCAGACGGAGCTTTACTTTTGGTCCACTCTTAGATATTTGTCCCGGAAATCTTTTGACATTGCCTGTATTAAGTCGGCCAGGGACTGTTTTAATGGATATGTTATAAGTCCGTATTATATCTATCACGGACACCTACTGGATATCCAATATGGACATTGTACAAACAATGGATATATATCTTGGACGTCTTAATACTGTCAAAAAACAAACATCCAAAGGAAATACATACCAAGTCCATGGACGTACCGACGGTAAATGGAAATAAATTGTACATCCCAGGGACGTTGTGTGCTAGTAGGGCTACTCATATCTCCTTATTGCCGTTGTTCGGAAAGAAACAGACAATAAAAGACCTAGCAAAGTGACGTCACACCAATCATATGTCTGTTTAAAAGCGCCTAATCGGGCGTCCGAATATTTGAATATAAATTTCCGTTTATTAAATCACCCACCCTTCTAAAGCATTAAAAATGATTGTTTGAAGTTATTTGTCAAATAATGCCATCATCTTCTCAACATTATAATGCTGTTTAGAACACTGTCTAATTCCCTATTTGAAGAACATTATCTCGAAATTCCAAACTTCTCATTATTATTATTATTATTCTTGCCTTTGGTACTCCAGTTTATCTTATCACAATGAAACAATATTACAAATTATAGGGATGCTCAGACGGTGGTGCAACGTTTCGAGGTCAAACAGGAGAGTGGATGTCAGCCCCGAATTGCAATTATTAATTACACTTTTTTCCAAGTGGAGTTATCAACTGGAAGTACGTAAATCAACTTGTATTTAAAGTATTAGATATCGTTTCATAAGATTTAAATGATTCTTATATTATTCAACCGTCTGCTAAATTTTCAAACTCTGAAAATATTTTACTATGCAAATTTATGAAGTATCAACAGTTAAAACTTAAATTTTTGACACCCTGTGTGTACCATTATAATTATAAATCAATTAGGGTATATATTTTATTATTTTAATTTGTTGGATCTGAAAATAACCCCTTTAAAATTAAAGCGATTAGAAAAATTTAAGGAAACAAAACAACAGGTTTGGATAAAGGAAGGATAATGGATATAAGAAAATAGATAAGATATTACAAAAAAATTAGATATTTGTTTTTTTTACATACCGTTCACGAACATTGTTGGCCTGTCTACGCTCTTTCTCGCGTACGGCCTTGCCACTGGGGTCATCAGTTTCATCCTCGTCGGTATTACTTAAACAATTATCAAGACTTTCGAAAATCATATTAAAATAGTATACACAATGGCAAAATTCTATATAATAAACATACAAGTATCAATTTATTAAAATAAAACAAACTCATATTTAAATACGGTTTCAAATAATTTCCCAGTTTTTTATACATAGTCACATTTTAAGAATCAAATAGTAAACACTTATTAGTTGAAATTGAGAAAGAAAAATGTAAACAATGTTTTAATTGATGTTTTTATTTGTTTTAAGGGGTGGTTAAATTATTTAATATAATTTGAATATTTTATTTAAAAATGACCATGTTCTAATCTCCATTTTACTTAAAGGAAGAGATACAACTAATTGGGAACTTAAGTGAATAGTATTTAAAAATGTTTGTTTTCAAAACGTAAGAAATTATTATTAGTTAGATTATTTCTTTTAAACAATGTACAGTAGAAGTAAAATTCTTTTTGGTTTATGAAGATACTTTAAAGAAGCACTTTTAATTTATTAATAATTGCAGCAAACCATTATTAATATTTTCTCCATTATATTTTTGTATTTTGCCATTGTTTTAAAGATGTAAAAATAACAAATAAGAATGTAAAGAATAGATAGAATGGAGTAATGGAAAATATGAACTTACTATCTCCTCGACCTTTTCGTCGATTTTGTGGCAGGTCCACTAGTTGAATTTGGTTGTACTAGACTTTCTACTGAACTGGATGGCTTAGTCTCTGTGTCTGGAGGTTCTTTGCGCTTTTCTAAAAATAAAATAAAATTATTAGAAACAAATATTTTTCACTCATAAACTCTAGAATCTTGAATGATGTTTAATTTTTAATAATTTTATACCTCGACATCAAACTTAGATGGATAAATCACGTTACCAAGAATTGGGTCTTAAATGTAGTAAAATGTATTGATTAATTGAACGAAATTTTACTTTGTCAAAGCTGCGGTACTGATTACCGACAGTACTTAAAAAATGTACTTAAGTACTTTTAAGTACTTAAGTACTTTACACTAAGTATTCCAGAAAATCCGTGTACTGGTACTTAAACCTTTAAGTATTCAGCTTAATACTTGTACTTATTAGTACTTAAATTTGTTTTAAGTATTTTTTAACTTGCAATTTAAAAAATTAAAAATACTTAAGTACTCGAAAAGTACTTAAAACCTTTAAAAAGTACTTAAGTATTTTGTTGATTGGATATATAAAGACTAAGATCAAAATTTTTTTTTTTGCAAAATCGGGCCGCAGCTCCGCCACCTTATAGCATAAAAAATGTGCATTTTTTCTGCATTTTAAGTGCATATCGCTAGATCGCTATACTATTTTTTTAATATCTCCGGTTCTATTGGTCTTATAAAAAAAATGCAAAATGCTGGTGGAGATATAGGGGTATCGAATTGTTCAGTTAAGAATAGTTTAAAGACGAATCCTCACTTCAAAAACCAAAATGTTTCTTTTTTGTTTTTTATTAAAAATTCAATAGGTAACGAGAAAATTGTATAATTTTCATTTAAAAAAAAATGGAGTAAACGTGAATTTTACAAAACAAATTATTGATTTTTACGACCCCTATAGACATTTTTGAAAATAAATTCAAATGGCCGCCATTTTATGGCAAATCATCGTAGACAAATGTTCTTCTTTTAATTGTACTTTTTTATGTGCTTTCTTGCAAGCATAAGTAAGATCTTATCATCTTCAGAAGCAGTATTTTCTCGATATTCGTTCATTACTTTATTTTCCGTATTCGGCGTGCAATTCGTAAATATTCATTTTTTTTATCAAAAATTTCTTCAAATTTAATTAAAAACTAGGTTTGAAAGCTTGGAAGTAATCTTTTTTAGAAAATTTGATCAAAAAGACGTTTTATTTATAAAAAAAATGAAAAATGATTTTGTTTGTTTTTAAAATGTACACAAATAGGTTACTTAATACTTAGAACTTAAATTTACTGTTTTTAAGTAATACTTAAACGAAATACCAAGTACTTTTTGTCGGTACTTACAACAGCTCTGTTTGTCAATAAATGGGTCATGGGGCACCCCGATAACTTTATACGAGTTAATAGATTTATACCCAATTTTTATCGATTATAGAGGGCTATTTTTTGATTTTTTTAAATAAAAATCTGGAAATGACATGGAAATATTCAGCGAATTTAAATACATACAGATCGACTATCAAATGTTAATTGAGACGCATTTTCTATTTTATTTTCGATTTTTTTTTATCCATCCAAGGTGATCATAATTTGGTCTAAATTATTTATAATCAAACTAAAATTACCTTAAAAGTCTCAATTTGAAAAGAATGTGGAGTGAACCAGAGTAATTTGAAAATAACACAAAGATTTCAATATAAAACAACATAGTTCTTGCCAACGGTGCCAGATTGTTACAAAATTCCGTACTTACACGACGTTACTCTGCATTCACAATTTTTCAATACCATGTCTTTCGAAAGTTTAATTTTAAGGTTACGTAGTTTATATATAAAATATTGTAATAAAAATCATTTCAGGAGTCAATCTTTATTCAGAATAAGAATCACTGTCACTATCTTCGTTAATATTAATTAATATAGGTGCAACGTCCTCTCTGTTGAATAGGACTTCGCGGTCCCAATACTTTTTAATTAAGTCTTCAATATGTCTGATAGAATTAGACCAGACCTGAGAAGTTACAGTTTGTATTGCTTCTCTCTACATATTCAAACAACTCTCAATTGACTTGACATCCCTACTAATATGTTGATTATAATAATTCTTTCCAATTCCATTATTTCAATCGGATTAAATATACAGTATACAGTAATCAACAGATAAAACGCCAAGTCAGTATCACAACGTGTATTAAAAATATGTAAAATGGGGTTGGAAGTAGGTTACTAGTTTCGGCTAAAAATGTTAATCTTTTAGGCCTGATGATGGCTTTTTAGCCGAAACTAGTAGTCTACTTCCAACCCCAATTAACATATTTTTAATACACATTGTGGTACTGACTTGGCGTTTTATTTTTTGATTAAAATACTTGGACCACATTTGAGACATAGATAACCTCTTCGATTTAATTTTAAACATGTTCTGATCATATTGAATTTCATGTGTCGGTGAGCCAGTTCTGAATTTCTGCTTTTTCCAACTATTGTTTGGAGTTTTGAATGGTAATGTACTGTGATAAGATGCATTATCCAAAACAATTATTGAAAAAGTTTGTTTCATTCATTTCCGCGTGATAATCTTTGTTTTTAGTCTTTGATGAAAATACCAACTCTGTTGAATCATCGAAACCATTTTCATTACCAGCATGAAGAACTATATGTAGCTTTTTTCCTCCATAGTCGATTTGACACTCCGCTTGTCTTCATTTTGCCAAGAGCGACTTACTGTGCCATTTTGAAAAATCCAGGTTTCATCCAAGAAAACAAATTTATATGATTGCTCGTTTATATTTTTATGTGACTGTAAGAATTTAAATCTCTTTAAAGCGACATCAGGTAGTTCAATTAGTCCTCTACGAGGATCATCCTTTTATATAGAAATTCTATACTTTTCAGTACAGTATACCTTATACACCCTGTAAACATTTTTCTTTCCTATAAAAGGTCATATAATTTTGCAACTCTTCCTTGTTGTTTTCTCTCATACATGTCATAAATATTGTTTCGGATATAATCATGATTCGCCATTCCAGTGACACGTTTGGGATGTGGTCGTCTTTTTGGGGGTGACCTTAATAATTGGTTTGTCTTTGCTGTTTACGAAATTGCGCTAACTGTGGAAAGATTCAGATTTAGTTAGGATGCAACACGCTCATCTCTGACTGCATTTAGAAGTACCAAGGGCACAAACTTTCAAAAAACCGCAAACACACACTATGGTTTTGACAGTCAAACATGTATCGTCTTTGATGCATCTCAACAATGGATAATATTGACATGGTAACATCTCTGAAACAGTCCAGTCGTACAAGTGTCTCTTGTAAAACGAAAGAGATGTGATTAGCAAGTATAATTTATCTGGTCGAATGGATGAAAAAAAATTGCCGTCGATGACGTGCATCGGAAATTTTGTTGCAAAAACTATAAGAATAATGTCAATGCGAATTGGCACAGAGCCTTCAGAAATGATGTCTCCCACGTGACCAAGATGACATTTCACCAATTGGTAGAACATAAAAAATAATAAATAGACTGGATCAGGGGTACACATTAAACAATTTGAAGTGCAAGAAGTACATCGATGTTTAGAAAATTGAAACAATTTATAAAAAAAATATCTTTAATACAATTCGGCTGAGCGCTTTCGGTCAACGACCATCATCAAAGCCATCCTCAAATGTTATTTTACAAATATAGTACTTAATAATATGAAAAAGAGGGTTAACTTACGTCACAAGCGTATACCTCTCATAGGAGACAAATAATAATGAAGACAAAAGTACAACATTATGTTTACAAGTTAAAATAAAATATAGGACATTTTACAGTTTAAAAAAGATTATAGTAACTTAATTAAATAGTTAAATAAGAAAACAGAAGTAGTATAGAAAGGAGATTTATAGAAAATGAAAATGATAGAAAAGATAAGTTTATACCTAATCCCACATTACGCATAAACAAAGCTTATGCGTAAATTTCATATTAAGTTTTTGAGGGAGCGTTTAATGTTCGCTACCCTTCATTGTGTCCTTTGTGGACTTCCTTACTTGCCAGTTGCCGTGATTATGGTTGGCAGAGGAATTTGTTTTTCACTACCTACGTGGGAATTTTTCCGACAATGTTTGCTTTACCTGCTCACATATGGCCAGCCATCCATTGCAGGTTTTCCTTTTAGTGGAGGTTTTCCTTCCTGAAACCCCCCTCTCCTATCTTACCTTGTTCTGGCTTTTTCTGAACGCCCTATAAGGCGTCTCACTGTGATTAGGTTCACAACCTTCCTTTACTTAAATTTATATTCTAATACACTTTTTTTAATTAATGTTTTTTACCCACCTGGGTTTACTTTTTATTTTTCATGTACCCCTTTCTCTCCTCATTATTATCTTACCTCCCTCCTTTACTTAGTAGTGGCACACCTTTTTAAAATATGCTAATTTTATTTAACATTTAATTCCTATTCATTTCTTGGCCTGAAGATGGTTATTTAACCGAAACTAGTTGCCTTTAGAAAAAATTTTGTAATAAATGTTATTGTGGTACATGATTTTGGGTTTTCATTTATGATTATTTTACATTTCATATTAATATTATCATTCATTTATATTTTTTTTAAGAGACCACGAAATCTGGTAATTTATAAGATTTTTGTCTTATATTTACTTTATGTGAACTTTTATGGTTCTTTTTTGGAACGAGTTTCCTTTTCTTACTGGATCAGAACCTGCTGTTGGCTTGACATCAAACCAAAATATGTTAAATTTTCCAAAGAAATAAAAAGAAAAAGTCTCTGAAGGATTGTTAAATTTTTCTTATAAAATAAAACAAACATAACGTTTAATTTGAGTTTAATTTCCTTAAACCCACAAAAAGAAAGAAAGGACGGAATTTGAAATATATCATTGTTTTTTATCAATTGTTTCTAAATACATAAAAAAAAAAATCTGATGTGGCCAGCACATGACCTCTCGCCATTTTTGAATCAAAAATCTACAGGTTAACACAAAAAAGTATGAAAAAAAAATTACTTTTTTGTAAATCTGGCAACAATGGCCAAAGTTTTGAAAACTTTAATAATACGAAAATAAACTGTAGTGTATACCTACAAAATAAATGTGTAAAACTTTATTGCCTTTTTGTATAGTAATGACGTCATCGCTCATAGCAACTGCCACTTCCGGTTGTCCGATTGGCACCAAAATCTAATCTAGGGTATCAGAATCCTGTATGCAAAATTTCAAATTTTTTTTATTCAGTAGTTTTTGAGTTATCGTTACTACAACATCCATCCAAACACACACACACACACACACACACACACACACACACACACACACACACACACACACACACACACACACACACACACACACACACACACACACACACACACACACACACACACACACACACACACACACACACACACACACACACACACACACACACACACACACACACACACACACACACACACACACACACACACACACACACACACACACACACACACACACACACACACACACACACACACACACACACACACACACACACACACACACACACACACACACACACACACACACACACACACACACACACACACACACACACACACACACACACACACACACACACACACACACACACACACACACACACACACACACACACACACACACACACACACACACACACACACACACACACACACACACACACACACACACACACACACACACACACACACACACACACACACACACACACACACACACACACACACACACACACACACACACACACACACACACACACACACACACACACACACACACACACACACACACACACACACACACACACACACACACACACACACACACACACACACACACACACACACACACACACACACACACACACACACACACACACACACACACACACACACACACACACACACACACACACACACACACACACACACACACACACACACACACACACACACACACACACACACACACACACACACACACACACACACACACACACACACACACACACACACACACACACACACACACACACACACACACACACACACACACACACACACACACACACACACACACACACACACACACACACACACACACACACACACACACACACACACACACACACACACACACACACACACACACACACACACACACACACACACACACACACACACACACACACACACACACACACACACACACACACACACACACACACACACACACACACACACACACACACACACACACACACACACACACACACACACACACACACACACACACACACACACACACACACACACACACACACACACACACACACACACACACACACACACACACACACACACACACACACACACACACACACACACACACACACACACACACACACACACACACACACACACACACACACACACACACACACACACACACACACACACACACACACACACACACACACACACACACACACACACACACACACACACACACACACACACACACACACACACACACACACACACACACACACACACACACACACACACACACACACACACACACACACACACACACACACACACACACACACACACACACACACACACACACACACACACACACACACACACACACACACACACACACACACACACACACACACACACACACACACACACACACACACACACACACACACACACACACACACACACACACACACACACACACACACACACACACACACACACACACACACACACACACACACACACACACACACACACACACACACACACACACACACACACACACACACACACACACACACACACACACACACACACACACACACACACACACACACACACACACACACACACACACACACACACACACACACACACACACACACACACACACACACACACACACACACACACACACACACACACACACACACACACACACACACACACACACACACACACACACACACACACACACACACACACACACACACACACACACACACACACACACACACACACACACACACACACACACACACACACACACACACACACACACACACACACACACACACACACACACACACACACACACACACACACACACACACACACACTAACACACACAGACATCATCGCGAAAATATCAAAATCGTATTCTAGGGACCCCAAAACGTGTTTATCCATTGAAAACTCACTACAATTTTTAGCATGATTCCTATACCTTTCTTATCTGAAGGGCGAGAGGTAAAAACAAATAGACTGGCGGCCAATATTTTTTTATATAATATTTTACTTTTTAATATAGTACAAATTCTATTCGTGGAACGAACCCATAATAAAAAGAATTGTGGATAAATCACATTTATTGCTAAATGACTTTTATCAACAAATTAAAATAACGTTTCAAACCTCTGTTTAATACCTTATAAATGTTACTTAGGGAGTGCTTTAGTACATACTAATATGCATAATTGAGCTTCTTAGGCATAAAGCAGATATTATAGGTGAAAATACAAAATACTGCAACGTAAATATCTAGCAGAATGTGTTCAATGCTGCTACATCTAGTGGCTTAATGTTAAAATCACAGTTTATAATGAATATGTTTCAACATTCTAGAAGCTTTTCTTTTATTTTGCAAATTACTTTTCGCTGTTCTTCCAGATTTTTCTACACTTTCGCGTTAAATCATCTACTATATAGCCTTAATTTTGCTATATTTTTTTTCCTTTTTCTTGATTTTAATACTTTCAACAAATATTCTTTTTCAGCAAAACATGTCAGTGATATTTTAAAGTCGGTCTCGGTGTCACAGATAGTTGGCTACCTCGCTCATATTCATTTATGGCTGTTTAGATGTTACAGCCAACATGGGTGCCTAGAATTTTGCAGTAAAATTTTAATAAAAAAATGTCAGTGTTATATACTTGGCTCGAATAGGTAAACCGAATTGAATATTAATTTAATGTGTCACTGTGCCGATGATGGCGGTGAGGTTTCTACACCGATAGTCAAATGGCGCAATCAATCATCAATAAGCCATAGCGGAGTGCCACGGTAAATAATAATATTAGCGTCCCTTCCCCGCTTAAGCCTTTGGCTTCTGGGGTTCACTCGTAACTGATTAACTGAAGTCCTTTAAAAGCTTATGTAAAATAATTTTTCTAAAATTGTAAATATCTAATGAGATTAATCCATGTAAAACAGAAATTGTCTGAAAAAGCTAAGATATGGAAATAAGAATATTTGTGCAAAAAGAGAATAAAATACAAGTGAGAATTTACCAAAATATGAATGCATACATCTTTCAACTACTTACTTGTGTTATATGTGGGCCGTTCAACTTTAATGTTATCAGCTATTATCAGCTAAATGAGGTTCCGTTGGTAATGCCGCTGGATATCCTAGTTGGGTCATTTGATGTGGTGTAGGAAGCTGCCCTACTAAACCTAATGGTTCGGCGTGATTCCTTAATACATTTATCGCATCGTCCAATCTTTCTTCCATACGTGTGCCCTGAAAAACAAAATATAAAGTTTTACACACTCATTATGCCACATATCTTGTGTTATAACATTTTATATTGTCAATATGGTATTTTTAAAAACAGTGTGAGGAAAGGCCACCTAAACGTCAGAGAATACAATTTGGTTTTGTATAAAAAAGTGATTTATTCAAAATTAACTCAGTTTTATTTCAGTAATGCCACAAAAAGTTTACACATATAACAAACTATCATATCATATAGTTTTTTTTGTTTTTTGTCTTTATGCTAAATGTTGGCACTAACCATTAAAGATCATAAATATTGTACTTTCGAATTAAGAATATAATTCGTTTTTAAATCAAACACTAAAGTTTGAGACGGTTCTAAAATGTACTGAAAATTTAATGACAGTCTCTTACGAGATTATCCACGGCAAATAATAATAATCTTCCCTGCACAAGCCTTTGGCTTCTATGGATCATTCGTAAGGGGGTAAATTATAGGAAGCGTATTATTGTTATCCTGTCAAAAAGTTTTTTTAAAATACAATGGAATTTACTAAACAATTATTTTTCTGTTAATCTGCAGTGAAATGAATAAAGCTTGTATATTAGTACTAAAAAAATATGATTTCAGTTAGATTAGCTTACATATTTGACAGAACCTATGCAATGTGTTATAATTTTGAAAAATTATAAAATATATTAGGTGGACATATAAAAACCAAAACGCTATTCAATTATACAAAAACCACAAGAGGCAGTATTAAAAAAAAACAAACACAAAAACTTACCGTTGCTTCAGACTGGTCCCTAAGGAAACCAATAGCATCGTCTAAGCGCTGTGCTTCAGGTGCAGGGGGCTTCACACAAAAACAAAAAAAAAACGTCATGCAAAAATAAATAAATAAAAAAGAATCTGATGATGTCCTTTCTTTATTTTCGCTCCAAACAATGCAATGTTAAGGTTAATAAAAATATTTATGACTAGAATGAAAACAGAGTTCAAGTTAAGTAATAATACACCTACATTCTGTTATAAAAATAGTATACTATACAAAGTTTAAGAAATAAGATTAAAACATTCTATACGCTTTATTTTTATAATCGATTGTTAAATATGTACATTTTAATTTTGTCTTACAATAACTAGAAAAAAATTAATACATTTAACATAAGCAAACAGGTATACAAAGTGCAACTGTAGTTCTCAAAAAGACGAATAACAATATATTAGGTATGTCATTGACATAATTCAAATAGAAACAGGTTGTGAAAATATAGTCTCAGGGAGTTTTAAACATAAAGTACCCTAATGGGATGAAAAAAAGCTGTGTATTTGATGTGGACTTAATTCTGTGTAAAAAACTATTGATAATCGTAAAATGAAGTAGCAGTTTTTAATCACCACGATATAACCGCTAAACCAGTCAAAATAACCTGACCCTAGCTGGGTACCAGGGAATTGGGACAATAAAAAGGATGATTAGCTAGCTTGAGAATCAACCTAGAAAACACCCTTTTTCGGTATTGCAAAATCCACAATCAGTGCATAAATAAACAGACAAATGCCTATCTGAACCCCAACATTGGAAGTACAGAACGAAAAGATAGAGACAGATACAGGAGTTTATTTTTTGAGAAAAGCTAATAGCTATAAAGAGTGGCCTCAGTTCAAGCTTTGAAGTCTTGACAAAGGACGTGCACAATAGATCTGAAGAGGTTAACGTGGGAAGAACTTTATAATCTAGGGTTCCCAGTCGAAAATTAAATCTAATCTAATATAATATACCTCTTTCTGGGAAGTAAGAAAGTCTAAGGTTTGGTTTGGTACCAAATCAGACTTAAGCAAATCTGGTTGGAACTCAGGAGTTTAAGAGCAATGTTGTAATTGCGATATTTTTCTAATCAAGAGAATAATTTAGTACTTTTTTACAACGAAAATATCTTCCTGAAATATGGTACCATTCATCTCAATCAGGAACAATGACAATGAATTGAATTAAATTTTGACAACCGACAATTTATTATTTTTCCGCTCATATTTATTAATATTAAAACTTATTATGAATTATTATTATCAGTTTCACTTAACTCAAACTCTATCAAAATATACAAATGGATGCATGGAGAAAGAAAGGTCTGGATTAAATCAAAACAGTATTAAAAAAATAGATTAAAAAAAAAGTGCTCTAGGGAGTAAAAGTCATTCAGCTAACAGAATCATTTGTATGAGAAAAATACCGCATTTATTTTTACACACTGCTATTTTCTTTATACATATATAAAGATTCGAAATAAAACGATCACATAAAAAAACATTTTCGATTTAACTTACATTTATTGGATAGCTACAGGTCGTTCCAGTTGGGCCAGCAGTCTAAAAAATAATAATCAGTTTAAAGTAACGTCCTATACTATAGGCCACATATTTTCGTGTATGGAATTGCAAAGCAAACGTTTCAGATTTAAATTTAATATTTCTTTTTTTTATTCAAATAACTATATATTTTTGTAGTACTTAAATTATTTTTATGTCATTCTTTAAATAGAGTATGGATTTTATTAGTAGATACATAAAACAGATATTTAAAATTTATTTTAATATAAATAAAGTCAGTCTTTTTGCGATTAATAGCATAAATTGACGATCGTAACCATAAAGTAACTATAAATTATATACAATGGAAAAAATAGTCTTATTATATTTATTTCGTATAGTTTAAACATGTTTAAAATTCAGAGCAGTTAAGCCATTTTGTAACATCCAAACAACATTAATCAAGCAAATATAATATGAGAAATAAAAATAAGAATATCATATACAATCACAAGATAGTAGATAGAACTAAGTACCGGGTGTTCCTCTATTTTAACTGCCTATAATTTCTAAACGGTTCAGGATAGCAATATGCGGTTTTCACTGAAATGTTTTATTTAAGTACAAGTTTTGTTTGGATATATTGAATTTTTTCTATCGATTTCGATAACTTTTTGACAATTTTTGTTGTTGACTTTTTTAATGGAACAACCATTATATTTTTGGTAGTTTGAAAGAACTGACTTTCACCTATCCAGCGATGAAAGATTTTTCAAAATCGGTTAGCCAATGACTGATTCATTTTTCCCAATTTTTTGACTAATTATGGCCATATTTGTTGCGACGTAATCGAAATCGATAAAAAATTCATTCTATTTCAACAAAATTCGTACTAAAAAAAAACAATTCAGTGAAAACCGCATATTTATATCCAGAACCCTTTAGAATATTGAAAGATTTAAAACAAATAATGAACTTATTTTTTTTAATAATGCTGTACTATTCTTTTCATTTCAAAATATTTTTAATGTACGGCTAATAAAACGTTCAGCTAGCTCTTAGCCTGAACAAATTATTTATTTACCAAAATTTGAAATGTATGCATCTATAAAATGGAATAATAATATAAAATGTAAATGATGCACTTGTATAAACAATAACCTTCAACTGTCTTTCGCGAAATTGTCTGCATGTTTCAATATGATCGAAGTAAACATTTATTGATATTTGAAGGAGAAAAAATAGATACAATATTTCATGAGGTGAAGGAAACCCAATAAAAATTGACATCGCTGATAAAAAAAAATATATGATAAAAGTACATCTCTTTCATTTTATTCAAAGTTTCACACAATAGAAACCATGTTCAAATTCAAACAGGGAACGAAACATATACTTGAAAGAAAACAGGTCGACTGAAGTTTGCAATGTATTTGGAAACTAATGGGGTAGTTTTTCCCCCTAATCATCTGTTTGCTCACTCACTTACTCCCAAATAGACTCCCGACCAAAAAGTAGGAAGTGTTGTCATGGGCAACTTTTGACCTAAAGCATTTACGATTATCTCAAAAAATATAAGATCTGAATACGCCTATAGATTCAGCGTTCAATTGAATTTCAAAATGGCTATTTTTAAAACCAGAAGTATCTCTTATAGTACAGGTTTGTAAAACCGGAAGTAGTAGAAACCTGAAACTCGATTATACACACATTGAATATGTGCCGAATTTATAGCCGTTGACCGTTTGTTATAGTTCCTGAGAAATAGATGCGGACGGACGGACAGACAAAGCCGTATCATTAGTGGTTTTTTTTCCTTAACGAAAAATCTACCTAAAAGCATCTGTTGGACAAGAAACCAAAAAAACCAAGGGAAAATGCACAAGCTATAATAATAAAACTCAAAGTCATGTACCACATAAATTATTATTAGCAAATTATGGCCTGAAGATGGCTTGCAAGCCGAAACTAGTTGCCGTTCTCTAATTACATAACTTGGGAGTTTTATTTCATTTATTGAACACTGGACCACATTTGAGATATGGATAACCTTATGGATTTATTAATTAATATGTTAATATGTTAAAATTACACAACTACTTTTATGTAATAAAGGACAAATTTGGAAGTTTAAACGCTATATGTATGATCCTTAAGAGTTACTTTTTGATGTTCTATCAGAATTTTGAAGTTAATATTTTTAAATTTTTCGCAAAAAGACAACATACAGAACGACGGGCCGACGGCCGGACTTCACAGATTCAGCTTTTTCCCGTCGAAGAAACAAGGTTGATTGGAAGTGGTGAACTAAAAAGTATTAATTAAAAGTAAATTATTGAAAGGTTTTTACTGGATAAAATGAAACTCTTGGTAAAGGTCGCAAATTAATTATAACCTACTTCGGAAATGATATCTTTTATATATTTTAGAACCAATAGCGGAAAAACAATTTTTTCCACTACTACTACTACTTATGCCATTCTCAGCCTCATTCTCTTATCCCAAAATGATTCGCTGAGAAAAATATCTTCTCTACCTTGATGTATAAATTAATTTATACACTATACAATACTATAAAATTGTATAAAACACACTTGGTCACCAACAAACATCTAGTCTAGTATTGCCCGCAGGAATTTTCCAAAATCTCCGACATACATAAAAGCTAGATGTGTCGACTGGTCTGACACAGAGCTCCATAATTGCATGCCGGAGTGGGGGCCTTTCCCCATTTATAAAATGAATTCATGCATCTACCATGTTCGGTTCTTAGCCTGTTCAAAGTCATCCATGTCTAGCGACTGTTTGTTGGTTTGCTTGGTTTTAGAATTGCTATAATTTTTGCATGTTTGAATTTAGCCGGAAAATTAACGACTTCATTGTAACAGTGAAAAATCTTGTAAAATTACATGCGTGAATAAGAAATTCTGGATGGATTCCTTCAAAGCATGGAGTGTTTTCGGTTTTGAGTCATCAACTGACATAAAATTTTAGGCTATTATATTCGATGAAATAAATAAAAAAATTGTCTTTGAATAGTAAATAAATGAGAAAAATATATTTAACCTCTTAAGGACGGGGATTTTTACGTAGAAATTGGACTTTTGTTTTAGACGATATCTGAACATGAAATCGAAAGATTTGTCACGTCGAGTGCCCGATAAATTTGGTGGTCGACATTTCGACCAGTCCCGTCCGGAACGGAAAGTCCAATGGTTAAAATTTCAATTGGGGAAAAACAATTGGATGCGCTGAATACGAAAAAGATAATAAAAAATGTCCAGGAGACATCTCTGACCTTGAAAATTGCATTTCAAGGTCAAATCCGTTGTTTTCTGTCCGAAATGATATCTGTAATTGTTTTTACGTTATACAGGAAAATAGTAACGTTTTTTATGTCATTTGCCATTTTTTCCATCAAATGATGGCCTCTTTTTGAAATTGGGCATTATTTTTCAATTGAAAACCACGAGAAATAGGGACCGAATTTAGAAAAATTTTATTAGAAAAAGCAAAAAAAAAAATTTTTTTTGCTCTTCCCTCTGGTTCCGGGTGGACATCCTTCCCTCGGAGACCCGGTATTTCAGTTTTCGCTCTCAGCATGAACCAGGATTAACAGCGTGGATGTGACGAAAATTTGATCCCCGACAATTCCCTTTCCGGTATTTCCCGAAAAATGACCATGATGGGTGGGGGATTGAGTTCGAGCGTCCTTCCACTACAATTTTTTCCGACATTTATCTGGATTTGAAACAAATTTTCCGCTAATTTATAAATTTCAGGTGCCAACGGAGGAGTGGGTGGAGAGAAGTTCAGGGTTGAGTTCGACCTCCTTCCACCACAACTCCTCCCGACATTTATCTGCATTTAAAACAATTTTCTAGGAAAATTGGGAATTTCAAGTGGGGGAGGTGGAGGGGGGGGAGGGGTCGATGTGGCTCAACAAGTGTATGGGACCCCGAACTCCACCATTTGTCCAAATTTTAGGGCGATCGGATACATATTTTTTGAATTACAGTAGGATAGAGGAAATCCCCAAGTGGACCCAGAAGACTTCGCTTCGAAATCACTATTTCAAGGTCAAATATGCATTCTAAAATGGTTATTTTGCTATACGCAGTACTATTGGTTTATTGTTTTGGTATTCAGCCCATCAAAATACATAGGTATACCATTTTACATGTCGAAATTCCAAATAGAAAATTCGACCTTGAAATCACTATTTCAAGGTCAAATATGCTACCTAAAATTGTTACACTATATTTCCTATATTCAAAACATAATGTTATTCCCAAAATCACTCAAAAATATTGTGATACTTGAGTGGTCGAAATATCGACCAGTCCCGTCCTTAAAAGGTTAAGAATTAATTAATTTAATATAAAATAAAAGCAAATACTATATTATAGTATTAGTTATTTTTAGAAAGTGCATTTTTGCCGGTCTAGACCAGAAAATTGACAGAACTGCTCGGTAAAGTATAATTTTACCGGCGTGTACAATATTTTTTGTGCACCCTGTAGAGACTTTTTCCCTACATGTTGTCAGTCACTTTAGAGATTGACATTAAATTATGATTTCAAGTCATTTGTTCACAGTGTTCATAAATGTTTAGTTGTTTTCGGTTGTTGGCAGTTATTTTTCGTTAAACCATTATTTTTGTTTTCCCCTTGGAGAGGTTATTAGAAGAGAAATCAAGAAGCAATGGATTATTCAACAAGTAATCAATCAATTTTGACATTATATTTTTATATCGAGTTTTTATATATATATGATTCATCTTTACAAATAAATATTTAATATTTCAAACGTTATTTGGAATATTAATTAGAAAATATGTCCATACAGCCACCAATAATTTTATCTTTAAACATCAAAAATATCTACTGAAAGATTACTACCATTGACATATACTCATGGACGTGTCCAACGAAGAGAATTGTGCTATTTCGAGAGAAAGAGATAAAACGATGTTTCAGACTATCTCTCTCAAAATAGTATCGTAGTTAGGATATTATATATAGCGCTAATCCTACCCATCTTCCTCACTCTTTTCAGCAAAAAAATATTACAACGATATACGGGTTGGACACGTTTCAATGATGGCTACGTTACTGTCATGGAAATTGTAATATTTAATGCTTTTTTATAAGAGCTCGGTAAAATTATAATTTACCGACCAGTTATGTCAATTTTCCGGTCTAGATCGACAAAGACGCACTTTCCGACCTAAAAAATGGTCGGAAAAACATATTTTGAAGTGGCAGCACAAAACAGTATATTTATTATATATTACTTGTGCGACAATCCCAAGTGATGTACAGTATTTTTCCTACGACCACGCGATAATTTTACCAAATAATGTACATTTTTGAGGTTATTTGGCAGTTCTGTGGTTGTATGTTTTTAGTTTATATAAACAATCACTTTCGTATTAAAATAAACATAATCATTTTTAATTAGAATTAAAAAAATAACAACTAGGAACTAAAAGAGAAAAAAAAATAATTGAATTATTTAGAGTTGCTATAAAAATTAAAAGTAAATTGATTATTGTTGTAATTTATAAAAAACATAATATAAAAAATATCGATGTGGTAAATCTTATAATAAGAGTTATGCATTTGACAGATAGGTAAATCTAGTTAGATAAGTATTTCTAAATATAAATGGCGCATCTGACAGTTTTAACAGTATTTTCCGCACGTGTGTGAAAAGTACTTTCCACCCGTGTGTGAATAAAAGCCACTTTCCGTTCTACATTGCAATAAATGTTATTTTCCTATGTGGTTGTAGGAAAAATTAATTATTATACAACTACCAAAAATGTATTGGATCACTGGCAACATTTTTTGAAAGTAATCGAATTTTTATTACCTAATTTCATGTAAATAAGAGTTAAATACTTATAATATAAGTAACCTAAAAACAAATTTAATATTTTTTCAAATCTATGTTTCAAATGAAACGAATTCTTCATGTCTTCATCGCTAGTTGAAAATTGTAAAATTCACAGTGCAATTAACATAATGAAATGTCAATTTAATTTATTGAATGACAATATTCAATAAATTAAATTGACATTTCATTATTTTAATTGCACTGTGAATTTTAAAACTTCCAAGTAGCGATGAAGACACTTAGATTTGAAAAAATATTAAATTGATTTTTAGGTTACTTTTATAATAGGTGTTATTGCATAAATACCACTAATCAATATCAAAATATTTATTACATAACCTCAAACTATTTCAAACGAACATATATCTGATAAAGAATTATTTACCTCTCTGTTTTATTTGATTAGGTCGAAAATTCACTTGAAATGATAGAAATTCAAAAGAAAGTGCTTATTCGCTGTCGAATTTTTGACGTCAGGTTTAGTCTTCAATTGTTTTAATTATCTACTAGTAGGAGACAAATTTATCTTCTCGACACGAATATACAGAATAAATAATGACATCTTCTAATACTAGTAGTGGAAAATATGTTTTAATTTATTGTATAAATGTAAAACGGTACCTTTGCGACCGACTACCGACCCATTTATTTACGTATATGAGTCTATGTTTTCAAGGATGCTGAATATGATGGCGGTAGTTTAAAATCTCTATGAATTAACCGCACCCCGTAAAAATGCAAAAAACCGCGCCTGCAAAAGGTAAAACGCCGATGCGCCGTCTCATACCGACAGACCTGCTTCATCCCACCCTCGTCGAGGATGTTGAACACGATGGTGATGCCATCTCCCCGAAGCAAACTAACCCATCAAACGGCGAAAAACTATTCTCTTATCCGGTGTGCATTATAAAATCGGGAATCAAATGGGTACTTTTTGACAGTTTGATGGGTTAGTTTGCTCGGGGAGAGAGCGTATCAGCGTTGTATAACTGTGGGAGGTAATAGATTAACTTCTAGCTTGCTAAATCGATGTTTATGGATGGATAAACAAGACTACATAAAAAAAATCGAATTTATTCGATCAGCATTCCGAGACAGCTGTTTCTAACTGGTATCAGTCGAACTTTAGATCAAATCAAGAAAAATTAATCTTCAAGATTATAAATAGAACTCTTATCTTCCTCGTTTTGAGATGTCGAATACTCTACCACCATCTACTAATCATTAAAGTAATCTGTGAAAGAGAGTCGTCTTGAAATTATTTTACTGACCACTAAATGGTAGTAAATTAATCTACGAAATATCCAACAACTTTTCCATTCTTAAGCCTTTTTTTGAGGAAGTGGGCACTATTTCTCCATACAACAAATTAAAATTATTTCGCCTATTTTTGATGATAATTTCATGAAAAAGATTCATATTTTATTCATATTTGACGAATATTTTTAATATATAATAAAAGTAAAATGCTATCAACCACAAAATGACGCAGTATAACTATCAATAAGTATGAAATGAATAAATATGTAACAAACAATGTCTAATTTAATACGAAAATTGAATATATAAAAAAAATAAGAAATTTACGAATTAAACTAAAAATTACGTAACACTGTAAAATCCCATACACTGATTATATTGTCATATTAAAATAAACTCTGTTCCATGTAAAAAGTAGTGATGATATGTTAAAAACGATTTCCTGAGAAATCATTTAGTTTTCATTAAACGATGATTTCAAAAGTGTTACTTTCACAATATGAAGAGAGGAAATTTCTTCACAATAATAAAAACTCTCCGTTTCTATCATGGAACAGCACCAACTTGAAAGAGATTACGCAGAGATACGATGACGTATGCTTGAGCCATGGCAGACTCGACCTCAAGCATCGGCAGCGTCTTGAGTACCGACTATAAATACGGGCATTAATCTCTTCCTAGTTGGCAAATACAGTATAAGAGTGTACTCATGAGTACTTACCATGTGAATTCCCTGAGGAGCGACAGTGTTGTTTACACTGACTGCTTGCGTGTAGTGCGGCGAATGGGGAGTGCTGTGATTCGTTAACCAACCGGAAGGAGTTATTGGGGGTGGCGAACTGACAGGGGTGGATGGTGCTGAACTGTAACTACTAGCGCTGGCTTGTTCGGCTGCTGGATATATCTGCAAACATTAAAATTAAATTAATATTGTTGCAGAATAGTAAAGGTGGGGAATGTAAAATAGGTCCCATTATATGGAATAGTCATATTTCTCCAAAACCACTGAGGTCATGTGTAATGTAAAGTATCTATTCCGTTATTGCTTTAACGCAGCTAGATTTTAAATAAACTTAAAAAAATAGCCAAAGCGTGGTTGGTGGCAATGTTGTGAATATGTGAGGAATTTGAACATCTACCAAAGATTAGTAATAAATAGATAGAACACTCGGCAAATTTCCTTTGAAGTTTTAACATAAACTTTGGTGAACTTCAAAGAAGACAATTATGTATAACACTTATTTGTTCAAGATATCGTTGTAGTACCAAAAGCAGATAAACTTCTGGGAGACATCCAGAAAAAACATCTCGTTCAAATTCATCTTATTCTGAAAATTTTGGCGCACGATTCATCTTAGCTTTTATACTTATAGTGTCACAACCCATTTTGTCCACTATTTTCTGTAATAAGACTTATGTTTCAGTTCCTTTACTGTTTTTTTCTTTGTACGTGGAAAAATTGTTTTAGCTTTTTTCTCTATTTTTTGTATAACTAATTTTTACTTTAGGCTATTTCTTATCTCCTCAATTCTGTATGTATCTCTCCTTGTTTTTCCTGTTACCTTTTTACAATATTTCATCTCGATTGCTGTGAGTTCTATCATTTTCAGCAAGTTCTTTCAAAAGCAGTGCATTATGCTAGTTAAAAGTAGTTGGGCACTACCATAATAATAAAAATTAATTAAAAATACTTACACCGCCCAATCCTTTATTAACCACTGTATCCGTAGTAGGTGGTCCAAAAGTGGCACTGTTGGGTCCCGCCAAGGTGGTGGCAGTCGGCGTCCCGTTAGGCCTCAACGAGGACATTGGAGGTAAGCCTTGGCCAGGAGGTTCTGTTTCGGGGATAAGGCCGAACGCCTCGTACGTTTGGTATGTGTAGGTGGAGGGCCATTCTCCGGCTCCGGGTCCTCCTGGACCCGGGGCCCCACCGGGACCCCCTACCGCCGTAGTCGGCGTTCCATCGGCTGCCAAGTAATAGGAATTTGTTCCGGGTGATGTGTATCTGGGAGATTCGTGGGCGAATTCATCGGAACCATACTGAAACAGGAAAAATAAATTAGTTTATCTGTAATAGTTAACTAGGGAGAGAAGTAGCAGATTTACTGCGCTGCAGCCAGCATTTCATTGCCGTATTTAGTATATAATTTTTTCCCGATTGTGTATAAATATAATTCGTAAGTACCATATTTTTTAATTTTTACAACATAATGTAATTTCATGTATCTATTAAAACAAAACAATTTTAATATTTATACGTTTAATTCGGCAACTCACATTTTCGAGTTATTCCACACTCTGTATATCTGCCTTTGTGTAATTATTTAAGGATTTTTTAAAAGAAGAAAAGATTTCGATTGAAAATTAATCAATAATCGATTATTATCTCTAGATTAGAATCAATTAAAAAAATAAATTATACAAATCTTTTAAAAAAAATTATTAAAAATCGAATTAACACAAATTATTATTCGATTAAAGATCTGTTAATTATCGATCAAAAAATATATGACCAATTAATAATTGATTATAAATCGATTAAAAATTCGATGAATAAATGATAAAAAAATTAAGTAATCGATTAAAAAATTAAATATTAATCGATTTGTAAAATCGAATGGTATTTGGAATAACAAATTGATTGAAAATAATTGATTACAAAATTTATAGAAAATAAAATTAATGAAAAATCGATCAAAAATATTTAACAAAAGTGTGCAATTATTTTTTTTTGTTTCAAGTATTAAGTATATCTCGCCTTGGAAATTTGGAACCTTTAGCGTTTCAACAGTGTTGAAAAAGATCATAATCACTGATAAAAACTACATTTTTATATGATTATTTTGGTGATTAATTTGTAAAAATTCATATTTTTATGTTTTGCCAACAAAAACGAATAATTATGTTTTGTGGCGCTCTACGTTGTACTTAACAGAAAAAGATTACTAGATGGTAGGATTACTTAACAGACTGCATGTGATTTGCGCCTAAGGATAGGAATTAAAGCGAGAGTGAGATGCGCCAGTGTACCTGATTATAATCCTTTTTTCAAAAATGGTTTTTTCCAAAATACATCAACAGTTAATAAATGTTTGGACTGTAATCCATTTTAGGTATTGTTATAACGTTTATTGAATTAGTTTTAAACCGAAAAAATTAGTAGTGATTGAAAATATTAAATTTCGAAAAGCGAATGTATTGTCAAGTGGAATAGTTCGGTGGAGATGTATAAAAAAACATTTACAGCAAAAATTTACACAAATATAATTAATGATAGTCTTTTACACGAAGAAAGTGATTTCCGTCACAATCATATTCCAGATTCTGATCTTTCGAGACAAATTATTAACAATTATGTTAAACGCAACGCACTTGAACAGCTGACGAAAAAACCAACGAAAATTTTACGTGCTGGGTTAATAAAAAGTAAGGATTTCTTTTTTATTTGTTATAACAAATATTCAAAGAAAAAATCAAACATTGGTTTAAGTTCTGAATATAATGTTAATTCAAATATTGGTCCATATTTAAAATTATTTTTCGGCATGCCGTTATTAAATTTGGATGAAGTGGGCACTTATTTCGCCGTATATTTATTTGAAAATGCATAAAATAATTCAAAGCTTAAATCTTTTAATTATTATATAGTTGACACCTACATTTACGATGATGCTGTTTTTCCTCCCCGAATCTGGGCATCACAAAATAACATTTTCTGCAGAACGACTATAATGCATGCGAGTCGGTCCACTTGATATTCAAAAATAATTTTTACAGCGCTCATCCAAATTTACATTTGTTTTTAAATTATTTAATTGGATTTTAAACTGATGTATATATTAAAATTAATAGTGTCAATAAATTTGTAAAACCATTAAAAAACAACATCCAATGAAAAGTAAATTGTTAAATATATTAACAAATAATTTAGAAAATGGTAAAATAACTATGGCGTATTTTTTCAGCTGTGTATGGTATAAATTTCTATCTACATAAATATAATAGGTTAAAATAAAATTATTGAAATAGAGCTTTTAAGGAACATTGTGTTTTTTCACATTTTCATTTAATTAGTACAGTAGGGATAAAAATTAAGCTGTAAAATTCAAGGAAAATTTGTTAATCCGCATGTTTACTTTTCGTTGGCGCAAGTCACCCTACGGATTAGGACCGCTACAGGTAATTGGCGCAAGTCACAAGCACCGACTTGACATTAACTAAAAAATAATAAAAAAATAATTTTAAAAGAGAATTTATTAAAATAAGCACATTTTCGTTGGGTAATTCTCTAAACAGCAATAACGCAAGTCACGTGGTGTGCGGGCCTCTTAACGTATTAGACAAGTTATTTTGATTTTAAAATAAGTTTGTAATTTTTTCCTTTCAAGCGGGTAATAAAGTAAAAAATAATATACATTTTATTAATGAATTTGTTTACTCCATTTTAAAGTATTGAGAAATAAACAGTAAATAATTTTGTTATTGTTTTTATCTACAACTATTGCATATTATATTATTATATATATATATATATATATATATATATATATATATATATATATATATATATATATATATATATATATGTTTTTGTAACAAGTGGAGATCCGAATAAAATTAGGGCAACCCGAGATCCACCATTAGATAAAATCTTTCCGAAGTATATTTTGCATAAAAACTAATTTTAGTCTATTCTTGGTCCATAATTCAAGAGAGGGGAAAAATTTTATCAATTTAATTTTTAATGATAAAATTTAAATAAAACGAGATCCTCATTAAAAATTCAAACAAGTTGAGATCCGAAATTGTATATATGATATCTATGATATCTTTAGCTAAGACGAGATCCTGCAATATATGTAAATCCCCTCGCATAGTTTGCTTTGTTTTTATAATGTCACGTGTGTATGATAGTGACTTTATTTGTTTAGATTAGATAAATATTTGTGAAATGTTATCACGTTCAAAAATTTAGTAAGTTTGGCTATAGAAGAAAAATCTACAACTTATAACTTATTGTTATAAATATACTTTTAATGATTAAAATACAAAAAAAATTCACAGAGAAAAATCTACAACTTATAAATGATTATAAATAGAGTTTTAGTGATTAAAATACAAAAAAATTACACAGAAAAATCTACAACTTATATCTTGTTATAAATAAAATTTTTAAATTTTTAAAAAATATTACACAGGTTAAACCACATGATGTTTTTAGTGTTTCGGCCCGAGAACTTCACTTTAACATTAAACACAAGAACTATACGCAACATGAAATATATAGAGATAATGCTATGTTGACATTTTGTTCTTTTAAACAGACGTAATCGAATGACATTTTTGATGGTTTTCATAGGTGACTTGAAATCTTTTTCTAAACCGGGGTTGTGTTGAAACTACACAAAATAGTTTTGCTTTTTTTAATATTCCAAGAATGGGAGTAACATAAATAATGAATGTACAGATTCCAAAAACAATAGGATTCCTAGCTATCCTAGACACAAGAACACAATTGAAAGAATTTTTGAAATCGGACTACTGGTTCTTGAGTTATCACCTCCACATGCATTCATCCAGATCGACAGACATGAACAATTTTTTCACTTAATCGTGTTGTAGGTGGCTTAAAACGTCAAGTAAAGTCATTTTTTGTGAATTCTGAATTTGGAAACTTTGATTTAGTAGATATTTAAGTAATTTTACATTATCTACACTAAATTTATGATTATGTTGAAAAGCATGTTCAGAAACAGATTTCTCTGTTCTACCATATTTAAAATGAGGCATGTGCTCTTTAAACCTAGTTTATATAGATCTTCTACTTTGTCTGTCCAACATACTTTTTGTCACAATCAGAACAATTGATTTCATAGATACCATTTTTTTTTCAAATGACTTGTTTTATCTTTTGGGTCGTTTAATATATTTTTCAAAACATTGTTTCATTTAAAATCTACTCTCAACCCTGATGGGTTATATGGGTTATATGGAGATTCCACACGAATTGAACAGTATATTTTTTTCTACAACCCACGAAAGGAAAAATTAAAAAATATAAAAAAAATAAAAAAAAGATTACAGACACAGAGTTTAAACCGAGGAACTTTGTATCTCAAACCGAGAACGTTCGCATACTCTGCTATCACGGGCAGGTTATATTCATATTTAACTTTTGATTTTTGAGGTAATATTATTATTATTATTGCATCTTTACGGCTAAATGAATATCTGGTGAAGTACCATTTATTAAGTCATCACTGGAATTATTTATTTTTACAAATATTTTTCTGTATTAGATTGAAAAATTCCGCCAGTTGTTTTGACTCAGGGAAAACGAAAACATCGAGAAAAATGATAAAAAGTGGGGGTAAGAAATTTTTTTCGTCATCACGAAACTAATATCAAGGATTTTGAGCTTCCGTAATAGGTGGTGGATCACTGAATGTAGGATTACTGAATGTAGGATTACTGAATGTAAACTCTGATTGATAGATTTCCACATCTACGTTCTGTAGAGTGTGCGTAGAATCGATAATATCCATGTGGGTGTAGAAAAACGAACGTTTCGGTTTTTCTCTAGTTTTGGAGAAAAAAGTGGTGTATGGCGATTAATTAACTTATCTACCAAATGTCTCTCATAACCATTAATAGCAACTTTGGTCAGGTTGGTACTGAGGCCCAAAAGCCTCAGTATTGGTTTCGTGATGGCGAAAAAAATTCCTTACCCCACTTTTTATCACTTTTCTCGACTTTTCCGAGTTCCCTGGGTCCGAAAAAAAAACCTCTCCGGACGTCTGGATGTCTGTCTGGATGTAAACATGTAACTTTTTTGAATGAAAGCTCCGATCGAGTTTCGTTTTTCACTTTACCAAGTTAGTTTTGTCCAAGGACGAACTCTGTTGAATTTGAGCAGGATCGGACTGGGCCTTCCGGTACCCACCATGCAAATTAAAGTTTTTTGGATAAAATTGATATTTACTACTTAGGATTTGAGAATTATGAAAACAATTTTTAACAAACATTCATTCAGGCAATATCAGATTTGAAATTTTAAATCATCGTTATGATTTATTACCTTTTTGGTAGGTTGCAAATTATAGTAGAATACCTTCCAGGAACTGTCAAGGGTAGGCGGCATACAGGGTTGGAACTATGTGAACGTGATTCTAACAATTTCACAAACACAAAAATAGATTTTTACATGATTACAATATGAAATAAAGTAATTAATAAAAAAACATGAAAATAGATTTTTCCTTTGTTTGTTGCAAAATCAAATGAAATAATTAATAAAACAAAATACGAAAATATATTTTTAATTTTTGTACTTACGTTACAACAAGAAATAAAGTAATAAAAAAGATAAAAATGATTGTTACAAAATTTGGGTTTTGTCTTCTACCATAATTTGATAAGATCCTTAAATAATTTTATTAATAACAAACTACCCTATTTATTTTCTTGAAATGCTTGTACCACCCTAAATATTTTTTTAATAATCTTGAAAAAAAAATTAAAATTAAAAACATCATGATTTTTATAAAGCCTGCTAAAAGTTTAAGCCACCTTTAATTACATTATGAATGTGTCGAGTTTCGACATTTTAAATAAATAAAATAAATCCAGGTCGTTAAGAATGGTCAGTTCTACCCTGTTAACGCTTGCCGTTTCAACTGTGCAATGCATTACAAGAGTACATCTTTAAAAATAAGGCCATTTAAATGTAAGACTAAATTAAGTACTACATAAGGATTACAGTCGTTCACTCAAATTCGAACATCTGTCGATAACTAGGACTGTTTCCGCTGTAATAAAATTTGGGTATTTCATTTCTACTATGATTTGCAATGCACAATAATGTTATATTCATTTTGACAAAATTAAAACAAATTTACAAAAGAACTACGACAGCACCGTAATTAAAAATTATTACCACTGATGCTGTTAGTTATTTCAGATAAAACTCCGTAAAAAGGACAAGTGTGATATATCACTGAATTATGAAAGACAGGTATTTAAAAAAAAGAACTTGATGATTGCCATTAAGACACGAAACGTCGTATCAAAGATTTATTAGTGCACTTTTGTAGAAAATTTTAGATATAATAAAACTTTCCTTAACCATTTTTTCATATTTTTTTAAATACAAATTCTAAGCGCAAAAAACCAAATATCGAATTTTTAGTTTTCTCTGTATAACTCTAGAAGGGCGACAGTCCCTGTAGATTTTTTCGATCCATCTAATGTTATCCAAAATATTTAACATTTTATCCGTTTAATGACCTTCGTATCTGTTACGGTTTAGAATATAGCAATGTTAGCACATGATAAAAGAAATGGCCTGCATAGGGAATAAAGTGTCACTTTAAAGCTCTTAGGCCTAAATTACTAAATTATTTAATAATCTTTAAACGTCAGTGTTTCGCAACGGTAGAACGCTCGCCTTGTAAGCAAGCTGACCCAGGTTTAAATTTCCGACAGTTTTTTATTAATTTTTCTTTTTTTTTTCAGTAATTTTTTATAACGATTAAGTAATAGTTAGTGTTTCTTTTCACATAATTATCGTATGAATTTTTAAGATTTATTCACTGCGGTCCAAAAGTATGTAATATAAGACTAGTTCCTTGGTAAAATGCCATTTTACCAAAAATAAGTGTTATAAGATAATTATTAAAAAATATTTAATATTAACTTTAATTTTATATTCCTTAAGAGGCCCACACACCAAGTGACTTTTGTGGATTCCGGTTAGAAAATTACCCAAGGTAAATGTGCTTGTATTCTAATAGATTAAGTGTAAAAATTGCTTTTTTAGAATTTTCCGGTTAATGTTAAGTAATCCTACCCTCTAGTCCATTTTTTTTCTGCGCAGAACAGGGTAGAGCGCCATAAAACATAATTATAAGTTTTTGGACGAGAACTCGCCTAATATAGTAACTAAAAATATGCGGTTTCTTTATAATATTTGAAATATTTTTAAAAAATTTTAGTATGTTAAGATCTTGAGGTTCTGATTAAATGTCTCCATGGCCCGCCCCTACTCAATCCTAGGACTAATTTTCGAGATACTGATGGTCAAAGTTCAATAATTGAGTATTTAGGTAATTTTGTTTTAATTTCAATTTCTTCAATTTTTAAGAAAACTAATCAGCTTATCTTGAATTTATGGGAAAATTCAGTTAAAAGTTAGATGGTATTTAAAAAAAAATCGGCTGTATCAGCCCAGAACTTTCCCGGCTCGACCGTAGAGAATATGTTACATGATTATTATTTTAATTACAAAATACTAAGCATAACAATAATTTAGGGAACACATTAAAAACAGTGAGCCGATGGTGAATACGTCTACCCTACAACAGTTGTAGGGAATTTTATGCTTTACAACTTTGCACTGAAACATTTTGCACTAAAGAGCATAATTTACCTCCAATTTTAAAAAAATGGAATATTATAAATGTGTATTTTTCTCGCCATCTTGCGGCGAAACTATGAGGAATTCGATAAAAAGTTAAACATAAAATTTAAAGAAAATTTGATGCTTTACAACTTTGAACCAGAAAATTTTGCACTAGAATGCATTGTTTGTCCTCAAAATCAAGAAAAACTAGAGAAAACCTACATGCACATTTTTTACGCGCCCTCTAGTGGCGCAACTATTAAAAATTCTAGAAAAAGTTTCAGACAAGAGTTGTAGGGAATTTTATGCTATAAAACTTTGTACTACAACATTTTGCACTAAAATGTATAGTTTGTCCTTAAAATTTAAAAAAAGTAAAAAATTGTTACATGTGCAATTAATCAATGTCGGTCTTGAGGACCTTCTACTGCACCAATTTAAACCAAATGGTCGCATTCTAGGCACACACTGACCCTCCATACAAAATTTCAGCTTGATTGGTCAAACGGTTCGGCAGTTATCGTGGAAGATTACACACAGACAGACCATGCGCTGGAAATGGCTTCAATCTTCTTGGGGGACCTCAAAATGGATATTTCCATCTATATCTCGATTTTTTTTTTGCTCGTTCACCTTACTTTCCCTTTGATGGGCCCCGAAAAAAAAAATATATAAAATCCTAAATGTGTATTTTTCTCGCCATCTAGCGGCGAAACTTTGAGGAATTCGATAAAAAGTTAAATATAGAAGTTAAAGAAAATTTGATGCTTTACAACTTTGAACCAGAAAATTTTGCACTAAAGTGCATTGTTTGTCCTCAAAATCAAGAAAAACTAGAGAAAAACTACATGTACATTTTTTACGCGGCCACTAGTGGCGCAATTATTGGAAATCCTGGAAAAAGCTTAAGACAAAACTTGTAGGGAAATTTATGCTCTAAAACTTTGTACTACAACATTTTGCACTAAAGTGTATTATTTGTCCTCAAAATCAACAAAATTAGAGAAAACCTACATGCACATTTTTTACGCGCCCTCTAGTGGCGCAACTATTGGAAATTCTGAAAAAAGTTTTAAAAAAAAGTTATAGGGAATTTTATACTCTAAAACTTTGTACTACAACATTTTGCACTAAAGTGTATTCTTTGTCCTTAAAATTTAAAAAAGGTAAAAAATTGTTACATGTATATTAATTCAATGTCGGTCTTGAGGACCTTCTACTGTATCAATTTAAACCAAAATCTAATGGTCGTATTCTAGGAACACACCGACCCTCCATACCAAATTTCAGCTTGATTGGTCAAACGGTTCGGCAGTTATCGTGGAAGATTACACATAGACACACAGACAGACCATGCGTTGGAAATTTTTTCAATCTTCTTGGGGGACCTCAAAATGGATATTTCCATCGATATCTCGATTTTTTTTTTGCTCGTTCACCTTACTTTCCCTTTGATGGGTCCGGGAAAGTAAAATATGATAATTATATACAGGGTTTACCAAAAAGTCAGTGGAGCTACTTAATTTTTAAAATGACTATAATATTGAAAACCATTAAACCTCAGTTTTGAAAAATTCCTAATAATTTTAGAACAAACTGCCAAATTTTCTTGAAAAAATTATATACATTACAAGTCAGTAGTCAAAGAAAAACTGCACTATGTAAAGTTTGAAAAATTACATACGGACCCGAATGTAGGGCTTTCAAATCTGATTGTTTCCAAAATCGCCTCAATTATGCTGCTTTTGCAATACAGTTGTCATTAAACATTTTTATTTATTAGTATATTTTTATGAAAGTTTAATTGAGTATAGTACTAGTAATTTCTGATTTCCTAACATATATATTCAATTTTGATTTTTAAATGGAACACCCTGTATAATTCGATACATTTGGATACTACGGATCAAAATACATGCAATCCACTAGCCAAATATCAATTTGACAGAACATTCATTTTTTAAAAATAAAATATTTTTCTCAGTGTTTGCTAAAATTTTACAATATCAATTAAAGCTGAAAGATAACTTCATAAAAAATGTTATTTCCTTTAAAAACCAGTTTTTGTCCGATTTATTATAATTTTATTAGAACAGCAACCGTTTTTAACCAAACTCATTTTTTTTAATGTAACCCCTTGAAGCCCATTTCAATACGAATAAAATGATATGCTTAATCTTATGCATTTTAGCAAAGTACACTGAGAAAAAATATTTTTCTCAAAAAATGAAATGTCTGTCAAATTGCCATTTGATCTGTAAAATCGAAATTTAACAAAATTCCACTTAAAAATCAAAATTGTTGTCCATTTCCGGCAAAACCGGAAGTCGGCCCTCTTGAATATATACGTCAGAAAATCAGAAATTACTATTACTATATTCAGTTAAACTTTCATAAAAATCGGTTAATAAATAAAAAGTTTAATGGGTTGATCCACGTATCCCTGTTTCAATAGCTCGCAGTTACCTAAAATTTGAAACACCCTGTAGACATATAAAAACAATGTTTCTCGGACACCATATTTTACATCAATTTATAAAAGTAAATGGGTTACTATTTTAGCTGCAAATCTGTTACAACTGTATTGCTAAAGCAACATTTGAGGCGATTTTGAAAAAAATCAGATTTGAAAGCCCTACATTCGGGTCTGTATGTAATTTTTCATACTCTACATAGTCCAATTTTTCTTTGACTACTGACCTGTAAAGTATATAATTTTTTCAAGGAAATCTGGCCGTTTGTTTTAAAGTTATTAGAAATTTAACAAAACTGAGGTTTAATGGTTTTCAATATTATAGTCATTTTAAAAACAAAGTAGCTCCACTGACTTTTTGGTAAACTGTGTATGTATAATTGTCATATTTTTTAAAAGACCAATCATTTGACTAAATTTTCCCATAAACAAGTTTAAGATAAGCTGATTAGTTTTCTTAAAAATTGAAGAAATTGAAATTAAAACAAAATTACCTAAATACTCAATTATTGAACTTTGACCATCAATATTTGAAAACTGGTTATAGGATTGAGTTGGGCCCATAGAGTCATTTAATCAAAACGTCAAGATCTACAAGATACTAAAATTTTTAAAAAATTGGCCGAAAGCAATTTTCCATAAGAGAAGTGAGGGGTCCTTTAGCTATAGAAAAAAGTTTACAGTCGTATCACTTTTACTAAAAATAATTTAAAAGAATTTCCACAGACGTGCCCTAAATAATTAACTACAGAATCTATTGGTAAAAACCGCAGCTTTCTATCTTTAATATTAACTAAGCGCCCGCCCAAAAACGATTTCAGACAAGATATGGAACATATGGTATTGGCGCTATTTGAACTTGAAATATATTATTTATAATCATTTTACAAAACATTTAAACAAACACCACTTTTATCAAAGTTATGTCATTGCCATTCCTAAATATAGAGGATCTCAGGTTGTATGTAAAACGTGAATCACATATACGTTCATATTGCAGCGCCCTCATTAGGAGAAATCACTGATGCCTGAACTATTAGTGTATAAAAATTGATAAAAATGGAAAAATTGAGATCCGACCTAAAATTCAAATACGGACTGCCCCCACCCTCATTTATGAAATAAACATGAAATACACATAGAAACAAGGCGAGATCCGATTTGGATCTCGTCTTGTAAAAATGGATCTCCACTTGTATACTAAATATCACCAAATGATCTCATCTTGTATCGAAAATATATCTATATATATATATATATATATATATATATATATATATATATATATATATATATATATATATATATATATATATATATATATATATATATATATATATATATATATATATATATATATATATATATATATATATATATATATATATATATATATATATATATATATGATTTTTGATAGGTATTGTCATGCTTTACGATATACAATTAAATAATAATGACAGATCGATTGAGTAATATTTATTGCTCAATCGATCTGTCAAATTCCGCTAAAACGTCAGAATAATAAAAGGGATAAATCAAGATTTTGTGAAAAGAAAGATAAGCCATTCGCGAATTTGTGGTCGACAAATTAAATAATAACTCGTGCGTCAACAATATTTAAACTAAAAGTAATACTGGTTGCCTAGCGTGTAGGAACTAATCTATTGACTTGGCAAAAATAAAAAATCTGATGTGGCCAGCACATGACCTCTCGCCATTTTTGAATCAAAAATTTACAGGTTGACACAAAAAAGTATGAAAAAAAATTATTTTTTTGCAAATCTGGCAACAATGGCAAAAGTTTCGAAAATTTTAATGAGATGAAAATAAACTATAGGGTATACAAAATATATGTGTAAAACTTTATTGCCGTTTTGTATAATAATGGCGTCATTACCCATAGCAACTGCCACTTCCGGTTGTGCGATTGGCACCAAAATCTAATCAGATCTAATCTAGGGTATCAGAATGCTGTATGCAAAATTTCAATTTTTTTTATTCAGTAGTTTTTGAGTTATCGTTACTACAATATCCATCCAAACACACACACTAACACACACACACACACACACACACACACACACACACACGCACACACACACACACACACACACACACACACACACACACACACACACACACACACACACACACACACACACACACACACACACACTAACACACACACACACACTAACACACACACACAGACATCATCGCGAAAATATTAAAATCGTATTCTAGGGACCCCAAAACGTGTTTATCCATTGAAAACTCACTACCCAATTTTTAGCATGATTCCTATACCTCTCTTATCTGAAGGGCGAGAGGTAAAAACGATTTGAAATTATGGTTATGTACTTGATCTGCTTGATATAAGTCAATAGTGACAACTGAACGTCAAAATTAAGGCACTTATTAAGTTATAAGATTCGTTTGCAATGGCTTTAAAAAAAAATTTATATACTTTATTAAAAAGTTCTTTAATACAAGTAGACTTAGATTAGATTTACAATAGGTCTATTAAGAATAATTAATGTTATTTTTAATAATTGTTATATTAATAAAAAATTTCTGAATTTTGTCAACATACAAAGCGGTTTTTATTAACAAAATAATTGTAGATAATAAAGTATAGTATTCGACTCACGCATAATGACTATTACACACTCAGATGATTACAACACTCGTCTGCGGCTCGTGTTACAACTTTCATCTTCGTGGGTAATAGGTAATAATTATACGCTTGTTAAATAATTATAATAATACAATTCATTAAAAATGTCATTATTTAAAATGGAATTTAACAGGGGTGCATTCGTGCCGGAACTTTGTTCCGGCACTGGTTTTGGTTTTGAACAAAAAAAAATTGAATTTTTTGTTTTCAAAGCCGTACTTTTAGGTTTGTATCTAGTTCTAGAGTCACGACAACACTTTGCTTTTATTCTATATAATCTTACCCCATACATACTACAATAATAAAGTTATGGCGTAAAATAGCGTTACGGCTCTGGATTATTTACGAGTGCACCTCTGGTATTTAATGATGGTTTTTTTGTGAAAAAACATAGCAAAAGTTTATTTTTATTTTTGATACATTTTTGAAATATAAAAACTATACCATCGATTATTGCACCTTATTTCTAAATGAAATCTAATATTATCTTTCACAGGCTTGGCAGTAATTGTTTTAATATTTGTGACGTTCATAATTTTTTCTTCCGCATTATTTCAATTTATAAAAGTGATCATAAGTGTAGGTTCCAACATATCTAGTAAAGTGTTAATTTAAATAATGCCAGTAATAATTTTTTTCTTAATGGTTATCATGTATTAAAATGATGTTAATCATTATTTATATTATTCATATTTAAAAAATAGTAAAAACCGGTCTTTGTCATAAATATTTATAAATAATTGAAACTAAACCCTTTTTTATTTCTGTTGATTTTTCAAAACAATATTTAAATTTTTATTATAATTTTATACACTATTGCTTACTGCACGACGTCAATGTTTATTGAAATTTTTTTCCTTATGTTCATGCTACTGGAAGTTATATTTTTATTCTCCCTTCCCCCTCCCACCATAATTTGGTAGGGAAGTTGCTACTTTTATTACTTTATATAGGTGAGGCAAACAATTTATTAACAGGGTTCTAAGGAATAAGGAGTGTTCTCCTTTAAGTATAGTAGGGGAGAAGCCAATATATTGATTACGTATACAATAATATAATATGAACAATTTCTTGTACTTCTGTTATTTAAAAATATTTCAGCGCCTACTTTAATATTTTTTCAACCAACTGAGAATTAAATGAATTAAGTTATCGAGATCAATAAACAGCGGGGTAATGACATTTTATGGATTGGTAATTAAAAATAAAGTTGATCCATTAAAAGGAGAGCAGCAGATTTAACCATATTTTCCACGTTTTTGAGAGCCGCTGCTATTAATTATTGAAAATAATAATGATTAACAGAAAATCTTCATTTAACCTTGAAATTTCTTATAAATCTAACCGAAAATACGATTTTACATATGCCAAAACTATTAAGACATCGACTCTATGGGAACATGGTTAAATTTTGCGTGGTAATTTATGACTATAGTGGCATCGTAAATTAAAATACTTTTTTAAACGAAATTCGAGTGCATAAACATAAAACTAAATTTATGTCAGTAGATAGCAGCATTTGGGTATTAACAGTTTAATTTCTTTTTAGTGGGTTTAATTTTGGGCAGTGTTGGCCCATATTGCATTAAGAGATTAGATTGGCCCATATTGCACTAAGAGATTAGATAACATAAAAATAAAATACCAAGTATTTTATCTAGTAAATCAAAATTAATATCCGGTTCGACGTAAAAAATATTGAAATTTGAAGAACATTCAAATTTATTAGTTTTAAAATATTTGGAGCATCAAGCCGCTAACAAGTTGATAAAGAAATATCACGCTATTGTACACTATTCGATAATCCAATGGAATATTAAATCTTGTTAAGAGGACTAACTGATCAGTTCCTTTAACAGAATATATACCATCGATTCTAAAAGATGGGATTTTTTAAAATCTCGTTTCAATTTTTTCTTCTACATCAATATTCACATTGTTTTTAGCACTAATAAGATCCTAAATTGCTGTGGACGCTGCACATCGAATACATAAAAAGTAGGTGTGAAAAAGGTCTAAATATTTTAAGATTTGTATGCAGAAAAGCATGGGGTTTGGCACCAAATATCGCACTGCTTTTCTATAGATCGTTCATAAGGTCTGTGCTTGACTACGGATGCATATTATATGGAACAGTTGCAAACTCACATTTAAAAAAAAAGACAGAATTCAATACAGATCGATACGATTATGTATTGGAGCAATAAAGTCATCACCTTGCAATGTAATCCTGGCTGAAGCTAATGAACCACCATTAAAATATAGACGACAATATTTAGCGAACAAATACGTTACTAAACTAACTGTCAGTAGATAGAACGTCCTTTAACTTTAAAGATTCAATAACTAAAGGCGATGACGTTTAGAATAAAATTTAACGAGTTGATTTCTTGTACAATTGTCACAATCTAAACGTCATTGTCGTTAGTTACAGAACCGTTAAAGTTAAAGGACGTTCTATCTACTGACAATAAGAATATATAACTCGTCGTTATTACAAAAATTAAGCTTTTTAAACATTGAGGATCTTACAAATCGTTACTGGCAAAAAAACTCACCCCCATTAACAGTTGGCTTCCGACATACAGAAAAATACATTGTTAATTTAAAAGAACAACAAGTTATTCCTGTTTTCCAATATAACTATGAAATAATTAATACCAAGCCCTCAGTCATATTTCCATCTTTCGCCGAACAACCTGCTTATAACAAAAATGTGATATACGACATTATAGATTACTTGAACATCTCAACAGTAATTTATACTGATGGTAGTAAAAACAAAGAAGGCGTAGGTAGTGCTTACTATATACCAGAAAAACATGTAACAGCAAAATTCCAATTGCCCAAGATTTATAGCATTTTTACGGCAGAGGCAGTAGCCATAGAATGAAGTCTTTGTTGGTGCACGGACAACGACATAAAGGAGGTAATTATAATATCAGACTCCAAATCTGTTATAGAGAGCATTCAAAACCAAAATTTCAAATATTTTCAAAGTTGGATTATTTGTAAAAAAAAAAAAAATAGAAAATACACACTTAAAACAAATATCTCATTGGAAACATTACAGGCACATAATATCAACCCTCCTCTAAATATTCCGTGTCTTCTTGCAATCGGAGAGAGAAAAAAATTAATGATTTACTGGTAGACTTTATTATACAGAAAAATATTCAAATCTAAATTACGCATGCTTGGTGTATATGTAGATGGATAGATCATTAAATATCATTAAAATAACTATCTCTGTGTGGCAAAATATTTCGCTACTGGTGTTTTTGTCTACTTTGGGCAAAAAACGTCTTCGCGGCAGTAAATAAAGAAAAATAAGAATATAATTCTTGGATCGATTTATTTCTAACGATAACCTGCATTTACACCTTAAATATTCATTAATAAATAAGTAAATAAAATTCCTTAGATGATCTTAACATGTTATTAATATCAGCAATTTTACATTAAAATAATATTAAGTTAATCCATCAACATTTTACAAATCCAGAAATAGGTACCTGCACAACCATGGGAAATTATCAGAAAACTTCTAAATAGGCAGACTATAAGCAATGCTTACAGCAATAGAAGATATTTCGGCAAAACCAATGGGCTTGATTAGAAAGGAGGTAAGAGAATCCCACTGTGAAACTATTACCACTCAAGACGTTGAAAGGATGAGAAAAAATATGTATACTACTAGGTCTAAAATTGCACCAAAACTTTCAACTGATATAGTTGAATTTCATAGTTTATTAAATTCGGTTAAATTAAAAACTAATAGGGACGAATATTTTCTTCTTAAAAATAATGTTATAAATAATATAGTCATGTTTTCATGTGAAACTAATCTTTATGCGGGGTATTCCCATTTGAGCACAACTAACAGTTACCGACCTATTTCATAACCCAAAAACGCACACGCTTTTCAGGTAGGAAATTTAATACAGACCAAAAGCGCACGGGGCCTTATAATCTGTTAGAAAGGTATTAATTTATTTTAATAAAATAAAAACGATTTTAGTAAAATTTGTAACTTTAATGAATAAAAAAATGGTAACATATTTTTTTAAAGTATGATATAGAAATACTTATAAGTTACAATTTTTACAAATAGAAATAACGCAAGAATACATAGTATAATAAGGAAAAATATTTACACAAATACACTATACTTATTTATTATAGGCAAAAAAATGCGATAAAATTTTAACATATTCTAACTTCTTAAGTTTGTTATCCTTATAATCTTGAATCTTAGAAATAACAAAGTCATGTCTTTTTTTTGAAGTAATATTTTGAAATTTATAAGGCATATTAATGCTATTACATCTAATATATGTTTCAGTCTGTATACTTAGCAATGTGTCTACAAAAATAAATAATGAAGGGTGAGGTTGATATATAGAGCTATTAAAATGTGAGTGAAATGACTCACAAGAATTTGTCGTTCTATTAAGGGCTGCAGATGCACTTGCCCAAATATGAGGAGGAAATTTGGATTCATTTATTAAATAATTTTGCAGGAGATAATCTAAAAACTTTTCCAAAGCATCGTTTTGGGGTTTTATTTCATACAGCTCAAAGAAATAAAAATCCTCCACGTCAAGTGGGTTTAAAAATAGTAACCCAAAGCAATAACGAAGCCATTTTCCTATTGGTGAATCTTTATTCCTGTACATTTTTGCTAAACCTAATTTTTGCATTTGCCTATACCACGATTGTGTTAATTGGAATCTGAATCCAATAATTTTTACGGTATTCCAAATTTGTACAACTGCGTTATGTATGCGGATATGTCGAAATCAATTACAATTTCCTTCGGTGAAAAAATTAAATTATTTGCTACACAACAGTCTCTAATATTTGCTAAACACACAGTATAAGTCTTTTCACTTTTATCCTTAAGTAAACAAAAAACCAAAGGTATGTAATGCCCGTTAAAAAACCATGTGAGTTGAAAAGTTGCTGCAAGTGTATCGTACAATAGGAAAAAGGGCCATCTATATAGACAATATCAGACTGGCATAAAACTTTTAAATTATTAATGCATGAAAATATTACTAAATTTTCATTTTCATCATTTATAAGTAAAAAATCTTCATTTTTACCCGTTTTTGGTTACAAAACATTTAAGGCTTGGTGGACTTCTTTAATTGTCTTCGGCAGAGCAGGCAATGTTTTTCGACGAGAGTAATAAATATTCTTCCTTATGAATTTAATGTCATTTCTTGTCAGAGTAATTTCATCATTACTTTCTAATTTTTTTAAAAGCAATCTTCCTAATTTGATATAAATTTTTTAATTCATCTTAGTTTGTGCTCTTTTCGGCTATGGAAAAATGTTGTTAAAAAGGATTATAAATTTGACCTGAAAATTGTGCTCTTTTGGGATATGCCCCTTTATGCTCTAGAAGAAATAAGCGAATCATATGTTGACGGCATTTTCGATTATTGCCTAATTTTTTTTTCAATTGTTTACCATTCATAGTTTTAAAAATAATCACGATATTCCTCTCGTTTTCTTTCTTTTAAAAAATAAAAATACAGTGTCATATAAATTAGCTTTACAATATTTAAAAGAAATATACCTATCTATAACAGGTCACGACTTTTTTTCATAAACTATAACTTCAGATTTTGAATTAGCAATACACAAAGCAATGAACTCATCCAGTGATTTTTTTTAATATTTTTATTTTATAATTTTGGCCTACCATAACACATTGCACCGGGTCCAGCACTTTGGAGACCCATCCTGTGGCTGTAATTAATTCTTAAAATTTGAATATCGGGGCTATAGTGGCTTGTGATGTGGCCCAATTGAAACAGATTATATTTGACTATGTTGTCATATCGATAAAACTGGAAAATCTCGTTCTCATTTGTTATGATTAAAAGAAGGAAAGAAGTATGTCAAATTTTTCTACAAACGAACAAAGCTAGAATCTTGGCAATGCTGTAGAAAGTAAAACGTTAATTATTGGTCAAGAAGCGCGCCACTTTCAAAATATATTAATTACTTTTTATTTATTTTTATTAATTAATGAATATTATAAGAACAATGAAAATCAACATAAGTAACTAGGTTCTTTAAGCTATTCATTCATTAATATAAAACCAATAAATTCGATCCTACTGGATAAGTCCATTCGCGAAATTTTTCCAAAATCAGAAATTAAGGGATGTCTATTTCACCTAGGTCAAAGTTGGTATAGAAAAATTCAAACTTTAGGACTTTCCACCGAGTATCAGTTAAAAAATAATTTAGAAACGAATAACTCAATACGTTACTCATATTTTTGGTTCACCATTCCTTAAAGCAGAAAACGTTGGCGATTGCTTTGTTCTTGATCTCGTTCAAATTCAACTAGATGATGAAAGGGTTATTAAATTTAATGACAATTAAGTTGAAACTTATATAGATGAAATTTCTACATTTCCCCTAACATTTGGGCGGAAAAGTCTTCTTCTTTAAAAAGGACAACAAACGCATGCGAATCTTTTCATTCGCGTCATTTTATAATACACACCCAAATTTTAACCAGTTTATAAAAGTTATTCGAGATTTTCAAATAGATACCTATATTAGCTTTAAAGTATTGATAGCGATTTGGCAACAACGTTTGGATTTTAAGATATTATAAGTACTTATTATGCAAATTACGGATTAAAATCATCCGGGAGACAATTCGACCGTCACCTTTTTGAGAGTCAGGTAATATTTTTATTTCGGGAGACAACTCGACTCCGCCGGATTCGATAGTGACGAATATATAATTTATGACCGCAACCATAAACTATTGTTGCTAAGGGCAGGTATTTTTTTACAATTGATCTTTATAATAAGTTCCAAATATCTCTTCCCCTTACTATACGTGCAGTTCCATAAGTAAGACTTAAAAGCAAAGAAATCCAATGGACAACATTTACAGGTCAGAATTTTCCAATAAAATAAACTTATTGCCCATAAAGAAGGATAAAAATATAATTGTGATAATTTTCAGCATTGATAAAATTTTACTTTTAAAATTGTAAAAGATATAACTTTAATAATTTTGTGTAATTTCTCTTGGTCGTAAAAAAATGTTTATAATGGAATTTTTTCTTATGTACAATTTAATTTTTACAAGTTTTTACGTAGAAATATTTTTGTTCCTAAATAAAATTGACATTACCAAGAAACTGTTCCACAAAATATATCGGTCGAATCTCTCTTACAAGATTTTTAATATTTTATGAAGATTTTATAATGCGCTCCGTATCAAACACATACGAATGTCACGTAAAACCAATAAATTTTTCGAAATAAATTATAGCCGATCGTGTTTCGCACATTCGAATATAAAAGTAATGACTCAGGAATATTTTAGGGCTGCAGATCGCTTTCGAGTCGGGAGTTTAAATTTTTCACGTTTCTTATTCACTTCTTTTTTCAACCAGGTTATTTATATTATATCTGATGTTCGATCAATAGATCTATACTTCATAAATTCGAATTTTGTTAACTATTGTTATTTTAATACTTTAAGATTGTTATAAAAACACATACCACTAGTTTATCTTTAATTATAGGAAATTACAAGATGTAAAGTCATAATTATATGGAGGGTGGATAAACATTTAAAGCTTGTAAATATTAACTTTGTTGTCCGAACGAAATAATGAATGATATTTTTGGAGATAAGCTTCCTATATGAGATGATTTTATTATTATTTAATTAATACGGTAGGTAATATACCATAAACAAGGAAGCGGTAGGTATAATAGCGGAAAGAATTATTAGAAAAGTGAGGAGTGACGCGAATGGGAATGAATTTAGTCCGAGACTTAATTAATTTAATAAAAATAAATGCAAATACTTATAGGTACTGGATAAGTATTAAATTATTTATCATGCTACTACTAAATATATATTGGGGTCACGGGCAACATTTTCTGAAAGTATCATGTTTTTATTGCCTATTTTCATGTTAAAAAGTCAAAAATGTTTTAATGAAATGTAGAAGAAGAATTAAAACATTTTTTATTTCTTTACATATAAGTAAGTAATAAAAACCTGATACTCTCAGAAAATCTTATTTATGACCCAATAAATTTGTAGTTGCTAAATAAATACAATTCAACCAGTAAGTGTTTGCGTTTACTTTTTATTAATTCTCAAGCTCTCTCGAAATAAATTCATTCCCATTTGTGTCTCTTATTCCTGGTCTAATATTGTTTAAAGTCTATTCCGCAGTATGTCATTTAATTTCTACCTACCCCAATTTGTGATTGTAAAACGAAAATAGTGGGCAGGTATGTATTTGGTTTTTATATTCGTTTATCTGTTAGATAGATTTTAGATGACCATTTCGTCTTTGATCCGCAATTTATGTACCATTAAAAACATACCTATATCGAAAACAGGAGTACGAATCTGTTATTGGTTACTTTATAATGAGGAATTTACAACCTTCTTTACAACCATAATGATAATCCTATAACCGATTTAATATTTTTTACTGAAACTGTTGTGATTTAAGAAAAAAAATTTCTCTAGGCAAAGATTGACATCACATGAAAAAATAATCATGAATCTCAAGTAGTTCAAAAAAGTTTGTAAATATCGACAAAAGTTTTACATAATCTGAAAAAATAACACTATACTGATTTACAATTTCTTATTTTATATTGATTAGTTCTTAAAAAAGTATCGATTGTAATAAATTTATTAAATATTTAATATAAATAATTGATTTTCTTAACTTTTTTTTAATATCAATACAAAAAAATTTAATGGTATACATAAAATAAATTGTTATGATACGAGGATGCTTTTACAAAATTATACATTTCTATTTCGTTTTCTTTATATTTTTCAATTAATTCTTGTAAATATATTAACTTTTTATTGTAGTTTTTATTTGAAATTACGTTTTCTAAACGTGTACTATTTAGTTTAACGTATACATTGATTTGGTACTCATTTAAAATGTAGATAAATTGTAAAATATTTGGCTGTGCTTGGTAATAGTATATTACATAACGAGTGAGGAAAGTGGCATATTGCGCACGAGTGGTAGTTCAGCACGAGCCGCGTAGCGGCGACTGCGGAACGTAGAGTAAACCGATCTTCTCATGGGCTATGAGTCACACAGTCGCAAAGCACGATTCTGTGTTTGTAGGAAACAGTATTGACTATTGTAAAAACATCGTCATTTAAAATTGAAACGGCAGTGAGTGAATATCGTGTCCCATTCGGAGTATTAGTACAGTGAAACTTTTACTATTTTTCTAATTGGTTAATCGTTGTAATTTTAGTAAAGACTTATTTGAACATTAGTATAGGTATTGTTTAGTTAGTTTATATATTTTTAGTAAAGACAATAGAACTTTAGTGTTAAGTGCTGGTTGAGTTCCCCGAACAATCATGTAAGTAATTTACTTAAGCTTTATGAATATTTTATTTATTTTTATCAAAATGCATGTGTTTGTGTAATATATTTCACGCGATGAATTAAAGGTTTATTATTGTAATGTGCAGAAATATTTTATCTATTTATATATTTATTTTATCTATTTGTTACAGACAACCATGAGTAGTTCTAAGAAAGTTATTCATAGTCAAGGTCGGGAGATAATTTACAACGTAAATAAATTTATGACAGCCGAGAAAGAACAAGGCAACCTTACAATACCCTTAAGCCGTCCCCAAGAAAGGGTAGCTGCGGCCTGTGGAGTTGGTCTCAATACGGTAAAACGAATTATCATCGAGGCTAATAAAAAAGAACCACTTGCTCCCTTCAAGTCACCACGAAAGACTATAAATAAACCTTCAACTTCCAGAGGATCAGTGGATATATTTGAAGAAGAAATAATTCGCAGAATCATTTATTCCTATACCGCAATTCACAAAAGGAGACCAACTATGAAGACAATATTCCAATCCGTTAAAGATGAAGCAAGCATTAATTTTACCGGCAAAATAGACTCATTCAGAAAATTAGTGAAAAAGATGGGATTCAGATGGAAGAAAACTGAAGATAACAGAAAAATTTTAATGGAGAAACATGATATCAAAGCAAAGCGGATTGAATATTTGAGAAAGTTAAAAAAATATAAAGAAGAAGGACGAACGATAGTATATTGTGACGAAACCTACATTCACAGTTCACATACTGTACCTAAAATATGGGACGATGGAAAAAACAAATGTTTGAAATCACCTGTAGCCAAAGGTAAAAGGCTGATTATCTTACATGCTGGAGGTGTATCAGGTTTTATACCTAATGCTTTACTCATATTTAAATCAGGGAAAAAAACAGGCGACTATCACGACGAAATGAATACCAAAAATTTTGGTAAATGGTTAACGGAAAAGTTTATTCCTAACGCTCCAAAAAAATGCGTTTTGGTATTAGATAATGCCTCTTACCATAATACTTTGGTAGAGCCAATACCAAATTTTTCATGGAAGAAAGCTGCAATGCAAAAATGGCTAACTGAACGAAACATTTTTTATGACATGGCTCACACTAAAACGGAATTGTATAGTTCAATACAAATACACAAACCATCACACAAAAGTTTCCTTATTGATAAAATTTTGGCAGAAAATGACATGCTAACACTGCGTTTACCACCTTACCATCCGGAACTGAACCCAATCGAAAAAATATGGGCACTTGTAAAAAATGACGTAGCTTCATGTAACGTCACTTTCAAGCTAGATGATGTATGGAAATTAACGGAAGACAAATTTAGTAATGTAACCATTCAAAATTGGGAAAATATCTGCGCTCATGTAGAAAAAATTGAAAATGAATACATGGAAAGAGAGCATATTATGGATGATGTTCACAATTTAATAATTAATGTAGGAGACGATAGTAGCGAGAGCGAATCTGAATCTGAAGATAATGAAGAAGATGAAGACGATTTGGGTTGTCTGCCATTGTTGACATAGTGTAGTTCATTTTATTACTATTGAAAACAAAAATTAATACTGTTTGACGTGAAATATATAATTAATTATTCTCAGGATCAGCCATTAAAACAATATTCGCTCTGTGCAGAGTGCATGGTGGGGATAACTGAAACGATCTCAGCGCTCGTAGTGGTCAAAATTTCGTGATATCATGCTTTTGTCATAAGTAAATACGTCAAAATTAAATATAAAAATGATTGTTGTTAAGTTAATTGCAAATATACAGGGAGCAATAGCAAGTGCAAATGTTACACATTTTCAAGAGCTAGTTGGAAATTAGGGAAAAAATAGAAATGTATAAATGCAGTTAGGAGAAAAAGTAAGTAATGTATAACCTAATTATGTAGCATGCTCACATTTGTACCAATTTCAAAATTATATGAAATATTGATGACAATGACAGTTTAAAATCAAACAAACATTTTTTTAATAACATTGTACTGATTTAGTTAAAACAGTTCCTATTTTGTAAAATTTTTATTATTAATAAATGTTCTTAAAAAAATATTTGTTTGGTTTTAAACTGTCATTGTCATCAATCTAATTTTATGTAATTTTGAAATTGGTACAAATTACCAAAAGATTCATAAAATAAATTATATATTTATTATATATTGTTTAAATAGCTGATCCTGAGAATAATTAATTAAATTAATAAAAACAGCAGCGAAATTCTGAATATATGTTTCTATATCTGTTATTGTTATTTTTAATATTAAATTTATACAGAGTGTGTCTATTTAAGTTGTCGTCATACAACTTTCTTACTATAGAATTTACGAAAATTTATAAAAATGTCCATTTTTGGAAACATTAATATTTGGCTTTTCATATTTGACATTAAATTGAACAAGTTCGAAAGGAATTTTTTGACCACTTCAATTTTAAATTAAATTTTGCAATTCCTAATTGTAAAATACGTTATCTTTTATCATAATTAAACAAATTAAACAGCAAATCATACTTTAATCTGTAAATTTGAACTTTTTTTCGTAAAATAAAATAAAATGTGCAAACTATCTTCTTCGCATGCGCAACACATTTTTTTGCAATATTTTCCTGCAATCGGATATTTTTAATTATACTTCAATTTGTATCAGATAATTTAAATCTAATCAACATTGTACAATAAAATGAAATCTTTAACCAAATTTGACTGGGCTATTGAGTTTGTCGTACGACTGAGTCAACGGTTTCAGGTTGCATTTTAATAAATTTGTGCATTGTTGCCGTTAGGTTCGGCGCAGATATTTTCTAGATTTTAGCCCATCAGAAATGGCATACGATACATACTGTAATACATCACTGAATTTCAATTTTAACGGTTTATCAATTTTTGTAATAAAAAAGACAGGTCCGTGTTTAAAAAAAAAATAACTTGATGATGGCCGTTAAGACACGAAACGTCGTAACGTTGATTTATTAGTACAGTTTTGTGGCAAATTTGAGATGAAATAAAACTTTCTTTTTCCATTTTTTGATATTTTTTCAAATAAAAATGTTATGGCAAAAAAACCAAAAATGGTATTTTTAGTTTTCCCTGTATAACTCAGAAGGGTCTAGAGATCGAGCGTCTACTTTGTCAACCGAGCTTCCGCATGCGCCGCCTGTGCAAAAATTGTCTGAATTTGATAAATAAGAAAGGTTAAACTGAAATATATGAATTAACCTGTGTATGTTAATTTATTTTATTAAAAGAAGTCTTTACTATCTAAAACTAGCCTTTGTATATAAAAAAAAGATATAACTTCCATTTATTTCGTAAAAAAAAATATACCGTTAGGAATCCAACCCGGATCTTCTCTATGTAACGCACACATGTTAACACTCGGTTGACAAAGTAGACGTTGGATCTCTAGACTCTTGTGTATAACTCGAGAAGGGCGAAAGTCTCTGTAGATATTTTTTGACCAAACTTTTTTCCCATTTAATCGCCTCTGTATCTCTTACGTTTTCTGATATAGCAATGTTATCCCTTCCAATTCAAGACATCCTGTATATTTTTTTTTATTTGCTACTTGTTTGTCAATATTTTTCTCTAGGTTTTCTCTATTTTTTGCTTTGTTCCCCATTTTCCTTATTTTTAAATAAAATTTGTGTTTTTTAAATGTTTGCCCATTTTTCACTACTTTTTCATATTTCTCCCTGTTTTTTCTTATTTTTCACTTATTTCCCTTTTTTCCCATTTTCCCCTACTTCTTCCTATTTTTATTTTTAATATTTTTCAGTATTTTTCCCCTTTTCATTATTTGTCCTTATTTGTTTCTATTATTCGCCATTTTTTCTTATTTACCCTTTTTTACCTATTTGTTTTTATTATTCCCTATTTTCACTATTTATCCGATGTTTCTCTATTTTTCTCCAATTTACCTATTCTGAACTATTTTTTCCTATTTTTCGCGTTTTTTCCTATTTTTCCTCATTTTCCACTTTGTTTCTCTATTTTTCTATTTATACTATTTTTTCCATTTATTCCTTTTTTTCAATATTTTTTCATATTTTCCTTATTTTTCTTTATTTTTCCCTATTTGTCCCTCATAGTCTCTATTTTTTCCTATTATTCCCTATTTGTTCCCACTTCCACATATTTTTCCCTACTTTTTTTCTAGTTTTTTCCTACTTTCTCCATTTTTCCATATTTTTTCCATATTTCCCCATTTTGCTCTTTTTCACTATTTTCCCATATGTTTCCCTATTTTGCTCTATTTTTCTCTAATTTCTCTATTTCTCCCTAGTTCCCCTATTGTCTCCTATTTTTTACTGTTTTTTTCTGATTTTTCTCTATATTTCGCTATTTTTTCGATTTCTATCTATTTATTCCTCTTTTTCATTATTTTTTCTGTTTTTCTTATTGTCCAAATTTCTGGCTAAAGTCCCTATTTTTCGTATTTTGCACTAATTTCCATATTTTTTTTCTATTATTCCAGATTTTTCCCATTTTACCATATTTTTCCTTATTTCCCCCACTTTTTCTCTATTTTTCCGTTTTTTCTCCATTTTTCCCCGTTTTTTTTTAACTATTTGTTTTAATTTTCTCTATTTTTATCTATTATCCGATGTTTCCCTATTTTTCTCTGATTTCGCCATTCTGAACTATTTTTTACTCGCGTTTTTTTCCTATTTTTCCTCATTTTTCCCTATATTTCTCTATTTTTCCCTATTTTTCTATTTTTACTATTTTTTTCCATTTATTCCTTTTTTTCATTATTTTTTCATATTTTCCTTATTTTTCTCTATTTTCTCTAATTTCTCTATGTTCTCTATCTTGTTCAATTTTTCATTATTATTTTTCTATTTCCTTGTTTTTCACTATTTGTCTCCGTTTATACTTATTTTTTCATATTTTGCCCCATTTTTACCTATTTTTAATTATTCTCTATTTTTCCCATTGTTCCCTATTTTCTTTATTTTTTCTTATTTATTCATATTTTCCTAGTCATAAGATCGATTTATTCCAATGAAGACTTTTACTTGGGATGACTACAACGTATCAAAAATTCAGCCATTTTCACCAAAATACTTTTTCCATAAGATTTATGCATGGTCCTTTATTGATTTTATAAATATTTGCAATTAAAGTTTTTTTTCCAAAAACGTATTTTAACCATTTATTTTTAATTAATAATTCGATCGAATCGATTTCCATTTATTTTTTGACGAACTATAACTTTTATAATTTTTTAAATAGTTGCAATTGTAAAATTTTTATTTTTCCAAAATGTGTTTTGATTTCATGGTTTCTTCATTTATTTCTAGACAAATTATAAATTTGTTGATTTTCTTTATATCGTGGTTTGTTCAATTAATTTTAGACACACTATTTATTATTAATTAATAATTTGATCGAATCGATTTCCATTTATTTTTTTAAATAGTTGCAATTTTAAAATTTATATTTTTCCAAAAAAATATTTTTATAATAGAGTTTGTCCATTTATTTCTAAACGAAGTATACATTTGTTGAATTCCTTTATATAATTCAATTACGAACTAAATATGTTTAATTATTAACAAAGTTCTAGTTGCAATTGTTTTAACAGAAATATTTTTTATAGTTTTTTTTTAAATTCAATTGTCACGATGGCCATTTATCTCTTGCCAAACTATTTAATTTTATTTTAATTTTGTTAAATAACCATGTATCTTATGACGTACTATCTTTGTAGCTTATGACAATTTATTTTTTTTAGAAATATTTGTTTCAATATCAGACCATTTATTTATTGACTAACTATGTATTTTTAAGTTATTTAATATTTATATTTTTTATTAAAATTCTTGGCCATTTATTTCTATGCAAACTATTATTTTTAACTTTAATTTATTAATCAGTTTAATTTTTTTTCTCTCATTTATTTATTGTTATTTTTTAATTGGACATTTATCTCTTGACGGACTATTTCTTTTTATCTAGATATTTAAAGTTTGAACTCAACTTTTGATCATTCATCTCTTGACGAATTATAATTTTTTATTTGATTTTTTTCAGGCCATATCAAATTTAACAAATAGTTCGTCAAGAGATAAATGTCCAAAAGTTAAATTTAGACGTTTGTTAAATTAACAAAAATTAGTTTATAAAAAATAAATGAGACAAAAAAATTAAAATCCATAATAAATTTGATTTAAAAAATAATAGTTTGCATAGAGATAAATGGCCAAGAATTTTAATAAAATATCTAAATATAAAATAAATTAAAAAATACAGTTAGTCATAAAATAAATGGCCTGACGTTGAAAACAAATATATAAAAAAAATAGTTTGTCATAAGATACAAATTAAAATTAAATAGTTTGTCAAGAGATAAATGGCCAGTGCATGAAATCCACTTTCCAACGAGTTTTGTACACTATTTCTCCTACGACCAACAATATTTTAAGAATAGTCTATTTGGTTTTCTCATATGACACGATTATTTCTGGTTGTGTACATTCACATTCGCTATCACTATCAACTTCCGTTTTTTATGTAAGAAATCGAAATTTAAATTTTTTGTTTATTTGCTATAAAGTAGAATAATTTAAACTTTAAAAATATCTTTTATAAAAGTACCTAATTATTCTGTTCAGAATTCACAAAACATAGAAACAGTAATTTCTTTAAAATTTTGACATAAGCCTACTTTATTATATTTCACTTTTATAAAAAAATAACCTTAGGATCAAGCCAATTAAAAAAAATATTTTAAATAATTTTTATACATTTTTTACTTTAATAACTTGTAAACTTTGCAATTTTAAACCTAAAATTAATTTTGAATTATAAACTATTAATAAATTTAAGAATCGGGTTAGAAGATGTATGCAACACACAATACAAATACGTCTGTCTTATGTGTTGAATACATTCGTTTACACTGAAGTTGTTTCATAATTCATATGGACACACATAACCTTAAAATAATATTTCAAAACATTTTAGTTATTAGGTGGTCGTAGGAAAATAACAAGCAACTATTAGATCAGTTTTAAAATGGTAAGTAAAATTTATTATGTATGTACATAAGTAGCATATTTTGTCCTGTTTTTAATAATTCATTCAAGTGTGCGTTATAAATATCAAAACAGTTGTGCTATTTGTAGTTTTCATAGGTGGTCGTAGGAAAAAACATTTATTAAAAGCCGAAGGAAATAATTCGCAGCAGTTTGTAGATTTTTGTGAAGTGGCCGACTCACATGCCCAAATTTTAGGAGGAAAACGGGCTTTATCGTCAATATAATGTATTGTTAAATAATCGAAAAATCGAGTAAGTCGTGGATCACTGATATCTTCTGAACAGAAATTAAATGCAAAACAATCGCCTACATTTGATGGATCTAAAAATGTCAATCCGAAAATCCAACGCAGTATTTGGAATATTTTTGAATTTGGAATTTTATACTTTATAATTAAACCTAATTGTTGAATTTTTCGCATACAAGCTTAAGACAAGTGAAAACGACAGTCAATCAATGTTATCTGTGGCCAAAGGACCGCTCACTTCTCTTATGGAAAATGGCTTTCAGCCAATTTTTTTAAAATTTTAGTATGTCGTAAGAAAGCTGATCAGCTTATCTTAAATTTGTTTATGGGAAAATTTAGTCAAATAATTCGTCTTTTAAAAAATATAATAATTATATATACAGGGTTTACCAAAAAGTCAGTGGAGCTACTTTATTTTTAAAATGACTATACTATTGAAAACCATTAAATGAAAGTTCTGTTAAATTGACATTTTTCTAGTGAATTGGATGTTTTTTGATCCGTAGAATCCAAATTTATCAAAATATACAGGTTGATCCATTTAAAAAACTAAATTGTTGTGCATTTCCGGCGAAACCGGAAGTCAGCCATCTTGAATATATTCGTCAGAAAATCAGAAATTACTATTATTATCCTCAGTTAAACTTTTATAAAAATCGGCTAGTAAATAAAAAAGTTTAAAGCGGTGATCCATATACCCCTGTGTCACCCGGTATAGCTCGCAGTTACCTAATATTTGAAACACCCTGTAGACATATAAAAAACAATGTTTCTCGCTATTGTAATAGGAAATAGCAGCAAATCTGTTACAACTGTATTGCTTGAGGCGATTTTGGAAAAAAATCATATTTGAAAGCCCTACATTCGGGTCCGTATGTAATTTTTCAAACTGTGGATAGTGCAGTTTTTCTTTGACTACTGATCTGTAAAGCATATAATTTTTGAAAGGAAATCCGGACGTTTGTTTTAAAGTTATTAGGAATTTAATGGTTTTCAATATTATAGTCATTTTAAAAATAAAGTAGCTCAACTGACTTTTTGGTAAACCCTGTATATATAATTATTATATTTTTTAAAAGACCAATCATTTGACTAAATTTTCCCATAAACAAATTCAATATAAGCTGATCAGTTTTCTTAAAAATTGGAAGAAATTGAAATTAAAACAAAATTACCTAAATACTCAATTACTGAACTTTGACCATCAATATCTCGAAAACTGGCCATAGGATTGAGTTGGGCTCATGGAGAAATTTAATCAAAACGTCAAGATAAGTGAGGGGTCCTTTACTTTACTGCACAATGGATTCCATCTTCAAAATCAGTCACCATTTCACGAACCTAATCATTATTTTCAATGAGTTTAAGCTGTTAAATATGACAATTTACTTTATCTGGCAATAAACAAAAAAAATAGAGGATCGTAATGTCCATTTATTACGCCATATAAAGTAAATAACTGACAAAAATATTTAGGGGCATAATTAAATGTACCGTCTAAGTAAAGCACAGAACACGACTTAAAAATTTTAAATTACTTAAACATGAAAATATTATAATATTATTTTCATAACTATTTTCTAATACAAAATTTTCAGTGTACGTTGAAACAACGAAGACTGTTTATTAATTTTTTATGGCTGCTGTTTCTGGATTTATGACACTAATTAGTGTTTTAAAGAAATAGAACATAGAATAATAATCCACTAAGTTAATAGCCTATGATCAAAAATCATTGCATTACTTAATCACCAATTCATAATATTAATGTACAAAACATTTACAACCATCTGTGTGGCAAGCCCTTCTCATTTTTAGTTTCCCGGCGCCATCAAAGGCAAAAAATTCTAGATATCGATGAAAATATCCATTTTGAGGTCCCCTAAGAAGATTGGAACCATTTCCAGAATAAGGTCTGTCTGTGTGTAATCTTCCACGAAAACTGCCAAACCGTTTGACTAAGCAAGCTGAAATTTGGTATGAAGGGTTGGTGTATGCCTCGAATGCGACCATTAGTTTTTGGTTTAAATTTATACAGTAGAAGGTCCTCAAATGTTGTAGTGCAAAGTTGTAGAGCATAAAATTGCATGATTTTGGGTAAATGGGCCATTAGAAACCTGTCCAATAAATATTTAACCCATATTTTCTTAATTTTTAAACAAACCTGTATTCGCCCCATGATTTAAAAAAAATTAAAATCTGTGACGACTTAAGGTAGATCAGTTAAAAAAATATGCGAAAGATGGCGCCACTCTGATTTATCTAAATTCAGGTTATATCCGACAGTTTTCTGTGATGTGTCGGTAGTAAACCATTAAATACATCTCAATACTATAAATCATCGAAAGGGGGAGTTAGCGTCGAAGTTACGCATTTATTCTATATAGTTTTTCAAAAACTATTAGAAATACTATTGTTAAACACAATAATTATAAGAAATTTTGTACTAATAAGTAAGAATATAGTGAATAAATAACGTCAATTGTAGCGCCATCTTCAGAGAAATAAAGAATTTATGGATTTAAAAGTAATTACAGGATACTGTTTTCTCTGCTTCCTTAAGACGTCACACATATATTTAAAATTCAAAATTAAGGGCACTGAACGTCAAAAAAAATTCCAAATTCTGTTCTATGCTCGTCAACAGGGGTAATAAACATATTAAAGTAAAAAAAATCATAAAAAAAATTATGCAAGCACCCCATTGTAGCAGTGTGCTATATAATTTGCGCATGCGCCCGCTTATGTCATTATCAACATTGAAATATCAATTCAGTAGACGTATTCACAATCGGCTTGCTATTTAAAATTTGTTCCAAAAATTAATATAAATGCTTAGTATTTTGTAATTAAAATATTCCTACTTGAACTGGGAACTTGGAACCTTTAGTTTTCAACAATGTTGAAGATAAACAGTTTATCATCAACTCCTGATGATGCTAACATAGTTAGCTAAACGTACGTAGTGTTTAAAAAGTGTGGTTTTGGTTAGTGGTGACGATATTCTTCAACAAAATAATCCTATTCTCTGCAGCCGAACCGGGAAAGTTCTGGGGTGCCACAGCCGATTTTTTTAAATTAAATACAAAGTGCACCCTAATGTGCGTAGCGCGTTTACAAACCAACCCGAATTTCTATTCAAAACGCACTATTTAATTGTTTATACATTTCTACACGAAATATCAACAATCAAAAATTTGGGTTGCAACCCCTTCTCATTTATTTTTAAATTAAATTCAAGTACGCGGTAATTCGTACAGCGCGTTTTAAACAAACCCCAATTTCTATTCGTTTATCATTAAGAGCGTTCTATCGACTTACAAATACTAAATTCTTAATGGAGTTACAAATGTTATTGTAATTTTCACTAAAATATGGGAAAAAAATCTATTAATGTGGTTACGAAATACATTTTTTTATATCAACTTATTTTTTTTTCTGTTAATTTTTTTTATAAAATTTTATAGCTTTCCACAATTCGCTATAATATTTTAAGATATTTGATAAAAGAAAAAAAGAAAGTTAAGTTTTAAGAGCGAATTAAGATAAATGCATTTAATTGTTTGGTAAGTGCTGCCATCTGTTAGATGGACCTAAATCTTTACGTTTTTATCACTCTTGCATTTTAAGGTGGCCCATTGCATCAACCAGAAAGTAGAGCGGCAATGCAACTAGGATTTAGTTTGCAACGATAGTAATAACGGAAGGTACCTAACTAAAGGAGGATAGTTAACTTAATTTAAAGTAAAAGTTTCAGGATTATAATAAATAGAGCCATTTTCATAATCAGATTGTTAAAATCACTTTAACTAAAGTAACTTCAGCTCATAAAGTTAATTTTAAAACTTACTTGTTTCATAATGAAAATGTATAGTTACTTTTGTTAAATACAATTTTTTTGAAATTAAGTTGCTGTTGGCAAAACTGATCATCTGATTTTTACAAATTTGAGGTTGTGTTTTATATTTTTCTTAGATATTTTGTGTATCATTCTATTGTATTTTTAAACAATAATTATGCAAAGAAAAAGTATAAATCAAGTACGAAACAGAGAAAATAATTTCTCAAAAGAAGAAGAGTTGAGTTTGATCAAAATTATATCTAATTATAAAGAAATAGTAGGAAAACAAGAACAACGACCAAGTCACACCTAGTAAAAAGGTAGGTTTGGTAAAAGTAAAAGTATAATTTTCAACTATAGCATAACTTTTTAGGAGGAATGTTGGCAACAAATATTGAAAAATTTTAATAGTTGCAATAATATGAGAACACTCACACAAATCAAGTCAAAATACGACAATTTAAAAACTGCTGCTAGAAAATATTATTCAAATATAAATCAGAACATCTATGGTACAGGCAGTGGGCCTGCACTCCCTCTGGATCCTAAAAATATTATTTACGAGGAAGTATTTAATGTATTGAACAAAAAGACAGTACAGGGTTTGAAGAACAGATATGATGACAATATAAATATAGAGGAAGTATATGGTGACGAATATGAAGAAGAAAGTACAAGTTTAGTAGAAGAACAAATAAAGATAGGTAGATAATATAATAATTTTATTCCTAATATTGTGAGTATGCACGGTTAGATTTTTATATTGGTCGGAATATTAACAATTTATACATGTAAATTCCTCTTTTAGTAATAATACTTGCTACAAAATTCTGTGTAATTATATTTGTTCATTTTAGTTGTAGATCAGGTTAATTTAAATTCCGAGATTGAAGACCAGGAAAACAAGACCTACATGGAGTTCTTACACTCCAAAAATGTTAAAATATCCAAGAAATAATAAGCCAGCACTGCAAAAACACGAAACAAAAACATTTTTGCTCTTAAACAGTAGTATATTGAGCAGAAAATCCAAAATTTGAAAAATGAGGACAGGAGAAAGCAAGAAAGGCACGAAAAAGAACTACTGCATATAGAGATCGAAAAAAAAAGAAGAATAGATTTAGATCGGATTAAGAAAAAGGTTATGCTATAAGGAAAATGTATTTATTACAAATTATAAACAATAAAAAATTTCATGTATAAATATTGTTCTGTACTGAATTTGTCCCAATATTCCGTCTTCATAAACATTTTCATTGTCCATATTTTGTAAGTCTTCTTCTACTTCTTCATTTTCGTTTTGATCGTGTAAGTCTTCATTCATTTCGATTGCTATGTTATGTAATACAGCAGTTGCCACTATAATACACCTTTTCAGAGTAAGACATCTTGTAGTTGCACAGCTTGTTGTGCCATCTATCGATTTACATAGCAGGTAATAGAAGCAAACTGTATTTCAAAGAGAACTGTTATTTTTGGTCTGTCTAAGTTTACGGCTTCGACATATAGGTACGTCTTCTTTTTTTTTTTAAATAACATCTAGTGCCTCGTCGAGTGGGCGAGGACAATTTTTTTCGTTTTTTGTTATTAATTCCGCTGTGAAACCCACCTTTATTGTGTAAAAACTAATTACAGTTTTCATTTGTGTAAAATTTAGTAATTTATTTTTATTTTACATTTATATTGATTGACTATGGAAGAAAGGTAAGTGTTTAACGAAGAAAAATAAAACTAAAAAAACGGTGCACACCTACCTCTTAATTTTACTTTTTATCACTTTATCAATATCTGTTAACATCTTGGAAATACATGTAACAAAACAAAACTAGACAATATTTTTACAAAATGAAGGTGGGTTTCACTGGGGATTTAATGACAAAAAAAGAAGAAATTTGTCCTCGCCCACTCGACGAGAAACTTGGATGATATTTAAAAAAAAAGAAGAAGTGTATGTCGATGCCGTAAACTTATGCCCGTATTTATAGTCGGTACTCAAGACGCTGCCGATGCTTGAGGTCGAGTCTGCCATGGCTCAAGCATACGCAGACTCGACCTTAAGCATCGTTACGGACTTGAGCACCGACTATAAATACGGGCATAATTAAGCATCGTTACGGACTTGAGCACCGACTATAAATACGGGCATTAGACAAACCAAAAATAACAGTTTCCTTTGAAATACAGTTTGCTTCTATTACCTGCTATGTAAACTAATAGATGGCACAGCAAGCTATGCAAGTACAAGATGTCTTACTCTGAAAAGGTGTATTATTGTCATTGCAGTATCAATATCAACTTTTATTCCATGAGATAAAATCGTAAATCTGCCTTTCCACACATCGTACTGACGTTCTACTACATTACGAGTTCTAATCAAAAATTTATTGTATAGATTTTTTGATTCATTGTTGACAGTCTGCAAAGGAGTTAAAACTTATAGTAACATATTTCCTGTAGCATAGTATCGTAACGTTAACAATATTTTTGTTGATGCTTTAATAGCTCCACCTCTAAAAATTAATGTATGCTATATTTTACTATTAATACATTTTTTTTTAATATTTTCTTACCCTGTCTTATATATTTTAGTAGCTCGATCACAGCTGGTTTGCTTAACCTGAATCTATGAAAAAATTCATAATCTGACCAGTAATCAAAATCGCTCATTCTTTTTTTGTACACCTTTCGTCTTTCTAATAATACTTTCTAAATCAGAATCTGAGAAGCTTGAATCGAGTGAATTGTCTGACAATAATTCAGAATCAGAAAGTAAAATTATCCACATTTATCTACTAGGTACTGTAATAACAATTAGAAACTCAGGTATTAATAAAATATTGAGAATGACAGGTACATGGAGGCATTTACAGGTACTTTCACATATTGAGGTTAAAAAGTGTTAAAGCCAACAAAATCATGTAGTAGATTTTAAATTCTAAAGTAATATTATGAAATTACTTAAAAATGTAAATTCTTAAAATAACTTTAAAGTGTATTATGAAAATGGCCCTAAATCACACAATATAAAATTGGCGCATAACCTGTATCTAAATGGAAATTAATTGATTAGAAAACTGTGATAATAAAATGGTTATTACAGAAATCTCTGTGGATTTTTAATTGCATTAACTAATTTTATGTTTTCCTATTACAGAATATGTGTGAAAAATCAATTAGATTCAGTGCTGTTTTGTTCAGTTTAGAAAGAGATTAAATTTATTTGCGTACTCGTAAACATTTAATGTTAAAAAAAATTAAGGTTGATTCGTCACAAAGAAAAGGTTAAACATCACCCGATTCAATTTATAATCGCAAAAAAAAAGAAATCTATTGAAGAAAAAACGTTCATTAGCAAAATTAACTCAAATGTTTTCATCAACATATCAATCATTTTTGCAATCAGTCGGATCTAACTCAATTAAGGAAATGTTTATCGTAATTTGTTTTTGATTCAATTTATTTTGCAGCGTTAGATTATGTAAAAATGTAAACAATCTAGACATATGTTCATAATCCCAAACATTAAAGTATTTCCCAAAAAGGAGATTTATTTATAGAAATTCATCACAGCGTTTTAATAGCGGAACTCTATGGGAACAACCAAGCACTAAAGGTCATTATCCCTGATTCTTGGAAAAAATAAAAATTATTAATTTATTTCTTTTGTTATGGCAGGTTTAAAAAATGTTATAGTTGCCTTATTATATTTCAGGCAAATAATATTTGTTGCGAAATATACCAAGCATTTTGGTAATAATTTGCAATAGAATATTTTTCAAAATTATCTTGGCATTTTAGCCTCCTTCACCAACGACTTTTATCGTTTGTGTGTTGTCTCCAAATGCCTATTTCATTCTTGATTTATCTCACACATAATTTATGCTACAATCGTTATAGTACAAGAAGAAAAACGGTGGAAACTTTGTTTTATCTCACAATATAACTATCATTTAATAAATACAGAGTAAAATAAAAAGTGGATGAAGTAAATGTTAATATAACCTAAAATGGCAAAACATTTTGATACAAAAATTACAACACATAAAGATTGTTACTTCAGAGGTCTTATGATCTATGTATAATGATTTTAAATTTTAAGATAAGTATAAAAAAAACAAGCATACGAGTTGCGCCACTATCAGCGGGGAGTTCCGCGATAGGTTTGGAGATTATGATAATTGTTTATATTTTGTTAATATATATAATAGTATGGGAACTATTTAATTTAATGACAAAAAATTTTTTTTTTTACTACAAACATGGGAAATCACCATTATTTACTCCATTCCTCTAATGAGAAGACATTGATGTTGTCCGAAGTACAATAAATTGGATATAAAAAATCAACAAAAAAAATGGCAATAAATAATAGTAGGGGAGGCTAAGCGGGGATTTGGGGGTTTACTGAAGCGCGGTAGATTAATATATGGGGCGATACCTTGCACCCAGTTGAGTACCTTTACCGGATATGAGCTCCTGATATATAGCCGCCCGTCTAGGATAAAGGTTCAGAATAGTAAAAAGAAGTTGATCATTAGTAATTCTCGAGCCCGTCAGATTAAGGTAGGGTTAGTTAATTACATCCCAAAAAGGTGTACATTCCAATAATCTGACGATTCCAGAGTGACGTAAGGAAGTGGGGGAGATACAAATTTGTAAAAAAAACTGAGTTGCGCAGTATAAAATAACTTCCATTATTTTGTACTACGCAGACTCCAGATCCATTATTTTATAACTGCGCAACTCAGTATGTTCATAACAAGTTAGGAACTCGCTTCGGGAACAAGCATATTGAAATACTCGTGCGCCGTTAAATTTTTTTTCATTTTAAAGGAAATAGTTAAAGGATCACGAAAATAATATAATCTACCGGTTTCACCAAGCCGGAGTACTTAAAATCATCAATAAAGTGTGGTGTGTGCAGCTGCTGAGAATTATGTATTTTCCACTGCGAGCTTCTCTTCCATTCTCACTCTTTTCTATCTCACACTCTTTTGCACCGTCCCCACACTACTTTCTGTCGCCATGATGTCATCTCAGCTGATCACAACAACGCGTTTGTGTTCATATATGTACAACGCTTTGATTTTTTTATTGTGTTTTAAAAAAGTTTTAATGAATTAATATAATGAGATTTACATGAAGTACAATGAGTGAAAATATGTATACCCCTTTGTACGGCCACCCCCAACCAGCAAACCGGATTATTGTCTCTCCGTTACTATAAACATGTAGGGCATATACAGCACAAAAATAAAAATAATCTAGTGCCAATAAATCACAATTACGAAACAAGACATAAAGAAGTTTTATCGAAGGTACCAAAACCCGAAAAAACGATTTATCAAAGATCGTATCAATATTTAGGTCCAAAACTTAACAGCTTAATACCGATGGAAATTAAACATTTTGATTTAAAACTATTTAAAAAGAAATTTTATAAATGGTTCTCACAAATCCCTCGGCTAGAAGCGCATACATTTTTTGATATTATTATATAAGTAATATTATATAAATAATTTGATTATATTTGTGTTGAGCTCTCTATCTTCGAATATTATGTTATCTTCAAATCTTATGTTATGTTCTTGAAGTACAATCTTATGTTATGTTATGTATGTTCCTACAGTAAATTACGTATATATTATGTTCCTAAAGTAAAATCCTATACATGTTATTGACGTCCTTTAAGTAAATTACATTTTCCATATTACACCCTTAAATTAAATTAAATTAGTAAAAAAACAAATAATTTAATAAACAAATAGAACCCACTTTCAAGGCTTGGCCTTTAGTGGAAGAACTATAATTTATGTATTTTATATATTGCATAATCCTTCCTTGTACTCCAATTAATGAATAAATTATTTTTTATTATATATTATTTATTATATACGCTATTAATGTCTGACAGGATCTAGTATGTCTTTGTGACCATTTTTTAAATATTTATACACGCTCCTCCCCCCCCTCAAATGAAAGGGCACAGATCATATAAAAATTTTTCTATTTAGCAACTAATCTTTGCAATCCATTTAGCCCCTTGAGCTCCCCTAATTTAAAAAATGCTGACACAGAGCACAACGACGTACCGATGTTTAAAAAAATATACTTTTTTCTTTGCATGCTATTTCCTGTGCTTTTTAATGTACTAAGTTCAATAATTAAAAAAAATCATTAATTTTTTTTTAATTGTCAGATTTATGAAATTCCTCCGAATAATCGTCAGATTATTGGTCAGCACGTCTAGGACAATAAGATGAAGCGTATATATCATAATCTGACGCGCTCGAGTATTTCAAAACGACGATTTTTTGCTGTATTTTTCAAAAATCACCGAGAGTTTGCGTTACATCCAAATTATCAGAATATTAAATGAGAACTTTCTTTGGGTATACTTGCCACCCCCTTAAAATATCTGACACGCTCGACAATTTTTTTTACTATTCTTGCTATCTTGCCACCTGATTATTTTGTCTTTAACTGGTTTATAGAGTCTGCCGCTGCTCAGTGTTTTGAGTATTCATTAATCGTTACCACAAAAGGTGAGAATTTTTTGAGAACATTTTGTTGTTTCCTTGGAAATTTTGCGTCTAAATTTCATGAAACAAAATCCTCCTTAAAATATCACAAGACTTTAGTCGAGTGGTATTTCGGAAGGATTATGTTGAGTGCAATTTACATAATTTGTGAGAAAACAACAAAATGTGAGGTGACTGAAAGGGTGGTCGGCGTCATTGATAAGACTATTTAATTGCAACATTTCAACATATTTACAACCATAGTACAGGTGACCGTACCGAAAAAAAAATTATTGCTGATTAAGAATTATGCTGATTTCTAATTTTATTTTGTTACTGACTCTTTGTACTTTATGTATCAATAGCCAGAGCAAGGAGCGAAAAATTTGTTATCGGTTAAAAAACCGGCCGATTGTCAATTTTTATTTTGTTGCTGGTTGTTTGCATCCTGTTTATCAATATTCTTAGCAACAACAATTCTATATCAATTGATTCTACCTGATAATTGGTTTTTAAGCTAGCGGGTTTATTATCGAATTCAACTATTCAAAAATTGTCGATTTTTTTTCTTTTTACTTTCCCGACCCACCTCCTAGAAGGGAAAGTATTGTGAACGAGCTAAAAAAAATTCGAGATAAAATCGGAAATATCCATTTTCGGGTCCCCTGAGACGATTAAGACCATTTTCAGATGGAAGTCTGTCTGTCTGTCGGTCTGTGTGTGTGTGTGTGACATCTGTCAAACGGAAGTACCACTATCAAATAAGAACAGATGCAATATGTCACGGAATTGGACATGCAATATGTCATTTGAAAGCGCTAGAAAACCTCTATTCAGAACAGTCAAAATTATTTCTCCAACTGTCACCCGTCAAAAATAAAAAAATGTCAAAATTTGAAACTTCAGCATTAAATATCTGAAGAAGTTTTAATCCGATTGAGCTGAAATTTGGTATATGGGTTTGGGTTATCTGTCGGAAGAACCCATTAGTTTTTGTACGAGATCTGTCTAACGGAAGTATCACTATCAAAAAATGACAGATGCAATATGTCACGGAATTGGACATGCAATATGTCGTTTAAAAGCCCTTGAAAAACTCTATTAAGAACAGTCAAAATTATTTCTCCAACTGTCACCTGTCAAAAATAAAAAAATGTCAAAAGTTGAAACTTTAACATTAAATATCTGAAAAAGTATTCCTGGATACGCGTCGGGAAAGTTTTGGGGCGACACAACCGATTTTTTGAAATGTTTCTTGCTTATTATTTGAGCAATAAATTAGCAACAAATTCCTATGCACTTGTCGATATGATCGTTGTTGATGTTTTTCCGCTACATTTATAAAAAGCTAGCGGTATTCTCCATTTCTCGTGACCGGTATGAGCAATTAAATCGTTTCTTTTGCAACTAATAGGCGAGGTCCCTAAGGCGTAAATTTGGTTCAAACGTGCTTGTAGTTGAAATATAGTGAAAAAATATTAAGTACGTGCCGTTTTTTCTAAAAAATATCATGTAACATTTGAATAAATGCCACTCTAATACCCTTCAATTTAGTGAGACATTTAAACAACAGCGTTATTGCCGCTTCTTCTGACTTCATAAGTTCTTTGATTGGCTTATTCCTGGGTTGCAAGTTTCATTATTTTTCGAAACTTCTGAAGAAATGATATTCAGTTTCATTCTATGAATAAAACAGAACTTGTGATAGTATGGATTATATTGAAATGAAGACTTCATATTTGATGGCTGTTCTTGATTTAGTTATTCTTAAGTAATATCTATGTATACCGAGTGCTGCCATTTTTTTTCTATCTGCTCTTAAATAAATTTGGTGTAAAACATTATTCTACCGTGAGAGCACGTGCTCACTGATAAGGCACTTCTCTAGCGCTCCACGAAAGGTCAGTACTTGTTATATCACAACCTGGCGCAATTTTCTCATGGTTCAAACAGGAACATTTCTTTGAGAATTTATTTTGGAAAAACTACTTCGAAAAAAAAATTGAAAAAAAAAATCTAACCCCTTTTCTCATCGTTCTGAAGGTTGTGGTATTTTTTCCATAAATTAGGGATCTCACCTATTAGCAACCAATTCGAATGTTTTTTTTTTTATTTAGCTAACTTTGTTCAAATTTTTCCGCTACCTCTATATAAAGATAGTGGTATTCAAGACTTCTCGTGACCGGTACGAGCAACTAAATCATTTCTTTGGCAACTAATTAGCAACTAATTCGAATGTATTTTTTTTGACTCCACTAACCTGTCACTGCTAGCTTGATGGAGCTTGAAACAGATTTTAATCTTTTAATTAGGGTATTATAAAATAGGAGTAGAAAAATAGTAGATTCTGTAACAAGGTTAGAATGAAAAATTCGACAAGAGTGGAAAATTCCGAACGCGAGCGAAAGCGAGTGTGAGGAACCACGAGTGTCGAATTTTTTCATTCTGACCGAGTAACAGACTATATTTTCTCCACGATCAAAAAGTATAAATCAAAATTAAATTAAATCTGAACACAAGTTATTTGTTGACATATTTGTATTACATTGTATTAATATTTATAGTGCTGTGGTACACTTACCGAAATTAAAATCTGGTGCATTGGTTTTTTCATAATTTGCAATTTCAGATATTATTAAATTCTATATCTACTTCACTTGATTTTTCACTCATTATTTTGTTTAAATTAAAACTTGTTTGAAAATAATTATTACCGTCGCCATTTTATATCTGACAGTGACACTTTTGAAATCCAGGGCAATCCATATTGTTTATTTCGATTACAGAAAATCTATTCTTTACCTTGATAAAGAATGAAAATACATGCAAAATGCATAAGAGGCAAGTATTATAGAATAAATATTCAGACTCTAGAGGGTGAATGTTTACATTCTATTATTAAAAATGATTTCAGAATTCATACATTCAGTAATGGTCGTGAAGAAATATATATACTATATATATATTATATATATATATATATATATATATACGACTAATACCGTTTAGCGTTTAAAAGATACGATTTTACAATATTTTTAAATTTGGCCCCCATTTTCTCGGTAACGGTTTGTTCTATATCAAAATACTTTATTAAGATATTTTTTTTGAGCTAAACAACAATATGAAGTCAGATTTGAAATATCTTGATGCTATTGATTCTCAAAACACAAACTCGAAGGAGTTTTTGAAAATTCTGACAGTTGTTTTTGAATATGTTTAAAATTCTGAAAAAAATTAGGTGGCGGGTTACTAAATGTGAACTATGATCGATGAATTTCTTATCCGTTTTAAAATTTTAGAATTAATATGAATAAGTGAACTCTGATTAATTGACTTCATATCCATTCTATAATGAAGTAGACTGGATATTACTTATATATTCATTTTGTAAATCGTGATAAAAATAGAAAATATCCATGTGGGGGTAGAAAAACTTTATATTCATTTCTATAGTTTGTATTTAACAAGAAAACACTCAAAATCGATACACCGCAAGCATTATTTATCGGTTAATGACGTAAATCAAAGTCACGTGGTTTGAGTGTTTAGTGGGAAATTTGAAAATTACTTTGGTCTATTTTTTCTTCAAAATTAAATTCTTTTTTATTTCAATATTTTTTTGTGTTAAATAAGTATATTTATAAAACAAAAGCAGTTCCGAAAATTTTTTAACATCCCTTTCAAAAATTGCAAAGAAGTGAGGATACATATAAATTATAATAATACAAAACAATTATCAATAATCCAAAAAGGTGTGATATACAATATTAATCTTATAAATTATTAAAATTTATTTATTGAAACATTCATATTTATACAATAAAAGCCTCGTAATTTTGAATTTTTTAAAAACATTGTTGCGGTCGAGTACAAAATTTGATTTTTCGGTAAACAAAAAGCACGTAATTGGACATTTTGTACCAAATTTTTGAAAATCGGTGTGTAGCACGTTTAATCCCTTTTAATGTAGATTCTTTATAAAAACAAATATTTAATTTGATCTACCTTTAAATAATTTGGTATCAAGACTATACGTATAAATGTCTACGCTAAAGTAATTTTAAAATATTTAGGTAGGTTGAAGAATAACACGTTCACAACACACCAACGAGACCATACAAATTAGGTCAGTTTGGAAATAACAGTAACTAAGCATCTAATGAATTTTTCACAGCCCTAAATACCTTTCGACGTTTCGGCATTAAAACTACAATATTGATACTAGCGAGTTTCGTTCTTACGCGATTTTCGGTAAAAATTGAAATAAACATAATGTAAAATTTTCGGTTTGTCGAGTTAGGACTCTAGATATAATCATGTAACTAAGTTAGGCATCCTGATTATTTAAAAATCATACCTAGAAAATAATCAGTAGTATAGTAGTAGGAGATATTTGGAATTGACTTATGCAGGACTCTTTATCATTTACGAGGGTTTTACTGCTTTATAGACAACTGTAATAAATCTTTTAAAGCAATGGCACCTCTTTTAAAACTTTATTATTTTTTTTATTTTTATTTTATTAAAAGAAGTCTTGACTATCTGAATCTAACCCATGAATTTATCCTTGAATTGGGAATTTGGAACCTTTGGTTTTCAACAATGTTAATCATCGACTCCTGATGATGCTAACGTAGTTAGCGAAACGTACGGAGAGTGTTTTAAAAAAGTGTAGTTTTGGTTAGTGGTGACGATATTCTTCAACATGAATTTATATTTATTTTATTAAAAGAAGTCTTGACTATCTAAATCTAGCCTGTGTATTAAAAAAAAAGAAAATATAAGTTTCATTTATTTCGTAAATAAAAATGAAAAATATATATCAGAATTCGAACGTGGAACTTTCATCTGTAACGTATACACTCTACCACTAGACCACACCGTTCACAGTGATGAATGATCAAACTTTCAAGTTAACGTACAATAAAAGTCGATTAGGGCGCAAAGAATAATGCGCAAGCGTACACCAAGGATTCAGAATATAATTCGTTCCTCTAGACGCCAGTCAATAATACCTGTATGTTTTTAAAGAACCCTTTTAATCGGTGGCAATTTTTTTCTGATCATGTATATTTGGTGGCAAGTTTACCTCCGCCGTGTGGCCGCTACACTAATGACCAATATCGCCCATATTTGACACTGGCATATTTGTCGAGCAGGACTGCAAATGTTGCCCACCTTCCAGGTCAGTCAAAGGAGCCCCCACATTTGGCAAGTATCTTTTGCACCAGGCTACACTGCTGGCCCAGCTTTCAAGTGAAGGTAGCACATTTCAAAGTTATAATTTAATAACAGAAAAGCAGATGCAGCATGTATCAGTGAATATGATGCTGCAATTATACGCGATATCGTTGATACGTTCCATCATATACTTTATGTCATGGTTGAAGTATTATCAGGTTAGAAATTACGCAGGAGATGTGACGTCACCTGGCGCAAATCAAAAATTTTTAATGTGTGGTTATTGTGTTTTTTGATTTATTTTTATTTATTTTCACCTATAAACTGATTAAAAATGCATTGTGCAGTATTTGCGTTGAAGTAATATGCCCTAAAAACAGTACAAAGTTTTTCGATTTACGAAGTGCCCTTTATTACAAAAAAAGTAGGTTATTATATGTATAAACATGTTCATTACTATTTTTAGACTTTATTTTACTCACTCTTCACTCTTTTAATCAAAAATATATCACGCTAATGCTGAAAGTCTGAAAGCTTTTATGTTTTTCAATTGACTAAATTTATGTAAATAGACCACATAAAGTCGTACGCAGATAAAATTTTGATTGCAATTTGATTAAACAATAAGAAATTTAAGTCTTCTTATCAAATCGCACGTGTACCTTATGAGATCTCATTACGTGCATGTTATTGTTAAATGTCATGGGCGTAGAAAAAAGAATGAAAACCACCCGAAAGACACAATAACCCTATGCAATCCTATGTTAATTATTTTGGTTGGACTCCAGCTGACGTCATGCGCAAACCTGGACGAATTTGGGAATTTTAAATCGTGATACTAGTTCAATATTTTGTTTTTATTGCTTAGTTAGCAACTACATAGAGGTGTACTTATGCCTGTGTGGGCAATCTGTGACTTTATGGCCTGTATTAACAAAATTACAAATTAAAAATATTATGTAAAAATTTACTAATCACTATTTAGTCGAATTAACATAAAACTGATATTTATTTAAATTATTTAGTCGGATTAACATACAAGAACTTTGTCTCTTTGGATTGTAATAAAAATGAAATTCAATGCCCATGACTCGAATTCTCCGATCGGAGTTTCCAGAAGTGGGCTGAAAAGCCTCATGTCACAAAATAACCGTACTTCTGAACGTGGAATTTTTATTGTTGAAATCAAAGTGCACTCGCAACTTGACCTAAAAACGAAGAATTTAATAGTTTGAAGGAAGCGATTCTTTAAAGAGGGGTTAGTTTACGACTCCACAAATTTATTTTGCGAGTCCTCTAAGATGTTTGCTGATGACAAGAGTATTTCAATACCGGATCCGATCGGCGAGAAAAGAACAGGAAAACAGTTACATCGTTACATTTTAGAGTCAGTAAAACCGAAAGATACAATCCTATATTTTGTATCGAATTTATATGAGAAAAATTTATGATCTGGTGTGGTTAAACGACCATTCAGCATATTTCCCCAGAATAATATATTGCGCGGAGAACTTTATAGCGAAATTTTTGTCCAGTCATCATTTATGTATGTCTTCTTTGGAGTGCGGGGGAAATCTATATTATGTGTGTGGTGGGATTTACGATATCTTTCCTTTTTTGTGGACGTCTTAATAAATGCGGATTTTGCTTTTTCGATCTTTATTAAAAATATGAATTTAATTTTCTTACACAAAAGAAAATTTTATTTACTCCGACAAATAATTAAAAAAAAAATAATAATAAATAAAGTACCACTTAGTAACTTCTATAAAGTATTACTTATTTGGATTAATATCCCGCTACATAGTATACAGGATGTTTCGCGAGTGACTGGTCAAACTTTATCATCTGGTAGAGGACCATAAAGTAGTTTCATATCGGCTATTATTGTGTCCCAAATATCTTTTGTTTAATATATACAGGGTATTTACGTTTATTTTCAAAAATTTCAATTGTCAATATTTTTGCAATGGTTCCTGTAATTTAAACTAAATGTGGCATGTATGTGGCTAATCTACGTAAAGAACACAATTTATTTTAATGCCTAACCTAACCTAACCAAAAAAAATATAAATATAAACTTTCATCCTGTATATGAATTTTGTCAATTTTTGTTATGGATTTATAAACTATAATAATAACGTAAACAAATCAAGCTATTTGGCACATATTTAGTAATTCTAGTTTGAATTCCTAAATTTTACGATTACCCGTTTTTAAATAATATTTACATACGCACCTGCTTTAAATATTCATAAAAGTTTTTAATTTTGTCAAATAAAACTCAATCTAATGTATGTTTTGCACTTTTAATTACTACTATTGTCCAACATACGTCGAAAGTACTAAGCGAGTAAAAGGTATCCAACTACTAAACCGACACCCTCAACGTTCTCACCAAAATTTCTCTCTTCCGGTTTTCTACAGTCGGTTATTGCCGAACAGTGAACAGTGGCAGCGTCAACTTTGAACTGTTTCCTGTATTGTTGCTTGGGCGGCAAATTTAAAATATCTGAACATTTAAAGGAATATCAACGTTTCGATAAACTGTTTATCATCGACTCCTGATGATGCTAACGTAGTTAGCGAAACGTACGTAGAGTGTTTTTAAAAAGTGTAGTTTTGGTTAGTGGTGACGATATTCTTCAACATTGTTGAAAACCAAAGGTTCCAAATTCCCAATTCAAGTTGATTTAAACAGATGAATACGTTTAAACACAGGAGTTATTTTAAATAGAGGATAATTATAATTTAAGGTTTTTTGCTCATTTAGCATATTTTTTTAATCTGTTATCCCAGGAGGAGAAAATGAGTGACGATTACCTGTTTCAATTTGTTCTGTCCCTTTAACAATTTTTTGAAAAGTTTTATTTTTAATTCTTGTTAATAAGCAATAATCTACTTAATTACCCTATGTCAATACCAACTTTGGACATGATACTGGTATCTGCCAGTTTGCCATGTACTTTGCATTTGCCAATGCGCAACCCATTTCGTAGATCCTCGGACCTCGTTCCCCACTTCTACATTTTTATCGTAGCAATAGGCTATTACACCCTTTTTTGAAAAGTGCCTTAAATGAAAATCTTATAGTGAATATATTACTCATAATGTAATAATGTCCTATATTGTTACTTGATTAATAATCGATAATCATTCACCATATACGGACTAATAACTGATAATCACACTTGGTACTTTTAACGCTAAAAATCTAGTAGGTATGCTGTCATCTTTGTCATTGCTTTTGTACTGTAAATGTAATTTATTGAGCTGTCAAATTTTTAAAATGTCATTAATTCGTGATATAATCCACTGAATACAACTCGTGGTATCGGGTCTATCGATAATCCCATAGTTAATGAACTCAACGTGTTGTCAAGTTATAATCTCACTCGTCCTGCGGACTCGTGAAATTAATATTTGACAACACGTTTCGTGAAATAACTTATGGGATTATCGATAGTCAAGATGCCACTCGTATCATAATGAACCACTGTAATTTTTATATTAATTTTTTAAAACCGAATAGTGCCATAAAAATTACTTTGATTATTATTTTACATTTTCGCGTGAAAACGATAGCCGCCATGTTAACTAGATTCGTGACGTCATCCTTATAGTAAATAGAACGTGTCTGTAGTGCAAAGCAAAAGAATAATAATATTTTCGGGTTAATAATAAAGAGTTATAATCCTTGATGTTGTGTGCCCGAATGCAAGAATACTAGCGTAAAAAGCTGGGAAAGTTCTGGATTCAAGTTCAACTGATATAAACATGAGTAAATATTTGGTTAAAACTGGCAAAAAGAGATTCGAAGTTTTTGTCCGCAAATACTAAGTTTTATTTCTGTGAAGATCACTTTGATGTAAGTGGGAGTTTAAACAAGTGTATTTACTATGTAATAACTATTTTATGAAGAAAAGGAAACTTCGTGATGATATCGTAAAATCAAATTTTGTAATTTATTTATAGGTTATGTTACGATAGTGATAGATAATGTAAAGATTATTGCATGTTTTAGGTGAAAAATGTGGCTTGTTATATAATAGGTACTTACACTGATTTTTTTAAGATTCCTCAACTCGGTAGAACAGAAATCGGGATTGCATGCAAACAAATTCGCCACCAGCAGATTAGTACTTTCTGCTTTTATGAAACCGTCATCCATGATGATATTTCAATAAAATACGGGATAAAAGTCTTCAAACGTGATAACTCGAAAAAAATTAAAATTAACACACACAGCACAACAAAAATCTATTGCGTTTACTATGAAGATGACGTCTCAATATGGCGGATAGCGTTTTTGACATTTCAAAAACAGCTTTAAAAAATGATTTTTAAAATTGAATTATAAAATTTATATTGGATTTTTATGAATAGAAATCAACATTTCTCGGTTCCTTTTTACAAAATCTATCATAAATACCTATTTTTAGATTTTTTCTTACATGGTGCAAAATAGCCTATTGGCTTAGTAGTTGGACAATCTGTACTTAAAATTATATTAAAATATTAATAAAAGAAATTAACTAAATTATAACAAAATAATACAAAGTATTAGTTGCAAATTATAGTAGAATTCCTTCTAGGAATTGTGAAGGCTAGACTGCATACAGAGTTGGAACTAGAAGAATGTGTGTCTAACAAATGTACAAACATAAAAATAATTTTTATTTTTTTTAGGTATAACATGAAATAAAGTAATTAATAAAAAATATGAAAATAGATTTTTAATTTTGTACGTACTAAATAAAATAACTAATAAAAAACGGGCGGCATCAAACTGGGTACATCTTAATCTTTTAATCTTTTTGCATTTTAAATTAAGATACTTGAAACGACAAACCGCCCTCCCTAATTGTTTTTTTGAAATGCTTGTCCCGCCCTAAATATATTTTTTAATAATCCTGATTATATTGAGGTATCAGTAAAAAAAACAATTAAAATTAAAAAAATCAATTAAAAGTAAAAAAATCAATTAAGATCAAACAAATCAATCAAAATTAAAAAAATCAATTAAAATAAAAAAAACAATTAAAATTAGTTTCTACATTTTAAACAGGTATCTTTTAAGTTTTGTGCTGAGTTTGACTATTTTTATTTTGTATACCTGAGCCATGCGCCGATCTTGTATTACAAAAAAACACTAATCTAAAGATTAACGCCCTTAATAGTCCACTAAAATCACTGTCACGACTTTCAACCAAGGTAATTATCATTATTGGTGGATTTTTAAAACTAACTACTTTGTTTGATCACATGTCCAATTTGGTGTTTACCCACTTCGGCCGTTTTGAAAAATCTACCTTTTTTTGTCCCATTTAGGCCGCTTGTCCTTTTCAGGTAATACGGATAAGTAAAATGTTTTAAATAAAAAATATTTAAATTCGATTTTGAAGTAGCTACAATAAACGCAAATAGGTATGTATTTCTAAAAAATGTATAGATGCAATTCAAGATTTAGGTTTGTGTTATCATATCGTAATCAAAGTGACGTACGAAATCATATTAGAATGTGTGCTACTCTGGCTCATTTACCCGAAGAAAATATCGATGACGGATGACTGATTATAATGGAAACTTCCCCTATGAATGATGTAATTATTAAATTTAATGATTATTTTACTTCACAATGGTTAGATAATCCAATTATCCAAAATATTTTTATATGTTCTGGGCTAAGACATCAGACTACAAAAGCAGTGGAAGGATGGCATAGTAAATTAAATAAAAAAAAAATGGAAAAATTAATCAAAACACTTTCGAGCTAATAACTGTATCTAAAGAGGAGATTGCTTTAAATATAATTAAGTTATAAAAAATAAATCATGTATGCAACCATTATTAAATTTTAGTAAAATTGTGTTATTTTGACAGCGTTATATGTATATACTGATATGGTTTTTTTATATGTGTAGTTTTAGTTCTGTTTTATATGCATTGTAGTTGACGGTTGAAAGGTTGGAAATGATTGTCAAATGTAAGCATGACAGTGGGAAAAAGGTTATGATATGAAATTTAAAGTGCGCATGGATGTGTTTAAGATTTGTTAAGTGTGTTTTGGGTCGGATGATTTTTTTTTATTTTATAATAAGTTCTTTTATAATATTGATACAATTGTGGTATAAATAAAAAAAAATCTTAGTATTTGAAAATACATTAAATTAAATAAAAAAAAAATCTAGTGAGATAAAAAAACAAAAGGTTAAAAAAAATAGTAAACAAGATAGGTGGTTGTCAAACAATTTTTTTTTGTAGATGTCAGAAATCTTTTAAAGAAATGTCACAAGAATTTATTGAAAGTTAATAAAAATTTATAACAAAAAGGGATATACCTACCAATAAAACTGTTGTTAAGAGTTAAAATAAAAAAAGGTTTAAAAATAAAAACGTTTTATATGCTTAAAAGAAGATTTTTTTTGGAAAAGGTAAACAGGCTGAATATTTTAAAATAGAATAATGTCAAAAGAAGCAATTTAGGAAAAATTTTGAAGGGGATAGTATAAAGATTGAGGAAATAAATAAAAGAAGCTGTTTTGAAGGAGGAGTGATACAAGATTTGAAGTTGGATTTGTTGGAGGGGTGAAGACAAAGTAGACAGGATATAAAGTAGAAAAGAAAAAGGAAGAACTAAAAAAAGGGAATTTTGTTTAGGCCCTCAAAATTATATTTTGTTATATTTTTTTGTTTGTAATGTTTATAATTTTTTTTAAAATAGGAACCCAACCGAAAGATAAGAGAGAGAGTTTCATATTACAGAACAAGGTATTCCAATATAATACATACTGTGTATTACCTATTGTTATTTTATTGTTTTTATAAAAACATATTGTGAAACTTTAATAAAGATTTTGTATTTATAAAATTTCTTTTTCTTTTAACTGTTTGTATGTTATGCTAAAAAAATTTATCAAGTTTACAATAAATAAACAACGGCCGATATTATTTCAGTAATCTAAATTTAAATATGTCAAAAAGGATAAACGGCCGAAATGCAACTTTTTTATTTAACGGCCTAAATGAGAACGGCACAAGTGGTACTAAACTGTCCAATTTACATTAGTAATTTTATTAAATCCATCTTTGATTAAATTAATAACATGTTCACTTGATTTTGGAGTAGTATTATTATCAAAAATATCTTTTTCAACCGTGCCCACAATAATTCTATAGGGTTAAAAACACAACAGTAAGGAGGCAACCGTAGAATGCTGTCTATGACTTTTTACTATATTGTCAACGCTATACTCTATTATAAAATTTCCAATATCTATACCCTCTAGTAGCTGCTTTTTAGTATAGTCTCTTCAAAATATAACTATTTTTTCAAACAAACCACTGTTTTGATGATAATCTAAATTTTTTTATATCTTGAGCAGATAATCAAAAAACATCCTTTACCCAACCAGATTCACTTCTTCAATGTAAAATAAATATTCTTTTATCCCTAGTTACATCAGATACGCATTTTTTCATCGGTCCAACCTTTTTTTGTAACTTCGTGTGTGTCGAACCATGTTTCGTCCAAATAATAGACTGTTCTCCCCTCACTACGAAATTGCCTAGTTTTTTCTATATAATCGTTTCTCCATTTTACTAATCCATTAGATTCCATTATTTCTCGTCGTTTGTTTAAATCTGAACCTATGTAATCTTAAGAATCTCCAAAAGGTAGTTTGTGGCAATCTTTTTAGAGTTTTCAAAGAAAAAACTCATATAAAACGGTTTTGTCCGTCCGTCCGTCCGTTTAGCCTGATTCAACTCGAGAACGGTGAGAGATAGAGACAAACGGATAACGGCAATTGATTCAGCATCGTTAAAAACCCCAAAAATGATATTAATCTTTGACTTATTTTTACTTTCCCGCTACTTATACCATATAAACTGTAAAGGTATAAACCTATATAGAAATTTATTTTCTTATCTTTAAATTTTAGAAAACTCGAAATTACGGCAAAAATATTGCTGTTTTTCACTTGTTATTAATTTTTTTTAAAGTTGGGAAGTTGTTTTCGTTATACATGCTATACAGGCTGTTATATTTATCATCTGCTAATATTGCTATATTCTAAACCATAAGGGATAAGAAGGCGATTAAATGGGCGAAAAGTTAACTATTTTGGAAAACATTATATTGGTCGAAAAAAATATACAGGGACTTTCGCTCTTCTCGAGTTATACAGGGAAAACTAAAAATGCGATATTTAGTTTTTTGCCCATATCATTTTTATTTTAAAAAATATCAAAAAATGGAAAAGAAAAATTTTATTGTAGTTGTTACTTCACATCTTGGTGCGATTTTCGCAGTGTACAAACAGGAATGTTTCTTTGGGAATTTATTTTGGAAAAACTACCTCCCAAAAAAAAATCAAAAAAGCTAACCACTTTTCCCACCGTTCTGAAGGTTGTGGTATTTTTTCCAAAAATTAGGGATCTCGCCTATTGTGAATATTTTCAAAAAAGTTTCATCAAAAACGGAGACTTTACAGCAGCTAGAAAAAGTGCCTTTTAGACATTTTTGATAAATTTATCAAAAATAACCTTTAATAAGTGTATAACAGTTTTTAAACAGGCGATTTAAGAAAACAGAAATAAATGAATTAAATATAGTAATTGCTAAGCAATCGTTATTTTCTCGAGTGGTATTCAGAAACTTATTTCTTGTCTAGTAGATAAATATACGCTTTGTTTTTTTGTTATCATTTTTATTCATATACATATCATATAATTGATATAATTTTGCCGATAAAATTTGTGATTATTGCCAAAGCTTGTTGCTTAACAGTAACAATATCGACTATAATAATTAGAAAATTTTATCAGGAAAAAATATATCACAAATGGTAGTCGGCATGAATATTTCACGAATACACCGACAATTAGTGATAATTGTTGCAATATGTAAATGCAAAACAAATTGAGAACATTCATTTTTTAATTCAATTTAATTTTGGCCAACGACTTGCAAGTTTTCCTTATGTACATATAATAACAATCAAATTTAGAACATCCCAGAAACTATTAATGATTAAATAGTTCCATACCTTGGAATCGCTCTTGATATCGATCTTAGATGGAAAGCTCCTGTTAAGAAGTACAGGCAAAAAATAGGTCTTAAATATTGAAAAATGGCAAAAATTCCATGTTATCAACAGCTTCAATCTACAGCTTTAAGGGTATACCAAAAAAATAATTTAGTACTAAAAATTCAGAAAATTAAACTGTTTTAATGCTGCGAAATCTACATGCTTTTTATCGTAATTAAAAATCTTGTTTTTAAATAAAATTTTATTGATAGATACTTTTGAATCTCTATTTTAAATTACGAATACTTGAGTATTTAATGTATTAATTATTTAAAAAAAGACAAAGAGTAAAGAAGAATGTTAATAAAACTAAATAAGCTAAATAATTGTTCTAGAGTTCACTTAAATTCTGTAAGCGTTGATTCCGAGTAGACTCGCTCCCGCACAGCGACAATCATATTTCCTAGAAACTGTAATGGATGCGATTAATAGAAAATAAGTATGTATACTCTTGACTTTGTGCATTCTTGAAGAGTCAATTTTACGTTTATCGCATATCTTGAAACAATTTCTTGGGATAACTATAAATAATTTTTGGTGCGAGTGCAAGATTTATGTTACAACAAAGATGCTTTCTTTAGAAATTACTCAAGAGTTTTTTGTAAAAACAGCAAAACAATTTTCATTTATGTGGTTACGTAGAAGTGCTTTGTATATTTACGTTCATTATGGATCTTGTGGGAAATTTAGGTAAACATTGTATTTTGAATATTTATATTTCAATATACGCGTGTCTCTTGTTTAGTATGTGAGTTGCAATAAATTAAAATAATAATAACTAGATGGTGTAAAATCTGAGAAAATTTTCGATAGAAAAGCTTTTGTCATTTAAAAATCATGTGATCTTATAACCCCTCTAGTCGGTTAGATTCAATCCCAATGATTGCCTTGACCTGAGGTATCTGTGTACCAAATATGAAGTCAATTGGATGTCTAGAACGGAAGATCTTGTGTCGAAAGACACACAAACAGATGGTATTATATTATTATTAACTTTCTGCTTCGCTATCGAAAGTTAATAAGCATTTATTCATAAAAATATTACAATATTCTTTAAAATTATTATTAGAAAAAGATGAGGGGACACAATCCTACACAACACTTCTAGTAAATAAATTTCAGAATTTAAAAAAATGATTTTTTTCATCTAATTATCATTATAGAAGAAGTTAAAAATATGTTATGAGAACATTTTTGTCGAATTCGACGTATTATGTAATTTATAGAGACCCGGACAAGACCGAGTAGTCTATAAGAAGTCAATTCGAATGGCATAAAAACTATTTCATATACCTACGCGGATATTTTTTCATTAGTAATATAGAGTAACTCAAAAAACACCAGTTTGTCCTTCCATGAGAATTTAATAAAAAGTTAAGATTCAGTATCTGAATTTTTAGAGCTTGGATTTAAATTTGGGGTTATAATAATGGGTCAATGGAAGGTAAAATACAATCTTCATTCTCCTTTTCTATGACATTCTGGATAGATTTTATCCGTTTATCACTGTCGTTTACTTAATTAATAACCGTTCGTATATTTCCTAGTACGGAGGTACTGTCAGTTGGATATTAATTTTTCCAATTTTTTTTATAAGAAGCGCAAATCATCTCGATCGGATTGAATTCGCAGTAACAGTGGGGAAGACGTAGACCATGGGCTTCGCATATTTTGTTGATATTCAAGTTTTCTTTTTTTAGCTTTTAATAACACTTTCTTGGTAACCTTTTTAAGAGTTTCCATATTATTACTTTCCATGAATTTAGGAACGTCTTCCTTCTTTGTGTGCTGCATTTGGGAATCTTGATTAGTAGACCGGATTGCTAAGACGCATTGCCCATAACAATAATAGAATTTATGGAAAGATTTGACAGCAGTTGTTCATTAAACCACTTTTCAAATAGACTGGCGGTCATATCTTCATGGTAGTCTGCAGATGACTGTTTTATATTTTTAGCTGACAATAGAAGAGCATTGGGAACAAAACCCTTATTACTGCCTGCGTGTAAAATGTTAACTCGTTTACCGCGAGAACAAAGTCCATTTAGAGAACACTTAATACCGTGTAACAAAGTTACTTTTTCCGTATTATTTAAAATATATAAATTAAATCGCGCACGGCACTGGAGTAAAATTAACTTAAAATTGTGAATAAAAGATCAGTCGTACCAGTTGAACCTTCGCCAGGCAGATGGAGACACTCTCGTCTCTGCTTCTTAGACGCTTAAGTCCGTATCGAGTAGGGTAATTCCTTTTCTCCGCCGGATTTTTTTGGTAATCAATAAAAGTTTTATTTCTTAATATTTGTTTTGAGTTATAACATCCTAGCAGCTAATATCCAGGTTACTAAACCTAGTAGCGCAAGTAAAGACCGCCCTTCTGGCAGCCAGTGATTTTGGTCGATACCATAACGACCCCTGGAGTATTTTCTTTCTCCACTGACGCTGCCCGTGCAGTGGCCTTCACACTCTAAACGGAAGGTGGCGCCCGAGGCATTCCGAAACCTGGACCAAGGCGCCAAAGTGACCAGTAACGACCGAAGTGACGTTGCAACCGGCATCCCCAACTATATTTAACAACATCATGTGTGTCAAACCAAGTTTCATCAAGGTACACTATCTCTCTTTGTGTCGGCTTTTGATGAAAATCCATTACAATATTTAAATAAATAAAATAACGTTTTACGATTTTGACGAAAAATATATATAACAAAAAGATATTAAAGAAAATGGTCTCAGTATGGGCAACCCCCTCAGCTGTCTCATGGCTGATCTTTTCCTTGATAATCTTGAACAAAATAAGATTTTAACCTCTTCAAATCTAAATTTCATCCTACATTGGCATCGTTATGTAGATGACATCTTTGTCATATTCAATGGCAATCTATCTGATATTGACTCCTTTTTACTTAATCTCAACAATTTACATCAAAATATTTCTTTTACTGTTGAAATTGAAGTTGATAAGCGTCTTAACTTTCTTGATTTAACTGTCAGTAGAGTGGACACTAAACTTGATTTTAATATTTACCGAAAGCCCACTCAAACAGACCATCTTATCAACTCTCAATCTAACCACTCCTTCCAACATAAGATGTCAGCTATTTACTGCTATGTACACAGACTACTTAACGTTCCGCTTTCTCCTTCCCATTTTCAGAATGAAATCAATATCCTAAAACAATTAGCCGTCAACTAGTTTAAAATATTTCTCACTAACTTACCTAGGTCAAATTTCCTTGGATATTTCTAAAGTCTTCCGTGATTTCGACTATATCAAAATTTCTTTCAAAAATAATTCCTCAATCAAATCTTTCCTTAGTCACACTAAAGATCAGTTACCAACACTAGAAAAAAGTGGTATTTACAAATTATCTTGTGCTGACTGCAATTCTACTTACGTTGGCAAAACTATTAGGAAACTCGACACTCGTATAAAGGAACATATCAGATATCCTGACAAGTCTACCTTTGGACACCATTTAAAATTCAATAATCACAACTTTTCACCTTCAGACAATGTTAAAATTTTGCATAACATTTTTGATTGCAACTTCAAACTTGATCTCCTTGAAGATCTTGAGATCTCCAGAGAGCTAGACAATCCGTCCTCTACTTGTGTGAACACCCAAATTAATTTAAATAACAAATTTAAACCATTATTCAAAAGTCTCGTGAGCTTGTGATACTTGGTAACTTTAATTTTAAGTACTTTATTTTTATTTTGCCTTCTACTTGCCATTTCAATTCTTCTTCTTTTTCTTCAAACTATCACTAATTTCTCTCACATCCAATTGTCATTTTCTTCCCTTTTCTCCTCTCCTCTTCCTAATCTTGTAATACACCATCCCTCTTCTTCTTTCTATTTTATTTACATCTATCATGAACTTAACCTCGCTTCATCCACGTTGTATGGTGCAATAAGACGCGGCGTAATTTTTATCTTATAAAAAATTTTTTTACCTGTTAACTCTCAATGTTCTCCCCTAGGAGGGTAACATTGAAGTCATGGCCCGACATAGGGCATTACTCAATTGGATGTATTTTGTGTATTTTGCGGCTTTTGATAATTATGTGTTAGTCTGACTCGGTATTCCCCTTTTTTACTCTTCAATATTAGAAAATTTTTTGACTTGTAAGTAATTTTTATTATTGTAAATTATTTTGTTAACTCTACTTGTTTATTTTAGTTGTCCCGAAGATGGCTGATTAATCAGCCGAAAGCGCTCGACATTTTCTTCCCCCTAATTTACAATACACACTTAAAAGAGTACAAATCTGCGTTTCTTTTCTTCATTACCAAGTGTGTACACACCTAACTAGTAACCTTTGGTTACCTTCATTAAAAAGATATTAAATGATTATAAATACTTCATCGGGCTAATATTATTTGCAAATTAAATCAAAAATATATACTACAACAACTGATACTAAAAGGTATTGAAATAATTTCAATATTTTTTTGATCCATTTTTTTAAAATTTCCTCAATTTTTGTAACAAAATTTTGACAAAAAATCACAATTATAGAGAAATAGTTTGCTTGTCTATGACTTATACCATTTGTCATCCTCTTTTTCTTTTTTGACAACGACCTAGGCCTGTACCCAATCTCATCCATTCACATTGATAAACGTCACTTGTGTTAATTATTTTTAAAATAGGTCAACTTTGATTGTTTACTCTTTCGTATATTAGGTTTTGATTGTTTTATTTTAAAATTAAAAAAAAAAAAAATTCTGACTTTGGATAGGCCATATACATTTTTCACATGCATTTTTTAACCTTCGGTATTTCTTCCAATTCTAAATGTCCTTTCACCTTCTGTAATTTTTTAGTTCCGGCTGTCTTGTCATTTTCAATCTCCATCCTATTAACTTCCTTGATTTTTACTTATCTGTTTGACATGTCGTTGCTCGTGTCTCTTATCTACTTGTTGCTTCTCTTTCTCAGTTATGCAGAGAACTCGTCTACTTCCGGACTTTTAATGTCCACTTTACCAAAGTTTTCTTATTTTGAAGAAGGGTTGAAGAACCCTACCAAGTTTGTTTGTACGTCGTTATCGACTTTTTTCAAAACATTTTTGACCAATGTTGAAGAGCCCATGTGCAATCTGCAGTTTGCGTCAATATGGTTTTCTTTTAAGCCAGCCTTAGTTTACTTACTGAAGTATCCCCTTTCTCCTTTAATCACTATGTACCAAGCAGCATTTGCTCAATTTTAAAAATCCTCTGCATCACCTTTCATGTACCCCCCTCCCCCCCGCCTATCACTATATTAATTTTCCAACTCAGTTTTTGAACCATGGTGTTCCTTTATAAATTACATTTTATTTAAGAATTGTTAACATGTTAGTATATGGTAAGTTGTACGCATAAAATTATCTAGTTTTTTATATTATTCGAATGTAATTATTTGAATGCCTGAAGATGGCTAGTAGCCTAAACTAGTTGCCACCCTCATTTTGGTTCAAATTTAAATATATAATTGTGGTACATGATTTAGAATTTAATTTGCAATTACAATTATAGAGTTTTTTATTCCAAATTTAACGGTATTTGTTTTTAATTTTTAATGTTAATATTTAATATAAAAAAAAAATATTTTTTTGAATAAAAATATTGAAAAAAAGAAATAAGCTGAGTTAAAAAAGTTTTTCATCAGAAGAACAATTACTTTACTAGGACTATTTGAAAAGTTGGGTGGGATTATCCCCTCTTTAATATGGATGTAATTAATCATTCATATTGCATACAATTACCACTAATTGAGATTTTTTATTTTAATCTAATTATTGTTGCATTTAACAATCAGAATCCAATTTCTTCTCTATCTACAGATTGTAATCATTTCTGCTGCCGAACATAAGAAATCTGTGGTACGAAGAACAAACTCCGTGAGCTATACTGAAAATTGTGACAGCTGAATATTGATTTCTTATGGTGTGGTGTCATGTTTTTCGAGATTAGTAACCGCAATTATTTTATGCAGGGAAGACGTGCCTTAGAAAGAGATACGGCATCCTTGCGTGTTCGCTGGTATCTAAATATAATTGTTGGGAAAGATTCTGGGTCATCGACCACCGCATAAAACAAAGCGCGGTTGACGTGTTGATTAATCGAGACATCGCGATGTCCGGTACAAAAATTTATAATCTGTATATTAAGAAATTACAAATTGGCAACAACGCTAGGTACTTCTTAAAATGGTACAGATATTCCATAGTAATATTTGCTGTCACTAGATTCTTGTTCATTTTTCAAATCAATCTTAGTACTGGTAAAATCCGAGTTTTTTCGGAAACAGCCCTCATCAAGAACGTGTAGAATTTATATAATAATTCTTGTGACTAAAAAGTTATAATTAAATGGTCATCAAACAAATAAATGAACAAGAATTCGGTACGATTCTTTTAATTTTAAAATATTTATATTTTTATTTTAACATACGTAAGAGTGAAAAAATGAGTTGCCGCCAACAATCTAGTTTCCCCCCCCCCCATTTATGTGTAGTTTTTTATTTTGTTTTCTGGCTGCTTCAAATGATTTGCAATAAGTAAAAACTGTATTTATTATGGTAAATAAGTTTCTTTCCAGTATTTTTAAATTTTCAGATTTTATGTTTATACATAAAAAATTTCTTAAATTCTTCAAAATAATTGAACTTGTTATGAATATTTTTATTTATGTCCTATTAAATTTTAACATTTTCTTTTTTAAGTTTCATTTTCCATTTTATTATCAATAATGTGAAATGAACTAAACTAATGCAAATAAATTTAATAACCTCTATTGGAGGATTTATGGGGATCTTTAGTCAAAGAATAAAGTTTTACTACATAGAAATAATATACTTAAATAATAAACCTAACCATTTAGACCTAGTTTTAATATATCGAAATTGTTTTCTTAATAAATCACAGTCTCATGTCTATTTTTGTAAAACAATCGATTATTCGTGATTTACAAAAATAATTCGTGCAGCATCAAGCCTAAAAATATTGTTTTTAGTCAAATGTTTGGTTTAATCGCATGTTATCTGCGCCTCCTTTTTTATCCTATAATTTTTCAATAATATCAATTTAGATAGTAACAGCTTATTTTTTTAAATTCCAAGCATATTCACGAAAATGATTTATTTTTTATTTTTATACAATATTTAGTAACATTCATATTTTTAAGAACCAGATAAACAAATGAATTTTATTTTTGTGAAGATTGCGAAAAAAACGTTTTTCTCTGTCGACCGTTAAATAAAAATCTGATGTGGCCAGCACATGACCTCTCGCCATTTTTGAATCAAAAATTTACAGGTTGACACAAAAAAGTATGAAAAAAAATTATATTTTTGTAAATCTGGCAACAATGGCAAAAGTTTCGAAAATTTTAATGAGATGAAAATAAACTGTAGGGTATACAAAATATATGTGTAAAACTTTATTGCCGTTTTGTATAATAATGGCGTCATCACCCATAGTAACTGCCACTTCCGGTTGTGCGATTGGCACCAAAATCTAATCAGATCGAATCTAGGGTATCAGAATCCTGTATGCAAAATTTCAAATTTTTTTATTCAGTAGTTTTTGAGTTATCGTTACTACAACATCCATCCAAACACACATACACACACACACACACACACACACACACACACACACACACACACACACACACACACACACACACACACACACACACACACACACACACACACACACACACACACACACACTAACACACACACACACACTATCACACACACTATCACACACACTAACACACACACACACACTAACACACACACACACACACACAGACATCATCGCGAAAATATTAAAATCGTATTCTAGGGACCCCAAAACGTGTTTATCAATTGAAAACTCACTACCCAATTTTTAGCATGATTCCTATACCTCTCTTATCTGAAGTGCGAGAGGTAAAAATTAAGAGGGGCGTCTTTTTTTGAAAGTCAAAAACTCCACGTTGAATTTTTACATGATAATTCACACTATTTTCCTTTTACATAAACCAAAATGTAATAAATAAGGCAGAATTTCTTTGGAAAACTAAAACTGTGATTTCCTCACTGTGTAAGTAGTATGAGTCTTAAATATTACATAAATCGGTTTATATGATAGTCATGACTACTCAACTTAACTGCGTCATTATTAATAGAATTTAGATTGAAAAATAATATTTGTGTAGATACGGAGAAAGGCAAGCTTTTATTTCAGAAAAATCGATTTAGACGTCGTTAATTATTGCTGATTAAAATAAATTGAAACAGATAACGTACTTAACAATAAATGAGTGGTATGAAACGCTATTAAAAAACTGGTAGATCTAGTGATCGAGATACCGCAGGAGATATTGCACTCGATTGCAAAAACTAATACTAAAGTTAATTGTATCATGACCAATTTAAATTTCATTTTAGAGTTTTAGGTTGACATCTAATCATTGTGATCTTAAACAGGCAAAAATAGAAGTTTTTTGATAATATATTCTGATGTCCCCATCGATAATTGTTTGTAGATATTCAAAATATTCTTCAAGTATGTTAAATGAATCCTGTAGTGACAATAAACCACCATAATTTTTATACATTTTTTTTAAAATCGAATAGTGCCATAAAAAAGATTTTCAATTTATCATTTTCCATTTTCGCGCGGAAACGCTAGCCGCCATGCTGACTCCGCTCGTGACGTCACTACGTTAGTAAATAGAACGTCTTTGCAAAAATAGTTATAATCCTTATCATTGGTCTCTTGTGCCCGATTGCACGAATACTAGCATAAAAAACGCCGGGAAGTTGTGGATTCAAATGCCAACTGATATAAATATGAGAAACAATCAATATGTTCCGTTAATCACCTTGGTTGCTCTGGTGACACTTGAAGCGTTCCGTAAACACCAAATTACTGAAAACCAGGTTATTTACGGAACACGGTTTCCTGAAAATGCGGTCGACTATCTGTCACCGTAACAACCAACGATTCGAGTTGGTTGTTTAGGTAGCCAAATGTCATTAGTGTCAATATTCGCCTCGGTTTTTTTTTGTTTTTGTTTTTTTAGTGGTTTTTATTGTTAACGATGGAAATGGTTTGTCTAAATTATTTAATTTTGAACAAAACTGTGATAACATTATTTTTAGGATACTTCTGAAATATTTTAATGCAGTGGTTGTTCTGGTATAATGGGCACAGTGGACCATTTAATCCAAACAAATGTATTAGGTACCCATTCTTGTTTTTTGAATACTGCAAATGTTTTTTTAGATTTTAATACAAAAACAGTGTCTACGGGCAATAAAGAAAATTTGAGATCTACTTCACAATTTCAAGTAGCAGAGAATTTGCCATGTTCTACCAACAAAATAGATACTAATATTTTTTCTCCATCGAGTTCAACGTCAGGATCAGGTGAGAAATGGACGGATGATATGACCAAGTTGTTAATTGAGACTTTTAAAGAACATAAGGAGAAGTTTCAAAGTTCTGGTTACACCAAAAAGAAGGTGTGGGAAGTTATTAGTAAAGAAATTGGAAGTATGTGGAGTAAAAAAAGCCGCTACAAAATGTGACAAAAAGTGGCGAAATTTAAATAAAAATTATGACAAGATAAAATTTGAACTGAACCGATCAGGAAATAAAAACATTTCTTGAAAATTTTATAGTGCATTTGAAGAAATTTATTATAAAGATCCCCAATTCCAGCCAGTTGCCACTGCATCTTAACTCTCAGATCAAGTGAGCAAAAGAAAGATCTTTCAACAAATCTAAAAAAAAAGTTTAGATGATGGAAATGAAACATCATCGAAAAAAGCAAGAAGCATTAGTGCATTTGAAGTTGAGCAGAACAGAGAGAGGCGTCATCGGGAAAAAATGGACTTTAAAAAAATATATTTCATTGGCTTAAAGACAATTTTAAAAAAGATTAAAAAAGACTGTGCAATGTTTTGCAACTGTAAATCTTGTGATTGAAATTAGTTGTTTTGTTATTATGTTTAAGAAATAGAGTTCCTTTTTATTTGATTTATATTTGTTTATTTTTTAAGACTTGAGAACCAAATGGAAATTATTTTTATTTCTTTAAGAAGTTGTTTTTACATTAAAATATTTAATATTTAAGAAGCTTGTTGTAGTGCAATACTATAATACTAATCTATTTTGTATTTACATGTTGATTTAGATTTTTTAATGTCATTTAACTATAATAAATACCAATGTTTTCATGAAATGGTTTATTTTAAAAGTTATCTATAATAATTAATGTTACATGTTTGGAGCATTAATCAGTTGGCAGAGTCTGTTTTAGAAAATCAGAATGTTTTGACAACTGACAAGTGACAACCGTTCCATAAATATTTTCATTTTCAGTTGTCAATTAGAGAACCGGCCTGAAAACAGAGTCAACCAGTTTTTGGATATCGACTATTAACGGAACTTATTGAATACGTTAAGACTGGCAAAAAGAGGTTAGAAGTTATTGTCTGCAAATATTAGGCTTTATTTCTGTGAAGATCACTTTGATGTAAGTACGCGTGTAAACTATGCAATTACGGAACGAATTCAGGTTCAGTAAAATACTATTGCAGGAAATTAATGGAACGCATAATAGTAGATGCAGAAGTAGTAGGGATGACGTAAATTGGCGGCAATTATAAAAATTAATACTAGTTAGACTGTTTCCGAATTGTGAATTAACTTTCATGAATCTTAAAGGAAATATGGAAAATTTTGTAGCAACTCAGATAAAGATGATTTATTTTATTCTTCATTTTCATCCATTAGCAGTGAAGAAGAACCAGATTTTGATTTTGTAATTTGTTTCTATTTTCACAATAGGCGAAGTCAGATTATCCCTCTTCCAAAGGATACAAAATTACTTAGGTGTAGTGGAAAAGTATTCACCTAATTTATTCTAATCTCATTTCCGGTTATTATGTTGGTAATAGTATATATGGCATAAAATTTATATCTTACCTATGAACCTTAGTAAATTATTCATTAGATATAAGTATCTAATAGATTCTCTTAATTTTATTTGGCAGTGTTTTACCCGACACATTTCATCATTTACTTACAATGTTGAAAAATGAGCTGTATCTGAACTGAAATAAGATTTTACAGTTTACTAGTATCAAACCTGTCTGTATATAACATGTTGATTTCATATTCCTCTACAGTTACCCGAAACATTTTCAACCTAAGAGAAAGTGAAATAATGGTATTTAACACTTTTTCACAATGTAGAGGGGATACTGGCATCCACACGACCTTTTGCTGTCAGTAGCGAACAGTGAAATTATAGCCTCGCACAAGGTACATTTACAGAACGCGGGAAAATGATGCCAGCATAAATCAGTAATTTCGGAACAATTCTGAAGACTGACTGGTACTGTTTGGGAATATAAGAATGCGCTAAATATAAGATAATGGGTTCTATTATATAATAGGTACTTAAATTAATATTTTAACATTCCTCAACTCGGCAAAACAAAAATCGGGATTGCATGCAAAAAAAATCGCCAGCAGCAGATTAATAGTTTGTGCTTTTACGAAACAGTCTTCTATGATGAGATTTCAACAAAATACGAGATAAATGTCTACAAACGTAATAATTATAAAAAATTCAAATTAACGACATGGCGAATAGCGCGGCGGGTGTAATATGGGTACCAAACTAGCCCATTTAATTACTACTCTACGAGGGTTCGGTAATCTCTTATACATTATGGGCACCAGCATTAAAGATCTATTAATAAAATTTATTGTACCTTTTAAAATTTATTTTTGTAAAAATCATGTTATTAGAAATGTTTATGGGATTTCCCAATAATTCTGTTAATAGAATGTTTCTAAGAATATTGGATCTAAATTATAAATTTCACTAAAATATTGGATCTAAAATATAATCTCCCAAATAGTTTGGTATAAAATGTTATAACCGTGTTTTCGTATTCCAAAAAATGGTAGTGATAACTACTACTTTACTTAAGGTAAGAAAAATCATTATCACAATATTAGTACAATTCATTCATTCATACATACACTTTTCGTATATTGTTTCTTTTGTTCAATCGGGAACCATTTCCAAAACTTGTATTTCAATCTTTAAATAGGCAAAAGTACATTTGCCTGTCTGAAGGTTTTATCAGAGAATATGGATATATCCACAGTACAAAGAACCAAGGGAAATGATGTGTTACTTATTGTAAACAAGTTTAAGTTTTCGAGGCATAAAACTTTAAAAAGTGGTGAAATTTTTTGGCGTTGCGCTAAAAAAATATTAAGTGTCCGGCAAAGGTGTTCACGATTGGTTCAGAAAACTTCCTAACTAGGAATTCCCTAGTTCACAACCATGAATCGGAGGAAAAAAAATAAACCGACTTTTAATATCGAATTCATGCAAACGAAAGGCGGAAAAAGACATTTCAGAAAGGCCATCAAAAATTAATCGACGTGAATTGGAACAAAATTTGCCAGAAACGGTCACCACTTTGGACTTTAATTGTATTAGATAAAATATTTATGACTCCAGAAGAAAACTTCTACCAGGGAAAATTTCTACAAACATTTTGGAAGTTTATGAGGCTGTGGATAAATTAGATATACAGACAGGCAAAAAAGAAAAATTCTTGTTCGTAAATAGCACACAAAATAACATTATAGTATTTTCTTGTGAAACAAAAGTTAGAAAGTTGTGCGAGATGAGCCACATATATATGGACGGCACATTTTCTCACGGACTGAAAAACGGGCATTACATCCCGTTGGTGTACTGTCTTTTGCCAGATAAACGCCGTGAAACATATGTAAAGCTATTTAAAATTTTGACCGAAAATTATGGAAAAATACTTTCTTTGTTTTTAACCATCTGAAGTGTGTTTGGATTTTGAAAAGCGATTCACACTGCAGCAAATATTACATGACCGTCAATCAAAATTGATGGATGGCGTTTCCATCCACATCAAGCCTGGTATCGAAAAATTCAGAATTTAGGACTTACAATCGAATTTAAAAATAAAGATTCAGACGGTTAAAACATCGCTTTGAGTTGACATATTTAAATCCAGACGAAGTGAGCGATTTCTTTTTCATTCGATTTATTCGCAGGTTATATCCCGAGAACTGCAAATTTAACCGGATAAACTGCGGCTAGCTTTTTTTGAAAAATTTTGCTTAGAAAATGTTTGAGACTGAATAATCCACCATTAAATGCCCGAGACCGAAGGTCGAGGGCTTTTAATGGTGGATTATTCAGTCGAAAACATTTGCTTCAAAGCAAAATTTTGAAAAAAATTGACTAGCCGAAGTTTATGGGGTTAAATTTACAGAACAAGGGGTATATGTTAAGATTATTTCCCAAATTGGGAATGTAGTATTTACATTTTATCTTTATTGTTTATTGACATGCATATTTGTCAAAGCTAGGCGACGTTTAATCAAAGTAAGACCTGTAGCAATATAATCACTTATCAATACAAGTCACGTGGTGCAATTTGGAGGTCTCTCATTGGTTTTATTTGTTACGAGGGAAATAATCGCAAAAAAACCAACTTATCACGGAGATGCTGTAGACAAGTTCGCAGATTATCTGCTGGATACTTATATAGATGATAATGCACATTTTGCACCACAAATTTGGGCTAAGGCAAGTGCATTAAATATGTTGAATCCAGTCCTGTTAATTAAGTACAGTCTGGCTAAACCCTTCACTGTAGATTTTTATATATTATAATAATTGTTTTTCCAGATATATGTTGTCAATAAAAAATAAAATTGTCACTAGTAATCTCCCTAGAGCTTGAATTATTACCGGAAATTTTTTTCGAGTACACGATTTTTTGCTTCGCGACTCGGGATAATTTTCTTAAAAAATCGTGTACGAGGAAAAGTTTCCGGTTATTAATTCAAGATCGTGGGGGATTCGGTAAGAAAATTTCACACCTAAAAAATTTAAAAGTAATTAATTATTTATTTGACATTAAGATTAGAAGGAAAGACTAGTTTTGGTCTAGTTAGTCATGAGTGTTTGTTGGTATGTTAAAAGTTAAGTAGTAATTGTTTAATTTTGATTTGCACAAAAGTAAACAAAAAGTCTTATATGAATCAAACCCATTACAAGTATCATTATTTTGTCATAAAAATTTCCACTTATTAATTTCGTCCAGGGTACCCTGGAGAAATTACTCGATTGCATTTTGTGAAGTGTGTGTCGTATTATTCATCTGTAAATACAAATTTGTGATATTTAAAAATAAATATATATTATTGTATTAAAAAGATGCATTTTTTGTTTCACTTTTCACAAAATTAGTGGTGCCCAAAATTCATAAGCAATTTAGCAGGTACAAATACTACTAAATGGTGACGTAGTATGGTGCCCATATTACATCCGCTCGAAAAATATCAGTTATTAAGATGACTAAAGGAATACTTAAATATAACCTGAAGATTAGAGAAAATTATAAACTTAGTATCATTTAAAAAAACTATAAATATTCCCAGACAGACAAACGAAGATAAACACTGCGGTTTTATTATTATTTACGAATGTTTTGTGTTCAATTTGGACCGGCTCGTTGGCCTGTACGCTCACCAGACCTAGTTCGTTGCGAAATTTTTTGAGTTATCTAAAACACTTGTGAATTTTTTCGCAGAAACCGATATTTGAGTGCGTACCAAATAAATGGTGACAAGTTTGAACAGATTTTATAATTTTTTACTCATATCGCTGTTATTTTGATACTTTGATAAACTATCTTTGGTGAAATGATGAGTTCTAGTTTCTGTTAAAATAATTTTGGCAACTGGTTATAATCAACTCCTGATAACATTGTTAGCGGAACGTACGTCGCGCGTTTAAAAAAATCAGTTTTGGTTAGTGGTGACGATATTCTTTAATATTGTTGAAAAAAAGGTTCCAAATTACAATTCAAATTGAATATTTAAATTTTTTAATCTTACCAAAGAGCTTACGAAAATTCAGTAAATGTCACTTACCTGAAACAAAAAAAAAATAGGAAATTAGAACAATTTACAGCATTATAAGAAATTGATTGATGATTAACAAAAATATTAAAATGTTATTTTAAGTGTGTATTTTTTTCACAAGTTTAATTTTTTTAAAAGCATAAAAGCATGGTATATTCCAGTTTTCGTTATTCTCTGAATAGGCCCTTTATTACTTTTTAGATATATAAGTTATAAATACATTAGTACAACAAAATTGATTACGGTTTGACTCTTGAATTTACGGGAGCGGCAAAGAAAATGTTAGTATTGAATTAGTAATTTACGTTACAAGACCGGAAAATAGTGTTTTGCAGGTTGAGGCAAACAGATTCCAGGATTCGCCTACGGCTTGTTCTGGAAGTATGGAGAGATCTGCAAAACACTAATTTTCGGTCGCGAGACAATATTTTTTTTAAGACCGACACTTTGATGTAAACTTAATTATTTATTTTATTATACTAAAACTACATACTGGATACAACTGCATAAACTGAACAAATACATTATTTTTGAATATTTATGTTAAACGTACAATTGTGAACGTAAAATATTTGAAGCGAAGATTTGTCTGAATCCCTACAGTGTGTCCGTAATGTATGGAACAAATTCATTTTTAGCTAAACAGGCCATTTTAAGAAATAATCCTGAAACACGTCGATTTTTGATTTTAATTTACCGTATTTTAAAATAATAATCTAATATACAGGGTTAATTACTTTCGAGTAATGAAGTCACCGTCATTTTTTTTAAATGGAACACCATATATTTTTTTATATTTTTAGACTCGTCCCGTGAAGCTGATTTCAAAAACCTATTACACTTATATTCTAAAGTAAATAGTTTTGAAGTTATAGCCAATTGAAAATCGCATTTTTTCAAATTTAAGTGATTGCTCCGGCTAAACGACATGAAATCGGATAAAACGGCTTACATGTCCCTATCTTAAGTTTTTGAGTTCTAATTGATGGCATAAGAACAAAATGTATATAGGGTGATCAAAAGTACGCAAATTTTGATCACCCTGTATTTGAAATTTAATATAAATTATAAAAAAAATGAATAATTTTAAAAATATTACAGATATTAAAATGATATTTGTACCATTGTAAAGGTAATATAAAACTCTAAATTAAGAATATATTTTAGTTTCTTCGAATTTGAAATTTTAATTGTTATAACCAAAATAAAGATTTTTTTTATTTGTTTTTGTTCTTTCGTTTTATCGAAAATGAGAAAACAAATGAAAAAAGTAAATAGTACATCCGAAATGGATCAAAAAGTACTATATGTGTGAAATATTTCTTAATTTAAAAATAATACTTATAATAAGTAAAAAAAAATTGTCAAAAAATTTATTTTTTTAAACAAACTTTATTAATGTATTTTGATGCAGAAAAACTAAAATAATTGATTAAACAATGACTTTACTATAGGCGTGTGGTTCATCACGATTTAAACGCCCAGAAAATGAAAGAAGGGGGTACTAAAATATTTTGAAATAAGTAATATGGATAAAACCTTTTGGTAATGAATTACTTAGATGGCCCTGACATTGTTTATTAAAAAAAAATCCCGATCCGCGCGGACCTGTAAGCCTTTAATTGTTATAAACAATTAATTTGTTCACTGAGAAAAAAAATTTAATGACTGGGAATAGTTTTTTTGCTAAAATCGTCCCAAATAAACACTTTTATTCTATTCGTTTTTTTACGTGCAAAAATTAGCGAGAAAAAAAATTCTTGAAGGTTAGTTTTGCGTTTTTATAAAACAAAATCGGCCATAACTTTTTTATGAAGCATTTTTTCGAAAAATGTCAGGGCCATCCAAGGAAAATTGCAAAATTGCGAAGAAAAACAGGCCTACTAGGAGTGTTCGGGAAGTTAGGTGGGATTACCCCCTCATTTTTTTGTTTGTTTATTTGTCTATGAGATCTCAAAAACGGTTTGAGAGATTTTCTTACAATTTGGACCACAGACTCCCCTTGAGCCCGTGAGAAAAATGAGCTTTCCCACATGTCTGGAAAAACTCTGTACCTCGAGATATGGGGTGGGGAGCGTGAAAGAGCTCGGTACCCGTTCATAATAATTAATCATAAATTAAAATAATATACATAAAAATAGTCATAGTCGCCATATGTCCAACATAGCATATTATTTTGGTATGGGCTTATTTAAAAAAATTGAGAAGAAAGTGAACACGAGTTTTATTTGCCTCTGCTTGGGAAATGCGCATTCGGTAAAAGTATGAATAGGAAATGAAAATACTCCATTTTCGAGAATATTTGGTGGAAAAATTATCTTTTTCCAAATTACTGGTTTTGAGATATTTGGTGTTGACCAACTCATTTTGTGAGATAAATATCTTCTAGGTATAAATCCACACAACTCTATATTTTTGAGAGAAACACTCTTCAAAAGGAATTCAATCGAGAGAAAATATCTAGGGTGTTTCATTTAAGAAACATAACTTTGATAACATATTTATCGGACACCCAGTGGGTATAGATATTTTTGAAACGTGGCTTTCACTGCTCTCTACAAATTTTACTTGAGAAAACTTTTTGTATTGTCCACTCACCCATCGTTAATTTCAAATATTTGTATGCTGTATTGTGGAATTGGTACTTATCAGTTTGAGTGTTTTTTTTTCCTTCAAAATATTTAGTTTTCAAGTTATAATTTTAATAAGTATGCACCACAAACGTAAAATGACAGATTTATAGCACATACTAGTTTATAAATATCATATATAAAATAAATGTTATATACCATAATAATTTAAATGTAACAAGTAAAACCGAAACCCAAACGACGAAAAGAATTAAAAAAAAACCCATTATTTCATTAATTTTTTATCTTCATTTAATATTTAAATAATCAATATTAAGTTTTGAAGTTTCCATAGTACTTTGGTTTGTTAAACAAAAACAAATAATATTCTTTGGATAAAAAAAAACAAATTACACATTATTCCCTTAGTGGTTTCGGAAATTATCAATATTAAATGACGTCTATTCATATTACTTATCTACACAGCTATGTGATAACTAGTTTTGCCTATATAGGTCTAGAAAGTTAGAAAAACAATAGTAATAAATTACTTTAATTAAAACAATTTCTTTACCAGACGATTTGAGAAACCTGAACATCTATAATGCTGTGTGTGATCTCTCCAAGGCCTTCGACTGTGTCTCTCATGCACTTAATAAATCATCAACAAGCTATAATGATTAATGGCATTATAGTTTAAATTTCAAGTCGTAAGACAATTAATTTCTCAAGTGCTGTTTTGGGCACTGTTTCAATCGTTCTCTGCGTGACGTTTCACGGTGCCATATACATTAGTTTTTGCTGATATATATATATAATTACACTGATAGAAAAAAAATAATACAGTTTTAATTTTGTTCTTTTCGAATATTCTCAACAGGTGATTTATTCGTGCATATTATCTCACATACCAACCCTTACTCATGTCTTATTCAAATTTCTTGTCATTTAGTGCCTACATCTTAACGAATTTATTTAGAATTTTTCACCAAAGATAAAGTAATTATTCCTATACAATATGTATATACGGTTTATAAGTAGCTTGAAGATGGAATTTTGTATTTGAAGTGTAGATAGAAATAATTAATTCATAACCAAGCACTTTCGGCTAATCACAAGCCCTCATCAGAGCTAATTCTAAAAAGTTATCTAGCGTTTTATAATAACTAATTTACAAGTTAAAGTGGATTTACATCAAGAGGTTATAAGTATCTCAACTGAGAAGATAATCATTTTGTATGAATAAACAGTGTATTCTAATTGAACTTGTGAAATTGTGAACCATTATAAAGTTATTATTAATAAACAGCAAGCCAACAGCTCAGGTACGAACAGACGGACAGATATACGGTTTTAGTTGACTTAGGTCAGTGAACATAATAACATTCGAAACCGTTCTATCGATTGCTGAAAACAGAAATCCAAAATTCGAAAAGATTCTGGATTTATTGCTGAGACAGACGGAAAGATGGACAAATGGACAGACAGACGGTTGCAGTTGACTTAGGTCAATGACAGACAGACGGACAGACATTGTAAAGTCATTAAGACAAATATATTAGACATTTTTGAATTAATTACTAATATTTTGTTAAGTTGTCAAAAATATAGTTAAGGACTTGATAGTGACTACAGGAACCAATACAAATATAAAAAAAATCGGCTGTCAACCCAGAATTTCCCGGCTCGACTGTAGAGAATAGGATTTTAATTACAAAATACCAAGCATTACAATAATTTATAAAACAAATTTTAAATAGCAAGCCGATGGTGTGAATACGTCTACAAAGGGGCATATTTTTCGTTAAATATAAAAGTTAAGGCAAATTTGACGCTCTACAACTTTGCACTAGAAAATTTTGCGCTACAGTGCATTGTTTGTCCTCAAAATTTGGAAAAACTACATGCATATTTTTGCGTGCCCTCTAGTAGCACAACTATTGGAAATTCTGTAAAAAGTTTAATACAATAATTAAAGGAAATTTAATGCTCTAAAACTTTGCCCCAAAGTATATTGTTTGTCCTTAAAATTTAAAAAAAGCAAAAAAAAATTCATGTTTATTCAATCAATGTCGGACTTGAATACTTTCTACTGTACCAATTTGAACCAAAATCTAATGGTCGCATTCTAGGCACACACCAACCCTTCATACCAAATTTCAGCTGGATTGGTCAAACGGTTCGGCTGGAAGATTACACACAGACAGACCATACTGTGGAAATGGTTTCAATCTTCTTGGGGGACCTCAAAATGAATATTTCCATTGACATCTCCAATTTTTTTTTGCAGGCGTAAAATTTTGAAATAAATACATAATGTCACATACAAATTATTTAAGGTTAAATATCGTTATTATTATTATTATTATTATTCAAACACTTATATATTTTAAATTCAAAACGCATTCTAATAGACATTACTATTCCCTGTATTGCATAATTTTAATTATCTTTATCACTATAATAAAATAGCATATAGATAAATCAGCACACTTTCAGTTGCGAGAATTCAATTTAACTTTGATTTATTTCAATAAAATCGGGCGCAATCTAGTTCAATAAAATTATTATTGATTTGTTTCCTAAGGCAAACGATTTCTGGACGGTCATTTAACGATTGGAAGTGGCCACTTAATTAGATTATTCTAGAATGAAATGTGCACATAAATATCATTAAGCGCAGTGTTCTAATGAAAACAAAACTTATACTTATATTTTAACTTGAAAAAAAAAATAGATTACGGACAATTTTTTTAAAATTTTTTATATGAATTCGATATTCGGATGCTTTGTAGAAAAGAAGGTATGTGCCTCTAAGAAACATGGTCAAAATGCAAAAAGTTTCGCGGCCATGGTATATACACTATTTTTCGTGCAATCGTTAAAATTATGAAATTAGATCATTGCAAATAAATACATGGGCTACCTTCAACTATTTTTTTTTGATGGTAGTTATTTAAGAAAATTTAATTTAATTAAGTATATTTAGGACAATAAGCTCAAAGTATATTCATTTTCAATTAGTTTTATTCAAAAAAATATTAATATTTCAGTAAAAATGGAACAGGACCGTACTTAGCAAAATTCCCAAAGTACAATTTATTGTCAAAACCTAAGAGTTCTACATGGTCGGCCAAAAAAATGGAGATAAGAAAAATGAAATAAAACGTACAGGTCCGTATTATAAAAATATTTGAGGGTGGCCCTTCTGAAGAAACACGCTATGTTAAGCGATATTTGGCATTCAATAAAAAAAATTTATAATTTTTTTTATGTTTCAAAATGAAGGTGTTAATTAAATAAAACGAAAATCGTTAATTTCGGTTTATAATAATATAATTTATTCATTAATTGGATTACAAGGAAGGTTTATACAATATGTAAAATATATAAATTATGGTTCTTCCACTAAAGGCCAAGCCTTGAAAGTGGGTTATATTTGTTTATTAAATTATTTGTTTTTTTATTAATTTAATTTAATATAATATAAGGGTGTAATATGGAAAATGTAATTTACCTAAAGAACGTCAATAACATGTATAGGATTTTACTTTAGGGACATAATATAGGCGTGATTTAATGTAGGAACATAAATAACATAACATAAGATTGTACTTCAAGAACATAACATAAGATTTGAAGATAGAGAGCTCAACACAAATATAATCAAATTATTTATATAAATTACTTATATAATAATATCAAAAAATGCATGCGCTACTAGCCGAGGGATTTGTGAAAACCATTTGTAAAATTTCTTTTTAAATAGTTTTAAATCAAAATGTTTAATTTCAATTGGTATTGAGCTGTAAAGTTTTGGACTTAAATATTGATACGATCTTTGATAAATCGTTTTTTCGGGTTTTGGTACCTTCGATGAAACTTCTTTATGTCTTGTTTCGTAATTATGATTTATTGGCACTAGATTATTTTTATATTTGTGCTGTCTGACTATAATGCTACAATAGAAAAGTTGTTTTATATCTAATACTTTTGCTTCTTCAAACAATTTGTCTGTAGGGTAAGTATATTTTTTTTTAAATATTATTTTAAGAAAGTATTTTTGAGTTATTTCCAGGTGATGTAAATGAATGTCAGGTGTTCCCCCCCAAACAACAATGGCATATCGTAGGTGACTTACCACAGGAGCATGATAAAGCATAATTAACTAAGAAGGAACAAGCAACTCACTAAGGGCTTTAAATCTGGGTAAAAGAGATCGTATTTTTTTTGTTATCATTTTAATGTGTAGGTCCCATTTTAGATGTGAGTCAAGATGTAGTCCTAGATATTTTATATTAAACTCTTTTCGAATATGAACATTATTATCCTCAGAGATATTAAGATAGGTAAAGTCAGGTAAGTTAGTCATATAAGGTGTGAGAGGAGTGAAGTAGGTCTTGTCAAAGTTTACAGTCAACAGTTTGGATTTAAATAATTGTAATATATGTCGAAAATCCTTTTCTACTTTTAGCTTTAGTTCCATCCAACTGTTATCTTGATAAAATATTGCCGTGTCATCACCAAATAATTTGGAAATCGGACCTGATATTATAATTTTGAAAAAACAATAAATTCGTTCAAATGATACTTTATTTTGTTGATAATAAATACTTAATGTGATTAAGCTCAAATCTTTTTATTATGGGTTCGTTCCATGAATAGAATTTAAAATGGGCGATTCGAAACTGGGGCCCAGAGTCAGGTATCAAATATTAAAGTATAGGAAAGTGGGCCCAGACCCAACATTTGCCCTCCAGTGCATATAGGAAGCTGGGCCCAACTAATTATACAAGTAGATAATTAAGGAAAAAGTAGTACACAAAATAGTTTACTTAAATATATTAATATAGGAAAATTACAAAAAAAATACATCTTATAGAATTATTATATATCAATAAGTTGGAACCAATGAAATTTTTTTATTATTAATTTTAGGAAAAACATATTCTTCATAAAAAGTTCTGCATGTTCTAAAATCTAAAACACAATCATCAGATATCAATTTTTTCAAGTAGTATACGAGGTTTGTCAAAAAATATGAACTTTACTCAAGAGTAAGGTATGTAAATAAGTACATATAAATTCGAAAAACGTTATTTAAAAAAGTAGATCAGAACTAAAAACCAAGTTCAAATATGCAATTACATCCATTTACATTGATAAAATAGGTGTTGTGCTTGTTTAATATTGTTTCTATTTTGAATGAACTTTTATCTGGTGTGGAAATACATTTAAAAAATCAATAATTTTGAAATTTAAAAAATCAATAATTTTGTTTAATAATGTAAATGGATTTCATTACATATTTGAACTTTTTAAGTTTTTAGTTCTAATAAACTTTTTTAAATAACATTTTTCGATGTCAAATTTAAAGGTACTTTACTCTTGACTAAAATTCATATTTTTTGACAAACCTCGCTTACTACTGGAAAAAATTGATATCTGATGATTGTATTTTAAATTTTAGAACATGCAGACTTTTTATGAAGAATAAGTTTTTTTTCCTAAAGTTAATTATAAAAAAGTTTCCCATATGGTTTCAACTTACTGAAACATACTGTATATAAAGCATTTAAAAATTGTTAATATATGTAAATTATAAAAAGAATATATCCTATATATTACCATAAGTATAAAGACCAATTATAAAAGCACGCATATAATATGTTATTATAGGTACAATATATATTTTGAGGAGTTTAAATAATTTTGAAATCAGGAATAATGGTATGACACTAATTTTACCTGCTTCAGTGTCTGGGCCCACTTTCCTAATAAGATTATTTTTACGTTGTTAGGACCCTTCGGATTAAAAGATGTTGCGCCCAGATTCGTACTGCCCTTTAAAATATATCAGAAGTAGAATATTAAATAAAAAAATTTTTGGACGCCAGTCTAATTGAGTTTTTGATGTAATTAGAAACAATTGACAAAAAACTATAATATATTTCAAAATCCGTCCTTTCTTTCTTTTTGTGGGTTTAAGGAAATTGAACTCAAATTAAACGTTATATTTGTTTTATTTAACAATAAACGAAAGTTCCAGAGATATTTTTTCTTTTTCTTTAAAAAAAGGCTTTTCTTGAGGTTTTTCTTATCTTCCTTCTCCAAAGTTAACTAGGTAGCTTGGTCCAAAAACGTAGTCCAGGAGAAAATGTCGTCCAAGAAACACAATCTTAGTCTAAAAGAACGAACGTAGTCCCAAAAGAAAAAGAAAATGTAGTTCCAGGGAAAAAAAACTTGGTGAAAAAGAAAAAAACTTGGTTCAAAAGAAAAAAAAACTTGGTCCAAAGGAAAAAAAACTTGGTCCAAAGGAAAAAAAACTTGGCCCAAAGGAAAAACCCCTATCAAATGAGGGGGAGAAAAAAAGAAATCTTCAGTAAGCGACACGAACGATATAAAAGTCAATTATTTTGACTGTATAGACAAAGAGAAGAACATTATTAACATGGGAACGACATTTTATTGGAATATCAAGAGAAGAGAGGGACATGACGCGACGAAATAAGAAGGGGATATCAAGCGAGTATGACATTAAAATATATTGAGTAGAGGAATAATGAAAATACAGGGTGGCATAAAAAAACATAACATTTTCCGCATTTAACCGATGTTGTATCTCTAACGGTTTACGAAATCCCAATAATGTTCAAATACATTTTCACCACCCTGTATATTATTGCTATAAATCAACAACAGTTCAATTTAATTAACAAAATCACAGCTGCTGTGAAAATGACCATGTTTGAATATATACAAAATATTTTGACAGTTCTTGACAAAATTTATGTCTGACATTGATAGAGATATTTCAGTCTCTTATTGCTTCCAACATCTGGGGGTAAATATAAGTACTAATACAAAATGTACAATTAATATTAATAGTTATCCTCAATAATATAAATATGTATTTGTTAACTTAAAAATTACTGTCGATTTTAATAAAAAATCGGCCGTGTCACACGAGAATTTTCCCGGCTCGGCTGTAGAGAATAGGATTACTTTACTTACAAAATACTAAGCATTACATTAATTTTTGGAACAAATTTTAAATAACAAACCGATGGTGCATACGTATACCGAATTGATATTTTAATGTCGATAATGACATAAGAGGGCGCATGCGCGTATTATATAGTACACTAATACAATTGGGATCTCCTAAAATATTGGGTGAAAAATATTGAAAATTCTGGAAAAAGTTTGATACAAAGGTTGTAGGGAATTTTATGCTCTACAACTTTGCACTAGAACATTTTACACTAAAAATTTTGCACTAAAGTGAATTGTTTGTCCTTAAAATTTGGAAAAACTAGGAAAACCAAATGCACATTTTTTGCGAGGGCTGTAGTGGGGCAACTATTGAAAATTCTGGAAAAAGTTTGATACAAAAATTGTAGGAAATTCCAAGCTCTAGAACTGTGTACTACAACATTTTGCACTAAAGTGCATTGTTTGTCCTCAAATTGTGGAAAACTACGGAAAATCTACATGCACATTTTTTGCGCGTCCTCTAGTGGCGCAACTATTGAAAATTCTGGAAAAGTTTGATACAAAGGTTGTAGGGAATTTTATGCAATAAAACTTTGTACAAGAATATTTTTCACCAAAGTGTATTGCTTATCCTTAAAATTTAAAAAAGAGCAAAAAATCTTATATGTGTATTCAATCAATGTCTGTCTTGACAGTTGTCGTGGAAGATTACACACGGACAGACCTTACTCTGGAAATGGTTTCAATCTTCTTGTGTAACCTCAAAATGGATATTTCCATCGTTATATTGATTTTTTTTGCTCGTTCACTATAGTTTCCCTTTGATGGGACCGGGAAAGTAAAAAATAGTAAACTTTTTATTTTCGTATTGTAGAAATGTCAAATTTGACTGCGCGTACTGTAGTATCCTAACTTATATAATATATGTTGGGAATGATTCACGTTGATTTATCACGGTATCGGAGAAATATAGAATTAATTGTTCTACTGACTTTGAAAGTGAATAAATGTATGTGCTTAAGTGACGACCTGTTTCATTTACCACCCTTACAATAATCGTATAAACAATACACGTACGATTGCACGATTACATTTTTCAGGTGTTTTTCCCGAGATTAGTATAGGGAATATTTGTACAAGAAATTAAATTAATACTTCTTGTGTCACGTTTCGATTCCGTCCCATGAAATTCCTTTTTTCGGCTTCTTTTTTTTGAATACCTTGATAATTTTTGCCGGTTGCTTTAGTTTCATATTCTGTTTTTCAGAATATATGTAAAAACCATCTTAAGCAAGTCCCACTTATCTCCTTTTTTAAGAAATATTGACCTATTTTTAACATTTGGAGAATAACAAAATTTATTTCTTTAGTTTTAAACTGTACTTGTCCATTGTATCTACCTACATACTAGCTTTAAAATGTTTTTAATAAATTCTGACGTGGAAGATAAGTTAAAATAAGCCAATGCGTTGTAAACTCTTTGAAAATGTGATAGACGTTAAACAAAGTGTAGGGACACATCCTGTTAATACTTTAAAAATAAGGTGGTGGTATAAATATTCATGGGCAACAGTAAATTCTATTAGGTATGAGGGCGATTACCTTTATATGGGTGGTAAAATTTAATCCTCTCTAACAGGTCTTAGCAATGTTTCGTTCTTGTACTAATAAATAAAATGGGTAAATTGTGAGATAATAGAATTGTGAACAATAATATACTACCTGTTTAAATAAGCTTAAATAGGTAGTCTGGGAATACCGATTTAATATTTGGGAATACCAGACTATTAAAAATTAAAATGAAAGGTTTATTTAATAAAGATTAGTATTATTAAGTGCCACCAGAAATTAATTTTATTAATTTAAAATAATTATTTGGTAGGCAATTTTAAATATTTTGTAAACTTAAAATAAAACAAATTTAAGAATTTAATTTAGACGTTAACGACGATAGAATATAATTAAATTCTGCGGGTACTTTATTACAGGTAAAAGATACATAATTCCATTTGTTTACATTTAATGATAAACAATTAAGTTTACAGCAACTAGATACTGTATCTAATAATTCTGTAATTCTAGACACTTTACTTTTCTATAAAGATTAAAGATATATAGAAATTAAATCAATGCAAATATCACTAGTAATAATAAAATAGTGATCTTGTGGAATATCAGAACCGGCAAGAAAAGATATAAACGTAGGTATATCAAGCAAATTGAATTATATTATTTATATAATTAATTTGAGAACATTTTAATAGATTACCGACATTTCGTAATCTAATAAAATTCTGCCCCCACGTCATCTGTCTATGATTTCATTTTTTTATTAGTGAAATATAAAATAGCATTAATTACAAATTATGTATAAATTTCGTCCTACGCATTCCGGAATACTTATGAAATTATTCAAAATATTCATACCATTTCTAGTCAACTTGGATATTAAAATTAACATATACAATAAAAAATAGACTGAACAGGAAATGTAGAGGGAAAGTCAGAACGATTTCGAAATAGATGACAACAAAATTAAATTATATTCTATATAGAATTTTAATAAATAGGACATCGAAAAGTAGATGAAGGCATAATTTATTAACATAAGTTACTTTTTTGTTGTTATTTGAAAGATGTTTCTTTAACTACAGAGGAAGATACTGAAGTAGTGAGATTAGCACATCGACATTACAAAGTAAAATAATTAATAATAATAAGTATATATTTAGTGGTTTCAATGTTTATTTAGTTTTATTTGCCGATTCCTAAATATTTACTAAATATTAAACTTTTTCATGAATAATTTTAATCTATACAATAGGTTCTATTTTGTTATGTACATTTTTATGATTTTTTTCACTACTAGTAATAGCAGATGTCATTATTTATGCTGTATTCGAGTCGGGAAGATAAATTTCTCTCCTACAAGCAGATAATAACATAATGAAATGTCAATTTAATTTATTGAATATTATCATTCGCTTGTTTTCACAAACTGCTTCTTTTCGATTAAATTCTTTTCAAATACCCAAAAAAATTCAAAAACTATCATTGTAAAAATGTTCTAGTAATGAACTAGGGTAGAGAAGATTTTTCTCTACCTTGGTGTAATAGATGAGTATTGTTATTGTATATTCAGCAAATAATAACACTTACTTCCAATTTCAAAATTTAAGTTATATAATATATAATAAGAAACATAATGTGATAGAGAACTGATTCCACAATTTACTATTCCCATTCAATTGGTTTTATTTTCACAAATTGCTTTCTGTCAGAAAACTACTTATCTATAAAATGATAGTTATCCCTTTACTTTTCTAAAAATTTTTTTTGCTTTATTTTACAAAAGCTTTACAAATATTTAAAGTTTAAAGAAAGCAATCCGTCGAACTTCCTACCTAATTTTCAAGTAGAAATGTTCTAAAATCCCTGCTCTAATGTGGTCAAATTATGTAGTAATAAAAATCTCAAAACTAATACCACAAATTTTTTTAGTTGTAAAGGTTTTCGACTGGTTTCGACTAAAAGCCATCTTCCGGTGAACCGGAACTCTACACCAAAGTAATAATCCAATGTTTGGTTCTGCTTATACCTGTTAATCAATATCGGGAATTGAGCACCAAAAAATAAAATAGTGTATAATGACCACTTATCACTAGAGTCTAGACAGACATTCTATTTTGATTTCTGTCATCTGTCACTCAGTTGCCATGGCGTTTTAATGTCAAATCTGAGAAATGTAAATAATGTTTATAAATTATGTTTTCCTCCTACCCCTATAGAAAGTACACACTTTCCTCCCTCACATTAGGGAGGAAAGTCTTACTTCCCTCCCTAGGGATGAAAGTACTTTCCCTCCCACTCATTTTAAGTACGTTTTAAATGATGAAACTTGTGAATCTATTATATTCAAATTGTTTCCGTAATTTCTAGAACATCTTGTATATCGTGTATCTTGGTAAAAATTAAACATGAATGTTACTTCAACGTTAGATATTTAAATAAAAAGGATTCTTAGATACGTTTTTTGACCAAAACTACGAAAATCATAGTATGCCGTTGCTCACTGACAGTAAACATTTCGATTGACTTTTAGAGCGCAAAGTCGCTACGTTTATTAACCTCAATTACATTTTTCAAAAATGGAAAGCGATTCAAGTGATTTTTGAATTTCCAAATACGCCACCTAATATTAAGGATCAATCGTTTAATAAACAATACTTGTTTACTTAATTATATCGAATATATTGATAAATTCGTTATTTGTGCCGTAAATAAATTTTCAAACAAAAAAGGTTTAATAATTGGGTAGGAGGAAAAATCATATATATTACACGGGAGTAAAGTGCCTTTTCCTCCCTTGGATGTTTACTGCCCTCCGCTTCGCGTCGGGCAGTAAACTACATCCTGCTGGAGGAAAAGTGGCACTTTCCTCCCTAGTAATACAAATAGCTATTACATTTATGCTTTTCTCCATGTTTGAATCAGTGAATATTTTACGAAAACCACTATTTCCAAATAAGAGGTGGTTAATACTTTCCCTTAAAATACTAGTGGAAATTGCGCTTATCAATGAGTAATATTTAAAAAATATCCTCAATTCCCTTCAGACTTATTGCAGAATATGTGTTTTTCGGACTCAGGTACTTCCAAAATATGGATATCAAAATCTCGAAGTTGAAATTAAAAATAAATACCTACTTAGAATATTTTAATTAAATACCTACCCACTCAATGTTTGTGTTAAGGTTAATAAGTTTACTCCTTGATTATTTTTTATATAAAATACAAGTGGTACACTGCGTCTCAATAAAAAGTGGGACGACCTAACCTAACCTAATGCAGAAATGCTAGTTGCGTGAAATAAAGTGTCCCATTTTTTATCGAGACATCGGGTACCCATTAAATAAAATAAAAAGACTTCAATTGAAACAGACAATTTAATCATTTAAAAAAAATTATTTATTTTGGAGTCAACAATGTGTATTTAGAGGATTCTAAATCGTAAGGCTTTTTTAGGGATTTTCTGCGAGTTACTTTTATTTTCCTTGTTGAAAAGAACCTTTTTTGAGGCGTTATATATTTTTTTGTACTTATTTTGGAACATGGTTGAGGCTCTATTCTATTGAGTTGGAGAGCAGCCAATGAAGGTTTTAATTGATGCAGACTGTTTTCTCTTAAAATCAAGGTGTGGTAGCATTTTCCAAGTTTAATTTTTTCTTTTCTTGCAGCATCAGTTTTATGTCTAATAGATGATGCATTTAAATTATATGACTGTTCAATGTTTAAGAGATCTTTTCGTGTCAAAAGATGTAGTCTTTCCAAATCAGTGCTTACAACAGAATCTCTTATTTGATCTAAAATTACATTCAGAGGAATTTTAGATGCAATTTTTGTTGCCAACGATTCTCTTTCCAATTTAGAAAGATTCAAATGACCTAATTCGTTGTCATGACCAACATGGGTCTCAGTGTATTGAACCTTACAAGATTCATCTTTTACTAATACATTAATGTTACATTTATTTTATTTGTGCCTTGAGTTTTTAAATGCCTTTCCCCTTTTCCTTTACTCTTAAAAATACCAGATCGGTTTCACACATTATGTTGTTTGACTAAAACCATTTGCTTTGTACGTTCCATTTTATTTAACAAATAGTGATTTTGTGTTTTTTTCAAGATTCACTTTCCACATATTGAATTCTATGATCGTAGAAAACTTACTGCTGCGAATCGTACCATTCAAAGTATAATAAAATGTGTAATTCACCTTATCCAAATGTACATACCTTTTTGAAATATCTTAACCCTTTAACTGGGGCTATCGTATATAAATGATGATTGTAAACAACGAGTTTTGTTTCTCTACAAATTTTTATAATTTTGCAAATTGCAAAGTTTTATATTTTTTCATATTTAAAATTTTTGACATTTTTACAAATTCTTGATTTTTTTTTAATTTTCGGATTTTTTGAAATTTTTGCAATATTAGAAAGTTTCTAATAATCATGTTTTTATTGTTTTTTGAAAATTTTGTTTAATTTTTGAAATTTTCCATATATTTTTTGAATTTGATACATTTAATTTTTTTTTCAATTTTTTAATTTTTTTTTAAATGTTTCATAAATAAGTTCTTAAACATTTTTTAAAACTTTTGATTTTTTTGCTTCATAATTTTCGAAATTTTTAATATATTTTAAAATTTTCGATATAATTTTGATATATTAAATTTTTTTACATTTTTTTTTTAATTTTTAAAATGTTTTTGAAAGTTTTCAAACATTTTTTGAAATTTTTAAAAAAAAAATTTTAATTTTTGATATATTTTCGATATTTTTTCGAAATTTTTGATATATTTTCGAAATTTTGTTTAAATGTTTGATAAGTAAGTTCTTAACATTTTCAAAATTATTGAAATTCTCAAAATTTTTGTAATGTTTGAAATTTTTAATTTTCGAATTTTTGAATTTTTTGGTATATTTCAAAAATTTAGTTTTATTGAAAATTATTAGAATCACCTTTATTGATGTTTTAGTATATTTTTTGTGCCAAGATTTTGCCCGCAGTTAGGGGGTTAAGAGGCGCCATTACATATGCCATCTTGCCTGAAATCGTTTTTGGACGTTAATAATAAAGATAGGAATCTGCGCTTTTCACCAATCAATTCTGTATAAGCGCGATTGTAGCACTTTTTTAAAATTATTTTTTGTAAAAGTGATACGACTATCAACTTTTTTTCTCTACATAAAATTTGGAAAGAGTAGCATATACGCGCTCTTGTAATAAATATTTTAAATATTATAAAAAAAAACGCAAAAACGAATAATTATGTTTTGTGGCGCTCTACCTTGTACTGCAAAAAATACTAGATGGTAGGATTACTTAACATTAATTGAAAAATAATAAAAAGATAATTTTTACACCCACTTTATTAGAACACAAGCACATTTTCGTTGGGTAATTCTTCTCTAAACGGCAACAAAGCAAGTCACGTGGTGTGCGGACCACTTAAGGAATTGCGGAAAGACACTTATATTAAAATCAACAGCATCAAGTAGGGCGGATGTATTTTTGACCGGAAAAAGTACAGGTACAAACGGGGACATGTAATTTCGACCAGCAGTTTGAAGGTACTTTCCTATCTAATATGTATTTTTGATCGAAAGATATATCAAAGTGAAGTTTATAAAAGATAACACTTTTATCCACTGGCTGTTAGTAGCGAAATTAAGTTAAGTTATAATAGTTATCGTAAACCTTACACTAATTCAAGCTTTCTCTCTTTATCCACCTAAACATGTCTTTAAAACGACCCTTAATGTGTTTATAATTATTTCAAAAGATTTTGCATTTTTTTATAATTTGTAAACAAAAATTTAAAGAATAAAAAAACTCATAATCATACCACAATTATATAATTTTAGAAATTTAACAGCAGAGGCACCATGTTTCGGCCATTCGATGGCCATCATCTGGCCTATAATACAAAAAGGTTACATTAAAGATACGCAAAAGGATAAAGTTTAGTGGTTACTTACAGAAATTTTGTAAAACAATTATAACATATTAATTGTACGATGACAATAGTATGAATTTAAAAGAAAACTTTAATCAAGTGTGGCGATACATTAACAATTAAATGTGGTATTACATCAAACTATTCAAATTTTTTTTTAAAAAAATATAAAAAAACATGAGCTTTTTTAGCCGCTCCATACTGGAGGGCTGGCTGAGCGTAATTAAATATGATTGAAGTCGTAGTGCATCCTACGATGCACTTTACAAAAATTAAATTTAACGTTGAGTCTAAATTGCGTTTTAACTAAACACAATGCGGCAACTGACTGAATAACAAGTGACAAATAACAATTAAATTAAATATGAAACTTAACTATCAAAGTCCGAAAAGAAGAATAAAAGGAAGAATGTATCAGACACAAAAAATTGAGAGACCGGAATTACTAAAATAAAAAGACGAGAAATATAACCTAGATAAGAAGTCCACGAAATAAATTATAAACATTAGAAAAGTAAATTTAAAAATAAATAATTTTGGGTGGGATGAAGCTGTTCATTAAGACAAGACAAATTTAAAAACAATTACATATCTCTCTAATATTATAATGGATTATCGGTCTAAATTAGACAAGTATAAGCAAAAAAGAACTATTAGAAGAGACACAAAATAATTTTAAGTTTTTAAATAATAAAATTTTGTATTTAAAAGATAATAAGATTCGGTCACATACACATTTTCTAATAAATCTTTGTTTTGTTTTATTCATAATGCAAATTATAATTTTTTCTCGATTTTTAAAATAATAATTTTATTCCATGGACAATTCCTGCTAGGGATTAGTGCAGTATACAGGTAGCTAAATTTTTGATGGGGAATTCCGGCTTGGGATTAACGATCAGGTACATTATGTGCGAGTGCGCCCCCATTTTCAGGCCATCGACTAAAAATCTTTAGGCCATAAATATTCTTAGTACCTAGTAGAAATTAATAACAAATTAGTATATAAATTAAGCAGCAAATAGTGTAGGCCAATTAAAACATTAAATTTAAATACATAAAATAAGGTGACGGAAAAAGTGGTACTAAGAAGGGGGGCATAATAATGAAAATTAACAGGAAATCTAACTTATAAACTATGAAATGGAACGTGTAAGGACCACTCGAACAAAACCCAAATTAATAATTGTCGAGGACAGAAAAAGAAGAAAATAGAGAAATACTGGAGATCAAAAAAAGAGTGGCGTGGGTTTTTCGAACGTGGGCTTTGCGAAAATATACCTGACATAGCATCGGTCAGTTTATAACGACCGTGGGGTTTGCGAACGTTGCTATACAGGTAATTTTTTTAAGTGTAATTTGTATGGGCTTCATTTTTGTTTTCGAATAATGCAGCAATGAACAATTAGTACCAGACACAGAGCGTTAAAAATTATAAAAATATTCCAGTAAATGTTGTTATATATTTCAGTTATTTTTTCATACAAAATCATAAAGTCGGTATAATTAAGTTTTTTGACCTGAGAAAATTGAATAAACTATCATTATTGGGGTGGTATCGCATAGAGGGCGCTAAGTAAAATTTGTTGATTTAACTACATCCTTCAAAACTTTTGTATACTTATCAAGATATTTACATTTTAGAAAAATCCTGTACACACATAATTATTTTTTTCTCAAATTGCATATTATTTAATAATTTATTCGCCATTTTAACAAAAGTTACTTTTAATACCAAATGTCTGAAAAGGTGGGTAAAGTTCAATCATTTAGGTAAATCAAAAATCATTTTATCTATTGCCATTTTAGCCATTCAATCATCAAGTAGCGTAACAAAGTGAATGTACTTTACAATGTCCGTCCGTTATTTTTAGATTATTTTCTTTTCTGATATAAATCTCGCTGTGAAAACAGATTTAAAAAAATGTTTAGTTTTTGCTCTACAGATCGATGCGTTACCGGTGATCCACCCTGTATACAAATATTGTTCTAAAATATCGGAGGTAGAAAAAACTAAATCTAAATCTAGTGACAATGGCAATAAGTCTTTTAAATTAATAATTGGTTATATCGAAAGCAAAATGTTTGTTTTATATTATTAGGATTATTTTTTAAAGTATTATTGCTTTAAATATTTTTTCGTGCAATCGTAAACGAAATAAGTACTTCGCGTTCTCCACACAGTCCGCAAAATTCAATTTCGCGGCCGTTACATATGACAACGGCCGAAAAAGCAAAGGTCGCTTTCAAATTTCACATTTCTACAATACGAAACTAACAATGTTATTATTTTATATTAAATACAGACTTATATTATTCAAGACGTTAATTATACAGTTTCTATTATTACTTATATTTACTCTAGAAGTTGAAGCAACAAAATACTGAAATATCAATGTCTGACATATTTGTGTTTTGTCAAGAACTGTCAAAATATTTTGTATATGCAAACACGGTCATTTCCATAACAGCTGTGATTTTGTTAATTAAATTGAACTGCTGTTGATTTTAAAGCAAGAATATATTTATTTGCAATGATCTAATTTCATAATTTTAACGATTGCACGAAAAATAGTGTGTAGACCACGGCCGCGAAATACCTTTTTTGCGACCTCAAGATTATCTTGCCTCAGCTGCAAGCGACCTCGGATAATTTTTCTTTCGGTTCGCCAAAAAGGTATTTCGCGACCTAGGCACACAAATTACTATTATTTCAACACAGCGAAAAAATAGTATTATAATTAATAATATTACAACTCAATTTGTTTAGGATATTATCGAAATTTAGAATAACCGAAATTTTCCTTATTTTAAATCATACCAAATGAATTTTATATATATGTAAAATACTTACCCCACTATCGGGGTTGCCAAACTGTGTATACTTCCAGGAAGAGAGTTGTCCTCCACCAATGTAACAGTGTCTTTGAAAGTCCATGGTAATCACAAAATTAGAAATAAGTCATGACCCCAGTTTAAACGCAAAAAAAAATAACCGATTGGCAACAACTAGTCTAGCTGCAACTGCAACACCACATTCTTCATTATCTCATTGTGTAATTATAAATTGGTTGCAATGAAAACTCGTTATCCTTCAAACACTATTATTTATTGTCTTTCGATATGAAATAAAAAAAAAGAGTAGGAAATCAAGTTTTGGAATTCTGTAGGTAGAACACCGAGCACTAGACACTAACAACTCTTTAGTTAAGGTTCACTTTGTTACGTATGTATAAATATGTAATAATAAACCGAAGTGGAACTCCCTCGTCGTAGATGTAGTTAGGTAGTGTGGTGCACCCCACTTCCCCGACCGGCACAGAGTTTGACCGTATCCGTGGTGGAATAATGTGTGGACGACCGTTTCGTAGAGGAAAGGAGACGAGGTTTGTCGGCGGGCGAGACTGCTTGGCACTGCGTGCACTACGTCGGTCGACGTGACACCGGAGCACGTGAGTTGAGAGAAACAAGGAAGGCCTTGGAAATTTCAATTAATCTACTGGTTACTGGGAAACTTACTTTGAGTGCCCACACAGCACCACAAATTTCGATTCTTAATTAATAGAGAGGAGGGAGGCGATCAGCGAATTGGAATTTAGTAGCTTGATACTAGAGCGTAACAATTTTATAGCGTACATATAACAATAATAATAATAATAATTTGTGTAAACCATGATGAGTAAAGGTAGGGCAAGCGTTGAAGTTCTTAATAACTTAATATCGCCCATTTATTGATTCAATTAAAAACAAAATTGTGTAAATGATTTAACCAAAATATTTTTAACTCACAATTTAATTCATTAGATTAAATAATGTGATTGTAATTATTATAAAATATACAAGGTGATTCTAAATTCAGTTCATAAACTCCTATCGGTAAAACATGTATGGCGTGTGAAATATAAACGCCTTCATAAAAAACACTTCCCTGTTTTCGGCCCAAACTAGATTTTCACAAAATGGTGAAACAGTTATTTCTATTTTTTAAGACTAGGTTAATTACCAATTTTCAAGTATTTAACATGTTCGCTGTATGAGATATGAGTCTCTTTATCAAAAGCTCCCATCCCCCATTACAAGTTATTATAGAAAAATGCAGAAAGCACCCCCACGCTATTTTTTATTTTGAAATTAATTTGAAGATAATATTTTTTGTTTTTGATTCACATTGCTTCAAAATATATGTTTTTTTTCGTTTTTTAAACTATAATTTTATTTTTTAGTCTTAAAAATGTAAAAGTGTAAAAGCATTTCATTTTTTATTTCATTTCATTCATATTTCGTAATTTTTACTTTCCCGACCCACCTCTTAGAAGGGAAAGTATTGTGAACGAGCTAAAAAAAAATTCGAGATAAAAACAGAAATATCCATTTTAGGGTCCCCTGGGACGATTAAGACCATTTTCATATGGAAGTCTGTCTGTCGGTCTGTGTGTGTATTCTTCCACGATAGAGGCCACACGTTTAATCCGATTGAGCTGAAATTTGGTATAGGGGTTTGGGTTACCCGTCGGAAGAACCCATTAGTTTTTGTACGACATCTGTCAATCGGAAGTACCACTATCAAAAAATGACAGATGCAATATGTCACGGAATTGAACATGCTATATGTCATTTGAAAGCCCTAGAAAAACTCTATTCAGAACAGTTAAAATTATTTCTACAACTGTCACCTGTCAAAAATAAAAAAATGTCAAAATTTGAAACTTCAGCATTAAATATCTGAAGAAGTATTAATCCGTTTGAGCTGAAATTTGGTATATGGGTTTGGGCTATCTGTCGAAAGAATCAATTAGTTTTTGTACGAGATCTGTCAAACGGAAGTATCACTATCAAAAAATGACAGATGCAATATGTCACGGAATTGGACATGCTATATGTCATTTGAAAGCCCTAGAAAAACTCTATTCAGAACAGTTAAAATTATTTCTACAACTGTCACCTGTCAAAAATAAAAAAATGTCAAAAGTTGAAACTTTAACATTAAATATCTGATAAAGTATTCGTGGATACTCGTCGGGAAAGTTTTGGGGCGACACAACCGATTTTTTTAAATTATTTTTTAATTGTTAAAATTTTTATTGAAATTTTATCGATAACTAAATTTTGACAAAAATTCGTTGTTTCCGACACCGAAAACCCCACATACCAATTTTAAATCATAAGCACAAATCTCGTTCGCCATCTTGGAGCCGTCATCTTTAATTTATGAATTTTAACAACATTTCCGACCCCAAAAACCTTTACATACCAATTTTGAATAAAATCGGTCTATAGTCACAAATATCGTCCGATATCTTTGAGCCGTCATCATTATGATTTTTTTAATTTTGACAAAAAAATCACTTCCGATCCCAGTAACCTCCACATACCAATTTTGAATCGAATCTAACCATAATCATAAATCTCTTTCACCATCTTCGAACCACCATCTTCATTTTTTAATTTTGAAAACCTCCACAATCGAATTTTGAATAGAATCGATCTATAATCACAAATCTCATCCGCCATCTTGAACCCGCCATATTGATTTTTTCATTTTAACAAAAAAATCATCATCTCTAAAAACCTTCATACCAATTTTGCATAGAATCGATGTATCAATATTGTCCGTCAACTTTTAACCGCCATTTTGCTTTTTTCTCAAAGAAAAATTTCATAATACATTGTCACCGGAACAATTAACACCTGCCGAATTTCAAGTTAATCGGACGTCTAGAAGTGGGTGATAAATGATTTGAAAGATTATCGCCCACACAATAACTAAATTTTCGGAAAATTATAAAATATTATATCCCTCGAGTGATTGTTCTCTTGATACGTACGCTATTTTTTACACCGCGGGAGTGAAACTAGTACTTTAGTCCCGCATTTGCGGAGATCACGTAATGGAAAAAAGGATCTTTCCCCCTTTGGGTATTAATTTCCAATAATTCTATTTTAGTAGGCGTCTACATCGGGGAAAGAGTAATTTGCCAAATTTCAAGTCAAGCGGACGGATAGTTTCGGCTGAGCGTTAATATGTCAGTCAACCAGCTTCTTTATAGAAGTTGTTTCGTGGGGCGTACACGATTTCGGCTGTGAGAACATGAATCCGGCTACGATACTAAACCGATTAGCGCGGGCATACACGAATTCGGCAATGTCTACCTGTGCGTTAATCTCTTTAAATTTATAAATGTGATTTTGTTTAAAATGAAAAAATGCTGCAAACAATATTTAACGAAATTTCAGAAAAACACTAGTTTGAAATTATTATTAAAAAATCACTTATTTATGCGTACGATAATACAGAAATATATTATTTTAATAAATAAAACAACGCTTATTGATTTTCACAAAAATATAAAAATTATTATTCATCAGACAGGAGAAGTTATTGTATAACGAAACAGGTCACAAAATAGATTTTCATCAAGTAAAAGTTGAGACAATTAAATACGAAAAACTAAACTAATTATCAAAAAAAATTATCAAACATGTCGAATTACAATAAAATTTTAATATGCCTATATAGATAGAACACAATTATGTACAACAGACCAAAACTACTCTAATAAAGCCATTTTTTTACAAGTTTTATGTATTAAAAAAAAATCTGATTAATTCTTACACTGAATTATTTACTATATTTACACTAGACAAAAAATAAATTCTGAATTTCATTATTACATTACTAAATTATATTTATACTAGACAAAAACCTATTACATGTTTAAATATTTTCTATTTTACAAACAAAGCACTACATACATATTTAAATATTTACAATTTTGAAAATATTTCCTATATTTATTGGTTATATTACAAATTTTGGGTTTTTCCTTCTCCTCGATTTGCAACTGATAATACCAAAAAGAAGTCATTAGGTCTTAATCCGTAGCGTTGAGCCGAAATTGACCAAGGGATTAAAGATGTAGGTAATATCCCGCCGAAATCGTGACCAACCGTTTCGCGAGTGACTGGCCAAATTTTACCAGATGGTAGAGTACCATAAAGCGATTTCATATCGGCTGTTATTCTAATTTGAACTAAATGTGGTACGTCTATATTCTAAGTTTATTAGATTATTATACCAATAGTAACTAAAGAACGACTAACGTTAGTTCTTCCTTTAAAACCTTCAGAAACATTTGAAGTACAAATTTAGATGTACTCTCTGCAACAAGCCTCTGCACTGATTTTGAAAATATCTATTTAAATCCCGATGTAAATGCTAGTTTTGAAATCTTCATTAATATCATTAAATATTTAGTTGATACATGTTGCCCCTTAAAAACGGCATGACACTACTAAAAATCTTAAAAGAAACTGGGTAACAACAGAAATTAAACAAGCTAGTCAGGACTTGAAAAGCCTACATTGGTTGAAAATAAATTTAAAAACTGAAAACTCTCAAACTCTATATAGACAGGCTAAGAAAAATTATCAGATATTACTTACAAATGCTAAAATGCAATTTAAATAATAAAAACAATCGAATTAATTTAACTATTGACGAGGCGCCACTGTCAGGTACTAAATATGTGACCGATGTCTTTGGCAATTACTTTTCTTCGATAAATAAAATAAGCCTAATGAACTACTACGGTGACAATAGATCTCAATCTTGCACTGTTTCAAATATTATAAAACCCACCTTTTTCTTTTATCCTGTAGACAAATACGAAATAATCGATATTATTAGAAATTTAAAGAATAAAAATAGTAAGGGTATGTCAAAAATTTTGAAACATATTGCGGAACACGTCGCGGATCATTTTGCTTATCTTATAAATTTGTCAATCTCTTCTGGTATTTTTCTATCTGTTTTAAAAATGGACAAGGTCATTACCGTTAAAAAAAGCCACTGATAATATAGCAAATTATCGGCCTATTTCGATATTAAGTGTGTTTTCAAAGGTCTTTGAAAAAATTCTTTATAGTAGAATGTTAAATTACTTAACTAAATTTAAAATTATTACAAATTGCTAGATTGGTTTTAGAACCAGCAGATCAACACAAACAGCCGCATGTAACTTCACGGATTACATTTACAAAAGTCTTGATGTTGGTCTCCATGTTGCCGGATTATTTTTTGACCTTTCAAGAGCCTTTGATTCCCTTAAGTTTGAATTCATTGAGAAAAAGTTATACAGGGTGTTTCATTGGGAAACGGAAATACTTAAAACGCGAATAGAGGTCACCGAGGCGGTTCTAGATAGGCCTAGGCCTTTGTAACCGAGATAGAGGGTGTTTTATCGATTTTGCTAATTTTTTCCTGGGGCCATAACTGTTGAATCAACCCGTACATTTTTTTGATATTCGGTACACATGTTACTTATTCAGAAACCAAATGAGCCAGTTACTAATCACAAGAAAAATCCAGGTCCGGATTAACAAAAAAATAGAAAGCAATTGGGACCTTGGAACAACACCCTGTATATTGAAATTTTCAAAATCTATTTGCATATTTGAAAAGAGCGCAAAAAACTAAATTAAAAAGTGCGCTTTAAATTTTTTGCTCAGACAATTTAACTAGTCAAATTTTGAACTTAAGTGAAGTTTTTAAGAACTTAGAGACTAAAAAGTGGTTATTATTAGTTTTAATGATAAATTATTAAAACTATTGAATCCATACTTAATTTAAAATTACTAAATAATTATTAACTACGTTAGTTTCCCTTTTTATAGCTGTAGATCAATCCAGTTTATATTTTCCAGGTCCCTACTTGTCATTTTTGAACAGTTTTTTAAACGCCTTGTATGCATGTATTAAAAATTGGTATTATGTTATGTTTTACTTTCCCGGACCCATCAAAGGGAAAGTAAGGAGAACGAGCAAAAAAAAAATATTGAGATATCGATGGAAATATCCATTTTGAGGTCCCCCAAGAAGATTGAAACCATTTCCAGCGTATGGTCTGTCTGTGTGTAATCTTCCACGATAACTGCCGAACCGTTTGACCAATCAAGCTGAAATTTGATATGGAGGGTCGGTGTGTGCCTAGAATGCGACCAATAGATTTTGGTTTAAATTGGTACAGTAGAAGGTCCTCAAGACCGACATTGATTAAATACAAATGTAACAATTTTTTACTTTTTTTAAATTTTAAGGACAAACAATACACTTTGGTGCAAAATATTGTAGTACAAAGTTTTAGGGCATAAAATTCCCTATAACTTTTGTTTCAAACTTTTTTCAGAATTTCCAATAGTTGCGCCACTAGAGGGCGTGTAAAAAATGTGTATGTAGGTTTTATCTAGTTTTTCTTGATTTTGAGGACAAATAATACACTTTAGTGCAAAATGTTGTAGTACAAAGTTTTAGAGCATAAAATTCCCTATAACTCTTGTCTTAAACTTTTTCTAGAATTTCCAATAGTTGCGCCACAACAATGCATTTTAGTGCAAAATTTTCTTATGCAAAGTTGTAAAGCATCAAATTTTCTTTAACTTTTATATTTAACTTTTTATCGAATTCCTCATAGTTTCGCCGCTAGATGGCGAGAAAAATACATATTTAGGATTTTCCATTTTTTTAAAATTGGAGGTAAATTATGCTCTTTAGTGCAAAATGTTTCAGTGCAAAGTTGTAAAGCATAAAATTGCCTACAACTATTATATGAATTTTTTTTCCGAATTCCCAATAGTTTTCACACATGATTTTGGGAGATCCTCAATGTAGCAGTGTGATATACATTGTGCGCATGCGCAGCTTATGTCATTATCAACATCAATTCGGCTCGCTATTTTTAATGTGTTCCATAAATTAATGTAATGCTTAGTATTTTGTAATTAAAATAATAATAATAAATAACATATTCTCTACGGTTGAGCCGGGAAAGTTCTGGGGTGACACAGCCGATTTTTTTTAATGTTTTAGTAAAAGAATTGAGAAAAATTAAGTCGATTTCATTCCAGGTAAAATAATTTCATTGTTTTAAAATACAATAATTTAACAAAACTATTATACTAAATTAAAAAGATACAAACTATAACAATTGCTCAAAATGTCCTCCATTTTGGTCTATAGAAGAAGTATGCGGGAAATGCAGAGAAAAAATCCAAATTTAATCCGAAAATCATTCCGAAATATTTTAATTTATTATCTTGGTTTTGTTAAATTTCGATTTAATTCTTCTCAATTTTTAATACATGCATACAGGGCGTTTAAAAAAACTGTTCAAAAATAACAAGTAGGGACCTGGAAAATACAAACTGGATTGATCTAAGGGAAACCAACGTAGTTAATAATTATTTAGTAATTTTAAAATGGGTATTGATTCAATAGTTTTAATAATTTATTATTAAAAGTTAATAATAACTACTTTTTAGTGTCTAAGTTCTTAAAAACTTCACTTTAAGTTCAAAATTTAAGTAGTTACATTGTCGGCGCAAAAATTTAAAGCGCACTTTTTAATTTAGTTTTTTGCGCTCTTTTCAAATATGCAAATAGATTTTGAAAATTTCAATATACGGGGTGTTGTTTCAAGGTCACAATTGCTTTCTATTTTTTTGTCAATCCGGACCTGTATTTTTCTTCTGATTAGTAAATGGCTCATTTGGTTTCTGAATAAGTAACATGTGTACCAAATATCAAAGAAATGTACGGGGTGATTCGACAGTTATGGCCTCAGGAAGAAATTAGCAAAATCGATAAAACACCCTGTATCTCGGTTACAAAGGCCGCCAGAGCCAATAAATATGGTTTATCTAGAACCGCCTCGGTGACCTCTATTCGCGTTTTAAGTATTTCCCAATGAAACACCCTGTATAATATCGGTTTCAGAAATCTGAACTGGCTTTTCAGTTCAGGTAAGAGACTGTAATTCAAACATCTATTCAATGGATTTAGGTGTCCCCCAGGGTTCTGTGCTGGGACCTCTACTATTTTTGTTATTCATTAACGACCTATCGCAATTTATTGATGCGTATATGTTAATATTACTTTCGGATGACATGTCCTTAGCGGTCTCAGCACATAGCTTAAAGCAATCAATTCAAACCTATATTAGTGTGATTGAAGCATTCATCAATTGATGTAATGCTAATGCATTAATGATTAATTTGGATAAAACAGAATTTATATATTTCAGTAACTTAAATAATCGCGATTTAACTTTGAAAAACAGGGAAAATAGGAAAAAATAGAGAAAATATGGAAAAATTAGAAAAAAAAATAGGAAAATCGCTCCCCTTTTAGGTACTCACATACCCATGCCTGTTTTTAAATTGTTTTTAGTAAAAGTGATACGACCATCAACATTTTTTTCTAGATAAATTTGAAAAAAGTATCTCAGAAGCGCTCTTTTAATAAATATTTTAAATATCGTGAAAAAAACGCATATTTTTAGTTTCTATATTAGACGAGACGTCCAAAAACGAATAATTATGTTTTGTGGCGCTCTACCCTGCTCTGCGCAGAAAAAATTGGGACTAGAAGGTAAATTTCAACTTGGCTCAAATATATTTTTTCAATTTTCTTGCAAAATAGTTTTGCAAGCATCTTGCAAGTTGAATAACCGACTAAATAATCTGGCTGATTTATTTTTTTACTCTTTTAATATTCAATTTAATGTAGGAAAATTTCAGATTGTCTCAAGGAAATTTTTTGAAAAAAAAAATTCTAACTTTGGAAATATAAGGGGGGTTCATTTAGCCAGGTCTGTAGTTTTGTGTTAGGGTATTGTAGGAGATGTATAGGACAATAAGGAGTACGGGTTTCGATCTTCATACGTACTGATTTTTTTTCGAAATGAAAAAAAAATGCAAAAAAATATTCATGATCTTTATACTTTTTCGTGATTATTTCATTAGTTATCCATATTCCAGAATGTTTTTTCTGTCCATTCTAAGTCTTATTAATGTTTCATAGAATAATTAAGCTCTGAGTATTTATTTATTTAAAATGCTGGTGCTTCGATCCTATTTTGGATTATTATCAGACCAATAACGACGGTTTTTTTTTTAAATATTATTTTCTTCAATCATGACAATTTGGCAATAAAACGTATGCCACGCTCATAATTCTGATATTATATTAATGAAAGTAATAAACTTTATACGGAACTTAGGATACTTCTTTATTTGAAATTTATAAATAATTTATAAAAAAAATAATACTCAATAGTCAATAAATAAGAATAAAATATTTCTCGAGTCACACATTTTTAATAAATAACCTTGATTGTAAAATTTATTACATTCTTCCATATAAAAAAACTAAAACTTATTGTTTTATTAAGGATATAATATATGATCTACTTACTGGATAATTAATTCTTTATTAATTAACAGGTGGTCCGTAATAACGTTTTTTCTGTTCATAAAAACTAAATATATTACCTTTTAATAGCAATATAACAATTCAATTTCCATTTTTATTATATACATAATATAAACCAGGCATATAAATTTTAAGTCTTCATTCACTAACACTTAATGTATCATAAAATAAAAAAAATTATTTACGTTTAAAAACAAAATTATACATAAAAAATTGTAATTATTAAAATTTATTTTAATTAATATTCAAATATTTATTAATCATTTGACTAAACCAACAACATTTAAGAAAAAATTGTAAATTAAAGAAAATAGTATATTGTTTAAATCACGAGGTCAATCCGAGGGATCAAAGTCATAATCAAACTACATTACTCTCAATTGTGGTTTAATTTTTGCATAACTAGCTAGAAACCGGATTTCCACAATAATCTAAAAATTAAATGTTAATATTTAAAAATGTCCTGGTTTCTTGATTCCATTACAAATAAATTTATCAAATTTAACAGAAAAATGACCATAGTAAATTAGAAGAAAAATACTGATATTTATTGTCAATAAACTGTCCATTTGTGTGTAAAGTGCGTTTATTATTCCATTTGCGTTTAGTATTCCAAAAAGATGTTTTAAATATCTTTATAAAAATAATTTTACATACGGAGGTAAAAAAATAATTATAAATTTTTCTTAAAACAAAAGAAAATGTAAATAAATAGCCGGAAAATGGTTTTTGTTGGCCACAACCCATATTTTAATTTTACAGTTTATTTTCATTTATTAAATCCAATTGATCTTGTTTCATGGATCTGAGATTTTTCAAGTCAGGTTCAAATAAAGTATGTCCTCAAATTATGTGTTTATTACGATATTTGTTCTTCACATAAATATCGGGAAAGTATTTTGTTAGCTACAACCCATATTTTTAAATTTGTGCTTTATTTACAAGACGTTAAAGTGTTTTATTTATTTATAATGACCAATAACATTTTAATGTCTCAGAAAAATGTGATGCAAGAGACAAAGGATGGATAGATATTTATGATGGAAATTTGTATTCGGTGTCTTTGTGGTGAAACGTTGCTACCCTAGGTCACTTAATCTCTTATTAATTTCCATTTTTAATTACTATTTTTCCTATATTTTCCTATTTCCGTAGAATTATTTTATAACATAAACAAATTGGCGATAACGAGTCGCAATAGGGTAGATTCTCACTACGCAGTTACAATGCCTACGTCACGAAATGAGATAATTTCTGGGTATAAAAAGGGCATAAAAGGAGAAATAAAAGCAGTCTGAATTTTTTTACTATCGCCTAAACTATCTAACAGTACCTACACTTCGCTTCGAGAAAGAATAAATAAAAAACCAGCCTGAGGAAGAAAAATCAGTTCCTGAAAATTACCCATCGACGAAACCAACAATTATTTTGTAGACCTGTGTCTACCGCCAACTTCGACCTGGAAATAATTATTTGTAGGAATTTGCCTATCCTATAGAAAACAACTGCCCATAAAACCAAAGAGAAAATAAGTAGATAAAAATAATCCAAAATTCGTTACAAAATAAAAATATCTATCTAAATAAAATGTTTCAAAAACACCCCCAATTCAAAATCCGGGGAAGAAAATTCATATTTAATTTGCATCCCGACAAGCAAACTATTTGTTTAATTGACCGTTCACAGCGGCGCGCCGTTGTGTGGGCGGAAGGGTTAAGTCATTAGTCTCATTTACCAATTACAACAATACACAATACATTACACAGAAAATCTTGTGTTTGTATGAGTTGATCAAGATTGTTACTATGTTTATTAAGGTACGGTCCCTTTTAAACAAAAAAAAAGAGTTAATTATTTTGGGACGGTAGGAGGCAATGTGATCTCCCCTCCCCGTGAAATTTTCCCAATGAGGGATGTCGCAGACGGCAATAGACCCGCGGGCATTCCATTTTCCTACCCGAATGATTAGGACATTATTGACCATAGTAAATGCACGTGATTTCAAATCACCAAAATAAAAAGGTTATAAAATAGAAACAAACAGAAATATAAAAATAATTACACAAACACAAAATACAAATTGGTAAAATGTGACAAATGTCTTCTCTTTCGTCCACCCAGTGGCGGGTTTCTGTGAGGGGTCCTCACATACAAATAGAGTAAAGAGTAAATAATGTTTCAAGGTTTTGATTTTTGTAATTGTCATAAAAAGGATGAAATTACGGAATATACGATTTGAAGGTTTTTCAGTGTTTTATTTTTTTTACTTGCAGCAAACTTTACTATTACGAATAAAAATACATCACAACTGGGTCCTTTAACAATACTAGACGATCAGGTATGTTTTATGATAAATTTGAGTATAAAAGTTTCTTACCGAAATGGGCATCGGTTTGTTACTTTGTACTCGCCTTTTTCATGAGATAAATGGCCAGTGGGGGTGGGAGGATACAGTGGCGAAAATTGTATAACAAAATTTAATCTTATCAACAAGTCAACTAAATTAATTATTTATGTACCAAGGACATTTTGTAGATGTTGTATTGACATAACAAACCCGAAGGTATCTGTCCAAAGGATTTCTAAATCGCCCTAGAGTTTAAACATCAATTAATACTCAAAGGTATAATCATCAAGTGTGATGCCTTTTAGGCCAAACAGAATAACCTTACATAATAATATTCATTAAACTAGTTATAATTTAAACAATATAAAGGTTGAGACGTGAGTTATACGTAACGTGATATAGCAAGGTAACGCCGACAGATTGAATGCAGGCCGTTGCCCAGGTCAGGAAATGTTTATTGTTGGCCTTGTCTATATAGGTTATCTCTTTGAGAGGGGTCATTCTTGATCCGTAATTCATTCTCGATTTATTATGCTATAGTAAACATGTACCAGCGAATAAATTTCTTGTTGAAAGTATCTACTGTTTATCTTCCCATCATTGAGATACTCTACATGGCTACCTTACTATCCCACATCACACAGGTAATGATTAAATCAATATTAATTCATAATTGAGGCTAACAGCATCCAAGTAGCTCAGCTACTTTGTTCAGTAGTATATCATGTCAGGATTGTAAAGCACTGTCAGCATTGTTAATACCGTACAGCAGTGTCGTCACTGTTCGTAACGATAATAATAACGGTTGTAGTTGACTTTGGTTTGTTGAAAACAGAGTTCCAAAATTCGAAATTATTCCATAGTTATCGCTGGCACAGACAGGCGGACGAAAAGACATTGTTAACTTAATAGAGATGTTTGCATCTAACCCGTTAATGGTAACGCTATCCCATGTTCAGCTTATATTATTAAGTACCTTCCCTTCGCTTCACTACTTAATAAATAAGAATTAAAAAAAACACTGAAATGTCAGATTTAAATCAAAGAAATACTTACAATAAAAGGCAATTAACTATAGCTTGCGTATTTGATTAGATTTTGATTTTTAACGATAGAAATTTAATTTGCATGTTAAGAGTTTGGGGCTTATTAAGTTTAAATCTATTCGTACTGGTTACTTCTAGATTTCTTTCAAGAACGGTTCGAACAAATCATAAATCTTTTTCCTTATAAATGTGTAGTAGTGTTGGATAATAAACCTAACCTAATCTAACTCGTGACTTATTGAAAAATTTTCCACAACCAACTGGTTAATAAGTGATTTGCAATATTGGCTACAATCAAAATAGTAGTTTGTGCAACAAGTGAGGATATGATGGTCATATCGCACGCGGATGAAGTTTGAGCACGACGCCGTAAGCGGAGTGCTCAATCGTCCGAGTGCGATATGGACAATCCACCAGAGTTAAACAGTACATTTTTTCTACAACCCACGAACGGAAAAACTAAAAAATATTATAAAAAAATAAAAAAGATTATAGTCACAGGGTTTTAACCTAGGACCTTCGTATCCCAAAGCGAAAGAATATTTAATTTGCTCCCCATTCTTTATTACAACAACTTTTTGCTTTGGGCTCCCTTTATAAGTATAAATTAAAAAAAAATGTAATTCATCAAATTGGAGAAAATCGTGGGATGACAGTGTTTAGATGACCACCATATCATACTGAGAACTAAATCCTATTGAGCTGGTATGGAGGCAGTTAAACGGAGAAGTTTCAAGAAAAAATACTACTCTAATGTTAAACAACAGTTATATTTGAAATCTGTAAATATAAAACTTGATTGTTTTCCATAATAGGTACATGTTGACTTGCACTGTGAGGCTAGCATCATGAAATTGAAGTATACATAGTTATTTAATAAAACAATAAAACTCAGTTTACTTTTTTAAGACAAACATTTTAAAAATTTATAATTAAGACTTCATTAATTAAATAATTCGTGAATATGGTTCCCGCCACGCCACGCATACATTAGCTATCCGGGTAGTAATAAAATTAAGAGAGGCAGAAAATACCAACGGTTTTAAAATCATATCAATGGTACTAGGACAAAAAACTGACACAGTCTAATTTGAATCACTTTAATTCAACAGTGGACAAAAAAAATAACCTTTGAGGAAAATGTTTTCCTTAAATGCTACAATTTTTTGGCTTTAATGTTGTTAATAATGAATGATACAAAATCTGTGTTACCACTTGTATCAGTTAAATTTACCTAAAATCATATTCGATATTTCGTTAAAATCATTGTGAAGTTAAAATTGAAAAATTCATTATTAAATCTACCCGAGAAGAAGGATGACCAAATATTTAAATTCCGAGGCAAACGGTTCAATTTCAAGGTAGTCCCCTACGCGAATTTCCCCCAACCTTTAAAGTAATTAAAAAATAAAGTTTATGCGAACAAACTTCGAAGTAAATGAAGGTAATGAAAAGAATACGCCAAGAATGTACTGGAATTTCTCAGATAAACTGAAAAATATAGACCCTTTCTTTCGTATATTATATTCGTTGTGATTATTTACAATTATTTAATTTTCATGTAATGTAATATTTTTTTAAAAAGGAAGAAATAAAAATCTAACTGTCAGTAGATAGAACGTCCTTTAACTTTAAAGACTCAATAACTAAAGGCAATGACGTTTAGAATAAAACTTTACAAGTTGATTTCTTATACAATTGTCACAATCTAAACGTCATTGTCATTAGTTATAGAACCGTTAAAGTTAAAGAACGTTCTATCTACTGACAGAATGTCTAGTATTACTATTTAAAACAAATAAGTTGGAAGGGGGACTAGCAACTAGTTTCGGCATACAAATGCCATCATCAGGTCTATAATACAAATAGTAACAATAAGCAATAAAAGAGAACATGTTTTTACAAAAGATTACAAAATACTTACGATAGATTTACATTGAAATAAAATAAAAATTAAATTAATTTAAACCAACTTTTTGATTGTCGAATGTGCGCACTTACGAAAACTAGGGGACGGGGTGGTACTGGAAAAAATGAAACATACTTAAGGGTATAAAGTTTGGTAATTCACACCATAGTGTGAGGACTTAAAATTTAGTTGGCGATTCACAAAGGAGAGGAAAGGACCTTGGTCAGGCTTTATAGGATTGATGATAAAGCGGTGTGCGATGCTTGGAATTAATGCATAGGGGTAGCAAGCAACCCTATAAGCGGCCAACCGAACAGTAATTTAGTTACCATTAATAACAGTTTTGGAAAGGATACATTTAGGAGTAACTTTAACAGCATAACCGCTCAGCGTGTCGTACATAAAGTTGATAAAAACACTTCAAAACAGTTAATGACAACTGACATTTGACATATAAAAACTGACATTTGGCATATAAAACTATTCCAGAACGTCAAATATGCAAACTGGAAGAAGAGAAGAATTGTCATTGATAAGTTAGGTTGGGGAAATGAAAGATTTGTTTACTAAAGAAGAGCGAGTTGGTAAAGGAAACAAAGGGAAAATTGAAACTTTGGGTAAATTAAGAAGTAATGAATGGATTGAACACATGAAACAGATTAAATTTATATCTCTAAAATTGTCAAGTAGGAATAAGTGATTGTCTTTCGATCTGATTTGTTCGTTAAGACAATTCTCAGATATGTTATGGTTGGCCGCCCATAGGGTTGCTTGCTAAACCTATGTATTATTTCCTAGCATCGGACACCACATCTTCAATCCTATATAAAATGACCAAGGTTTTTTCCTCTTCTTTGTGGATTGCCTATTAGACCTAACTGACACTATGGTGCGAGTTACCCTTAAGTATGAATTGGGAATTTTGGAACCTTTGGTTTTCAAAATAATAATCATTTAGTCTTTTCTGCTTTGCTTAGTTTACAGGAAAGCCCTTTAAGAAATATCGCACCATATTTTTTGTTGTAACTTTAATTTTTTACTGTTTTATCTTTGATTGTAAACTTTGTGATAGTATTTCGTTAACAGACTGGAAAGACAATTTTGTTCGAATTGTATTTAAACAACAAAATTAAGTAAATTTTGCAGTTGCAATGTAGTCATTTTATACTACTATATTTATTTTAATTGGCCAATTTCTCTTTTCTTTTCTACTGAGTATAGAGCTACAAATTGAACTCCTTGGTACTCCTTAAAAATGTGGAGGTTTGCAATCAGTTTTATAATGAACGAGAGCGCTGAACGTCCCTAAGAACCGTGTATTTTTTATACTGGTATTTTTACAAATGTTCAAAAAAATAAAAACTACTCGGTTTTCTGTTTAAAATTCAGAAATAAATTTAATTGTTTGATGATGTTGGTAGGAGTAAAATTCAATTCGAAATCTGTGTTCGCTCTTTTATATTCCAATTCCAGGTAGTTTTTGTTGGACTTACTAAATTTTTCTAAATAAATCTCAAGTTCAACAGACATTTACAAATTTAAATTTTCAAAAACTGCTTAGGGCTTGGTGCTCCTGTATTTAAAGCACTTTTTAGAATGCTTAGTTCTCGTGAGCACCTTACTGTAAAAAGGACTTTTTGTCGGTGCTCGTTACAGTTTGATCAAAATAAGTTGAGCTATGATTCATGGGTGCGCATCCCCTCTTCGAAAAGTCACTGCGCATATCACGGTTCAACTTATTTTGGTCAGATTGTACAGCTCTATGTACCTCTTCCTTAAGAGAAGTTATCACGCTCGATGTTTGACTCAAAGTTTCGAAATATTAGAAACAAAGCTTTCTTAATAATTTTTTATTTGATTTTTAAGTCCTAGAATATAATGTGGAATATTTAAATGTTTGTAATATAGTCGATTTAATAAAAATATTGCTTTTATGTCAGAGTTTTACGATTTTGTACTTGATTTATTGGTAATAAAGTTTATTTATTTATTTTTTTAAAAACTGTCTATATTTTTTCTATAAGTTGTATTTGTATTTACTTTATTAAATGATTCATAACGAAACGCTAACATTTTGGGAAAAAAACTTAATAAAACTTCTTAAAAATCTAAAAATAAACTGTCACGTTTAATAAAAACACAACATACTACAAACAAAAACTCGTTTAATTATATAACGTTAAAACATCCCGTATATTTATTTTCTATAAATATTCATATCACATGAAGGAATGATCAACCACATCAGTTTCATAGGACGGTTTTAACGGCGGAGTTCACAATCATCTGACGTTGAGGTCACGTTATTTTCTTTTGAGTTAAAAAAATAAGCTTCTTGATATAATGGTTTATTTTTAGTGAAAGAATGAGTTAAGTTTATAACGATTCGCTATTGACGTATATAAAATTGTTTTAACATACATAATCAAAATGAAAGCCTTGCCAATGCAATGGCTATGTTCACATTGTTTAATAATCTCATTATTGAAAACTTAAATTTATTATTAATTATTAGATATTTTTTTATCATTAATTATTAGAAATAATTCAACGAGTTTCATTCTTTTATTAGATCTGTGCGGTAATTTTAAATTATTAAATTATAATACATAGATAGATTTTAGCAACAGCGAATTAAGGCTTCACTCATCTGCACACTTCCAACTTAATGAAATTTATATAAAAGTGACGAAAAGAAACACGATTAAAAGCTAATAGTTATCAGTTTTGATATTACAAGAAAGTGATAATCAATATAAAAATCTGGAGAATTATTCTTACTCTAATATGATGTTCGAAAGATAATTTTTTACGTTACATTTTCGATCAACCTGATATAGCTGTCAAGACCAGAAAACTCTTCGCCAATCAACAAAAACAAAATACAAAAAAAAACCTCGCTGTAATAATGATTTAATTGGAGATAATTAAACACGTGATCAAAAATACTGCTTACTGATTAATTTTTATAAAATAATTAAGTATTATTAATAAAACCAACCTCACTTCGACGTTTTTTTTAAATTTTACTTTGTTAAATAATATAATTTAGAATAAAGGTTATTTTAATACCCTAATGATTTATGCGCAACATAAAAAGACGTCAATATTTTAACACTGGCCGCATTCTAGTATTTTTTATTTATTTGTATTTACCTGGAACAATAATAATATATTATTATTATTTTCATCTTGAAAATCATGTCTCACTGATTTTACAATATAATGAATGGAAATCACAAATGTAATAGTTTTGACACAAATTCATTTGTAGGACAGAAGACCTTTGTACTAGAAGTGTAAAATAAGCTTTGAAGTTTTTTGTGTTGCGAAATATTGTTATTAATTATTATTGGAAACAAATAAGGAATATAAACAAATATATCATTGACATGGATTTATAATTTTTCTTTTTGTTGTATTATTTTTAATTGTTGTAATTTTTTTGTAAAATCTCAAAACATAACCTACCTTCAGCATGCTAAATAAATTTTCTTATATTTTATGTTTAGATATTTGAATTTTTTTTGACTTTTGTCAAATCACTTCACAGTTCACAATATTACACGTTTGTGTCTTTTATATTATCAATAGTTATTTAAAGATTTAAAAATTCAGTTCATTAAACTTGAATCATAGCGTAAACTTGAAGTTACGTCAATATTATAGAGCGTATACAGCTCCGTGAAGTTAGCCACAAAGTGTTAATTTTTTTTTGGAAATTTCCGTTTGTTAGTGTTTCGTTAATGCTTTAACTATTTTCGTTGGTGCTTTTTCCGTTTTCTGCATATTTTAATTATTTTTTAATTTCAAGGTCAACCCTGATAATCTACCAAAATGGCGGATTTGGTACTTTGATTTAGAGCTTCGTTGGTGCTTCTTAGTCCTTCAAATGGTTTCGAAGGTGCATGTCTATCTTTTTAGATATTTTAGATTTTAACTTTAACCCCAAAACATTTTCCTATTGACTCAATTTTGGTATCAGTTTTTAGTGCTTCGTTAATGCTTCTTGGTGCTTCAAAAAGTTGTAATAACGATTCTTTCCTTTTCGAGATATTTAAACTTTTAATTTTCAAGCTCAGCCCTCATCAAATCATATAGAATTGACTTAAATCGAGAGTCGTTCCTTGACGCATCGTTAGTACTTTTTAGTGCTTTAGACAGTTTTCTTAATGCTTTTCCCGTTTCCTGATTATTCAGTATTTTTTGTTTACAAATTTGCACCCAAATTCTTTCGTTGTTGTTTTTGATGTTGCTATTGTTGTTATTATAAGGGGAAGTGGCATCTTATTTTAGACACTCTAAATAGGGTAGCCCGTTTATAAGGGGCACCTTATATGATAAACTAAAAAGAAAGAGCAAAAAGTTATCGGCCTGCTGTATATTTCATTTTTAAGTATACAATGCGAGAGATGTTGCCTTGGTCATTTACCTTTTTTGTTTTTAATGAAACATTCTGTATATTTATCAATTTTTGGATTCTTCTCGTACTTCTAAATGTTTTTTTTGTAGCACTTCTCTGCTTCCCTATATTTTTAGTACATTTAAAAAGAATTTGGGTGCAAATTTGGAAACAAAAAATACTAAATAATCAGGAAACGGAAAAAGCATTAAGAAAACTATCTAAAGCACTAACGATGCGATAAGAAACGACTCTATATTTAAGACAATCCCATATGATTTGAAGGCTGACCTTGAACATTAAAAGTTAAATATCTCGAAAATCGAAAAGGAAAGAATCATGATTGCAACTTTTTGAAGCACTAAGAATCAGTAACGAAGCACTAAAAACTGATACCAAAATTGAGTCAATAGGAAAATGTTTTGGGGTTGACGTTGAAGTTAAAATCTAAAACATCTAAAAAATAGACATGCAATTTTGAAACTGTCTGAAGCACTACGAAGTACCAACGAAGCACTAAATCAAAGCATCACATTTCTTCCATTTTGGTACATTGTCAGGACTGACCTTGAAATTAAAAAATCGTTAATATTATAAAAACGGAAAAAGCACAAACGAAAATAGATAAAGTACTAAGAAGCACTAACGAAGCACTAACAAACGGGAAATTTCCGAAAAAAAAATTGGCACTTTGGGGGCTAACTTCATGGAGTTAGCGAATTTTAATACAAAAATACTAGTCGGACTGAAGTGTCATTTTAAGAAAAAATTAGTTGTGTCGCCTGGAAACTTTCCCAACGAATACTTTTTCAGATATTTAATGTTAAAGTTCCAAATTTTGACATTTTTTTATTTTTGACAGGTGATAGTTGGAGAAATAATTTTGACTGTTCTGAATAGTTTTTCAAGGGCTTTCAAATGACATATTGCAAGTCAAATTCCGTGACTTATTGCATCTGTCATTTTTTGATAGTGACACTTCCGTTTGACAGATGTCGTACAAAAACTAATGGGTTCTTCCGACGGATAACCCAAACCCAAAATTTCAGCTCAATCGGATTAAACGTGTGGTCTCTATCGTGGAAGAATACACACAGACAGACAGACTTCCATCTTGAAATGGTCATAATCACAGCTGACCTCAAAATAGATATTTCCATCTTTATCTCGAAAATTTTTTTTAGCTCGTTCACAATACTTTCCCTTCTCGGATGTGTGTCGGAAAAGTAAAATAAAATATTGGACAGAGTATATACATATACCAAGTCAGTAAAGTAATTCTTTATCGAACGAGTCTGAAATTAGCGAAGCGGTCAAGGCACTTTAGAGAAGAACCCCTTGCGTCGTTCCGATGCGCTCGAACAAAATTCGAAATTTTAGTGCCAGATACGCCTCTCTTTCATTTCCAGTATTAGAGATGAAGTGTCCTAATATGTGTAATTTTACTTGATAGTATTGGTTATTTAATTAATGTTTAGGTATTTCATTAGTGTTTATATTTGTTTTAAGTATCTATAAACAATTTTTTTTAATTTTTTATTCTAAAACCCCATAAAATAAGAGAAAAAATGTTTTGCCGTTCAATTTTCTGTGAAACCGTATGAACCGTTGCACTTGGGAAACTTTAATAATAATCTAGTGGGTGTTATGCCATTATCTAAACTATTTCAAATTGTCATAAAAAAGTAACGTCTATTTATTATCAATAACAAAAATTATTAAAAAAAAAAATAAAGAAAATCTAACAAACTATTCGACGTGGCCTTAAATGTCATGACCACCATATAGATAGTTTTCATTTTTTTGTTTTTAAATTTTATTGATTATATACTTTTACTTGATTTACGTTTTGTTAAATAAGAAGTTTGCCATTATCGATAGTGACGATACCACTCGTTGTGTTAAATATGATAATATTTTTTTGTCCAGTTGAAAGTAAATTCATAAAATTCAGTCTTTAGGTTTAACGGCAGTGTATAATGTAAAGAATCGAAAATCGGACAATATTTAAAATTATACTTTGGAATTCATTGACTAGACCCATCGGAGGCTATAAATTTCTTCAATATCGCTGCCCCCAAAAAATTTCGAGCCGGCTTATTAAAAAAATATTTTTCAACTACAGCTTTGTTCCTTATTAATATGTAGTGCAGTAAACATAGCTTTCTATATCGAACAACAAATGCATGTGAATACATGTTGTTAAATGTGCAGATTGATGTTTATGCGAAAATTAAAAGTTGCAATAATGAAAAATTTAAAATCCAGGAAACAAAAGTTCAACAAAAACTAGATTTTATTAATAAAATAAGACTAGAATATGACTCCAAAGTTATTTCAAGATTTTCTTTTTATAAATATGTATGTTTTAAATTTACTCCTTCAAAGTTTTAAATATTTAAGACTGAATTTATATTAGTTTATATTTGAATTATAATTTTTGTATATTTTTTTAAATAAAAATAAACATTAAATTAACAACTGTTTTATTTTTGCAAAAATGTAGAATACATTAAGTATGGTAAATATTTTTATGGTAACCTTTTGTAATCTTTTAATCCTCAAATCCAAAATAAGTGGCCCATTTTACATGACCTTTTCGGACCACCCGTTTCACGTGGCGCATCTTACATACAGCCATAAATAATTTTCTTTTTAGTAACAGTTTTTACTAAAACGTACATGCCACTGGTTGTCGATGCGTGAAGTTTGAAGTAATGGGTGCTTCTCTACAGAAAGTGTGAAAATGAAATTACAATACTTAAGAATGAATAGATAATTAATATTAATACATTGGCGTTAGACAAAATATGACAAAGATGAAGAAAAAAATCCAATACCTTAAATGACGATGTTATCGCCTTGTTCACGTATGTTAGCTTCGGAAAGTGACGATAGGTAGCAACACCCTGTATAATTTTTCACAAATCAGATATTCCGAAAGGGAACGGAATCACCATAACAGGTCGAGTACATAGTTATTCCGACATACCCACCATCAATTATATTTTGTAATAAAACTCGTATTTACATAGATTCAAAATCGAGTGGGCGTCGCCATTTAACTTTCTAATAGTTTTTTTTATACTCAATAAGGCACAATAATATATGTAGTTGAGATAATGCAAATATGCAAATTGGTGCTAAACTGTTAATTATTGTTATTATAAACGTTGTACATAAAAACATTAAGTATGGAATTATTCTGTGTTATTTGATTTTTATGGTTATTTTTTTATTTATAAGCTACTTGTAAATAGATAGTAGGCAGTTTCATGAGTAATAAATATTTCAATATCAAATAAAATTTCATACCTCTTAAGATTTTTTTTTTGGTTGTTTTGTAATTATTGTTAAAACGTCGATTTCTATTTAGTGGAAGACAGTTATAATAGTTCATAAACTTTTATCATATATTATTATGTCCGTAATATAAACTTATTGTAGTTTTTTTGACATATTTTTTACGAGGTGTCCAAAAAAATTGCATGTACCATAGTTTTCTTTTAAAAATTGCATAAAAAAATATAATGTGATGAGCTCGCTGTTAATGTGAAAATACCCCATAATAATATCAAGTTAAAGATGACCGATAAAAAAATATTTTAAATTCTACTCATGTCCATGTCTACATTATACATTTTTCATAAATTCCTACTGTTTTCCATATAAAGACCGACACGTATGTGATAGGTCAATCTGTATATGGCTTCATAACAAATAAATCTATTCTTACAAATTTTTGAATTAATATCTAGAAAATAGATATGAATGATGGAAATACTGCCAACTTATGGGGATCTCTTCTATTTTCATTATTTATTATTGAAGACATGATTTTTGAATGTATAATTTGTAATATGTATGTATAAAAAAATATCAATAACATTTTTTTTTAAATAGTATAATAAATTTTATTTTAATATAACAATAATACTTTATATTCATTATTACTAACAATGTTTATATAGAATTAGTCAACACAAAGATAAAAAATACTTAAATTCTCAGTAGAAAATATGTTTTAAACTGTAATTAATTCCTCAGTGAATTATCAAATGCTTGTTTTCATAGAATCAAAATTACAATACACAAATACACAAACCTCAAAAATAAACAAACAAACATGATAATTTTAAAATTAATTAATTGTACACATCCAATAATGTTTAGGTATTTCTCAATTATTATATTTTTTAAAACAAATAAATATAATATAAAAATAGAAATAAAAGTTCTTGGCGTAAATCACCTTCTTTTTGGTGAAAAAAAAATTAATTAAAAAAAATTAACTTTGACATAATTCTTAAAAAAACTCGAGTAAAAGGATCCAAGTATTAGAATTTCATATGTTATTGTAGACACGGAGTATCGTAGCCGCCAACACCAAGTTAAAAAAATGTTTTCTTTGGAAATTAAAAAAAAAATTAATAATTTTTTTCTTATGTTAATTTTTTATCGAAATTTGGATTTACAATTTTTGTATTTAGATTTTTCTTTTTACAAATTTACGTCATATATACCACGTGCATCATCGATAGGTTGATTAGGTTAGGTTAGTTTAGGTTATAAATACATGTATATACCCATCAGATTATAAAGAGTGTCGATTAAATAATTGAAAGCATAGAGTCTACAAAAGAAACACTAATAATACAGTTAATGAAAAAGGTCTATACTGGGAGGAATGGATTGAGTCGAAAGATGTAGCAGTACACAACACCGGAGATACTCTCCGACCTTCGTCAGAGGTGAAAGCTGCTCTTATATTGACATCACATTATCAACCAACAATATTGCGAGTAGGATCAAAGAGTGGAAGGTCTCTGAAGAGGAATCTCTCAGTTTGCATAGATTTATTTCCTTCGAAGTGAAAGTAGGCAATGACAAATACAACAGACAAGAATGGATTGAAAAAAAAATTAGGATAAATTGAAGGAAAATCTAAAAAAATAACAGTGCCCGTTTCGAAAACCTGGGATATACGTAGAAGAGCAATTAAAAACCTCAAGCAGATACAAGATTCTTGTTTGATTGGAAATACAAGAAACCAAAGAAAACAACAATATTGGTGGAACGAACCCATTGAAACAGCAAGGAAGCATTGTATGGATGCAACACGAAACCTAGTCAGAGCAAGGGGGAGAAGAAATCGGGATGAAGGGGAAATCGAAGCACTAGAGGAAATCTTTAGAAACATAAAGAAATCATACAAGCTAGAAAATGACATCTGGGGAACTGGCTACCAAATAGCAACGAGAAGTCTTAAAAATGTTACAGTGCCACTTCAAACTACAACGGAGAGAAAAGTTCAAATCACCAGGGAACTATTCGAGAACACCAGAGAAACGGTCGGAAAAATATTCACCACAGACGAGGAAGGCACTAAGATATCTAAAGCAGAGTTAGTGGAAGCAGCAGCAGAATAAAAGAAAAAAAGCCCCAGGAATGGACGGAGTACTCCCAGAGACTATTAAGCTGTTTGTTAAACACAGTCCCCATAACATACTAAGATTATTAAATGGTTTACTAAAAGAAAAAAGATTCCCAGTAGATTTTCAAAAGGCAAGGTGATTCTTATCCCTAAAGGTGTTACTGATACCTCAGATGAGCAGAAATATCGACCAATATGCCTCATAAGTGTAATGGGGAAGGTATATGAACAAATAATCAAGAGCAGATCCCTAGAAATATAGCAGTATTTGATTGCCTTAGTATATAGTTACTTCTCTGTCACAAGGGTAGTAATGGATGGAAACGTATTAGAGATAACACAATGAGTACCACAAGGATCCATATTAGGCCCAACACTATGGAACGTACTGTTTGACCCCATTCTGGACATTACAATACCGGAAGGAAGGGTTTACCCTCGCATACGCTGATGATCTGGCACTGATAGTTATGGCAAAAAAAAACAAAACCTCATGGCTCTTGAATAAATTAATTTCTGGATACAGGGAAACAAACTGGAACTGGCAAAACAGAAGCAGTGGTAATAATGCGTAGGAGAGACAAATCTAATGTGGTGTTCAGGATAGAGGATCAAGGGTAGAAGTCAACAAATGTCTGAAATATCCAGGCATATGGATTAACAAGGGTGGCTATATCAGAAACCACATTTGGAGGACTGTGGAAAAAACGTCAACGCTGGTAAGCGCGCTAAATAGACTACTGCCAATCGTAAACGGTCCCAGTAGCAGTAAAAGGAAACTCTATAGCAATGTTGCACAATCAATATTATTGTACGGAGCAGAAGTATGGGCCGAGGTGCTTAATTTCAAAAATATAGAAACATGTTGGTTTCAGCGCACAGGAAAATAATACTCAGAACCATAATGGGATATAGAACCATATCTACGGATGCGACCTACATAATAGCAGGAATCATCCCAGTGGACTTTTTAGCGGAAGAAAGAACCAAAATAGCAAAACATAATGCTAGTGAGGAAGAAAGAAAGAAAGCAAGACCGGCGACCATCAGAAGATGGCAGGAACGTTGGAACGCTACCACTACGAAAGGACAGTGGACCAAAAGGCTGCTTGACACAGTTCCTAAGTGGACACGGTAGCTTTGGTTCCTTTACTCATAAAATCGGCAAAAAAGAGAACGACACGTGCTACTACTGCAACAATGTAGACACCGCGGAGCATACCTTCTTTTCATGCCAGAGATAGCAAAATGAAAGAAACAAGATGGAAGAAACGATATGTCATAGAATAACAACAGAAAATATAACTGAGGTCATGGTAACCAACAGAGAAAACTATGAAATAGTTAAAGAATATGTGACATGCATCATGAGTCAGAAGGAAAGAGAGAAAAGAAGCTTCCAACAAAATAATAATTAAAGACGGGCCAAAGGAGTTAACGAAGGTTGTCAATTTGATCTCACCGTTGACTCCTGAAGCAGAAAACAAGGTAGAAGGAAGGGGTTTCAGTCGGAGTAGCGCCCGACACTACCAGACATATAGACTTAATGCCTGGTGCCATGCGGTTTTCCTTTCAAAGAAAAAAAAGGTTATAGATGGGCTGGTGGAAAAAAAGAGAGGGCATCTGATTTACAGCCGGCAAAATCAAAAACTGCGACCAAATAAAATAAATACTTGCGGGTAATAGTGGATGACAACCTGCTCTTTGGAAAGCATATTCGGTACGCAAGAGGAGGCAGAGAAGAGGCTAGCCACGCTAGCCAGGATAACGCCAAACATAAAAAGGACCAGGAAGCAAGAGACGAACCATGCTTTACGGAGTAGTTCAATCGACACTACTCTACGGGGCCCCATATGGCACAAAGCGATGCAAATAGCCAGGTACCGCAACATTAACAAGTTATAGACAATTGAAAATCGCATTTTTTCAACTTTAACTGATTGGTCCGGACAAACGACATAAAATCCGATAAAACAGCATATATGTCCCTATCTTAACTTTTTGAGTTCTATTTGGTGGCAGAACAACAAAATGTATACAGGGTGATCAAAGTTAGCGTGATTTTAATAACCTTGTATAATTTTTTTTCATATGCTACCACTTAGAAAGTTAAGGGCGTTATGGCCAAAATTAGAACGAAATTATTTATTTGGAAAAATGTTCATGCAAGTACAAATAACAACTAACTAAATCAAACAATTTTTTTCAATAATCTTGTCTAATTAATATTAAAAGTGGAATTTTTGAATTTTCCGGAAAGAATATGTGACCTGAAATCTTCAGTACTTTTTAAACTTGGTAGACACATCCAACCAGATTAGCCACACTATATATATTAAGAAAAAATTACTAGTCGGCCTGAAGTCTGCCATTATAAGAAAAAAGGAAAATTGGACAGAGTATGGACAGCCAAGTAAAACTCTTAATATAAAAAAAATAATAAGAAAAGTTTACGCTAATAGAAATTTAAAATTGAGTTACGCCGTTACTATTTTCGAAAAACATCACCCAACACCATAGAAAATCAATATTCAATACTCAGCTGTCACAATATTCAGAATGACCTATGGAGTTTGTTCTTCGTACGACAGATTTCCTATGTACGCCAGAAATACTTGCAAGCTCTATAATGCATAATAAAATTTGAATTTTATGACGAAGAATTATTATTACTGATAGAATCAAAGAAAAAGACAAAAAATTCTTTCATGCGAATCACAAATTCAAGACACACTATATAGGGTGTTCCGAACAACTTTCGTTATTTTAAATGGAACACTCTGTATTTTTTTACATTTTTAGATTCGCTTTGAGAAGCTGATTTTAAGAAATTTTGGTATTTTCAGACACTCTATTTACATTTTTCATTTATTTTTCAATTTTTGATAAGATGAAATTACAAATTTTTTTTAAAAAAATCTTTATTTTGATTATACCAATTACAATTCTAAATTCGAAGAAACTAAAATACATCTTAAATTTAAAATTTTATATTCTGTTTCAAAAGGTACATGGTTATTGGTTGACCATCCTATTATTTCTGTTATGCTTAAAGATATAAAAAAAAGTTTTATATAAACTGTGTAAGAGTATAAATTAATTTTAATAAAATATACTTTCCACGCCAGTAGCGTCCTCGCCTTGTATATTATGACAGATTCGTATACTGCTTTTTTGTCATAACCACAATATATACTTTTATAGGTCTAGCTTTTATACTTTTAAAAATAATGGAGTAAATACCTACAAAAAAAGGTGACTGTGTATGACAATAAAATGCAACATTTAAAGCGATATAGTGTTTATTATGAAATGCAAACCGATATCATACTTCCACAAATTATTAACAAATTAAATCAATTTCTTAAAATGACCGCCGTCATTTTCAATACAAAGTTCATACGTTCTTAAATTTTCTATATTCTTTGAAATTGCATTATTATTTTAATCGTTAAGAAGTTCTATTTCAGCTTCAATTTTCTCCCTAATTATTGCAATACTGGTATTGGAATCGAAATTAACAGTTTCTTTTAAATAACACCATAAAAAGCCATCTAATGGATTTAGATCTGGACTCTTTGGCGGCCACCGAATCGTTCCAGCATTACCTATCCAAGTTGCGAAATGATTATCGAAATGTTCTCGCACTTCTGTTATATTATGCGGAGTTGCACCGTCTTGCGGCAAAATGTCATAAAAGTATAAGTGACCCGTTAAATTGTAATTATAAAATATTGGCCCAACTACTTTACTCTGAAAAATTCCACACCAGACATGAATTGATTTGCGGCCTGATTTTGTACTTGGCCAACTATTTTTGTACGAAAAGCTAAGTTAAAAACTTATTTACTGTACATTATTTTTGAAAGTATAAATGCTAGACCTATAAAAGTATACAGGGTGTTATTGAAATACACGTAACTATCCGAATCTGTCATAATATACAGGGCGTTCCATTAAAAATAAAAAAAATAATTTGATACCCCGTAAGGCATGGGACGCTACTGGTGTGCAAAGTATTTTTTTTTTAAACTAATTTATATAAAACTATTTTTTGTATCTGTAAGCATAACAGAAATAATAGGGTGGTCAAATTATAACCAATAATCTTGTACAAATCCTATTTTCATATTTTTAATAGGTTAAAAGTTATTCATTTTAATTTGAAATCGTAATAACATTTTTGGCACCATTTTTTTACAAATTGTACATAATTTACCATAAAAAGATTCAAACATTTTTTTGGATAATTTTAAAATCAATAAATAACTAATATTTCATTCAATTTTATTCAAAATAAGAAGTAGACCTTTTTTAGTATTTTCTGGGTCAAAATGCACTTATAAAGTTAGTTTAAATTTTTTTAAAAAAAATCCAATTATCTTCTACAAATGTTATTTTACAATTATAAAATAATTCACACATATAAGTAGTACTTTTTGATCCCTTTTGGATATACTATTGACTTTTTTCATTTATAAAATGTATTTTAGTTTCTTCGAATTTAGAATTGTAATTGGTAGTCAAAATAATGATTTTTTTTAAAAAAAATTGTAATTTCATCTTGCTTGCTATTAATTTTAACGTCTCTTTTCTACTACCAGGGCTAATCTGGACGGACCTACATCTTATTAAAAATTGTAAAACAAATGTAAAAAGTAAATAGAGTATCTGAAAAGGATTAAATAGTACTACATATGTGAATTAATATTTGTAAAAGTTATGTTAAAAATGTAAAGTAATCATTTAAAGTTGAAAAGTGCGATTTTTAATTGTTTATAACTTTAAAACTGTTTAGTTTATAGTATAGGTGTAACAGGTTCTTAAAATCGGCTTCTCAAAACGAATCTAAAAATGTAAAAAAACACAGGGTGTTCCATTTAAAATAACAAAGTTGTTCGGAACGCCCTCTATAGATCGAGAGTTGAAAATTTGTCTTTAAATGTCACACAACGACAAGTTGTTGTACACAATTTTCATAAATATCCTGTAAGCAGTTTTCAATGTAAAGAAAGTTTTAACCGTCGTGACACACCCTGTATATATATCCGAACTTAAAAAAATATTCTGCAATTCAATTTATACTGAGAGCCTAAATTGGTTTACCAAATTATAAAGTATATAGTCAGTTCTGTCCTGTTTTACTTATTCTTCCAACTAAGTTTACATTACGCACTCAAAACTTATGACGAAAGAAAAGGGAGTAAAAAAGAAAAATATATTAAAGATAAAGGGGGCATAATGAAAAACAAAAAATACAGTGGTAAAATAAGAACAACGAAGATTAGCTGTCGCCAAATTGGTGAAGAAGAATATGTGTACATGGAAAAGAATAATAATTAAATAAAAGAAATAACAATGCACGGGACATATATACCTTAACAAATATCAATATATCAAATTTTGTCTGGTGTTAACATTTTTTATATACCGACAAAGCGTATATCTGAATATGTTTGAGTATGGTTTGTAGATTATTCAATTATTTTTTATGGTCACAAAGTTTTTTTTATCCTAAATAAACGAAAATGAAATAAACAAAAAATGGATGAATAAGGAGGACCAAAAACGAAAGAAAATTCATGTTATCAGTTTTCTTTCCTCCAACAAAAAAAATTGTATTATTTAAATTCGGTAACTCAATATATAATTTTATACAAAAATTTTTAAAAGGTACAGGGTATTTTTAAACTGTTGATTTTAAATAAACAAGTTAAATTTAAAATCCTTCAGGTAGGTCGCGTAAGTAAGTGTATTTGTAGTTACTTGCGGAGGTCATTTTTTTTTTCTTAGATGAAGAAAACCTTGGTTGAAAAGAATGCTTATACAAAAAGTGTTTTTTTTATTTTCATACTGTAAGAGGATTAGTATTATCTGAAAGAAAAATTAAACATAATCAACATATGAATTGTATGAAATAAGGCATAAGAATTTGGATTAAAAAAAGATTTTTTTTTGAAAAATTTAAATTTTATACATTATTATCAACGAAATCTGCAGAAGCTCGAAGAAAAGAAATTTTTCAATGGGTCCTTCCTTGACATATCATAATCCTTTAATAACGTACGGCACAAAAGTTTACTTTTAAAATAAAAAAATATTGTTCTCAACTGTTTATTTCATTTATTCAACAGAAACTTCAGGTCAACAATCTAATTTCTACCCTGTTAATTCCAAGGTAGAGTATCGGGACCATGGGTATTTTTTTATTTACACCACTGATAAGACAACACCAAGAAATGAAAATCCTTTACGAGCCTAAGAAAACTACTCAATAACTAGTACTCCAAATAGCGAAAATAGTTACATTCAATACAGCGAATAAATAATAGAAACAAAGTGCCTGGACCTTCATCTTGACCAAACTAAAAGACATAAAATTTCATTCCGTTAAAACAATCAATATCTTCTAGAGATTTAAATCTAAAGCAATAAGGATAAGGTAAACGCTTCATGGTAGAATTTGTAAAGGCTAACTTCAAGCCATTTACATCATTAATCTTGTATACGGCACTTACAGAACCCAGAGTGGTAGACAAAAAGCAACAAGCAAATTTCGGATTGATGAAAATTTTATAAATTTATTGCTATACCAGTTGCACCGGCTATATGACTTAAATGGTCTGACATTGGGCTGTACGAACAATCATACAACCAATAAAGACATAAAGATTAACTTTGTTAAAATTGAATCAAATTGTTCTTAATTATATGTGTAGATGTTGATTGAAATTAAACAAAATTTTTAAATAAAAAAATCCATCATTAAGCAAAAGCATACATTTTAAACAATTTTCAAACTAAGGTCAGATTAATGTGTTATAGAAAACGTTGCAAAGGTGATTAGTGAAACAGCTGTATAATCAGAGCTGGGAGTAACGAAACTAAAACGTTACTTTTCAGTAACGCGTTACTAAATGTAACGCGTTACTAGTAATTTCTTAAGTAACGGGAAAGTAACGCGTTACTTCTTTTTTAGTAACGCCTCAGCTCTGTAGTGCATTACAAAATCGTTCAATTAGGTAGTAAAGTAATGCGTGAAGAAGGTAGGATTCAAAGTACTTTATAAATATAATTTTAATTGGCAACAATGAAAATATAATTTTAATTGGCAGCAATAAAAATATAATTTTAATTGGCAGCAATGAAAATATAATTTAAATAATTTTCTTTTAAATATTCGTGACCGAAAAGATTTCCAGGAATAATTTACGCTCGTGTGATATTCGGTAAGGAAATTTCACACCAAAAGTAGGAATCAAATATATAATTTAAATTAATTTCACTGGTTGCGAAGTTTGTATACAATGACCGCGAAACTTTTTGGCGACCTCAATCCTGCCTCGGCCATAACTTTTCTTTCGGTACGCCAAAATGGTTATTTCGCGGCCTAGGTATACAAATAACTATTTTATTAAATATATAGCAGAAAAAAATTAATACTACCCGAAAGATGTAATAACCCTATGCAATCAAATGTTAAAATTATTTCGTTTGGACTCCAGCTGACGTATTGCGCAAACTTGGATCAATTTGGGACGCCTGAGTGTCTAACCTTTGTAATTGTTTAAATATGATGATTTATTATTGACCGGAGATTTTTGGACCGAAAGTTAAAAAAAAATTCAAAAAGTTGGAAATAAAATGCAAGATATAACTTTAAAAGAATTTATAAGAGAAGAATATAAAAGTATATATGAAATGGATGTATAAAGGTTAAAACGATAAAAAAAATAAATAAGTAATGTTTGAAGGAAATATTTAATGAGTGGACCATAAAGAATCGGCAAAAACATTTATAGAAAAGTAATTTGTGGAAAAAAATATTATATGTCAAAATTTAAGATGAGTTTTTTATATATTTGGTTTATTATTGTATGTAAACAAAAAAAATTCAGATCTGGAATTTTATTAGTAAAAATTTTAAAATTTGAAAAAATGTCGAAATTATTTCCCTCATAAAAATGAATTTGTTATTGGTTTCTTTTCTAACGATAAACAATAGTTTATTTCGTTATTAAATGAGTTGAGAAAGATGTTAATGATTGTTTTGGGGCCAAGAAACAAAAAAATGTACAAATAACTTTGCGGTCTCCTACCAAAAAAAGTTATGAACTTTTGAAAATCACTGTTGCAAATTTTTCTTTTGTAATATTATCCACATGCTTTTACGATATTTTTTTCACACATATATGATAACTGTGGGGATGATTCATCCCCAATAAAAGTCTTAATTTATTTTAACTGCTTTATTTTATCAATAATAGATCAATCGCGTGTGGTACTCCCACTTTCTAGATGCGTACTGGTTTCTCCTCTCCCGCTCGTTCATCCTGACAAACATGTATGGCGGCCACCGCGCATTACTGGGGAGAGCAGGGGCGTACCGTTAACACGGCCATCCTGTAATCAGAGCGTCCTCGCTCCACACATGGGTTAATTATCTGAAATTAAAAAATTCGGAAACAGAACCTCTGGTATGACTTATCAACAATTTTTTTTTTTTTTTTTTTTTTAACAACCAGGCATAGTGGGGCTGCCACTATTTTTTTTTTTTTTTTTTTTTTTTTTTTTTTTTTTTTTTTTTTTTTTTTTTTTTTTTTTTTTTTTTATTAGTGGGGCTGCCACTACTTCAGGCATAGTGGGACTGCCACTATCCTTTTTTTTTTTTTTTTTTTTTTTTTTTTTTTTTTTTTTTTTTTTTTTTTTTTTTTTTTAATTTCACTGTACTACTCACTTTTTTTTTACTCCGTAGAGGGCCAATTTCGTAGTTGCTCATGAGCCGCCACTGTGGTCCGTTGTCCTTGTTTATGAAGTACATATCTTTCGTTCTCAAGTACATTGCGAATGGTGTATGGTCCTTTATATTTTGCTTTTAATTTCCCGCCACCAGCCAATTGAGAATCTTTAACGGCCACGAGGTCTCCTACTTTAAACAAATGTGTTCTATAGCGCTTTGCGTCAAATTGTTGAGCTCGCTTATTTGCCCTCTGACACATTCGGGTACGTGCCTCTTCAACGGCCTTGTCAGGGTCAACAAAGTTCTGGGTTAGCGGCGCGTCTCCCAATAATTGCTGAGTTGCGGCTAGTCTTGGATTTGTTCCCAGATGTAGTACCGCCGGCGCATATCCAGTTACAGAGTGAACGGTAGAATTTAAATTGTATTCAATTTCGGGTAAAACAACGGTCCAATTTTTTTCTTTTTCAATTGTAAGCGTTGCTCGTAACAAATTAAATATTGTTCTCATAACACGTTCGACTTGACCGTTCCCACGGGGCACTCCAGTTGCTATGTGATGAATTTGCACTTCTTGTTCACTTAGAAAGTTTTGGAACGTAATTGAAGTAAATGCAGCAGCTCTGTCAGCTATAATACGTTTTGGTTTTCCCAATTCTTCAAAAACTGGCATAAAACCACGAATAGAATCTTCGGATGTTTTTTTAGGGATTGGTTGTAATTTGCAATATTTTGAGAAGGCATCGATTATAACTAAAATTTGAGTACAGCCATTGGATTTCACTAAAGGACCTGCATGATCAATATGCCACGTGTGTAAAATATCATCTGGTTTTTCACCTTGTTGCATCAAACCTTTTTGAGGACCAGTGTGTGACTTACCTAAGACACATGCCCTACAATTCTTAATATATTTTTTTAGGCATTGTCCCAGTTTTGGCCAATATAAATCTTCTCGCATTTTTGCGACACACTTATCCCAACCAATATGTGAGGACTCGTCGTGATATAAACGCATGGTTAAAAGGCGCGCTGCAATCGGAACAAAGCATTTGTGAGGTTTAGTTTTCGTTACAACGACTTTATTTATAACTGTATAATTCGGCTCACTATCAGGTTTACTCAATATTTCATGACAAAATGGGTCGTTGTTTTGGAACTCGCGCAAAGTTTCAACGTCTGACATTTTTTTAATGTTTATTGTTTTTAAAGCACACACTTTTAATATGCTCTCTTCGTCTGTAATGGGGTTTCGACTTAAATAGTCTACGTGCGCCATTTTATGTCCAGGACGATATTCGATCGAAAAGTTGTAATCCTGTAATTTAACCCACCAACGCGCCACGCGTGGATGTAACTCTTTTTTTATAGCTGTTGCTCGAACAGAATTACAGTCTGTATATACTACGAAATGTACACCGTACAGATACACACGAAAATGTTCTACCGCTTCTACTATAGCTAGAGTTTCTAGGTCGTAAGAATGATATCTTGACTCACAATCAGTCGTACGGCGACTGTAGTATGCCACAGGTCGAGTGACACCATCTTCTTTTTGAAAAAGCACAGCACCAATACCTAGCGAACTAGCGTCTGTATGGAGTTCACAACTTAAATTAGGGTTGTACATACGTAACAGAGGTTTTTCAGTTAATTTACTAATAATTAATTGTCTTACATTTTCGCACTCTGAAGTCCATGTAAAAACACAATTTTTACGTAACAATGCTGATATTGGAGCAGTAACTAAGGAAAATCCTTTTATAAAACGACGAAAGTATCCCGCAAGTCCCATAAATTGGCGAACACCCTTTACATCTAAAGGAGGTGGAGCCTGAGTCAAAGCTATAATTTTTTTGGGACTTGGACGTATTGTTCCTTTGCTTAACACTACACCTAAATATTCAGTTTCTAGCTTAAAAAATAAACACTTATCATAATTAAGGGAAAATCCATGGCTGGACAAAGCACTTAAAACTTCCTTCAAATTTTCAAGTCCTTCGGCGATTGTTACTGAAGGGACCATTACATCATCTAGGTAAACGAACGCTTTATTACCTTTCAAATCGCCTAAAGCTTCATCGATAGCCCGCTGGTATATCGGTGGACTGTTAATATAACCAAACGGCATACGATTAAATTCATACTGACCATCGGGAGTTACAAAGGAAGTTATGTGTTTGGAACTTTCTTCAATTTCCATTTGATAAAAACCCGACTTCATGTCCAAAGTGGTAAAATATTTTGCATTACAAAATGCGTTAATTTGATCTTCAATTAGCGGCAAAGGATATCTTTCTTGAATAACTCTTTTATTAACGTCACGGTAATCAACGCACATTCTTAATTCGCTATTTTTTTTACTCACTAGAACAATAGGACTTGCATATTGTGACTGACTTTTACGGATGATTCCACTATTTAAAAGGTCATTTATTATTATTTTTAGTTGAATTCTTTCTTGATAAGCTAATCGCCTTGGTCGATATGCTACGGGAGTATTGTCTTTTAATCTAATTGTCATTTTCCCGGTGGTTATATGGTCAGGAGTTTTGTTTTTATAATATGTTAAAAGTTTTTCCACTTGTTTTTTTAAAATATGATCTAATTCTATTTGATTAATTTTCACATCAGTCAATGTTTTTATTGTAAACACTTTCGGAATGTTGAGAAGGTCGTAATGTAACTCCAGTCCGTCTGCATTTTTCTCAACACGTAAACAAGGTCGACTTATGACATCCCATCCTATAATAACATCAACACCTCCTGGAATGACACTATTTGAAACTACCGAAAAACTTATTTCTAACGTAATAGTCGGCAAAGCGATTAATAAATCACAAACACCAATATTATAAACAACTTGCGTACCAAGTCCCATAAAGGCACGTTTGTTTTCATTAGCTGGTCTAATCACTCCGTTTAATCGTACTACTACAGATTGTTTTATTATTGATATGTCGGCACCACTATCAATAAGGTATGTAAACGAAGGAAGAGTTTGTTCGAGACACAATAACGTGGCTATTGGTGTCAAATTCAGTTGGCGTCATTTCTTTAACACAAATGTTTTTTTAGGCTTTCCATGTTTATACCAACAATTAGATTCGACGTGGCCCATTTTTTTACAGTGAGTACAAGAAGGAATATTAACTGTGTCGGATTTTTCAAAATTTGTTGCTGCATTCGACGTACTCGCTTGTGGTAAACTTCGACATGAATTTTTTTTATGTCCTTGACGGCCACATTTAAAGCAAGATCCGTTAAAGAATTTGTTTATCGTTAAACGTTCGGCTTCTCGACGATCTTTAAACAGACTTTCAGATTTATTATGTCGTCGCATCCTAACGATCTCAGCGTTATTCGTCATTCTTGAGGACTCGATACGTCGTGCATCAAATTCGCTGAATAATTTCATTAACTCACGTTCTGAGTTAGGTTTTTGAATGTGAAGGGCAGAACGGGCTTCTGAATGGTTTAAACCATATTCAACCATGCTGAGTACTGTAGTCCACGGTAACGCATCATAAAACCTACTAATATTGCGCAATTTTTGTGTACCATAATCACACAATGAGTTACAATCATGGCTTTGAAGTGTAGCCGCTTTGTATGCACGTGCACCCGGTGTTTCTTTGTCAGGGAATGCTATAATTAGGTCATCACAAAAGTTTTCCCACGTGCGTGAAAGAGGTCGCCACTCACAACAGTAACGATAACCACGATTTTTTAGTGCGTCACTTGCTTTAGCGATCATTAAGTTATTGCTTACATTAAGTTCATCTTTTATTTTTGTAGCGTCAATAAGCCATTCTTCTATGGAATATGCGCTGTCGTCGGGATCATAGTTTGTAAGTTTAAAAGAGTGCACAGGCGCGAATACTGGCGTCTGCGTGTTAGTTCCTTCTGCTCCTGCAACACTAGGCGTTGGCGAAGCGAACAAAGACGTAGCCATCTTGGAATTTTGGGTTAAATCAGCAATTTGTTTTTGTTGGGCTGCTACCAAATTTATTAGGGTTTCCTGCCACTGAAATTTAGTACGCTTTGGACTAGGTACTTCTACGTCGTCTTCAACATCAACCGTCACTTCAACACTGTGTTCGGTTATTGCACTCTCACGAGAATCTGGATTTTCGTCCGCCATTGTCACTAACACTAAAAATTGTACTTAAATTCCTAACTTTAGTCTATTTAACACTGTACGCGTAGTAATCCCACTTCTGATGATAACTGTGGGGATGATTCATCCCCAATAAAAGTCTTAATTTATTTTAACTGCTTTATTTTATCAATAATAGATCAATCGCGTGTGGTACTCCCACTTTCTAGATGCGTACTGGTTTCTCCTCTCCCGCTCGTTCATCCTGACAAACATGTATGGCGGCCACCGCGCATTACTGGGGAGAGCAGGGGCGTACCGTTAACATATATGTAACCATATAAGGAACACAGATATTGACAAAAATTTCTTGAATTATTACAAAAAAGTATGATTATTATAAATCTTTTAAAGCACCAAATACTATGGAGCGTCTCCATATCCAATTCATACGTTTGTTTGTTTGTTCGTTCGTTCGCATGTTGTGCGCTGCCGTACCGTTCATCCGATTACATTAAAACTTTGTCAACTTATAGCTTGCAGTTGCGCAAAGGTTATAGGCATAAATCCAATAACCAAGGATAAAGTTTACGTCACTTTAAGAGGTTGTTCTGCGTACGCCCGTGAAGGTTTCTGACCATAAAAAAACTACCGACCATCGAAAACATATCATTGCAATCATCCATGCTTCTCAAATGAGAGTGTATTAGATAAATTAACGGCTAAACGTTAACACACCACTTGGAACACACAAATCAGCTGGGTTTTCGAGAGGGCTAATGCACAGTAGAAGCATTAGCCAGAGTAGTAGAAAAGATTAAATACCATAAACGGAACAAAACACATATGGTAAGAAAGATACACCGGGGAATATAGTAATAAAACTATATTCAGATTTTCTAAAAAATAGGTACATATCAACAGAGAAAATCAGAGAGGAAGTCCTCAGAGGTTGCTCCCAAGAGTCTAGCTTAGGACACATACTATGAATCTAACTTATGGAAGATTGGTTCCACGAGCTGGGACAGATAGAGGACAACAGAAAATAAGGATTGATACGATCAGATAATCGTTCTCGGAGACACATCATTGAAGGAAATAGAAAGAAAATGGGCAAAGGTCTGGACAGCGTGTAAGAAATGGGCAACAAGAAACAAATTCACGTATAGCGAAGAAAAAACCGAAGCAATGTTTATCTCGGCCAAGGCATCTAGAGCACCAAGAATAAAAATAGGCAACAAACACATCCGGTACAGAATATTGCATATTTTAGAATAACTATAGACACGGGCCTCTTATGGCTGGATCATATCAAGCAAGAAAAGTAGACAAAAGGTGGTAGATATTTCGAACAAGCTGTGTGTTGTAGTCGGCAGAAACTTTGGCTACAAGACAGGGCACCTAAAATTTGTCTACGACAATGCGTTAAAACCTTTGGTTATGTACGGGTCAGAAGTCTGGGGTAGTAAATCAAAGGATCGTAGAATGATCCAGCATCTACAGGCAGCAGAGAGGCCCTTTCTTTTGGCTATGAGTAAAGCCTATAAAACTGAACCAACTCTTGCTCTTTATGTAATAACAGGTACAGTACGGTTCCAAGTTTAGGCAGAGATTAACCATAGAGCATACCAAAACAGAAAACAAAACCCGAGGCTATACAACATCAAAACACATGCCAGAATACACCCACCGAAACACCTGATCTAAAAGCGGAAAACGAGTTTGTCGAACAAAGCCATACCAAGATTTACACTGACGCTAGCATAAAAGACCAAACATCGACTGTAGGCATGGTAATTGAAACACCAGAGAATCAAACAACGATAGGACATACAATATAAACGTCTGATATAAACAACTTTGAGTTATATGCTATAAACAAAGGTGTACTGACCATTAAAGAACAAGGTCACAGATTTCACAACCGAAAAATATTAATTTGCACTGATTGTAACGGTATAACCGTCCCTTTTCAAAACCAAACGAACGACTCAAGTAAATTTCCGAACGTGATACATATAGAGGTCACTTCGATGATTTTGTGACAGAAGACAGAACGAACAACGCTGTCAAGTCAGTCTTGTGTGAGTGTCCTTCTGGGCGAGTCGACTTATTTTGATCTAACGAATAAGAAAACTCAAAGTCATACCACATACATTTATTAAATTATTTTGATCTTATTAAATTCCGCTATCAAATTATTTAAAACATCACAGCTTAAAATTTTTGTAAATTTATCCTTTGAATAAATAAAACCTATTAGTAATGTGTGTACACTAATATTTTCAGTTTTAAAGAACTTATAACCTAACTTATTCTCGTGCTATTCGCATAAGGCTGATGATGATTTAAATAATATTGATAATAATTGTATTTCAATTTCATTGTCGACTTCTCCATAATATATTCACAACAGATTCAACCTTCCTTATTGTTGATTTTGATGTAAATTCAACTATTGCGTTGTACATTTTGATATAAATTCAACTACTGCGTAGCAATTTTTTTTTGGTTGTTGATCAACCACAAATTTGTCACAGCTCTTTACTGATTTGAAATAAATTTCTTAGGAGGTTGACAGTGTTTCGCACGACTAGCTCAATAGGGGTGTAAGGATAGAGTATAAAGAAACGGGTTTTTTTGTTCAATGTCCCTTTTTGGGTTTAACTTATTCCTTTTTTTATGTGCTCAGATGTGTTGCATTGCCAAGCGCGCCAAAATTTTGATTTTTTTTCTTTTTTTATGAATAAAAAAAAAACAATATTGTAAACAAAAAAAAATCTTATTTAGGTTTAGAAAGTTGATCTGAAATATTAATATTTCAATATTAAAATGAATCATAAAATCAAAGATAACAATCTAGACTTCAAAAATATTATAAAAAATTATAATAGAGGCTGAAGGCCAAATCAGAAAATGTTTTGAGAATGACAAATAACTACCATCCTGGAATTTCTCTGGCTGTAAATATACAATTAAAGACGGAAGAGATGAAACTAACAACATTTTTTTCAAAATAGAAACAAGGAATAGAAGCGACCTGGGAATTAAAGCAACTCATAGAACGGCCAAAGAGCCAAAAATAATCCTAACTTTGACGACAACTACGATGATAAAAACAGTTACAAGAGACGAAAGACAGTCAAACATATGGGACAACGGTAAGAACGGAAGGAATACTTATAAATATAAAAAAACAGTAAAAACTAACACGCAAGAAATAAATTGGGAATCAATGCAGATGTTAACAGGACATGGGAACTTCAAACAGTATTACTGTCGTTTTAACTTAAGAGAACTAGACCATATCTGTGAATGCGGCCTTTGAGAAGAGGATCAGTCTCACGTACCCCGTTGTCCTCATACCAACAAAAGAAAATCCCTTCATAACCATATAAAAACCTAAAGCTAACATAATATAACACTGGATATACTAATCGATCTTTCTGTTCACAGATTCTAAACAAAAGCTCACCTCTCATGTCGGGGAAATCTAAATTCTGGTCCCCTCACTAATTTTTGGAGTGTGGAGTTGGTAGGGGTTCCCTTGACACTGGCTTTTGCAAATAGCGGATAGTACCATTCGCCTCATGCCGTAACGTAGGAAAGCGGATCCTCCTAGCTGGCTAGGAGGGGTTCAACCATGAGCTCATGTATGCTATGATGGCAATTATTCACGCAGATGAAGTTTACGACACCAGCCATAGACGAGTGTCATAAATCTTACATGCTTCTCGCATAGACAACTGATAAATAGCATTGCAACGCATGCCAAGTACTGCTAGTATTAGATAAAAAAAGTTGCATTGCTCGGCCTAGTCTTTTTTTGTACATAAAAATAGTGACTGGTTTGCATTGCTCAGTCCAGATTTTTCTTTCACATACATAAAAAATTGAGTGAAATAATTTTATGTTAAATCAGCGTTAATTAAAAAAAATGGCCTAAACTGGCTGAATATTAGATTATGTAAAAGGGAAATAAAACAAAATAAAGTGGCGTAAGAAGAGAGTTGGATACATACAAGATTTTTTTGTGATAGTTCAAGTTTTTATCAATTTCCGTGTTCCATACATTTGTGTGTGAAAAGAATATCGTAAAAAGCAGCTATAAAGACGAGATAATGTTACAAAAAAAGAGGGCAGCAGTGGTTTGGTTATAGATTCAAAAATTCATAACTTTTTTATAGTGAAATTTTATCCCATTTATCCGATATGATACAAATTATAGGAGCAACGCAATTCAATTTAAAATTTCACACTCTATATATACAATTTCTTTTTCTCTATTAGATTCTTTATTTAGTGTTTCAGTTTTGTGTTATTAAAACATTGTCTGTTAATTAAGTACACGGCAAATATGGAAACGGGGTGAACGCATGTTTGTTCCCCAAATTTAGTGAACTTTTTGCCTTATCCTCAAATATGTTCGCTAATTAACGTTTATTATTCCGCAAGTCGCTTCCGTCTATCGATAAAACTGTAATATTTTCGACACATGCAATGAGGAACCTAATTTTTCAAATTACTAATATGGGAATTAACACATGAGATTTGGAGATATCATTACAATTCACAAGTGTAACAACATGCAAAAAATTATTAAACTGACAATTTCGGTGCCGCAATATTTCATGCAACGCGATGAAATTAAGAAATTAAAATTGTGTGGGTTCTGTTTGCGAAAACAAAGCAATTACTTTTGTCATAAATTTTAGCGAAATTGGATTCTTTTATCTAATCCCTTATTATATTTTTATTCTAGCCACGGTTGTATTTTTTTTAGAATATAAATAGGGATATAATTTTTATCGTAATTTATATACACAGTGTTTCAAATTAAAATATAACGTCATTGGAGTAAGTCCAATACACCGCAAAATGTACCTTTATACAGAGTGTATCATCGATGGGTGGGTGGACCGTAGCTGCTTCCCTATTTGAGATAAATAAAAATTATAAAGAGAAGTGAAAGCTATATTTCAAAAAGAATTACCGGCATACAGGGTGTCCGATCAATCTGTGACTTATCAAAATTGTGGTTTTTTTAATGAAACACCCTGTATTTTTCATATTTTTAAATTCTTCGTAAAAAGTTGATTTCAAAAACGTATTACAATTTTAATGTAATCTAATTAGTTTTGAAGTTATAGACAATTGAAAATTGTATTTTTTCAACCAAACGACATAAAATCCGATAAAACGGCTTACATGCCCCTGTATTAACTTGTTGAGTTGTACTTGGTGTTATAAGAACAAAATGTATACAGGGTACTCAAAGTTTGCGTACTTTTGATAACCTTATATAATTTTTTTCACATGTTACCAAGTGGTACTTCAAAAGTTAAGATAGGGATATGTAAGCCGTTTTATCCGATTTTGTCGTTTGGTCAGACTTTAAAAGTTGAAAAATTGCAATTTTCAATTGTCTATAACTTCAAAACTAATTAGTTTACATTAAAAGTGTAATAAGTTTTTGAAATCAGCTTTTCACGACGAGTGTTTCATTAAAGAAAAACAAAATTTTAATAAGTCACAGATTTATCGGACTGGTAGTTATTTTTGGAATTTATTATAATTCTGTAATGGATTTACCAAAAAAAAGTATTGTTGTTTGAGATTTTTTTATTCACGTCAAGATTTTTTCGCAAAATTCTACTACGCTTCTTTATATAAAAATAAACAAAACATAAAAGTTTCCAATTGCTAAACTGAAGGTTTTCTTAGTTTGCCTATCTCAAATAGAGAAGCAACTATCATCCACCCACCCGTATATTTGCACACCTAATAATACTTGTTTCTTCAAGATTTTATATCAGTTTTTTTCTTCACGGCAGTTTTTAAACATCTTTCATTATGAAATTAAATACGAAAAATAGTTAGATGATTCACTCCGAAGACTTAGGTGACCGACATTTTTAATGACAGTAGGTGTTGTCAATAATCCATTATAGTAAAATACTAGAAATAATGGAAATGAATATACATTGTAATAAAAAAGCACCCTGTATAATGATTTCCAGGGAAAAACATCACTGCGGAAATGAAAGAAAATAAGGTATGATTGAAAATTTTATTTTGAGAAGGGAGTTGTCAGAAAGAAAAAATTAAGATTAATAAAGAGATTTTAAATAATCAAATGCGTAATTATACTGTATAAAATACAAATTTAATATTATGGTGGAGGTATAGTTCAAGTTGGTGTATTTGGAATTCAGAAGGAGCTATGTGAAGACTGATACAGCAGTGAATGGATTGAATAGAAAATCAGGAACGGATATATAGAGTTTTTTTAGTATTTCTTTGGTATTACATATAAAATGTATGGATTTAAAAAAAAAACTATCAATCAAAGGACAGGAATGTTCTGAAAGATAAAGCCTTGATGTATATGTAATATATTTAGTTAGATTTAAATTTTTAGTTACTTAAAGAATGTATCAGTGAGTAAAAGGTTAATTTCAGTTTTTTTTATATTAGACGTTATTGTAATTTATGTAAAAGTTTTTTTTTATTAAATGTTATATTTGATTATTTAATTAATAAACAAATTAATTATTAAACAGTTAAATACAAAAGAAGTCTCAAAATGTATATACAGTTATTTATATTTGTATTATCATATAATATTATTGATAATATAATATAAAAAAAAATTAAAAAAAAATTGAGTGTATCCGCGGTAAGTTTTTTTATTCGAGTAATAAACAGAAATTTATTTTGTCCAACAGTTAAAAAATATTCCATAGGAAACATATATAACAGAATCTACTTTTTACAATTTCAAGTTTTATTTTATTGTTTCCCACATTATTTTTAGACCGTTGGCTCAGGAGGTCGGTCCATATCTTCAGAACGAATCATTTTAAAATTTGGGTTGGTCATTCTAGACCTAATTTTGAATTAGGTGGCATAAAAATCCAAAATGACGGACTTTCGGTTTCTTTGAAATTTACATAAAAACTGAATTTTCAAACGGAACACTTAAGGTGGATTCATGCAAGCATAAATTAAAACTTAAATTAATTTAAAACTAAAATTATGATTATAAAACCATGTGATGTAATGGGGGTATTCATGCAAAAAACCAAGCAATTAAAATTAAAACTAAGAAAGATGGCCAACATTCAGCTAAGAAATTAATTTCTTCCATAACTCAAAACAGCGCATGCTTGAAACTGTCAAATATCTGCTTGCCGCCTAAAAGAATCATAAGATTCAAAAGATGACAGCTGATTTCTTTTTATAGGTTAGGGGTTACGTTTTGTATATTTTTTTACTCTTTTATGTAATTTATATATTTCCCGCTTTTCTTCATCAATTTCAAAAAGCAGAATGGATACAGATTGACAGTTTTGACATAAAATCGAACGTAATGCGCATGTCTCTAGTTTCTTAATTTCGTTTAATTATTACTGCATGAACACCATCATATTATACGTTTAAAATTCATTAAAATCTTAAATTAATTTTAGTTTAGTTGATGTTGCATGAATCCACCTTTGGTATATTTTTACATATTTGGATTCTACTAGTCAAATTACGTATACTTCATATGTCAAAAAAGATTATGGCTGTCAAAAATCAAAAATGAATGGAAAAAATGTACTTTTAAAATATTAATCAATTTTTTGGCCACATTCTTACGGAGTTATATCACCGTTAGAACGTTTGAAGTTAAAGTGGCGATTATCCACTTTATGAAATATCTTAATGTACTTCAAAAACACAATGTATAATACTATATAAGATACTAGCTAGAAGATGGACCGCCTAATATGTTACATCCATCCTATGGTTAAAAAAATTTAAAATCGCTACAACCGTAACTAACAAACGAACAAACAAATAAACAAACAAAAATATGTAATAAGGATACGGGTCCCATACGAAATTTTAATCCTTAGTGATCCCTTTTTTGCATTATTTCAATAGAAATACCTATAGATCTCTATACTTAATGTTATTTCACAGATACTTTGAAAATTGAGTTTTAATTGATTTAATTGCCTTCATATTTTATGAAAGCTGAATAGTTTATTCTATAATACCAAAGGAACTTTTGGCACATGTAATTAAAAAATGATACTAAAATGAATATTTGATCAATGCTGTAGAATTTCCCTATATTATTAAGCAAAATATTAATAATTTTGAGTCCTGAATATATGGTTAAATTGTCTGCCATTACTTATGAAAGACCCTGTGTACAAAATTATAGTATATCTAGCCAGATTTGAAATCTTTAAAACTACTAAAAAAAATTAACCTTTATTACCGTTTTTCATTTGTGCTTACTAATTTGTTTACCAAAAACGAATAATCATAATTATGGAATCTGAAGAAGCAGACGTAGACGTGTATCAAGTGAACGTCAAAAATTCCTTTGATTTACGTTCAATTAACTGATGCAAATAACAATTTTATCTATGAGCGTTTAGCGTTCATCTGCAGGTGCCCGGCAGTCTAGTGAGTGCAGCGTTTATTTGTAATTAATTGGCATTGGCGTAGAAATATTGCACACGTCCGCAAAAAACAAAACTTTAACATTCCAATCTGAAAAAGGAAGGATTTACAAGGAAACGATACACTTAGGAATCCCACCGATGCGCTTTGGTGACTTTAATTGTGGGTAAATCTATTTTTATATTTTGAATAGCAACTTCGTCGTTATAAGGACAAAAAATGAACATTTTATTAATCAGCCGATACTTACACTGTTAAAATTTTTGTACATTTACAATCTATTTACTAAACAAATTGTTTGAAAATTACGACACGATGTTAATTTACAATTCATTTCAAGGAATTTTACATACAATGGAGGTTTCATGGTAGTTATAATATAATATGTTCTTACATAAACAAAAACTAATAAATCGATAAAAAAATTTGATATCGGTCAATCAATAAAGAAGAAATATGGTATTAAAGTTGTTGCTTTTTATCACGGATTGTGGTGCGTATGACGTCACATATCAGCATTAGGCGAGGTAATGAAGCACGTCTATCAACTTAGCAAGGCAACTTCGAAAAATTACAACCTTATCTTATCAGTAATTTGCCGCTTTTTTGCCGTTAATTAGTTGTGAAAAAATAAATTTTGCCGCTCTTTTTTTCTATTAAAAATTAATCTCCAGCTTTTAGTTTTTTGTTATCTTCATTGTTTACGCAGTTGTCTCGTTAACTTGATATCAAGTTAGCAAGACGTTTACTTTTTAATAAAAAAAGAGCGGCAAATTTATTTTTCCATAATTAATTAACGGCAAAAAAGCGGCAAATTCCCCAGCTTTTAGTTTTTTCATATCGTCATTTTTTACGCAATCGTCATGCTAACTTGATATCAAGTTAGCAAGACAACTGCGGAAAAAATGACGATATGAAAAAACTAAAAGCTGGGGAATTTGCCGCTTTTTGCCGTTAATTAGTTGTGAAAAAATAAATTTTGCCGCTTTTTTTTTCTATTAAAAATTAATCGTCATGCTAATTTGATATCAAGTTAGCAAGACAACTGCGTAAAAAATTACGTTATCAAAAAACTAAAATCTGGGGAATTTGCCGCTTTTTGCCGATAATTAGTTGTGGATAAATAAATTTTGCCGCTCTATTTTTTTAATTAAAAATTAAACGTCGTGCTAACTTGATATCAAGTTAGCAAGACAAATGCGTACATCATGACGGAATCAAAAAACTAAAAGCTGGAGAATTTGCCGCTTTTTTGCTGTTAATTAGATGTGGAAAAATAAATTTTGCAGCTCTTTTTTTTTATTAAAAATTAAACATCTCGCTAACTTCATATCAAGTTAGCGAGACAACTGAATAAATAATGACGATATCAAAAAACTAAAAGCTGGAGAATTTTCCGCTAAATAATTGTGGAAACCAAAAATTTGTTGCCTGTTTTTTATTTGAATGTTTTTTATAAAGCAACTTAAAATTTTACATAAAAAAAATTTTACTTAAATGAGTAATTGTTTTTAATCGGAATATACAGAGGCATGTGAACATTCAAATTTTTGGTTAAAATTTTTTTGACACAATCCGGTTTTTATTATACAATTCCATGTAGTGTCCCATTTTTATGAGTTTAAAATTTTTTAAACTAGAAAATCGTTAAGAATACAATTCAGAAAGAAATATTGTTTAACTATCATTTTTCAAATCGAAATCGAACAATTTTAATAATCTTAAGAAATTTTTGGAACTTGATAATTGAAATTTCATAGTAAGCTTGAAATGAAATGAATCTGAAATGTTGATTCAAATGACTCATGGATAGAAACGAAATTGGAAGATAAAAATTTAAAAAAACCCAGCAATTTTTTTTCATAATTAATTAGCCACAAAAAAGCGGCAAATTCTCCAGATTTTAATTTTTTGATATCGTCATCATTTACGCAGTTGTCTTGCTAACTTGATATTAAGTTATCAAGATGTGTAATTTTTAATAAAAAAAAGAGCGGCAAAATTTATTTCCCCACAACTAATTAACTGCAAAAACGCGGCAAAATCTCCAGCTTTTAGTTTTTTGTTATCTTCATTGTTTACGCAGTTGTCTCGTTAACTTGATATCAAGTTAGCAAGACGTTTACTTTTTAATAAAAAAAGAGCGGCAAATTTATTTTTCCATAATTAATTAACGGCAAAAAAGCGGCAAATTCCCCAGCTTTTAGTTTTTTCATATCGTCATTTTTTACGCAGTTGTCTTGCTAACTTGATGTCAAGTTAGCATGACGATTAATTTTTAATAAAAAAAAGGAACGGCAAAATTAATTTTTCCACAACTATTTACAGGCAAAAAAGCGGCAAATTACTAATAAGATACCATTGTAATTTTCCGAAGTTGTCTTGCTAACTTGATAGACGTCAATGAAGCAAAAGAGTTCGGAATTTTTCGAACCAAGATGGATCGGAACGCAATTTTTTTCAGTCGCTTCCAAATTTTTTTTAGAAAAAATGTCACTACTTTTTATCTTATACAAACAGGAAATTGCTGTGGGTCAATTTGAACATTATAATCGTGATCAGCGACCTCGAAAACCCCCGGGAACCCGATTTGGGCCAGTTCTGACTCTTATTTACAAAGTTCTTTAATCTTCCAAAAACCGTCTCAAAAAATGCATTTTTGGCTAGAGCAATGCAAAAGTAGGGAGATATTTTTCAAAAAAATTTTGGAACCGAATACAAAAAACCGCATTCCAATCCGTCTTGGTCCGAAAAATTCCGAACTCCTTTGTGTTTCATTGCCTCGACTACATAGAAAAAGCGCCCTACTACAAACCAAAGTATTTTTCTATGCCACGACACGATTGATGTATGTCTGACTTTAATTCAATTTTATTTCTGTTATCACAATTTATTAACTGTCACCACACAACAAAATATAGTCTAAGAGCCAGGTACTTTTTCCTACAAAATTTTGTAAAATTACCGAGGAAATTTTTAACAGTGCATGTTTTATATGTACTAGTTATTAGTGAAATATTGAAAATATTTAAAGAATATCCAGATACCACATAGTTAAATGTATCTTAGGACCTTAATAATAGAGAGAAAGGTTTATTTGAAGTTGAAGATGCTGAGAACAAATGAAACCTTTTATTCTGAACGTCACTCACGTATATACAATAGAAATCTATAACATAAAAATTATGGGTTCATATCGTGGGAATTAAAAAATTTAATAACAAATTATTTTTGGTTTTAATTATATGTTATAAAGTTTTACAACAAAATCATCGATCTTTTTGTAATTGGATATAACAAAATAATGCGATTTTTTAATTTTCTACAACTTCATAATATTTTTGTTACGCCATCTAGCGTTAAAAATAATTTCCATCATATTTCTTCATCGACTTTATTACATTTTTTTGTCGAAGCCGTATATAATTATTGAGATATGTCTTTGTCTATAAAGTTAAAACCCGATCCAAAATTAAAAATTTCAATTTCAGAAGTAAAATGTAAATGGGTCACTGAACATTATTTTAGTTAAAATGCAATTATGTAACCACCATAATAAAATTGATGAAAAGGGTTTTTATGGTTTTGGTTAGTTAGATTAAATTTTTGATTGAAATGGATTGAAATATTTGAAAAATAATGCCAGAGAAAAAGATGGCTCAAACGTTTTTGAGAAATTAATGGGAAATCTAAGTATTGAATAGATTTGCTGATTAAAAATTATATTTCTATCTATCTTCAAACGTGAGGCCATTAAAATTGTGAATTTAATTTTTTCGCATTCGGTATCTCTTTTGTTGTTTATTTTATTTGACTTTTGGACTTTGTATTTTTTCTTTTAATTTTCTTGCTATTTATATGTTTTTTGTTTCTTTTAAATAAATTATCCCATATAATCAGTTAATTTTGTCTTTCCAAACTCTTCATATTTCCTGTAAATTGGTTACATTCCATATATTTCATTCCTTCTACTTTCTTATTCACTTCTTTTATTTTGTTTGCTAACTTTCTTTTTAATTCCTTCATATATTCATTTCTATTTCCCTTTCCTCAATAATTAGTATTTTCTAAACCATAATCTGTTTCTTCCGTTATTTCTTGTAATTCATTCATTAATATATATTCTAGGATATATTTTTTTAACATTTCCATTAAAGGACCACGGACTTTTCTTATGCAAACCGGATTACCGCCAAATTGTCTGAATTTTTTATGTTAGGATGTTCTAATCAAAAATGTCAGATGGCTAGATTTTGACATGCAGGACGTTGAAATTAAAAATTCCGATATTTTTTAAAAAGACAAATATTTTTGGAAGTTTTTGATTAATATGTGTAGCCACAATACATACATAATTATAAACATCAAAATATTTTTAATTAAATGATGATTTACCTGTTTTGGTGAAAGTATGCATTTTTATCATACAAAAATATAGCAAAAAAAAATACCGTTAAAATTTCTCAATATTGGATATAGTGTAGATCTCGATGTTTTCGTTCAAAATTCTTATTGGTAAAATCAGATTCTATGACTAGTTTTCGAAATATTTAAGCTGTATAATAAGTATCTGCTTTTAGTAATAAAAAATATTTACAAACAAAAGATATGGTAAACTAATTATTTTTAAATAATATTATACCGCTGTGTTAATTGGAGGCAGACTAAAAATGTTTATACTTACAGGGTGATCTTAGTTTCCTTAGTCAGGTACAACAATAATTTAATTTGATTGAAAAGACAACTAGTTTAGGACATAGACCATCGTCAGGCCTATAGATACAAAACGTTCAAATTAAAGATGACAACAAAACAAGCAAAACTGAACTTACCACTATTAGTTACTGCCTAGGGAAATATCAACACCAAAAGGTTATAAATACAAATGCGAACGGTGGGATTTGCGAACATATATCTGGCTTAGCTTCGGTCAGTTTATGGAGACCATGGGTTTTGCGAACACTGCAGGCAATTTTTTAATAAAGTTAAATATATGACGGCCTTATTTTTGTATTTTAATAAAACAGCAAAATATTGAGTAAATGTTATATTTCAGTTATTTTTTCACACGTATGTGTAATTACCGAGTTATTTACATTTCAGAAAAACCCTGCACACTCTTTTTATTTTTAACATTTTTGCAGTCCTGTCTTTTATCTTCAAACTACATTATTATTTAATATTTATAATTAATAAAATAGGTCAATAATTTGTAAATATTTATTAAAAAAGATAATTTTTGATTATTAATAATATTTATCTTTTGGACTTTTAACATTTTTAAATAATAATTTAATAACATCCTATAGGTTTAAAGTTCTAATCTGAAGGGTGTTCGCAAAACCCACCGATGGTCAGCGGTTAGATTAATACCAGGTATGCGTGTTCGCAAATCCCACGAAAAAGGTTCTGTTTGCAACGCCCACGTTCGCAAGTCCCACGGAGCCAATGAAAGTCACTTGAAAAATTCAGAATTTTTTTTATAAGAAATGATTTAAATATTATAGGGCTAAAAGCGTGTGATAATTAGCCGAAAGGTATAGTTGACAATAAATTAATGTCAAGTTGCAGGGGGGTTAGCTATCGTGTATGAGACTGACAAGTGACAAAATGGATGAATGACAACTGACAATTGAAAAGCACACGAAAAGTGTGAGGAGGACGTAAGATAAAATGACGCAGTAAAAATAACGGTAATGATGGTACATTGTGAAAGAATAGCCTAAATTAACAATTACAAATTTCCACATTCTTCATTTGTTCCATTCTTCGATTTGAATATGAATATTCTTATTTATATATCTACATTTACTTCCAAATATCTTCTTTTTCTTCTTTTTCTTTATTCAGATCCTTTCTTATTTCTTCTCGAATATTATTTACTTTTTTATCAACATACGCTATTTATTAATAATATTAATAATAATAAAAGGTCACTATTTCTAAAAACCAAAACAAGGTACTGTAATGTTAGATTTACCGGCCGCAAATGAGTACAGGGTAAGTAGATTTACTCGACAAGATGAAATAACTATTATTTTAATATCTTCAATTGTTCAAATTACAGCTTCTGAATTACGATTTATAAAATATAAATCTAATATTTAAAAATGAATGTTTCTGACCATTAAAAAAAATTGAATGACTGAGGCGAAGCCGAGGTCATTCAAGACCACCGAACAACGAAAACATGGCATTATAATCATCCATGCTTCTCACACGGACAACTGTATGTGTCTATGGTGACCATTATTCACGCGGATGAAGTTTACGTACACGAGCCGAAGGCGAGTATCGTACATCATTCATGCTTCTCACATGAACAACTGGGATATGGCTTGCTCACGCGTCCGAAAATTGCAAGCATGTAAAGTTCAGCTAGTATAAATATAAAAAATCAACAAAATATCAAAATAAAATCTAAAAACATTAATGAACCTCTTAGGTGTCGGCCAATTTTAAATCTAATTTTATCAAATGGGGCATTTCCGTTTGTTTCAAGTAAAAGTTAAAGAGTTCCCATATAACCACACTTACCTTCACTTGAGTCAGATAAACGACAAAGATTGTGACAATGCAATGTTGAATTCACAAAAGAAAAATCTTGAACTTACTGGGTATGCAAAGTTGACCATATAAGCGTCACATTAATTAGTTGTATAAGGAATAAGGAGTGAAATCACTGACCATTATTGGACATATATTTCCATAATCGCTTAAAACAAAGGTTTATCTTTACCGAAGAAAAAAATGGTTTTAGGCTAAATTCATGGGATAAACGTAATAGAAATCGATTGTTCTCAAGAAAGATTATAAGAATGAATAAACTACACTAAGAAAAATTATAATTATTGTTTTTAAATTATTTGTAACAGCTGGTTTAGATTAAATAATTATTATTCTTAGAACGATTTTATCGGATCAGTAACTCGGTCTGGAACATACATAATGCTTGAATAATGTAAACCAAGTTTACACACAATTTTTAGAGTTTCAGAGAAGAAAATTTGACACTTTAAAAGGCGTGTCAATTTATATTTCTTCCAATCTCGATGTTTGACCTCAGTACGGCCTACCACCATTTTTTTGACTCATTTTAGTCAACTATACTCTTCTACTACTATCAATAACGACGATGGTACGGTTCGCAAATTCCTATCAAATCCAAGGCTACATATTATTTTTGGTTTTTCTTAGAACGCTTCTTGTTGGACTTAGTTATCGTTTTTGAAGAAGCCATTTGTTTTGCAATGATCAAGTTGTTTAGTTAAGATAAATATCAGTAGAATTGTCATAAGCTGAAATCTGATTAGGAAAGAATTAGCATAATTAGCATTTAGTAATGGTCAAAATGATCACAGGTGTAAAAGTAAACGGTAGTATGTGGTCTTTTGGCTTAACTGCTCTAGCACTTTTTCACTATATTGGTTGTCATACCTTAGAAAATAATGCTCTGCTTAACATGGTATGAGCACCAGATACGTCAATGCAGAAGCCATCTAGCTTCTCAATAACCAAACTCTACTTCTACGTCAGAAAAGAATTAACATAGTGCTTGTGTGTGTTTAAAAAGCAAAACGAAGTGCAAGTTTTTTGAGTGTCTATATGAGGAGTCCTAAAAATTTAAGCCTTCAACTTCCAAAAGTATGGAACAAACTGTAAAAATACAGTTACAACGTGAATAGAGAGACCAACCATCAGAAGGACAACACATTTGCAGGATTTCTAAACAAGACAATAGACAGTTTTAATACCTCATCCGCATGTTAACCCTAATTCATAGTTCAGCTTAGCGTTAGCGGGCCAGATGCTAAAACTGTCTAATATATCAAAACAAAAGATGGATGGTAAGACTAATCATGAAATATTCTATGAGAGACAAGACTGGACATATCTAAAACACAATAGTTTCTGGTAGAGGCGGATATGAGAATAGCAAGAAGTATTTAAGGAAATAAAATAAGGGATCGAATAAGGAATGACGAAGTTAGAAGAAAATACAATCTGCACAAAATAAACGAGTAAACATAGAATAGAAAACGAGAATAAATCAATCACATAATAAGAATGGCAGACAACAGAGAACTTAATATAGCCAGGGACAAGTCATCAGTAGACAGCAGGATTGGTCGACCACGAGAAAAATAGATTTATAACGTCACGTCAAGTTTGACTATATAAAGTTTTACCATGTAAGAATCATTTAAACTTCTTATATATGTGGCCTTTTCTCCCAATAGCTCTGATGAGGGACGCACCGTCCATATGGGCAACGTCATGTATAATATTTCCCCTACATGTATGTGAAAAGTTTAGTCAGTCCATAAAAATCAAGTTCTCCAAGGGATAAACTTTTTTACACTACAAAAAAATTACGTCAGATCATGTATAATAGTGTTTATTCTACATGTATTTGAGAAGTTTGGCCAGGATCGCACAAGTAGCGACAAATCTTCACAGCAAAAAATTGTTCGCTCGATGAGCCGAAGTCCATCAGCGTTTGAGCAACCTCTAGAATTATCTATTAATACCGGCGGTGAAATTTTATTATGTAAAAATGTGGAACGATATCATGAAACCCATATTTTAAACCATCTTGAAAATAGAAATGCTCTATTAGTTTTATTTGCCTATCTACAAATGGGCCTAGAAGAAAGAAGAGAAACTGTTTTATTTTGATGATTTATTTTTTATTATTTATTTATTGTAAAAATAATCCCTAACATTCGAATTTACCGCCTCAATTTAATTTGGTAGTATCCTGACATTTGAAATATGTAAGTCAGAAAAAAGCAGAGAAGTTGAGTTTTTTTTAAGGTTAAGAGAATAGCGACATGTGGTCAGTGAATAAATGTAACGTTTTATGTATTTGTATTTTAAAATAAAGAGTTTTTACATTAGTAAAGTTTAATTTATACTTGGATTTGGATTTCAGTTTTTGAAATTTTTCTTTTCATGTCGTGAGCCGTATGAGCGTACCCAATAAATGCATTCGTAAGTCCGGATTTGCTAATATAGTGATTGTCAAAAATAATTAAAAAATAAGGTAAGTGTGTAAGTGAATTCAGATTTATACAAGGTGATTCCAAATGACGCTTACAACGTGTGTCTGCAAATATCTCTAGTAAAATTGGACAAAATGATATAAGGAATGAGTGGTCCAACATAATTACTTTTTGAAAGTTACCAAAAATTTAATGATTGTATTTGATAACTGTAAAATAAATGAATATATTGATTTGAAATTTGACACAATACATAAAGGGTAAAAGCGCCTATCAGTATTTCGCACGACAGCGCCGAAGAGTACTTGGCGCGTCCTTGGCTCTGATCGTCTTTTTCTCGTAGTTAGGGCCCATATTGTGTTAAATAATCGTAGTAAGCCAACAGTATCCAAGTAGTTCAGCTTTAGAAAAGATGTAGTTGACTTGGGTCACTGAAAATAGTAGGTGTACGAACTCAAGTGACCGGCTATCAACTCCTAAAAACATAATTGAAAAATTCGAAACCTTGACAGACAGACGGACATTGCAAAGTCATTAGGATCCGAGCTACTTAATAATAATTGCGTTATTTTTAATCACCAACTATAAGAAATCGGCAAATTAAAATGTGAAAATAATTATTCTGATTTATCTTTGAGAAGACAAAATAAGGCTAAATGACATGAAGAAATTGTCTTGGACGTCGGGACAAAGGGCGTCGTGACGTCGAACTTCTGCTAATGGTGTTGGTAGTTTAATTTGTGAAAATAGACTGGGTAAGTCTTGATATTTTGATTCGTGAAGTAACGAATGGGTTTTGGAGAAGTAAAACAGAACTATCTGTAGAAATTATGAGCGTCGGCGTCTCGACGCTAAATACTGAATCTTAAACCACCTTTTTATACTGATTTTGAATAAACATTTTGGATAACAATGTTGTGGGGATCATGTTTTGTATATTTATGAGCGAAAAGAATTATTTTCAACATTTCAACATTCAATATTTTGGAATTTAAATTGGGGCATTAAATGTCGGAGAAAATTAAATTAGAATAAGATGAAACAAAATAACATTAAAAATAATTTATGTTGATGATCTCTGTATAAAATTACTGGAAAAATTAATAAAATGATATACTGGGGGTCCGGCTAGTCACAGATCTGATATTTGTCGAATTTATTCTTCAAAAACACCTCCATTCTGTTGTCAAGATAATCACTTGATTTATTAGATTAAACCAGCTGAGAATGCGCAAACTTGAATTGCCAAGACGAACTTTTCATATATTTTAGTATAAACATTTCAGAACTTCAGACCACTATAACTTTTTTGTCTTAATAGGCACAAACTTTCGGTAATACAATTTTTGTTTACTTTCTATGCTGAATTAAAATCTGAAATCAGAATTTTAAAATTACACGGAATACAGACATCCTAATAGAATTCAGAACCTATTTTTTTTTAGTAGAACACTTATATAAACGCACTAAAAAAGCTTGCCTAGAGCTAAGAAAAATGATATCTTGCCAAATCTAACTAACTGCATGCTCTTGATTGACTCAAGACTCATCAAGATAGAAATTTTGTCTGCCTTCAGACCGAAACTTAAAAATAACTAGTGAGTAACTTCTGCCAACAACAATAAGTGATTAGTCTTCTGCCACTTGAAATTAATTTGTCCTAAACTTTACTAATGTTTTGTACGGCCTATATTTGGTAGATTAGTCTTCATGAAACACCATATACAATTTTGTCTAACGTTAGTATCTTTTTTTATATAAAACTGTACTTTTTTCTGATGTTATTGTTTACTACATCATTGACCTCCATGCCTTTAAGCTCAACACGGCGAATCTATTATAAGTTTGAGGACATCTTTCCATAATATTACTCAAAGGGTTATCAAGTTTTAAACCTTTATAAATGATTAACACAATTAGTTTTTCGGTCGCCGATAATGGTACGTTAGTACGTTTCACGAAAAAAAAAAACGAAATATTTGGCATGTTATCTAACCCTACTTATCTGACGACTGAATTTGTAACTAAGAAAGGTTGATGGTAAAACGACCATTTCTTTTTAATGTTCCTATTAAGGATTTTGCTAAAGTTGGTAAATACCCATTTTTTTCAGATGCCCAGGAAGTATATAAGAAAGACCGAAACAAAATTTCAGTTAGAGGCGCAACTGTCATGTACCAAGTACATTACAAGACAGGCTGAGAGAAGGTTTGAGGTAAAAAAAAAGCACAAGAAGCTGAAATTGCTTCTACAATTTTAACTATGTCTAAGTTAATTTTTGGACTGACTGCTGAATCAATATGTATGATGGTATTCCAGTACGCTGAGTTACATAATATAATACATCGATTTAACAAAGAGAAGAAGAAAAAAACTTATTCAATAACTTAGAATCACTTTGCGAGAAATTTAAATTTGAGAGCCACAGAATATATAATTTCGATAAAGACTAATGTCCATAACCCAAGGGCGCCTAGTTGCGAAGAAAGGTGAAAAACAAGTTGGAGCTATTACGAGTGAAGAAAGGGGCTAAAACACCACTTGTATGAGTGCTTCGGGTCAAAACATTCCGTCTATGTTTCAAGGGGAAAAGGATGAAGGAAGGTTTAGATCGAAAGGTCGAGTTGGAGCAGTCTACAAATGTTCAGAGAGTGAGTGGATTATAAAAGAGTGGTTGCAACATTTTGCAAGATTTAGTAAACCTAATACAGAAGATTCCGTTCTGCTTATTCCAGATACACTCTAGTTTGCTTTCTTATAGACTTTGTAAAGATTTAGGCATACACGTTCTCTCAATTCTACCTCACACATCACATCGTATTCAACCGTTATATGTAACATTTAACAAACCATTGAAAACTGCTTACCACTAAGAATGTGACAAATACATATGAACAAAACAGTATGAAAAAATTAACCAAATAGACTTATCCGAAGTTTTTGCCAAAGCTTATAACAGGGCAGTTGAAAAGGTGTGAATGGTTTTAAGCCAACTGGAATATTTCACATTGATATTCAAAGAAGAATTAGTAAGACAAATTGAGAATAACATGGAAGAACAGGTTGTATTTGAGCAGAAGCCCCGACATCGAACACCTACTCCTACAATAGAATTAAATGAACCACCCACTACAAAACCTAAGAGCAGTTCCTTTCGTCAGCATATAGAAATGTCACTCCAACCAGGCCCAAGTGGAATAGGTACAAAAAAAATAATAAGTCTATTCTTTCCTTCAAACTCCAGATTCAGTTTAGAAGAAATTTGCGAGAATGATAAAACTATTGCTTTAATAGAAAACCTCCAAAATGTGTAATTTCAAGATATATATATACCCAACACCAAAATTACAACAAAACACATCACAAAGAAAAAAACAGCATTCTGTAGTATTAACAGCAACACCAATGAAGGAGGAATTAGAAGTAAAAGCAGAAAAGAAAAAGAATAAAATAAAAAGATGTTAAAGTACAAAAAGTCAAGAAAAATATTTGTTTGGTTAAAAAAATTACACAACAGACAACTACTATAGTGGAAAATAAACAATAAAGTTTGGTGGCGCTGTCGTCCATGTCGTTCATTCTAAGTGCACTGTCGCTGAAAAAGTGTCAGATTATATTTGCGACAATTGTTTTTGTTATACATCTTATTGTTTCTTACCAAAATTATCGTGTTTACGTTTAATATAATTAATTAAACATTAATCTGTTGCCTTAGTCGTTATTACCAGATTGATCGATTTTACCCATTACTTTGATCGATTTTATCCGGCTGGTCGATTTTTCCCGATTTTTTTTTGATTTTTCTTTTACCTGATTTAACAAAAAATTTCGAGCTTTCGACAAATTTGTTATAGCCTCTTTATGCAACAATATATTTGCTAGAAATCTACTTTATGCAACAATATATTTGCTAGAAATCTATAAGTTTTTGAATATATTTGTACTATATTCAAACAAGGAATTATAAGATTTTCTTAAGTAGTCGATATTCCACTACGCTCCCCTAATTCTATAATTATTTTAGTCTTTATTTTGAGTTTCTTTAAACGAAAAAAAAAAATTAAATGAAGGTTTTTTCTTAAGTTTGCAGATAATGAGTGTTCGCGATCACGAACGGACTTATTTTGTCTGAAATCTAAAAAATTTCAATATTTAAACACGACAGGCAACTCGCCTCTTTGTACGCCTATGAAGTCAAAACAATATATTGTATAAAAACTCTTAAAATTGGGTATACTTATACGTACCTCTATAGAGTTTATAGTATATATAAGTAAACAGCCATTACATTCGGAAATAAATTTTAAAGCTCAGTAGTAAACAATTCATGTATCTATTTACCATCAAACGAAAATAATACTATGTAAACATGTCTCGGCTATGTAGCGTTTTTCTCTTGTTAAGGCAACTATTTTCGTCGTAAACTGTTTATAATAAAATTGTAACTAGTTAAAAGTGAAGTCAGTGATCCTGGATTGTAATAATCATTTAATGTCCAGTATCAATCTTAAACGAATTTATTGACCGTCTAATATGGAATAAAGAAGTTTTAAATTAATTTAAAATCTAGTTAGAAAAGAGATTATTCTCAAAGTTACAGTAAAATGTACCTATAGAACAAAATAAAAGTCATTTATTCTTGATTGATTAATTTTTTCGAAATTCATAAATCTTGGGAAATACCAGTTAGAAAAAGTCGTATTTTTCTAATTACGCCCTTTTCTACTAATAAATATATTAGGTGACCAAACAGAATATTTAGAAAAAGGCCTTATCTGGTTTGCATTTCATTGATCAATTTTTTAAGGCAATTTAAATGCCTATTTTGTGTTTGTAAATAAATAATTTTTTCTACTACCGTGCGTAAAGTACTTACTTTACGCACGCTAAGGAGTGCGTAAAGTTTAACTTTTTTTCACTAGTGCGTAAAGTAAAATAAAATTTTCACAATAACTTTTTTACATGTGCAACACATTTTTTGCAATATCCTTATGTTGATTATCTTGCCAAAGTTGTATGTGCCAGAAATCAACTGGTTAACTTCAAGATTTTGGAAAATAGCTTGTTAACTTCTTGCATGCGAAATCTATTTTTGTACATAAAAATTATGGTAGCAGAAAAAATATTGTATGCAACTAGTGTGTAAAGTGCCTTTTTTCACTCATGTGATTGTCGCTCTCGCCTTTGGCTCGTGCGACAACATTCACATTCGTGAAAAAAGTATCACTTCACACACTTGTTGCATAAATAACTATTTTATTGCTTATTTACTAAAAACTCTTTCCTTTTTAAATTTTATGTTTAGAATTCGGACTCTAGACAATATTTTAAACTTCCATAAGTTTTCCCTGACCTAACAATTTTAGTATCGAAATAAGTCTTATTAATTTTTAATGTCATTATCATTTCGTCTGTTGTTTTTTATCATTTATATATTTATTATTTTTATTTTTTAAGAAACTACTACATAGTCTCAGTGGCACAGACCGTTGGCTATCGGTCATATTCACTTATGGCTGTTTATATGCTAAAGCCAACGTGGGTTCGTGCCTCGTATCTGACAGTGAAATTTTAATTTAAAAATTTCAGTGTTAGATACTTGGCTCGAATAGGTAAACCGCATTGAATATTAATTTAATTAATGTCTAATGCGGAGCCTAGATTTTCAATCCCCCTGTCACTGTGCCGATGATGGTGGTGAGGTTTTCCGGGTTTTCCTGCACCTATAGCCAAATGGCGCCATCAATCCTCAGTAAGTCGCCCCGGAGCGCCACGGCAAATAATAATAATAGCCGTCCCTTCTCCGCACAAGCCATTGGCTTCTGGGGTTCACTCGTAAGGGGGTGAAATGTAGGGCGAGTATTATTATAAATGAAAATGAATGAAAATCAATGAAAATAAATAAAAATAAATGGTACTCGGTAGCTATGTCATTGGCGGTCAGTATGTGACGACTACCCATGATGGCTGTGGGTCTTTGCCCTTGGGTTCTGTTGATTATACTTTTTTTCTAATATGCAGTATATGCCCCGAGAAAGTTCTTTTAAAATTATTATATCGAAACTGCTTGGTTTGTACAACGTGTAAAATAAAATTTTTATTAGTGGATTTTTATTTCACTGTGGCCTCGTTTAATTGATCGAATTTTAAGTGAAATACTTTTTACGTAAAACTTATGGTATGACAATTATTTAGCGATTTAGCGGGTGTTTCCATATTTTACGCCAAGAATAATATTTATCTGTTGGTTTTTTCTTTTCTTTTTTATGCAACTTTAACATAACTTTAGTAAGACTTCGTCTTATTACAAATTTTTTTAATAAAATTGAAATTTTGCTTAGCTCTACCGGACTTAATTTATTGGAAATATACGGCTTACCCTTAACCTAACCAGAAATTCAATTCAGCAAAAAATATTATCATTCCACAAACAACATTTTCAAGTACTGCTTAATTTAGGAGTAATTTTCGTGACCTCGGTGAAATTTAGGCATTTTTTTGCGTTGAAAGCGTTGCAACCCTTTTCAAAACGGTTCATTTTCGCGTTGCAATGGTGACGTCACACTTGTCAACAGTTCAACACGTTTCAAAATTGTGCCTCAAGGAGTTTCGACCTGTCATATTTACAAATATGCGTTTTTTAACCTTACTTTTTGCACTAGCGTCTAGATCCCAATTGCAACTCGAGTGCCTACCGCTGTTGCCAGGTTTAAGTGTTTCATTGACGAAAAGAAAAATATTTATTTTATTAAAAGAAGTCTTGACTATCTAAATCTACCTGTGTATTAAAAAAAAAATAAATAAAAAAAAATTCCTCGGGATTCGAACCAGGAAGTTTTATGTGTAAAGCATACACTCTAGCACTGGACCACTTCGTATCACAATAATATATAATCAAACTTTCAAGTTAACGTACAAAACTATGGCAACAGCGGTGGGCACTCGAGTTGCAATTGGGATCTAGAAGCTTCTACTTTTTGCTTGCTTCTTTTGATGGTGTTTTGTTATTTTTTATATTTGTGTTTTCTATATTCGGCGATGTGAACTCGGAACAGGAGCCAGTCCTGGAAATGGTAGACGTCCAGTTAGGGCGTTATAAAATAACGGTGGACCTTCCACTGCCAATATTCTAATGACAAGTAATTTTTTAATAAATCATCTCTATCTCAAACTGAATTATTTGTTATAACAACAAACAAAATTAAGTCAAATATATACAAAGCTCAAATCTAGTAGTGTATAGTATCTAGTGATCAAGGTCATTAATAATTGTTTGTAAGTAGGTATTGAAATTCCACCTCCTTCATAATTTTTATTTAGATTAGGATGATTTACTTTATTCAGTAACTTATTAAATATATACTGTGTCACTCTAAATAATTGAAAGAAATCATGCTCCAGGTATTTGCTCACAATGCTCACCCAATTTTCACCTATATCCATTTGATATTTGTTGTAATGAAATAATATAACGTTCCTTAAAATATCATTGTCAGATTCGTCAAAATATCCGAGTATTACCGGAATTATATCTGCACTTGAGTTTATACTTAATAGTTATACTTTTTTTGTATCCATGTTTATAAAAAATGTTTCGTCAACAAATTTTGTAGGTTAAGTTAGTACTCATTTCAAAACACAGCATTTACGCGATATGATAATTTGATGACGTCAACATCAAAACCGTTTCAACAAATAAAAATGCCTTTTGTACAATCTCCAAGTAATGTCATTTTCAGAAAACTACTCAAATCCGCAATTTTGTTTACATACTGACAATTCCTGTTAAAAAATCATCAAAAATTTATGTATTTCAATTTGATATTTAAAATATAAAATTAAAGATTTATGTTATAGAGATTGCAGATTATTTGATCGTAGACGATTCATTTCATTTAAACATTTACTATTTGTTAAAAACTTTCTTTGTTTTCGTTAAAGTACGTTCGCGACTATGCATGAATCAGTCATTTTAGTCATATCAAATCAGTATGTAAAAAAATATATGAATGAACAATGGTGCAAAAATTATTACTTCCTGTTCTGATTGTTTTCAGGTTTCTAATTTTTTTGAAATATTTGTGGTTGTGTGAAAATTCATGACACAAGCTTTCTTGAAACAAAAAGGCAATTTCTGGTTGATTTCTTGAAGGGAAAAAAGACAATTTCTAGTTGATTTCTTGAAAAAGAAAAAACGAACTAAAAAATGCAAAAGAACGTAGGAAGTATGAATATTTGAAAATGATAATGAAGCTTAATTGGAATAAACTGAAGTTGAAACAAAAAAACAGACTTCCTTCCACAAGCAGTAATTATTTTATTAGCGAAATTGTTATTGATTTGTCTGTAAACATTTTAAACCGATAACCATCGGTTCGTTTATGAACTATAATGTAATGCAATAAATTATTTACTATGCAGGATATTAAATTGCCAAGCGGGAGATTATCAAATCCAGTGGTGGAGTAATTTTATTACTAATTTTTGTTGTTTGGGAATGTTTTATTTAGGTTGGCAGTATTTTAAGATGACACCTTTCCGAATGTGAAAGTTTTTGATGGAAACGGTATTGAACTAAAGAATAATAATAAAAATAGTATTTCTATGGACTATGTAAATAACAAGTTATTGATGCAGGAAAAAATTGAAAAGAAAAAATGTATATCAAGGAAATAAAAGTAATGGCAGGCTGTATCTCAAATCCCACTATTGGCAGCATTTTTTCGAGTCAAAAAAATCACCATAAATGAAACTGAGCAAATCAAACCAGTTACTATAAAAGGTGGAAGTCTGTAAGTGTATCGAAGTTTTATCGTTAACGAGTTATTCATTTGTCAGTTTTCCATTATTGACGAATAATCCGTAGTCTAACTCATATAAATAAAGGTAGCGCGTTTGGCGTTTTTCTACTTTAAACACAATAATTATAATATTTTGATTTATTACAATGTAAATTGTTTTGGGAAACTAACCCTCATTATTTAAGCCCAAAACTAAACTTTTTACGAAAATCTCACGAGAAATTAACATTCCCTCAATTTTCAGATATTGACAGTCTGTAAACTCTGCCTGACATACGTCAGCAATTTTTATTTTGAATAAAAACAAAGGTAGTGATCGATTTTTTCTAACCGATCTTTTTTACTTTCCGAACAACAGAGTTGTATAGAAGGAAAGTATTGCGATCATGATATTTTGACCATACCCAGATTTTAACGGATCTTTACGTTTTGAGGTCACCTGAATCCATTTATACCATTTTTAGCATGATGTCTGTCTGTGTGTGTGTGTCTGTGTGTGTGTGTGTGTGTGTGTGTGTGTGTGTGTGTGTGTGTGTGTGTGTGTGTGTGTGTGTGTGTGAACACGATAGCGTCTAAACGGCTGAACCGATTTAGATGAAATTTTATATACATATTTAGGGTAGCAAGAAGACAACCTGTATAGATTTTGGAGTTAATCGGACAACCGGAAGTGACAGTTGCTATAAGTGATGACGTCATTACTAAACAAGATGGCAATAAAGTTTTACACATATATTTTCTATACGTTATAGTTTAATTTCGACTGATTAAAATTTTCAAAAACTTTTGCCATTGTTGCCAGATTTATCAAAAAGTAATTTTTTTTCATATTTTTCTTAAAAAACCAAAATAATGCATTTTTATGAAAAATTACAGGATATGAAAGTTGTAGAACATAAAATTTTCTACACATTTTGTTTTTACCGTTTTTTTTATTTCCTCATAGTTTCGTCGCTAGAGGACGTGAAAAATAATGTATATAGACATTTGCGACTTTTTTTAGATTTTGAGACAAAATTATGGATTTTTATGAAAATTTACAAAAAATCAAAATTGTAGAATATAAAATTTTCTACAAATTTTGTCTTTAATTTTTTTTCGAGTTCCGCACAGTTTCGCCGCTAGTTTTTATTTTAATTTTCAAGCAATTTTTATCCTTATTAAATTATTATTTTTTACTTAAATTTTAATATTAAAAATTTAAAAAAAATATCTTTAAATTTGTAATAATTAATTTTATTATTATAATTTTTTTCAAAATTTTATTACAAAAATTGTGATTTTTTTTAAAAATTGGCTAAGAAACATTTAAAATTATATTATGATTTTAAACTAAATTGAATAACTTCTACAATATTAAAGTTATTGAACTGGGATTTGCACTAATCTAAAGATAAAATAAAACTCTAAATTTAAAATGTATTTTAGTTTCTTAAAATTTAGAATTGTAATTATTATAGACAAACTTAAGAATTTTTTTAAAATTTTTTGTAATTTCGTTTTTTCAATAAGTATAAAATAAATGAAAAAATTAAATAGCATATCCGAAAAGGATCCAAAAGTACTATGTGTGTAAATTATTTCATAATTTTAACATAGTATTTGTAAAAGTTATAGCAAAAAATGAAAAAAGTTAAAACAATTCAATGGGTTTACCCATGAATTTTTAACAAAAAAAATTTTTATTTTTAGTTTTTTAAACTTTCTTTATTAATATATTTTGATCCAAAAAACCTAAAAAAAAGGTTTGTTTCCCATTTTGAATAAAATTGAATGAGATATTAATTATTTAATGATTTTAAAATTATTCAAAAATAGGTTTAATTTGTTTTAAGGTTAAAATTAATATTAAAAATTTAAAAAAATTACCCTTAAATTTGTAGTAAAAAACTCTATAATTGTGATTTTTTTCAAAATTTTATTTAAAAAATTGTAGAATTCCTCATTTTTTTTTGAAATTTAATATAAGTTTAAAAAAAAATTGAATAACTTTAAAAATATTAAAGATATTAAAATGGGATTTATACCATTCGATAGGTAATATAAAACTCTAAATTTAAAAAATAATTTAGTCTCTTCGAATTTAACATTGTAATTATTATAACCAAAATAAAACAAAAATTAAATTTTGTTGTCCTTTTGTTTTATCGAAAATGGTAAAACAAATGCAAAAAGTAACTAGTACACCCGAAAGGGATCAAAAAGTGCAATATGTGTGAAATATTTCATAATTTTAAAATAATACTAGAAATTATACAAAATTATAAAAAGTTAAAAAAAATTTTTAGAAAAAATTAATTTTTTTTTTAATTTTTGTAAACCTATTTTATTAATGTATTTTGATGCAGAAAAACTAAAATAATCGATTAAACAATTACTTTACTAGGAGTGTTCGGAAAGTTGGGTGGGATTACCCCCTCATTTTTATGTTAGCTAACGAATTCTAGCCTTTAAATCCAAATGTCAAAAATGCGTATAAATTACTTTAATAATTCAGAAAGTTGAGTTAAATATACGTAAGATAATAATTATGAGCAATTAGTAATTTTAAAAATATTTTTTTATATAATAAAGTATATATAATTCAATTCAATATAATTGATTAGAGCAAATTTAAATGTACGACTTAAACGTTAGCTCCAGTTTAATACATACAGGGCGTTGAAAATTTCAAAGCACACTATTGGGATTTCGTTAGCCGTTATAGATACAAAGTTGACTAAATGGGAAAAAAGTTGCATATTATCAAGACAAATTTAACGGATTTTGAAAAATTTTAATATCAGGTCCGGTTTCCGAGATATTTGTTTAAAACCAAAATTTGACGATTTTCGTTTTATTTAATTGTCCATTGTTTAGTAACTAGCTCAATTAACCCCTTTTTTCTTAGTGTTCTTTTTCTATTCCAATTTTTTGTTTCAAATTTCTTTACAAATTACCACTTCAAAAATGACTTCTTCTTCCCTCTTTCCAATAAAAATGCCATTTTAACTCAAACATCATTTTTTTTTTCAATTTTGCATTTTTCTAAGAAATTACTCCTTTTATTACAATTTTGCTGTTTTTTCAAAAAATTATCCACGTTTTTTCTAAATTTTCCACATTTTTCAATAAAAACATTCCCCCCCCTTTTTTTAGTCACTTTTTTCAAAAAATTAACCACCTTTTTCTAAATTTTGCACTTATTTAAAAAAATACCTTTTTTCAAAATTTTGCATATTATTTTTCGGCAAATCTTAAATTTCTTTTTGCTTCTTTTAAATATTGGTTATCATAAGCAACAGGAGGAAAACCGTGCTGTGACCAATGGCTGTGTCCCATTTTTGACATTTAACAAGACCAAATCTTAAATATGCAGTCTCAAAACACTCAGTATTATAGTTGTCACAATCAATTTATCACGACTTCTTCTGCACATCTTTGGCAATCTTCTTAATGTTCAGTCAGTACTTTTTCCAGACACTTTTTAGTTTTCATGACAGAATGTGAAAAAAACGGCAATATTTTTGTCATAATTTCGAGATTTCGAAAATTTAAAGTTACGAAAATAAATTTCCACAATAAACTTCGGCGGTAGATTATTTACTTAATTTTAAGACCAAACGTCTTTATGAACCCGCTCTCCAAATTGAGTATTATTGAAGTTACAGGGTGTTAAATTTTCAGAAAGAAATAACATTATTTTGTATAACTACAAAACGGCTGTATATTTTTTTTATGAAATTTAACATTTTTCTTGGGGATGTACCCAGTTATTATTGTGTTTAATTTTCATATTTATTTATTGGTATTATATTCAGTATTTCTTAAAATTTATAAAAAACAGTATTTTTCATTACTAAACAATAGAAAACAATAGAAACAATAACTTATAATTACTGAACTTTGATCTATTTAATGTCGGATATCTTAAAAACTGTTGAGAATTTACATAACATATCTTTTGCACTTTTGTACTAGAAAGGTATAGAATTTAGAAAAATATGTAAAAAACCAAAATTTTTCTAGTGGCGTAAAAATTAGGGGGTACACAAGTTAGATCCCTATCTACCGTACGTCCCTGGATTAAGTTACAGACATATCATTATTACTGTAATACGTTTTGGAGTTATACAAAAATCGTTAATACTAAATTTAGAGAATACTTTCATAAAGAATGTTGGTCTTAAAATTAAGTAAATATTCTACCGCTGAAGTTTGTCCCCTTTATTTTGGATCGCGGGAAAGTAAAAATAGGCCAAAGATTAATACCATTGTTTTGGTTTTTAATCATGCTGAATCGAGTGCCGTTCCGTTTGTCTCGATCTATCACCATTCTTAAGTTGAATCAGGCTAACAGACAGATGAACGGACGGACAAAATCGTTTTATAAGAGTATTTTTTCTTCGAAAACTCTAAAACCGTTCGAGTATGTGAAATAGGAGTAAAAAGTACCAACTCGTGTATGAAAGAGTAGCAGCTTAACCTTCTCTTGCAGTGCAGAAAGAGTTAATCTTCTGTTGAGGAAAGGTTAATTTCTCGTAACACTCATACGTTTTGGACTGAAATAATGGGATAATTGTCCATAACAATTAACATTGTAATAAATAAAAATATTATAAATAGTATGTTTAAATTAGAAAAATTTATTAAATTTGTGGGGAACGCGCTACCATTATATTTGTGCGTTTTAAAGATTATTGTTACGGGTTAAAATCGTCACCAAATAATTTTAGCATTTAAACATAGACCAAAGTAAACTTTATTTAATTACATACAATATATTGACTTTTTATCATTTGTTTAGTAAACCCCGGGAAAGCTTTTATTCGGAGGCTTAGGTCGGTGAGTCGCTACCCTTCTCCTCTCTTCCGTGCCCATCATATTTTTAATTGTTGTTATCTGCCTAAAATTCAAATATAGATCAAATACAATTTATTTATTGCCGACAATAAGGTAAATTTAACCTCTCTTATACTCGCTTCTTTTCTTGATGAAAAGTGTCACCCTTCAAAAATCGATTGTTCTTCCTTTGCTCTCAGTTACATCTATTAATCGATATTAATCGGATTTCACATAGTGCCAATCTGATAAATTATTTTAGCACTAAGTTTTACCGCCTAAAAAAAACTGGCCTGAGAAACCGTTTTTCTTGGTGAATTAGACGTGCTCGCTTAATAGCGGATTTAATCAGGATTTTACTATCCAGGAAAATTTAAGAAGGTCTGGAACAGTACCGGACTACACTTTGTGGATTTATTTTTCTTCCTGAATAGTTTTCCAAAATTTTCTGCTTCTTTTGAAGCCACGTTGAGGCCACCCACCACCCAAGGTAAGCCTTAAAACCTAAAATAAACTTTTCTTCATCAATCAAATCCCATTTACCTCTTTCTTAATTTTTTTACTCTCTTTTAGGCCTTCATTCTTACCTTTTTCGTAATTGATTACTCTGACATCTGTCTCGTTTACTTCTCCTGGCGTTCGTACTCTACGCTTAATCGGGAGCTCCATCCTTCTCTGGGCCACCGTCTGGGACTCGCCTGAAACGCCGGCCCACCCTACCTATTGGGACTCCGGAGCACCAGAGATCGGTAGCCTCTCGCCGAGAGCCAAACGCACGCCGCTGACTTCCCGAAAGATCGTCAAAAACCAGATAAGCCTTTTACACATTTGACTACATAAAAATAAAATTAACGTAAACAATCTGATATTTATTCATCATTATCTTGATTATTTTTACCTATTTTTATCTATCAGCGTCTTTAAAAATTACAACTGTGAGTCTTCTAGAAGGTATCAATCCGCGGATCTTTTGTATCTAATAAAACAATTTATTTTGTGTCAACTTTAACCCTTTTGCACATATGAAACATACAACTGCAGCATTATAATAAACAATAGAAAAGAATAGGAACTGTTTTCACTTTACCTTTTTAGCGAACCTAGTAAAACCCCTGAATTCCCCTTCGGGAACATTTAGGTGGTAGCATTATGGAATATACGTCACTGACGGAAACTGACAAATGAATAACTCGTTAACGAAAAAATTCGGTAGCCTTACAGACTTCAACCTCAAGTTCATGGGAATTTATAGTAGTTATATTTGTAATTTGTATTAGTAACTTAAAAATAAATATTAAATCATAATTTCTTTCAAAAACAATCAAAAACAAATAGAATAAGTTTATTTTTTTAACAATAATTTTTTTATTTATAAAATGTATTAGCATAAAAAAATGTTACCCGCAGCGGGAATTGTACCTAGGACCTTTTACATGAAAACCAGGTCACCGGATCTTACAGAAATATAATCAAACTTACAAGTTAAACTACAATAAACTAGAACGTGCTCCAACTTTAAGGCACATCTGACAGATAACAACAGGCTAAGATTCCCAAACTACATAACCCATAGAAATGATGTAAGAGCCAACGCTCTACTTGTGCGCACAGGTATCAACCACTATCCGAAGCCACACCCGGACGGAATGATGTCGCTGGAATTTACGACGACAGTAGTGAACACAGCGTACTGAAGACCAGCAGACCAGCTATATAATGAGGAATTCCTAAAACTACTACCTTACAGAAAGAAGGTAATCGTAATTGGTAATCTCAATTGCAAGTCGCCAAACTCTAACAGCAAACACTAACAGAAAGGGGAGAAGACTGATTAATTTAAACGAGCAAGATCCGTCTTAAGAGGTACTCCGAACCAATAATCCTCAGACTAGGAGATGATGAAGAATTACGACCTATTGAAAGGATATAAACTATCTGGATAAAATTCAAAAGAATTACAGGTCAGACGATAGAACCTGTCCCAACAATCAATGTGTCACAAGAAATCGACGACAGCGAGGAACATTTAACAACTATATTACAAGACGGACTAAACAGTAGTTAAACCAAATTTATACCAAAGAGGTATACGAGATTCGGTAACATCATCGACAATCTAAATGACCTGATAAAACAACAAAACAAAAAAAAGACATCGAAACAGACAAAGAAAAAAAGAGCACATATGAATAGAAGACAAGAAGATAAAACAGAAGCCAGCAGACCTAGAGAACAAGTCAAAGAACAATTAAAAATGCATAGAGACAAACATTGGAATATCCACATTAACGAGATAGATTCACAAAAGCCAGGGATATGGAACCTCGCAAAATTACTACGATTAGACACTACACGGAATAAACGGACTAGCATATACTGCTAAAAAAAAAGCAGATGCTTTCCTAAGAACCATGGAACGCCAATTTACGCTAAGTGACCATGAAGACAACAAAATGGACTTAGAAGAAGAAATCGAAGAGGAAGTGGAAAACCAAATATTCGAATATCAAGGGAATCTAGGATTTACATCACCAGTCGACATAAAATAAATAATAAAATTCACAAACGCGAAGCAAGCTCCAGGATGGATCTCGAACAGAGCACTAAAGATCATTCCTCAAAAAGCAGTGGTGCACTTAACGACAATCATAAACGGAATTCGTATAATAAAGTATTTCCCAGCAAATTGGAAGAAGGCAAATATTGGAATGATAAGGAAACCGCTTTTTCCACAGAACTATAGACCAATACATTTACTACCAGCAATGAGTAAAATCGCTGAACTGGTCATACTAAGAAAATTAACTGAAGAAATCGAAGAACTAGGAATGCTGCCAATTTGGATTTCGACAAGATTGCGATTGCGAAAGAAAACTAATAACACTCATTGAAGTCAAGGCTTTTATAGAAATCAATCAACAGGAGCTATAGTCTTAGACATCAGCAAGGCATTCGACCGAACATGGCATGTAGGATTAATTTATAAAATGAGAGAAACTGGATACAACAAAGTGATGACCAAACTGTTATACAGTTACCTGAAAGAAAGAACTTTCTAAATTAAAATTGGAAACGTGACGTCAGACAATGGGCACCAAGAATCTGCCACAAGGTGCAGTACTCTCACCACAACTGTACATCTGCAAGACCAACATGAGATGGATATAGAAGCAAAACAAAATGTCTACATAAGGCAAGCAATAAATACGGCTTACTACGTATCAAATAAACAATTATGTAGAGAATTATAACAAACAACAATACTCAAGACGATGAAAATCCGTGCATATATGACAGCTTAACGAGACATCCTAATACCAAACAGTTCGAAGATGAAGACGCATAAACCCGAACTAAAGCTTGCAAGTGAAAGTGACAAGTGAAAGATATACCCAGAGGACAACACGGAAGAAGACATCTATGCATCACTCTTGACTTTTTCTCCTAAAAAAATTAATTAGCCGATAGTACCCCGTATTTTGTGAACAACTACAAAATAATATTTCCAAAAATGTATAGCACATGTATCCTCCATAGTGTGTACAGGGTGAATAAGAATATAAGAGGGTGAATTTAGCCACAAGTGGGTATTTTTAAAAAATCCCCGGCATAATAAAAAAATCGTCAGTCAAACTGTTTCTCTTTTACTCTTATAAAGAAATTTTATTCTAAAATAAACTTGCAAAAAAGGGCGGAGGACGTTTCATTTATAATGCCAATGCCAACCAAAATATGTTTATTTTGTAGTGCAGTTCTTGACTTCTAAATTACTTCAGAGGAATTTTTTGAAGTTTTAAGTTCAAAATTTAATTTAATTCTCTGTATTTCACAGCATGCAATGTTATTAAAAAAGTCTTAATTTTAAATAATTTATTAATAGTAATTGGTATATAAGATGTTCGAAATCAACAATTGTGAAATATGAAGAATCTTATTTTTATTTTTTGGCATATCATTATTTTTATTATTAGTATGAAAATAAAATAAAAAACTTTAGGGAATGATATGGAAAGAAAATTTAAATAATTAGGTAAAGGGCAAGATTAAAATTTTTTTTTATCAAGTAAGAAACTTTTTAATTTGGAAAAGAAACATGAAAAAAAAATAAACAAGAAAGTCAGGTTAGGTTAGGTTAAGTTTAGTCAGAAAATTAAATAATGTCAGAATAGAATATTATACAAAAATGTAAAAAACGTTTATTGAATGTTGGGAAGATTATAAAGATCGAATGTATTTTAAAGAAACAAAAAATTTATATACCGATTAAAAATCAAAGGTTTATTAATAAAAAAATTATAATATAAGAAAAAGAACTAAGGACAATTTAAAAATAGGGTTAACAAACAAAAACAATCAATTTATAGAAGGAATCCCAAAATTGATGAGACTAATAGCAAATTAAGAAAGAAATCAAGATATCAGTTTTAAGATTAAAGTCAAGTAATCATAGGAGTAGCAGAAGAACAGAAGAGATTGAAGAAATTTTAATAACTAAATTTACAATTTTTTTAAATTTAAAATTGTAGTGTTTATTTTTTTTTCGTCCATAGAACCCATCCAAAAGGTGGGATTTTTTTATGAGTAAATAATTATACTATAGTACTTTCGGCAACACAGGCCGTAGAAATATTCTACTGTTTTACTAATAAAACAATGAGTTTTCATTATTGTACTAGTACACTAATAAAGAGAAAACGCTTTATTATGGGAGTTATAATAGGGTAGGTAGGAACTGTCATTTTAATATTTTTTTAATTTGACGACTGTCAGTTTTGAAAAAATAAATAACTTTTTTGCTATAGGCGATGGAAGAGATATTTGAAACGCATTATAAAGGTCAAATGTAATAAACTACCTACCCTTACCTCATTTAACAATAGTTTATTGGTACCGCCATAAATTCAAGCTCCGTCCAAAGCTTGGACAGCTCTATGGTCCGTATTACGAGTTTCGTTGTTAAAATAATAGATATTAACCTATATTTAAATCATATTATATTAATTATTATAGTAAGGAGAAGAGAAAAAATTATAAAAGTCGATTGTAATAAACCAAATACACTCAAATCATATTGTATTAACTATTAATTTCCAACAAACATTGATTTAATTTGGTTCGTTTACGTTTTCTAGAAAATTAGATGTACCTAATATTTCGATTATCAAGCAATTATTAAAAAAAGAATTAATGAAATAACAGAAAAACATTACAGTACTTTAATTGATTTATAAGAGCTGCCTGTAGTAAAGCAGTAAACCCCTCATAAAAGATAAGAGTCCTGTAGAAGTCAATCCCAAATATCTGTTCTTCTCACTATACACATAACTTGAATTAGCTTTGCCATTGAAGAAAAAATAGTATATATTACTCGGAGAACGTTTCATTATTTGTGTTTTGTTCATATTATACGGCCTCCGGCTATAGCGCCTCGGCAGTAGACTTCTGAGCTCAACACATAATAAGCGCCTTCTACTCCTAGTAATATAATATATATTTTTCTACAACCACTATGCAAAACACGATTTTCTAAACACATTTTTATACGCAAAGCAGGCCTTTTCTTAATTTCTTTGATATCCGTTGGAAAAGTAATAATTTAGAGTGCGAAAAGTACACGCTATGCACTTTTGCCCACGAAAATGTCAAACACAGCTATGAGCTGTCAATTTTTTTTGACAAGTTCCTGTTTTTCTTTCATTAATAAATGTGATTGTAGAAAAAATATTGTACGCAAAGCACTTTTCCCACTCGGTAGATTTGCGGCGCACTTTTCCCACTCGGTAGATTTGCGGCACTCGCCTGGCTCGTGCCACAAACTTCTGGGCTCATGGGAAAAGTCACACTTTGCGCACTTGTAGTATAAACCACGATTTATCGTCGTATCAGAAAATATCATCAAGATAATTTTCTAGAACGTTTGATTGGACGAAATAAGATAATCCATTGGCCTTCGTACTCTTCAGACTTTAGGCCAATTAGACTATTTTTTCTGGAGGACAATTAAAAGGCTATAAAATCAGATAGGGATATCTCACTATAGCTCCAGAAAAGATTCTGAATGTAACAGAAACCAATTGTGTACATTCGAAACATGCACATTAATTTGAACATATTTTTTAGTAATTTTTTTTAATTTTTTTCCTTATGTTTGTATTGCATTTTTATTTTGAAGCGGAAATAGAGGACTTCTTAGAGTAGACGCACAGTCCCCACTCTACGTATTTCGTATTTAGCACTATGTGTGTGTCTGCTTTATTGTAACATTTAATTATGAAATCATTTTGATATAGTCAAAAGGGGTGTTCCCCAGTTAAAATGTTAATCTTTAAGTCATGTGAACTGGAAACTAAGATCCAAGGAATAATGTAAGTATTCTAAAAGCAAGGGGAATATGTTCTCCAAACTATATATTTATAATATTAACGGTTTATAGAGAACATCCCGGAGAATTATACGATTGATGATGAGAACTTTTGCATTGAGGTGTGGAATTTTAATAAAACGTCCTTTAATTATCAAAAGCAATGATTTTAATCAACTTAAAGCCAAGAAACGCCCCTGATATTAAAATGGTGGCCGGCAAGCTCTAATTGCAACGAATTATCACTGAACTGTGTCCGATCTAGTCCGACCACTATTTCATTTATATTACACAAAAGTGACGTCTGCATTCATTCCCGAGTTTTTCCTTTTTCGATTTTCTTTCTATATCTCGTTACGCGAATCGCTGGAATTCTTCCAATAATATTCCGTAACGCAGCTTCTTATCTGAATAAAACAAGTTATTTATACTTCCTAACTAAATTGCTTTGACTTTCTACAAAATGATTTATTTTTGAATTCATTTGGTTAAAAATACATACACGTTTTCATTTTATTAAATGTATGTTTTCGGTTGTCTGATAAGTTATTTCGTTTAATTTTCGATTTTTTTTTATTGCCGTCGCAGAAAGTCGATAATTAAGGATCATAAACGAATTATGAAGAGATGTAGCATGATGGAATTAAAAAAATTGGATTTGTAATTGGCCGTTCCCTTGGGCATTGACATATTTTAACACGCCTACCTAATAAAATTTGAAATGTGTGAATTGCCTTGGTTTATTCGCCTTTTCAATTAAAATGTATTACCTAGAAAAAATAAAGACCGACAATTTTTTTAAATTCAATTAAAAATGTTGGATTTTTAGAAACAAATGTAAATAGTCTAATTTGACTAATTTTAATATTATTTTTAAATAAATTGGAAAAGTTTTTTAAAAATCCAAAATTGGTATAAATAGTACCAAAAAAAGTTACATTTTTGTAAATGGAACACCATGTTTTTTGTTTTACTAACATTTTTTTTTATTATTTAAATTTAAATGTGGTCATCGGAATAAAGCAAAGCACAAACTAAAATATCACGACTATTAACAAATCCAGATAGGTCATTAGTTTCAGTTTTAGATTCATAAATTATAATCGTTAAATTGTGAACATCTGAAATTAAAAATATAAACATGGTCAATTAATAAATAATGACGTGAGGGCTTATTTAATTATAAATTTTCAAATTCTGCTAAAACAGAACTGAATAAACACAGGCTAACACATATCCAAGTAGCTATGGACAGACGGACAAATATGAGGTTGTAGTTAACTTACGGGTTAATACATGCATTGATTTGCTGACGCCATTGGCTAATGGCACGCCAGTTTGCAAACCTTTGCTTGTGTAAACGATTACTGGCGCGTCAGTGATTCCGTGCGTGCATAGATGCAAAAAGTTAGTTGCCTTCTAACTTTTCTTTGCGCCAGTTTCTATTTCCGCGCCAGTAAACATAAACAATATTGTGATAAGTTGTTTTCTGTGAAAAGTGCAAAATGAGCAAAAAGTGGGATACAAAGTTAACAATCCAGTTCTTGGAAGAGTACGAGGAAAATCCTTGTCTACGGGATGTCTCTTCATCACATTTCAAGAATAGAGACTTGCGTGAGAAAGTATATACAAACATTTCCAAATGTATGACTATGGAAGGGTTTGATTCAGTAGCAGTCAAAGCGAAAAGTCGATCGACTAGAAATGCATATGCTTTAGAACGTTTAAAAATTCAAAAAAGCAAGATGTCGAGAAAAGGAAGAGATGAATTATATAAACCCAAAGTAGGGTGGTGTCCCACAGCCGACACGACGTAGTTCAAAGCAGAGAGTTACAATCTACAGAAATACTCGTAAGTAAATATTATTTGTATTTTATTTTCAAAAATTCTTACATTTAATTACCAACTTGGTTATCGTTATTATTTTCATTAATCATTTTCATTTGCCATGGAACGAATCAATCACCCATGAACCAGTCAGCTAATGTGTTGCGAATTGCAGCTGCATTCCTGGAGTAATTACGCGATTTATTAGTAGTGGTTGTCAACTGAAGATGACCTCTACTTTCTTTTGTCCAAGATCCTTCTATACCGACTAAATTTTCGAAGTCTTCTTCATCTAAATTACCGCGAGCAATGTCTGTTTTACTTGACAGTCGTAACCAGTTATCTAAAGAACAAGCTGCCTTTACAATTTTATCAGCTTTATCTGGGCACAGTGCGATTGGTTTTTCAAATACTCGGAATCGGGACACTAAAATGCCGAACGCATTTTCTACAATTCAGCGTGCCCGAGATAGTCTATAGTTGAAGTTCCTTTCCCTGAGTGTACGAGGTCCATGATGTGAGTAAGGCTTCATCAAATGTGTTTTGAGAGGGAAGGCATCATCTGCTACAAAAAGTGCATTTTCCAGTAGATTCAGTACTTTCTTTATTTTCAATTGCTCGGTTAAGACCACATCTCGAAAATATACCTCCATCAGATGCTCTACCATTAGCACCAACATCAAGATATATAAAGCAATACTGATCATCCACTACAGCCATCAGTACGATGCTAAATGATCCTTTATAATTATAAAAACTAGATCCAGAGTGAGTTGGACAGCTTATTACAATATGCTTGCCATCAATGGCACCACAGCAGTGTGGAAAATTCCACCGTATTGAAAAAACTTTAATAATTTTTTCCCATTCTTCCTTCATCAGTATTTTGTACCTGCAATGGTAATTTTTTTTAATTTTATTGGAAATTGAGGAAACCCAACGAAAAGAATCAGTCTAGAAATTTAGATTATACCGATGACGACGAGGTAATGAGTTCTCCTGCTAATCCCACCATATCTCCCAAACCAGAAATGTCAACAACTATAATAGAAAACCAGCAACTTTGATTGCTCCAAAAAGGATGAAGATTGGGCGAACAACAGGAAAACAAAGTCATACTGACAAGGCTATACAGGAATCACGAGAACTTTCTGAAAAGCTTAATACCACTGCTGATAATAATAATGAATTTGACTATTTCGGAAAATCCATGTAATCCTTGAGTACCAAATAGATAGCATCATAAACTTCTGGTAGAAACTTGGATATTGTGCTTTTAGGAACCCGATACAAATACTGCAAAGATGCAAAGCTATCACCAGACATAAATATCTTAACGTTATTTGAAGTTTTACTTTTGCGGGTATAGAATATCTCATTTTTGTATCCAATCTTTGAATGTATGGTCTCACACAATTCAAGAGAACATTGAAATTTTTTCCGTCATACGTAAATGATTTCTGTAACAGCAGGTTTACACATGCAATGATTTACTGGCGCCAGTGACTTCCGGCGCGCCAGTAACTTTAAAATGCATATGTAAACACTTACTGCATGCATGGATTAAAAATTTTGGTCACTTCCAAAATTTTATGCGCCAGTATCTTTTCTTGCGGCAGTGAAATTACAACTTGCAAATGTAAACACATTCCGTGCACGCCAATGAATATTATTTACGGCGGAAAATCACTTTTAAGGTTAGGGGCACAGTGTAATAGTTTAATTTTGTTCTTTTGTGAGTTTTGTGTTTTAACGATGAACAAAAAAGAGAAGAAATGGAAATCAGAAACCATTATACAGTTTTTAGAATTGTATGAACAAGTTCCTTCTTTGTGGGACGTGCATTCTGGAATGTACAAAAATAAAGATGCTAGGGAAAATGGCTATTTACAGATAGCACGATTATAATGAATATTGAAGGATTTGGTTCATCGGAAGTTAAAGCCAAAATACGTAGTATAAGGAATACTTACACGTTAGAATTGGGAAAAATAGAGAAAAGCAAAAAATCTGGCGCAGGTACTGATGAGCTATACACGCCAAAGTTACCATGGTTTAAAACAGCTCATATGGGTGTCTTTTTTCTCAAGCTTTGGGGGTCTTCCATTGAAAGTTCTTTTAAAAGAAAATTTGAAACACCCATCATTGGTCTCTGGGAAATCCAATTGCGCACCCATAAGCGACCTTTTCTTTTATGTCGTTTCTTCCGTTCTAAATCTTTAATCGTACTATCAATTATCGTTTTTGCAATTTTTCGACTATTTTTTACAAGCTCCTTTCGCGACATGATCTCCTACTATAACGAGAGTATCGATACTAGCAACTGGCGTGCAAAACACTGGAAACCATGTAAACGCTTAGGGCGGGTTGTATAAAACTCAGTTACCGGTAAATCCAAGTTTAACTACTCAAAACGAGTTGTATAAAACGCGTTTACCGTAAAACCCTGGTTAAGATGGTCAGTTTACCAAACGCCCAAAAATGAACGTTTAGGAGTTAACGATGCTATTATAACCTAAAACTCAATTAGCTGTCAAAAGGTTTATTAGCTACGGTTTTTCAAGATTTTTATTATTTTTTCTATACTTAAAATGGATTTAACAGATGATAAAGATTTCAACGAGTTAATAAATATGTATTTACATCCTCGAAATCCCTCGACTTTTAGAATGAGAACCAACCACTTTACTGAGTGGAGTGAAGAGGAATTTAGGTGTAGGTTTCGGTTATCGAAAGCAATTGTACATATTCTGGAAGAAGAACTTTCTCCGGTATTAGTTTCGGCAACAGAGAGGTTAGTAGGTTTTTGGGTTATATCGAAAGAAGTTTTATTTAACAAAACATTTGTGGGAATAAAGCATTGATGGTATCTGAAAAAATTCTAACGTTAAGATTTTTGGCCACGGGCTCAATTTTACAAGTTGTTAGTGATTTTTGTTGCATTGATAGGTCCATTGCAAGTAGAACTGTTGACCAGTATCTAATTGCTATTGCTAACCGTCGGCCACAATTTGTGATGATACCACGCCTTATTTTTTGCATGGTTGGAAATGGCATCAGTCCTTTTGCACTCAATTTTATTGAAATATTTTTTGACTATTTCAACAAGAAGCCTCTCTACCTTAGCAGAAAAATTAGGAGACCTTGTTTTTTCTCTTTTATTTACTTTTACCGTTTTCGAAACCGGCAAACCATAGAAAGTATAAATTCTGCAGACTTGCTGACACAGCGTATTATAGAACCAGTAGAAACAGAAACAGACTATTTTTCTTTTATTGTTAGGTTATATTTTTGACAGTTCAATGCCATTTGAACTATTTTTGCGCTGCCAACCTTATAAAAACAGCAGTTAACATAACGGCTGGCAAAAAGTTTTATACAACAGGTAGATTCTTGACTGGTCAATTAAAATAAAACGACTGTTAACCAAACTCCAGTTAATACAATTTTTATACAACCCGCCCTTACTGGCGTGAAAGTTGAACTGGCGTTAAGACTGTCGCCGGTAAATCCATGCATGTGTAAACTTACTATTACTTTCAGAATCTTCTCTCGCAAGTTTTATTAACAGACCCCCAGAATCACCCAAGATGTTTCTACGAGATAACCACCCTCTTACCCATATACGACCTTATCTTCTATCGTTTTTACTTTTTTCTGAATCAGCAATCATATCATTAATCAGTTCGTGAAATTTCAACTGATTTTTACTTTTTCAGCCCACTCAACACTAGAAAACTACACTCTTAAAATGAGACTGTCGCATATTTGAAAGAACGTGTAAACTGTTTCCAGTGCGAAAGTTCTGCTGGCAAAGCTATTGGCGCCAGCAAATCCATGCATGTATAGATCATTGAAAATGATAGGTGGGCGATCTAAGATGACAGCTATCGATTGCTGAAAACATAGTTCCAAAATTCGAAATAAATCTCGAGTTATCGCTGAGACAGACGGACGAATGGACATTGTAAAGTCAACAAGTTCCTTCGCTACGTAATAATACAATACATACAATATAAGTAGTTATAATTGTACGGTTGGAAAAAGTTTTTTGGGAGTTTAACATCAAAAATTTAGTGGTAACGTTGCGAAAAATTAATAACTTATTGTAAAACGTGTTCTACCTAATAGGCAATTAATTTATACTATTCAAAGAAAAAGTCAGCGTTAGATTTGGTATTTGCCTTTGATCTAAAATATTTTATATAAGAAGAACAAACCCAAGGCATCCAAGAGTACCTAGAAAGCTAAACACCTACAGAAGCTACGAAATACTCGCTCTGGAAAGCCACAAGAATCAAAACAAGGATAATACTTGGCCAAGAAATGATGAAGACGTTTCAAATGAAATCGCCTCATTGTAAATTAAGGATAAAAGAAATTAAACCATTGATCACAAGAGAAACCATTTGAGAATGATAATCTTGTATCCATAAGGGTTTTAAAACAATTAGATATTATTGTTTTTCATTAAATGTTTCGGTGTCAACGCGGCACTTTTAAATTTTCCATATTTCCGTAACACTAATTATTCAACGTGAATTCACAATATACCTATCAGCTTGCAACTAAAATGTTACCAAAATGTTTATCTTGGGCCTCTACCAGTATATACACTTTGGGCCTTTGTAGGAAATCGAAATCATAATACCATTTTCTATAAAATTCTTGGAATTATAATAATAAAAGAATAATTAGAAAACTTTATTTTGTAAATAAGAACTTTTAATAGAAAAATTATTATATGTTTACGCAATCGGTAATACTGTCGGATTTCGGTCTACCCAAATCTTTTCGTTTGTTCTGAACGTGAAACTTTTATTAGGCCAGTATCAGCACTGAATTTTAAGATATAATAATATTTAAAATTACATTGTATGAGAAATTAGGTTTTATTAATCTTTCATACACAAATAAATTATAGGAAAGCTTTTTTAAACATTAAAAGAACCAAGTTCAAAAATGTTAACAAAATTTTATCTTAGATTTTTTTAATTATATCATTAAATCAAGTACAACATCGTAAAACTCGTATGCATGAATGCAATCGTTTATTTAAATGGACTAAGTTACTGACTTTGATTTATACTAAAGTACTTTCCATGTCTTGAATAATACTAGGTTATTATTTTACTTCTGTCGTTTCGAATTTTGGAGCAGTTTTAGTGTTGCTAAACAATTTTACATTTCCCATATGTAAAAAATGAATTAATAAATATGTCTTACTTTAGAATGAACACAAATTAGAGAAAACTCGTACTGTTCCTGCTGAGCTTCATTTTTATTAAATAAGTCTGGACATATTTTTAAAATCTTCAAAAAGCAAAAACAACGCTTTTATCAAAGAAAACAAAAAATCTTAATCTATTTAATAATCAAATATAATTAAAAAGTCGGCCGCCACTGTATCTCGCATCCCCTTTGCACCCTTATAACTTACAAATCATATAATCCTTCTGGTAAACAAATAAAGCTCCTATCGTTCCCGCGTTATCATCCCGCTTGGCGTCACTTAAACGGCCGGCCAACTAGATCATTACCGCGCATCCCAAAACCTCGGATCCGTGGAATCCCGTTTCGCATCGGATGATCCGGCCTAAGAGACAACTCAATTATCTTTAGATGAAATAAATTTTAAGCGGACAATGGCTATGGTTTCGTTACAGTTGAATAATTATTGAGTCGGTGCTTCAAGGGTATCATCCTTAACCTTGAATATTTAAAATACGTTATCACAATCTAAATTATCAGTTAATATCTCACGGATGGTTTAGATTGATCGTAAAACTCGGCCAAGTTCACTCGGTCGAGTATATCGACCCGGTAATTAAATTCGCGTAAATTTTGTGGTTTTCGTGTAGTTGGTAAGAGCGAGTCCGAGATTTTTTTCAAAGAACCGGAATAATGGCTGAAGTTCCGGTACCTGTCAAAGTTCACAGACATTTTAAGTGTTGGGAGTTGCGACACTACAAATTCCAACAGGACCATGGGAAAACAAATGCGTATTTTCAAGACGAATTGAATGTTTTTCCAAATTGAAATATCAGCACCGGTATCCGAGATATTTAGAGAAACCAGAAATTGACAATTTTCTTATTTAATCAACACCTTAATTTTTAAAGATATAAAAAACTTTATAATGCCTTTTTATTGAAGGTAAAATACCTTATAACTATTGTTTTAATACGAACCTCACTTTTTATTTCATTTTTGAAATCCCCATTTTTTTCTCTATCCAACCATGTAGAACAATTAATTTTTTTTTAGATTTTGGCAATGTACTTTAGAAACTTTTCTATTTCTATTTGAATTTATCTGAATATGATGAAACTGATCTTAAACCGGACCTGACAAATGACAGCGTATCACTTTACTTGGCTCGTTCTTTTAGCCTGTGGGGACCATCCAATAGAGCTTGAACGGCTCTAGCAAGACAATGGTCGAGTTTTATTAGATTTGAAGACGGACGAAAGGAAATATGCGATTTGAACAGAACCAAGGGATTTCTAACAAAATGAGTAAAGAATCGATGTATGCAAGAAAATTCTTATATAGGTACATTCAATTGTATAAACTGTAATAATAAAATTTGTTATAAAATGTAAAAGGTAAAAAAAGCTATTTATGATGTATTTTAACTCACTCAAAATCGTTGATTAATGACTCCTATTAATGAATAATTTTCTATTAATCAACAATTTTCTTATATGCACCAACGTACATTGCTATTATACATTTATATTGGAGGGACCTGTGGTGTAGGCAACCAAACTTACAACCACTACATCATTTGAAATCAAGGAGCTGTGTTAGTACTAAAATTCTATGTATATTTTAAAATCAAAAGATGGATATTGACGAAGAGTTTAATTTAACTCCACCTGACGTGGCAGAAACTGCAAATGTAATATCGTTAAGTTTATTGCCTGAAAAAAGCAAATATACATTTGTCAAAAAGCTATACAGCAGATAATCATTTATCAATTCCTTCCTTTAATTTCAGTAATTGTACAATTTCGAATATTAATATTTACAATAATGAAACTACCACTATGAAAAATTAAACTAACTTTGAATAAAGTTAATATAAATAGTAAAAAGTGATTGCGCTTTATCGTTAAATAAATCAAAATTGATAATAAGATACCTTTATTATTAAAAAGTACAGTCGACGGAAAAGTTGTGTAACGAACTAGAGAATTAAAATGGCGATTACCAATCTCAAACATTAACGCGCTCGTTACGCTCGCGCGTTAAATTATCTCGGTCATTAATCATCCTTATTACTGCACTTGTTCGTTAAATAACTATTAAGTACGCATTCATTCTAAAATCACTGAACAACCAAAAAGATAAATTTAACTTTCCAGAAAAATATATCATCCTCATCATCAGGAATCGAAAAAATTATTTTTTTTATTTATACATTATTAGTGTTATCACATTTCAAAGTTTTACAAAATTGTATACAGGGTGGGTGGACCGGATTTAATTTGCGTATACAGAGATCTCGTACACCACAATAGATACAATATCGGTTAAATGAGGAAAAAGATGTGTAGTTTACAGATGGATTGAATGGTTTTTTTTTAGAATTAAAATATCAGGTCCGGTTTCTGAGATATTTGGGAAAAACCGAAATTGACGATTTTCGTTTTAATTAAGTAATTACCACCTAAATCTTTGAAGATAGAAAAAACTTTATATAACTTTTTTATTGAAAGCCAAATATGGCTTAACATAGCTTATCCAATTTTTTTTTTCGTCTTTGAAGGGCCGCTCTCAACTATTTTTTTAAATACTTTTTATTTCATCTTTAAAATCCTCATATTTTTCTAGATTTAACCATGTAGAAAACTTAATTTAAAAAAAAAAACAAAAGATTATCCATTGCTCAAATGTGGTAAATTATTCAACGAATAATAAAAACTAAAAGTCATACCACATAAATTTATTGTTAAGTTAAACCAAATTAAATTGGCGGCGACATGTTTCGGCCACAACGATGGCCATTATCAGGCCTACAATACAAATATAAAATTAGATTACAATATAACATATTTTAAAAAAAGTTACTTACAGAAAAAACGAAGAACTTATACATCATATTGGTATGAATAATTGAACAGGTCACATTATAAAAATATATTATAAAAATTAAACAAAACTTCCTAAAGTACAGTTCATTGTCAAAACCTAATAAAATAATTAAATATTCTACATGGTTGGATAAAGGAAAAATGGAAATATTATAAATTAAATAAAAAGTACAGGTTCGTATTTAAAAAATCATAGATGAGGGTGACCCTTCAAAGATGAAATGTTGTGTTAAAAAATCGGATACGCTATGTTAAGTCATATTTAGCCTTCAATAAAAAAGTTATATAAAGTTTTTTTCTATCTTTAATAATGAAAGTGGTAATTAATTAAAACGAAAATCGTCAATTTGGGTTTTCCCAAATATCTTAGAAACCGGACTTGATATTTTAATTTTGAAAAACCAATAAATTCTTCTGGAAAATATACATCTTCTTCCCCATTTAACCGATATTGTATCTATTGCGGTTTACGATATTTCTGTATTCGCAAATTAAATCCGGTCCACCCTGAATAAAAATATAGTGGAAAAAGGGAACCAAGCAACAACCAGACCTGGAAGACAATCAAAAGATAGATAAATTAAACGCAAGAAGTAGATAATTACCGTCGATTAAATTACTCATAGTAAGAACTAAATATTAAAGACATGCATCTATTTTATGTTACAAGTTGCAGAAGGTACATTTTTAAAGTTTCAAATTCGGGAAAATGTTGCTCTCAAAATAAATAAAATTGCTCATTTAAATGAGAAAAACCCGATTTTTTTATTATTCATAAATATAGAACATGTCCACCAGTAAATCTAATCTATGACCTTTGTAACAATGTCCAATAACTTTTAGTATTAATCGGATGGGAAAAATTATATTTAGATTTCAATATGTGGTTTGTAAAGGAGTATTCTTACAAATGTCTGCATTCTTCTAGTCTATCATTCCTGGAAAATAGGAACAATGTCTTGCGACATTGGCAAAAAGTCGTGTATCTTTAAACTAATTTTGAAAAAGGTTTGGATATTATGAACAATTTCAAGAATTGATCAAAAATTTCAAGAATTTTGATACAAAAATCCAAGAATTCTAATGGAAAATTTTTAATCAAAAATTTCATAAATTTTCAATCAGAAATTTCAAGAATTTTAATAAGAATTTCTATCAAAAATCTCAAGTTTTAAGATAAAAAATTTCAATTAAAAAATCAACTAATAGGATAGGTTTTTCCACTAATAAGCTGTTTGTTCACTCACTTACTCCCATATAGGCTCCAGTAAAAAAACTGTAAGAATAAGAAATCTGAAGACATCTATGGATTTAACGTTCAATTTAGCATCGAAATGGCTATTTTTAAACCCGGAAGTATGTCTTCCGGTACAGGTTTGTAAAACTGGTTTTGAAACCGGAAGTCGTCGAAACCTGAAATGGATGTGGACGGACAGACGGATAGAAGGACAGAGCCGTATCATTAGTGGTTTTTTTTCCTCAAGGGAAAAATTTCACAAATTAATAATATTGCGGATTAAGTGGGATTAGTTGCCAAATTATTTATATTATGATTGTTAGAGGATAATACGAAAGGAAATTTTCTGTTTCATAATTAATAAATAATATTTCGAGCACGTGTTTTAATGATCTTTATATCCACTTATACTTTAATACTGGGCTAGCCCGGGGCACGTGCCGCCGGCTTAACCCGTCGGCTTTTGCCACAGTAAAAATTAAAGAAAGACATCCCTTGCGGCCGCTGGCATAATTTTGCTAGCGGCCAAAATTCGATAAAGATCAAATGAATTTCTGAGGCAAACGCGAGTGGGTGGTGCAGAATCAGCGAGTTTTCAATCAGTTTTGAATGTTTTACTGAATAATACGTTAATTTTTTTTGTTTTATATAAACAATAACTTATAATGGATATTAACCTGACTTTAAAATGGGTAGCCAAGATATACCCAAGACGATGGCCACAAACCTAGTCAAAATAACTCAATTCCTGGCTGAATGTATAGACGATCGGACACAGTGTGACGTGGTGTACACGGACTTTTCTAAGGCATTCGACCAACTTGACCATGGAATTCTCCTATCTAAGCTATGTCGGTTGTATCAGTCAAATGTACTTATTAGACTTTTTTCCTCTTATCTGAGTAATAGGAAACAGTGTGTAGTTTTTAACGGCTTCAAGTCGCTCGAGTACTTGCCTACTTCTAGTGTGCCCCAAGGTAGTAACCTGGGCCCCTTGCTATTTAACATCTTTATCAACGATATCGTTAATACACTGGACGTGAATTGCCTATTATATGCGGATGACCTGAAGATTTACTGTCAAGTTAATAGTTTTTCCGAATGTGAAAGACTTTCTCAAAATTTCAAACGTGTTGAAATCTGGTGTCTAAATAACAAATTATCTCTCATATTAAAGACTGATTATATTAATTTTCAGTATAAAATAAATAATTCTGTCATTGCGCGACCTTCCACTTTTACCGACCTGGGTGTTACTTTTGATAGAAAGCTTTCTTTATTGCTCACATCGACACTGTTTATTCTATTCTGCGAACAAGATGTATGGATTTATAGCGCGTAATTCCCGAGATTTTGCACATCCGGAAACCATGAAAACATGCATATGTTAGGTCAAAAACTCAGTATGCGGATATAATTTGGAGCCCATTTTATGATACTCATATTTAAAAATTGGAATCAATACAAATGCGGTTTTTAAAACTCCTGTCATTTAGAATAGACCACGTTTATCGGTCAATCTCCATCAGCAAGACTGAATTTCTTTCCCGACATAAAGTAAATAGATTAAGCCACCGGAGAGACTGTCATTTAGTAATCTTTTTACACAAAATCATCAATAACAAATTTAATGATCCAAATTTTCTGCAAAAACTCGATTTTATTGTTCCAAGAAAAACATCCAGAACATGTCAAACCTTTTATCTTCCCACTCCCCGATCTAATATTTTAAAATTTTCACCCTTACATAAAATGTGCTCAAAGTGCAACACGGTGACTTGATATCTTTAATACTAGGATTTCGGATAAAGACGTACTTCTTGGGAAGATAATTGTTATTTTTTTCCTATTTTCTGTATGTATTTTATACTGTTCATACATCTGTTCTGTTTGAACAGTAAATAAAGAATAAAGATAGAAGAATAAAGACATATTGACTGAAAAAAGGTCTTATTATTGATAGAAGTATTCTGAATGAATGTAATTTATGGAACACTAACTCCGCGGCAAAACCGCTGCAAGCGGCATTTCGTGTCGGCAGCAAGGCGCAAGAGCCACCGACATAGCCCAGTATGGTGGAGTCCTCCCTTTAGACTTATAATAGAATAAAAAATATATATAAAAGTTGTAGAATGTTATAAATTATTGTTAAAAAAGAAACAAGGTGGTTCATTACAGCGGCTTAGGATTTTTATAAATGGGAATATTTTCATCAAAATTGTTTTCTTATCGAAAATTTTTGTTGTTCCATTCACAAAAAGAACTTATGACATAGATAAAAAAAATTGAAACAACAAATTAATTTTATTTGCTAATAATTTCACAGTAAAATTCAGATATAACCTTTCCTTTATGGATCTATATTAGACTCTTATATATTGTTCATAAAAAATCCACATGATACAGCCTCTTCGAAACCTCTTTAATAGCAACTTTATTATTATTTTTTAATCATGAAATAGAAAATTTCCTTTCCTATTATCCTCTAACAATCATAATATAAATAATTTGGCAACTAATCCCACTTAATCCGTAATGATATTCATCTGTGAAATTTTTAGGTATTCTTTCTTTTTTTCTCAGGAACTATAACAGATAGCGACAAACTTCAGTCGACTTTTTGATTAAATTTTTTTATCATAAATCTTAAGATTTTTTATAGAAATTCTTGAAATTATTTATTAAAATTCCTGAAATTTTTGAATAAAAATTTTTCATCAAAATTCTTGAATTTTTTGGATAAAAATTCTTGAAATTTGTGAAATTCTTTTATTGAAATTTTTGATCAAATTCTTGAAATTTTTCATAAAATCCAACATTTTTCAAAACTAGTTTAAAGATACACGACTTTTGTCAATGTCGGAAGAGATTGTTCCTACTTTCCCGAAACTAGAAAAATAATATAGTCTTCTTGTGATGATTATGATCCAAACTATATAGGTCAATTGAAATAGACGTATTGAAACTGGTATCAAAGAACATTATAGACTGATCAAGTACAAGAATGCAGACATTTGTAACAATACTCATTTACAACCACAGTTTGAATACGTTGCACATCGAAAATAGTATATTAAAGTATAAGTGGATATAAAGACGTGATCCACGAATACTTTACACAATTTTTGTTTATTGGTACACTTTTTGAAATCATAAATACTGGTATAACTACAAAAAATGGGAATAAAAACTAATAATGTACAATGATTTAATTCGTGATGTGACATCAGTATACATTTCCTTGTCGTACAAAAATTGTTGTTATTGGTTGTATATTGCTTAAAAATGAGTTCTAACATCGATTACTTAAATAGCAAAACAGCATTTCTTCCAATTAAAAATACCGAAATTTTAATATTTCAAACAAGACTAACTGTACTTTTCACATTCATTTAAAAAATTTGGTTGTTAAATATTTGAATAATGCTTTTAAAACAATTGTTAGTAATATTTTATTTGACGTTTCAAGATACTCCTGTCAGATCAATAATTAAAAAGTTAACATTTAGACTTCACGTTTCTCGGATTGTTGATGTTGCCATGGTAACTTTAAAACTCGCGCGTTTTTAAAAGTTGCGTTTAAACACGCTGGAGCGTACTTTAAATAAGTAAAATAGGGTGTCAATAAAAAAATATTTTATTGATTTTTACAGTTACAGGCTATTCAAAATTTATAATTTATTTCCCACGCTAAATATCTAACGTACTACGCCTCTGTAAAGGACGCTGGGCCGCCTTGCCGACACGATCACATCCCCATTTTCTCTAGCACTTCAACGTAATGTCTATGTTTCGAGGATCCCAACAAAGGAACTTGTCGATTTAGGGTTCTCGAATGACTCCGGCGAATCAAAGGAACGAAAAGAAGAAGGCGAAGAGAAAGAGGGCCAAGTGGATGAATAAATTATTATGAACCGATTAAGTTACAGTTGAGAAGTATTGTCGAAATGGAACTCGTTTTTATAACTGAAAGAACAATTACTGCGTTCGAAACGAATATCGGTTAAACTTTTTTTAGAGAGGGGAAGATTTTACTTCGAATGTGTGGGGGAGATTCTTCTTATTTTCTGACCTTGATGTTTGAACGTTTTCTTTGTGAATAATAAATGAGACATTCATTCAATATCAATATAAGTGGAAAGATAAATGATTTTAAATTTCCAAGAAAAAAGGGAATGCTTTTACCTAGTAAAATTATTTGTGACTTTATATAGTCAAATAAATAATTTATTGCATTTTTTGAATGTTGCTCTTTTAGTTATTTTTTAGGAAAAAGCATATTCGATTTGGAATGTAATATTTTAACTGGCAACCATTAATCTTGTTTTGAAAAATCTTAGCTTAAGTATTTAAAATCCAGTGTCCGTATAATCACAAGCACTTCTTTTGTCATTAACACACAAGTCATCAACTTGAATGGCTTCTTTCTCTTAAGCCTTCTTGTTCTTTAAAAGCTGGATTCATTCCATGTTAGTATCCTCAATGTCATATTTTGGATTCTAGCTGTTAATGGTGTACTGATTATTAAGAATCCCGGACCAAGAGTCAATACAACTGCCCATATCTAAAATCTAGCTTAGTTCTTTTCGCTTTTATGTATTTTTACTTTCCCGGTCCCATCGAAGGGAAAGTATAATGAACGAGCAAAAAAAATTCAAGATGTCGTTGGAAATATCCATTTTGAGTTCCCCGAGAAGATTGAGACTATTTCAAGAGTAAGGTCTGTCTGTGTGTATTCTTCCACAATAGCTGCCGAACCGTTTGACCAATCAAGCTGAAATTTGGTATAAATGGTTGGTGTGTGCCTCGAATGCGACGATTATTTTTTGTTTAAATTGGTGTAGTAGAAGGTCCTCAACCATACACTTTAGATCAAAATGTTTTATTTCAAAGTTATAGAGAATGAAATTCTCTAGATTTTTTGTATAAAATTTTTTTCCAGAATTTCCATTAGTTGCGCCACTAGAGGGCTTACAAAAAATGAGCATTTATGTTTTCCCTACTTTTTCTACATTTTGAGAACAGACAGTGCGAAATGTTCTAGTGCAAAGTTGTAGAGCATAAAATTAGCTGCAACTTTTTCCCGAGTTCCTAATAGTATACCAGCCATGATTTTAAGAGAACCTAATTGTAGCAATTCCAAATAACATAATTGGGAAAATATACCAGGGACAAAGGCATATATTATTAAATAGGAATAAATTGCCATGATTTCGCCTTAAAAAAATACTACAAAGTCAATTTTTATTCCAGGGAATTATTATTAGTCAAAAAGAGTAATTTTTTCCTTTAGCAGCGTTTTAAAGTATCAGTGAACTTAGAGCGTTCTTTATTTAGGCCTAAATAAGAAAATAAAATTTCCAAAACTGTCTATCTGGTACTATGCCTTATAGGGACGTTCATAACTTACAATTAAGCAAAATTTTTTTCAGTTATTTTTGCTATAAAGGCTATCCCAAGTAATTATGAATGAACTTTATTACCAAGTATTATTACCCTATTTTTAACATCATAGTCGAAATGACCGATTTTAGTAAATTCTAAGTAATATGTGCCAACTTATTATCGTTTTAACGCTTTTGGACTAAGCGATATTTTTGGGCATAAATTAAAAGTCACAATGTCTAATTATATTTCCCTTTTAGTCATATTGATTTAAATTAGAACAAAAAAACTTCAAAATTATACTTTTAAGGAAAATGTGCCCGACAAGATATTTATAAGTAAATGATACGAGGAAAAATAAAAGGATTGCCAACAAAAAAACACTAAATGTACATTATTTGGTGTTGGTAGATATGTTAATTATTTTTATACATAACTAGGTACATTTGTAACCGAAAAAGGCTTACAGATATGTCATATTTAAGCTGTATATGTACAGTAGCAATTATCATAGAAAAATGAAATTAAACGTGAAAATGACAATAGAAACTGTGTCAGAGGAGCCTCTATACATTCACGAAAGTACTGTAAGTGAAAATGAAAATGTATTTTTTAAAGATTTTCCTCTTCATGACGATGGTCAAGTTATGTAAGTGCAGTTAGTGATTTGCTCGGGATGACAAAATTGAGGTTAGATACGAAATGACAATTAATCAACGCTGACAAATGTAACAAGACAAACTACGCATTTGGTCAATGTCCCTTAATTAACGGATTTATGACCAAACGACAACTTTGTCTTATCAGTCTGATTTTAATTAAGAAAAAAATACCATCTAAGTAAAATTTCGACCTGAATTTTAGGAAAATATGATTATGAGGTAATAAAAACAGAGAAATTCTACTTTTAAGACCATATTTTATGAGACGAATGTACGAGTTGAGATGTTGTTAGTCGCCATTATGAAAAAACGGCTGTTCCGTGATCTTCGTAGAAAATAAATTAATTTTTAAGCTAGTAACCTAACCTAACACACGTATTTTAATTATTTTGAAAATCAGTTCCTCTGTATACTATTTTATGGTATTATCAACTTTAGTTCCATCATTTTATTTTTCTTTTTAGACGGATCATGGAGGTGTCATACGACTGTTTTAATACATGACGTATATAGCCTTTTTCGGCACAGTGGTCAGTTTTACCCGAATTTAATCTTTTGTACCCTCTAAAGGTGTATGCTTTTTGGGCACGAAAGCGGGATTAAGGTTTCTAGGAAAATGAAATAGGATTATTTAAATATTAAATAAAATTTTGGGCAGTGCACGTTTGGGCCCTGTAATGACCTATAATCCTAATCCCAGAAATATATTTCTTAATCCGTGTGCACGTTTGGGCCCGAACGGTAACAGGTAGAGAATTTTGTAAATTCCAACATTGGATTTTGATTATTTCAAATGCAAAGGGGTACAATAAACAATATTCATCAAATATATTTTAGTTTTGTTTTTACTTCATAACGTGAACGAAGCAAAATATCGAAGGTGTAAAAATTTTGAAAAGTGTTAGTCGTAGAAACGTTTGCTTAATTGTGAATAATTACAAATTTATTTTTAAACGGGAGGTCCAATCCGGAGTAAAAACTTGGCGTTGTCGAACTCCAAACTGTTCAACAGCGATTTCTACGGTTGGAGAAGATTACAATTTAATAAAATGTTCTTTACAACACAATCATGCAGAAATCTCATCATCAGCATACCAAATAAAATATCGGCTAAACGAAAAGTTACTGAGGATAACACAAATAAAATTATACAAGAAGTTTTATGTGAAAATGTAAGTGATGCAATTGAAAACAAAGACTTATAACATCAAAAAAGTTATGCACAACGCGAGAAGAAAATTTGTGCCAAAATTACCAAAATCGTGTTTAGAAGTGCATTCGGCGGTGAGAAATATGTGTCCAATATTAACAAATCGGAATGAGAACTTTCTAATGAGTTGCGACGAAAGTTCCCAAATAATTGTGTTTTCTTGTCAAAAGAATTTGGAATGGTTATGTGGATGTAAAACTTTATATATGGACGGCACTTTCGATTATTGGCCAAAATATTTTACACAATTATTATTTACCTTATTCGGTCAACAAAATGGACATTATATTACGATGGTGTTTTGTCTACTACCAGACAAATCAAAGGAAACATATAAACGATGTTTTGATATAATTAAGGAGAAATGTAGTATGTGGGGTTATAATTTGTATCCTGAAGAGTTCGTTGTAGATTTTGAAAAAGCCATTCATCATGCACTACAACTATCTTGGCCTCAAGCTGTCATTATCGGCTGTCGTTTCCATATAACCCAAGCTTGGTGGAGAAAAATACAACAATTAGGATTAACAGCAGACTACAAAAATAAAACTGAAGTAGGAAAATGGTTAGGATATTATTTTGGAATATTATTTTTAGACCCTACAGAAGTTGGAGACTGTTTTGTATTTGACCTGACTTCAATACAACTAAAAGATGAAAAACTTGAACAGTTTTCAGATTATTTGGTAAATACTTAATATATCGGAAGAATCTACATATCCACCACATATATGAGTAGCAAAAACAGCTTCCAGTATCCACACTACAAATGCTTGTTAATCATTTCACAGTTTTTACAACAAAAGCTTCTCAAATACACATCCGAATATTTTCATTTTTATAGATTTTTCAATTAAATTTCAGAGTGAAGTATATGTAAATTTACAAATTACAAAAAAAATGCATAAACCCAACTCAGACACTATCAAACGGGAGCTTTTTTTTGACATGTAGAATAGAAGATTATGATTGTAAAAAAATGTCTTGTTTGCATTTTGTCAAAGTTTGTTCTAATTATTTTAATAATTTTTAAATAGATATCGGAACGGTGTCATTATTTTTTAATAAATATTTTATTTCTTGTACAATTTGTTTGACTTTCCTTAAAAATCCTAAAACTTAATATTGTGTAGGTTATATTAATTTTATAAATTTTGTATAAGTATTTTAAATATCTTAATTTATTTAATATAGTTTGATCACCTTATCTGAGGGGCCCAAACATGCTTAGGGATTAACGCGATCTTTTTTCGTTTGGGCCGAAACGTGCTTGCAGATTACCCCTAATTAGGGATTTGGGCCCAAACGTCTATCGCCCAAAATTTTGCAGTTTAAATAAAATTATTGGTTTTATTGGTCTTATTTTACTACTCTAATACTCCTAATTGGTTATATTCAAATTTATCTATGTTATTCTCGATATTTAGTTAAATATATATGTGAAATTAAATAGTACACATATGTCTTGCAAACTTAAAAACTCGAATTACAAAAAACATCATGTGTATTTAACGAATTTAATAAAACAATACAAAAATAACACACTTCAAGATTTTAATTTATTGAAGCAGTTTCGTATCATTATAAAAGTATAACATAATTTTTATTCAGTATTTTATATATTTTATATTTTTTTTAGTGTTGTATTTTTGTATACTTTTTAATCGGTAGGTATTTTATGTAGCTATTTTATATTTTTCTTACTGTTGTATTTTTCTAATAGTATATTTCTTGTGATTTTTCATATTGTTTTGTATTAATTATGAGTTTTTTTTATTTGTTTTAAATATAGTTTAAATAAAATTTTTGTCAAATCATTGTTTTTATTTGATGAAAAAATTCTTTACAAATCAAACCGAGATTATTTATTTGAAAAAAAAATCTTTACCATACAAATCAAATTAAGGATATTTATTCGGACAAAAAAAATTAAAAAAAATCACTGAAATTATTCCTATTATTTTTTCTTAAAAATATTTGAATCAAAAGGATTAGTTACTTTATGGTCGATAACCACTGTGCCCAAAAGTCCCACCTAATTTTAAAACTTGAGGCCAGAAGACCGGTAGGATTACGGAACCCCGCTGATAAAATTGACCGCTGGGACCAAATTATCCTATTTTGGACCACCATATTACTGCTTTTTTCTCCACTTTCCACCTCTGGTGATCGTCAGGAAGTAATTTCATCCTAAAATTAGACGCTGCCCTAACTAGCGGTTGAATATACCACTTTATGCCCTATTTTGCTACTTGGGATGTGCTGTGCAATGTGCGCATGCGCCTGTTTATTTCATTAGCAATATTGAAATATTAATTCTGTAGACGTATTTACCATCGACTCGAAAATAATACTTGGTATCTTGTAATTAAAATAATCCTATTCTCTACAGCCGAACCTAGAAAGCTCTAGGGTGACACAGCCGATTTTTATATCTAAGATATTTTGTAATGTTTACAGAAGGAATTGTCTTACTGGTAGTCCATATTTTGTTGATGTGTGTTCAATTCAATTCATTTAACTTCAACTTCTAAAACTTGGTCTATTTACAAAAGTGGTTGCTTGCTTAGTGGTAGCTTCTTATATGCCTAAATAAACTATAAGTACTCCAGTGTCATCTACAAGTCGACAAGTCGTGGGGAATGAACCCTAAGCAAATTTACTGGATTTATCAAACAGTGATAAAACCAATAGTCACATATGGTGCAGTAGCCTGGTGGACGAAGGGGCTCCAGACTATTGCTGCGTCTAAATTATCTGGTCTTCAGAGATTAGCTTGTGTGCCTATTACAGGCGCCATGTCAACTACCCCGACAGCGGATATGGAAAGATCTCTGGTCCTTACTCTGGATTGCTGCCAGAGATAAGTCCTCACCACACTCTCGGAATGGTTTCGGACGTGCTCTCCTCCAGAACTCACATACAGAAGTCCTTTAACGTCCTTTTTCCGAGAAGAGACGAATGGGAAAAGGGGGAGATCTTCTTTCCAGGGACGGCTTATTTACTGTACACAAATGGTTCAAAGACCCCAAATGGTGCGGGAGTGTACAGCAGAAAACCGAGTTGACATCACAAAAAGCCTCGGCAAGTATGCTACCATCTTTCAGGCGGAGGTCTTCGCTATAGAATTGTGTGCAAGAGAATTGGCAAATCATCCTCTTGTCAACAAAAGTATTTACATTTTGTCGGACAGCCAGGCAGCTTTAAAAATACTGAGCTCCAACCGGCAGGACTCGAAGCTGGTGTGGAACTGCATCGAATCCATGGATCGCATTGCTACTAGTAACAGAGTAACCCTACTCTGGGTAGACTAACCCTACTCTGGGTACCTGGGCACGAAGGGGTGGAGGGCAAATAGAAAGCCGACACTCTTGCGAGAAGAGATGCAGAATCCGAGTTCATTGGACCGGAACCATTTTTCGGCATAGCCAAAAGAAGTGCCAAATACACTATCTGGAAATGGGCCGAGAGGAAAACCCTCCAGCACTGGAAAGATATTCCTGGGTTAGCTCACTCTAAGGCGTTCATATTCAAACCCTCAGGTATCACCCTATCGCAGATCCTAGAATGTAGTAGAAGTGATCTACGCATCCTAATTCTACTGCTTACAGGGCACTGTCGTCTGCGTTACCAACTGAAGAAGCTAGGTCTGAGTCAAACATCGGACTGTCGCTTCTGCAGTGTGGAAAACGAAATTGCGGAGCATATTTTATGGTCATGCCCTGCCCTGGAGATGAATAGGCTTCGTACGTTTGGTTTCGTACAGCTGGAGCCTACCGACTTCAAGGAAGCTTCACCTAAATCAACCATAGACTTCGTAAGGAGGTGTGGATTGTATGGTGAATTATAGCCCATAGGGGTGAGCCACAATAGGCCTCTGCTGGCCGAAGTGGAGGGGCGAGCAAACGCTCCACTCACATTGAACCTAACCTAACCTCTACAAATGTGCTATTTGTTGACTATAACTACTTATGGTAATCGTACGCGCATAATATACAATATAAATAATCCGTAGGGCAATAACTTGGGGTAAAGCTTGTATTTTCGTCTAAAAATTGCTTGCGAAGTTTGAATTATTATTCGTAAAAACCAAACCATATCACATCAAAAAAATATTTTAGCATAATTCACTTTCCTTTATGGTTCTTTCTATAATACCAGATACGATGTATTTAATCAACAGTTGAATGTTTTTGTCTTAAACCAAATTGATAATTAGAAGTCACTATTTTTTCTATTACCGATTGATTTCTTGGTTTTAATATTCCATTCAACGGCTGGTTAATTAATATTACCGAAACAATTAGTAAATGAAAATTTGACCAGTACCGAACGATCAATCTTAAATTTATACGCAAAAATCAATTTTCAAATTACCATTTCTTATGGGATACCCTGAATAATGCGTATTTTAGTTTTATATGCTTTTAATATAAACATGTCAAAAATATATTAATTTTGGCAGTAAGGTTTAAACACTTTAATATCAGTCATTTAAAAAGAAAAAATATAATGTATATGTAATTTTTAATCTAGATAGAACATGTAATACAGCTATTTTCAAGATCATATACCATACATTGTTTTAAAATAGCTAAAAGGAATAATAATGAAAAAAAAAACTTACCACGCCCCACTGGCTATCCAAGGTAGTTGCCGTGCCTGCGGGTTCCTCCTTTGTCGGCCTGAGGCCGGAAACGGGTATGACTTTCGCTTTTGCCGGCGATAACCGACTACCGGGTCGCGGGTTAAACGGAAAATACGGACTGTCGGCCGTAAATGGTTCGGCGGGTGCTTGTGTCGGACTCGCGCCGGGTCCTGTGTAAACGGGGCCTGCGGGATTTAACGCGTACGCCTGAAATAAATAGAAAATAAAAATATTAATACCGTTAATGAATATACAGTGAAGTTTAAATTCGGTGAGAATCCATCAATAGTAAATTTTACTGTAATTGCTAATTATTGTAATTATTAACAGTTATTTGTATTAATTTTCTTTATTCAGTAAATAATCTAACAAATTTTGACGTGTTTATTAAATTCTTTTGTAATTATCCGGGATGGCCACGAATCTACAAATAAGCATAATTTTTTGGTACTTAATAATAATTTCAATGAACATGTTGGTATCGATTAGGATTTGAATTAATTTTACTCTTCACTCCACATCATTCTTTATTTTGTCTGAATCCAGTCAACTTTATAAAAGTTTTATAGTTGATTATAGATTTAAAAGTTGTGTAGAGTTTTTTTTATCAACAATCCCTATTTTTTCGGAAATGTAAGATAAAGTTTTTCTCCATTTGTATCAAACAGTTTATTTGTCGTCCTCAAACTTATTTCTGTATGATTAAAAAAAAAAGCTATTAATTATTTTTCTAATTATTAACAAAATTTAAATTGACGCACCGTTTTTCATTTCGATTAGGATATCAATAAATGTTATTTACACCTATTGGGGAGTTTAATATGTGAAGCGCATTTATCTATTAAACGACACAAAGGCCACTGCATCATTAACATTAATAGTTCAATAGTATATCAGTCACTTGCATTTTTTTCGAAGAATAAATTATTTTCTTTCTTTTGATCTAAACCGACAAAAATTACAATCTAATTATCTTATTTACAATTCATGAGCCTGGGGCGATTATCAGTAATAATTATTGGAATTCCTGGAAATATTGCTAATACAGGGTGTTACCTAATTCAGAAATAATTAATTAATATGTCAGATAACAAAAAAACGTGTTTAGAATATTCTTATAATTTTCCGATTTCCCTATTATAACTACGTTAATAGCAGTCCAAAAACTAAACGAAATTAAGGCTGACTACCAGTAGACCGACAACCATTAAACCTTCCAATATACCGAACACCAATAAACCGAATACACTCTCCCATTAGACCGAACTGTTATATCAATATTTTTATATATTAAAAAAAAGGTCTTGACTGGCCTAATCTAACATGTGTATTAAAAAAACATGAAGGGGATAAAGGTCCGCGAGTCGCGGATCTTTAACATATTTTATATGGATCAGCGAGTTGCGGACATTTATATAAAAAAAAATTTATTAAAAGAAGTCTTAACTATCTAAATCTAGCCTAATTAAAAGGTCATGTGGGATTCGATCCCCGGACCTCCGGCGGGCACTATGACCTCATGCTTAAATATGTTCAAACTTATTATTTAAGCGAATCACGTTTCACACAACTCGCGGATCTTTATAAAGTAAGTTAAAGGTCTGCAACTCGCGGATCTTTATCCACTCCCAAAAAATAGTATATAAAAGTATAAATGGATAAAAAGGTATTTAAAACTAGCGCGATTTTTCGAGCACGACGGCGTAGCCAGGTTATAATAAAGAAACAAATGAAGAAAGATATCAAAGACAACAAAAAATTATTAGATATACTTCTGTCATAATTATATGTATATACATTCTATTTTAAATATAATAAAATTTTACATGAAAAATAGAAAAAATAGGAAAAAAAAATAGGATAAAATCGGGAAAAAATAGATAAACATAGTGGGAAATAGGGAAAGGTTGTAAAATCAGGTTAAAATATGGAAAAATAGTGCAAAATGGAGAAAAATAAGGAAAAGTAGGGCGAAATAGAGACAAATAGGGAAAAATTAGGAAAAACGGGAAAAAACAGCGCAAAATAAGTTATAGGAAAAATAGGGAAAAAAGTGGGAACAAATACGAAAAAATGGGAACAAATGTATCAAAAAAGTGAAAAATAAGGAAATATAGAGTAAAACAGGGTAAAATAGGAAAAATAGGGGAAAATGGGGACAAATTGGAAAAAATAGAGAAGAATAAGGAGGAACTTCGAAATAAATAAAAGAAAAATAGAACAAAACCGAAAAAAAAACTATGGCGCGCCGTTTTGGTATTTAATAACATCGTTTAAAAATCAAGAAAAAAAAATAATCTTTCCTTCAAAAATTTTAATTCCGTAATTATTCTGTTAATGAATTAAAATTATGTATTTCATAATTTTAATACACGTATTTCTATTATGAAAAACATAATAGAAATTCAAGAATTAAAATTATGAAAAACATAATAGAAATTCAAGAATTAAAATTATGAAATACATAATAGAAATTCAATTACCATTATGTATTCAGGTTGCCTATACTGCTGGCGTGCATTTACCCGAAATAGGATAGTCAATCTTTTTCTGGCAACACTGTTTTAGTAGGAGAACGATGGATCTTTAGATGCATTTTAAGGACCCTCTATAACACTCGCGAACAACCACCTAAAAAAAATATATTCTTATGTAAATCGACCTGGCGGATCCGATTTTGGAGTTCACCAGACAATTTGGAATCGCCAAATTGTCCAAAATCGACAATTTCCAAAAAATCTCATATTTTAGGGATTTTTTTAAATTTTTTAATTATCATCCTATATCTCTCTTAGTTTAGGTCCGATTGAATTGAAATTTTTAGGAGAACCAATTTAGACCTTTGTTATCACGACTTTCATGACAGAAATGCAAAAAAAATTACGTGTTACAAGTAATTTGTTTTTAAAAAGTTGGTGACAAGAAATTTGGTAAAAATGCAGCAACAAATACTCGATCGAGAAAACTTTTTTGTTTTTAAAGATAAATGTATATAGTAAGCGACAAAGTTGTAGCCAAAGAATCAAAGAAACTTTTTTATTTCGGTGATTTTTTTGATAACTTACTTACTTTTCTAGAAAACGGTGCTGCAATATATAGTACCGCCGCGTCGCAGCCCATGATAAAAAGTTAGGTTGGTCCGACGTATGGGAATCAAATAATGGGTAGTTGTGAATATCGCTTTATGTAACGATTAGTTATATTTCAATAAATGGACGGGAATAGTTATCGTCTGTGTGGTTTATGATACTTATTATTATTGAAAATTGATGACTTTCAGCTCTAATAATAATAATTATTGCTTTATAGATAATAAGTGCATATTAAAGTAACGATAAGTCTCTTTTCCAGACATTTTAAACTGAATTAATATTTAATTAGAACAAAGAACAAATTTGAAGAACTATGCGACTTCCAAGTTAAACCTCTAGAGTTTAACTTTTTTAAATACATATTTTGCCAACAAAATAATGAATAAACTGTACTTACAGAATATTACAGAAGAAGCACTATTTAAGCAGTTTCCATAAAGTCGGATGATAGAAATATTATACCGAAAAAATAGATTTATTTTTGTCAAAATGTCATGTCCATCATGCAATATGCAGAAGAAATTACACCCGAAAGGCTTATAAACAAAAAGCAGAAAGCACAGATGTGGCTAATACTGGTGACAAAAGAAGTAAGACCGTTGAAAGCCCAAAATGTTGTATAATTTGCAATAAAATTAGAGATACTAAATGGTCTTGAAAATTAAGCAAGTAACAACATTTAATATGCAAAATAAAATTTGGACGAAAGCCAAGGATACAAATGATCTTTAATATTAAATGAATATTTTTTCTAAAAATACATGTTGACAAATTAGAAATTAAGAGAATTATAAAACAAAAAGTTAATCTCTTCCAACAGGATAGCAAAGAATTTGTGAATATTTGTTCTGGTTATACAAAGGTAATTACCTACCTATATAACAGTAAATACATGATATTTTTTCTAAACATCTAAGCTCTCGCGAAGTAGATATCGGTGTTGCCAGTTATACACCCAGTTTCGCACTTTCGGGTAAATGCACGCCAGCAGTATAGGCAACCTGAATACATAATGGTAATTGAATTTCTATTATGTATTTCATAATTTTAATTCTTGAATTTCTATTATGTTTTTCATAATTTTAATTCTTGAATTTCTATTATGTTTTTCATAATGGAAATACGTGTATTAAAATTATGAAATACATAATAGAAATTCAATAATTAAAATTATGAAATACATAATAGAAATTCATGTATTAAAATTATGAAAAACATAATAGAAATTCAAGAATTAAAATTACGAAATACTTAATGAAAATTGAATTTCAATTATGTATTTCATAATTTTAATTATTGAATTTCTATTATGTTTTCATAATTTTAATTCTTGAATTTCTATTATGTATTTCATAATTTTAATACACGTATTTCTATTATGAAAAACATAATAGAAATTACCGATTTAAAATTATGAAATACATAATAGAAATTCAACAATTAAAATTATGAAAAACATAATAGAAATTCAATTCCCATTATGTATTGAGGTTGCCTATACTGCTGGCGTGCATTTACCCGAAAGTGCGAAACTGGGTGTATAACTGGCAACATGGCTAACCGATATCTACTTCGCGAGAGCTTAGATGTTTAGAAAAAATATGTATTTACTGTTATTTATTTACTAAGATTCACTTACTCGCGAACAACCACTTAAAAAAATATATTCTTATGTAAATCGACCTGGCGGATCCGATTTTGGAGTTCGTCAGACAATTTGGAATCGCCAAATTGGCAAAAATCGACAATTTCCAAAAAATCTCATATTTTAGGGATTTTTTTAAATTTTTTAATTATCATCCTATATCTCTCTTAGTTTAAGTCCGATTGAATTGAAATTTTTAGGAGAACCAATTTAGACCTTTGTTATCACGACTTTCATGACAGAAATGCAAAAAAAATTACGTGTTACAAGTAATTTGTTTTTAAAAAGTTGGTGACAAGAAATTTGGTAAAAATGCAGCAACAAATACTCGATCGAGAAAACTTTTTTGTTTTTAAAGATAGATGTATATAGTAAGCGACAAAGTTGTAGCCAAAGAATCAAAGAAACTTTTTTATTTCAGTGATTTTTTGATAACTAGCTTGCTTTTTAATGTAACGGTGTCACAATGTGGCAATATAGAAAAAACTATGCCGGTAGCGGCCGGTGAGAACGCCAGGATTTGTATTGTATTAATTAAAACCTATTTACGATTCGTGAGTTTATTTCGAAGTCTATTCATTAAATTTTAATTTTCAAAAAGGAGAAAAATATATAAAAAAGATTTCAATTTTGAAATAGGCAATTTAGACATACTCATTTCATTTTCACATTTTTTAACTTCTACTCGTATAGAAGCAACAATATCTAAGAGATAGTTAACACATTTGTAAAAAGGGATGATATGATACTTTATATTTATAAGGTTCTTATCTAATACTATTGAGTTCCACATTTCCCTTGGCACGAACAACAAATGTTGCAAGGCACATTCGCTTTAAGGCATTTACATTTATTTGTACAAGTAAAAAATTGCACTTGCAGTTGACTGTAATTTCTAAAAAGCTTAGCTTTGCTTCTTTTAGTGTCATCTTTGGTACAAGAACATTGCTTTCGATGTAATAGCCGCAATCTGTAGGTTTTGGATCTTGTTGATGAATTTTACTATCGCTCTTATAGATGTTCATTGTAAAAACGCCCTTTTCACATGCAATAAAAATGCATCTTCTGTTAATTGGAGACAAATCTCTAAAATTAAATTCCAACGATTATAATGAAGAATACACTTCCGTGGTCAAGAAGTTTCAAATTTAATATATCTATAGAACATAGACAAACATCGAAATTAATGTTACCCACCTAAAGTCAGTTTTACAATTTTGAATATACCCTCATAATTCGTCCATATTTCTCATAAAATTTGGCGGGCCGTACAAATGTTTTGGATCTTGTTGATGAATTTTACTAGCGCTCTTATAAATGTTTAAAAAATGCTCTAAAACTTGTCCATAGAGTTTCCGATACTTGGTACCCATTCATACTTGAAGATTTAAAATAAGTCAGCTCTAAACGTGCTTCATTAAAAATAGCAATTTTTAGAGTTGGTTATAAAGCAATGCATATTCCACCCTTGTCAGCACATTTAGAAAAAATTCATTTAATATTAAAGATCATTTGTATCCTTGGCTTTCGTCCAAATTTTATTTTGCATATTAAATGTTGTTACTTGCTTAATTTTCAAGACCATTTAGTATCTCTAATTTTATTGCAAATTATACAACATTTTGGGCTTTCAACGGTCTTACTTCTTTTGTCACCAGTATTAGCCACATCTGTGCTTTCTGCTTTTTGTTTATAAGCCTTTCGGGTGTAATTTCTTCTGCATATTGCATGATGGACATGACATTTTGACAAAAATAAATCTATTTTTTCGGTATAATATTTCTATCATCCGACTTTATGGAAACTGCTTAAATAGTGCTTCTTCTGTAATATTCTGTAAGTACAGTTTATTCATTATTTTGTTGGCAAAATATGTATTTAAAAAAGTTAAACTCTAGAGGTTTAACTTGGAAGTCGCATAGTTCTTCAAATTTGTTCTTTGTTCTAATTAAATATTAATTCAGTTTAAAATGTCTGGAAAAGAGACTTATCGTTACTTTAATATGCACTTATTATCTATAAAGCAATAATTATTATTATTAGAGCTGAAAGTCATCAATTTTCAATAATAATAAGTATCATAAACCACACAGACGATAACTATTCCCGTCCATTTATTGAAATATAACTAATCGTTACATAAAGCGATATTCACAACTACCCATTATTTGATTCCCATACGTCGGACCAACCTAACTTTTTATCATGGGCTGCGACGCGGCGGTACTATATATTGCAGCACCGTTTTCTAGAAAAGTAAGTAAGTTATCAAAAAAATCACCGAAATAAAAAAGTTTCTTTGATTCTTTGGCTACAACTTTGTCGCTTACTATATACATTTATCTTTAAAAACAAAAAAGTTTTCTCGATCGAGTATTTGTTGCTGCATTTTTACCAAATTTCTTGTCACCAACTTTTTAAAAACAAATTACTTGTAACACGTAATTTTTTTTGCATTTCTGTCATGAAAGTCGTGATAACAAAGGTCTAAATTGGTTCTCCTAAAAATTTCAATTCAATCGGACCTAAACTAAGAGAGATATAGGATGATAATTAAAAAATTTAAAAAAATCCCTAAAATATGAGATTTTTTGGAAATTGTCGATTTTGGACAATTTGGCGATTCCAAATTGTCTGGTGAACTCCAAAATCGGATCCGCCAGGTCGATTTACATAAGAATATATTTTTTTTAGGTGGTTGTTCGCGAGTGTTATAGAGGGTCCTTAAAATGCATCTAAAGATCCATCGTTCTCCTACTAAAACAGTGTTGCCAGAAAAAGATTGACTATCCTATTTCGGGTAAATGCACGCCAGCAGTATAGGCAACCTGAATACATAATGGTAATTGAATTTCTATTATGTATTTCATAATTTTAATTCTTGAATTTCTATTATGTTTTTCATAATTTTAATTCTTGAATTTCTATTATGTTTTTCATAATAGAAATACGTGTATTAAAATTATGAAATACATAATTTTAATTCATTAACAGAATAATTACGGAATTAAAATTTTTGAAGGAAAGATTATTTTTTTTTCTTGATTTTTAAACGATGTTATTAAATACCAAAACGGCGCGCCATAAAAAACCAGGAAAAACTGGGGAAAAAAATCAAGTAAAGCATGGTCGTACAGGTTACTAATATTAAAAAGACTCTGTAGCAAAGCACGGGTATTCAGCTAGTTTTAAATAAGTAAAATAGGGTAGCAATAAAAAAAGAATAGATAAATTTATATTTTAACTATTTTAGGCCAAGACGAAAACAATAGCCAGCAGTTAGTATCTATGGATCGTTGATTATTCGGTCTATTTCGGCATAATGCACAGTAAAAAATATGAAGCGGGTAAGTTGCATTTCATTGTGGTAAAAATTGAGAGTGTATCATTTTACACTCCTGCAAGTATTATTTAACACTCAAAAGTACTATTAGTACAGGTTAATTTTAAGCGAGTATTTATTATTAATTGGGAGTTGTAAAACCTGTTGTGCCCCAATTAAAAACTTTCTGAGTGTAAATATCATTTCCGCGGTCAGATTTACACCGATTCTGGTAAACAACTGTACAGTGGACTATGAATGAATGGACGCAAGATAGTTGCTAGGTAACATAATCGGCATGTCTACCACATGTTATTGTGCCAATTTTATGTAGTCGTGTGGTACTTTTGTTTAAAACAATATATTTGTATTAGTTTTTTTTAAATAATAGGTATATTTATCTCGGGTGTTAGTCTTTTACTGACGAGTTGACTGTTGAAAGCAATTTTTCGTCATCAATCTCAACACTTTCAATAAACAGTAACACAAACTCAGTGGAAACAGTTCTTTAATGGGTAATGGTATCAGTTTTACAATTAAACTTTATGGATACTTTAGAATCAGATCTTAATCTTAATGAAAATAAATGGACGTGTACGTGACGGAAGAATCCACTGATAAAAGCAAGCAAAATGTCATTTTAGACATTGATGGCTTTTTTAATACCATCAAGCATCCCATCGTGTACTAGATTTTTATTACAGATTCTTTTAGAAATCAATCAAATATTATTAATAAACAGATAACATTATATTGCATTTTTTTTAAATTTTCTTTTTAAGGTTTAGCTGTATATTTAAAAAAAATGGTGGACAACATATTTTTGATGAATACGAAAAAACTAAAATAATTTCCAATCGAACCAGAAGAGATCTTGTAAACCTGATGGCCCGAATATTGAGTAATTATTATTATTTATATTTTTTTAAATATAAATTTAAAATTTTTAAATAAATTGCATTATTTTTTACACCCTATTAGTTTTATTCTCTAGTTCATTATATTTACACTGGGTCTATTAGAAATGCATACTAATGGATTACTTTTACACTCTTGAATGTATTGATTTAAGTACACGGTATTTGGTTAGTTTTACCTTCTATCAAATTACTTTTATACTCTTGAGTGTATTGGAAATACTCTTTTTACACGACATTAGGTTAGTTTTACACTATAATGAATTACTTTTACACTTTTTAGTGTATTAGATAAGTATTAGTTTTACATCCTATTGAGTTACTTTTACCCTCTAGTAAATATAAATTAAAAAAATTTAAATAATTTGCCTTATTTTTTATACCCTATTAGTTAATTTTTACACATTACTTCATTATTTTTGCACTTTTGGTTGTATTAGAAATGCACGCTAATACTTCCACACTCTTGAATGTATTGATTTACACGGTATTTGGTTAGTTTTACACTATATCAAATTACTTTTACACTCTTGAGTGTATTTGAAATACTCTTTGCACGACATTATGTTAGTTTTATACTATAATGAATTACTTTTACACTTTTTGGCGTATTAGATATGTATTAGTTTTACACCCTATTGAGTTACTTTAACCCTCTAGTGTATATTAGAATGACACTCAGTGACATTGGTGAAATCTACACTTAAAATGCAGGACCTGTATTACCCCATTATACACCATTTGAGTGTAAAACTCAATTTTTTACTGTGTGGGAATATACCTGAAATTAACAATACGCAATATGAGTCAATATAAGTCAGTTTAAATTTCAAATTCGTGTTTATTATGTTGAGGAAGTTGTATGATAAGTTAATAATTAATATTAATAATTTTGAAGCCAGATAAAGAAAACGAATCATTCAGACTTTGCGAGCGAGAAAACAGGCGTCATTATGAATTTCATTTGTCAACACAAATCAGGGATAGGAAAATAACAAGGGAGATTACGACAATAATCATAATACTGATTTGTTTGTTTGCTTTCCAGAAAGCACACAATCCATTATCATAAGATCATAAGGTGCACAATTAACAGGCAATTAACCACAAGGGTGTATTTTTCCATTTCTTCCTCATAGACATATTCCACAAATATGTTGAAAGGTCGTCGAGTAAGGATTATGTTTATATTTTTTCTGTTCTCGCCTATACTCGTCTGTTCAAAACTGACAAAAAGATTCCATGACATAATTCGAAGCTTGAACTGTTAGTTTTTCACTTATAATTACACTAGGTTTTTTTGTCGAAGTAAACTTGACATGTATCAATAAGAATTTTGTTGCCTGGTAATTTAATGAAAAAAACTGCCTCTGAAAAAACTAGGAGTCCGTAGGACGAGTAATTTTTTCTGGCAGTTTTTTGAGTTGAATTACCTAATGGCAACAAAATTCGAATTGTAAATGTCAAGTTTACTTCGACTCAAAAAAAAGCTAGAGTGTAATTCGGTAAGACAATTTAATGAATATATAAATCAATAAATTAAAAAATGAGATGTAAATTAGTTTATTTAATTTAACGGAAAAGTACAATTGTTAAAAACACAATTATTAAAAATAGCTTGAGTGAAACTGGAGGGGGTTGAAATATCAAAAAAAAATTATACCTCCGCCATTTTTAAAAATATCGAAACAGGTCATTAGACTTTTTTCATGTTCTAATTTTAATAAAATTAATTCGCTAATTTTTGCGATTTTTTACGGAATTTTAAAAATAGAGAAAGGAAGAAACGGAAAATACTGTAAAAAAACGTAAATCGTAAAAAATCTAAACTCGTAAAAAAACGAAAAAAAAAACGGAAAAACCCGTAAATATTGGTAAAAAAACTTTAAATAACGTAAAAAATCGTAAAAAACTTTAAAAATCGTAAAAAACTGGTAAAAAGTCGTAAATAATGCTAAATAATCATAAAACATCATAAAAAAATCGTAAAAAAATCATAATAAACCGTAAGAAACAGAAGAAAAAAACTGGAAAAATCTGGAGCAAATGGAAAAAAGGCAAAAATCGAAAAACGCGAGTAAATTGTTAAAAATCGAAAGAATCAAGAAAATAAAATATAATCTAAAAAATCATAAAAAATAGGAAAAATTGTCAAACTTTTGACTGCAGAATATTTTATTAAATTTTTACTAAATTGTAATAAAATAATGGATTGAGAAAGTGAAAATGAAATGTGCTTAACACCTGCACCGCCAGAAGTAAATATCAAGCTCCATACAAGTAAATAATTCTAATTCATATGCCAGCAATCAAAAATTTCAACAAATAATCAGAATACTAATATTAACGTTAATCCTATTTCTGCAATTAACAAATTTTTCAAATGCAATTATTAACATAAATAATTGATGTTAAATTATAGTTATATAATATTAATATTCTATCTAATTATGCTATATATATTAATAATAATGTTCCATCAATGTTCGAATCAATAAAAGTTTGTTAATAAATTCCTAACAGTCGCGGACAAAGTACAGTATTCTACTCGCATATAATGGCTATTATTCACACGGGTGATTTACGAAACTCGCCTGCGGCTCGTGTCGTAAACCACACCCTTGTGAATAATAGCCATCATTATATGCTTGTTGAATAATATACTATTTTTGTATTATTATTATATCATGATTATAATATGAAAAAGTATTACTTGTATAATAATTTAATAGAAAAAATTAAATTTTGGAACGAATATTAAAATAAATTTTTGCTGTATAATTAAAAAGTAATTGACAAGATGGTCAAATGTGATAAAAAAAATATTATAATCAAGTAACAAAAAATTTTTTAATTTTAGGAAAAGAAGTTGGAGAATAATAATAAACAAATCAAGTTTTTGACAAAAAAATTTAAAAAATATTTGTCGAAAAAATTTATATTTAAAAATAAAATTATAAAAAGTACTTTTGTAAACAAATATAAAAAATAAATTATAGATCAATTTGCTTGAAAAATATTGTTTTGATAAAAAATGTTTTCAAATCAATGAAGAAATGAATAAAATTTTTAACATATTTCCTTGAAGAAATCAAATACTGGTGTTGGTAACATTAGAGGAAGATTAAATCATATCATATAAAATTTTGGCGGGGCATGGATAAAAAGAGAGTTGTTTGGAAGAACAGAGGGAGATTGGAGTGAAAACCCAATTATACATAGGAAGGAGCACAGAAGGGGAAGTGTTGCAGGACTTACATAAATTTATACATTTTTTTATAATTTTTAATGTTTGTTTATTATTTTCTCTATAACCCACCCCAAAATGAGATATTGCTAATTTTGAAATACAAAATATAATGTTAGGAAAAAAAACATCCAGTATAGGGAATTTTGTAAATTAAAAATAAAATTTTTGAGTTGAAATAGTAGACGTTTATAATGATAAACGAGTTAATATAAAAGTTAATAAATAATTTTATACATGATAATGTTTGAAATAATTTTATTATTTTATATTAATGTTGAGAAAGTTATATTTGAAATTTAATCTATTAAAAGATTATTAGTATAGTTAAATGTTATGTTTATTAAATGTGATAGAAGAGTTGATATGTAAGTAGAGAAAAGGAAACGAAGGAAGATAAATTGGCAATAAATTTGAAAAAGTGAAAGAATATTAAAATTTGTTAAGATAATGAAAGATGATACAATCAAATTGAAATTTTTGAATCATAATACATTAAATTTAAGTAATCGAAGTCAGATAGTTAATAAAACTAAACTAATGTTGCGATATCAATAAAATCTAGTGGTTAAAAATAAATAAAATGACAATTGTAAGTTTATAGAAAAAAAATGTTTTATTGAAAGTTGTACAATATGGAAATATAAATAAAAATGAAGAGTATATTCTAATTATAATAATGATGAATTGTATTTGGTAAAATTAAAAATTATAATATTTATTTTAAGAAGAAAATTTTTTGTCAGACAAAAGGTTTTACTGGGAGAATCAGAAATTTATACATATAAGAAAAACATAAGATGAATGTAATAGGACAAACTTAAAATTTAAATTTTTTTTGTGATAATTATTGTAGTTTATTATTTTTCTCTAGAACCCAATCCAAAATTGAAATTGTATGAATAACATTAAAATATATTGATTTGTCTGAAATGTAGGTAATAAAAATATATTTTTCTCTACGACAATTTAATAATTCGTTCATTCTTGTTGCATATTTAATTGGATAAGTGTGGATTCTTCACACCGTGATTTCTTACTAAGAATTCACTCTAAATTAAGACAATCACATCCTTTGATTTTTAAGAATTCACGCTGATATCAACACATCACATTGTTTTGAAAATAACTAACCGATCTTATCTTAGCAACCTATTAATAAGTAGCCATTATTTAAAATGTCAAATACACTAACGTCAAAATTTAATATTTTAATTGTCAGTTAAAGATTTGTGTTAAAATAGTAGTTTTTCTACAACCACTATGTAAAACACGCTTTTCTACACAAATTATTTATTATTTGATATCCGTTGGAAAAGTAATAATTTAGAGTGAGAAAAGTACACGCTATGGCACTTTTCCCGACGGAAATGTCAAACACAGCTATGACCTGTCAACTTTTTTTGACAAGTTACTGTTTTTTTTCATTATAAATGTGGTTGTAGAAAAAATATTATGTACAACTTGTACGCAAATCACTTTTCCCACTCGCTAGAATTGTGGCACGAGCTTTGCGCACTTTTTGTACAACAAGTGCGCAAAGCCAAACTTTTCCCACGAGCTCAGAAGTTTGTGGCTCGAGCTAGGCGAGTGCCACAAATCTAGCGAGTGGGAAAAGTGCTTTGCGTACAAGTTGTAAACAATATTTTTTCTACAATCACATTTATTAATGAAAGAAAAAGAGTAACTTGTCAAAAAAATTTGACAGGTGTTTGACATTTTCGTAGGGAAAAGTGCCATAGCGATTACTTTTCGCACTCTAAATTATTACTTTTCTAACGGATATCAAAGAAACTAAAAAAGACCTGCTTTACGTATAAAAATTTGTGTAGAAAAGCGTGTTTTGCATAGTGGTTGTAGAAAAACTATAATTGTGTAACAAGTGCGCAAAAGTGATACTTTTCCGACGAGCGCTGAAGTTCGCGAACACGAGCCGTCAGGCGAGTGTTCGTAAATCAAGCGAGTGGGAAAAGTATTTGCGCACATGTTGCATATAATACTTTTTGTGTGATCACGATTTTTAAATAATTAAAAATAAGAAACTTATTTGAAATATGTTCTTCTACGCATGTTCAGTGTGCGGTACAGAAAATTTCGCAAGGTATGAAATTAGTAAATTTAAAAACAAGTAAGTAGTATAGTCTTCTACTTGATTAGAATGGCTATTATTCACTTGGATGATGATTCTAACACTCGCTCGTGTTGGAAAATTCATCTAAGTGAATAAAAGTCACCATTCTACGCTTGAAATGTAAAATTATTTAAAAATAATTTACTCACCATTCCGTTGTCTAAACCTCCATATGGAGGTTGAAAACCAGCTTTTTCTGTAAAAAAAAAACACCATAATAAGAAATACAATAATAACTACCAATAAAATAATAAAGGGTGGTTAAAGATAATAATTTTACGGTTTTATGAGAATCATAAATATCCAAAAACAACAGTAAATGGTAAAATTAATTTTACTCATTGTTTCCCATTTATCAAGGAGAGGTAATATTTTAGTTTTATATTATAAACGAGAAAACTGTATGTAATAATTTTATATTAAAAAATCGTTACTATCCTCATCTACATATAATATTTCTATTAGATATAATTTTATCTGTAAAATAAAGTGATAATAGCTTTGAACGTTGAAGCTTCATTTTAATATACGAAGCGAAAATTCTGTTAAGTACAATTATATTTTTTCTTTTGTAATCTTATTTGTATATGTATAACTAAAATATTGTAAGGGAGAAATATGCTTTAAAAGATTTTTTTAATAATTAAAAATAAGAAATATGTAACCATCTTTTTGGGAATGCAAATTATTTTAATAAAAAAGTGAGATAAAGTTTAATAATAAATAAAGAATAAATCGAAGAGGTTATCCATATATGTGGTTCAAATATTTTTTCAAATAAATAAAACACGAAGTCAGTACCACAAAGTATATATTGAATGGGATGATAACAGGCAACTAGTTTCGGCTAAAAAGCCATCATCAGGCCTACAATGTTCAGATCAATGATTAATTTTACCATTTTAAAAAATTATTAAAGTATAACTTACCGAACAAAAATAGTATTGGAATTACGAAGTAAAAACATATAAAAATTTAATTTGTCAACATAATAAAAAATTATTTAGGTGGTACATTAATAAACTAACAAACTAGTAACTTAAACGTAGTAAAAAAGGGGGTGAAATACCGAATTATGGACTAAATGGTAACAAATAGCTGTTACCATAAAGCAACATAATGCCGTGAATAAAATACAACCCTTCCAAAAAAGAAGTAAAGACAGGAAGACGAAGTTGTATCTCAGGCCACATATTAATTTTAAATTTGAAATTGCCGAAAGCAACTGAGTGAGTACCATGAGGTAACACGAGCATGACAAGATGGGAGTCACCAATGACATTGACAATTGACATGACAATTGACATAACAGTGACAAAGGACCTGTCAACAAACGCAGTATCCTACAACGATAGATGCGTAGTAGAATATTTCTCTACTGTCCTCTATGCATATGAAGTATGCGGTACAGAAAATTCACGCACCACTTTTTCATACCGTGGGGAATTTTTAATTTTGAAATCAAGTAAGCCGTGTCTATTTTTGTACTTTTTATAGTGAACGAAGAAAAATACAGTTATCCATATTAAAGTAAAACATTTTAACGTATCATGCTCTATCAAGTCTAAACTTTCCATATATATATATATATATATATATATACAATCAAAAACAGCAATATAGCAATATAATTATCACTAACGACCTCGTCGTAGCCCTTGTACCATGAAAATTCAACCTGATATCTTCATGGTAGAGACACATTAAGATAATATTCATTAACAGATATGTCCGAATGGCTTTTCGGCCACACTATGCTACGATTGCGTTGTCCCTTTCACGACAAATTTGAGTTCGGTAGCATGGAATCGCCAGGGTCGGTTGTAGAGAATATTTTTAGAGGTGTTAAGTCGAAAAAAATAATATAAAATTATGTTAATTAAAAAAAGTAATTTACTAAAATGGCGATTGGCAAAAAGTGTGATTTAGAAGAAAACTAAGTATTAAGGTATAAATGTAGTTTGGAGTCAATCCGCGTATTAACAAAATTTTTAGCTTACGTGCTCTCTAGAACCATTCAAAACTCGTTTTTCTCTATAAATTATATAACTAGAGAATAACTGATCTATTAATAATTATAATAATATAATTTATTGACAAAAATCCACAAATTTTACAATAATTATACTATATACAATAAGTAAATAAATATTAATCACAAAGGCTGAGTCTGTCCGTGATTTTTAAGTTGTCTGTATCAACAATTTAACAAAGTAATTACCTAACAATTTACACCATGAACAAATTTAGGAAACAATCAAGAAACAATCAAACCATGATGATGGTCTTTCAGTTGATATCAAGAAATTCTTAACTTCTTTTTAAGACCTGCTATTCTTAATTTCAATAGGAAGGAAGTTGTATAATCGACCTGAAATATAATCATACCCTCGTTGGCCAATTGTTTTATTTACGGTTATGGTTTTTAAATACATTTTACTAGTGTAATAGTGATGATCTATAAATTTATTTTTTAATGTATATTTAGTTATAACTAATTCATAAAAATATACTTGTCTTATTTAGTAACTTCGTTTCCTGTTATAATAAATTTGTTGGATATAAGGTAGTTTTAAACATTTTAATGAAATGTTTTTGAATGATTTTGCAAGCTACGCCTCTAAAACTATTTTTTTACCCATAATAATAATAATAATAAAAATAATAGTAATAATAATAATATTTACCTAGAAATTTCTCAGGTGGTTAATCAATGTACAGAAATTGCAATAGATCGCTCAGAAGCAGATAATGCACTTCAAAAGCAATCGGATAATCCCAAGATTATAATAATTTTCAACATCAAAATAACGGAGGAACATGATATGAAGCAATTTAAAGAAACTATAATATTAGAAACTTTCGAACGTGTTATTAATTTACGTGAAAAAAAGAATCTTAGAAAAAAGGGATGTGAAAGAAAAAGAAAAAAACATGAATTGTCCTTTGCTCAAAGAAAATCAGAAACAGAGAAGATTGAGAGAATAAAACACGGAACTTCAGAAATCGTGTATAGACATGTATTTTTAATGTTTGTTGAATTTTGATGAAGCACGAAGAAATCCAATCAACAACAAATTTTGGGCCCTTGGTGAATTACAACAAAAGCAATTCGTTTTTAGTGCTTTCAAAAGAATTGGTACAAAAAGACGTACTAAAAGCAATTAAGATCAGCTATCTAGAAGACAACAGTATATTGAGTACTATCTCAAAAATGCTAACGTAACTTTTTTTTGGGCACTATGTGCTACGCATCATCCAATGATAGAATAATTAGAAATGTTGTGAACAAAAGTTCATCAGAGAAACTTGTCTATCCCGTAGGAAAAATGATAGATAACAAATTATTTCACACATTAAATAATTTAATCCAACTACTTCTCATTATATAATAGAGCAGGGAATATTAAAATTACCCTCATGCATAGGGACTTTTTAGAGAAAAAAAAAACACCAGATTAAAAGTGTTATACGAATTGTAACGGCAACAAGTAGCTAAATTAAACATTTCCTTGCAGTTTTCGGTCAAGAAGAATTTTGAGCGTGTGTGTCTTTCAATGTTCATTCAATTGCAGTTGGTCATGAAAAAAACAAATATTCCAGAAGATTGCGAAATTTATCAACAGTGGAATCAACACAATTCTTATGCAATAGCATCTCGAAAGGAATATCAACAAGATGTATCCAATTCAGACAGTTCACTATTATTTTTCTCGGTGGACTTGCAAAAATAGTTATTTACATTACAAGATCCGAAAGCTAACTTTTAGGAGCGAGGTGTTTTTAAGAGGTGATGAGTAGCGTAGCCGAGGCCAATCAAAAACACCGAGCTCCTGAAAATGCTTTCGGATCATGTAATGTACTAAACTTTTCATTCTCCCCACAGCGTTACCGTTTCGATACATATGTATGTACTGAATTTAGTACATTTTCCTGCAATATTTTTTTTTAAATGAAAATATTATACTTATTTGTAGGCGCATTTGATAATTTATTTATTTTTGACTGCTTTTGTATCATTGAATATATTTCTTACATTACCCACACTTTCTAATGTTTTTGTTTTAATTGAGGTTATATGTCAAAAAAGTACATCTAGTATAAATTTAGTAGGTATATTTTTCCTTTGCAATTCAGTACATTCTGCTGTGTTGCTCCGGCAACGCTGCAGTCCCCAACTACTAAGATATTCCGTGGTTGACATTTGTCAAACAATTTAAAAGTTTGAAAATTCAATAACGATTTCAATTGAAGATTCTTCAAAAAAAGATTGTAAAAGATTGTTGCCGGACAAATCTAAAGAACGGTACTATTTAGTTTATGTAAATTTTACGAAGTGGTGTGCGACATATAATGTTTCGAATATAACGGAAGATGTGTTATTAGCATTTTTCTTTGAAGTATCAAAGACTTTGTGTATCCTTCTACAATATGGTCGGGATACTCCATGCTGAAATTGACTATTTCTATAGAAAAAGATCAAGATATATCACAATTTAGCCGCTCAAAGACATTTTTGCAGAGGAAAAATGAAGGTTATCAGCCTCAAAAGTCGCAACTATTTTCAAATGATGAAATTTCTAAGATAGAAAGTTACACTTTCGTACAGGGGAGAATGAAAATGATTATGTTGCCTAGATGCGAAATGTTTAAAGAATTAATTTTTACGTACAGAATAATCTGTTTTAATGAATCAGACACTTTGTAAAAAACCAATGGCAATCATATGACATGAAGGTGTGGCTTGACCGTAAGCAATTTGATATAATGTCACTATTTTACAATTTTTTGGTTAGATAATTGTAGTTCGCGGAATAAAACTAGAATTTATAGTTTTTTTTATAAATCTTATTAACTCTGACGAAATTGCTTGTATTGCAAGTATTTTGAGCCCGCTCACACTTTCATATCAGCCGATTCTTTCCATTCCCAAGTGGAAAAGTCACTCAAAAGAAAGAAAAAAATGATGGATTATCAGGATTTCCACAGTTGAGTTCAAGAAGCGAATATTGGTAGAGTTGAAGTTACAGGTATGAAGATAAACAACTTTTTTAATACCAAAGATTATTCGTCACGACACAAACGCAGTGACACCGAATCTAAACCACTACTGAATAGATTTTATGAAGTTTAGTTTAAGAGGTTACAACTCTTTGTTTTACTAAACAGATTGACTCGGCGATAATTTCGCTTAATTTTTTACAAACAAAGATGCAAAATCTTGTATTAAAAAACCCGGAGTAATCGACAAACAGAGAAAATAAACTCTCTTTGAAAAATTATCTTGCATCTTGACCTTAATCTTTAAAGTTTTGGGAGGATTTGCCTGAAACGGACACTGTTGGTGACTTGGATGATAAAAAATAATCATTTGTAAATTGAATGTTCAATTAGTACCTTAGCTTTTATATAGTTGATACAATTCAATTAATGTTTGTACACCTTTAATACTAAAACCAAAAACCGTATCTGACAATTGGACTTAGCAAACACAAGACTTGGACTTATCTGGATCGCAAGTATCATAGTGGTAACCACAAATTTCTAAATATATACTGAAATAGAAGAAGTACACTAACCATATTAAAAATAAATACATAAACTACTTGCAAATATGTTTAAAAAAATAGTAAAAACATTTTGCATTTAATGATTCAGAAAAATGATTATTACGTAAAATGTTGAAAATTGTAGATACAACCTCTTGTCTTGGCAGGGCAGCAAAGATGAGGATAAGAGTTCGACCTAGTATTACTTAGTATTGCTCTGGATAATACTGGCACTAATATGTAGATCAATTAAAAAGTAAATTATCTAGTACCATTTTTCGTTTTTCACGAACTAATGTTTTAATAATAACCTACTTTTCTTTGTTTCGTGCTTTTATTATTTACGGAGCGATTTTTTAGAGTAATAATTCTGGTACCTGTTTTCAAGATAACTTTTGAACAGATTTAAAGTCTGTCCTCGCATTCCCGAATCCTCCAAGGCCTCTAATAATAGTCGGTGATGTACGTATCAAAAGCCTTGGTTAAATCCAGAAATACAGTTAACGACAGTTTATTGGTATCTACCGATTGATAAGTCGTCTTTTCAACAGTTCCAGAATTACATCAGTTGTAGAAAGTCTTTCTCGAAACCCAAATTGTTTATTAGATATAAAAATGTGATTTAATTGTGATTAATATTTTCACCTGTCAAATTGGACCAATATAAATACAAAATGCTGACCAAGTATTTCGATAAAAAAGTCTCCTTGATAAAAATGCATGGTCCCTGATAAAAGTTGTTTACATAGAACAGCCATTTATCATTTCCTACTTTGTATTATGCATTACCAAAATTACTAAAGGAAAGGTTATACCTAATACGATTTAATTTGAAGAATGTATGTTGATGTAACAAAGTAATATATTAAATATAAAACCTCTTTTTCCTGCCTTATAATGTGATTTGCATATCCTATGATATTCGGTTTCAAAGATCATTTTCTTAATAGCTCAACTAACTGTGCAAGATTTTCTTTACCATTTTTTTAAATCAAAATGATTTTCCACGTTTCTTGCTCTGTATATTTATTTTTACATTACATTTTTAAAATAACCCCATTTTTCTAACGTTTAGTAATGATAGAACTGTCAAAAGTCAAATAAAATCGAATATCTAAGGGGTTTTATGCAAATATCATTGTTTTCTGTAGTAGACATACATAAATAAAACTATAAACTTTCTATGCAAATTTTCTAAACAGTGATACCAATAATTTCCCGCATGCATTGATTTTTATATGTAATAAAAAACTCTAGTATATGAGTTATATAAGTTATTAGGGGTTGTAATATATGTAGTAAAAACTGAATAAAATGTTTTATGTGGAAATGGCAAAATTAACAGTTTTGATAGGGAATAATAATTCAGTAAATACTATTTGAATATTATTGACGAATCCTATACAATTATGATTGTCCTATGGAAAATAAAGATTTATTATTGTTATTAGTGGGAAAATTAAAAATTAATATGGATAGGGCTTAAAGCATTTAGTTTGGAAATGTCACCGTGATGGGAAAGAGAACGTTCCTTGTCATGTGGATGTGTCTGTTTGGTAAGTGGGGTTAGAAATTTTGAAAAATGATATATATTAATTAAGTAGGTAATATTGTAAAAAAAATAATAAAAGGGAAATCAATAAATAGATTGTTTTGGAAGAATTGCTAATTTCTTTTCGACAATTTTTAAATGGTCAAAAAGAAAAGAATTTATTAAGAAATAGTTAATATAAGTTTGAATATTATATTAAATGTTTGAAGAAATATAGAAATAATTTTTTTTTTATACAAGATGAGTCTATTTTTGAAAATATATAAATACATAAAAAATAGAAAGAAATACAAAGTAATAGAAAGAATAAAGGTAGGTGAGACAGACAAATACAGTAAGAAAAAGTTTAGACATGGACAGAATTTCGATAATAGAAGATTTAAATTATTTGTCAAAAGATGAAATAGTATAAGTTGGAAATATGTAGTTTGATGAGAAGTAAAGCTGTCGGGAAGAAACAATAAAATTAATAAAATTGTATTTTTTTTTACTTTTTGTAAATTTCTAGTAGGTATAGTGAACCCAGTACAAGTGGGAGCGAGTCTATATGAAAAGGAGTGGAAATTCCTAGATTCCAGGTGTTTCCAAAACAAAATATATATACAGGCTATTTCTTTTATCATGTGCTGATATTGCGATATTCTTAACCATAAGGGATACGAAGGCGATTAAATGGGCAAAAAGTAACTATTGTCATAGTACAACCTAGTAAAGCGACTCTCGGTTGGCGCCAAATTTCGCGTTTTCTCTTCGCGCAGGTATCGTCGCCATCTTCTATGTACTAATCATATTCTCTCCAATGGTGTGGGACCAGTCACATGATTTTAGTTGACACTTGACAGTCAGCTGTTGTGTATTTGTGTTATTTTCATATATAAGATATAAGTTATTGTTTATAGTTATTATATTTTCGCCATTGCTATATCCAATAATTATTTATTTACAATTTGTTGAAATTACTACTTTATTTTTATTTATTCATCGAATAAAAGACGCGTGGATTATGAGGTCCATTTGACTGTAGTAACTTGCATTTTATCTTCGACCCATAAATGGTTCCCCTTCAATCGCGCTTAATTTCACAAATTTGAGTTTTTGTTTTAAGTAAATTTTTTTCTGGACATAATCAGATTAAGAAATATATTCAATAACAAAACAAAACGTTATAGAACTAAATGGTGCTCCTTTTGTCTATTTTTCAACAGTGCGTGCGCTGATGCCACTTTTTTCACAATTGTGCTACATTTGACAACCCTGAAAAACAGTACGGGCCAAATAGCGTCAAGGTTAAATTTCTGTGCCTAAAAAGATCAAACATACCGCCTGAGAGTCGCCGTACTGATAGAATATATGTACTGTGCTACTGTAAAGAACATTATATTCTTGAACTTTACAGGGAAAACTAAAAATTCGATATTTGGTTTTTTGCGCATATCATTTTTATTTAAAAAAATATCAAAAAATGGAAAAGGAAAGTTTTATTGTATCTGAACTTTTCTACAACGGCCACCATCAAGTTATTTTTTTTAATACGGACCTGTCTTTTTTATTTCAAATATTGATAAACAGTTAAAATCTAAATTCAGGGATATATCATACTTGTCAGTTTAACGACGTTTTATCTGAAATAACTAACATCATCAGTGAAAATATTTTTTAAATACGGTCCTATCGTAGTTCTTTTGTAAATGCGTTTTGATTTCAAAACAAGCATAATTCGACATTACAATTTGGATAAAAAAAGATAGCAAATTGACGACCTCTTTGTTGAATGCACATACGTTGTCTGCCTATGCAATTTTTATGGCAATTTTCTGACATGGTGGATACAATGCTATTACATTATTTTTTGGTAAATGGTAGATTGGTAAATAGTAGATAAAAGAACTGAAACTCTATTTAATTGCTCCAAATGAAATAGAAATCATTTTTTGGACAAAATTTGTATTTACTACACTTGGTCTTCGAGAATTATGAAAACAATTTCTAATAAAAATTTCTTTCAGGTAATATCAGATTTCAAATCTTAAATCTTCGTTGTTTTATTATCTTTAGGTATATGCCCTGTGTCGTATTCGTTTCGAAATTGTAAGGTAATGTTACATTCATTTTGACAAAATTAAAACAAATTTACAAAAGAACTACGACTGGACCGTAACTAAAAATTCTTATCACTGATGATGTCAGTTATTTTAGATCAAACGTTCTTAAAATGAAAAGTGATATATCACTAAATTTGGAATTTAACGGTTTATAAATATTTGTAATAAAAGACAGGTCCGTATTAAAAAAAAAAATAACTTGATCTTGGCTGTTAAGACACGAAACGTCGTATCACTTTTGTAGAAAATTTCAGATACAATAAAACGTTCCATTTCCATTTTTTGATATTTTTTTAAATAAAAAATCTATGCGCAGAAAACAAAATATCGCATTTTTAGTTTTCCCTGGATAATTCGAGAAGGGCAAAAGCCCCTGTAGTTTTTTTTGAACAATGTAAGGGTCTTCAAACAGGTAAACTTTTTGCCCATTTAAATCATCTTCGTGTCTATAATGATTTAGAAGATGGCAATGTTAGCACATGATAAAACAAACGACCTGTAGATTACACGGAGAAGACAGTTTCATTATCTATAATACGTATAATACGCGCCTTCTACTTCTTAATATACTATACTATTTTTTCTCCAAAAATACAAAAAATAGTGACAAAAATGTCCACTTTTCAAAGCCAAAACAACATTCCAATTCCAATGGAATCCAGTTTAAGTCAACAAGTGCACGCCTACAACTTTATTAAATATTTAAAATATATTAATCCATATAATTTGTTGTAGTTACCTTCTAATTATTTAAACTCATATTGCTAAGTATTCTTGAAAACTAAACTTAATGCCGGCCATAATAAAAAAAATAATTCAGAGACAATAAGTAATTTCGAGGAACAATTAATTAATAACTAAGACATTTATTAATAATATTCGATGTTGTGGATCCATTAATTTTATTTTTATTTTGCACTTAAGAGTAAAATCATTACCAAACTCAAAGATACGATTTTTTTACGTTAGTATCTATAAAATTCAGAGGATCAGTTAAAACAAGAATATTACAGAGAGAAATAACAAGGGTGTAAATTCCAAATTTGCCGAAGACATCAAATGAAAATGGCAGATACCCCTTAAAATTATGTCCCCAGGTTTGTTTTTAGTTTTAAGTAAAATATAGATGCAAAATAGAAAAAAATGTATTTTATCATGTTATAAGCCTTATTATCACACTCTTCCATTAAAGTACTCATACTCTTCTATTACTTTCTTAAAATTCGGTGATATATTTCTTTTCAGAGTCACAAATGGTTTTCAGTCCTAACACCGAGTCTGTGTTGTTCCTAGTAAAATGTCAAGTTCGAAGTTGTCGGAAACTTGTTCGTTGAAGCGTATTCCTTCCTCACTTGCTGAAGATGACCCTTACAAAACTTTCCGTAGTTGCTAGTTTTCGGTCATGCGGGCACGCGAAGAGAGTGAAAGAGAAATAATAAGAGCGACAAAGAGACACGCTCCTAGAGAGAGGTGGGTCCTCGATCCCTCGATGGCACGTTTGAACCCATGACCAGAATTTCCTCATTATTAATGCGATTTGGCGTGCGCCTTCTCGTTTTGACAATAACACTTTCCGAGGACAAACCACCAATACCGTTGACTAAATATTGACTGATAATCGATGTACATTATCTTTATAATACAGTACGTCAATACATTATTACAGATTCGCGACGTAATGGAACTTTTTTTTATCGAAATACATTTTTTATTACCTAAAATTGTGCGAAAACAGCGCACTTTCAACTTATTAACGTTATAGTATTAAATTAATCTCAATACAAAATATATACAGGGTGTTTCATAAAGAAAGGTAAATATTTTAACTAGAAGTTCTGCGACTCGAAATAAAAAAATTTTTGCTCATAATCTATGGTCAAGTTTTATTAATGAGATACATGGTGTTAAAGTTGAAAATTAAAAAATAATGTTTGTCTATAAATTTAGGACTAGATTTGTTACTAAACTGGAATCTCATTTTCTCCACGACCATTATTGAATGTATGAATTCCGAGATCATTTTTAATAATAGAATGTAAACATTCACCCTCTAGAGTCTGAATATTTATTCTAAAACACTTGCTTCTTATGTATTTTGCATGTATTTTCATTCTTTATCAAGGTAAAGAATGGATTTTCTGTAATCGAAATAAACGATATGGGATTGCCATGGATTTCAAAAGTGTCACTGTCAGATACAAAATGGCGATGATAATTATTTTCAATCAAGTTTTAATTTAAACAAAATAATGAGTGAAAAATCAAGTGAAGAAGATATAGAATTTAATAATATCTAAAGTTGCAAATTATGAAAAAACATCAATGCACGATATTTTAATTTCGGTAAGTGTACCATAACACTATAAATATTAATACAATGTAATACATATATGTCAACAAATAATTTGTGTTCAGATTTAATTTAATTTTGATTCATACTTTTTGATCGTGGAGAAAATATAGTCTGTTACTCGGTTAGAATGAAAAAATTCGACACTCGTGGTTCCTCACACTCGCTGACGCTCGCGTTCGGAATTTTCCACTCGTGTCGAATTTTTCATTCTAACCTTGTTACAGAATCTACTATTACTAATTTAAAACCCACATAACTATTGAAAAATAAACCTTTGTAAAAGGCGTACAACAGGCGACATATTCGTACATAACTATGTACGATATTATTATTAGTTACTTTTAATCTTTTCAAAAATCCTAATATCGATGCTGATAAAAAATGTCCATGGGCGCGAAGTCCGAAAACGCGACCCCCTCAGTTACTTTAACCGAAAGCAGAATGAAAATGAGCATAAGTACGAATTCTCATAACCTCCATTATACATATGTCTATATCATATATGGCTCAGGAGGTCGGGCCAAGTTCATATCTTCAGAACGAATGAACAGATTATTTTAAAATTTGGGGTGGTCATTCTAGACATAAATTTGAATTAAATGACGTAAAAATGCAAAATTTCAGATTTTCTGTTTCTTTGCATTGGCGTAAAAACTGAATTTTCAAACGGAACACATAGTATATTTTTACATACTTGTAATCAACAGTCAACTTACGTGTAATTCATATATCAAAAAAGATTTTGGCTGTCCAAAATAAAAAATAGTTTTTATACGAAATTTTTGTTTTTTTTATTTCACAATATTTTTTAAAAACCATTCAAACACTATGCATATCATTTGATTGATAATTAAACCGCCAATTTAATGACCAAATGGCCCACTATGTTTCCCATTTAAAAAAATTGAGATTTTCATAAAAAACGGCTGTGGAATAATTAAAACACTAATAAAATGAAAAATATTTAAATTTATGCAAAAATAATAATTTTAGTAACATCTGGTCACCTTTTGAGAGGTTTAGACAAAGTCGCAGCTTCCTCGATAGGGATATGTAAGCCGTTTTATCCGATTTTACGTCGTTTGGCGTGAGCAAAACTTGAAAGACTGCGAATTTTAATCGTCTGGAGACTTTATCAGCATCAATATTTGGATAATATCCGCGAGTATCAAGCATTTTAACCGAAGGCCATTTTCCGTATATTCCGTGAGGGATCATTTCAAATAAGGAATAGACGAAGAAAGCGTCTCGTCACAAATGTCATTATTATTAAAAAACAGTCTAAACAAATAATTTGAGTACGTTCTGTAAATGGTTATCTTACAAACACTTTTTAGAAAAATTACAGATACGTTTGTCTCACATAATATATTTTGTAATGTAACATGTTACTGTATTAATAATGAGACAATTACTTAATTTGACATCATGTATTTTAATAATTACATATAATATAGTGTAAAAATAATTGAATATATATTGCATTATGTAATCAAGTGCTATGAATTTTACACAATTTAGACATCAATCCTGTCTTAACCTGAAAAATGATGCAATTTTTTATTTCTTTAGTTGTTACTACCCCAGCAACAGCGTTACCATTTCCGGGTATTTTACCCGAAACTAGGGTATTTTGAACAATGTGCCGGGTAAACTAATCAAACTGGTAAAACCGTGTATTTTGAACCTTTGGCTTCTTAGGCATTTAGTGCGCCATCTCTGTCTAAGTCGAGATAGACGAATTTACGAATTTTGAACATTTTCCTAGTGGATTAACACCCGTATTCAAGAACCACACTTAGGTAAGTATAATTGTTCTCAGTGCAAAGTGTCTGATTTCTCACAGTGTCGGAGATATCCATAAGCACGTTTCATAAACAACACTTAAGTATTTCTTCACTCAGTGAACGCATAGGGAAAGATACGTCGTTTTGATTGGTCGGTTTCCGAACTAACTTCAGTTTGTTATCTAAGCGCCATTTCAAATGGCAATCGTCAAAAACAATTAACTTCAAATAAACCGTGTGTTGATTTTGTGTCTAGGATTTTTTTGTTGATATTCTTTTCAAAAGACGGATTCTCACTAGGCGGAAAATCTGCAGATTATTTTTAATAAAAATTTTGATATTATTATAACTGAAGACAATTAATATTATAGGTCATAAATCTATATGTTTTGTTTTGTTAATTAATAATCATAACCAATAACATTTTTATTTGACCTGTTCCTGTGATACTTTCTGGTAAATTACTTAATGATGATCGAAAAAGATAAAAGAAGTCTTTGTCTAAAATATGAGGACGGTGTTATTCTTCTCCGAGAGGTTTAGAAATTGTCAATATAAAGTATTAAACTAAGAATGTCACTGCAATAACTCTCTATAAAATTGGGTAAAAAAAATTAATACAAGATACTTAATTTAAAATTTCTTTTAATAAAGTCACCTTTTTTACTCTTCAATTAAGTATTGAACTCTAACTTTTAACTAAAAAAGTAGTTTTTTCTTCAGGCCAAAAAGAACTCCTTATCAGTTTGGTTAGTGAGCACCACTTGATCGTCCAAGTAATTATCGAATTATTCATCACTACTAATCATTATTACTAAAATACGTAATAGAAAGTAGAAGAAATACATACTCTATTCATAAAATAATCAGTTTTATTTCGAGGTTATGAATTTGACATTACACTCACACTATGCGTTCGTAAAAGTAGCTCATGAATAACTTTGGCCAAGGGTGCAATTAAATAGTTGCATACTGTCGGTCAACACTCAAGTGACGTTTATGAAATAAAATTTCGTCCGCTGTGGGTTCTATCACACTGTGCGAACGCATAGGATCATTCTTGAATATGGGTGTTAGCTGCAGAAACTTCAACTGTCACTCAAATTTTGGCCATCGCTTCATCAGGAAGTTTCGCTTCTGTATTAGTTTATCTTCTGTGTCTCTTTAAACGATTAATTTATGTTATCTTCAGTAAACCTTTATATAACGTTACCAATAACCAGTCAAAAAATTTTTATTCAACCATTTAAAAATGGTTTAGGCAACGTAAAAGAGACCTAAATACAATACGTAAAATATACCTTTATTACACGTTTATATTATATTACTAAACACAGTCTAAACAAAAGATATAGTAAACGTTAAAATATGAATATGGTCAAGTAAACGTTGGGAATTTGGTTAAAATTAACGTTGAAGTGGGCGACATTTGTCCAGAAAATTAACGTTCCGTTATGGGTTATTCTTCCACTTTAAAAAAAACGTTCATGTATTTTGTTGTGTACTGTTAAGTATGTTTAACTCATGTTTTGATTGGGTGCTTGTTAAAATTTAATTAGTTAGCAGTCCATGAATTTTTTGTTTTATTTTAAAAACATTATTTCCCCCCTTTAAGTAATTTTTACTGTGAAGTAAATTGTTACACATAATGAAATAATTAACCTTCTATAATGTATTTGGTATATTTCCACAATTTATTAAGATTTTTAAATAATGTGAAATAACACGATATATTAAGAGCAACTACATGACTTACTGCGTGAGTTAACACTACATATCAATTAATTTTTATGTTAATTCACATTACAAATGATTACATATTAAATATTGCCAAAGTTACATTCTGTAAATTTACAGAACTGTTTTTGCAGTATAGGACATAAATACGTTATGAGTTGTATTATCATATATAATACGAGTGGTATCGTGACTCGATAATCCCATAAGTTATTTGACGAAACGTGTTGTCAAATTATAATTCGGATTATCGATAGACCCGATACCAAGAGTTGCATTCATTAGATTATATCACGAATTAATGACATTTTAAAAATTTGACAGCTCAATAATTTACATTTTACAGTACAAAAACAATGTCAAAGATAATACCTACTAGATTTTTAGCATTAAAATTACCAAGTGTGATTATCAGTTATTAGTCAGTATATGGTGAATGATTATCGATTATTAATCAAGTAACAATATAAGACATTATTACATTATGAGTGATATAATCAATATAATCCTATTGAAATGGAGATATCTATTCTGATTAGTAAACAAGACTTGTGGCTAAATTTTTGTAAAAGCATTAATGACAATACACAATCTTCTTTTAGTAAACTTAACGATGATTTGGATGAATCTGATAATTCAGATAAAGATGGTTGACAGCAAAGTCGTTCACCCTGAGAAATAAAGTTCGCCAGATTTTCGAGGGATCTTTAACGAGTACACCATCCATGAATTTGAAACACCCGCTTTAAATTTAAAATTGTTTTTGTGAACAAATATGTGAGTAAAAGTTTTTAGAAAATACAAGTGATCTCTAAAATTTGTGTCGTATTAAATTTTAAAACCTATGCAATATGTATCAGGCCGTATACCACACAGCTGTTTCGTCCTTCAGGGTCAGTTTTAGAGATAATTTGTATTTTCCATCCTTTCTTTTAAGGTTTACTGAACCTTCGTTAATGGGCCATGTTGCGGTGCCAGTTGTACTGGCTTCTTACTTCATTGGTGGAATCTTTTTCACCTGAAGTGAAACGTAGTTCAATAATTGTTATATAGATGCCGTTAGTTATTTATATTTCGCTTTTATTCTGTAAAGTTTTTGTTAATTTTTGGTTTTGAAAACATTAGTATTAAATATTAATAATAAATATTTTCTCTTTAACTTCTGATTTTTAAAATGTTGGCAAAGAAAATGTGAATCAAATATTTGCTCTATTTTTTATCTATTATTACATTAAAATCCGATGTGAAAAAGTGAATCTTTAATAATGTTTTCCTATAAAAATTTACTAAAGAATAAAATGAATCAATTGAAAAATAAACTCATTTAATCATCGCCTGAAACCCTTTAACTTCAACTCCAGTAATTACGCTGTGATTCTGTTAAAAACCCCTATTCATATTTCATTGATTGCCTCCAAAACGAAAATTTAATTAACCGCGTTTAATGATTGCGGCCATTTCGAAACGATAAAACAGAATAAAAATCATTCACACACGTACGATAAGGACTGAATAAAAATGAGTGTTCCGAACAACCAAAACAAAGTTTCATATATAATCATAATTACTGAAGCTAAAAGACGGTTGGCTATCAAAGACAGCTGTTCTATAGGGTTTTATAGCCCGCAGTGGCGTGCGGTGGTCCGATAACCTTGCGACTTGGGTCACACAATTTTATTACTTAATTATGATAATCCTAATTTTTGATATTGTCCTACAAATTACGTAATTTATTATGTTTACCCATTTACAGAACACAGCGCACAAAATTATAAATTTATATATTGATAAAGAAAATCAACTTATTCTTGTACGTGTAAAGATACGCTTTATACATAATTTAAAACAGTGCGTAATAGACCAATGCATTTTAAATGGGAAATTCATTGTAACACTCAAATTGACTCAAAACTATTGTATAATGAATAATGTTTTTTAAATGGGCTTTTCGTTATAACACTTTTTTTAAGCTAGTTGTTTATCAGTTGACATTGACTATAGTCATTTGTTTTACTTTTACTGTCATTTAGTTTGACAGTTCAGACATTTTAATTATTTTTTCATCAAATTAAATAGGTTAAGTTAATTATGTTATTTATAAAATAATAGAAAAAACACGTAATGAATGGATTAATTAAGCTAGTTAGTTAGTGAAAAGCATCAAAAAAGAAAGGACAAGCATGTGATAAAGGGGATAATGAAGCCAATATTGTACAAAGCCACTTTTCCATCTACGACTTAGAAATTTTAAGGAGAAGTCGTAGATAAAACTTTGTATGACATACGTGCGCAAAAACATTACTTCACGCACTTGTATCATAATAGTTATTTATGATACAAGTGCGTGAAGTAATGATTTTGCGCACTAGTTGTATTTTAAGGCACGAGCCGCAGGCGAGTTCCTTAAACAACGTATTTGTAATTCGTAGATGGAAAACTACCTTTATAAACAGACAATATTGGATAAACAATGGCGTCTCGAAGACTAGCATAATTATCCCATTTGTCACGTGTTTTTCCATTCTTTTTCATGCTTTTTTCACAAACTAACTAGCCTAATTAATCCATTCATTACGTGTTTTTCCATAGTATTATTAACTTAAACCTATTTAATTTTATAAACAAATAATTCAAATAACTGAACTGTCAAACTAAATGACGGTAAAAGTGAAACAAATGAATATCGTAACATTTAGCTTAAAAAACAGTGTTAAAATGAAACGTAACAAATTAAAAAAGGAAATAAAAATTACACAAGCTGTTAAGTATAACAAAGCTTAATCGGTTCGATATTTCTGTATTAGAATCAATTAAAGCAAATAAACCTCTACAAGTGAAACCTCTAATTCTAAAGCAAATTCCCACCCCAGGAGCATGGACAAATAGAATAAAGATAATATCAACTAATTTGTTGAACACCTTCCTGAAGTCTTTATACATAAGGGCGAAGTAAAAAACCAGGAAATACTAGAGTATTGAGCAAATAAATTGGTAATTCAAGAAAGGGCAGAATATTTTCACCCAACACAATTAGAAAAGAAATATTACATCTAAAGAACAAAAAATCACCAAGGCTTAAACAAGTTAGTTGGAGAAATCTGATATAACTACCCCAAATTGTAATGAAATTTTATACTGATCATGGCCTACAATACTTAAAGCAGCAGATATTATTCTAGTGCCCAAGTCAGACATACATCTAATTTACTTGACCTCATACAGGTGAATTACTCTCAGTAGATAGAACGTCCTTTAACTTTAAAGATTCAATAACTAAAGGCGATGACGTTTAGAATAAAATTTAACGAGTTGATTTCTTGTACAATTGTCACAATCTAAACGTCATTGCCGTTAGTTATAGAACCGTTAAAGTTAAAGGACGTTCTATCTACTGACAATTAGACTTTTATCCACCATATTAAAACATCATAAAAAGCAAAACAGAAATCATCAGTGGCACTTTGTCGGAATGCGTAGTTTCAAAAACCTACTCTGTACACCCAAGTATTTTTATGTAAATTAAAAATGATTTATATTGTTACTTTCTATCATTTTATTTTTCATAAAAAGCTTTTCTTGCATAGAATAAGACCCATCTTAAATAAAGTTCCATCTCGTCAATTTGGTTCTACCACTCTTACTCAACCATAGGATTGTCTATACCATCAACAAATCAAAAAATGCCGCCTCTTTGATGTAAGTCAAGACTTAAACATATTTAAGTGCTACTTAACATACGGGATCAGAGTAAATGAACACTTTCCCATACCAAGTCAAGAGTTCCACAAGGCAGCGTTCTGGGCCCAATATTGTATCTGCCATCTGGGCCATACATCAGATGTTCCAAAGACAGAAAATACAGTAACTGGAAGATTTGCTGGCGATAATAATAATAATATTGGATCAAAATATCAAAAATGTAAGTAAATCTGCATAATTAACATTTACTTTGAAAGAAAGTCCAGTGTCAATCATTTACGATCAAAAATATTTTAGTATTAAATTATAATCAGTGCGTTATCTTGGAATATGCTTAAATAAATAGGTCAGATGTAAAGAGCACATAATAAAATGTAAAAGTAATTGTCTAATCAATTATTCTCCTAATAAGAGAACTTTTTTAATTAAAAAACACATATCAAGTATATGACATATATTATAAAGGCTCAGCTTTTTAAGTTAAAATTATTTATTTAAAGTTTCTACTTTGAGTGAATCTGGCAACGGTGGTAGAGGTTTTTGATAAAGTTGATCGTACAAAATAATATATAATTAAATAGAGGAAGCGTTTTAAAGACCAGATATCCACGAATACCATTTTTTTATTAGACTTTGAAATCAGAAAATTAAAATAAGAACTAATAATGTAAGATGGTTGAATTCGTGATGTACCATCAGTATACCTTTCGTTGTCATCGAAATGAGAAATACAAAAATTATTTTGCAATCTGTCATATAAGATTAATTATTCTCACCACAGTTGTTACTGGTTGTATATTGCTTAAAAATGAGTTCTAACATTGATTACTTAAATAGTAAAGCGGTTAAATCTACAAAAATCGGAAGACGCTTATAAAAAAGAATAAGTACGACAAGTTCATCAAATGGATTGAAGACCAAAAGATTTTAATTTGAATAGCAATTCCTCTGTTTAAAATACCGAATTGTTAATATTTCAAACAATACTAACTGTATTTTTCAGATTCATTTAAAAACATTTGTAATATTTTATTTGACGTCAGATCAATTATAAAAAAGTTGACATTTAGACTTCACGTTTCTCAGTTTAATGATGTTGCCATGGTAACTTTAAAATACGAGCGTTTTTAAAAGTTGTATTTAAACACGCTGGAGCGTATTTTAAATAAATAAAATAGAGCACTAATAAAAAAAATAAAATATATACTTGTGTGTAAAATTTTACGACTTTCTTAAAATTAAATTTAGTAATCACAATTGGATCAAGATGGTGAAATGGTATCAAAACAGTAATTGAAAAATTCAACGGTGGTTATACGAATACGAAATAATACGTATAAAAAAATGTTTCCAGTACTTGTATTAGAAGATTTCATTATTTATGTAAAAATTATTATAAAAAATTCGACAGCAAATAAGCACTTTCTTTTGAATTCCTATCATTTCAAGTGAATTTTCGACATAATCGAATAAAATAGAGGTAAGTAATTCTTTATGAGATATATTTTCGGTTGAAATGGTTTAAGGTTATATAATAAATATTTTGATATCGATTAGTACTATTTATGCAATAATACCTATTCTAAAAGTAACCTAAAAATCAATTTAATAGTTTTTCAAATCTAAGTGTCAAATGAAACGAATTCTTCATGTTTCATCGCTACTTAGAAGTTTTAAAATTCAGGGTGCAATTAACATAATGAAATGTCAATTTAATTTATTGATTATTATCATTCAATTGTTTTCACAAACTGCTTCTTTTCCATTAAAATATTTTCAAATATATACCCAAAAAAATCCAAAAAATATCATTGTAAACATGATTAAATGTTCTAGTAGTGGAAAAAATAGTAATATAAACCACGGCATCTCGGGATAATAATAATGCTCGGCTGAGAAAAATTACTTCTCAACCTTGGTGTATAATATACTATTATAATACTGGGTTATAAAAAGGATAATTTAGGGAAATTTTTATTGCCGTCTTGTTTAGTGAGGAGGTCATCAAAAGCAACTGTTACTTCCGGTTGTCCGATTGATACCAAGCTTTATAGGTCTTCTCCAGGGTAACCTTAATTATGTATGCAAAATTTCATCTAAATCGGTTAAGCTGTCTAGTTGCTATTGTATTCATATAAACACAGACAAATATCATGCTAAAAATGGTCGAAATGGATTTAGAGCTCCTCAAAACCACAGTAAAATGATATACAGTAGTTGCACTCCGTTGTGGGCACTTCGATCTCCGTGATATTTAGTTTAGTACCGACCAGAAAAGCATTATTGCCAAACGTGGGATAATTATCTGAGTTACAGATAATTTCAGGACAGTTGTGATTCTTTTGCAATCTTGTTAGCAGGCGGATATTTAGGATAATTTCGGAATAGTTATATAAAATTTAATAATATATATTTATACTTTTTAGTACTAAATTGTCGACGAGTTCATTATGAATTAAAACCTGGGGAAATCACATGATCAAACTACTATATATAATCATTTTACTGTGTCAAAACGTTAAAATTCGATACAGAAAAGTTCTGTCTATACATTTAGGTATAAATCACTTTCTATAATTTTCCAACACTAGTATAAAATCCGAATATCGAATAAAATCATGTTTACAAAATATTTTTTTGTACAGCTTGTAAACTTTTGTGCTCTACATAGGAAATCTATCAGGCGAAGAATAAACGCCACAAGTCATTCTGAAAAATATCACAGATGAATATTGATCTCCCATGTCATGTTTTTTGAGATCAGTTATGTCGTTTATTGTTAACACAGAAGCTTATGCCGTACACAGAAATATGGCATCCTTGCGTATTAGCTGGTGTCTAAATTGGAGGAGATTATTTCAATTTCGCATCTGTATGTTGCCGTATTGCTTACTCGAGACATTGCTATGCCCAGTACAAACATTTACAATTTGTATACAACTTCGTTGTTTTGTTCGGAAAGTAAAAAAAAAATATGTCCAATTATACTGGTTATAGGAAGAACATGGGAAAACGAAATCCAAATATATACAGCCGTGTACCAATTTGGACTTACGGCATAGAGATATGGGGCTGTATGGCAATAAATCAGGCATTAAAGGTCTTGATTAAAAATAGTTCGTGATATCGTAGATGTATGTATCAAATGGTACGATCCACAAAGATCTTGGTATACCATCGGTCAAAAAAAGAAATTTATAAGCTTTAGTAGCTCACACCATGAACGAAGTGAGACATATCAAACCCCTCTCATACCACCCCTACACAAAATGAAAGACAATTGAACAGAAATCTCCTCTCCAAAGATCTTTGATGCAGTTTAGAGGCCCCTTCGCTGAAAGAATCATTATTCGGTCATTAGTCATGTTTGAATTAGATAAATTTGAATCACTGATGTGCAAGGAATACAAAACAAATTAGCAATAGCAATATTATGATTCCTAAAAATTTGCCGGAATAAATTTTGCTTTCAAAAACAATAACTAAAGACAATACCAGCTTAAGTTGTCTTGTTTTTTTTTCAAAAACAATTCGTTCGTATGAATACCACACTCTGTCATTAATACAATTACCGGATTCTGCCCCCTCAGTTAACAAATTTAATGCTAAAAATGTATCAATCAACACTGTATACTGAAGAATGTTTAGTAAATATCAAAATTTAAAAATGTGTAGCAAACAACAACGAATTTATGTGACAAACAGTACCTTAATTATATATGTTTCATTAACAATATTAAAATCACTGTCTACATTTCTTTTAGCTTACTATAAGTATGACGCATAATATAAATAATCAGGTTAGTAATGTGATATACAGAGTGTTTCACTAATAATTATCCATATTGTAACTTTAAAATCATTACCCAACATATCTCATAAAGACACACGTGGATAAAAATTGAAATAAAACAATTTTTTGATAAACAAAATACTGCATAAAAGGACACCTACAAAGAAACCTAAAATCCGCTTAAAAGCAGCAATTATGTAATTACTGGGAACAATGACACGTACATAGCTGAAGATAAAACCAGTAGAAATAAAAATGTAAAAGATTATTGGGATAACTGAAATACAGAGATTACCAGAGAACTAACCAAGCAGAAAGGAATTTAGAGACAAAGATATAAGGAAAACAAAAAAGTAGACATAATAAAATATGGAAATCAACATTGGACAGAAACATAAAAAAGAAGAATGTAAATATTAAAGGCAACAACCGACTATGTTGAAGAATATCGTCATCACTAACCAAAACTACATTTTTAACACCCCACGTACGTTTCGCTAACTATGATAGCATCATCAGGACGAAGGCTTATTTAGTTAAACTGTAAAGGAATAGAATAGGTTATTTGTCTTTATTTCAACTATTTTTATATTTAATTATTTCTATACTTTCAAATGCATCCAACAATCTTTTGTTTGGTACAATGAGCTATGTGCTCTTTAAACATATTAGGTACAGATCTTCTAGTTTGTCCAGCATACTTTTTTCACAATCAGGACAATTTATTTCGTACATTCTACTTTTTTCCAAATGACTTGTTTTATGTTTGACCTTCTAAGATAAAAATTAATTTCAAAGAAAATTAATTTGTCCTAAATTAATAATTTTAATTAATACAATCCTAAAATTCAAAAAATAGAATCATTACCAGTAAAACAGGAAATTAACTTTGTCCTTTGTCAAAATATCTTGTATATTTTTACAATTTACGAAAAGTAATTTTATATTTCGTTTTTCAAATGAATTTAAATAATGGAAAAAAAATGTTCCTTGAATATCGAATTTTTTTTCTAGACGCTGCGCCGCTGGCCAAACCCTAACGGAGATTTCATTTCAGTTTACCGTGAAGAGTTCACGTTACTTTTAGTGTTTCTCTCCTCTTCGACATACCTGCAAATAGGGGGCTCAACAGTTGCAGAACCAAAAGCTCCAGACGAATAAAAAAATCGAAGACGCTGAAGAATTAAACAGGGTATTTCTCCAGAAACCAGAACAATAGGAAATTGAGCTACTACCCGTTATAACAAATTGAATTATTTATGCAAAATAATGAATGGAATCAATTCGTTTTTTTTATCATTAAGGAGGAATTACTTAAAAAACAATAAAACAACGGAAGCTCATTTCACGGGCTTCTTCGAAGTCTTTACTTAAGCGCCGAATTTTGTTTATCGAATGCTATTATTAAATTATATTTGACTCATAGTAGGCAATATGTTCAACTTAATTAAAATTTAAATAAATTATTTTCGGTATACATTAAGCAAATTTTACGAGTCACATAGTAAGTACAAAATAAATAAATGAATAAAAAATGTATACAGGGTGTACCAATAAAAGCGAGTTTGCAGAGCACTGAGAGAGCTTCAGTTTTGACTATAAATTGATTTTAAATATATCAAAATCTAGATATCGCTGCGCTCATAAACTTTTTTTCGATAGGAGGATCTTTCAAATGTAGCACATCTTGTATAAAATATATTTTTAAGCAATTTTATTCTTAGAACTTATTCGATAAATCTAACTATTTTCGATATATTTAAGTCCAAATATAGCCTTTTTTAAATAATTAAAATGGTACTAACCCATATTTTTGTAATTTATTGGAAACAATACTGCTTTTACAATGATATCTACCTCTACTATTATAAAAACCTTTATTTTGTTCGAAAATTAGAAAAAAAAATATTTTACATGATTATACTTGGACTATGTAAAATATACAAGGTACTCCTGTCAGATCAATAAGTTTCTCGGTTTGTTGTTGCCTTTAAAACAAGCGCGTTTTTAAAAGTTCGATTTAAATAAGTAATATAGGGTATAAAAAAAGAAAATAGAACAATAGTAAGAAAAGAAGAAGAAGAAAAAAATTTGAGATTTTATGGTATTTTTTAATAGATCATTTTGGACAAAAGAAAAATAATAATAAGTGGATTGGATAGAAGGATGACAAGATATAAGTTAAAATCTTATATCTTGTTGAGTGTAGCCATTAGAAGAATTTCAGATCTGAAATATATTGTTTTTGGGCCAAATTTTAAAGTTTGTTAAAAACCGATTTTTTTCATGCATATGACGTCAATATGTTTTTAATTGTTTTGATTTGAATTTTTTTAACAGGAATATGAGTTATTTTCATTGAAAGAGTTAAATAAAATTGAATGGATAAACAAAAATAAAATCATATTAATAATAATAGAATTGGATTATAATAGGAACATAACAATTTAATATCTGATTGATTAATGCGATAAAGTAAAATATTTTATCTATCTTAACTTGTTGAGTTCTACAATACTTACAACATATGTAAAAAACAAACGCAACACAAAACTAACAAAAATTTAAACTAGAAAACGACGTAACTATGACAAAACTATATAAACAAAAAAAAATCTATAATAAACTACCAACATAATAAAAAACATGTATTACTACCAGTCGTTTGAATCTGAAAATAGTAGTGAAAATATTTTGGTACTGAATTTTTTTCTTTTTAAATCGTTTTGTAATATTTGTTTACTAAAATCTGTATAGAATTAAAAAACCCACTTATAAAATCCAAAAAAGCCCAGTTGGTTGGGTTTTTTAAGAAACCCCGGTTTTTTTTCAACCCTTCGACTCAACACAGTATAAATATTTGAAATCTTGTAATACTAGTAGTGGATTTTTTTTAATGAAATCTAAAAATATACCACCCATATAACTTTTTAAACTGGTTAACAGATTTATACCAAATTTTGGTCAATTATAAGCTGTTTTTCGATTTTTTTTTTAAATAAAAATCCAATACGGCCGACATTCGGTTTTACCGGAAATGACATCAACATTGGAAATTCAAATGAAACCCCGGTACATTTCCACATGCAGGGTGTATCCCGACGAGTTAAAACTATCTGTATATTGAAAACTGCTTACACGATATTTATGAAAATTTGTATACAAGGGATTGTCGTTGTGCCACATTTAAAGGAAATATTTTCAAACTGTAATCTATACAGAGTGTTCCGAACGTAACGTCCAACTTTATTATTTTAAATGGAGCACCCTGTATTTTTTTACATTTTTAGATTCGAAAAAATTTTTATACCTTTGACCTTCAGGTCACGTGACACTTCGCTATCCTTGTTTGTTTTTCATCCATCCATGCTTGGTCTAAATTACTTATAATCAAACTAAAATTATCTAAAAAGTCTCAATTTTGTGAATTATTTATTTTTGTTTCTTTCTTTAAACCTTTAATTCAGAAAATACAGTTTTTGAACTAAAACCTATATTTTCAAATCAAACATCGATGGGCCACCCGGTAGTAAAAATCGTTCATTCAATTACCATTAAAATGATGTACATAGCAATTCCTTTTTTTTTCAAAGAAGGAAGAAATGTTATTTTTTTTAATTCCGATACAAAATTCTAATGAAGACAACCCTCTTCAAAAAGTAAAAAGAAAGTAAGTGTTCATAATTTTAATATTATTGCTTATAGTTAATTAATGACTTGTTCAAATTTATCACTAATCTACTGTAAACAGATAACTCTTCTAATTTTTCGTAGAGATATTTTAATGGTAATGGAATGGACAACTTTAACTACCGGTTGGCCCATCGATGTTTCATCTAAAACAATTGAGTTTCAGTTAAAAAATTGTATTTGCTGAATTAACTGTTTAATAAAAGAAATGAAAAAAATTGGGTTGTTGAGAACATAACACTTCACCGCTATTTATGTGTAGTATTTTTTTAAGAAAGATTTGTTATAGAATATTTTTAACCCTGTTTGCGAAATTGTTTTTACAAACAAAACATAAGAAATGTCTAGTGTTTGTCATTCTAATCTTGATTCACAATCAAATCCTTTAAATAATATTTAAAACATATTATTTTATCCACATACAATATCCGTAGTTTGCAGATAATATTTTCGACCGCATTATCATTATAATTTATATGTCCCTTCTCGTGGCATTACTCTGAACGCACCTTATAGAAAATTAGACCGCTCATTAACAATAGATGTCGCTTTCTTCTTCTATCTACTATGACCTTTTATTTATTAACCACCTGTAGCCTGTAATTAAATTTATTTGTTATCGAATTTATTAACAATGACAAAGACTATGAAGATGATATCTTCATTGCAGGATAATATACCATAAGGCCAAAGTAAAAAACTTAAAACTTTGACAGCACTAAAATTGCAATTAACGTTCCTCGATGTCCGTTCTAAGTTAGAACCAAAACAATTTATTGTGAAAATTTGGTTAAACTCGATTCAGTAGTTTTACAAAAATCCTTATCGAAAAATTTGATCACACACAAACAAACCTACATACATACATAAGTCATACATACATATATTTTTCCAAAAATGGGTTTTTTGGACTCAGGGACCTAGTAACGTAAAGAAAAGTCTCGAAATCGGTTTTTTACCCGAAAAAAATACTTTCACTTCATATATAGAGTTTGTTTAACCATCCTTTGCCGTTGCGTCATACATTATCCATCTCGATCTCTCATAAAATGGATGAGACGGAATTATGACGTCATTGACGTATTTCTTAACTAATTCAGATTATTTATTACTTTTGACAGTTAAGTTGTCCTATTTTGATTTGTTGAGTATTTTTGATTATTTTCACCCTTTTCAATTAATTGTTCATTGTCAAAATGCCTTCCCGGTATAATATGAAATAGCAAACTTTAATTTTGAAGTTGATTAATTACTTTTCAAGAGACAGATATGCTGGAAAACCGCTTTTACCGTTAAATGCAGTCTACAATGTAAGTATCTAGCTATATTATGCAAAATGTAAGCATTTATTGATTTGATTTTATTAAATTTTATAGCATGTTGCTGATGCTCTAGACATATCTATTAGAACCGTTCAAAAAACAGTTACTAGTGGAATAGAAACAGATAAAGACTACAAAATCAAAGTTCATGCTTGACATGTTTCATGGAAGCACTATTTCAGGTACACAAATCAATTAATCAATAATGATTGGGAAAAAGAAAAATACATTGATCATTTTCTTCCTGGTTATCATAGATCTGAGTGAATGGGACTCCCAGAGTGATTTGTATTGGGAGTTTTTTCAGAAATAAATTTATTTATTGCCTTATTTTCATTTTTTAGGAATACTTACGAAAGTTTTTCTCACAATGACACAGACAATAATTACTATTATAATTTTTAAAAATATGAATAGTTATATCCCTAAACTAGAAATTTGAAACAAATCAGTTAAAACAAGGTTTCAAGTTAAAAAAATTACTAAATTATGTAAAAATGTACGCAACCCATAAAGCAAAATACAATTTTTGGCATTACCAATTTATTAATACAAACACACCTTAACATGGGTCATTGAAAACAATCCTTAACATATGTCATTAGTTATACTTTAATTTTGAGGTTATGTGTAAAATGATATTCAAATTATATACGACAAACGTAAAAGAGCAGAATACGTCACCGATTATGACGTAACGGCAAAGGATGGTTAAACAAACTCTACCTTATACGTGTGTTCACTTAAGTTCGCAACATATGGAAAACTTTTTCATTATCAATTTTATGGAAAAAAGTTGTGCATGGTCTAAAACTCAGAATAAAAACATCAGATATAAAATTTTATTAGTCATATACAAGGTGTGTCGAAATATATGAATTTTTTCCGAGATTAAAGTACCTCTTTTTTGACAAAATCAAAAACTATTATTTAGAATTGAAAACTGGGTATTAAAATTAAGCCATGTCTATCTCAGTATCGCTCTAAACTAAAACTAAAAATTGTAAGACTACAATTTTAAAAAAAAAATCTTATTTTTTAATGCAAATTGATATGATTGCATGTCTAAACGTAGTTTTCAATTTTGATCAACTTTCGTTAAACCAATTTTCGATATTGACAAAAATAAGTGTAGTTAACTTGCACATTTCACATTCATAAAATACATTTTTTGACACATGCAGAACTTTTTATAAAGAATAACTTTTTTCCATAAACTTGATAATAAAAAAGTTTTCCATATGTTGCGAACTTAAGTGGACACAGTGTATATATGGTATAAGTAATAAATAATTGACAAAATTGAGGCAAATGTAGCTTGATTATAAGTAGATTATTTAAACCAAATCATAAGCACATAGGATGGATAAAAAAAATTCAAATATAAAATAAAAATTGCGTCTCAAGTCACATTTGACAGTCGTAGAATGAAAATGTATAGAAATGTACTAGGTATTCTATTTGAATTTTCATGTCATTTCCGGCCGAACCAGATGTCGGCCATATTGATTTAAAAAAACAAAAATAGCATCGATCAAAATTTGGAATAAATCTATTAACCCATTTAAAAGTTATCGGGGTGGTCCATGACCCATTATGTGTTAATACACTTCACTTGCTTGTCATATATTTGTTCAATATATGTAAATTGTAATTTAATCAGTGTTATAAAATAATTAAAATTAAGTAATAATTGAATAGCATAATTGGGTTTGAGAATTATAATAAGCTAGATGCCCCGTCGACCTTGATTGTGGGTCAGTGAAGTTGGCACCCACTTTTGCGTTCCCAAAGATTTTGTGTGCATTCGTTTGTCCACCGATTGTCCACTAATTATTTTCGTTTGTCCACCCTTCGTTTCAAAATGGTGACCTAAAAACGTTTTTTTACAAATTTTACTCTCGACAAAAAAAGTTATTGGGCCGCCATTTTGAAACGAAGGGTGGACATACGAAAATAATTAGCGGACAAAATTTTTGGGAAATGCGCAAAACTGGTTGCCAACTTCACTGACCTCTTGAGAGTGTCTATTCTGTGTGCTTGATAGTGTCTATTCTGTATGTTTGAGAGTGTCTATTCTGTGTGTTATCTGTTTTGTGGCATAGTATACCAGAAGAAAAAATAATATCTAATGACGATATCATTGTGACAGGGCAAAAAGTTAACCGTGGTTAAATTTCTGTTTTCGTTGTCAAGTCTGGTTTATTATTATTATCAGATAGATGTTATCATACACAGTAAAGGAAAACAGTTTTCGCTCACTTATCATTCTGAAAAATGACATCAGAGTGTAAGAAAATAAAAATTAAAACAGTGATTGAAAATAAAAAAAATTTGGATATACATTAGTTAAACAATGATTTATATTAAAATTTGCACATTGCGAAAAAATATTATGTTGCCCCCAACCCATTTAGACTGAATTGCTATTTGGTGTTATTAGATCTTTTATATTTTTGTTTTCAATATTTTTTTTTATTTGCAAAAATCTCATTAGTGTCGGTCAAGTTCATGATAACGCTGTTATTTTCAAATACGTAAGTAGTAAACATTTTCAAATGAAATTATATTAATTACTACCTAATACTTAAAAATATCCACCAATTTAATATCAATTCTAAATGTTATTTAAACAATATTAAATTTTCGATAAGACTAGATAAGATAAGTGCAGCTCATTCATGCGTGACTAGAAAATTAGTACCATTAAAAAAATATAACTCAAATAAAATATTGCAAATTTATTAAATAGTTATTTAACAAGTATCAAGATAGATTATTCATAGTTCAGTACCAATCTGTGTTTCGTAAGTTCATTCTTAAAAATTAGTTACATTTTAATAAATAATGCCAAGAAAATTATGAATAATTCAAAGTGAATAGTAAATTTTAAAATAACACTTACCCAGCCAGTCTAGCAACATTTCTATCGTTTCTACCATTTTATTTCTACAATAATGAACACGAATCTCAGGAATGAGGACTGAGATTTTTGACGTCGATAAAAAAATATTTGAATACAAAAACCGATATCAGAATATATCAATTGATATGAGGTGTGTACAAACTATATAAGTGTTTTCCAGATTTCAAGATGTACAAACACGGTATGTAGCTATTGATTATTATGTTTTTAAATGATTACTTATGCAAAAAATAAAATTTTAGTTATTGAATTGGGGAACAAAAGTTACATAGAATCGAATTCCCGATTTTAGTTTTATCCGTTATGTTTGTACCAATTCATGACATATATCATATACCAAAATGTAGACCAGTCTTTCCATATGCTAACATTACTCTTTACTGTCAGTAGATAGAACGTCCTTTAACTTTAAAGATTCAATAACTAAAGGCGATGACGTTTAGAATAAAATTTAACGAGTTGATTTCTTGTACAATTGTCACAATCTAAACGTCATTGTCGTTAGTTACAGAACCGTTAAAGTTAAAGGACGTTCTATCTACTGACAATTAAGTTCACCTTGGTCCTTTAAATGGCCCGGAAGTGGATTCAAACGAAGAGTCCTCCGATAATATTAGCGACCAATAAAAAGTTGTAAAAAATTAGAAAGCGGTATTAGGCTAAAACTAAACATATATGTTACATATCTGAATGTCAGTGAAGTTGGCACCCACTTTTGCGAATTCCCCAAAAAAATTGTGTGCATTCGTTTGTCCACTAATTATTTTCGTTTGTCCACCCTTCGTTTCAAAATGGCGACATAAAAACTTTTTTTGCAAAGTTTACTTGTTGGCACCCACAAATTGCAAAAAAAAAATTCAACCGAATAGGTCGTTTGTTATTTGTTTGTCCACCACTTAATTTTGTTTGTCCACCAATTAATTTTGTTTGTCCACCCACCGGTTAATTATAATTAATTATATAAATTTTAAAAAACTGTGATATTGTGAAGTTAGCACAGTCTTTTTTGAATTTTGAAATTGTACACCCAAGATTTTTGTTTGTCCAAGCACCGTTTCAAAACGGAGGGCAAAAAACGAATTCTCATTTGGTTAAATTATCTGGACGAGAACAGACAAATGATTTTTTAACATCTACAAATTAAATTCCAGTAGACAATCTTCAGCTTCTTTTGTTCAGAATTATAACACTAGGCAACAAAATAAATATTTTTTTCACTGAGTTTGGAATGGATCGAATTTAATTTGCGTATACAGAAATCTCGTAAACAGAAATTGATCCAATATCGGTTTAATGGGGAAAAAGATGTGTATTTTCAAAACGATTTATTTGGTTTTTTCAAAATTAAAATATCAAGTCCGATTTCAGAGATATTTGGGAAAAACCGAAATCGACGATTTTTGTTTTATTTAATAAACACCTAAATTTTTATGTTTTTTTATTGAAGGTCAAATACCGTTTAATATAGCCTATCCAATTTTTTAAAACAACGTTTCGTCTTTAAAGGGCTACACTCAACTATTTTTTTAAAATACGGACCTGTACTTTTTATTTCATTTTTGAAATCTCCATTTTGTCTTTATCCAACCATGTAGAATATATAATTTTTGTATGTATTTTAGGATTTTTGTTAAGTACGGCCGGTCATGTTCCATTTTCACTGAAAATATTTATAAATCATTTTAAATAAAATTAATTAAAAATTGAGTCTACTTTGAGCTTAATTTCTATTAAATATTTGAATTCAAATTTTCTTAAATAACTACAATCAAAAAATTATAGTTATTTATGTACCATCGGTATAAACATCTGTTTATAGCCGCGGTTCATACAAACTTTTGTCATACTAGTTCGTTTATTGGATTCAAAATATGAATATTTAAAAAATCTGTTTTTTGTCTTTATGCCCATATAGGCCATAAAGTGCATTTTGCGGACCATATAATGAACAGTACCGTACATAGAAAAATTCTTTAAGTTTAGTTCATTGTTAAAACCTTAACTGATATTGGATCTATTTCGGTTTACGAGATCTCTGTATAGGCAAATTAAATTCGATCCACCTAAACTCAGTAAAAAAAATATTTATTTTTTGTTGCACAGTGTTATAATTTTGAACAAAAGAATCTGAAGATTGTCTACTGGAATTTTATTTGTATTAGATGTTAAAAAATCATTTGTTTGTTCTCGTTCAGATAATTTAACCAAATGAGAATTCGTTTTTTGCCCTCCGTTTTGAAATGGTGCTTGGACAAACAAAAATCTTAGGTGGACAATCTTGGACTAACGATGAACAAACGAATGCACGATTTTCTTTTTAAAATTCAAAAAAGGGTGGGCCAACTTCACAATACCACAATTTTTTAAAATTTTTATAATTAATTATAATTAACCAGTGGGTGGACAAACAAAACTAATTGGTAGACAAACAAAAAACAAAGACCTATGCGGTTGAAATTTTTTTGCAATTTGTGGGTGCCAAGAGTAAAATTTGCAAAAAAAAGTTTTTGGACCGCCATTTTGAAAAGAAGGGTGGACAAACGAAAATAATTAGTGGACAATAATGGACAATCGAATGCATAGAAAATTTTTGGGAAATTCGCAAAAGTGGGTGCCAACTTCACTGACCTCATTTCTGAAATTATGAAACACAAAAATCTTTAATATTTTGTCGTAAATAATTCGTAAAATAGTCGTCAACATTTAAGAGCGGAGGTACAAATTTCAGAAACTCTCGCACCGATTTGGCGATTGTATCCCACGTTAATTTTACTTCGAGCGAGAGCTGACGTAGATAACTACAACATATACAGCCAATATGCAACCGATGAGATTTAGAGTGAATGTTTGAATATTACAGTAACGTACCTACTCAATCTGTGTGACGATATTATGTAGACAAATTGCAAAAACCCAAAATCGGAGTATAACTTTATAAGACATTAATATTATTGTCCATTACGAATTTATACATAATAAATCAAAATTTACGACATTCTCAATTGGTCAAGACAAAAAAATTAATTTAAATTTTGTTTTTTTTTTACGTTATGACCGTGCCATTTGGCTTCTATAATAAATAAAAACATCGTTTTTGTTTTATCTGAAAGCTCTGTTTTGTGTCTCTGTAATAGAAATTCAACATTGTTAAATTTTTTTTCTCAAAAAATTTAAAAGAACCAAAAAACTTGAGAGGTACACAATTTAGTTCAATTTTTCAATTGTAGTACAATCTCCCTTATTTGAAATATTAACCTACACTTTGTTTTACACCAAAAACTGCAGAATTTAATTGTCTTAATTTTGTGTGGATTACATATGGAAATCCGAAATACAGTTTTTGAGATTCAGTAATTTATACAGTTGCGCGCTTGATTTACGCAGTGTTATTCTTGCATTTAGTGGTTCGCGTTTGCATGTGCACGCATATCAAGCCTAACTTTTTTGTCTCAGACATTTTATCGGATATTAGAAAATTGTTAATGGCAATATTTCATTCTAAATGCAGACTGATGTAACTTGTAGAACCTTTTTATATACCCAACGTGCTCTAGTATTATGTTTACGTTTAGACTATGTGAGAAATTCAATCAGCATACACACATTCTTTGAAAAAAATATATTTCATATTTTATTTTTAACTGTTAATATAGTCAGCAGGTACTTTTTGCCTGTAGATGATTTTTGAAAAAATTCAAGAGCCGCTTGCAAAAATTGCAAAAGTTATAAACAATTATCTGAGAAAAATGGGGTTTATTTTTTTTGAAAATACTTATCTCAAAAACTATTTGACATTTTTCAAATTGGAAAAAAGATTCAAAAAGATTAGGAAATTTCACCAAAAAAATTATACCTCCCGGAACTGTAGCACCAATATTTATAGTTTTCTCAGACGGTTAAAAATACGGCCGAAAACGGGGACTCTGGCTTGGACCTTTAATAAATAATTATTATTTAAACTCATTAAATATGAAAATAATAAATTGAAAAAATTCAGGCATCTACTGAATAGATTTATGAACAATAATACGCGGTCAAAAAATTTTTAACGCGATTTTTCTATTAATTATGCATTAATTAACAAATTTTTCCTACTTGAACTTGGACATTGTAAGTGCGACAATTGTTAAATAACAAATCTGAGATTTTTTCCTTTTTTGGACCTATTTTTGAAAGGTCTCAGAAAAGTCCCGTTGGAAAAATTAAAAAATTGTTATTTTTCACTTCGTTATTTACTTGTGTTAAAAATTAAAAAGCTTGATTAATCATTGAAAAAAATTTTTTTTCCATATTACTATTGATCTGTTTTTTTATGATTTTTTTTTATTTCATATTGTTTATAAAATTGTTATAAACAAATTCGTTGTTTATAACTTAATTTAATTTTTTTTTTTTAGAAACATAATCTTTGATGCGAATTTTGATTTTTCTAAAAAATCGTGACTTCAAAAATTTTTTTATTCCTTAAAAACGTATTTGTTAATTAACAATTTTATTCTACCATATAAATAAATTATTTTTCTCATGGTTGTTTTTGTTTCATTATGTAGAAATAAAAATATATGGAAAAAATTTAATTATTTAAAACAAATTGTTTATTAAATAAACAATTAAAATATAAATAAAAACATTTTTTTTTAGTTATCAAAGGGCAAGATAAATTATGATTAAAAAAAGTGATTCCTTAATAGTAATTACATGGGGTAGAAAAAAATTTTTAATTAAAAAATACGTTTTTAAGCAACAAAAATTTTTTTCTAGGAACGATTTTTTTTAATTCATACTTTGCATTAAAGATTGTTTCAAACAAAAATTTAAATTATCTTATAACAATTTTGTAAACAACAGGAAATAATTTTTTTTTAAATCATTTTCATGTGACTTCTGATCATAAATTTCACTTTCCGAACACACCTAGTAAAGTAATTAGTTTTTCTGCAACATCAAAATACAAGAATAAAGTTAGTTTAAAAAAATTAAAAAAGTAAAATTTTTGTCAATTTTTTTTTAACTTTCTATAATTTTGGCTATAACTTCTACAATATTATTTTAAAATTATAAAATATTTCACACATAATGTACTTTTTCGAATGTATTGTTTATTTTTTTCATTTGTTGTATCATTTGCGATTTAACAAAAGGACAAAAAAATTAAAAAAAATTTGGATAACAATTACAATTTTAAATTCGAAGAAACTAAAATATATTCTTAGTTTAGAGCTTTGTATTACCTTTAGAATGGTACAAATACTGTTTTAATAACTTTAATATTTTTAAAGTTATTCAATTTCTCTTTAAATTTATATTAAAATTCAAAAGTTTTTCGAATTTTTTTTACGAATTCTACAATTTTTTTAATAAAATTTTGAAAAAAATCAATATTAACGAATTTTTACTACAAATTTAATGGCGTTTTTTTTCCAAATTTTTAATATTTAATATTAACCTTAAAAAATAAAACCTTTTTTGAATAATTTTAAAATCAATAAATAATTTTATTCAAATTGGGTAACAGACCTTTTTTTAGGTTTTTGGATCAAAATATATTAATAAAGTTAATTTAAAAAAGTTAAAAAATCTTCTTTTTTTACATTTTTGATCATAACTTTTACAAATATTATTTTAAAATTATGAAATAATTTACACATATATTACTTTTCGATTCTTTTTAGATGTACTATTTACTTTTTCATTTATTTTATACTTTTTGATAACACAAAATTACAAAAAATTTCAAAAAATTATTTATTTTGTTTATAATAATTACAATTCTAAATTCGAAGATAGTAAAATACATTGTGAATTTAGAGTTTTATATCATCTTTCGAATGGTAAAAATCCCATTGTCATATCTTTAATATTTTAAAAGTTATTCAATTTAGTTTAAAAATCGTAATTTTTTTGATCCATTATTTTAAAAATTCATCAATTTTTTTAATAAAATTTTGAAAAAAATCGCAATTATAAAGTTTTTTAATACAAATTTAATCGTATCTTTTTTAAAATTTGTAATATTAAAATTTATCTAAACCAATTAATTTAATAAGATAAAAAATATTTAGAATTAAAATAAAAAATATCGGCTAAACCATGCGGAATTCCAAAACAAGGCAAGAACAAATTTTGTAGGAAATTTTGAATTCTACAATTTTGATTTCCTATAATTTTTCAAAAAAAAAATCCGCTTGCCCACATTGTATATAACACACTGCTACAATTATGATCTCTTAAAATAATGTGTGAAATCTATTAGGAATTCTGGAAAAATTATGATAAAAAACTAGAGAATTTTATGCCCTACAACTTTGCACTGAAACATTTTGCACTAAAAAGCATAATTTATGTTCAAAATTTAAAAAAAAAGGTGAAAATCCTAAATGTGTATTTTTTCGCCTTCTAGCGGCGAAACTATGAGGAATTCGAAAAAAAGTTAAATACAAAAGTTAAAGAAAATTTGATGCTTTACAACTTTGCACCAGAACATTTTGCACTAAAATACATTGCTTGTACTCAAAATCAAGAAAAACCGGGTGAAACCTACATGCACATTTTTTACGCTACCTCCAGTGACGCAACTATTGGAAATTATGGAAAAAGTTTAAGACAAAAGTTGTAGAGAATTTTATGCTCTAAAACTTTGTACTACAACATTTTGTACTAAAGTGTACCGTTTGTCCTTAAAATTTAAAAAATCTATTTTATGCACTTATCTTATGAGAAAATGCAAATATTTAATATCTTTTGTGTACATAAATTTGGGAGTTCCATTAAATGTTACAATATAATATTAGTAATTTTTTTTATTTATTTTCTTCCGTCATTTATTTATTCATGTTTATGCTATATTTCTTATGCAAGCTACCAAAGGAGTTAAAAAGATCCAAAATAATATGTAAACAAAAAGCCACTTCGTTTAAAATCTAATCTGATTTATTGTTTATATTAATAACATGATAAGCTCCATTAGAAAACTATAATGGGCACAAATTGGTCCTGAGTCCGTACAAACTGTTTATTTTAAACGACGTCGACGGCTATATTGTGCGAGTAAGAAAACAAATCTCATAGGACAGCTGTTAGCGCTTCAAAAATACCATTTTTATAATCAAAATCCTGAAAAAACTACTGAATATTTTTGAATCAAATTTTTTTTAAATGATTTCTTTACCTGTTCTTAAGCTCGGAAAGTCCCTGAGATTGTATAAAAATATTCTGTTGGGTGTTTTTTACGAACTATCAATTTTCATTAATTTTCATATGCTAATATTTTTAAAAACTAAATATTTTCAGGATTCTTAATAACTTTCCTACATCCGTAGTGACCTAAATTTTAACTGACCGTTTGAATTTTTCAAAAATATTGTCCCGTTTTTCTGGGATTTTGTTTCTACGATTACATTGGAAAGGCATATGCTACAGAAAGTGTACCTCCGCTCTTAACGAATTATTCACATTGGCTGCCATTTTCTCAAAACTAACAACACTTTCTTGTCCTAAAAAAAAATCCGAAGTCAGATTTAAAACATATTGATATTACACACACAGACATACGATTCCAATACTTCACTCCGAAGGAGTTAGTGAAAATTATGCGTGACTTTGCTAACTTCGGAGAAAAGTTAGCAAAGTCGTGAGTATAAATTGTATGAATATTAATATAATAATAATTTGTCGTAAATAAAAAGGTATTAATTAATTTTGAAATAAATATTACTGAAAATTTCACATCTAACATTTTCGACCAAAAGCAACTTAAAAAATCCGGAAATTTTTGTACTGCTTGGGGTAAGGAGCATGAAATTACACTGAAAATTCAGACTTAACATTTTCGAACATTTAAAAGCCTGTATTTTATATCGTTACCATAGCAACTAAAAAATTTCCGGAAATTTTTCTCCTCCTTGGAGTAAAGGAGAATGAAATTACACTGGAATAAGATGTCTAAAAATCATGGTGTTTCCACTTATACCTGTAAAAGTTTGGGTCAAAACCAAAGACCATCTACTATAGACGTTTGACGTAAATGGCTCAAGGTCAACTTGTTTTTGTGTTTTGGGACCAAAGCCCTAGATGTCTCTGTTAGTATGAATAATTTAATGTAGGTTGGCTGCAATGATAAAATTACAACTTTTAGTAGATAAAAGTTTGGTCTACTGGGTATTTATTACTGACTTTTTGTCTTTGGTTTAATTTTTGTGATTGTGACAGTGTTTCCTTTATAAAACTTTTGTATCCTATTATTGCTTTTTCAATTTTCGAATAATGCCTTATAAAGAAAAATGTTGTGTTCCAAATTATGACCAAATTCAACAATAATGAACTAAATAAAATGGATCTTCTGTTAGTTTTTTCTAAAAAGCGGATGTCACAGACATTTTGAACCAAAATATGTGTCAACAGGATATAATAGATTACTTTTAAATACCGTTCCAACTTTACATTTATCTGGTAAGTCAAAAAATACTCTTTTTAATTAAATACAAATAAGAATTTGATTACATTTTATTTTAGGGGCTCTTAATATTATACGAAAGACAGGAGTGTCTTTACCTTTAGTTATAGTCATCATGATCAATGCAACTTTAATAATGTAGTTTGTGTTTTATCATATACAGAGTTGGGGATAAGTTTGGGACCAGACAAATTTTAAGAAACCAAATTTAAATATTACAGAGCTTATGTCCAACTCTGTATATTTTAAAATTCCATCGCTTTAATTTATTTTATAATTATTTTATTATAATGCTTTATAGTATTAGATTGTAACAAATGTATAATGCTGTAACAATTAAAATAGAAAAAACATTCATTGTAGTTTGTCTCGCTGATTTTTAACATTTTAAATTTCCCTGTATTCTTGGCAGACGAATAATTTGGAAACAGACCACCAGATGGCGCCATTTTTATTAATTATTCGTACTGACAGTGCCATCTAGGGCTTTGGTCCCAAAATACAAACCGTTTACGTAGAACGTCTATTGTAGAACGTCTTTGGTCAAAACTGGGAGATCTCTACCTACTTGATTTTGAGTGATTTATGAGAGATTACTAAAGTTTCAGATTAAAAATTTTAGATGGCGCATACATCGCTCATAGTAAACTGTAATCACAGATCACACAGGGTGTATTTATAATCTGGTACTGAATACAGACGAATGCTCAAATGTGCAGCTTTACACTGTCCACACAAAATACAGTACGGCCCCATTTGGCGAAAAGTATCCATACTTATACACTATTTAGAACTATTCCTTATGAACTAATAATAATACCACATACATAAAAAAATCCGCATTGACATTGACAGAAAATAATTTATTTGACATATCATCTGCCTTAAGTGATCTGTGACAAACTAAGCTAGGACACGAACAATTCTAAACAGCGCCATCTTACAAAATTCTGGTAAATTCTATTGAACGCAATAGGTGGTACTCCCAAAAAGTTCGAAACAAAATCTAATCAGTGGATACACCAGGGTTTTTAGACATCTTACACTGGAAATTTTTTGACGTTTATAGTAAAATGACATTTACATTTACCATCAAAAACCGCCACTGTCCTATTTTTTTTAATATTTCTGTGTGAAATGTTCTTACCGAATCCCCCACGTGCTTGAATTAATTGCGGAACATTTGTTTTGTACATAAATTTTTAAAGAAAATTCTTGTACCCAAAAAATTTCCGGCAATAATTTATACCCTAGGGAGATTATAAGTGAACATTTTTTGACGTTTATAAGTAAAATGACATTTATATTTAAGTTCAGATTATGTGGAATTTTTTCTATAAGTTAATAAGTAAAAATTATTTATTACCATTATAACATGTACTTGAAAATTCAAAATTTACAAAACAGGTAACTTTTCGCGTATATTATAAGACTTCTCATCGCAAAATTCTAGAAACTGCTTCCAAATGCTTGGTTATTCTTGGGCAACTTCCATAAGAGACATTTTTCTTTCAGTTTATAATAAAATTAATTTAATTGAAATTATTTAGGCAGAATTCTACCTTTAATTATTTTTATTGTAGGTAGGCCAAATGAAAAATTGATAATAATTACCTTATAGGACGGTAACATTATTGTGACAATATTACTGAGGTCTCAGTATTAGTTTCGTGATAGCGAAAAAAAAATTTTATCTACACCTTTTATCATTTTTCTTGAAGTTTCCGAGTTCCCCAAGTCCGAAAATGCAAAAAAAAATCCTGTCCGGATGTCTGTCTGTTTGGATGTAAACACTGTTAACTTTTGAACGAAAGCTCCGATCGAGTTCTGGATTTTACTTTACCGAGTTAGTTTTGTCCAAGGAAGAACACTATTGAATTTGAGCAGGATCGGATCGGCCATTCAAATTAAAGTTAACTTTTCAACGAAAGCTTCGATCGAGTTCCGGTTTTCACTTTACCGAATTAGTTTTGTCCAAAGAAGCATCTTATTAAATTTGAGCAGTATCGGACCGGCCCTTCCGATACCCACCATACAAATGACAGTGGCTTGCATGGGAACTTTTTTTAAATTCAAATTTTTAGAACTTTTCCACTTCACATCATGTATAATATTCCCCTACCTGTATGTGAAAAGTTTGGCTAGTATTGCAGAAGCCATTCCGGTACCCGCCCCACAATGATCCATAAAAATCAAGTTCTCATGGGATAAACTTTTTTATGCAAATTACAAAAAAAAAAATTACGTCAGATCATGTATAATAGTGTTCTACATGTATTTAGCGCCAATGCTTCACAGAATAAAAAGTGTTCGCTCGATGGGCCGAAGTCCCGAAATGGTGCACCACGACCGTTTGAGCGTCTAGAGAATTTTATTTATTTTTATTAAGTAGTTTTTGAGATATTTTGGATCGAAAAATAGGACCTCGCCAGGAAATCACCTTAAGAAAATAAATTAATTGCGTTTATTTTACCTAAAAATATTAGAGGAATTTACTTTCGTACTGTCTAAATGCGGTTGTATGTACGCCCAGCTGAATATTATTGGTTGTCACCTATATTCCTAAAGATGCGTAAATTGGTGAAATAACCTATACTCACTAATTTAGTTTATTATTGATATATTGTTTGTGATAAATATATGGCAAAATGGAAGCTACAGCAATTTTAATTATATTAATATTCATGCATTTTATCGAAATGGCTTTGCTAACTTCGAAGTTAGAGAGAAGCGATGATTTTTTTTTAATAACGCGCGACCAAAAAAAATTTCACGACCAATTCACGACAAATTTTTTGTTTCATTTAAGGCTTGGGTTTAGGCGGGAAAACCAGCACTCAGATATTCAAATTAAAAAGATATATACCTTTCTGTATATATGCTGTCTGTTAGTGAATGTCCAAACTAATATCAGTAGTTTCCGTCTTCACAAATTATTATACAGGGTGTTTCATTGGGAAAGTGATATATGTTAACTGCAGATAGATGACACCTAGGCGACCTCAAAAATCCCATACTTGCATGGTTCATAATTTTCTAACCACACTGTATATTTTCATGATATTTGGCGCACACATTTTGTTTAAAGTATCCTATCGATCGATAAATTTACAATTAAATAAATCCAGGTCCGGATTAAAAAAGATATTAAAAAATATTCCGACCCAAAAACAATATGAGATTTTTCCAAAATAGATTCTGCACTTGCAAAGAGCACGAAAAAATGAATTTAGGGATATACTTTGCATTTTCGGCAAAATGTTTTTTCTTGTAAAATATTGATTTGGAATTCTGAAATGGTGCGAAATGTGAGCGCCCAAAACTGAAACTAATTTTTTTTAATGTGTTTTAGTTTTAATGAAGACTTGTTAACCTTAATTGGTAAAATTTTAATATTTTTAAGTATTTTTGTATTATTTGCGACAAATAATCCACAAAATACATTCATCTTTAATTAACGAATAAATAATAAATTTACAAAAAATAAATACCAAGTTTAATTAATGAAAAACAACAAAAATTATAAAAAACACCTAAAATTTCGAATTCTGAAATGGTGTGAATTGTGGGATCCCAAAATTGAAACTAATTTCTTTTTAATGTGATTTAGTTTTAATTAAGGTAAAATTTTAATGTTTTAATTATTTTTGCATTTTTTGCCATAAATAATTCACAAAAAACATTTATCTTGAATTAACGAATAAATAATAATTAATCCACCAAAAATAAATAAATTTAATTAATAAAGAATTGCAAACATTTTAAAAAACGCCTAAAAAATATACGGAGTAAAAACATAAAATGTTTTTAGTACTTCGGCCCGAAAATTCACTTTAACAATAAACACAAGAACTATACGCAACACGAAATGTATGAACATAACATTTTTTAACGAGTTTTCACGTTTTTTTACGATTTCTTACGGTTTTTTACGATTATTTACGGTTTTTTACGATTTCTCTCGATATAACCGGTTTCGATATTTTTAAAAATTGCGCAGATTTAATTTTTTTTTGATATTTCAACCCCCTCCAGTTTCACCCCCGTAGGTCGGATAAAAAAAAGTTGTATACAAATTGTATTTGAAAAATGTTAATCTATAATGGTTTTACTTTGTTGTTTTTCATTAATTAAACTTGGTATTTATTTTTTGTAAATTTATTATTTATTCGTTAATTAAAGATGAATGTATTTTGTGGATTATTTGTCGCAAATAATACAAAAATACTTAAAAATATTAAAATTTTACCAATTTAGGTTAACAAGTCTTCATTAAAACTAAAACACATTAAAAAAAATTAGTTTCAGTTTTGGGCGCTCACATTTCGCACCATTTCAGAATTCCAAATCAATATTTTACAAGAAAAAATATTTTGCCGAAAATGCAAAGTATATCACTAAATTCATTTTTTCGTGCTCTTTTAGCAAATACAGAATCTATTTTAAAAAAATCTGATATACAGGGTGTTATTTTTGGGTCGGAATATCTTATAATATTTTTTTTAATCCGGACCTGGATTTTTTTTATTATAAATTTATTGATCGATTGGGCACTAAGTGACTAAAAGTACCCGGTAAATAAAAAATTGAATTTTCTGGCGAAAAATCAGCGAAAAGAAACGGAACTTCGTAGCACTCCTTGAAGATATCCATTTTTCATAATTTTCAGTATTTTCAGTATTGTGTTAGAACTTAGGGGTGTTATATCTAAAACCACCTAAAACTGATAAATATAAGATCAAATATATTTGTGAAAAATTAGCACCATGCAGACACAACTGATTTTTATAATTTACATTATTTTATATAATTTATATTATTTTACTGGCTCAGAAGTCAATGCTGTACTTCGAAGAATTGCAGATCTTTTCACAACATTTTTTTTTAACTTTAAACCTCTTTATCTTGAACAAAGTAGGTGACCCGTAACTTCTCTCTTACACGAAAGAAATTAGCACAAAAAAAAATTGTGCAAAAAAATTGCGGAACCCTAATCTGCACCTCCTCGAGAACTCTAGAACTTTTCGAGACGAGTCCAGAACTCCGAAAAAATCGAAGGGTGCCGGTAATTGGGGTGCCAATTTCGGGACGGTGTGGTCCAGTATTCAATCAATGAAATATTATTAATTATTGGTATGTATTTTAGGTAAGTGATGAGAGCAGACATGAGAGTTGCATAATTATTAATAAAGGAAATACATATTTATTTTAAGAATATTATATATTAATTATCTTAAATGAAAAGGAACTTTTTTATAACAATGAAAAGGAACACTTTTTTAACATTTTTATAATATACTAATTAATTATATTCTTCCTTATTATTAAATTTAAAATAATTTAAAATATTTTGACAGCTGTCAAAATAATTGTCAACTTCGCTTAAAAAATAATTCGATACCATTAGCTGAAAAATTTGCACTGTCAAAATAACTGCCTACTTCGATAAAAATAATTCGATTCTATTGGCTGGAAAGAGCTGTCATAATGAAAACCAGTTTCATAATGAATTTCATTATGAAATAGGTTTTAATCTTTTAATTAGCGTATTATAAGATAGGAGTAGAACAAATCTTTTGTCACTACTAGTATTAAAAGATATCATTTATTTCTCTCCCAGAAAAATGAAAAGACATAAGGAAATGTCAAATGATTAATTTTCTAGTAGTGGAAAAAATCTTCTCTACTTTGGTGTATAATATACCATTATAGTAAAAATATGAGTAAATAAAAAATATTTCGTATATTTTATAACATTGTTCAAAGAGAAACGCTTTTATATTCAATTAAATCTCATAGAACTTTAATTATCCGGATTAGCCCATCGGGTGAGTACAACTCTTCGCCCGACTGATTTTAAATTCGATTTTGAATGTGTATCAAAATGTACGTGACGTGTTCAATGGATTGTCCGCATTATAAATTAGCGTATACATTATTAATGAACCCTAAAAGTGTATTAATTAGTTTATGACAGTTAATGCATTGTGCTTGTGACGCACAGAAATTTAAACTGTAACTTGTACAGCGATTAGAATAATTTCTATTAGATATTTTATCTTCTAATTTTATCGTAAAAATGCATCTTTTATTCTTTTACTCTAATCTTAACATGTCACCGCGTTGGACAGCTAATGTTACGGTGTCGTCAACCAACTCCCGTATTCATTTGCAAAGCGAGAAACAATTAATACTAAAAATACTATTAAAAGTCTTATGCCCGGTTTCTCCAAGAAATCATAGGGTCCAGCTGTAACTTAAGCTCAGCTTAGCTTAAAATTACATTGCATAAATACCGCATTTGACGCACTCTCAGCTTAAGCGGGTCGCCGATTTTTTCAGCTTGAGCTGAGAAAGCCAACCTCAAAAGCGGAATACAAACGTCAGTTTCTGCAAAGTGCACCAAAGTGTAGATTTGTGTTCGTCGATTTATTTTGTAAGCTGGTTGTGTGTTGAAAAATGGATTTTGTGGACTTAGTAGATGACGAAGATGTAGTGGAGGACCTTATCATGTTTCCCATTCCGAGAAGGATTTTCAACAGAGCAAATAATTTTGAGGAGTACGAGGATGACCGTTTTTTTGAACGATTGAGAATGTTGAAAGGGTGCTCTTAGCTTTGCGTTGAATTTCTGGCTAATTTGGGCCCAAGCATCTTCCTTTTGTTTATTATTAACTGAATTTGTACATTTGTTTTTAATTATTGCCTTATTTTCTTCTAGCAACTTTGTTTACACTTGTTTTTCATCGCTGGTGTAGTTAATATCGCACATCGTTAACTACCACGCGGACTGTAGCTGTTTTAACGCCATAATATGTCAATGTGTAATTTTCAAACAGATTTATTATTTAAGGACCTTTTTTAGAAAAAGATGAGAATTTATATATTAAAAACTGAATTCCAGATCTTATTTTTCTCCGTCAAGTATACCAAAATGTAGACGAGGCTTTCCTACGCATGCTAACGTTACACTTAAGTTGACATTCGTCCTCCAAAGGTATCTAAAGGTCCAAATGGTGACCTCTCTCTAAATTCGCTTTTAGTTTTTAACAAGTAAATTTCCATATCTCTGTTTTATAAAAAAAAGTCCTTAAGGCTGGGCTTTAGGCGGGAAATGTACATATGTAAACTATAGTGTAAAACATGTTCACCGTACTACGCACAGGTCAAACAAACAAAAGCAAATATATTGAAAGTTAAATTAAAAATGTGTTTATAAAGGTTAATTCTTTGCCATAGGCTGGTTTTTAATAAAATTCTTTTACGAATAAGATCACAAATAAATCTTAAAAATCGTGTAAATTATCGTACTATTTTGTATCTTAATTTTTATTAAAATTAACTAAAAAATTTAAATTCTGATATAGCCATTGCATAGAATATCAATTTTTCTTTAGTTTGGCTTATGAAACTTGTCGATTAATAAAGTAATATGAAAGTTCTGTGCGAAGTTAACTATAAATTAACAAATGAATCTTAATAAAACATGGCTGCTTGAGAAGGCGGAAACTACTGATATTAGTTTGGATATTCACTAACATACAGCATGTATACAGAATATATATACAGAAAGGTATATATATATTTTTTATTTGAAAATCTGAGTGATGGTTTTCCCGCCTAACCCCCCGCCTTAATGTCGTGTAAAATAAAAAAGATCAAATTTTGTATGCAAAATTGTAATTTTCTTATTTACTGTCTGTAAATGATAATATCAATTGGTACGTATCAGGACTCACTATTTTTTTTCTAATTCTTAATATTAGAATGAATTGTATTAAATATTATCATTCTCAAGTATGGGTATATACGTGAGTACCTAAAAAGGGAGCGAGCCGAAGAAAAAATAGGAAAATAAATATTGTCCTATTTTTTCCTATTTTCTTTATTTGTTCCTGTTTTCATTATTCTTCCCTGTTTTCTTGTATTTTTCCGTATCTTTTCCTATTTTCCCCATTTTTCCATATTTTTCTTTATTTTTCCATATTTTCCGTATTTTTCTTTATTTTTCCTGTTTTTTTTCTATTTTTCCGTATTTTTTCTATTTATTCCTTTTTTCCCTATGTTTTCCTATTTTTCCCATTTTCTCCTATTTCTTCCTATTTTTCCATCAAATGTGGCGTTAAATTCATTGCATTGTAATCGATATTTGTCGTTCGTTTTCTTTGACCTGCTTCCATCGGGTATTTTTTTTGACATCGTCATACATTTGTGTATCGCCCGATGTATTTTTGGTTACCCTGGGTCAAAAGGGGGCGAAGCTACGCTATTTAACACTCGAAACGAACCGATTTTGCATGGTCTTTTTTACTGTTTTGAAGGTGTGGACCTACCACCATTCAACCTAGACTTACCAAAATTTACATGTCGCTAAAGCCCGTTATAACAACCACATGGAAAAATCCCGAAAGCAATCAGAAGATTTTGACAATTCATAAAATTATTGGTTAAACAGTTAAATGTTTTTGTGCTAATTTTAGCTTTCTACGTTAGTTTTTTACGAATTTTTCTTAATTTCAGAAAAAATAAATTTTTATTTAATTCAAGGTATGTAACATATTATAATTTCTTTTTATAATAATTAATATTAATTGGGATAATAAATTACAAGTGCCTGTTTACGGTTTTAGATGAATAGAAATAAGCTAAATCTGCAGATTACTCATTCAAAGAAAAAATACTTTTGGTCCAGCTCACCGAGGTGAAATAAGAGGACAGACGGTGCTAGATTAGTGGAGAAAAAGAAGGGCTGGGAATGTATTGCAAATACATAAAATTCTCCACCTAATTATTTGCGGAACCCCAGAGCAGCTAAAAGAATTGTGGAATAACTTAAAAAAAAGTATATTTTATTTGTTTGAATTACTAATTAACTATAACTATTTTTTGTTAATAAAAAACGTAAAGATACAACAGCACAAAGTTACATGGTAGTAGCAGCCGTTTTAACTGAAAATGATAAGACGGGTAAAAAAGCTTGTGGATGCCACCCAACACCAGCAAGAACTGCAGTAGAAGAGCTGTTAAGGACGAAGTTACAACTTCCAAAGTTGAATTAGTTTCATTAAAATTGAAGAGTAATGCCCATTTATAGTCGGTGCTCAAGTCCGTAACGATGCTTAAGGTCGAGTCTGCGTATGCTTGAGCCATGGCAGACTCGACCTCAAGCATCGGCAGCGTCTTGAGTACCGACTATAAATACGGGCATTAGTCTTCATTTGATGATATACAGAAACTTTTTTATTATTAATTTTACGAAAAAAAGTTATTCTTCATAAAAAGTTCTACACTGTCTAGAACAAAAAATACTAAATTTACGCTTATTTTAAAAAATATAGAAAATATAGAAACAATATTTACTTACCTCTAAATATAAAATCACAGCCTCCTATGTCAAAACAATATTTTTTCTATTTTTTTTTCTTGTAGTGCGAAGTGAACTGATACATAAAAAATTAATTTCCCTACAAATTATTTTAAGTCTATCTATTGGTTATTAGTTAAAATAATAGATTTAACCTACTTTAATAAGCCACTGCAGTGTAAAATAGTAATTTTACATAAAGAAAAGACGTACTTGTGCATCTTTTTAAAGTCTATGTAAAAAATAAGCATATTAAACTAGATTAAATTTATTATTTTGACTACAAACTAATAAATGGGCTTAAAATAATTTGTAGAAATTAATTTTATGTCTCAGTTCACTTGGAACTTTGCTACAAGAAAAAATTTAGAAAAATTATTGTTTTGAGATAGGAGGCTGTGGTTTTAAAATTCGAGGTAAATATTGTTTCTAAATGAGTTTACAAAATAACATTTTCTATATTTTTTAAAATACGCGTACTTTACTTTTGAGCAAAATTTATATTTCTTGACGCACCTCCTACACGGGTCCAGAAATTTATTATCTGATGGTTGTATTTTAATTTTTAGACCATGCAGAACGTTCTATGAAGTGTACTTTTTTTCATAAAATTAATAAAAAAATCTGATGTGGCCAGCACATGACCTCTCGCCATTTTTGAATCAAAAATTTACAGGTTAGCACAAGAAAGTATGAAAAAAAATTACTTTTTTGTAAATCTGGCAACAACGGCAAAAGTTTTGAAAATTTTAATGATACGAAAATAAACTATAGTATATACAAAATAAATGTGTAAATCTTTATTGCCGTTTTGTATAGTAATGACGTCATCACCCATAGCAACCATTTCCGGTTGTCCGATTGGCACCAAAATCTAATCAGATCTAACCTAGGGTATCAGAATCCTGTATGCAAAATTTCAAATTTTTTCATTCAGTAGTTTTTGAGTTATCGTTACTACAACATCCATTCAAACACACTAACACACACACAGACATCAGGAAAATATCAAAATCGTATTCTAGGGACCCCAAAACGTGTTTATCCATTGAAAACTCACTACCCAATTTTTAGCATGATTCCTATACCTCTCTTATCTGAAGTGCGAGAGGTAAAAAAGTTTCCCATATGTTGCTTTAACTTTGATAAATAAGTTATCTCTTTTTAGATGCTTTCTGATGATCTGTAAGGTTTTTATTTTAATTTTATGAATGTGTACTTATTATTTTTTTTTGTTTAATTGAAGGTGTCCATTTTGCTATAATATGTGTAGATAATAGTTCCTCATTTTGGTTATGGCACTATTAAGTTGTTTTAATTATTTTAAATCATATTTAAATAAATCAAACAATGTTTTGTGATTTTCACAAAAATAATGTAAATTGCCGTTTCACAATAGCATATTATTCCATGGGATGAAAAATTTGTATGGTCAAAATAACTGCCTACTTAGTTTAAAATAATTATAGATTAGATTTGTAGAAAATTTGTATATTAATGAAACATATTTTTTTAATAAGAGTTTTTTTATAAAATAAGAGTAGAAAAAATGCATTTAGCGAAAAAGTGTTTTAATGGTAATATGGTGCTTGTGTATCTACTTTTGGTGTAAGGGTACATTTTTTTGTATAAATGTGTTAAATAATTTATTTAATAAATATATACTGTAATGAAATACTCTGTATGAGTTTTTTTATAAGTTAATTGTTATTTAAATGTTAAAAAGTTTGATAGCATAATAGTAGATTCTGTAACAAGGTTGGAATGAAAAATTCGACAAGAGTGGAAAATTCCGAATGCGAGCGAAAGCGAGTGTGAGGAACCACGAGTGTCGAATTTTTTCATTCTGACCGAGTAACAGACTATATTTTCTCCACGATCAAAAAGTATAAATCAAAATTAAATTAAATCTGAACACAAGTTATTTGTTGACATATTTGTAATACATTATATTAATATTTATAGTGCTGTGGTACACTTACCGATATTAAAATCTGGTGCATTGGTGTTTTTTCATAATTTGCAATTTCAGATATTATTAAATTCTATATCTACTTCACTTGATTTTTCACTCATTATTTTGTTTAAATTAAAACTTGTTTGAAAATAATTATTACCGTCGCCATTTTATATCTGACAGTGACACTTTTGAAATCCAGGGCAATCCCATATTGTTTATTTCGATTACAGAAAATCCATTCTTTACCTTGATAAAGAATGAAAATACATGCAAAATGCATAAGAGCCAAGTATTATAGAATAAATATTCAGACTCTAGAGTGTGAATGTTTACATTCTATTATTAAAAATGATTTCAGAATTCATACATTCAGTAATGGTCGTGGAGAAATAATTTTATGTTGTTTGCATTTATAAACATAGTTTATTGTTAATCAACAATTGTGGAATATGAAGAATCTTAGTTTTATTTTTGGGCACATCTTTATTATTATTATGGTTTTAAAATAAAAATGATCACAAAAAGGTTATGAAAATTATATAAAGGCTATTAATTAAGAAGAAACCTCTAGAGAAGGAAATATCAAAATAAAAAAATATTCAATGTAGAGAAATTTAAAGAAAGAAATTACAAGAAAATTCAATTCAGAGAAGAAGAGGGAAAATGACAAGTTTGAAAATTTAATTTAGAGAAATTTGGAGAAGGAAAATATAAAATTAGAAAATTCAATTTATATAGTGGTAATCAGAAGAAAATGGAAGAATAATCAGTATACATAATTTTTTAATTTTTTTTCTTCATTTGTATTGTTTATTATTTTTTTATTCCATGGGACCACCCCAAAATTGAGATTTTTTTGTATGAGTAAATCATTACAATTTATATACTTCAAATTTATATTTATTTTTGTATGACTTTTGTTTTTAAAAAAATATTGGTTATTGTGTTAAAGAATAGATTCTCAAAATAAATAAAAACTGATTTAAAAAGAAACAAAAAGAAAAGGAAAACTCTTATTATAAAGTAAAATGACAATTCCATTTTAATAATTCACTACCCAAAAGTAAATAAGTAATGTAATACTTAAAAAATAAAAAAAATCGGATAATCGATTGATAATCTTGCAAAATGTTGTTGAATAAAATATTTAATCCTCGTTCAAAATCATGTACATTTCCAATCACTGGTATATCAATGTGTTCTTCAAAATCATCTTTATTTTCTTGCAAGCCTATATTATACAATACAGCTGTAGCACATATAATTGCAATAGATGTATTCAATTTGATTTGAAGACTTCTTTGAAAGCATGGAAACTGTCTTTTCCAAGTTCCGAATAACCTTTCGACAACATTTCTGGCTCGTATATGTGCAGTATTGTATTGAATCTGTGGATTATTACCTGGATGTAATACTGTTGTCAGTAGTTAGTGCCTACATGCATATCTACTGTCAAATATTAATAAACCTGGAATATCAAATATTAAACTATCATGATTTGAGCCTGGATGTCGAACAACAATATCCATGATTTCTCTATCTTGGACTTGAAACATTCAATGAAAAAATCCCTTTCTATTTCGGAATACTTTTCCATTATTTCCACCAGGGTTAGCCATTTTAATGTGAGTGCAATCAATAAATCCTGAAACATTTGGGAAATTAGCGAACTCATGAAAATTGGTTAATTCCTCTGAAAGCCATGTGTGCCAATTGCCAGTTGGCCAATACTATGCAAATCACTAGATACAATCTGAAATAATTAAAAAATTGGAGGTCTGGGTAAACCACGATTGTCTTCTTTCTGTAGGCCAGCAATAACCAGAGGTAGAATGATATCTGCAACAGTGTCTTTATAGAATCGATAACATTTTTCGAAATTCACTATCGTTAAAAAATTCGATTGGATTTTCCATATCACATATATATATATATCGCTTTCGTACACGTTCTGGATGATTTTCTTCTTTCAATAATGCCAATGTATTCCAAAAATTCTTCAAATTCTTCATACATTTTGATCGTAATCAATACTTTTCCTGTCCTGTCCTCCTTTTGTTCAGATCTTTTTGTTTTTAGCCTTTTTTTTCTTCAAAATATTTGAGATATTCAGTAAAGTTCATATATATATTTCATATTTGTAGATGTTAAGAAGAAATATTGAAGGTTAATTCAGAAATATATTCAGACAATAGCCGATAATTTAATCCAGCAAAGCTATTTATCGAATTGACAAATGTATGATCCATAGATTTTTAAAATTATTATTTTATTGACATGGTAATTTATATTAAAAATGGAAATTTCAAAAATGTGTTATTTTGAAATTTTCCAAAGTAAATTACAAGCAATCGCAGCACACATAAATAATACAATAAAACATTAAAAAAGGGAAATATTAATAAAAATGAGATAATAATAATAAAAATGAATTACTTTATATGCTTCTTTTATTTGGCCAGTAGTGAACTTTTAAAGAAAAACTCATTGTCCATATTAACCAAACTGTTTAAATACTTTAATCCGGATTAAAAGACGAAAATTGATACAAACTTTTCAATCCCTAATATGCACTAGTGTCAATCCCACAAAATTGTATCACAGCATTGTTTCGCGTTAAAATATAAAAGATGTATAAGCTTAAAAATATTTTTCATTCATCAGTAACAATTATTTTTCTAATTGGATCGTAGTTAAGATTTTCCACCGTTTTAATTTGTTAAGCATGTATCTTAGTATCTCTAATTTTGAGTCATTTCAATTTGTTCGATATACTTAATTCAAGGTTGATACATTTTTTTTTTATTATTACTGTTTTAAAAATAGGCGTTTAGTTTAACACACTATTTTAATGGCATTTTTAATTCTATACTGAAATGATTATTTATATAAAATTTACTTTATGATGCCAGTTTATTAAAAATTTGATTTTTAATAAACTATACATTATACATTTTTACTTATTTAAAAACAAGACATATGATAAGATGAATTTTAAAATTAGACAAGTTTTTTAAGTCTGCTGAAGTCATTTTAGAGGAATAAAATATTTATAGAAAAATTCTTTAGTATTAAAATAAAAATTTTCGAATGAGATTTTTTCATATAACGAACATTTAAAATACCTACATTATTTTTTGTGTAAACCTCTGAAGATATTAATACCAAAAGATAATTTTTACTTAATGTAGGTAATAGATCACTAAAATTATTATTTAGGGTAGCAACTTTTATTTAATTAAGCAATAAATAGTAAATTACAAAAATTCGGTTTTGATTACACTGTAAATAACAAAAACACTAAAAATAGAGTAATTATTGTTTAATTTCAAAACAATAAAACCCATTTATGTTTTTAAGGTTCGTTTGAATTAGGTGAAAATTGGATAAATGATTAAGTACCTACAAGGATATGTTTCCTATTAAATAAAACTAATCATATAAAAAAAGTTAAGCACTTTGATATTAAATGAAAACACTAATAAGTCTAATCTTTATATTAAATAATTGAGTGGACAAATTATATTTTATTTATCAATATTACATTACCAAATAAAAACAAAAGCTGGTTTACTTATAAAAATATTATAAGATTGACATTCATGAAAAGATTGTTAAATAGGTATACATACCTTTATAATCAGATTATCTACTGTTTATAATAAATAATAAAACTGCAAGTATGAATTCAGCCATTATTAATAATAAAAATAAACAGTTATTTTTTTATGAAGTAATAGGTACACAAGAAAGTATAATGTAGATCATAAAAAATGTAGGTATTTAATACTTTAATCTTTTTAACAAAAACACTACAAATCTTATAACTTCCAAGAAACTTCTGACATTCTCTACATTAAAGATGTAAACAGTAAAATATCTTCCTTTAAAGAGTCCAATGACACAAATTTCATTTACTGTGTATTTTAGTCAATTATCATTATGAAAACCTTAATTCTGACGAATGTAATCAAAAAGGATTATCGTTGATATGAACCAATACGAAATTAAGACATTTTTAAAGGATATTAAAACTGTTATAGAAGGGTTTTTAAAGCAAGCTGTTCAATGTTTTGGGATCACACGCGTTTGCATGGTATTATTTTACCGTATTACAGAGAAAAAACACAAAATTATTTAGCAACATAGTTCTCATCTTATAGGTAATACTATAATTAATCACTTACCAGGTGCTTTGTTAGCTACTTTATTAAAACAAGTTGTAAAAACTTCATATAAATGATGCATAGGTTCATCGTCACTGGTAGCCATTTTGCACACACTACACCAACTGACAAACCAACCGACACCCAGCCACCAAATTGTCAAACAGGGCGGCGGGAATATTTAAATACATAGTTTATGAATTAAAGTAAACAAATATAGTAGGTACTTGAATTGCGATATTTAAAATTAGACATTTGTTAACTTTTTGTTGATTTTGATTTTATGGAGTACCTAATTTGCAAGAAAGTGTGTGATATAGGTAATTAATTCTGATTCAACAATAAAATATGTGAATGGAACCTCCCCTTTTAAGGCCATTTTAAGGGGTTTTTGATTTGTTAGGAAAACAAGATACGGTTTACGCATGTAATGAAGTGATATTGTCGAAAATGTAGATACTATATAGATACCGGAATTAAAACACTGATATTTAGCGCCTAGAATATCTAAATAAAAGTATATATATTCTTATCTACCCACATAAAAATTAAATATCTTTAATACCAAAAATACTAATATTAACTACATTTTAACATTTTTGTAGTTATAAATTTTCATTTAGAATTTTTCTAACAGGTGGATATATAAAATGTATGGCAGGGCAGGATTGAAACGGACGAAAGATATAGGGGGATCGAGTCAAGTACACAAATAAAGAAAGGTTTTTGGTGGGGGAAGATAAATTGTTTATTCGTGATTTATCAAGTAGATTTTTGTTTTTGTTTGACAATCTTGTTTTACTTTTTTAATTCATTTAAGAATATAAAATCAAAATTACAAGACAAACAGAAGCAAATTCATATGATGAACTTTTGTTCATCGCGATTATTCATTTAATTTCATTTCTCTGATTTTAATTTCTGAATACACAAAAAGTTGTCAACAAAAACTATTGCATAGGTATAATAATCAAGATACATCGCATCAGTGTTGCCAACTGCTTTATATAAAATTATGCGGCTCTTGAATAAAAATTATGGAGAATAAAAATAATGCGATTTTGATTTGAATAATATACGAAATTTTTGGCCAGGTTTTTGTGTTTGGTACTTCGTCATATATAACTTATTTTATTTAGCAATTGTTTCCTGCAGTAAAGTTTTTTTCCTTGACACTAAAAGTGGCAATTATTTTGTTTACTATAGTAGATGGCGATAGTGATAGTTTAGTAGTAATGTAGTGTTCCGAGTTTACATTCAAAACAAAATTGGTGACAAAATTCGCATAATTATGCGCCAATTGGCAACACTGCATCGCATGGATAGATGTGCCCAGCGGCGAGAAAGAGATGAAACGATGTTTCGGACAATCTTTCTATATCTCTCAAAACTGTATATCGTAAAATAGGACGTTAGCAGAGCTGGGGCGCTACAAAAGTAACGCGTTACTTTACCGTTACTTTTGCTAGAAAGTAACGCGTTAGATAAACGTTACCGTTACTTTTTTAAAAAAGTATCGATTTATTCGTTCCCAAAGTAACGCATTACTTTTCTATATATTTTTCTTGTTCCATGTCTTCTCGTTCTTTTATTGTCCATCTCACCATTTATCGCCGTTATTAATGCACATACAAACAACATTTTCAAATAAAAGTTGTATGATTAGGTTTGATTTTTTAAAGTGCTATCCAGAATACAGTGGCGCGCGAAATCGACGGGGTACAAAAAATAATAAAAATATTATTTCACATCAAACAGCAGAAACAAAAGAGAAATACCTTGGTTTTAAAGTAACGCGCTACTTTTTTGTAACGCGTTATTTTTACAGTAACGCGTTACTGAACGAAGTAACGATTTCGCGTTACTTTTACAAAGTAACGCAATTACCGTTACTTTTCGCCACTTTAAAAAGTAACGCGTTACTGAAAAGTAACGTTTTAATTTAGTTACTCCCAGGGACGTTAGAAATAGATAGTTACTAATGAACTCTTTTCAGGAAAAAAATATTACAACTAGGTTTTGCACAAGGGCACGTCCATGAGTATATGTCAATGTTTGTATAATGGTTTTAATGGATCTTAACCTTAGAATATAGGCTAGATGTAGCATAGATTTAGTGTCTTTTTAAACTCCTATTTTATAATAGGCTAACTACAAGACCAAAACCAGTTTCATAATGTTCGTTATGAAACTGGTTTTCATTATGATACACAGCTCTTTCAGCCAATAGAATCATAGAATGGAATTATTTTAGCGAAGTAGGCATCAGTTATTTTGATAGTACAAATTTGTCAGCCAATAATAGGAATCGAATTATTTTTTAGCGAAGTTGACAATTATTTTGACAGCTGTCAAAATATTTTTTAAGTTTAAAAGTTAACGTAATTAATATATCCTATTCTAAAAAAGTTATTAATTTAATATGTTGTGAGTTGTGTAGTGAAAAAATGTATAATATTCTTAAAATAAATATGTGTTTCGTTTATTAATGGGAGTAGAAAAAATAAAACACTCATGTAATGGCCATTAATACACTCGCATGTTATAGACGAAACATGCTCGTGTATTATAATGGCTATCGTTACATAATCGTTGCATAATGAAGGGGATAAAGTGCCCGAAGATCTCTTATTGGTTGATTTTTTTTTATTTCGGTTTTGGCTGAGGCCGATTAGCCAGAGCTATGTAGGGTTAGGGTTTATCTACTAATTTAGATTTAACACTATTTGGATTCCAGTCAATAAATACTTGTAGCGAGGTTATAGTATGTGGATTAGTGTATTATTAAGATAATTTTTTTATAGTTTGACATATACTTATTTACAGTGCTTCTTACAAAATTATACTAGTATTTTTTACAGGTTTAGGTTACACGATTCTATGTGTTTATATGAAATATAATAGATAATAATAATACTCGCCCTACATTTCACCCTTACGAGTGAACCCTAGAAAGGCTTGTTCAGGGAAGGGACGGCTATTATTATTTGCAGTGGCCCTTCGTGCTAGGTGCAAGAAATCCCGGAAAAACTCATCATTATCACCGGCACAGTGACACAGATGAATTGAAAATCTAGGCTCCGCATTAAAACCTTAATTAAATCAATATTCAATGCGTTTTACCTGTTCGAGCCAAGTATCTAACACTGATAGATATTAGTATTATACGAAAAAATGATACAGTTTAGGTCTACTGGAAGTTTTGGGGATTGTTTCATAAAAACTTACAGGCCCTGTATTACAGATATTTTTTCTGTAATATTGGTTCAAATTACAGAAATGTGTTTCATAAAGTTTTACAGTTGTAAAACTATTTACAGGGTTTTTTCCTGTATTACAGGCAGAGCTGGGAGTAACGAAACTAAAACGTTACGTTTCAGTAACGCGTTACTTAATGTCACGCGTTACTAGTAATTTCGTTTCTTTTTAAAGTGGGCGGAAAGTAACGGTAATTTCGTTACTTTGTAAAAGTAACGCGAAATCGTTACTTCTTTACAGTAACGCGTTACTTCAAAAGTACCGCTCAAAAGTAAGCGTTACTAAAAAATAACGCGTTACTTTAAAACTAAGGTTTTTTTCTTTTGTTTCTATACTGTTTGATTTGAAATGTTTTTATTATTTTTTTGTACCCCGTCGATTTCGCGCGCCACTGTGTTCTGGATAGCATTTTAAAAAATCAAGCTTAATCATACAACTTTTATATCAAAATTTTGTTTGTATGTGCAATAATAACGGCGATAAATGGTGAGATGGACAATAAAAGTAACGAATAAATCGTTAGTTTTTAAAAAAGTAACGGTAACGTTCATCTATCGCGTTAGTTTTTAGCAAAAGTAACGCGTTACTTTTTTCAGTAATGTCCCAGCTCTGATTACAGATACATATTTAAATCATGGTAGCCTGTATTATAAAGGCCCTGTAAATTAGTTAAAATCCTATCATTGTTTAAGCCATCATAAAATTTTTACAGGAATATAAGGTTTTTTTCAAGTGGTTTAAATTGTGACTAGAAAACTTTCGAATGGATGAATAAAGCAGTTCCGCAGTGATGAAGACAACTTTGTTTTTCGTAGACCAAGAACTTTTAAACGTAGGATTTCTTACAATGAGATGAAGGAAACATACGAGTTCAAGGAACGTTTTGTTTGTGCTTTCAACAATTTACTTACTTGTTAGAGCACATATGGGTGCTAGATTGGAACAGCCAACCCGACATAATCAAGCCCTATATTGCCCCATCAACAGTTACAAATAGAACTACATTGGTTAGGGATTGGGGTACAGTTTCATAGTATTAGTGACATGCATGGTGTTTCTAAAGCAACAGTTAGCAGAGTAGTCCACAATAAGGTGGTTGACGCAGTTGAAGAACACTTATTGTAAATGAGGTAGTTATACTTGGCCTGATCACGTGGGAGAAGATGTCAATGGATTTAGTAATCTTGAAAGCATGCCCTTAGTATTGGAGCATTTGATATGGAACACTTTAAAATGGATGCCCCTCCTGATTTCGAGCCTGCCTTTGTCGACCGACATGGAAACCACTCAATTAATGCTATATATTAGTTTGTGAACCAAACTCGAAGTTCTATTATGTGTATGCAGATTGGCATGGGGATGCAAGTGATTCACGTGTTCTGCGTAACAGTGGTCTGTACCAGATAATGGAGACCATATCCAGGAGGTACTTTGTTAGGCGATCCCATCCCTAATAGCACAAAGTAGTCCTACAGATATCCATAGGACGTCATGGACATCCTTTTCTATTACACTGGACGTCCGAGGGACTCACTAATGTCACAACTTTGAACTGCATTCGAACGTCCACCGCGGACATCCACTGGATATCCCCCTGGGACCATAACTAGATATCACTATGGACATTCACAGAACGTCCTATTTTGGTACAGTGTACGTCAGAGAGAGTGATTTTTTTGTTATATTATTTACACTAGTTCAATTGTAAATGTGAAATTTTTATTTCAACACTAACTCGTGTCGGAAACATCATCTACCGGTTACGCTCGTTGAGCGAGCTCGGAGCAGAATCAATAGGATGTTTTAAATCGCGATATACCATACTATTCGTGGCGTCTAAGAAGCACCAGTGCAAGTGTCTCCATCTTTCAGACGGAGCTTTACTTTTGGTCCATATTATGTCGAGTGAGGACCACTTTTTGACATTGCCTGTATTAAGTCGGCGAGGGACTGTTATGATATGGATATGTTATATAGTCCGTATTATATCCATCACGGACACCTACTGGATATCCGGTATGGACATTGTACATAAATTGTACAAACAATGGATATATATCGTGGACGTCTTAATACTGTCCAAAAACAAATATCCAAAGGACATATACATATCAAGTCCATGGACGTTCCGACAGCAAATTGAAATAAATTGTACGTCCCAAGGACGTTGTGTGCTATTAGGAATATATCCCTTAAAATCATGGTTAATCCCACCTATTGTTAATGATGTAAATAAATAGACAAGAACAACGGCGGTTCGCAAGGACTCACAAGCAAACACGGTATAGAATGTGCTATTGGTGTAATGAAACAGAAGTTTCCTTGTCTTAATTACCTAAGACTTGAATCAGTTTTTGTTTGCAAAGTTATTAAGTGTTGAACATGTTAATGACCCGTTAGGACAAGACAAGCTCAATTTCTTGTACAACCACTTCCAAAATAATTGATTAAAATTATTCCATTAGCGTGAAGCATATATCTAAGTAAACTTCTTCTTTGGTAATTCTTAATTTTTGGTTTTAGTTGAATAAGAGATATTATTTAAGGTGATTAAACAAACAACAAATTCATATATTAATATTTATTCGGCTAATTTATATGTACAGAACTGTATATAAACAAAATAATCTGGATAGTTACAGTTGCAGGATATATTTAATCAATGTTTGTAACACTTGTGTTTAAATAAAAATACAACAAAATCAAACGGTTTGAATTTTTTTAAATTTAAAACAAACAAAATGTATTGCATGATAATCGAAATAGTCTTGAATTACTTGTCACCAGACTCATTTTCATTTTGGTTTTGTAACATGATGAGTTGTGCTTCATCATTGATCACATAACTTTGGTTTTCTATAATTACAACTTGTTGACCCAGCAATTGTTGTGGATTATTGGATTAATCCCTTGCGCATTCAATGTGCTTAGTAAGATAACCATGCTTGATGCCCAAATTGTTTTCTCTCTCCCAGATATCTATGTCTAATTTTTCTCAGTTCTAGTTCCAGCTTTCTTTTTTTAAATTTCTTGCTGTTTTGTTATGTCAGACTTTTGAACAATCACTCGTTTTCCAAGACCTGCAAAAATATATAAAGCAGGCAATTTAGTTTTTGGGTAAAGCTTTCTTCTAAGTTACATCACAAGGATGGATTATTTTAGTTGTCGTGAATTTGAAGAATAAATATCTCCAAAAAATATATATAGTCCTTTTGCTTATTGTTTTTGACTAATACTTACCTTTTTTTGTGAGAAGTTGGTAGTGCCACTGGAGGAATATGTGGTGTTGCCACTGGAGAATGTGGTAATGTAGTGCGGTGATTGGTGTTAGGTATTTTCCCCCACTGGTGATTATTGTTTCAACAAAGTCTTCATTAGTAGAATTATCACTTGGATCATAATTCTTTTTCTCTCTCTGCATCCCCATCGAATCAGCCATGCCTAATAAGCGCTTAATAACAGGCGAATCTTTTCCAAGAATATCGATTATAAGCAAATCAGTTTCATCCAAATTTTTGTCCGGCCACCTACTCCACCAGTCTGTTTATCGAGTTTTGACTGTAATGAAAAATAAGTTACTTTACTTAAGTAAATTTGTGAAGTAGTGAAGTATAGGGTACAGGTAGTTTTTCCTATAATAGGAATTATGTAGTTACTCAATTTTAATTTATAGCGGGATGTTATTTGCTATAAGCTCATGCATGGATTGTTGTCTATGTAATAGAACGGTTGTTATAAATGTATTTTATAATTTAAACCATAGTTGGTCCTCGAAGATTTTGCCATGTTACATCACGAACATAGGTCGTGTCTCTATTGCTAGTGACTAATCCTATAGAAACAGTCCCTAACTTCAGTCCACGATTTCCTTCTTGAATCCTTTGTAATGGTTTTCTCTTGCCTTTAGACCTTTTAAAGATATGTAAAATGTTTCATACAATAACACAAAAACGAAAATGAACAATAAAATAAAACGTAACCTCAAAACTCTCAGAAAATAAATAATAAACAAAACACATTGTAATACAGGTGTCATAATACAAATGATTTTAGAATTGTAAAAAAAAAGGTTATAAAACAGATTTTACAGGGATTGTAAATTTTATGATGTAATACAAGAATTTTATGAAACAGAGGCCCCTGTTGTTTTTACTAATTCATCGTAAAGTTTGGTAAATGATTTGTGAATTTATATTGCATTCTAACAGGATATGAGTCAGGGTTCCAATTTCACCGCATGCGCAATAAGGACTGTTCCAAGACATCTTTTTTCTGGGAGGAGGTACTTTTTTCCTGGGGAGGGGGGGTTATCGAACTTTTAGACAAATATATGTTTGTCCGTTTCTACCTTTCTTATATTTTATTTCTTCTTTCCGTACTATTTTTTGGCATCCTTGGCTGTCTCTTATATTTGATGTTTGTACATTGGTGTAAGTGCCTGGTTTGATCTTACTGGGTTTATCGTGATGATGTAATTTCTGTTTGAAACTCGATAATGGAACCATCTTTGTTTTGGAATTTTACTTTCATATCTTTTAAAATTTAGGCTCGTTTCCGCATAGTTATAAAGGTATTGCCACTCTTCATTAAGTTTTTGTTTCAGTTTGGCATATAGATTTGAGTATAGTAGTTTTATGTAAAATTTTTCTCCTGATGTTAAAGCACACGCAGCGTGCACATACGGTACTCCGGTGGCTAAATAACCATTAAAGGTAAAGAGTAGAAAGAGTACGTCAGTACGTAAAATAATAATTTATTAAAAATTCGGCTGTATTCCTAAAAGGTGTAAATTTACAAGAATAAAGAGTAAAATATAAAATACAAGCGAAAACTTAAAGAGCTCAGCCGAATTTTTAATAAACTATTATTTTGCACACTGACGTACTCTTTCCACTCTTCACCTTACATTTAGTGTGTACACTATCCTCAGTCTTTTATTAGTGTCGAAACGGAACCCTATTGCTCTCACTCGCGTGTCCGTCCGTCTGTCACACGGGTCTAGCAGCTAAACCGTTGGAGCTAGAGTCTTCAAATTTTTACAGCATATGCGTCTTGTTGACCCAAAGCCATATAAATTATAAAAAATATTTTTAAATGTTTTCAAGGGGGCTCCCATAAAGCTAAAGGGGGGCGCTGAAAAAAAATTTTGGCCAACCCCATCAAGTGAGGTATCGTTGAATAGAGCTCATTGAGTAGATAAAAGCCATATTTTTTGTTTTAAAAATATTGCAAAATGTTGGCATGAGAAGCCGCCAAAGTCAGCATTTTTTACAAAATTTTGTTCCGGAGAATTTTTTAACTTTCCATTGACCTATGAACTTGAAATTTGGTGATAATGTTTATTGTTACGTATATTTTCCCAACAAATACTAATATATTAATAAATATGATTTTTTCATTACCATTAACTAATTTTTAGGGTTCCGTACCTATTTGTATTTATGCGAATTGTAAAAGCTCCATATTTTATTTTTTCTATCTGTAATTATATTAGTTTTATTAAAAAACGCATTTTTAATCTTACAATTTTTTTTCTATCTTTGCCGGTTACGCAACAAATTTATTCGTTGCATTTCAAAATTTGTTAATATATCTAAGTATGCGGATTGTGATATTCATAATATTTTTTTCTTCGTCGAATCTTTTTACCAAGTATTTTGAACTTATTAGTTTGATTAAAATTTTAAAGTCCTTTAAGAATCCTGCCTCTGCACAGCTGGCTTATATTATACATTTTGTACGGAACCCTAAATGTGCGAAGTCCCACACGCACTTGACCGATTTTTTATTTTGAAATAACCATTATTTTAGCCGTCCTTTAATTTATGACTCGCCGATCCTTATTTTTTCGACAACGGGCCCAATGCAGTTAGCAAAAGGTTTGCCGGACGGCATATTCGCGCCTCTACACTTTCCTTTCATTCGTTCTGCCGTCACTATACGGCGGTAGAAATTCTTATTTATATACTCACACTTGTGGAATGAACCTTGAGGTGTATTTTTGTTTATTTATCTGAAATCTCGAAATGACAGAAATAGTTGTCTCGGGTGAATAAACAAAAATGTTTTTCTCCTATGTATAATATAAAAAATAAAAATGTAATGTTTTTGGTAAGCGAGAGGTTCGTCGATGGCTTGCCGCCGGTGCTTGGCCGACTCTCTGCCACTCTTCGGCCAGGCGGACATGCCCTACTAGCACAACAGCTCGAGCTAACCGAGCCGGCAGCCGATATCACAGCATACCATACCACAGTATGTTGTGGCCGTATACGGGCCGAATACATCCATACGGCAAGCCGCTCCTTGGTCGTTGGGGGGGTCGGCTAGCTTGTGTTTGCCAGGTTTGTCCGCTATTTCGTTTCCTTTTATACGGCGTGTGCTTTTATCCATATTAGTACGACTTTTTTGTTTTGATGGTACGTACAGGTTCAAGATTTGGGGTTCAATATGATTCAAGTTCTTAGCTATATTAATGTTTTTAATTTTGTCCACTGCACTTTTACTGTCTGTTAGAATAATATGGTTCTCTTCTTCAGCATTAGTGATATGTATCATGTTGTAGAATTGCTGTCATTTCTGCTGTATATATTGAAGCTTTATCCGGGATGATATATTTTTGCTGGACGTTGTTTTTTGGATGTTATATATTGCGCATCCTGTGCGTCCATTTCTTTTGGACCCATCTGTATTTGATTATAGTTTGGCCACCTGTTTCCGATTTTTTCATTTAAATTTGATTGGATGTTATAAATTTTGTCCTTGTTAAAATCAAGGAAATAAGTAGGGAATTTATGACAAAACAGGTTTTCATGTAATTGTGAGAAGTATGGTATAGCGGATGTAATATTTGATGTGGGATAACCAGGTGAAGCTCGTACTAGTAAAGGAGTTTTTTATACAACCAATATCTATGTGTCAGAACCTGAATTATTAGGGAATATATCTCTTTGACATAATTTGCATCTTTTGATGTTGCCTTAATAACAAATTTATCAGATATCACCTGCCTTCTTAGATTCCGTGGTGGTTCGATTGCTTTCTAGCTCCATATGATATTCACTGGTGTAGATTTAAGGTACCTTAGTCAGATTCTGACACTTATTTTTTGGATTTCTAGTTTCTTTAAGTGAATTTAGGTTGCTGATCCAAATATTTGACTACCGTAGTCCATTATCGTTCTCACCATTGTTCTATATAGAATAATAACGCAGTGTTGGGATCTGCCCCCCACTTTGTTTTACAGAATGCTCTTGGAATTTTTATTGAATTTTCTGTTCTTTTAGGGACTTAATGAATGTCCGAAGTAATTTTCTGTCAAATATTAATCTTAGGTATTTCACAGAGCCTTTAATTGGAAGGCGCTATATGTGAGGTGACTTTGTGGCGTATTTCTACTTCTGGAGAAAATACATATTACGACTTGTCTTCTGCTATGGGTAGTCCTGTGTCATCAAGCCATTTCTGAGCTGTAAGGAATTCTCGGTTTAGGATGTTTAAGCAGTTTTCAACGGTCTTTTCCGTGGAGTATACAACAAAATCATCTGCTAATTGTATTTTCTTGGTTTTATTTGATGTGATGTATTCTAGGTCCATGGTGTATATGGTATACAAAGGAGGACTAAAGGAAAAATATAAGAGTAACGTTAGCATACGTAGGAAAGTCTGGTCTATATTTTGGTATATAATATGTCAATAATCGGTACAAAGGTGACGGAGAAAACTAAGATCGGGACTTCAGTTTTTAAGAGGGTACTTCGAAATCTAAAATTTACTATTAAATTTGTTTCAAAGGAAAAAGAACCAAATACTTTTTGTTGTAAAACCTTCGTGCATATAGCGTGCACGAATCTTTGTGTCAATATTTTGAATTTTTCAGTACCTATTTGAACAAGTTTTAGCGCTAAAATAATATTTATTACTTAACTCATAATCATTGTATTTTTCATATCTACATATAGTAATTATATTTTCATGCTGCCACTTTAGAAAATTCGTATCAAAAATTTATTAGTACACTTTTGTAGCAAATTTGAGTTTCAATAAAACTTTCCTTTTCCATTTTTTGATAATTCTTTTAATAAAAATTCTATGTGTAAAAAACTAAAAATAGCATTTTTAGTTCTCCCTGTATAACTCGAGAAAGGCGAGACCCTGCAGATTTTTTTCGGTTAATGTAATGTTTTCCTAGATAGTTAACTTTTTGCCCATTTAATCGTCCTCGTATCTCTTGTGGTTTAGAATATAGCAATAGCACGTGATAAAAGAAACGGCATATATATATATATATATATATATATATATATACTCTTGCATAAAAGATCCATTAAAATTTTATTGTTCATATGATAAAAGACAAGCCTTGAAAAAACTAGTTTAAATAATCTTCCCTATCCTCACCCTAGTAATCAATGACTACATTCAATTCATAGGGTTTGTTTTTGTTGACACCGTACTCTGGAAATTTCATAAAATAATAAACATTAAATAGTTTACAGTTTGTGACGTGATTTGTGTTATACCCCGTACTGAATATTTTTGTAAACATTTTGAACTATTTTGTGATTTTGTTTAACGCATGGAAAAGAAATGTGAAAAATGTGATTTTCCTAAGCCTTACGCACAATAAGTACGTTAAGAAAATAGTTTTTAAATATATTTTCATTATTGTAGGTTCCCTTTTGATGAATCAAGACTATACAGTGGTATAATGCTCTAAATACCTCGGCAGCATACAAATTAGAGATAATTTAGTTTCTCTTCTCACTAAGTCAACGAAAAATGCTAATTAGTTACTACATGTTAATCAATGCTTAAAAACTATAAGTTAGTGATACCGTGTTTCCATAACTATCTTATAGATGGCGTCAGTTATCTATATCGATATTTTATGGTAAAGTGAGATTTGAATTCTATGCATCTAGATACAAAATAGCTGCCTGGTGTACAGCTTGATGTTTGAGTTCAAATTATCTTTACACAAGTTTTAGAGATTTTATTTTTCTATTATTAGTTTCCATTTTCATGGTACAAGTGAAAAAATTATTTCTTTTAAACATGCATCTATTAGCTAAAAATAAATTTATTTTTCTTCAGTTTAAGAATATTAAATCTAGTTTTATTCACAAAGGATATCTCGAGTCCTCGCTAGTGATTTGCACCGGGGAGAAAATTCGACTCCGGTTATTTTTTCTGTTTCAGAAAAAATCGGATAAAAACCGGATATTTTAAAGTACCCGACCACGAGATAAGAGATGGTGCTGCCACCTTTTCGCACATATTTATAGCATTTATCGAAACTGCGCCGTTTTCAGTCCACAAATGTTATCACTAAATATTTTGAGAATCTTCCTCTTTTTGCAATTAAAATATATTTTAATGAAAGTGTGACAGTTCACAAGAAAGCAGTCATCAACTAGGTAATAATATACACTAAAATAAACCTAATTTGTTTGTTTATAAAAAAAAACGTTCATTTCAGATAAAATAAAAAAATTAAAATCCAAAAAACCATAAACGAATCATGTCAATTTGAGTAATTTTCTGTCTCTATCCGTAACGCAATTACCGATAGAGTTAAAAAGATTATCATTTATTTATCTATTTTTTTGGTAAAACTGTACTAAAAAATAGTTTTGTGAGAAAATAATCTGTTTAAATGTAAAAAACCGGAGATATCCGGTCGTTGTGTTGACCGGTGATTCTACGGTTTTCAGTTAACCGGAGCAAAACAGTAGTCCTCGCTAAAACTATTTTATCGATATCCATAATGGATATTTTATGGATATCTTATAGATGTGAGTAACAGATATCTCATGGACGTTCATAGAATATCCAATATCCATACGGGATATCTGGAATATCTGTTACAGAAACATACATAGCTGGGTTTGGACTCATCTAATTTGATAATTTTTGAATTCGTTTTCTTTCTTTTTTATGTTACGTACCATTCTCATTTTTTATGCATGTACTCCCCCGAAGCAATAAAAAATATTATTTTCCTACGATCACTATCCAAAGTAGGCTTTTGCACACTCAAATCTAACCGCAAAGTTGATGTTTTCCGTGATCTGTAATAATTTGACACAATTGTCGCTCTAGCGCGTACTTTTCCGCTCGCCTGTTTTTATTTACAATAAACTAAAGAAAGGTAGTAAATAATAGGTATATTAAAACAAAATGTAGGGCAGTCTGAATATTTTAGTTGAAATATTAATATTTAAAGATATTTCGAACGAAATTAAACTTTATTTTATAAAATTTATCTAGTATAAATATAACAGTCAGAAGGTACACCTAGATACACCTAGGTACACCGATATGCAATAGTGATTGCATATTTAAGTACCTACTTACTATTTTGTGCAAATAGTAGACTATGAAATTAATGAAACGTCAATATTTCATTTTTAGTTTATGAAAAAGCTATTTGAAAAATGGAGAGTGAGAGTGAATGTGAATTTTCAAGTACACCTCCAGATGTAGCAGATTTTGCTAAAAATATTTCTCTGAATCTTCTGCCGACTAAATCCAGAGATAAATATGAAAAACAATACAATATTTTTTCATGTTTTTTTTTTTAAATTATTTGTCTAAAAATAATAATGTGATCGTAGAAAAAATCTTGTGTGCAATTCGAGCAGAAAGTGCTTTGCCGCTTTCGGCAGATTGCCCGCGCTCCGCTACGCGTCGCGCGGACAACTCTCTGCCTCAAGCGACAAAGTATCACTTTCCGCTCTTAATACACAAATAGCTATTGTTTACATTACGTCGACTTTTATTGTTTTTTTCGTACTCACTCGCCATCACTTTGTGGAGAGAGAGAGAGAGGGCTAGATGTTGGTTTAAATTTTTTAAATGACATTAAATATACAGGGCTTATCTAGTATCCTTTATCTGAGATCCGGAGCGATCTCGATGAGGAAATATAATCTCATAGTTACATGGTTTTAGATCAGAACAGTCTACAAAAGATGTACTCCTAGAACTAATATCGCCAAACCACTAAATCGCGGACACTTTGCATCTACAATACTATTTAATGTTCAGAATTTAGAATGCCAGATTTGTTCAGAAGCTCATGAACAATTTTCAAATCAACCTAATTAAACTTATCCACTCCTACTTTCAAAACAAGAATATAGGAGTTCACGTCATTTCTTTAAATAAATTGAAAATGTCTTGAAAAACAACACTAACGCTTCTATTAATTTCAGAATTCCAAAGAAGAATAAACAGCAGCATTACATACGCACAGGACACATTAAATACCAAGTGGACAAATGAATGAAAAACGAAGAAACCAAAGAAAACGAACTGAAGTAAAAATGGCAGTAAAGAAAGAATCATGGGCAATTTTATAAGCTGCCTGAAAACTTAAAAAAAACAAACGTGTGTGCAGAATACATAGCCGTTGTCAGTTTATTTCTATCTATTATGGTTACTGAGATCTGAATGTGGACGGACAGAGCTGTATTAAGGTCAAAACTTACCTATCAGCACAGCACGGGAACAGCAACGGATCATGACCAGCACATTTTATTTCTTATGTGTTTTTAGGTATACGCGCTCTCACCTAACGTCACCGTCACGGCATCGACACGGCGCAAAGACGCCTCAACGCGCTTACATTTCTGTCAGAGAATATTTTGCGGGTGACGTGCTTGCGATGTGATGCCGTCTCGCCGAAAGTATAAACTCACTTATCAGCAAAGCAATTGAAAATCATCGTAAACACCGACGCCGAGGATACTTTTCACTATTTTCAGTTCTCTTGAAGCATCTGTTAGAAGATATACAGTCTGTCCACGGATGGGGTATCCTATAGATGAAAAAATTTAAAAATTTTAGTTTTAGCGAAAAATGTCATTCTTGATAAAAATTTTTGCTCGTTCTGAAATCTAAAATACATTCATCAGATATCAATTTTTTCCAATAGTATACGAGGTTTGTCAAAAAATATGAATTTTAGTCAAGAGTAAAGTACGGTTAAATTTAACAACATCGAAAAATGTTATTTAAAAAAGTTAATCAGATCTAAAAAATAAGTTCAAATATGCAATTACATCCATTTACATTAAAGAAATGTATTCATTTTTGAAATGTATTTCTAGATACAATAAATGCAAATTTTACTGTAATTAGGTACGTGTTTAAATTTCAAAATTGTTAGAAAATATTAAGAAACGAGAAGGTTATCATGACTTTTATAATCACAAAAGATAAATGTTCATTCAAAATAAAAATGATATTAAACAAGCACAAGTTATTTTTTCAATGTAAATGAATGTAATTGCATATTTGAACTTGGTTTTTAGTTCTGATCAACTTTTTTCGATGTTGGCAAATTTAAAGGTACTTTATTACTCTTGAGTAAAATTCATATTTTTTGACAAACCTCGTATACTACTGGAAAAATTTTATATTTGATGATTCTATTTTAGATTTAAGAACAAGCAAAACTTTTTATCAAGAATGACATTTTTCGCTTAAAATAAAATTTAAAAAAATTTCACCTATAGGATACCCCATCCGTGGACACACTGTAGATACGATCATTGCAAAAAAACTTTTCAAAGCAGTTCGAAATTACCATTATTTATATGATATATAAGTGATAACTAGAGAGGTGTAGTAATAATGAGTATTATATGTCTTAACAAAAATATACGGTCGGGGGAGACCGCTGTTAGGAACCAAGTTCCTTACTTTATTTTTTTCTATTTCGATACTCTTTTTTTATTTTTCAATATTTTTTACGCACTTCTTATATTTCTCAAAACAAGCTTAATTTTTTTGGCGGTGCTGTTTTGTTGCCGTGTCGATGCCGAGGTGTTATATAAAATTACAACATAACGTCGAGTTGACAATTCGCCAGTGGTGATCTGATGCTTGTCAGTTGCTGTGCTGATAGGTGAGTTTCGACCTTTATAAGACTTCAAAACGTTCGTTTAGGAATTTAAAATCTAAAAAATAAATTATATAAAATACTGAATCAATTAAGAGAAAAGAAGCATAATATAATAAATGAGGTTTTAAATTTAATTAAAAGGCTAAAATTTGGATGGGAAAATATAACACTAGAAATGAAACACCTAAGTAAAAAAATATGTAGAAATATCAAGAAAATTCCCAGTGGTCGAAATTCGACCATAATTCAGTAAAATCCAAAGTTTATATCTATACCTGGATTTTTCATATTTTTTTCCCCACTTTTTCCTATTTTCTCTATTTTTTCCTATAATTTGCTTTGTTTCTTTTTCCTTTTTTTCTCTATTTTTTCTATTATTTGCTGTTTTCCTATTTTTTTCCTTTTATTTATTTTTTTGTTTCCCTATTTTTGCCTTTTTTCCCGTTTTATAATTTTGTTCAATTTTTCCGTTTTTCCCATTTTACCTATTCTTTTCAAGTTTTTCCATTTTTTATCTATCCAAAAATCGTCGAAAGCGCCTTGGTGAAGTTTTGCTTCAAAAATAAAATTACAATAAAAAAGTAAAAAGTTGTGTCTAAAAAATATTAAAAAAAAGTTGACATGGGTTTGGAATCCACGCCTTCGAGTTTTGACATTTTAATATCAACCCCTTAGACCTCTAAACTGACAAACAGATAACAAAATAAAGTCTAATTTTGGACATAAACAATGAATGTTATATTTAATTCATTTCCAACACATATATACATTAATTTTAGCTTTCTGCACTCCTCCCATATAAAAAAAATCTCCTCCATTCGCGCATTACGCTTAAAAAGTGGTCCGAAGTTTTCTCTTTGCGTATTAATATATAGATAATTATAATAAGATAAATCAGCGAAAAACATCTAAAAACAGACAAACATGCCAAGGCAGACCACGAAAAAAGTGGAATGAATACACAAAATAATCTAAACGTTGGCAATAGATAAGAAAAATGGAAGAAATAATACATGACTTATTCTTATTATACATTTTGCCTTACAATGAAACTCATCAGTAGAAAGAAAAAATTAAATAAAATATATTTTTTAAGTGGCTTCCTGAATTAAAAATCGTTTAGCAAAAAAAGTCAGACACAATATCCATATGAGCTCTCAAGCCAGTAAATAAAACTCTACGCGTCCTTTACATATAACAAACGGCACAATTTAAACATATTTTGCTTACTTAATGATTAGCATCCTTGTTTTTAGGCTAATTGTAGTAAAAGATAAAAAATAAGTAAATTCTTCTTGTTAGTAACAGTGATTTGTAAAATAATTAAAATTAAATATGCCATGATTTCTAATTTTTATTTCAAATATGTAAATTTAAAAATTCAAGACAGCTCATAGAAGCCTTAATATATTTTTCTGCAATAGCAATATCACGATGTAGCAATTTGAGTACATTTGTATAAACAATTCAACACTGATAATAAAAATATAAAACATTTTAACCTTAAATAAAATATAAAGCATAAAAAGATTTATCTAGACAATAAATTTATTTAAACCCTTTACAACATTCAGTCAGTATGTACTCCTAGTTCTTCATTATTTACAGTATTATCTGAATGATTTATATCCAGTTCGTTATCCGTGTCAGAGTTGTTTTCCGGACCTTAAAAAGATAAATTTTAATGATTTATAAAGATTAATAAAAAAGAAATAATTAATACTAGCTTTATTATTTTTTTAGTAAGAAATGGGTAAAATACAATCTGAAAAATATATTTAAAAGAATAATATTAGCTATATATTTGAAGTAAGTATTTAAAGTTTGCAACAGAGTCCACAAAATTCAATTTCGCGGTAGTTATACCCGTGGTCCGAAATAATAGACAGTAATTTACATGTAAAAGCAGAGACGCTGCCATACAACACTGCACCGTAACGTACCATAATATAAAGGCGAGTATTGTGCGAATAAGTCACTGTCTAATATTAAGGACTTCTCATATAGCCTTTACGATTACCAAATAAAACTAAACGTCACTCAAAAAAATTGATATTTCTAAAAGGCAATAGAAAGGGTTATATAAAGGTAGGTCTTAAATGGAACCGAATATTCTGGTGTCAAAAATAACTTGATTAAACATAACTTGCCTAATGAAATGTGCTGAAACGATACTTTTAATTGTTAAAAATAATTAGTGTGATTAAGCTCAAATTATATTATGGGTTCGTTCCACGAATAGAATTTGAAATATATCAGAAGTGAAATATTAAATAAAAACAATTTTGGACGCCAGTCAGTTGATTTTTTGGTGTAATTAGAAACAATTGACAAAAAACTATGATATATTTCAAAATCCGTCCTTTCTTTTTTTTTGGCTAAGGAAATTAAACTCAAATGAACCGTTAGATTTGTTTATTTAACGATAAATATTCAGAGTTTTTTCTTTTCAATAATTCTTATCGTAAGAGCATCTTTTTCATATAAAACCAAGAATATTCTACAGCCCATAAAAATTTTAGGGGGGTTTGAACCCTTAAATTAGAACCCCCAAACTTTTTTATGCATTACAATTAAATTAGTTTTGTGACACCATTGGTTTAATATATCATTTCTGAATTTTTTTGTGTGGCCTCTTTTTCATTATCCTTCAAAAAAATTGAGTAACAAAAAGTAAGTTATAACTGTACGAATGTGTAGTATTTACTATAATAAATGTTCAAAATGAATACACTTTCAGCACCGTTTTAAAAAGGAAAACCGAATTTTTTGAAAGATCTTGGCTTCTGACGAAATCGATTTGCACTTTCAATGATTCGATGCTTCAGTTGTTATTCGTCGATTATTTTTCAACAGAATACATGTCATCTTTCATTAAACCCCAGAAGAAAAAGTCAATAAGGTTAAGATCTGGCTGGCCAAGAAATAAGGTTGCATCAAGGCCCCTTCCAATCCAACGTCCAGGGTACAGACCAAAAAGATAGTCCCTAACTTCGTGGTCGAAATGCGCTGGAGCTCCATCTTGTAAATACCACATATTTTGCCTTATTCCTAAATTTACCTCTTCCAAGTACTCTGGTAAATCATTTTGAATGAAGTTCAAGTAATTTGCACCATTTAAATTATTTGGAATAAATACTGCTCCTATTAAATTATTATTCACAATGCCTGCCCAAACATTGACTTTCAAAGTCCTTTGGTGATGAGTCGCTTTTTTGTGTGAGGATATTCTTCTGACCATATGTGTGCGTTATGGTGATCCGTAACGCTATTTCTATTGAAGGTAGCTTCATCGGTAAACAAAATATGATTAATGAAATTGATATTTCGATTGTTTTCTGTTTTTAACCAGTCGCATAATCCCATTCTTTTAAGATAATCGTCATCTGGTAATTCTTGAACGGTTCTTAAGTGATAGGGATGAAGCTGCTGTTCCTCCAATCTTCTCCAAACCATCATATGACCAACATCTAATTGAGCAGCTATTACCTTTGTACTACTTCTAGGGTTTTCTTCGATTAAATCTAAAATCTTCTCATCGTTTGTATCACTTTTTGGACGACCACTATTACCAAAGTACCCGTCTCAGGTAAACGACGATCAGTGGAAAGAAATAATCGTCTGTCTGGTGTATTTGAGCAGCTATTACCTTTGTACTACTTCTAGGGTTTTCTTCGACTAAATTTAAAATCTTCTCATCGTTTGTATCCCTTTTTGGACGACCACTATTACCAAAGTACCCGTCTCAGGTAAACGACGATCAGTGGAAAGAAATAATCGTCTGTCTGGTGTATTACGATATTTGCAAAATAATCGAAAGCTTCAAATGACGGTAAGTAATTGTTAAAGCAACTGTTTGTTATTTATCCGTAGAAAATACAAGTGTACAACTGGCTTTTCGAAAAAGTGATTAGAGGCAAAAAAATTTCAAAAATGATGTATTAGACCAATGGTGTCACTATACGAATTTAATTGTACATAGAAATGATTGTTGGGGTTTTAGGGGTTCAAAACCTAAAATTTTTATACAGATTTCGTAGTTTTATATGAAAAAGATGCTCTTACGATAAGAAAGCCATGTATCCATTTTCATCACAAAATGTTAAACAGTTCATGAAATGAGGTAATAAAATTCAAAATCAAATACCACAAAATACAGGGTGTTTCATTACCTTTTTATAAACCTCTTTAATCATATGCTTTCACCTAAATACTTTTCAAAGTACCACTATGTTTCGTTCTCCTAGTCCTTAATTTTACTTCTACTTGTGCGCTTTGAATAATTTTTCCCTGACACTATGTATTACAGGCCTGATGATGGCAGTTATGCCGAAACTAGTTGCCGTTTCCCGCTCTATGTCTTCTTAACAACTTGGTTTTTTGATATACTTTGTGGTATTTAATTTTGAATTTTATTACCCCATCATTCAACCACATTCGAGATAATGGATAACCTGTTGGAATTAGTTCATGAAATATTAGAAAATAGTATATTCTTCAACAAGCATAGAATGAAGGCTATTATTCACGAGAATTAATATTCCGACACGAGCGGCAGCGAATGTTGAAATAATTCGAGTGAATAATAGGCATAATTCTATGCGAATTAAAGGCTATACTTTCTCCATGACTGTGCAAGTCTTTAATTGACACTTAAAATATTAAACTTTGACGTTAGTGTATTTGACATTTCAAATAAAATATTAGGATGTTGCTAAGAGGCGATTGGTTAGTTATTTTTAAAGCAATGTGATTTGTGTTGATATTAATGTAAATTATAGAAATCAAAGGATGTGATTTACTAATTTAGCGTCGATTCTTGAATTTATTCTTCAACTAGTTGAAGAACGTATATCATTCTTCAACTAAAAAATGTAGTAAGAATCAACTTATTATTAAATAGTCGTAGAGAAAAACGATTTTTATTTTGTACTTTCCAAAGTCCGTAACTTTTTGTGTGTGCATATTTGCACTAAGGCAAGTAATGTTCAATCGATTTATTTTTGACACCAGAATATGTGGTTCAATTTATGACCTACCTTTTTGATACACCCAGTATAGACAGCGTTCATAAACATTATAATATTAAGAAAATGATAGCATAATATATAACATATAACTTCAAACAAACATTTTTAATGCTTTATAAGAATGGATGATTTAATAAACGGAAATTTAAATTTAAATATTCCTTTTCCCGATTAGGCGCTTTTAAATAGACATATTATTGGTGTGACGTCACTTCTCTAGGTCTTTTATTGTCCGTTTCTCCTTAAACAAAGGAAGTAAAGAAAGATGAGTAGATAATATAAAAAATCTGTCGAAAAACGTCAACTTAATTAGTTGTCAGTTTACATTTTCAATTTCATTGTCAAGATGGGTTCCCAGTAGGCGGAAAATTGGGTGATGTGGTTGGTTGTTGTGGATACGCAAATAATTTGACTTTGTTTCAACTTTTTGCTGATTTCACTAGATTCATAACCTATATTATATTAATTGTGTCCATTTACAATAAAATCCAAATTTCTGTTATGTACATTAATTATTAAAATTAACTTCTTCAATATAATCATTGGAGAAAATCAATCATCTTGAATTTAATTATCATATATAGGAGAAAAAAAGACAGAGCAAAGTTTTACTTTCTAATAGTTATTCATACGCGATTTCAACGAAACCATAGAAATATTACAACCTGAATTATTATATACCTCTTATTCTTGCTTTAGTATTTTGCTGAAAAAACAATTCAATGCACTTTTTCTTTTCATTTCTTTTCTTGTTATTTTTTTCATTTGAGGTTATAAAAGTACTTCCAACGCCACTTACGGAACTCTTAGAATTCTCCAGAAATGGACGATTATCTCGCTAGCAGTGGACACCTTGGCAGATATTTTTAGCAGCTTTTTCCGCCTAAACAGAACCCGTCTTTACAGTTTCATTTCTCATTTTCACTTTTGAGAGTAGTACACGTGTCTAGCGTAGTGACGTAAATCATTTGACCTGAGTTTAAATAAGTGTTTTGGCGCCACACTACTCCTTTAAAATTAAAAGATGATTTTCCTCGTGAAGTAGATGTTCATTTTCAGAAGAAAAATAATCATGTATAATACATATGTACGATTAATATGAGATAAATTTTCAATTTTAGTATAATACCCTATTATTATTATTTAACATATTGTTTGGGGCCGCTATCTTTGAAGTCGCTGTATTCCGTACATGCAATTAGATTTCTCTGGTAATAGATTAGAAAGTGCCGAATTAGCTACACTTTTTAACTCAGGAATTTGAAATATTGGTATCGCTGTCATGACAATTTTAATAGTTTTAAAAAAATAGAATTTAATAAAAATGTCTCGTCTGAGTAATGTCTCCGAAAATACTTGTAATAGTATTTTACGTTACAAGTCCTGTAGGTGATCTATTACCGTACGAGTTATTTTATGTCCGCGGCGACGCAGGAGCAGAGTCCGAAATATAAACGAGTACTGTAATAACACCTAATGGACGTGTATCGTATGATATTTTATTTCATCATGTCTTTATATGTTAATTAAAATTTGACGTTTCAATTGGGCCATTGGTTTTCTTTCAGTAGTAATATCACTAGGACATTGATAATAGACGAGATAATTATACGACAATCGAAAGCTCGGGCTGTTACCAAGGAACGAGCTTGAGAAATTTATCATAAAATTGAGGCATTTGTCAATGTCCTAGGGATATTCGGCGGAAAATTTTTTGACAAATATATTTGTGACTGTAGGTTGTATTTCTGGAAATTTTTTCTTTGATTAGAGCATTTATACTTTGAACATTCGCATTGCCAAAACTTGACAATTTGAAATTTATTTGGAATGAAGTTGTCAAACTCAATAGTGTTGTCATAGTGATTGATAATTGCACTGAATGCAATTATCAGTGTAATGTTCACATGATTGGGTAAAATTGTTTCATATAAGACAAAATGACAAAATTTGATTGGTTGTTCGAACTGAAAATTTTTTTTCATAGTTACATATGATTGCTATTTGCTGTCAATTAAAAAATATTTGCGATTGAAATTATGGAGGTTTCTAAAATCAAAACAATGTTGCAATATTATGGTACCTGCAGGGTTATTCTACTAAATTTATAGTCTGACTACAAGTTGGATTTTGGACTTGGCGGAGTTGTAGCTTTTTCGAATTCTATTAAGCTTCTAGCACCCCTTGCAGTCTACATATGAGGACTATACTCTAGTCATTATTATAAGCACCAAATGAGGTGCCTATTAAAATTTTTAGTATGCTAGAAGCACACATAACCTATTATTTTTGTTTTATCTGTAAGTATTTGGTGTTGTGAGTTGTGAATAAAATTAATGTGATTTTCTCACGATTCCCAAATTTTTTTTATTATGTATTTTCTATTTTCTCCCTAATATTGTCACGATCTGCATGTGGGGGTGGATATATTAAATAGATTGTAGAGCAATAAATATATAATAAAATAGGTAACAACAATAAAATAACATACCAAACCCTCAAATAAATGCCTAACTAATATATAGAAATAAATATTCTTATCATACTAACTTACACAACACTAACGAAGACTTTTAGGAGACATGTTACTAGGGTCGGTTATTCAAATTGTCGGCAGCCTGACTTTTTTGAGAACAATACCTGTTCGTATTTATATCTAATATTGATATTCCGCGATTCATGTCTTAGCCTTGTGCAGTTCTAAGAGTTTCTACATTAATAAAAACAAACGCGTTCAGTGAACCAATGAACTAATGAACTGCACAAGGCAATATTTAAATATTGAATTTTAATAATTCTTTTTGGGAATATTTTTGGGAAAATATTCCCTGTGACAATATAAAAATATTATTCACCAAATCTTTAGTTTGTGTAGCCAAATAATAGCGACAGTAGCACAGAAGATAGAATTCTCCCATCTCGTTGCTAAATCTCTTTTTTAATATTAACAGAAAATATTAGGGTGAGTTCTAGACAACGTTGCCAAATCCCACAGACTACTTTTCTAGTACATTTATCGGCCGCAAATGAATATATGGTAAGTAGATTTACTGGACAGGATGAAACAAATGTGATCAACTATCTACGAAAATAGCATAATATTACCCAACAAAAGTACCTGAGGTATGATTTCTCTTAACAGAAGCATATAGCTTGATAATAAAAATAATAATTTATATTATACAGAACTTACCATTAAATAGGAACAAAAATGGTATATTTGAATAAATCTGTCTAGTCATATAAATCAATAAGTTGCAAAATCTGGCAATAAATCTTATGAGGGTCCTGATGGATCCTGAAATAAGATAGATAATAGATACAGGGTGATTGCTTTATTAATCAGTCAATTACAATGGGGAAACAGTAGTAAAAAATCACCTGATATCATTATCAATCACAATAGCAAAGAATTGTTTATTTATTATTTAAGCTCTAACAGCCAGTAAGTAGAATATTCACTAATCCTAAGGATTCAGCAGGGTTCGGAGGATATATATCAAGTGATATATATCATGATATATATCCGATATTTATATCCTGATATATATCCGATATAATCGATAATTTTATTCATTAAAATAAAAATGTTTTCCACCATTTTAAACATCCGAAAATGTCTCAATACGCTCTTGTACAAAAGTATAATATCAGTATAATGTTTACAGTATTTTGTTATTGCTTTTAATTATCCTCTATCCCAAATAATCAGGGTTACCGTTTTCAGTAGATTTCCTAATAAATGAGTAGATTTTTAAGAAAAAAGAGAGTGTTTAGTGGAATTGATAATTTTAGTAATTTCAGTAGATTCTTTGGTTTTGAATTTAAAACTATTGCGCATTTTTCGTTTCGCCCTAATCGGCTTTTATTGTACGTTAACTTGAAAGTTTGATTATTCATCACTGTGAACGATGTGGTCTAGTGGTAGAGTGTAGACGTTACATATGAAAGTTCCGGGTTCGAATCCTGATATATATTTTTATTTACGAAATAAATGCTCCCTCTTTTCCCTCAAATGCAGTTAAATTTTTTGTCCGAAATTTTTCTTCTTTTCACTTTGTCACTTTTCTGAAAATACCCACTTTTTTTCTAAAATTGCCCTTTTTTTCTGAATATTACCCCCTATTTTCGTCATAAGGTCTCTTCCTTCAAAATTTCCCCTCTTTTCTCTAAAATACTGCCACTTTTTGTCTCAAATTTCCCCTCTTTTCTCTCAATTTTTGTCACTTTTTCCTGAAATTACCCCGTTTTTTCTAAAATTACCCCATTTTTTTCTTAAAATTACCTCTTAATTTTTCATTTTTGTTATTTTTTCTCAAATTTCCTCTTCCTCCAAAATTTCCTATCTTTTCTTTCAAATTTTCGAACTTTCTGTCTTAAATTTCCCCTCTTTTCTTTCAAATTTTGTCACTTTTTTTCCTAAAATTACCCCGTTACCCCCTTTTTTTCTAAAACTACCCATTTTTTCTCATTATTTTCAGTTTCTGTCAAATTTCCACTTTTTTACGAAAAAATCACTTTTTTCAGTAATTATTTTCTTCTTTCCCTCATCTTTCCCCCCTTACCACTCCATTGGTACTGATAGAAAGGGAGAAGGAGAAAATTGGAAATAAAAAACAAAGATTATATATAAAAAAATTGGGGAAAGTTTGAAACTAAAAAGTAGGGGAAAAAAGGCTGGGGCGAAAAGTGGAAAAAAGTAGGGGAAAAGGCTGGGACGAAAAGTGAAAAAAAAGTAGGTGAAAAATTGGTAAAAAAAAGTTTCAAATTTTAAATTATAAAAAAATTAGTGAAAAAGTGGAAAAAAGTTTGGACACAAAGAAATAAGAAATTAGTAAAAAATGTAGGAGAAAAAGCGAAAAAAGGTAGGATAAAGGGTGGAATAAAAAAAATAGGGGAAACGATAAAATAAAAAAGTGGGGGAAAAGTGACAAAATAGGGGAAGAAAAGTTTTAAGGGGAAAAAGTGGAACAAAAAACGTTTGACACAAAGAAATTAGTAAAAAAAATGTGTGAGAAAAAGTGGAAAACAGTAGAGGAAAGGGTGGAATATAAAAGCATAGAAAAAAGTAGAGGAAAAGTGATAAAAAAATAATGAAAGATGTGGAAAAAATTTTTGAGGAGAAAATGTGGAACACAAAGAAATTATTAAAAAAGTAGGGGATAAAGGGCGAGGGAATAATTTGAAAAAAGTTGGAAACAAAAAAATTACTGAAAAAACAGGAGAAAAATAAGTTAGGAAAAAAGGGGAAAAAAAGTTTGAAACTAAAAAATGCAGGGGAAAAAATGTAAAAAAACATCTCAACAAAAAAATGGGGGGAAAAAATTGGAAAAGAAATTTGAAATATAAAAAAATTGGTAAAAAAGTAGAGGAAAAAAGGATGGTGGAAAAATTGCAGAAAAAAATTGAAATAATAAAAATAGAGGAGAAAAACATGAGTAGGGGAAAAAGTGGAAAAAAATTTGAAATATAAAAAAATTAGTGAAGAAGTAGGGGAAAAAGTGGAAAAAAGTAGGGGAAAAGTGAAAAAAATTGGGAAAGAAGTAAAAAAGAAATTTCAACGGGAAAAAGTGGAACAAAAAAGTATGATACAAATAAATTAGTAAAAAATATAGGAGAAAATGTAGGAAAAAAAGAAATGGAAAGAGTGGAATAAAAAAATGGGGGAAAGTAAAAACAATAGGGAACGTAGTAGAGAATAAGTTTTAAGTGGAAATAGAAAGGTATATTTTCTTTTTTTTAATAGACAGGTTAGATTTAGATAGTCAAGCCTTGTTTTAATAAAATAAATATAAATAGTGTTATATTTTCTTCTTTCTTTAATTAACAGGTTAGATTTAGATAGTTAGTAAGATTTTGGTAGTTTCTTATCGAAATGTTGGTAGAATACGGTTTATTGAAAACGGTAACACTGCAAATAATCTTTTCTGTGTGTCCCCTTTGTGTTGATTGTTGTGTTAAGTTCGTTCTGATTTTTATTCAATATTATGCCAAAACCAAAGCATTCTGTTTGGCAGTATTTTGACTGTATTTTAACACACCAAAAAAATATGCCCAGTGATATTTGTTTAATTTTAAATATTTTTATCTTTAATTTGAGTTAGAATAAACGGTTTTGTTGTTTAGAACAATAGGTTTTTGTTAATGAGTTTGTGTTAAAATTTAGTTTGTGTAAGAAACAATACTGTTTTTTAATTAAATAATTAAATAAAAAAAATGATATATATCGGATATATATCAGATATATATCATGTGATAAGATATTTATATAAATATCATGATATTTTCGAACCCTGGGATTCAGTAATGATAATGAAGAACAAATTTGCATATGTTACTTTTTTTTAATAATTGTTACTATCTAAATGTTATTATCATTACTAACTGAATCATTAGCTTCAGTAAATGTTCTATCTACAGGTTGTAAATGTTATATGACTTTTAAATTTTAATACCTCCATTAGTAGCGAAAAAACTTATGCAAACAATTGTAATAAAAACCAAGCGGAAATTACATTTAAAATACTCAAATAAAAACTCACCTCTTATGGTTACAGGACCTTTATTCCTACAAGTGTTGTATGAGCCACAGTGTTGACATTTAAATCCAACTACATGAAATTTTACTGTACTTTCCTTAAAGCAAAATCGAAAGTAGATTACAAACAAATTAATACAAATTTTGAGTAAATGAGAAAATAAAATTATTTTTGAAAATATTAAATTAAGAATTGCTTTACCATCCACCCTACAAACCTGATAAATCTTTTTTTGTTTCTCAAAATTAAGAACAAAGTGTTTCTATTAAAACTTTATATGGATTTTTCTTTGAATATGGATGGATATAAGAGAAAAAATTATTGGGTAGTGAAAGCATCAACTTTTAATAAAAGCGGGTGTGATTAATTACCTTATGACAATCCTTGCAGAGTATCTCAACATAATAATTGCTATATTCGGGAGGCATGGGTGTATTTTCAATTTCTATATCCCTAAATTTCCATAATTGCTCCATATTCTTCAAAGAAGTTTGGCAAACAGGACATGTATAAAGTCCATTGATCAATAAACCTTTAAAACATGGTCGATGTAAAAGATGTCCGCATGGAGGAATATGGCAGGGAATTCGAGATGTATGAATGTCTTCTAAACATATAGGACAATTTGCTCTAGACACATTTTCTACACACTAAAAGAAATAATAATTAGTTTAATAGTAGTCAACAAGCGAAAATATGGGTTGTGGACAATATAACAATTTCCCGCCATTTATGTGTGGAGTATTTTATTTTTTAAGAAAGATTTATTATAGCTTTTTTAAAATCCGTTTGCAAAATTGTTTTTACAAACAAAACATAAGAAATGTCTAGTGTTTGTCATTCTAATATTGACTCACAAACAATTCCTTCCAATAATACTTTCGAACGAAATTATGTATATTATAATTTATATGTCTCTTCTTATGCCATTACTGAACGCACCTTATAGAGAATTAGACAGCTAATTGACAATAAATGTCACTTTTTTCTTCTAGCTACTATGACCTTTTATCTATTAAGCACCTGTAGCCTGTAAATAAGTTTATTTGTTGTCGAATTTATTAACAATGGCAGAGTATGAAGATGAATTCTTCATTGCAAGATAATATACCATAAGTCCGATATAAAAATAGTAGTTTTTCTACACCCACAAGGATATTGTCGGTACTACGCACACTTTACAGAATGTATATGTAGGCAATCTCAGTCTACTGAACTGATATAATTTCATCAAAAATAGAGAGAATAAGTTTTTGAAACAATGGGTTTCCATCTACTGGTAACCAAGTTGTACTTGGTTGGTCACTTTTACTGAGGATATTTTATCCTATTTAGCGACTTCCCGGTTGGTACCCATCAACCTACGATAGATGTCGTGAGTATCTATCATTTTCATAGATATAATTTCATTAGCGCGAGAGACTAAATGTGAACTCTGTTTGGTGGATTTCATTTCTCACGCTAATGAAGTGATATTGTGAACTCTGATTGGTGGATTTCATATCTCATGCTAATGAAATTATATCCGTTCTGTAGACTGATATTGCCCACATTCTGTAAAGTTTGCGTAGAATCGACAATATCCATGTGGGTGTAGAAAAATACTTTTTATTAAAACTGGATCCATTCAATTTTTTTAAGGAATTTTTTAAAATTGCTGTTAACGTTCCTTGATGGCCACCAAAAACTAATAGGCAGGTTCGACATTTTTTTTAAACTGAAATCGAGAGATTTTGTTATTTAAAAACGATCAAAAAAAATTTGAGCGCAAAATATTATGTGCTGTATTCACGATGTGTGTGTATCGTGAATACAGCGCAGCAGCGGGCCAGGGCCGAAGCGTTCACGACTACTGACGTCACACGGTCTAGTCTCGCGCACAGGTACGTTTTCCAGCCTCTCGCCGATCCTTGATTTTAAAATGTTTACAGAGGACATAAATATTAATATTTTGCGCTCAAATAACAAAATTTCTCGACTTAAGTTAAAATAAATAAAAATAAGAAAAATGTCTGCCCATTAGTTCCAAGTTGGAAGCAAAACAATTTTTGGTGAAAATTTGGTTAAAATCGGTTCAGTAGATGCATACATACATACATTTTTTCAAAAATGGGCTTTTTGAACTCCGGGGACATAGGAACGTAAAGAAAAATCAAATTCTCGAGATCTGTATTTACCCGAAAACAATAATACTTTCCTTTATATAATATTGTATATATGTGGTAAGAAAGTAAAACTGGTACTTTTTATTCAGTGTAAAAATAAAAACGCATTTTTTTAAATGTTTTATATTTAACTGAAAACAACACGACGCTAATGGAGTGCCTCATATTTGCTAAAAGTTTTTTTGTATTATATAACTACTAGTACCTAAAATGGTTTAAATTTGATCTGTTTAAAATAGTTATGTTGTACCACACATTCACCAGAAAATAGAAAATAAATAAATAAATAATTTATATTTGCCCAAACAAAAACTGCTTCTGAAACACTGTTTCAAACTAAACTAAAAATATAAGTAATATATCTTAGACCAGGGCCAGTCATTTTTGTAACAAAAAAAAATCTTAGCAGTATGTGGAAATCATCCTATCGAAAAAAGTTTAACGTAAAAGTTAATTAACAATTATAAAATATAAAACTTTTGTATTTATCATTTATCGAAATTATTGATCAAAACGAGTGTCTAGAGGTCCGCCTAGTCGGACCCGGTGAAAACCCAATAGGTCGGTCTTGACGGATGTCGTGTCTAATTAAAAAAGGTCCGTCAATCGGCTGTTCGGATTTAGTTTGAATTTAATATAAGAAAAGATGAAAAATAAAACAAGAGTCTAGGGAGCCAGCGTAATTAATCTGTGTATTTTAATTTATTTTATTAAAAGAAGTCTTGACTATCTAAATCTAGCCTGTGTATTTAAAAAAAAAGAAATAACTTCCATTTATTTCGTAAAAAAAAAATTAAAAACCTGACTTTAAAAAATCGTTAAAATGCAAAAAAAAAACCAAAAAACGACGTTGCCATAATCGATTTTTTAATTGATTTTCAAAAGATTCAGTTTCATGTAATATGTCATTTACATTCAATTAACGGTTTTAAAATTTCCGAAAACTTCAAAGGCTGTTTATTCAGATTTTTTTAAATTTTTTATACATAAACTATAAATAATCTACACGTCAGTTTTTAAAGTTTTATTACAGTCGAATATAGAAAAATAAATATCGAAATAGTTTTATTTTAATTTAATTTTCTTTGTATGTTGCTTTTCATCATCAGAACTACAGCAGATAATATAATTTACATTTTTTTGGAACTTATAGTGCAGGCGAAATAGCTGATTTAGCACCAAAATCCGAGTCTAATTGATATCCAATCACCAATGTGGTAAATGATAAATGGGGTTAGAAAGAACATGTAAAATAAAAACGGCGCTTTGGGGTTGGTCTAATTTGTAATTTGTTTGGAGGTGGTTAAAGGGGGTGAAAATTTTTGTTCGCAATTTTTCACAATTTCCAGCGAAACTTGACGTTGTATCAAAAAACATTCAAGAGCAAAGTTGTAGCTTATAAAAAAAAACACAACTTTTATATAAGTCACTTTTGTCTCTAACCTCAAAATTTCCGAGAAAAATGTTTAAAATAAAAGTTAAAGGAAATTTGATGCTCTACAAATTTGTACTAGAAAATTTTACACCAAAGTGCATTGTTTGTCCTCAAAATATCGAAAAACCTACATGCACATTTTTTGCGCCCGTTAGTGGCGCAACTATAGAAAATTCTGGAAAAAGTTTGATACAAAAATTGTAGGAAATTTTATGCTCTAAAACATTGCACTACAAGTGTATTGTTTGTCCTTAAAATTTAAAGAGACAAAAAATCTTACATGTGTATTCAATCAACGTCGGTCTGGAGGACCTCCTACTGGACCAATTTGAACTAAAAACTAATGGTCGCATTCGAGGCACACAACAACCCTTCATACCAAATTTCAGCTTAATTAGTCAAACAGTTCGGCAGTTATCGTGGAAGATTATACACAGACAAATGTTACTCTGAAAATGGTTTCAATCTTCTTGAGGACCTCAAAATGGATATTTCCATCGATATCTCAATTTTTTTTTGTTCATTCACTATACTTTCCCTTTGTTGGGACCGGGAAAGTAAAAATCGAAAAAAGATTTAGCAAGGGTGGGAGAATTCTAACTTCTGTGCTACTGTCGCTATTATTTACAAACTACAAGATTATCCACATTTGGTGCATAATATTTTTAAATTGTCGCAGGGAATATTTTCCCAAAATATTCGCATAAAGAATTATTAAAATTCAATATTTAAATGTCGCCTTGTGCAGTTCATTAGTTCACTGAATGCGTTTGTTTTTATTAATGTAGAAACGTTAGAACTGCACAAGGCTAAGATATGAATCGCGGAATAACAATATTAGATATAAATACGAACAGGTATAGTTCTAAAAAAAGTCAATCAAGAAAGTCTTTAGACTTTACTCTTGGCCCTTTGGCTGTTTACTCTCTGCTGACAGTTTGAATAACCGACCCTAGTAAAATGTCTCCTTAAAGTCTTCGTTACTGTTGTGAAAGTTAGTATATGATAAGAATATTTATTTGTATATATGTTAACGGTACGCCCCTGCTCTCCCCAGTAATGCGCGGTGGCCGCCATACATGTTTGTCAGGATGAACGAGCGGGAGAGGAGAAACTAGTACGCATCTAGAAAGTGGGAGTACCACACGTACGCGATTGATCTATTATTGATAAAATAAAGCAGTTAAAATAAATTAAGACTTTTATTGGGGATGAATCATCCCCACAGTTATCATCAGAAGTGGGATTACTACGCGTACAGTGTTAAATAGACTAAAGTTAGGAATTTAAGTACAATTTTTAGTGTTAGTGACAATGGCGGACGAAAATCCAGATTCTCGTGAGAGTGCAATAACCGAACACAGTGTTGAAGTGACGGTTGATGTTGAAGACGACGTAGAAGTACCTAGTCCAAAGCGTACTAAATTTCAGTGGCAGGAAACCCTAATAAATTTGGTAGCAGCCGAACTAATAAAAAAAAAAAAAAAGAAAAGGATAGTGGCAGCCCCACTATGTCTGGTAGTTAAAAAAAAAAAAAAAGAAAAGGATAGTGGCAGTCCCACTATGCCTGAAGTAGTGGCAGCCCCACTAATAAAAAAAAAAAAAAAAAAAAAAAAAAAAAAAAAAAAAAAAAAAGTTGATAAGTCATACCAGAGGTTCTGTTTCCGAATTTTTTAATTTCAGATAATTAACCCATGTGTGGAGCGAGGACGCTCTGATTACAGGATGGCCGTGTTAACGGTACGCCCCTGCTCTCCCCAGTAATGCGCGGTGGCCGCCATACATGTTTGTCAGGATGAACGAGCGGGAGAGGAGAAACTAGTACGCATCTAGAAAGTGGGAGTACCACACGTACGCGATTGATCTATTATTGATAAAATAAAGCAGTTAAAATAAATTAAGACTTTTATTGGGGATGAATCATCCCCACAGTTATCATATATTAGTTAGGCATTTATTTGAGCGTTTGGTATATTATTTTATTGTTACTTGTTTAACTATTTTATAAATAATTATATATTTATTGCTCTACAATCTATTTAATATATCCGATTGTGACAATATTAGGGAGAAAATAGAAAATACATAATAAAAAGATTTGGGACTCATGAGAAAATCATATTAACTTTATTCACAACCACAACACCAAATACTTACAGATAAAACAAAAATAATAGGTTATGTGTGCTTCTAGCATACTAAAAATTTTAATAGGCACCTCATTTGGTGGTTATAACAGTAGACTACAGTATAGCCCTCATATGTAGACTGCAAGGGGTGCTAGAAGCTTAACAGAATTCGAAAAGCTACAACTTCACTTTGAAGTTAGCAACACATCAAGTTCAAGTCCAAAATTCAACTTGTAGTCGGGCTATAAATTTAGTAGAATAACCCTGCAGTAGTTTCCGTCTTCTGAATCAGTCAAGTTTTATTTATATTCATTTATAACCACCAAGTATATTTATAAATATTATTAAAATGTAACTCTTATTGACATGCACATATGCATATAAAAAGATGTGTGCAGCCTCACCCTGAATTTATATTTTATGGAAGAGTTTTTTTTTCATTTACGTTATTTTCATATTTTATAAGTTACGTTTGTGCAAAATTTGAACTTGCCTAAACTTTTCTGAAGGGTACTATTGATTTTTTTACTTGTGAGGGTATTTACTACCCCTTTGACGGCTTGCAAATAATTCGCATCTTAATAGTTATTCTACATATTATCAGTAATGTTTGTGCAAAATTTGAACTAGGCTATACTTTTCTGAAGGGTACTTTTGATTTTTTTTCTAATTGTGAGGGTATTTACTACCCCATTAACGGTTTGCAAATAATTCACATCTTAATACAGTTATTCTACATAGAGTCAGTAATGTTTGTCCAAAATTTGAACTTTGCTAAACTTTTCTGAAAAGAATTTTTGATTTGGTAATAATTCTAAGACTGATAGCCCTAGAAAACCCTTGATAATATTTGTGTAATGTTTCTGATGTGTGGCAATATATAATATTTTCATTTTACATGTTACTCTCTCTCTCTCTCTCTCTCTCTCTCTCTCTCTCTACAGGTCCCTTAAAAGTATTTTTTTCACAAATAAAATCGCCTTTTGACGTCACTGGTCATTTATCTGCTGGATGAAAATCAGCTGCTAAGTTCACACAGGTAATGAAATCGGGTATATAAAATCGATTTGGCCCTGGTCTATCTTGAGAATATACACCTACATATTTTTTGATAATTAAACTTACCTTATGGCCATTTTCAAGCTCAACTGGAAGACACATATTACATTTTTGACAGTGAAAATACTTTTGTGCTCCTCCAATTCTGCATATGCCACAGCTACTGCAGTGAAACTGTTCTTTATCCACATCATCAAATAAATTACATTCTAAACAGGAATACTAAAAAATAAACAATATTTAAAGCAGATTTTCTTATTCAAAGAAGATCTTAATGTAAAATGGATGTTAATTATTAAAGTATAAGGCTTGTTTACTTTTATAACAAAACAGTTAACATTTTTATGAAAATAAAGAGTGTTACAGGACAATTTACAGTCCAAGAGCAGAAACCAAAATTAATAAGTTTGAAATTGTCCCGTTTCAATAATTATAAATAAATCAAACAATACATACTTTTCCAAAAAGAATTCCACATTTTTGACAGTTGCTTTGGACTTTTTGTTTAGTTTCACAAAGTGCACAAACTAGTAGTGTTACTTGGTTTCTATTTAATACGTGATCTTCATGTTCATCATGACAGAACCTACATGTATATATTTTGTCACAACAAGGTGTCTAAAACAAAAAAATAATATATAGTAGATATTATTTGAAATTTAAACCACCCCCCCCCCCCCCAACACTAAAACAATATTATAAACAGGCCTAATGTAATACCAGTCTGCTTAATGCATTTAATTTTTTTCGTCCTTGCTTTAGTTTTAAATAAGGTTTCAATATTATCTAGATAATCCACACAATCATCACATAACAAAGTATTAGGTTTATTGTTGACCTTAAGTGGTTTTTCAATCTTTTGAGGCTAACAACAGATGTATTAGCCATGTGAATACAAATATTCTTAACAAAATGTCCACATTTAGCTAGACTCACTGAAGACCCTTTTTTCAAATCAATTTAAAATTTTTCGACTTGCTTGCTTTAGTCTTCGTTTTGTACATGACCCAAGTGCATGATGCACCAAATCATCTGTTAGTTTATCAATGTCAGAGAACTATTATTCAAAACTCTTATAACCCACTTCTGTTATTTTGATTTCTGCGTGTAACTGATCTACTATGATGAGGATTGTGTTGATTCTTCAGTGTCCATGTCTTATCATTGATTGAACTTCAGGGTTCACTCTTAAGGGGTGAAATGTAGGGCGAGTATTATTATTATTATTATCAAACTTCTGATTTATAGGTCAGTGAAGTTGGCACCCACTTTTGCGAATTTCCCAAAAATTTTGTGTGCATTCGTTTGTCCATTATTGTCCACTAATTATATTCGTTTGTCTACCTTTCGTTTCAAAATGGCGGCCCAAAAACTCTCGACACCCACAAATTGCAAAAAAAATTCAACCGCATAAGTCGTTTGTTCTTTGTTTGTCCACCAATTAGTTTTGTTTGTCCACCCACCGGTTAGTTATAATTAATTATATAAATTTAAAAAAATTGTAATGTGAAGTCGGCACACCCTTTATTGAATTTTGAAATTTTTTTCGTGTATTCGTTTGTTCATCGTTAGTCCAAGTTTGTCCAAGCACCATTTCAAAATGAAGGGCAAAACCGAATTTTCTCTTTAATTACACTATGCTACGTGAAAAAAATTTATTGAATTATATGAGAATATTTTTTTCGATATCACACATAAATATTGTCGTATCCATCGGCATCTTAAACATCATCAGTGGTGACGCCCTTCATCTAAATCCACTTATTCGCGTCTACAGCCCCGAATACCCTTTGTTTCTAGTTTTTCATTATTTGGTTCTATCTGATGGATATTTTCCTTGGGGCCCGATACGGAGCGAAGCATTGCAGACCTCGTTAAATTTGAACATTTATTAATATGCAATGTTTTCAAAATTAAAATATCAGATCCGATTTCCGAGATATTTGGGAAAAACCGAAATCGACGATTTTTGTTTTATTTAATAAACACCTTAATTTTTTAAGACAGAAAAAAAATTTATAAGGTTTTTTTATTAAAGGTCAAATACCGCTTAATATAGCCTATACATTTTTTAAAACAACGTTTCGTCTTTGAAGAGCCACCCCAACTATTTTTTTTAAATACGGACCTGTACTTTTTATTTCATTTTTGAAATCCTCATTTTTTTCTTTATTCAACCATGTAGAATATTTAATTTTTGTATGTACTTTAGGAATTTTTCAAAGTATGGTCATGTTCCATTTTCACTGAAAATATTTATAAATCATTTTAAATAAAGTTAATTAAAAATTGAGTCTACTTTGAGCTTAATATCTATTAAATATTTGAATTTAAATTTTCTTAAATAACTACAATCAAAAAAATAATAGTTATTTATTAAACATCTGTTTATACCCGCGGTGAATAAAAACTTTTGTGTCATACTAATCCGTTATTAAATATAAATATTTAAAAAAACCTATTTTTTGTCTTTATTCCATAAAGTGCATTTTGCGGGCCATATAATGAACAGGACCGTACATAGAAAAATTCTTAAAGTTTAGTTCATAGTCAAAACCTATAAAAAAATTAAGTGGTTGAATAGAGAAAAAATGAGGATTTCAAAGATGAAATGAAAAGTACAGTACAGATATTTAAAAAAAAATAGTTGAGGATGGCCCCTCAAAGACGAAACGGTGTTTAATACGCTATGTGAAGCCATATTTAGCCTTCAATAAAAACGTTTTATAAAGTAATTAATTAAAACGAAAATCGTCAATTTCGGAAACCGGATCTGATATTTTAATTTTGAAAACATCTATTAATTCGTCTTGAAAATACACATCTTTTTCCGCATTTAACCGATATTGGATCTATTTCAGTTTACGAGATCTGTGTATACGCAAACTAAATTCGGTCCACCCTTTATATTCGAAACCCAGTGAAAAAAATATTAATTTTGTTCCATAGTGTTATAATTTTGAACAAAAGAAGCTGAAGATTATCTACTGACATTTTATTTGTAGATGTAAAAAAATATTTGTCTGTTCTCGTCCAGAGAATTTAACCAAATGAGAATTCGTTTTTTGCCCTTTTTGAAATGGTGCTTGGACAAACAAAAATCTTGTGGACAATCTTGGACTAACGATGAACAAACGAATGCACAATTCAAAAAAGGATGTGCCAACTTCACAATATCAATTTTTTAAAATTTATATAATTATTTATAATTAATCAGTGGGTGGACAAACAAAACTAATTGGTGGACAAACAAAGAACAAACGACATATGCAGTTAAATTTTTTTTTGCAATTTGTGGGTGCAGAGTAAAATTTGCAAAAAAGTTTTTGGGCCACCATTTTGAAACGAAGGGTGGTCAAACGAAAATAATTAGTGGACAATAATGGACAATCAATGGACAAACGAATGCACACAACAATTTTTGGAAATTCGCAAAAGTGGGTGCCAACTTCACTGACCTCTTATTTATTCCATTTCATATGGCACTCATATGTTTAAAATGATATCTAAATGCAAACAAAATCTGGACTTTCTCTTTTTGCTTAATCTACCGAATATCAACCATCTTCATTATTAAAGATTGTCAGAAAACTAAACCAACACCTTCAGTGTCCCCATTTCTCTAATTGTCCCACTGTTATTTTGTTCTTCACTTCTATAATTTTTAATGAAGAGGTCAGTTTAGTAGTTGGACAAACCCTACAATTCCAAAAATTGTTATTTTCATCATTCCTATTTTTTTGTTGCTCTTTGCAGCGGCCTCTCCTAAAAAGGCCTCTAAAAGCAAAGCCTATTTGGTAATATGAAACTGTTCGTAAATAGTATAAGTTATTTGCATTAAGTAAATTTAGTAAAATAATGGTTCCTAATGTATTTAGAACAAAATCTGGTAGTATCTGTGAATGATGGTTGCTTTTATTTATTATTAAACACAGTAAAACTATTATTAAACACTTTAATTAAAATTTTTATTGACTACTTGATAAATGCAATTAAAATATTTTTTTACTAATGTAAGTGTCAGAAAACAAAGAAGTTATTTTTAATATCATTGTTAGGTATATTTTTCAATAAACTTAACTACAGTAGAAACTCTTGTTTTTTTTAAAAATATGTGTATTAAAAGACTATCTCTTACCACAAATTTTGATTTTCGCTTGTAGTGACTACATCCTATTATTGTTAAAGAATCATCAGGAGGCCCTTCTGCACCTGGAGTTAAAATAGTCTCCATGTTACAACGTGTCCAAATTATTAAAGGAAAAATTAAAGTATTAATTAAATTATTAACTAAACCTGAACTCTTAAAAAAGAGAATTTCGCAATTTCTTTTAAATTCAGCAATCAGCAGTTCAGTTTCTCTTACACGTCATCGTGATCGTGATCGTGACACAAATCAAAAATTTAGAAAACTGACCTGCTGAAGCCAGTGTTGCCGTTGCCGCTTCAGACCAGAAAAACGTAGTAGATTGGAGGTTAAAAGTGGACTAGATTCAAACCAAAGAAGATAGTACTTATTGCCACTTCCACAAGTTTCACTTATGCCCGGTTGCACCAACGTATCCTAGGATGCATTTTATCTAGGCTCGACCTAAATGTGTGATGGACTTATGATACAGATGTGTTGCACCAACGTTATAGAACGTCATTTTACGTAGGATGCATTTTATCTGAATTTACAATGGCAACATTGCAATATTGTCAAACTACTGTATAATAGATGGCGCTGATTGTTAATATCGGTAAAGCAGGTCATGTTATTATTGGTTGAATGTTTCTTTTTCTCAGTTTTATAATCAAGGATGTTTATACACAAATTATGATTTTCGATATTACATTTTATTTTTTAGCAAATTTTAATTTTTTTCCTCAAATTTTTCATCTTTCAAAATTGTATAATTTTTATTTATTTTTTTATACTTTTTCAATTTTGGAACCGATAACGATGAATTATTTGAGGAAAAAATTGAAATTTGGTAAAAACTAAAATATCGGAAATTTTTCAAGTACATAAATACGACAAAGTGAAATTCAAGGAAAGACATTTTTATTTTAAATTTTTTAATTAATTAATAGCATGAATCTAAACACAATTTTTAATTTTTATTAACATTTTCAAATTGCCATTTTTTTGTAAAATTAATAATAAAAATTTTTCAGACATACTGTATATACAGTATGTCCACTTAAGTTCGCGACATATGGGGACTGAGACATATAAAATTATTTTCTACAAATTATGTTATTTACAAATACAAATTTTTACGATATTTTCTTAAAATATTAATTGAATATACTTGTTTTTATTTTTGTTCAAGTGTTATTCTTTGTTATATGTAAATAAAAATAGTTTCCTGTAAAAATTACTTTTTCTTCAAGCGTATAATAATAAATATATTACTTTCGACACCATAGACCGTAGAAATATTCTATCGTTTTATTAGTACAACAATAATGAGAAAAGATTGCAATGGGCTTTATAATCGAGTAGTTATGAACTGTCATTTTAATATTTATTTAATTGGACGTTTTTCAGTTTTGAAAATGTCTATTTTTTGCTACATACAACTTGAATTATTTCTAGACTTGAAGAAAAAACTAGTATACTAGTATATGTATATTACTCGGAGAAGAAGCCTTCATTATTTCTGTTTCGCTCAGATTACACTGCCTTGGTCGTAAACTTCTAAGCTCAACAAATAATAATAAGCGCCTTCTACTCCTAGTAATACAATATAATATTATTTATAAGTACCAATGGTAAGAGATGATATAGAATATTATTTCTTGAAAATTTTAATATTATAAAATGTATAAATAAATAAAAAATGAATATTCCTACATTCTGGCAAAATAATTATTATTGACTGGGAATTGGAATATCTTCATCTCTTAGCGTTTCTTGGAGGTGATGTTGCATCACTTCCACTTCATCGGGTGATAATTGGGAAGATATTATTCAACTTCATTCTACATCCATATGCCGTAATAGGAAACCGTTTCTTCCACACTCCGAACAAATTTTCTACCATAACTCTGCTTCTTATATGGCTTCTGTTGAAATTTCTCTCCCATTCGTTGAGTGGTTTCAAAAAAGGAATAAACAAATATGATAAATTCATATATCCGCTCACCTATATATAACAAAATAAAAATGTCATAAAATAATCAGAATACATAAATATCCAAATATCGTTTACCTAATAAAATTCCATTGGCAAAATCTTCCTATCTTAAACCGTGCTTTTAATCTGGAATTGTTGAACATTGTCACATCATGAGTCGAGCCAGGCCACCTGGCTACAATATCATTGAAAAGTAGATCTGCACTCGATACCGCTTGGACATTTAGTGAAAAGTAGCCTTTTCTATTTAAAAATTTCGCCATCGAGACCCACTGTGAAAAATATGTACATAGATTATAAGGAACTGAAAAATTAATAGGTGGTGAAATCAAACCTTGTGATAAAATTCTTATGTGAGTGCCATCAATTGTCCCCACAACACAAGGAAAAGCAGCAACATCGAAGAATTTATTTTGCTCAGCAGCAATTTCAACTTCATTTCTTGGCATTATATGTATTTTTCTTTTAAATTGGCAATTATTCATGACACTTTTGATACAATTCTTGATATATTGAATTTATCAGCTCCTATAAAATCTCCAGTAGCTAGTAGATGACCGCCAGTAGCAAAAGTTCTTATTGTATAAAAGTAATTGATTCATTTGACTTAATGAATTGTTTCTGAAAAGTTGTACTTATTGTTACTCTTTGTAATACATATATTAGTTCAATAAAGCTCTTTGGGTAAGTAATTGTAAGGTGGTCCCTTTTTGTAATCGAAACCTTTTAAAAAATTCTTCCTCTGATAAAGTTTCAAAATAATCCATTCTAGGGCGAATTTGTCTTGGTAGAGCATTTATTTCTTCGTCTATATCATCTATTACATCCACAATATTTATATCTGCGTCTAGATCCATCACTTTATTTAACTTACAAATTACAACCGAACTTTGTAAACTAATACCACTCTATTAATACGTAAAACTCTTTATTTTTATTAATGTGAAATATAATATTCTACAGAAAAAATGTAACTTTCTAGCAGCTTTTTCTAGTAAATGTCAAATGACGTATATTTTAGTAGAGGTTATAATCCTCGCCCTAAGTCGTCGAAATCGACTGCCTAGGATCTGTGATCAGGTTACATCACACTCACAGGCCAGAGATTTTTCGTTGGTGCAACAGTATAAAATCGATTTTAGACTTAAGTCTGACTTAGGATAGGAATCCGTCCTAGGATGCATTGGTACAACCGGGCGTTAATATATTATGTTAATATTTCTAAACTTATGTATTTGAATAAAATTGTTTTATATTATGTGTTGCTAATTATATACCTACTTTTCCTAATTTTTTTTGTTAACCTTTATTACCATTTTACCTATGTGATCTAAAAATTACATTTTAGGTGGTACAAAAAATGTTAATAATATACGAAATATGACAATTTGATTAGTATGGAATATGGTCAGCACTGACAGTCAGTCCGCATGTGTAACGGCTCTCTAAAAATCCGGTGGAAAATTACCGGAGATCTTTTTTCCGGTCACTAGTCATTCTATGTTTGGATTAACTTGGATTTTCTTTTGTGATGAGAGAAAAGGGAAAAATCCCAAAACAACTCCAAGGCCTAGGATTGTGGGGTTAGGTTATAATCCCGGTAAACGGGAGGCTTCCCCGACCAGCGCAATTGTGTGTCAATCACGCCATCGATTCAAGCAAGGAATAGAATTAGTTGGAAGTTGTTACCATTTAGATTTGTGTACACATAGATTAGTAGAATGTTGCGCTATCTGCAGAATTCTTGTTAAACTAATTCATAACGTAGTAGATGAAAACCAAGAGATGCCGACAGCTGTATTATATTAAGGCCGAGACTACACACACGTTAACGTGTGGATAATTTCAGAAATTCCAAACACGTTAAAATATTAAACTTGGTTATCTGACTTAAAAAAATTATTATTTTATTAAAAGAAGTCTTTACTATCTAAATCTAGCCTGTATATTTAAAAAAATATATTAAAAGAATTCTTATTATCTAAATCTACCTGTGTTTAAGAAAAAAGGGCCATGTGGGATTCGATCCCCGGACCGACTGCACCACTAGCGAGCACTATGCCTACGCGGCTACACGGCTCTTGCATACATGTGTTCAAACTTATAATTTAAGAGAAACACATTTCACGTGTGGATAATTTCTAAAATTATCCACAGGTTAACGTGTGCCTAGTCACAGTGTTGTATTAAAACGTACTCGTACGTGGGCGACATCTTTCTTTGATTGATTGAACGACTCGTTATGAGAACAATAAATAGTGATGGCACATCATGGTATCTATCGCGATATCACAATAACGGTGTGAACGGTTACTGTGATTTTTTGATACGTGATTTTAAACTTTGACGTGATCACGACTTTATATTTATGCTATGCTAAGAAATATTGGAAAATGGCAAACTCGCATATTTTCAGTAACGGCCTTGCCCACTTTTAATTTTTTTATTCAAGCCTTTATTTGCAGAATTTTTTCCACTATTCCAAGGCTATTTTCAATTTTAATAGTTCTTGTGTGTGAGGGAAAGTTATGAAATGATAAATTAGGATTCTTCGCTTTTCTACCATGTCAACCATTTACACACCAATTTCCATTGTTTGGTGCCATTGTACAGTCAAATATTATTCAAATAACTTATTTAAAATTCAATTTATAAGATAATCGGAGAAATCCGACTTTTAGAGAACGATAAAACACATTTATCGCATTAAAACCACTATAAAAGCCGTATATTGGCCAAAGTTTGTTTTAATCCTTTTAAGGATGCAAATTTATTCCGACAGAGGGCGTACTTGAATTCTACTTCCGCCAAAATGGTAAATCTATTGCCACAGTAAAATGATTATATAAAATAAGGAGATGTGAGATTCGATCCCCGGACCCACAGCACCACTAGCGGGCATATGACACGCAGCTACTTCAGCTTTGTTTAAATGTGTTCAAACTTATTATTTAAGCGAATCACGTTTCATAATAAAATAAATATAAATTAGTGTTTCGCCTCGTATTTTAATTATTAATATTACAGAACTAAAGTATACACATTCACTAGGAACGCTAGTCGTGAAGTCGTCTCATGTCAAGACGGACCTATTGGGTTTTCACCGGGTCCGCCTGGACGGACCTCTAGACACTCTCTCTATATATAATCATTTTACTGTGCTATTGCCTTGGCCGTTTTAGATTTGGCAACACTGCTCCTTTTATAACTACTTGTCTTGTCACTTGTCACTGTCACTTGCAACTTGCAACAATAAAAATTTTAAGTTTGCATGGTAATAGAAATAATATATTTTAACATTTTTATTGTGTTTTTGCTAATAATTTTTAAAGGTGTATATTATTGTATCGTTTACATTTGTAAGCTATCTTTTGAAATGGAACCCGAAGATGCTAAATTTATGAGGACGTAAGTTTTTGTCAAAATTTGCGTTAATTATCTTAAATTTTATTTTTTTTTAGAGAACGCAAACCAGGATCAGTGGATGTTCACCCAAATATTGACGCTATTTGTCTAAATTATGATTTGGATATTCAGATTCTAGCATCCAAAGAAAATGTCATATACGGAGAGAAAAAGGTACAAACACGATTTTTTTCTGAGTTACTTAAAGTATTTCTTCTATTTATCTTAATGTAATTAATTCTTAAGATTACGTTTTTTTACAGGTAAACTAGTATGACATGTAAATGAACAATTTTTGTTTAATATAAATTGCATATAAATCTCCTTGAATAGTAATTATGTATAAATACTATTACAATATGGAAAACTAATAGTCCAAGGGTCCATGTTGACCAGACCTTCATTATTTTATAAAAGCTGAAAGTTTCAGTGCATGTCCCTAACATAGGTTGAGCTACTATGGAAGTTTGGACCATCTTGGCTTTGCTAGGTAACAGGTAGCAAAGGTATATAAAATAGCAACCTAAAATCTTCAAAGTATAACGCCTTATTTACTTATATTTTCTTTGGAATAGTATTAGAAATAACGCCATCCATTGCTAGACACTTTGAGCATTTTCACATGGAATAATATATTACAGCAATCAAAAGTTGCAATATCGTTCTGCAACTAAAATACACGATTTAAAATGAGTAATTTTCACATGTAACATGAAGCGATAAATTTAGGTAATCGATCAAGATCCGCAAGTTGCGGACCTAACCTAACCTAACCTTTAACATATTTTATAAAGATCCGTGAGTTGCGTGAAACATGATATTTTTTTTATATGAAGGTCCGCAAGTCGCGGATCTTTATAAAATGTGTTAAAGGTCCGTGACTCGTGGACCTTTATTCACTCCTATAAATTTATGGTAGCAATAGCGCAATATCGCCAAGATGTGTTCTACAAAATCGCGCTTTATCGTATCGTGGCAATAGTAGAAAATCATATAAGTTTAGGCAAGTATTCACCCGATTCATTGTTTTAGTAGCAATTTGTTTAGTATCATTTAAGCAGTGTTGCGAGAAATCGAGTGAAGAACGGAAATGCGTGGAATGCAGTTTTCCAGTTTCTCATAGAAAATTATAATAATTTGGAGGAAACTGAAAAACAACAAGTAGGTGTCCCATTATATTTTCCGGTTTTTCACTTAAACTTTAAATGAATAAAGACAGATATATGCGGTTTTCACTCAAATACTTCACAATGATACAGGTATATGCGGTTTTCACTCAAATACTTCACAATTATACAAGTTTTGTTTACTCATCCAAGTTTTTTTCGTACATCCGGTTAACCAAAAAACAAAATGGCGTTTTTTTGAATTTTTTTTGTTTGATTTTAAAATGTAACACCCTGTATATTTTCTGTTAAGACGAAAACCACTTCTTTCAGCTATCTGCCGATATAATGTTTTTTTAAATCGATTCTGTAGCCAAAAATTTTTTTGGGGAGTAATTTTGCTCTAAGTTTTTTTAATTTTGCTCTAGATTGTTGTAAGCCAATAGTCTAAAATTCAGACAAAATATAAAAGTATATGTTTTTATAAATTAATTAAAAGTAGAATTAATAACATAATTTTTTAAATAAAGTTTACTCTTCTATCAAGGACTGCGGATGTCGCGATGGGTAGACATGAGTGCTAATCTACTTGGTCGATTTTGCCCACTTGAGTTTCGTTAGTACGTTTTCAATCTTGTAAGTGTTGAAAATGTTCGTTCAGCAGTACAAGTTTGTAACTGGAAAAGTTGAAAAATCCTCAATAATATGAATATGTTGGGATAAAATTCTCTGTTGCATTCTCCCAGAGCTTTAATAGCGCACGATGGACGATCAGTTCCTTTCTTTTTGCCCAGTAAATTTTCCACAAGTCAAATTCTGCTTCAACTAATGACAGATCAACTTTTTTCTCATACCCTTGGCCAACAACCATATTTTCGCTGTCCATTTCTAGACTATGCAAAAATTGTATTACAGTAGTGGCTATATGTTCTCCAGTTGCGTATTCTAAACCAACAAATCCTAAAAAATATCTTGTGATATAACATGTTTCACTTTTATTTGTATAACGTACACAGAGAGAATTGTTCATGGCCCGCTATATCTGCGGTTTCGTCCACAAGAATAGAAAACAGTTTTGCTTCAATAACATTTAAATTTAAATTATTTCTTCCCATATATTTATTCTTTCATTTTGAATAGTTGATTGAGCTCATGAATGTAGCGTTCAAAGCCATACTTTCTGTGTGCTTAAGTAGCTTTTGATCTCCACACTGCATTCTCATTCGTAATAAAGTCCTAAAATTTCCTTCATTAATAACTGGTTCTGAATCACTTGCTGACAAGGAGCGAGAATCATTGGTACCTCTCAGTGTCAAAGCAAGTTCTTGATGCGCACAAAGCTTAATCGTTTCAATTATCGAAAATAATTTGTCGCGGTTTTCTTTAATTTAAAGAGTCGATAGCATTCTGTATGTCACGATATGGATCATTAGTAATGCTTAAGAAGTTACTTCCTGTAATCATAAATTCCTTGAAATATAAATGATTTTCATGCATTTTGAAAAACTTCATTACATCTTTCCAACTTTTAAATGGCTCTGTTACCAAAGATTTTAATCTTACTTTTACTAGCCGTATCTCTTGCAAATATCACACACGATTTTGTGTAAACTAGCTACTGGAAACGCGATAGTCACTGTCTTTGATATTTTAGATTTCTTTTACCATCTAACCTAACCCCCCGCCTAGCTGTGACTTGTTTTAAATCGATGCACAATTAATTGTAACAAGTTATCCATATCCCAAATGTGGTCAAGTGTTCAATAAAAGTAATGAAACTCAAAGTCATGTATCATAGTAATTTAATATAAACGGCAACTAGTTTCGGCTAAATAGCCATCATCAGGCCTAAAAATGTTACAATTCTACAATAAAATTTCTATTAACTAATTTACAAAACAAACTAACTTACCATGTAAGTAACAAGAATTTAGACCAAAATATTAGCACCTAGGATGGATAAAAAAAATCAAAAATAAAACAAAAAATTGCTTCTTAAGTGATATTTGACAGTCCACCTGTACGTGTTAGAAGTCGTTTAATCCAAATATGTAGAAATATACCGGGTGTTCCATTTGAATTTCCAATTAGACTTCTAAAAAAAGTCTTACGGCTCTGTCCGTCTGCCTATCCGTCCGTCCGCGCTATAACTCAGGAACCACAACATATAGAGACAAACGGACAACGGCAATAGAGTCAGCATACCTTGAATATGGAGAATTATAAGATGTATGATTTTTTAGAAGTCTCATTTGCCTGCTTACCAGCGGGCGCCGCTCACTTATTTTCATGTCAAACCGGATATCGGCCATATTGTAAAAAAAATCCGAAAATAGCTCTATTACAATAGAACAACATTTGGTAAAATCTAATCACCCGTTTAAAAGTTACAGGGGTGGCCCATGACAGATTTACAACCGGTAAGCTGATAAATTGTAACTGTACTTACGTTATAGTATAAAAGTTGAATTTTATATATGTTCTTTGGGTAACAAGCTTAAAAATCAAATGTAGCTGCGAGCGCAATTCAATATACATCCATACTGGTGCGAGTCAGATAGTGAGTTAGGTCTTTTGCCATCTTTTATTTCGCATTCTCAGTTTACTGTAGTTTAGTTTATTCTTCTACATAGTTTAGTTTACTCTTCTACAATATCACAAAGCAACGTAAATTTTTGTTATTAAAAGTTAGTCTTTAAATTTGATTTTATTAAAAAACTATTTTCAGAAACAAATTCTGAATGAAAATGACTAAAGGTTGATCGTGCTAGATTTTTAAATTTCCATCTGTTTTTTGAGTAAAAAATTAAAATTGAAAATATTAAAAAAAATCCAATTGAATAAATATTTCGCATGATCAACTTGTTGCATGATTTATTTCCGACTTTTTAGATTTTAGATGGAAGTATTTGCAAAAAAATCTGTAAATGGTTAATCAATTGCAGTCGTTAAGAATTGACGTGTTTTTGACCAGTACTTTACACCATCGATCAAAGATTACGAACATGCCTAACGATTCGAATCTGCGCAATTGGAGTCACCATAACTGAACCTGATCAAGTTCGGCCGAGTGATTTCACGAAAGAATTGAAAAACTTTAAACAGGCTTTTGTTGACTTCATCTTACATCGGGGCAGTTATGGAATGGTGCCATTTATTGGTAATAAAATCATTCACATACATTTTAGGCAGTGTCATTCTTTTGTTGTGAATGCTTCCAACAGCGTAGTATCAAACGGTTGTCGAAGAGCTATCGGGTCTACAACATGAAGAAGCTGATACCTAAATAATATATCATGGGTATAACATCAACTATCAAACAAATGTGGTGATCATAAACATCTATACCGAAATTGCCGCTATAATGCTTAGTCATATGCACCAACTACAAAATGATTCGCTTGTTTGGATGCTTATAGGTACCGGAAACAACATGAGTTATGTAGACCTAACAAAGAAGCACGCAACGTTGGGAGAATCTATTTGTAAGAGCTTATCTGGATTTCATGTAATCACAAGATGTGATTATATTCCTGCATTTTTTTGAAAAGGTAAATTAAGATCTTACAAAATATTAAAAACAACAGAAGAATATCACAAAGTTTTGATCAAGTGTGATCTCTACGATGTTAATGAGATAATTGATAATCATGCTGCTCGGCTTCAACTATTCATCAACACGTATACATTCTCAGATGGTAAGAAGCTTTTAACCGCAAAAAACTGGGACATTTTGATGCTAGCAGTTTACAACCCTGTAAAAGCGAACTGTTACAGCAATTTCTGCTACATATCTAGCATTTGGAATAATGCTCACTTGAAAAATCCAACCACATATCAATTAGGAAAACGGCCAGAGGTAAAGAAGTATTCCAAAACATTGTTTATTTATTTATTTATTTATTTATTTATTTATTTATTTATTTATTTATTTATTTATTTATTTATTTATTTATTTATTTATTTATTTATTTATTTATTTATTTATTTATTTATTTATTTATTTATTTATTTATTTATTTATTTATTTATTTATTTATTTATTTATTTATTTATTTATTTATTTATTTATTTATTTATTTATTTATTTATTTATTTATTTATTATTCATTAATTTTTACAATAAAAATTATAGTGAATAATCTTTTAAACATTATTTTCTAGTCATAAATAAATTCTACATTTCTACAAAATTATCTGATCGATCCAAATAACTAACTCGCATCCGCGTGGATGTATATTATCTTGAGCTCGCACCTACAGCTGCCCTTTAAGCTTGTCTGGCCAGGTGTTAGAACTGTTGAATCTGTGTGGTTTTTGAGGAAACATTTTCTAATCGTCACCCAAAGAACATATATAAAGTACAGTTATAATTTATATATATATATATATATATATATATATATATATATATATATATATATATATATATATATATATAAGCATTATACTTTGACAATTTTAGGTTGCTATTTTATACATCTTTGCTACCTGTTACCTGCCAAAGATACGATGATTCAAACTTCATATTAGCCCATCGTTACTACATGTGTTAGGGGCATATCCTGAGAAATTTTCAGCTTTTATAAAATAACGAAGGTCTGGCCGTCACGGGCTCTTAGACTATAAATGTTAAACAACAGTATACTTTTAATATTAAATCTTATTTTAGAGCTTAAAGAAAATTATTGAACTTCCTATGATTAATAGTAGAACTGATTGCCATGCATTGTCCAAAGAAGTTGTTAACCAATGTGAACTTATTCACCATTCCCGTTTGCCTGAAGTTGAACAACTTATATATTACTTAAAGAAAAGAAAATTGCAAAGTGGCAGTAAAGGTAAGTTCCAAACTACAATCTAAATATTTTAAGCATACATTTGTTGTGTCTTATCGTTTAAATTGTAATTAATCTACATTTTAAGAATAATGAGTAATATTTTTTTATTATTATCTTAAAATTAAGGAGTGTGCCCATTGAGGTCTTATAGGATGGTTTCACTAGTTGCACCGCTCAGATTTTACACTAACGGTTGATCTTCTATGCCTTCATTTTATCCCACATGTATAATCTTCACACTCAAAGAATCAAAAATCTTAAGTAAGTTCAGTAGATACGTGTTTTTTTTTTCAAATCCATTATGGAGTCACAGCATTGGAAGGCTGCCGCAGACATGCTTAACAGGTTTTTACTTTCCCGCTACAATACCATGTACATATAAAGGGAAAGTATTGTTTTAGGGTAAAAAACTGATCTCGATATTTTATTTTTTTTTATGTCTTCTGAGTCCAAAAAACTCATTTTTGAAAAACATGTATGTACGTATGTGTATGTGTGTGTGATTGATCAAATTTTTCGATAACGATTTATTAAAACTACTAAACCGATTTTACGAAATTTTCAACAACATTTTTTTTGGTTCTAAGTACTGATTAGTTTTTGGTGGGCATCAAGGAATATTACGAGCAATTATAATGCTGTCAAAATTTTAAAAAAATCGTAAGAGAACTTGAATGGATCAATTTTTAATAAAATGTGTTTTTTTACATTGGTCTTAAGGTATATTATCCTACAATGAACATATTATCTTCATACGGGTCTATGACAAATCGCCGAATGGACAAAATGCCGAATGGACAAATCGCCGAAAGTCTGGTCAAAACGCCGAACCGAGAAACGTGAAGTCTTAATATCAACTTTTAGAGTTTTCGACCAAAAAAAAAACTGTTATAAGATGGTGAGAGATAGAGACAAACGGACACAACGTAAAACAGTATAAGCTCAATAACATAACGAAATGCAAAAGTAAATAATCTTTGGAGGTTAGGAATTTTCTCAGCTGGCAGCTATAAGGGAAATCAATTCACCTTAAATTTTTACCGTAATCGACCGCAATTAAGGGAAGCCAGTATTTTATTAAGGTTCCCTTATTAAAAAAGAAGAAAAAAGAATCTATCTCAATACAGGAAAGTTCTCATAATGTGTTCAATAACTCCCTATTATCTGGAGTTAATTTGTAATATTTATTTTTAAATTTAGAAAAAAAAATTACTGATACTGTCATAGCGGATTGGTTAAGACCGCTGACCTAGCAGTGTACGTACTCCGTGAGTCTTTTTATTTAATTTTTTTTTACTGGTCAATATTACCAAAAAATGCAACATTTGAAAATCAATGTATTGAAAGAAAATGGACTTTGATTTTGATTTCAATAAAAAACGAATTTAAAATTTTAAAAAACAATTATAAATAACAATTAATGAAAAGAAATTTAAATTTGACAGTTCCGTACAAAGGTAAATTAGTCATCATGTTTACCGTAAAAGAATAATAGAAACAAACTCAAAGTCATACCACATAAAATATTATTATTTTATGTGGTATGACTTTGAGTTTGTTTCTATTATTCTTTGAATAATTTTACCACATTTGAGAATGGATAATCTTCTGTTTTTGAATAATTAAAAAGTTGACATTTAGACTTCACGTTTCTCGGTTTGTTGATGTTGCCATGTTAGATTTAAATATTCTGGGACGTACTTTAAATCTATAGACATAACTAGTAATTCTCAGTTCCTGCATTCTGAAGCATATCTTCAATATTTAAATATATCATTTATGTCACTTACATTTCATAAAATTCTGTGTAAAAGTATTTCTTCAAAAGACTCTTATTTTCGGCGTTTTGACCAGCCTTTCGGCGATTTGTCCATTCGGCGATTTGTCCATTTGGCAATTTGTCCACGGTCGACGATTTGCCCAATTAATAGTTTCGGCGTTTTGATAAAGTTGAATATTTTGATCAGAATATCTCAATCAAATTTGTGACTTCGGCTTCGACGCCACTAACCCGATCTACGCAGCTTCGTTTTATAGGATTTGGTGTTTTGACCAGCCTTTCGGCGATTTGTCCGGATCCCCTTCATACTTTGCCATTATTAATAAATTCGATTCAGGCTACGATTCAGGATAAAAGGTCATAGTAGCTATAAGAAGAAAAAATTTATTGTCAATGAGCTATCTAATTGTGTATAAGGTGCGTTTAGTAATGCTATGAGAAATGACATAAACATTGACATAAACTTATGGACATGCCAAGTGGTGAGAAATATGCTATTTCGAAAGAAAGAGACAAAACCAAGGTTCGGTCAATCTATCTCACTTAAAACAGTATCGTAGTTAGGACGCTTTGCCCCTATCTTTAGAGAAGTTTGACTAAACTTTTCAAATAAATTTTGAAATTTCAATGGGCTGCACTTTCCCAAAGTTATTCGCTCTTTAGGGTAATGTATAAATTTTAAGATGTTGCTTATGGATATTTAATTAGATTTTTTTTTTAAATATTGCACGTCTGTGGTTTTTGTGTAATAAATATTTAAAGTTGTTTACAATTAATCAAAAAGTGAGGTTAAGCACATATAAATTGTTAGTTATCAAAATGTTTTCAAATTTTGTTAATCAAATTAGAGTTCTCATTTTTAATTAAACAATGATTTTCACTAATATTATTATTTATTAATAAAAAGTAACATTTTCGCCTTCTGATCAACTTCGGATTAGGTATATCTTAAATTACAATTTTTAACATTTTACTACAAAATATATATATAAAACTAAAATAGCCATTTTAATCACGAACGTCAATCAGAAATTGAGATATAATAATTATTATAATGGCTTTTAAACAAAATATTACGTAATATTTAATGATGTTAGAAAATTAAGTTGATGCAGCGCAGTACAGTGTAATAGTATGCCATATTTTGTTAAAAAATTAAATATAATAGACATTGACAATACATACAAATGAAATCTAATTTATTTTAAATTAAGTTTATCTAATATCTAATAGTATTTATAGAAAGAAACGATAATTTTAAACTTATCAATTTTATTTAAACATAAGATAAATAACAAACTAAAGAAAACTAAAATAAAAATAATGTAAAAAATTATTTTTAAAGTTTATTCTCCACAAAACAGTTAACAACTTTAATCAAAAAGAAGTTTTGATTGTAAAAAAAATATGAACTGACATTTATTAAAAATTAAAATGATAAAAGACCAAAAAATTTAGGAAGAAGAAAAAAATGATTTAAAAAGAAAGTAGGCAGGTTTTAGGGATGGAGAAGCTCTCTTTTTGACGGTACTAGGAGGAGATGGTTGATCTGTCAATGAAAAATCAAAAAAATATTATTTTAATTAGTTTGTGGGGAGAAAACTAGTGAAACATTTACCTGTACTCATTATTTACCCGCATACACATCCCTTTGGTATTCCACGAGAATTTGTAAGTAAAATTTTGGATTTATATTTAATTCCACAAACATGGTTACGACCTTTAAAATCCGGACACGACGAATTAGAAGTGATAATCTATAAATATAAAAACAATCAGATCTTGTATACCAAGTATAAACTAAATAAGTGCTTTTAACATTTGTGGAACTTTTTTTTTTATTATTTAGTTATACAAAAAGAAACAGTACTTACGTGTTATATAATAGTTTGTTCATTTTTACTTTGCTGTTTTGGCGTCAATATTAGGTTAGGTTTTCTGTAATTTAGTTTTCTATAGTTAATTTTTTTATGTTTAATCGTTTATTTAAATTTGTATGGAGAAAGTTTATTAAAAAACTTGTAACAAAATTATATTTATCGTTCTATTGTAATAAATAATGTGTTTTGAAATCGTTACTATTGACTTTCTTCTAGTAAAATTGTTAAAAAGAAATCTACCATTTATTTGTTAATGACATCTAGTGAGAAAGCTATCAAAGAGTTAAGACGTCAAAAGAGGTTCGAACATCATTATACCCTGAGATATTCGTTTTTTCCAATAGATGGCGCCCACAATTAAAATTCATGACACATTAATGTAGAAGTTAAAACAAAATATTTCTATTTGGAACATACTTTTTAGAATAAAAAAAAAAGTGATAAAGGAATAAAACAATATAAATAAATTTAGTGCAATTTGACAATTTATTATTACAACTTGGCGTTCTTAAATTTATTAGTAGTAATAAATTGTTACAACAGATACTGCAGAGAGACGCAGACGACACCGTGCAAAAATTCATATGCTGTTACTGTCATCTCCTGTCATTTAAACAGATAGTCAATCGCCTGTAATGAAAGAGATAGCTCGAGACCGAACCTATACGCCATCTTCCTTAATCTTTTCTAGCAAAAAAATATTACAACGATTTATTTATGAGTATATGTCAATGCATATAAATTATAATATACAGAGTTGCGTTCGAAAAAATGATCTGCAAACTACTGATTTTGTATGTGTTTTAAAGATTATTGGAAGGATTTGTATGTGAATCAAGATTAGAGTGACAAACACTAGACCTTTCTTATGTTTTGTTTGTAATAACAATTTTGCAAACAGAGTTAAAAATAAGCTATAATGAATCTTTCTTAAAAAAATAAAATACTACAAATAAATAGCGGGAAAGTATTATGTTGGCCACAACTCATATTTTTTTGGATATACCCAGATAACTATCAATATCAACCATTTTTGGAATGATGTATGTGTGTGTGTCTCTGTATCTCAACATGATAGTATCTAAACGACTGAACTGTTAGATGAAATTTTGTACACATATTTAAGGTTACTAGGAGATGAACTACGTAGTTTTTGTTGATTATTGAATAATTGAAAATGACAGTTAGGAGTGATCACTAAAAATATCGCAATAAAGTTTTACACTTTAGTTAATTTTTGTTGCCAGATTTCAATTTTTTCATATTTTTTTGTTTTAACGTGCTAGTTTTTGAAGGTATTTAGTGAAAACTGCATCGATATATCTTAATTGGTTCGGAAGATACAAGTCCTCAAAATTATAGTGAGACACCCACCCGGTATTATTTAACCGATTTATGTCTGAATTATTATAAGAGAGACAAACTTTTATTATGTTTTATAAAAACAATTTTGCATACACAGTTAAATAATATTTATAATATATTACATATCAATAGCGGGAAAGTATTATGTTGGGCACAACCCAATTTTGCGTACAAACTCAATGGAGAGACTTTATTGGATCTGTACGATTAAACTTCATGGAGGTTTTCCTGGTTTGGAGGTCGTCATAACCTCTGTTACTTGATGAGCGAAAGAATTTATCTTGCGCAATATTTATGAAATTGTGCCACATCTAAAGAAAATATTTTCAACTTTCGGTCTATGCAGGGTGTTCCGAATGTAACAACCAACTTTGTTATTTTAAATGGAATAACCTGTATTTTTTATATTTTTAGATTCGTTTTGAGATGCTGATTTCAAAAACCTATTACACCTAGACTATAAACTAAATAATTTTGAAGTTATAGATTATTGAAAATCGCATTTTTTCAACTTTAAGCGATTGCTTCGGCCAAACGACATAAAATCGGATTAAACGACTTACATGTCCCCATCTTAACTTAGACGACCCTATATACATTTTTTTCTTAGGACCAAGTAGAACTCAAAATTTAGATGTGGAAATATTGCGTAAGCAGTTTTCAAACAAGAGTGTATTCGGCGTTAACAGACATGCTGATTTTAATTTAATCAGAAACTTGTTTTGACATAAAGATATCTTCTGGTATTGCTTCAATAAAATCCTGAAGATTAATTTCATCATTTCGCTATGCCTTTTAGTTTGTGCCTTGTCGCTGATATCAGTAATTACTTCGACCTGCAGCAGTTCGCCGTACGGCCGGAAGTATTGAAATCATACAAAATTTTGTTTTACTTAAAGACTTTTCTGGACGTTTTAGGCCACACACAACACGATTAAGTGAAAAAAAATCATGTCCGTCATTCAGGATGGATGTAACTCAAGAACCAGTCGTCCGATTTCAAATATTCTTTCACCAATCGTCCTCTTGTGTCTAAGAGACGAAACCTATTATTTTTGGGATCTGTACATTTATTATTTATGGTACTTCCATTCTTGGAATATTAAAAAAAAGCAAAATTATTTTGTGCAGTTTGGAAAAATCAAGTCATGTATGAAAATTGTTCAAATTCTCATTCTGATTACGTCTGTTTAAAAGAGCAAAATGTCAACATAGCTTTATGTAAATTTCAAGGTGCGTGTAGTTCTTATGTTTAATGTTAAATGTGAATTTATTTTGTTCATAAAATTATCAAACTTAATTCAGAGATAATTTCTCGGGCCGAAGTATTAATAACATGTTTTCAACCCGTGTAATATTTTTAATCCTTTCATTTAGAAATCTTTAACCTGAAGCTGAAGACAATGATAAAATTTGCCTTTTCTGGAATATCTTTTTCCAGAAATCAAATGCTACGAGACAATTTTTATAGCTACTTAGATTTATTTGTGTGCCAATCACAATTTTGCCAAGAGGTCCTAATTAATATTTTTGTTTCCGATTTCTTTTTGGTACTCACCTCGTACCTCTTCCTTTTTTTTGACAATATCAATTTTTTATTGGTTTTTATTACGGCATTATACTTAATTGGGATCTTCTTTTTACGTCATGATACTCAATTTTCAAGTCTATCTGTCAGTAGATAGAACGTCCATTAATTTTAAAGATTCAGTAAGTAAAGGCAATGACGTTTAGAATAAAACTTTACAAGTTGATTTCTTGTATAATTGTCACAATCTAAACGTCATTGTCGTTAGTTACAGAACCGTTAAAGTTAATGAACGTTCTATCTACTGACAGTATTGTAACCTCCCACCCCCCTGGCCATTTATCTCATGAAAAAGGCGAGTACAAAGTAACAAACCGATGGCCATTTCGGTAAGAAACTTTTATACTCAAATTTATCATAAAATATACCTGATCGTCTAGTATTGTTAAAGGACCCAGTTGTGCTGTATTTTTATTCGTTATAGTAAAGTTTGCTGCAAGTAAAAAAAATAAAACACTGAAAAACCTTCAAATCGTATATTCCGTAATTTCAACCTTTTATGATAATTACAAAAATCAAAACCTTGAGACATTATTTACTCTTTACTCTATTTGTATGTGAGGACCCCTCACAGAGACCCGCTACTGGGTGGACGAAAGAGAAGACATTTGTCACATTTTACCAATTTGTATTTTGTGTTTGTGTAATTATTTTTATATTTCTGTTTGTTTCTATTTTATAACCTTTTTAATTGAGTGATTTGAAATCACGTGTATTTACTATGGTCAATAATGTCCTAATCATTCAGGTAGGAAGATGGAATGCCCGCGGGTCTATTGCCGTCTGCGACATCCCTCATTGGGAAAATTTCACGGGGAGGGGAGATCACATTGCCTCCTACCGTCCCAAAAAAATTAATTCTTTTTTGTTTAAAAGGGACCGTACCTTAATAGACATAGTAACAATCTTGACCAACTCATAAAAACACAAGATTTTCTGTGTAATGTATTGTGTATTATTGTAATTGGTAAATGAGACTCCTGACTTAACCCTTCCGCGCACACAACGGCGCGCCGCTGTGAACGGTCAATTAAACAAATGGTTTACTTGTCCGGACGCAAATTAAATATGAATTTTCTTCCCCGGATTTTGAATTGGGGGTGTTTTTGAGACATTTTATTTAGATAGATATTTTTATTTTGTAACGAATTTTGGATTATTTTTCTCTACTTATTTTCTCTTTGGTTTTATTGGCAGTTGTTTTCTATACGATAGGCAAAGGCCTACAAATAATTATTACGGGGTCGAAGTTGGCGGTAGACACAGGTCTACAAAATAATTGTTGTTTTCGTCGATGGGTATTTTTACAGGAATTGTTGATTTTCTCTCTGGCTGGTTTTTTATTTATTCTTTCTCGAAGCGAAGCGTAGGTACTCTTAGATAGTTTAGGCGATGGTAAAAATTTTCAGACTGATTTTATTTCTCATTTTATGCCCTTTTTATACCCAGAAATTATCTCATTTCGTGACGTAGGCATTGTAACTGCGTAGTGAGAATCTACCCTATTGCGACTCGTTATCGCCAATTTGTTTATGTTATCGTAGATAACTGCATTCCTGAGGACAACTTTTTAGCTATTTTGAGTCTTTTACGAATTTTAAGAGAAATATTTGAAGCGTAAAATTTATACAGGGAAAAATAAAATTAGAATTTATAAGTAAAATAATTCTACGGAAATAGAAAAATATAGGAAAAATAGTAATTAAAAATGGAAATTAATAAGAGATTCAGTGACCTAGGGTAGGAACGTTTCACTCTTCCCCGCTTGTTGTGAACTAAAGTGCAACTTTCGCAAACAACAAGAATAGTAAAATAGACAAAAGAATTTAAAGAAAAGGACGTTGGTAAACCATTTGTTCTAACCCACATACTCCTAATATAAAAAATGTAAACTAGAAAAAAAAATTATCAAATTAAATCAAAAAAAAATGTCGTTTAATTGAACACTCGCGGTATCTTCAGAGCGGTCCCCTGGCCGTCTTCTGTCCATCGCACCTGGCTGGGTTTGTCCGGTCCTGTACGTGCCATCCTCCGTTGCCTTCTCCTAAGATTGGGTGATTCCCAAATAGATGCTCTTCCTCTGCGTGGATGGTTTTTTTCTCGGGTTCTTCGAACAGGTCAGGTATTGCTTTAGAATTTGACCGATGTCCCTACTGGATGTTAGTGGCCTCTCATCCGCGTATCGCATGGGGTTGATGTCATTCCGTGTTTTTAAATTTGTAGATTGTGTAATTTTTTTTTTCAATCTGCCACTTTAATACTACGTACGCATTTCTTGGGCCTTTTTATTCTAATTTGCGTGTTTTTCCGTGGTCTGATTTCGTCTAGTGTAAGCATATTTTTTCTTGTTTGTTTCTTCTAGTTTAGTGGAAAATGTGTGAAGTGCCCTTTTTTTTTTGCGTGTAGTTTTAGGTGCTTAAGTGCTATGTTTAATGTCAGATTCAACGGTATACAAGTCAAGTGTCTGTTTCGCACCGTCACAAATTTTCGGTGTTGTAGGTGCCTTTAGCTACTTCTCCGTCAACGGTCCCTATCTCATACACGTTTTCAGATAGGATTCGTGTAATTTTATAAGGCCTCATAAAGTAGTTAAAATTTCTGGGGAATGCCCTCAGCTGCACAAGACGGTGGCTTGATTTTTAGCAGAACGAGTTCCTCCATCTGGTAAGTTACACATTCTTTTCTTTGTTGTTGTGATCTTTTTAAGGGCATTTTGATAATGTGTTGGTATACATCGACCCTTAATTCGTCCAGGTCCGTACTGAGCGCATATTTTACAAATTTTATCTATATCATTAAGATACCTGGCCCAGGTCGTATGTTTGTCATGATAGTATGTGCCAAAAAAAATCGTCCTAATTCTCTATTCGTTTGACGGCAGCAGTGGCATTAGTTTTCATTTATGCAAAAAGTCGGACATATTTGGAGAATATATCTACAGCGGCGAGTATGTAACACAATTCCCCGCGTCCTTTAGGTGGTGGTCCATAAAAATCGACAGCAACATGTTCGCCTACTTATTTTGTTATAATAGGTCTTAGTTTTCCCTTTAATAGCTTATTGGTTTCTTGGCTTTTTGACATAAATGATGGATAAAATGGCTGATACGCTTTCGCATGTTACTCCAGTAAAAGTTTTAAAACTGCAGCTTCGTTATTGCAAATACTTTTCCTCCGGAAAAATGTCCCATTTCTTGATAATATTGGTTTTTCAGTTTTTCTTGTAAAAAAAAAATTTTTTTTTTTTTTTGTACAGCGATTGTCTTATAATTTTTGAATTTGTCGTGATGTAATTAAACATTATCCTCTAAGATATAATTATCGGCAATTCGTCCAATATTTTTGTCTCTGTTTACATTGCCATTCTTCTAGGAAATAATTTGTCCAAGAAAGATATCGGTAGTTTGTAACTCTCGTAATTATTTTAATTTTTTCATTAACTCAGTGGTTCCCTCTACAATAAAAGCATCTAGCAAGGGTTCATTATTGTCTTTTCCGATACTGTCTGTGCGTTGGTTATCTGGACAATGTATCCTACCACATTTTCGGTTTCATTGATGTATTCAATATCTTCGGTTTCTCTGATGTATTCAATCGTAAATTCAAATTATTTGAGAAATAAAAGCCACCTCGTGATTTGTTCATTCAGAAATCTGCATTGTTTTAGAAAAACCAGTGCCTTATGGTCAGTTCCAACTATAAAATGAACGCCCTGTATCTAAAGTCGAAACTTCTGAATGTCATATACAATGGCAAGTTCTTTTTTTTTGTTGTAGTGTAATTTCGCATCTTTTCTGACAAAAAAGATTTGTCCAAATTTGCTGTCATTTTTGCAATCTTCAATTTTTCTAATACCATCCTGATATATTTTAAATGTAGGTCAAAAATAGGCGAAACAATTAACAAGCCGTCTGTGTAGTAATTGTGGGCAAAATCTCGAACCTTCGGCCCTTAAGTCGGTCTAGACAACTTGAAAAAGTGCCAACAGCTGTTCGGTCCAAAAAGCGGTAACCGAAAATAATAACTTTGACCATTATACATAAATGCAGTATTTTTTCTTCGGTAAGTGGAATTTTTAAAAAGGATGGCAGGAGATCGATATTTGTCAGAAATTTTTGACCATAAAATTGTTGTAAAATTTTGTTGTCTGTTGTAGGCGACTATTCGTTATCGACGAGCATCTGTTTATTTAGAGATCTATCATAGAGTCATCGGGACATATCTGAACTGGATTACATCCCTTTTTAACGACGGTCATCGGTCATAGGGCTTGGTATATGGTGAATTTGTTCTTTGGATAACACCTTGTGCGATCATTTCTTTGAGTTTATTTTTCATTGTCGTACGTAGGAAAAATGCCACAGGGTTGCTTTTTTCTCACAAACGGTGTTTTGTTGTGCATGAGTTTATTCTCCATTGTCGTACGCAGGAAAAATGGCACAGGGTTGCTTTTTTTTTTTACAAACAGTCTTTTGTGGTGCATTTTAATTTCATGTTGGTATACGTTGGTCAATCCAGGTTTTTCAAAAAAAAAAATACAATTAGATTCAAGTAACAGGTCAGTTAATTGTTTTTTTTTTTCATTGTTTTCTAAGGGACTTTCGCTAACTTTTTCTTTTACGACGTCGTTAAAATTCATGTTTGAGGTAGTTTTAACAAGAGCGAAAATTTCCCCTTCTTTTTCTACAATTGTCTTCGTATTTTCTTTTTCTTTTTAATTTGAATTTGACTTCAATAGGGTCTCTTTGATTGGCGAAAATTTTTATTTTATTTTCCGCCATGTAGATTGTATATTATTTTCTTGAAATTTCATTCCAGCTCTTCTATAAATTTTACAGGGTGTTTTATTTATTCATCTCTGAATTTTGGGGCCATTTTCAGGTATGGTTAGGAGCTGCGATTGTTTGACCACTGTCCGCTGATTTTGTGGCGACAATTCTTTTAATTTGTTAGATGGCATTGTCATTAGCGGCGGCTTGTTCTCGACATCCGGCGGTCAAACTTTTTCCAATTTATTGACTGGACTTCCGTTATTGTTCGTCAATTAATTTATTGATACTATGGGCATCATTTCTCTCATGGCTGTTATCTTCAGCGGGCAGTTGTGCAACTATTTCAAGCAGTGGAATTGGAGGCGGCAGGTGTCGTGGTTCGGGTCGAGGACGGCCCAGCGATGTTTTCCTGGTGCTCAGGAGTCGGGTCGGGGTTGGTCCAGCCTAATTGATGTTTTCCAGGTGCGCCGAAGTCGGGTCCGGGGTGGTCAAGCCTGATTGATGTTTTCCAGGTGCGAAGGATCTGTTGTTGGGTGACCGCTCTCGTGGCTATCCTCTGAAGATGGATATTGATCTGTGAATAGAGAGAGTATCAATTTCTAAATAAAAAAGGTTTTTATTTTATTTCAATTACTTGCAGCAATTATTTTGACTTTACTATCCTGGTCACGGCACCAGTGTAACCTCCCACCCCCCTGGCCATTTATCTCATGAAAAAGGCGAGTACAAAGTAACAAACCGATGGCCATTTCGGTAAGAAACTTTTATACTCAAATTTATCATAAAATATACCTGATCGTCTAGTATTGTTAAAGGACCCAGTTGTGCTGTATTTTTATTCGTTATAGTAAAGTTTGCTGCAAGTAAAAAAAATAAAACACTGAAAAACCTTCAAATCGTATATTCCGTAATTTCAACCTTTTATGATAATTACAAAAATCAAAACCTTGAGACATTATTTACTCTTTACTCTATTTGTATGTGAGGACCCCTCACAGAGACCCGCTACTGGGTGGACGAAAGAGAAGACATTTGTCACATTTTACCAATTTGTATTTTGTGTTTGTGTAATTATTTTTATATTTCTGTTTGTTTCTATTTTATAACCTTTTTAATTGAGTGATTTGAAATCACGTGTATTTACTATGGTCAATAATGTCCTAATCATTCAGGTAGGAAGATGGAATGCCCGCGGGTCTATTGCCGTCTGCGACATCCCTCATTGGGAAAATTTCACGGGGAGGGGAGATCACATTGCCTCCTACCGTCCCAAAAAAATTAATTCTTTTTTTGTTTAAAAGGGACCGTACCTTAATAGACATAGTAACAATCTTGACCAACTCATAAAAACACAAGATTTTCTGTGTAATGTATTGTGTATTGTTGTAATTGGTAAATGAGACTCCTGACTTAACCCTTCCGCGCACACAACGGCGCGCCGCTGTGAACGGTCAATTAAACAAATGGTTTACTTGTCCGGACGCAAATTAAATATGAATTTTCTTCCCCGGATTTTGAATTGGGGGTGTTTTTGAGACATTTTATTTAGATAGATATTTTTATTTTGTAACGAATTTTGGATTATTTTTCTCTACTTATTTTCTCTTTGGTTTTATTGGCAGTTGTTTTCTATACGATAGGCAAAGGCCTACAAATAATTATTACGGGGTCGAAGTTGGCGGTAGACACAGGTCTACAAAATAATTGTTGTTTTCGTCGATGGGTATTTTTACAGGAATTGTTGATTTTCTCTCTGGCTGGTTTTTTATTTATTCTTTCTCGAAGCGAAGCGTAGGTACTCTTAGATAGTTTAGGCGATGGTAAAAATTTTCAGACTGATTTTATTTCTCATTTTATGCCCTTTTTATACCCAGAAATTATCTCATTTCGTGACGTAGGCATTGTAACTGCGTAGTGAGAATCTACCCTATTGCGACTCGTTATCGCCAATTTGTTTATGTTATCGTAGATAACTGCATTCCTGAGGACAACTTTTTAGCTATTTTGAGTCTTTTACGAATTTTAAGAGAAATATTTGAAGCGTAAATTTTATACAGGGAAAAATAAAATTAGAATTTATAAGTAAAATAATTCTACGGAAATAGAAAAATATAGGAAAAATAGTAATTAAAAATGGAAATTAATAAGAGATTCAGTGACCTAGGGTAGGAACGTTTCAGTATTATTAGTAACTACGATGTATTAAAATTTAGATACTTCTAAAATATTTTTTATTAGGGAGCTCAGCAATGTTAGGAGATGGAGACAAAATTGTAACAGATAAAATGTCCAATGGAATTCAAGAAGCAAATTACAATAATTTATCTGACTACATTGATTTCTTGTATGAGGGTATGTCGGAAAAAATCAAAGGGGCTCAACTTATTCAGTTGCTAGCTAGAGATCCGGAAAATTTGGAAGCACTTGCAACCAATGGTAAGCAATAATAATACTTTAATCTGCTGAACCCATTTTTGATTAATATTTTTAATTTTTTAATGTATTTTAGAAACTTTAGTAAGTGCTTTGGGGCGTGTGTTGAGAGAAGATTGGAAAAGAAGTATAGCTCTAAGTACTCATTTAGTGTTTACATTTTTTTGCTTTTCCATGTATTCTTGCTTCCATGATGTTGTTTTGAAATGTAAGGTATGTATCTAGTGTTAGCAATAAAACAAAAATTCACTTTAAATAACTCAATATAATATAATCTAATTCAATAATTAACACAACGTATAAACAAACAGAGACAACTTTTTCTACGAGCGGCAACGAGAGAATGATTCAGTCATTCGATCGCAAGCAATATCCCGTTTGGCTGCAAGGCCGGTTCTAACACAGCCAATCCTGATCTGGACGTCTCTTTCGACGCCCTTAAATAAGGATCCTCACTGCTTTTGTTTTGTTCTGTCTTTGTGGTACCTGAGGGTAAAGAATATTCATCATTAAAAATAATAAATGATAAGCTCTGGCTAATAAATTTCGAATGGTTTCACCAATTAATTACTTAGTAAAGCTAATATAAGGGTTAGAAACTACTATTTTCGATACTAAGCTGATATAAGGTCACACCTGGACTGTCGTATTTTTTTTTTGAAATAAGGCTTGCAGATTTAAATCACTATTAAAGCGGTTCAGTAAGTAAAATGTTCATTTTTTTTAGCAATCTAATAGTCAAATCATTTTAGTACAGTAAAAATGCAGTGTAAAACTTACAAGCATTCAAAATTTAATGGGGACGTGTGGTGCGGTAGCTACAGCAAATTCATTTGTAATATATGAAAATATACTTACAATTATTCATAAAAATAAGCTTGGTTAATTTTGAAACACTACGATTGTTAAAAAATAAATTTTCAAAATTTCCAAGTGACGTCAGCTACATTAATTTGTTTAAAATAATGTAGATGGCATGACAAGGTATAATTTACAGTTATCTGTCGAGTATTATTAAACCAAATAGCCTTAAAAATAATAGGTTATGTTACACTGAAAAGTCAAAAATAAAATTTTGCCTAGCAGTACATCGGATGTACGCATTTATTTTGTACTTCGGCCATTCATTGCGTTTTAAGGTTTACATAGTATAGAAGTATGTTGGCGCATTTACTTGATAAGTTTGATATTATTTCTGTAACGTCGTTGGTATAAGGGAAATAGAAAAAAAAAGAATGAGAAAAACATGAGGAACAATTAGACGAATTAAAAAAAATCGGAAAAAAATCGAAAAAAATCATAGGAATAAGAAAAATGGTTTCGGTGTAAAGGTATCTTCATGCTCATACGAATTTCGCAAAATCTATTCGAATCGGAAAATGTTTTGCCGTCCCCAAAATTTGATGTTCATACTTGGACGATATAATTTGACGGTTTCTGCCAACGGTCAAGTCAGATAAGTCGAAATATGTGAAATTATGGTGTTGTGTTAGTGAATTTTGTAAACAAACTTAACTATAAAAAATAATGGATTCAGAAACAGAAACAAAACTAAATATATTGAACTTTTATAGATTATATTACGAACATTTACCACTATTGATATCTGTCACATTCTGTGACACGTCATCATCCGAATGCGCAAAAAAGTTCAAATATTTCAACTTTATTGGTAACTAGTTTGATTTATACAGTAAAGTGTCTTTTTTTCTCAAAGTTCGAGATGTAAAAATTAGGTGGTTTATTTTATTTTCCGATGTACAATATAAACAAGCACATCCGATGTACTGCTAGTCACGGCGAAAATAAAAACAATGCAATTTTCTTCTTTTCCCATATTTACATATCTGGCCTCTATTTAATAAGGAATTCAATTCGTATATACTGACATCTCTTAACAGTATTATCAATTAATGTAGATATTTTTAATTTAATTTTTTTTAAATATAATACAGGTTTAAAAAAATTATAAATATTTTTGTAGGTATATTTGATAACATACTTTTAAGGTCCTAATTTAAAAAAATTACATAATACGTCCCCATTGTCAAATGTAGAGCAAACATGCCTTCAATATTTTAATTGTCAAATGTAGAGCAAACATGCCTTCAACATTTTAATTGTCAAATGTAAAGCGTACAAGCTTTCAACATTTGGATTCTTTTTTTAATTTTTTTATTTCTCTTTTTTTTAGTAACTACTACAAATTCTAACACTGGCCATAACTCTTCTTATTTCATATCGTCCTTCAGGTGTGATGTTCATAATTTCGAATAGACCTTGGAACTCATATTTTAGTTCTCCCTTGTGCATATTTTTATCACTATGAATAAGAACAAAATCTCCAACCTTAAAATCTTTGGTGTTGCGATGCTTTTCGTTTGTTTTATGTTTTGCTTTGACAGATTTATCAAGATTTTCTTTGTTCCTACTGCGATCTAGTTTTGAAGAGTGGTGTTTATTAAAAAAGTTGAATTTTCCAAAGACTGTTCGACCATTCTGATCTTACTGTTGTCTCAATAGTACAGTTCATAAATCTAGCACTTAGAAACTTGGGTAAGAACATCTGGAATGGATGCAAATCAGGTTCTCGTAGGTTTTTGAGGTCGCTGATGCAGTATATGAACTTCAAATTTGTATTATGAACTTCAAATTTGTCCATCTCCGACTTGGGGCTTAGGATTGCTGATGAATGTCGTCTCGGAGGCTTTTCCTGAATTTCACTCTCAAATGGAACGAGACTTCACTCCCGGTGGTTTTTGGGTCGCTCTACAATTGCTTATATCCCTCAATTCTCGATAAGTCAGATGGAGTCTAAAATTATTTATAAATGCGGCAAGAAAGACAGTAATGCGGATGCCCTATCCCGCATCGAAATTCACCCTAACGAAACGAATAGTAAAGACATTGACGAAACACATAATATTCCCTTAATCGAATATATTAAAGATTTCACCTATCCTCGACGAAAATCCTAGACCACCTATTTCACCTTTATCTTTGCATGATAATCAATCTTTAATAGCTCAAGCCGACCCTGACGAAATTGACGATAATCAAACTATTCACTTGAATTTCGAAGATACAATTCTCTCACTAAATATTACAGAAAAACCCTATCAATAATTTCCTAAACCAAATAGTAATGATTAAAGTTGATACATAAACCCAAATATAATAATCAAAACATTTGTTACAAATCCCCTAGTTCGCACGCGACTTAAATGCCCAAAGAGCGATAAGTTTTAAAAAATAACTTTTACTTTATTAAAATTAAATAATAGCGAATTTTACTAATTTCTTTTTATTAATGATGTTAACAGTTTAAGTTTACAAATCAGAATGAATAATTATATTCAAATTAACTACACATTGTTAGTAACATCGAAAACGAAACGATCTTCCTCGTCAAAAAAATATTTAAAAAACTTGATGAGAAAAGGGTGCCACCTTTCATATGTTAATGTGAATATGGTGAACTTTCGCATTAGTGAGAGAAAATTATGTTAAAATTTTTAAGATTATTTAGCCACATGCTGTTTTCACAAATTTTTGAGGTTGACATGAAAAGAGACAATTGATTAGTGAAGAGAATGATGAATTGTCTCTTTTCAATGGTCAATGTCTTGGTCATGTCAACCTCAAAAATTTGTGAAAACAGCATGTGGCTAAAAAATCTTAAAAATTTTAACATAATTTTCTCTCACTAATGCGAAAGTTCACCATACTCACATCAACATATGAAAGGTGGCCCCCTTTTTTCATCAAGTTTTTTAAATATTTTTTTGACGAGTAACTTCGTTTCGTTTTCGATGTTAGTACCAATGTGTAGTTGATTTTTTATATATTTTAGAGTCCTAAAGATGGCTATACGGCCGAAAGCGCCCGACTAACTTTAACCTTATTAAACCATACACACTTGAAACTACAAATTTTCTTTTCCTTAAGAATGAATAATGCTTTATTATATTAAATTAACAAATGATATCAAATTCAAAGTTCAACTAAGTTTGACTTGCGGAATTCCTTGCTCAGCGTACTGGAAGTCATCGCCAGAAGATGTCATAGTATGCCGATTATATAGGGGCACTGGCCATAACTCGTTTTTGGGATTTCGAGTGGTTGAATTTCTTCTTGTGGTTCCTCTTCTTTTTGAGTGTTTGCTGTATTTGACATCTTTTTAATTTTTCTAACGCCTATCCAAATAACTATAAAGTAATTTACCGAATTATTTTTATAATGCTTAAGTACTATTGGCTTGAGTTGATTCTGTTTCTTTTGAATTTTGTAAACTTCATCTAACAGTATTTCGGGTATTTCTTCTTCATTTTTTGAATATGGAATTTTTATTTCAGGAAGTATAGTACAGGTTAACCTTCTGACAAACATTTTTAGTATTTTCGAACATGACCTGGAACTGGTAGGGAATAGAGATTAGATAAATCCCTTTTAGATTAGTGAAATCTGTTCCTCCGCATCTAATTTCTATTTTCGTTTCGTTGACAATCAGGAAAATGTAGTGTGAATCGTCGATTTGTTGGTTAACGTTCCTTTAAATTTTGATGGGTATAGTTTGGCAACTGCTTGAGTTAGTGCAGCTGTAATAGTTAAAATATACAATCATTTGTTTCGATTCTATTCTACCGGGCAGTAGAAGTTGAGCTTCAGGTTCATACAAGGCATCGATGTATAATGGTAGAAATTTTCATTCATTATCAAATAGATATTGCGAGGAATTATGGTTGTGGAATTTAGGGTAGGTACAGAATAAAGGTGATAATACGAAAAGCTTTCAGGAAACACTATGGGAAAGTGACTTGCAAAAACGATTTTCATATCGGAATAGAAAGCATCGATTTTTAATGTATCGTAATACTTGAGAATGTCCTTGTCTAAATTGGTAAAAGTAATTCATTTATTGAGCGATATTTTAGAATATTTTTAATAACTGATTTCATTTCTCCCGTTTTATAATACTTGAATGTAGGGTTCCTAAGCGTGCGAATGTAACTGAATTCTCAATTTCACTCAAAAGTTTTATGATATTTAAACTTAAATTTAATTGATCTAAAATATTTCGGTTTTGCAGATAATCGTTGAATTGAAAAACAAATTGATTTAGAGCATTCCGAATTTTATGTATCCCAGATGATATTACCTGTTGATTACGTTTAATAAGATATACTGTTTTGTTAAAATTTTGGATAATTTCCGAAGTGAGAGTTATTTCACGATTTAATTTTTATACGTTTTCTCGTTGATTATTTTGGAGATCGCTTGATTATAATATTAAGCATCATTTTTGTCTCAGATACCAGAGATACTTTTAATTATTTATCCTAACCCGTGATTTTAAGTAAATGGGCCATTAGAAACCTGACCAATAAATATTTAACCCATGTTTTTCAAATTTCTAAAAAAACCTGTATTGGCCTTATAATTCAAAAAATATTAAAATCTGTGACGACTTAAGGTAGATCAGTTAAAAAAATATGCCAAAGATGGCGCCACTCTAATTTATCTCAATTCGGGTTATATCCGACAGTTTTCTGTGATGTGTCGGTAATAAACCATTAACTACATCTCAATACTATAAATCATCGCAAGAGGGAGTTAGCGTCGGAGTTACGTATTTATTCTAGTTTTTCAAAAACTATTAAAAATTGTTAAACATTGTGACATAATAATTATAAGGAATTTTGTACTAAAAAGTAAGAATATAGTGAATAAATATCGTAGATTGTAGCGCCATCTTCAGGGAAATAGGGAATTCATGGATTTAAAAGTAATTACAGGATACTGTTTTCTATGCTTCCTTAAGACGTCACACATATATTTAATATTCAAAATTAAGGGCACTGAACGTCAAAAAAAATACCAAATTATGTTCTACGCTCGTCAACAGGGGTAATAAACATATTAAAGAAAAAAAAATCAGAAAAAAAAATTATGCAAGCACTCCATTAAGGAATTTAGTTTGTCTTCGGCTATAATTGATAGTACTCGATCGAAATTTTCTAGTTCTATATAGTAAAGATGACTGAGTTCCAGTTTAATAGCTTCTGTTACATTTTTATAAGAAGAATTTCGACTTCGTTTTTTATAGTCGAGAGATCAAAATAATGAAGAAAGGTATGAGTTTTTGATTTTACTTTAGTTGTACCTAAGAGGTAAGGACGGATTTCAGGATTTTTATTTAGACTAGTCATTCGGATTTCCTGAGGCCTTACTTGTAGAGGGTCTATGGTCGTGTGGATCAGTAGCGTCCTGTAAAATTTCATATTTGTTGTTGGTATTTTAATAGTTGTTTGTGTAATGTAGTATTTTTGTGAGTTTTTAATTTTATGTTTTCGTTTAATAATACTGTGTCTTTATAAAATTTATAATTTAATTTATTTCTGACCTGAGTTGTGTTTTTTCGGTAAATGTTTGAATTAGGTTTATATTTCAGAGTGTCTATTTTTGTTATGATATTGGATGTTCTTTTCTTTTTATGCAATTCATTTCTCGTTTAGTTTTTTATATATTTCGGTAGTGATTTCTCGATGTTCTTGTATATAATTATTACATCATCGAAAATGTCTTTTATGTCTAAATGGCCATTTACGATGTCTATCGGTTTTTGTTTAGTCACGGAATATACAGAATTATTATAGCCTAATATGTCGCTAAGAATGTCGATTTTACCATTGTTTTTTGCTCTAATTATTCTTAAATGTTCAATGAGTAGAATGAAAACGTTCTATTGCACCTTTTGACTGTGAACTATTCACAGATACGTAATGAGTTTTAATTTTGTGAACACCGAAAGATTCTTGTAAAATTGAATTTTTTAGTTCAGTTCCGTTGTTCATTATAACTAAATTAGGTGAATCGTGGTGTGTCATGAAAATTAAAAATGATTTTATAATTTCTAGTCCGGATAGTCCCGTTATAGGGTAGGCCTGACCATATTTTGAAAAAGTATCAATTACTATTAGGTATTTTTGTCCTTGTGCTGAAAAACAGTCGATAAAAATGATTTTAAAGGGTTTAGAAGGTGTAGGCGTAATCATTAATATTTGTTATGGAAGGTTTCGATCATATTTATTAGAAAAAAATTCACACCGATTAATGAAATCAGTAACGTCATTTTTTAAACTAGGCCAATAATATGCTCTTTTTATTCCTGTAACTATGGAGCGCCGTTTTACTTTTTATTCTTAAATTTTTATTCATTCATTTTTAAACATTTAACCATTTTATTCAACTCAATTTTATGATTGTCTTTTTATTTCGGTACTATTAAGTTGTTTCTTTTAAAAACTTTGGCTATTTAAAATGTTTGATGAATAAAATTGTATCTTGATAAAATTTGGTTAGCCAAATATATTTGATAGCCATATTTAAAGCTTTTAATTTTTATGATGTACTTAAAATTATGAACAGTCATTTTAATTCATGTAACATTTTAATTCAACCAACAAAAAAATAACAAACATTTTAAATAAATTATTTAAATGATTGTTACTATTTTCTTTCCAAACATATAGTTACATAAACTAAAACAATGCAGAATTAAAATGATGAACACTCATTTTAGTTCTTTATTTAAAATGTTTGTTATTTTTATGTTAGTTGAATTAAAATGTTACACGAATTAAAATGACTGTTGATAATTTTAAGTACATCATAAAAATTATAAGCTTTAAATATGACTGTCAAATATATTTGACTAACGCAATTTTATCAAGGTACAATTTTATTCATCAAACATTTTAAATAACCAAAGTTTTTAAAAGAAACAATTTAATAGGACTTAAAATATTATAGAAACAGGTAAATTAGTTTCATATAATCGGTAGTTATTTAAAATAGTAAATAAACAAAATATTTCAAAAAGTACCTAAATGTTTTAAAACTACATTATTTACATTTTTTTTGTAAAAATTTTTGATTTATTCTAGTGGCCTATTTAAAATAATACTTGCAAAAATTTTGAATATTTAAATTGTTTATTGAATAAAAATGCAACTTTCTAAAAATAACGTGACTAAATATTTCCATCAGTTACCTTTTACACATGTAATTTAAATGTAGGTCCTAAAATTATCAACAGTCATTTTATTTCATGTAACATTTTAAATCAACCAACAAAAAAATAACAATCATTTTAAATAAGGTTTTAAATGATTAAATACCTACATTAAAATGATATTCATTTATTTGTTTGTTGAATTAAAATGTTACATGAATTAAAATGACTGTTGAAAATTTTAATACCGAATTAAAATGTTTGTTGATAATTTTAATTGGGCGTTGTAGTCAGCGGACGCTAGAAGAAGTAATAAAATATGAAATTTGGCAACACTGAATTTGAAACAAGAAAGCCGGAGCAGCCGAAAGATCGAGGGTATGTGTTCTGTGAGATCACAATCAACTTTGATAGCGACTTTACGCCGTTTTCAAACGTCAATTTCAGTCGGTGGGTATACAAAGAAAATTGAATCAAAAATTTTTCATTTTTCAAAATTGTATAATTTTTATTTTTTATATACTTTTTCAATTGTGAAAACCTTAAACGTGAATTATTTGAGGAAAAAAAATTGTAATTTGCTGAAAAATAAAATATAGAAATTTTTTTACCAAATTTCAATATTTTTCCTCAATAAATAATTCACCGTTAGGGTTTCCATAATTGAAAAAGAATAAAAATAAATAAAAATTATCCTACAATTTTAGATTTAAAATTCCCATTTATATTTCTTAAAATTTTGACGTTTTTCGAATATTTCCTCAGATTGTATAAAAAAACTAAAATTATTTCTTCAATCCACGATATTTTTTTATTATTATCTTCAAAGTTTAAAATGTGAGCAGCAATTATTGGTTATTTTTTTATCCAACGTTGAAAATGTTTTTCCGTAAATTTCTTTTTGTCGAATTATGGAATTAGATACTTTATTTTTTACCACATTTCATTTTTTTTCCAAATAATCGATATCATCAAAAAAATAAATATTAAATTTTGCAAAACGAAAATTTTGTGATTATTTCCATGTCTCTCGGTATTAAGTTGTTTGTTTATACAGATTTTTTCGTTATTACAGACAATTTCTCTACCTGAGGTGTTTATTAGAGGATTTTTAACACAACATAATGAAATTTTGATGTTTTTTTGAGGAATTAAATGATTGAGGTATACAAAAAATAATTTGAGGACATTTGAATACTCTGAATTAGTTAGTTAAGCGATATAATTTGAGTCAGGAATGATTGAGAATTGCGATTCAATCGGTAATCGGTATCGACTGTAAACAGTGTAAACCGATATGATTCCGACCGAGACCTAGCGGTTGTGATGTTATAGACACCTAAAACGACACCTTCAGCGTCCCCACTTCTCTAATTTTCCCTTTGTTTTTTCGTTCCCCACTTATCTAATTTTTAATGTAGCGGTCGGTTTAGTTGTTGGACAAAGTTTACGTTACGATCGTGAAGGTTGAGAATCCCGCGCAGGCACAAACGTAAACCAACGTTGCCAAATTCTTTTAGTAGTTCTCTTAATGCCCGCTGACTACAACGCCGAATTAAAATTATCAACAAACATTTTTATTCATGTAACATTTTAATTCATGTAACATTTTAATGCATGAAACATTTTAAGTCATGTAACATTTTAATTCAACAAACAGCTAAATAAATATAATTTTATTGTAGGTATTAAAATTGTAAGTAATCATTTAAAACCTTATTTAAAATGTTTGTTATTTTTTTGTTGGTTGAATTAAAATGTTACATGAATTATGTAATTGTAATTTAATGACTGTTGATAATTTTAAGTACATCATAAAAATTATAATCTTTATATATGACTATCAAATATATTTGACTAACGCAATTTTATCAAGATACAATTTTATTCATCAAAAATTTTAAATAGTCACAGTCTTTAAAGGAAACAATTTAATTGTACTGAAATAAATAGACAAACATAAAATTGAGTTGAATAAATTGGTTCTATGTTTAAAAATGAATGAATAAAAATTTAAGAATAAAAAGTAAAACGGCGTTCCATATGTAACTGTCTCAAGTATTCCACGGTGGTTTGTTTTACCCTCGTGAAACAATCTAATACTTTCGTGTTGTTCGTCTTTGTTGGTTATGTCACTTTGTATATTTTTGCATTCAATTAGTTTATACGCAGAATTTTTTAAGGTTTCTCTTAAAATTTCCAAAACATGCTGCGTGCAATTTTCATTAACGAAAAATACTGCATAAGTGAATTTTGGATCAACATAATTTTTAAATAAATTTATAGTATCCGTCTTAATATTATTTATTGCAATTTGACAGTGCAGTTGTTTCTTTGTCGGGAATATTTGGTCAATTTTCGGTTTAGCGGCAGAATGTAATACAAAATAATTAGAAGTTGATGGTCATAAGAGTTTATGCATTTTTCAGAAATTTTCATTCCTAAGATAGGTTCTTCAGAACTAGTATGATTAGTATCAGTATCTTCATCATTTTCTTCGTTATTATCGTCGTCATTAACATTTATATCGTCCTCGATGTTCTCCTGTCTTGATTCTATATCTCCTGTATTTACTATTATTGATTCATTGCCATCGTTTTGTCGATTGTCTAACATTGAATCGTCAAATGTTTGTAAGTTAATTTTGAAAAATTACGATTCTCACGACATTGATCATCAAACCAGTTAAAAAATTCTACTCGTTTTGGATAATCTTGTGGTTCTAATGCTTGTACCTTAGTATTTTTATAAGGTCGTTGCAATTGTTCTCGCAAAACTCTCCATACGATGTTATTCTTCATATTCAATATTTTACCTATGGTTCTAGTACTTAATGAGGGGTTAACAGACATATGATTTAATATAGTTTCTTTGATGCGAACAGTCCTTGTTGTTCTCTGCCTTCCTGCATTATTCCTTTTAATTACTAAATTACCAGTATGACCCAACAGTTTTTCAAAGAGTGTGTTTTGACATGAGAAATAATTTTGAACAGTTACTATAAATTTAATATGTAACAGTTTTTTGTATTCTTATTCCTCACTAATTATAATAAAATTTCCTTTCATTAAAATTTGTATTTATGCCAGTCAAAAAAACAGGTACTGAAATTTCCTGTCAAATAATAGAATACGGTCCTGTATAGTTAGAATATGATATTGTCAAAAAATTCTGCTCAATGGTGAACTATTTTCTAAATATTTGTATTTTGTATATTAGGTCCATACATCTGTTTATTGTAAATGAAAAAATCCAGATTTAACATCGACGATAGAAAAGACGAATTGTAGACTTCTCTTCCAAAATTGTTGATTTTAGCGCAATAAAAGCTAATAACTTTTTGTAACATAAATAACCAAAGTTTTAAATAAAATGAAAAAAAAAATCAATTTATACAGTGTCGTAAAAAATAGGGGGGCCGAAGTTGCCACTACCCATTATTGTGCGCCACTGGATGCCGAGCATATTTTTTGTTAAATGTTCAAGCTTCTAAAAGTAAATCGACTGCCAAGTTTGAACAAAAAATTTAAAACGGTAGGTGAAATATCACAAAAAAAATGATTTTAATTTTTCAACTTTAACCAGCTGTATCTCGTAAACTAAGAATCTTGGGAGTCGGACAGTTCGACCACGGGCCAGGTACCTGTTTTTTAAGTACACCGATCAGTTGGACCACGACTGCTCTTCGAGCGGATTAAGGTTGTATTCTAAGAATTAAAACAATCACTATTTACTTAACATATTATTTATTATTGGGTGAATTATAATAAGACATAATTTTTACAAAATCTTTTTGTGATAAAAGGCCATTTCTATATTCTGCTATCTTAGCTTTAATAAAATCATTTTTTTTTCTATGTTGCACTTTTTAGTTTTTTGGTGGAACATTTTACGGAATTTATTTTAATATATGTTTCTGCTTGAAAGTTTATTAAAATATTTACAAAATTAAACAAACTTGGGTGAGAACTATAAAAATTAGAATTAAAATGAGAATGAAATGATTCACACGCGTTTGTGGTCCTGTACATACTATCTGTAGTACAAGCCCACTAAACAAAGTAACATTTATTCAATATTTCAGTTACCTCTCATCGTAATGTGTAATGTTACATTAGAGTTTTCTGCTACCTTACTGCAAAGGTTCAGCAACTACTGAAACGGACGTTCAGCAATATTACAAACGATATGTGTCATTATCAATTATTCCAGCAAGGTTGCTGCAACATTATCAATTATTCCAGCAAGGTTGTTGCAACATTGCCTATAATGTACAGGAAAATTGCAAATGTGATATTAAAAATGTCACCTCGTGACAATATTGCAGCAACTACTAAAATGGATTGATGTATGTAATGTTTCATAATTAGTAATTGCAGCAAGGATATTACCGCAACATAGAATATAAATTAGTGGAAAATAACATATTCAATATTATGTGATATAGCAGAAACTTATCACCAATCTTGTATAGACTTTTCAATAACATTTTTTTTACTTCTTTAATGAGAAGTTGTTAATTTTAAATGTCCATGAACGTCTTGGGGGGACAAAAAGCAAAAAATTCAAATATAAAACTTTATTAAAAATATTACAAAAAAAAACAATAAGAACTCATTAAAATCTAAAAATAAAAAAAAACTGTTCGGCTTTGCTATCAGGTACCTGAAACAAAAAAATCATTGAATGGAATGTTCACCTTGAAGATTGACAACTTGACAACCTACTCTACAAAACCTGACATACATATCTATACAGCACTCAATCTCAACTGTCTCAACACACTATTGAAGATTTTCGAAATGTGTCGACATGATAAAAAATAACTATTACCTACTGCTTCCTACCATCCTAATCTATACAATAATAAATGATGCATCGTCTTACCTTAGATAAAGATGTCATAGTTTTATAATTATCCATTTTGCTGTTTCAACACTTCAAACAAATAAACGTATAACAAAAACGAAAACGAAACAAAAGCAAATCTATGTTTATAGAAACGTCCATGAACACAACGTGCAAGAAACTCAAACAATATGGCAAAATGGCGAGTGCTTTCACATCTTGTATGGTGTCACCCCGTTAGGAGGCATCTCCTCAAGACCGGGAAATACAAAATTGGTTGGTTTCCTAATTAATGAAATATTATTTCAAGTTTCTTTATGTTTACAATTTAAAATTATCCTAGCGTATCAGTTCGTATATTTCTGCAATGATGCAATCGAAAACTGAAACTGTATTGCGTTTTCCAAGTACTATCAATATTGTCTGTAGTTAACTTATGTATTGTTGTAAATATCATGGAATTTCAAACTCAGTGCAACATTGCGATTTACATTTAATCGATAGTTCCAAATGCAACTTGCACTTACATTGTTAGTAGATAGTTTCTGTAATGTTGCCTTTATAATGAATTTTTATGGTAGATGCAACATTGCGTTTGAAACTCAATCAATAGCTCGTTTTATAACTTATATACAACTTGCCAGTAGTTTTTTCTGTTAAGTTACAAAATAAATATAGCATTGAGCCTTATGCAATATTATATTATCATTTTACGATAGTAAGCCCTGCATAATATTGTGGCAATATTTTGTAACATTACATGTTTAGTAATTTCCCCCCAAGTATGTGGGCTCCCCACATACTTGGGGGAAAATTACTTTCTTCATCGATATAAGTTTCCACGATATAATCGCAAAATTTCGATAGACTCGGATTACTGGGCATTATTGAACGAATTTATTCAGAAAAAAAGTTTCCTACTTCATGAGGGTCTAAAAACGGATTTCATTTTCCTCGGTATACATTTTAAAAGAACACTTTCTGTTAACACACCGCCAACGAATTTTTCCGCATTTTGCTACTTGAGCTTTAGAAAATTTAACATTATTTAGTAACAATAATTTGTGTCCTTTTTCACTAATCATACACTTCAAATCCATTTTTGGTGCAGTTACAAACTAAATTGACTAGATACTTATGAAGGATAATGATGCTTACTAGAACGTTACTGGATTTAAACTAATATTACTACCCTAATGATATTGTAATTATCTTCGAAGAATTCCATTAAATCGATTAGAAAATAAAATTTTATCCTGGTCGAACTGAAGAGTAGGCTTAATTTGACTTTATTCAAAAAAGGATTGATGCAGGTACTCGTGGTCCAACTGCCCGGTCTCCAGAATCTTAGGGGCTTATGTACCTAACTCATTTTTCATCATTTGTCAAGGGCTATCACCTGTAAAGCGTTGTCGGTCGAATATCGGAACACCCTGTATACAGGGTGTTTTTTTAAAAAGTTTCCACCCCAGATTTAGGCTTACCCAATAATTTTTGGCAAACATCACTCTAACGTCAACCCCTTTCACCCCTCGCCCCTCAACTTTAAAATTTAAATAGGGAACATACCATGTGTGGCACATCAGGGAAAAGGTAATTCAATGCAGAATTCAAATCACCAAGTTTAATTTTTTTACTACCCCCCCATACAGGTTGTTTTTCCTACCCTCACTTTACTCTCGCACAATAATTTTTGAGAAAAATAGTGAGACATGTCGACTTTTGATTTAAAGGAAACGAAATTTTTGACAAAATTTGTCGCTCTACCTTAACCCCCTTCACCCCCACCCCGTAACATGAAAATTTGAATGGGCGATACACCATGTGTGGCACATCAGAGGAAAGGTAATTCAATGCAGAATTCAAGTTGAGGGGCGTGGGGTGAAGGGGGTTGACGTTAGAGTGATGTTTGTTATCAAAAAATTTGTCCATCAAAAATCGACGTGTCTCGCCATTTTTGCCAAAAATTATTGGGTAAGCCTCAATCGGGGGTGGAAACTTTTTAAAAAAACACCCTGTATACAGGGTGTTGCTATTTGCGACCGACATCGCTCTACCCAAGATAGCTCTTGGTAATTGTTGAATTTTGATATCGGTACATATACCCTTAATGGGCTTAGTTGCTGAGATACAGAATGTTAAAAGGTTTAGATAAAAATTAAAAAAATCCGATAAATCAACACTTTTAAATATTTTTTCAAGTCAGGTGTAAGAAAGTCATATTTTGCTACAAACTAACTTTTGAAAAATTTAACCAGTGACGCGCTATTAGGGTTAGTGGTAACTTTTGCCCCCCTATTTGTTACGCCACTTGGCCAAAAAGATTTTTTATTATTTTCTTTAATACTCTGTTCAGTTTTAATTAAAAAAATTAAAACCTTTTATTGTGTTAAAACGAACGGTCTTCGAGAAATTTGTTTCTAAACAAAAGTCTGAACAACTATTGTAATTATTCAATTCTGTTAATTTGTTAGAATTTAATTTGAGTAAAACTCCATAAATAGCTTGTATTCCTTTTCAACTATTTAAGCTTAATTATTAGTCAAAATCGAAATAATAGTATGTATTAAGGCAAATATTTAATGGTTTAGCAAAACGCCGACGGGCAAATTACACTACAAACATAATTTGTAAATTATCCAAGTACTTGCAGACTTTTGTTTTAAGATTGCGATGTTAACGATTTTAATAGCATTTTTAGAATTTGTAATATAATATATATTTTTTGAAAGGAAAGATATACTAAAAATCAATATTTTTGATTTTTAAGGTTGGTTCAATATGTATGGACATAATTGATTATGAACTCCGTCGCTACGATCGATGGAAAGCAGATTTTGAAGGATCGGAGGCCCCATCAGACATTCCTATAGTTCGTAAGTCTTGTCCAAGCAGCGCCAGTATGTCAGACATTCCTCGAAGTCGTATTCCAGAGCCTGTACGTCCAAAATCTGGGAACTTTTCAGACGCAAATATCAGCCAAATTATGGAAGGTAAATGATATTCTTATTGTTAGTACACTTTTTTTCACTAGGATTAAACTATAATAGTTATATATATTACTGAATTAATGTCACTGTTTTTCCAGGTAGCGTTTATGACGATCTCACAACTTCCATGGAGGGAATAGACGATAGAAAACTAACAGATGAACAAAAATTGAAACGATTCCGAACTTTAGTCAAGAAACAAGAACATTTACTCCGCGTTGCATTTTACTTATTATTAAATATTTCGGAAGATGAGATAGTTGAAGAAAAAATGTGCAAAAGAAATATTGTAGGTCTTCTAGGAAAAGCCATTGAGAGGGAAAACGACGACTTGCTCATCTTAGTCATTACGTTCCTAAAAAAACTGTCAATAATGCAGTGTAACAAAGAAACGATTGTAGGAAACTTAAATGTGATTGAAAAATTACCGCGCCTATTGAATTCTAATAGTGCCGATTTAATCCATTTAACTTTGAAGCTACTCTTTAATCTGTCGTTTGATAACAAAGCAAGGTATAAGATGATTAAAGCTGGGTTGCTGCCAAAAATAATGGCCCTTTTAAGTAAGCATTTTCATAAATTTAATACATACTATCCGCTTTGTGTATAACCCGCCAAATTCGTTTAACAAAGAAAAATTATTATTATTATGAAATATTATAAATTACCAAGAATTATAGTTTTTAATATTATTATTATTATTATTAGTATAACTAACTTAGAGGTCGAATTCTGTAAGGGTATCGAAGTTTTTCGTTAACGAATTTATTCGGTTGTCATTTCAAGGTTGTAGATAACTTTTTTCCTGGGGGAGGGTACTTTTTCCTGGAGGGGAGTAATCAAACTTTAAGATTAATTGGTTTGTCCATTTCTACATTTCATATATTTTATTTCTTTTCGTGCTAGTTTTTGGTATTCTGGGGTGGGTAATTACATCCTTTACCCCCACCCCCATAGATACGCCTTTGCGTGAAAACGAGCCAGATGGAATTGGTTGCGGATGATCCTCCAGAAACAGATTATCGGAGAAGTGATTTTTTTCTCTTTTTCCAAGATGTAGAAAAATGCATTGTTGCTTTGTTCTTCAATGTTTTGCATGAAACAATGCATTGTTTTATTTTTCAATATCCTGTATGGAAAAATGTATTATTGCTATGTATTTCAAATTATTGTGTAAAAAATATGCATTGTTACTTTGTTTTTTTAATTTCCTGTGTGGAAAAATGCATTCTCGCTTTATTTTTCAATTTTTTGTATGAAAAAATGATTTATTGCTTTGTTTTTCAATTCCCTATATGGAAAAATGTATTCTTGCTTTGAATTTCAAATTCGTGTGTAAAAAAATGCATTATTTGGTTTGTTTTTTAATTTCCTGTGGAGAAAATGCATTCTGGCTTTGAATTTCAAATTTTTATATAAATGCATTGTTGCTTTGTTTTTCAATTTTCTTTGTGGAAAAATGCACTCTTTCTTTGGATTTCAAATTTTTATATGAAAACATGTTTTTGTTTTGTTTTTCAGTTTCCTGTGGGGAAAAATGCATTATTGCTCTGTTTTATAAATTTCTGGCGAAAAACGCATTGTTGCTTCCGTTTTTTTTCAAATTTTTGTGTGAAAAATGCATTTTTTCTGTTTTTTTAAATTTTTTGTAGGGAAAAATGCTCTTCTGTTTTCTCCAATTCATTTTTGAAAACTGCATTTTTGCTGGTTTTCTGTGAAATGGACTATAGCAACTCAACAATTTACCGAAAAATTAGTAATTCTAAATTTGAATTTGTAAAATTTTACTGTGAAAAATGTATTCTTGCTTCTTTTTAACTATGGAAAAATGTATTCTTGCGCCTTTTTTTCAAATTCGAGTGTGGAAAAATCCATTCTTGCTCATTTTTTTCAAATTTAATTATGGAAAATGCATTCTTGCTTCTTTTTTTCAATACGAGTGTAAAAAATGCGTTCTTGCTTCTTTTCTTTCAAATTAACAGTGGAAAAATGCATTCTTGCTTCTTTTTTAAAATTTCACTGTGGAAAAATGCCTTCCTGCTTTTTTTTAAATTAGAGTGTGGAAAAATGCATTCTTGCTCATTTTTTTTCAAATTTAACTTTGGAAAAATGAATTCTTGCTTCTTTTTTCAAATTCGAGTGTCGAAAAATGTATTCATGTTTTTTTCTAGGCCTTTTTAGAGTTTTTTCCTTACTTTCGTAAAAAAAAATTATTTATTTTTCTAAAAATTTGCGCTTTATATGTATTTTTCCATACTTTTGTTTTCATTGGAAGAATTTTATGAAAAAACTTGCCCATTAGAAACTAAGGGCATTTTTATATCATTTTTCTCTAATTTACTGCAGAAAAATACTTTTCGGCGTTTACTACTTTGATTTTTTGGAGTTTTCCGTGAATTTTCCTTCACTTTTTTCCGGCTCTGTTCCAACAGTGATTCTTTAATTGTATCTAAATTGATCGTTTGCGAGAGTGATTATCGGATTGATTATTTTCTCCTAACCCTTGCGATGACACCCTCTTGTGAAAAAGGCTCTATATATAAATTTTATTATTTTCAATACCACCATGTTACGTTTTCCTTACCCATAAATTTCATTTTTCGCACCAATACACGCTTCCTAAGTAATTTTTAATTTTTAGCGTCAACCAAACACTAAGCACTTTTTCTTAATATTTCACTTTATTTGGTAAGTTTTAGCTAAATTGTGTTAAATAAATTTCCCTGCCACTTTGTCTTACAGGCCTGATGATGGCAGTTCTGCCGAAACTAGTTGCCGTTTCCCCATTTATGTCCACTTAACAACTTTGGTTTTTTTTATTAAATTTTTGGTATTTGATTTTGAATTTTATTACCTCATAGTTGTATTTATTTAAATGGATCACCCTGTATTTTTTTCTTTTTTAGATTAGTCCTGAGAAACTGATTTCAATAACATCAAACGAAATAAAATCTTACATGTCCCTATCTTAACTTTCTGAGTTTTATTTGGTGGCCTAAGAACTAAATGTATACAGGGTGATCAAAATTTGCATACTTTTAATAACCATTTTGTCCGATTTTACGTCGTTTGGCCGGAGCAATCACTAAAAGTTGAAAAAATGCGATTTTCAATTGTCTAACTTCAAAACTAATAAGTTTACATTATAAGTGTAATGTTTTTGAAATCAGCTTCTCAGGACGAATCTTAAAATGTAAAAAAATGCAGGGTGTTCCATTTAAAAAAATATACCTATGGTGCAGATCTTTTAATTTGAGACGCCCTGTATAAATCAAAAGTTTTTTTTTATTCTTAATTCATTCATATAACACACTAATACTCATTGCCTTTACTTACTGAGTCTTTAAAGTTAAAGGACGTTCTATCTACTGACAGTTAGTATGTAAAGCCTAATTATGGGGCATTATTTTTTTTTTTTAATAATTATACAAACAATTTTGACAGAATAAATAAAAGAACTTTAATAAATACATTTAAACAGATAATAATGAAAGAAGACAGTATTCTACAATTAATTTTGAAGAATGTGCTCAAAATTCCCCCCTTCTGCTTCAACACAAGCATCAAACCTTCTGCAAAGTTCACGCGTACTTGCTGCTCTTATCATTTCTGGAGTGATCATTCTGCATCCTTCCATTATTTTGATTTAAAAATCTTCAACATCGCGTGCTGGATTTATTTAAACAATTTATTTCAATTAACCCCAAATAAAAAATCAAGGTTGAAAGGGTGAACGCGCAGGCCAAAGAATCGGTCCCCTGTTACCAATCCTATTGGGAAATCTATTATTTAAAAATTGCGTTACAATGCCATTATTGTGTGGACCGGCACCATCTTGTTGCCACAACATTTCTAGTTTTTCATTTAATTGAATATCATCACATTATTCTATTCATTTTGAAAAAAAAATGTAAGTAACGTTCACCTGTTAATGTTCCTTCAAAAAAGTGAGGTCCTATTATTTATTTATTTATTTATTTATTTTTTTATTCATTCATTTATTTATTTACTGTAAGAAACAAACAGGCTTATAGCCTTTTACATGTTCCTGTTTAAAGAAAAAAAAATTATTATACAACTTGAATAATATTACATAAAAGAAAGAAGGAATTAAATTGAAACAGCTTTAGAAAAACTTTTTAAAAAACTTTATTTATTTTGGAAAACTGACTGAGATTCTCTCGACATGAATTAGAATCCGTTTCAATAGTAAAGAACCCTTTTGCGTCACGGTTAGATGCGCGAACGTGACGTCATAACAACAGCCATAATGAAAATTGCAAGTTCCAGTCACGTGGCGATTTTAATATTATTACCACGAATTAATTGTTGTGTGAATGTGTGATGTAAAATATTTTTCGAATTAAACAAAAACAATCGTACAATGAAGAAAAGAAAAGTTAACGTACTTAAATCACAAATCCGAACTATAAAAAAATCAACTAGTCGAATATTAGTCCTAAACTAAAAATCGTAAAGGTACTCGTTCGCAGCAAGCGACAGAGACAGGAGACCGCGACAGGCGACGGAGACATGATAGCGAGACCTCGTTCGCAGCGTGCCACAGATCAAAGTAGACAAATCAGTTACCGATGTGTACTGTGGGTGCATTCATCGACGAAGTGCATGAAAAATGTCTACAAAGCAAAGTTTAAAACGCAAATTGCTGGAGGAAGAGGAAGAAGATGACTTAATTTTATTTTGTTATTATAAAAAATATGAAAGGCCACTGATAAAGCAATTGTTTCAAAAAAGAAAAAAAGAAGGATATTATAAGCTTCTTATATTGCAACATTTACAAGGTGATGCAGATATGTTCTTGTTTTAAATCATACAGTATTGGGTTTTCGGCCACTGTATCTATTAATATTTCGTCTTCTTCAACTGTAAAAGCCATATTTGTAAATTATATATAATAATATATAAAATAAACGTAAACTAAAAAGCTCGCGACCGAGACACTACCGCTATCGAAGCAGTCGCGCGACAGTATGCCAGCGACAGGGCGCAGCAAGCTCTGCACGACCTGTCTCTGTCGCGGTCTTCGAACGAGGGCTCATTGAATTTCGTTGTATCAGTATGGTCGCTGTCGCTTGTCGCGGTCTCCTGTCTCTGTCGCTTGCTGCGAACGAGTACCTTAAGGGATTTGCCGATCTATTGTTTTTATTATCAGAAACTGCAAGGTGGTCATAAAAGTTAGAATAACAAATCATTTAGAAGGTGCCGGAGTGATATAGGTGGACGAAATATTAATTTATTAATACCTAAATTAGGACGTAAAAAAATATTAAATAAAAAAATTAAAATATACATTATTGCAGCTAATTATCCGCGCACCACTGACATCATCGTCGCTAAGCGACGGAAGTAAACACACTGACATCATCGTCGTTAAGCGACGGAAGTAAACAAGTTAAAATTGTGTTTCTGCTCATCGAGTTATCTATGACGCAAATGGGTTCTTTACTATTGAAACGGATTCTACGAGTGCTCAAATTGAATCTGAAGCTAAAATGGAAGTAAAATCATATTTATAGTTTGATAAGAATTTTGCGATTAAGCATTTTGTCAGTTTGCGTTGGTGGGCCACACCTTGGATTGTGGCATAACTAAGGTGATACTATATTCTACCTTGCAGAACTGATAGGGACACCGCATTAAGTCACTGATTTTTTGAAAAAACATGACATAAGTAGGTACTGATTCTTACGAGATTTGATTTTTTTCATTGATATAATATTGGGGTACACAATACCCAATAGTATATAGATAAATATAGAAGATAGAATGCTCTTATATTTTAACAAATTTTAACTACAGATCCATTCCATACCTAAATATTTTTAACCACCTCCTCACAAATTGATTTAAAATGCAATAAGGACAAGCCAAATATACCATTTTTGAAGTTTTCTGCATATTTATTCTAATAGTAGCACATTTTTTTATAAACTTGAAATAGGGCCTGGCGAGGGCGAATCTCAGCTAACGGAACATATATGTTAATTTGACTAGGTAAATAAGGGCAATCAATTGGAGGTAATGGATTTTGAGACGAGCCCTAACCTTGTAAATAGTTGCGTAGATATAAAAGGCAACAATGCAATATATTCCTAAAGTGAAAACTGAAAAAGTCCGTTTCGGTTGATTGTATTCTTATAGCCCAGGCGAAGTATGTTGAAAATAACATTATAATTTTATTGTAAAATATAATTTAAAACATGATACATACTCAACGGAATTACATTTATTATAGGTCATAAAAATTGCGTTAATGTCTAGAGATAAATAAAATCAAAGCAATACATAATGATATATAATTACAAGTAATCAGTTAATTGATATTTTAATGACCTAGACAGCTTATGGATTACAAGCTATTAAATACCATGTAGGAGCTCTAGCCCCTTAAAGATATAATACCATGTTTTACCTGATCTTAATAATAAAATCAAAATTAGAAAAACCCTATGTAATATAACTGGGGAAATTATATGAAAAGCTCTTAACTATAAGCATTTATTATCAACTATATAAATTTATATACATATATTGTGTTTATCGCATGTAAATAATTTTATTCGTCAAAATATTTATAATTTAGCGAGTGGCTCGCAACCTAAGTCGTCATCGTCTTCATCATCCGAAAATTCACTTTCACTGTGGCTATCCTCTCCTACGTTTATTATTAAATCCGCCACTTGATCCATGACATGTTCTCTTTCCATATAGTCCTTTTCAACTTTTATTACATTGGCGCAAATGTTTTTCCAGTTTTGTACCGTTACCTCACTAAATTTTTTCTCCGTTAACTTCCATACATCATCCATTTTAAAAGTTATGTTGCAGGCAGCTACTTCGTTCTTCACCAATACCCATATTTTTTCTATTGGGTTTAGCTCTGGATGATAGGGTGGTAGACGCAATGTTAAAATGTCATGTTCTGCTAGAATTTGGTCTATTACATATCTTTTAGAAACTGGCCTGTGGATTTTTATAATTGTGAAAAGTTCTGCTTTAGTTGATTTTTCAGGAAAGAATATATTTCTTTTAGCAAGCCACTTCAGCACTGCATCTTTTTTCCATGAAAAATTTGGAAAGGGTTCTAGGAGTGTGTTATGATATGAGTTATTGTCTAATATTACTACGCATTTTTTCTTTTAACCATTTGACAAAATTTGTATTATTCATTTCATCATGATAGTCTCCGGTTTTCATTCCCGATTTAAAAATCGTAAGTACCTCGGGTACGAATCCTGCTTCACCTCTAGCATGTAAAATAATTAGCCGTTTACCTTTAGTTACGGGTGATTTTAAACACTCATTTGTACCATCGTCCCATGCTTTTGGTACGGTATGTGAACTGTGGATATAGGTTTCACAATATACAATCGGCCGTCCATCTTCTTTGTATTTTTTTAACTTTCTTAAGTATTCAGTTCTTTTAGCTTTAATGTCATATGTCTCCATTAAAACTTTCCTTTTATCTTCAGTTTTTCTCCATCTAAATCCCATTCTTTTAACCAATTTTCTGAAACTATCAATTTTACCAGTAAAGTTCAATCCTTCATTTCTCACTTCTTCAAAAATTCTTTTCATGGTAGGCCTTCTTTTATTAATAGCACTATAAGAATAAATAATTCTTCGAATTATTTCTTCCTCAAATTCATTAACGGATCGTTTGGAAGTTGAAGGTTTGTTGACGCTTTTGCTAGGTGATTTGAAGCGTTCACCAGGTGATTTTTTTATTAGCTTCGCTCACAATACGTTTCACTGTGGCCTTAGAAACATCACAAGCTTTAGCTACTCTTTCATTCAAATTGAACATAGGGACATCTAGGGCTTTCTGTTCTTTTTCTGAATTCATAAATTTATATACACTGTATATTATTTGTCGACCTTGACTATGTATAACTTTTTTGGAATCACTCATGTTTCCAGGTTTATTCTAGAACAAAAGATTTTAAAAATTAATACACAAAATAAAGATATATGAATATAAATTATAGTTTTAAGTTTTACATATGCATCAATTGAAATTTTCTGCCTAATGTCCCATGTAAAAATAACATTCTTTTTGATTAGGTAATAAAATGCCAAAAATCAAACTTTTAATTTTAAAAATGTAATAAAATAAATTAATACATACCTTACTGTCAAGTAAATTAATTCACTAAACAAAATATTTTCACAAATTATTGTCTACAAAAAATCTTAACTAAACTATAAGGAACTAAAACAAAATGTACTGCACTATTAAAAGATTCGGAGTCGAAACAACCTGAACGGAGGACAGTCAAAGAATGAAATTGAAGGGGTGAAATTATTAGGATCCATTACCTCTAATTTAATAATTTGTATAAAAATATGTTGCGTTTTAGGGGATGCACAAACTTTTACCAAGAATAACTTTTTGTCGAAAAACTATTAATAAATAAGTTTTCCATATGGTGCATACTTTGGGGATGACACTGTATAACTAAGTTTCTGTTTAGTTACTTTTTGGTTCACACAAGAATTCATCCCTATAAAAACCTAGCTTAAGAAAAAACATAATCTTTGTAATAGAATGTCAAACTGACTGAATTTACTTCAGACATACCTCAATTGTTTGAAATTATATTATTTTGTGACGTAGTGGTCAGGGGTTACTGAACAAACTATATCTACCTTTCAGTTCGGTGTAAATAATATATTACAATAGCTTTAAGACGTCCTACTGTTGTAACGAGGTAATTACAATAGTAGAAAGTCTTATAAAACTTCAATAATAATATACTATTACATTTAAAACCTGGTTCTCTCGCAATGGGGTGCTTGCATGCTTTTAGGTAAATGGGCCATTAGAAACCTGACCAATAAATATTTAACCCATGTTTTTTTAATTTTTTAAAAAACCTGTATGCGCCCTATAATTCAAAAAAATTAAATTCTGTGACGACTTAAGTTAGCTCAGTTAAAAAAATATGCGAAAGTTGGCGCCACTCTGATTTATCTGAATTCAGGTTATATCCGATAGTTCTCTGTGATGTGTCGGTAATAAGCCATTAACTACATCTCAATACTATAAATCATCGCAAGGGGGAGTTAGCGTCGGAGTTACGTATTGATTCTAGTTTTAAAAAATCTATTAAAAATTCTATTGTGAAACATTGTGACACAATAATTATAAGGAATTTTGTACTAAAAAGTAAGAATATACTGAATTAATAACGTCGATTGTAGCGCCATCTTTAGAGAAATAGAGAATTCATGGATTTAAAAGTAATTACAGGATACTGTTTTCTCTGCGTCCTTAAGACTTCACACATATATTTAATATTCAAAATTAAGGGCACTGAACGTCAAAAAAATTCCCAAATTCTGTTCTATGTTCGTCAACAGGGGTAATAAATATATTAAAGTAAAAAAAATTAGAAAAAAAAATTATGCAAGCACCTCATTGATTTCTGTTTCATATTTAACTAGTTTTTTAAACAATTGATCTGACCATTTGTTTTTCGTACATTTTATAAATTGTATGTCCAATTATATTCTGTACAGGCGTATCTTCTTAAGTTTTGCTAAATATAATTAAAGTAACTATAAGCTGTAAATTATTTAAATACATATAATTTTAGGTGATGATAAACATCAGGAAGTTGTTCTTAAAATATTGTATCATCTTAGTTATGAGGATGAAGTGAAACATAATTTTGTTGACTGTATTGGACTGGTAAGTGTACCTTAAAAAATAATTATATATTTTTTTATCACAAAAATATATTAAATAATAATAAAAATAAACATCAAAAATTTGATCCTTTTTACAATAAAGTTTGTTTTTTCTAGATTACTGATATGCTTTTACTGAATGTTGGAAATGAACACGACAAAACTATGGTGGCTTTGTGTATTAATTTAGCAACTGATACATCCAATGCACAACATATAATTAAAAAGAATAGATTACAAGCATTAATGATGAGAGCGTTTGCTTACCAAGATGCAATGCTCATGAAAATGCTAAGAAATATCTCTGATAATACCTCGTCAGCTGCTGCATTTATTGTAAGTCATGGTTATTAATATTTTAATATATAATAGGCTGTCGCCCTGTTAAATAATCTTCATACGGATTATAAAAAATATTCGAATGTGTGAATAGCTTCATATAATAATTTAATTTATAATTTTACTTCTGACTATTCCTTCACTTCTTAAAATATTAACATAGAGATATTTCATATTTAATTTGATCCCAAAATTATTAATATATAAGAGGAATAATGTTGGACCTAAAAGATAAAGATATTTCAATGCTTAATTTTATTAATTAATAATATTGAGGCCAAATTAAGTTTTGAAATCTCTGCGTTAATCTTTTAGGATAATTATTTCTATTTTAAATATGTTTATAATGTTGATAAATAATTCAATATATCATGCAAATGCATAACAGTGTCCAAGTAGCCCAGTTTAACGGACAAACAGACGGTTGTAGTTGACTTATGTCACTGAAAATAGTAGGTGGGCGAGCTCAGGTGACCAGCTATCGATTTCTGAAAACAGAATTCCAAAATTCGAAAGCGTACTCGAGTTATCGCTGTGACAGACAAATAGACGGACGGACATTGTAAAATCAATAAGTACTTTCGCTTTGCTTCGCTACTTAATAATAAGCCAATATTTTACAAGAATGCGAAAATTTTTTTACTAACCAAGGACAGGTTTTATTTAACGAGTAGAATCACCTGAGGGGCAATGGTGTGGTCAGAGGTAAAGAACGTTTTCGTCGGGGGAGCAGTTTATCGCCATTAAGCATCGTTTCTCGGTGTCTACGGAGGTAGATACAAAAGATGATAGACCTGTATCGACGGGATTTATTACAATTCGAAGTTTAAATCCATTAAATGCGCGTTTATGTATAAGTACTAGACAAAATTGAAAAATCAATCACTAATGTAAACAATTTTTAGTCATGCAAAAAAGCCTATTTAAAAACTATGAATAATAAACTAAAAAAAATATAAGATATGGTATTAGTAATTTAAACAACTATCGATTTTTTAGTTTGGTGTTCACAGTAAGAATAATAAGGATTTTATTTTAATAAATTGGTAACATTCAAGTTTGACTAAAAATAGATATATTCTAATAATGAAATAAATAGTAAAATAGGTTGCAAATTATAGTAGAATACCTTCCAGGAATTGTCAAGGGTAGGCGGCATACAGGGTTGGAACTAGGAGAAGGTGATTCTAACAATTTCACAAACACAAAAATATATTTTTACATGATTACAATATGAAATAAAGTAATTAATAAAAAAACATGAAAATAGATTTTTATTTTTTTTTGTTGCAAAATCAAATAAAATAAAGTACGAAAATATATTTTTAATTTTTGTACTTAACGTTACAACATGAAATAAAGTAATAAAGAACATGAAAATAGATTTTTAATTTTGTACTTACAAAATAAAATAACTAATAACTTGATTTTGGAGTAGTACTCGAATATTTTACATTGCCGGTCCTATCAAAGGAAAGCATAGTGAACGAGCAAAAAAAAATTCCAGATGTGATTCTAATAATTTTACAGATTTTATAGGTTTTTAATTTCTTTTTTGTTGTAAAATGAAATAAAATAAAACACGAAAATAAATTTTTAATTTTTGTACTTACGTTACAACAAGAAATAAAGTACTAAAAAACATAAAAAAGATTCTTAATTTTATATGTAGAAAATAAAATAAGTAATAAAAAAACGGGCGGCATCAAACTCGGCACATCCTAATACATTTTAAATTAGATATTTGAAACGACAAACTCGGCATTAAGTTGTTAAAGTCCGTTGCAAATTATAAGTGTGGTATATTTTACCATGCAAATTGTAACGCCACTGGTGTGTATTTGTAAATTAATAGAACCCTTTTTTGTATGTGTTTTTCGGTAGACACCGTTTACCTGTTTGATATAATTTTAATAAATATACAGTTATCTTTGTACACTCGTAAATGAACTTACTAATTAAAGTTAATATTAGTTATTGGGAAAGCTTTATTTAAATATCCCACAATAAGAAAATATCCTTGGACCGATAGTCACTTCAACCCTGTATATATTATCAACCCAATAAAATGATCGTTAACTACGATTGCTTCCGCTGTTACAAAATTTGAGGTTTTCTTTCTACCATAATTTGACAAGATCCTTAAATAGTTTTATTAATAACAAACTACCCTAATTATTTTCTTGAAATGCTTGTCCCACCCTAAATATTTTTTTTAATAAAATTAAAAAAAAAACAATCAAAATTAATCAAATCGGTTGTGTCGCCCCAAAACTTTCCCCACGAGTATCCACGAATACTTTTACAGATATTTAATGTTAAAAGTTTCAAATTTTGACATTTTTTTATTCTTGGCAGGTGACAGTTGGAGAAATAATTTTGACTGTTCTGAATAGAGTTTTTCAAAGGCTTTTAAATGACATATTGTATGTCCAATTCCGTGACGTATTGCATATGTCATTTTTTGATAGCGACACTTCCGTTTGACAGATGTCGTACAAAAACTATTGAGTTCTTCCGATGGATAACCGAAACCCATATACCAAATTTCATCTCAATCGGATTAAACGTGTGGCCTCTATCGTGGAAAAATACACACAGACAGACAGACTTCCATCTGAAAATGGTCTTAATCGTCCCAGGGGACCCGAAAATGGATATTTCTGTTTTTATCTCGAAATTTTTTTTAGCTCGTTCACAATACTTTCCTTTCTAGGAGGTGGGTCAGGAAAGTAAATATCAATCAAAATTAAAAAAATCATTCAAAATTTAAAAAATCATGATTTTTATAAAGCCTGCTAAAAGTTTAAGCCACCTTTAATTACATTATGAATGTGTCGAGTTTCGACATTTTAAACAGGTATCTTTTAAGCTTTGTGCCGAATTTGACTATTTTTATTTTGTACAGCTGAGCCATGTGTCGAGCTTGTATTACCCCAAAAAAACACGCTTTTAATCGTGATTTTCACTAAAATCACTGTCACTACTTTCACCTAAATTAATTATAATGTTTCCTGGATTTTTTAAACTCAAATATTTATTTTCAACACCAATAATATATGTGATCACATTTCTCCAATTTACATTAGTAATTTTATTAAATCCATCTTTGATTAAATTAATAACATGTTCACTTGATTTGGAGTAGTATTATTATCACGAATATCTTTTTTCAATTGGGCCCACAATAATTGTATAGGATTAAGAACAAAATAGTAAGGAGGCAACCGTAGAATGTCGTGTCCATGACTTTTTACGATGTTGTCAACCACATACTCTTTTATAAAATTTCCCATTTCTAATACCTCTAGTAGCTGCTTCTTAGTATAAGTCTCTTCAAAATATAAATTATTTTCCATTAAAAATTCTTGAATTACAGGTTTAGTTGAGCTTTTGGTTGGAATTTTGCAAGCTAATCTAGAATGATAGGACGCGTTATCTAACACAATAACACTGTTATTCTGTACTTTTGGAATTAAATCATATTCTAGCCATTTTTCAAACAAACCACTGTCAATGTCTTGATGATAATCTAGACTGCATTTTTTTTATATCCTTAGCAGATAATAAAAGAGTATCCTTTACCTAACCAAATTCACTTCCACAATGTAAAATACATATTCTTTTACCCCTAGCTGGGGGTACTCAGATACACATTTTTTACTTCCATCGGTCCAACTTTTGTTTGTTAATTCATGTATGTCGAACCATGTTTCATCCAAATAATAGACAGTTCTTCCCTCACTACGGAATTGCTGATTTTTTTGTATATAATCATTGCTCCATTTTACTAATCAATTACATTCCATTATTCCTTGTCGTTTGTCTACAACTTTAAGTCTACCCATGTGATCTTAAAAATCTCCATAAGGTAGTTTTATGGCAATCTTTAATAATAATTTTGTCTTTTAACCTTTTCATTAATTTATTTAAATTTGGAAAGTTGTTTTCATCATACATGCTATATATTGTATCTCTGATAGGTTCCAATAAATACTTTTGAATGGAACGGGAAGAACCGGTATCGTTTCGAGAATGTCGAGGCTTTGTCCCATTTTTTATAATTTTATATACTGATGAAGCAGGAACATTTGTCAACATTATTATTCGCTCAACAGCTACAGAGTTTGAAAACTCCAATTTAAGATCTGTAAATAAAATTATATTTATTAATAAATCCTCTCAAAAAACTATTTATAACAGGAAAGTGACAAAAGGTTACATGTCTCTAAAATACTAAATATAATTTTAAAAAAAATATACAAAGTACTTACTATTATATACATTTAAAACAATTTGTTTAGCATCAACTGATAAATGACTGTGCTTTTTCTTTATCTTAGCCGGGACATCCACATTAATTTCAGGAATAAATTCATTCATTTCAAAGTCCATAATCTTAATTACACAACAATTAACAACAAACAACAGAAGAGCACAAACGGAAATAAAGCTAGGTCGTTAAGAATGGTCAGTTCTACCCTGTTACCGCTTGCCGTTTTAACTGTGCAATGCATTACAAGAGTACATCTTTAAAAATAAGGCATTTAAATGTAAGACTAAATTAAGTACTACATAAGGTCGATAACTAGGACTGTTTCCGCTGTAATAAAATTTGGGTATTTCGTTTCTACTATAATTTGCAATGCACTATACCATTTTACCCATTTAACTTATAAAGAAATATCCGAAATTTTACTTACTAGTGTGTTAAAACATTTGTTTCAGGGATTTTGAGAATTTTGTGTTTTATAAAAATGATCTGACGCTTTTTTTCTTTTTTTTGCGAAGGAAAAAATCTATCTGTGTTGCGGAAGATTGCGACGACACTTCGGTCGTTACGGGTCACTTTGGCGCCTTGGTCCAGGTTTCGGATTGCCTCGGGCGCCACCTTCCGTTTAGAGTGTGAAGGCCACTGCACGGGCAGCGTCTGTGGAGAAAGAAAATACTCCAGGAGTCGTTATGGTATCGACCAAAATCACTGGCGGCCAGAAGGGCGGTCTTTACTTGCCCTACTGGGTTTGAGTACCTGGGTATTAGCTGCTGGGATGTTAACTCAAAACAAATAAAATTCAATATATAAAACTTTTATTTTTACCAAAATCCGGCGAAGAAAAGGTGTGTAACGGTCGATTGGCTTGGCGGCGTGGTGTAGTCGGACTGACGGTTCTGGAATCCGGATTCAATTGAAGTTGGCTTCAGCTTGACCTATCTCTAAAGGTCGACGGACTGCACTGCTGCTCCAATTGGGACGGCCACAGCAAGTCAGACTTCTGGCTGTCTCTGCAGCTCCCGACAACGGTTTGAATTGCCATACTCGATACGAACTTCGGCATCTAAGAAGCAGAGACGAGAGTGTCTCCATCTGCCTGGCGACGGTTCAACTGGTACGACTGGTCTTTTATTCACAATTTTAATTTAATTTTACTCCAGTGCCGTGCGCGATTTAATTTATATATTTTAAATAATACGGAAAAAAGTAACTTTGTTGTTAGGCTATACAAATTTATAATACACATACAAGTTGAAAAAGGCCTAATACTATTCAATGGGAAACATGAGCTTGTTTGGAATTAACCAATTTCTTTATGTTCGGAATGAGTTTTGTAATGCACAAAAGAATGTCATTTTAGAGAGTAAAAAGATTTCTTGATTTTGTTTTGATATTAACCATTATGTAGAATCCTTGCTCACAGTTATAAGACGTAGAAAATGGCATCAAGGTCTGTAATTCTTTTGTGGACAGTTCTGGGTATTCATTTTTAATACCTATCCAAAATTTGTCGATACAAGCACTGTTAAAAGTGAGTTTTGCTGACTGATCAGTTGATCATGAAGACGAGCAGTTAGCTCAGCTTTTCTTACGGCTTGATCACTGAACGGATTGACTACCCACAAAACCCCACTCGTATCCCTATTTGGAATGTAATCTATCGACTGTTCAATCAAACCTTCGAGATGAGAAGTTACTAGTAAGGAGAGAGATGAAGGTGTCAGGGGATGTAGCGTTAATACTTGACAGAAACTCTATAAACTCTTGAGTAAGTGTAAAATTTTCAAAATCTTCTTTCTTAACTTTTGGATTCCAAACACTGAGTTTTTTTACAAATGCATTTACTCTGTCTTGAGCAAATAGCATATTTTTGTCTGGACCTTGTAGGGATAAGTTCAAAATATTAAGGTGTGAGAAGATGTCAGCTAAATAAACAAGCTTAACCAACCACTTTTCATCATTGAAACAAGTGAAAGTTCGGGTTTACTATCAACCAAAAATAACAACATTTCTGACTTTAATCCGAACAGCCTGCCTAACACATTACCACGAAATAGCCACCGTACTTCAGTGTGAAATAAAAGATGTTTATGCAAGGCTCCTACCTTTTCACACAAGTTCTCAAACAACCCACTTTGCAGCGGGTGACTTTTGATGTAGTTCACTCTCTTGACAGCTTAAAAGCCGTAATTCATCTGGAATTTTCTTAGCTGCCAAAGCTTGCCTATGTAAAAAAGCAGTGGACCCAGCTTGCATTCGGTATAAATGATTTCAACCTGGCAATCAAGCCACTCTTCTTTCCTGTAAGGGCCCCTGCTCCATCACTACAAATTGAAACGCATTCCTTCGAATCAAATTCGAAAGTTTCAGTTGCTTCCACAAACACCTTATAAAGACTTTCACCTGTTGTATTATTCGGCAGGGGCTTACAAAACAAAATATTTTTATGAATAGCATCCATCACCGTAATCATACCGGATGAAGCATAAAAACTGAGCACAGTTGGCAACATCCAACTGAATTGCAAAAAAATACTCTTTTATTTGGTTCTTTAGCTGGTTCTGAACATCTTCAGCCATATCATTTCTTCTTGAAATAGTGTCATTTGATAACGGAATTTTTTTCAATTTTTCAACTTCTTGAGGACTGAATATATTTGAAACCATATCAATTGCAGCAGGAAGAATTAATTCCTCACCAATTGTATGGGGTTTCCCTTTTTTTGCAATCTTGAGTGCTACCTCGTATGAAGTTTTAAGAGCATTTTTATTAACATTAGCAAGATCTGTAATGTTTGCCTGTTGACTTCGAAGGGATAACAGTTTTCTTTGGAAAAATTCCACTGGTTTGTCTTTCAAAGCAAAATGTTTAGTTTCAAGATGGAGTTTCATTTTTGAAGGCTTCATGCTTTCAGCTGACAACACTTCACTACACACCACAAATTGAGGTTTGTTTGCCAGTTCAATGAAACCGAATTGTATATATGACTGGTCATATTTGCGGAATTTTGTCTTTCCACACTCACTAGCATCACTACTTGACGACGCTCTTTTCAAAAGCTTATCCATTGCTACTTTTTCTAACTGTATTTGCTCGCAATACTACTCACAAAGTACACACAGTGATCGACTCAAGAAGCCAGACTGTCGTGTCGTCTGCCGGGTACCGGCTGGCAGAGAGTGCGCGCGCAAACAGCTGTGACTGCAGTCTATTATTCTAGGCCCCATGAGTCATTATTGCTTTTTCCTTGTTCGTACCACGTGCAACGTTATAGCTTTAACTCAAAGGAGCTCGAGGCTAACAACTCATAAAACTACTGCAAGTTTATAAAATCAGTGAGTTATACTACTTTCTCTTATTATAAAACAATTCAAGTGACAACAATTTATAATTATTTTTACTAGTTAATAGTATTTTTATGGATGAAACTTAGCCATTAGTGGTTTTTTCATTTTTGTTTATACATAAAAATAGGGGGGTCGCCGAAATACTAGGCCTAAAAAGGGGGTCGCAGTGTCAAAAAGTTTGAGAACCCCTGATCGAAATCATAAGAGATACGAAGACGATTAAATAAATGTATTATTTATATATTATATTTGATAGTCTTACATGCCAAAACAAATTTTTCTTCGAGGTTTTGCTATTCTCTCGTTACCGTATCATGCGTTATCTCTTCCCTTATGACAAACTGCATACTGTAGTCGTAATTAATTAACAGTTCATATTATTTTAGTACAATTAAGAAAGTGTTATCAGTTATCATGGTGACGTGCATCACAACATTTTAATATTAGTTTAGATATCGAGTTAGTTTAGGAGTTTTCAATTAAATTGTGGGCATAGTGCTAATGCCAGGCACATGGGAACAGATTCATTCAATAATAATAATCATTTATGAAGAGGTAGTAAATAGTATTAAAAGAGCTAGGGAAAAAGAATTACTACAACACAGCATACCAGGGCAGATACTATTGAGAAACAAGTTAAATTATTTAATAAATTTTCATTGTTAGTCAGTAAAAATTGGCAAAATTTAGGAAATGAGGAAAAATCTTTTATTAATGAAAATTTTCTAAAGCTAAAAGATAAAATAAAACGAATTTTCCAGTTATTAGAGTGTAATTACGTTGTACCCATTAAGTGTGTTCAGAGCATAGACATCAATGTTGTAGATTCGGTTAGCGAAAGCGCAGACACAATGGCGAAAACGGCCATAATTTTTTTTAATTTTGCTAGTAAAATTATCCCCGCAGTGTTTGACGGCTCAGTTCACAAGCTGCAATCGTTCGTTGACGGGTTAGAGTTGCTAACGCCATTGCTTACATAAAAACAATGCTTTCGGACAAAGTTCGTACCTTGGTAACATAAAAAAATTCCATAAATAACATCATAGCAGTGTTACAACACGGCTTAAGGCTGGGCTTTAGGCGGGAAATGTACATGTGTAAACTATAGTGTAAAACATGGTCACCTTACTACGCACATGTCAAACAAACAAAAGCAAATATATTGAAAGTTAAATTAAAAATGTGTTTATAGAGGTTAATTCTTTGCATTAGGGTGGTTTTTAACTAAATTCTTCTACAAATAAAATCACAAATAAATCTTAAAAATCGTGTAAATTATCGTACTATATTGTATCTCGATTTTTATTAAACTGAACTAAAAAATTTAAATTCTGATATGGCCATTGCATAGAATATCAATTTTCCTTTAGTTTGGCTTATCAAACTTGTCGATTAATAATGTAATATAAATGAATCTAAATAAAAGATGGCTGCTTGTATATGAGAATGTGAGAAGGCCTAAATTACTGATATTATTTGTGACATTCACTAACAGATAGCGCTACTAAAAGTCAGACGATCTATTGCACTTTGAACCATGAAGTTAATCAGACAAAGCTTATTCAATAATATTGTACGTTAGATGATATTATTTTGCTGAGTTATTGTGGAAAGATTTCGCATATAGATCGTATCTCTTTATAGACTGATTTCGGAACTATATAGAGCTCGATTATTTTGAGATGGGTACATTTGGCTTTGGCCACGCCCCAGTTGGCGCAGCACGTCATAAACTTTGTGGACCTTATTTTATGGCGCTAAGTTCGTTCAAACTGCTGCGGTAGGGGTATCTGATATTTTAGCAGTGGCGTGTGTACATTAATAAAATATTTTAAATTGAAAATACTTTAAAATAAAAAATAATGCTAACTATTTGTTAGTTAAATTGCTGTTAAACTTTAAAGTAATAAAACAAATAAAAGTTTAAATAAATAATTTATATTTTATTAAAATGTTTATAATTTTTACTGTTTTCATCACTATCTTCGAAGTCCGAAAGGTCGGAATACCACTCATCGAATGACCCCGTATATTGACGCAAAATATGAGGGTATCTGTATATTCATCCATCAGATGTTCTTTTTGAATATATCCATCCTCATATTTAGCGGAATGGTCCACCACGTTTGCCCATTCTTCCGACGTTATGCTTTCAAATTTTTTTGTTGCTAAATTTTCAACATCATCCAACTTAAATGTTGTATTATGTTGACCTACCCAATTTTTTACCGTGGCCCATATTTTTTCGATGGGATTTAATTCAGGGTGATACGGAGGCAACCGTAATACTTTGTGACCATTTTCTTTAAGAAGATCATCTAAAAGAAAATTCGGCGGGGGTCTGTGAGCTTTAATTAATGTGTACAGTTCTGGTTTGGTCATTTTAGCGTCATACTGAATATGGTTTTTAATGAACCATCTTTAGCCTCGTTTTTCATAAAGTTTAACAGGCGTGAAATTATTTCCTTGGCTTGGCTTTGACGAACTTTTCCCTTTCTGTCTAATAATTTTTTTGTTCCATTTCGAACAAGCTAAAAATTTAGGTTTCATTAGCATTTTTGAAAATATCATAAAAATAGGATACAAATTAAAGGCTTAGAAGGGATTTAAAATATTTCAGAATGTACGGTTTCGTCTTAGATTATTATTTAGTTGTATTTAAATGTACTGACCAAAATACACACAAAATGAATTCAATTAAAGTTTATATAGATAGACTCACAAATCGAAGCACAAAAACACAAGAAAACTCAAAATAGCTAAATAAATGCAACAAGTACAAATAAGTAACACTACGCTACTGAATCCAAATTTCATGAGCGTCAGGCGACTCGGACCACAGTTAAAGCTCTCTGACCACGCCTACAAACTCAAATTGGTTTCTGCACATTATGACGAAATAATCGACCTCTACCAGTAATTCGCAAAAGTTTTTTAAAAACGCAACTTTTTTATTTTATAAGTTACAAATAATTTTAATATTTTTATATTGAATGGAAGTGACTTTTACTTGATGAACATCCATGTTAAAGATTAAATAACACGAGTACTTTTCGATATTCATTTTATTTTAAAAACTTACATATCATATGTTTTGTTTGATATACAATATCTTCTTCAGATATAAAATCAGAGTCAGAGTATACTTACTTAATATGTTAATGATTGGGGAATTCCAAAATTATGTAAAGAGATTAAGCAAGGGGCCAAGTTGGGGCCAACTTATAGGGGCCAGTTAATGAAACTTGGGATTGACAATAATTGCAAACAATCCGAAACTTGGGATTTATGGTTGATGTCAGAAAACTATAAACTATAAAAATTTGCAATTTGTTTAATCGCCAAAAATAAATAATAAAGTATAACTCCTTGGTAAAAATTTGAAAAAAAACGTGCAAATTGACAAAAAAGTATAAGATTAGGTAACATGAAAAACTAAAAGTTTAAATTGTAAAAATTGAACGTACCGTTTTATTTGAACCAACGTAGAACACAACACAACACTATAATTAAAACTAATAAAATGACAAAAATCACCAAACTACAAAAAATAATCCAGTATCTACTTAAGAACAAAAAGCAATATAAAAAATACACAAAGGGATCAACTTGAAAATACTAGTGCGTAAACTGTTGGATAATGGGATGAATAAAAACACTAAAAACGGTTCGTCATCGTGCGCTTAAAATAAACTAATAAACATATTAAATATACATACTAGCCCTTAATATTATTTCTTCTTTCAGAAGTATAGTAAACATTTATTAAATTAGTTTTTGTAAATATTCCAACAAAAACAACCAAGACTCACATAAATAAAGAATTTGTAGATAAGTTGAATTCGATGATTTAACTGTTTTGAATTCTCTGGTTACATGTATCTTTGACTGAATCTCAAAAATAACAAGTAGCGAGTTGGTCCAACTTTTTAATATGCATGATTATAACTGGATTTGTGAAAAGTAATTAGTTGGTCGAATAGAATGTCACAGAAATAAATAAGAATTAAATTTTGGTAAGAAAACTGCGATTTAAAAAATAACTTTCATTAGTGCAGCTTTTTGCCAATAGATACCATCATTTTTTGGAAAGGTGTGTGTATATATATATATTTTATTTGAATATCAAAGTGCTGGCTTTCCCGCCTAAATCCCAGCCTTAAAGGAGGAAAGTACAAATTTAATCGCGGCTAAACTGCGTAAAAGCACAGAGATGCATTTTGTTTTGCAACGAAGGAATGCCGGTGCATATAGCTCAGAAATACACAATGGAGAGCACGGTAAGGGCGTTAAGTCAAAATACCAGTTCAGATACTGCGAAATTATTGCTGAAGGTAATAATTTCGCTACAGCACAAGAGGCTGTAACAAAATTTGTATCGGTAGATGTTAATGTGACTACCAGTAATGTATTACATTTTAGTAACGAAAGTAACAGGGGCTTTAGAAATAACACGACATTCTGAGGACGAACCCACAGCCACCGAAATTTTAGTTCAAGGAATAACTATATAGAAGGAAGACAAGGGGTAGTAATAATTATCAACTATTTCATGGCTATCAGTCCGACCCAAAAAGCTGTCAATCCTCTGGATTTAATAGAAACAGGAATTTTAGGGGAAGTTATCACTTATAATCTCCCTAGCAGCAGAATTATTACCGATAATTTTTTTCTCGGTTTCACTCATGTTTTTGTTGATAGAAAATTTCCCGAGTCAAAGCTATCGTTTCAAGTCCCGGAAATGGTCTTGAACTGTAGCAAATTTCAATTTTGCTCTAGGTACATCAAATTTTTTTAGGGTTTTTTTTTTCATATTTTTTTTTTAACTTTTCCTATCTTTCCCCATTCTTTCCGTCTTTTTTTGTGTTTTTTCCAAATTTTTCCGATTTTTTATAATTTTTTTTATTTTATTTTATTTTTTTCGGTTTTTTCTAATTTACTCGCGTTTTTCGATCTTTCCCGATATTACCCGTTTTTTCCATTTGTTCCAGGTTTTTTTCGATTTTTGACGGTTTATTTTTCACTATTTTTTACAATTTTTTATGATGTTTTAAGATTATTTAGCATTATTTACGAAATGTTACGACTTTTTACCGGTTTTTTATCACTTTTTTACGTTTTTTCATGATTTTTTACGATTATTCACGATTTTTTCCATTTTTTCCTGTCTTAATTTCTTAAAAATCCGTAAAAAATCGTAAGAATTAATTTTATAATAATTAGAACTTAAAACAAAAGTTGTGGAGAGTTTAATTATCTAAAATCTCACTATCTTCTTACCTTTTTCTCGGAAATATATAATTTTACCGGAAAATTGAAAAAACGGCGATACAGGATGGCGCAAATTGTATTGAGAGGGGTAATAAAAGGACAAATGTTTTTTCATTGACAAGCTTGAGTGGTTAAAGATAAATATTTTTACGATTTTTCACGATTTTTTACGATGTTTCACGATTTTTTTTACGATTTTTTTGGATTTTTTACGATTTTTTTCCTAAAAAATCGTAAAAATTAACGAATTAATTTTATAATAATTAGAACATAAAGAAAGTCTTATGAACTGTTTCGATATTTTTAAAAACGGCTGATGTGAATTTTTTGAAATTTCAACCCCTCCAATTCTACCCATGAAGGTCAAATCAAAAAAAGTTTTAAGGGAATTACTTTTATAATGATTAGGACATAAAAAAAGTGTTATGACCTGTTTCGATATTTTTAAAGATGGCGGAAATATGAATTTTTTGAAATTTTAACCGCCACCAGTTTCCACCCCCTTACAGGTAGAATTTCCAAAAACAATAGGGCTCCTCTCGTATATACGAGAAAACGATTAGCGAAAGAATTTTTGAAATCGGACTACTGGTTCATCCACCAGACCGACGGACATGAAAATTTTTTTCACCTAATCGTGTTATGGGTGGCTCAAAACGTCGAGAAAAGTCATTTTAAGCAAAAAAAAATTTTTTTATGATTTTAATACTTTCGGCCCCCCAAAGGTATCAGGGCTCTGGTCCCAAAACAAAAAAGCAAGATGACCTTAAGCCATTTACGTGAAACGTCTATGGTAGATAGTCTTTGGCAATATTTCAAATTATTAAACGTCTGTAAGTTTTTGTCTAGTTATTTAACCTATTTATGATCTTTTACTGTATACACTCAATGTCTTGTTTGTTATTGTAGGAATTTGTGGGAGATATTGCAAAAGCAGTAATAGAATCCAAAGATGAAGACTTCAATAGGGAATGTGTAGGAATTTTGAGTAATTTGAATTTACCCGACCTCGATTGGGCTGAAATATTTAAGCATTTTGACATGATCAAATGGGTGAAGAACATAATAACTAGTAACAACAGTGACACAGAATTAATATTACATGTAAGGTTTATAATTTTCTCTTAAGAATTTTAAAATAAATATAAATTTACTTCAAAGTAAAAAGATATTTATTCTCTTTTAGGTTATTGTTCTTCTTGGTACAGCATCAACAGATGAAGGTTGTGCTAATTTGTTTTGCGAAACGAACATTTTAGCGTTGCTTATCGATTTGTTAAAGACACACCAAGAAGATGATGAAATTGTTTTGCAGATTGTTTATGTATTTCTTACGGCTTTATCCCATAGTTCAAATATTGATTACATTGTAAATAAAACCGGTAAGTATGGTTTTTATAAATTGATATTCAATACGTAAAGTAAAATACCCACAACGCATTATTGGAAATTATAATTTAGTGGTTGATGCCTTTATTGTATAGCTAATCATGAACTAGTTCAGAAGACATTCAGGATTACAAAGGGACAAATTATTTGCGAGTGTCCTATTCGGAATTTATTCAGCATTTGTATGTAACCTTAAATTTTCACGTGGCTTTAAGATTAATTTAAATACCTATGTTAACATCATTATGTTAACATTTTAGGGTTAGCCAGGAATTTTTTACAACAACCCAACAAACAGAAAAATAATACAAACTATGTCATTACATAGAAGAATAAAGGCGAAGAAATTTAATTTAAAGTTTGGTGTTTTTTGTAGTTTGTATTATTTTTCTGTTTGTTGGGTTGTTGTAAAAAATTCCTGGCTAACCCTAAAATGTTCTATATATTGACGCTTATCAAATTGGATCCCATTTATTTCAAAATAATTTTTAGGACCATCTTAAAAATATATTTATTTATTATTTGATTTTATTAATTAAATAAATTAATATCTGTCTTAAGAAACTTCTTCTTTTCTTCTGTTTTACTGTTCTGAGCTACTAGAACTTCTTTTTCAGAGTACTTATAGGTATTTTAATTGATTTTTGGATCTCCACATGATAACTTATCACAAACAATAGTAAAATAAATCAAACTTCTGTCAAACTTTAACATAACAAATATAGGTTATATTACAGAACACATGAAAACAATTTACATTTACGCATGCGTAAGATTCTATATCCCTGCTTATGTCTTGAGATCTTTCGGACGTATTCTGAACGTACCCTGAATGTATTCAACATGTTTATATATAATTTTTTCCTACGACCACCTATGAAAACTACAAATTTTACAAGTTATTAAAGTAAAAAATGTATAAAAATTATTTAAAATGTTTTTTTTAATTGGCTTGGTGCTAAGGTTATTTTTTTTATAAAAGTGAAATATAATAAAGTAGGCTTATGTCAAAATTTTAAAGAAATTACTGTTTCTATGTTTTGTGAATTCTGAACAGAATAATTAGGTACTTTTATAATAGATATTTTTAAAGTTTAAATTATTCTACTTTATAGCAAATAAACAAAAAATTTAAATTTCGTTTTCTTACATTAAAAACGGAAGTTGATAGTGATAGCGAATGTGAATGTACACCACCAGAAATAATCGTGTCATATGAGAAAACCAAATAGACTACTCTTAAAATATTGTTGGTCGTAGGAAAAATAGTGTACAAAACTCGTGGGAAAGTGGATGTCCTGCACTCGTTACGTTCCGCACTCGCCGCTACGCGGCTCGTGCTGAACTAACACTCGCGCGAAAAATGCCACTTTCCTCACTCGTTATGTAATAAATATACTATTTCAACATCTTTAACTAATCATGTTATTGCACGTTTAACTATCACACCTTGTTGTCATTTTTCATCTATTCCAGAACCAAGTCTGCCTACTATATATTTTCTAACACAATAAAGATCTCTGGCGGAACGAAATCAAAATTTTTATTAAAAATCATGCTACCGCTCTTTTTAGGCTTTAACAAATCAATTATTGTTTTGGGTTTAACTTTGAATATCATTTCAAAGATTGCAATAACATGGTCACGTAATATTGACGTGATTTTTTCGTCATGAGTTACGTGATTTTGTCCAAAGGAATCACGTGAAATTAACCCAAATATAACGTGATTATGTCACAGCCCATCGACGTCATACAAATAATTACGTTTATAGACGTCTCCCAAAGGACGTTAGTCGACGTCTTCCAAAAGACGTTGGAGGACGTTTTCAAAACGACGTTAGTGGACGTCTTTCAAATAACGTTGGTGGACGTCTTCAAAACGACGTTAATGCACGTCTTCTACACGACGTTAGTGGACGTCGTCTAAACGACGTTGGTATACGTGTTCTAAACGACGTTCGTATATGTCTTCAAAATTACATTATACTAAAGTAATTACCTTGAAAACGAATAAAAATCGAGTTGATGCGAATTAAAATATAACTAATAGCTCATTCTGTTCGGAATGACACCTAGAAAATTAAATCCGCCTGTTGTAAAAGTTATAAATATAAATTTATTTAAAAACATCTGTATACATTTTTTCAGTCATTTGTTTAAACATAGTAATGGAATATATTGAAAAAAAAAAATATTTTAAAAAATTTTCGACGGATTTTAGTTTTTTAGATATTATGGATAGACTGAAATTCTTTTTTTCAGCAAATCTATTTGTTTCTAACTTTTCTAATTAACTGGTCATAATTCCGAATCGAATGAGTATTTGGATATATTTTAATTCGCATTAACGCATTTTTTTTTCGTTTTCAAGATATTGATTAGACTATCAATGGACGTCTTTAAATTGGTTCGGAAATACATGTCTATGTTCACAAAAAGTTATACCTAATACATCTTTTGCTTTTCTTTGACTTTGAGAAAATAAATAAAACTAAACAGTTCATGTCAGAATATGTTTATTAAAACATTTCACCTACAGTATTTTGGTGAAAATTAACATTAGGTGAGTGAATGAATAATAGGGAAAGCTGCCAATTTAGAAGTATGACCAAACACTTACAAACAATGTCACAAATACTCCAAATTGTTATTTCCATGGAAAGGTCAGAAATTAAACATATTTTCAAATCCTCAGAGTTGAGTGGGTAATCATACAATGGCTCATGAGAATTGAACTGTTTGCCCAAAAGACAAATTGTGTCATATTGAATTTTATGATATTGTGAATCTGAACCAGATTAATTCCCAAATAGCAGTAGGAGTCAGCTATAGAATGAGAAGCTATATCTATAGTAAAATGGTTGTGAACTAACTTTTTGAATTGTTTGTAGTGTAAGTATTCGATGTCCAAAGGACCTTGTTCATGTTCCATGTAACAAGAAATATTTGCAGATTGAACTGAAGATTCCTTTTCACAATTTTCAATTTCTTTCAAACGAAATGGGAAATGGGGAAAATTGTCCAACTGGCCATAATTGTCAACATCCTCTGTCAAATGTGAAACTAAGTGTACATTGTATATGATGAACTGTGGTTCATACAGCTGTTCACAGTGTTTGACAAAAGCGATCAACAATTTTTTTGTCAAGTCAGTACCTAAACTTGATATATGAATATTTGAGATATGAGTATAGAAATAGGACAAAGCAATAGCATGAAAATTTCATACACAGCTGTTTTGAACATCATTTTGAGGATAATTGGCCCTAAATACAATAGAAACATACGGAATTCAGTGGCTTTCCATCGTGGCAATTCTGACAAATTTCGTGGTTTACGATTAAAATCACAAGGGATACAATTTCACAATGATGTTAAATACTCAGAAATTAGTTCAGAAGTTTTCTTTCTATAATAAATAGCAAAAATTAAAACTAAACCTACACCAAGCTTAATCAAGGGTGAAATACCCAAATGGTGTTCTTTGTCAAGTTGTCACGTCTTTATAAATAACTCTTCCTGGAACTCTCTGTCCCACAACAGTACATTTTTCACAGCATGAGTAACCTCCATGGCCCTTAATACACTTTAAATATGCCCTTGCAGGTGCATCACAGACAAAACTATGAATCTTTATGATATAATTTTTACTGCCATGATCTAAACCGTTTTTCAGTAAATCATTCAATTCAATTATGAAATCATTCAAGTAATCTTACAAAGGATAAGGTTTAGAAGAACCACAAAATATTCCTATAGGAAAAGGTTCATTTTGATAAGAATTCTTTATTAGTCCTAAAATGGGCCACAAGCTAGTTTTGCTACTTTTAAATAAAGGGATGTCATTTTTATTAAAAGAAATTTTCGGTTCATTCTCAAGAACCTCATGGGTTATTAAATAATTATTTAGAGCAATTTTTAAACTAAAATGAACATATTCGCCATTAAACAGTTTTTTAGAAATTATGCTTTGTGGAGTTTTCAGAAGAATTTTGTAATCCATATGCAAATCAGTATGATACGGATGGAGAATTTGTAAAAGTTTTGACAATGATCTCATGGGTGTTTTATTTTCGATGGCCCATTTTTCAAACTAGTGGATAATTCATAATTTTGAGATATTTCACTAAATGTATTATTTTTTAAAACAGGCTCTTCAAAAGTGTTACAAAAGTATTCAGTATGAATATCAAGTTTATTATTAGAATCTATCTTGTCAATGTCTTCAGAGCTATTCTGCTCCAAAGATAAAATCTGACATGGCTCTGGATGATCTTCAGAACTATTCATGGAAACATTTAGAGTATTTGATGACATATTATTCAATTCACTCACCACATATCCGAAAGATTTGTTAACACGTCTATACATTTATCTCCTACCGACAATTTTTTTCGAACAATCCATTATTTGTGAGTAAAGTTAATTAAATTGAATTTCGTTGTTTTAAACACTCATTCCGATATCATTGCGGTGAATGCTTCAGCCAGACCTTTGTGGCATCTTCCACATCACATTCTTTTGCCTCTGGCAAATTTCTCGTTACTGCACCTACAAAACTGAATCACTGAAACATCAATAAAATAATTTTGTTTTGGAACATACCTAATAGGCACTTCTTTAAAAACAAATCAGAAAATGCCTTTTTACCTCCTCGTTTTCCAAGAAAACTGAAGTTATAAGCAAACTGGTTTGTTAACAACTGACGAAGGCAGTTATTTGTTTGGATAATAATATCTTTTCCTCCTAGGGATGACAAATAGGACACCTGAAAAAGATTTAAAAATCAACAATGACCTAATAACTTTACTACATTATACATACAAAATTGTTGAAGTTCTCTTCAGTCTGTAAAAATTCCTCCAAAGTATTCAAATTTTCATTTGAACTTTTTTCAAAGATGGTCGTGGTAGCTCATCAGAGACATCACTACCCTCACTTGCATACAGCCTCCTGGGAGCCAATCTTCTCATGCTTTGAGAATCTTCAAAATCACTTTAAATATCGGATGTTACCTCTGCTCTCTTCAATTTCTCTTTCGCTCTTTCCAAGTTATCTATGAAAATTTAAGAAACAACATCATTTACATCGAAAAATTAACAATGGCGTCCATCTCGCGCTAACAAAATTACAACAATGGCTTCCTTCATTTCTTCTTGAAAGAGCCCCATTCATTCTTCAGTTTTCTGTTAGTCAATTTAAATAAGAGTCAATAATTCACTTACCAAATCCTTTTCAGTTCATAGAGCTCCCAACACTCATCCGGTGATGCAGCACTTCTTAAAATGTTGTGGTATGTCCCCTGGTTTTTTAGAGCTGGCCATAAACATTCTCGTTTTTTTGGAGTTATCCATTTTTTATGGACAATGGCTAGTCCCCCTCCATCAGCACTACTTCTGAACTCGACTCCAACATACATTTTGTTGAACAGAATAATAACAACTCATGACAAATATAGAAATGAATACACACACATCACATATCCCATAAAATAAAAAACCGTCTCACAGGACAGGAGGACATAATCTTGCTTACCGCGAAAAAGTTACAACAAGACGCTAACGGAACGGATTAGAGATGGGTTAAAAAACTTTAATTTAAAATTAGTAGATTTAAAAAAAATTAAACATTTTTTTGTTTGATCTGTCGTTGATCAGTATGCTAAGGCGTTGCGATATGTTTTAAAATGAATTTTCTCTTGAATTTTTTGCGATGCAATAAAACGGTCACGTTAGAGATGTCCTTCATATATAAAAGGTAACGTCGCTTATACTATAAGTGTCTGAACTGGAATTTAGGATGAAAACTGTTCAGATGGTTTAGGAAGTTCTTCAGGTCTTCTGTTTCTTGATTCCAGACTACAAATGTGTCATCTACATACTTCAACCAAATTGACGGAGTCTCCATGGGAAGCCCACTCAGCCCAGTTGTGGCCAATTTTTATATGGAAAAATTTAAAGAAAATCATCCGCACTGCTGAAAAACAACCCAAACATTGGCTCAGGTATGTAGATGACACATTTGAAGTCTGGAGTTTTCATCCTAAAGTCCAGTTAAGTTCAAGTTCCTTTCATAGACGTATTGGTCAATCGAGAAGATAATAAACTAGGCCATAGAGTAATGCACTTGGGGAAAAGTGTAAGTAGGTCAAACTAAGAGACACATTAGCACACGAATAACAGAACACAAATGAAGCTGTCGTTTAGGACAAACCGAAAAGTCTGCAGTCGCCAAACACATATTATCTGACGGAGAACACAAGATCTGTTTTGAAAACACCGACTTACTAGCAACATCAAGACATTACTCGACCAACTTGAACGTAGAAGCAATAGAAATATACAAATACAAAAAGAATTTCTATAGAAAGGAATAAGAACAATATTACCTAGGATCGTGCACACAGCACTAACGAGTGCGAAAATAAAACTGCTAAATACCAGTCGCGCCAAAAAAGGGCGCACAGACAGGCATATAAATGGCACAGTCGAAGCGAATGAGGTTTTAGTTGATACATATCGAAGAGTACAGCCCGGAAATAAACAATTCAATATTTTATTTATTGTTTTTAATAATAAAAAAAGAAAAACGGGGACGGAAAATTATAATGTTAGAAAATTACGTTAAACAAGCGATTCGATAAACAATTCATTATTTTTTTTCGTAATAAAATCCACGATGAATAAAATCCGTGCTGAATTACAAAGGGATAAGGATTTTCCTAAAATAGTGTATAAAATCAATACGTACAATGCATCAAATGCATTTAGTTCCTGTAGAAGGAATCGTAACTGTGCCCTAGTGGAAAAAAAGAAACCGTTATATGGCGCAGAAAATGTTTAAAGGAAATTCGTAGATGTTGTAATGAGGGGACAAAAAAATTATTATTTGGACCAAACTTGTGTTAATGAAGGGTATAATGTTACAAAATTTTTGCAAGATTTAGATATTTAAAATCTGGTACAGTAGACTATTTTGTAGTCACACTGATAAGAACCTGTGGCGAAAGCAAATATCTATTTATTCTTAATGGTGAAAGTTCATGTTTTTTTAATACATTTTTTGACACTATTACCGTTATGAAGGAGGTCATTTTTCAAAAATATTTACAAAATAACATTTTCTTCATTTATCGAAATCTTTCAAAAAAACTATTAAAGACTTCGATCAGATTAGTAGTTTCCGAAATATTGGGCTAGGAGTAAATCCGCAAAAGTGGGCGTGGCGCGTTTACTATGGGATCTATGGCGAATGATTACTTAATATTATATATTTTTTAAGTGCTTACTAGTGTATTAAATTGACCCTATATTTATAATAGAATATTGGGGTCATAGTAACGGGTGCATGGGCCACCCCTATAACTTTTAAACGGATGAATAGATTTATACCAAATTTGGGTAAATTATAATAGAACTATTTTTGGATTTTTTTACATAAAATCCAATATGGCCGACATCCGGTTTAGCCGGAAATTACATGAAAATTGTAAGTTCAAATGGAACACCCGGTAGATTTCTACATATTTGGATTCTAATTGTCAGTAGATAGAACGTTCGTTAACTTTAACGGTTATGTAACTAATGACAATGACGTTTAGATTGTGACAATTATACAAGAAATCAACTTGTAAAGTTTTATTCTAAACGTCATCGACTTTAGTTACTGAATCTTTAAAGTTAATGGACGTTCTATCTACTGACAGTAAGACTTCAAACACGTACACATCGACTGTCAAATGTCACTTAAAACGCCATTTTTATTTTATTTTGGATTTTTTTATCCAACCTAGGTGGTAATGCGATTTGCTCTAAATTACTTATAAGTAAACTAGAATTATGTGTCAATTTTATCAATTATTTATTTTTGTTACTTTTATTAAACATTTAATTCAGCAAATCCAGTTTTTAACTAAAACTCTTTTTTTTTTAAATGAAACATAGATGGACCACCCGGTATTAAAAATGTTCATTCAAGTACCATTAAAATGTTGTACATAACAGTTCTTTTTTCTCAAATAAAGGAAAATGTTATTGTTTTTAAAATTTCGATACAAAATGCTCCTGAAGACATCCCTGTTAAAAAGAATAAAGGATATATACATCATATTTTAAATATAAATAATTATTAAGAAACAAAAATAAATAATTGACAAAATTTAGAACTTTGAGATACTTTTTGTTTTGATTATATTGAATTTAGACCAAAACATTAATATCTATGACGGATAAAAAAAATCGGCTGTGTCACCCCAGAACTTTCCCGGCTCGACCGTAGAGAATATGTTATTTATTATTATTATTTTAATTACAAAACACCAAGCATTACATTCATTTACGGAACACATTAAAAATGGCGAGCCGATGGTGAATACGTCTACCGAATTGATATTTCAATGTTGATGACATAAGCTGCGCATGCGCACGTTGTATATCACACTGCTACAATTAGGATCTCCTAAAATCATGTGTGAAAACTATTAGGAATTCAGGACAAATTTTCATACAATAGTTGTAGGGAATTTTATGCTTTACAACTTTGCACTGAAACATTTTGCACTAAAGAGCATAATTTACCTCCAATTTAAAAAAAATGGAAAATCCTAAATGTGTATTTTACTCGCCATCTAGCGGCAAAACTATAAGGAATTCGATAAAAAGTTAAACATAAAAGTTAAAGAAAATTTGATGCTTTACAACTTTGCACCAGAAAATTTTGCACTAAAATGAATCGTTTGTCCTCAAAATCAAGAAAAACTAGTAAAAGGAATAATCTCTGCGCGATTTTTCAAGACTACGGCTCGTTTCCGTCAGCGGAAGAAAGTCCGATTCGAAAAAATCGGAATTTTTAAAAAAAAAAATTTTCTCTTTTTTTTTCAACGAGCCGGTTGCGATATGTATATCAATCAACGCGTCTTGACTTACACAACACCTTAATATAAATCAGTATTGACAAATTTGCTTTCCTTATCGAGATATCTCGAATAGAAGATTCACTTAGTAGGCGGGACCGGGATTCTCGGACCCGGAATTGCTCATCTTCTGATAGAGCCTTTCTTTTTTGAATAAAAACCGATGGCCGAAAGAATTTTCCGGATCGACCGTACCGTTCTCAAGTTATCGTGCGCACAGACATCCACACAGACAGAAATTTCATGACATTTTAAGTTATTTGGAGCAAAAAAAATTTTTGAGAATTTTTCACGATTTCAATCCTACGGTTTGCCATACTTCACCAAAGGTAAAGTGTTGGCGGGCCGTAGTTACTAGAGAAAACCTACATGCACGTTTTTTACGAGCCCTCTAGTGGCGCAACTATTGGAAATTCTAGAACAAGTTTTAGAATAAGTTGTACGGAATTTTATGCTCTAAAAGTTTCTACTACAACATTTTTCACCAAAGTGTATTGTTTGTCCTCAAAATCAAGAAAAACTAGAGAAAACCTACATGCATATTTTTTACGCGCCCTCTAGTGGCGCAACTATTGGAAATTCTAGAAAAAGTTTGAGACAAGAGTTGTAGGGAATTTTATGCTCTAAAACTTTGTACTACAATATTTTGCACTAAAGTGTAACATTTGTCCTCAAAATCAAGAAAAACCAGAGAAAACATACATGCACATTTTTTACGCGCAGTCTAGTGGCGCAACTATTGGAAATTCTGGAAAAAGCTTAAGACAAAAGTTGTCGGGAATTTTATGCTCTAAAACTTTGTACTACAACATTTTGCACTAAAGTGTATTGTTTATCCTCAAAATCAAGAAAAACTAGAGAAAAACCTACATGCACATTTTTTATGCGCCCTCTAGTGGCGCTACTATTGGAAATTCTGGAAAAAAATTGAAACAAAAGTTATAGGGAATTTTATGCTCTAAAACTTTGTACTACAATATTTTGCACTAAAATTTATTGTTTGTTCTTAAAATTTAAAGAGTAAAAAATTGTTACATGTGTATTTAATCAATGTCGGTTTTGAGGACCTTCTACTGTACCAATTTAAACCAAAAACTAATGGTCGCATTCGAGGCACACACCGGCCCTTCACACCAAATTTCAGCTTGATTGGTCAAACGGTTCGGCAGTTATCGTGGAAGATTACACACAGACACACAGAAACACAGACAGACCATACGCTGGAAATGGTTTCAATCTTCTTGGGGGGCCTCAAAATGGATATCTCGATTTTTTTTTGCTCGTTCACCTTATTTTCCCTTTGATGGGTCCGGGAAATTAAAAATTCAAAAATAAAACAAAAAATGGCGTCCAAGTGACATTTGACAGTCGACCTGTACGTGTTTGAATTCGTAGAATCCAAATATGTAGAAATATATCGGGTGTTTCATTTGAATTTCCCATTTTCATGCCATTTCCGGTTAAACCGGATGTCGGCCTTATTGGATATTTATTAAAAAAAAAAAATCAAACATAGCTCTATTATAATCGTCCAAAATTTGGTATAAATCTATTAACCCGTTTAAAAGTTATAGGGGTAATACCTCAAAGGTGGTATGGAAATGTATGAACAATTATAGACCTCACTTCAATTATGTAATTTAAAAATAATTTTTGTATTAAATTAATATATATATATTTGTCGTAACCTATGTAAAACATTAAAATGGACCGCCACTGGAAAAAATTTCCTCTTTCCTCTTAACCACCAAAACTTTGTACTACTTTGGAGCAAAAATAAATACCTTTACATTTAACAACCCCGTGAAAAGTGAGAAAAACAATAATAGCGATTTGCTGAAATTCAAGAATAAAAGATAGAATGCTGTAAATAAGTTAATTTTTTGATAATAAATCGAAAAAGCATAATTCATTGAAAAATTTTATCATGTATGATAAAATGTATCAAAATAACTTTGAAAAAAAAAGACACAGTTCGATTACATAGAGTATTATTTTGGTTCTTCTTCTTCTTCATAGGAGTCTTCATTCTAAAATTGAATAGATGAGGCTTTTACTTGATGAAGATCCATACTACACGATGAAATAAAACAATTTAATTTGTTTAAATTATATTTGAACTAAGTTCAATATAGATCCGTGACGCGTTTCGCTAACACAGTAGCTTTCTCAAACGGGTGATTAACAGCGTCTAGATGGCTTTGACAGTTTGATAAAACTTTACTGACAGCAACAGACGTTTCTAAAATAAGCAATAAATTCAAGTTGTTAAATAAAAATATAAACTGTTTGTATGCTTTCATTTTGCAAATAAGAAATACATAATCGTAGAAAAAGTATAGTGTGCAACTCGCGCGAAATACGCATTTCACACTCGTAAAGTATTGAAGTTTGTAGCACGAGCGAAGCGAGTGCTACAAACTCTTCAATACTTTACTCGTGAGACATGCATATCATTTCGCGCTTCTTATACAATATACTGATTATGCTCTATATTTTAGGAAATTGGAAAAAATCAGGTTTAGCACACGTGCATTTAATCACTCGCCTGATAGTCACCCTCTCCTGCGGCAAGGGCGCTTAACATTGGGGTTCGTGATTAAATGAAGCACCCTGCTCACTTGTACTAAAATAACTATTTTTTACTACTAACATGAGTAATCACCATTATTTGCTCCAATCCTCTAATGAGAAGTAATATTTCTCACCCTAGGTACATAATAATAAAAAAAACACCTAGGTAAATAATGATTCCCTGACTACCTGATATTTCAATATATTTGTAAAATAAGTAGGGGAAATAACTAAAGCTAGGTTTATCAAAATCTAATCGAATCAAATATGGTAATATATTAGTGTTAGTAGTAAAAAAAATCCATATATACTTCAGTTGAGAAGGCCATTATAAACCTCGCACATTATATCCTTCGGAGCTATGCGCTTTAGGATATAAAAGTGCTCGGTAAGTAATAGCTCACTTCTCAACCAAAGTGTATAATATACAATTTTTCACTATTAATATATATTTTTCTAGAAGCGCCCGCTTACCTTATTGATTTACTTCAAGACAATAATAAAATGATAAGAAAATTGTGCAATACTTGCCTTAATATAATTTCTGAACATGACAAGACTTGGGCAGAGCGAATCAGAATAGAAAAATTCCGCAATCATAACCAACAGTGGTTAACAATGGTAGACACTCAACAGTTGGATACAGAAGAAGAAGAGGAAGACGAATTACCTCCCTATCTGAATACTGAGTATTTGAGTACTGCAGTGGTACCTCCTTTATCAGGTATCTATAATATGGTTTGGTACAAGTTACTATTACATTTTTATGTTATTTTTTCGTTATTCTTATGTTTATTGTTATTATTGAGAAACACTTCTTTTGGCCGCTTGCGGCCGAGGCAGGAATCTTGAGGCCGCTAAAAAGTTTCGCGTCAAATTTATTAAACTAGATAATTTCAAACAAATATTTTTAATATTTTTATTTTATAATTTGGGCCCACCATAACACATTGCACCGGGTCCAGCCCTTCTGAGACCGATCCTGCGGCTGTAATTACTTCTTGAAATTTGAATATCGGGGCTATAGTGGCTTGTGACGTGGCCCAATTGAAGCAGATTATATTTGGCTATGCTGTCATATCGATAAAACTGGCAACTCTCATTTTCTCTTTTCTTATGATTAAAAGAAGGAAAGAAGTATGTCAAATTTTTCTACAAACGAACAAAGCTAGAATCTTGGCAATACTGTAGAAAGTAAAACGTCAGTTATTGTTCAAAAAGTAACGCCACTTTTTATTGATTTTTATTAATTAATGAATATTATAAGAACAATGAAAATCAACATAAGCAACTAGATTCTTTAAGCTATTCATTCATTAATATAAAACCAATAAATTCGTTCCTACTGGATAAGTCCATTGAATTAACTAAGTCACAGCGATGCTATGGAAATGACCATGTTTGAATATACACGGTGAGTCACGACCGACGAAACAGTTTTGTGGCGAAATGGCATATATTCGTTAACTTTTATTGATGTGGTATTATGTAAGTCAATAAGGACTACATTTTAAAAATATTTTGAATTATACAGGGGGCTCCAAACAAAAGTGCCATACGCAAAGTAAATGGATGTAATTGCGTATTTGAACTTAGTTTTTAGTCCTGATCAACTTTTTTAAATAACATTTTTCGATGTTGTCAAATTTAAAGGTACTTTACTTCTGAGTAAAATTCATATTTTTTGACAAACCTCGTATACTACTGGAAACAATTGATATCTGATGATTGTATTTTAGATTTCAGAACAAGCAAAACTTTTTATCAAGAATGACATTTTTCGCTAAAAGAAAATTTAAAAATTTTTTACCCATAGGATACCCCATCCGTGGACACACTGTATAAGTAATAATACAACTGTTCAATAAAGTGCAATCGTACGCGACCACACAATCCGCGAAATTCAATTTCGCGGCCGTTACCTATGACAACAGCCGAAAAAGCATAGGTCACTTGAAAATTTTTACAATACGAAACTGACAATGTTATTATTTTTTATTAAACACAGTATTAATTTTGAAATTAACAAATACACACTTATATTATTCAAGATAAATATTAATGTTGTAGAATATAGTCACCACTAACTAAAAATACACTAGGGAGTTGAAGTGCTGTCATGAACGTTAACGTAAACGTACAAACTGACAGCTACGCATGCGTAGTTTTTCATTATTCACGTTTATGTCAAGAACTTGCTTACGGGCGTACGTAATCTTCCGTCCACTTAGGTGTACTTTAAAAATTCATGTACGTTAACCCAAGGCGCCGAAAGAATCATCGAATTATTCCGATAAGTCACGAACCTCTGTATTTGATTTGTTATCAAGGGTGAATCGCCCATAAAGCTGTGCTTGATCCTCCATATGATCCATGTTAAATACATAAAGTAAAATTGCACCATTAATTTCATCATAAAGCATATTCGAAGATATACTGACTATAATTATATTCATGCACATTCAGAAAGTCTAACTTATTTTTTCAATATATCACGTAGATCGAAAACAAAAATCAATACAAAGCACATAAAAAAATTATAATTAATTATTTTACTACATATTCTAAGGTTAGAAATGTTGAATTGACGTATGACGTACGTACGTAGTAAGCCGTACCTTCAACTCTGTTGTACAACAATTCGTAAACGTTATTTTTCGATCGTTAACGTCTACGTGAAGGTTTACGTATTGCAATTAGTTCAACTCTACTTTTTAAATACTACGTACGTTTCGTTAACTATGTTAGTATTATCAGGAGATAATGATAAATATTAGCATTAATTGTACAGTTTGCATTATTACTTATATTTATTCTAGAAGTTGAAGCAACAATATACTAAAATATCCCTATCAATGTCAGACATATTTGCGTTTTGTCAAAAACTGTTATTCATAGCAGCTGTGATTTTGTTAATTAAATTGAACTGCTGTTGATTTAAGCAATAATATATTTATTTGCAACAATATAATTTCATAATTTTAACGATTGCACTAAAAATAGTGTGTATACCACGGCCGCGAAACTTTTTGGTGATCTCAAGATTATCTTGCCTCGGCCGCAAGCGACCTCGGCGATAATTTTTCTTTCGGACCGCTAAAAAGATATTTCGCGACTTAGACATAGAAATAACTATTTTATTGTCGTATTATGGAAAAGTTAAAGGACCCCGCACTAATGTTATGCGAAATGGCTTAGTGTGAGAATATTTTGAAATTCACATATGTTATAGAGGTCGATATCCTGAGTAAAAAATACCATTGCCTCAACTTTCTATCATAAACCGTTTAGATAATACAGGTTGTTGAATGTGAACTTTTTGATATTGGACTCAAATCGGTGTACGCCTCTCCTATAGTGTCCAATTAAAGAAGACTATGCTTTATTGCAATTATAAATATCCAAATGTATTCTCTTTAATAGCTGGTACTTATTTTTCCAAAACTGTCATTTTCTTGTATACAGAGTGCTAAAATATATTTTGTCTAACTTAAAAAAAAATCCATTTCTATTCAAAATGAAATTCCAAAGAACGTGTCGTCAATTTTTTTTTAATTTTTTTATGAATTGTATAAAAGACCGCCTTTTTTCAGATTGTGTAGAAAAAATATCTTTTCTTGATACAGGCTGGTCAACTTAGAGAAAAGTATTTTGTCACATATCTATTTTAGTTCTTCTTCCAAAATGACTAAAGTTTTCAATTTTACTCATATACAAAATAGCAAATACATTGCCAATATACAGAATGTTTTTCATTTGGCATTAAAAATAATAGCATTTATTTAATTGTTCAGCTCATTTTTCAACACTTCTAAAATTAGGGTGCACCCCTTTATTTATGTATTTACGGAATATTTTTGTTACTATTACAATAAAATAAACGTATTCTTTAAACTTATTTTGAACATAGATTCGTTTGTTTTCTATACATTTACCTATCAACATTTAAATATCCAAAATTAAATGAAGCAAGAATCAAGTGCAGCCGCAGTTAGACAAAATATATTTTAGCACTCTGTATACAAGAAAATGACAGTTTTGAAAAAATAAGTACCAGATATTAAAGATAATACATTTGGATATTCATAATTGCAAAAAAGCATAGTCTTCTTTAATTGAACACTATAGGCATTGTATAAAGAGTAATAGGATAGTATGTCAGTGACAATGTTAAAAGCATTTGAAACAATTTTGGTTCCTATTACTCTTTATACAATGCTATAGGAGAGGTGTACACCGATTTGAGTCCCATATCAAAAAGTTCACGTTCAACACCCTGTATTATCTAAACGGTTTATGATAGAAAGTTGAGGCAATGGTATTTTTTACTCAGGGTATCGACCTCTATAACAAATGTGAATTTCAAAATATTCTCACAATAAGCCATTTCTCATAAGATTAGCGCGGGGTCCTTTGGAAGTAACTGTATTGAGAACGAGAAATACTCACTTCGGTGTGACGAAATAGTAAATTCTTCAACGAGCTGGCTATTATTCACGTAGATGAAGTTTCCGACACGAGTGAGTGAAACCAGCAAGTGTTGGAATCATCTAAGTGAATAATAACCATGCTACACAAGGTGAAGACTACTTTTTCTACGACAATGCGACTTATACAAGAAATTATATACCTAAATCATAGTTTTTAATACAAATGTTTAATTGCCACTTAAAATATTAAACATTAACGTTAGTGTATTTAACATTTCAAATAAAATGGCGACTAATTAGGATGTTGCTAAGATGCGATTGGTTAGTCATTTTCAAAGCAACTTCAACTAAAAATTTAGTAAGAATCAACTTATTATTAAATAGTCGTGGAGAAAGGTATTTTTTCACCAAACGTTAAGCATATAAAGGTATAGTCAATTAAAAAAAATTGATAAAATTTAAGCCATAAATGATTTATTGGTAAATCGGTCTATTAAAAACCTTTCCCGATATGGAATGCTATGTTTCACTCTGTGAAATACATGCGATTTATATGAAGTTATCCACAGATTTCCAGCCACAATTCTGCGGGCAGGGATAGCCGAATTACACAAACGTTCACAGTGTTGCCATGTTTTCAACTATTTTATACTATTTTTTCTTCGTATTATCAAAGGGTAGATAATAAAAAAAAGAAATATTTTTTTTATGGAACATATTTCTATATCTTTTCAGAATATTTCTGCAAAAAATTATATGTTTGTTATTTATTTGAATTGTTTTTATGTTTAATGTTACACCCTCAAAATTTGTTGATGTGCTTAAAATTTTGTTGATGGATATTAGTTGTACGTGTCCATAGAATATTTCTGCCTAATCAGAATCATTTGCCTCCCCGTCTAAGAGGGTGAAAAGGGGATATTTGTTGTTTATTTTAATTTTTAATTTCCAAACTGAACTCTGTGAAAACTTGTTTTTTTTGTAATGTGATTTCTGTAGTGTTTTAAAATATTTTTATTTAGATCAAGTTTTCTTTAATTGCTGGTAATGTACAAACATCATACCTACATACAGCCTTACGAAAGATACAAGACGGAAATGGCATAGCTTTAGTTTGAATGACTTATCGTAACGATTACTCTTATAAAAAAAAATTATTAAAGAGATTAAAAATGTGATCTTAAATTAGTCGAACTAGAAATTGTAATCAAACTTAATTATAATATATAATTTTCAAATTTTGGTATGTTGGAAATAAATATATATAATTTTCAAATTTAACTATTCGGTCATATTAAGCTCAGTAAAAAGCATATTTTTTCTCTTTCAAAATTTTCATAGGAGTAATGGTTACGCTGATAATTTAAACTAAAACATGAAAATTAACCAAGCCTTTCACTTAAACCAGCAATTCATCTCGTTTTATATCTATCGCAAAATGTTGTTAAATGATGTAAAATCCACTTTAAGTAGAAAAGAAATATGTACGGCAACTAGTTTGGAAATAAAAAATCTAAATAATTAAAATAAATAACAACCATCCCCTTTTCACCCTCTTTGACGTGGAGGCAAATGATTTGATTAGGCAGAAATATTCTATGGACACGTACAAATAATATCCATCAACAAAATTTTATTCACATCAACGAATTAGGATGGTGTAATATTAAACATAAAACACCCCTTTTCATCCCTTTCTACGGAGGGGCAGAAAAATGTGATCATGCAGAAATATTAAAATTATAAGTAAAAACAATATTCAAAAAACAAATTTTGTTCACACCATTGGAGTTGGAAACTAGAAAATAAAAAATAAATCGCCCGTTTTCATCCCTTTCGCCTGTATATGAAAAAAGTATCATTGGCCAAAAATGTTCTAAAATGATATAAAAACCACTTTAAGTAGAAAAGAAATGACATCTAGTTTGGAAATAAAAAATTAAATAATTTACGTACAAATAATATCCATCAACAAAATTTTACGCACATCAACGAATTTTATGGGTGTAAAATTAAACATAAAAACAATTAAAATAAATAACAAACATGATTTTTTGCAGAAAAATTCTGAAAAAAACAAAGATATTTTTCACAAAAAAAATTTCTCTTCTTTATTCTCTACCCTTTGATATTACGAAGAAAAAATAGTATAAAATAGTTGAAAACATGGCAACACAGTGAACGTTTGTACCATTCGGCTATCCCTGTCGCCAGAATTGTGACTGGAAATCTGTGGATAACTTCACATAAATATAGATGCGGAAGACACAAGTGAGAAATTGACCTATTAATAAAATTATTTTTTAGATTTACATGAAGGAGCGGAAAACGAAATTATTTCTGATAAAGATTTAGATTGTGATTATTTTGATAATAATGAAGAGGAAGAAGAGTAAGTTTGTCAACAATATATTATATTAAGCATGCTTTTACCATATTCTTTGTTTTAGCATGATCCAAGAATTTGATTTTGATGCAATTTAAAAACAAAGTATTTTAATACTAAAACCAAAGGTTGCTTGATGGTAGCACAAATTCTGATTATTCTAGTCATTTTTCAATATTTATGTAGACATATTTAAGCAAAAATAAATTATTAACACATAACTATCAGAATATTTTATATTAATATTGTTTTTTGTAAGTATTTCCAGTGATGAATCAACAAATGACACGTCAAAGATATAATAATAATAATATTATTATCCCAAAACTCAAAAACTTAATAAGAATATGACCTAACTAAAAATAGAAGGTGCCTAATAGTTTTATACGATTTTAAATAAGAATGTTTATAAGGCTGTGACAGCCGAATGCTATAGTTTTCGCTTTTCAAATACCAAGATCGGTTCAAACCTAATCTTATTTTAAATTTATTTAAGGCGGCGTTAGCAAATGGATAAGCATAGGGAAATTTTTGAACATATAAGACGAACTATCCAGGCAATAAATATATGCGGATTTGCTTTTATAATGTTCTAATGGTATCAAATTAGTTCCTGATTATATTAAAAAGTGAAAAAAAAATAAGAAAATGGAAAAAACAATAGAATTGTGAAAATTTAACCTAAAAAAGGCATCAAAAATCGCTGTAAAAACTATTTCAGAAACTAGATTATATTCCCATTAGAGACGGTACATAGGAGATATTTCATTTTTGCTCTCATTTACAAGTCTTATCTGTTCAAAAATTTATAATTTAAACCATAGAACATCACCAAAAATACATCAGAAACCTGTTATTCTGTCAATTTTCCAGTTCATTTACTTTTTTATAGATGACGTCACCACAGTAAAATGATTATACAGTGTATCCGTAAAGTATGGAACAAATTCATTTTTAGCTAAACAGGGCATTTTAAGAAATAATCCTGAAACACGTCGATTTTTGATTTTAATTTACCGTATTTTAAAATAATAATATATAGGGTGAATTACTTTCGAGTAATGAAGTCACCGTCATTTTTTTTAAATGGAACGCCCTATATTTTTTTATATTTTTATACTCGTCCCGTGAAGCTGATTTCAAAAACCTATTACACTTATATTCTAAAGTAAATAGTTTTGAAGTTTAGACAATTGAAAATCGCATTTTTTCAAATTTAAGTGATTGCTCCGGCCAAACGACATGAAATCGGATAAAACGACTTACGTGTCCCTATCTTAACTCTTTGAGTTCTACTTGATGGTGTAAGTACAAAATGTATACAGGGTGATCAAAATTTGCGTACTTTTGATCACCCTATATACATTTTGTTTTTATGCCATCAATTAGAACTCAAAAACTTAAGATAGGGACATGTAAGCCGTTTTATCCGATTTCATGTCGTTTGGCCAGAGCAATCACTTAAATTTGAAAAAATGCGATTTTCAATTGTGGTGACTTCATTACTCGAAAGTAATTCACCCTGTATATTCGATTATTATTTTAAAATACGGTAAATTAAAATTAAAAATCGACGTGTTTCAGGATTATTTCTTAAAATGGCCTGTTTAGCTAAAAATGAATTTGTTCCATACTTTACGGACACACTATATACATTATTTGCACTCTGGTGTCGGCACTTTGATTTCCGTGGTGCTCAATTCGTTCGTTTTTACAACCTACCAGAAAAGCATAGTGGCCAAATGTTGTGATTCTTTTGTAATGTTGTTAGCAGGCGTATATTTAGGATTATTTCCCTCGTAACAAATAAAACCAATGAGAGACCTCCAAATTGCACCACGTGACTTGTATTGATAAGTGATTATATTTCTACGTCTAGCTTTGATTAAACGTCACCTAGCTTTGACAAATATGCATGTTAATAAACAATAAAGATAAAATGTAAATACTGCATTCCCAATTTGGGAAATACTCTTAACATATACCCCTCGATCTGTAAATTTAACCCCATAAACTGCGGCTAGTCAATTTTTTTCAAAATTTTGCTTTGAAGCAAATGTTTTCGACTGAATAATCCACCTAAAAAGCCCTCGACCTTCGGTCTCGGGCTTTTAATGGTGGATTATTCAGTCTCAAACATTTTCTAAGCAAATTTTTTAAAAAAAAGCTAGCCGCAGTTTATCCGGTTAAATTTGCAGTTCTCGGGATATAACCTGCGATTATTTCCCGCATCTGTCAAAATTTATTCGCTGATAAACTCACCTTCCTACCTTTTCGAATAAACTACATCGTCCTCCTTAACAGCTCCTAAAATATAGGCAACACATCATACATGCACCGCTTATTGTATGGTCGGCATTACGGAAATCAAGCATACATGTCAAATTTAAATTTAAAATCTGACAGGTTATTTTTAGTCATAGTTTCTACTGGAGAATGAAAGAATGGATAGATTTGGAAATGAAAATAATGAAAATATCAATAATTTAATAAATAAAATCAGTACCAGCAAACACTGTGCACACTAAAAAAGAAAATAATTTATCTGTTGAAATTAAAAAGAAACCTCTAAATGTTGTTTACAATAATTGCGTTTTTAATAACTACATTTAATAAATAAAAATACATGAGTTGAAATATTTATTTTTGGCTTATTAAACTATTTGAGAAATAATCTGATCAAATATAACTCGACCATCGTTTATGAGCGAATAATTTTTTTCTTTTTTTCCTTAAATAGTTTTATTTTAGAAAATTCAACTCGTTAAATTCGAAGATTAATGTTCAAAGAATAAAACCCTCGAGCTAAAGCTCTCGGGTTTTATTCAGAACATCAATCTCCGAATTAAACTCGTTAAGTTTTCAAACAAAACTATTGTTGGAAAAATAGAAAAAAATTATTCGCTCATAAACGAGGTCTTGTTATATTACGCCCGATAATTTCGGAATAATTGCATAAAATTTAATAATATATATTTCTTTCCTCATACCTATTAGTATTAAATTGTATTTTTTTCCCTCAAATCAAAGAACCTGTATTAAAATTTAGTTGACATTGGCAACACTGCAAATATCACAACAACAAAGCTTTAAATGCTTTTCGGTTTCTACGCACACATAACTCGTGTGAAGTTAGCGCCCGGAGCTAGCGCCCAAATGCAGCTCCCACCCCCCACTACCAAGCCAAACTCACACGATACACAAATCATAAAAGTAGAATATTAACAAATTATTTTCCCATTCAAAACAAGGTATTCTGACATGGTCTTATATGACAGGAAAACAAATTATTTAGATGTCTAACTAGAATTAAAAACTCAATTCTGTAAGTGGAGATAAAGGATAAAATAACCCTATTAACCATAAAATATTTTTTTCTATCAAAACCAAGTTTTGTTACCCCATCTAATAATACACATAAAATCACTTATTAATATACCTATCTACAGAAAAAAAAAACATCTCTAAGTAAGTGGGATCAAGGGTAAAACAACCCTAATAATTTCAAAATATTTTTTTCTTCCAAAACTAAGTTTTGTGACACCATCTAATAATACACATAAAATCACTTATAAATATACCTATCTACAGAAAAAAAAACAAATCTCTAAGTAAGTGGGATCAAGGGTAAAACAACCCTTATAATTTTAAAATATTTTTTTCTTCCAAAACCAAGTTTTGTGACACCATCTAATAATACACATAAAATTACTTATAAATATACCTATCTACAAAAAAAAGACAAATCTCTAAGTGAGTGGGATCAAGGGTAAAACAGCCCTAATAATTTTAAAATATTTTTTTCTTCCAAAACTAAGTTTTGTGACACCATCTAATAATACACATAAAATCACTTATAAATATACCTATCTACAGAAAAAAAGACAAATCTCTAAGTGAGTGGGATCAAGGGTAAAACAACCCTAATAATTTTAAAATATTTTTTTTTTCCAAAACTAAGTTTTGTGACACCATCTAATAATACACATAAAATTACTTATAAATATACCTATCTACAGAAAAAAAGACAAATCTCTAAGTGAGTGGGATCAAGGGTAAAACAACCCTTATAATTTTAAAATATTTTTTTCTTCCAAAACTAAGTTTTGTGACACCATCTAATAATACACATAAAATCACTTATTAACATACCTATCTACAGAAAAAAAGACAAATCTCTAAGTGAGTGGGATCAAGGGTAAAACAACCCTTATAATTTTAAAATATTTTTTTCTTCCAAAACCAAGTTTTGTGACACCATCTAATAATACACATAAAATCACTTATTAATATACCTATCTACAGAAAAAAAGACAAATCTCTAAGTGAGTGGGATCAAGGGTAAAACAACCCTTATAATTTTAAAATATTTTTTTCTTCCAAAACTAAGTTTTGTGACACCATCTAATAATACACATAAAATAACTAATTAATATACCTATCTACAGAAAAAAAAAACAAATCTCTAAGTAAGTGGGATCAAGGGTAAAACAACCCTAATAATTTCAAAATATTTTTTTCTTCCAAAACTAAGTTTTGTGACACCATCTAATAATACACATAAAATCACTTATAAATATACCTATCTACAGAAAAAAAGACAAATCTCTAAGTGAGTGGGATCAAGGGTAAAACAACCCTAATAATTTTAAAATATTTTTTTCTTCCAAAACTAAGTTTTGTGACACCATCTAATAATACACATAAAATCACTTATTAATATACCTATCTACAGAAAAAAAGACAAATCTCTAAGTGAGTGGGATCAAGGGTAAAACAACCCTAATAATTTTAAAATATTTTTTTTTTCCAAAACTAAGTTTTGTGACACCATCTAATAATACACATAAAATTACTTATAAATATACCTATCTACAGAAAAAAAGACAAATCTCTAAGTGAGTGGGATCAAGGGTAAAACAACCCTAATAATTTTAAAATATTTTTTTTTTCCAAAACTAAGTTTTGTGACACCATCTAATAATACACATAAAATTACTTATAAATATACCTATCTACAGAAAAAAAGACAAATCTCTAAGTGAGTGGGATCAAGGGTAAAACAACCCTAATAATTTTAAAATATTTTTTTCTTCCAAAACCAAGTTTTGTGACACCATCTAATAATACACATAAAATCACTTATTAATATACCTATCTACAGAAAAAAAGACAAATCTCTAAGTGAGTGGGATCAAGGGTAAAACAACCCTAATAATTTTAAAATATTTTTTTTTTCCAAAAAGTTTTGTGACACCATCTAATAATACACATAAAATTACTTATAAATATACCTATCTACAGAAAAAAAGACAAATCTCTAAGTGAGTGGGATCAAGGGTAAAACAACCCTTATAATTTTAAAATATTTTATGTGTATTATTAGATGGTGTCACAAAACTTAGTTTTGGAAGAAAAAATTATTTTAAAATTATAAGGGTTGTTTTACCCTTGATCCCACTCACTTAGAGATTTGTCTTTTTTTCTGTAGATAGGTATATTTATAAGTAATTTTATGTGTATTATTAGATGGTGTCACAAAACTTGGTTTTGGAAGAAAAAATTATTTTAAAATTATTAGGGTTGTTTTACCCTTGATCCCACTTACTTAGAGATTTGTCTTTTTTTTGTAGATAGGTATATTAATTAGTTATTTTATGTGTATTATTAGATGGTGTCACAAAACTTAGTTTTGGAAGAAAAAAATATTTTAAAATTATTAGGGTTGTTTTACCCTTGATCCCACTCACTTAGAGATTTGTCTTTTTTTCTGTAGATAGGTATATTTATAAGTAATTTTATGTGTATTATTAGATGGTGTCACAAAACTTGGTTTTGGAAGAAAAAATTATTTTAAAATTATTAGGGTTGTTTTACCCTTGATCCCACTCACTTGGAGATTGGTCTTTTTTTCTGTAGGTAGGTATATTAATTAGTTATTTTATGTGTATTATTAGATGGTGTCACAAAACTTGGTTTTGGAAGAAAAAATTATTTTAAAATTATTAGGGTTGTTTTACCCTTGATCCCACTCACTTGGAGATTTGTCTTTTTTTCTGTAGGTAGGTATATTAATTAGTTATTTTATGTGTATTATTAGATGGTGTCACAAAACTTAGTTTTGGAAGAAAAAAATATTTTAAAATTATTAGGGTTGTTTTACCCTTGATCCCACTCACTTAGAGATTTGTCTTTTTTTCTGTAGATAGGTATATTTATAAGTAATTTTATGTGTATTATTAGATGGTGTCACAAAACTTGGTTTTGGAAGAAAAAAATATTTTAAAATTATAAGGGTTGTTTTACCCTTGATCCCACTCACTTGGAGATTTGTCTTTTTTTCTGTAGGTAGGTATATTAATTGGTTATTTTATGTGTATTATTAGATGGTGTCACAAAACTTAGTTTTGGAAGAAAAAAATATTTTAAAATTATTAGGGTTGTTTTACCCTTGATCCCACTCACTTGGAGATTTGTCTTTTTTTCTGTAGGTAGGTATATTAATTAGTTATTTTATGTGTATTATTAGATGGTGTCACAAAACTTAGTTTTGGAAGAAAAAAATATTTTAAAATTATTAGGGTTGTTTTACCCTTGATCCCACTTACTTAGAGATTTGTCTTTTTTTTGTAGATAGGTATATTTATAAGTAATTTTATGTGTATTATTAGATGGTGTCACAAAACTTGGTTTTGGAAGAAAAAAATATTTTAAAATTATTAGGGTTGTTTTACCCTTGATCCCACTCACTTAGAGATTTGTCTTTTTTTCTGTAGGTAGGTATATTAATTAGTTATTTTATGTGTATTATTAGATGGTGTCACAAAACTTAGTTTTGGAAGAAAAAATTATTTTAAAATTATTAGGGTTGTTTTACCCTTCATCCCACTTACTTAGAGATTTGTTTTTTTTTCTGTAGATAGGTATATTAATAAGTGATTTTATGTGTATTATTAGATGGTGTAACAAAACTTGGTTTTGATAGAAAAAAATATTTTATGGTTAATAGGGTTATTTTATCCTTTATCTCCACTTACAGAATTGAGTTTTTAATTCTAGTTAGACATCTAAATAATTTGTTTTCCTGTCATATAAGACCATGTCAGAATACCTTGTTTTGAATGGGAAAATAATTTGTTAATATTCTACTTTTATGATTTGTGTATCGTGTGAGTTTGGCTTGGTAGTGGGGGGTGGGAGCTGCATTTGGGCGCTAGCTCCGGGCGCTAACTTCACACGAGTGCACACATACCCAGCGTCGACGAGTCAATTAAAAATTAGAACCGGGGAAAGTCGCTTAGTGCAAATACTGTATATAATCATTTTACTGCGGCGTCACGTGCAAAATAATTATTTTGGGGTATATAATGTTGCCGTCATATTTTTAAGTAGCGGAAAAAGGAAATTCGATATTTTAATAGAAAATTTATGTGTATGTTTCAATATTTTTAAAATGCTGCTAAAATTACTATTTTAGTATAATACCTAATGAAAACTAGGTTTCTTTTAGAATTAAAATTATGGTGACTAAATTTCAAAGTACGAAATTCGAGACGCTATTTTTAATATTTTTTTTTTACAAAAATTTAGTGGAATCGAAAAAATTTGAAAAGAAAAAATCGGAAAAATTATTAAAAAAAAAACAAAAACTTTCAAAAAAATTAGAAAATATTGGGAAAAAATGAAAAATAAAATTGTACAATATGGAAAAAATGAAGAAATCACAAATCCTAAAAAAAGCTAAAAATCGCAAAAAAAGAAAAAAACCGAAGAACGACTAAGAAACCGGAAACAATTGTAACCATAAAAAATGTAAAAATTCAAAGAAATTAATATAAATTGCAAAAAACAAAAAATCGGGAAAAAAACTTTAAAAAAAGCAAAAACTTTGGAAAAAATTGAAAGAGAAATTACAAAATATTGGGAAAAAAATGAAAAATAAAGTTTTAAAATCCGGAAAAAATGAAGAAATCACAAAACCGAAAAAAAACCGCTAAAAACGAAAAAATACGCAAGAAATCGTAACATTTCACAAAAAATCGCAAAAACAATAACAAAAAACCTCAACAAAATCACAAAAAAATAACAAAAATATCGCAAAAAAATAACAAAAATATCGCAAAAAATCAATGAAATAAAAAAAAATGAGAAAAAAAAGAATAGAAAAACAGAACAATGAGAAAAAATGAAGAGAGATTAGAAAAAATTGAAAAAAATAAAAAAAGTAAAAAATCAAAAAATCATAAAAATGAAAAACAAAATGAGAAATAATTAAAAGAATCGAAAAAATCAGAAAAAATCGGAAAAAATAAAAAGAAAAACAAAAAAAAGGAAAAAATTGAGAGAAAAATTAGAAAATATTGGGAAACAATAAAATTGTAAAATATAATATAAATATTATCATAAAAAATAAAAGGAATAAGAATAAATTATATAATAAATTATATATATTATAAAAAATAGAAAAAAAAACAGAACAATGAGGAAAAATTAGAAAAAATCGAAAAAAATCAGAAAAAAAACTGAAAAAAATCAGAAAAATGAGTGAAAAGCGAGAAAAATCGAAACACATCGCAAAAAACAAAGAATAACCAAAAAACAACTGTAACCATAAAAAAAATAAAACACAAAAAAAAACTGATATAAATTGCAAAAATGAGAAAAGATTAAAAAACGAAAGAAAAAACCACAAAAACAGAAAACAAAAAATTAGAAAAATGAGAAAAACTAGAACAAATAAAAAACCTCTCTATAATATGATACATGAAAAAAATTGGGAAAGTAAGTAATTAATTTTAAAACAAAATTTTAATTTTAATTTTTGGATATTTACATTTTAACCCTTTTTGGTGATTAGTTCTGAAATAATTATTTTCTGATAAAATTTTTGTAACTAACAAATAATTTCTACAAAAGTAAAGACTTCTGGTACTGAAAAAAAAACAATTCTAATAGAGGTTATTTATTTGGAGAAAAGAATTTACAAAAAATTGTTTACTATATAAATCAAGTATTAGATAAAAATATTGAAAATATACCATTCACAGGCGAGTTTATATGTCGGGTTATAGGTCAGTAGTTTTGGGCCAGGCAAGTTTAATGGTGTCATAAAAATCTTCTATTTAGGTACCTGATGGTAACTAATATCCCAAATTCACTCAAAATTAAAACTCTTCGGCGGTCGTTACACCTGGCAACTAAGCAAGATTATTGGAGGATAATAAACATTTAAATTTTTACGCATAAAGTATATCTAATCGCCATCTATCGAACATTTAGTTAATTAATAGTTTGTGTTATAAAAATCATGGGGTGCTAATTCCGTCTTAAAATATTTTTTAGTTTTTCGTGAGTTGTAGAAAAAATGTACTGTTCAACTCGTGTGGATTTTATAGGAGTCGTGCTCAAACTTCGTTGCCGTGCGATATGGCCATCACATACACTCTTGTTGCACAATCTACTTCAAGATTTAAATATTTAACCTTTGTAAGCGAAAAACCTTCCCCAAGCTATAATCCTGTTCGCTAACGTTCAGGCACTTGTTTTCCCTCATAGGAGATTGGTGACTGTTTCGTTGCCAAAGTCATAATTTTTTTGACTACAGTGGGGTTTAGTTGGGACACCTAGTATACTAGTTGTTTTTTGTGAAACTTAACTAATATTAAATTGAGAAAAGTAAATATAAAAATACTCTAAATTTTTCCCATTATTACACTGGAAAAAACCACTCAATTTAATTACAGGTTATTAAATCAACTCATTCAAAGAAGTTTCTGACAATTAAGGCCGCAGTGGCACACTCCAATATTCATAACAATAACTAAATGTGACATATGTCATATTAATGTCAAATTTCATAAATCTATTATTCAACAGATGTAGCAATATGTCTTATTTACGATTTATTTCAACATACATTTGACCAAATTATTTACTCGTTTAGTAGTGACATTTTATTTCATATTATTTATCTGGTCTACTATACAATATAATTTTAATCTTATTTCATTTTATGCCAAGAGCAAGAAAATCTCTGAGCTCTGCTAGGATATGGCAATGCTGTAAAACTAACTTTGTTTGTTTATCTTCGATAAATACGTAAAATCATCATAAATATAAATCCCAAATATATTTTATAGATATTTCATTACGGACGGACAGATTTCGTTCAAAATTGCCATATGGGGGTTTTTGGGGTTGGAGATTTCAAATTTTTTCTCAAAATTAATAAATTCAAGACGGCAAACGAGATATGTGATTATGATCAGATTCTTTTCAAAATTGGTATTTGGGTGTTTTTGGGGACGGAGATCATGAATTTGTTTTTCAAAATAAATATATTCATGATGGCGACTCCAAAATGGTGGACGAAATTTATGATTATTAACCAAAATTGGTGCATGGAGTTTTTTGGTGTTGGAAATTTTGATTTTTTTTTCAAAATTAATAAATTTAAGATGGCGGACAAGATATGGAATTATGATTAGATTCTTTTCAAAATTGGTATTGGGGTTTTTTTGGGATAGGAGATATCATGATTTTTTTTCAAAATAAAAAAATTCAAGATGGCGACTCCAAAATGGTGGACGTAATTTATGATTATTAACCGATTCCATTCAAATTTGGTGCATGGGGTTTTTTTGGTGTTGAAGATTTTGATTTTTTTTTTTCAAAATTAATAAATTCAAGATGGCGGATAAGATATGGAATTATGATTAGATTCTTTTCAAAATTGGTATTGGGGGCTTTTTGGGATAGGAGATCTTGATTTTTTTTTTCAAAATAAATAAATTCAAGATGGCGACTCCAAAATGGTGGACGAAATTTATGATTATTTATTAACCGATTCCATTCAAATTTGGTACATGGGGTTTTTTGGTGTTGGAGATTATGACTTTTTTTTTAAACTGCACAGAATTTTTTATTTACATTATCAAAATTAAAAATATTTCTCCTGCAACATATACAGAAACCATGATTGTTCATTTTTTCAAATATAAATATGAGAGTGTCTAGAGGTCCGTCTAGTCGGACCCGGTGAAAACCCAATTGGTCCGTCAATCAGCTGTTAAGATTAGGATTAAAACATAGTTTTGTAATTTTGATATTTATTTTATTAGAAGTTTTGACTGACCAAAGCTAACCTGTAGAATTAAAAAAAGATTTATTTTATTAAAAGAAGTCTTAAAAATCCAACTTGAGTTTAAAAAAAAAATAAAAAAAAAATTATGGAGATGTGGGATTCGATCCCCGGATCCATTGCACCACTAGCGGGCACTATGCCACGCAGCTACTTCAGCTTTGTTTAAATATGTTCAAACTCATTATTTAAGCGAATCACGTTTCATAATAAAATAAATATAAATTAGTGTTTCGCCTTTGTATTTTAATTATTAATATTACAGAACTAAAGTATACACATTCACTAGGAACGCTAAAATAAATATCAAAATTACGAAACTATGTTTTAATCCTAATCTTAACAGCTGATTGACGGACCTATTGGGTTTTCACCGGGTCCGACTAGACGGACCTCTAGACACTCTCTATAAATATTTCGGTGTACTAGCAGATAATAGATTGATGCGCTCGGAAAAATAATAAAAATTCGGTTTACTCGCGAGTCCCATCCCATGATCAATATCGACATCTTATCACCAGCAGCAATACCGAACGCAGTGCGAAACTGGAAAGTTTGGCAAAACAGTTGCGCCTATTGGGAGACAAATATTCCCTAATGAGAGACAAATATTCCAAATCTGGAAACAAATATTCCATAAAAATAATTTCTTCTGTATCATTAAATTAATTGCGTGAAAATTTAATATTAATTAATTTGTTTTGTTAAGTAACAAAAGATTATGTCTTAGTTAAGTTTCATTTTATGCGTTCGCGGTACATAAAAATCTTGAATATATTCCGAATAGGACATGCGCATATAACTTGTCCATTTGTGGCCTTTGTAATCCTTAAATGTGTTCTGAACTAGTTCAGGATTAGCTCCGCGAAAATACCTAATATTCAGATTTTTCTAAAAGTTTGGCAACATAGCTTTTATATGATTGTCGCCTAATTTGATTGTCGTGACATCTTTTCGAGAGGGTATGAACTAAGACATTACAGGAAATTATCGAAAATCTCCATTATGACAAATAAATTTGACATATATTTCTCAATCGTATTTCCAATTAGATTTAATAAATACTGAATAAAATAAAGAAATATTCAAGGAGCTTACTAACAAAAATACGTAGAATGAAGTCTCCTACTTTTTATCTCTGATTTTAAAAATCACTTTTTTTATTTTTTTCTAAACTCAGTTTAATTACAGGACAAATAAAAAATAGGAGACTCCATTCTTTAAACATTTTACTTTAAGCTGCCAAAGTTTAATTTTCCTTCGTTCAGTAAAATTTAAACGTAATTGGAACTAGCAAACCCGTGTTTTTATACGTCAAAATGCAGTGATACTGCGGCCTTAAGTAGAAAAATTTTCACTTTCGAGGAACTAAAAAATATAGAACACCACGACCGGAAACTACCCTAATAACACAAAGTAGTCCTACAGATATCCATAGGACGTCCTCTTCGGACATTCCGGACATCCTTAGGACATCCTTTTCTGGTACACTGGACGTTCTATGGACGTCCGAGGGACGCACTAATGTCACAACTTTGAACTGAATTCGAACGTCCGCCGCGGACATCCATTGGATATCCCCCTGGGACATTCACAGAACGTCCTATTTTGGTACAGTGGACGTCAGAGAAAGTGATTTTTTTTGTTATATTATTCACACCAGTTCAATTGTAATTGTGAAATTGTTATTTCCAACACCTGCTCGTGTCGGAAACTTCATCTACGTGAATAATAGCCACCGTTTATGCTCGTTGAGCGAGCTCGGAGCAGACTTAATAGGATGTTTTAAATCGCGATATACCATACTATTCGTGGTGTCTAAGAAGCATCAGCGCAAGTGTCTCCATCTTTCAGGCGGAGCTTTACTTTTGGTCCATATTATGTCGAGTGAGGACCACTCTTAGGTGTCTGTCCCGGACATGTTTTGGACATTGCCTGTATTAAGTCGGCGAGGGACTGTTTTAAGACTGTGGTATGGATATGTTATATTATATCCATCACGGACAACTACTGGATATCCGGTATGGACATTGTACATAAATTGTACAAATAATGGATATATATCGTGGACGTCTTAATACTGTCCAAAAACAAACATCCACAGGACATACATATTAAGTCCATGGACGTTCCGACATTAAATGGACATAAATTGTACGTCCCAAGGACGTTGTGTGCTATTAGGGTATAAAGTTTCGTTTTTTTCTTGGATGGTTGGGGTTATGTATGCAAAGAGTATACATTTTGAAATGTTTTTGAAAAGAACTAAGCCATTAAAGAGGTAATTTTGTATGAAATTAGTGATGAACGGTAGTGGAAACAAGACTAATAGAAAATAGAGGAGAAGGAACACAGTGAAAATAAAAAACGATCAGACAAATGACCAGAAATCGATCAACAACAACATGTTAGAAAAATCACAAGAACGTGTACAAAAAAACTAACACAGAATGTAATAAGAACGGAAAAAAATTAATACAAGGTTAATTACCCAGGTAGCAGAGTGACGTGTTAAAGACGTTGAATATTGGTCATTATTTACGTATATGAATGACGTGAAAAACACGTGATAAACAGGGTCATAAGTCACAGACCAATGACGTCTTTTTTTACGTAAAAATTACGTTTTTTTTGACGTATAATTAAACATCCATTTTGAGGTTATTTTAGATTTAAAAATTGTATTTTTTTACTGTAAAAAACATAATATCCTCGGAATTCATAAAAGAAATAATTACACAAATTATATTCAAATACAGGATGTCCAACAGTAGTTTGACGATTTTTAAACTAAAATAACTTCGAATCAGATACGATAAAAGAGCGGTTTTGTCTGAATGCATTTTTTCCCATTCCCACTATATTTTTCATTAAACACATGCACACGGAGTATCCCATTTAAAAATAAAAATTCGCAGTGATTTCCGCTGTTTAACTGGATGGACAACTTACTTAAATTCATTTTTAGATTATTAAAGACGATTAGGTAGTCAAAACGGCACTCTTTCGAAGGTATTTCAATTCAAAAATCTTCACAATATTGCAAGACACCTGTATAATTTATTAGCAAAATTAAAACGCATTCTTATATAAATCTTAATTGATAGAAACATAAAAAATAAACTGAAAATATAATAACATGTTGAGCATTACTGAGAAGCTATAGGGGGGTAGCCACTAAGAATGAACCACCACTAGTCCTCCTCCATCTTCTTCGACAAAGTCTATCACTTTTTACATTATTATTAGTCCTGTTAAGAGATCGTGTTACGGGCTAAAATTTTTTAGGCATTAACATCTTAGGCCAAATTTTAAGTCTCCTAATAGAGTAATGTATTCCCAATTTATTTATAAAAAGGATACTACAAACCTTGTTTTAATAATAATCTCACTATTGTTTACTTTATATTTTATTGACATTTCCTTTGTCATCACAGTTAAATCATTAATTCTTCTTTTAATTAATTTTTCTTGAATGTGACATTTCATGGATTGAATTCCTTCCTTTCTTTTCTCTTCCTTTTTTGGTGCTAACCTGATTGTAGCATGTGCTAATAAAATCAACCGGTAACGGATTTAAATGCCTAAAAAAGAAATAAATGGTTAAAGTGTTTCTTAAATTGTATGGTAGAATACTGCATATCTCTTAAGGTGGATATATGAAACACTAACCTGTAGGAAATCACTTGTAAGGTCATCCAACATCCTGGGTAAGTTTTTATGTCTAACTCTTCTCTCAAACGTTGTATATATCTTTTGTTACCCTTACATCAAGAAGGGGGCACAACAAGAATTTAATGCTTTGAGCGTTCCTAAGCGCTACCATCTTGCTGTCTCATCGGTTTTATGTTTGCTCGTTCTATGCTTTTCTGCTTTACCACTGCTTTTTGGCTAACTTAAGACAGGATATAATCCATTCAAAGCCGCCTTCCTTCCATTTTTGATCCGGTAAACTATTGATCAGTGATAGGGGCGTAGAGGACATCATACTAGTTCTAGAGTCTACTAACTAACAAGTAAGATCTTTCCATTTACTGAACTGTCTTCAAGTACTGAAAATAAAAGAAGCTAAATTGTCGATAGTGTTTAGTATATTTGATAAACAGCTCATATTCATTATAGATCGTAACTTGGTATCAAATAAATTATTGTAAAACAAGAGCACGAGACTCCTGTTTAACCTAAAAGTAGGGTTAGGATTCTGAGAACGATTTATAACTTAATTATATTAAATAGTAATAATAAATTTACCTGTAAACGATTAGTACGAATTGGCAAAGCATATTTGTAATAAATATTTCACTCGCACACGTGCATCCCATTTTAAAATATTTCATCATATAAATTTGAAAGAACAATATTTTCTAACCTGGAGAACTCCAGCAGCCGTGGATAAAAAGTAGTTTGATTATTTTTTTATTTAAATGAAAATCGTAATTGAATTAAATAATAACTGTAACCACAAAAAACAACAAAACAAAATGGCTTGTATTGCGCCGGAGCTTCGATAAAAAGCAAAGGCGGACGCAGGGTTGCCAGACGTCAAACGTCTAGTCTAAAATTATTGGAATATGACCATAAAATTATAAGATTCCAGGATAAACTATCAGAAAAAAATTGATATATTGATTTATTTGAAATTTTTATCTCTATCTAATTAGCTACATTATAGGTTATCATTATCGATTTATCAGTTCGTAAACAAGATTAAGAAAAATTATGTTGGATATCGATAATTATCAGGCCACTGGCAACACTGGGCCACCGCAAAAACAGTGATTTCTAATATAAATTTGATTAGGAATTTATAAAGTTCTGTTTTCGTTATTGTCTATATGTAATAATAATTGTTGGTTATATTTTAGTTTATTTTCTAATATAGTATTCAATACATGGTTAAGGCTATGATTTCGCGCGAAATCTTGCCGAGTAAAAATAACTTTCTGTTTTAATTTTATTGGTAATGTCGGTGTGCACCGACTAGGTATAAACAAATTTCTAAAAAATACGATTTTATATATTTATTCGAAAACTAATACCAAAATTCGACGAATATATTACGTTTTTTTATGACGTCTTAAAAACGTCCACATAACAACGTTTTTTTCACGTCATGTTTTGGCCCAAATTACGTCAGTTGACGAGAATACACCAATTTTCAACGTCTTTAACACGTCACTCTGCTACCTGGGTACTACTACGTGAGACTATCAAGAAGAAGAATAGATAATTCGGACTATTAAGCCCAAGAGCAGATTCGGAAAACCACAAGACTAATGGAATCCAAAATCACTAAGACGAACTGCAAGAGCGACCGAAGAAAAGCCGAGAAATCATAGGGATCGACCTAAGAGCAACCAGGAGGCCCCAATCTTCGACAAATCCACAAGTCCGAGATATCGCTGGGTCGGAACAAACCCAGATCTACCAAGAATCCCGAGTCCAAATCCGCCCTCTTATTTGCTGAAGTTAACCCTACGGGCATTTGGAGAACTTCATACGGTGATATATTCGCTGACACAACCCTCATCTGAACTTGGTAACAATCTAGCCACATCATTCTCACGCCACTAACCTGAGCTTTGGCTTTTTCTAAAAATGATCAACTCGTCCACATCGGATAAAACTCTCCTGAACTTATCGTATTTCACCTTTGTATTGTACCCTTTCCCATAAAAATTCTTTTTCTCACATCCGCAAGGACACCGTATGCTCTATACTCCCACATTTCTCTATACTTCGCGCCGTAGGAAATTGGGAGAACTTCATACCTCCAAAAAATGTTTAAAATTGAATAAAAATATGATTATAAAAAAGTATGCTCAGTCAAACGGTAGTATAGTCGCTGACATCACTCACCCCGACATCACTAACACTACTCATCTGAACTTGGTAAAAATTTGGGTCAAAAACGGCGATAAAGTCGTACACATCTCTTTAATACTGTTATACTGGGCTTGATAACAATGGTGGTCAACTCGCCCACATCACTCTGACACAAATCTCCTGAACTTGTAATATGCATTGGTTGTATATGTATTGAAACCCTTTTCCATAAAAAATCTTTAAACCTCGGTCACAGAGACACTGAGCTTTATACTCCTACATTTCTCTATACTTCGCACCAACATGTTCCCGTAGCAAAGAGAGGGGCGGATTTGGACTCGGATTCTTGGTAGATCGGAGATTGTTCCGACCCAGCGATATCTCGACCATCGAAATCTCGGACTTGTGGATTTTGTCGAAGATTGGGGCCTCGGACTAGCTGAGGACTGCTCTGCGGTCGATTTCTATGATTTTTCTGCTTTTCTTCGGTCGGTCTTGGTTGCTTCTGCAGTTCGTCTTAGTGATCTTGGATTCCATTAGTCTTGTGGTTTCCCGAATCTGCTCTTGGGCTTAATATTCCAAATCCTCTATTCTTCTTCTTGATGGTCTCATGTAACAGTAAATTTCCCTCCGGTTCTTGAAATATTTGATTTCAACGATAGGTATTCAAACTACCAAGTAAATCATAAAATTTTATTATTTTTCTACAGCCATTATACAAAACACGCTTTCCTACACAAATTTTTATATGCAAAGCAAGCCTTTTCTTAATTTCTTTGATATCCGCTGGAAAAGTAATAATTTAGAGTGCGAATAGTAAACGCTATGGCACTTTTCTCCGCTATGACCTTGTCAAATTTTTTGAAAAGTTACAGTTTTTCGTTCATGTAGAAAAAATATTGTGTACAACATGTACTTTTCCCACTCGCTTAATTTGCGGCACTCGCCTTACGGCTCGTACCACAAACTTATGAGCTTGTGGGAAAAGTGACGCTTTGCGCACTTGTACAAACTACTGAAAACTACTGATTTTCCAATTTTTTCGTCTTTTTTCCATTTTCTTTATTTTTCCCGATTATCGCCATAAAAAACATTTTCCCAATTTTACCTTATATTTTCGCATTTTTCCAGAGAAAATGTTTTTCTTATTTTTTCCCATTTTTCCTTTTACATTATTTTCTTTCTTCCCAGTTTTTTCTACTTATCACTATTTTTGCATTTTTACGGGAAACAATTTTATACCCTTTTATAAAAAATACATTTTCAATACAAAAATGTTATTAAAATAAATAAAAAAATAGTTGACAGCTTTAGGAATCGAACCCACTACTTCGAGGTTACTGTAAATCAGCGCCTTAGCCAGCTCGTCTAAATTACCCATAAAAAAAATAAAGTAGAAATTAATGTACTCATGCAAAGTTCTAACCGAGGATGAAAATGCCAAAAATTAAATTTTCAGGGTTTTTTTTGGCAGGTAAAACCCACCCATTTTTGCAAGTGAGAGCATCTTCGGACTCCTTAGAATTTGTAGAATCCGATGGTAATTTTGTCTGCTTGAGAGACCGCGTAGATTTTTGAGAATTTTGACTTTTACTCAAAAAATTTCGAATTTGCGAAATTTCGTCATATTCAACCCCATTTTTGTAATTTTAATGCGTTCTAAAAATCAAAACCAAATTTTTTTATACGTTTTGGACAAAGCCAAAGGTCACCATGGTATTAGAATTGTAAGAAACTGCATAGTTTTCGATATTGGGTGCAACTAGTAGTAATCTAGTTTAATCAATTATATCCTGCGACTCTATGTCCGTGCGGGGTCGAGATCGATATCGTGCTACGTAAATTTAATTTTTTTAAAACATTGTTGCGGTCGAGCACAAAATATGAATTTTCGGTACACAAAAAGCATATAATTGGATAATTTTATTTTTCAAAATATTTGAAAATCGGGGTGTAGCACGTTTCACCTTTGAAATGATACTCGTTCTTATTCAACTTGAATATTTCACTGGAAAAGAGGAAATACGAAATAATAGTTTAAAGAATTGATATTGTCCTTTGAAAATGTAAAAAATCTTTAAAAAAATCAGTTATCCTTCATGACACATTTCAGAATTTTATTTCTCAAAACAAAAAGTTGTGACTAGGGGAAATTGAGGCAACGTCAATATCGAAATATAGACCTTTTACCACCATTTAAGAACTTTTGGTGGTACTCGAGGCAATTCGCTACCTGATAAAAAAAATAATTTTTAGCGTTTATATTGTTATGAAATTTGATATACCCGGTAATTTTGGGTAAGTGTTAGGAAATTTGTATGATTTGTTATAAAATATTATATATAGTAAGTAAGGGTTGGTTGAGTTAAAAAAAAATGATGAATAATAATTGCAAGTAAAATTAACAGTATTCTTTATTTTAATATTAAAAAGAAAGATATAAATTAAAAAGAAATTTTACTAAATGATATAAAGTACAAATTAATCTTGGTAATATGAATAGGGCTTAAGCTATTTGAAGTTTGAAATTCCTGTGACAGGTTGGATGACATTTTCGATCAGGTGAAATGAATTGTCATTGGGTTGGGGTCAATATAGTTTTTTAAAAAAAAATAGGTAAATTTTTTTTTGGCTTAAAAAAAATGAAGGATGATTGATTGTCAAAAGAAAGAAAAAGGTCAATAAAAAAATTTTGAATTGTAAAATAAATATAATATTGGAGTGAAGGTATTTGGAAAAGGAATTTTGTTAGAGATTTGGTTTCATGGATTATTGAAAAGTACAAATAAAAAAAAAAGTTAAAACTAAAGAATTTTATCTAAAAGAATAAACACAAAATAAAAAAAAATCGATCAGGTGAAATAGAGAAGGAGACATAGATTAATCAAAGAGTTAGTGAAGCTTTAAAAAGACCAAGAAAACCAGTGAACAAGTTTACACAGAGCAGAGGTAACATGCGGAGGTAGATACTAGATATCAAGAGGTTTTGAAGAGGACAGAAAGAAGAAATAAATTGAAAAGAAAATTGTTATTTGTTACTTTTTTATATTTTATTTTTCATTTTTTTAAAGGCCTTTTGAACCCAACCCATTTGAGAATTGCTCAGGTTTAAAAAAGGAATTCACATCTGACAGGAATTTCTTATAACAAATGGCGCCCAACGTGGGGCACTAATAAAAACAACGTGGGGCTCAACTAAAAACAACTTGGAGCAATTTAGTTTGATCGGTGGAAGTAACAAAAATTTATCAAATTTTTAAAACCAGGAGTGGTAAGAATTTTTTTTTATTTATATTTTTCTTGATTAAAGGAGAACTGTTAATTTTGATTGATATAATAAATCTAAAACAAAATATAATAGGGGTCATAAAACAAAATTAGAAATAAATTCATAACAGCATTGCAATAACTGTTACAATAAATTACGACTAAATAAAATATTATAACAAAGTGGAATATTAAGTGATATATTGTGTGAGATATTGGTAGTAAAATAAAAGGTGTTGTATAGAGAATACACTAGTATGGATTTGAGAGGTGGAAAAAAGATTGGACAAATTGAAGAAGAGGAAGAGTTGGAAATAGGACAAGGTGATATTGAAGAAATGTCGGAACCAAATGTAGAAGAAATTCAAGAAAGAAGTAAACATTCAAGACTGGAAGAACAAAAACAAGATAAACTAGAGATCATGATGCAAATGATTATTCAGAAAATAACAAAAAAATGGATATCAAAATGCAAGATGGGAAAAGAAATGGGAAAGAAATTTGATGATAGTCAAAAAGAAATGAGTGATAATAGAAAAGAAGATAAAGAAGAACGCTTAAGAGAAATGCAAGAAATGGGGCAACAAATGCAAGAAATGGGACAACAAATGCAAGAAATGGGAAAAGATATAAAAAGGATATTAAACAAGAAATTAAAGAAAATAAAATCGAAATGATACAGAAAATTGAAGAATTGAGAGTATATATACTGATAATAAATTAGAAGAAACAAAAAAAGAAATAAGAATAGAAATGATAGGAAGAATAGTAGAAGTTGAGAAATTACAAGATGAAAAATTTAATATACTTTAAAGGAAAGAGCATAATTTGCAGAAAATAGAAGAAGAAATAGAGAAAGTAAAATTAGGGGAACAGGATAATGCAGAAAGAATGACAACTTTGGAAAATAAGTGGTTAAATACTATTACCGGAATAGATCGGCAAATCGAACAAAATATAAAGGAAGTAGAAGAAAGGATTATGGAAAATAATGAACAAAAATTAGAGGAAAAATTAGAAAAGTTTAAAAATGAAATAATGTTAAGTGAAGAAATAAATAAAATGAAAATACAAGTTAATATGAACAATAATCGTAATAGAAGAAAAGAATAAGGCCAAGGAACATAGAACAAAATCTAAAAGAAAACATTGAAAAAGAAAACACAAACTTAAAAAAGATTAATTATGATAAAATTATAAATAATACGAAAAGTAAGAGAGATTATAGAAGATATAAAGAAATTGTAACAAGAATAAAAGTAAAAACACTAAAATGTTATAAAATAAATAAAAAGGGAACTAAAAAAAAATTCAAAATACGTAAGGTCAAATTTAAAATTTAAAAATAGACCAATTAATGGCTTAAATGAAGAAAACTATAGCAAGTCAAGGAATATGGGAATAGGAATGCTGAAAATGAAAAATAAAATAAAATTTAAATTAGTTATAGGAATTTTAGTTAAAAGAAAAAAGTTAAAGTTAAGTTAGTTAATGTGTTGTTAATAATTAAAGTCTATTGTGGGAAGGAGTTGAATAAAACTAAAGAAATAATATATTCGGAATGAAGGAAGTATAGAAGAATTTGATAATGGGAATAAAATCATTAAATAGGATAATGAGCGAAAATGTAAGAAATTATTATGAAGATGGTGGTAAGAAGCATAGCAATAAAGAAAAGAAAATAGGATCTTGAAGATAAAATAATAAGATTAATAAAAAAATTTAGTATTAAGTGCGGTAAAATAATAAAAATTAAAGAATAAATATTAATATGAAGAGAATATGAAGTATATGAAAATTTATAAAGAAATATTATGAATTATAATTAAAGTTTATGAATAAATATGGTTCAAGATAATATTAGAGAAAAGAAGATAGAATTTTATATGGAAGGATAGAAGTATATAAGTTGGGAATGACATAAAAAAAATACAAAGAAGTTAAGTAAAAGGAGAAAGAAAATTTGAACAAGAATGCAGATTAAGTGATAAAAAAAAATAAGTGTGGGAAATTAAATATTTGTTTAGAGACTTTATATTGTTGATAATAACAATAGTTTTAGTTATGTTGTAGTAGATTAAGAAAATTTTACCACTGTATGGAAAATTTTAAATGAAAATTTTGGGAAATTGTTATGAAATTTGATATACCCGGTAATTTTGGGTAAGTGTTAGGAAATTTGTATGATTTGTTATAACATATTATAAATAGTAAGTAAGGGTTGGTTGAGTTAAAAAAAAATGATGAATAATAATTGCAAGTAAAATTAACAGTATTCTTTATTTTAATATTAAAAAGAAAAATATAAATAAAAAAGAAATTTTACTAAATGATATAAAGTACAAATTAATCTTGGTAATGTGAATAGGGCTTAAGTTATTTGAAGTTTGAAATTCCTGTGACAGGTTGGATGATATTTTCGATCAGGTGAAATGAATTGTCATTGGGTTGGGGTCAATATGGTTTTTTAAAAAAAAATAGTAGGTAAATTTTTATTTGGCTTAAAAAAAATATAATTGAAGGATGATTATTGATTGTCAAAAGAAAGAAAAAGGTCAATAAAAAAATTTTGAATTGTAAAATAAATGTAATATTGGAGTGAAGGTATTTGGAAAAGGAATTTTGTTAGAGATTTGCTTATATGGATTATTGAAATGTACAAATAAAAAAAAAATTAAAACTAAAGAATTTTATCTAAAGGAATAAACACAAAATAAAAAAAAATCGATCAGGTAAAATAGAGGAGACATAGAATAATCAAAGAAAGTTAGTGAAGCTTTAAGAAGACCAAGAAAACCAGTGAACAAGTTTACACAGAGCAGAGGTAACATGCGGAGGTAGATACTAGATATCAAGAAGTTTTTTGAAGAGGACAGAAAGAAGAAAGAAATTGAAAAGAAAATTATTATTTGTTACTTTTTTATATTTTATTTTTCATTTTTTTAAGGCCTTTTGAACCCAACCCATTTGAGAATTGCTCAGGTTTAAAAAAAGGAATTCACATCTGACAGGAATTTCTTATAACAATATATAAAAAAAAAATAATCAAAAGAAAATGTTTTATTTGATCCAATAATATAACATGTTTATAAACATTTATAAACTAAATGTAAAAATATAACTATGATCTGAAATTGTTAACAATTTCATTAGGAGGTGTATTTGGCCTTTGTACTCTGCTAGGCAACTTTAAAGATACTGTTTCAGTTTTGCCACTCGCACCTCGACCCAAAAACGGTCCGGGAACTCTTCTCTGACCGTTTTCCCTCTGCAAAAATTCAAATAAACTCATACTAGGTAACCAAGATTTATCCTTTATAGCTGTAGCCACAATATTCCTGTTGGGTTCCATGTCATAAGCTGCACTATCCACCCCAAAATGCTCACAATATTCGTGAATAAAATGTCTTTTTTCTCGATTCATTGACTCGAAAGAATAAGATCTACTTTTCTGTTTGCTGTTTTTAGCTAATTGAACAAGTTCAGTAAGTTTATCATGAACTCTTTGGCAAAAGTGTGGATCTCTCTTTCCCCACTGCTTTAGAAAATCTGAATATCTTGGAGTTAACTTTTGGCTTAAATCAGGATTTCTTATTTGTAAACCAATGGCTAGTCTTCTGTTTCTGTCCAAAACGCGACATTCTTCTGTACATTCCAATCTAAAATAAAAAAAATAAACATTTATAAATAGATTATTGTTTTTTACATCTCGACCTTCAGAGAAGAGAGGTATGGTAATCATGCTAAAAATTGGGTTTCAATAAACACGTTTTTAGGTCCCTAGAATAAGATTTTGATATTTTGGTGATGATGTGTGTGCGCGCGGGTATGTGTGTGTGTGCGCGTGGGTATGTGTGTGTGTGTTAGAATGTATGTTGTAGTAACTCAAAAACTATGGAAATTTTGCATACAAGATTCTGTTACTCTAGAGTAGATCTGATTAGATTTTGGTGTTAATCGAACAACCGGAAGTGGCAATTGCTATGAGTGATGACGTCATTACTAAACAAAATAGCATTAAACTTTTACACATATATTTTGTATATACTATAGTTTATTTTCATATCATTAAATTTTCAAAACTTTTGCCATTGTTGCTAGATTTACTAAAAAGACAAATTTTTTCATACTTTTTTGTGTTAACGTGCTAATTTTTGATTCAAAGATCGCAACAGGTCATGTGCTGGCCACATCAGAATTTTTTTAAAATGCATAATGGCTTCGCTTCGATGTACTTTAAGAGGGGTTTAACCTTAAAGTGATTGTTAATAAAACAAAATTCGGCAAAATCAAACTACTCGGATTGTGTTTAAAAAATTCAAGATACTTTTTAAACTTTTGGATTAAGAAAGGTTGGATCTAGGCATCCCTCGAAGTACTTTTTTTTAATTTTTGAGAAATAATTGAAGAAAAAAAATTGACAAAATGGACCAGATTCATTATTTTTTATCTCACAAAAAAAAGTTTATTTCAAAAAAGTACTCTTGAGAGATGCCTCACTACTATGAATTGCTGAATGAATCGCAATTTCATTCTTAAAAATAAAAATGGCACAGGAGATAAAATCAATAAAAGTTGCAAATGGGTTGATTGCCTTTTCGAATACCTATAATATATTATTAGGTTATATGTATATATGATGAGCATAATCATTGTCTTAAATGCGTTAATTGGAAAATAATCCAATATTTAAAAAAAAATCTTATTTTTGACATTTTTAAACTTATAATTTTTATTATCGATAGTGAATTCATTTGTGAAATTGAAAATGAAACACTGATAACCAATAAAAAAGATTTAGCTATTATTATTAGAAAAACCGCTGTTATCGTTTTCTAGTCAGCGTGGACTGTGAAGTGATTGAACTAAGGGATTTTTGCACCTAGAACATGTACATTCTTTTGACAGCGACTCTTTGTTCGGCACTTTCTCTGACACGATATTAATAAAAAACATTTTTTTGCTAATGCGGAGGTGGGCGGTCAGTACAAAGGGCCAGAAATTATGAAATAAAACAAGAATTAATAAAAATAAATTGAGGCTATTACAGAAACCAAATAAATATTGAAAAGTTATTGTTATGTCTTATTAAAATTATTAAAAAAAATTGTCAATAATCAAGAGTTACCATTTTTTATTACTATCCCACTTGTTATACCATATATCGGGCCACCCCTATAACGTTTAAACGGGTTAATAGATTTATACCAAATTTTAGTGGATTATAATAGAGCTATTTTTGATTTTTTAAAAATAAAAATCCAATATGGCAGACATCCGGTTTGACCGGAAATGACATGAAAATTAGAAATTCAAATGAAACACCCGGTATATTTCTACATATTTGGATTCTACGACTTCAAACACGTACAAGTCGACTGTCAGATGTATCGTACGACGCCATTTATTGGTTCATTTTTGAATTTTTTTATCCATCCTATATTTGAGTAGTGGTAACACTATTTCTTCTTCTTTTTTATATTAAATTGCATTTATTCAAATTTGATGTAAAATGTTAAACGTACCTTTTAAGATAGTTGTCATGTATTAGAAAGAAAAAGTTTTACACATTGAGTCGAAATTTAAATATATGTCAGTTACCAGTTTTAGGAAATTTTGAGTTTTTTTTAATGTTCGCTTGACTTTGTGTATATTGTTGTGATTTTTATTTTATTTTAATGGATTTGCATGAAATAGACGATATTTTTGATGATGATGATGAACTTATTGATTATATTCGTAATCAACGAACTTATACTGTGGACGAACGTGTAGACCCCATAAATAAATGAGATGATATAGAATTTTATAAAAGGTTTCGATTTTCAAAAGAATCAGTTCGTTTAATTCTTAACGAAATAAAAACAAACTGTCAATATGTCGTCCAATGTCAAATCAAATTTATGCACAGACCAAGCCAAAACAGAATTCTAAACCATGAAATTATAAAGTTCAGAGCCAATAATTCTAATTAAAGCTTAAATTCAAGAAAAAAGATGATGTTAAATTTAACAGAGACACGCCCACATTAAATCATGATTAAGGTATAATCATAGCATAAAGTACCGAAATTCTCTGTTAAAATTTAATTTTCTGTCAAATTAACTTAATCAGCTTGCAAAGTACCGGACCTAAATTGCTTATAATCAAACTAAAATTAACTAAAATGTCTCAATTTTTTCAATTATTTATTGTTGGTTCTTAATAATTATTTATATTTAAAATATGATGTAAATATCCTTTTTTGAACAGAGATGTCTTCAGGAGAATTTTGTATCAAAATTAAAAAAAAACATTTATCCTTTATTTGAAAAAAAAGAATTGTTATGTACAGGGTGTCCTAAATTGGTGTTTTGCAGGGTATCTCGTAAACTAGAAGAGATAGAAACAAGCAGTGAAGGTGTTATGATTTCTTGTTTTGTTAAAGTAACGGTAGCCTAATTAAAATTTTAGTAGCTCTCTGCATTTGGAACATACAGGGCGATTATTGAAAACTGACGAAAACTACTTATAACTTCTTAATTATAAAAAATATAAAAAAACTTTATAAGAACTTTTGATAGATATAATATTGAAGAGTTTAGTGGCGCACAATTTTTTTTTAGGGGTCTCACAAAGGAAATATAATGCAAACTTATCTTTTTCCTACAAAATTTGGTGTAAGTTTATTTCTAAGATATTTATATCCAGCAGTAGTTAGTTTATCATCAAATACATGATAAACTAATTTACGATGTTTGACAAAACAACTAACGTTAAAGCTGAATCTGCCCTGTCTCCTGATCCCCTGAACTAAGTATGGATTTGAATCATTCCAATATAATTCATTATGTCTGTCAAATATTCCTGCACTGCTTATGCGAGCTTCATCGCTACATATTACCTTTGAATAAAAATATGGCTGTTCATTATATTTTTCTATATACCACTGTGCAAAGTATGTTCTTCTCAAAAAAACGTTTGGGTATAATTTTTGACACGGACAGATGTCCGATAAGACCTAAATTTATATTTCTTTAAAATTCTTGCTGCAGTAGTTTTTGGAATACCTATTTCATTTTCAATTTGACGTAGAGAAGATTTATATTGTGTTTGGATATATCCCAACGTATTTACCTCTCTCTCTTCATGATTTTTTTCGTACTTACGTCGTGGTTTTACAAAACATCCATACTCAATTAAATTTGAATCGAGTTTTTTAAAAATTCTCTGTTTGCCTTCTTCTGGATATCGTTGAAAATATAATTCAGACGCATCACTAACATTCTTTTGACATTCAATATATGCCACATGCATATCATATTTTTCATAATTTAAAAAATTCATGTTTAAAATTGTTGACAGGTAAGAACGGTTTTGTTTTATTTTCCATGGAAACAGTACCAAAACCTACTTGATGAAATGGATATTCTTATAAGATACTAACAATAATGTCAATTCAGGTAAACAAAGTAAAACAGATATAGAATATTTCATATCATGCGAATGAGAATTAAAAAAGGAAACAAAAAACGTCAAAATATACAGGGTGTCCCATTAAAAAAAATATAAGTGCGTTATATTTCCTTAGTGAGACCCTTAAAAAAATTATGAGCGCCACTGATCTCTTAAATATTATATCTATCAAAAGGTTTTATAACATTTTTTTATATTTTTCATAATTAAGAAGTTATAGAACCTAGTAGTTTTCGACAGTTTTCAATAAACGCCCTGTATCTTAAAAATGCAAGGAACTACTATAGATTTAATTAGGCTATCGTTACTTTAACAAAAAAAGAAGTCATGGCATCTTAACTCCTTTTTTCTATCTCTTCTAGTTTACGAGATAACCTGCAAAACACACCAATTTGGGACACCCTGTACATCATTTTAATGGTAATTGAATCAACAATTTTGAATACTGGATGGCCCATCTGTTTCATTTAAAAAAATTGAGTTAGTTAAAAAATTGGATTTGCTGAATTAAATGTTTAATAAAAGTAACAAAAATAAATAATTGACAAAATTGAGACTATTTAACTAATTCTAGTTTAATTATAAGTAATTTACACTAAATCATGACCATGAAGGAAAAACAATCAAAAATAAAATAAAAATGGCGTCTTAAGTGACATTTGACAGTCGACGTGTACGTATTTGAAGTCGTAGAATCCAAATATGTGGAAATGTAGCGGATCTTCCATTTGAATTTACAATTTTCATGTGATTTCTATTCGAACCGGATGCCGGCCATATTGAATTTCAATTTAAAAAAAAATCTAAAAATAGCTCTATTATAATCGACCCAAATTTGATATTAATCTGTTTACTCGTTTAAATGTTATAGGGATGGTCAATGACCCATTTATACCAGGTATACTATAATCGATTATATATATATAATACTTTACTGGCACTTTTTTTAAATTATTTTTAATAACAGTGGTTCTATTATCAACTTTTTTTTCTAGATAAATTTGAAAAAAGTAATACAGACATGCTCTTTTAATAAAAATTACAAATATCATATTTTTAGTTACTATTAGTTGTAGTATATATTTTAGGATAATTTTTTAATTTTTTAATCTGATGAAGTTGTGAACATGTGACTGATAATTAAATAACTTTTATTATATTTGTTGTGAAAATTATAAAACGTTATTTTATTGATCTAAATAAGATCTATATTGGAGTCTATTTTAATATTATATTGTCTTAATCAACCAGTTAAGAATATTTAAATACTATTATTATTCAAAAACTTTGTTATCAAACCATTTCCTATTCATCTATTCTTCTTTTAAGTAATAAACATCGTAACATCTAACAGGATAAAAAACCGAGTATTCAAAGATGCAGTTTTTCATTCGTGTGAAGTTAGCGCCCAAATGCAGCTCCCACCCCCCACTACCAAACCAAACTTACACGATACAAAAATATAAGATTATTATATATTATTTGTATGAACACATTATTTTTTCTTTTAAAACTAAGTGTTTAACACCATCTGATATTGCAAAATAAATTTATATACATAACTATCTAAAGTTAAAAACTAAAATGTAGAAGTGAGTGCAATCAAGGAGAAAAGAACCCTAATAAATTGACTAAAAATTTCCCATCTCTAGATAAAAAGTTATAACCGTAAGTAAGTGGCATCCCTAATAAATTTAAAATAGTTAAGTAAGTCTTGTTGTTCCTAGACAGTTTAAACAAGACATAGAAAAAAATACTCCCACCCCTAAAGTTTTAATATTTTTTTTTTCACAAAAACGAGCTTTTGAGATCAAATGCTGAGGAAGGAATGTTGTATACACCTTCAAATTTTCAACTTCCTGAAAATATTTAGATTATTTTTTCTTAGAAACCACCTTTTGAGAAAGTATTCGATTTGGTGGAAAATGCTGAGGAAGGAATATTGTATACAACTCCAGAGTTTCAACTCCCTGAAATATCGGCGTCATAGAAAAAAAGTACCCCACTCCATAATTTAGATTATTGTTTTTCTCAGAAACCACCTTTTGAGACAGTATGCCACGTGGTGGAAAATGCTGAGGAAGAAATATTATATACACCTTCAAATTTTCAACTCCCTAAAGTATCGGCGTCATAGAAAAAAAGTACCCCCACTTTATAATTTAGATTATTTTTTTTCTCAGAAACCATCTTTTGTTGAAAATTTGAAGGTGTATACAATATTCCTTCCTCATCATTTTCCACTAAATCGCATACTATCTCAAAAGGTGGTTTCTGAGAAAAAAAAATCTAAATTATGGAGTGGGGGTACTTTTTTGCTATGCCGCCGATATTTCAGGGAGTTGAAAATTTGAAGGTGGATAAAATATTCCTTCCTCATAATTTTTCACCAAATCGCATACTGTCTCAAAAGGTGGTTTCTGAGAAAAAAAAAATCTAAATTATGGAGTGGGGGTATTTTTTTTCTATGACTCCGATATTTTAGGGAGTTGAAAATTTGAAGACGTATACAAAATTCCTTTTTCAGGATTCTCCACCAAATCGCATATTGTCTCAAAAGTTGGTTTCTGAGAAAAAAAAAATCTAAATTATATAGTGGGGGTACTTTTTTTCTATGACGCCGATATTTCAGGGAGTTGAAAATTTGAAGGCGTATAAAATATTCCTTTTTTAGCATTTTCCACCAAATCGCATAAAAGGTGGTTTCTGAGAAAAAAAATCTAAATTATGGAGTGGGGTACTTTTTGTCTATGACGCCGATATTTTAGGGAGTTGAAAATTTGAAGGAGTATACAATATTCCGCTTGTTTTTGTGGAAAAAATTATTAAATCTTTGGGGGGAGAGCATTTTTTTCAATGCCTTGTTTAAACTATCTAGGAACAACAAGACTTACTTAAAAATATTTTTTTCTACAAGCGTGCGGAAAAGTTACTTTTCGCACTGATTTTATAAATGCTAAAATGAATAAAAATTTATTCTTGCTTGGTTACTATGATTACTTTCAGCCTAATGTTTTATTTAATACGAAGCACTAAGAAAATTTTTGTTTAATGACAAACAAATATTTTTGCTAATTTTTTTTTTTTTTTCTAGGCGCTTGTAGAAAAAATATTGTTCCTAACACTTGCGTAAAGTATCTTTTCCCCACTTAATTGTATGCCCGAACTCCGCTTCGCGTCGTTCGGGCAACTGCAATTGTTAGGAAAATAACTATATATTTCTTAGGGAATTTTTTTTTCAATTTATTGGGCTTGTTTTCTCCTTGATTGCACTCACTTCTATATTTTAGTTTTTAACTTTAGATAGTTATGTATATACCTAAGTTTATTCTGCAATATCAGATGGTGTTAAACACTTTAGTTTAAAAAAAAAATAATGTGTTCATATATATTTAATATAATAATCTTATATTTTTGTCTCGTGTGAGTTTGGTTTGGTAGTGGAGGGGGAGGGGGGGTGAGAGCTGCATTTGACTAGCGTCGGGCACTTACTTCACACGAGTCACTTTTAAAGATATTTAATGTTTCAAACTTTGACATTTTTTTATTTTTGACAGGTGACAGTTGGAAAAATAATTTTGACTATTCTGAAGAGAGATTTTCAACGGTTTTCAAATGACATATTACAAGTCAAATTCCGTGACATATTGCTTCTGTTATTTTTTGACAGTTACAGTTCCGTTTGACAGATGTCTGAGAAAAACTAATGGGTTCTTCCCATGGATAACCGAAACCCATAAATTGGAAGTGGAAGTTAAAGTTTCAAATTTTGATATTTTTGACAGGTGACAGTTGGAGAAATAATTTTGACTGTTCTGAATAGAGTTTCTCAAGTGCTTTCAAATGACATATTGCAAGTCGAATTCCGTGACCATATTGCATCTGTCATTTTTTGATACTGACACATCTATTTGACAGATATCGTACAAGACTAATGGGTTTTTCCGACGGGTAACCTAAACTCATGTACCAAATTTCAGTTCAATCGGATTAAACGTGTGGCCTCTATCGTTTAAGAATACACACACACAGACTTTCATCTGGAAATGGTCATAATCGTCTCAGGGGACCTCAAAATGGATATTTCCATGTTTGTCACGAAGTTTTTTTCAATTTTTGGAAAAAAAATTAACAAAATGGACCAATTCACTATTTTTTCTCACAAAAAAAAGTTTATTTCAAAAAAGTACTCTGAGAGATGCCTCACTTATACATTTGCCTTTGTTGATAAAAAAAAATCGGCTGTGTCACCCCAGAACTTTCCCGGCTCGACCGTAGATAATATGTTATTTATTATTATTATTTTAATTATAAAATACTAAGCATTACGTTAATTTATACAACACATTAAAAATAGCGAGCCGATGATGAATACGTCTACCGAATTGATATTTCAATGTTGATAATGACATAAGCTGCGCATGCGCACGTTGTATATCACACTGCTACAATCAGGATCTCCTAAATTCATGTGTGAAAACTATTGGGAAATCGGGAAAAATTTTCATACAATAGTTGTAGGGAATTTTATGCTTTACAACTTTGCACAAGAAAATTTTGCACTAAAATGCATTGTTTGTCCTCAAAATCAAGAAAAAACTAGACAAAACCTACATGCACGCTTTTAGGAGCCCTCTAGTGGCGCAACTATTGGAAATTCTAGAACAAGTTTTAGACAAAAGTTGTAGCGAATTTTATGCTCTAAAACTTTGTACCACAACATTTTGCACTAAAGTGTATTGTTTTTCCTCAAAATCAAGAAAAACTAGAGAAAACCCACATGAACATTTTTTACGCGCCCTCTAGTGGCGCAACTATTGGAAATTCTGGAAAAGTTTGAAAAAAAAGTTATAGGGAATTTTATGCTCTAAAACTTTGTACTACAACATTTTGCACTATAGTGTATTGTTTGTCCATAAAATTTAAAAAAAGTAAAAAATTGTTACATTTGTATTTAATCAATGTCGGTCTTGAGGACCTTCTACCGTACCAATTTAAACCAAAATCTAATGGTCGCATTCTAGGCACACACCGACCCTCCATACCAAATTTCAGCTTGGTTGGTCAAACGGTTCGGCAGTTATCGTGGAAGATTACACACAGACACACCATACCCTGGAAATGGTTTCAATCTTCTTGGGGGACCTCAAAATGGATATTTCCATCGATATCTCAAAATTTTTTTTTTTGCTCGTTCACCTTACTTTCCCTTTGATGGGTCCGGGAAAGTAAAATTGTTAAGATCTATCTAAAATTAGACCCTCAAAAATGATTTTTGCCGAACCCCTGCAAGCTGAATTTTGGAGCATTTTTCATCACTGATTCAAGCGCTTCTATCGTGGAACAATACACACAGACAGACAAAATTTTTTAGCTCGTTCACAATACCTTCCCTTCTCGGATGGTGAGTCGAGAGAATAAAAATCTCATGTAAACTCTACCTTGATATAGATGATTAAAAATTAAAGAAAAGCTACGGAGCCAAGTACAATGTAAAATATAATAAACCGAACTAAAATACCCTATTTTTGTCAGCCGAGGCGATAGGCGGTCACTTACAAAGGACTACTCTAAATGTGTTATGCTTTTATTTCGCTCAGACGATTTGAAGGTCATATTTACAATAATTTTACGCAAAGCAGTATGACAGACACTAAATATATTTTTATTTATCATCAGGCCACGTCTTTATTACTATGTATTTTTACCTCGTCTTTCACCCCGCAAATATACTCTGATCTTTTATAAAAGGTTCACCCCCTCTAAAGAAACCGTTTTATTTCTAAGCATTGTGCATGTGTGAACTAATTTAAATTTTTATAAAATTTTAAACTTACATCTTCAAAATAGTGGGCTTCTTTGGACCATTTAAAATATCAGTTAAATCAACAGTCGAAGTAGTAGCCAAATTTCCCATTTTTTCTTTCAACTGCGCCATTTGGATATTAATAAATTCATCTGCTACATCTAGACAAGGTCTCGTACTTTTCTGTAAACCACACTGACACGTTACTGGAACATTTTGCTTGCAGCTACTTTCAGGACATGGTGAATCATGACACGGTCTAAAAAGTTTAAAAATAACTTAAGTTGCAAGATTAATATTACCATCCAAAAGTATAGAACTTCCTTTAAATCAGTTTTAAGCCGTACCTTCCACAAATATGACCGCACAACTCTCTAGGCATAGTGCAGGGCTGCTTGCAAGGCGTAGGGCAAGGTCCATCATGACACGGTTTTACACATCTATGTCTGCCACAAGGCAAATCTTTCCCACAAGGTAAACCACAACTAAAGTTTTCTTGATGACAGGGAATAGCTGATCTTTGTTCATGATGTCCATAGCACCACCTTTTACAAAGAACAGTGCAAGGAGGACAGGGACCCGTGTGACAACTATGATTGACTTCATGACCGCAAGGTCTCGGTCTTGAACAAGGTTTGGAGCAATTTGGGGGTCTTGTTCCACAAGGAATGGGTGGGTACAAAACGCTCGCTCCACACTCGCAATATAATTCCTCAAAACTCGTTTCCATACAAGGTGGGCATCTGCCGGAATGACAAGTACGTCCGCATCTATGCTGACCACAGGTGAGCACATGATTGCATGGAAGTGGACATATATGCTCTAGTTCTATGCAACATAATTGGTTACATCTGTGCTTTCCACATAAACGTTTCTAAAAATAATAAAATACATATATATTAAAAAGTATTATAAATATAGTACTTTTTAATATCAAAATAAGACACATAATCTCACAGGCTAAAATAATTAGTAATATTTTAACAGATGAGATTTTAAATTAGTATTATTTTATCTGTAATAAATAATACTAATTATTTTAACAAGTAAGATTTTGTCTTATTTTTTATATTAAAAAGTACTATACCGAGGGTTCAGAGTCAAAACCTGCTAACTCGATCAAAAATCAAAATGGACTTTCTTAATTTAATGATATAACTTTTTATGCTTGTTCATTCAGTCTACTCCATTTTGTTATATTCTGTCTCTAAATCGCCTAATTTTCTTCCATAAAAACCTTCTAACCTAATTTCGTTTTAATTCCATCCAATTTTTTAAATTGAATTTTGCAAAAAAAATTATAAATGTGCTTTACCATATACAATTTTGACACGAAGTTGAGTTATTAGGTTTAGTGCTAAACAAATATATATATAAATACATTACAAAGGAGGGTATCGTTTTTTGGGTTTTTTGCGACCCCGTACGAAATTTTTCTCACTAAAAGATATTAAAAAAAAATGGATTTCCCAAATTTTTTTTTCTTTAATTTCGAAAATTTGAAATTAGGACTGACAAGGAGGATTTTTCAACATGGTGGCCAGCTGTCATTTAATAGAACACGCGCGATTTTTCTCGAAATAGGTCAAGTGTTTTAAAGACCAGTTATCCACGAATACTTTCTGCTATTTTTTTTATTGGTACACTTTAAAATCATAAATACTGGTATTATTACTACAAAAAATGGAAATAAAGATCCAATAATGTAAAATGGTTGAATTAGTGATGTCATCAGCTGTCATCGAAATGACAAATACAAAAATTAATTTGCAATATATCACATAAGATTTATTGTTGTCACCATAGTTGTTACTGGTTGTATATTACTTAAAAATAAGTTCTAACATTGATACCTAAAATAATAAAGCAGAATCGCGGTTAATACAGCAAAAATCAGAAGACACTAAAGATTATGGATGGAAGAGCAAAAGGTATTAATTTAAATGGCATTTCATCTGATTTAAAATATCGAAGTTTCAATATTTCAAACAATACTAACTATACTTTTCACGTTAATTTAAAAAATTAAGATTGATAAATATTTGAATAAAGCTTTTAAAAAATGTGTTAGTAATATTTTATTTGACGTTATAGTGTAATCCTATTTAGATCAATAAAAAGATTAACATTAAAACTTCTTACACGAATGGGGTGTTTGCTTGATTTTAGGTTAATGGGCCATTATAAACCTGAGTAATAAAAATTAACCCTTATTTTTTATTATTTTTTAAACCTATATTCAACCTATAATTAAAAAAAAATCTGTGACTTAAGGTAGATCAGTTAAACAAATATGAGAAAGATAGTGCCACTCGGATTTATTGAAATTCGGTTTACAGTCGAGTTTTCTCTGTAGTACCTACCGGCAATACTACACCTCAATACTATAAATAACCAAGGGGGAGTTAGCGTCGAAATTACGTTTTTATTCTAGTTTTTGAATCACTATTAAAAATACTATTCTTGAACACATTGCGACACAATATAGGGCATTTTGTAGCAAAAGGTAAGCATATAATTAAATAAATAACTTCGATTGTAACGCCATCTTTGCTTAAATAAATAATTCAAATTTAAATTGACGACTGGCGCCATCTTTCGCTTATTTCTTAAACTGATCTACCTTAAGACGTCTCAAAAATATTAAATATTTGAAATTAAACGTTTGATCGTAAAAAATCTGCTAAATCCTGGTCTTTGCTTATCAATACGGGTAATAAACATATTAAAGTTAAAAAAAAAAAACATAAAAGTCCTAGTTCTGTCACAGCTTATAGTAGAAGTAAATATTTGGGCTTTTTTAGACGGATGTAATAGTTTTAAAAATATTAGTGATTTATTCTACGTATTTTTTTTCATTTTAAAGAGATTTGTTGTATTAAATATGTTTTATTTATTAATAATTTTAGCCGTCCGTATACACCCTAAAAATCAGGTAATTTAGAATTTCTTGCAATGGAAATTCATTTTAAGCTTATAGTTTTAATATTAAACAATTTTTTTCGTTATCCTCTCTTGGATTTTCAAGTTTTTGAAACATAAAAATTTTTTTCATGAGAAACCCAAAACACCCATTTAAAACGATACCCTCCTTTGATTTATCTTATCATTTCCAGTATGTAAATTAAACTAAACTAGAGTTATCAGGTTTTGATTTTCATATAAATGTTAAGTATTCTGTAATTGGTGAGAGCGAAAACCTGACAAACCTTTTTGATCGTATTGCATAGTTACACAAAGGTGTTAGCAGATATTGGCATTCAGCCGAATGTGAGATAGATTGTCATTTTTAAGGAAGAAAACCTGATAAGATATGTTCGAACGCATCGCGCAAGTTTGGCGATGTGTGTTCAGTGGTTTCGGCCGTTTCGGGTTTCAGTTTAATCTGTTTTGAGCTATTGAATGCGAGACAATGAGTGGAAGAGTTAAAAAAATCATGGAGCTTTCTCGTAAAAAGTTCGATGCCGGTAAGTATTGTCCTTATACCATACGTAAAAAATGTTTATTAGCCAAAACTTTAGGAAATTTAACGAATAATGTTCTTTTGCAGGAAACAGTAGATATATTGAGATAAATGACGAGAATTTAAGTGATAACATTCCGAGTGGCAAAGGTAGGCTAAATAAAAAATTTTATTATTATCTTTATATTAAATAATTTTATATTTTATTTATTCAAACAGATTATTTTATGTACGTTTTTAATAGAAATTTTTAATATTAAAGTAGGCTTAAAACTACTTTTACTTCCTTGTAGGAAGTACTTATTTCAAATTTGAAATTTCATCGGAAATACACGTTTTGTGTAATCCCCGAATCTATTTTAACCAGTTTCATCAAAAATTTTTATTTATTTTTTCAGCTGTAGTCCTTAGAGCAATGTGTCTTCGGATCTTAATGAAGAACAAATGACAATAGCAAATGAAGTTGAAGGTATTATTGGTGATAATCTAAATTTCATGCAAAGTAACGCTGAGCAAGACTTAAAATTCAATCCAGAGTAGCATGGATACCGATTTTGAACCGTTTGGAACGGATTACTCAGATATAGATCCAACTTATGATCCACCTCAGAGCATACTGCATAATGACATTGAATATGAAGTCGATGTAAATGGTGAAGATACGCAAAGGCTAGTATTAGTTATTTTTACCTCAGAGCATACTGCATAATGACATTGAATATGAAGTTGATGTAAATGGTGAAGATACGCAAAGGCTAGTATTAGTTATTTTTACCTCAGTGTTAAGACTTCGTATATATGTTCTTTAAGTCGAGTCGGACAAATGTTTTAGTTGGGAAATTCTGGGTGGGGGCGTTTTTGTTTGTGATCCATCCAAACTCATTGATTTAAAGCACAAAAAAAATTAATGACCTAAACATAGTTTCTCTTTCAATCGCAAGTTTTTTTTAATTTAAAATCGAAAAACATATTGTCGGACAAATATATTTGGTTTTTTGGCGCGTCCGACAACCCGAACATAGCAAAGTTATGACTTTATAAAATTTAGTACCTCACAGCTGATTTTTGCAGAATCGTTTAATGCAAATATTGAAAATTAACTGGTAAGCTTGTCCGACAAATTTTTGGACGGGTGCTTGTTGTCGGACGCGCTAAAGTCAAGGGTTTTATGCAACTCTTATATTTACTACCTCACATATAATTTTTATTTTGTCCTTTTTGTATTAATGTTTACAACACATTGGATCATCTGTCCGATAATAATATTAGGTATTTTAGGAAAAAAACAATTAAAAAACATGCTACATTTTGAACAATTTATGTGAATTAATTATTAGTATGTCATAAAACGTCAGTTTTTCAAGCATCGTGGTTTGTATCACTGGTGAGTCACTGATAAAAATAATGAAAATGGATTATTTTTTGTATAGTTATTTGAGTGATAACAACCCTAAATATCGAGAAAAAAGGGATGAAGTAAAAAAATATATTGCATACACTTTTATATAAAATAAAATTACAATACAAAATGAAGACACATGTTTCTAAAAAAAAAGTTGGAATGGCGGTGGGATTCGAACCCACGTCTCCAGAGATTCGTACTTAAAACAGCTCATTAGACCACTCAGCCACGATACTGATTGTCAGATTTAGTCTAATGGTTGACATAAACAAGAATTGTTATATTATTTTAATTTACTTTATTTGTAATACATATTATATATTAAATTTAGGTTTCTCTGCACTCCATCTGTATATAAACTTTAAATATGCGAAGTATCAGACGTCGCCGTCCGCGCAATACACAAAAGAATGAGGTCAGATGTTTTGTCTTTACGTATTAATATAGAGATTATTTAAAAGTTTACTTTTTTTGTCCGACTATTAATTCTACCTAATATTTTTGTCGGACAATTACATCACTGATCAAAAAATAGTATATTTCACACTCCATTTCTTTGTCCGACAAAAGGTAGTAATTATAGAGGTTGCATAAAACACTTGACTTTGGCGCGTCCGACAACAAATAACCCTCCAAAAATTTGTCGGATAAGTTTACCAGCTAATTTTCAATATTTTCATTAAACGATTCTGCAAAAATCAGCTGTGAGGTACAAAATTTTATGACGTCATAACTTTAACATGTTCGAGGCGTCGAACGCTCCAAAAAGCCCAATATTTTTGGCCGACAATACGTTTTCCGCTTTTGAATTAAAAAAACTTGCAATTGAAAAAAAAACTATGTTTAGGTCGTTAAATTTTCTTGTGCATTAAAGCAATGATTTTTGGAGGGTCCCAAAAGAAAACGCCAACCTACCCAGAATTTTCACAATAAAAAATTTGTCCGACTCGATGTAAAGAACATACAACGAAGTATTAACAGTTAGGTTATCACAAAAATTTTCGTAGGTGTGGGCTCGAGGCCTATTATCCTAGATGAAGTCCTAATCAATGTATGGAAGAAAGTAAAAAATTCAACTAGAAAGAGGCAAGTAGAAAACTGAAAAAAAAAACAATAAACAAAAAAAGACGTTCTGACGGATTAAGTTATATTACTAAAAAAGAACATCAACCTCCAAAAATTCCAAAGTCTATAGATTGCAGTAAATGTAAATATAAGTGTAATGATAATTTTACTGAGGAAACACGAAATAGGCTCTGTAGAACCTATTGGAAAATGGATTTTGTTGCTAAGAAAAATTTTATATTAGCGAATGTTACAAAACAGACTGTAAAAACAAGAACACTATTACAAAAAACAGACAAGAGCTTAAGAAATTTTTCAAGAAAGTGTTTTTTCTCTAACGGAGACAAAAAAATACACGTATGTCAAAACTTTTTCTAAACTACATTATGCGTATCTAAAGATACATTACTTGATGCTTGTATCAAAACGGATGAGGTAAACATATACCATCAAATAAAACTTCTCCAGAAGCTATATCTTTAGTAAAACAACATATTGAAAAAAACAGTATCTAGATTTTAACCTGACTATTAACAAAATGTACCATTTATATCAAGAAATGTGTGAAAAGCTGAAAGCAAACCCGGTTTCAGCAAATATTTACAGAAATGTGTTTTGTGACAATTAAAATCTTAGTTTTTTTAAACCTAAAAAAGATCAGTATCCAACTTGTACAAAATATGCCAACGCCGACAAGGAGAAAAAGTCCATGTTGGAATCGGATTACAGTCACCATAGACAACGTCATGATGATTGCATGAAAGCCAAAGCCTTAGATAAAGCTCGTACCAGTGTTACTTTGGATTTACAATCCGTGTTACAAATTCCTAGTGGGTCAGTTAGCCAGCTGTATTATTCAAGAAAACTGGTACTATACTATCTAGTAATATACGAATTTGCTTTGCTCAATAATGTTTATTGCATCTGCTGGAGCGAAGTAAATGGAAAAAAAGGGAGTTGTGAGATTGGCTCTTGAATTTACTATTATCTAAGTAACTGCATTCGTGACTATGTCCATCATATTACAATGTTCTCAGACACATGCAGTGGACAGAACAAAAACCAGTATGTGGCTGCTATGCTACTCTGGACAGTTCAGAAATTAAAAAATATTCATACCATTGAGCAAAAATTCTTAGAAAGTGGTCATAGTTACATGGAGTGTGACAGCGTTCATTCTGCTATCGAATATAGTAGCAAGAATTGTTCAATATATTCAGTAAATGAGTGGAAAAATATTTTTATACAATCACGTCGAAAACAAACGAAAACTATTAATGATATCAAACATACTATCTTACCATATAACGTAAAAGAACTAAAATACAATGACATTCTTGATTTGAAAACACTTGCAGCGAAGTTAATTCGTAATCGAACAATAGATGATGACAATAATATCGTGCACTGGCTAAAAATTAAAAGGCTTAAATATATCAAGGGAAATCCACAGACAATTTTCTTTAATTACGATATGTCTGATACTTTTAAAAGAACGAGAAAACAATCGACAAAAAAATCTAAAATCGAGAACAGAATTCACGAATTTCCTAATGTAATATCACCAGCATATAAATCACAACTACCAATAAAGTAATACTAAAAAAGGACCTATTGAAACTCTGTAAAAACGAAGTTATTCCAGAAGAGTTACATCACTGGTTTAAGGAATTAAAATCATCGGCAGATATTTTAGAGCGCATACCAGACTTCAACGTAAACGATGAAAGCGAACCTGAGGACGAACTTTGATTCGCTCCTTGTTTTTGTAACTGCAATTAACAATTATTAGAATGTTCTTTTTCTTTCAGTTAAAATTTTGCAACAAAACCTTCTTTAATAAATCTGATTTTATTAAATTTCTTTTTTGCCAATATCCCGATTCAATGAAAAATAAACAAAACTTAAGCTAGCTATTATTGAATCTCCTATTTATTTTGGATGTAAACAATAAATTTGTATTCAACAAAATTTTCTTAAGTAACTTCTGCACAACTTTTTAAATACGACATTAGTAACTTGTCTGATTTTTTCTTAAAATTTCACAATAAATTTGACGAGCGAAAACGTTCTAAGTAGGTACATTTTTTGTCTTAATTGTGATTTTTTATCTAAAAAAGCCATTTGGAAAAAAATTCAACCCACTAGTAAAAGTATAACAATCTGAACTAAGAATTTGGTTCAAGAAGTTATACAAAAGTTTATAATACATAATTAAAAGTAGAACTCAAAAATTCAAAATGGTTTAAACGTCACTATATCCGTAACATGATTTTTATTGTTAGCAGGTTTTGACTCTGAACCCTCGAATATTTGTCCATTTGATGTAAATCACTTTATCCAAAAATGCCTGATAAGGGAGTTAGATCTCTTTAGAAATGGCGCCCTAACATCATTTAATCATCATTGTGTTGTAGTTCGCTTATTAAACATTTTTGGATAAAGTAAATAAAGTAAAGTTTTTTCTTTGAAGAGCATTTCAGCACACCATGTATAATACTTTTTAATATCAAAATATTAACCAAATTTTTAAAATGAAAATACCACCAACTAAAATTTATAGTATGTAAACAAAAAAAAACATTAATTTATAATAAATATTCTTACTTTTGTACATTTCTTCTCGCATCTAGCATCATCAGCTTTTGAAGTAAGTTTCTGACAAGGTAATTCTTTGTCCATATGACCACATCTACATCTAACAAAAGTATTTTTAGAACAAGGTGGACATGGTCCATCGTGACATTTGTTTTCACATCTATGCGGGGCGCTTGGTTGACCACATTGTAAAACTCTCCCACATATCTAAAATGTACAATTTCCTTTTTAGGAATTTTATTTATAATGAAACTTAAAAAAATAATATACTGTTTTACCAAAGAAAATTTATATATTTTAAACTAGTCATAATGTAAATAAATATACGTAAAAAAATACCTTTTCACAACATGGAATGGAATCCAAACAAGATAATCTAGGTTCACTAAGCAGCGTCTTACCACAAGGACAACTTTTTATAACATTAACATCTTTAGGACAGACTTCGCAAGGTCCCTCGTGACATAACTGTTGACAATGATGATTTCCACAGGACAACATTTTTCCACATATTTCTCCACAATTATATTGTGTCTTTCCTTTATATTCTCCACAACATGGAACTTTCCTGCCTTCTTTGGCACAATAACATTCCTGCAAGATAATTTTATCGCAAAGTTGACAATCACCAGGATGACATATCTGCTGGCAGCAGTGCAATCCACACTCTAATACTTTATTGCAAATTGCATCACAAATAATATCAACATCAGTGCTGCATTTAACCATTTGCTTTGTAGACCCACAACCACATGATTTTGAAATCATAATGGTACAGTCTGGACATGGACCAGGGTGGCACTGTATACTACATTTATGTTCACAATTACGACCTTTTCTTAAGCACATCTCTCCACAACTATGTGGAACTACGCCTGGTTCATATCTGGGCTCTGTAATTTTACCACAGTAACATCTGTACTTTTTAGGAACTTCACTGCAAACATTCTGACAAGCTGGACACCTCCAACCATTTTCTATTTTTGATGATTTTGCCCATTCTACGACACAGTTTAGGTGAAAAATATGGTAGCAGAGAATGCAAGACCACACTTTATCCGAATTTTTTATTTTATCACAACAAACCAGACATTCCAATGTGCGACGATTGAGCATTTCAACCAATCTTTCTCTTTGCGAAGCTGCATCCACTAAAAAAATATTGTACTGGTTATTATTTTGAAATTTTGTTTTATTATGGAATACAATGTTTTACTACTTTTTTACGCATATTTTAATGATTACCAAATTATTTCATTTGCACTATTTAACAGTGGGCACCTGTAGACTGTTGGTAGTGGTATTTTGAAAATCATATATAAAAAATTTAATTTTACACAATAAAATTCCTGAATTTGAATTAAATATATAGACGTAGATAAGCAATACCTTGTCAACACACAAATAGTAGAATATTGACATTTTTACACAGTAAGTTTTTTTTAGTAGTTAAGGAACGTTTGCAAATGTGTTTTGACGTTGTTATATAATAGAAAACTGAAAAAAAACTCTTTTGACACGGGATCCTTTTGGACAATAACACAATTGAGACGCCAAATTATGCTTTTTAACTGGTATTATCATTATAATAATAAGTCCATAGAAGAGCCATTAGCGTACTTATGCCTTTTTTATGAAAATGATGTGAGAAATAAATCATCAATTTAGGCAAATATATTTTTGATATTTTTTTTTTTAAATAAATATTATGAAATTATTCTAAATTCTGGGAAAAACACTACATTTCAGTTAACAATATAGACACCATACAAAATCACTTTGATTTTATTGAATACGTTTAATAATATACATATCTTTGCAGTTTATGCTTATATGTTAAAATGTTAATAACACAAGGGCTTAAGTTTTTTTAATTAAATAAAGAAGGAAGGAGGCTTGCCCGATTCTTCATATTTCAAATACACAAACAGAACAGACGGTTAGCTCATTTATCATTATCAGGATTCTATAAATAAAATTTGTACTCTAAATAAAATAACAAAAATAAATGAGGTCAAAAAAAAGTGAGTTGACGAGAGAGACAAATAAGTGAAATCGTAAGATGTTATGCATATGTTGTACGACCACAATTTTAAGGGCGCAAGAACTTCAAAGCTGCCACACATAATTTGTCGGTGGCACTTTATTCGGCAATTTTTTTAACTCTGTCTTTTGCTGAACTAAATTTTCCAGAATAAAAAAGGCACCAAATATGTAATGTGCAGATAATAAACACTTAAGTCGAGAACCTAATAGATGTAAATGTTACAAACTTTTTATATGTCAACTTCCTTTAATAAATAAATACATTTTAATTTTAAAAACGATATTATATTTAAATATGACTTGGCCATTCGAACTACCCACCGCATCTTTTTCTGATCTCATGGCAGAATCCACATGCATTATGGAATATCTTTCATATTAAAAACATGGTGATTAATTTTGTTGAAATTCTTACATCAGATTTGTCTTCACTTGTTTGATTTTTTCTGCAAATCATCAGCTGGAGTTTTGCTAATTTCTTTTCTTATTTAATTTGCAACCAATTAACTTATGTAATTGGGTTAAACATCCAAAAATGTGGTTGAAGTCACAATACCTTGTGACCACTTATAGAGGCCATTTTATAATTATTGTTTTTATTTTTTAAATAATGTTGGCCTAATAAATACTTCAAGTAGTAACGGGAAGATAAAAATATTATGAATTAAAATGCAAAACAAAATAAATAATACCACGTTTTAATTATTATTAACTAAATCAAGTCTAAGTGACCCTATACAAACTTCAAAAAGTACATTATATTATGCATATTCTCCTAGTCTCCATTACTGAAGACATTATTTGTCTTACTCCCACTACCCCAATATTTTGAATCTAATTAAAAAATATGTTTTATTTTGATACAGTGAATGTGTTTTCAAAATTAAAATGGACATATTTGTCCAGATTTATTTATATTTGATCCATTGCAGAGTTTCTTTGTTGTTTTTAACTTTTTTTTATTCTGGTATTCTACTAAGAGCTTGTTTAAGATAACAACATATAAAAACAATTTAACAAAAATAATTTTCGATTTCACACATATTTGCACATAAAGCGCACAAAATTATGGTACTAAATTTAAAAAAATCGCATTATAATTAACAAAAGTTCTACTAGCCTTATGTGAAACATGGCACAATATATTATTAAAAAAAAACTAGTTGACAAAATTAATTTTTAATTTCACACATAATTTGCACATAAACGCACAAAATTATGATGGCAATTTAAAAAAAAATCATATCATAATTAACAAAAGTTGTGCTAGCTTTCAATTAAGCTGGCACAACTTTTAAATATAACAAAAAGTATAAATGCACAAAAATCGCGAATAGCGCACAAAATTTGCACATAAAAAGCACAAAATTATGAAAAAGATCTGAATAGATTGTGCTATAATTGTTGTGCTTATTGTGAGCGTAAGAAACTTATCTTCATTTACTTTAAATGCAATAAAATCACCTGTTTTTATAGATCTTGATGTTTCCTTTTTACTTGACCATTAATTAGGATATTTTATAGTTTAATATTTTGATGATGCCTTCATCAATCATTAGTTTTACAAATGAATAAACAGAAATAGTAACTTTTAAATAACTAGTACTTTTTTACACAAATCTACATAACATCGGTCTAATTAATAAACCACGTAACTCACATTTCCCACTTTTTACAAGGGAAACAAAAAACTAATTTATTTTTGTTTTAAAAGTCATATTTATACAATAACATATTTTTATAATGATTTTTCTTTAATAATTTTGAGAGTTACAAGGATTTAATACTTTGTGCAGTAACCATATATTAGCATAAAAATTTAAAAATCACAAAATCGAATGCTGTGGAGTTAAGAGGTTTGTTAATTAGATTGACGATAAGTTAACTTACTACTAAGATGTCTAAAAACCCTGGTGTATCTGCTGATTTGATTTTGTTTCGAACTTTTTGGGAGTACCACCTGTTGCGTTAAATAGAACTTACCAGAATTCTGTAAGATGGCGCTGTTTAGAATTGTAAAGGTGCGTTTCCACCAAAAAAACAATTACAAGCAAACATTGGCAAACATTTGGAAATGTTTATTCGGTTCTGTTTGTGTAGTTAAAAACAAAACAAGAATTCGCGAATAACAGTGTGTTTGCGAACACTTGTGAATGATCCATACTAATTGTACTGCTAAAAAGTAAATAATTTACTGAAAATACGTTTCCACTAAACGCGCACAAACAACAAATCTCTTTGAGGTACCGACGTTTTGCGCGCTTGGTGGAAATGCACCTTAAGGATACTTTTCATCAAATGGATCAGAAATCTCCCAGTTTGGCCCAAACTTTTACAGGTATAAGTAGAAACACAAGGGTTTTTAGACATCTTACTTACTACATATGTTTGACATACTTATTGCTTATTTATGTCTACATTAAGAGTAATTCTCTATTGCTACCTGCTACTAATTTATAACTAACTACATTGACATACTTACATTTTTTCCTAGTTTTCACCATTCTAACTGAATCTTTATCTGAATTTGTATCTGCTCGTCTCCAATTACTGGATGAACTTCCTTCCTTAGATTTTTGACTACTTCTAGAATCATAATAAGTCTTATAGCCCCCTTTTTTGTGATTTTGATTTCGTCTTGTACCAGAATCATCATTTGAATATGAAAAATTACTATTATGTCTTGTATAATTATTGCTCCTCTTGTCTTCATAATTTTTAGAATATTTTTCATTATAATTACTTCTGGACTTCCCTTGATAAGAGTTATCATATCTTTTAGATTGTCCATAAATCCTTGATGAACTTGATGCAGAATGCTTTTCACCTTCACCTTCATTTTGAATATCATCGATATCAAAGTTTATTTCTTGATTATCATCAGAATTTCTAAGTTGGTGGTCTAAAGATGAACTGTGTTCACTAGCATCAGCTTGATAATTGGAAGAAAATGAATTTTCTCTTGTAGATTTATTGGGATAAGTATTTCTAGAACTGTTGAATGTTCTACCACTGCCATATTTATTTCTCCAGTTACCATGATCTTTGTTATCTCTAATCTTATTTTGATATTGAGATCTTTTTCGAACAGCACCATTCTGAACACTTGTTGGAATAAATTCTCTTGCTGTAGGCTCTAATGTAGAATTTGATATATCAACAGGATTATTACTCTGGATTCCTCTTTGATCATTGACATTCAAATGTTGGGAGCCACGACTGAAGTAATTTTCTTCTGAAGGAAAACTAATACTTGGGTTTCTCGTTGCTTGATTATCATAAGACATAATTAATACAGCAAAATCAACTCATTATCTAGCTTGGTAAAATGCTTCAGAAGGTATTTATTAGATTCATAAAGATAAAAAGAATTTTATCTCGTAGATATAATATCTATAAGTAAAATATTACATAATTTTGCATTAAACTGTGCAATAATTTAAAATTAAACAAATTATTAGCAATTATCGAATACCTCAACCTAACCCAATTTCGGAGACGTCATGAAAACAGAACGAAATCTTGACAACGACAACTGACACTGATAACTGACACTTGATCGGATACAAAATTCGGAATCTTTCCGATTCTTGAAATAATCGGACGATTCCGATTATTTATAAATACTCCGATTATTTCTACATATTCGCTCGCGGAGATTTCAGCCTTTTTCGATTTAGTGGTCCTGATCGCGGTTGCTGTCACAGGACCAGTCGTTTTCGATTTAGAAAGCGTGACGTCATATACCAACCGCAACCGCTCGCAACATGGACCAGCCTTTTAGAATCCGTTTCAATAGTAAAGAACCCATTTGCGTCATAGATAACTCGATGTACAGAAACACAATTTTAACTTGTTTACTTTCGTCGCTTAGCGACGGTGATGTCAGTGGCGCGCGGATAATTAGCTGCAATAATGTAATTTTAATTTTTTTATTTATTACTTTTTACGTCCTAATTTAGGTATTAATAAATTAATATTTCGTCCACCTATATGACTCCGGCACCTTCTATAAATGATTTGTTATTCTAACTTTTATGACCACCTTGCAGTTTCTGATAATAAAAACAATATATAGATCGGCAAATCCCTTACGATTTTTAGTTTAGGACTACTATTCGACGGGTTGATTTTTTTTATATTTCGGATTTGTCATTTAAGTACGTTAACTTTTCTTTTCTTCATTGTACGATTGTTTTTGTTTAATTCGAAAAATATTTTACATCACACATTCACACAATAAATAATCATAGGTAAAGAAGTAAAATCTTTTTATCTATACACCATTTTTGATAATTAAACAATAATTTAGACAATCTTATTCTTTTTAGTAGGTATGTATTTATCTTAATTCGTGGTAATAATATTAAAATCGCCACGTCACTGGAACTTGCAATTTTCATTATGGCTGTTGTTATGACGTCACGTTCGCGCATCTAACCGTGACGCAAATGGGTTCTTTACTATTGAAACGGATTCTACAGTGGTTGCAAGAGTTGGTATATACCTATCTTTATCGCACAATAATGTCATCCTTTTTTTGTTATAAATATAGGAGACGAAATACTGGGAATGCATAAAATAGGTATTTGTGTTTATTGAAAATTATGCTAACATCTGAAAAATATCGTTGAGCGTACAATTAAAAAAATAAATAACTAGGTCTAGGTACCTATTATTAGTTTACGAGAAAACTTAAGTGTATTTTGTAATGTGGAATTAATATATAATATAATAAAAATTCCTAATCTATATTTTTTACTTCAATAATTGGTTATTTTTTATAAATTAATATATAAATCAAAACACATACTTACAAAATAAATGTTTATTTAAACGTTATAAAATATGCCCTATTAATTATAATTAAAAATAACATTTAAAATTCAGATTTGAATAATTTATTTTTTCCTAAACTGCATTATGTATTTATTGAAACTTATTAAAATTTCAGATTTTAATCCGTTTCTAATTCCTCCTTTATTGCATTTAGATACTGTAAAATTCTCAATGTGCATTAAAATCCCAAATGTATGTTCAATACTAATTCTGGTCCAGCTTAATTATGTATTGTATTTTCTATGCTGGATCTTCAATCTGCCTGTGTCCCTAAAAATATACATAAATTTTCATTGAATTAAACAATTAAATTGTATTACTTGTTTGTATAGTAAAATATTTTAATGCCTAAAAACAAAAAAATTAAAAAATTGCATATATAGTACTAGTCATGGTTTGATTTGTCGAGGATTACAAAGAATATACAGGAACTTAAGAGATCTATATAAAGTGGCAGACTTATTGATTAGGTATAATGCAATAAAATATAATTTGATCCTCCACTTTTCTTAAATAAATTTAATATTGCTCACCCTGGAAATCAATTACGTTTTCAAAAATTATTAAAACCAACCTAGTTAATAATAACAACTTAGCTATTGTTTTATAAACATTTTAATTATACATACAAGATCATTATTTGGTTAAAAATTAAGTACTTACGAATTCAATTAATCCAGTAGTTGTATGACCAATATTTAATAACTATTTAGTTAAATTTTACAATTCAGAAACATAAACATCTTATAATAATCTTGTAACCTAAAATTATATGAAAATAAAAAAGTAAACACTAGAATACCACGTGCTAACAAATGTCAACCAAACTTTGCAACCCACACACACACACCTCAATGACCCCGAGCCAAGGGGATATTGTACCTAATCAGCACTTGATCCCCAAGTCCCCTGCCGTCCACCCCCAGGTTCTCCCCCCGACTTGCCCGCTATTGTGAGCATATCGTGGGGTCGCTTTAAAGGACCGTGGTCCCCTGGTCGTCATTGACATCACCGCTTACCTTCACTGTATTCCACCCCAATGGGCATTGGTGGATTCCTAGTGCATCTTCCATTTGGTTAGGAGACGACCAAAGCCTCTACCTCCTTTTGTCTTCTGTTGTAGTCCTGTCTCTTGTGTGTGCTTTGTCAGTCTGTTGGTCCTGTCATCTCTGAGTAGAATAACTTCTACCTAAAACATAATTAAAGAATTAATTTTGCATAGATCAAGTTATGCTACTCCGTTTACTGTCGATTTCTGAAATAAAAGATTTTCTTGGTGGGGCAAGCCCCTTTTTTGTATTTTTTTGTTTTTTTTTTTGGTGGACAACGGTCCATCTTTGTTTTTTTTTTTTGTTTTTTTTTGTGGACTACGTCCGGATTTTTGCTTTTTTTTTTATTTTTTTTTGGTGGACAGAGTCCTTTTGTTGGGTTTTTGCCTAAAAAAGAAATCGATTAGTATATATGTTGTTTAAGAATAAAATTGTCCCCTTGTTAATTATCAGTAAAAACCAGACTTTTACTGCGCTCGCGCGAGTTGCCTCTTAGGGCGTGCGTGTTTGCCGTGATCATTGGCGTCATAATCGATCAGTTCCCTTAACTGAAGGTTTGGGTGTGTCCTTAGCTCGCCGAATATCCGCTCTGCTCGGTTGTTCAGTGTATCTAAAACCCTGGTGGATTTTAAATCTCTGAATATCCAACGGTTGGCAACATACCATGGTAGGTTTGCTGCTTCCCGTAAACAGATATTTTGCTGACTTTGGATTTTATTTCTATTTGTTTCACATGTTTGTCCCCACGCAAGGGACGCGTAAGTAGTAAGTGGAATAATTATGGAGTTTATCAGTCTCATTTTGGTTTTAATTGTTAATTTACTCCTTCTACCTATAAGAGGTTGAAGGCGAGCTCTCGCTTGTCTGGTTTTACTGATAATTGTTTTTACGTGCTCTGTGAACGTTAGACCTTTATCGAGCGTTACCCCCAGGTATTTTACTTTTGTTTGCCAAGCTATATTTGTATTTAGTATTTCCAGACGTTCGTCTGGGTAATTTCTTCTCTTAGTGAAGTATATAGCTTGGGATTTATCTGCGTTTATTGCTATTTTCCACTTTACAAACCAATCTTCTAGATCGTCCAGGTGTTCTTGGAGGTGTTCTCTTACTAGGTGAGGCCTTAAGCTTCTAGTCGCGATAGTCGTGTCATCTGCATACAAGTTGAGCATTGTATGTGGAGATCTGGGGATGTCAGAGGTGTAGATGGTATAGAGTTGGGGGGAAAGGACTGCTCCTTGGGGAACTCCTGCTTCAAGGACTCCATAATCAGATAGGACGTGTCCCATTTTGATTCTGAAGCATCTATCCGACAGAAAGGAATGGATGAGGAGGATAATGGGTTTGGTATAACCGATCTCAATCATTTTATATATTAGGCCCTCGTGCCAGACTCTATCGAATGCTTTTGAGACATCTAAAAACACAGCTCCTGTGGATTGTCTGATGTTGTAGCCCTGGGTTACGTATTCAACCAATCTCAGGACCTGTGTTTCAGTAGAGTGTTCTGCTCTGAAGCCGAATTGCTCATCTGGTATGACATTTAATGCAACTGTCTCTTCTAAGAGACGTCTTAAAATGATTCTTTCTGCGATTTTACTCATGGCCGGTAATAGAATGATTGGTCTGTAATTTTGTGGAAAACTGTGGTTTTTACCAGGTTTAGGCACCATGATGACGTCCGCTTTTTTCCATCTTTTTGGAAAGTATCTAAATCTTAATATTGCATTGATTATAGTAGTCAGATGGACTATAACTTTCTGTGGAAAGTGTTTAATGACTCTATTTGAAATTTGGTCGCATCCTGGTGCCTTTTTTGCTGATAGGAACTTGATTATATCCTGTACCTCTTCTGGTGAGGTATGGGATATGGCCAAGTTTGTTGGAACGCTTAAGTAATTTTGGACAGTTTCCTCAACCTGATCAATAAAGTCCTCATCCTCATCGTCGTGCCTGTTTAGCATGCATTCTCTCTCCATAGTTAGTTTGAAAGCGTCCGCCTTTTCCTGTGCGGTATACGCTAGGCCATTCTCGACGTGTAACGTTGGGACTGGTTTCCTGTCCTGACTCAGAATTTTTGAGAGGTTCCAAAGGGCTGCTTCTTGGGGATCAAGTTCGTTGATCCATTTGTTCCAATTTGCTTCCCTATGTTTGGTGAGTTCTCTGGAGACTTGTTCACGAAGTCGAGTAGCTGTCCTTTTATCTTCTGGGTCTCTGGTACGTTTTGCTCTTCTTTGAGCTCGATTTTTATTTTGAATAAGGGTCTTTAGGTCATTGCTAATCTCAGCATGAATTCATTTTCTTTCGCTGCGCTTCGTTTTCGTAGTGCGCTCGATCGTTCTATGAACGGCGCCTTCAAATCTCAGGATTTCTTCCTCTATTTCCTCAGTACTTTCAATCCGAGGTGCTGGGCCTAGTTCCGGTCCTATGCCTCGTCTAAAGGCAAGCCAGTTGGTCCTTTTGGATATGTAAGTGTGGAAAACTTGTTCTCCTTGTCCCACTTCCATGAGGACTGGAAGGTGTCCTTCACCTGCTTCGTGCAGGGTAGAAATTTCATATGGGAAATTCGTGTCCTTCACTATTGCGATATCCAGTACATCAGGTCTTAGGTTTAGGTTTCCTGGGTAATGTGTAGGCGTCGTTGGTGCGATTATGTGGCAACCTGGGTAATTTTGCATAAAGTTTAGCAATTGTCGACCTTTGGTATTTTCCTGAAAGCTATTCCACACTCGTGATTTAGCATTCAGGTCCCCTATTAAGATTGTATTTTCCTCTTGGAGGAGTTCTTCAAGCTCAAGGAAGTTAATACGTTCGTTCGGTCTAACGTACACAGATGCAATTTTAATATATCCATAACTGGTTTTAACCTTTATGATTGTTGCTTCTAGAGTGGTGAATCCCACTGGTGTATTAATATTAAAATGTTCAATGCAATTTTTTATCATAATTGCAGTTCCCCCAGAATTTGGCCTAAATTTATTTCTGTATATATTATACCCTTTTAATTTAAATTTATCCTCCTCCCCTAAAAGAGTTTCCTGAAGGGCTATGATATCTAGATGGGTTATTTTTATGTTTTTTAATACCTCCTGGATTCCAGGAGATTATCTTTAAAAAATCAGGAACTTTTAAATTTAGTTCTGTGATTTTTTAGATATTTTTTTAATTTTTGAAAATTTCAACAATTTAGGTTAAAACCAGTTATCACATTTTATAAAGCCAAAATGTGTGCGGTGAGGGACTGGAGCAGGCCCATAATCTGGCTTTTGTCCATCTGACTGAACAAAAGCTGTGGAGCTGAAGGCTGTGGTCTTGCAGCTGAAGGCTGTTGTGCTGAAGGCCTATTGCCCGTTTGCTGTGCTGAGGGCACTGGATCAGGGGCTGAAGGCCTTTTTGTTACATTTGCGTAACTTTTAATTTGAGTCCTAGGCATGTTTGGAGATCCTCTGTAATTGGCGGGATGATCGCCATTGCAGTTAGCACAAGTTGCTTTTGCTTTCCTTGGTCTTGGGCAGTCTGCTGCTCTATGTCCTTCACCGCACCTAACGCATTTAGGATTTATAAAACAGCTCGATTGAGCATGATGAAAACCTAGGCATTGGTAGCATTGGGTTGCCATATTGTTCTTTCTTTTATTTTCAACTGACACTACTAGTGATGTGCAGCGGTTAATTTTTAAAATTTTATCTTTGTCCTCGTGACGGACATCAATTAAAAATAATGAAAGAGGTTTTTTGTCCCTCCTAGACGTCATGGCAGAGATATTTAGGATATCAATGCCTTGGTCTTTCAAGTCCTCTCGTATTTCCTCCAAAGGAGTGTTGTGAGGCAAGCCTCTCATCACTACTTTGGGGGTTTTGTCTTCTGCCATCTCAAAGACAACCCAATTGATACCATTGTCAATATTTTTCATTTGGCAAAAGTATTTGGCCATCCTTCTATGGTCATCCGCTGTTTTTGGATGAATGCGAAGGCTTTGTTTGTTTTTAGAGAGGATAGCGTCTCCATATTCAATTTTATTAGATTTTAGTCCCGCTTTGAGACGGTTCCAAAATTCTACTGATTTTAGAATAATTGGGGCAATTTTTTTGTAAGTAACGGGAGGGGCTACAGCGTCTCCGGCGTCTGTTGACGTCGAAGGGGCGTCAAAATCGCGGCGTTCCTTTGGATATGTAAAATTATTAGTGTTATTTTTAACACTAATAATTTCATTATTTTTATTTATAATATTATTTTCAATCGATTTATTTTTATTTAATATTTCGTTTGAAATATTTAAATCATCTATAATTACCTCTATGTTCGTGGAATTTCCGGTAATTTCTTTTAAATTGTCCTTTGGGTTATTTACGGCAATTAAGCTTCTATTATTAGGGCTATTTTCTCTAATAGCCGGATTTTGCTTCTTATTTTTGGAATTTGGTTTTTCCGTAAAATCTTCGTCATCAGATTTATTTTTCCTTTTTTTATATTTAATTTCTGTAAAATCTTCGAAGTCTATCCCAGTAAACACCATACGTTTCATGTACGTACTTTTTACGTCATTTAGGCTGAGTTACGTACATGACTCAAAAATGTACGTCTGTAAGATGTAAATTTCTGTACGTATTATGTACGTTTTAGATATACATATTAGGGAGTTGAAGTGATCTTTATCCGTAGGAGCTAACGTACGTACGTTATTTGTGGTAACGCACGTAACAAATCTCGTAAAACTTATGTTGAAGTAAAATATGTTAGGGTAACCTTAAAATTTGAGTTGGTATTTGATTTTTGACGTTTTGGTTTTAGGTTTTAGTCATTTGTCATTTGATAATATTGAAATTTTACAGATAAACATTACGAAATTCCAAGTAAAAGTTTATATATACGTGTTACGTAAGTACTAAAAAATTTCGCTGAAGCATAAGCTAAGCATAGGACATAACATAAAACATCTTGCATTTTTTGCAGCATGGATGAAATTTTGAATGCTGCTGTCTTAGAAGAATTTGATGATACTGATGATGATGATATGGATGATGCATTACTGTTGCATATTTTTAATGACACTCTAGGTAATAGGGCTGAGTTATATGGTCGATTTCACCTTGACGAAATATCCAACATTGAAGCTCTATCTTATTTTAGATTTGAAAAAGAGCATATTCCTAGGCTAAGTAATGCTTTGGGTATAGCAGAATTTATTACTACCCAGGATAACATTACCTTCAATGGTAAGTTTTCTAAACTCATAAATTTTTGTATATTCAATATTTATCAATTTGTTAATTACCCTTCATGATTTTAGGTGTTACTGGTCTTATGTATTTTGTTACGAAGATTGGCATATCCTAATAGGTTGGTCGACTTGGAGAGTATTTTTGGATATTCCTATAGAGCACTCTCCAGCATAATAAATAAATTAATGGAAATTATCATTGACAACAAGGGTCATTTGCTTCAGAATCTCGGAAATAATCATTGGTTTAATGAAGAAAAATTGCAACAGTATTCACAAGTACATCTAGTCTTTGTGTATATAAATGTATAATTAAATTGTTTGTGTTTTTAGGCTATAGCTCAGAAAGGTGCTCCCATGAATAATATTTGGGCATTTATTGATGGAACAGTTAGACCAATATGTAGACCATCATTACAGCAACAAGATTATTATTCGGGGTATAAAAAGGTACATTGTGTAAAATATCAGTCTCTTTTATGCCCCGATGGAATTATAATAAGTCTTAAGGGTGCATATCCTGGACATCGTCATGATGCTGGAATGTTCCGAGAATCTCGACTGTATGAAGAATTGGAAGAGTTTACTGTGTTTGGCAATAGGCAATATGTGATATATGGAGACCAAGGATATGGTCTGAGAGAGCTTCTAATCAGACCATTTACACAATATCAGATAGCTGGAAATCCGCAACGGCAGCACTTTAATAATGTTATGAGTGGCTTAAGAGTGGCTGTCGAATGGGGCTTTAGCAAAATTTTACAACAATTTGCCTTCTTAGACTTCAAAAAAGATCAGAAGTTACTATTGCAAGAAGTGGGTACAATGTACCATGTAGCAACACTGTTAACCAATTGCCACACTTGCCTTTATGGCAGTCAACAAGCTTCCTATTTTATAATTCAGCCACCACCACTAGAATTATATTTAGGAAATTAATTTTAAAACAGCAGACAATTATTTGTTATAACTACTGTTTACAGTATTTTTCTTTTTTACTTGCCTACTTTTTAATTTTTGTAATAAAAACAATACTTTAAATCCTAAATATATTTATTTTAACCTAAATATAATAAAATATATTTTTAATTAAACACAACAAATATTCTAAAAACTTACTCTAAATTATCTATATTTGCACTGTAGGTAATATAACTAATATAATACAACATCTGAATCTAATTTTTAATTCTAACATATTTATTTACATTACATTACTATATTAAATAAAACTTAAATCTAAACTAATCCTAAAATATATTTTTTCACTATAACCTAAATAAAACTATAACTAGGTATTTTTTTTAAATAACATTTTAATTATTTCTTGCTGGTTAGCAAACAAATCTAACTCGACTTTTAGTCTTTTCTGCTCCATTTCAAAACGTTTCTCTTCCAGTTCCAACCTTCTTAGTCGTTCTTCTTTATCCAATTCAAATTTTTTTTCTTCCAGAGACTGTCGTCTTTCTTGAAGGTGCAATTCTCTGCATCTTGTTTCGTACTGTTTTTGGTTTTTTCTCTCCAAATACTGTACAGTATTTTGTTTTACATTCATGTTACCTCGTTTGCGCGTTGGTGCTGAAATAAATAATATTAATTAAAAAAAATGCAAATATAGTTTTTTATTTTATATAATCAGTTAAAATTGCTACTACTTACTTATAATATTTGCTTGAGCCAAAGGTCTTTTTCTTCCAGGCGTTCCAGTAACCCTTATTATAGGAAGCATGATTTCTTCTGTTACCGGATTTTCTATTTCAACCTCTTCCATACATTCAAGTAAATTTTGCGGTTGATCGGATGACTCAACTTGCATGAAATCGTTTGATTGAGTATCTAAAAAATAATATTATTTTTTATATCCAAAATTACATAAGTATGAGTATAAATTCGTATTTACATTGAAAATAACTATAAATTACGAAACAAAAGAAGATTTCATACCATATTTTGTAAATGTACATGATTCTTCTCGTGCATCATACCCTTGCAGATATGAAGATTTACTTCCTGAAACCACAGCAGTAGATTTTCCTTTCTTTCCCTTTCCAAACTCCGCCATCAGTTCCGTTATCTGTTGAAGGAGGTCATCTATCTCTGTTGTAAGAATTTCTATTCCTGATCTAAAATATAAAATAAAAAACAATATAGTGAATAAACATTGCTTTAACAATTCTACATTTAAATATTTTTCAATACAAAGATAATATATTCAGTGCACTTTGTTTGTGATTATTGTTTTACAGAGATCATTATTGCTTAAATACATAAAAATTGTCTACAATATTACTTACTTTCCTTGCAATGATTGAGACTTGGCTAAATATTTCTTAGCCAAATTTTCAATCCGTTCCCGGAGTGTTCTAATGCTCACGCATTTTCCAGTTATTTGAATCATATTCACTTGAATCGTTGCCCATCTTTTAGGGTTTTCAAAAGGATTTTGGCCATACACTTCCCTAGCCAAGTGAATATCGAATTCCTCGGTAAAACGAAATCTCGCTTTTAAACTCGTGCTCATTTTTTTACAATAAAAAATTACAATTAAATTTAAACAAAAACTCTCTCTTGACTCTGCAAGCATAAACTCGATTACAAACAATGAATGTGATGTGTATATTGAAAATTGAATGCTGCAGTTACATCTGGTACCCAGATGTACATGGGTAAATTTTCCTAAGGGATGTTTTAGATTATTTAATGGCGCTTTGGATCTAGTCAAATAAAAATAAAAGAAGAAGAAAACCTGAAGTTAGAGTTTTCGTGACTTATCGGTACTACTCGCTCGTCCTTCGGTTAACGCACGTTCATTTATAACGTCTACTTAAAACATCGTAACCTTACGTACACCCGTAGACCCATTCCTAACGCAGACGTAAAGAATCGAGAACTACGCATGCGTAGCTGTCAGTTCTCACGTTAACGTTTACGTACATCACCGCACTTCAACTGCCTATTATGTACGTACATTTTATGCCCTGACATTAGTTTTGATGAAAAAAGAAGAATAAGACATAAAGAAGAAGAATAAGAAATAAAAAAGAAGAACCTATAACCAAACTTTTTTTGCTTTCAGATGCCGCTAATTTCTACCATCTACTCTCTTTATTGTTTTTGCGACAAATATAATAGTGAAGTGAGATAATTGTCTATGGAAGTGAGTAAATATGATTCGGACGGGTTAATTTTGATTTACCCACATTTCTTCACGTTTTCCCTCCCGCATTTAGAGTGAACGAGTGAGTAGACAGACAGTGTAGATAACCAATAAGTGTAGACACTGAAAATAAAGTATACGGACTTGTGATATTTCCTTTTTTTGATCTTTTTAAGGTGATTTTTACATTTATTTGATCAGATTTTTTTGATATTAATTTATTTAATAAATTTTAGAAGCAGCACTTCGACTTGAGAAGGGAGATCAAAAAGCTATAAAAGAGAGTATTTCTTCATGGTTACGAAGATCCACAGACCGTCTAAAATTTATTAAAAAAAAAGGAACTGATCAAAATATGTGAACATTTTTTGTTTTTAAACTTTTTTCCCGTTTTTTCCAGTCGTTGGTTTGTAAAAAAATGGCATATTGTTTTATTTTTGGTTTGCTTTTTTAATGTTTTATTCATACTTTTATTTTTTTTAAAGAGTATACATTTTATTTTTGGATTACATGCATTTTTATTTATTATTCCAACATTATAAGTTGAAAAAGATAATCCAGCTATTTAAGATATCCAATATAAAAGTTTGATGGATCTTTGGTAGATACTATTCACATTTTCTAAATCCATCAAAATGTTGATGAATATCAGAACATAAGTATAAAGGTAAATTATTATGACATATATTATGATATTCAACAATTTGGTAAATTTTGAAAAAAAAATGTTTAGATAACTTCTCAGAGATTCATCTAACTGTTATATTAGACATCCAAAAATAGTCACAAATTATTTTTTAAGTAGGTCATTAAGACGTACGAATATGTACGTACATATAACCAAAACAAAATGTAGAATGTACGTAATTGATACATATTTAAAACGTAAAATTACGTCTTATTTTGGTTATTAAATGACCTAAACCGTGTAATAAACGGCACATAAAATATCATAATCAAAAATTAACAATTTTTCTCTTTATTCAAATAAAACCGGCTAAAGCACAATCACCCTGTACTTAAAGAAATAACAAAATTTAAACACTAAGTAGCAGGCTGAAAACGCTACATCAGCATAATTAGCCATTTCAAAAGTTTAAACATTTTTTTTTAAATCTAGGACGGATAGGAAAAGATTATTGCTCAAGAAAGCGATGTTTATATATATTTAAACGCGACATCAAGACGCCGTTAAAAAAAAAAAAACTGCGGAGTTTCATTTTTTTTTGGGGGACCGCGGAAGGTCCGAAGAGTCGGCAGTCAGTAGTCGGCAGTCGAAGATTTGACGGGTTACTTGTGGGCCGTCACGCAGTTAGCGGTTAATTAATTTTTTATTTATCCGTAAGGGTTAATTTTATTTTTCTATTTATCCGAAAGGGTGATTTTCGCCATCGGCGGAGTAACGATTTTATTTTTTTGATACCGGGGGTTAATTTGTTCACTCTTGTGAACGTGTCGGTTAACCAGGGTGTGTTTTGCCGGCTAACACGGAAGCTAAGAAGAATAGCAGCGACTTCAAGAAAGGGTGAGGATAATTTTTCCATTCGATTAACACTAGTTCCTTTTTTCTTAGTCTCAGTACATAAACCTATTTTTTTTAAGCCATTTTCGTCAGTGCCAGACGTTACGGTCACTTCCACCTTAATTTGGGGGGCGCTAGTGATACAAACCTAGCTTGTATAGGAATATTATTATTTTTAAGGGAAATGAGTTTTTTTTTCTTCTAACCAGGGATAGTTTTTGTTTAAATGTCATACGGACAAGGGGAATAAATATTTTAATTGTAGGCAAGGTTGGGATATAAATAGTTAGTTAAAGGATACTATTATTTTAAGGGAGATATTGTTTCTTTATGAAAAGGGAAGGGTTTCGTCTATTAAGGTAACTGGGTAAGCCATATGAGTTTCATTGGTTTGCGAGAACTTCTCTACCATTTAGAAAGTTGTCACTTATACACATGTTGTCTGTTTCGTTGTCATATGTACTCGAACTAAACCTTAATTTTGTTATTACTTATAAATCCTGCAAGGAATAGAATCCATAACCGTAACGTAATAATATTTAGTTGCTGTCGCTAAGCGGCAAAATTAACGTTTGGTTCAGGGTTAGTTAGTTGCCATAATTAAATTTCAGTTAGTGTCACGGGGTTAATTTTTTTGTTTTGGTGTCTTGTTATTATTATTTTTTTTTATTTTTGATTATCAGTCTTGTCTTGATTTAATATAATTGGGTATAAAATTTATCGCAGGTCTTATTATTTAGCTTCCCCAGAACCTACACCCCTAGAGCTGAGTATAATATTTTTCCGAACTACAGAGTTAGTTCAGGGAGGGATCAAAGGGAAGTAAAATAAAAATTGGAGAACACTGATCAAACTCGTCTGTCTACAACCAGGTATAGTAAACCCTGGCGAATCCAGGTAAGGGGTAGCGACCCCTCACCAGACCCACCCGCTCGGTCTCCTCGATATTTTTTTTTGAGAAATAATTTATTTCTCGGGCTGCCAAGCCCTGGTGACAGTCGCGCTGCCAAACGCAACAAAATAAAGGACGTAAGGACCTAAAGCATTCACCGTGGTGACTGCACAAGGCCCTACGGAGTTTATTACAAAATGGTGACAGCGGTGTTCCAGATTTGTAAACAGACACGGCGAATTTGACAGATGCTTTTCATTTTTTTTGTATTTCTCTTTTTCTTTCTTTCGTTCAATTTTTAATGTTTGTAATTAAATAGTTTTTTTTACCTTTTTCTTTACTATAAATTAATAACTGGTGAACCAAAATCTAGCCCTACTCATATAATGCTGCTGGTAGTGTTATTCACATAGGCAGAGTTATATAAGTTAGACTACGAAAAAAACTAAGTACTGCAATTGCAATTTCGTCCGTAGGTGTTCTTCACATAGACAAAATTGCGAAAGCTGAACTTAGACAAAAATTGGCCCAGCAAAATAATAAATAGTACAAAATATAGTATCAAATGCCACGGAAAAGGCTTAGTAAGAACGAAAGAGAGAAACTTAAACGCGCATATGAATGTAATTTAAGCCCTATTAGAGAACCCGACATAACTAAACCACCTCAAACACCCCGTGTTTTAAAGCCAAGCTCACCATTAATAAACCAAGAATCTAATTACTTTAATTTTGACCTAGATCAAAGCGAAATCGAAAAAATGGGAAACAGACCCCCCACGCCTAACTCACACGAAAATTAAATTAAAAAAAAATAAATAAAAATAAAATAAAAAGTATATAGAAGAAAAGAAACACAGTCAGGGTACTACAAGTTTCATACGTTTTCTTTCGCGGTTCTCTGTCTCTTTTCCATGGGAAACAGCATTAAGTTAAGAAATATAATAAAATTACTAACCGCAGGTATTAAATATTATGATAGCGATTTTACGTTGTTTTGTCGAATAAGCATAGTATCCGGTTTTTGTCTAATTCACATGTAGGTCAAGGGGAATGAGTATCAAATATATAAAGTATTATATTACATACTGCAGGGCATTGTGGTAGGTCAGTAAAGACACTGAACTTTATTAAAAATAAAAATAAATATAAGCCTAGCTAGGAAATAAAATATTTCTTGATTTCAATAAATTACCTTTTTTTTGGGATTCAATTGTTTGGGGGAAACCCAAAGGCGCACCGAATAAATAGATTTTTATTCTTTTTTTGAAAAAACCAGTGGTGTATCAAAACGGTAAATAAGTTAAGATAAAAATTCAACTTCTTATTAAAAAAAAAACAGGGGCATATCATTGAACTTAATTTGTGACAAAACCATAGGCGTACCAGTCTTCATTAGTACATAGGCGGAGGTACTATTTTTTATTTTTTCTCCAGCTTATATAAAAAAAGGGGAGGTTTAAATTTTACAAAGGGGGAAGTACTACTCAACTTTAGGTATTCCCATCCTAGATCCCGTTCACAGCACCCTTCATTTACAGGCATCGAGGAAGCCAAAAAAAAAATCAGGTATATTAGTTTTTTTTTGGGTTGTATAAGTGACAATTTTAAATTATACTGAGACAAAGAAAAATGTCTATTACTAACACATCTACAAATGCAACGGGCGGTGCAGACTCGCTCAACACCGGAGGTCCAGGAACAGGAGCTACCAGTGGCGTACCTCAGTTCATAAGGGTACCATCGACGCAACCCCTAGGCGTTATTGCAGCAACTCTTTCTGATTTTACAGGTAAAGATGTTGCCAGATATCTAGATAAACTCGAGCAACGTGCCAAATTGGACAGCTGGTCAGAAGCAGATACATTAGCGCTATTGAAATTTAAATTTACAGGTGCGGCACATGATTTTTTTAAATCGGACCCTACTTTGGATAATTTATCTTACGCTGAATTAAGGGAAAAATTATTAAGTAAATTTTTATCGAAACGATTACCGGGGGAAAGTCTATTGAAGTTGTGTCAGTGTTATCAACGTCATGACGAAGATGTCGCGACATTTTGCACACGATTAAGGTTATTAGGAAACAAAGCATTAGCGGACGATTTAACAGGGGCAACCTCAGAAGAATTACCAGGAATCAAGAAAAAACATAAGGAGCTACTACTGAACCAATTCAAAATGGGCCTAAGGAAGGATCTAATGAGAGACACAGGGGTCCTTCTACTTAAAGAAGAAAATCTAACGCTAGAAAAAGCCGAAGATTTAGTATCGCTACAAGAAACCACATCATTGATGATCAGCGGACGAAGCAGCGGGCATAAAGTCGCATTTATGGACCAGGAAAATGGTTGCAACACATGTGGAAGAAGAGGGCATACCTCAAGAGAATGTAGGAAGGAAATGGAGAAGCCATGCTACTATTGCGGAAAAAATGGACACTGGACATCAGAATGCAGGAAGAAAATAGCAGACGAAGCGAAAAAAGAAGAAATATCGTGTCAATATTGTGGTAAATATGGACACTGGACCAAGGACTGCAGGAAAAAATTGGCAGATGAGGCAAACAAATTAAATAATGTATGTTACTACTGTGGAAAACAGGGACACTGGATCAAAGATTGCAGAAAAAGGACGACAGATGAAGCAAATCAAAACACAGGGTTCAATAAAGGAGCCAAGGATCACAGAAGGTGGCAAAGGAGTGAGCTATCGCAAGGAAGATACTCACCCACTCAAGGGAATAGGAACAGAGAGAGTACAAGGGGTGGAAATACCCAGCCATGGAAAGGATACACTGGAAGAAACCAAAATAATAGTAATAACGCAAATTTCGGGGAATATAGCAGACAAAGAGGTTACCAGGAAGGAAACCAAGGTAAATACGAAACAGGAAGAGGATACACAAATGGAACTGAAGCACAGAAGCATTTAAACTACAAAGGACTGCAGTAACTTCCCGAACTTGCAGTCAAGCTAATTTTAAGGGAAAAAACAAAGAAAATAAATATGCCACAACGAGGCAGAGTCGACAGGAAGAATCGACACAGCAAAGAGGTTTAGGACCGGAAACTAAATCCCAGAAGAAGGAAGTAAGCACGCTTTATCATAATGAAGCAACAATTTACAGGGGCGATGAAGCACCTTACATAGTCATTTTAAAAATTAATGGGGTAAATAGGTCTTGCATGATAGACACGGGTGGTGCATTCTCCCTAATTAAAAGGTCACTAATTCCACAAGGGAAATTGGATACAAGGTACACGGAGCAATTAACGCTAAAAGGAATAACGGGCCATGCTATCAAATTGTATGGTTTAGCAAACGTTGCCATAGGTACGAAAACAATGAATTACCACGCAGATGCACAAGTCATAGCATGTGACGACATCACGATGGGAGAAGTATCAGTCCTACTGGGACGTGACTTCTTGACAATTCATGAGGCTACAATTTCTTATGAACAGGAACCAACCTTGAAGATATGGGGACAACAAATTCCGCTACTAAAAGCTAGCGAGGTAACAATGGCACTAATCAAAGTAAGAAGCATACAGGATAAAGAGCATCCTAGACACACAGCGGGAACCGAAAATAAGCAAAAGCGAAGATACGTGGAACATATAAACCACGGAAGAAACGAAAGATGGTGGAAATGGACAGAAAAAGTAGAAATAGTTATGAGAAGGAAGCCCAAAGAGAAGGAATCAAAGGATAATTCAAAAAGTCAAAGAGAACCTGTACAACGGCAGAAAGAGGAACCTACCTCAATATACCCTGCACAAAAACGGAAGGAGAATGAATTCGCATCAGAACCTGCTCAGGACAAGCAGAAGGAAGGAAGCACTTCAAAGAAAGAGGAAAAGATCTTAAAAGGTAATAATCAGGAAAACCAGAAAGAAGAAAACAATTCACAGATATATAGAACAGACATAAGCATAGGAGAAGACTTGGTAATACCAGCACTAACAGAGGTGCACACAATGGGAAAAATTAAGCACCCGTTAACAGGTGACATAATAGCCTGCGAAACACAAGAAGAAGGACCACATTCAGTACGATTGGCAAATAGCATAACAAAGAATAGTAAAAATATACCAATAAGATTAGTGAACACATCACTTCAAGAGGTACAAGTCACAAAAGGGACAAAAGTAGGAACAGCATATCAATGCGAAGAGGAAAAGAATCCAAAAGAAAAAAGAACGGAGACAATCCAAAAATTTGATACGTCAAATGACGAATGGATTCACAAAGGATTTAACTTGGATCACATAGAGAGTGAAACAAAAAAAAAATTAATTAAACTCATAGGAAACTATCACCATCTATTCACGGATGACGATGAAATTCTCACCAGCACGACGAAGGTCAAGCACCATATTATCCTAGAGCCAGGAAGCCAACCAGTATGTAAAGCACCCTATAGGATACCTTATCAACAAAGAGAAACACTACAAAACGAGATAGACAGACTACTGACAGCAAAAGTAATTAGACCATCATCAAGCCCATGGTCAGCACCAGTAGTCCTAGTAGTAAAGAAAACTCCAGAAGGAGAAGATAAAGTAAGAATGTGCATAGACTACAGAGGTCTAAACGCTATAACAAAAAAAGAATATTACCCTTTACCAAATATATCAGATCTACTGCAAGGTTATGAATCAGGAGGAAAAACATTATTTTCAGTAATCGACGTAGCAGAAGCATACCACCAGGTGGACATGAACACAGAAGACGTACCACTAACAGGATTCAGCACTTACCAAGGACATTACGAATACACCAAAATGCCATTTGGACTCGTCAATGCTCCAGCAACATTTCAAAGGTTTATGAACGCGACGTTAGCAGGGCTCACAGGATTGTATTGTATGGTATACTTGGACGATATAATTGTCTTCAACTACACAGGTGAAGAGGACCACTTAGAGAAATTAGAAGAAGTATTTAAAAGGCTATCAGCAGCAAATATTAAACTCAAACCAAAAAAATGTAATTTTATGTTACCAAAGGTCAAATATTTAGGTCATATTATTTCCCAGGACGGTGGCTCACCGGACCCACAAAAGCTAGAAGCTGTACAGAAATACCCCTTACCAAAAAACGTAAAAGGCGTAAGAGGCTTTTTAGGACTAGTAAATTGGTACAGACGTTTTATACCTAACATTACAGAGATTGCGGCACCCTTAGTACACCTCACAAAGAAGGACACTAAGTTTAAAATCACAGAAGAAGTGATAGACGCAATGGACAAACTAAAATCTTCACTAACATCAGACAAAGTACTGATATTCCCGGACTTTTCAAAGCCATTCATACTATCTACAGACGCATCAAATATAGGAATAGGAGCTATATTAAGCCAGATAAGAGACGGTAGAGAAAGACCGATAGCATACGCAAGCAGAACGCTAAACAAAGCAGAAACCAACTATTCAACAACAGAAAAAGAACTGTTAGGAGTAATATTTGGAATAAAAACATTTAGATGTTATGTGTATGGAAAAAAATTCACCATCATAACAGATCACAGGGCACTTAAATGGGTACTATCACTAAAAGACCCAAATTCTAGGCTAACTCGCTGGGCACTAACACTAGCGGAATATGATTTCGAAGTCATACACAGAGCAGGAAGAAAACATGGAAATGCCGATGCCTTAAGCAGAATGTATGATCCAGAAACTAACTATGTGGAACCAACATACGAAGATTATCTACAATACAAGAGTACCAACGAACTACCAGGAACTACAGTAAAAGAAGCAGATCTACAAACTATACCTGAGGAGAGCACAATAGCACTATTCGTATCAAAACAGGGCACAACCAACGCGGAAACAATAAAAACAATAAGCAAAATATATGGAATACCAAACCTCTCCAAGGAATCTGTCGAAACAATAGTAGAATGGAACACAGCAGACAGACGAATCTACTACGCAATAAATAGAGGAAAGGCAAAGGAAGAAACCTCATACGAAATAACATGGCAAATTATAAAACAACTCAGAGAACTATGCGAACAAAACAACGAACCAAAAATCACGTTCATAGCGTCAAAGGATCAGCTACCAGGATTACAGTGGGAAGAAGTCGGAAAAATAATCCAATTCATATTTTACGGAACAAAAACCGAAATAGAAATAGTAGTAGAAAAAAAAGCGAAGAGTCAAACAAATACAATAAATACGGTAGACGAAGAAAATATGTGGGAACCCGTATGGGATAAGGAAAATTTAAGGAAAACACAAGAAAAAGATGAATTCTGCAAGAATATCAAACAACTACTAGGAAGCGTACATACATCAACAGGACACAGTCCATACTTTTTATTACATGGTAGAGAGCAAACACTCCCCATAGATGAATTTCTAAAACCAAAGAGGTTAAAATACGACATAGACGACAATTATGTGTCAGAATTGGAAGCAAGACTAAAACAAGTGTACGAAAAAGTACACAAGAACATAGAAAAAGCAAAAGGAGAAAGGATAACAAGGTATAACCAGAAAACAACAGAACGGAATTTTGAAGTAGGAGACCTAGCCTACCTACTAGACGTTAGTACAAAGTCTGGAATTTCAAAGAAACTACAAAATCGCTGGATAGGACCATTTAAAATTTTAGACAGAGTAGGACCGGTAACTTATAAAGTGCTATCTACAAGAGGGAAACAACCACAAATAGTACACATAAATAGACTAAAAAGATACTATGGTAAAGCGGATGACGAGCCAAACGAGCATACAGAAAACGTGCAAGAAATAGAAAATAATGAAGAAACGGAAGAAAATCAAGAAGTTGACCCAGCCAAAGTCGCAACACTACCCCTCTGGTTCGAAGAGAACAAACCAGTAGAGAAATCACAGCCAATTATCAAGAAACAACGCAGGCAGAGCACGGGACAAGATACCAGATTTACACTAAGACCGCCTCCTGTACTCAGACGTTCAACAAGAATAAGAAACAGACTCGGAAGTGCACCAAGCTACACAAATAGGCTCATAAGGGCAGAAAGAAAAGAACCCACTGAACGCGAAAAGTTCGTAGATTCACAAGAAGAAATAGGAGAGACAGATGATGAAGAAGTCTTCATGGATACAGAAGAGTGGATGGAGACACCATGTCGGTGCTCCAACTTACATAAACCCAGGCCTCACACAGAGACCTGGAGAATTTGACAATAAACAAATAAACACAAAGGCGGGAGGCGCTGACCCTAAGTCTTTTTAACTTTGGCAAAAACATAGGTAGTAATAATCGCGTATTACGTTTGACCGGCGCATCAGAGCAATGGTTGTTTTAGTGTCACTCAGCGTCACTTTTATCCCAATCGCGGGCTTCAAAATTTAAATAAAAGACAAATGACAGCAGCGTGCTTCCGCACGCCGAGGAACACGGGGTTCCCGGCATAGGGGATAAGCTCAAGGACTATGGTTCCCTAGGTCATAGTATTACCAGGTTCGCGCTTAACGGGACCAACATCTCCGATGGAAAAAAATATAATCTAGTTTTAAGATGGGTTGGGGGCTAATTTAATTTTAAATCAAAGAATCGTACGTAGGAACGAAAAATCCAACAAAAACTTTTGTAGCAAGGTGGGGCGTCCACGGTATAGCAGTCGTAACAAGGTGTAGCAGATCATAGCAGATCCAAGAAAAGAAATATAAGAAAATGTAAGATTGAGTGTATGAATGTTAAAAGAGTGAAAGCCAATATGAGGTAGAGGTTAAAGCAGACAACTAACGCAGCAGCCAAGGGAAGCAGTTAGTATGCAAGAAAGAATGCATGAGTTAAGAAAAAAATATAAATACATACATAATTAATGAACAAAAAAAAAAACAATTACTAATTAAAACTCAAGTGACAGTTCTAAATCTGGAAAGATCGGTCAGTTGAGTACATAGCTTAAATGGGCTCATATAGGGAACTAATATAGCTTAAATGGGGATGTAATACATTAAACAACCAAATATTAATTATAAACATTTCTTTTGTAATTTTATAGTAACTAAGAAACAGCTGTGAAGTGCGCGAAACCATAGTTCAGTGCCATCATAATCCAGCCCAGAGCATATACCAGAAAGGTCAACATGGCAGTCCTTAGTACCAGTACTATGCTTAGCCTTGTAACGTTAACGTTGTGTAACTTTCAACAAAGTAACAGTCTTATCGCATATGATTGTTCAAACCCAAAGACAAATATTACGGTTATTTCACTAAAAGATGTTCAAAAATGTCCACCCCCCGAATCGGCTTACGCGAGTGCAAATATAAACATTCAGGTAATTCAGAGAAATGAACTCAAAGTGCAAAAAGTATGGACTTGTTTAATCGAAGTAACGCGCTTCATGTTTTATTGTGGCATGCATAGTCACACATCGGTCGTGAACGGAGGACTTTCTAGTTATATTCATAAACTAGGAGCCGAAGAATGCAGAGCCATGCATCGCTATCAATCACTAAAAATGTTTCACCAAACCATAGACAACATAGTCATGAATGGAACGACAACAGCATCAATCACCATGGAAGGCAACCTGGATAACACAGGAACATGTAAAGGAACTACATACCAAGAAAATGGACGAGTTTGGACAGATGTAGTAGTATTAGCATCAGTCAAAATTTTAGCAAAGGACTACTTAGCAGAAACCAGTTTAGAAACAAACGAAATACACCTACAAGGGGGAATCACTTGTCAATTCATAACAGGATACTGTTTGGACTCAACACTAGGAGAATCTACATGGACGAGTTATGAACCATCTACGTGTGAGGATCATCTCAGCCAATTGTTCAAAGGCGAGGCGACCAAGATAACTAACAAAGCCACACAAGAAGAAATAATTGTCGTAAAGGAAGAAACAAAACTATTTGCGTTAACCATTCAAAAGAAAACAATGGTTTGCGGAAGGGAAGTCTGGCAAACAGAACATCCCCGAATAATTATTACATTACCAGTAGAAGAAAAAGCCATGATGCCCGCAATGCCAATATTGCCACAAAATGTAAACCTGATGAACTATGTAAATAGTAAATTTTTGTATATAGAACAGGCTTACAAAAGAGATATAGATAAACTGTACATAGACACTGTACATAGAAGATGTTTAATAAAAAGAGAAATCTTAAGGAATAGATTACTAATGGCACACACGCTACCCAACGCTGTTAGCCAGTTAATGCAGCATAATCCAGGATATGTAGGAAGAGTACTAGGGGAAGTACTTTACATAATGAAGTGCACCCCAACAGCAGTAAACATTAGAAGAAGTGAAAAATGTTACCACGAACTTCCAATAGAGGTAGCAAACCAAACAAAATTCATGGCACCATTAACAAGAATAATCCAGAATCATGCCGAAGAAGTAGATTGCAATCACATGATTCCTCCCCTATATTTCATCGATGACCAATGGATAGGACTAACTCCTCATCCTACTATTTCAACTCCTCCAAAGAAAGTAGAAGTAGGACAAGAACTACAATTAAACTTCTCACCAATAGAGCCAGTCGGAGCTACAGGACTCTACACACAGGAAGAAATAACACAAGCTCAAAGAACCCTAACGTTCGGAACAGAGCGTAAAGCAGTAGAAAACATCATTACCCGCAGAGCAGCTGGTATGGATGCAAACAGTCAACGCTATACCGTAGCGAACATTTTCAACCCCACAGAAATCAAACAATTAGCAGAATCAACCCTAAACCACTTATGGGAATGGTTCTCTAAAATAGGGACTGTAATGAGCGGAATTATTGGAATATACTGCGTAATCAGAATAATACAATATGCAATCAGCGTACTATTAAATGGTCTACGTATATACCAAACCATAGGATGTGGAATAACCATACTAGCGAGCGGATGGAGCGCCTTAACCAATTGGGTGATCCACGCCCAGCAGAGGAAGAATAGCCTCGACCCAGAAATACAAAAGCCAGAAACAGAAACTAAAGCCGAAATGAGTCAACCATTGATGATGGAGAACCAGGGTGCAACAGGTCAACACTGGACGGATAGGCAAGCAAGCATTAACGAACTATTGTGCGAGAGCAACCTCAGTGTGCGCGACGCGAAGTAAACTCAAAATTGCAAGGTCTAAGTATAGGTACTGACATCTACAAATGGAAACCACAAGACTGTGAAACATGTGACAAAGTGCGCGAAGTGAATCCGCACCAAAAAGTTGCCGAGACACTGTAGTCTCTCGTGGTGCAACCAAACATATGTGGAAAGTTCTATGAAAAATTGTAAATTTAGGTAGGAAAAGGTATTGGACTTGTAAGTCCCAATACTTTTACAAAGGGGGAAGTGATGTAATAAACGGCACATAAAATATCATAATCAAAAATTAACAATTTTTCTCTTTATTCAAATAAAACCGGCTAAAGCACAATCACCCTGTACTTAAAGAAATAACAAAATTTAAACACTAAGTAGCAGGCTGAAAACGCTACATCAGCATAATTAGCCATTTCAAAAGTTTAAACATTTTTTTTTAAATCTAGGACGGATAGGAAAAGATTATTGCTCAAGAAAGCGATGTTTATATATATTTAAACGCGACATCAAGACGCCGTTAAAAAAAAAAAACTGCGGAGTTTCATTTTTTTTTGGGGGACCGCGGAAGGTCCGAAGAGTCGGCAGTCAGTAGTCGGCAGTCGAAGATTTGACGGGTTACTTGTGGGCCGTCACGCAGTTAGCGGTTAATTAATTTTTTATTTATCCGTAAGGGTTAATTTTATTTTTCTATTTATCCGAAAGGGTGATTTTCGCCATCGGCGGAGTAACGATTTTATTTTTTTGATACCGGGGGTTAATTTGTTCACTCTTGTGAACGTGTCGGTTAACCAGGGTGTGTTTTGCCGGCTAACACGGAAGCTAAGAAGAATAGCAGCGACTTCAAGAAAGGGTGAGGATAATTTTTCCATTCGATTAACACTAGTTCCTTTTTTCTTAGTCTCAGTACATAAACCTATTTTTTTTAAGCCATTTTCGTCAGTGCCAGACGTTACGGTCACTTCCACCTTAATTTGGGGGGCGCTAGTGATACAAACCTAGCTTGTATAGGAATATTATTATTTTTAAGGGAAATGAGTTTTTTTTTCTTCTAACCAGGGATAGTTTTTGTTTAAATGTCATACGGACAAGGGGAATAAATATTTTAATTGTAGGCAAGGTTGGGATATAAATAGTTAGTTAAAGGATACTATTATTTTAAGGGAGATATTGTTTCTTTATGAAAAGGGAAGGGTTTCGTCTATTAAGGTAACTGGGTAAGCCATATGAGTTTCATTGGTTTGCGAGAACTTCTCTACCATTTAGAAAGTTGTCACTTATACACATGTTGTCTGTTTCGTTGTCATATGTACTCGAACTAAACCTTAATTTTGTTATTACTTATAAATCCTGCAAGGAATAGAATCCATAACCGTAACGTAATAATATTTAGTTGCTGTCGCTAAGCGGCAAAATTAACGTTTGGTTCAGGGTTAGTTAGTTGCCATAATTAAATTTCAGTTAGTGTCACGGGGTTAATTTTTTTGTTTTGGTGTCTTGTTATTATTATTTTTTTTTATTTTTGATTATCAGTCTTGTCTTGATTTAATATAATTGGGTATAAAATTTATCGCAGGTCTTATTATTTAGCTTCCCCAGAACCTACACCCCTAGAGCTGAGTATAATATTTTTCCGAACTACAGAGTTAGTTCAGGGAGGGATCAAAGGGAAGTAAAATAAAAATTGGAGAACACTGATCAAACTCGTCTGTCTACAACCAGGTATAGTAAACCCTGGCGAATCCAGGTAAGGGGTAGCGACCCCTCACCAGACCCATCCGCTCGGTCTCCTCGATATTTTTTTTTGAGAAATAATTTATTTCTCGGGCTGCCAAGCCCTGGTGACAGTCGCGCTGCCAAACGCAACAAAATAAAGGACGTAAGGACCTAAAGCATTCACCGTGGTGACTGCACAAGGCCCTACGGAGTTTATTACAACCGTATGTCTTTTGTACGTACTTTAGTGTGCCCATATGACCACCTATGTACGTAAACAAGACGCATACCTGACGAAACTGTACGTACATATGACATGCTTTACGTCGAGTTGATACATTTTTAAAACGTCTATAAGATGTAAGTGTGTTTACTGGGATTAGATTTACAAAAATATTTTCTGTCTCCATGGTTTCTTCGGGTGTTTTTGGAGTTTTTCCGTTCGAAAGAGCTCGTCTTTCGGAATTCCTCTTTTTCTTTTCGGCGGAAAGTGCTCGACTTTCACGCTCTTTTTCGGCTTTTTCTTGTTTTTCTGTCATTTTTTCCACTCTAGCTAGTAGAATATTTATCTGTTGGTTTAATGCACAGATTTGGCTTGTTAATCCTGTAATTTGTTTATTTAAATTACTGTTTTCATTTATTTGCTGTTTTAATTCCTCAAACAGCTCTGTGTTTTTCTTTTCTAGAAGTTTCTTGGCTTCTAGCTCTTCTCTTCTTTCCTCTGCTCTTTTTTTCGCTTTTTTGTCCTTTTCCTCTTGTGTTAAAAGGCCTGTAGTGGGCATTTTTCTTCCGCTACTTTGCGCCATTTCAATATTTTCACTAAACTTGCGTGTCACTATGGTCACTTTTTTTTTTTGAAGGAGAAGCCGTTTTTTTGACTACTGTAGCCCTTCTGTATGGGGTTCCCCCAAAGCGGGGGAACGGGAGAACTTTTTGTTAAACTTTGAGATTTTTTTTTAATAATAAACACTCGTACTTACCCCTGTTTCAGCCGTTTTGTTGATTATCCTTTTGTTTTGTCACTATCACATCCGATTTCACTGTCACTCACGTTTTTATGTTGGCATTTGTTATGTCCATACATACACTGCACTTTTTTTTTCCGATGGAAAACGGCAATAATTTTTGAAGACGGCAACAGACACTCGCTTTTTGGCTCTCTAGGCACGTCCGCTCGCTACGGTGTTTCCCTAGGAAGTACTTTGCAACCCAACTCATTCGATTTAAAATCTTGAGTGACGTCACAAATACGTCACAAATAGCAACCGCTGTCAAATTTAAACAGGACCGCTGTCATTTATCTGTCAACCGCAACCGCTCGCGCAGTCTAAATCGAAAAAGGCTTTCGAATTTCATCCGGTTTCAATGTTCGATCTGCGGGGGGATTCTCAACAGGGCCCCTATTCTGTAACTCGAGAGAGTGCTCGTGCACGACTACTCATCGGTAGGAGTGCTCTGTCACTTACCGTTCACATAAACATAACCACACTCTGTATCACTGAAGACAATGTGCGCAAGTCCATTCTGGTTTTACCCAGTAGAGCACCCGCATAGGAGTACGTGCATTCCCTTACCATGCGCAGTAAAGCTAAATTGTGAGAGAGAACTCCTACACGACCACTCACACAAGTTAGTGAATAGGGGTCCAGCTACTCGTTACCTACCGTCCCGAGACGAGTGACTCGCGCCTAACCCAATCTTGGCTGTCCAAGGTCAAATCAAGCATTTTACCGCCAATTTCAAATTTCATTAGGTGTTTTGTATTAACAACGGGCCAAATTTTGTAAGAAATAAAGCAAAATAGACAAATCTAAAACAGAATTCAAACTTTAGTTAATTACCTAAAATGTTTAGGTAAAGGATTTCATATAAGCCTACCCTCCTCTTAGTTGTGTATAGTTTTACTGTTAGTTTATTAAAAAAATCTCCCTTTTTACCTCTCGCCCTTCAGATAAGAGAGGTATAGGAATCATGCTAAAAATAGGTTAGTCAGTTTTCAATGGATAAACACGTTTTGGGGTCCCTAGAATACGATTTTAATATTTTCGCGATGATGTCTGTGTGTGTGTGTGTGTTAGTGTGTGTGTGTGTGTGTGTTAGTGTGTTAGTGTGTGTGTGTGTGTTTGGATGGATGTTGTAGTAACGATAACTCAAAAACTACTGAATAAAAAAATTTGAAATTTTGCATACAGGCTTCTGATACCCTAGATTAGATCTGATTAGATTTTGGTGCCAATCGCACAACCGGAAGTGGCAGTTGCTATGGGTGATGATGCCATTATTATATAAAACGGCAATAAAGTTTTACACATATATTTTGTATACCCTACAGTTTATTTTCATCTCATTAAAATTTTCTAAACTTTTGCCATTGTTGCCAGATTTACAAAAATATAATTTTTTTTCATACTTTTTTGTGTCAACCTGTAAATTTTTGATTCAAAAATGGCGAGAGGTCATGTGCTGGCCACATCAGATTTTTCCTCTTATTACAATGATTTATACTTATTGTATTTGGCCTTTTTCATATTAGATCATATTTTTTAAGTATATTTAGGACCCACTTCATATTAAATTCTTTTTACGTGATGTTAATAGTACAGCAATAGTTAATAACTTCAGAATTTTTATAAGGGTTTTGTGAGGTAAAAAATCAGGACACAAAAATCTTAAGAATATTTATGCATAAAGCAAAGTTTCTGTTGCGCCCAGGTGCCATTTAGCATAAAGATCTAAGGAAACCCGGAAAACAACCATAATATTGAATATATTAATTTATAAATAATTACCTTATTGTAAATAAAATTTTCAGATCTTATATGTTGTTTGACCTTAAGATATTTTAAAATGTATAATAATAATCAAATATATAAAAATCTGATGTGGCCAGCACATGACCTCTCGCCATTTTTGAATCAAAAATCTACAGGTTAACACAAAAAAGTATGAAAAAAAAATTACTTTTTTGTAAATCTGGCAACAATGGCCAAAGTTTTGAAAACTTTAATAATACGGAAATAAACTGTAGTGTATACAAAATAAATGTGTAAAACTTTTGTGCCTTTTTGTATAGTAATGACGTCATCACTCATAGCAACTGCCACTTCCGGTTGTCCGATTGGCACCAAAATCTAATCAGATCTAATCTAGGGTATCAGAATCCTGTATGCAAAATTTCAAATTTTTTCATTCAGTAGTTTTTGAGTTATCGTTACTACAACATCCATCCAAACACACACACACACACACACTAACACACACACACACACACACTAACACACACACACACTAACACACACACACACACACACAGACATCATCGCGAAAATATCAAAATCGTATTCTAGGGACCCCAAAGCGTGTTTATCCATTGAAAACTCACTACCCAATTTTTAGCATGATTCCTATACCTCTCTTATCTGAAGGGCGAGAGGTAATAAAAATGAATTAGGTAATATAACAATCATGCTTATATTTTTATTAGTTACTTTTGTAGCCAAGTTCATTTTACCATTTCTCCATGTTGTCTTGGTGTCCTAAATTTTAAAATGACTAACTACTTGACACTTATTTGGCTTTCTGCAAAAGTATCAATCATAAAAATGCTTTGGTTTAAAAAAACCAAATTCATTGCTTGACTTTAATTAATAATATACACCCCACTTTAAGATTTTGATCCTGCTCTGCTGATCGTTGAGTAGTTATGATTTTGATACAATCATCATTTTGCTATAATTTTCCCAATTTTATTACTTCCTTTGCTGTTTAAACCTTTTCCTTTTGGGACATAGGATATGTACGATGACAATTATAAAATTCTTTTTTACTAATATTACTGAATAATTTTCTTTACTTCTAACTAAACCAAAACAAAGAACGTTCTTCGACTTGATTTTTCCATTGGTCAAACGCAAAAAATACGTATCATAAGTAGGTATCTATACATGAAACATTTTAAAACCTTCCCAAAAGTTGATTCAAGCTCAAATTCACTGAACTGCACTTTATGTGCACCGTTTTCTTACACAATCATAAATTTTAAAATAATCACAACAGTCTTCAAATGAATATATTATTCTCTAAATAGGGAACTCTTCATAATTTAAAGTTGATATTTTGTGCAATTCTATAAGATGACGAGTATGATTTTGTTTATTTATAAACTGCTGGCCATAATATTTGTATTGGAAATTGGAAAACTTATAGATGTTTCTTAGATGAGCGTATACATTTTTCTCGTATATGAATTGCATGCCACATTCTTCACAAATAATATCTTCGTCCATACTAATAAACAAGAAACAGAAAAAAAGATAAAAATTAACCTCAATTTGAATTCGGCGGTAAAATGTTAGATTTGACCTTGGACAGCCAAGATTAGGTTAGCCGCGAGTCACTCGTGTCCCGAGTAGCAGCCGAAACAGCGATTCTCAATCAACTCGATAGCGACTGGACACCGTTTTCAAACGTCAATTTCAGTCGGTAGGTACGAAGCACAGCACACCCCCTAGCAGCTTAACTCTTGTACGAATTGTCAAATCTATTATATTGGTACCGGGCCCAGTCGCTGCGAGCGCTAATGTACATAGCGGGAAATTTAAACTATATAAAAGAGCGGGAAATTTGAACTAACCAAAAGAGCGGGAATTTTAAACTAATCAAAAGAGCGGGAAATTTAAATTAACCACAAGAGCGGGAAATTTAAATAATTATAAGGTGAAACCCACAAACGTCAGATATACAAGTTTGAATTTCTGCAGATTGAAATGACTACAAAAATTCAAATATGTACATATTTAAAGCTGAAATAAGGGGTTGTCTTCATCTTAAATTTATTAAATTGGATAAATAACTGTAGAAAGTGTTTGGAAATAAAATGATTCATTTTAAAAGAAAATATTTTTATTTATGGAACAGAGTCCATCAAAAATACATAAAAAACATTTTACCTTACACTAATAAAAAGGTTAAAATCTGTTATATAGTAAGTTTCATTATGATACAGATTTTGATTAAGATACAAAATTTTCTATAAATTTAATTTTATTTAATTATCTGAGAACTAGTTAATATAATGGTATCTATTTTATTCACATAAAAATAGAAAAACATTCCATTAAAACCAAGAGTGGCTGTACATGGACAAAATAAAATCAATATAAATGTTTGTGATGCATAATTAGTTATAAATTTTTGAAATTTCATTATACTAGTGGCCTTAGGAAATATATACACTAGTTTATTTCTTAGTAACAAAATCATATATTTTTTAAATATATCTTTTATTTTATTGGTACAATATTCTTTATATCTTGCCGTATATGAATGACCAACTTTTTATAAAAGGTGTTTATTATTATAAGTATTATAAGTATAAACACAACAAACTATTACTGCACAAATGTTCAAATAAACTATAAAACTAAATTAAACCACTATAAACAACTATATTAACTAAACCAAAATACTAGAACAGACTATAATTATAATAAAAGATAAAATGCCGGTAAAAAGCGGAAAAACCCAAAAAAAAACACAACGACAACGTTAACCGCTAACGGATAAAAATAAAATGGCTCCCGTCCCGTTTTTCAAGACGCTACACAAGACAGTTCACGTATTCTTCTCTTCTCCGATTGGGCGACACTGCAACATCACGCTACAGATGCGCCCTCAAGCGACTGGGCCCAACACTATAACTTCTATTCAAATAGTATATGCTAGGGGGTGTGCTGTGGTACGAAGGTCCCGAGTTGAATTCGAAGTTAGTGTTTATGCCACAAAACGTTCATATTGACCATTCTAGAACACGTGACTTTGACAGGTCCGCCATTTTGGCTGGAGGACACACAAACTGATTGTTTTTCATTTGGTTGCTTGTGTTTTCGAGTATCTTTGTGTTAAAAAATTGTTTTCCTGTGTTATTTTAGCGTAAAAATGTCTAGAAGTGAATATTATTCAACTCTAAGTGGTGATATTAAGTGCCGGTATGACGAAAAACTTAAAATTATAAACAATATTGATCCATATGTGCTAACAAACAATGAACTTAGTTTTAATCCTCGGAATTTACCTGATTTATCTATTATAGATATAATGACTTATTTTGTTCAGAGTCACAGTTTTTATACCGGTCAGCAGTTAAAAGCATATAAAAGCTTGCAAGCCTACAAATATTACGAAGCTGGAGCTGTTTTGGAAGTCCGAGCAAATCAAATAAATGCTGATGCTTTTGTTATTGTTAGCAAGGTAATGAATAATATTTTTTGAACAATAATTCTGTAGTAATGTTTATTCAATTTAAAACGACGACTTAACGTTATATAATTTTTATTTTTAGGTCAGACACACTCAACGCACTAGGGAAAAGGCCTTGAGGCCATGGCTTATATTATTAAAAGATGGAAGTATCTCAAGTGCACATTGTACATGTATGGCTGGGTTGGGTGAGGTATGCACTCATATTGCTACAGTGACTTTTTATTTGTTTGCTCGTCCAAATACTGTGGATGAAAGTGAAGCTTGTACTTCTCAGCTTGCAGAATGGCCAGTACCTCCATTAAAAAACGTAGATATGGTACGTGTACGTGATATGGATTGGGGCAAAAAACCCACTGGAACAATACCACGACAGCATGCTCCTACAATGGAAAAAGAAGACATGATAGATTTTTTACGAGAACTTCAAACTGCAGGTATTATTTTACTTTTGTATTTTAATTTGGTTTGTTAAATCTTTTATACTTAAAAATGTATATTTTCAATAATAATTTAATATTTATAAAATCATTCCACATCAGACATTTATTATTTAAATATTAGGCTTGCTTATTTATTAAAAATGTCTTTCTTAGGTGTATCTTCAGCAATCTGTCGAATATTAAAACCATTTTCCACAGAAATGTCAACATCTGAGCCTGAAAATTTACCTGACAGTTTGGATTCTTTATATAATAAAGATTTATTAACCAAATCATATGTAGAACTGGTAAATATACCTATAAATATGAATGTCAAGGTCAGTCTGGAACACATAAAAGTCATAGAGGTGAAAACACGTGAATAATCACAGAATAATATGTGGTTCAAATACAGAGCAGGACGTATAACAGCTTCCAGATTCAAATCTGTATGCAGAACCTCTATTGAACGGCCATCATTAACTGTGATTAAAGGCATCTGTTACCCGCAGAAGATGATTTTCCAGTCAAAAGCCACTTCATATGGTATAAAAAATGAGAAGCAAGCTCTGCAGGAATATAAAAAAATACTTGTGTCTAAACACAGGAATTTTCTTGTAGAAATTGCAGGATTTTTTATTTCTGCTCAACATCCTGAATTTGGTGCTTCACCTGATGGTTTAGTTGATTGTGAATGTTGTGGACTAGGTTGTGTTGAGGTGAAATGTCCATATATTCTATATAATGAGGACATGACTCTACAAGAATTTGCCAAAAAAAAAACACTTGTCTAATTAATAACAATGATATATTATCATTAGATAAAAATCATTGTTATTTTTACCAAATTCAGTTACAAATGTTTGTAACTAATCGTAACTATTGTGATTTTGTGTTATGGACAAAAGAATATATGTATATTGAAAGGGTGTTATTTAATAAAACATTTTGTTCAGAAAATGTTGCAAAAGCCCTAAATTTTCATAATTATATTGTAAAACCAGAATTACTGGCAAGATATTTCACTGAAAAAAATGGAATGGGCCAAGTGATTCTTTGGTGTTTTTGTAAGAAACCTGATGATGGTAGGCCTAGGTTAAAATGTGCCAATGACGATTGCGAAATACAATGGTTTCATTTTAATTGTGTAAACCTTATACAAGTTCCATCTACATTTTGGTTATGCCAAAATTGTACATAGAAAATGTGTATAATTAAAACTAGTTTGATAAATCGGCAATGCCCAACTAATTTTCTTTTTCTGTATCTTGTAGTTTTTGGAATATTCTGTTTTACTTTTTTTTAATTATGTCAGTTGTAGCATCTCGCATCTTTTTTACATGAAACATTTGTAGGTTATTTATTTTGTATTTTTGTTGACATTTTTGTGTTTTAATCTATGTTTACCTGTAACTAAGCCTTAAAACGATTCTCTGAGATTATTAATAACATTATTACTATTAAAAAAACGATAAGTAAAAAAAGGAATGCATTATTTACAATTATATATATATATATAACTAACTAATAAACAAAATGGTATAAAAAAAGGCATATACTTACAAGTATTTATATACAACAAACTAATTAACAAAAACTGTATAAGTAAAAAAAGAAATATATTATTTACAAGTTTACATAACGTACTAATAAACAAAGTGGTATAAACAAAGAATAAGTAAAAAAAGACATAAATATACATAACTTACTAATAAACAAAATGGTATAAAAAAAAGAATAAGTAAAAAAAGGAATGCATTATTTACAATTATATATATAACTAACTAATAAACAAAATGGTATAAAAAAGAATAAGTAAAAAAAGACATATATTTACAAGTTTATATGTACATAACTAACTAATAAACAAAATGGTATAAAAAAGGCATATATTTACAAGTATTTATATACAACAAACTAATAAACAAAAACTGTATAAGTAAAAAAAAAGAAATATATTATTTACAAGTAATACATATATACATAACTACAAATAATAAAATTGTATTAAAAAAGTATATGTTTTAATTCATGGGTACTTGTGAAGGACAAAAATTAATAATTGCACTACATACCACAATGATTTTATCTAAAACATTTAAGGAATCTCTTGAAGTTGACAACATACTTACAGGGATAGTCTCTCGAAAAATATGAAATTTTTTTTTTAAAAGTCCTATTACCCTTTCAACATGAATGCGTACAGTTGCAATGTTACGAGTTGCTTCAAGATCTGCTGGATGCAATTGTGTTTTACCTTTCGTAAAAGCTGGTATTTTTAACTGAGCTCCTACAATCGCAAGTGATTCTTGTATCAAAAACCCTCTGTCAGCCAAAACTATATCACCTGGTAAAATTAAGTCTAAAAAACCACAATTTTCTGTCAAAAATTTGTCACTGGTTCTACCACCCCAGGCTTCCGATATATATGAAATTGTACCATGGGGTGTAATCCCAATCAAAAATTTGACAGTCTCGTGGTGTTTATAATTTGACCAACATTGGGCAGCATTGACAACTTTTGAAGGAGTCTCAGTAAACACCTCGAAACAATCTATAATCACTGCAACATTGTTACCAAAAGATTCCTTAAAACAAGCAGGGACATTGCTTCGTAAATCTTCTGTACTGGGCCAGTGAACACAGCATTTTAGCCTATCATGAAGAACATCAATGCATTTATAAAATGCATTTGAAGCACTAGTTGGGCTGACACCAAATCTATAGGACAAATACTTAAATTGTAAATTTAGCCTGAGCTTCATTAGAGTTAACAATAACTGTTGAAATGTTGATAACATGTTATTATGGTGAGAGGAAAGGTATGAAGAAATTCTTGAATGCAGTCCAAAAAGCATTGTAGCATTTATAAGTCCCGTAAAATACAGTACTTTTGAATCATCATTTTTAAATGAATCTTCATTTAAATCTAAAATGTTCAGTTTTGTTTTTAGATGGTAAATTTGACTGTTACAAAAGTTTAAGTCATCAAAAACACTACACAATTGTTTTTCAGTTAAATCTGTTTGAACACACACACTCTTACAATTTTCGTACACCTGCGACGAAGAAATTTCTTCTTCCTGGGTCTCTGGTACATAAATATCTTCAAGACTTTCAGGTCTACTGGAATGCACCTATAAAAACATTTTTAGATAAATTATAATTATTAAGAAAGTTAGAAATAACAAACCTTTGTCTCAACTTCAACTTTCTTTCGTTTTCTTTGTTCACATCTAGTATACCTTGAAGCTGCAGACTGACATGGTAGTTCAGATGACACATAACCCATATTTTAATTTGGAACCCAATCAGGATTCATTTTGTCATCTAAAATACTTGGCGTTCCTAGAATAAAAAGTATTTTAATTATTTGTAATAAAATATGTACTTTTATTTTTATTACCGTTAATAAAATGACGAGAACACACGCGTCCATATTTTAATTGGGTTTCGGTTAAGGGGCCACGTTTTAATGCCTTAATCCATCCATTTCGACGTTCTGCAGACAGAGCATTTAGATGGTCTCCTCTATTCTTTAAAACGGCAGGAAATCGAAAAAAAGATACCTTATCCCTCTCTGCCCGCATTCCACAATTAACCACACTACAAAATGATGGCATTTTCAATGTATTTTTATTTTTAAATGACGTAAATATGTTTATACTGCACAACACTAGCACTGACAACAAACAGAATGCAAATGATGTATGTCCTCCAGCAAATATGGCCGACCTGTCAGTGACGTCATTCGAGAATGATCAATTCCGTAGTTTTTCTCTTTTGATACATCGTCTAACCTAAGTTTTATGTATTAGAGGAAACAAATTGAAATTTGGTAAAAAATTTTCAATATTTTATTTTTTTACCAAATTACAGTTTAAATCGAAAATATTGAAAATTCAAGGATAGACATTTTCAAAGTTGGAAATTTTGAACCTCAAAATTTTCATTTTTCAAAATTGTATAATTTTTATTTTTTTTAATACATTTTCAATTGTGAAAACCATAACGTGAATTATTTGAGGAAAAAAATTGAAATTTGTTAAAGAAAATTGAAATTTGTTAAAAAAAATAGACGCGGTATTTTATTTTTTACTATAAATTTCAGTTTAAATCGAAAATATTGAAAAAGGATAGACATTTTCAAAGTTGAAAATTTTGAATCACAAATTTTTCATTTTTCAAAATTGTATAATTTTTATTTTTTTATATACTTTTTTAATTGTGAAACCCCAACGGTGATTAATTTGTGGAAAAAAATTGTAATTTGGTAAAAAAAAATTGAGATATTTTATTTTTTAGACAATTTGAAAAATGAAAAATTTGAGATTCAAAATTTCCATGTCTCCAGATATTTTGACGTTTTTCGAATATTTCCTCAGATTATTGTTTAAAAAATCTAAAATTCTTTCCTGAATGTACGGTATTTTTTCTTATTATATCCCAATTGTCAAATATATATGTGAGTAATTATTGGTTATTTTTTTATCCAACGTTGAAAATGTCTTTGTTCGAATATCTCTTTGTCGAATTATATGGACTTTGAACAAATTTTCGATATTTTAATTTTTTTCCTCAAATAGTTCATCGTTATCATCAAAAAAAAATAAAAATTATTCTATTTTGCAAAACTTGGTATTATCTCCATGTCTCTCGGTATTATAAGTTATTTGTTTATACAGATTTTATGGTTATTACATAAATGTATAGACAATTTTTGTACCCCCTGGGGTGTTTACCAGAGGATTATAACCTTCGTCTTGAAATGAGCGTAATAAAATTTTATATTTTTAATTCTCAACACATTGAATTTCTGATGTTTTACTGAGGGAGCGCGGGGTATACCCAAAACAGTTTGGGGATATTTGAATAATCTGAATTTATTACTCGAGAATTGGGAATTTTCAATTTGATTGGTTGTTCCTACCAATGAGACTAATAGTGGGAGTTACTTTTGCTCGTGGGGGAATGTAAGTAGTGGTATTTTTGAATTTTTTTATATTTTGGATATTTTGAAAAAATATTATTTGTGTTCTGTTTGTCAAGCTGTTTTTTCTAGTTTATTGGTGCTCTGTGCTATATAATTGAATTTGGTAAAGGTATTTTATTTATTTTTTTCATTATTTTTGACATGATCTATTTTGACATGAAATTCTTTGATTTTAAGTAATAATTTATTTATTTAAAAAAATAATACACTATTAATATTTACATAAGGTACCTATATAAATATTTCATAATTTTCTAAATTATAAATTCAATATTTTTCATTGGTTTTTAACAATAATTTTTTTTATTACATATTTGATTTATCGCGTTTTATTGTTAGTCTGTTATTGTGTTAATTAACAGAACATTTTCTTTGATTTTTTATAATTTTATTTTATTTTATATTACTTTCTGATTCTACGTTTTTATTTTTGATTATGATTTTATAGGGTTTTGTTAAACTTTTAGATAATGAAATTACAAATTGAGCATTTGGAAATGATATCCGAATTTATGGAGAATCACACCGATTTCGCCAAGGCTAGATTGTCAGTCTCCAACGCGAGAAATAAATTTAAAGAATTGTGGACAAATTTGGCACAGAGACTCAATTCTTTAGGACTTGGGGAGAAATCAGTTGAAAAATGGCAAAAAGTAAGTAGTTTTCAGTTTTTGTTTTAGGCACTCAAAAATTTACTGAAAAAAATTTACACTTCATTATTTTGGGTTTTAATTTCCCAATTATTTGTTTTTTAGACATGGTCAGATTATAAAGGAAATTTAAAAAAAGAGCAGCAGATATTAAAAGGAATCAGCAAGCTACAGGAGGAGGACCACCAATGAAAGAACTGACAGAGGCAGAGAGAAAATTGTTGGATATTATAGGTCACACCTTTTTTATGTGTGTTGGAGTAGAAGAGAGAGGTGTAAGTATATAATTCTACTATATTCTTTTTATAGATTAATATCAAAACTTTTGTTCCGGATATGCCTGAAGCTGTAGATTTAACCCCTAGCCAACCATTGCAAAACCTAAAAAGTGATATAATGGGGCCATCAACATCAAAACTTGTAGGGACACCAGTAACTACTCCTAACCATAAAAAAAGGAAGATGGGTCCACATAATGATCATGATTATTTATCTTTTTCGAATGAAAATACAAGTGGTAAAAGAAGAAGAAGTAAAGAGGATAATTTAAATTTAATTTACAAAGAAACAATCAACTGTTTAAAAAATATAGATACAACAGTTGCTAATGGTTTGAGCAATATTAATGATAGCATCAAAAATGGGTTTCATGAATTGATAGAAGTTTTGAAAATGAAAAATACAATTTAAATTCTTAACTTTATTTTACACTTTTGTAGTTTATATTCATTATTTTATTATTCAATATAGGTTTACTTATTGTTTGTTGTTTATATAAATAAATAAAATATTAAAATTATATTACAGTTTTAGTTTATCATAAGTAATGCAACTAAGACAAACTGAATACTAATTATCATTGAAATAATTTCTGATTAAATTATTTCTTATGCGCTGTCCTTCATTCAAATTCTGAATATTAGCTTGTGGGTGATTAGGTAGTTCATGAAAATTGTCCATATCCAAATCATCTACTTCAAGCCCTAATTCAAGGCACATGTTGTGCAAGACAGCACGTACATTTATTAAAATTGCAACAAATCTTGGTTCATATCGAGCTATTCGTTCTTTCAGAAGACAACGAAACCTTGACCTAAGAACACCAATTGTTCTTTCCACTGTATTTCGATCTCTTATATGTGCAAAATTATAACGTGCCTGTGGAGAATTTGGAATGGGATTGAGGAAAGGTGTCATAAGACAGGGTTCCAAAGGATGGAATGAGTCACCAATAAGCCAAGATCCATGAAGATTATTTTCGATAAATAGGTTCATCAAGTACTGCCTCACTTGCGATTGTCTCCATATAAAGGAATCATGACTGGATCCAGGAAAATTCGCATTCACTGACATAACTTTCAAATTTGCATCACATATAATTTGAGTGTTCAAAATTGTGTTCATCAACTTGAGGCTTCAAAATAGCTATATGTGTGCAGTCTATTGCTCCTATCACTCCCGGAAAATTAAACTTATTCATAAAAGTTTCTTTATTTTCATTTTGTTCCTGCCTTGTATTTGGAAATTTTAAAAATCTTCTTGACAAATTATTAAATATTGTATTTGTTACCTCATGAATGTACCTACAATGATTAAAACATTAACTTTATTATGTTAGCAGTCATGTATTGTTCTTTCTACCTATGAGTACTCGTTTGGCTAACAGCTAAATTGAAATCACCACCAACGCACCTCTGATAAGAACCCGTTGCATAAAAACGTAGAGCAACTAGGTAGGTTCGTGCAAATGAGGAGTCAAAAGTCTGAGCAATTCTCCGAAAAGATTTTTATTTATTCGAAATAATTCGATAAACCTGGCATCACTTATATTATCGATATTAAAATCATCACGGCACATCCGTCGTTGCCTTTTGAAATTAATATTTTGATGTGCAATAATAATTCCATTTACAATTGGTAACATCGGTAAAAATTTACGAAACGCGTTAAAAATAAAAAAAATGTTTATCAAATTCAGAAGGGGTACAACGTACAACTTACAACAGTGGAAAGTGAGGTTAGTGATGTGATATAATTGTCATATTTTCATTGCTGCCAATATAATTTGAGTCGGGAGTGATTGAGAATCGCGATTCAATCAGTATCGACTGTAAACCGATTATGATCCCGACCGAGACCTACCGGTCGGGATGTTACGATCGTGAATGTTGAGAATCCCCCTGCTGTAGTTCGGTTGTTTGGTCGACCCGCCCTGTTGTGTTTATGACGAATCGGATGATTTACGGCGATTTTTTTCGAGTTTGATTTATAAATATATTGAAATCAACACAATCGTTAAAATCGAATATTATTTAGAAATGAAGGAAGTAATTTTTTATTCTAAATCCAAGTATTATTTTAACAAAAATAAAATTCATAAAATTAAAAAATATATTAGATAGAAATAATGCATTACGAATAATTTATTTCAAAGTTTTTTTTAAAACGGCTTAGACTATTTAACAATATTATTCTATTCATATGTTTTGTGTTGCGTAGTCTCCCAACGCCTCATTGATGCGATTCAAAAATAAACGGAAAGAGGAATGCCGGGTTCTTACTATTAAAAGGATTCGGATAATAACATTCCGATTATTTGAATCATCCGATTATTCCAGAGATATGAGTAATATTTATGGAGCGTATAGAAGGAGGGCAATCTCTAAATGTGGTCAACATTTTATACGCAACTAATGGTACATAAAATAACCGACGTGGCGCTGACGATCGTATGTTGAAAAACTGTTTGTAGATTGATTAGATCCATAATCTCAAATATCGTTTTTTTATTTAATTAGCCACCCAATTTTTATAAAATACATTTCTTTTAAAAGTTTACGTAATTAATTAAAATTATTATTTGAAAAAAATCAAAGGAAATGTCAAAACCACAGAGCAAATATATATAGAGAGGGCATTCTATCCTTTTTTATTAAGCCAACATCTAGTTAACTTTTGTTGACATCGTCCTCTAGAAATTTCATAAGCGTACTTTCAAGCAGGATAATTTAAAATCATACATTAAATAGTTTACAGTTTGTGAATTGATTTGTGTTATTTTTTAGTGTGATAGGTCATACTAAATATTTTTGTAAACATTTTGAACTATTTTAAGTGATTTTCTTGAGAGGCTGTTAACCATGAGAAAGAAATGTGAAAAATGTGGTGCTTTTAGCCATTAGATAATCTTACACTTCACAAGTAAGTTAGGAAAGTAGTTTTTAAATAATTTAAAATATAATATAAGTTGATAAGATTTGATAATTTTTTATTTTGCTTCCTTTCTTTTTTATGTTACATACCATTCACATTTTTTTTATGTTATTCGCATTTAGGTACTCCTTATTGTAACAAGGTTTTAGAAGCAATAAAAAATATTATTTATTTGATTCCATTATTAAATACATACATTAAATATAAATTTACAAGCATTTGCTATGTTTTAATGTTAATATTTATCAGTATTAGAGAAAATACAACTTTATCGAAATTATATAACTTCTCACGACATATTTAATTCAAATGTGATATATTAATAACACGTAAAATACCCAATTTTAATTTTCTATTTTTTTGCTAAAATAAATAAAAAGTTATAATTCTTCGCGTCGCCACTGTCTAATACATCACGTCAATTTTTATTGTTGATTTCGTCCTCTGCACGAGATTTTTCTGCGCGTCTCACGTCCCTCGCCAACAAACATTGCCGAGAGAGAGGGCTAGATGTTGGCTTAAATTTTGTAAATGGCATTAGATATACAGGGCATATCTAGTAGTTCCTTTATCTGAGGTCAAAACTCGCTTAAACTGTCATCAACAAACGATCAACAGCGCCACCAAACTGGCTTACAAAATCGGGCCACTTTTTCTAACGTTGAGATGTGCCCCCTTCTATACCCTCCATATATTAGACATCAATTTTCCATCCCTCTCTTGAAGTCGATATCTAAGCATAGCAGGTTGTGATATGACATTTTGTTTGTATACAAACGCGTAAACAAACAGTATCGCAAGTAACTCATCGAGGGTTTAAATAAATGTCCGAGCCATTTTCTAAAGTTTTATTGAGTTATTTAAATTATAAACGATACTTGTGGTAAGTTCCATGGGCGTACGCCACTTCTATTGATGTTTGTAAACACTTCCCCGCACACACCGGATCCCCCGCACCATGAGAAATGTCATAGAAAGAGACAAGATGTATCGACTTCAAAATATTGTATATAAAAATGTAAACAAGGCATGTCTAATAGTAAATGGTCTAAGGGTAAAATTCCCAAAATGAAATCTTAGATAAAGGAACTAGATATGCCATGTATGTATATCTAATGTCATTTAAAAAATTTAAGCCAACATTTAGCCCTCTCTCTCGGCAAAGTTTGTAGGCGAGGGACGTAAAACTCGCAGAAAAATCTCGCACAGAGGACGAAATCAACAATAAAAATTGACGTGATGTAAACAAGCGGTATTAGACAGTGGCGACGCGAAGAATTATAACTTTTTACTTATTTTAGCAAAAAATAGAAAACTAAAATTGGGTATTTTACATTTTATTAATATATCACATTTGAATTAAATATATCGTGAGTAGTAATATAATTTTGATAAAGTTGTATTTTCTATAATAATAATAAATATCAAAATTAAAACATGGCAAATATATGCTTGTAAATTTATATTAAATATACGTATTTTACAATGGAGCCAAATAAATAATATTTTTTATTGCTTCTAAAACCTTGTTTACAGCAAGGAGTATATGAGAATAACATAAAAAATGTGAATATATATTGATACGGACCACCCGGTATTTCAGATGTCCTATCTATAATTCTCAATCCGGGTTGGGTTCTATTCACTATTGAATTTTTAATTATAAAAATAAATACAGTTTATTTAATTTTTTTTTTACCTTGATACTTCTTTTGCTTCCTTCAATTCTTCCTTTTCACTAATTATTAGTCCGTTTGATATTTTTTTTTGGCTCTCTCCTGGTACTACCTTCTAGTTCATCTTTGTTTCTATATGTGTTTTCCAATTTTTCCCCTCTGTTTCTGTTTTCCAAATTTGGTGTTTCTATCGCTCCATTAAATTTAATCTGGAGTTTAATTCTATTTCATTTAATTCCGCTGTTTGTTTCTTAAAGAAAATATTGTCACTTTGTTATATGACTTTTATTTTTATTTTTCAATATTCAATAATTCGATAACTTTTTTCATACAAAATTTTGATATCTCACAATTCAAAAATATTTTTTTATTATCAATATTTCAAAATTGACAAAATTCACAAAAAATTTTCATATATCTCACTAGATTACAATTTTTTTTTTAAATTCCCAGTTTTTAGTCAACCAGGACTGATCATCATAGATATGACATCTGAAATGACCTGGTATCATTCTATTTTAAAATTTTCTTATCAAATTTTCATATCAATATATAACATAAAAAAGAAAGGAATTAAATTATAAAATCTTATCAAATTATATAAATCCAAATTCAGAGTACTACACCACTGTAGTCGTCTTGATTCATCAACAGGGAGCCTATAATAATGAAAATATACAGGGTGTTATTGAAATACACGTACATATTAAAACTGGGTATTGCGCAGATCCCCACTGAATGTAGAAAAATATTATTTTTTAAAAATACCCCTTATTAAGGGAGTTATTAATTTTTGAAAATTAATTCTAAAACAAACGTACTTCACTGATATGTTGAGGATGACCTATATAAATTAGGTTTATTTACCTATTTTAAACATCAACAGTAATTAATATGCAAGTTTTTGTCAGATGATAAGAAAACTAGTCTTGTAAGAAATAACCATGTTGCCAATATTTTCGAATTAATTTCTATTTCCGAATACTGGTTTTTACTACCCTCGTTATCAAAAAACTAGAATATTTGATAAATGATTGTTTTTAAACTATACATTTTTGAAACTATAGATTATTAAAATTTTAGTTGATTTACGAATCTGGCTAACACGAGCGCGTCATTTCCAAGTTCGTAAAAAGTGTTGTTACGATTACTTTTAAATATTTTTTTACGATGCCACTATTTACGAATATTGAACTAACCGATATAGTCAAGTGCTGGTTTATGGGGCAGCTGGAGAAAATTCTCGGCAAGCACAAATCCTGTATCGCGAACGGTTTCCAAATCGGAGAATTCCGGACTGTCGTACGTTTATTTCAACTGTTCAGCATCTAAGAGACCATGGAAAATTTGAGAGTGTCAATGCAGATCGAGGGAGAACAAGAACACAAAGAACATTGGCGGACGAAGAAGAAATATTGGAAGCTGTTGAAAACCGGCCTCAATTAAGTTGTAGAAGACTAGGTCTTGAAATTGGAGTGTCCTCATTTCATTTGTTGTGTGGCGGAGATTTAAAGAACAAGGTTTACATCCTTATCACATCCAAAAAGTCCAGGCCTTATATCCAGGTGATGAAGAAAAGAGAGTGGAGTTTTGTGAATGGATGATTCAAAAATGTGTTGATATTCCTGATTTTCTAAAAATATTATTGTATACTGACGAGGCTTCATTCACTCGTGATGGCGTGTTCAATATGCACAATACGCATATTTGGAGTGATGAAAATCCTCACGCCATTAGGGAAACTGGGCATCAAAGAAAATTTTCAATAAATGTTTGGGCTGGCATAATATAGATCAATATTTAATCGGGCCTTATGTTCTCCCGAACAGATTAAATGGGCCAGGATATCTCCACTTTTTAGAAGATATTTTGCCAGTACTCCTAGAAGAGATACCGTTACAATTAAGGCAACGGATGTGGTACCTACTAGATGGCGCTCCTCCTCACTTTGATTTAAACGTACGGCAGTTTTTGAACATTAGATTTCCTCAAAAGTGGATAGGCAGAAATGGACCTACTAAGTGGCCTCCGAGATCTCCGGACTTAAATCCATGCGATTTCTTTTTGTGGGGTCACATGAAACAACTGGTTTATAATGAACCTATTAATAGTGTTGAACAATTAACCAATAAAGTTAATGCGGTAGCCGAGGAACTACGACAAAATCCAAGACTAATTTCTAATGTTCAAAGTTCTTTGTAAAGACGATTGCAAGTGTGTGTAAATAATAATGGACGGCATTTTGAACAATTACTGTAATAAACTTTATTTTGAATTAATTGGTTTTGCTACGGCAACAGTGCAATTTCTATGGGTAAGTTCAATTTCGATTTATTTTACTTCTTTAAATATGGAAACTAGTAGGTCGGAAAAGGGGACTCTTCCCCAATATTTAAATTTTAGAATTTGAAGTTAAAATTGGTGCCAATCGTTTTTGGTCATTACATACTATTCCCCATTTTAATATGTACGTGTATTTCAATAACACCCTGTATATAAAATTATTCAAAAACTACTTTCCTAAACTTACTCCTGAAGTGTAAGATTATCTATAATGGCTTGGGAAAAGCACCACATTTTCCACATTTCTTTCCCATGGTTAACAACCTCTCAACAACATCACTTAAAGTAGTTCAAAGGGTTTACAAAAATATTCAGTACGAAATATGACACTACAAAAATACACAAACACGTCACAAACTGTAAAATATTTACTGTCAGTAGATAGAACGTCCATTAACTTTAAAGATTCAGTAAGTAAAAGGCCATGACGTTTAGAATAAAACTTTATAAGTTGATTTCTTGTACAATTGTCACAATCTAAACATCATTGTCATTAGTTACAGAACCGTTAAATTTAATGAACGTTCTATCTACTGACAGTAAATGTATGATCGAGGGATGGGACACTCTATCAATTTTGTACACCTATTTAAAATACACCATATTTAAGATGTATTTACGTATTTAATCTATTTTTAATGTATTTAATTATTTAAATATATTTAAACCTATTTAAACGTATTTGAATGTATTTAATGGTATTTAATTCTATTTAAAGTTATTTAAGTATATTTAAAAATATTTAATTCTATTTAACAGTCACTACATATGGTTGTATTTAAGTATTTAAATATATTTAAAAGTATTTAACTATATTTAAAAGTATTTAATTATATTTAAATCTATTTAATATATTTTCTTATGTATAGCATAATAACTTATAACTTAGAAGCTGAAACAGGTATCAAATAATCAATAAAGATTCTTAAATAGTCTTTTTCGTGCAATCGTACGCGTAGTGAGTACTTCGCGTTCCCCATAGCGGCCGCGAAATTCAATTTGGCGGCCGTTACCCATGACAACGGTCGAAAAAGCAAAAGTCACTTTCAAATTTAAACAATACGAAACTAACAATGTTATTTTTTTTATTAAACGCAGTATTAATTTTTAAATTAACAAATACTTACGTATATTATTGAAGATAAATATTAACATTAATTGTACAGTTTGTATTATTACTTGTATTTACTCTAGAAGTTGAAGAAACAAGATACTACAAAATCACTAAAAATGTCAGCCATATTTGCGTTTTGTCAAGAACTGTCAAAGTATTTTGTATATTCAAACACAGTCATTTCCATAGCAGCTCTGATTTTGTTAATGAAATTAAACTGCTGTTGATTTTAAAGAAATAATATATGTATTGGCAATGATCTAATTTCATAATTTTAACGATTGCACGAAAAATAGTGTGTATACCACGGCCGCGAAACTTTTTGGCGACCTCAAGATTATCTTGCCTCGGCCTCGGCGATAATCTTTCTTTCGGTCCGCCAAAAAGGTATTTCGCGGCCTAGGCATACAATAGTTATTTGTATGCCTAGGCCGCGAAATACCTTTTTGGCATACAAATAACTATTGTATGCCTAGGCCGCGAAATACCTTTTTGGCGGACCGAAAGAAAGATTATCGCCGAGGCCGCTTGCGGCCGAGGCAAGATAATCTTGAGATCGCCAAAAAGTTTCGTGGCCGTGGTATACACACTATTTTTCGTGCAATCATTTAAATTATGAAATTAGATCATTGCCAATAAGTATATTATTGCTTTAAAATCAACAGCAGTTCAATTTCATTATCAAAATCACAGCTGCTATGGAAATGACAGTGTTTGAATATACAAAATATTTTGACAGTTCTTGGCAAATCGCAAATATGTCTGACATTGTTACGGTTGTAACAGTGAAATCATTAACATTTGATGGTACAGCAACTAATTTAAACGTCGTTAAACAATTATATGCTAATTTACAGATTTCAAAACTTTCCACGCACTTTTTTTATCCTATTACAAATGACAAAATATATATTTTTTTAGATCCTAGTCATATGATTAAATTGGTGCGAAATTGTTTTGGTAGCAAAAAATCTTAAGAACCAGAGAGTTTAAAAAAAATCAAATTATATTTGGGCCATCAATTAATTGGTCGTTTATCGAAAAATTGCATAATACTCAGGAAATACATGGTTTACTTTTAGGTACAAAATTGTCTAAAAGGCATATAATGTGAATAAAAAAAAAATTAAAGTAAAATTTAGCTGTACAAACTCTTAGTAAAAGTGTATCTGATGCACTAGATTATTTAAACCTGGATTTAAAATTACCAGATTTTAAAAATGCTGAAATCACTTCTGATTTTTGTAGGAGATTTAATTATACAGTGCGACTCAAATAGTCTGCACCATATGGGAAAAATTTTTATTATTCATTTGACAGAAAATTTTATTCTTAATAAAAGTTGGTGCATTGGGTAAAACTGCTATTTCAAGTGTCAAACTTTCAAATTCATAAATGGTATACAGAGGTGGGCAAAAAATAGGAATTTTGACCAAGAGTAAAGTACTCTTATTTTTGACAATATCAAAAAAAATTATTTAGGAAAGTTGTTTACAATTAAAAAATGACAATCAGATTTAAAATCACAGCCTCCTAGGCAAAAAATCCATTTTTTTACGTTTTTAGCCTAGCTCAAAATAATATCATTTCGGATGCACTTTAGGGGCCTTCCTTCAATCTCTATAATACATATTGGTTAAAGAAATTTAGTTTTTTTCGTTATTTTCACACTATTCTCGGCCTTTTTTTTAAATTTCTACGATTTTTTGTTTTTTTCTGGCGCAAAGTTGAAATTTCAGCCTTTAGACAGGTACATAAAAACTACCATTATGATTTAATTGAAGAAAATGGGTAAAAAAATGATAACCAAACGTGTTTAGTAGCAAAAATGGAGCTAATTAACTAAACAAAATGAAGCTTTGAAAATTAAAATAAAAAAAAATTACTAAATAATGGTTATTAATCTTAAAGGTGTAAAATCAAACCTAAACTAAACAAGATCAAGCTTTTTAAAATTGAAATAAAAACAAACAATATAATAATTATAAAAAATATAATAATTATAAAGAATATAATAATTACAAAAATAAGGGTACTTTACTCTTGGTCAAAATTCTTATTTTTTGCCCGCCCCTGTATACCATTTGGAAATTTGAAAGTTTGACGTTTGAAATAGCAGTTTTACGAAATGCACCAACTTTTATCAAGAATAAAATTTTCTGTCAAATGAATAATAAAAATTTTTCCCATATGGTGCAGACTTTTTGAGTCACACTGTATATTTGATTTATTTAATTCAAGAAACAAGTTTTTGTGATATATTTAATTATCGATTTATTTATATTTAGCACAAAGTTGGGTATTCAATTGAAACGATCAAAAGCTGATTTAAAAGTGAATTAACAATCGATGAGACTCAAGTCCGTTTTTAAAAACAATTTATTTTTACAAATTTCTAAATTTCTACAATAAAATGCGTTTGAATATCATTAGAGATAAATTATGACTGACTGCCCCTGGCTTGGAATCATCCTTGTCGGCAACTTGCAAGGACAGCAGTTTTAGAATCATGTCAGCGGTATAAGGTGACATAATTCCTCCCCCTGCAGATTCAACTCACGAGGGTAGATGAGGGAGTTGAACGGTAGGTGATGAAACCATTGGAGTTTGGCATTCTGGATTTCGTTGGCGGTGACACTTCCTGAAGATAATGACTGATACCACACCAGTCATCAGGATATAAACCACTATGGTCCAGAGGCTTGGTACGTGGGATATACCAGTTGTCCATAATAGAGGTGGATTTTCTTGAATTTGGTGGAGAATTTCTTGAAGTTCGTCAAGGCCTAAATCTTCTAATGGTACATTGGGATTTAAAATTGGTAGTGATTCGTTTGTAAACTGGATATCGGGAAGTAGTATTGGCAGACTTTTTATTAATGAATTTTGATTAATTATTATTTCTGTCGAAGATTTGACTTGGCACCCAATTGGTATTTCGATTAAATACGTCCCTTTTAAATTTAAAGTTTCTTGCTGATTTTTACATTTGAAGTTTAATGTTTCTACCATAGGAAACACGCCGATCCAATTATTAGTGTTTCCTAGTTGGTTTAGCTTCGGTTCTTCCAAATTGAACTGTAACTGCTTGCATTGGGATGAGTTTTTCATTTCTAGCACAAGTAGTTCGCAAGGATTGTTGATGCTACTTGCTTCTTTCAATATTTGTTGGTCACAAATAAAGTTTTGTGGTGAAATTTCGGTGCAAATGTCGTTTCGAAAAGTATAATGCAATTGACTCTTTACTAAAAATTTATTTTGCGGAATAATAGCCTTGAACTGACTCTTATAAGGGACAGGTACTGAATATAAGTGGTAAATATTAAAAGTATCTGAATACATTACTGGAATATGAAGAATATAGGTTATTTTATTTTTGTAAATGTAACTTTCGATTTTTATTATAGATTCGTACAAATATGTATTTTCTTGAGTTATGTCAAAAGGGAGTTGTGATTTTGGTATTTTATTCTCTAAAATTAATAGTTCTAAATATAAATCTGTTGATTTCATGATACTTGGATGCATAACTTTTAATTTTGTAAATGATAAAGAGTTTTCTATATCTTGTAGAATAGAATTAATAATTTCGAACATATTGATTATTTGATTTAAAATATCTGTTACAAAAAGAGAATTTTCTCTATTAAACATTGTTGCTGTTTGGATTATTTTAGATTCTAATAACTTTTCATTAATACTGATTTTCTGAATGGTTTTATTAAAACTTTTTATAGTGTTAATAGAAAGTGAATTTTCTTTGTTTATTGCGGAGGCCAATTGGTTTTGATTCTTTTGAAGGTTACTTATTAAATTTTCATATCGTTCGCCATCTGCAGCGTCTAAATTACCAGAGATACATTTAAAGATAGATCCTAAACCATTAATAAGTCCTCTTTTAACGCGCCCTGCTTGTGGCAGTATATTTTTTAATTTTTCTTCCACTTTATTTTCGGTAAATTCCAAAATTTTTAAATAATTCGATATGTCCAAATAATTAGGTTGACTAGTGTTTGTTACTCTCAAAAAGTACTCTGATTGTGCATGTAATTTGTTAATTTCTAATATTAGCGGATTTAAATCATAAAAATGTATTATTTTGTGAGAATATTCCTCAATTTTTGCTGTGCCTAATTTAAGTGGTATCATTCCAAGATTATTGTCCAAATTTCTAAAGGAGATTTGTTCCCGAAGTCCAAGTGTGACGGTGAACCTGTAAAATAATTATTATTTATAGTTTAGAGTTGAATGAGTAAGTCTTTTTACGTGGTCGTTTAAGGTTGTCCATATGGACTTTTTCTTGTAAACTAGTACTTATAAATTTACCACCCTTGTTTACGTTTGTTATCTCTGTTGGTTTTGTGAATTTATTCGCGGTTTTTTGTCTTGTGTGATCTCTTATGTATGTCTCGTCACCGACTTTAAATAAATTTGGTGAATCCCGGTTTTCGTTTATTTTATTTATAACTTTTTCTTTTTGTGCGTGTAAAGTCTCGTTAATTTTTGAATACATTTCTCGCGTTATGTCTTTATGTTCATGTATATAATTACTAGTTAAAATCATATCAATATTTAGATTAAAAGGATTTTCTGTACTCAAATGACCATTAATAACATCAATAGGTTTTAATTTTGTAGAAGAATGTATAGTATAATTATAGGCTAAAATGGCGTATTTTATTTTTATTTGAATAGGAGTTTTGAGAAATCCGCGACTATTAAGAATTCTGATATGTTCATTAAAGGTAGAATGTAATCTTTCGACAGGAGAGTTCGATTGGGGATGATATGGAGAACAAAAATGTATTTGAATTTTATGTAAAGCTAGTAATTCGGTAATTACGGAATTTTTAAATTCGGTTCCATTATCGGTTACTATTTGATTTGGAACACCGTGGTGTGAAAAGAATGTAATAAGGTGATTTGTTATTTCTGTTGATTCGAGTGCCGTTAAATAGTAGGCTTGAGCATATTTAGAGAAAGTATCGATTATAGTCAAAAACTTTGCATTTTCTACGGTATACACATCTATATGAATAATTTCAAAAGGCTTTATTGCCGTAGGTGTAGCGTTCATAAGTATTTTAACTGGGTTTCTTTCATATTTACTCATTTGGCAAATTTCGCAGTTATTAATGTATGTTTGGACAGATTCTTTTTGATTTGGCCAATAAAAAATACCTTTTATTTTATTTAAAGTTTCTTCTATTCCTCTATGATTACTTTTTCCTTCATGGTATAGTTTAATTGTTTCCGGAATCTCAGATTTAATAGTTACGTCGATTAATTTAATATTACATTTCCTAAATTTTAATGAGGGCCATTTAAAATTTTTTCTTATTACTTCACAGAAAGGTTCATACATATCGGTTTTCACAAAATATAAATAATAAGGTACATCTGGTGCAACATAATCCCTAACAAAATTTATTACATCTTGTTCAAAATTATTGTCCGAAATTTGTAATGTAATTCTTTGTTTACGTTCGAATAAAATTGTAATTTTTGGTTTAGCAGGTGAATGAAATACTGATTCTATAATTATTTGATTTTGTCCGTGATTCACGGGAGAATCGCTTATCGGAATACCTACAATAGGGTCTTCGTCAGCGTTAGAATGAACTGTATGACCTTCGTCGTTTTGTTGTATTAGGTCAGGATCTGGATGTACAAAGATGGAAGCAGCATCTATATCGTCCAGGTCCGGACTGGGTGATCTTGGGATTAAATTTAAGTTGGATGAGGAAGGTTGAAGAAATTCGTTAATGTCAGGTGTGGTTAGTTCTCGTCTGGTGTCTAGTGCGTCTTGTAATAACCTGTCAATATCGTCCCAAGGCTTTTCTGTCTCTTTAGTATGAATTTCAATTCTGCTAAGTGCAACAGCGTTTGTATTTAATGAACCTTTTTTATAAATTATAGTATAATCAAATTCCTCTAGCTTTATTCTCCATCTAAGAAGTTTGGAGCTAGGATCCTTTAATGAAAATAGCCATTGAAGTGGCTTATGGTCAGTAACAATAGAAAATTTACGACCGTACAGGTAAGGTCTGAAATATTTTGTTGCCCAAACAATACATAGCAATTCTTTTTCAATCGTTGAATAGTTTCTTTCCGAGTCGTTTAATGTTCGCGATGCGTACGCGACTGGTAAATCTGAACCAATAGTTCCCTGTGATAAAACCGCCCCAAGCGCTACATTACTAGCGTCAGTAGTAACAATAAACGGTTTCGAAAAATCCGGGTATTGCAATATTGGCTCATTTGTTAATATATTTTTACACTTTTCAAAACATTCAATAAATTCTGAGTTATGCTCAATTTTAGCACCTTTCTTTAAGCATTTTGTAAGTGGTTTAGTGATTTTAGCGAAATTATTTACAAATCTCCTATAATAACCTAACAGACCAAGAAACCCTTTTATTTGTTTAGTTGTTTTCGGCAAAGGATAATTTTTTATTGCCCTGATTTTATCGGGGTTTGGACGAACCCCTTCAGGTGTAACAATATGACCTAGATAGGCCACTTCTTTTCTAAGAAATTCCGACTTATCTAGTTGTATTTTAAAATTGGACTCTCTGAGTCTTTGAAAAACTGATTTTAAATTTTCTAAATGTTCTTGGAGTGATGTCGAAAATATTATTATGTCATCTAAATATACAAGACATTTTTCATTTCGAATCCCTCTTAGAATGTTATCCATTATTCTTTGGAACGTCGCAGGGGCGTTCTTCAGTCCAAACGGCATTCTAAGATATTCATAATGACCGTTTTCTGTGCTGAAGGCTGTTTTTTCGATATCACTCTCGTTCATTTCGATCTGGTGGAAGCCGCTAGCCAGATCTAATGTTGTGAAGTACTGACATTTCCCTAATTTGTCGAGTAGGTCAGTAATATTGGGAAGTGGGTACTTATCGTCAATGGTTTTTTCATTGAGTTTACGGTAGTCCACAACGACCCTAAATTTCTGCCTCCCTGATGCGTCTGCGCGCTTGGGGACCACCCATAGGTTACTTTGCCAGGCGCTGTTACTTGGCCTAATAATATTTTGGTCTAACATTTGTTGAATTTGGTTATTTACCTCTTGCCGATGAACAAATGGGTAACGATAAGATTTACAATAAATTGGGACCTCGTCGGTTGTCCTTATGCTATGCCTAATCTTATTTGTAAAGCTTAAAGGAATATGTTCCTGATGAAATATATCTGAATATTCGTTACACAAATTTAAAATTAATCTTTTCTCTTCAGTATTTAAATGGTCGGTACGGATCTGTATTAAATCTAATTTTCGTTTTATACTATCATCAAAATTATTTAGGTTTATTTCTTGTATATTATTCATGTCGAATTTTTCAACTAACACTGGTTCTGAGAAATCTAATGAGATAAATTCAGTAGTATTATTTAATATTGTTGTAAGAGCACGTCCATTTCTTGCAATTGTTAAACTTTCAGGAATCTCACAATTATGTATTTTTTGATATGGAATAATTACTTCTCCATTTATAATTGAAGTTTTTATCTGTATTACCTTTTCGGTACGAGGTTCGATATTAATGATATTAGTGTTATTATTTTTCAGTTTTTGAAAATTTAATTTTATTCTGGCATGTGGAGTAATTAAAAATCCACTGTCAAAATTTAAAGTTGCTTTTAATTTTTTAAGATTGTCAATACCAATTAAACCATTAAAAATATTGTGAAATTTGAACAAATAAAATTTAAGATATTTTTGTTCTTCTAATCGAAATATTTTAGATGCTGGAATTTTTACACTATATTTGTAGTTGATTTATGAAAAACTGTTGATACAATAAATGGATCAGATTGTATCAAATTTGGAAATAATCCCTGTGCAATATCAGGGTCTAAAAATGATTTCGTAGAACCAGAGTCGATAAGAAACTTAAGATTAAATTCTGGGAAAATAATATAAGCTAGTTCACTACAATCTACATTATTTAGAGAAATAGTCAAGGGGCTTATGTTCCTTTGTCTTGACTGGCGGCAATACGAAAATTTTCAGCAGTTTGCTCATTATTAAATGGATATTGATTATTATTAGTAAAAGATTCACTTTCTACTTCCACACTATGATTCATATGTTCAGTTTCAGTGTTATATAATTCTTCTGAAACAAAATTAGGTTGCGGTCTATAATTTGAAGGACCAGCTTGTGGGTAATTATTATTTCTATAATTATTAAAGTTATTTCCCATTGACTGGGTATTTGGTTTTCCGGTAAAGCGTGTGGAAACACTCATTGGCGTCGGTTTTGGGAATGATCTGTTTGGATTAGGTCTAAATACGTTTTCTTTTGGTGGCTGTCGAAAAACTTGAGAGTTTGTAAAGAATTTTTGTGGAGGCATATTTTGCCTTGGTTGCATTTGAATTGGTTGAGACGGAAAGTTAGAATTAAATTTTCTGAAATTTGAATTTTGTCCAAAATTATTGGATGAAGCATTAAAATTTGGATTAAACGCATTTTGTTGGTTAGGTCTATTTTGTACATTATTTGGCTTTTGAAAAATTTTATTTGTTTGATTTTGAAAGTAATGCGTATTTTCCTCTTCCATAACAAATTGTAAAGCTTCAGTTAATGTGCCTGGTCTCATGCAACGAATTGTAGTACCTAAAGGTTCTTTAAGTCCACAAAGGAACGTTTTTAAAGCTAAATCATTATATAAAGTTTTCTTCAAGTTTTTCGAAGCCTGTTCGTTTTCGTGAATTTCTACATGACTACAAAGCAAATTTAAAATGTTTAATATTCTATCATAAAAAGCTTGTGCTCTTTCACTTGGAAATTGCCTCATAATTACTAAATCCCGATTTAAACAGGTTTCATCTCTTTGATCGGCAAAGTTTCGCCTTAATACATTTTTTAAATCATCCCAAGTGACAACATTTTGAATGTTTACCACAGTTCTAGCGTTACCTACTAATTTACTAACAATTGATTGAATCAAATAAACATTGTGGAAACTATTAAGATTGTCTCTATCATAAAAGTTATTAACAAGACTATCACAAACCGATAAAAATCTATTTAAATCATTCGCATTACCGTCGAATTGCGGAATGCAATTTAAATATTCTGATTTAAAGTTAGCCGCCATACTATTGGTTGAATTAGAATTATTGTTAATTTTTTCTTTTGGGTTAGATTTAACAATTTGAGAGTCAGTTAAAGGTAAATTTAAATTCAAATTATTTAATCCTTTGATTAAATCGTCAACTGATTGAGTCATAAATTGCACTTACAGTAGTAAAACGACTTGCAGCATTCCAACTATGAGGTGAAAGTCTGGGTCAGCGATTCTGTCCTCTTCAAAGCTTGTCTTTCCTCGTAGAATTGAATAATGTTGATCCAATTCCCAAATTTCTGTATCACTGATGATAGGTATCCTTATAATTGAACTTCACTAACTTTTTGCCGGGACTGAGTTCGCTCGATAAAGTTCAATATTCGGTCGATCGTTACACGAAAATTGATCTGTTCGATACAAATCAATCCCGAATATCCTACTGACTGCGCCAATTAACAATCGATGAGACTCAAGTCCGTTTTTAAAAACAATTTATTTTTACAAATTTCTAAATTTCTACAATAAAATGCGTTTGAATATCATTAGAGATAAATTATGACTGACTGCCCTGGCTTGGAATCATCCTTGTCGGCAACTTGCAAGGACAGCAGTTTTAGAATCATGTCAGCGGTATAAGGTGACATAATTAGTGTCTTTATTTTAATAAATCGAGGCCTGAAGCCACGTCGTTATCTATCATATAAAAACTAGTAGGTACCTGATACCAACAAACTTAAAATTGCTAATACAGGGTGGATCAACAACATATACAATATTATATTTTATTAAATACATTACAATTTTCAAAAAACTTTTTGAAAAAGCTCTTTCACCTGCTACTAAAGAAATCTATTTGAAATATTTAGATGGAAGTTCTAAATATATCAACACTCGTAGTAGAAGAGGATGGTCGATATATACCTGTGCTATCCTCCAAACGAAAAACAGGATGTTAGGTTTCCTTATTTGTATAAATAGTTTAAAAGAACTTTATAAAGATCTGGTAATTTACCAAAATATGTTGGACTATATTTTGACCTACAAGTTATCACAAGATAATATCGAAATATTTTTTTGTTGTATTAGGAGTAAAGGAGGGTATAACAACAATCCTACTGCGAAACAGTTTTCATCAGCCATAAAACGAACTGTGCGTGCAGATATATTAAAGGACCCGCAACTGCCAATGCATTGGCTCTTGATTCTACACATATATGCTTGTGTCTTGTAAATATTTAACAGCCAACGATACTTTAAACTCCTTTTGCTGAAGAAATTAAAAACAATAGTGAGGAATTTATTAATGACGATTATATCCCTTCAAATCCATTAATATGTAATAATTATATTAATGACATAATTGGTTACATATCTGGATTTGTTGTTAAGAAATTAAAAAAAGAAAGTTACTTGTTCTGGCTGCTTACATTTATTAGAACAAGAAAAAATAGTTTCTAAATTACAAATTCGTAAATCTTATAGTAAATTAATAAAGGCATCTATATTTGTAATTAATATTTATAAGTACGCATAAAAAATACTAAAAGAACTTTGTATTAATAAAATTGAAGCCTTAAATATAAGAATCTGAAAGAGACTGTTTTATTAGTAAATGAAATAACAAAATAAAAAAAACTTTTTGAACACTCCTAGTAAAGTAATTGTTTAATCAATTGTTCTTCTGATAAAAATTTTTATGAATATTTTCATTATCTAAAATTAATAGTACAGGGGAACAAACAAAAAAGTAATTTTATAATCATACATACACGTATTCTTAATTTCATCCTGTATATATTTCATATCATTTTTTTAATTTCATCAAGTTTATTAGATTTAGAAACATTTATCAAGTGTGAACTTTTCTGTAAAATTAATAGTACAAGATGTTCAAACAAAAGTTATTTTATAATTATAATTTAAAATTATGAAATATTTCATACATATCCAAAAATAGCTCTATTATAATCAACAAAAATTTGGTATAAATCTATTAACATGTTTACATGTTATAGGGGTGTTCCATGACCCATTTACACCCGGTATATCATTAAAAAAATTAATACATTTTTTGAATAATTTTAAAATCAATAAGTAATTAATATTTCATTCAATTTTATTCAAAATGCGAAGTAGACCTTTTCTTAGGTTTTCTGGATCAAAATGCATTAATAAAGTTAGTTTAAAAAACAAAAAAAAATGTTATTTCAAAAAATCATAGGCCTTTGATTTTTTTTATCTTTTTACATTTTTGACTATAACTTCTACAAATATTATTTTAAAATTATGAAATAATTCACTTCTCTTTCGGATATACGATTTACTTTTTTATTTGTTTTATGCTTTTTGATAAAACAAAATTACAAAAATTTAAAAAAAACATTATTTATTTTGGCTATAATAATTACAATTCTAAATTCAAAGAAACTAAAAATAAGTTGTAAATTTAGGGTTTGAATGGCGAGAATCTCATTTTAATATCTTTGATATTTTAAAAGCTATTCAAATTAGTTTAAAATAGTAATAACATTTGAAAATTTTTTGAACCATTTTTTTTTAAAAATCCTACAATTTTTTTAGTAAAATTTTGATAAAAATCACAATTTTCTTACAAATTTAATAGTATTTTTTTTATTTTAATATCAAAGTTTACCTAAACAAAAAATTAATTTAATAGGATAAAACTATTTAAAAATTAAAAATTTGACACAGACAGACATGCTAAAAATGGATTGAGGTGACCTCAAAACGTAAAGATCCATTAAAATCTGGGTATGGCTAAAAAAATATTGATTGCAATACTTTCCTTCTATACAACTTTGTTGGGTTCGGAAAATAATAAAAGTTCTAAATATTAGAAATTAAATGAAAAGGACTTTATATAATTTGTTACTCTCAAAAGGCATCAAACACTTTTGAATGGGGTAAACCTGTATTATCATCATTTATAAAATTATTATCAAAGTAGTCTTATGTTTTGTTGAATATTTTCAAGTTACTTGTTTTTAAAAAGTAATTTTGTATTTGGATTCAGAACTTCCTTAAGATATGTTGGTTCTTTTAAAGTTTATGAAACTTTTGCATCTTGTTCATCTTCACTCGTTAAATAATAACTAAAAGACAAAACAAAGTGTTACGAGGTATTTTGGATAACTCAAAAAAGGACAAGGTAAAGAATGGATTTTCTGTAATCGAATTAAACAATATCGATTGCCATGGACTTCAAAAGTATCAGTGTCAGATATAAAATGGTGACGGTAATAATTATTTTCAAACAAGTTTTAATTTAAACAAAATAATGAGTGAAAAATCAAGTGAAGTAGATATAGAATTTAATAATATCTGAAATTGCAAATTATGAAAAAACATCAATGCACCAGATTTTAATTTCGGTAAGTGTACCACAGCACTATAAATATTAATACAATATAATACAAATATGTCAACAAATAACTTGTGTTCAGATTTAATTTAATTTTGATTTATACTTTTTGATCGTGGAGAAAATATAGTCTGTTACTCGGTCAGAATGAAAAAATTCGACACTCGTGGTTCCTCACACTCGCTTTCGCTCGCGTTCGGAATTTTCCACTCGTGTCGAATTTTTCATTCTAACCTTGTTACAGAATCTACTATTATATCATTAAAAGTCCTGAACATAAAAATTATTTTGACAACAAATTATTCCCAAGACTTTTTGTAGTTTATTTGTCCATGTTATTTTTCTTGGTCCTTTATAAATTCCATACTATCAATTACAATTCCTTTTTATTTAGTAATTTATTTGATTTACACTCAGAAAAAAAGATCACAGTATTTTACGCAATTTTATGTTTATCATTTATTCTCTATATTCTTTTTGGCTCACACAAATCAACAAACGCAACCATACGATCTCTTATTTTTACTATGTTTACAATTAGCTCAATTTGTAGCTGCTGAATCAGTTTCAATGATTTCAGATGGCCCTGCTACCTCTGAATTCAAAGCAGAGACGAAACTGTCTTCAAATTTTTTTTAGCTTGGTGGTTCGTTTACTAGAAAGAAAGATAATTATTAAAAATAATAAATAATCACCTTTTTCATGTCTAATTAATGTAATATTATGATTTACCGTCTTTCTCGAGATTCAAAGTAGAACATGCGCTTGACACTATAAATCGAATAAAGTTTGGTTTATTTTTTTCCATCCATATTAATGAAATGTCAACCAATGTTTCAACGGTTCTCTATCTTGCCTCTTGCAAAATTAATTTTTACATTAGAATGTTTTGTTTATGTATTAATAATAGTATTTGAATACCTTATTAGGTTAATAGAAGTTTTTCTCTCAGTGGGTTTGCTGCAAACACAAAAAACATACATGTCTTTTATTCACTTAATGTTTACAAAACACATAACCATATTTACACCAGTTCGAAAATCTGAAACAAAAATAAAATAGTCAAAATGCAATCACAAAAATTATGAAGATGAAGTTGATAAATTCATAATTCACAATTATTTCTCTAAAATATACTAATAAATACTACTACTAATCTTTATATATAACCTCAAACTACAAACGAAAACATATCTTACTGTTCTCTATTAGGGATTCCAAATCACGTGAGTCAATATGGCGGCTGTGGGCAAATAGTTTTTGATATTGCCATAAGAATCGCGATGTTGGTGAAAGGTAAGCTTAAAAAATATATTTCTTTTCTGTTTCAATTTTGTAAGTACATTTCTTTACAAATATCTAATGAAATTGAAGCTGGTAAATGCTGTGGATCCCTTTACATTAAATATTTATGATCTAGATACTACAAATTATGGAATTCAGCCTGTAACAAATATGGATATTGTTTTAACCCATAGTTATTATACCAATGTTTCAATATTTTTTATCTTGAAACAAAGTGTACCTATGTACTTATTTAAATATTTTTTTCAGGTAAAACCTTCTCAGAAATGAAATACAAAACCTTTGGCTGTTTGGTGTATCGTAGCCAAAAATGGAAGTGTGTCCACTGCTCATTGTACATGTATGGCTGGAAACAGTGAAGCATGCAGTCATGTCGGTGCTATTTTATTTGCAGCTGAATATGGAAACAAAAGGAATGAGGTTGTGGTCTGCACTGACGTACTACGTACATGGACAATGCCCTCATTCACTAAACAAGTTTTTTTAGTACCAATGAGTGAAATGGATTGGGGCAAACTCAAACCTATTGTCCATGAAACTAAGAATATTACACCCCGGTTAGATGTAATGATTTATTTAAAAAAAATGATGGAATTGGGGCATGATGCTGTAATTATGCGCATTGTAGATGCATTTACTACCAACGTAGCAAAACAAATTGGAAAGATTTTACCTTCAGTGCTAAATATATTTCATGAGAGCCACACAAGTAAAAGTCATATGGAACTTATGAAAATATCTAGGATTATTAATTTGTCGTTAAGTGAGGAACAGTTCAGTGATATAGAAAAAGCAACTAGAAATCAGTCACAAATTAAAAATTGGTATATACAACGGGCTGGTAGGATAACCGCATCAAACTTTAATAATAATAAAGCAATTTAAGGGGAATAACACATGAAGATATCACAGTGCAGAAATACAAGAAGCACATGAAAGAAAATCATGATTCTTTTGTATATAATAAAATGGGATTTATGATTAATAAAAACGGGCCGCAATTAGGTGCATCTCCTGATAGAGTGGTTTATTGTAAGTGCTGTTTAGGGGCGTGTTTGGAAGTTAAATGTCCATATTTGTTTAAAACCAATAATATAGTAGATATAAATGAATACGCGGCTGTAAAAGGTTCGTGTTTATTTGAAAAATATGGACAGGTAGTTTCAAGCAAATCACAAAGTTATTATTATCAAGTGATGATGCAATTATTTGTCTCACAATTATCATTTTGTGACTTTGTGATTTGGTCTCCGAACATATTTTTAGACAAAGAATTTTGCCCGATTAAGAATTTTGGGAAAAAGAATGTAAAATTTCAATAGAGTTTCATTCCCAGGTCATAATGCCTGAGCTCTTGGGAAAGTTTTTTACAAGAAAAGAAGGTGCTGGTGAAATTAATCACTGATGTATATCCCGTGGTGTAGATGATATAAGGCCTATGATTAAATGTGATGAAATAGAATGTGAGACAGGTTGGTTTCATTTTAAATATGTAGGATTGGTAGACACACCAAATCTTGCTTGGCTTTCTCAGAAATGTAATACTTACTGACCAAAGTAAGTTTTTATTGTAAAATGACAAAACATATTTTAATGTATTATTATGCTTCAGTTGTTCTGTTGGATATTTATCATGATCAACTTAATTTTATTAAATAAATGATTTTTAAGGTACATTTGTGTTAGATTATATCCTACCAAATATGTTGCAAAACTGGGGAACTTTTTTCAAAAAGATGAAGGACCTGGGGCGGTCTGTTACAATACAAACATGTATCATAGTAGTCATTACAGTAATTAAAAAAAATAAAAGAAAAGGTACATTTATTGGATAAAAAGAAATTTTCAAAATAATTCATTCATTTATAGAATAATATTAAATACGAAATATTTGTTAATACAACTATTCAAGTGGAATACTAGGAGAAGAAACGTTAACTAAAGCACTACACACTGTAACAATTTTATCTGTTATCATGTTTAAATTTCCAGTCTCGTTCCCATTTTTTATCATGATATTTTGGCCATAGCCAGATTTTAACGAATCTTTACGTTTTGAGGTTAGCTGAATCCATTTATACCATTTTTAGCTTGATGTCTGTCTGTGCCTCTGTGTGTGTGTGTGTGTGTGTGTGTGTGTGTGTGTGTGTGTGTGTGTGTGTGTGTGTGTGTGAGTGCGTGCGTGCGTGCGTGCGTGCGTGCGTGTTATGAGATATTAATTATTTATTGATTTTAAAATTATTCAAAAAAGGATTTTTTTTTAAAGATAATATTAATACTAAAAATTTAAAAAAAATATCATTAAATTTGTAGTAAAAAACTCTATAACTGTGATTTTTTTCAAAATTTTATTCAAAAAATTGTAGAATTCATGAATTTTTTTTTGAAATTTTTTATAATTGAGTAACTTTAAAAATATTAAAGATATTAAAATGGGATTTATACCATTCGATAGGTAATATAAAATTCTAAATTTAGAAAATATTTTAGTCTCTCGAATTTAACATTGTAATTATTATAACCAAAATAAAAAAAAATAAATTTTTATGTCCTTTTGTTTTATCGAAAATGGTAAATCCGAAAGTGATCAAAAATTACATTATGTGTGAAATATTTCATAATTTTAAAATAATACTTTTTATAAAAATTTTTATTTTGTTTTAATTTTTGTGAACTAATTTTATTAATGTATTTTGATGCAGAAAAACTAAAATAATCGATTAAACCATTAATTTAGTAGGAGTGTTCGGAAAGTTGGGTGGGATTACCCCCTCATTTTTATCTTTTATCATTGTAATAGGTAAAGTACCTTTTAAAATATTAAATTTCTTTTTTACCATTCCAATAACCCTTTCAACATATATTCTTACATGGGAAATTTGTCTAGTCATCTCGATATCTAAAGGATGTAATTGATTTTTTCCACTTGTGAAGGCAGGTATAATTAAATTTGCTTGTAGAACCCCTAATGACTGGTTTATATTAAAAATCCCCTATCGGCCAAAACAATATCCCCAGGTAAAACATAATTTAAAAAATTACTAGATTCTACAATTTGTTTATCAGATGCACGTCCACCCCAAGCTTTAATAATATAACTTATCGTACATATTAAGAATTTGACGGTATTGTGATGCTTGTAGTTTAACCAACACTATACTTGTGTATTTAAAGAAGCTGGTTTCTCAATAAAAACTTCAAAACAGTCTATAATAACACTGGTATTATCATGAAACGCTTCTTTACAACATGACGGTATTGTTTTCTGGGCTTCCACACGGTCAGGCCATATTATTAAAATTTTTAATGTTTGATATAATATGTCTATAGAATTCTTAAAATATGAACTCGCTGTTGTCCTCGAAATTTTAAAGGTATAGGCCAAGACTTTGAAATGTAAGTTTAATCTTAATTTAATCAAGGTTAACAGTTGCTGATTAAAGCTACTAAGAGCACTGGTGCTTGTTGTGGTAATATTTTGTTCTATTACCCCAAAAATTAATTCTACAAAGTTGAAGGTAAAACCGGTGAAATATTTCTACTTTTCATCATTGGTAATGTCATCTCGGAGACTAAATGGTGATTTATCATTTTTTTTTCATGTGTTGCAATTTTCCTGGAAGCAAAACTAAGTTGCTCAAATTTTAGAGCTAATTCTTCTATTGTGATGTCAGTCTGAGATTAAGTGCCAGTATCCACCTCATCGTGGTCTTCAGCCTCCACTTCTGAATTTACAAACCCGGTATGTTTAAGCTGCAAACAAAATTATAAGTAATGTGTGTAAATCTTTTTTATTGATTTGCTAGTCTCACTTACTTCTACTTTTTTCTTTTTGTAAGTCTTTGTTGTCTTGCAATATCATCAGGTTGTCTTAGGACTTTTTGAAACTTGTGCCCCATATTCTGAGATGAAACCCAATCAGATCGTCCCGCTTAATTGCTGCTATCCATATAGCCCTACGATTCTTAGATAAATTGTTTTTATCAGTAATGAATTTGTGACTTAAGACGGTATTCACTGAATAAAAACTAACAACACCCTATTGGAACGACTTCCACAACCAACTACAAGGCATGTAACATGTAACAGGCATTTTTCTTTAAAAAACACAATATTAAGTCTATAAAATATATAAAAATAACTTTACCCAATAACAAAAAACGAAATTAAACAACAGCAGTATATGAGGTTACAAAACTGTTTGCCCACAGACGCCATATTGAATTATTTTTAACAGGTCGTTGGAATCCCTAATTTGATTTGTATCTTGAGAAGTAGGCCGAAAGTCGAAACGAAAATTCACTTGGAAGAAATAAAGCAGGTAGTCTGAGTCTGGTCAAAAACAAAATAACATCTGTTGTGTGATCGGCCTTGGGTTAGCCATGTGGAGTGGGCATCGATCGGAAAATACAAAAATTCTCAAAATATATTTTAAATCAGAAATTAATATTTTAATACTGCTAGCGCCACCTGGTATACAGAAGATTAAATAATTTTTTGAAAGAGATCGTTTTTCTGTTGTATATGAAACACAGTACATCTCTTTTATTATTGCTGAAAGACAGTGATAGAATATCGACACTGACAACTTGAGTAACACAACAGAACTGTGTGGATATTCCCGTCTTATAATATTATGGCTCTGTCATGTCATGAACGCTGTTGGGTTTTATTTTGGGTTTTAGGTTAGGTTTGTAATATTTAAAATATTTTGCTAAACGTGGACAATAACAACAATAAATTACAAGTAGTTGCTTAACTAATAATTTCTTTTTCAAAGGAAATTATTTTAAATGATGATGTATGGAAAAATAATTTTTGTTCTCATGTAAAGTTTCGCTATACTCATATATTTTAGGATTAAAACTATAAAACAAATTAAAGGTAACTAGTTTTATAAACATGAGCCGGACAAACCACCAAATTATAATAATTTTACCTGCAAGGTAACCAACAAATTTTTTAGAGATTATTGCGCATGTGTAGTTATTTTAAGAGGGGGATCTTAACAGGTACACCAAACTGACAACACTAAAATTCCAAGTACCATGTGCAAAATCCCAGTTCTGTTGTGTTACTCGAGTTGTCAATGTCATCAGTCTATCACTGTCTTTCAGCAATAATAAAAGAGATGCACTGTGTTTCATATATACCAATAGAAAATCGAAATTATTAAAACTATTTAATCTTCTGTGTACCAGGTTGCGCTAGCAGTATTCAAATATTAATTTCTCAATTAAAATATATTTTGAGAATTTTCGTATTTTCCGATCGGATACCCACTTCAACCCAAGGTCGACCACAAAACAGATGTTATTTTGTTTTTGTTTGGCCAGACTCGACTACCTGCTTTTTTTTTCTTCCAAGTGAATTTTTATTTCGACTCGACTTTCGGCTTATTTCCTATTTCTCAAGCAAGACCCAAATAAAATAGAGAACTGTAAGATATATTTTCATTTGTAGTTTGAGGTTATGTATAAAGATTGTATTTTAGAGAAATAATTGTGAATGATGAATTTATCAACTTTATCTTCATAATTTTTGTGATTGCATTTTAACTATTTTACTTTTGTTTCAGATTTTCGAACTGGTGTAAACTGATTGTAATGTAAAGATTAAGTGAATAAAAGACATGTAAGTTTTATGTGTTTGCAGCAACCCAGCTGAGAGAAAAACTTGGATTAACCTAATAAGGTATTCAACTACCATTATTAATACATAAACAAAACATTCTAATGTAAAAATTAATTTTGCCACCTGCAAGATAGAAAACCGTTGAAACATTGCTTATTTAACTGTTGCCATTTCATTAATATGAATAGAAAAAATAAACAAACTTTATTCGAAAGACGGTATGTCATATTACATTAATTAGACATGAAAAAAGGTGATTATTCATTATTTTTAATAATTATGTTTCTTTCTAGTAAACAAACTGCCAAGATAAAAAATTTTGAAGACAGTTTCGTCTCTGCTTTGAACTAAGAGGTATCAGGGCCATTTGAAATGATTGGAACTGATTCAGAAGCTACAAAGGGTGCTAATTGTAAATATAGTAAAAATAAACAACCAAGTACTTCATAAGCAATGTTACCAAGTCAATGAAAATTAGTTAAGTCCATTCATTTAATTTACACTGATATTAAATTAAGAGGTAGAGCTCAGACATAACCTAATAGAAGCCTGTCACAGCCTGTCTCATTTTGAACCAGAAAAAATAAACGAGAATAAGTAGTTTGCAGCTTATTTCAGTTCTTAATTGAATATCGGTGTAAACTAAATGAATGGACTTTATTGTTGTATTTTGTCTTTTAGTTATTGTTTAACGGGTGAAGATGTACAACAAGATGCAGAAGTTCGATAAACTTTGAAAGAACCAACATATCTTAAGGAAATTCTTAAGCCAAAAACAAAATTACTTTATAAAAACAACTAACTTGAAATTATTCAACAAAACATAAGACTACATTTGGATTATGATTTTATAAAAGATGATAACGGTAATACAGGTTTACCCGATTCAAAAGTGTTTGATGCCTTATATAATTTATTAAGTGACCTAAAAATTAAGTATTATTTTAACTGTTTATTTACTTCAACTTAACTGTTTTTTATTACGTCAATAAATGTTTGTAACAAATTTCTATTAATTTATACAATTAACAATAAAAAAAAATTAACAGGATTTTGAGACTAACAAATAATATAAAGTCCTTTTCAATTTTATTACATTTAATTTCTAATATTTTGAACTTTTATTATTTTCCGAACCCAACAAAGTTGTATAGAAGGAAAGTATTGCAATCATGATTTTTTAGCCATACCCAGATTTTAACGGATCTTTACGTTTTGAGGTCACCTCAATCCATTTTTAGCATGATGTCTGTCTGTGTCAAATTTTTAATTTTTAAATAGTTTTATCCCATTAAATTAATTTTTTGTTTAGGTAAACTTTAATATTAAAATAAAACAAAAAATACTATTAAATTTGTAAGAAAAACTTTATAATTACGATTTTTTTCAAAATATTAAAAAAATTGTAGGTTTTTTAATTTTTTTTTTTTGCTTAAAACTACTAACACTAATTTTTAATGCATATGATACGGGCATATAAAGGTTCGTTGTTCTCTTTCTCCTTGGTGACATTCAATGTAATAAGTATATGATGAAAAATTCAAGTAAACTATACCAAATGTTAATATAAGATCGCCAATACACATTGTTTAAAAATCAAGTAAATCAAGAAACAATTCGATATCCTCAAACTCCTCTTCCAGCGGAAGACCTAAAAGACAATTAAACAAATAAAGCTTTTTGTTAAATACTTGTAAATTCCTAAAAAAAAAAGGTTCATATCATTAGGTTAAATTATTAATAATAGATTTGTTCAATACTGTAATTTTTAATTATCTAGTTCAAATAATTATATAGTTCAAATAATTATCTAGTTCAAATAATTATCTAGTTCAAATAATTATACAGTTCAAATAATTATCTAGTTCAAATGGATGCATATATTCGTGACTATAATAATGAGGTAGTAGAAACTATTGAAGTATGGGATTTAGCCGAGTATGAAAATGCTACATCATATGCTACTACTGAAAACTCAATTGAATATTTAAAAACCTTTCACATAAACATCAGTAGTATCAGCAAAAATATTAATGAAGTTTTGTTATTTCTGGCAAACCTTTCTCATGAGTTCGACATTATCGTCTTTACCGAAACACATCAAATATTTGATTTGGATATTTTCAAAATAGATGGTTATAACATTATATACAATTTTGGTAAAAATAATAGAAATGATGGTACAATTGTATATTTAAAGTCAGAATTTAAGTATACTTATAAAATTAATAAAATTGATGAAGTTCAAGCATTAAAAATCAAAATAAAATATTTTAACAAAAATATCATACTTACAGCACTTTATAGATCACCAAGTTCAAATGCAAAGAATTTTAATTTTGAACTATTAAATTATTTTACAAATTTAGAAGACCACGATGAAGGTATTTTTATTGGAGATATTAATATAAATATTATATCTTCAGCACCAGATACAATTATAGAAGAATATTTAAATATTTTGAATAGTTTTGGTTATGTTTCACAAATTAATAAATATACTCGTCCAGCTTCCAAAACGTGTATTGACCATTGTTTTTACAAAGGTAATAGTGAACACATAACACCAATAGTATTTAGACAAAAAATTACCGATCACTCCCCAATTATGATAATGACAAAATTAGGATTAAAAACAAAATCCTGTCCAAATCGAATCTTGTTTAAAAGTTATACCGATTTTAAGAGGTTGAATCATGATTTACAAAGCGAAAATTGGTACGATGTATTAAAAAACAGAGATAGTAATGATGCAACTTCAAAATTTATTGATAAAATTAAATATTATATAAACAAAAATACAAAAAAAGTTAAATTCAAACACCTAATTAAAAAACGGAAAGAATGGATGACGACTGATTTGTCAAAATACATTCAAGAAAAAAATGAATTATACATTAATCATTTAAATGATCCCAATAATTACGAATTAAAACGTTATTATAAAAACTGTAAAAACAACTTGGCAAAATTAATAAAAAAAGCAAAAACTGCCTACTTTAAAAAAATAATAGACCAAAATAAAAACACTTCTAAAAATTTGTGGAGCGCAGTTGACCTTCTATGTAACCAGAGAACATCTAAAACAAAAATAAATGCTATTAAATTAGATTCAGGAGAAACTGTTGAGGATATGTCAATAATTTCAGAACAATTTAATAAATATTACAGTGAATTGGGAGAACAGTACGCTAAAAAAATCGAAATCCCAAAAGATATAGCACAATGTATTTATACCCCACAAACGAAGAAGAAGTAGGTAAAATTATAGATAGTTTAAAAAATAACAAATCACCTGGACACGGTCAAATTAGAAGTGAAATTCTAAAACAGATAAAAAATAATATTATTACACCTATTACATATATAGTAAATATGGTTCTAGAAACAGGGCGCTTTCCTGATATCCTTAAAATCGGAGTAGTTAAACCCCTGTTTAAAAGTGGCGATAAAAACAAAATGATAAATTACCGACCTATATCCTTAATTTCCAATATATCTAAAATTATAGAAAAAATTATAAAAAACAGAATAGTTGCCTTTTTAGACAAATTTAAGGTACTTTCCGACAGGCAATACGGTTTTAGAAATGGCAAATCAACAGAGGATGCAATAAGTGATCTAACAAACTGTATTTATGACGCTATGGATGAAAACAAACCTAGCCTATGTATTTTTATAGATTTAGCTAAAGCGTTTGATACCGTATGCCATAAAACACTTTTGCGAAAACTAAAATCGTACGGTCTCAGAGGAAGAATTTATGATCTATTAAAGTCATACCTAAGTAATAGATTGCAGTTTGTTCAAGTAAACGAAACCGTAGGCCCTTTAAGATCCATTAATTATGGAGTACCTCAGGGCACAGTACTAGGTCCTTTACTATTTTCCATCTACATAAATGGCCTTTTAGAACTTGACCTAAAAGGAAAAATAATTAGTTTTGCTGACGATACGGCTATTGTATATAGGGAAAACTCGTGGAATAAACTTAAGGAACAAACAGAAAGAGAACTCAAAATTATAAACAAATGGTTTCAATTGAACTTACTAACAGTCAACTATAACAAAACGAAGTTTATCACTTTTACTTCTTATAGTAGTAACTTACCTAACTTCAGGTCATTAAATGTCGATAACATAATTATTCCACAGGTTGAACACATCAAATACTTGGGACTCGTTATTGATCAACACTTAAGGTGGGACTTACAAATAAAAAATCTTGTTAATAAAAGTAGAGGTTTATTATCTAGACTTAGATATTTAAAAATCTTTTTAGATAAGCAGCATTTAAGAATTCTCTATTTTTCCTTAGTACAGTCCCAATTAACATATGGTATACTTGGCTGGGGTGGTGTTTATAATGTGTATTTAAAAAAATTAGACATAATACAAAAATGGGTATTAAAAATAATTTATAGCAAAAAAAGGAATTATAGTAGTAATTTGCTGTTTTCAGAGCATACACTTTTTGATACGAGACAGCTTTATTTTTGGAAAATAGCAATAAATATATTTAAGGGAAATATTAAACTTGTAAATAATACACATACATACCAAACTAGAAATAGTCGCATAACATACTACTTACCGAGAAAAAATAAATCCATAGGTTGTAGATCGTCTTCATACTTGGCTCCCCGAATTTTTAATTCCATTCCCATAGAAATTAGAGAAAGCAAAACAATATATACATTTAAAAAGCATCTTAAAAAATGGATCTTTTATCAGCCAAGAGCACTAATTGAAAATATAATAAATCAAAAATAAATACTTACAAAACATAATAAATTATTGTTATCGAACATTAATATCCAAATGTGAAACTTACCCGATTAGACTAATTTCCCGATTGTGACAAATTTTTCTTGATATACGATATACATAATTGTACCCGAATGTGACACTTAAACCTGATACGACTTAAATAATCCCGATAAGACTTATATTATTATGCCACGCACAAGTAATATTTAAAATATTACTTCTGTGGATTTTTCCCTGTTTATTAGTAAGTAAGTTATTCATTTCTTTTGTAAAACTTTTATTATGGGCTAATAAACACATTATTATTATTATTATTAGTATATTATTATATTAAAAGTTTAGATTTTTCTAGTAAGGTAGTGAAACACCTCTTCTGTAGTTTATTAGTAAGAGTCGATTCACTTTTTTATGCAGTATACACTACACATCACAATATGTATTATTAGTTGAACTGCACAGTTTCATTAGATTACTATACAATCGCAGGTTATATCCTGAGAACTGCAAATTTAACCGGATAAACTGCGGCTAGCAAAATCTTGAAAAAAATTGTCTAGCCGCAGTTTATGGGGTTAAATTTACAGATCGAGGGGTATATGTTAAGATTATTTCCCAAATTGGGAATGTAGTATTTACAGTTTATCCTTATTGTTTATTAACATGCATATTTGTCAAAGCTAGGCGACGTTGCATCAAAGCTAGACGTTTAATCGCGATTAAACGACCTGTAGCAATATAACACTTATCAATACAAGTCACGTGGTGCAATTTGGAGGTCTCTCATGGGTTTTATTTGTTACGAGGGAAATAATCACCAAAGTCCCACTTGTCAAAACGTATTTTGATTACGTTTGTTTTAATCCGCACGATTCAACTGAATAAAAATGCTTGAAACTGAAGAACTGATATTAGTTAATTCTAATTTGTTTTGTTTAAATAGTTTAAAATATGTTGCAAAATAAACAACATGATTCTATAACCTAACAAAACAGTCAGGTGACAATGACAATGACACGAATGACAGGTCATATTTTTAATAAATTTCATTCGTAATCTTGGTTCTATAAATTGTTAAAAATGCTAACCAAAAAGCGCCACTTTTCACGCGGAAAATGCCTGAACTTGTGTACCGCAAGTTGCATAAGTTTTTTTTCTAGATTACAAATCTCGAGAAATATAAATTTTTGAGATTTAATATTTTCAGAAATTAACACTGGATGCCTCATTTAGGACGTCTCCTTTTCACGTCAAAATTGGTGATCACAAATTGTCAAATCTGTCAAAAACACACCTTCACTAAATGATTGATATCTTCTTTATTACTACTTAGATTTAGTTCAAAAAAGGAGATGTCCTATTCCAATGTGTAAGCTATTATAGGTATAAATATTTCTACAAACAAAACTTTCGTTCTCGAGATTTGTATTCTACAAAATCGTCAATTTTTCTCGTCAATTTCAGTATTGCCAACTGAAATCTTGACAGTCCGTTTCGAAGCCCCTCTTAACGCACCCATCTGACCCGCGTAAGGTTACGTTCATGACACTTACTCGATTCACCCTGTGTTAACTCAAATCGTTCATTTTGCATCACTTGTTTACACTTTTACTCACGGAAGTCGTTCACGAGTCGGCTAAAATTTAACAGAGTTTACATTCTTTACGCTGGTCAGATAGGTGCGTAAAAATAATTCCACATGCGCAATAATCGCTAAAAATTTTGTTGGTTAGGTTGTAGGTAAAATTAGGGATTCCACTGACCTATCAAAAATAATTCAATATGGCATCTGTGGGCCAACAGTTTTGTAACCTGTTGTTTAATATCGATCTTAAAGTGCTGAATTTCGTTTTTTGTTATTGGATAAAGTTATTGTTATATATTTTATTGTGTTTTTTAAAGAAAAATGTCTGTTACATGCCTTGTAGTTGGTTGTGGAAGTTCTAATAGGGATGTTGTTAGTTTTTATTCAGTGCCTACCGTCTTAAGTCACAAATTCATTACTGAAAAAAACAATTTATCGAAGAAACGTAGGGCTCTATGGATAGCAGCAATTAAGCGGGACGATCCGACTGAATCAAAATTGAAAAATCAGAGAGTCTGCAGTATGACAGGTGAGTCTTTCAAAATTTAAATATATAATAATAATAATAATGTGTTTATTAGCTCATAATAAAAGTTTTACAAAAGAAATTACCCTTACAATGTGTAATTTACTGATTAGAAGCTCATTTAAAAATAAGTATCTAATTTGGTTTTTCCTTTAGGCAAACCTGCTTCTTTAGAAGAAGAAAATCATCCTGATTGGGTTCCATCTCAGAATATGGGGCACAAGTCTCAAAAAGTCCTAAAACAACCAAAAAGAAAAAAAGTGGAAATAAGTGAGACTAGCACATCAATAAAAAAGATTTACATACATTACTTATAATTTTGTTTGCAGCTCAAACATACCGGGTTTGTAAATTCAGAAGTGGAGGCTGAAGACCACGATGAGGTGGATACTGGCACTTCATCTCAGACTGACATCACAATGGAAGAATTAGGTCTAAAATTTGAGCTTAGTTTTGCTTCCAGAAAAATTGCAACACTTGAAAAAAAAAAAATTATAAATCACCATTTGGTCTCCGCGATGACTTTACCAATGATGAAAAGTAGAAATATTTTACCGGTTTTACCTTCAACATTGTAGAATTAATTTTTGGGGTAATAGAACAAAATATTACCACAACAAGCAGTAGTACTCTGAGTAGCTTTAATCAGCTACTGTTAACATTAATTAAATTAAGATTAAGTTTACATTTCCAAGTGTTGGCCTATACTTTTAAAATTTCCCGGACAACAACCAGTTCATATTTTGAGAATATTATAGACATTAAAAGTTTTAATAATATGGCCTGACCGTGTGGAAGCCCAGAAAACAATACCGTCATGTTTTAAAGAAGCGTTTCAAGATAAATCCACTGTTATTATGGACTGTTTTGAAGTTTTTATTCAGAAACCAGCTTCTTTAAAAACACAGGTACAGTGTTAGTCAAACTACAAACATCACAATACCGTCAAATTCTTAATAGAAATTACACCTCAAGGTACGATAAGTTATATTAGTAAAGCTTGGGGTGGACGTGCATCTGATAAACAAATTGTAGAATCCAGTGATTTTTTAAATTATATTTTATCTGAGGATATTATTTTGGCCGATAGGAGATTTTTAATAAACGTGTTATTATTGGTTCTATAAGCAAAATTAATTATACCTGCCTTCACAAGGGGAAAAATCATTTACATCCTTTAGATATCGAGATGACTAGACAAACTGCCCATGTAAGAATATATGTTGAAAGGGTTATTGGAATGATAAAAAACAAATTTAATATTTTAAAAGGCACTTTACCTATTACAATGATTAAAATAAAAAAAGGGAACGAGCCTGGAAATTTAAACATGATAACAGATAAATCTAACCTTCCTACATTATTAATAGTCAGACCAAAGAAAAAGCAGCAGTCACATGATCAGACAAAAAAAGATATATTTTCAAAGATTAATCCAGCCGTACTCAAAATCGGAGTAACTAATATAAAACAAAGCAGATCTGGTAATATTGAAATCAAGTGTCAAAATAAAAGCGAGTTGAACATATTAAAGAAGGCTTTCAATAACACACTTAAAGATAAATATGATACTGAATTGAGTAAATTAAAACTGCCAAGAATTAAAATTGTTAATGTAACTCAGGATTTAACCAATAAGGAAATAGAAGATTTTGTAAAAGAACAAAACGGAATAAGTGGTGAGATAAAAGTTAACTTTATCAGAAATAATAATAAAAGAAAACCAAAAGAATTATCTGTGAATGCGCACCAACTGCATTCCATCAGATTATAAACATGAAGAAGATTTGTCTAGGTTGGGAAAGGTACACAGTATATGAAGATTTAGAAATACCCAGATGTTTTAATTGTCAACAATTTTATGATAAAAAAAGTGAATGCAAGAATAGAATGGTTTGTCCCAGTTGCTCTGAAGAACATAAAGAAGAAGAATGCCCCAAACAGGAAAAATTCTGCATGAATTGTCATTTATCTAACCGTAACTACAACACCAACCACTGGACATCAAATTAGTGACCGCGAGTGCCCAACTCTACAATTCCATGTAGAACTTTTAAAGAGCAAGATAAGCTATCTAGAATAGTACTACTTTTTACAAATTTTTCATATCTATCTTATCTAATTTTATAATGTTTGAAATGTTTAAACTTTGTAATTTGAATGTTCGTTCTCTTGTAGCAAATTTTGATGAATTTCTGAGTTTGGTAAATGAGTTTGACTGTATTGCTGTTACTGAGACATGGTTGTCTGCAAATATTGATACAAACATCATTTAAATTCCTGGTTTCAATTTTTACCGATTTGATCGACGACGATGTAGAGATGGTGGTGTTGGTCTTTATTTAAATAATAATATTACTGGTTCACAACTAGTTGAATTTAATTCCTCTGACCTAAATTGTGAGCAAATGTAGATTAAATTTACAGTAAATAGTTTTCGCGTTTGCATTGGAATCATATATCGACCACCTAAAGGTAACATACCCCTTTTTATTGATAGTATTGACTCTACTTTGTCAAAAATTCTGCCTACAGTTGATCACATTATTTGCGTAGGTGACATAAATATTTATTTGTTGACAAATGACAATCCATCGTGTTTTGATGCGTACAACTTATCTCAATCTATAACTGAACCTACTAGAATAACATCTACCTCGATGACTCTACTTGATCCTATTTATGTAAGTGATTCGAGTTTAATAAAAAACCCAGGTGTAAATCAAGCAAGTTTCTCTGACCATGGGTACTCTTTTTGTAGCTTGGAATTTTCAAAAATCAGAAAAAAACATAAATTTTATACGTTTAGAGATTTAAAAAATTTTGACTATGACATTTTTTACCCCGATTTAATAAATATTCCATTTCTTGCTATTTTCAATATTGAAAATATTGATGATAAAGTACAGTTTCTCACAGAACAGATTGTTTTCCTGTTTGATAAACATGCGCCATTGAAAACAATACGTATTACTAAACCTTATGCACCCTGGTTAACTTATCCAATCAAACTACTAATTAAGGAAATAAATTTTGCTTTAAGCAATTTTAAGCAAACAAGATTACAAACTGACTGGGTTAGGTATAAGGAATTGAGAAATTTCACTCTCTCCTCTATACGTCGTGAAAAACGGGCATATTTTGACAACCTGTTTAATTCCCATAATCCCAAGGATTTATGGAAGGGTCTAAATAAAATTCAGTCCAGAAAGTAAGAAATAACCCTTCCTATGTCGCTGCAGAAACCTGAAGAAATAAATAAGTACTTTTGTTCTGTTTTTGTTGATAATGAAGTGGATGATGACCTATTAGAATATTACAATAATTCAACACTACCTAATTTACTTGGTAACAAACTAGCCTTTGATTTTATAACTGTCAGCGAATTTAATAAACTACTCCATAGTATCAAATCTAATGCAATAGGTTCTGATGCTGTTTCAATCTCCATGCTAAAATACTGTAGTCCTCATATTGATTGTTACATTACGCACCTTCTAAACTGTTGTATCCAAAAAAACTACTTTCCAACGTCTTGGAAAATTGCAACAATTAGACCACATTGTAAAGTTGCACAACCTCAAAATTTCTCTGATTTAAAGCCTATTAGTATCCTGACTGCGATGTCCAAAGTTCTTGAAAAGGCTATCTATAATAGAATTTTCTTTTATATCGATGAAAACAAAATACTTCCGGATTGCCAGGCTGGTTTCCGAAGTGGCTACAATACATCTATTACACTTTGTCAAGTTACTGATGATATTGTAAGAAATATAGACAACAGGCAAATTACAGGACTTGTTGCTTTGGACTACTCCAAAGCATTCGATACTATCAATCACAATTTGCTTTGTTTCAAATTAAAATATTTTGGATTTTCTGAAAATTCTATCCATTTGGTAACAAAAAACAAAGAAAGTACCTTAGCCAAAATATTTCCATAAACATTGATCAACTAACTTTACCTATAGCGGATTCCATAAAGAATCTAGGCATTCTGTTTGACTCTAATCTCAATTTTCACTTGCATGTAAACAACCTTCTAAAAAAATCATTTTCAACTTTAAAAAAAGTTATATTCCATAAGGCACAGTTTGTCTTGGAAGGTCAAAAAAATGTTATCAGAGTCCCTAGTTCTGTCTATTTTCTCATATGGTGATGTCGTCTATGGAAATTTTATTGATTCTTACACACAAAACCGCATACAAGAAGTACAAAATTATTGTGCTAGATTTATTTATGGACTTCGAAAATATGATAGAGCATCCCATAAAATTTATGAACTTAAATGGTTAAAAATGAATATTAAACGTAAATATAACTTTATTAATTTTTTGTATAATGTCCTAAAAGGAAATAAACCTAAAACACTCTTGGATAAGTCTTTTTCACATTCCTCATTATAACTCAGCCATGTTTCAGAAATCATTTAGGTACAAATCTGTTAAAATTTATAATGAATATTTAATGTATCAAATACATCATTCACAACATATTTTCAAAGAAAAATTAAAGAATTATCTACTTTCAGAGCAAATGCCAATTTAAACTTTAAAGCTTTACTCCTCAACCATTTTTAAATTAATTCATTGTATTATAATATATCTTATGTTTCTACTCTTTTCATTTTATTTTATTTTTTTTTATTTATATCTTGTTTAAATTTCAAAATCTATATTGTACTTTTAGGTTAAGTGTAAGAATAGCTTGTAGCTAAACTTCGCCTCTTTGTACAATTTATTATTTAATAAAGTCGATTATTATTATTATTATTATTATAATTTCACCAGCACCTTCTTTTCTTGTGAAAAACTATCCCAATAGCTCAGGCATTGTGACCTGGGGATGAAACTCTATTGCAATTTTGCATTCTTTTTCCCAAAATTCTAAATCGGGCATAATTCCTTGTCTTAAAAATATGTTCGGAGACCAAATCACAAAGTCACAAAATGATAATTGTGAGACAAATAATTGCATCATCACTGATAATAGTAATTGTGTGATTTACTCAAAACTACCTGACCATCTTTTTCAATTAAACACGAACCTTTTACAGCCGCGTATTCGTTTATATCTACTATCTTATTGGTTTTTAACAAATATGGACACTTAACTTCCAAACACCCCCCTAAACAACACTTACAATAAAGTACTCTCAGGAGATGCACTTAATTGTGGCCAGTTTTTATTTATCATAAATCCCACTTTATTACATACAAAAGAATCATGATTTTCTTTCATTTGCTTCTTGTATGCCTCCACTGCGATATCTTCATGTGTTATTCCCCATAAAGTTGCCTTATTATTAAATACATTTTTTGTAGGATAACAAATTATTTTCAACAATGATAATGAGGGTTTAGCTTTATTTGTTTTGCAAACCGCTTTGAAATTTGATGCGGTTATCCTACCAGCCCGTTGTATATACCAATTTTGGTTTTGTGACTGATTTATAGTTGCTTTTTCTATGTCACTGAACTGTTCCTCACTTAACGATGTAACAAAGTTACTAAATCCGGCTAATTTTTAAAATCAGAAAAGCATTAATTATTCTATCTCCGTTATTAATAATCGTACGACCTCCATTCTTTTTTCAAAAATCTCCTTTTAATACACTGTATAATACCGCTTTAACACTTTTGACGTATCGACCCCCTTTCACCCTTAAAACGATACCGCTAACGGAGCGACCGCGTCTTCCCTCTCTACACACTTATATCGCGACGGGCGATCGAGGTTCGATATGGCTATCGACCGTGAAAAATCAATTCAGTAAGTCAGTTCTGTGACAGACACCGTGAGAGCCAGTCGACTGAGATTAGCAGCTGCCGTATACCGGGTGAGACATTTTTAATTATAATTAAATGTAAATTTCATGAATTTTTCTAAGTCCGGAAAAAGTAGATAATATTAGATATAAATTTTGACGAGCTGTACTAAGTCCGATATATCGTAACCGCGCACGCTTAAGCCCCCTCCGAATCAAATCAAAAGCAAAGAGTGGGAAACGGCAGGTTTGGTCCTCACTCTAAGCTTAAAATAAATTCAGTTGTGCCAGCACCGCCGAGAAGACCACCACGCCAGAGATCCGACACCGATAGCCTGCTCGAGACCTACGACGATATCCGAAGTGCTCCGAGGGAATACCGGTGAGACATATCGAGACTATTAATAGAGTTTTCTTGTGTATTTATTTTTCAGAGTTCAATTTTGCCGTATTCAACGACTACTCGCGAAGACCAGTTAGGTTCGCCTTAGGCCCTCGCAGACAACGATACTGTTAGTCGAGAAATCACACTGTATCGTTGGATGGTATATAACTGTTTATACTAAGACGGAGTACCCATAGTCGAGAAAATCACAGGGTGCGTGTCGTTACTGTATAACTGTTGTATATAGGTAAAGGGAACCCCGGAAAGTACTGATAGTCGAGGAAATCACACCGTACTTACTCCGGCGACATAATTCAGGGAATCAGGGTGGGAACCGACAAGGGTAACGACTTAACCTATAAGGAAATTTAAACTTTGTCCAACCTAGATTTCGATTTGTCTCATTCTCCGCTCAACTACAACGTCTTGCCGCATGCTTTCATTTCTCGCTTTCATCATACCGCATTCACGCTTGGAAGCCCGCAGCTTCCCGATTCTTAGCTTATTCCCTACTGTTAATACCCGTCATATCCGTTTTGCTTTTCATCGTTCACCGCTGCTAAATCGTTTCGTATTCCGCAAGGCCCGCTTCAGCTCTTGAACACGTTACACACCCTTTCTTCTTACCGGCTTAGGTAAAAGTATTTGTTAACTGTGGTGAACAATAAATGGTTTATTTTCATTTGGTAATTTTATTTATTTTTCTGTTCACATAAACTAACATCCTAGTGGCAGATACTCCGGCACTCATTCCAGGTCTGCCCTTCCGGCTATCAAGAGGTTGGTCGAGGCCATAACGACCCCTGGAGTATTAAATCTTCACTGACGCTGCCCGGTGCAAGTGGCCTTCACACTTAAAACGGAAGGTGGCGCCCGAAGAAACCCGAAACCTGGACTAAGGCGCCAAAGTGACCCGTAACGACCGAAGTGTCGTTGCAACGACAAATTAATCATCCTAGATATTTTCATAAGTTCCATATGACTTTTACTTGTGTGGCTCTCATGAAATATATTTAGCACTGAAGGTAAAATCTTTCCAATTTGTTTTGCTATGTTAGTAGCAAATGGTTCTACAATGCGCATAATTGCAGCATCATGCCGCAATTCCATCATTTTTTTAAGTAAATCATTTACATCTAACCTGGGTGTAAATATTCTTAGTTTCATGGACAATATGTTTAAATTTGCCCCAATCCATTTCACTGGTACTAAAGGAACTTGTTTAGTGAATGAGGGCATTGTCCATGTACTTAGTACGTCAGTGCAGACCACAACCTCCTTCCTTTTGTTTCCATATTCAGCTGCAAATAAAATAGCACCCACATGACTGCATGCTTCACGGTTTCCAGCTATACATGTACAATGTGCAGTGGACACACTTCCATTTTTGACTACGATACACCAAATAGCCAAAGGTTTTGCATTTCCTTTCTGAGAATGTTTTACCTGAAAAAATTATTTAAATAAGTAGATAGGTAAAAATGTTGAAATATTATTAGTTAAATGTTGCAATCAGACAAAGTTGATTCTATCTATTCAATTTATTTTACAAAGAATACAAAAACTTATTTTTTCAACTAAAATGTACATATTATTCACTAGTTTTGTCCCCGCCTCCACAACAAAACCAGATTCAAAATACTTGTAAGCTTTTGTAGGCCTTGATATGTTCATTGGTATAATAACTATGGGTTATGACCAAATAGGAAAAAATATCCATATTTGTTACGGGCGGAATTCCATAAATTGTAGTGTCTAGATCATAAATATTTAATGTATAGGGATCCACATCATTTACCAGCTTCAATTTCATTAGATATCTGTAAAGAAATGTACTTATAAATTTTAAACAAAAAAGAAATATATTTTTTAAGTTTACCTTTCACCAACATCGCGATTTTCCAACAATAATGTCTTTAAATATTCACTCTGCATCTTAAATAGTCTATAAATTCCAAAATTCCACAGAAAAACTTTAAAAAAACACAATTTTATCAGAACAACAAAAACTAAATGGATTCTTATGGCAATGTCAAAAACTGTTTGCCCACAGCCGCCATATTGAGTCACGTGATTTGGAATCCCTAATTGGTATAATTTGGTGGTTTGTTTGGCTCATGTTTATAAAAAAAGTTACCTTTAATTTGTTTTATAGTTTCAATCCTAAAATATATGAATGATTATAGGGAAACTTCACATGAGAACAAAAATTATTATTCCTTACATCATCATTTACAATAATTTTCTTTGAAAAAGAAATTATTAGAGAAACAACTACTCGTAATTTATTGTTGTTATTGTCCATCTTTAGCAAAATATTTTAAATATTGTAAACCTAACCTAAAAACCAAAATAAAAAAAATCCTACTACCCTGCTTACTACCCAACAGCGTCCATGACAGAGCCATAATATTTTAACTCGGCGAGTTTACCCGACGCCATCCTAACTTCAGTCGGGTAGAGCGTCATAAACGCACGCTAAAGAATGTAAACTCGGTGTTAAATGTTAGCCGACACGTGAACAATTTTCGCGAGTAAAAGTGTAAGCAAGTGATTCATAAATGAACGGTTAACTCAGGATGAATCGAGTAAGTGTCATGAACGTAACCCAAAAGCCAGCATATGCGCGTTCCGCGTTCACATGATTCTATATGTTATTTAATAACCAGAAGGAGTAATTCAATAAACCTTACTTACACCACTAAAAGTTACTAGATTTTATGTTATAAAGGGCGTGTTCCGAAATCAGAAATAGTCGTGTTCACAATCTAGGAAATAAATAACAATTACTGTGATCATGGCTTTTAAAGGATATTAACTTATTGAATTTTGGAAATATTTTATTTTAATTGGAACAAAAAATTAAAAATCTTTTAGATACATTACAAGGGTTATATTTTGCAAAAGAAGTGATTTATCTTATTTCTTAATAAATAGTTCAAATTAATATAGGAATAAATGGGATTTGTTTTTTAATTTAAATGAAAGAAGTTATTATGTAAAATATGGTAATTAATCTTATTTTTAACTGGATTAATAAACACGACTTAACTTTAATTACAATTTTAATAAATCTTCCTTTATGTATATAAGAAACAAAATTAAAATTACAACATATGTAAATACAACAAAATATTTATATTTATATTAATCCACATCAGAAGATTCAGATTCATCCAAGGTTCCAGTGTTCGCAGATATTATTAATGGCTCTATCATGTCATCCATTAATCCGTCAAGTGTAGAGATTTAATTAACAGTGGTATGGTGGAAACCGTAACACAACTTTATTGGCTTCTTTTGCCATTTCATCGACAACATACAAATTATGTTTATCTTTATGTTGCCGAATTAGGTGCAAAAGTTCACACCGCTTCATATTTATATCGAAGGCAATATTTTTAATTTGTAACCACTTCTGCATTTCAGCTTTTCTTGATGACGAGGTAGGGATTTTTTCAACTTTTCGGCTATGATATGATGCATTATCCATCACAATCACAGCATCATTAAGTAACTGTCAAAGAAGGAGAAAACCAATTATCGAATACTTCGGAATTCATCTCTTCATGGTAATCTCCTGTCTTTTTGCTTTCAAAAACCAATAATGCATTTTCTACAAAGCCTGCTTCGGAACCAGCATGTAATATAATAAGACGTCTTCCCTTTCCAGTAGGGTTTTTCAGGCCCGTGGATAAACCTTCAGTAAAAGCTTGACGTCTACTGCTTACACTTTGGTAGACCCATGTTTTTCCCTTGTCCTTCATTAGTCCAAGTTATCTAAGTAAATGATTGGCCTGTTTTCTTTTCTATATTTTTTTTGGATCTTAAATATGCCAACCTCCATCTACATATATCATCACATTCTATTAATATACTTTGACGATTTCTTTTCAAATATCTAAAAAAATATATATAATAAATAAACACTAGGTACATTAACTCTTCAAAGTTACAAACTTACTTGAAGTTAATGTGTTTCAAGAAAGTATATAAAGATGACCGTGATATTTATGGTAAATCTAAACGTTTCTTCAAAGCTTGCAAAATTTTGTTCAATGTAGGTAACTCATTTTTAAAAAAGAAATCATGTACTATTCGCCGAACAGCATTTTTAAACTCCTCATCAAATGTTTTTAGAAGTCCTGGTATTCCCCCAATATTTTTTGGACTAGAAATTGTTCCACTACTGCGGTATTCTTTTATTACTCGGTAAGTTGTTGACTTTGCAACCCCTGTAAGAAAAATGTTAAGCGCTAATGCAATTTTTAATTAGAAAGTAATAAATATAACCTACCGGCGACCTTAAAAATTTTGGATTTAACATCAACAATTTTGGTTTTTGGTTTATCATCCAATACTTGTTTGTACATATTTAGTATGCACTGTTTTTCTGACTAACTTAAATCGCCTAAACTTAGCTGTTTTCGTTGTTTTGGTGGACTACGCGAGTGACTGCTACCAGTAGGAATAGAGGGATAAGGATCCATAATCGCAGAAATTGCTTACTGAGTTGTGAAAAGAACTATTTTTTTTTTAACGAAATAGAGTGGAAAACTAACTAAAACTGATAAAAGAACAAGAGGACAAAAGCAATAATAGAACTAAAAATAATAATAAATTATAAAATGTCAAAACTGTCAATGTCAATTATCAGCTGATGTTAATGCTAAAATTTGCTGTGTGAAACTGACTGCAAACTAATCAATGAGAAGCCTACAGAATTGCCAACTTAAATTCAAATCGCTCCTCCTGGTTTTTAAATAGACCATAGTTAACTAGTATAGTACCAACCAACCATCGCTAGTTGACTGGTATGTATTTTGGAAGTGGGCATCTCAGGCGCATTAATATTATGCTAGTTGACTAGCATGACTCGCGCTAGTCTCATGCTTATTTCACCAGCGCTAGTAAAGTAGGAAGCCGTTGTACTTTTATATACCAGTGGAGTAATACAAAATGGCCACAACTAAAAAATGGACAGAAAATGACATAATTAAATTTGTTTATACCGGGTGACCCAGAAGTTTTTGACCCATAGACATGTTTTAGTTTGTACGATAGGTATTTGTTATCTATATTAAATACAATATTACTTTTTATACTTTTATTAATCTTGTTTATTACGTCCTCTTCTGGTTACCGGGTTCTTGTTGTTGGAGGATATAGCTATTAGAGCTGAAGACTACCAGATTTACCTGAAACAAAAAATTCTATCACAATGGACGGAACACTTGATACAACATGAATCTAAATTAAAAAGAGTAAAAGAAAACACTTAACCATTTATAATCAGAAGAACATTGTCAAGAAGGAAACAAAGTGGTACTGACACGAATCCGTATAGGCCATACAAGATTAACTACATCCTATATGCTACTTCGTAGAAATAAACCTCGATGCGAATTATGTAGAGTCTATCTAACAATGGATCATGTAATCTTTGAATGTCCAACTTACTAATAACCTCGAAATCAATTCGCAATACCAAATAATGCCAGGATATGTTTAAATAATTACAATTGCATAAAGGCATTCTTAAATTTCTCAAAAAAAAATCAATTTATTTAATTAAATCTACTCAGAGTGCTATGGCTATTGTAATTTTTGGAGGGGGTGGCTTCTATTGTGATAGTTTTACTGTTATGACCTGATTCATATAGTGAATTTAATTGCTTGCTTCAAAATGGCGCTGACTAAAAAAGCAGTGTTAAATTGTTCAATTATTTTCTTATTAGCCAAGAAAAAAAGTATGTTAAAGAAAAAGTTAGAAGCTAAACATAGAAAATATAAGCAGAAAAGATGCTGGGTAAAAACACCTTTTTTAAACAGACCACAGTTTGACATGGAAAATAATTTATTAACTCTATAAAGCGGCAGTTTCACATAGCAGTTGAGTGCTATAGCAGCGACTGTTAGATAAACGTGGTCACATTGTTAGCTGTGAAACATATCACTGGTATCGAAGTAGAATGCTATGCCAGTTACTGTTATAACTAGAAATATTTCTACTTTTTGTTATAGCAGACGTATTTAAGTTAAAATAAAATGGCGAAATCTGTCAAACGCATTGTGTTCTTAGATGATAAAATCTGATGTGGCCAGCACATGACCTCTCGCCATTTTTGAATCAAAAATTTACACGTTAACAAAAAAAAGTATGAAAAAAATTGACTTTTTTGCAAATCTGGCAACAATGCCACAATTTTTGAAAATATTTAATGATACGAAAATAAACTATAGTGTATACAAAATATATGTGTAAAACCTTATTGCCATTTTGTTTAGTGATGACGTCATCACTCATAGCAACTGCCATTTCCATGAATACCAACATCTAAACAGGTCTAATCTAGGGTATCAGAATCCTGTATGCAAAATGTCAAATTTTTTTATTCAGTAGTTTCTGAGTTATCGTTACTACAACATCCATCCTAACACACACAGACATCATCGCGAAAATATCAAAATCGTATTCTAGGGACCTCAAAACGTGTTTGTCCATTGAAAACTCACTACCCAATTTTTAGCATGATCTTATCTGAAGGGTGAGAGGTAAAAATAAAATGAATGTCGCTGAAACAGTACAATAAAAGAAAAAACCGCAATAACTGATATTGTCACAAAATTGTGCGTCGAAGAGGAAATGTTAATGTATGAAAATGTACAAATACTATACGTATGTTCTTATGCAGGCACAAAAATTTTCCATAAGGTAAATGAGTAAAATTTTGAAAATCAACTTCTACATTTAACAATGGGGACGTGTGGTGCGATAATCTACTTAAAATTATTCTTAAAAATAGGCTTGGTTAACTTTGAAACACTACGATTACTAAGAAATAAATTTTCAAAATTTCCAAGTGACGTCAGCTACATTAATTTGTTTAAAGTCATGTAGATGGCATGACAAGGTATAATTTACTACAGGAACTATGTTATAGTATGTTATAGTATACGTAAAGAACCAAGATGGTAACAATTTTGTAAATATTTTTTTTTCTCCTTCAGTAGTGTAAAAACTATCTGTCTGCATATATTGATTTTTACATAAGCACGAATTTATTTTTCAAGTTATCATTTATCTCCCGACTCTCCCTAACTAAGCAGCAATAAGAACAATAACAACAGGATGGGTAAGGTTCACACGTTTCTCGCCCAGGGGTCGTTCAGGGCTTTTCACAGAGTAGGTAGACCACGGTAAGAAAGGTATATTACAATTGGGGGTGGTAAGTGATGGTACAATATTTCCTCTAATCTAAATTAAAATATTTGTGCTTTTTATAAAATCTAAGAGGCAATCCAATATTTTTTTATGATTTATAGTTAATAGATGCATAATATTATTCAGTCGACTTACTTTTAATTTAACTTAACGAGTTTATTCCACAGACTTATTGAGGCTTGTTGATATTTTGTACATTCAAAGAATATGTGATCCAAGTCTGCAATAGAGTTACATTCAAGTCATATATTGGAGTTGATAATGCCTATTTTATAAAGGTGGGCTGGGAATGATCCGTGACCGAATCTCATTCTGGTTATGTGACTTATTTCTTTTCGTGTGTAATTAAAGTTTTGGTATCAGGGTTGTTTTGGAATTTTGTTTTGAAGTAGAGTGTATCTTGTTAGTTTGTTTATTTTGTAATTTTCCCAGAGGAGTGACCAATCTTCGTACATTTTTTTTGAAAACATTTATGCAATCAGCTAGGCATATTTTTTGGGAAAAATGTTCCCCGGTGCTGATACTTTCTTTGGCAAGCTTATCCACCCGTTCATTTCCGGGGATGCCTGTATGTGCTTTCACCCAAATCATGCGCATACTGCAGTTCTTCCTATAAAGATGGTATATCAAGGATTTAATTTTTAAAATATATGGATGGGTGGTTTCAGGATTGCTATAAGTCGGTTTTTTATACAACTTAGGACAGAAAATCCGATAGAATAGTCACTTTTTGATATTCTCCTTCCAATACATATTCTAACGCTTTCATAATTCCTATTGCTTCTGCTGTAAATATTGAGCAATTATTTAGACTAGGTTTTTTCTGTATTAGTATTTTGTATGTAAAAAGCCGCCCCTGTTCCTTCTTTAGTTTTGGAAGCATCTGTGTATATGATTATTTCGTTTCTTTCTTTTGTTAATATTCTGTTTACCGTTTGCACGTTATATGTTGTAATTTCGGTATATTGGGGTATAATTATTTACACAGGACATTCTACCAGTTTGAAGTAATTGTTAGTTTAAAAAGTTTGGATCTTTTGATTTTTTTATATTACGAAAGCCTACGCATAGGGGTGGTGATTTTTTTTTCCAGAATTTATTTGTTAGATCATGTATGCTTAATGAACATATGTTCTTTATTAGGTGTGATTTTTTTTGTTTGCATTTTAATATCATTTTTTCTGATAGAAAATTTCTTCTTAATTTTAAAGTTGTTTCCATTGCTTCAACGTGAAGTGGTTCTACTGGAGTTGATGTCATAGCGGCTAGACAGATTCTTAGTGCTTTATTTTGTGTCACTTCGAGTTGTTTTAGCACATTATTTGATGCTGATCCATATAGTGTAACAAAGTTACTAAATCCGGCTAATTTTTTTTAAAATCAGAAAAGCATTAATTATTCTATCTCCGGTATTAATAATCATACAACCTCCATTCTTTTTTTCAAAAATCTCCTTTTAATATAATCTATACATTTGTTTAACCCTTTTTGACGCGTAGACACCCCTTTCACCCTTAAAACTATACCGCTATCGGAACCATCGAGTCCTCCCCTCTACACCGTATGTAGCAACGGTCGATTAAAAATCAATACCGCTGGTGAACGCGATATTGAATCAGCGGTCAGGCAGTTCTGTGACAGACACCGTGAGAGCCAGTCGACTTAGATTAGCAGCTGCCGTATACCGGGTGAGACATTGTTAATTATAATTAAATGTAATTTTCATGAATTTTTCTAAGTCCGGATAAAGTAAATAATATTAGATATAAATTTTGACGAGCTGTACTAAGTCCGATATATCGCTCCGAATCCAATCAAAAGCAAAGAGTGGGAAACGGCAGGTTTGGTCCTCACTCTAAGCTTAAAATAAATGGAGTTGTGCCAGCTTCGCCGAGAAGATCACCACGCCAGAGAACCGACACCGTTGGCCTGCTCGAGATCTCCGACGATATCCGAAGTGCTCCGAGGGAATACCGGTGAGACATATCGAGTCTTTTAATAGAATTTTCTTGTGTATTTATTTTTCAGAGTTCAATTTCGACAACTACTCGAGAAGACCAGTTAGGTTCGCCTTAGGCGCTCGCAGACAACGATACTGTTAGTCGAGAAAATCACACTGTATCGTTGGATGGTATATAACTGTTTATACTAAGACGGAGTGCCCATAGTCGAGTAAATAACAGGGTACGTGTCGTCATTGTGTAACTGTTATATATAGGTAAAGGGGACCCCGGAAAGTACTGACAGTCGAGTAAATCACACTGTACTTACTCCGGCGACATAATTTCACCGTAATAGGGATTGATTATTAATTTAGGGGGACACGACCGACTAATACAAACATACCGGGTACAGTTAGGTTCACCTTAGGCCCACGCAGACAACGATACTGTTAGTCGAGAAAATCACACTGTATCGTTGGATGGTATATAACTGTTTATACTAGGACGGAGTACCGATAGTCGAGAAAATCACAGGGTACGTGTCGTTACTGTATAACTGTTATATATAGGTAAAGGGACCCCGGAAAGTACTGATAGTCGAGGAAATCACACCGTACTTACTCCGGCGACATAATTCAGAGAATCAGGGTGGGAACCGACAAGGGTAACGACTTAACTTATAAGGGAAATTGAACTTTGTCCAGCTAAAATTTCGATTTATCTCATTCACCGCTTAACACCGACGTCTCGCCGCATTCTTTCATTTCTCGCTGTCATCATACCGCATTCACGCTTGGAAGCCCGCAGCTTCCCGATTCTTAGCTTATTCCTTATTGTTAATACCCCGTCATATCCGTTTTGCTTTTCATCGTTCACCGCTGCTAAATCGTTTCGTATTCCGCAAGACCCGCTTCAGCTTTTTGAACTCGTTGCACACCCTTTCTTCTTACCGGCTGTGGTAAAAATTATTTGTTAATTGTGGTGGACAATAAATGGTTTATTTTCATTTGGTAATTTTATTTATTTTTCTCTTCACATAAACTAACATCCTAGCGGCAGATACTCCGGCACTCATCCCAGGTGGGCAAGTAAAGTCTGCCCTTCCGGCTGTCAAGAGGTTGGTCAAGGCCATAACGACCCCTGGAGTATTAATTCTTCACTGACGCTGACCGGTGCAAGTGGCCTTCACACTTAAAACGGAAGGTGGCGCCCGAGGAAACCCGAAACCTGAACTAAGGCGCCAATGTGACCCGTAACGACCGAAGGGCCGTTACAATAGTATGGAGCCATAGTCAAGTATTGATCTAATGTAGGCTTTGTAGAATAAAAGGCATGTTTCCGTGCTTGCTCCCCACCAAGTTCTAACAGTCATTTTCAGAAAGTTGATAGCTTTTAAGCATTTAGTTTTAATATACTCGATGAATGGTTTCCAGTTGAGCTTTTCATCTAGTATTACTCCTAGATATTTAACATCCTCTTTATATGGAAATTCAAGGTCACCTAGTAGTATACTTTGCGGTTTTGATATACTGTGTCTTGTAAATATACTAATACTTGACGTTGGGACCGATAATTCCAAGCCTATATTTTGAAATAATTTTAATATACATGTGATTGCCGTTTCTAGTTTGTTTAGGCAAGTGTGGTATATCTTATTCGTGACGTAAATTACAAAGTCTTCTGCGTACTGAATGATTGAAATGTCTGTATTTGCATGGTGTATTGATATTGAGTATATATTGTTATGAAATTGTTCACCCTGTATAGGGAATTTTTGAAATCAATATTTTTTTTAAAAAGTTAATTTATTAAAAGATTATTCAAAGTTAATTGTTATGTTTATTAAATAAGATAGGAGAGTTGATATGCAGGTGAAGAATAGGAAACGAAAGGTATTATAGATAGATTGGCAATAAATTTAACAAAAGTGAAAGAATCTTAAAAAATTTTTAAATAATGAATGTTGTTATAATAAAATTGAAATTTTGGAATTGTCATATATGAAAGTTAAGTCAGATAGTAAAAAGGGAATATAGGGTTAATAAGCTAAAATAAGGCTGAGGTAGTTTTAAAAAAAAAAATCTAGTGGTAAAGAAAATAATAAACAAAAAAAAAAAAAGATTATTGAAAAATAATTTTTTTGAATTGTCAGAAAAAATTTTGTGAAAAAGAGATATGTGAGAATAATTTAGCAAAAAACCAAGAGACACCAATAAAAACAACTATTGTTAATGTAAAGTACGAGAAAAGAGTTTAAAAAATAAAAAATTTTGTCAAAATTTAAGAGAAGTTTATTTTGGAAAAGATAAGTAAAGCTGTTAGTATGATGGAGATAGTTTAAAAGGTCAAAAGAAGCAATTCAAGGAGGATTTTGAAGAAGGAAGATATAGTGAAGAAATAAATAGACGAAGCTGATTCCAAGAAGAAAGAGTGTATTGAAGTTGGATTTGTTGGAGTGGTATAAAGAAGAGAAGTTGAACAGGGTTTAAAATTTATTATTTCATGTGATTTCCTTTTGTAATGTTTATTATTTTTTTAATTTTTTTCCTTTAGAACCCAGCCAAATTACTGAGGTAGTTGTAAATATCATTACAATATTAAACATTAGGGGGGATAATACTGATCCTTGAGGGAGGCCTCGATGTGTATATCGGGGTCCTATAAACGATGTTTTTTGCCGAATATAAATTTTCCTTTCAGACATAATTTGACATAATATGTTGCCTATTTTTCCAGGTATTCCTATTTGATGTAGTTTTTCTCTTAAAATAGGAATTAAAATAGGAATTTCCACGGAGTCATACGTTCTGTTGACATCCAAATAGCGGCTGCATAGGCGTTTTCTGAGAACGTGTTTTGAATATCAGTAACAAGGTGTGATACCGCGTCCATTGTTCCGTACCCTTTTTTGAAACCGTACTGTTAATCGGGTAGTATGTTATTTTGTATTATCCACCATTCAAATCTATTTTTTATTATTCTTTCGAATGTTTTCAGTAGGCAGGATAGCTGTATAATTGCTCGATATGATTCGTAGTTGTTTGGATCTTTTTGTGGTTTTAGAATTGGTACTACAATGACGTTTTTCCATTCATTTATGTTGCAGTCGCCAGTTTTCCACATATCGCTAAAAATTTCTAGTAAGAAAAGTTTGGCATTTTCCGACAGGTTATTTATCATTGAGTATGTTATATTATCAATACCAGGTGATGAATTTTTTGTCTGTTTTAATATTCCTTCTAATTCTTCTAGTATTAATTTACAGTTATCTGTCGAGTATTACTAAACCAAATAGCCTTAGCCGCTTAGACCATTAACAAAAAAAGAATAAAAAAGCGAAACACAGGCGACACATAAACATTAAAATAATAGGTTATGTTATACTGAAAAGTCAAAAATAAAACGCTGTGCCTAGCAGTACATCGGATGTACGCATTTATTTTGTACTTTGGCCGTTCACTGCGTTTTAAGGTTTACAAAGTAAAGTATGTTGGCGCATTTGCTTGATAAGATTGATAATATTTCTGTAATGTTGTTATATAGTATATGGTTTCGGTATAAAAGAGCCGGAGTTTCATCCTACTCTTATTAGATGGTTTTGTCCGTTTCAACTCGAGAATGGTGAGAGATCGAAACAAACGGACAACGATTCAGCATCGTTAAAAACCCCAAAAATGGTATTAATCTTTGACTTATTTTTACTTTCCTGTTACTTATACCATATATACTGTAATATATAAGGTGTATTCCTAGACATTTATTTTCGTAACTCGAAATTACGGGAAAATATTGTCGTTTTTCACTTGATTTTTATGTTTTAATATTTTTTTAGCTTCATAAAAACCACATAAAAATAGTGATTTTTAACTGGTTTGCTTTGTATACTAGTTTGATTTGTATACTAGTTTTTTTCTCCAAAATTAATGATTATTAGATTTCACTTTTTAACTTCTTAAAATCTACATAAAAATAGTGACATGGTAACTATTTTGATTTATACAGTAAAGTGTCTTTTTTCTCAAAGTTCCAGAAGTAAAAATTAAGTAGTTTATTTCATTTTCCTATGTATTATATAAACAAGTACATCCGATGAACTGCAAGTCACGGCGAAAATAAAAACAATACAATTTTCTTCTTTTCCCATATTTACACCTGGCCTCTATTTGATAAGGAATTCAATTCGTATATACCGACATCTCTTAACAGTATTATCAATTAATGTAGATATTTGTAATTTATTTTTTTTTAAATATAATAGAGGTTTAAAAAAATTATAAAAAATTTTGTAGACATATTTGATAACAGACTTTTAAGGTCCTAATTTAAAAATTTTACATAATACGTCCCCATTCAGTTAATAAATTATTTTCCATGTCCATGTGGTCGGTTTAAGGTGTTTTACCCAGTACCTTTTCTTCTTATATTTTCTTCGTTTAGCTTCTAACTTTTTCTTTAACATTATGTTTTCTTTGCTAATAAGCAAGTAATTGAACAATTCAACACTGCTTCTTTAATCGGCTCCATTTTGAAGCAAGGAATTAAACTTAAACACGGCAGTTGAGTGCTATAGCAGCGACTATTAGGTAGGCGTGGTCACATTGTTAGCTGTGAAACATACCACTGTTATCGAAGTAAAATGATATGCCAGTTACTGTTACAACTAGAAATATTTCTACTTTTCGTTATAACAGTCGTATTTAGGTTAAAATAAAATGGCGAAATCTGGCAAACGCATTGCTTTTTCGGATGAAAAAACAGAATTATATCGCAAAAATGAATGTCACTCGAAAATAAGTCAACTTAATATAAAAACAGTGATAAAAGAAAAGCCGCAATAACTTATATTACCAAAAAATTGTGCGTGAAAGAGGAAATGCTAACTTTATTTATGAAAATGTACAAAAATATACGGATCTTCTCGTTCAGACCTAAAAATTTTTCATAAGGTAAAGTAGTAAAATTCCGAAAATCAGCTTCTACATTTAATAATTCAGTTAATAAATTATTTTCCATGTCAAACTGCGGTCTGTTTAATAACAGTGTTTTTACCCACCATCTTTTCTGTTTATATTTTCTACGTTTAGCATCTAACTTTTCTTTAACATAATTTGTTTCTTGGCTAATAAGCAAATAATTGAACAATTTAACACTGCTTTTTTAAGCGGAGCCATTTTGAAGAAAGCAATTAAACTCACTATGTGAATCAGGTCATAACAGTAGAACTATGACAATAGAAGTCACCCCCACCAAATATTACAATTGTTATAGCACTCAACTGCCATGTGAAACTGCCGCTTATAATTCGTATAGCACTTAACTGCCATGTGAAAATGCCGACGAGAAGATCAGTATATTTTCGTACATTTTCTTAAATAAAGTTAGCATTTCCTCTTCGACGCACAATTTTTTGGCAATATCAGTTATTGCGGCTTTTCTTTTATCACTGTTTTCTTATTCAGTTGACTTAATTTCCAGTGACATTCATTTTTGCGATATAATTCTGTTTTTTCATCCGAAAACGTAATACCTTTGACAGATTTCGCCATTTTATTTTAACCTAAATACGACTGTTATAACGAAAAGTAGAAATATTTCTTGAACAGTAACTGGCATAGCATTCTGCGTCGATAACAGTGGTATGTTTCACAGCTAACAATGTGACCACGCGTACCTAAACAGTCGCTGCAACAGCACTCAACTGCCATGTGAAACTGCCGCTTAACACAATAGAAGTCACCCCCACCAAATATTACAATTGTTATAGCACTCAACTGCCATGTGAAACTGCCGCTTTACATGGAAAGGATAATGACCTAGCAGTCGGTGCCTCTACCAATAAATAAAAAAAAATTGTATCATTTATTTGTTATTCGGGTGGTGTTCATTTGGTTCCAGCGGTCAATTTTGTCAGCGGGGATTCCGTAATCCTACCGGTCTTTTGGCCTCAAGTTTTAAAATTAGGTGGCTTTTGGGCACAGTGGTTATCGACCATAAAGTAACTAATCCTTTTGATTCAAAGTAATATTTTTAAGAAAAAATAATGGGAATAATTTCAGTGATTTTTTTATTTTATTTTTCTCAAAAAAAATATTTTTTTCTTCAAACAAAAACAATGATTTGACAAAAATTTTATTTAAACTATATCTAAAACAAATTAAAAAAACTCATAATTAATACAAAACAATATGAAAAATCAAAAAAATATACTATTAGAAAAGTACAACACTAAGAAAAATATAAAATAGCTACATAAAATACCGATTAAAAATTATACTAGGTATTACAAAAATACAACACTAAAAAACATAAAATATATAAAATACCGAATAAAAATTATATTATATTTTTATAATGGAAACTGCTTTAATAAATTGACACCTTGAAAGTGTGTTATTTTTGTATTGTTTTATTAAATTCGTCAGATAAACAAGGCGTTTTATATAATTTGAGTTTTTAAGTTTGCTAGGTATATGTGTACTATGTAATTTCACATATGGATTTAACTGAATATCGAGAAGAACATTGATAAATTTGAATATAACCAATAATTTTATCTAACTGTACCTAGGAATAACCCACAATTGAAGAGATTACAAAAATATTATTTAATATTTAAATCATCCTATTTCATTTTCCTAGAACCCTTAATCCCGCTTTCGTGGCCAAAAAGCCTACACTTTTAGAACGGACAAAAGATTAAATTCGGATAAAACTGACCACTGTGCCCAAAAGGGCTCCACCCTGTTATTCTACATGGTTGCCGACAAAATAGTGTATGCAACACGTCCGAAAATAGTTTTTTTCGGACTTTTTACGTAAATTACTATTGTGCTAAATGAGAAATAAATTCATTTATTTAATAGTCTTAAAAATGATAAAACGTAGCTCATTAAACGTTATAATCTAAACTATTATAACCCTAATGTTTTTTTATAATGGTAAAACAGAAAAAAAATTATAATGATAATAATATCCTTAAATTCAAATTAAATCGAATTTTTTTTATTGTCTTACAAATCCTCGACATGTCGACATTGAACAAAATAAAAAATATTTTATTTGGTGAATTTCACACATTTGATGGTAAACAATTTTTTCATTAATTATTGATAAATTTAAAAGTCTCCTTTTTCAGATGATCCATTTTTCTGGATTATAGACTTCGCTACGTTATTGTTTAGAACCGATCGACAAAAAACATTAACTAGAATAATATTTTGGACGTATAATCTTTCTTTTTTTATAATGTGTACGTACATATCTTTATTCTACTCGACTTTCACCGACGAGATGATGGGAAACGCTTTGTCTATTGTTTCATTAACTCTGACGGTCAGTATAAATTTATAACTTGACAACGTCGCTTTTTTTAATCAAGATACGTCACTTCGAGTAAAATGCGCCCATTCACGTCCAGTAATTTTTCTTTGTAAATAAACAAAATATATCAGACTACGAATTACATTAACGACTAGACACATCCATAACCATTATTATAAACTGTATAATCTCTATATTAATCCAACTGTAAAAATTTATATTATCTAAATTACTTGAAGGAGGCAAATATATTGTAATAAATCAAATAATTAAATATAAACAAAAAACACAGAGACTCTCTAGGTTCCCAAACTAAAATTGCTCTATATTTGTATCTGTATTTTTTAGGCAAAGATACAGTATAAGAAATATATACGCTCATCCGTTATTTGCTGTTAACAAAGATTATATGTTAGGTAATATGTACACTGATAAATCGCAATTGGGTTGCCTAATTAAATCACTGACAAATACTGTTAAATAATATTAACTTTTATTAACTTTTTTTGGTTAACTTCCCCGATTTGCTATTGATGAAAATCAAACATTAGTTGAAAGAGTATTAAACGAGGATTTATAAAAATATAGATTGTCTACTTTCCCTTTAAAACAACTATGAAGTTGCCAGGTACAAATCGGTAAACAGGCGTTGTTAATATGACCTCATCAGTTATTTAATTGATTTTTTTGTGAAGTGAAACGTAATTTTATTACCTATCCATCAGTATTAGGTACCCTTCTCAAAAGTGTGTTTCATCCATGGTTCCCTAGATTTTAAAGGTTAAGTTTTAAGCGCAGCAGGAAGAATGACAGAGAAGCATTGCGCTCCACTCCATTGATTAAGTACTGGAATTAAGACAGATTAAATTTTAACAATGATATCAATTTTTATTCATTCTGATTCTAACTCGTCAGAAGTGCCTACATCAAAATCAAATTATTCTTCATTTTATTTTGGTTCCAATGTGTTAAGTATAACCTCTCTTGCAAGGGTGTTGCGTCCTTTACGAACCACGCAGCATGAATCAATTGCATAAAGTTTATGTAGGTTTAGTAGGATATTACAGAAAATGTATTCCTAATTTCGCGAAATTAACAAAACCACTTACTAAATGTTTAAGAAAAGACGCTGACGACGTTACATACAATTCTAAAGATTTCCAAGAGACCTTTGAACTTTCAAAACATATATTGATGACTGATCCTATATTACAATATCCGGACTTCGCGAAATCGTTTAATATTACAACTGATGCTTCTATCGCTGCTATAGGCGCCGTACTGTCTCAGAGTCCCATAGGTAAAGATTTGCCAGTAGAACTTTAAGTGAAACAGAACAAAAATATTCAATGGCAGAGCTAGAATTGTTAGCTATAATATGGACAGTAACGAAACAGTTTCGACATTATATTTACGGAAGATCTTTCACTTTAGTGACGGATCATAAGCAGCTTATTTGGCTTAAAAATTTAAAACAGGAAATTCAAAATTAATGCGATGGATAATAGAATTAGATGAATATGACTATAAAATCGAATATAAAAAAGGTTCATGTAATGGAAACGCCGATGCACTATCTAGAATACAACTTAATGTCACACATATACTAGTGATTTAATGTCAATAGTCGCAGAAGTCGACGAATAAGAAGAATTACCTGAGTTAGGTGTTGAAGAAATAGAAGAAATTTTAGGATAAAGTATTCTGGGAAATCAGCAAGAAGATATGCCAATGGAAATAGATGAAAATCCGAGAGATTAAGAAAAATCATTAGATTTAATTCCAATATGTAACGAGCTATACTTGAATCGAAAAAATGCAGATATTATATAATAACAGTATTTATGGATCCCGCAACCGAGGTGAAACAAATCGGAAAAATAAAACGAATTATTATATACAAGTACTTCAAGGAAATATGGAATACGCTAAGAAAATTTTAAAAGAATATTTTGGAGGAAGACGAACACACTATATAAATTTTGACAAACCAGCTACTTACGAGTTATTTTTAACAAAGGACCTAAAATTTATTCCTGTCCACAAAGAAAAATAGAACTAATCGAAGAAGAAGAAATTACGCAAAAAGCATCATGAAGGAAAAACGAATCATAGAGGTATAACAGCCACTTTAGCTAACTTATAAAAAACTTACTACTTTGACGATATAAAAAAACGAATTACAGACTATATAAATTTATGCGAAATTTGCGACGAAAATAAATACGATCGACAACCTCTTAAAATTCCCATATTATTGACAGAAACAGCATCCGCACCATTTGACATAATTCATATAAGACACATTTTTTATCGGACATTCTTCATTCATTACAATAATCGATTCTTTTTCAAAAATATTACAAGCCTATCCTGCGCCATCTACACATGGTGTAAGTAGATCAGTTAAGCAACTACTGATATAGGTATAGGGAATTCAATGTGTTAGAGAGAGAGGATGCAGAGTTTCAGTGTGCAAGAGAGAGATAGAGATCGCTATGACGTCACCAGCCAGCTTTACAGTTTCCTTTAATACAATTTTAACTAGTTCGGCTACTAATCGACAGAGGGCGCTACTACTGAGCTCTATAGATTCCTTTAATACAATTTCAGCTAGTTCGACTACCATCGGACAGAGTGCGCTACTACTCAGCTGTATAGTTTCCTATTATACAATTTTAACTAGTTCGGCTACTAATAGACAGAGGGCGCTACTACTGAGCTCTATAGATTCCTTTAATACAATTTCAGCTAGTTCGACTACCATCGGACAGAGTGCGCTACTAATCAGCTGTAGAGTTTCCTATTATACAATTTTAGCTAGTTTGGCTACAATCCGACAAACGACATGACTAACTAGCTTACTATGACCGCCATAGTAGAATCCTACACACGTTCAACATTAAATGCTCTCGCTAATAAACAGATGGCGCTAATGGTGCTGATCTCCGTTAATAATGGCCCAATTTTAATGAAAAAAAAACGGCTGTATAGTTAATGTAATGTGACGTATAATAAATATCTAAACAATATTTATATCTGGCGCCAAAGATGAAAGGGCATTAGGATCTAAGTCCGTTATTAATGGTCAGATTTAAACGGGACAAACGCTACTGTATTATGAATGTGACTTAGAGTAAATACGTAAACAAAAAACATGCTCAGAAGCAAAGACTAAAGGGCCTTAAAGTCAAACTTCGTTATTATTGGTTCAAATTACACGCGGAAAACGGCATTGTAATATAAATATGACGTAGAATATATACGCAAACGAAAATAATGCACAAACCAAAAGGCAAAAGGGCATTAGGGTCCAACTTCGTTAATATTGGTCCAAATTGAACGCGGAAAACGGCGCTATATTTGAAATATGACGCAGAATATATACGTAAACAAAAATTGTACACATGACCAATGAACAAAAGGTCACTAACGTCTAACTTCTTTATTAAAAGTCGGATTTGGGTGTGGCTGTGTTATAAATGTGATATATAGTATATACGCAAAGAAAAAATATACGTTATAGGAAGGACAAAAGGACATTAGCGTTTAACTTCGTTATTAATAGTCGGATTTTGGTGGGACAAACGGTATTTTACTAAGAACACCTCATACATTAAATTCGTAAAGAAAAATTTGACGCAGTATCTGAGTGTCATATTTTTGACATTTGAACGTACAGAAATACTTTTAATTTAGTAAATAAATGAAGGTTAAATATTTTATTGCGAATAATTCTTTTATAGTATACCAAATTAATTCTTTTTTTAATTAAATAGCTTTAAAAAATTATGAAATAAATTATATTTGCAAGGAACGTTACAACATTTTCTTATCTTATTCATGATAAAGAACGCAAGATCAGCTAAATAATGAACGTGATTGTTTTTAACTGCTTGAAGGTAATCTCATCAACGTATGAATTTCTAAATTAAATATTTCATAGTCTGGGGCCTATATTTGTTTTAGTTACATTTTTGTTTAAGACGATGATTTTATAGGAAGAATTATGTTTAGAATTTGTCATTTGTATGACATCTGATGAATATAGACGTAAATTAGAGGAGTTTGCAGAGAAAGTTCGACAACTAAGTAAAGATTTAGCATTTTACGAAGATAAAAGTAAAGTTATTAGAGAATTAAATAGTTTAAGTTTAAATTCTGCGTGGGATATAGTATTTAAAAATCCTCAGCTACCACAGAATCTGTATCCATCGAGACGAATTCAGCTCACGAAATGGCCTTATTAAATTTCGTAATCCTAACAGCAGTTGTGAATAATATGCTATACACCAATGTTCCTTATGGAGTACAATATATGGCAATATGTTTTAACGAAAAATTTGAGTGGCAGATGATGTCTTCCACCGAAATTAATAATGGAAAATTGACAGTGTTTTTAATAAATCTACCAGAAAATCAAACGAGATATAAGCTTAAGTCTATATTTCAAGATGGACGGAAAGAAGAAGATGATATGTGGCGACAAATCTCAACCCTCACGACCGAAATTGATGAGCAAGCGCTATTATATAAAATATTTTAAATGTTATGCATAATATCATTAGTTTTTATTCTCCTTTTAAAAATTGTAATAAAATATGTAAAACAGTTTTATCTAAATAAATTAATAAAAATGTACAGGGTGTTTCAATAAAAAAACCTCAGATATAAATAAACCTTTTTTATTTAAAAAACAATACATTTTTTATCTAGGTAATATCTTATAATAAATCCAGTTGTGTAAAATATTAATGTTTCTTTGTGTACACATAAACTTTCCTGGAGCATGATTTAAACGCTGTGTATGAGAAGCTTCATAATTTCCTGTTTCGTATGCTGATCCATCATATTTTACGACATCGTATACAGCTGGACATTGACTTGACGCTGGTAGTAGTAGCTCTTGACATTTTTCTTGTAAAAATTCAGCTTTCTGATTACCTCTGACGTAAATAAAGTCTGCAGAATGAAGTAGATATTTCTCCAAAATGGCATTCAATTCTGAATATTCAATGTTACCCGAGCTAAAACTTATTCCATGAACGAACTTCTCCAAGTATCTAACATTTTTTTTATCTTGTCCACTTAAATTCGCATAGGGTAGAGGCGATTTAAAGAGGAAACTTGAACTATGACCACCAATTTCGATTTTCATCTCCTTTGGATGGAAGACGCCTTCGATATCAAAACCTTGTATGTCAACAAGTGCGATTCTCATGACGGATGGATCTAAACTACGATAATGATGAATGTTTTCATCAATTTAATTTAAATTTTTCATAACTTCGGAGAGAGGGTAGTGCTCATTTAAACTATCGTGAATAACAGTACAGTAGGCTCTGGTTTTATCGGGAAATCCTTTTGTAGCTTCAATCTCTAATCTCACATCAATGGTGTTCGATTTCATGGTTTCTTCTTGTTTCGAACAATCGATAACAAACAGAGTATGATTCTTAAATGCTACATAGTCCAATAGAGGGCGCTTCTTGGCGCTTCTTGACGTTCCACTGAGGAAGTAGTCTTTACAGACCAAATTTCTCTGGTTGAATCCTTCGTAATTGACGGCAGCTCATTCAATTCCCATTTCCTAAACGGTATCAATATAGGCTTATCCATTTGTATGGCTTTCATAAGTTGTTCCTTTATTTCGTCAGAGGGATGGATGTGTTTAATTTTAAGTTCGATAATTTGAATTGCGATTTTTACAGTGGTAGTCGTTTCTGTAACAGTACCGACATTTTTCTCTCGGATAATTATACAATCGTTGTCGTTTCAAACACGAACTAGACGGATTGTTTGTCGGTCACATGTAATCATTGAATAGTCATTAAAAATGTTGAAAATATGCTTAAGTGGCATTAGCAAAGTAAACGATTTATCGTTAATATTCAAAATGGGTGATGCGGGATAGTTCCAGCCGGCTATACACATGTGTCTAGAGTCATCTGGGTCGTAACATAGCAGATATCGTATAGTGCTTATAATGCCAGGATCACGAACAGTTTCTATTTCTCTGGCACTCTCGGTGTAGGTGCAAGAATCAAAGAGAAATGCTCCAAAATTTGGTGCTAATGTTACATCTCCGTCGCCGACTACAACCAAAGTTCGTTTGATCTCTAATAAAGTTTGGTTCATAGCAAAAAACGAATCGACTTGATTTACACTAAATTCCACTATATCGCTATTATTGAATGCTCTAACGAATGGAGTGTACGATCTATATTCTGCTTTACGTGTAGATTCATCATATATTGGTGAACGATAAAGATCGAAAATTGGTGATGCTTGAATAGTTGCTGATGATGATGATGCTTGATTATCATCACCGATCCTTCGTCTCTTATATTGAGGCATTATGGCTAAACTATGACGGTGTATCCAAGGGAACGTAGAAACAATTTATTTGCAAGAGTTAGCTGACGATCGTCTCGTTTCTTGGAAGACTTTTTTACAACTGATGCTTTAGCAGCAGGACGAATTCTTTTATCTATAACTAACGCCATGTATTCCTAGATGCTTGAAGTTCCAATATAATGATACTCTTTTCGCCTCTAAAATTCACAGGTTCGCCGTCTTGGTCGAGAGTTAGTATGGTAATGTTTGTTATCTCGCGGCGTGGAATAACTGGTAAAAATAGTAGGTTAGAGGGCGTCTCGTCAATTGCGTATCCAGGATCAACTTTTATGGCAAATTCGTAGATTGTGTGGGTAGGTCTGTCTCTATCGAAAGCTCCCACGTAATGTTAGAGTCAAAGTGTATGGTTGATACTTTTATAATCTTGACAGATAGGTCTGAAGAATGCAGTGTACCAGGCGATAATCTCTGAGAGAATCAGAATAAAGTACCAATGTTGTTGGGTTCGTTGAACGAAATCGTATAGTATTTACTATAGATTTCACACTTTAGAGTGTTGTTATTCGGTTTTAGCGAAAACGTTTCATCAGGATTAGATGATGATTTTTCAAGTCCCATCTGTTTCTGTATGAATTTTTCAATATCTTCAATTTCATAGCACCCAGTAGGAAATTTGATTACATTCAACTTGTTTTTATCGTAATAATAAAAAAAATTTGTAAATTCTTCAATGTTCGGTATCGAATGATAGGAATGAAAAGATCTTAGACCCAATTCATAGTCCTTTTTTGGATCTAAAACAATGGGCGTTTGAGGAGTAAAGGAGAATATGTGATTGTAGCTGTTCACTCTCAACAGCTGCGACATCGTGACTGATGAATGTTACGTACTAGCAGGACTTAAATAATACGCAGAATTATTTAATAACATTATTTATTCATACATAAAAAACATTTAGATTTAGGCTGAGGCGGTCCATCCCAATGATCAGTGCTCGTCGCTGTATTGTAGTGTTTTAAACATGGTAAATGTTGATTGAGTAGAATATTATCTCTATATTCTTGAGGCAAATCACACCAAATTTGTTGCAGTTCATTTGGATGAATATTCTGAATGAAAATCCTTACGGGAATGCGTGTCAATACTCTCATAGGAATACTTAATCCTGCTGTGTCAACGAAATCCATTATTTAGAAATTTCAAGCAGAGATGTCCACAGTTGATTTGATTATAGTTTTGATACTGATCGTTGTTGTAGAAAATTCTAATAGTCTGACTAGTTCCTTCGGCGGCTTCAAGTTACCAAATGAATCAAAATATTCAACATCATTATTTATCTTTCTATATGCTACCCAGTGCGTTCCTACATTTCGTGACACATCTAAATTTATAATGGAACATTCTCGCTGTCGAGGGCCGGCTTTAGGTAAAGTGTCTCGCATAAACACTCCTCTAAAATACGGTATTTTCATTAATTTTGCATAACGTACGAGATCCCTATCGTACAGCGGTCTATTGGGCAGCTTTACTAAAAGTTTTTTTGTTGTTTCTTCAAATAGAGACCCATACCGCCTTTAGCGTTCTTTTTCAAGTACAGTCCTTTGCCAAGCGATTCCATGGCTTTGTTGTGACGATGATCTTCTTCTAATTTTTTCTGAGCATTCTTTGCGTCGATGACCGTTTTGGCTATACCGGCAGCTCCTCCGCTTAATGCTCCAAGGGCACTAAGTCCGGCAAACAGAGGAATTAGCGGTAAAAATCCACCAGATTTTGCACCTTCGATAGGTATGATTCTAGGTAGTTTTACTTTATTTTTACCTCCAGCTTTCTCAACCACAATTCTTGCAACTTTTAAAGCGTTCGATGCTGCTTTACTCAAAGTAGATACCGGTTTCATGGATTTTTTAACCTTCATCAAAACGTGACGTCTAAAGGATTTCTTTGCGTCTCCAAGGCCAATCTTTCTTTTAGCTTTCATCGTATTGGTTATTGCCCAAGCTGCTGCATGTTCACCAAACTTTGCGTCCTTTGATTTAACGCGTTCCCAAGCCTTGTTTTCCAACTCCAAATCGGCTTTATGACGCTCTTCCAAACTTTTGTGTTGCGAATACTGAATATCGTGTGCCTTACAAGCGACGTCCAATGGATTAATGCCCCGATCTCCTCGTGCTAACCGCTTTTGAAGCTTTGTACCTGGTCCGCAATACTGATAGCCGGGAACGTGAAGTTCAAAGGGAAGATGATTGATTAGAGAATTCAACATCTTCACCCCGGTACCGGAACATTAGAACTGATGTTGCATCATGGATGTACTTCTATTTATATAGTTATAACATCGAATAGCGTCACACACCATGAAAGTCGTTCAACAGAAGCAGACACTTCCGATCGAAAACTTGGATTTTTCTTGCTCGAAACTAGGTGGAATTGGTAAACATGGTAAATTATTACCCCACTCGTTTAGAGCAGTCATCTGTGGCCCCAGTGGTTGTGGTAAAACCAACGTAATGCTATCGCTACTTTATCATCCAAACGGAGTCAGATTCAAAACGTTTACGTCTATTCAAAGTCCTTATATCAACCGAAATATCAAATGCTTCAAGAGGTATTAAAACAAGTTCCAGGCATTGGTTACTATCCCTTTAAAGACAACGTGGAAATTGTAGATCCCAACAAGGCCAAACCAAATTCCGTCTTTATATTTGACGATGTGGCTTGTAACGGACAAAAGAAAATTACCGAGTACTATTCCATGTGTAGACATAAGGATATTGATGCGTCCTATCTATGTCAGACTTATAGTAAAATACCTAAGCAATTAATACGAGATAATTGTAACTTGATTGTGCTATTCAAATAAGACAATACAAATTTAAGGCATATATTTGACGAGCATGTATCGCCAGATATGACTTTTGAGAAATTTAGAAATATGTGCGCCGAGTGTTGGAATAATAGATATGGTGCTCTCGTCATAGTTAAAGATTTTGATCTTAACAAGGGAAGATATCGCAAAGGCTTTGACAAGTACATTAAAATAGATACAAAGGATGATAAACGTCAGTCTGTATCATAATGTCAAACGATCGAGTTGCTGTGGCCACGCGCAAACGGAAAATTGCCGAACTTGCACGATCCATTCGAAAAAAGTATATGGCTTTAAAACTAGGAAAAACAGAACAAGATGAATCCATCAATAAACTATTTAAGCCAATTTCGGAACCTCTTCAGGAAATCGTTCAATCATCGAAAATCCTACACAAATCCGTTGGCCCTCTTAAACGCATCAAAAAAGAAGAAAAAGAAGAACGACCGATATTTAAAAAGGAAGACGAAGAAGATAATCAGATGAAAGATTATGAAGATCGAAATATATCTTTTCTTCCATTGGAGGATGTGGCCGCGACTCAAAGTGATGATTCTAAAGGTGAGGTCTTTGGCGAGGATGAAGATGATGGGACTGAAAATATTACACAAGAGTATATTGATCAATACCCATTAATGTCACATAAATACATCATCGATTTTTGGAATAACAGTGACAAAATAGATAAAGTATATGGTCCTGTTTACGATTCGACTCATTCGAAATGGTTGCTCGGTGGAAAAAATTTAAATTTAAATTTACGTAATCACATCATAACGCAGGGTCAATATATGAATGGAACTACAGGCCTTTATGAACTAATATTTTACGATGAACCTGAAGGTTATACCAAGGAAGATTTGGAAAATTACAAGTCAATTTTAACCATAGGACAGGTGTTCATAGAGATACTCTTGGACGTATGAAGGGTACTAATAGATGGAAATTGCGTCATATAATTAAGCCAATGTTCCGACGTAATACCTTAGGAAGTGGCATGCGTTTGACGTACAACGAAGACCCAGTAGAATATATCTACTGGGACGATCCGAACGAGTTATGTGACCGATTAAAACTTTTGCTAGCATCTCAACGGGCCGGCAACACCGTTTCTCATAACAACGAAATAGTAGCAATCTTAAATGAACTCGAAGAGGCCAATATAATACGTTAACACCATGTTTGTTAGTCACATTTTCATCATGAGCGTCGACAAATTCGGTCGTCATTTAGGAACACACAGATTACAGTCAAATTCTCTATTATCAAGACCAGCTCTATCTCATACCTCCGATGGAGATGTAGACATTGAATATTTAAAAATTTGTAATTTGAAACCGCCGACAAATAAAACTGACGCTGCCAACAAGGAATACGTAGATTTGTTGGTAAAAACAAAGATCCAAAACGTTAATGATGATGTAGCAGGCATACATGCATTCATATCACGACATCCTCCTACAGCAAGTAAACATATGGCAACAAAAAAGTACGTGGATGATGTCATTGTTGTAAGCAATGAGTCTTTACGAAAGAACATTGTCGAGGAGGTGGAAAAATTCCGAACAGATTAAAACATTCAACTTTCTGATATTCGGGGTATTGTTAACCATTTGGAATCAATGAATTTGAGTTCACGTCTTCATGCTATAGAGGCAAATCTAAGCAGAATAACTATATAAAAGTACCCAATATACTTTCGCTTTTTTCAATCGTCAACATGTCATCAAAGGAAAAGATTCAACTCGTTAACGAGCTACACAGATCAGCTAGAAAAAATTATCCAAGAAGACGTACGATTATTAAGGGATTGGATGATTTATGGCAAATGGACTTGGCGGAAATGAGAAACTACTCACATCAAAATAAAGGCTTTAAATTAATCATGGTTGTTATAGATTGCTTTTCCAAATTCGCGTGGACTCGACCATTGAAAACGAAAACTGGCGAAGAAATTACCAAGACATTTAGTGACATTTTAGCTCATACTAAACGATGTCCGAAAAATCTACAAACTGATCAAGGAACAGAATTTTTCAACGCAAAATTTCAAAAACTTGTGGAGAAACACCATATAAATCACTATAATACGTCATCCGTTATTAAAGCTTCAATGGCTGAGAGGGTGATCCGTACCTTGAAATCAAAACTATATAAATATTTCAGTTTAAATGGTACTTATAAATGGCTGAATGAATTACCGAAAATTACACAACAATACAACGAGACTAAGCATAGTAAAACGAGATTTAAACCTGAAGAAGTAAACAAATCCAATGAGCAGAAAATTCTTCGAAAATGTTACAGCCATTTGAAAATTGCTGGTCCGAGGAAATTAAAAGTTGACGATATTGTACGCATCAGCAAAGCGAAACATTTTTTCGAAAAAGGTTATACGCCAAATTGGACGACTGAATTATTTAAAATTATCAAAGTAAAAATAACTAACCCCATTACATATCTTTTAGAAGATATGCACGGTGCACCTATTAAAGGAGCTTTCTATGAAGAGGAGTTACAAAAAACCACTAATCCCGACATTTATTTAGTTGAAAAAATTCTACGGAGAAAAGGCAAAAGATGTACGTTAAGTGGCTTGGTCTCGACAAGAAACATAACAGTTGGATCGAAACTGCCGATTTACTATAGAAATCAATGTAAAACACGAACAAATTTCTGCAATTCAGGGGCCTTTTGTGAAACGAAGTTGCTATTTCCGCCAACGTCAATACAAAAAAAATTACGGTGGGTGGGGTCACATCTATAAATACCATCTCCCGATCGATTTGTCTCTCATTCTTGTTGAATAATTTAAGTCGAAAAGTGTAATAACAAAAAGAAAAAAAAATAGTGAACAATATGGCCTTCGTTAGTGCTGATAGAAAACGTGACATGCCAAATTTAGATGCAATTATCGAGGCTTCAGTCACCAATTACGATAACATGATTCAATACGATGAACCTGTCAAACGTCAACGTACTTCAAACGATGATAGCGGATATGAAACGGAGAGTGAGATTGAAGTAACTCTAACGCCAGTGTCCAGCGTAGATTATGATCGAGAATTAGACAAAGTGTTGGAAATGTACGAGAATGCTACAAAATTAGAAAACCACTACCTACTTCAAACAACATATTCTCTAGATGCGTTAGATGTCAGCTGCGGTATAAGTCCCGCAAGAACCTTCACTCTGGCAATTATTTTGAATCAAAGGCACAAGTTTGATAAGATATCGTTTAGTACCTTTGAGTGGAGTACATTTGTAGATATTCTACAAAATAAAATGGATGATTTTTTTAATGCTCCATTAAGTCAGTTACCAGATGAATATGAACCAATAAGTTTTCCTTGTGGAGACTATGCTGAAGTTAGTCAAATGGTTTATGAAGGTGTTAAAATGCTGTCAGTTCGCAAGCATAATGTTGAATTTCTCCTACAACAAGCCGATGTGGCTCAAATACTTTTTCTGGATTGTAACCTGATACCATATAGAATTTCAATGTTAGAAGGACTAAATTTCTGTGCATATTATTATAACATTGTTAAATTAATTAAAAATCACTATGCAAATAATGAATGTGCTTTAAATCCATTTGAATTTTTGTATATTTTTTGTCAATCTTCAAATGAAATGTTAAAAAATATTAAAAAATTCTCATATGCTGTAATGGCCCCAGGGTAAAGTATCAAAAGTACCGGGTAATAAATGACGTTTATCATCATGAGGACTCAGGCTAATTTTCGTCTGTTCCACACTATATACTTGATGCGCAAATGATCGGATGCATCGCTGGGTTGCCGTTTGTGTTTTAAATTCTTTCAAACAGTTTTCGTAATCTTCATAAGTAATATTATTCTTAACAGCTTGAAATTTAACTCCCTTTGATTTCTTGGTCACCCCAAAATTATTTAATCGGCAATCTATCCGTTCCCTGCTTAAATTTTTCCGTGCTAATCATTTTCTTTCGTTTTCCCTTTCCTCTAGCGATATATCCAATTTATATATATATATACATTTTTGACCGTAAACCGACAAATTTTGAAACTATTCTTCCACAAGCCTCATCTTTCATTAAACCCAAAACTTTTTTATTTACTTGTGGCATGTTTTAAGGATTATCGAAAGAATAGTCAGATGTGTCAAATTTTGCTAAGTCTGCTTTTATCACGTCATTATACGCGTCCTCGCATTGTATTTCGTAAATGAAACTGTCAGTGTCCATGTACATTAGCTTACATTTTGCAGGTCCCAATTTTTTCATCATATGACTATAATGAAAGTCGTACATGCAAATTTTCGACAAATCTAAAATGGCCATACCAATATACAATGGTTTATTGAAAATGAGCTCAGTTTTTCTCAATTCAACGGCCACTACATCATCGTCGAAAATTGTTCGACTATGAAACCGAAAACTTGAAATCAAATTTTTGGCTCCATATCGCCCTGTCCAAGATTTTACCAATTTAACTACACGATGTTTACGAATATTTTCCATCGTTTTGCCGAAGACTGCATTGTTCATAAGCTTGTAGAGATTTTTTTCAAAAGTATTTTTGGCTGCTGTCCTCAATTGAGTATTTTTCTCTATGTAGGACCGCAGCCGAGCAGATTGATTGAATTGTCAAATTTTATGGATTGTTGTAATTACCAAACCATTAGCCAGCATTTGTTTTAAATTGCGGTAATGTACTGTATATTTTTCTTTATTGTATAAAGTTGTCATTAATTTGGGTAATTTTGAGCCTGGAGGTACGCGTTGTTCGGCAGCAAATGGAAAATCTTTATGCGCATCGTGTAGTGTCTGAGGATATTCCAAGTCCACCTGCAAAATGTAACCTGTAGGAGAATCGTCTGCTATTGTCATGACGTCGAAATTTGTACAGTCTTCGACCCATTTGAACCCACCGTATGGGAGAGGTTCACACATGGCCCAACCATACAAATTGTTGACATCCATGTACATCAAATATTTAGATGGTTTTGTCGGGTCATAGTCCATCATGTATTTGTTATTAGCTTCCGAAAATCGACTACTACATACCGATATTTCTCCGCGAATTGCTTTCTCAATAAACATAATCATGTCAACATCACGTAATAATTCTAATTTACACTGAGTCATTTTCAACATTGCATCCCACGTATAGCCAGGCATAGTGTAATACCATGCAGGATCTAGACCGTAGGTTGCATGACATTTCTGTCGAAATTGTTCAAAGACATCAGCTAGAATTAATACGTCTGTTTTTAGATACAAGTCAGAGTATTCGCCAAGTGATTGTAAATTAAACGAGGACCACACGGATTGAGCGTGAGCATAATTTTCCTCGTCAATGTTTTGATCATTTAATTTATTATAAAAATTTTGAATTGGTGGCAACAAAGTGTCATTTAATATTTCCCAACCATCTATGTAGTCGTAACAAAAAACTCCCTTTTTATTTAATAATTTGAATTTTTTCTCGTCTACTACATCAATGAATTCCCTTTTGCAAATTTTAAAATCATCTAGATTTAAATAAGACGATAATTCATCCAAAGATGCCCCCATAAATCTAAACGAATCGATGAACCGAAATTTTACGTCGGTTTCTTCGTCAAACAAAGTAAACGAAATATATTTTTCTTTATTTATTGGAAGTATACTCAGCCTTCCCTTTTTACACAAATGCGTAATCATGAAATGACTGTCGTAGCCGCTCAAATTATGAAAAACAACTGGAACGACAAACAATTTTTTAAAATTCAAGTTACATGCTTGATGAGCAAATCCTCGAAATTGTTCAGAGAAGGGATTATGGTCACGTACAATAACATCCTTTGGTAGAAAGCCCTTTTCGCATATGTGACAACTTGTTGCCTCACATCGATCAGGACTTTCCACCATTGGAACAATATCTTTAATTTTTGATTGAAGTATTTTAGCTACGTCAGTCATTTCATTTGAAAACCAATCCATGCAGTCCTCGCCACGATAACTTTTGAAAAAAGATAGACCATCATCGAAACCACATTTTACATAATAGCCAGCACTATAAGTGTATAATTTCTCGAAATTATAATTTTCTTTTTATTTATAAAATTTATGATGAGAGAACGATGTGTTGCCTAACAGAAAGGAGACATTAAAATTATTATGAATTTTCAAATTTAACCGTCAATGCTGGCGGTTAATCATACGATCCTCGTTTTCGCTGAAATCAGTCAAAACCGCGCCAAACGAACATTGCAAAATTGGGTCTCAAGCAAGCAGGTCGTCTCGCTGTATGAAGTACCGCGACCGCGCCCATCGCAGAAATTTTCACGTTAGGCAATCACCGGTCCTCTCATGGACGTGAATTGTACAAATTAAGAGAATAGTTAATCTCAATAAATGCCTTTGCGAGTTATATGCATTTTAATTTTCTAAATTACGGTAAAAGTGAACCACCCTAGGAAGTCCACTAGCTCCCTCCACTGAAGCATCGAAAGGAAGAGAATAGTGCAAGCAAATACTGTAAGTGATTTAATTTATATAAATATTCTGACGGCGGTAGAGAAGCAGAGACGAAGCACCTGTTAAACTACAACGCTACAAACCATAATTGATATTTCTATTATTTGTATAAACTTGTTCCTGTACTTGTTCCTGTACTTGTTCCTGTTTGCTGCTCTTTTTTCTACATGGTCCATCAAAGGTTCTAAATTTAGACGATTAAGTGCGTATACAGTGCGAAAATATACATTTTCAGGTCTGAATGCAGAGAGGAAATCTACATGTATTAAATTAAAATTATTTTTTATAAATATTACAAAGTGTTTTTTACGTCACTAAAAACTTTTTTCCAAAGACCTCCCCTCGCAAATTTTTTTTTTAAGTTAAAAAAAAAAAAGTTAAAAAAGAAATATAATTTTTTAATAGTGTTTTTCACAAGGTTAAAAACATTTTTCTTAAAGCTTTCCCTGGCAAAATTTTTTTTTCGAGTTTGAAAACTTGGAATTTTTCAAATTTTTTTTTTGTGTTTTTCACAAGGTTAAAAACATTTTTCTAAAAACTTCCCCTCGCAAATTTTTTTTTCAAGTTTGATAACTTGGAATTTTTTCAAAATAATTTTTCAGTGTTTTTCACGAGCTCAAAAACATTTTTCTTAAGAACCCCCTTCGCAATTTTTTTTTCAAGTTTGAAAACTTGGAATTTTTCAAAATAATTTTTGTGTTTTCACAAGGTTAATAAAAACATTTTTCTTCAGAACCCCCCTCGCATTTTTTTTATTTTTTAAGTTTAAAAACTTGAAACCCAAAAAAAATAATAATTTTTAATAAAGTGTTTTTTACAACATTAAAAACATTTTTCCTAAGAACCCCCCTCGCAATTTTTCTTTTTAAGTTTAAGAACTTGGAATTTTTTTTATTTTTTAATATTTTTCAAAAAAAATTATACCGACCCTTCAAAATGACAGAACAAGACGATAAACTAAAAAATCTAAACATAAGAAGAGGTACCTGCAAGGCAGCCCTCACACGAAATGAAAAGTGGATACAGGAACCCATTCACTTATCAAACAAAAATCAAATATCCGAAAGGATATTTGGTATAAGGCAAAACTACACAAGTTTTTGCCAAATTCAAGACGAGATTGACGTTTTAAAATACCCAGTCGAAGATTCTCAAAATAGAGAAGAATTTGAGGATCGCTACTATGCATTAGTAGCCATATTTCAATCAGCACTAAATAATACTGCAGTTTTATCACCCGTTCCTTCCACGAGGACAGCAAAGCTGCCGGAAATTAAGATCCCGTTCTTTGACGGAGATATTCTAAAATACAGCTCATTTATAGATCTTTTTACGACTATAATACACAACAGAAATGATCTGTCTAATACCGAAAAATATATCTATCTCAGAGGCTACCTTAAAGGAAATGCCCTAGCCAATATTGACTCACTTATAGTTAACGATGCCAATTATGTCACAGCATTGGACATACTAGATAAGAATTATAATAATCTTAGACAAATGACAAATCTACTTAATTCACAACTCTTATCCTTACCCGCAATCGCTAAACCAAATGCAGAATACCTTAAAAATTTCCATTTAAAAGCGACCTCTATAATGGAATCGCTTAAAAATCTGAACCTCTCGGATAAAGACAAATACCAGTCATTACTAATGTATATTCTTGAAAACAAACTGGATTATACAACAAAAAAAAACTTTGAGGAAACTGTCACTTCAGTAGAACTTCCCCACATAGACTCCCTCTTTGATTTCTTAGACAAGAAATGTCAAGTCTTGGAAAAGATTTCCAACTCGAGTACTACTTCAAGCAGTCCGAAAACCTCCCAACAATTCAAAGCTGGGGAACCAAAAAACATGCCCTACAAATCTTATAATCCAACTGTTGCTCTTTTCTCAGAAAGCTCTAAACGACCTCAACAAAAAAATGTATCATACATAAATTGCAAATACTGCAATAACTCACACCACAAGATATACCAATGTCAGGGCTACTCTGCCCTCTCAGTTGATGATCGCCTAAAATTCATCCAACAAAAAAATCTGTGCTTCTATTGTCTGGGAGTACACGAAAAAGACAAGTGTAACTCCACATATCGTTGTCAAATATGCAAAGCTAGACATCATTCCTCTCTTCACAAAGAAAAAACATCAAATAATGATTCACGCACTGATACATTAAGTTACCCCTCAACTTCTCAAAAAGTATTCTCCAACTCCAACAATCGTGTCACTCATAATAAAAACTCCAAGTCCACGTCAAATGATAATTCATCGGACACTAACAATTCCTGTGTTTTGTCAACACTAGTGACAAAAAACTCCTTCGTACTATTGGGCACAGCCAAAGTACGCATCGAAAATCTCGAAAAGAAAGTAGTGGTAAGAGCTCTAATGGATAACTGTTCCCAATCATCCTTTATCACTACAGAATTAGTAAATAAACTAAATCTTCCCACATATAAAGAATATACAAAAGTCTCAGGTATATTAAATGAAAATAGCGAACTGAATGAAAAATCCATTGTAAGCTTCACCTCTTTATTCAAAAATCAAGACACTGTTTTTAGCACCAATTGCGTCATAGTCGAACGTATCACTCAAAACTTACCTCAAATTCCCATTAACAGTGCCCGGCTAAATATTCCAGAAGAATATAAGCCATACCTAGCTGACAATGAATTTAATAGACCAACTGCTGTGGATCTATTACTCGGAGCTGATATATTTTATGAACTCTTAAAAGGTAACTTCATCCAACTTGGCAAAGGTCTTCCGACACTAATCAACACCCAATTAGGGTATATTATTTCCGGAGCCATTCCCAATCATTGTCTATTAAAAAATAATAGTTACTCTCGAACTTCACTTCACTCAACTATACAGCATAGCTCTGAGGAAGAAAGCCTTTCCACAATTATGGAAAAATTCTGGAAAATTGAAGAAGTCTCCAACGCGCCTTCAGAAGAAACTGAAGATAAGGCGGAAGAGATCTTCAATAATACCACTCAAATTCTTGATAATGGGAAATATCAAGTAGATATTCCATTAATTCAAGAAGACGCTCCTAAACTACTAGGAAATTCTTTCAATCTGGCCAAAGGCCGATTTTTAACTCTGGAAAAGAAACTTCATCAGAATCTACCGTTACTAGCAGAATATAGTAACATCATTAATGAATATATTAAATTGGGTCATGCTAGAGTCATACCAATTTCACTATATAACGACAACTCTTTTAAAAAATATTTTGTCCCTCATCTGTGTGTGACCAGGGAGGGCTCCTCCAGTACAAAAACCAGAGTTGTCTTTGACTTTTCGTGCAAAACTACCTCTAAATTGTCATGTAACGACATTGCCCTAAAGGGTCCGGCATGCCAACCCGACCTTTATGATATACTTTGCAGATTCCGCACTTTCAGGTTCGTTTTAACGGCTGACATCCAAAAAATGTTCAGACAAATTATACTTAACCCTAAATTTAATTTCCTGCAAAATCTCTTATGGAGAGAATCTCCTGAAAATCCCTTATCTTGCATAGAACTGACAAGAGTTTCCTTTGGCCACAAAAGTGCCCCGTTTCTAGCATGTAGAGTCCTAAAGGACATAGCTCTAAGGAACCCTCAAAACACATTAGCAACTTTTACTCTCTTAAACCAGACATACGTGGATGACATCTTGGGAGGTGCAGACACATTACAAGAATTAAGGACATTGTTCTTGGACATAAATCAGATGTTAAGCGGTGCAGGATTTTCTTTACACAAATTCTGCACCAATTCTGAATCCTTTTCCTCAAACAATTCGTTTGACATTCCCACTGACTTGAATATTAATTTTGACGATTCTCCTTGCAAAGTCCTGGGAATTAAATGGATACCAAAGGATGATGTATTCCAAATCTCGGTCCCAGACCAATTTGACGTTTCAGTGCTTACTAAACGCTCAATGCTCTCTCACCTCGCTCAGTGTTTCGACCCACTAGGGTTGGTCAACCCTGCGATCCTAAACGGAAAACTAATAATCCAGCAGCTATGGAAATTAAAGCTCGACTGGGATGATCCCGTTTCTGACCCGCTTCTTCTTAAGAGTTGGGAGCGTTTTTGCAAAATGATACTCGAATTGAAAAATTTTCAAATTCCTCGTTACCTTTTTCAAAATAAGAAAATTATCTCTGTTGACCTTCATGGTTTCTCAGATGCCAGCAGCTCAGCCTATGGTGCATGCATCTACCTACGAGCTGTTTACTCTGACGAATCAGTATCGTGTAACCTCATAACTTCTAAATCTCGAGTAGCTCCTTTAGACACAAAAAGGACTATTCCAAAATTGGAACTGGACGCAGCCGTTCTGTTGTCTAAAATAGTCGAAAACTTTCTCTCTATATCTAAGAATAGATTTATCTTTAATAATATACATCTGTGGTCAGACAGCATGGTCGTCCTGTCATGGATTTTTCAAGAACCCCTCAGATGGAAACCCTATGTAAATAATAGAGTTAAACAAATTAAAGAAATGTCTAAAGGATGCCAATCAATTACCAATCAAGACACCTTTAAACCCTTAGACGAATTACCTGAACAAGCGAAGGTATCGTTAAAAATCACTGAATCTTTACCTGACTTCTGGGAAGAATTACTCTCTCGATTCTCCTCCTTCACAAGACTAACTACTACTCTAGGTTATATCATTAGATTTTCAAACCAAACCCGAAAACGTTCAAGTTACTTGACAAGGAGCATTCAACTGGAGGAGTACGACTCTGTTCACACACTTTTGATACAAAAGTTACAAAATCAGTACTTTCAATCGGAAATAAATTTATTAAAAAATAAAAAGGCTATTCTTAACAAACAGCTCAGAAGTTTGAACCCATTCTTAGATCCTCAAGGTATATTGCGTGTGGGAGGAAGGTTATCCTTCGCACCAATTTCTTTCGACAATAAATGTCCCATTCTCCTGCCTTCAAAAAACCACGTAGTACATATTTTACTCAAACACGAACACGCTCGTTTAGGGCACACAGGCTCTCAAAATCTTCTCTCTAATATCAGATTAAAATATTGGCCCCTCGATGGCTTACGACAATGTAAGCGAATCATTAGAAATTGTCACACCTGTTTCAGGTTCAATCACCAAGCCGCCGGTCAAATGATGGCGAGCTTACCCCCCGAAAGAATAACCATCTCTCGTCCATTTCAAAATGTAGGTTTAGACTATGGTGGTCCCTTTATGGTGAAATCATCTCACCTTCGTAAAGCCTCTCTCATAAAGTGTTACTTAGCACTTTTTATCTGTATGTCAACTAAGGCAGTACACTTGGAATTAGTGTCTGACCTCTCCTCCGAAACATTTCTGGCTGCTTTAAAACGCTTCTCTTCTCGACGAGGTTTCCCTTCCATCATCTATAGTGATAATGGAACAAATTTCGTTGGTGCAGCTTCGCACTTAAAAGAGCTCTTCAAATTCTTCCATTCAAAACATTTTGAAAATTGCATAAAAAAATTTCTCACTTCTAACGAAATAACTTGGAAATTCATTGTTCCCCGTGCAAGTCACATGGGCGGATTATGGGAATCTGCCATAAAATCTTCCAAGTCTCACCTCAAAAGAATAATTGGTGACAACCTTCTCACCTTTGAACAATTTTATACAATACTATCCCAGATAGAGGCAATAATGAACTCTCGTCCTCTTCACCCTCTCTCTGAAGATCCCAACGATCTCAATGCACTAACCCCCGGACACTTTCTTATAGGTGCCCCTCTTACTGCGTACCCGGATAGGGACGTAACCCATCTTAACTATAATAGATTATCCTGTTGGAATAAATGTCAACAGATGCAACAATCGTTTTGGAAACGATGGTCTGCTGATTATCTCAACCAGTTACAAACTAGACAAAAATGGTTTTATAACACCCCCAACCTCTCAAAGGATGACTTAGTGCTCATCAAAGAGGACAACGTTCCTCCCCTACAATGGCCTACAGGCAGAATTGTTTCAACCTCACTGAGCAAAGATAATAAAGTTCGGTCAGTCATAGTGCGCACCTCAACAGGCCAATATGCAAGGCCTATTCACAAGTTAGTCCCTCTACCTAAAGAGGACAACTAATTTCATAACAATTTGTCTTCAACACTGATATTTCTCATTGCAAAGAACCACGGGATAACGCTAGATTGATGATTTGGGATTCTTTCGCGAGTAGGTCCGGTGATGTAAAGAAAAATACCTGTAAAGATTAATTTTCATTCAATAAAACCAAGTGTCTTATTTTTAAATGCATTACAATCATACATTGTAGATTTCATCTCTAAATTTATACTTGTAATTCTCGTTAGGCTTTACAGTGCGTAAAAGGGCAAATAGCCAATACGGACAAACAGTGCGCGAAATATTGTCGACTGTTAATATGTAAAAATGTATGTTTATGTTTTACTTATTATGTATTACTCCCATCACCCCCTTCCTTTTCCTGACCTAATCTCAGCCTATACAGGCCCTATAGTGAAGAGTGATTCTTGTTTGTGGGACACTCAAGCGTTTGATTAATGTCTTGTGTTACTAGAAAATTACAGCGCTTGTAGCTATTAATGTAATTGATGGACAACTTATATCTCCCTCCTACATCCCTTATACACCTGTAGTTAAGGTTTTCAGATTATACCAAACTGTTTACTGGTCCAATAGACCAATTTTATATACATATGCTTATTGCCATGCTTGTTCCAATGTTAAGGTTTATGTTCATATGTTAAGGTTTATATTCACATGTTAAAGTTTATGTTCACATTAATCTCGTTGTTGTTAAGTCGAGAATGTATAATTTCTCGAAATTATAATTTTCTTTTTATTTATAAAATTTATGATGAGAGAACGATGTGTTGCCTAACAGAAAGGAGACATTAAAATTATTATGAATTTTCAAATTTAACCGTCAATGCTGGCGGTTAATCATACGATCCTCGTTTTCGCTGAAATCAGTCAAAACCGCGCCAAACGAACATTGCAAAATTGGGTCTCAAGCAAGCAGGTCGTCTCGCTGTGTGAAGTACCGCGACCGCGCCCATCGCAGAAATTTTCACGTTAGGCAATCACCGGTCCTCTCATGGACGTGAATTGTACAAATTAAGAGAATAGTTAATCTCAATAAATGCCTTTGCGAGTTATATGCATTTTAATTTTCTAAATTACGGTAAAAGTGAACCACCCTAGGAAGTCCACTAGCTCCCTCCACTGAAGCATCGAAAGGAAGAGAATAGTGCAAGCAAATACTGTAAGTGATTTAATTTATATAAATATTCTGACGGCGGTAGAGAAGCAGAGACGAAGCACCTGTTAAACTACAACGCTACAAACCATAATTGATATTTCTATTATTTGTATAAACTTGTTCCTAAACTTGTTCCTGTTTGCTGCTCTTTTTTCTACAATAAGCTATATGTTTTTGATACTTTTTTGATTTGCAATTGTTTTCATTTGAATCTACAAAATTTTTCAAAATGCACTCAAAATCCGCGTAAATAACAAATGGTGTTTCCTGCTTATAAGTAAAATTTCTAAATTCAACACTTTCGTATTTTGGAAAAGTCATTTTATACTCATTTAATTCAAAACATAAAGTTTCATGCTCGTCTAATTTTTGTTGACTAGAAAAATAATTTATGCATCTGTCACAAATAAATGTTTTATACTTATGTTTACTAATTTGACTATTAAATAATCTAGACATATTTTTTATCCAACAATAGTGAAACTTTATTTCCTTATCATCTTCGTCAACAGGTGGTGCTTCATAGTCATTTAATTTTGGATAGTATATATTTTGTATTAATAGTAAATTTACGTGTTGTTCCAATTTATTTTTAGTTAGCCTGGCTGGAACTACAGTGTAAAATGTTTTTTCGTTTACCGAATTTAACTCTAGAGCATAAACATTAATAGATATATTGTTCAATTTTTCAAATTTAGAAACTTGATGTAAAGGCATTGGTGCTTCCAAATTAAGTGTATTTAAGACTGTAGTATAAAATGGATATCAACCTGGCAAAGTTGGATTTGATGGTGCAGGATAAAGAGCACTAACTATTGACCAGTAAAAACAGGCATTACAAAAATGAAAATAATAATCAGAAAACTGCTGGATAACATAAATAAAAATAAGAAAGCTGCTACAAATTTTCAAAAATAAAATCACTTTTTCAATTAATAATAAAAAAGATACTTACATTTAACTAACTATATATCAGGCACAAAAAAAAACTAGTAAGATATACTTCAACGGTTGAAATTGGACTAAATGAATTACTAAATCGTCAGCGGTACATAGACATATAGTGTGGCTGAATCCCCACTGCTGACCTTCACACCGAAGTAAAAACTATATTTGTTCGTATATTATTAAAATAATAGTGCATTCAAAAACAAGTCTGAACAATAATCAGTTTATCTCAGCTTTATGGCACCGCAATTCTTAGAATAACATGAAATATGATGACAATAAGCTTATTCATTCATCAGAATGCACGTGTTGTTATCAATAAGATAAGAAAACATGGTAATATTCTTGACAAATATTTATTGCGTAATTTTAAGCTTTTTAAATTATTTAATTAAAAAAAGAAAAATTATTTAATTAAAAAAAGAATTAATTTGGTATACTATAAAAGAATTATTCGCAATAAAATATTTAACCTTCATTTATTTACTAAATTAAAAGTATTTCTGTACGTTCAAATGTCAAAAATATGACACTCAGATACTGCGTCAAATTTTTCTTTACGAATTTAATGTATGAGGTGTTCTTAGTAAAATACCGTTTGTCCCACCAAAATCCGACTATTAATAACGAAGTTAAACGCTAATGTCCTTTTGTCCTTCCTATAACGTATATTTTTTCTTTGCGTATATACTATATATCACATTTATAACACAGTATTGTTTGCCACACCCAAATCCGACTTTTAATAAAGAAGTTAGACGTTAGTGACCTTTTGTTCATTGGTCATGTGTACAATTTTTGTTTACGTATATATTCTGCGTCATATTTCAAATATAGCGCCGTTTTCCGCATTCAATTTGGACCAATATTAACGAAGTTGGACCCTAATGCCCTTTTGCCTTTTGGTTTGTGCATTATTTTCGTTTGCGTATTTATTCTACGTCATATTTATATTACAATGCCGTTTTCCGCGTGTAATTTGAACCAATAATAACGAAGTTTGACTTTAAGGCCCTTTAGTCTTTGCTTCTGAGCATGTTTTTTGTTTACGTATTTACTCTACGTCACATTCATAATACAGTAGCGTTTGTCCCGTTTAAATCTGACCATTAATAACGGACTTAGATCCTAATGCCCTTTCATCTTTGGCGCCAGATATATATATTGTTTAGATATTTATTATACGTCACATTTATAATACAGCCGTTTTTTTTTCATTAAAATTGGGCCATTATTAACGGAGATCAGCACCATTAGCGCCATCTGTTTATTAGCGAGAGTATTTAATATTGGACGTGTGTAGGATTCTACTATGGCGGTCATAGTAAGCTAGTTAGTCATGTCGTTTGTCGGATTGTAGCCAAACTAGCTAAAATTGTATAATAGGAAACTCTACAGCTGAGTAGTAGCGCACTCTGTCCGATGGTAGTCGAACTAGCTAAAATTGTATTAAAGGAATCTATAGAGCTCAGTAGTAGCGCCCTCTGTCGATTAGTAGCCGAACTAGTTAAAATTGTATAATAGGAAACTATACAGCTGAGTAGTAGCGCACTCTGTCCGATGGTAGTCGAACTAGCTGAAATTGTATTAAAGGAATCTATAGAGCTCAGTCGTAGCGCCCTCTGTGGATTAGTAGCCGAACTAGTTAAAATTGTATTAAAGGAAACTGTAAAGCTGGCTGGTGACGTCATAGCGATCTCTATCTCTCTCTTGCACACTGAAACTCTGCATCCTCTCTCTCTAACACTTTGAATTCCCTATACCTATATCAGTAGTTGCTTACCTGATCTACTGGTGTAGTTGCCATAAATTCGATAATACAATATTTTAGACATTACGGTACTCCGCGTGTAATAATTATGGATAAAGGTAGAGAATTCACTAGTAAAGCATTGTATAGATATCACCAATAGGGCGCGTGCGTACGTAACCTCTGTTGTAATTATAGCAATACTGAAGGTGTTGCGTGTTGCCTAGTGTTTGGCTAACACACTTGATAGTGTATTATTGGTTGTCTACCTATCTAGTAACTTTAGTTAGTGTAAAGTGTATGTGTGTCAACACTGATGTATGGTTGTGAAGTTTGACACACAATAGAATGTCAACTTTACTATTCATGTCATGTCAATTATTAGTTCTGTTTGTTTTTTTTTTCACTACTCGTTTTATTATTAAAAAGTTAATAATATAATCGTTGGACTAAAGTTTATTTATCACCATTGTGCCCTGCAACTACCGTTCAATAACAGGTTATGGGCCCAGGGCTTGGCGATTGAGAATATATCCAAAGTTAAGTGAAAAACAAAAAATTTTAGCAGAGTGTTAACCGGTTAACAAAATGGCGGTTAATGAAAGCTCTGGTCATGGCACAAGCATTGAAAAGCTTAAAGGCCGCGAAAATTATTCTGATTGGAAATTCCAAATGAGTGCATTATTAAAATTAGATGGACTTTGGAGCTGTATTTCCGGACAATCAACATCCGAGACAGATGATGCGGTAAAAGCACGTCGTGAAGAGAAAGCTTTGTCAAAAATAATACTTTCTCTAGACAAATCGACTTATCCTCATGTTATGCAAGCTAAGACTGCAAATGAAGCGTGGATGACTCTTGAAAAAGCTTTTGAAGACAAAGGACTACATCGACGATTAAGTTTATTAAGAAATTTGTGCTCAATAAAGCTTAAAAATTTTAATAATATGGAAGAATATGTTAATGAAATAATGGCTCTTTCACAGCAGTTAATGTCTATTGGAAAACCCATAGATGATGAATTCCTTGGTGTGATAATGTTACAAGGTCTCACAGAAGAATATGAACCTATGGTTATGGCACTTGAAAATTCTGGTGTTGATATTTCTTCGGATTTTGTAAAAACCAAATTATTACAAGACAAAAAATATCAAAATGGAAAACATGAAAGTGATTCTGCATTAGCCATAAGAAATAAAGCGAAGAGATCTCCATGGTGCTGGGGTTGTAAGCAAAAAGGTCACTATAAAAATCAGTGCCCTAATCAAAAAAATGCTACAACAGACAAAAATAAAACTACTTTCGAAAAACCTAAAAAAGATGAATATCGAGGTGGAAATAAAGTCCTATTTGCTGCTTTGGGTATTAATATGAGAAATAATGCATGGTACATTGACAGTGGTGCATCCTCTCACATGACCGGTAACAGTGAACTTTTAAAAAATATATCCACAAAGAATTCAGGGCAAGAAATTATTGTAGCAAATAATTCCAAGTTATGTGTAAATGGAACCGGTAATAGTATAGTAAAATTAAGAATAAATGACACAGAAAAGACAATTTCAGATGTTAAATATGTTCCTGATCTTTCAGTTAATCTTTTATCCGTAAATTCGCTAGTTTCAAAAGGATATTGTGTATATTTTGACTCTGAAGGTTGTAAAATAATTGACCAAGAGGAATGTACAATTAAGGGAGAACCTATAGCTACAGCAAAAAATGTTGATGGGTTATACGAGTTGGACATTTTTTCAGAGACTGCAAACACAGTACAAGTAACTAGTTCGCAGATGTTATGGCATAAAAGGTTAGGTCATCTTAATCACTACAGCATGGGTTTATTAAAAAAGGGCCTAGCTACTGGTATGGCATACACAGAAAAAAGTACACCTGAATATTGTGAGAGCTGCATTAAAGGTAAACAAGTAAGAAAACCTTTTCCTTATCATAAAAATAAGAATGTAGCTAAAAACAAGCTAGACTTGATTCATTCTGATTTGGTTGGACCAATGGAAGTGGAATCGTGGAGCGGTAAGAGATATATTTTTACACTAATCGATGATAATTCTAGAAAAGTATTTTGTTATTTTTTAAAAACAAAAGATGAAGTACCTGATGTTTTTAAAGAATTTTGTTCGATGGTTGAGAATCAAATGGAACGTAAAATAAAGGTGCTACGGACTGATAATGGGGGTGAATACTGTATTAATAGTTTGAGAAAATTCCTTAAAGATAAAGGAATCAAACATGAACTAACGGTACCTTATAGTCCTCAACAAAATGGAGTAGCAGAAAGATATAATCGCACAATAGTCGAAAAGGTTCGCTCTATGCTTATTGAGTCGCACAGTCAAAAACAAATGTGGGCCGAGGCGACAAATACAGCAGTTTATCTTCTTAATCGTTCACCAACAAAGAAAATATGTGGTGCAACACCAGAAGAAAAATGGAGTGGAAAGAAAGTAGATGTTAGCCACCTGAAAGTATTTGGATGTTGTGCATTTGTCCATATACCAGACACAAAAAGAAGAAAATTGGATGAGAAAAGTAAAGAATACATTTTTGTCGGGTATTCTGAAACAAGTGTAGGATACAGGTTATTGGATCCTTCTACTCACACTTTAAAAATAGCGAGAGATGTTGTGTTTCTAGAAGAAAAATTTCCAGAAATGTTGCAACCTGTCACTTTAAGTATTTCTTTTCCACTTGAAGAAGATATTATTGAAAATGAATCAACTGAGACATCAAGCGAATCAACTTCAGTAGATCAAGAATCATCTTCATCCACTTTAGAAAACCATGACTTCAGTGAAGAGGAAATTGGAGCAGTGGTATCAAGTGAAAGTGAAAAGAGCTCAGAAAATAGTGTGTGTTCTGACGAAGAAATAAGTGTCGGTGAAAGTGGTGATCATCAATCTAGGTATCCAAAACGTGATGTATGTAAGCCAAAATTTTTAAATGATTATTTAATGAATGATGTATCTGATAGTGAGTCAGATTATGCTATGTTAGCTATATCAAATGATTTAGAACCTGTAAACCTTTCTGAAGCATTGTTAAGTACAAGAAGTACTGAATGGAAGCAAGCTATTAAAAAAGAATTAGATTCATTTAAGAATAACAATGCTTGGGAACTGGTAGATAAACCGAGCGATAAAAATATTGTTAAAAATAAATGGGTATTTAAAATTAAAAAGGATCAAAATGGAGATATAGCTACATATAAGGCCAGGTTGGTAGCCAAGGGCTTCACCCAAAAATATGGCGTAGATTATTCAGAAACATTTTCTCCTGTAATCAGATTTAGTAATTTAAGATTATTGCTTGCAATGACTGCAGAATTAGATTTGGAAGCAGATCATTTAGATGTGGAGACAGCGTTTCTGAATGGCGATATAGATGAACAAATTTTTATGTGTCAACCAGAAGGTTTTGAAGAACCTGGGGCACAAAATAAAGTATGTCTACTTAAAAAAGCCATTTATGGTCTAAAACAATCATCTAGGTTATGGTATGAAAAAGCTCATAACGTGCTAGTAAAATTAAAATTTAAGCAATCAAAAATAGAGCCTTGTATTTTCTTTAAAAATTCTGTAAACTCTATAGTTATCGTAGCTCTTTATGTAGATGATTTCTTTATTTTCTACAATAACCTTGATGAGGCTAAATCTTTAAAGTTACAATTAAATAAACATTTTCATATAAAGGATCTTGGGCCAATGTCTTACTGTCTAGGAATAAAAATTGAAAGAAATCGTTCCAAGGGTGAGTTAAAATTAAGTCAAGAACAATATATAGTTAAAATATTGGAGAGGTTTCAAATGTCAGATTGTAATACTGTAAGTACTCCCTTAGAACAAAATAAAATTGTTTCAGTAGATGGAAATTTTTATGATGCTCCTTATCAACAATTAATTGGATCAATTATGTATCTTTCAGTATGTACAAGGCCAGATATTGCCTTCTCTGTTTCATATTTAAGTCAGTTTAATATTAATCATTCAAAGGAACATTGGTTAGGTGCTAAAAGAGTACTTAAATACCTAAAAGGGACAAAAGATATAGGAATTGTTTTCAAAAGATCAAATAATCCTATAACTGGTTTTGTAGACTCTGATTGGGCAAATAATGTTACTGATAGAAAATCTTTTTATGGTTATATTTTTTCATTAACTGGAGGGCCTATATCTTGGGAAAGTCGTAAACAGATGACTACAGCTTTAAGTTCAACTGAGGCTGAGTATATTGGTATATGTGAAGCTGTTAAGGAATCATTGTATATAAAATCTTTGTGTTCTGAAATTTTCAGCATTAACAAAAAATGTAATTTTTTAAATATTGATATGCCTTTTACTATTTATAATGATAACCAAAGTGCGATTAAATTATCAGAAAATCAGACTTTTCATAAACGCACTAAACATATACATGTTAAGTATCATTTTATTCGTGATTGTGTAAAGAATAATGATATTAAATTATTGTACATGCCAACTGCTGAAATGGCAGCAGATATGTTAACCAAGTCGTTAAGTAGTAGAAAGCACAAGTTTATTTGTAATAATTTAAATATGATATAATTTTTTTTTTTTTGTTGTACACCTTTGATATTGAGGGAGAATGTTGTAATTATAGCAATACTGAAGGTGTTGCGTGTTGCCTAGTGTTTGGCTAACACACTTGATAGTGTATTATTGGTTGTCTACCTATCTAGTAACTTTAGTTAGTGTAAAGTGTATGTGTGTCAACACTGATGTATGGTTGTGAAGTTTGACACACAATAGAATGTCAACTTTACTATTCATGTCATGTCAATTATTAGTTCTGTTTGTTTTTTTTTTTCACTACTCGTTTTATTATTAAAAAGTTAATAATATAATCGTTGGACTAAAGTTTATTTATCACCATTGTGCCCTGCAACTACCGTTCAATAACAACCTCTATATTTAAATTGGAGGATCAACACGTCAGTATTTTCATTATTGTTCTTATGGTGTTGATGTTCAGGTTGTCATTTTTGTATGAAATAATTTGTTTTTGTGTTCTTTTTGTGATAATTTTGACTTTCTTTTGCATAGTACAGACAATTTAGACAATTCAGTGCATCAATAATTATTTTATTATTAGTGTATAATAGAAAAACGAGTAAGTATATGTAGCATGTTCTATGGTAACCTAAAAATTTTTAATAGTTGTTCGAGAATTGTTGCTTAACAATTAATCTTTCTTATATCTTGCTTTCAGGAAAATGATGGTCAGCGATTATTTTTGTAAGTTAGATGAAATTCATCGAGATAGGTATTTGACCAAAATTCATGAAATTCAAGAAGATCCATATAGGCTTAAAATTGAAGAGTTGTCTAGCGATATGGATTTGCTGCCAAAAATTAGTTATCCAGATATCATTAATTATCTAATTAATGCAAAAAGTGCATTTACACTGGAAGAAATGAAGGCATACAAAAGTCCGGATGCATATAATCAAGCAGTTTGTGGTTGGGCGAAGAATGTTGCTGCGAAGATTTTTGGAGATTATGTTTTAGTTTTGGGAAAGATAGTTAATTTATATTTGTTATTAGCTTGCTATACTTAAGTGTAATTATTTTTAAACATATTATTTCTTTTCAAGTTATGCACTCACATGTTATATGTTTTGCTCATTGTTATTACGTAGGCGGGTTGAGTGAAACTTGCACACATATCGCTGCTGTTCTCTTTTCAATAGAAATAACTTTAAGACATAATGAGGCAGCAACCGTTACAGGCACAAAGGCATATTGAATGCCTCCAACAAATAAACCAGCACAGCCTAAAAGAGTTAACGAATTAGATTTTGAGACACCTCAAAAGAAGTTGTACAACAGGCCTTTCGTTACAAAGATTTCTAAAAAATCTGAAATTCCTGAAATGTCAGTTAAGTAGATATGCTATGCCACTCCTGGCACAACAATAGGGAATTCAATGTGTTAGAGAGAGAGGTATAGGAAATTCAGCGAGCCAGAGAGAGAGAGAGTGTCAAGGTCAATGTCAAGGTCAATGTCAAGGTCATTGTCAAGGTCAAGGTCAATGTCAAGGTCACTGTCAAGGTCAATGTCAAGGTCAAGGTCAATGCGAAGGTCAGCGTTACGATGATAACGAAATCTTTAGGCCGAGCGAAATATTCAATACTGAGAACTATTCGCAGAATTTGTCAGTTGTATGATGACATCGGTAGAATACGCACGTAAATTGGAGGACTTTGGTGAAAATTATACCAAGATATAATACTCTACGAAGATAAAAGTAAAACGATTAAGCAATTGGACCGTTTGTATATAAGTTCTGCGTGGGATAAAGTATTTGAAAATCGCCAATTACCGCAGGCTCAATATCCACTAAGACGAATTTAGCTTACAAAATGGCCGCATTGAAAATGCTTTTCATAATTCTAACAGCAGTGTTGAACAATATGCTTTACACAAACGTTCCTATTAGAGTAAAACATATAGTCGTATGTTTTAACGAGGGATTTGAGTGCCAGCGTTCAGAATGGCAGATGATGTCTTTAAATAAAGTTAATGATGGAAAGTTGGAAGTGTTTTCAATAAATGTACCAACTAATCAAACGAGATACAAGTTGAAGCTCGTATTTCAAGATGGAACTGAAGGTGACGTTGAGACGTGGCAACAAATCTCAACTTCTATAGCTGATGTCGATTTAGGAATTATTGGCGAAGCAATAGCCGCTCCACTATCATTGTGGAATAATAATAATAAAATCATTCAAAATGAACTATACAAAATATTTTCAATGTTATGTACGGTATTATCGACAGTTTCTGTTCTATTGATAAAAATTGTAATAAAAGAATGTAAGAAATGAATAAAAATATACAGGGTGTTTCAATAAAACTCGTATATAAATAAACATTTTTTTATTTGAAAAATTACATTATCTAGGTAATATAATATAATATAACCAATTATGTAAAATATTAACGTTGCGTTCAGCACACAGAAATTTTCCAGATGCATGGTTTAGACACGTCGTATGGTTTGTTTCAAATCTCCCCGTTTGGCAGAGCAAGCCATCATATTTTGCGACATCATAAACGACGGGATGTGGGGTACTCAATAACTGTTGGCATTTCTGCCGTAAAAAATCCTCCTTTTGATTGCCTCTAACGTAAATACAGTCTGCAGCATATAGCAAATTTTTTTCCAATATATGGTTCATTTCCGTATACTCAATGTTACCGGAGCTGTAGTTTATTCCATGAATATATTTCTGTACATATCGAACTGTCGACTTATCACTTGCATTTAAATTAGCATAGGGTATTGCAGGCTTGAATAGAAATTTGGAAACATGGGATCCGATTTGAATTGACATCTCCTTTGGATGGAAACTGCCCTCAAAATCGAACCCTTGGATATCACAGAGTGCTATTCTCATCGTGGCATACGTTCAACTACTGGTATTTACTAAGTGATTTCTAATTTAAACTTTTCAGTACTTCGGAGAGGGGGAAGTACTCCATTAAACAGTCATGTATAATGATACAGTAAGCTTTTGTATTAGCAGGAAATCCAGAATCGGCTTCTATATCCAATCTCACATCAATAGTAGATGATTTCATTGTTTCTTCTTGCTTGGAACAATCAATGACGAATAAAGCACGGTTTTTAAATGCAACATAATCCAATAGACATCTCTTCGAGGCAGAATTTGAATCACTAGTTTGAAAGTCGCTATAGTTAAAATGAGCTTCCGCAAAGCGATTGTTTGCAAAGTCCAACTGCATACATTCGTTGGGATAGTATTCACCATTCAACGATACTCGAATGCTGGCCATATCCACGTTATCAAACAGAGTTGGATCTGTCTCAACGTCGTCACGTTTACCAGTTTGGAAACATACGATAATGAAACGTGGTCTTTCGATTGCGGTGCTAGTTTTAACTGCCCAGATTTCTCTTCGCGCACCCACAGTAATTGCAGGCCATTCATTCAGTTCCCATTTTCTAAACGGAATTAGTATCGGTTTGTCGGTTTGAATAGCTTTCAAAAGTTGTTCTTTCACATCATCGTTGGGATAAATGTGTTTGATTTTCAGCTAGATACTTTGAATTACCATTTTTACGGTGGCAGTCGTCATCACCGGCGCTGCCGCAGTACCGCTATTTTTCTCCTTTACAATTATGCAATCGTTATCGTTTCTTGCTCTTACAAATCTAAGAGTTTGTCTGCCGCACGTAATCATAGGATAGTCGTTGAAAATGTTGAAAATATGTTTAAGCGGCATCAACAAGCTGAAGATTTATCATGAGTGGCGAGGATAGGTGCTGAAGGATAGTTCTAGCCAGAGATAGCCATATGATTTGAGTCTTCTTTGCTGTTACAAGTGTAAGCTCGAACAGCACTTATAATTCCAGGATCACGTACTGTTTCAACTTATCTAGCGGATTCGCTGTACGTGTAAGAGTCGAAAAGGAAAGCTCCAAAATTGGGTGCTAAAGATACGTCTCCTCCGCCGGTTATTTCCAATTTCCCTCTAATAGCCAGCAGCGATTGGTTCATGGCAAAGAACGAGTCGACTTGGTTGATGCTAAATTCCACAACATCGTTGCAATTGAATGACTTTATGAACGGCGTATAAGACCTATATTCAGCCTTACGAATAGACTCATCAAACGTTGGAGATCGATATAGATCAAACATCGGAGAAGTATGTGCTTCGTCAATTTTTCTTCGTTTCTACAAAGTCACCGTTGACATGATATCCAAGTGAACGGAGAAACAATATATTTGCTGCAGTTAGATGTTGACGCTTAGACGCTTGCGGCGACAATAAAGATTTGGAAGCGCCTCTATATCTTATAACTAGTCCCATCGGCTCCTTGCTCTCAATTCCAACACAAGAGTACTAGTTTCACCTCGAAAGTTTACGGGATGGCCGTCTTGATCCAAAGTCAACACTGTAATGTTGGTTATTTCTCATTGTGGTATAACTGGTAAATAAAGCAACTTTGAAGGCGTTTCGTCGATAGCGTAGCCAGGATCGACTTTTACAGCAAATTCGTAGATCGTGTGTGCAGGTCTGTCTCCATCAAAGGCTCCCGACCTAATGTTGGCATCAACGTGTATGGTTGATACTTTTATAAATAGTTCAGGATTAACTTCATTTTCAAGCCCCATCTTCGTTCGTATAAATGCTTCTATATCGGTAATTTCATAGCATCCTGTAGGAAACTCGATAACTTTCAATTTGTTAGTTTTATCGAAATAGTAAAATTTATCGCCTTTTTCAATGTTCGGTATGGAATTGTACGAATGAAAAGATCTAAGTGCTAATTCATAATCTTTTTTCGGATCCAACACTATTGGCGTAGAAGGACGAAAAGAAAAGACGTGAGTATTACTGTTTACTCTCAACAAGTGCGACATCGTGACTGATTGAATTATTTAAAAATTATTTATTAATACATAAAAAACATTTAGATTTTGACTGAGGCGGGCCATCCAAATGATCACTGCTCGTCGGTGTATTGTAGTGCCTTAAACATGGTAAATGCTGATCGAGTAGAATATTATCTCTATATTCTTGAGGCAAATCTAACCAAATTTGTTGTAGTTTATGTGGACGAATATTCTGGATAAAAATCCTTAGAGGAATGCGCGTCAATACTTTCATAGGAATACTTAATCCTGTTGTGTCAACGAAATCCATCGCTTAGAAATTTCAAGCAGAGATAACCACAATTGATTTGATTGTACCTTTGATATTTATCGTTGTTGTAGAGAATTTTAGCGTTTCCCAAATAACATACAAGTTCTCTCGGCGGCTTCAAGTTACCGAATGAATAAAAGTAGTCCACGCGATCATTTATCTTCTTGTAGGCCACCCAATGAGTACCATTATTGACGGAGATATCCAAATTTACAATACTACATTCACATTTACGAGGACCTGACTTGGGTAAAGTGTCTCTCATAAAAACACCCCGAAAATTTGGTATTTTCACTAATTTGGCGTAACGTGTTAGTTCGAAATCGTACAATGCTCTATTGGGCAGCGTTATTAGTTTTTTTGCTTTTTCAGAAATAGACCAAAGCCACCTTTAGCGTTTTTTCGCAAGTACAGTCCTTTACCAACGGCTTCCATTGCTTTGTTGTGACGTTCATCTTCTTCGAGCTTCTTTTGGGCGTTCTTAGCATCAATAGCTGTTTTTGAAATTGCACTTGCTCCACTTGCGAGACTGCCGAGTGCTCCAAGCGCAGCAAAATCGGTATTAGAGGCAGAATTCCACCAGATTTGGTAATCTGAATAATTCTGGGAATTTTAACACAGCAAGTCTTACTACCTTCAATGCATTCGAAGCAGATTTTGTTATAGTTGTTGCCGGTTTATAGGACTTAAAGCATTTATACGAAAGGAGTTTAAACAAAGTTACGATATGGTAGATGCTGCAATAGCAAATTTTAGAGAGGATTTACTCAAAAAAGCTAAACTTTCCGATGTCGATGCACTAAAATCCGATTCCGAACGAACAACGTTAAATGTCGATGTAATAAAAACAGAGTTAAAATCCGTACCAGATCGAACGGCGTTAACAGTGAGCAGAATACTTTCTGATATTGATGATTTAAGGGCCCAGCTGCTATTAATTGAATCGAATCGTACAACGTTAATAGAACCTAAATTAGCAGATTTTTCGAAAATGTTAGATGATCTTAAAAAAGTAACTGTTCAAATAGTTGTAAGTTTTGAAACGCTGAATACCACCGTTGCCACGTCCAATCAAGATTATGTAACTACATTAAATACCGATGTAAAAAATAACATTGGTGATATTTATACTCAAATTGATGATATGAAGACAAAAATCGATACATCTACGAGGTAGATGTATTCAAACAGACACTCGCCATCATGTCGTCAAAGGAAAAGATTCAACTTGTCAATGAACTTCATAAACCTGCTAGAAAAAATTACCCCAGACGACGAACCATCAGAACAAAAGGCATAAATTAATCATGGTTGTGATAAATTGCTTTTCGAAATTCATATGGACTCGACCGTTGAAAACGAAAACTGGTGAAGAAATTACCAAAGCATTTTGTGTTATTTTGGCGCACACTAAACGACGTCCGAAAAATCTTCAGCCTGATCAAGGCACGGAATTTTTCAGAATGAAAAAACACCATATAAATCATTATAATACATTGTCTGTTATAAAGGCTTCAATGGCAGATCGCGTAATAAGAACGTTGAAATCCAAACTATACAAATATTTCAGTTTAAACGGCAGCTACAAATGGCTGGATGAATTGTCGAAAATTACGACCCAATACAACGAGACTAAACACAGCAAAACTAGATTTAAACCTAGCGATATCAACAAGTCCAACGAACAGAAAATTTTAAGGAAATGTTACAGCCATTTGAAAATTGCTGGGCTGCGTAAATTAAAAACCCATGATATCGTACGAATATGTAAAGCCAAACACGTTTTCGAAAACGGTTATACGCCAAATTGGACCACAGAATTATTTAAGATTAGCAAAGTTAAAATTACTAACCCTATTACATATCTCCTGGAAGATATGCATGGAACGCCAATCAAAGGGGCATTCTACGAAGAGGAATTACAAAAAACGACTAATCCCGACATATATCTAGTGGAAAAGGTCTTGCGCCGAAAAGGAAAGAAAATGTACGTCAAATGGCTTGGACTCGATAAAAAACATGACAGTTGGATCGAAAATGCTGATTTAGTATAGAAATCAATGTAAAACACGAACAAATTTCTGCAAGTCGGAGGCCTTTTGTGATTCTAAACTTTTCATTTGCGGCGGCACAACTAAAAAAAATAATGGTGGAATGGGGGGGGGGGGGGGGGCTACATCTATAAATACCAGCTGTTAGACAATTTACATCTCATTCCTGTTTAGCAAGTTTGAAAAATTAAGGCTTTCGCTGTGTTGACAAACGTAATATGACAAATTTAGATGCAATTATTGAGGCTGTAGCCACTGGTGCTGACCAACCCAATGACAAACGCTATGATGATGATGGAGATGACAGCGGTTGTGAGAGTGGCACGGACTATGATAGAGAAATCGACCGAGTTTTGGAGATGTATGAAAATGCCGCCAAATTTGAAAATTACTATTTGCTTAATACAACGTTTCCACTTAAAAATTTTGCCATTAGAGTCGGTCTCTCTCCAGCTAGAACATTTAGCCCAGCAGTAGTGTTGTGTCAACCATTAAAACAGATTAAAATATCTTTTGGTGTCTATGAATGGGCGATGTTTATAGAAATATTACAAAATAAAATTACCGGCTAATTCTCGAATAAAGATGGTCCAGATGTGCTCTCATGTGGAAACTATGCGACAATCACGCAATTGGTTTACGACGAAGCAAAGTTTGTTCTAATCTCAAAATACGGAGTTGAATTCTACATCACTGAAGAGGATGCGATTCAAATTGTCAAAACTGACTTTGGACTTGTTAGAAATAAAGTGGATTTATTGCAAAATTTAAATTTTTGTGCATATTATTATGCTGTCATAAATAGAATCAAGTCTTGGTTCCAAGAAGGGCATTATTTTTCGTTAAGTAAGTTAGATTTATTGTATGGATTTTGTGATTGCTGTGATGATAGTTTATTATGTAGTGATCTTAGAGAATTTATTTATTATTATAAACCAAAAGTAATTAATGCTTTAGTTGAATAATTTGTATAAATAGTTAAATAAAATAAAAAAAAAATTATAATTTTCTCTTTTTCTTTTGTCCCCTTTCTTACTTGAAAAAAATATATAAAGACGTTGCTTAAAACGTTTTTTCACGGTCAGTTTTTTGGATCGTGAAAACATGTCTGAAACGTCCTATTTTACGACGAATTAATAGATTTTTTTAAGCTTAAATACACGTATTTCCCATAAGGAAATGTGTAAAAAATAATATGCTAAAAACGATGAAATATGACAAAGTTTTATCGTATTTTTTCGAATCAAAATTCTAAGCGTTAAAAAGTGATGATACGCGTTGAAAATATAACATTTTCATCGATTTTCAGCTTTTACTTTATTTATTTAAAAAAATGTCTTTTTGACATGTTTCAGCTTGTTTATAAAAAAAATAAATATCGCAGTCATATCGATCTTTGATTTCGAATACTGTATGGAAAAAGGAATTTTGGCACCATAGAGTGCTATTATTAAATAAGTTACTTAATTCGGTACGCAATAAAACTTCATGACAATGATCAAATTTGTAAAATACTTTTTTTGATTTTAAAAATTGTTTGAAAGCCTGAAAACAGGTACAACAGAGAACAAGATTAAAGCGTTTAATTTTATAAAATCTTATCCAGGCACAATAGTTTTCATACTTAAGAAATACATCTAGATTTTCTGCATTAAATAAAGCATTTCGAAGTTCTGGTTGAACTTCAAATTCATAATCATGATATTCGAAATTAAAAAGTTCATCTTCATTGTAAGAATCATCATGTTTATGAAACTCGATTATTTGAAGCCACTTAAACTTACTAAAATTTTTAACTACTTCTTCGGTAAGAGTCCACTGTAGTGGAGAATTGGCAGCAAATCGCATACTTCTCTCTGTATTTTGGCAAATATTTTTAATACATTGTTGTTTTAAGCTTAACATCTTTGCTCTGAAAGTAATTTTTTATCTAAATACTAAGAATAATAATTAAAACTTAAAAACCATACATTTTTACGAAACAAATTTTCGTTTTACTTTTTTTTACATCATAAGTGATACAGCGAAAAACTCATATGCTGTAATGCCCCCAGGGCAAAGAATCAAACGTGCCTGGCAATAAATGGCGTTTATCGTCAGAAGGACTTATAATGCTTTTCGTCTGCTCCACACTAAAAACTTGATGTGCAAACGACCTAATACATCGTTGGGTTGCCGTTTGTGTTTTGAATTCTTTTAAGCAATTTTCATAATCCTCGTATGTAATATTATTTTTAACGACCCCATATTTAACACCTTTTGATTTTTTAGTTACCCCAAAATTATTTAATTGATTATCTATTCTTTCTCTACTTAATTTTTTCCTTTCTAACCGTTTTCTTTCTTTTTCCCTCTCCTCCAATGAAATATCTAATTTATACGTGTACATTTTTGAACGTAACCCAACAAATTTTGAAACAATTTTCCCACAGGCTTCATCTTTCATTAAACAGAAAACCTTTTTATTTACTTGCGGCATGTTGTAGGGATTATCGGAAGCGTAGTCACATGTGTCGAATTTCGCGAGGTCTGCTTTAATAATATCGTTATAAGCGTCGTCGCATTGTATTTCGTAAATGAAACTGTCTGTGTCCATGTACATTTGTTTACATTTTGCGGGGCCCAACTTGGTCATCATATGGCTATAATGAAAATCGTACATGCAAATTTTTGACAAATCTAAGATAGCCATGCCAATATACAGTGGTTTATTAAAAATTAATTCAGTTTTTCGTAATTCAATAGCTACGATGTCATCGTCGAAAATTGTACGACTATGAAACCGAAAACTTGAAATCAAATTTTTGGCCCCATAGCGTCCATTCCATGATTTAACCAATTTTACCACACGATGTTTACGAATATTCTCCATCGTTTTACTAAACACAGCATTGTTCATTAGCTTGTATAAATTTTTTTCAAAAGTATTGCGGGCTGCAGTCCTCAATTGAGAATTTTTCTCAATGTAGGGTCGCAGCCACGTCGACCCATCTGTTTCTGTATAAATTTTTCAATATCTTCAATTTCATAGCGCCCAGTAGGAAATTTGATTACATTCAACTTTTGAAAATTCCTCTATGTTCGGTCTCGAATGGTAAAAATCATGCTAAAAATTGGGTAGTGAGTTTTCAATGGATAAACACGTTTTAGGGTCCCTAGAATACGATTTTAATATTTTCGCGATGATGTCTGTGTGTGTGTGTTAGTGTGTGTGTGTGTGTTAGGATGGATGTTGTAGTAACGATAACTCAAAAACTACTGAATGAAAAAATTTGAAATTTTGCATACACGATTCTTATACCCTAGATTAGATCTGATTAGATTTTGGTGTCAATCGGACAAACGGAAGAGGCACTTGCTATGGGTGATGACGCCATTATTATACAAAACGGCAATAAAGTTTTACACATATATTTTGTATACCCTATAGTTTATTTTCATCCCATTAAAATTTTAGAAACTTTTGCCATTGTTGCCAGATTTACAAAAAAGTAAATTTTTTTCATACTTTTTTGTGCCACCGTGTAAATTTTTGATTCAAACATGGCGAGAGGTCATGTGGTGGCCACATCAGATTTTTTGGATCTAAAACAATGGGTGTTTAAGGAGTAAAGGAGAATACGTGATTGTAGCTATTCACTCTCAATAGCTGCGACATCGTGACTGATAGATGTTACACACTGTCAGGACTTAAATAATACGCAGAATTATTTAATAAAATCATTTATTCATATATAAAAAATCTGATGTGGCCAGCACCATGACCTCTCGCCATTTTTGAATCAAAAATTTACACGGTAACACAAAAAAGTACGAACAAAATTGACATTTTTGTAAATCTGGCAACAATGGCAAAATTCTTGAAAATTTTAAAGATAAGAAAATAAACTATAGTATATACAAAATATGTGTGTAAAACTTTATTGCCATTTTGTTTAGTAATGACGTCATCACTCATAGCAACTGCCACTTCCGGCACCAAAATCTAATCAGATCTAATCTAGGGTATCAGAATCCTGTATGCAAAAGTTCAATTTTTTTATCCAGTAGTTTTTGAGTTATCGTTACTACATAATCCATCCTAACACACACACACACACACACATACACACACACATCATCGCGAAAAGATCAAAATCGTATTCTAGGGACCTTAAAACGTGTTTATCCATTGAAACCTCACTACCCAATTTTTAGCATGATTACTATACCTTTCTTATCTGAAGTGCTAGAGGTAAAAACACCGTTGTATTATAAATGTGACGTATACTAAATACGTAAACAAAAATTATGTTCGGCGCCAAAGACGAAATTGCACTAACTTCGTTATTACTGGTCCAAAATGAAATCCGCAAGCGTCGCTATATTTAAATTGTAATGTAGAGGAATCGGTAGCAGCACTTTTTTCTTCGATTTTATATTTTTAATATCATTCATTAATAATAAAATTGTATGCAATAGATCATCAGTCTCTGTGGTGGGGTCCTCCACTCCAGATCTAAAATAAAATATAATATGACTACATAAATAGCTTTGTTCACCCTTTTGGAATTGAACATAAAACAGTTAAAATTTATTAAACTTATGTCCTATAACTATCTAATACATTTACTTACTTGAACTCATCTTTTTGAATTTTATCTGTAAATTTTATTACTAAATTTTGGACCCTGTTTTTCATGCTCCTTTCTGAAAATTTTTTTCCAGTAATCTCTGTAATATTATATAGAGGGCTCCTTATAGGGGTTTTGTCCCTCAACTTCATTAGAGAAATATACAAGTTTTTTGACTGGCACCAATACTTTTTGAGACGCCATTGAACTACTTTTTTCAACAAGAAATAAAAATAGTCGATTTGATACACAAACTCATACACAGGCCACAGTAAAGTTTTTGAGGTTACGTTTTCGTTTTGTATGATTTCCCTCCATATTTTGACAACGACATTCGTGATGCGTTAAGGCTGCGATTACAACAAAAATGGCGGTAAAATAACACATGCAAAAACATCAGTCATTGCCAAGACAGTAATTTAAAAAAGTAAAAAGATTGTATAACTTTTTTATGTTATTCTAAATAAAGCAAAGTTTGGGCTTTACTATGAACAATTTTCAATACGATACAATGTTAAATAAGTGGGTAATTAATTTTTTAAAAACACTAAATTTATCGTGAATGGTTTTTTCGATGGCATTTAAATTCGTTTCATAATTCTGTAACTAAACTGCTTCATAGAATAGCTCATATATTTGACAATGTTGATTTTAAATATTGATGTCAGAAAATGATTATTAAAGCCAATTACTATCTTTTACTGGGAATTCTTGAAATAATAACAAAACCGCCATTTTGTCACTAGATTACAGTTCACTAGTTTGACCGCCAGAGTTGACACTGAATTTTATTAATTTTAAGTGATCGGAAGTTAGGAATTTCTTCTTTTATACTGAAATTGAGACTTTTCTTGCGACGCATTTTAGCCATTATAGAAAGCAGGGTTGTCAATTCTAATGCAGATTCGATTTGGGCTGCGATTAACACAAAAATGGCGGCAAAATAACACATGCAAAAATATAAGTCATTGCTAAGACAGTAATTTAAAAAAGTAAAAAGATTGTATGACTTTTTAAAGTTGTTCTAAATAAAGCAAAGTTTAAGCTTTACTATGAACAATTTTTATTATAATACAATGCTAAATAAGTGGTTAATTGATTTTTTTAAACAACAAATTTATTGTGAATGGATTTTTCGATGGCATTTAAATTCGTTTCATAATTCTGTAACTAAACTACTTCATTCAATTGCTCATATTTTTAACCATGTTGATTTTAAAATAATATTGTCCAAAAATAATTATTAAACCCAGTTACCAACTTTACTGGAATTCTGATATATGTACTATTTGCAAATATACGGCGATTGGACTTATAATTTTACTTTTTTGAAAATGTTCGTGATAAAAGTATAATGTTATTTAAAAACAATTAAGGTTTAAAATTTTTATAATATATAATTAATACTAAAAAAATCAATTTTTCAGTAGCTTATTATGATGGTTTGATGATAATGGAAAGAGAAAATCCATTATTGTAAACATTATATTTGTGACCTCCCACCCCTCTGCTGTCTAAAATTTTACTTTTTGCCAAACATTTATTTATCCTTGTTATTTGCAACAATAATTTTTACATTTTTTTATATCTGTGGCCTTTTACCCCAATAGCTGTGATCGTCTTTTAGGATCTTACGTTTTGTTTAATAATCGTAGTAATAATAATAGCAATATTATTAATAATTGTAATGACCTCAGAAATTCTTTTAAAATTTGGTGACAAGTGAACGTGAATTAAAACACAAAAAATCTCAACAAAATATTTATTTATTAAGAAAAATTACCATTGCGCTCCGGGGCGTCTTATTGAAGAATGATGGCGCCATTTGGCATAAAAGGTATAGGGAAACCCGGAAAACCTTACCACCATCATAATAAATATGTTAATTATAACCAATAAATAAATTAGAAATAAGTTGTAACTTCTGCTGATGGTGTTCGTCTCGACGCAGAATATTGAATCTTCGGTGACGTGTTGGTTATTGTTGGTAGTTTGTAGTTTGAGACTTGAAATTGGACTGATCCTTTTTGAAGCTTTGGACATAATAATATGATGTACCGTTGTTGATTCGTGACACATTCTCTGCAAGTATTTTAAATTATGCATTTCCATACAAGGCCGTAGCCAGCGGGGGGGTTAGGGGGTTGAAACCCCCCCCCGAAATTTTGAGACGAAATCTATTTTTAATTCATAGAATTTATTTCACAATTAAATAAAACTTGTTCTACTCTCAGTATTCGTCACTAGATAATATTACAAATTGTTATTGTGGCATTCAGTATTCGTCACTAAAAAACAATAATATTACAAATTAGTATTGTGGCATTCAGGAAAATATCACCCTGTAAATATTAGGTAGCCGACAAAAAAAAGTATTCATCATACTCCGGGATTTCCGAACCTAAAATGGTATTTATATTTATATAACTTTAAGTACCTACCCATCTAAGCAATAAACACAATATAATTCCTAATCACCTTTTCTAATAAAATTTTATTACCTCTTTAAATCCGATTCCCAACATGAAATTTTAAGAAAATACATTTAGGGTTTTTCCCAGATAGTTTTGACTAGTTTCAGACGGGGGTGGGTCTACGGAGGTTACCTGAGGGAATGGAAACGGTAGTTAGAAATATACTTCTATCGCGACATCTTGTTATATTATTGTGCAAGTTATTATTTCATTTTAAAAGTTTTTAAAATAATCACACTTCTTTTTGTCACCAAACATCAACCCTTATTGGTGACCCAAACGCGATCAAGTGTTTATAGTTATTATAAGTGGCTGCAGATTCAAGGAAAGGGTAAGTGTTTATAACAATATTTAATTAGTTTTAATATCGAAGCTTATTTCACTTCACAAGTTCGCGTAGGACAGGAGTCAGTAATAAATTGGTTGATTGTACTAGGTTGAAAAATATATACAGGCTGCTTCTTCTATCATGTGCTTTCATTGCTATATTTTAAACCATATAAGAGATACGAAAACAATTAAATTACATTACATTACATTGTTCGAAAAAAATCTATAGGACTCTCGCCCTTCTCGAGTTATACAGGGAGAACTAAAAATGCCATTTTTCGTTTTTTACGCATAGAATTTTTATTAAAAGAAATATCAATAAATGGAAAAGGAACGTTTTATGGTATCTCAAATTTGCTACAAAAGTGTACTAATAAATTTTCGATACGACGTTTCGTGTCTTAACGGCCATCATCAATTTATTTTTTTTTAAATACGGACCTACCTTTTTTATTACAAAAATTGATAAACCGTTAAAAGTTAAATTCAGTGATATATTACACTTGTCACTGTAACGAGGTTTTATCTGAAATAACACCATCAGTGACAATAAATTTTTAATTACGGTCCTGTCGTATTTGTTTTGTAAATTCATTTTAATTTCGTCAAAACGAATATAACAGTAGTACATAACAAATTTGAGAACGAATTATCAGTGAAACAAAGAAATTTATCAAAATTCTAGGGACGCTCAAACGGCGATGCACAGTTTCGGGACTTCGGCCCATCGGGTACCGGAATGGCTAGTGCAATCCTGGCCAAACTCCTCACATACATGTTGGTAATATTATACGTAGAAAAAGTTCTAAAAATTTGAACAGGAAAAAAGTTTTTTTATCAAAACACCTAATTTGTATAGAGAGTACGGGAAGGGCCCGCCCGATCCTGCTTAAATTTAATAGTATTCTTTACTGGAGAAAACTAACTAGTAAAAACCGGAACTCGATTGGAGCTTTCGTTCGAGAGTTATACTATTTACATCCAGACAAACAGACAGGTTCTATTAAAAATGGATTCAGGAGAAATTAGATTTGAAATCTTTAATTTTCGTTACGTTATATTATCTTTTTTATCCGAATTGCTAGGTAATTATAAAGTATAGCTATAAGTATATTCGTATATTAATTTAAAACGACAGGTCCGTAATTACAAATTGTTGTGACTGATGATGTTAGTTATTTTGTAATAAAAAGGTATTTAAAAAAAACTAACGAAACGTCGTATTGAGGATTTATTACTAAACTTTTGTAGAAAATTCGAAATGCAATAAAAATTCTCTTTTCCATTGTTGAATGGGACTACCCCCTCTTTATTTTAGTATATTTTCATTTTTTTAGTATTCTTTCATTTTTTTTAGTATTTTTTCATTTTTTTAGGAACACCTATTATGGCAAAGCGTCCAGGAGCACAACTTACGTTGACTAGTTTTTTTACCAAAAAACCTCGTGCTGATAATAATTTACATCTCCAAAGACAAAATTCCGAATCCGTGATAAATAATTCTTGTAGAAGAATTTTCTGTAGAAGAGAAGCTGTGCCGATCGCGACAACAGTCAACGATGACCCATTGAATATTTTCGATTTAGGAAACTACCTCGGAGCCTCTATAAATGAAATCGATTGTCAAACTAAATTGCAATTATTAAAAAGTCCTTGGGTTCCAGATTCTGAATATGTTTTCCCAGCTAGTGGTACAAGAAATTTAAAATTTCAAAGACAGTGGCTATCGCGTTTCCAGTGGCTAGTTTACACAAAATCTGACGGAGGGCTTTGCAAATATTGTGTGATATTTTCTAGAGATACGGCTGGTAAAGGTAAGCATCAAAAATTAAAATGTTTGGTAAAAGAACCATTTAAAAATTGGAAAGATGCAATAGAGATTTTCAAAATGCATGAAAATCATGTATATCACAAAGAATGTATGATTACAGGAAGTAACTTCTTAAGCATTGCTAATGATCCAAGTCATGACATACAGAATGTTATCGACTCTTTAAGGCTCAAGCAAATTAAAGAAAATCGCGACAAATTATTTTTGATAATTGAAACGATTAAGCTTTGTGGGCGTCAAGAACTTGCTTTGAGAGGTACCAATGATTCTGGCTCCTTGTCTGCAAGTGATTCAGAACCAGTTATTAACGATGGAAATTTTAGGACTTTATTACGAATGAGAATGCAGTGTGGAGATCAAAAGCTACTTAAGCACACAGAAAGTATGGCTTTGAACGCCACATTCATGAGTCCAACCATTCAAAATGAAATAATAAATATATGTGGAGAAATAATTCAAAAAAAAATTGTGAGTAAAGTTATTGAAGCAAAAGTGTTTTCTATTCTTGTGGATGAAACCGCAGATATAGCGGGCCATGAACAATTATCTCTCTGTGTACGTTATACAAACAAAAGTGAAACATGTTATATCACAAGAGAAGATTTTTTATAATTTGTTCGTTTAGAAAACGGAACTGGAGAACATATAGCCACTACTATAATACAATTTTTGCAAAGTCTGGGACTGGACAGCGAAAATATGGTTGGCCAAGGGTATGATGGCGCTTCAGCTATGAAAGGGTCATTCAAAGGTGCCCAAGCTTGCGTTAAGAAAGATCACCCTCAAGCTTTGTACGTTCACTGCTGCTCTCATTCATTAAACTTAGGCTTATGCCACTCATGTAAGTTACAGAGTGTGAGAAATTGTGTTGGTACAGCTAAAGCTGTAATAACATTTTTAAAAAGTTCTCCCAAAAGGATGGGTTTGTTGCGGGAAAAAATAAAGTCCATTTTACCGAAATGTCAGATAAGGACGTTAACATCAATGTGCGAAACGAGATGGGTAGAAAATCATAACGGTCTTCTAAAATTCAAAGAGCTTTTTAAACCCATACTCGCAACTTTGGAAGAGTTGAGTAACGATTCTGATACAGCTACTTCCTCCAAAGCCTCTTCATTTGTAAAGGCTGTGGTTAATGGAGAGTTTGTCGTTAGTCTCTGCTTTGTTGCCAAAGTTTTTTCATATACGTTGACGCTCTGCAAGATTTTACAATCACCTCTTTGTGATTTCAAATCTGCAATTGATCACGTTCAAAATATTGTTGATCGTTTCAAAAACATGCTGGAAAACATTGAATTTGAGTTTTCCAAAGTATATGAAGCTGCTAAAACATAATGTCTGATGTTGACGAAGAAATTAGGATTCCCAGACGAACTTCCTTACAACGCCACCGCTGCAATGTAGAAACAGGTGACCCGGAAAGTTATTTTCGTATAGCTATGGCCATTCCACTCATGAATGATTTTATTCAGCAATTAGAGGATAGATTTCTCGACCACAAAGAAGTTTTTTCAGGTTTAAATTCGCTACTTCCATCGGTGTGTTTGAAACCTTCTGTTTCATTAAACACTGAAAGTTTAAAAATGTATGCGAAAAAAGTTGATCTGTCATTACTTGAAGCAGAATTTGACTTGTGGAAAATTTACTGGGGAAAAGGAATGAAATTGACCGTCCATCGTGCGCTATTGAAGCTCTGGGAGAATGCAATAGAGAATTTTATCCCAACATATTCATATTATTGAATATTTTTTCAACTCTCCCAGTTACAACTTGTACTGCTGAAAGAACATTTTCAACACTTAGAAGATTGAAAACGTACTTAAGAAACTCAAGTGGGCAAAAACCGACTAAGTGGATTAGCCCTTATGTCCACTCATCGCGACATCAGCATTGCTACAGATGACGTTATCGATATGTTCGCGTCAAAAAAAACAGAAGAGTAAACTTTATTTTGTAATTTTTTAAAATCATGTTATTAATTAATAAAATAAAAAAAATAATTAATTTATAAAAACATATTCCTTCCATATTTTTCTGCATTTTAGACTATTAACTTACAAAAATCGAGAGCAAAACTAAAAAAATATAGAGCAAAATTACTCATTTTCTTTAAGTGACATAGTCAATAAACCCCCCCCCCCCCAAAATTTCTGGCTACGGCCTTGTTTCCATACTTTGTGTCTGAACCCTTCTACTATAATATCACTCTCCATAGCAGGTGATGATTCATCCCAGTTTTTGTAACACATATGTTTTTTAGGTGTTTCTTGTCTGTTTGTAAATCTGGCACATAGACAACAGTATTTAGTTTAAAATCGTAATAAAATTTAAAAAATTTTTGAGTCAAAATTTAGAAAAGAATCGTAATTATTAAGTTTTTTATTACAAATTTTGGAAAATCTAAAAAATACATCACAGGTATACGGATTAAAATTTATTTTTCAGCAAAGTAAATAAATACCTAATAGGATCATAAAATCTTAGAGATAATGCAAATAGTATAGGGATTTCCGTTTTTGCGTATATCAAAACGAAATTTTATCTATTGCTGGATATTATTGCTAGTAATATTTTCACAGTATACGGTTTTTTAAAAATTAATTTTTAATTTGTTTATATGTAATGCTTTTTAAACATATAACTGTATTGTTTAACTTTATTAAAAAAAACCTGAAGATGGAATAAGAAATGTAGAAACGTTAGGAAAAATAGTAAAATTTTCGTAATTTAATTAATAATCGTTATTCCGAGACGAAAAAAGTATGTAATGTATGCATTTAAAGATATTATTATGTAGGATATTGAAAATTTTCTTAATATTTATACCAACATTGATTTGTTTTTTTTTTTTATTGAAAATTTACGTGTCTCGACATCAAGGCCATTGACACAGATACAGTAGTAAATATTTAATATTATTATAAACTATAACACTATAAATACATAAACGGTGGAGGCAGATGTTCAGTCAAAGTTTGTCATAGACATCTATGGCATGCAGGAAACTGACTAGTTCTTGGAGTTGACAAGGTGGGTTGAGGATGTCTTTCAGGTTGTCTTTTAATCCGTATTGGCAGCGAGTGGTTGAGTAGAATAAGCATTCTGTAATAATGTGCTTAACAGTTAGCAAGCTTTGGCAATTCCCACATAACGGCTGTTCATCGGAAGTCATCAAATATTTGTGCGTTAATTGGGTGTGTCCAATACGTAGTCGACGTAGCAAAACTGTGTGGCGTCTAGACATTGGTGGAAGATAAACTGGATTAGTGGAAGGTCGGACTTCATGTAGTTTGGATTCTAATTCACTCCATTGATGTTGTCTTGATTTTTGTACAGAGTGCTTAAAGTGCGATTTAAGGTCTTTATAGATTTGCACTTTTTCTGTGGATAAGTTAGATAGCGTGGCTTCTTTGGCTACTCGATCAGCTTTCTCATTTCCAGATATGCCAATATGAGAAGGGATCCATATCAGTGTAATCGTTGTCCCTAGAGATGCAAGATGACTGCACTGTTCGTGAATGGCTTGAGCTAGAGGATGCTTGGTATATATATAAATAAGTTTTCACTCACTCAAAGTACGTTTTAAAAAATGTTTTTATTTACTGTTTACAAATATGGTTTATTGACGTTACTATTACAAATTATGGACTTTAACAAATGAACTGATTGAATAACAAATTAATCGTTCAATACCTATAGGTATTTACAAGTAATATTTAATTATGAAATGTTTACTGTCTGAAGAATGGAAATGATGTGAACCCTGTTGATACGTTGCTTCTCGTATTTATGTCATCGGTGTTTGGGTGTAACGGCGTCGTCATCAAGTCGTTGCACTGTTAATTGTCTATTGTTCTTAAGGGCTTATGGTAACATTTCTCCTCCCTCCTTGGGATGAAACTTCGTCCTCGAAGATTCCAATAACTCCTGCAAGGCAAGGGCTTGTTGGGGTTGAATTCTTTGTCCAAACAACAATTTTCGGATGCGGTTTCTTTTCCTAATTATAACGTAGGAAATGAAAACTAAAAGTAAAATTATTAGTAACGTAGAAAATACGCTAAGTCCAGTTGAAATTTGCGAATGTAAATTTAGTGCTTCTATGGGTTGAATCTGACCATGGCTTTTCGGAATTTCCAATTTTTCTAATTTTAATGTATGTTGCGGTTCCAATTTAATTTTAACAATATTCGGAATTTGCAATTCTTGAAATGTCTTGGGTGAAAATCTGTATCCTAAGATTTCTAAAGTTTCATTTGAAATTATGGCACTTGACTGAGAAACAGTATTGTCTTTTAATTTAATCGGCTCGACGATCCCTAAGAGTAAAGCTTCTTCGGTTTCTTGAATAAAATTTTCATTGACTTGGGTTGTGGCACAAGATTTAACATTTGGGATTTGACATCTTGAATTTATTTTGTTTTGGCATATAACAAAATCAATTTTTCGTGTGCAATCTTCATACCATACATTGTTTGCATAATATCTGGCAGGTGGGATTATCATCACATGATCTTGATTAGGTATCGGGTAAATTTTAAAGGCTGGGTAAGAACGTATTTTTAGGATAGGTATTTTAAGGATTATGAGCAATTTCTTTTGGGTAACGCACACAACAGTGTGTGAAAATTCGACTAATTCATAAGGGTGCTCGTTGTCTAAGACTAGAGCATTTCGTGAATATAGAGATATTAATTTTGCTTGAAGAGCTTTTAATTCACTAAGTGTAAATAGTTCAATATTAGTTAAATCTAATTGAGAAAGGGTTATAGTCCTAATTAATTTTTTAATATATTCGTTAATACTCTTTATTTCGAATATTTCATTAACTATAGCTAATTGTTGGGATATATGGTCAACAATGTTCCTAAGAATTAAATTATTATCGTTTAACTTATCTAATAAATTGTCAAATCTAGAATTAAAGGTTTCACTGAATGAGATTTGATTATTGTATTGTTTTATAATTTCGTTTTCTTTAAGTTCTATGTCGGTAATGTGAGTCCTTAAGAAATCAAAGTCATTTGCATCAGGATTTCCTGTAATGTATTTGATAGCTGTCCCGAGGAAGTTAAACAAACCTCGTTTGTGTTGTCTACGTGTAATTTTATGTAAATTGTCTTTTGTTTCCAAATATAAATGGTCATATTGGTTTTTTAATAATGAGACTCTGTCACGTTGGGTGTGAATCTCTCAAAATTATGTAAACTGTCTGTTATTGTCGCTTCTAGCTTTGAAAGGTTAATTTGTAGTATGTGTCTATGATAATGAGATATTTCTTTCGAATTTCCCATCGGTTCTGGGTAATAACCATTATTAGGGATGCTAAGAATTTTGATCAGGGCCTCTAGAGGTAGAAGGCATTTCCTGTAAAGAAGGTTTATTGTAAATTTTTCGGATTCTCTTTGCATATTTAAGATGTGTGGAAGTCGGATTACGTTTGTCTGTAAGTCCCGATATTTTTGTTTTATTTTGTTTTGTCGGTGTCATTACGTGATATGGTGCATCTAATTTAGGCTTGATTTTTTTTTTTTAACATAAATTGTTTGTTTTTTAACTTGGGGAATCTTTTCAGCGAATTCGTTTATTTTCTCTAGTGCTTTTGTCTGTTTATCTTTTTGTTTTTTATATAAAAATTCTATGAATGGTTGGAGTTCATCTTTATGTTTTTGATTGTATGTATCATAAACCGGTAAATCGAAATCAAAATGAATTTCTTCTGCGTACGGTCCATATAATATGGCAAAGGGTGAATAATTAGTTGAACTATGTATAGATTGATTATAAATTAAAATTGCGTGCGTAATAATTTCGTCTAAAGAATCTGAGGGATTTTGTGATTTTAGAGTTCTAATTTTTTCTAACAAAGTGGAATGAAAACGTTCTATGGGGGAATTAGAAGAGGAATTATTTACTGTCGTAAAATGGACATCTATTTTATGCAAATTCATAAATTCTTTTAGTAATGCGGAATTAAATTCTTTGCCGCTGTCAAAAACTAATTTTTTCGGATAATTGTGATGTGAGAAATAATGTCGTAATTTACTTAGAACAGAAACGGAAGCTTTGTCAGGTAATTTATAGCATTGGGCGTATTTAGAAAAAGAATCAATTACTGTTAAATAGTAATTTTTATTACATTGTAAAATGTCTGCATGTAAAATATCAAAGGGTTTTTGACCAAGTAACGGGCCTAATTGGGGCAATTGATAGGGTTGTCTTTCATATTTATTTTTTAAACAAATTTCACATTTGTTAATAAAATTTGCAATAGTATTTTGCATTGAGGGCCAATAAAATTTGTGTCTAAGATGTTTGTAGGTTTCTACTATACCGTTGTGGTTAGAAGTGTGATATGTTTTTACACATTCAATTTGTTTATTTTCTTCTATAATGTCTTGTAAAAGTGTATTACAGAAATTTGCTTTAACTGTACTGTCTATTGTAGTTCTAAAATGATTGCAAATAAAAGGCCGAAAATCATGTGGGACTTTTATTCCGAATTTTTGTTTTGGTCTTAATATTGTTCTAAAAGCGTCCATGATACAGTCTTGCCAATTGTCAGTTACGTTTATTGTATATCTGTGTTTGTTAAATATTTTTTTATAATCAATGTTAAATTCTTTTGAGTTTGGTACTATAATAATTTGATTTGTTGATAAATTTAACGCTTTTTCGGAAATAGGGATTCCGTTAATTGGGTTTTCTATCGACGTATGTTGAGTTTGTGAGTCGTCCGTTGGGCTCTCTCGTATTTCGTCGAAATTGTTTAAAAATTCGTCAAGATCGAAATCTGTCGTGTCAGGGGCGTTCGCGCATATTGAATCACTAGTAAGGGCGTTTAATTGTATTCTAGAAAGGGCATCGGCTACCTGATTTTCTTTACCTTTTTTATATTTAACTTCAAAATTATAGTCATCTAATTTTAATCGCCATCTAGCTAGGCGGGAAGTGGGATCTTTTATTTTATAAATCCAAACTAAAGGATTGTGATCGGTTTCGATTAAGAATTTTTGTCCATAGAGATATGGTCTAAAATGTTTACAAGAATCAATTATGGCTAATAGTTCTTTTTCGGTCGTTGAATAATTTTGTTCGGCCGAATTTAAGGTTCGAGAATAATACGCAATGGGATGATTTGATTGTGTTAATACAGAGCCTATAGCGATATTAGAGGCGTCTGTAGTTAACGTAAAAGTTTGAGAAAAATCGGGATATTGTAGTACAGGGGTATTAGAAAGTAGAGTTTTACATTTTTCGAAACATTCTAAATATGTTGGGTTTGTAGGATCTATAACTGCATTTTTTCGCGTGCATCGCGTAAAAGGAGAGGTTATTTTTGCGAAATTTGGTATAAAGCGTCTGTAATAGCCAATTAATCCTAAAAATGATTTAATTTCTTTAATTGTCTTGGGAAGTGGATATTTTTTAATAGCTTCTAGTTTTGCAGGATTTGGTTTGATTCTTTCTGGAGTCACAACGTGACCTAAAAATGCGACTTCTTTTGTCAGAAATTCGGATTTGTCAAGTTGTACTTTAAGATTTGCGTTTTGAAATGTTTTAAAAATAGTCGTAATGTGTGAGATATGTTCTTGAAGAGATTTTGAAAATATAATTACATCGTCCATGTAGACGAAGCAGAATTTATATAAAAATGGCCTTAGGAGATTATCCATTAATTTTTGAAAAGTGGCCGGGGCATTTTTTAAGCCAAAGGGCATTCTAAGGAATTCAAAGTGTCCGTGAGGGACGGTAAAAGCGGTTTTCTCAATTGACTTGGGATCTAGTTCTATCTGGTGAAAACCTTGTGCTAAATCAAGGGTAGTGAAATATGTGGCTTTTCCTAAATTGTCCAAAATTTCGTCTATTTTGGGAAGGGGATACTTGTCTTCTACCGTGATTTCATTGAGTTTTCTATAGTCGATAACCATCCTATGTTTCCGCTTACCGGAAAAATCAATTTTCTTGGGGACCACCCATACAGGAAAACTGTACGGGGAAATGGAAGGTCTAATGATTTTATCATCTAATAATTTGTTAATTTGTTTAGTAATTTCTTCTTGCATACTTTTGGGGTGTCTAAAACTACGAGCGTATATGGGGTTTTCATCTCTTGTTCTGATTTCATGTTTAACAGCTGAGGTGAAAGATAAGTCTTTTTTTTCATCATAAAATATGTCTTTAAAGTTATAACAAAGTTGTAAGATTTTATCTTTTTCCTCTGGATTTAAATGTTGTGTTCGTATAATTTTTGGATCAAAATTTGAAGGTGTTTTGTCAGTATCGTAATCGTCTAATGATTCTACTTGTATTGGATCTAATTGCATTGGTTCATCTAAAATAATGTCGTCTATGTAACCGTCAGTTACGTTGTGAATTGATTCAGGAAAAATGATATTATTTATTTTTGTTTCAGGTAATAATATTTCTCCGTTTTTAATATTGACTGGAATTTTATTAAAAAGGTTTTGAAAAGGAATATCTAAATTAAATCTTTGTAAAGTTAAAATTTTTGTCTTGTAATTTAATATTGCAGAGAATTTTTCTAAATCATGATTTCCTAACAAAATATCAAAATCTTTATTCCAATTTGCAATTTGTGAATCTATTATTTCGTGAATACCAATTTCTTTAAATAAAGTGGTTTTTAAATTGTGAGAGTGTTTAGTCGTTTTATTCATTGACGTTAAAGTGAAATCTTTTTCGTAAACATGAGAGGGATTAAAATATTTTGATGCGTGGGGCGTTATAATAGTGTCTGATCCTCCTGAGTCTATTAATACTTTTAATTTACTTCGAGGTAGGATAAAATAGGGTAGACGGGGGTAACTTTTATTATTATTTAACATTATTGAGGGGGTGGAAATTCCTCTAGCGAAGGGTTGTGAAAATTTGTTTCTCTGGGGGAATTTTCCACGTAACTAGTGCTGGGATAATCATTTAGACATTCGTTATTTTCTTCAGAATTATTCTGAACGTTAAAATTATGTGTACGTCTTGTTGACATACTCATGGGCTGAGAAGTGCGTATTGTTTGTACGCCGCTCATGGGTTTAGGGGTAGAATTAAATTGTGGTGGATTATAATTATTTCGCATCATTGGGCTTCTAAATTGGTTTTGTTGGTTATTTTGATAATTTGGTTTATTATAAGAAAAGTTCGTATTAGGGAAATTACTTTGTCTAAAATTATTTTGTGGTCTAAAATTATTTTGAGGATTTCTAAACGTTGAATTATTATTTTTATTTTCATATTTTGGTTTTTCTAATTTTGGTTTTGTCGTCTGGTTTCTTAGATAATTTTTATAAGAAATTTGCGCTTCACGGTTATCGTAAGCAATACAATGTTGTAACGCGTTTTCCAAAGAATCAAGCTTAAAATTCGAGAGATGTTTGTTATATGGATAACTTACTCCCGTGGAGAATGAATCTAAAGCTAACTCTCTAAAATAAGGTGCCTTAAATCGGGCAGTTCCTTCGTCGCAGTTTAGCGAAATATTTTGTAATAAATCATTTAAATTGTTAGTTATTCTTTGATGAAAATCGTCATAATTTTCTGACGTTTTCTGTACCGCATTTGTTAATTGTGTGACCAAGATTCCTTCGGATCTCCTATCACCGTATTTTTCAAGCAAAGCTGGACGAACTTCGGTCCAGGAAGTTTTATCAGAGAAATCGCGAGGTTCACCTTTAATTCGCGATATGATATTTGAATTTAAAATAAAAATTTGCGGAGCAGTTAGATTCTGTCCTTCTAAAAACTTTAATAGGTTATCTACCGATCTTATAAAGGTGGATAAATTTAAACCCGTAGAATATTCGGGGAGTGTGGAACAAAGGCTTGAAATATCACCGTTGCTAACCATTTTTTCCGGAATAAGATTCAAATTATTTCTTTTTTCAATCGGGGACCTATTAAGAGGGCTTCTATCACGAAAATTATAATTTTGCGATAATATTAAATTAATTTCTTCTTCAGTAGAATTTAAAAACGTGCTCATTTAATGAAAAGTGAAAGGAATAAGGAAAAAATTACTTACAGGAAAATTATCAGTGTGATTGACTTCTTCTGTAGCATTCTCTCCGGTTCGTAATGTGGACTTCTACCAAACAACTGAAGTTGACCAGGAATGTAGATTATTCTGTGTAGATGATCCTGTTCGCAGCGCCAAATAAGTTTTCACTCACTCAAAGTACGTTTTAAAAAATGTTTTTATTTACTGTTTACAAATATGGTTTATTGACGTTACTATTACAAATTATGGACTTTAACAAATGAACTGATTGAATAACAAATTAATCGTTCAATACCTATAGGTATTTACAAGTAATATTTAATTATGAAATGTTTACTGTCTGAAGAATGGAAATGATGTGAACCCTGTTGATACGTTGCTTCTCGTATTTATGTCATCGGTGTTTGGGTGTAACGGCGTCGTCATCAAGTCGTTGCACTGTTAATTGTCTATTGTTCTTAAGGGCTTATGGTAACATTTCTATATTCGTGATGGAGTGGATAGACGACAGGGAATCAGAGCATATTGCAACTGTTTTATATTCTGGGGTTATAGATTTGAGGGCTTGAAGAATACTAAACATCTCTCCTGTATGGACACTGGAAAAAACTGGTAACAGTTTAGATGAAACCGTGGATTCTATGGTAACGACAGCGCAACCTACACCATTTCCACATTTAGAAGCATCAGTGTATAAGATTCTCTCAAATTGAGATGATTCGATGATGGACAAGAAGGATTGTCTTAAAAACTCTTTTGGAGTCTCTTCTTTGAGGTGTTTATTTAGGGATATGTTAGTTGCAGGTAACTTTTTGTTCCAGGGAGGAGTAATAGAGCATGGTGTAGGGGCAGTTTCAAGGAGATTGATATTAGCAAGGAGAGGTGGTAAAATCTGAGAGAAAGTTTGTGTTCTACTGGAAGTGTAAATATTTTGTGCAGATATAGACATTATTATAGAATAAGCTGGATTGGAAGGGTTAGCAGAAATTCTTGAAAAATATGACAGTAAAAGCTGTTCACGCCTTAATGAAAGTGGAAGTTCGTTGGATTCGCAGTATAGGCTTTCGGCTGGACTAGATCTGAAGGCGCCTAAGCAAATTCTTAAACAAGTATTGTGGACAGAGTTGAGCATTTTTAGCGTGGAATTGGAAGCGGACATGTAGATAAAACAGCCATAGTCCATTCTAGAGCGTATTAAAGATCTGTAGACTTTCAAGAGTGTTTCTTTTTGAGCTCCCCAATGTTGATGTGATAGTGTTTTTAAAATGTTCATTCTGTTAAGGCAGTTTCCTTTCACGTCTTTGATATGCTGTTTCAAAGTAAGTTTGTGATCAAAAGTGAGTCCCAAGATTTTATGATGATTGACCGTAGATAATATAGCACCATTGAGAGTAATATGAGGAGTGATTATGTTAGATGTCCTTCTACTAAATTTTATGATCTTAGATTTTGCAGGAGAGAAGTGAAAGCCAGTGTTAGCTGACCAGTTGCAGAGATGATTGACTGCATCTTGTATTAGTGTAGCAGTTGAAGAGACACTTTTACCGTGACAGTAAATTAGGAGATCATCTGCATAGAGAGCAAACTTTACTGGAGGCCGGATATTAGAACAAATATCATTTATAGCAAGAATAAAGAGGGCTGTGCTTAGTACAGAGCCTTGAGGAACACCATTATCTTGTGAGAAGACTGAAGATAATTTTCCATTTGCCGTTACTCTGAAAGAGCGGTTAGTTAAAAAGTTTTCAATAAACGAGAAAATATTACCAGAAAAATGGCATTCTTTAAGTTTGTCTAGGATGAAGGGTCTAAGTAGAGTATCAAATGCGCTCTCTATATCAAATATTGCTGCTATTACGTCTTGGTTTTTGTGAAAATCATTAAGAATATCAGTATGCAAGACTACAAGATTGTCCATGGTGCTTCGTTGCGGTCTAAATCCGGATTGAGCTGATGATAGAATATTGTGTTTTTCCAAAAACCAGATAATTCGTTTATTGATCATTTTCTCCATGAGCTTGCACATTGTGCATGTTAAGGAAATAGGTCGGTATGAATTGAGATCACTGGGACTTTGGTTTTGCTTCTTAATCGGCAATATGGTGGATGTGCGCCATAGCTTTGGGAATTCCGTTTTGATCCAGATTTTGTTGTAAAGGTCCAGTAGCGTGGAAATGCTATATGTGGATAGATTTTTGAGGAAAATGAAAGGAATGTTATCAGGTCCAGCAGCTGAATTTTTACAAATGGAAAGGGCAGATAATAATTCTTGCATGGAAAATGGTAGATTTAGGAAATTGAGGTCTTCAATATTTGAATCATTAAGAAAAGGAAGGGGATGTAAGGGTATATTTCTTTGCATCACGTGTTTGTTTTTTGATTTTTCATGGAAGTGAGCAGCCATGGTGTTTACAATTTCTTGATCTCGGGTGACCAAATTTCCTTCGTAATTTATTGCTGGAATCTTTGAATATGTTGTGTTTCCTTGAATTTGTCGAATTTTAGCCCACATTTGATTAGGAGGAGTATCACATGATATAGATGAAACGAATTTATTCCATGAAATCTGTTTGCTTTGTTTTATTATACGTTTGGATTTGGCTTTAAGTTTTTTGAACTCAATAAAATTGGTTTCGGTTCGAACTCGACGGTATTTAGTCAAAGCGGTTTTACATTCTCGAACTGCAATTTTACAGTCATTGTTCCACCAAGGGACAGCTTTACGGGAATGATTAATATCTATTTTTCCAACAAATATTTCTGCAGCTTGGATTATGCAATTATTGAAGCTAGCTAAAGCGTCGTCGATATTGTCAGGAAATTTGAGTTGAGACAGTAGATGGTCAATATGAGTTCTAAAGCCATTCCAGTCAGCTTTGGACGTCCTCCATCTAAGAGTGTGCTCGATTGGTTTATTGATTTTATCAGAAATGACAATTGGAAAATGGTTACTATCATAGAGCGATTCTAATGTGTTCCAAGAAAGTGAAGAGGCTGATTTAGGGTCAGAGAAGCTTAGATCAATGGAGGAAAAGGAACCGGAGGATATATTAAAATGCGTAGGAGATCCAGTATTTAGTAAACACAAAGAAGTGTTATTTAAAATAGTTTCTATAATTTTGCCTCTTCCAAAAGTTTTCTCAGAGCCCCACATCATATTGTGAGCGTTGAAGTCACCTACGATGATAAAAGGAACAGGTAGTTGGTGTATAAGGTTCAAGAAGTCAGCCACAGATGAGTTAGAATTTGGAGGTACATAAATGTTGCAAAGGGTTATTTTATATGGGCACCATACAGAGACAGCAGTTGCTTCAAAATCTGTAGTCAAAGGAAAATTAAGTGAAAATATATCATTTGAGACAAAAACGGAAGTACCACCACTAGCTCTTTGACAAGCAGTTCTGATATGATGATATCCTACGAAGCCCTTAAGTTGGCGTTTATGGCTGTCCTTAAAATTAGTTTCTTGTAAGCAGATTATTTCGGCATTAGTTTCAGAAATCAGTTGCTGAATGCGTTCAAGGCGAGGATAGAATCCATCGCAGTTCCATTGAATCAGATTGAAAATGTTATTTTATTATTAATAAGAAGATATGTGTGAACTATTTGAATCAGAATCGTCCTCGATTACATCCTGTGAAGCCACAGATACCAAGCTTTCCAAATCCGAACTAGCAATATTTAGATCTCTTTTCAATTTTTTGCTAAGTCTAGTAAATCTGTTCTTGAGTGCTCGGTCCGACAAGGATGGGTAAATGGTATACAAATCTGAGAGAAGTGACCTTATGTCTCTGGTGAATCGCTCTGCTTCTGATATAACATCATTGCTTCCGAATGAATTTTCTAGAAAAGCCAGGAAGTTTTTAACAGGAAGGGTAAATGAGTTAGGTGTTTTACGGTAGAGATCCTCAATGATTTCCTTGGAGGTGGCAGATATTGCAGAGTCATTTCCATTATCTTTTTTAACCTTCTTCTTTACAGGCTTAATAGATGTCTCAGTTTTGGGTTGTTCTTTCGGAGGTGGCATAGATGAAAGTTCATTAGTGCTGGTTGGTTTAGATGTTTCAGGTATGGACTGAGTCTCACTAGGATCCAGAGAAGATTGGCATGTTCTTTTCAAGCCAGAAGGAGCAGCAGTGATTGGCGAGTTTGCATCTGGGACTGCGGATGAGGGTAAAGTAGCTTGCGTGTTAATAGGATCTGGTAATGGACTAGACATCTGGGGTGGGGTAACAGTTTGAGTGTTTGGGCAGTTAGATGCAATATGACCGTTCTGTTTACATATAAAACACTCCATCTTATCTGTTGATAAAAATATCCTATGGCCATTATTTTCGAAAGGAATAACTATGGATGCCTGTAGCTCATACTGGTCGGTAGGGGGAATAATATAAACTTGCCTTCGGAAGGAGAGTATATGACTGTATTCATCCCCGGGAATACCGGCTCTTAAAAAAGAGACTGGAGAGGCCAGTTGCAAGCCATAATCTTTTAAAGCTGTTTCAATGATATCATGTGGAATTGTTGGGCAAACGTTGGATATAACGAGTCGTTTAGCTGGAGTAATAAATCTTCTGATGGAGAGATCTGTGTTATCGACACGAACAGTAGGATGGTTCAGAATTAACTGATCGACGAATTCAATTTTGCTCAGGTAAATGCAAATTCTATTATTTGAGATACGCGATGCAAAACAGATATTTTTTGGGCCGATAATATCACCAACGGATTTTACATAGTCGAATAATTTTAAGTTATCCGCTGAATGGAAGACTATTGCTTGTTCTTTTTTTGGAAAAGTGGGTCTCGGAGGTGATTTTGCAGCAGCCACATATGACAAAGGTGCAGTTGGAGCGTTGTTTGAAACCATTGTGGATGTATTGATTGGTGGAGAACTATTTAAATTATTATTACCCTTGTAGTCAAAGGTAACATTTGAAACGTCGTTACTTATGGTTGATAGGCGTCTTCAATGCTAACAACCAGCAATACAACATATTGTAAAACTGGTTGCCCACAAAATAATCGAACAAACGACTTTGTGACTGGTTTTTAATCTTCTTTAAACTTATCGCGATTAACAGTTATAAAAAGTATATTTGTTGTTGTTTGATATGAGTTAATAGTACAGTTATTATCACTTACGTTTAAAGTTTCACAAAAAAAAGCACTTCACGATGCGATTCACGACACCTTAATTGATTCAGAGTTAAAATATTAACAATTAATTTCTCCAATTAGCGCGAAAAACTCGCAGAAATGAACACCGTATACAAAGCGAACTTAACTCGTACAGGTCCAATCTTGGAATCTGATTTGATTTGATTTTTATTGAGTGCGGATAATTGCCTATGTGACCGCATCTCGTACTTCGAGCAGGTAAGAAAAATAAAGTAACCGCATCTCAAAACAGACCGCATCGCACGACCCCCTTAGAAAAAAGTTACAAACTTAAAATTATATTACCTTTCATACTCTTCTTGGCTTATAAAAGAATATTCTAAATTGGAATGTTGACTAGGAGCTGTTTTACTATTGTCAGATAGTATTTGTTCACTCACTGGGAAACATTTTTGTTTATCCAATAATGGCATAGAACCCAAATTAATCCTGTAATAAAAATCACTAATTACAACAAAGTTAATAGCAAAAACATTGGCCATTGCAATTGATGTTATCTCAATTAAATTATGAGTTTTATACTTATTTTTATTTAAAACCCGAAAGGTATTTAATTTTTTTAAATTAAAATTATACTCTTGATAAATGAATAAATATGAATAAAAACATTCCCAATTTAGAGAAATACTCTTTAATGACTTACCCTTCATCAACAGAATATGTCTTCGTGGATCATATATTTAATAAGGTTTACAAAGTATCATTAGGATTTATATCTTACTCTCTTAGGAGTATTTCTAAAATTACACATTGATTAATAATAAGCATCTCATGTTCACCATTAAAATTAACTTACAAAAATGTAGTCTCGTTGATTTTGATTTTTTTATTTCTCTTTAGAGACGTTGACGTTTGTATTTACCCATGATAAGTAGATATTATTGTATACAATTACCAAAATTAATCTAAAATATAAAAAATAAGTAAGTACATGATAACTTACAGAACGTAGGCATTTATATTTTATAAACAAGAGTTAGGAATTGAAATATTTATTTTTCAGAAAATATATACTTACCAAATTATACTATGAGCAAGAATTCAATTTATAATGTATTTTTCAAGAAAACAAGTTTCACAACACAAGCACAAAAAGCAGTTCAAACACAATAAAATAAACAAAATCTAACAAACAAAAGCACCAAACTAAACAATCAAGGGGCGAAATGAAATGATTTCAAAATTCAAAATTCATAAGACAATAAGACAATTGACACCCTCGGTCATAGAAGCCACGCTGCCGGTTCTGCCGAAAAAAAGAGTTCCCATACATCACATAAAATTTTTTTTAGGTTTTTCTTTTTCTGTGTCATTGTTTCAAAAAAAAACAGACTAATTATATCCCGGATTAAAATATTTTTTTATTCCATTTATGTTATAAAATACGTTATATATTTTTTGGTTCATAATTTATTTCTAATTAATGCCAATATTATTTCATTTATTAAATTTGGCAATGTTGCATAGAAGACGAAGTTCAGTACACACAAATATTAAAATTTAGTAAAAATCTGCAGAGATGCACGTTTGCCAAATCATCGGAGAGTGGGTCAGAACATTTTTGTGCCGAAATGTACGAGGTGGTGTCGACTTTTTAGTTGGACCGCTGTAGAACATTTTAAACCATTAAATTAGTATGCTAGCGTTATCTATGAATCTGAACGCACTCGAATTCCCGACAATAATCCTTTGCATTAATTCCCGTCGAAGAATTATTAAGAGTTTAATTCCTAGCATGAATTCCCGTCAACAGTGTTGGACCATTTAGGCAGAGCAGTCTGCTGATATTTCTAGGACAACAAATTGTTGCCAAAGTTTTCACGGAAAATTTAGTAATTATTTATCACCTCAACATATTTTTTTGGAAGCATTAAATCAAGTTCAAACTGATACATATGTAAGAATAAATAGTTGCATTAATAGAGAACAACGGCCAATACGTAAAGAAGTTCGAGATGGCCAAAAATTTATTGCTTAAAAAATTCAGCAATATCAAAATAAAACCATTGAAAGATATGACTTTATAAAATGTGTATCTTATAAATTTAGTACTTTAGTTTTATAAGTTAATTAGATTCAGAGTATTCTTCTCACATAAGAATACATTATGCGACGACACTTCGGTCGTTGCGGGTCACTTTGGCGCCTTAGTCCAGGTTTCGGTTTGCCTCGGGCGCCACCTTCCGTTTAGAGTGTGAAGGCCACTTGCTCCGGGCAGCGTCAGTGAAGAAAGAAATACTCCAGGGGTCGTTATGGTTTCGACTAATGCCTTGGTAGCCAGAAGGGCGGGCTTTACTTGCCCTACTGGGCGGAGGTCCTGGGTATTCGCTGCAATATATAAACTCACAACCAGTTAGAGTAAAATAAAAATCACCAAATGAAAATAACTGCTTTAATGTCACTCCAAAAATATTAACATAAAAAAAGGACCCAGCGGAGAAAGGTGTGTAACGTTTTATGAAGCCAAACCAAAAATAAAAGCAACTTGTGAAAAATAACAAAAATGCGTGAAAATGGTTGATGGTCGGAGCGCGGCGGGTTTAAGCGGTGATACAGGTGATGATGATGTAGCAAATCGTGCAGATGAGGAAAAAGGTACGCGGTGATTCTACTTGGTTGAACAAAGTACTATTTTATATGGTAACTTCCCTTAAGCGGTCCCTCCCGGTATCTAGTACAAATTAATTGGAGGTGATTGCTCACAGCAGCCAATTGCTATTATTAATACAAACTGGAATCTCGTTTTACGGTGCAAATATGTTTAGGAGATGATTTCTCACGGCTCCGGTTATTATTATAGATCAAAACTTAGGTCGCGTTTCCCCTGTATAACGGCACTAATTTAATTGGAGGTGATTTCTCACAGCAGCCAATTGTTATTGTTAAGCAAAAATGACTCGCGGTGTTTTAAGGCGGTGATTGCTCACGGCACCAGCTGATTATTATTATAAACGCGTCTCACCCTGTATACGGAATATTTACTTGGAGGTGATTGCTCACAGCAGCCAAGGTTATTAATAAGCAAAAATGACTCGCGGTATTTTAGGCGGTGATTTCTCACAGCACCAACTGATTATTATCGCGCTTCCCCTGTATACGGCACAAATTAAATCGCGTTCAAATAAAAATAGCACTTTGTTACCTATTCAATGATTAAACTTACTACTCCTATTTTCCTCACCGGTGTACTGGTTGCTGGTCAGGCGTGGTAGTCGGCTTGCTGGCACTCGTACAACTGAATTAATAATCTTCTCTAATCAGGAAGAAACCTCTACTCTCCCACTTCGGATCTGGAGGGAGTCTTTAAAAACATGCGCGGTAGTAATGGACTGGACAGTACAAATCTTCAAAATTCAAAAATTACAATCTCGGATGATTAATTCGGATCGTTCGGAGTGGCTGGCTGGACAGGCACTCTTGAAGTGAAGACGAGTTTAAATCTCTAATCGAACTGATTAAATGAATCGCAAGCCGTGCCATACCATGAGACTGGTTGGGTACGCGTCGCGAGGCGAAGTCTGCCTTTGGCGGTTCCATTTTCCGGACGACGTGTGAACTTTGTGCAATCGCGTTTGACGAATTCGATGGGAGATCGCGGTGCTTTATATTTCACGGTGTATTTTGGGTTTATCTATTTACGGTCTATTGCCGGTCGAACTAATTATAACAAGTATTAGGGAAAAATTAATAAATAAAAATAATACGATCGGAGATTAGGGAATTAAATCATTAACAAATTCGTAACTTCGTTACAATTATTATCCATTTATTATTAACATAGTGATTGGTATTTAATAAACATTTTCAACTTTGTGTTACTTATTGAATTTAATATGTCAATTTTAACTCTTGACGGGAACTAATGCTTGGGATTAACTACCCCTAACTGAAGACAGGTATAAAAGATTATCTTGACGGGAACTCACGTGCACCGATGAATCTATAGCAGAACCATGCTGTTAATCGCAGCCTTAAAGAGATCCGTGAACGCAGAAATCCGTAGCGATACGTTCAACGTATCACTTAAACCTATCCGTATCCTCTGTGCGCAGTCGCAGATCAATACGGATAGGTATACCTGTTGAAAACTGGTAGTGCTTTAACTTTCTAATCATGTATAAACGACAAGAAAAAGGCACTGACGTCTATCTCCGTTACTATTGGCCAAATTTTTATGGAAGAAAGGTCATTGTATTTAAAATGTGACGTAGAATAAATACAACGTTATTATTGATCTGATTTGAATGGGGAAAACGGTGCTATCGGCATTATGGTATATCTTCGTTATTATTGATCGAAATTGAAAGTCAAAAAGGCATTAACGTCTATCTTCGTTATTACTGGAAAACGGCGCTATATTTAAATTGAGATCCAAGGATATATGGGGTGAGTCGAAAAGTTGGGTCAAGTGATTGCGAAAAGGGCATTAAGCTCTAACTTCATTAATAATCATCAGATTTTAATGAAAAAAAAACTATTTTGTATTATAAATATATAAAGAAAAATCAATAAAATAATCTGTAATTTTTACTTTCTCGCTAACAAGACATTATCTTTCTCTCGAAGATTTATAGTTATCGTTAATATTTTTACGTAGTCAGGCTTAATGTTTTTGGGGTACACATCAGGGATGAAGTGTATAAAATTGGTCGTCAAAAAGGCACTATTACTTGAAATCTTCGATTTTGATCGAATTATATTATTTCTAACTGTAATATTGAAACTAATATATACACAACGGACAGACGGACGGACGGACGGACAGATGGACAGACATACGGGCGGACACACAGAGAGACACATTTTGAGTTTTGAAATTATTGGAAGTTTTTAATGTTTTTTAATTTTTTAATATTTACGAAATTTCAAAAAAATTTTTGAATTTTTATTGAACTTGTTTTTAAATTCGTAAAATTATCGAAAATTTTAAAATTCTTGGTTTTATCCGTACTATATTTTAGATTGATTTTAATAATAATAATTTTTCAAACTCTTAAAATTTTTGAACTTCATTAAATCTTTTTAATTTTTGAACTTTTCAGTTTTTTTTTAAATTTTTAATTTTTTTTTTAATTTTTGAAGTTTGTACACTATTGAAATATTTAATATTTTCGAAAATTTTAAAATTTTTGTAGTATTTCGGTTTTTGATAATTCTTTGAATTTTTTATTTTCGTTTTATAATTTGCATTTTATTTTTTAAATTTTCGAAATTGAAATTATCGAGCTTTCAATTTTTTTTAAATTATTCAGTTTTCGAAATTTTGAAATTTTTGTAATTCTTGAAATTAATAATAAAATTATTGAAATTCTTAAAAATTTTAAAATGCTAAAATTTTAGCTGTTTAAATTTTTTTAACGTTTTTGACGAATTTTAATGTTTTTGAAAGCTTAAATTTTATAAAAAAAATCCATTTTATGAAATTTTATTATTATAAATAATTCCATTTTTAAAAAATTGCATTGACAAAAATCTTCATTTTACAAAATATTCTATTTTATGAAATATTCCATTTTATGAAATATTCCATTTTGTAAAATATTTCATTTTATAAAATATTCCATTTTATAAAATATTCTATTTTATAAAATATTTTATCTAAAGCAATATTCTATATTATAAAATATTCCATTTTATAAAATATTTTATTTTCAGAAATATTTCATCTTATGAAATATTCCATTTTAAAAAATATTCTATTTTATAAAATACGCCATTTTATAAAATATTTTATTTTATGAAAAATTCCATTTTAAAAAATATTCCATTTTATAAAATATTCTATATTAGGAATTATTCCATTTTATGATATATTCCTTTTTATAAAACATTCTGTTTTATAAAATATTTAATTTAATATAGTATTCCATTTTATGAAATATTCCATTTTATAAAATATTCTATTTTATGAAAAATTTTATTTTTAGAAATATTTCATTTTATGCAATATTCCATTTTTTTGGTGGAATTGTATTCAGCTAAGGTGGTCCTGAAAATTTTAAGTGCTTTATCTAAGTCTAAAAAGCTAGTAATTGCTTTTTGTTAATTTGTTAAAGTGAGTGCATCATACTCGTGTATGTCTAGTGCATCTATACAAGTGTTAGTAAACTTGTGCATTACCGAATAATCGTAAGAAACCGTTTCTCTAACCTGTATGTGATAAAAAATTTGCGTAAAACAAAACGTTTTTCTACGTGACCACTTTTTGCACTATCTACCGTGTTAAAAGTATAACTTTTGTGCACTAGTGCATAAAAGTAAATCTTTGGTGCACTAGTGCATAAAAGTAAATTTTAGAGTGATTTGAATTGTCAATTTCTTAGTAAATAAAAATAAAAAAAAAAAAAAAAAATTCGACGCTGCCGCCTTGGAGTATCTGTGCCACTAGACCATAGATACTCTCAGGAATACATTTTGTTTTGATGAATTTACATAAAGCGAAGTATCTATATAGGTGCTTATAATAATATTACCTAAATTATTTAAATTATCCGTGATTCAATGGATTCAATCTCAAATAAGATCACAAACGAACAACAAGCAAATTTTAATGGTCATTTTATAAATAGAAATTCGTTTGATTAATCAAAATCGTTTCATGTCTACCGATTTGACCTATGGATGTGGCCTGAACTCTCACTGTCAGATTGATTGTGATAGTTTCTGAAATTAATTTCAAATTGTCAGTTCAAATTTTATTATTTTGAAAACTGTTAATAATGTCATATTTATTTCGATCGTAGAAAAAATGTTGTGTGCAACACGTGCAAAAAGTGCATATTTGTTGCACTAGTTACACAAATAACTATTTGTTGTCGCTCATTAACAAAGTGTATCAGGAGTGCATAGTTATTGTTAGTGCCCAGTGCATCAGTAACAGGAATTTGCAGCGAGATATGTCTCAAAATAACGTAAGAAACTTATATTAAAAATATTGGTAGAAGTACAAAAACATTGTAAACAGTTTATAGGGCCAATACTTCTCTTCATTCCACCACGGTTAAAAATTTGGTTAAAAATTTGATTAAAAATTTATTAAAAATTTATTAAAAATTTATTAAAAATTTATTAAAAATTTATTAAAAATTTATTAAAAATTTATTAAAAATTTATTAAAAATTTATTAAAAATTTATTAAAAATTTATTAAAAATTTATTAAAAATTTATTAAAAATTTATTAAAAATTTATTAAAAATTTATTAAAAATCTGAATATAAAATTTTTATAAGATTCTAAATTAAGTTCGGATCTGTTTCTTCACATTATGCCTGAAACAGAATCAGCAAGCGGGTGCAAAAGATGTAAGAAAATTACCACATCTGGATTAAAATGTATTGTGTGCGGGGTGATATCGCATCCCAGTTGTTTAAAATCGGTAAAATATGCAGTAAAAATTGATGATAATTATTGTAATTGTTGTGGGGATTGTAATGAACCTGAACTCAAAGTTGCTGAAAATCGGGTCATTTCTAATGACGATCTCTTTCAAAAAATAAAACATCTTGAAGAGCTAGTTATTAGCAAAAATCAAACCATTCAATATCAAGAGATCGCTATTAAATCTCTACAGGAACAAGTCAGTTTACTCCAAAAAATCCCCAATTCTGCTGTTTCAATTCATAAGGCAGTGTCAACATCAACTCATTCGAACAACGCTTCGGCAGTTAAAAAGGACGACAATTTGTCAATCCATCAGAAAAATCCATCAGATTCTCAAATCACTAGACTTCGTTAACTGAATTCAAAAGTTTCAGCCAAGGATACCTCCAGTGCAATTGAGATGGCACAGACGGCTACCATTTGCCATAACTTAATACATCTTAATAGCGATCATACGACACGCAACATGACAAAGAGAACATCAAGAAATATTTTTACTGGAAATATGAGTGCATCTAAGAACTTCCAACTAAAGGCATCCGCTAAACCTATGAATTCTGATGACATGAAACTGTTGCACTCTATATATTGGGATCCCTATACATCTACGGATGAACTTAGGAAATATTTGCAGCAATTTGTTCCAAATCTAAAAGTAGAGAAGTTAAATTCTAGACGTCCACATGAGTATTCATCATTCAAAATGGCTGTCCCGAAAGCTGAAATAGAAAAAATATTGATACCAGAATTATGGCCGAGTGGTGTGTGCATTAACGAGTTTTTTCTATTAAAAAAAAGGTCAATGATCGTAGTTTAATTAGTAAACTGAATGATTTGTCAATATTCTTAAATGATAATCCTTTTGATATTATTTCTTTTTCAGAGCATTGGCTAGATCAGTATGGTTTAGATATGATAAAACTTAATGATTACATTTTGATTTCGAGCTTTACTCGTCCTAAGATGTTACATGGAGGAGTGGTAATATTCGCTAAACAAAATATAAAATGTAATCCCATTGATCTTGCAGATTTCTCGGAAAGATATGATGCTGAGTTTTGCGGGGCAGAGGTAATCAACTGCAAAACGGTTCTAGTTTCATTATACAGATCACCCGGTACGAATAATTTCATTATATTTAAAAATTGTTTTTCAAAATTACTTGACTTTCTTCATAGTTTTAAATAGCCGCTCGTGTCTGGATAATATTGTCACAAATTTAAATTTAGAACGTTTGAAGGTTGGAATATTAGATCCTCATATTTCAGATCATAATGGTCAATTCATATATTTTAATGTTCGTGATAGTAAAGTAAAAGAAAATGCTCCCGTTAAGACTCGAGTTATAACTACCAGTACCATCAAGAAATATGTCAGCAATCTCACAGAGTTTTCCTGGGATTCCATAAATACAGACAACATAGGCGCTTCAGAGCTTCCTCATCTGATTTTAAATATTTTATAGACAAATTCTGACATGTGCATTCCTTTAAAAAAATGTAAAAAACTGGAATCATACCATCAAGTGGTTTAATAACCAATTACGCAAAATGAGAACCGATGTCAATAATGCTAAAAAAATGTTCATTTAAACAAATAATGAACAAGATTGGCATAATTATCAATTTTTTAGGAAAAATTACAGAACTTCAATAAAAGAAGAAAACAGGAAAGCATATGAAAACATTATCGAAAATGCGGACAATAAATCTAAATCCTCTTGGCAAATAATTAACTCGGAAAGAAAACATGTATCTAAAAAAACAATGTGCTTAACTTCTCCTTCAAAATTTAATGAATTTTTTGTTTCAATTTCCGAAACGGTACTTCAAACCATTGGACAGTCAAAATACAATTCTGCCTTCTTTCTGGTTAAGATGACCAAACCGACTTCTTCCTTCTTTATGAGTGCAATCTTGGAGTCAGATGTTCAACAAGCTATTTTAAAACTAAATAATTCTTCTTCCATTGATTTTTATAACGTTAACAGCAGAATGATTAAAGAATCTATGAAATGCTTGGAAAACCTCTTACTAACTTATTTAACAAATGGATCGAAGAAGGACACTGGCCAGACTCCTTCAAAATTAGCAAGATTATACCTCTGCATAAGAAGGGAAATGTGGAAAATCCAGATAATTACAGACCGGTAGCAATTTTACCTATTCTAAATAAGATATTCGAGATTATCATAAAGGAAAAGCTGAAATAAATAAAACCAATAATTTATTAATAAGTTCGGAAATGGGCTACAAAATCAAAGCCTGTGAAATTATTAGGTATATACTTGGACACACACCTAAATTGGATACCTCATATTGATTACCTCTACTCTAAACTAGCATCACATATATTTGTTATCCGCCAGCTAAAGTCGTGTTTACCATCTTATCTGCTCAGAATAGTATACTTTTCGTTAATTCACAGTCTTATAACATATGGAATTAGGCTATGGGGAAACTCCACGAATGCATATAAAGTCTTTATCCTTTAGAAGGCTGCAATACGACTTGTTGACAACGCTCCCTTTTTAATACACCATGTCAACCAATATTTAAGAAATTGAGAATATTGCCTCTCCCTTCTTTATATATTTTTGAAACATTGCTGAAACACATAAAAATCAACATAAGCTAGAAAAACATGAAAATGTACATAACTATAACACTCGATTTTGTCAAAATATAATCATAAAAAATTCTAGATTTAAAAGTACGAAAATCAATACCTTAGATGTTTCTCTCTTAAATACCTTTTGTAACTACTTTCGTCACATTAACATTGCAAATATGTCAAACAATCAATTTAAAACGTTTACTAAAGACTTTTTATTAAACTATTGTTTTTACAACGTTAATGAGTTCCTACAAGAACTAAAATAATACATGTACCGAATTAGAAAATTTAGGACTGGTTTTATATATTTTATATTTCTTATTTTATCTTGATTTAAACTATTTTTATACAGGGTGTTTCATTGGGAAACGGAAATACTTTAAACGCGAATAGAGGTCACCGAGGCGGTTCTAGATATACCACATTTATTGGCTCTGGCGGCCTTTGTAACCGAGATACAGGGTGTTTTACCGATTTTGCTAATTTCTTCCGGGGGCCATAACTGTCGAATCACCCCGTACATTTCTTTGATATTTGGTACACATGTTTCTTATTCAGAGACCAAATGAGCTAGTTACTAATCACAAGAAAAATCCAGGTCCGTATTAACAAAAAAATAGAAAGCAATTGTGACCTTGAAACAACACCCTGTATATTGAAATTTTCATAATCTATTTGCATATTTGAAAAGAGCGCAAAAAACTAAATTAAAAAGTGCGCTTTAAATTTTTGCGCAGATAATTTAACTACTCAATTTTTTTAAGAACTTAGAGACTAAAAAGTGGTTATTATTAACTTTTAATAATAAATTATTAAAACTATTGAATCCATACTCATTTTAAAATTACTAAATAATTATTAACTATGTTGGTTTCCCTTTTTATAGCTGCAGATCAATCCATTTTGTATTTTCCAAGTCCCCACTAGTCATTTTTGAACAGTTTTTTAAACGCCCTGTATGCATGACAAGAATTAAATCGAAATTTAACAAAACCAAGATAATAAATCAAATATTTCGGAGTGATTTTCGGATTAAATTTGGATTTTTTTCTCTGTATTTCCCGCATGCTTCTTCTATAGACCAAACTGGAGGACATTCTGAGCAATTGTTATAGTTTGTATCTTTTTAATTTAGTATAATAGTTTTGTTAGATTATTGTATTTTAAATTAATGAAATTATTTTAGCTGGAATGAAATCGACTTAATTTTTCTCAATTCTTTTATTAAAATATTAAAAAAAAACATAACACAATACCAATTTTTAATACAAGCATACAGGGCGTTTAGATAACTGTTCAAAAATGACTAGTGGGGACTTGGAATATACAAAATTGATTGATCTACAGCTATAAAAAGGGAAACCAACATAGTTAATAATTATTTAGTAATTTTAAAATGAGTATGGATTCAATAGTTTTAATAATTTATTATTAAAAGTTAATAATAACCACTTTTTAGTCTGTAAGTTCTTAAAAAATTCACTTTAAGTTCAAAATTTGAGTAGTTAAATTATCTGCGCAAAAATTTATAGCGCACTTTTTAATTTAGTTTTTTGCGCTTTTTTCAAATATGCAAATAGATTTTGAATATTTCAATATACAGGGTGTTGTTTCAATGTCACAATTGCTTTCTATTTTTTTGATAATACGGACCTGGATTTTTCTTGTGATTAGTAACTGGCTCATTTGGTCTCTGAATAAGAAACATGTGTACCAAATATCAAAGAAATGTACGGGGTGATTCGACAGTTATGGCCCCAGGAAGAAATTAACAAAATCGATAAAACACCCTGTATCTCGGTTACAAAGGCCGCCAGAGCCAATGAATGTGGTATATCTAGAACCGCCTCGGTGACCTCTATTCGCGTTTTAAGTATTTCCGTTTCCAAATGAAACACCCTGTATAATTTGTGTTCGTATTACTTTGTTCTTTCACTATACTACTGATTACAATTTTATTTAAATATTAATTCAGTGTAACATTTGTTTATATAAGTATATCTCGACGTCAGAATTAATGTATGAATATTTTTTATTCTATGTAGACGCAACAGGTGTGATGATATTTTGTATTTATTGTAAAATTATTGTAACCATTTATTATATTATGACTTCAAACGTACCCTGTATGTATAGTGGTGAATAAACGCTTTCTATAAAATATTTTATTTTAAGAAATATTTTATTTTAGAAAAATATTCCATTCTATAAAATATTCCATTTTATGAAATATTCTTTTGTATGAATTATTCTATTTTACGAAATATTCTATTTTATGAAATTTTACATTCTATAAAATATTTTTCATTTTATGGAAAATTCCATTTTATAAAATATTCTATTTTAACGAATATTTCATTTCATAAAATATTCCACTTTATAAACTATTCCATTTTATGCAAGTTTCTATTTTATAAAATATTACATTTTATGAAATATTCTATTTTATGAAAGATTCTATTTTATAAAATATTCCATTTTATGAAATTCCATTTTATAAAATTTTCTATATTATGAAATATTCCATTCTATAAAATATTCCATTATGTGAAATATTCCTGTTTATGAAATATTCCATTTTACGGAATATTCTATTTTATGAAATATTCCATTTTATGAAATATTCCATTTTTATAAAATATTCCGTTTTATGAAATATTCCATTCTATAAAATATTCCATTTTATGAAATATTCTTTTGTATGAAAATTTCCATTTTATAAAATATTCTATTTTATGAAATTTTACATTCTATAAAATATTTCATTTCATAAAATTTTTCATATTATGGAAAATTCCATTTTATAAAATATTCTTTTTTAAGGAATATTTCATTTCATAAAATATTCCATTTTATAAACTATTCCATTTTATTCAATATTCTATTTTATAAAATATTACATTTTATGAAATATTTTATTTTAAGAAAAATTTTATTTTAGGAAAATATTCCATTTTATGAAATATTCTATTTTATGAAAGATTCTATTTTATGAAATATTCCATTTTATGAAATTCCATTTTATAAAATATTCTATTTTATGAAATATTCCATTCTATAATATATTCCATTATGTGAAATATTCATGTTTATGAAATATTCCATTTTACGGAATATTCTATTTTATGAAATATTCCATTTTATGAAATTCCATTTTATAAAATATTCCATTTTATAAAATATTCCATTTTATGAAATATTCCATTCTATAAAATATTCCATTTTATGAAATATTCTTTTGTATGAAATATTCCATTTTATAAAATACTCTATTTTATGAAATATTCCATTCTATAAAATATTCCATTATGTGAAATATTCATGTTTATGAAATATTCCATTTTACGGAATATTCTATTTTATGAAATATTCCATTTTATGAAATTCCATTTTATAAAATATTCCATTTTATAAAATATTCCATTTTATGAATATTCCATTCTATAAAATATTCCATTTTATGAAATATTCTTTTGTATGAAATATTCCATTTTATAAAATATTCTATTTTATGAAATATTCCATTCTATAAAATATTCCATTATGTGAAATATTCCTGTTTATGAAATATTCCATTTTACGGAATATTCTATTTTATGAAATATTCCATTTTATGAAATATTCCATTTTTATAAAATATTCCGTTTTATGAAATATTCCATTCTATAAAATATTCCATTTTATGAAATATTCTTTTGTATGAAAATTTCCATTTTATAAAATATTCTATTTTATGAAATTTTACATTCTATAAAATATTTCATTTCATAAAATTTTTCATATTATGGAAAATTCCATTTTATAAACTATTCCATTTTATTCAATATTCTATTTTATAAAATATTACATTTTATGAAATATTTTATTTTAAGAAAAATTTTATTTTAGAAAAATATTCCATTTTATGAAATATTCTATTTTATGAAAGATTCTATTTTATGAAATATTCCATTTTATGAAATTCCATTTTATAAAATATTCTATTTTATGAAATATTTCATTCTATAATATATTCCATTATGTGAAATATTCATGTTTATGAAATATTCCATTTTACGGAATATTCTATTTTATGAAATATTCCATTTTATGAAATTCCATTTTATAAAATATCCCATTTTATAAAATATTCCATTTTATGAAATATTCCATTCTATAAAATATTCCATTTTATGAAATATTCTTTTGTATGAATTATTCTATTTTATGAAATTCCATTTTATAAAATATTCCATTTTATAAAATATTCCATTTTATGAAATATTCCATTCTATAAAATATTCCATTTTATGAAATATTCTTTTGTATGAAATATTCCATTTTATAAAATACTCTATTTTATGAAATATTCCATTCTATAAAATATTCCATTATGTGAAATATTCATGTTTATGAAATATTCCATTTTACGGAATATTCTATTTTATGAAATATTCCATTTTATGAAATTCCATTTTATAAAATATTCCATTTTATAAAATATTCCATTTTATGAATATTCCATTCTATAAAATATTCCATTTTATGAAATATTCTTTTGTATGAAATATTCCATTTTATAAAATATTCTATTTTATGAAATATTCCATTCTATAAAATATTCCATTATGTGAAATATTCCTGTTTATGAAATATTCCATTTTACGGAATATTCTATTTTATGAAATATTCCATTTTATGAAATATTCCATTTTTATAAAATATTCCGTTTTATGAAATATTCCATTCTATAAAATATTCCATTTTATGAAATATTCTTTTGTATGAAAATTTCCATTTTATAAAATATTCTATTTTATGAAATTTTACATTCTATAAAATATTTCATTTCATAAAATTTTTCATATTATGGAAAATTCCATTTTATAAACTATTCCATTTTATTCAATATTCTATTTTATAAAATATTACATTTTATGAAATATTTTATTTTAAGAAAAATTTTATTTTAGAAAAATATTCCATTTTATGAAATATTCTATTTTATGAAAGATTCTATTTTATGAAATATTCCATTTTATGAAATTCCATTTTATAAAATATTCTATTTTATGAAATATTTCATTCTATAATATATTCCATTATGTGAAATATTCATGTTTATGAAATATTCCATTTTACGGAATATTCTATTTTATGAAATATTCCATTTTATGAAATTCCATTTTATAAAATATCCCATTTTATAAAATATTCCGTTTTATGAAATATTCCATTCTATAAAATATTCCATTTTATGAAATATTCTTTTGTATGAATTATTCCATTGTATGAAATATTCCATTTTATGAAATTTTTCATTCTATAATATATTCCATTATGTGAAATATTCATGTTTATGAAATATTCCATTTTACGGAATATTCTATTTTATGAAATATTCCATTTTATGAAATTCCATTTTATAAAATATTCCATTTTATAAAATATTCCATTCTATAAAATATTCCATTTTATGAAATATTCTTTTGTATGAATTATTCCATTTTACGAAATATTCTATTTTATGAAATTTTACATTCTATAAAATATTTCATTTCATAAAATTTTTCATTTTATGGAAAATTCCATTTTATAAATGTTCTATTTTAAGGAATATTTCATTTCATAAAATATTCCACTTTATAAACCATTCCATTTTATGCAAGTTTCTATTTTATAAAATATTACATTTTATGAAATATTTTATTTTAAGAAAAATTTTTTTTTAGAAAAATATTCTATTTTATGAAATATTCTACTTTATGAAATATTCCATTTTATGAAATTCCATTTTATAAAATATTCTATTTTATGAAATATTTCATTTTATGAAATTCCATTTTATGCAAGTTTCTATTTTATAAAAATTACATTTTATGAAATATTTTATTTTATGAAATATTTTATTTTAAGAAATATTTTATTTTAGAAAAATATTCCATTTTATGAAATATTCTATTTTATGAAAGATTCTCTTTTATGAAATATTCCATTTTATGAAATTCCATTTTATAAAATATTCTATTTTATGAAATATTCCATTCTACAAAATATTCCATTATGTGAAATATTCCTGTTTATGAAATATTCCTGTTTATGAAATATTCTATTTTATGAAATATTCCATTTTATGAAATTCCATTTTATAAAATATTCCATTTTATAAAATATTCCATTTTATGAAATATTCCATTCTATAAAATATTCCATTTTATGAAATATTCTTTTGTATGAAATATTCCATTTTATAAAATATTCTATTTTATGAAATTTTACATTCTATAAAATATTTCATTTCATAAAATTTTTCATTTTATGGAAAATTCCATTTTATAAAATATTCTATTTTAAGGAATATTTCATTTCATAAAATATTCCACTTTATAAACTATTCCATTTTATGCGATATTCTATTTTATAGAACTTACATTTTATGAAAAATTTTATTTTAAGAAATATTTTATTTTAGAAAAATATTCCATTTTATGAAATATTCTATTTTATGAAAGATTCTATTTTATGAAATATTCTATTTTATGAAATTCCATTTTATAAAATATTCTATTTTATGAAATATTCCATTCTATAAAATATTCCATTATGTGAAATATTCCTGTTTATGAAATATTCCATTTTACGGAATATTCTATTTTATGAAATATTCCATTTTATGAAGTTCCATTTTATGTAATATTCCATTCTATAAAATATTCCATTTTATGAAATATTCTTTTGTAGGAAATATTCCATTTTACGAAATATTCTATTTTATGAAATTTTATATTCTATAAAATATTTCATTTCATAAAATTTTTCGTTTTATGGAAAATTGCATTTTATAAAATATTATATTTTAAGGAATATTTCATTTTATAAAATATTTTATTTGAAGAAATATTCCATTTAATGAAAAATTACATTTCATTAAATATTCCATTTTATAAACTATTCCATTTTATGCAATATTCTATTCTATAAAATATTACATTTTATAGAAAATTTTATTTTAAGAAATATTTTATTTTAGAAAAATACTATTTTATGAAATATTGCATTTTATATTATTTTATATTTTATTTTGAAGTAATATAATAAAATTTTTCATTTTATGGAAAATTCCATTTTATAAAATATTCTATTTCATGAAAAATTCTATTTTAAGGAATATAATCATTTTATAAAATATTTTATTTGAATTAATATTCCATTTTATGAAATATTCTATTTTATGAAATATTATATTTTATGAAATAATCTATTTTATGAAATATTCTATTTTATGAAATATTCTATTTTATGAAATATTCTATTTTAAAAAATTTTCTATTTTATGTAATTCAATTTTATAAAATATTCTATTATATGAAATATTCCATTCAATAAAATTTTCCATTCTATAAAATATTCCATTTTATGAAATATTTTTTTTATGAAATATTCTAATTTATGAAGTTTTCCAGTCTATAAAATATTTCATTTCATAAAATTTTTCAGTTTATGGAAAATTCCATTTTATAAAATATTCTATTTCATGAAATATTCTATTTTAAGGAATATTTCATTTTATAAAATATTTCAATTTATAAAATAGTGAATTTTATAAGATATTTCATCTTATGAAATATTCCAGTTTATAAAGTATATTATTTTAAGGAATATTCCATTTTATGAAATATTCCATTTAATGAAATATTTCACTTTATGAAATATTCTATTTTATAAAATATTCCATTTAAAAAATATCCCATTTTGTGAAATATTCCATTTTATAAAATATTTCATTTTATAAAACATTCTAATAATTTTATAAATTAACCATTTTATAAAATATTCAGTTTCAGATAATATATGGCAATATCTTATCAACATTTCCTACGATTAATAAAGGTTGTCAAGCAGTGGCTTATTTAAGAACAGTCTTTACGAAACCACCAAGTGAATCTTTAAAAACTAAGATGGAGGAAATGAATAACAAATGGAAAAAATATGTCACTATAATGTTATACTTTTTATTATGTTTATACGTTGTATTTCTATGGAATTTAATGAGACATGAAAATATGATTTCAGTAACAGCTAAAATTTTGTCTCTGCATAGCCCATTTTTTTTAATTTTTCTATATATTTTAACATTTGCGTTTTTTATACCACACAATGCTCTTTTCGTTTTGCCGACACTTTTAATATGCATCTATTTTAATTTTCATTTCAAATGGATCTTAAAAATGTTATTAGAAAGTGTGGAAAAATTACAGGATTTCGAAAACGAATATGACGATGGTATCGTTTGTTTAAATTCTGATCCTTACCAAGAATTAATTCGTAACGAAATGAAATATTTCTTAATGCAATACGTCAGAATTAAAAAGTAAGTAACCATTTACAGTATGCAATTTTATAAATTAGGCAATTTTTGCATGCCATTTTTGAAAATTTTTTAACTTTTTGAACCAACTTTTTGAAATTTTTGACCTTTTTGAACAAACTTTGAACTTTTTGAACTTTTTAAACTTTTTGAACATTTTGAACTGTTTGAACTTTTTGAACTTTTTGAACTTTTGAAATTTTTGAAATTTCGAAAATTTCGAAAAGGTCGAAAAGTTCGAAAAGTTCGAAAAGTTCGAAAAGTTCGAAAAGTTCGAAAAGTTCGAAAAGTTCGAAAAGTTCGAAAAGTTCGAAAAGTTCGAAAAGTTCGAAAAGTTCGAAAAGTTCAAAGAGTTCAAAAAGTTCAAAAAGTTGAAAAAGTTCAAAATTTTCAAAAATTTTTTGAAATTTTGTAATTTTTATAATCGGATAAATACTTGTTATTATAGTTTATATTATTTGATATTTGCCAAAATTTTAGAGCTGTTAATTACGTCAACAATAAATCAAAATGGCGTTTCCTTTCTCTGACGTTCATTGGAGGTATGCTGATAGGTTTCAATTTGATATTTATAATTGTAAGTAAATATTAAACGATTAATTAATTTTTTATAGTAGTACACAAATATTCGTTAAATTGTTGAAATTACTGAAATTTTTAAAATTCTTGAATTTTTTGATTTTCTTTAATGTTTGTATTACTTGAGATTTTTGTGATTTTTGATTTAAAATGTTCTGAATTTTGTTTTTTCGAAATTTTTGTAATGTTTGAAATTTCAAAATTTTTGTAAAAATTTGAAATTCTTGAGCGAGGTATCGTTATTTAGAGTTCATTGAGAGATAAAAGCTGTATTTTTTTTTTTTAAAAATATTGCATTTTTACAAAATTTTGTTCCGTATTTTTTTTAACTGTCCATTCACCTATTAGTGGAGTCATTCTACGGAAAAATAAGGCGAGGTTCGTAAAAATTTGATATAGCTAAGCCACAACGACAAAAAGTTTCGTAATTATACCAAAAATAGGATGTCATGATTTTTGCCAGGATTGGTTTGGGGGAACCACCTCTAAAACCCGAAAAACAGGTTTTTGAGGTATTTTTTGGGTCGATTTACTAGTTTTAGTTTTTTTTAACCCTTTAGACTTCTAGCTAAGATTTGGGATTTGAACCATTTTATTGTCAATGATTGAGGAACCTTCAGTCCAAATTTGAAGGGGCTGCGATCATTTTACCCCCTGGAATATATATATATAAATATACGTTTTTTGGGCTAAAAATTTAAATAAAGCTATTTTGGTCAAATCTGTGCCGAATCGGATGAAATTTGGTGAACAAGTGAGTCATGATGACCACAATAGGTGGTCCAAAGATGAAGTCAAAATATGCAATATTTTTGGTTAAAATCTAAATTTGGCCGATTCACCCCCTAATTTTGAAGTGGACCCCCATTATAACCAACGAGTCGTAGAGTACTCTACTTGGGCTTAAATTAAAGGTTATTTTATATAGTTTCATATGGTTTAGGTCCGTATAACATGGCTTTTGAGTTTCGCCCATTTTTTGGACATTTACGGTATATATATTTACAGGCCGTTTCTTTTATCATGTTCTAACATTGCCATCTTCTAAACCATAAGAGATACAAAGATGATTAAATAAGCAAAAAGTTAACTATTTTGAAGAACATTACACTGCTCGAAAAAAATCTACAGGGATTCTCGCCCTTCTCGAGTTATACAGGGAAAACTTAAAATGCGATATTTGGTTTTCTGCGCATAAAATTTTTATTTAAAAAAATATCAAAAAATAGAAAAGGAAAGTTTTATTGTATCTGAAATTTTCTACAAAAGTGCACTAATAAATCTTTGATACGACGTTTCATGTCTTAACAGCCACCATCAAGTTTTTTTTAAAATACGGATCTGTCATTTTACTACAAATATTTATAAACCGTCAAATTCCAAATTTAGTGATGTATCACCCTTGTCCTTTTAACGACGTTTTATCTATCTCGCAATGTTACAAGTACCCCTAGAAATAAAAACTCTATATATTTAGAACCGTTTTGTCCAAACGAATTGATGGAGTTACTTAGTTTTAAATTAAAAAATAGAAAATCATATGGTGTAGATGAAATACCAAATTTTTTGTTGAAAAAAGTTATTGAAGATATATCAGCTCCATTGACTTTCATAGTAAATAGATCATTTGAGGACGGATGTTTTCCTTCACAGTTGAAGATAGGAAGAGTTATTCCAGTTAAAAAAAAAGATAAATCGTCTTTAGAAAATTATAGGAGAGTAACCATTCCTTGTAGTTTCTCTAAAATTCTTGAATATGCCTTTCTTAATCGCCTACTTCGCAGTGGTAGATCAACAACAACGGCAATGATTTCCTTTTATAATCAGGTGATAGAATATATTGAAACTGCTCGTATTTCAGTCTCTCTAGAGTCCACTGTGCAGTATGTATACGCCTTTTCAAATAATAGCCAAATCTACTTCAAAATACTAATAACTTTTAATTAAAGTACTAATGTTACATCAATCATAAAATAAATTGCTAACTGTCTACTTGACAACATTTCATATATAAAAAAAATACAAAGTGTTTTCCAACAGAATATGTTGAAGCAGGTGAGTGTTCTGTTGCTATCTTCTGTGATCTGAGCAGGACATTTGACTGTGTTAACCATGATATGTTACTGTCAGTTCTAGAATCGTACAGAATCAGGGGCGTTGCATTAAATTGGATATCTACCTTTGTTAAAAATCGGAAACAATATTGTGGTATATTTTACCATGCAAATTGTAACGCCACTGGTGTGTATTTGCAAATTAATAAAACCCTTTTTTGTATGTGTTTTTCGGTAGACACCGTTTACCTGTTCGATACCATTTTAATAAATACACAGTTATCTTTGTATACTCGTAAATGAACTTACCAATTAAAGTTAATATTAGTTATTGGGAAAGCAAGTTTTATTTAAATATCCCACAGATTTGGCGACGAGGTGTATTTTATTATTACTTCAAAATAAGTGATTAGAACCCCGAAATTTAAATTTGACGGCAATTAGTACGTGTATTAAAAAAAACGTCTAAAGAAATGCCGGATAAAAACTTATCAAATCCATCGTATTATGGACAAATACGAGAATTTAGTGCTCAAGATAGCGACTGGGTAATTTATAAACGACGACTCGATAATTATTTTTTGGTAAATAATATAACAGAAGATGCTAAAAAATGTGCAATACTTCTGAATGTCTTTGACGAAGATGCTTACAAACTTATATATAATTTATGCCTGCCGAGATTACCAGAAGATAAAAATTACAAGGAACTCGCAGAACTTTTTAATAAATATTTTAAAAAATCAGAATCTACATTTGTGGTACGTTCAAAATTTTTTGCTGCTTTTAAAGATCGACATGAGAACGCTAATGAGTGGGCGGCAAGAGTAAGAAATTTAGCTCTTAACTGCGAATTTGAAGATTCTGTAATTGATATGATGTTGCGTGATCGGTTTATCGTTGGTTTTGATAAGGGTCCAGTGCAGTCAAAACTTTTTAAGGAGAAACTAACTTGTACTTTCTCCGAAGCGATTGAAACCGCTGTAACTGAAATGGCGGCTGCCGAGCAAAATAGTTCCGGAAGACACCAACAGCCTGTCATTAAGACAGAACCAGGAGTTCATCAGGTCAGTGCAAGGAATAAGCAACGCCAAAAATATACGTCATCTTCGCAGTGTTTACAAAGCGGAAACGTGAGTGAAAAATGTGCTTGTTGTGGTAGAAGAAATCATGCGACAAAACAGTGTCGTTATAAAAATAAAGTGTGCAACTTCTGCAAAATTCAAGGTCATCTAGCTCCAGTATGTCCAAAGAAAAATAATTCTTCCAGTAGTGGTTCGTCAAAACAAAAGGTAGTTCAAAATTATATTGAATGTGAGGATATTTTTTCGGTTTCAGATAAAAAGGTTGTAGAAAATTCATTTCTGATTGAAATTTTTATTGATGATAAACCTTTTACTTTTCAACTTGATACCGGGGCGAGCATTTGTGCTATTTCTGAAAATTTTTGGAATGAAAATTTATCAAATTATAAATTAATTTCTCCAAATAAAATTTTAAATGTTTATACTGGTGAACAAATGCAAACTTTAGGTATGTTTTCAGCAAAAATAAATTATAATAATTTCGAAAATACAATAAATATATATGTTATTCGTAATGGCGGTCCTCCTATTCTTGGTAGAGATTTTATGACATTATTTAAATTAGGAATAAATGAAATACATTTTGCAAACGGTACAGAGAATGTTGATAAATTAATTAAAAAATTTGATACAGTATTTTCTCCAGAATTGGGTACATTTAATAAAGGTACAGTTTCCTTAAAATTAAAAGATGAAAATGTTACTCCGAAATTTGTAAAATCTAGACCAGTTCCTTTTGGAATTAAAAATAAGATAGAGTTGGAATTAGAAAACTTACAAAATCTAGGTATAATTAAACCTGTCGATTATTCTCCTTGGGCAACGCCGATTGTGCCTGTTTTCAAAAAAACTGGTGCAGTTAGAATATGCGGTGATTTTAAAATAACGCTAAACCCAGTATTAGAAATTGACCAGTTTCCTATTCCGCGAATTGAGGATTTGTTTACAAAATTGCAAGGCGGTGTAATTTTTTCAAAAATAGATCTGTCTCAAGCTTACGCACAAATTTGTTTAGATGAAAAATCAAAAGTTCTTGTCACGATTTCTACTCATAAAGGGCTTTTTCAATATCAAAGGTTACCTTATGGTGTAGCGTGTGCCCCAGCAAAATTCCAAAAAATTATGGAATCCGTAACTCAAGATATTGAAGGATGTGTTTGTTTTTTAGACGATATACTTATATGTGGTAAAAATCGTGAAGAACATTTCTTGAGATTAGAAAAACTTTTAGAGAGGTTAAAAAGTGTTGGATTAAAAGTTAAGCCTGATAAATGTAGTTTTCTACAAAATGAAATAAGTTATTTAGGCTATATAATTAATAAAAATGGTCTTTCAACTTCTCCGGAAAAAATAATTGCAATACAAAATGCGCCGATTCCTACTAATGTTAAACAATTACAATCTGTGTTAGGAATGATAAATTATTATGGAAAATTTGTTCCTAATTTATCAACAATTTTGCATCCATTATATGAATTGCTTAAAAAAAATATTAAATGGATCTGGACAGAAAATTGTACATTAGCTTTTAAGAAAGTTAAAGAGATTTTAACTTCAGCCAATGTTCTAACTCATTATAATCCCGATTTAAAATTAAAATTAATTACAGACGCTAGTCCGTATGGGGTAGGCTGCGTAATATCTCATGTTTTGCCAAATGGTCATGAACGTCCCATAGCTTTCGCGTCTAGGACTCTTTCTCCTGCGGAAACAAACTACCCACAAGTAGAAAGAGAGGGATTAGCAATCATTTTTGCACTATGTAAATTTAATCAGTATTTGTACGGTCGCGAATTTACCTTGGTAAGTGATAATAAACCGTTATTAGCTATTTTTAACCCTAAAAAAGGTATACCTCAGTATTCTGCGAATCGCCTACGCCGCTGGGCAGTAATTTTGTCGAATTATTCATATACTGTGGAATATGTTAAATCTGAGAATAATAACGCCGATTTTCTTTCACGATTGCCAATGCCTAGTGATAAAAATGAAATTTGGGAATCAGTCGATGTTAACTATTTAAATTATTTTTCAGAAAATGAAATAATTTCAACTAATTTTGATTTAATTAAAAAGGTTACTTTTGAAGATGATCTGTTACAAAATATTATTAAATTTGTAAAAAATGATTGGCCAAATTTTGCAAAAACAGATCCAAAATTTAAATTTTTTTTCAAAATAAGAAATGAACTAACGCTTGAAAACAATGTTTTACTTTGGAATAATAGAATAATAATTCCTGAATCATTAAAAAATCGTTTATTATGCCAATTGCATATGTCTCATCTGGGCGTAGTAAAAATGAAAACCATTGCGAGGTCATATTTTTTTTGGCCAGGGATAAATAAAGACATTGAAGACTTCGCAGCAAAATGTGAAAATTGTTCTTTAAATAAAATAAGTGTTCCAAAAACAAATTTGAATCCTTGGAAATGGCCAGAAAAAGTATTTTCTCGTATTCATATTGACTACATGGGACCATTTTTTAACAAATATTTTTTAGTAATTTTGGATGCTCATTCCAAATGGATTGAAGTTTTTCCTACATCAACTATTACTTCAAATTTTACGATATCTGCTTTACATGCTACTTTTGCAAGATTCGGATTGCCAGAAACACTTGTATCTGATAATGCCAGAAATTTTACAAGTGGAGAATTTGAACATTTTTTACAAAAATTCAATATCATTCATATAACCACAGCGCCATATTTTCCACAATCAAACGGTGCAGCAGAAAATGCCGTGAAAAATATTAAAAATGCGTTAAAAAACTATTTAGGTAAAAATAAGTCACTCAATATTAATATAGCTCTAAATAATTTTTTATTCGATTATCGTAACACTTTTCATAGCACTACAGGAGTATCACCAGCTACATTAATGTTCGGTAGAGATCTGCGAACACGATTTTGTGCTTTAAAACCCAAAACAAAAGAAGAAATTGAAAATAGAGTCATTATGAAACAAGAAAAACAAATTAAAAATTTTAGGGGGAAGAAGCATAGGATGTTTGAAATCGGTGATCAAGTTTTAGTTAAGGATTATCGTATACCAAATAAGTTTACTTGGATTCTGGGTAAAATTAAAAAAGTTATAGGCAAATGTACTTATATTGTTGAAATTCCTGAGTTGAATGTTACCTGGAAGCGTCATACAAATCAAATGAGTAAAACTAAGATTCAGAGTAATTTAAATGATACGATTTCCACCGAGAATAGGAGTACTTCTGTGAATAACGATTATAATATAAACTTACCTGATATAAACAGGGATGAAAACGAAATATGTGAACCCCAAGTTGTTGAAAATGTTGTTAACAGTAAGAGATTGAGAAAACAACCAGAAAGGTTAGCTTATACATAATTTTTAGCATAAGAAATGATTTGTTATTTTTTGTTATTGGAAGTTTCATTATCTCTTATTGGTGGGGGAGAATGTGGTATATTTTACCATGCAAATTGTAACGCCACTGGTGTGTATTTGCAAATTAATAAAACCCTTTTTTGTATGTGTTTTTCGGTAGACACCGTTTACCTGTTCGATACCATTTTAATAAATACACAGTTATCTTTGTATACTCGTAAATGAACTTACCAATTAAAGTTAATATTAGTTATTGGGAAAGCAAGTTTTATTTAAATATCCCACAAATATTATGCCTCTTTAAACATTAAAGAGGAAACATCATTATTCACCATTAACTCTGACTATTTAAATATATCAATGGGAGTTCCTCTGGGATCCATATTAGGGCCTATACTATTCATTTTGTATGTTAATAATATAAACCCCTATATTTTTAACATTTTTTACGCGGATGATATTTCTGTTTTAATTTCGTCATCAAATTTAAACATTCTGAAAGCCGTCAGCTCTAATATATTACGTAATATTTGTTACTACTTTAATAATCTACATTTGTTTTTTAACATAGAAAAAACAGATGTAATTAGATTTAACAATAGGCATAATATTGATGAATTTAATATTAGTGTAGGTGACATGAATTTGAATTGCACGCATGAAAGTGTTCGTTTTTTGGGAATTTATTTGAATGAAAAATGTAATTGGAAAATTCACTGCAATCACCTGATTTCAAAAATTAATTCGTTAAAATTTCTTTTGATTAATTTTATATCCGTTTTAGAAGCTCATCAACTTGTTATGGTGTACTTTGTACAGGTTGATTCAAGACTTAGATACGGTTTATGCCTGTGGAGTACTTCTAGTAACGCTTTACAAGTCTTTATTGCACAGAAAAGAATTATTAGATGTATAGCTAAAATCATGTAGACCGTATTTTAGAAAATATAGAATCCTTCCAATACTATCACTTTATATTTTTGAAATGTGCCTATATTTTTATAAAAACAAAACTAAATTTGTAATTGTTGAACACATTTATAACACACGACAAGTTGGTGAATATCATGTGCCATTTTCCAGGTTGAAATCAACGTCGAATGCACCTAACTATATTGGACCCAGACTATTTAATAGCTTACCTACTTCGATAAAGGAATCAATAAGTGTTAATATTTTTAAAAAAAGATTAGTGTCTAGCAGAATTTTAGTTTAGGATTAAGTTTTACTATTATATTTTTTTTTATTTTATATTTATATTGACGAATCCTATACAATTATGATTGTCCTATGGAAAATAAAGAATTATTATTATTATTATTATCTAAAATAACTAACATCATCAGTGATAATAATTTTTATTTACGGTCATATTGTAGTTATTTTTTAAATTTGTTGTAGTAAATACAAATTTTGTCCAAAAAAACGGTAAAAGAACTGAATTATGAAAAGAATTTTTAGTAAAAATTGACATTAAAAATTGGATTCAGGTAATATCAGTTTTAAAATCTTAAATCTTCTTTGTTTTATTATCTTTATATGCCCATTGTCGTATTAGTTTTGTAATTGTAAGGTAATGTTACATTCATTTTGACAAAATTAAAACAAATTTACAAAATAACTACGACATGACCGTAAATAACAATTATTATCACTGGTGATGTTAGTTATTTTAGATAAAACGTCGTTAAAATGACAAGGGTGATATATCACTGCGCTGGAACCGATATGCGTCCGGCGGTCAGTAAAATGTCTTAGGTGCGTCCCGCAAATAAAATTTCCTAGCACAGATGCGTCCGATGGTTCAAAAAGGGTCAGCCAAGGTGCATCCTGTAGTTAGAAAATGCGGTATATTGTGATTGCGCGCAGCGGTCAAATACCTCCTGGGGTACTGAAATTTGCCCTTAAGTCGGATGTTGTGATTGCGCGCAACGGAAGGATTAAGGCAATTATGACAGTAAAACAAAAATCTTTAGAAAACGTATCTTTAATCCATTTTTGTAATGAGCTTTTGAATATACTTATTCATAATATTGTTTTTGTTAGGTATATTCTCGCTAAGGGTAGATAAACAAATTCTTAGATTGATAATATTTCCATATCTATTTGCTTAATAACATTTTGTAAATTCTTATTGGTTGGAGATGGGATAAATACAGGAATTAAAAATAAATATCAAGTATTCCGAAAATGAAGTTTATGTTGAGTGAACGTGGCAGCAAATTAATTGTTATTAATAATTTTACATTTCGTAAAGATAGGGTACAATCTACGTGTATAAAATTTCGGTGTACGAACAAATTATGCAAAGCATCTATTAGAGTGGATCACAATGAAACTATTCTCTTAGAAAGTTTGAACGAGCACAACCACGATGGAAATGAAAATTTGAAAATCAAGGTAAGATATTTTAAAATTTTTATATACATTATTATAAAGCTTATTCAGATTTTGATATCTATTATAAGTATAAATGCACAAATTAAAATTTAATTTTGCTTTCGATCTTAAAGTCATAATAAACATGCAATTGTATACAGGGTGAGTCATGAGGAACTGTACATATACTCCTACTTTGTTTTGATTTTTTTATTAGAAATTGAGTAATCGTGTGAGGAAGAAAATTCTTAATGAAATTAATATAACAGTATTAAATACAGTTTCTAACAATATATTTATTTTTTGTTAGAAGGTTCAAAACAATGCCAAAAGAAAAGCCACTGAAGATATTTCTATGCGGCCCAACAAAATTATGAACATGGAAATGGGAGATGCGGTTCTTGCAGCAACAACTCAAGACCTATCAAACATTCGGTATACCATTTACCGATCTCGAAGAAAATTGCTTCCACCGCTTCCTAAAAATTTGGAGGACGTTTTCGACGCTTTGGCTACACTTGAAATTAAAACATCAATAAATGAAGACTTCCTGCTTTCGTTCAATAAGGAGATAGGAATAGTTATATTCAGCTGTGAAAAAAACTTACAATTTTTGTGTAGTGAAACAAAGTTTTTCTGTGATGGGACCTTCAACTACTACACAAAATTCTTCACGCAGTTATTCACGATTCACGCGGTTCGTAATGGACATTATGTGCCGTTAGTTTTTGCACTCATAAAAAATAAAAAGGCAGAAGCTTATGAGCAAGTGTTCAGATCTGTAATATCTGCTCGTGATAGCAAGAATCTGATATTTAATCCTATAGAAATTGTGTGTGATTTCGAAGAAGCTATACATAAAGCAAGCCGTAACGTTTGGCCTCAGCTAAAGATAACTGGTTGCAGATTCCACATCAGCCAAGCTTGGCTGAGAAAAATACAAAATATTGGACTCAGAACAGAGTATTCTGACAAGAACAGTGAGTTGAGGAAATGGTTACGCTGGTCTTTCGGCCTCATATATTTAGACAGTGCTGATGTTTCGGAATGCTTCGTTGAAGACTTGATTGCTGAAGCTTCCAACGATAGCCGTATAACGTCCTTCTGCGATTATTTAACGGAGAATTACATTTCTGAATCGGCAAGATTTCCTCCAGAGATGTGGGCTTCATGTAGTCCAAGTCGAGAACGGACAACCAACGCTTGTGAATCTTTCCATAGCCATTTTAATAAAAGATTTTATTCTTCGCATCCTAATATTTTTGTATTTTTAAATGAATTAAAAAATGTTCAAGTAGGAACTTATGTGCAATTAAATAGCTTACATTTACAAAAAAATATTAAAAACATTAATTATGACAGAAAATTAAAATATGTAACAAATTTGATAGGTAAATTTAAAAATAAAGAAATATCCAGAATAGAATTTGTAAAAACTATATGCTATAAGACATGTTTAAATTAAATATATGTACGTTATACAATATAAATTAAAATAAACAATATTTAGTTTTTTTGTAATCATTATTTCAATGTAGAAAGTACCCACTTTTTATTATCTTAATTATTTAAAATTAGTAAATTTTCCGTTTCATAAGGAATGGTCAATATTTTAATCATGAGCCTATTATTAACTTTGAAATTAGACAAAGAGGACGCCACCTACACTCAACTACATGAAGAAAAGTATCCATTTTTTTTAAATCTCGGCCATTTTTTAATTTTTTTCAAGAGTTTATGACACACTCTGTAAATTTGAACAAAATAGGTATACTTGTTTTAATAGCATTCAAATGTTCCACACACAGTATCTATTTAATTTTCTTTACCATTTTTTTGTTCAAATTTACAGGGTGTATCATAAACTCTTGAAAAAATTTCAAAAATAGCCGAGATTAAAGAAAAATGGATGCATTTCTTCATCCAGTAGAGTGTAGGTGGCGCCCTCTTGATCTAATTTCAAAATTGATAATATACTTATGATTTACTAACTTAAAAATATAACCATACCATAAATTCAAGTCAATACGTTAAATAATAAAGAAATTATTGCAAAAAAAACGAAAAATAAATTTTAATTTTAACAACCTATATCTCAGTAGTAGACCCAAAGTTATTTAGTAAAATATTAATATTTTGAAGTCCTGAACCTATGATTAAAATATTGACCATTTCTTATGAAACACCCTGTATAAGAAGTACATAAAACTTCCGTTTACTGTAGTTTCCGACTTTGCGCGCAATCACAATATACCTTTTTAAAGGATTGCGCGCAATTGCAACATTGGATTAGGACACCCACTGGAGAACCCTGACCGCTGCGCGCAATTGCAATATGCCCAGAAAATGATCTTACTTATATTTTTAGAAAATATTGTTCAGAGTATTTAAATTTCTAAGAAAATCGAAAAGATTACACTTGTTGCCTTAGATACTTTACCTGAAATAGGGCTTATTTACATAGAGTTAGGAAGAATTTGCTGGGTTTTTCCGGCTTACCCGCAAAGACTATTATGAATCGTTTATCTCATTATAAAATTATTTTTACTTGTTTAGGGCAGGTACCTTGTTTTTAAAATTTCAATTTGGATTCAGTGCAATACTATCCTTGCCGTGTGAAAGTGAAAATGGAATTTGTGACTAGACAAAAAGGCAAATCTCTCTTAGTTATTAATGGATATAAATTTCGATTTCATAAATATTTAGCGAATAATGCTCAGAGATGGGCCTGCGCCAAAAAAACCTGCAAGTGTCTTATCAAACTCGATGAGGGACATACAATTCTGCAAACAGAGACCAACCATAATCATAACAGAGAAGAGGAATCTGCCTTAGCAAGGCAACATATGAACAACACTTTAAAAAGAAAAGCTATGGAGGACATCTCTTCCCAACCATCCAAATTGATTCACAGAGAGTTACGTCAATCAAGCTTTTCTGAGTTTACACTTAATGATGTTAATTTATTCCGGAAAAAACCATGCCCGATTAGCGCTGTATCTGAAGTTACCAAGAACCGTCGAAGAATTCCACGAGGTCTTGGATGCTATGGAGATAAAAACAAGTACTGGTGAACTTTTTTTGCATATAAATAATCGTACTGATAATATTGTGTGTTTTACTACTAAAACAAATTTGGCCGGAATGTGCAGTGTAAAAAACATTTTTGTTGACGGAACTTTTTACAGTGCTCCGAAAGGTTTCACGCAAATGTTTGTGATTCATGGTTTTCATCAAAACGTTTATGTACCATTAGTATTTTTTCTTTTGCCGAATAAGTCTAAAATCTCATATGAAAAAACATTTATTTACTTATTAGATCTTTGTAAAACTTTAAAAGTCAAATTTGATCCTGAATTTATCTTTGTAGATTTTGAATTAGCCATACACTCAGCCATTAAAAAAGTTTTACCTAATGTTCATATTCGAGGATGTAGGTTTCATTTAGGACAAAGTTGGTTAAAAAAAATTCAAACTCTTGGCCTGACATGCGAATACAAAAAACCTGATTCGGAATTAGGTAATTTTTTTAAATTATTTTTTAGTTTACCATTTTTGGATCCGTCTGAAATTGACGACTGTTTTACAGACGATTTAATGCAAGTTCAACCGTAGGACGAGCGGGTCCAAACTTTTTGTGATTATTTTTTAAACAATTATCTGGAACAAACTTCCCCATTTCCTCCCCAAATTTGGGCAAAATTTTCCAATTCCATAATGCGAACGACAAATAGTTGTGAGTCATTTCATTCTAAATTTAATGCAATGTTTTATACTTCTCGGCCAAATTTGCATCAGTTCTTAGAAGCTCTCAAAAATATTCAATGCGAAGTATATATAAAACTGCGTAGTACTAAAATAAAAAGAAGGGAGGTTTTGGAAAAGGAGCAGTTTCTAAATAGATTTCAGTTTGTGAAAAATGTATCACAAAAATGTTTACCAAAAAATAGTTTATAATTCATTAATTTTTTTATTTACATCGATACATTTTTTGTAGTTAATGTAGTATATTTATTTTTAGTTTCTAGTTATACGTATTGTACATTAATCTATGTATACATCTTATTTTGTTATTATTAGATACATAGGTAGGTAAACTTTATGCTGTCTGTTTTTTGATAATTTGAAACCTACTACTTTGATAATTATAAGTATATCTTTTATATTGAAAGTGTTTTATTTGAATGTCCAATTGTTCATTTTTATACGACGTTAGACAAACAGATGACGGACGCATCTAGGCTATTCTTCGGCCTTACCGTTCCGACCGCGGGACGCACCTGGGCAGGTAAAGGGTCATTTTACTGACCACCGGACGCATCTCGGATGCAGCCTATCACTGAATTTGGAATTTAACGGTTTATAAATATTTGTAATAAAAAAGACAGGTTCACATTAAAAAAAAACTTGATGGTGCCTGCTAAGACATGAAACGTCGTATCAAAGATTTATTAGTGCACTTTTGTAGAAAATTTCAGATACAATAAAACTTTCCTTTTCTATTTTTTGATATTTTTTTTAAATAACAATTTTATGCGCAGAAAAATAATTTTAAGTTTTCTCTGTATAACTCGAGAAGGGCCAGAGTCCCTGTAGATTTTTTTGAGCAGTGTAATGTTCTTCAAAATGGTTAACTTTTTGCTTATTTAATCATCTTTGTATCTCTTATGGTTTAGAAGATGGCAATGTTAGAACATGATAAAAGAAACGGCATGTAAATATATATACCGTAAATGTCCAAAAAATGGGCGAAACTCAAAATCCATGTTATACGGACCTAAACCATATGAAACTATATAAAATAACCTTTAATTTAAGCCCAAGTAGAGTACTCTACGACTCGTTGGTTATAATGGGGGTCCACTTCAAAATTAGGGGGTGAATCGGCCAAATTTAGATTTTAACCAAAAATATTGCATATTTTGACTTCATCTTTGGACCACCTATTGTGGTCATCATGACTCACTTGTTCACCAAAGTTCATCCGATTCGACACAGATTTGACCAAAATAGCTATATTTAAATTTTTAGCCCAAAAAACGTATATTTATATCTATTCCAGGGAGTGAAATGATCGCAGCCACTCCAAATTTGGACTGAAGGTTCCTCAATCATTGCCAATAAAAGGGTTCAAATCCCAAATCTAAGTTTAAAAAAAAATAAAACTCGTAAATTGACCCAAAAAATACCTGTTTTTCGGATTTTAGGGGGTGTTCCCCAAACAAATCCTGGCAAAAATCACGACATCTTATTTCTGGTCTAATTACGAAACTTTTTGTCGTTGTGGCTTAGCTATATCAAATTTTTACGAACCTGGCCGTAGAATGACTCCACTATATGAACTTGAAATTTGGTGATAAAATTTATGGTTACGTATATTTTACCAACAAATACCAATATATTAATAATTATTAATATTATTTTTTTATTAACATCCCCTCAGTTTTAGGGTTCCGTACATTCGTATACAGGGTGGCGCACCCTATACGCGACGGTCTTTATATGGAAAATGATAAGATTTTATAAAAAATGTTTGATTCAGGTATATACATGGTGTATATGAGTACACTTTAAAATTATTTTAATTTACACATCAATAAAAGATCTGCACCATAGTTATAATTATTTAAATGGAATATCCTGTATTTTTTACATTTTTATATTCGTCGTAAGAAGTTGATTTCAAAAACCTGTTGCAACGAAGTTACTTAACTCCGGCTAACTTTTAGAACTAGAAAAGTATTAATTACCCTATCTCCGTAATAATTGTCGTACAACATCCATTCCTTTTGCAAAAATGTTATTTTAATATACCCTATACATCAGTTTAAATTATTCTGATGCGACGGCCCCTCTTTCACCCTTATTACTATACCAGTAATGAAGCCTCGAAATCCTTCCCTCGAGATTCAATACCGGTATCGATGGTGAAAAATCAATTCAGTAATTTAGTCAGTCCGCAGACATCGCTAGATCAAGTCGACCGTTGCCAGGTGCTACCGTGACCTACGGTATACCGGGTGAGCTATTTTAAGTATAAATAAAAATAAATTTCGTTAAATTTTCTAAGTCCGTTGTCGAATGTCCGCCTCCTTCCAGATCCAAAAGTAATAGCAAGAGTGTAAAATTTAGAAGCTTGCTTCTCAGTCGAAGAAAAATATAAAGTCAGTTGTGCCAGCAGCCGAACAACCACGCCAGACTACCAGCGAGACCAGAAAACCGGTGAGCAGAGTATTAGTAAAGAGAACGTCCCGTTTGTAGATTTCTTCAAAGTTCTATTTTTCGTTCTAATTTTGAAATTATTTTCAGCGTTGTTTCTGCCGGAGAGAGGACCGTATATATATTTGTTTTATTGTTAATCGGGATAACCGACAGAAAGCGGCCTGGGCTGAGTATTTATTTCACAGGACCAGCCATCTGTCGGCGTACTAATTTTTAAATTATTTTCAGCGTTGTTCCTGCCAGAGAGAAGACCGTTTATATTGTTTTATTTTATTTTTAATCGGGATAACCGACAGAAAGCGGCCTGGGCTGAGTACTTACTTCACAGGGCCAGCCATCTGTCGGCGTACTAACTCATAAATTGTTTTTCAGCGTTGTTCCTGCCGGAGAGAGAGCCGTTAATTTTTTTAATATTTTTAATCAGGATAATTGACGGAAAGCGGCCTGGGCTGAGTTATTACTTCACAGGGTTAAGCCATCCGTCGACGCACTGTTAGGATAGTTTATTGTTATATGAATTTGTAAACCGGAAAATAGAACATTGTCTCATAGATCTATTTTTGTACATTTTCTCGCTTATTATTTGCACGCATTGTCTCACCGTCTTGCACGATAATAATCCGTATCACCGCTTATTGGTTATAGCTCATTCACGCATTTTTTGAGTACACGTTACACACTTTTTTCCGCCTCCGCCGGATTTCTTTTGTATATGCGTTGGTATTAAATAACGCCCATTATTTGATGCTTGGTGATTTTTTAATTTGTATTTTTCTTACTAACTGCTTGTAAGCATTGATATTCCAGCGGAACCTCAACCCAGCGGGGCAAGTAAAGCCCGCCCTCTGGGTGCAAGCCTTTTGTCGGTACCACAGCCACCACTGGAATATTATATCTTCACTGACGCTATCCGGAGCAAAGAGCGTTACACTATTACACTTATAATGTAAACTTATTAGTTTTGAAGTCATAGACAATTGAAAATCGCATTTTTTCAACTTTTAGTGATTGCTCCGGCCAAACGACGTAAAATCGGATAAAATGGCTTACATGTCCATTTATCAATTTGTTAAGTACTATTTGGTAGTATATGAAAAAAATATATACAAGGTTAATAAAAGAGCGCAAATTTTGATCACAGTGTATACATTTAGTTCTTATGCAACCAAATAAAACTCAAAAGTTAAGATAGGGACATGTAAAGCGTTTTGTCCGATTTTATGTCGTTTGGTCGGAACATTCACTTAAAGTTGAAAAAATGCGATTTTCAATTGTCTATAACTTCAAAACTAATAAGTTTACATTATAGGTGTAATAGGATTTTTAAATCAGCTTCTAACGATGAATCTAAAAATGTAAAAAAATGAAGGGTGTTCCATTTAAATAAATGTAACAATGGTGCAGATCTTTTTATTGAGACGCCTGTAAAAATCAAAATAATTTTAAAGTGTACTCGTATACATCATGTATATACCTGCATTAAACATTTTATAAAATCTTACCGTTTCTCATATAAAGACCGACGCGTATAGGGTGCGCCACCCTGTATATGCGAATTGTGATATTCGATATTTTATTATTTTTATATATGCAATCGTATTAGTTTTATTAAAAAAGGGATTTTTCGTCTTATAAATGTTTTTCGATCTTTGTCGGTTACCCTGATATTAACAAATTTGTTCTTTGCATTTCAAAATTTGTTAATTTATCTAAGTAGGTATATTGCGGATTGTGATATTCGATATTTTATCATTTTTATCTGTTCAATTATTAATTTTGTTTTTCAGTTCTTTAAATTTTTTTACCAAGTATTTTTCACTTTTTAGTTCAATTAAAATTTTAAAGTCCTCCTTTACTAATTCTGCCTTCGCACAGCCGGCTTATATTCATCATTTGGTAGGGGAATCCGGGACAGATGCTCCCTCGTACATTTGCTCCCCCGCTACATTTGCTCCCCTGTCTTAATTTTTCGAATAATGATAAAATTTAAGTGAGACATTTGCTCCTCTATTTCAAGTAATGAGTTACCTACCTGCTATTGCTTACTAATAATGCATAACCATAGACGTCGATTAATAAAAAAATTGGTTTAATGACATATCCCAGGTATCAAGAAATTTTGGCAAAACATTGTTTTACAATATTTTCTTGGGTTGAAAATATTATCTAACTATTGAATTTTAATATTGTTAACATTTTGTAAAATTGGCAAAATATTGATTGAAAATAAAGTCCAAATATTGATATTCAATATGGGGAAATATCGATTTTCAATATTAATTTTCCATATTGGGCAAATATTTATTTACCACAACAATATTAGGGGTATTAGGAACTGTTATTGATATTTTATATTTAGTAGATATCGTCATATAGTTTTAATATTTAGAGGGAAGATCATTTTTTAATTTTTTTATTTTATTTTATATTTTAATTGTTTATACAATGCCACCCATTTTTTATGTTTTGTGTAGAAATTAAAATGTAAAAGAAAATAAAAAGTAAATATGATCTTTCCCCAAATATTAAAAAAAAAAATTGTTTTCACCCAAAAAATTTAATAATTTTAAATCTTGATTTTTTATCTACGGTTATGCATTATTAGTAGGCAATAGCAGGTAGATAACCCATTAATTGAGGTAGGGGAGCAACTGTTTTACTTAAATTTTATCATTATTTGAAACATTAAGACAGGGGAGCAAATGTATCGAGGGAGCAAATGTACGGGGGAACATCTGTCCCGACCCCTGGTAGGGAACCCTAGAACCCAAAATGTGCGACAAATACTTAACCAATTTTAATTTTTTTTTTATTTTCATTATTTTCAAAATTTTAATATTTAAAGGTTATGAAATTTTTGTAGTTCTTAAAATTTTTGAAAATTCTAAGTTTTGAAAGTATTAACTTTGTGGTTATTTTTTTAAAGTTTTTGTAATTCCTCTTGACTTTTATAATTGTAAGTAAATATTAAATGCTAAATATTTTTTTTACAATAAATAATTTTTTTTATTCTTGAAAATCTTGATTTTTTTAAATTTTTAAAGATTTTGAAATTCTTCAGAAAAATGTAATTATTGAAATTTTTGATTTTTGTTTTAAAATTTCTGTTTTATTTTTATGAAATTTTCGTTTACGAAGTTTTTATTTTCGATTTAAAATTGCGGGAGTTTTTGCGTTTTATTTTCTGTAATATTTTTCTAACAATTATCATTATTTTTTAGACAACAAAATCACAGATAGTTTTACCAAATCTTGGATTATGTTTAATAACTGTATTTATATTTGCAGTTATAGCTGAAAGTGGGGAACATATACAAATAGAGGTAAATAACAAAAAAATGTATTCATATATTTGTTAGTTTTTATATATACAGAGTTTCATATTAAAAAAATACCTCTATTTAAAAAAAATATTAAATTACATCCGAAAATACACTTTTTGAAAAAAAAATGTATCCCAATTCCCTCCGAAAAATAGCACCTTCGACAATAATTTTTTAAATTCTTCTCGTAAAGTATCTGATCTGAAAATAATTTCTTTAATACCCCTTAAAAATTTCCACTTAGAAAAAATTAATTATTTTTCTACAAGCGTGCGGAAAGTTGTACTTTTCTGCACGCTTGTAGAAAAAATACTTTTTGCTAAAATTTTTTTTAATTCTATGCGCTTGTAGAAAAAATACTTTTTGCTAAAATTTTTTTTAATACTAGGCGCTTGTAGAAAAAATGCTTTTTGCTCAATTTTTTTTTAATTCTAGGCGCTTCTTCGCGTCGTTCGGGCAACTGCAATTGCGTGCGGAAAAGTATAACTTTCCGCACTTGTTAGGAAAATAACTATTTCCTCCAGAAAATTCTCTTTAATTTATTATTAATTTTCCATCGAAAATCAAAACACAGCCTCATTGATTGTGCTATTTTTTCAACCGCCCCCCGCCATAAACCTATATTTTTATTCTTGAATATTAATTTTAGTGCGAAAAACTGTATATACAAGCCCAACAATTTAAATGGTACCAATGGAACAAACAGAATTGTCAACTTCTACTGATGTTTCTATTACAGATCGAAAAACCTTTATCTATTAAATGCGATGGATTTGCTGCCCAAAATCGGGCGTTAATAGTGTCAGTAAGTCTCTCAGAAAATTCCTAACCTGACATTCAACAGATTGTAAAAGAAATCGATTTAATGTCACGATTATATAAATCTGCAGCACTTAACAATTTTTAGTGGATTAACTGTAACGAAATAGGGGATCATTAGCATATATTTATGGGGGAGGGGGTCATCAGTTTTCAACGGGAATATAACAATTGCTCATGCAAGATTTTATTAATTCTTAAATAATGAATAATTCAAAAATTTTATTTTGTTTCAAATTATATCTTTTGGGTGAATCACCAAGGAAAACAATGTAATATTGGCTAAGATTTAAAATTTGATTTCTATGCATCTGGGCACATTACTGCTAATAAGTCCTTAATTTATTGGTAAATACTGAATATAACTTTTATATGGAAATAGCAAAATTAACAGTTGTAATATAAAATAATGTAAGTAATAGGGGTTTTAATATTATTGGATAAATTGTAAAATAATATGGAGAGGGCTTAAAGAATTTGATTCGGAAATATCAATGTGATGGGAAAAAGAACGTTTCTTGTCATGTGGATGTGTCTTTTTTGATAAGTGGTTTAGAAATTTAGAAAAATGTTAAAAAATTAAGTAGGCAGAAAGAAGATAAAAAAAGAACAATAAAATTCGAATTGTCAAATTTATTTTGAAAAGTAATTTTTTAAAAAAAATTATTCCAAAGAAATTAATTGAATTTATATTTTTGAGATTAATATTATATATTTAAACAAATATAGAGTTTAATATATAAGGTGAGATTATTAATAAAAAAAAAATTAAAAAAAAATATAACATTGGAAGCTTAGTAAGAAGAGAAACAGTAAAGGAAAGACAGATAAATAGCAGTAAAAAACACGTCAAAATGGGACAGAATTTACATAGAAGATGTAACTCAAAATAAAAAAAATTTGGAAAATTAAAAAATGGAATAAAAGAAATCATTATAATTGTATTTTTTTTAATTTTGTAAATTTTTTAGTATTGTGAACCCACCCCAAAGGAGAACTACATGATAAGGAGTTGAAACAGGAGTTTCCAAAACAATATATAAATCAAATATTCACATTTTATAAGTATTTAACACTTGTTTGGAGTTTCATACCCTTTAATAGGGGACTTTTAGCGGTTCCAGCTAGAACTGGCGCTTATTACACATGTGGAATCTTCTCCACAAGTAATAAGTGATACTGTGCCCCATTGGTAGATTGCGTTATATTGTTTTACATTATTTTTTACTCAGTTTTACACCATTGTATTTCGAGGAGAAATTTGATTTCTATCGCCGCAGATAAATCGTCAAGGGACGAAACAGCTGTCCAGTATACGGCCTGGATGCATAGAAATTAAATTCTGACATTTCACATGTATATAATAATATTTGTTTATTTTTTTAGCTATATCGTATTGTATACTCAGTAATAACATTTTTTGGACATCGTAAATAGTGAAGCATATGATTAATTATTTGTAAGTATTAGTAGTAGTATATTTGTAATTATTTCATTTCAATTTTATAAACAACACTTTACAACCTCAATAAAATTAAATAAATGTGCTGTGATGTGTTTTCTTTCTTCAACAGAGATTTTTCGTCACTATGACACCCACAGTTTCGGTATGTATAGATTGCATCGGGCTCCAGAATTTTGGGATGGTTTTCTCCACCGACACGGTTTCTGACGTCTATGGATTTATCTCTAAAGATAACTATGAATAATATTTAATTAACAAAAGACATTTTATCTACGAGAGAGTCGGAACGCAGAAAACACCAACTTTTTTGAAAGCCGATTAAAAGAGTAAAAAATATTAACATTAATTCTGGTACTATAAAAAGTCAAGAATCAGGTAGCTCTGCTACGAAAATAAAAATTTCAAATACTATATAGAACAGGTTGAAATTCTGTGGACGGTCGCTAATAAGAAAAATAAAAAATAAAATAACTTCCCGGATAATAAAAATCTAAGAAATAATAGCGCTGTCACAAGAATAAAAATACCATTGGAAAGAGGGGATCAAATACTATATAGAACAGGTAATAAAATTCTTTGGACGGTCGATAACCAGAGAAATAAAAAATAAAATAACTCCTCGGACAACAAAAATTTAAGAAATAGTAACGCTGCCGCAAAAATAGAAATACCATTGTAAAGAGGGGATCAAATAATATATGGAACTTTTAATGAAATTCTTTGGACGGTCGATAATAAGAGAAATAAAAAATAATAGTTATTTTCTGAAATCACTCAAGAATACCTACTTTCTCGGAGCAAATTCAGACCACAAAATAGGCTATTCTAGTATTTTAGCCCGTTGCTAAGCAATGAACTTTCCCGGACCGACAAGAAGCCGAAAAAGTTTTTGCCGGCATATAAGCAGTGAATCTCTGACTTTTGTCATAACAATAATCGAACAGTGGTTGTTGGTTGTCGAGGAAATGATTTCATAGACAGTAAGATGGTAATCAAAAATTATTATGCATTTATAAAAAATCTGATGTGGCCAGCACATGACCTCTCGCCATTTTTGAATCAAAAATTTACAGGTTGACACAAAAAAGTATGAAAAAAAATTATATTTTTGTAAATCTGGCAACAATGGCAAAAGTTTCGAAAATTTTAATGAGATGAAAATAAACTATAGGGTATACAAAATGTATGTGTAAAACTTTATTGCCGTTTTGTATAATAATGGCGTCATCACCCATAGCAACTGCCACTTCCGGTTGTGCGATTGGCACCAAAATCTAATCAGATCTAATCTAGGGTATCAGAATCCTGTATGCAAAATTTCAAATTTTTTTATTCATTAGTTTTTGAGTTATCGTTACTACAACATCCATCCAAACACACACACACACACACACTAACACACACACACACACACAGACATCATCGCGAAAATATTAAAATCGTATTCTAGGGACCCCAAAACGTGTTTATCAATTGAAAACTCACTACCCAATTTTTAGCATGATTCCTATACCTCTCTTATCTGAAGGGCGAGAGGTAAAAATCCTTAATTTATGATAATGATAATTGCGATTTCAGAAAAAATAGTATGTTTACCACGTAGTAAAAGCACATTCCCAGACTCCAATGCTTATTGGCCTCGGCCTACAATTTACATTGTCGTCTGGGAATGTATCGCTTTTACTACTAGATAAACGATGTACTATTGTATGCCTAGGCCGCGAAATACCTTTTTGGCGGACCAAAAGAAAGATTATCGCCGATGCTGCTTGCGGCAAAAATAGAAATACCATTGTAAAGAGGGGATCAAATACTATATAGAAAGTGTGATGAAATTCTTTGGACGGTCGGTAATAAGAGAAATAAAAAATAAAATAACTTCTCGGATAATAAAAACCCAAGAAATAGTAGCCCTGTAACGTATTAACTTCGGCCAATACAATATAGAGAAAATTTGTTTGTACCTGACCGAGGTTAAGTTACATGTGGCGATTGCAGCTTTTCATCGGAGAGCAATATGGGAAGTGCATAAGGAATACATCATAACCCAGTGGGCGCCATGCAACTTTGAAATTAGATCGCTAAGTCAATAAATTTAACTAAGTTGCAGAAAGAAAAAAATTTAGCGATTTGCGTGAGTTCGAACAATAAAATTCACAAATATTTAATATCAAAATTTAGTATGTGTTAGTAAACAACCCCAGAAATAAAAAAAATATAAATATAATTGATATAACAGCCCGACGTAACTATTTTATCATTTTGAATAAATGTTTCATATAAAAAATTACTTAGAACACAAAAAAATAAAATACTATAGTTTACATTTATGACTACTGTTTAGTAGTAAACAAAGGAGGGTATCGTTTTTTGGGTTTTTTGCGACCCCGTACGAAATTTTTCTCACTAAAAGATATTAAAAAAAAATGGATTTCCCAAATTTTTTTTCTTTAAAACGCCCCGGAACATACTTTTTTTTAATTTCGAAAATTTGAAATCATAAGGACTGACAAGGAGGATTTGGCAACATGGCGGCAAGCTGTCATTTAATAGAACACGCGCGATTTTTCTCGAAATAGGTCAAGTGTTTTAAAGACAAGTTATCCACGAATACTTTCTGCTATTTTTTTTATTGGTACACTTTAAAATCATAAATACTGGTATTATTACTACAAAAAATGGAAATAAGAAATAATAATCTAAAATGGTTGAATTAGTGATGTCATCAGCTGTCATCGAAATGACAAATACAAAAATTAATTTGCAATCTATCACATAAGATTTATTGTTGTCACCACAGTTGTTACAGGTTGTATATTACTTAAAAATAAGTTCTAACATTGATACCTAAAATAATAAAGCAGAATCGCGGTTAATACAGCAAAAATCAGAAGACACTATCAGATGGATGGAAGAGCAAAAGGTATTAATTTAAATGGCATTTCATCTGATTTAAAATATCGAAGTTTCAAGTTTCAATATTTCAAACAATACTAACTATACTTTTCACGTTAATTTAAAAAATTAAGATTGATAAATATTTGAATAAAGCTTTTAAAAAATGTGTTTGTAATATTTTATTTGACGTTATAGTGTAATCCTTTTTAGATCAATAAAAAGATTAACATTTAAACTTCTTACACGAAAGGGGTGTTTGCTTGATTTTAGGCTAATGGACCATTAAAAACCTGAGTAATAAAAATTTAACCCTTATTTTTTATTATTTTTTAAACCTATATTCACCATATAATTAAAAAAAAATCTGTCACTTAAGGTAGATCAGTTAAACAAATATGAGAAAGATGGTGCCACTCGGATTTATTTAAATTCGGTTTACAGTCGACAGTTTTCTCTGTAGTACCGGCAATACTACACCTCAATACTATAAATAACCAAGGGGTAGTTAGCGTCGAAATTACGTTTTTATTCTAATTTTTAAATCACTATTAAAAATACTATTCTTGAACATTGTGACATAATAATTATAGGGCATTTTGTAGCAAAAGGTAAGCATATAATTAAATAAATAACTTCGATTGTAACGCCATCTTTGCTTAAATAGATAATTCAAACTTAAATTGACGACTGGCGCCATGTTTCGCTTATTTCTTAAACTGATCTACCTTAAGACGTCTCAAAAATATTAAATATTTGAAATTAAACGTTTGATCGTAAAAAAATTGCTAAATCCTGGTCTTTGCTTATCAATACGGGTAATAAACATATTAAAGTTAAAAAAAACATAAAAGTCCTAGTTCTGTCACAGCTTATAGTAAGACGAGCTGTTTCTGTCACAGTATGAGGCTCGCAGTAGGGGAAGCTATTGGGAGACAAATATTCCATAAATTTTTTTTTTTTGTGAAATGCAATATAAATGCAATTTTGTATTACTGATTAACCCCCGTTTAATCCAAATAATAGTTTTTTTTTATTTGTATTCTAAGGCCCGGTACTTTGCGAGCTAATTAAGTTAATTTAACAGAAAATTAAACTTTAACAGAGAATTTCGGTACTTTATGCTATGATTATACCTTAATCATGATTTAATGTGGGCGTGTCTCTGTTAAATTTAACATCATCTTTTATCTTGAATTTAAGCTTTAATCAGAATTATTGGCTCTGTACTTTATAATTTCATGGTTTAGAATTCTGATTTGGCTGGTTCTGTATATAAATGGGATTTGACATTCGATGACATATTGACAATTTATTTTTCGTTTCGTTAAGAATAAAACGAACTGATTCTTTTGAAAATCGAAACCTTTTATAAAATTCTATATCATCTCACTTATTCATGTGGTCTACACGTTCGTCCACTTGATTACGAATATAATCAATGAGTTCATCATCATCATCATCAAAAATATCGTCTATTTCATGCAAATCCATTAAAATGAAATAAAAATCCCAATAATATACACCAACCCAAGCGAACATTAAAAAAACTCAAAATTTCCCAAAACTGGTAACTGACATATATTTAAAATTCGACACGATGTGTAAAACTTTTTCTTTTTAATACATGACAACTATCTCAAAACGTATGTTTAACATTTTACATCAGATTTGAATAAATGCAATTTAATATATAAAAAGAAGAAGAGACAATGTTACCACTACTTAAATATTAAATCAAACATTGATTAACTAATCTTTGTCAAACTTACTTATAAAGTACCCGTTTACTACTTTTCTGTTAATTTGATCATGATTAGTTTAACAATGTGATTAACTAATGAAAAATTTAACAAGAGCACAAAGTACCGGACCTAAATAATCAGAAAAAACCTAATCTAACATTAACGACGCATGTGCACAATCATGAGTATTTGTCTCCCAAAAGCTCCACCTCATATAGGAACTACTGGGCTGCGTTCAGATTTAAAGTGCGTTTTACACCCAGGATGTTGTGACGTCTTGTACGAATTTTTTTGCAAATATGAACGACTGTGGGGTGTTTATGTAAGCTATTATTTATTTTTCTGAATCAAATTCTAGCGACGAAGAAATTGTAAGAGATCGCATATATGTAAAATGAGAAACAGGATAAATAGAAGAAATCAAGCAAGAATGGAAAATTTCAATGGAAATTAGAGAAAATTTTCGATTAATACGTTCAGCTTATGAAAATCAAGTTTACATAATATCACCTACCTTTGTAATAAGGTAAACCCGGGGAAGTGTGAATGTGGGGCAAGTGTGACTATGGTTTATTAAATATTCTACGATATAGTAACGCTAATGACATCTCGTGAGCAGGTGCCTAAGTCCATTGAGCAGCGATCTGCATAAATACAGTTCACCTTACACGGCGAGAACTGAAATTTGACATTTTGTTTTTGTTAGTACTCAAACACTTGTTGATGAAGTGTGTTGTTGTTGTGGAAAAATTTTTTAAGAAGCTGTTAATAAAGGGTAAGTAAATATTTTATGGTTTATAGTGCAGTATTAAAAGTTAGATTATATTGTGTGTTCAAAGAAATTATGTTATTTCAATTTTTAACCGAATTATGTCTTAGGTCACACTTACCTCGTTCATTTTGTAGAGTGAGGTAAATGTGACCACGTGGACAGGGGCAAATGTGAACTGGTATTTGTTTCGAATAAAAATAAATACTTAAATATGTCATTTAATTGCAGATTAAAATATGGTTAGAAATTATAAAAAAAAGTCTGATCGAGCAACCAAATATACCCAAGATGATTTAAATCACGCAGTAGCAGAGATAAAAAGAGGGGTTTTTTCGATATATCGGGCACATAAATTATTTAATATTCCTAAAACCACACTATTTTACCATTTAACTGGTGCTCGAGGAGTGAAGAGCAAGTCACAAGGTAGGGCCCCTGCGATTCCACTCGAACAGGAGACCAGATTGGCTGAGGGTCTAAAGACTATGGAGCGGTGGGGATTTGGAATATCCAGATTGGAAGTATTAGAGATTGTTCGCGAGTTTGTTATTACAAATGAAATAAAAACGCCATTCAAGAACAACATTCCTGGTGACGAGTGGTTTAAAAAATTATTTTTGTTTCTTATTGAATTGTTTTCATCATCTTGAACAAGATAAAAAAAATTGGTAGAGTCTGAATCCATTTTAATCAGATTTTAATTTATTTCACTTATTTATTTAATAAGGCAATTGCCAATTTTGTGATATTTGTGAGGTTAAAAGACGTTCATTCCATTTAAAAACATTGACTTGTGCTCAAACTGCGCATGTCGGATGAATTTTCTCCAAGTATTCACTGGGATGAAAAGTTGTCGTCTGGGGGGCTATTCTCGAGTCATGCGATTACGATTCTCATAGGAAAAGGGGACGTGGTTCCATTGAAATAATATAAGTCGTATTCTGGAATTTCAGGAATATTCACCTCCTACAAAAATCGAGAGAGTGTTATTCTACTGCTTAATTTTAGGAGAACGTGGTCTTCTCATGAGAATAAATCATCTTACGCTTGCGCATTTGTAATTTTTTGTTTTGATGTCCAAAAGTAAGGTTAGGATTTTATGTTGATTTGGTCAGACTTGGATGAGATTTGTGAATATCAATAGTTATTTTCTTCAAAGTACTCTGGGCTTAACTTTTTATTTCTTTATTATTTTCTGTGAAAAATATGGAAGGTGGATTAGGCAGATTTGTTGTGCTTAATGATCTCGTCGATGCAGAAGAACAACAAAATAGGCCAGTGAGAAGATTTCATGGACGAGAAAATCCATTTAAGTTAAGAGATGAAAAATTTGTTAAATTATTTAGATTGATCAAAGAACTTGTGGGAAATCTAATAGATTTATTGACGCCATTTCTCCAAGGTCCAATTAGAGTTTCAGCTTTAAGTATTGAAGTAAAGGTAGCAACAAATAAAATTATGTAGATATATCAATACCAAAAAGGATAAACTTTTCCAAAAGTCATTTGGTCTTGTGTACTTTTTGTATTTATAATTTTTAGGTTTTTAGGCTGGTTGTAATGTCCTCCCATAAATTCTGGGCTTTTTTAAAAGTAAAATCGCTGGCAAAGTTGCTATTTTGGAGATTTTCGTTCTTTTTTTAAATTCTGTAAACATTTCTTTTTGTACTTTGTTTATAGAAGAACTTCTAAATTTATTTTATGATAGATCGACACTCTTTTTTATTACCAACTTTTTTTTCTTCTACTAAAAACACCGTAAAAGTTATCTAACTCAACAAATGAGTAGAGACTTTTTGTAAATTAAAAGAAGAAGACGAACAAATTACTATTGGCAACACAGCACGATTGTTTCAAGCGTTCGATCATAATCCTCTACATCCGAGAATATGGTTTTGTGGCACCGAGAGAACAAGGAAAAGATGTGACCATTCACTTCTCTTAAGAGAATGTTCACTTCGTCCGAGTTCGAGAATAGCCACCCTGGAGGATAAATATGAACGCAAAAGTATGTACACTCGGACAAAACGCCCTCTAAATCCGAACGAAATTTGACGTTCGGTGTGCACTCTAGACGTAAATCTGAACTTAGCCCTGTGGTTCTGTGTTAAGACATGCGATGTTGCCATATTTAGAAATTGGTTGAACAACTTGGATATTAATAATAAATGTCAAACTTTTCCAGTTCTTAGATTTTTTAGTTAACAATTGTTAAATATTTGGGCTTTTTTAGACGGATGTAATAGTTTTAAAAATATTAGTGATTTATTCTACGTATTTTTTTTTCATTTTAAAGAGATTTCTTGCATTAAATATGTTTTATTTATTAATAATTTTAGCCGTCCGCATACACCCTAAAAATCAGGTAATTTAGAATTTCTCGCAATGGAAATTCATTTTAAACTTATAGTTTTAATATAAAACAATTTTTTTCGTTTTCCTCTCTTGGATTTTCAAGTTTTTGAAACATAAAAATTTTTTTCATGAGAAACCCAAAACACCCATTTAAAACGATACCCTCCTTTGCAATTGAACTGGTGACGACTTTTTTTTTATTACAACGCTTTTTAGGTTGTGTTGTATAAAACAGTTACTAAATTAATTATACAAAAAAATAATTACAGTTGTTATAAATTGGGCGTAGAAACAGAGTGAATAAAAATTTGTCACTAATCGAACAAAACAAACAAAAAGAAATCGAAATAGTTAACGCAATTATGGAAAAATAAGGGGTTAGTAAGTAAATAATTATTTTCTGGCCTGATATCCAAAGTGCCAAATAAATTTTCAATTTACTTGCATTCAGGAACTATCAATTTTGATCAGAAAGCTCGAACATGAATCCACCCAGATTTTTGGTTGTGTGGCTAGTTGATCGGTTGATCAGTGTAGGTGTTAAATACTTTCAAACCTAACTGGACAGTAAACAAAATTGACGCACTGTGGAATGCAAAATCTTAGCTTCATCACTGACAAAATCATCTTCATCATCACTCTGGGAGTCCGATTCATTCAGATCTATGATAACAGGAAGAAAATGAGATGCATCAATGTATTTTTTCTTTTTCCCAGTCATTATTGATTAATTGATTTGTGTGCCTGAAATAGTGCTTCCATGAAATATGTCCAGCATGAACTTTGATTTTGTAGTCTTTATCTGTTTCTATTCCACTAGTAGCTGTTTTTTGAACGGTTCTAATAGATATGTCTAGAGCATCAGCAACATGCTATAAAATTTAATAAAATCAGATCAATAAATGCTTACATTTTGCATAATACAGCTATATACTTACGTTGTATTTAACGGTAAAAGCGGTTTTCCAGCATATCTTTCTCTTGAAGTAATTAATCAACTTCAAAATTAAAGTTTGCTCTTTCTCATTATATCGGGAAGGCATTTTGACAATGAACAATTAATTGAAAAAGGCGAAAATAATCAAAAAAACTCAACAAATCAAAATATGACAACTTCACTGTCAAAAGTAATAAATAATTTGAATCAGTTAAGAAATATGTCAATGACGTCATAATTCCGTCTCATCCATTTCATGATGGAAAGATCGAGATGGATAATGTATGACGCAACGGCAAAGGATGGTTAAACAAACTCTATTTATCAAGTCTGCAGAAGTTTTTTTGGGAAATAATCAGATAATATTATAATATTATAATAGCTATATTATTGTGTAAAGTGGAAAGAGTCATTGAGATGATTGAAAAAGATGAAAAGTTGTGAAATGAGAATATGCTTCCCAGACCAAGTTGCTTTTACCGAGAAAGAATTCTTCAGGAATTGGTGAGAAGGAGAATTCCCAGATGACTTAAATACTATGATCCTCCATTAGCAAACAATAAAGAATACAACAAGAAAAAAAAGAAGTAAATTGATGACACATTACATGTTCCTCAATTCTGTTACAAATTTTCAAAAAATACATTATCATTTAGATAGTAAATTGCACAAAAAATAGACGAGGAGTGAGGTTAAATTGTAATACATTGGTTTAGAACAACTTGAGCAAAGCCGATGTATTCGCCATGGGAGTGGATGGCAGCTGTATGATAAATTTCACGTCAGTAATTATGACGAGGAATTTCTCATATGGTGGCTCATATTCTGTGGCTGGCTTGCTTATACTCATATTTGTATTTCGACATATTCTATGTCCAGACATCTTTAAATTAATAAAGATTGATTTGTATAATATCAAGAAGTTTTATTCTAATCCGTCCAAAAGGTTTCGGGAAAATTGGGGACACACATACATACCTACACGTAAGCAAGATGTTCTTTATGTCAATAAAAGCATTCAATGAAGTTACATTCGAATACGTTCAGTAGTTTTGAAAAAAAAACGCAGACATAATTAAACCCATGTAAAAAAAGCTCCCATGTCGAAAATCCCCACACATCAATTTTGAATCGAGTAACAATAATCACAAAACTCATCGCCAGCTTGGAACCACCATCTTGAATTTACGAATTCTAATAAATGATTCATAATCTCGGACTTCAAAAACACCCACCCAATCGAATCGGACAACTAAAAGTTGTTCAAATTTCAACTCAATATATTAAATAATAATGCAAAAAAAACGAATAATAAATTTTTACTTTAACACACTGTATATCAGTAGAAGATGAAAGCAAAATATTAAAATTTTGAGGTCCCGAACTTATGGTTAAAATATTTATCATTCCTTTTGAAACATCATTTACAATTGTTAGATTGTACCAAAATTGAGTTGCAAACACAATGCCTAAAAAGTTATATAAAAATTAATGGAGATTTGGCAACGCGTGGAATCAAAATTATGTGACGATATTCATTTATTACTACTTTGCCTTCAATGTTCATTCATATTTTAGGTTATATTAAAATCGCCCTCTTACAGTAGGAAGCTGAACTAAGTAGGCTAAAAATCGCAAACCCATACACAGTTTTACTTTATCATGAATATCTTTAAAATTAGATAATTTCTTTTTTGGTTTTATGCCTTCTATATAATGACAGTGATGTCATTAGGTAATTCATAATCCTGAAATAAATTCCGGAATATAAAATTTGATAACCTCAAACTTGATCAGTTTTGAGATTTTTTTTCAGAATACTCATCCAGTTTTATGAGATGCCATGGGTCAAATGACATTAATTGATCATTCATTAATCTCTGTACCAAATTTCAATTTATTTACTCCAGCCGTTTCTTCACTACTTATGACAAGGCGAGTCGCTGATTACGGTTGAAAATTGTTCATTGCGACTCCCATCTTAAGAGCATGATTTACTTGATGAACAGATACACCTGAGGGGATCAGTGTGATCGGAAGAAGCAGATTTTATGATTGTGGGCGTATCCTATCTCTTTTGACCGCACGTTTCTCGGGCTCTACCAGGGTAGATATAAAAGTTGGTCGAATTGCATCGACTAGATTTATCACAATAGTTAAATTTGTATCAGAGTTTTGGGATCAATTTAAATCAAATAAATATAAATATAAAAATAGGCATATTAATATAAATTTATACAATAAATTAATTATGAATAATAATTTTTAGAGGATTTTGAGCCATAATTTCAATTATTAATGTTCGTTAAAATCTGTGTAGTCATACAGAATCAATATATATTAAAATAATACTGTTTTGCAGCATATACCAAGATTCTGTTTCTCCGATTCATCAAGCAGGTCTTATAATATTTTCACCATTATTGTCCATAATTACAAAAAACGAAAATTAATCAGTCCATTTTTATGCTAATGAATTTTCAGAAAGTGGCGTTATTTCTAAGTTGTGAATTATAACTGTTAAGATTATTTTTATAAAAATGATTTGGTCAGGAATGATATTGAACAAGTGAAACAAAATAATATTAAGTAATCAAAACCATATTTTAATACATATGGAAAAGGTCAATTTTAAAATTGTAAATTTTCAAATTTTTTTGAGCCATTTTTAAAAATTCCACAATTTTTCTAATAAAATTTTGAAAAAAAAACACAATTATAAAGTTTTTTTATTACAAATTTAACAATTTTTTTTGAATTTTTAATATTAAAATTTAATAAAAAAAATTATTCAATAAGAAAAAAATTATTCCAAAATTAAAATAAAAACTAGCCGCGAAACTATACCAAGTGCGGAAAAAGGTAAAGACAAATTTTTTAGGAAATTTATTTTCTCAATTTTGGTTTCCTGTTATTTTTTTATAAAAATCCATACATATTATAGTAATAAGTCTTCACGTTCAACTGTTCCTCGAAAACCTCTAATAATTTAACAGTTACAGTCTTGGCCGCAAACTAAAAAATGAATTGATATCACACATTGTACCTATTTATTTATATTGAGACAATAATGATAATTATGTTACATTGTGCCGAAATGGGCTACACCAGTTCGGGATTAACTTATGCAAATAGGATTAAATCTGTAAATTTTTGAATTAGTTTTTTTTTAACTATGCTCAATTTTAATTTTTTACTGAAAAAACAGATGGAAAAATAAAAATTTAGCACCATCAACCTTCAGTTATTCTCATTCAGAATTTGTTTCTGAAAATAGTTTTTTAATAAAGTCAAATATAAAGACCAACTTTTAATAATAAGAATTTACATTACGGTAGAGTCGCCTTATGTAAAATATACCATACATATCTAATTTTTAATTATTGTTATTTAACTTACTTTTTGAGAACGGCAAATTCTCGAGTTATATGATCGCGAATTGTTTTAATTGATTCCGATAAAGGGGTTTTTTCACTTTTACGTTTATTTGGCATTGTTCAAGAATAGTACAGTATAAAATTTCCTACAAATTTTGTTTTTACTTTTTCGAATTTCGCCGCTGGTTTTTATTTTAATTTTTAAATAACTTTTATGTTATTAATTTAATTTTTTTAGTTAAATTTTAAATTAAAAAAATATTTGTTGAAGTTATATAGCCAAAAATGTAAATAGTTAAAAAAATTCAAAGATCAGGGTAATTTTTAAATAAAAGATTTGATTTTTTTAATTTTATTTAAACTAACTTTATAAGTACCTAATTCGATGCAAAAAACTGCACTAGGAGTCTTCGGAAAGTTGGGTGGGATCATTCCCTCTTTATTATTTTTAATCTGATTTTTATTGCCTGAGGTTGATGTGAACGCATCTTCTAGTCCGTGCAGGTATGAAAAAAAAGTTACCGCATCTCCCACTGACCGCATCTCGGAATGGCCTCATCTCACACGACCACTAATTTTTTTTGTAATTAAATCCGTTGATTTAATAAATATTTTTAGACTTACTTTTTTTATCCGGCAAATCATATTTTGTTTTGATAATCGCTTTGACGATGTAATTATACGAGTTTTTAGTCCTTTACGGGGCATTTTTAAATATCCTAATTGATATTAACACTAGTCCCTTCACTTCACGAGCACAATAATTAATAGTTGAAGATTTAAACAATCGAAATAATCAGAACACTAAAATCACCACACTTATCTCTAAGAAAGATCAGACTAATAACAAAATGTGTCAAAACTAGTCCAACTTAAACTTCTATCCCCAAAGTAAGTACCGACAAAATATGACACCCCTACCACCACTGATTTTTGCTGACAAAGTTCTTTGCATTCAAAAGATACCGATTGCTGGTAATTAAACCGTCAAACAATGCCGATATGCCAATGTTGGGTAGCTAGAATATATCTTATTATTTTTTACTACTAACCGTGCGATGATTTGTAAATTAAATCTCAATTTTAACTTACTAAATTAATTAATTGAATACTTATTATATGTTGTTAAACTCCTATAAAATTTTAAAAATGATGAGTAAAATTAGTTTTATTGTAATTTTCATGTTAAAAATTGTGGTTCATAAAAACAAAAATTGTCATCCAAATAATAAAATTATTTTGATTAATTAAAAAAAAATATTGTCCGAAAAATTATATAAACTCTATAATTAAGTTTAAATTTATTTCATACTGTTTACCCTCGTAAAACTTTGCTAACAAGAGAATTTATTTTATTTCTATTTACAAGCTATGTTTCCTAAATTCTAACGGTGGCGCCACTTCCTTGGAGCAAAATCTTTAGTTGCAAGGGTTTCGCTTTACTCGTCCTATACGTTTGTTTTTTATTTTTAATGAATGAAAAAAATATAGGTGTATTGGAGAAGATCTAATCTGTGCTCCTCTGCAGCTACTTTTTGAATATTTTACTTCGTTTTTTGTAAAAAAAACTTAGAAAATTGGCTAAAATGAACAATTTTTGGATTTTTTTTGAAAAAAAATGAAGCCAAATTTTCAAAATGTAGCTGCAAAGGAGCACAGAAAAGAGTTTCTCCAATACAAATATATTTTTTTCTTTCACTAAAAATAAAAAACAAACGCGTAGGACGAGTAAAGCGAAACCCTTGCACATACTATTTTGTCGCAAGGTAAATCCTCCTCTTAACATTCATTCTTTGATAGCTACTCTAACTTGTTTTACATTTATCTGTTTGTCCAGTATATTTATTTATTGTATTTATTACGAGTATAGTAATATTTTATGTTTTATTTGTTGTGAAGTTTATGTAAATATTTATATCTACAGTTTATTTTTGACTCTTTTCATCCCAATAACAAAATGGCCGCAAGTAAAACAAAATTTCCCATTATGGATTTAGCTGATTACCTGAATAAAAACTTTTGACTTGATGAGATATCCAGTAGAAGATCTGACTATATCCAAACATATTGTTGAAAATGCTGCTCTCTATCTTTTCTCTTCTAGCAGCAATAAGTGCCGCAAATCTGTATTGCGCGTTCTTAAAAGAAATACTGGCAATATATGGACAAGGATACAAACTTCTATTACACCTAGATGGAAGGGGAAGTTTAAAATTTATGAAAAATATCCGAAATCAAAGGATAAATCAAACATCAGACTTCCTTAGAGAAGCAAACAATTTAACAGATATTTTTATTCGCGAGAGTTATCGTTCACAAAATTCAGTTTTTGGTAGAATTTGTCAATTTCCACATAGAAAAAATAATATAAAGAACCTAAAGGTGTTTTTTACCTTCTGCAATAAATATGCGAAAGATATAAGAAAAGAATGGGTAGAGATGCTCACCATCGATTGGAACGATGATGATGGTTCATTACCCTAGCAAATAAATTCACCCAACGTAACCAACCAGGGAATTATATTCCATTCTACTCCTATAAAGGATAGAGGATTCGAAAAAACTTGAATTCCATAAACATTTCTAAAATTCAACATGAAGCGGACTTAAAACTTCGGTTACCACAACGTTCGTTCGATAATATTGTCGAGGAACCTATTAAACTGGAGGCTGGCGAAGATTATGCTGACCTTTCTCTAACGCCTGAAAGTGCTAAAATTGATTCCATAGGTTATGTGCAAAATCAGAAACCACCATCATTTGATCAAGATGATCATGTTACTCCAGATTCAGAAGAAATTGCGATTGAATTAGATCATTCCAACTGGAAAGAGTATACAATGGGTTATTCTGGAATTCTACCGGTCGGCTCGAAGAATATGGAAAATAATAATTTTAAAAGATCGACTTTTGCTAAATGTACAATTAGAGAAGGATCATTTTCATTATCAAAAAGAGATTTATAAAAATGGCAGACTTATAGAGGGCACGTATCAATTTATAATCAACAATAGTATAAAAACCGTGAATAATACTTGTGCAATATATTACAAACATCACCGTTACCTTAAGAAAGCCGATGCAATCAAGATATACGCTTATTGTCAGCACATTTGTAAAAAAAATATTCTTATTATCAAAGCTGCTTCTTTGACAGATGTTATATCCATATAAATAAACTTGGCAAGCAACTGAGAGGTGTTGAAAGGAAATTTATAAAAAATAAACTTCTACAGTTAAAACCACTGGATCAGTTACAAAATGACGTTTTAGCAATAGAAGAATCGACCGTAACGATATTAAAAATTAAAGGAAACGTTCGATCTGATGCGGTGTATCGAAAAGCTAAAGCAGAAATGGTTGCAAAAACTGAGATTCCAATGTTACTCATGATTTGATTTTGATGCAAAAAGATCATCAGGAGTATGTAAAATTGTAGGTGTTACTTTGCACGTGTATATATGGAGTAACGAGCAAATGTATTTAAGCGATAAAAAACATATTTTGCACTTGGATGCAACAGGATCTGTGATTCGCAAACCTGATAAATCTACCAAACAAGTGTACTATTATGCTGGTGTTATTCAATTAGTGAGAAATGACCGAGTATGTCCTGTCATCGAAATGGGTTCCTGCATATATGATGCTGGATCAATCGTTTCGTGGCTTCTCAAATTTAAATCTTCGAATTCAAAGAGATGATATGTTTTTTAAAGTGTCGTCGTTGATTTCAGTCTCGCATTTTTAAACGGGATATCTATCGCTTGGAATTATATGGAACTCAAAGATTACCTCGAGTTTTCGTTGGACATTGATTCAAATTCGAAACCATTTCCTCGAGATAAAAGTATGGTTTTTATTTGTTGTTTCCATAAATTCCGAATAATGTCGAACGATATAAAAGAACACTACTCTGAGAATGCAACTCAAACTCACCTTAAGGAAATAATAGCAACCGCTTTTAAAATGAATGAATGGAAGAGATTTTGTCAGTGGTTTAAGAATTTATATGTCATTTTGAATTCGACGACGAAAACACCCCAATATGAGTCTTGTTTCAGATTATTATTGGATATTTGCTGTGATATTCGAGATGTTCTGATGGAAGATAATTCTATGCAGTCCAAAAGTAATACTTTCCGAATGGATCATATATCCAGTGATACCGCTCTGTTTAGAAACAGTCCTTTTATCAGATTCTCCCATGAGGTGGTGACCCAACACAAAGAAATTATTTAAAAAATATTGATTTCAACACAACATTTTTCGACTTGGTGATGGATAAATATATTCCATATGTCTCACTTTTTAGTACCTTAATGTTAAACGATAACAATCGAAAAAGTAATGCCCCCATTGAATGATTCTTTGGTATTATGAAGAACAGTATACTTAAGAAACACATGGGGCAAAAATGTAGAAAAATAAGGAAGTATGTTCTTTATATATAAAGAGGAGAAAATATAGGTTTAAGGAGGTGCGAAAAACGAAAAAAGAAATCCGCGAATGAAGGTTTAGCATCACAGGAGAATTGGCAGAAAAAAATGAAGAAGAAGGAAACTAATTTCAATGGTTCAACATTGAAAAAAATTTTGAATGCTAGAAATAAATCAGGTACCGTTTTGCCTCTATTCTTTACTCATACTTTTAGACCAAACACCAATTTGGTATGGATGTGATGGGTATGATGGATGGGTTCATGCAAGTTGTAAGAATCAAACTCCGGAAATTGAAAGCAATTCAATTTTTTTGTAAATTCGGTTTGGTCACGAACAGTATCGAACATCCGATGTCAACTAACCTTATTTCTGCAAAAATACTTTGTATGGAGTTTTTCGATAAAGAATACAAGAAACCTCTCGAAAATTTATTCGATATCAAAAGAGAAATCAATCTGACTGTCCACTTTGGTTCGAGGAAAGGCGGAAAAGAATAATGGCATCTTTTTTTGGGAAAGTTATAAAATCTAGCCGAAATTCGACACTCGAGAAACTGGCCTTGACAATCATTACCCAGCCAATAGTCACGTCGGATCCAATAAATTATGGAAAAATCAACGAAAGTAATGCAAGAATAGCAAATGAATATATCTGGTTCCCCAGATGGGTAGGTAGGGGAAGACGGAATTATCGAAATCAAATGCCTGTTCAAAATTAGAAATATGGATTCTTCCATATGTTGACAAAGTCAGTGGACAGCTGAAAACTTCACACTAGTATTTTTATCAAATACAGGGCTTTTTGGAAATCACGAAAAGTAAGTGGTGTGATTTTTTAATTTATACTTCGAAGGGCAGAAAAACTGAAAGGATAATAATACTTGGAAAGTCATTCTAAATAAGATACAGAGAATTTTCAATTTTTTCGTTCTACCTCATTTAGCATGTGTAACAGAAACACCTACTTTATATAAATGGAGAAGTGAAACCTCTGAATATCTTAAGCAATAGGCTAGTTGCAGACCATACATATTATACGGATATTGGAAAACATTATATAATAGCGCATTTTGAAGAACCTCCCTGTACTTTTAATGAAGTTACCAGTGACAATTTTTAAATTTTGTCTACAAATCAGTGGATTACGAATTTTTCGATATACATTTACCTAAATATTCTGAAAAGTGATATGCAAGAGTATCAGGTTGTTCCGTGCATAATGGCAACACGAATTTTTTTATTCTCATCAGGTGAACACCATGATGATATATTATCTTTCCGAATCAACAGCAATAAATTAGTTCTACCGGTATTACAAAATTATTCAGACGTTACTGCAAATCCGAGTATTCACCACTTTTGCCTCTGTCTTATAGATTTTTCGAAAAGAGAATTCGTATTTCTCAACCCTTTTCAAAGGTACTGTGAAAGAATCACGATCATACATGAATAAATTTTTGAAATATTTACAGTATTACGAAGAAGTGAATAACGAATTGATTAGGATTGATAATTGGTCATATAAATTATTGAGTCATGACAGGCAAACAGATGGATTCAGTTGTGGTCCCTTTATATTATATTTTTTCGAAAGACTAGTAAAAAAATAATCTTTAAAAAGTGATATTGATATTATTCAATATAGAAAGCATATCAAAAGTACTATTATCAGATCGTCGGATTTAATGGCTAAAATATTTATTCTGTAGTAGATCGATAAAAACATTTCAAATTGGCAGTCAGAAATGTGAAAACTGCATAAGAATATATCACACAGCATGCAACATGGTCTCTATACAGAATCCGAACGAAACCATTTGCAACTTGTGTTTGCATTACTAGTTGTCCAAAAGTACTACTATAATATGAAGTCAAAATTCGCAATTATGATTCTTATGCATTTTCATTTTTATAGCACAGCATTTTTTCAATTTTTATGAAGAAATCAAGTATTTTAATTTTATGTTCTCACTCTGTACCCTTCTTCTCAGAATACACTTTATTTTCGTGGCGTGGCAGTGCAACTCTTTATAGGCCTTTTATAGTCCGAGATTTTTTTTCTCTTATTAAGATCCAAAGAATTTCAGTTTTTGTTTGTTTATTAGCGCGGCTTTCCTAGTCCAAAAAAATATTTAACTTTTTTTTTCTTGTTTTTTGAAGGTCTAAAGAAGAATTTCATTTTTAGTTTCACATGTTGATTCCATTCATCCTACGGAATTTTCGTGGCAGCGTTTCTTGGATTTTTATTGCCAGAGAAGTTATTTTATTTTTTATTTCTCTTATATTATCATTTTCAAAAAGCCTAATTGTGCCAGTTCCAGTTATGAGAATAAAATTAAATAGGTACTAATGAACTTTTTTCTTGGGCAACTTCTGCATAGAACCGAATGCTATCAGCTAGGGCTTTGATCCTACCTGCAACTGTTAGATACCGGTGTTACTGTAGGAACACGAGTAGTAACATCATCCTTTATTATATCTGTTTCTTCCTCATTTAAGTGGATCATCTTCATTTTCTGAAAAAAAATCATTCATCATATGTAAATATAAATAGTGAAGATATTTCTAAGAGTAGATTTTGATGTATAAAAGTGTAACTGAAACTTTTCAGAGATACTTCATATTCAAGATAAGAATCAATAAGAATGTAAAATATTTGATAATCAAAAAATATTTTCTATTGAATTTCAGAATCTGTTACACTCACATCATAAGGTATAATATGAATATAATTATTACCTAATCGTTCAGACTTACCATCAGGCTCATTTTCACTGAAATTCATCTCCGCTTAAATTATTGACGAATTCTTGATTTACAAGTGCGTAGCTTGAAACAGCTTTATCAGCCATTTGAATAGGGATTGAAGTCAAATGAATTTCCTCTGGTAATTCATTGAAACCAGTTATTGTTACCCACCGTATCAGTGATATTAATCTTTCTTCTATGTCATTAAGCTGCTTTGGTTTACCTCCTCCTCCAGTACGTTGTAAATTTACAGTTATTTCTCTAGCCTTTTTTTGTTTTTGATTTTAATTCAATGAAGATTCTCTTCTAATCTTTTATTGTTTTAGAGGGGCCACTCATCAAATTGAGCTTTTTTGCTAGCTCATTCCAAAGTGTTTCTAATTCGTTTGTTTTTGAGGGATGTGTTTTTCCAGATAACATTATATGTTTATGGTTAGATATATACCAACATATATTCTATGACTGAGGTGACTCTTGGGCCACGTGTAGTTTTGGGGGGCATTTCATTTTGTTGATACTGCAAGAAGAGATGTATGTATTTCATTTCAAATCAGCATAAAAGAAGAATTCCAGAATGTACTTACTTACCTTACTAGAATAACTACGCAACTACCGCTTGCCTCTGTAATTTATATTTTCACAGAAAACGAAAAAAGACTCAATTCGTATGATACCGGCGATTCTGCTTCAAAACCTAACCTCTAAATCTGTAAATCTTAGATTAATAATAGACCAATCCAAGCTGCTGTCAGATGAAATTCAAAATGGCTGCTGGTAGACACACAAATCCATGTCTTTCATGTAGTTAACATGAATAGAGCAGTTTAATTGCAGTTTATTTTAAAATATGAAACGATTGGAGCTTAAAACGGACATTTTAATTTAGAATAGTTGTGTGACTGACTACTCGGGATGCATTATCGATATTTAATAAAGTGACAGTGTATATAAAAATATTGTTTATTGGAAACTATAAAACTTGCATACTACTTGTTCTGAAGTCAATTGTAGGAATCTAAGAGGTCGGAAATTGTTAGATTTTATAGAAAAACCAGGAAAAATATTTATATGCTGACAAACACTTGTAGACCTTGTGTGTGAACCAAATATTAGAAAATGTAGAAAGCAGTCACTGATGGAAAGTCATCTTCTCGAGTATTGTATTTCTGTTTTTTCATTTGCTTACAACATCCCTGTTATGTTATTATTTATATTGTCATTTAAGCTGTTATTTTTTTTATTTTCTGTATGTATTTTATTCTGTTACACCTGAATTTACTTATTAGTTCTGTTCTGTAGTTGTGTGTAAATCTCTTTGAACAGTAAGAAATAAAAAAATTATTCATGAGTGAAAGGATCAATACCCTCTTATAACTTTGATTTTTTCTTATATCTCATGGCAATGTCTTTACTTTTATTGTCTAAGATCAATAAATAATCACTTTTATCGGAAAAAGCAATTATTTTTATTTCAAACGCCTTCTAAAAGCACAAAATACTTAAAATAAACTTAAAACACATGCAAAATGCAGTAAAAATAAAATTTACCATCGGCCATTTTTTATGACGTTTGGTCACGTGTTCTGGATTGCCTTATTGAAATTTAAATGACAGCAAAAAGCAACCTATAATAAAAAAGAAGACATGTAATCTTCAGTGCCTTTGATTTACCATTGAGTGGAAAAATAAAAAAATAAACACGTTGATAAATCTGATTATTACAGAATAGCAAATATGGAAAGTGGAAATAGTGGTGTGGTTATAAAAGTTGTTATTAACAACGTTAATATCTTATCCACTGTATTAAACATTTCTTAGAGAATCGGAGTCATTATATTTGAAATCAGTAAGTTCTAGGTGGTTCATAAAGATTTCTGCTAATAGAGGGGAGAGATGCGATCCCATGGCTAAATCAGATGTTTGTCTGTAGTATGAATTATCAAATAGGAAAAAGCTTTGTTCTAAAGCAAGTGTAAGTAGAGAACAGATAGAAAATAGTTTTGCGGGACATGGCTTTGGGACAGTTTTTTAGTTAGTTCCAGAAAAATTTTTAACTGAAAATTCGTTTTTAAAATTTACAGATGATAACACGAATAAGAAAGAATTATAAGTTGGAAAGTGGGAAGTTGACGAATCTATTTACTGGTCTAACGGATTTTACAAAGTCCGTATAGTAAGGGGGTTTTGGGAGCCATAGGACTCAATGAAAAATAATTTGAGTTGAAGTGAGTAAAAGTATTGTTAAGTAGTTTAAGTTTGGATTTAAATTTGTTGAAGAAAGGAACTGTAGGGTTATATGGTAAAAGGGTGAAAGAAGGGTCTTCGGAAATAAAAGAATTGACTTTCTGTAAGTAGTCATTTTTATCAAAGATTAATAAGCAGTTGCCTTTATCAGCTTTGGTGACTACTAAGTTACCGTTAGTGATTTTAACTTATTAATCTTTTATGTCTTTAAGAGGGAACTGATGAGAAGATGAAAAAGGGCGGGAAGGTGGTAAAGAAACAAAATTTCGGTATAAGATAAAAGTGATAACCGTTCTGATAATATGTTTTCCTACGATCACTACCCAAAGTAGGCTTTTGCACACTCAAATCTAACCGCAAAGTTGATGTTTTCCGTGATCTGTAATAATTTGACATTATTGTCGCTCTAGCGCGTACTTTTCCGCTCGCCTGTTTTCATTTACAATAAACTAAAGAAAGGTAGTAAATAATAGGTATATTAAAACAAAATGTAGGACAGTCTGAATATTTTAGTTGAAATATTAATATTTGAAGATATTTCGAACGAAATTAAACTTATATTATAAAAATTATCTAGTAAAAATATAAGTCAGCAGGTACACCTAGATACACCAAGGTACACCTATATGCAATAGTGATTGCATATTTAAGTACCTACTTACTATTTTGTGCAAATAGTAGACTATGAAATTAATGAAACGTCATTATTTCATTTTTAGTTTATGAAGTGTATTTTCATGTTTTTTTTTAAATTATTTGTCTAAAAATAATGTGATCGTAGAAAAAATCTTGTGTGCAATTCGAGCAGAAAGTGCTTTGCCGCTTTCGGCAGATTGCCGCGCTCCGCTACGCGTCGCACGCGCAACTTTCTGCCACAAGCAGCAAAGTATCACTTTCCGCTCTTAATACACAAATAGCTATTATTAGTGATGGGGTTAATTAGAATGTTTTCAACGTCAATACATAGTGATCTAAAGTTTTCCTTTGCGTAACTGCTTTATATAATTTAAATACTTGTACCAGTGCACACAAATGTTATGAACTTTCGTCTTCGTTTAACCATGTAATAAGAGTAAATTGTTTTACGACTGATGAAAGTAACATTTTTTGAAGCAAGAGAACAATTTACCAGCCGAGGCTGGTAATGTTCACGAGCTTCAAAAAATGCTTTCGACGAAGTGAAACACTATAATTTTTCTACAACCCTGTTTATGTCATAATAACATATTATACAGGTGTTTTTTTAAAAAGTTTCCACCCCCGATTTAGACTTACCCAATAATTTTTGGCAAAAATGGCGAGACACGTCGATTTTTGATTTGAGGGGGACAACATTTTTGATAACAAACATCACTCTAACGTCAACCCCCTTCACCCCTCGCCCCTCAACTTTAAAATTTAAATAGGGAACATACCATGTGTGGCACATCAGGGAAAAGGTAATTCAATGCAGAATTAAAATCACTAAGTTTAATTTTTTTACTACCCCCCTGAACAGAAATACAGGATGTTTTTTCCTACCCTCTCTTTACTCTCGCACAATAATTTTTGAGAAAAATAGTGAGACACGTCGACTTTTGATTTAAAGGAAACGAAATTTTTGACAAAATTTGTCGCTCTACCTTAACCCCCTTCACCCCCACCCCGTAACATGAAAATTTGAATGGGCGATACACCATGTGTGGCACATCAGAGGAAAGGTAATTCAATGCAGAATTCAAATCATACCCTTTGTCCACTGCTAGGACAAAAAAACATTACATAATTTGTATCAATAATGTTATCAGTTTATTGTTAGGTATTTAAAAGAAGGTAAAAATAAAAAAAATTACAGCAATTGCTCAAAATGTTGTCCATCGTGTGCTAAACAAAAGTCAAGTCTGTCTTGGAATTCTTGTCTAATATTTTGAAAAATTTCCCTAGTAATGGATTGACATTCTCTTACAATTCGTACCCGAAGGTCATCAATAGATGTAGGTTTAGTTTTATAAATTACTGACTTTAGGTGACCCCAAAGCCAGAAATCGTAAGGAGTCAAATCTGGAGATTTGCTCCTCTTCTACCGATCCAACGTTGTGGGAAATGGTCATCTAGCCATTGTCTGACTGGTAAATGATATTGAGGACCAGCCCCATCTTGTTGAAAATGTAATAGATTTTCATCTAGAGCAGGATTTCTTACTTCATCTATCTGATTTTCAAGCTCCTGAGTAATTAGCGGGTCAATGGTCATTTCTAGCATTTCTAGGTATTTTTGACCAGTTAAATTCCCATCTACGAATAATGGTCCAATAATTTTATCGCCCAGTATGCCAGCCCAAACATTAAGTTTTTGAACATGTTGAGTAAGCCCTTCAACAAAAACATGAGGTTGTTGTCACTCCAGTAACGACAATTATGTTTATTCACAAACCCGTCAAGAAAAAATGTGCACTCATCCGAAAAACAAATATTTTGAACTATACGGGGGTGTGTTATCAATCAATGCGAGCATTTCCTCGCAAAATTGAACTCTTCTATCCGGATCATCTTCATGAATTTGCTGATGGATTTGCATCTTGTAAGGTCGATATTTATTATTTTTTAATACTTGTCGAACTGATGAAACTGAAAGTCCAGTATTAGAGGCTACTTTGCGAAGAGAAGATGCTGGTTCCATTGCAAAATTTCCCAGAACTTCGACTTCTGTTACTTTGTCCAATACCCTAACTGCCGTCCTTTTTTTATTTACTACAGATCAAGTTTCCTCAAACTTCATAACAAGTTTTCTAATGTAAGTATGACTTACTTGCAAACCAAGATGTTTTTCATTAAAAAGAGTAGCAGCTCTTCTCGAACATCTGTTCGCGGAGCCGTAAATGAAAATCATTTCAATTCTCTGTGCTCTAGTGTAGATCATTTTCAATGTTTATTTTTTGTAGAAAAGTGAATTGCTGATAATTCAGAAAAATAAACGAACAAATTCCTAAAAAGTACCTTAATAGTGCCGACTAGCAGAAAATTTGAAAATCCACACATTCAGAATTGTAAGAGAACCTCAATAAATTAATTCATAGGGAATTTTTTCAACATGTTAGACAAGAATTCCAAGACAGACTTTACTTTTGTTTAGCACACGATGGACAACATTTTGAGCAATTGCTGTAATTTTTTTTATTTTAACTTCTTTTAAATACCTAACAATAAACTGATAACATTATTGATATAAATTATGTTATTTTTTTTGTCCTAGCAGTGGACAAAGGGTATGATTTGAATTCTGCATTGAATTACTTTTCCTCTGATGTGCCACACATGGTGTATCGCCCATTCAAATTTTCATGTTACGGGGTGGGGGTGAAGAGGGTTAAGGTAGAGCGACAAATTTTGTCAAAAATTTCGTTTGCTTTAAATCAATAGTCGACGTGTCTCACTATTTTACTCAAAAATTATTGTGCGAGAGTAAAGTGAGGGTAGGAAAAAACACCCTGTATTTCTGTTTAGGGGGGTAGTAAAAAAATTAAACTTAGTGATTTGAATTCTGCATTGAATTACCTTTTCCCTGATGTGCCACACATGGTATGTTCCCTATTTAACTTTTAAAGTTGAGGGGCGAGGGGTGAAGGGGGTTGACGTTAGAGTGATGTTTGTTATCAAAAATTTTGTCACCCTCAAATCAAAAATCGACGTGTCTCGCCATTTTTGCCAAAAATTATTGGGTAAGTCTAAATCGGGGGTGGAAACTTTTTAAAAAAACACCCTGTATATATTTCTGTTGGTGTATTTGGGAAATTACTATCACTTTCTGAATCACAAATCATGATAAATAAAAAAACTAACAATGTTTTTAGTCGAAACTGACAAGTCTAAATGTTTAACGAGGAACGTCAAACTATAATGGAACCAGACAACTAGATATAAATTGTTTTTAAATTTCACGGTATTTTTACGGTTCTATTTTACTTTTTAATTAAACAAAGGTAAAAAAGATGCATTCTAATCATAGAAATGATTCCTGTCTTTGTTTACTAATAATTTAAATTCATCGAAACAGTAGAAACGAAAGTTAACGTTATGAGAATTTCTCTCACTTGTGACGGAAATCAAGTTTTCGCTGAAGGTATTCTATTACAAAATGACACGTCTTTTTGTAAAGGGTTGTAGAAAAAAAAATTGGTATATTTTCTCTATTTATAATTAATTTGGTAAGTACTCATATTGTTAAAAATTGTTCTTCCTAAAGAAGTCGCTATTCTTTCCCCCTTTTAAGAGCATGATTTACTTGACGAACAGATACACCTGAGGGGCAACAGTGTGGTCGGAAGAAGCATATTTTATGATAGGGGGCGTGTCTTATCCCTTTTGACCACGTTTCTCGGTCTCTACCAGGGTAGCTATAAAAGTTGGTGGAATTGTATCGACTGGATTTATCACAATAGTTATATTTGTACAAGAGTTTTGGGTTTAATATAAATAAGTAAATTAAATAAATAAAATATTTATTTCTAAAAAATAAGCACACAAATATACAAATTTATACAATAAATTAATTATGAATGATAATTTTTACAAGATTTTGAGCCATAATTAATGTTCTTTAAAATCTGTGTAGTCGTGTAGAAGCAATATAATTTAAAATACTGTTTTGCATCATATACCAAGATACAACACTTAACAAATTATATAATAGGTACAAATTAAATAAAGAGTGGTTAATCAAATCCAACTTTCCGTTCACTCCTAGTAAAATAATTGTTTAATCATTTATTTTAGTTTTTCTCCCTAAAAATCCATGAATAAAGTTTAATAGAATTAAAAAAAACAAATATTTTGTCAAAAATTCATTGTCTTTGAACTTTTTACATGTTTGGCTATAACTTCTACAAATATTATTTTAAAATTAGGAAATAATTCAAACACATGGTACTTTTTGATCTCTTTCGGATCCTCTATTAGGGTACATGTCGTTTGGTCCGGTAATCCCCTTATAAAATAAAGGTAGTAATGAGTGTTTACCCAATGAATTATTGGTTCGTCCGGAGGGCTCGATATTACATTTATCTTTAGGTTTTTCAGAAAATAGGATTATTTTATTTAAAATTGTATTAGGTACGTACTTTCTGTTTTTTAATAACAAGAATTTAGAAAATTATCAATGCGAGACATATATACAAATTCAGAGTATTTATAAACAAAAAATCTCGAATTCTATAAAACCCAAAACGGGCAAATTATTTAATAAAAAAATTAGGCAATTAGATAATAATGAAATACGTTTATTGCACTTTGTAAAATTGAGTTCCGAATATAACAATTTTATGTAGTTACATATAATAATGTTATCTAATTTTGTATTTGTGTCTCATTTAAAATATTTTTAAACTTATTAAAAATATTTAGTGAATTAGTATTTTCTTTAATATTGATGAAATTTGAAAAAAATCCGTTTAATAATTGTTATTTCTTTTTCTTTGGTTATCTCCAGTTCATCAAGCAGGTATTAAGTCTTATAATATTTTCACTATTATTGTCCATAATTACAAAAAACAAAAATTAATCAGTTAATTTTTATGAAAATTTTTTGGCAGTTCTAACAACTAATCAAATTTTGTCATTTTGTGTCATATGAAACAATTTCACCCAATCATATCAACATTACACTGAGAATTTCATAAATTTATTTTCAACCAATTAGAAGGCTCCTTTTTGTTTACGTTGCTTATAGCAACGGGAGACTATCGCGATAATTTTGTTAGTTCCTATTAACTTAATGGAATTAATAAGTGATAATTTTTCTGTCAAAAATGAAGCGCCTTATATCTATTTGAAAAAGTCACTCAGAATAAACATTTTGTTGGTAACTTATAATTTTTATTGATACGAACCAATTTGCTTTACATATCGAAGACCGGGGCTAAAAGAAGACACAAAAAACGTATTATCAATTTATCCTCATTTGTACAATTAATAATATTTTTTAATCTCACATTTTAGTAACAAAAAAGTGTTACATAACGTCAAAGTAAAATTTTCTTGTGAAAATTCATATTTCTGCATAGTAACAAATAATGGGATCATAAAATCTTCAATGTGAAAGGAATTTAAAAATAAAACATAACCTAATAGAAATTGGGGTCTGTTTAAAATGCACTACGCGAATTAGGCTGTAGTTTGAATTTATTTTAAAATGAATTTTTATGAACATAAAATTTTCTACATATTTTGTACTTACTATTTTTTCAGTTCTGCATAGTTTCGCCGCTAGAGGGCGTGAAGAAATATATATGGGTATAGAATTTTGCGTCTTTTTTAGATTTTGATCCAAAATTTCTGAAAAATTACAAGAAATCAAAATTGTAGAACATAAAATTTCCTACAAATTTTGTTTTTACTTTTTCGAATTTCGCCGCTAGTTTTTATTTTAATTTTTAAATAACTTTTATGTTATTAAATTAATTTTTTTAGTTAAATTTTAAATTAAAAAAATATTTGTAGAAGTTATCCAAAAATGTAAATAGTTAAAAAAACTTAAAGATAAGGGTAATTATTGATAAAAAATTTGATTTTTTTAATTTTTTTTAAACTAACTTTATTAATGTACCTAAAAACTAAAATAATTGATTAAATAATTACTGTGCTAGGAGCGTTCGGAAAGTTGGGTGGGATCACTACCTCTTTATTATTTTTAATATGATTTTTATTGCCTGCGGTTGATGTGAATGGATCTTCTAGTCCGTGCAGGTATGAAAAAAAAGTACCGCATCTCCCACTGACCGCATCTCGGAATGGCCTCATCTAACACGACCACTAATTTTTTTTGTAATTAAATCCGTTGATTTAATAAATATTTTTACACTTGCTTTTTTTATCGGGTCTATGACAAATCGCCGAATGGAAAAAAGGCCGAATGGACAAATCGCCGAAAGGCTGCTCAAAACGCCGAAAGTAGACTTTGGACAAATCGCCGAACGTGGACAAATTGCCGAATCCTGTAAAACAAGCTGCATAGATCGGGTTTGTGGCGTCGAAGCCGAAGTCACAATTTTAATTAAGATACTCTGATCAAAATATTAAACTTGATCAAAACGCAGAAACTATTATTTGGACAAATCGTCGAACGTGGACAAATTGCCGAATGGACAAATCGCCGAATGGACAAATCGCCGAATGGACAAATCGCCGAAAGGCTGGTCAAAAAGCCGAAAATAAGTCTTTTATAGGAATACTTTTACTTAGTATTTTATGAAATGTAGATGACCTAAATGAGATATTTAGAGATTGAAGATATGCTTTAGAATCCAGTAACTGACAGTTAGTAGTTATGTCTATATATTGTATATTATATTAAAATTGTATGTATCCACTTCAGTTTCTAATTATTGTGAGTTAGAGTTCGCTTTCTAAATTATTATTGTCTTTATTGTCTTGTATACAAAAATAAACCAAATTTGAAGTGTTGTACACATTCTTGTTTCGACAAGGATACAAATAAATGTCTGTACAAGTGTATACGTTTTTTAATGGATTGAATACAACCGCCTTAGACACCATATTATCCTTTAGGGCTATCGGCCTATAAAGGTGCAAAAAATTTTACAGCGCAAGAACTTGAGAGAAACGAAAAAATTATTTAAATTTTTCATTTTGTATCCTACAACATCCTTGTGTATTAATGGCTATCATTACATGATCGTTGCATAATATACTATTAAATATTTATTATATTGAACTTCTAAATAAGGTTCTAAAAATTGTAATCCACTATTTAAATAAACAATATTTGTCGTAGAAAAAATAGCATTTCCTACATAAAATATGTTTTTTTCGTTCGTAGAATAGCCCCACTCGCTTCATCGCGGTCAAATTTTCACTGACGAAAAAACCACTATTTTCATGTCTTGCTGTAAAATATACTATTTTGGTCAAAAATTCATAGGGATTTTTCGGATTTTTTTAACTTTTTACATTATTGGCTATAACTTATACAAATATTATTTTCAAATTATGAAATAATTCACACATTTACTACTTTTTATTTCCTTTCAGATACTTTATTTACTTTTTTTAGTTGTTTTATAAAATTGGACTAAACATAATTATAAATAAATTTAAAAAAAGTTATTTTGGTTATAACAATTAAAATTTTGAATTAGAAGAAACTAAAATACCTTGTAAATTTAAAGTTTTATGTTACCTTTTGAGTGGTATAAATCCCTTTTTTATATCTTCAAAATTTTTAAAAGGTATTCAATTTTTTTGAAATCTTAATAAAATTTCAAATTTCTTTCTATTTATGTAATAGAATTTTGAAAAAAGTCAGTTATTAATTATACAATTTTTTATTAAAATTTAACGGTAATTCTTTTACATTTTTAATATTAAATTTTAACTAAAAAAAATTAATAAGATAAAAATTATTTCTAAATTAAAATAAATACTGGTGGCAAAACTATGAAGAATTAAAAATAAAGTAAATAAGTAAAATAGGGTATCAATAAGAAGAAAATTAAATAAATTTGTTCAAAAAATTTCTCTCAAGTTCTTGAGCTGCACAATTTTTTGCACCTTTATAGGCCGATAACTCTAAATGGTAATAGCGGTTGGATTCAATCCATTAAAAATGTACACACTTGTACACAAATTTAATTGCATCTTTGTCAAAATAAGAATGTGTAGAACCCCTTAGATTAGGTTAATTTTTTATACAAGATAATTTAGAAAGCGACCTCTTTAACTCACAATAATTAGTAACTGAAGTGGATAAATACATTTTTAATATAATATACAATATATAGACATAACTACTAACTGTCAGTTACTGGATTCTAAAGCATATCTTTAATCTTTAAATAGATCATTTATGTCACCTACATTTCATAAAATACTAAGTAAAAGTATTCCTACAAAAGACTTATTTTCGGCTTTTTGACCAGCCTTTCGGCGATTTGTCCATTCGGCGTTTTGTCCATTCGGCGTTTTGTCCATTCGGCGATTTGTCCGGATCCCTTTTTATCCGGCAAATCATATTTCGTTTTGGTAATCGCTTTGACGATGTAAATAAACGAGTTTTTAGTCCTTTATGGGCATTAATTCATCCACATTAATTCATCCACAATGACTTTTATTCTCGACCTTCTTAAAATTTGTCTAGACCAAGACTTTTTCTTCTTTAACAATAAATTATACCAACAACCTAATGGCTTAAGTATGGGCAATCCGCTCAGTTGTCTCATGGCCGATCTCTTCCTAGACCATCTCGAACAGAATAAAATTCTAACTTCTAACAACGATCAATTCATTCTCAACTGGTATAGATATGTTCATGACATTTTTGTTATTTTCAAAGGTAATCTCACTGACATTGACAATTTCCTTCTTTTCTTGAATAATCTGCACCCTAATATTTCTTTTACAGTCGAAATTGAAACTAATTCCACACTTAATTTCCTTGATTTATCCATTACCGTTTTGAATAACCAACTTTCTTTCGACATTTATAGAAAACCCACCCAAACGGACCATTTAATCAATTTTCATTCTAACCACTCCTTCCAGCATAAAATGTCTGCAATATATTGTTACGTTCACAGATTATTAAACGTCACTCTATCTTCTGTCAATTTTCTAAAAGAAATTAATACCCTTAAACAACTAGCTGTTAATAATAATTTTCATCCTCTAATCATTGATAAAATTCTCCATTAAATACAACTGAGTACTTAGGTAAAATTTCACTCGACATTTCGAAAGTGTTCCGCAACTCTGATAACATCAAGATTTCCTTCAGAAATAACCTTTCAATTAAATCTCTGCTCAGCCACACTAAAGATCCCCTCCCTGTTCTTGACAAAAGTGGAATTTACAAACTTTCTTGTGATAATTGCAACTCTACCTACATAGGAAAAACTGTTAGAAAACTCGACACTCGTATTAAAGAACACATCAGATACCCTGATAAGTCCACTTTTGGACACCACCTAAAATTTAACAATCATAATTTCATTCCTTCTGAAAATGTTAAAATCTTACACAACATCTTTAATTGAAATTTTAAGCTTGACCTTCTAGAAGACTTGGAAATTCTTCGCGAACTGAATAATCCTTCCTCCTCTTGTGTTAATACCCAAATTAACTTAAACATCAATAAATACAAACCTCTGTTCAAGAGCCTGTGAGTGTGTGATACTTAGTCACTTCTCCGCTATTTCCACGTTACCGCTCCCTTAGTCACTCAGTCACCTGTCAACTTCACTCTTCTTTTCCAAATTTACCTCCTTCCTCTCGGCAGTCCAGCTCCCCGTCATTTTCTTCTTTTCTTATATCCTGCCTTTTCTAAAGTTTACCATTTCTCTCCACCTAACCTCACTCATTATTTGTAAAACCTGCATGGTCACAAGTTAGTTTTTTAAATTTTTTTTTTGATTTTTCACTCTTTAATGCTGCTTAAGCAGTTGCTGTCTTTTATAAAGACAACCTTCAGGCCTCGGCCTGACATGTTGTCCTATCATGATTTTTTCTATTAACGTTATTTTATATTTTAAAAATTTTGTTCTACCATAAACCATCATGTACTTTTAATTTCTTTTTTGCTCTGTTCAAGTGAGTTAAATTTGTAAGTACTTATTTACATTAATTCTTTTCTCTTCTAATTTGTTATTAATCTCAATTACAGTTGTCTTGAAGATGGCACTGCGTGCCGAAAGCGCTCGACAGTTTATTGGACTTAGAGATTTATGTATATTATATTAGAATAGTTGTGTTTTAATCATGAAAACTCTTATGCCCTTGGGTTGTGCGACGACGCTTCGGTCGTTGCGGGTCACTTTGGCGCCTTAGTCCAGGTTTCGGATTGCCTCGGGCGCCACCTTCCGTTTAGAGTGTGAAGGCCACTTGCTCCGGGCAGCGTCAGTGAAGAAAAATACTCCAGGGGTCGTTATGGTTTCGACTAATGCCTTGGTAGCCAGAAGGGCGGGCTTTACTTGCCCTACTGGGCGGAGATCCTGGGTATTCGCTGCAATATATAAACTCACAACCAGTTAGAGTAAAATAAAAATCACCAAATGAAAATAACTGCTTTTATTGTCACTCCAAAAATATTAACATAAAATAAAGGACCCAGCGGAGAAAGGTGTGTAACGTTTTATGAAGCCAAACCAAAAATAAAAGCAACTTGTGAATAATAACAAAAAGGCGTGAAAATGGTTGATGGTCGGAGCGCGGCGGGTTTAAGCGGTGATACAGGTGATGATGATGTAGCAAATCGTGCAGATGAGGAAAAAGGTACGCGGTGATTCTACTTGGTTGAACAAAGTACTATTTTATATGGTAACTTCACTTAAGCGGTCCCTCCCGGTATCTAGTACAAATTTAATTGGAGGTGATTGCTCACAGCAGCCAATTGCTATTATTAATACAAACTGGAATTTCGTTTTACGGTGCAAATATGTTTAGGAGGTGATTGCTCACGGCTCCGGTTATTTTTATAGATCAAAACTTAGGTCGCGTTCCCCCTGTATAACGGCACTAATTTAATTGGAGGTGATTTCTCACAGCAGCCAATTGCTATTATTATTGAAAATGACTCGCGGTGTTTTTAAGGCGGTGATTGCTCACGGCACCTACTTATTATCTGAAACGCGTTTTCCCCTGTATACGGCACTGATTTAATTGGAGGTGATTTCTCACGGCAACCAATTTTATTATTAAACAAAACGAGTCGCGGTACAATTATTAGGCGGTGATTTCTCACGGCACCAGTTGATTATTATTAAAACGCGTCTCACCCTGTATACGGAATATTTACCTGGAGGTGATTGCTCACAGCAGCCAAGGTTATTATTAAGCAAAAATGACTTGCGGTATTTTAGGCGGTGATTTCTCACAGCACCAACTGATTATTATCGCGTTTCCCCTGTATACGGCACAAATTAAATCGCGTTCAAATAAAAATAGCACTTTGTTACCTATTCAATGATTAAACACTTACTACTACCTATTTTCCTCACCGGTGTACTGCTTGCTGGTCAGGCGTGGTAGTCGGCTTACTGGCACTCGTACAACTGAATTATTAATCTCCTCTAGTCAGGAAGAAACCTCTATTCTCCCACTTCGGATCTGGAGGGAGTCTTTAAAAACATGCGCGGTAGTAACGGACTGGACTTAGTACAAATCTTCAAAATTCAAAAATAACAACCTCGGATGATCAAGTCGGATCGCTCGGAGTGGCTGGCTGGACAGGCACTCTTGAAGTGAAGACGAGTTCAAATCTCTAATCGAACTGATTAAATGAATCGCAAGCCGTGCCATACCATGAGACTGGTTGGGTACGCGTCGCGAGGCGAAGTCTGCCTTTGGCGGTTCCATCTTCCGGACGACGTGTGAACTTTGTGCAATCGCGTTTGACGAATTCGATGGAAGATCGCGGTGCTTTATATTTCACGGTGCATTTTGGGTTTATCTATTTACGGTCTATTGCCGCTCGAACTAATTATAAGAAGTATTAGGGAAAAATTAATAAATAAAAATAATACGATCGGAGATTAGGGAATTAAATCATTAACAAATTCGTAACTTCGTTACAGTTGGGTTCCTTAAAAAAAAAATAAACATTTCAAAAAAAATAAATAAAAAAAAATTATAATGTTGGGCGCCTTAAAATACTTCTGGTTCTTCTCTCTCCTGTGTCTTCCTTTAATCAGTTTCTTTTTTCTCTTTTTCTGTATCACCTCCTAGTTAATTACATCTTCTATTTTCTTTAATCTCCCCCTATTTCTGCCTTTCCGTCTAATCTAATCTGCACCACCTGTTTTGCTATAGACCAATTTGTTCTATGTCTTCTTCGATATTTTTTTTTATATTCTTGGAAAATTTTTCATTATATTAATAAACCTTTTGTTTTAATATATAATTTTTTTTTTATTCTTCTAGAAAACAACTTCTATTATATACATAATAATTCTTTTTTTAAATATAGGAGAAATCAAAATCTATGTCTTACCACATGAAATTTAATATATTGATCGAGGTTTAAGCAACATGTTTCGGCCTATACGGCCATCATCAGGCACTAAAAATTACAAAGTAGACATGTAATGTGTGATTTACATGAAAAAATATTAAAACTTACAATAGTTTGACGTAAAATATAGTGTAAGATTATACAGGTTAACAAAGCATCTTGAAGTTATCGATATGTGGTAGAAAAATTAAGCATATAATAAACACAGTGAAATAAAATTAAATATAAAATTAAAATTGGACAACAAACCATGGTCCAACCATTCCATCATAGAATTGGTTGGACGACGATTACCCTCTCTAGGTGATAATAAAACCTAAGAGAGCTTGTTGAGTCTCAAATAGTGAAATCGAAGTGCATCCTACGATGCACTTACCATTAAATTAGAAAATTAGATTGGAGAAATTTTTTTTTGTGTTAACTACGCACCATATACCACAAATGGTAGGTAGAAGTAGCATTCAAGTCAGACCACACTATTCAGAGCTTCTTAGTCAACTCAAAAGACTCTGTCCCTCCTCTGCACAAATCAGGAGTATACAAACTTGGGTGCCCCGATTGCAATGCCATTTATATCGGCCAGTCAGGACGTCGTATAGACACACGATTGAAAGAACATTTAAGAGAAATAAACAAATTTTGGGACACAGACATCATTAATTCCTCCTCTTCCTATGCAAACCACATCCTGGAATCCAGACATTCACATGACAATATTAACATCTCCCTTATACACAACTGTTCTAAAGGGACCAAACTTGATCATCTAGAAATGTTCGAAATTAATAAAGCTGTTGTAGACACAAACGTAATTTGTGTCAACGACCAACTCAGACCCTCAGAAAACTATATTTTCCTAAATTTAAATTTCAATTAATTTCATTCTATTCCGTCTCTAACCCATAGGGATGACACTCTAAAAAAAAAAAATATTATCTTCTTAATATACTTAAAACCTTAACAGCTATCACTCATAATTCTTAATTTACTTTTCTTCCCGATTGTTTTCGGTTTTGTTCCAGTCAGTTTCCTAGGTTATGTTTACCTTTACCTTACCTCTCCTTCTTGACACTTCCCACCTCTTGACACCTTTCAACTCTTCTTCTTTTCGCCGGATTCATTATGGCCTCTACTCGTTTCGCGTGTTTCTCTGACCAAGATTAAATTTTAGCCATTAACATTTATTTCACTTTCCTTCAAATTCAATTACGAAATGCATCGTAAGATGCACTTTGATTTGATTTGAATTTATTTTTTCTTAATTTTTGTGATGACATCTTGGACTACGGTCTTTACAGTGTTTCTTATATATTACAATTTACCAATTTATGTATCATTTAATCTTAAAGTTGCTTTGCCAAACCTGTTAAATTTTACTTTAATTCAAATTTAAATTTACCGCTTTTTGAAATGTCACTTGTCAAATGTAGGTACTGCTTCCGTTCTCTACTTCTACCTACCATTTGTGGTATATGGTGCGTAGTTAACACAAAAAAAATTTTTTTCTCCAATCTAATTTTCTAATTTAATGGTAAGTGCATCGTAGGATGCACTTCGATTTCACTATTTGAGACTCAACAAGCTCTCTTAGGTTTTATTATCACCTAGAGAGGGTAATCGTCGTCCAACCAATTCTATGATGGAATGGTTGGACCATGGTTTGTTGTCCAATTTTAATTTTATATTTAATTTTATTTCACTATGTTTATTATATGCTTAATTTTTCTACCACATATCGATAACTTCAAGATGCTTTGTTAACCTGTATAATCTTACACTATATTTTACGTCAAACTATTGTAAGTTTTAATATTTTTTCATGTAAATCACACATTACATGTCTACTTTGTAATTTTTAGTGCCTGATGATGGCCGTATAGGCCGAAACATGTTGCTTAAACCTCGATCAATATATTAAATTTCATGTGGTAAGACATAGATTTTAATTTCTCCTATACTTACTTCACCACATTTGGGAAATGGATAACCTAGTTCTTTTTTTAAACATATTCTATTTATGACACTACTTTCCTATCTATCAAAAAACCCAAAAAAAAACAAATGAAAAGAAAAATAATCTTTTCATTTGTTTTTTTTTCCAACTAGATATTTTTTTTTATCTGTAAATTTAAATGACTAACGACACTAAGATTTTTTCTTTTACTTGTACCACAATTGTTGTGAACTCATTATTAAATCAAATAAAAAATAATCATCTAAACACAAAACATTCTTAAATAAATCTTCAACACATTTAAATACATCCACACGCACCTTAAACTTCTTATCATAACCTTATTTTCATTGTCAAACTTACATTTGACAATAACCTTCTACCTTTCAATCACAGTCAACCACAATACATATACAAAAACAGAACTAAAACTACGCATATAAATAAAAAACCATATCAAATCCCCCATTATGAATTTTAAACGAATTACATAAATTCTTTAAAATGAATTATGTAAACTATTAACAACTACTGCAAAGTAAAATAATAACAATTAACATTAAACATACTAATTTCAATTTGATAATATGTCACTTTTAATTTATATCTTCTCATCTTCAAATTTATACTCATATATCTGCTCTATATTGAACACTCCTCGTATAATTCCATTTTCAGGATTTTTTAACACATAACTATTTACACCCTCTTCATTGTCTATAATATATGGCCCTTTAAATGGTTGTAATAATTTAAGACATTGTCCTTTCTTCCTGTTTGGAACTCTTAATGCCTTAACTATTACCCAGTCACCTTTATTAAAACGAATTCTCTTCCTGATTCTTTTTTCCATTTTCTTCCTATATTTCTCTGCATTCCTTTCACTTCTTTTATTAGCCTTTTTTATGATTTCTTCTATTTTTATATTTCTATTTCTTTCCCAATTCCTTTGAGGTTCTATTCCTGTCATTAAGTATATTGGACATTCTTCTGTATTTAAATTTGGTACTTCATTCATATATTTCTCAACTTCCATTATCATCTTATCCCATTCTCTTTGGTTCTACTAACATTCTTAAAAATTTTACAATTTCTTTTATGTACCTCTCTGAAGGATTTGATGCAGGATGTCTTATACTAATATATTGCCTTTTTATTCCTTTTTCTTCAAAAATTTTTATTAATTTCTTATTTCTGACATATGTAGCATTATCCATTATACAATTCTGTGGGATACCAAATTCCTCTATGTATCTGTTTAAACAATTTTTCACTGTTCCTCCATTTATTCTATTACAATGATACATTTTAACATATTTGGAAAAAATATCTAATATCACCAACAAATGTTTATTACCATTCTTACTTGTTATCAAATTACTTAAAAAATCAATTGCTATTACTTCTAATTTTGCTTCTGCTCTTATACTTTTCACTTGATTCTTATTCTTTTTATTTTTTCCTTTACGCATTTGACATTCATTACACTTTCTTGTTATTTCTTTTATTATTACTAAATCTTTTTTACAAATATAATTTTCTCGAAAAATCATCCATACTTTCCGAGTACCAATATGTCCATACTCTTCATGTAACTCCTTTAGTATTTTTCTTGCTAACAATTCATCAATTATATATAATTCGTCCCCATGTAAACTTTTGAAATATATACCATCTATTTTTTTACTTACTTCTAATTCTTTTTTTGTTAGGCTTTCTTGACTTTTAATAACCTCTATTTTTGAAAAAATTCCGCTCTCTTTTCTTAATTTATTAATTCCTACTTGAATAATTCTTTCCTTTCTCCTTTTTCTATCTTCACATCGAGTTAACGCATCTGCCACTATATTTTCTTGTCCTGGTACATATTTAATATCAAAAACATATTCTTGTAATAATAAAGCCCATCTATTTATTCTATTATTTGCAAATCTATTATGCAAAATTGAAATAAGTGCAGCATGATCCGTTTCTATTGTAAATTTATTTCCCAATAAATAGAAACGAAATTTTTTAATACAAAATACGATACTTGCTAATTCTAATTCTGATACACTATAATTTCTTTCATGTTGTTTTGTCATTCTAGATATAAAGCTAATTGGTACTTCTTCTTCATTTTGTATCAATACCCCAGCAAACCTCATAATTGAAGCATCAGTTTTCAAAATAAATAATTTTGAAAAATCAGGGTGATATACTTTAAAAATTTATTTTTGATATTATTAAATGCATTCTCCTGATCTTTTGTCCATTTCCATGATACTTGCTTCTTTAATAACTCAACTAATGGAATTTGTTCTTTACTAATATCGGGTAATAATCTCTTAAAATAATTAACCATACCCAAAAAACCACGCAAAGTCTTTAAATTCCTTGGTCTAGGATATTTCTGTATAATTTCTACTCGTTTTGGATCCATTTCCATTCCTTCGACATTGATTTTATATCCTAAATAAATTATCTCCTGCTGATAAAACATACACTTCTCAATATTAATTTTCAAGCCTGCTTCATCTAACTCCTGTAGTACTGTTTTAATATGTTCTTTATGCATGTCATAATCTTCCGAAAAAATTAATATATCATCAATATAATGTACTACAAAATTTTCATATTTGTTTAATATATTATGTAACGCTCTAACTAGTGCCGCACATGCACTTTGTAAACCAAATGGTACTACTTTAAACCTGTATAATACTCCTTCAATGGAAAAACCTGTATGATCTCTACTTCTTTCTTCTAAAGGAATTAACCAAAAACTATGTTAGATCAATCTTTCACAGTGTATTTATTTATATTTCTAGCATCTAAGCATAATCTTAATTCTCCATTACTCTTTTTAACTACAACGATAGGGTTTACATACCTCGTATTACTTCTTTCTATTATTCCTTGATTTATCATTTTCTCTATCTCTTCATTAACTTGTTTACGAAACTTATATGGAATTGGATATGTTCTAATTTTAAAATTTTCTATTCCTCTTACTTCTATTTTATGTACATATTTCTCTGCTACTCTAGTTTCCTTTTGAAATAATCCTTTATGATTCCTTAAGAGTTGCTCAACACTGTTTTTAAATTCTTCTTCACAAATCAAATTCTCTAAACCATCATACTTGTCTTTCTCTTCACTTTCTGACTTTATATCCTTCATTATGTTCACTCTTTTTTTTCTTTTCTCAGATGTATTTTCTTTTCCATTATTATTAATGAACTCTATCATTTTATTTTTATATTTTAGCCCTTTTTCATCATAATTAATTACCATTCCCCATTTTTCCATAATATCTGTTCCTAGTATCATATCCATTTCCATTCCATTCATTATTAAACAAGGCACTTCTATAGGTATACCGTCTAAATTAAGATTTACTATTATTGATTTATTTATCTCTTTAAGTTTTTTACCATTTGCCCCAATAAGAATAACCTTTGGTATTTGAATGATGTTTCCATTTAAATTTAATCTATTTATAACCTCTTCATTTATAACAGATGTTTCTGAACCTGTATCTAACAAAATTTTTAATTTTTCCTCCCCAATTTTTCCCACTATAAAAACTAAACCAAATAACTCTTTTTTAATAGAATTTTGATGTTCATCCAATTTAATGAATTCTGATGGATGTTTATATATACAAGTTAAATTAATTTTTGGTTTGTGCATTTTTAAAAATCCTGATGATGAACTTGTGCTATTGTAACACCATCCTGTCTTCCTATCTCTTCAGTATCTATTCTGTTAATCATATTTATTTGTCTCTTGTTATCATTCTCGTCTTCATTTCGTCTTGACTGGTATTTTTCTTTTCCTTCTCTTCTGAAATCATTATTTCCATATTTTTGATTTTGATTTCTCATATCATACCCATTTCCTGTTCTCTTCTTATTAAATATTTCGTTTTCCTGCCATCTATTAATATTATTTCTTTCTTCATTTCCGCCTCTCTTAAAATCTTCTTTAAATTTGTCATTTTCATTTCGTCTATATCCATAATTTTGATTATTTCTATTTCTTCTTTCTAAATCTTCTCTACCATACTTCTCATTATTAAAATTTCTTCTGTAATTCTGACTCACTTGATAATAATTCTTTTTTTCTTCTTCTTTATTTCTCCATGTATATTGTCTTTCTTCTTGTCTCCTACAAGCATGATTTAATTCAATCTTCATTAAATATTCATTTAATTGATCCATATTTTTAATACCTTAATATGTAATTTGTGATGAAATCTCATCTCGAAAATGATGACCAATATAATATACTATTTGTTATTCAGGCATTATATGATCTATATATTGTGACATTTCATATATTCTTGCAGCATACGACATATAATCCAATTTCTTATAAATGTCAAATTTTCCTCGATATAAAATATTTCTAATTTTTGTTTGTCTTATTTCTCCCCAAAATTGTTTCAGAAACTGCTCCTCAAATTCTTGAATATTATGTATTCCTGACTTCTTACGATTCCACCAACAACTTGCTTCTCCAACCAAACAAAACTCCATTATATTTTTAAATTCATCAATACTTTCTATATTTTTAACCTTGTACTTCAATCTTTCAAGAAAAACTTTACGATGCAAAAACTTTATATTCCCATCAAACTTGAGCGTATTATCCTGATTTCCTCCTATTATCATTATACATTCTTTCTTTTTTTCTTTACTCTCCTGCTTACTTACCGTACTAAACTTGTCATTAATTTTCTTATCTATATTGATTTCTAAATTCCTTTCAGATTCTTCTACCATATTAGTTATTTGCATTGTTATTCCAGTAATAGATTGTTGCCATTGTCCTTTCATAATCTCCATACGTTCTTCTGTCACTTGTACCTCTTTGTGTATAGTAGACATTGCAATTTCTATATTCTCTTCCATTCTCTTAAAATTTTGTTCTCTATGTTGTTTTTCTTTATTTAAATTTGATTTGACTTCTTCCTTAACATTTTCTATTTCCTTAGTAACTGACATAATTTCTTGTTTGTATTCTTTTCTATTCTTCAATATTTCATCTTTGAATTCTTTTCGTAATTCCTCGTTTGTTTTCTTTATTTCATTTTTTAAAATCTTCATATTTTCTTCTGTCTTCTTACTTGCTTCCTCTATACTATTTTGTAATTTTTCTTCTGTTTTCTTACTTGCTTCTTCTGATTTCTTACTTGCTTCCTGTATACTATTTTTTAAATCATCTCCCATATTCATCATCATTTTCATCATCATCTCCATAATCGTCTCTTGTTCTTTTTTTTAGTTGTTTCTTTTTCTTGTCCTTCCATATTTTCATCAAAATTTCCCGTCATTTTATTAGTCTCTACTTCTATCATATCTCCTTGTCCTTCTAAATCTTCATGTTGAAATTCCTCATCAACAACTATCTCTTCTTCTCTTATAGGGTTTCTTCTTGTATTCCTTCTTGTTTCCATTATTTTTATTATAAATAACACTAACACTTAGTACTTCTATTAAATTTTGTTCTACTATAATAATATTCCACCCCGTATAAATTTATTTTTATCCCAAATGTCAAACTTTATTTCAATTTGAAATGTCAAATAATGTCAAATTTAAATACTGTAAAAAAACTGATGTTAAAATTAAAAAATTCTAATTTATATCCTAAACAACGTTAAATTTCAATCACTCAAATATCACTAGTTTCAAATCAAAAGGTTAGTTTCAACAATTATGATAAAAAATAAAATAAAAAAAATCTTACCAATTTTGATGATGCTTCCGAAATAAAAATGATGTGGAATTTAAAATAAACCTGACCCCACGTTGGCTGGCGACAATTTATATTAGAATAGTTGTGTTTTAATCATGAAAACTCTTATGCCCCTGGGTTGGGTTCCTTAAAAAAATAATAAACATTACAAAAAAAATAAATAAAAAAAAACTATAATGTTGGGCGCCTTAAAATACTTCTGGTTCTTCTCTCTCCTGTGTCTTCCTTTAATCAGTTTCTTTTTTCTCTTTTTCTGTATCACCTCCTAGTTAATTACCATCACTCATTTTTGCTGACAAAGTTCTTTGTATTCAAAAGATACCGATTGTTGGTAATTAAACCGTCAAACAATGCCGATATGCCAATGTTGGGTTGCTAGAATCTATCTTATTATTTTTTACTACTTATTAACCGTGCGATGTGTAAAAGTACCAATATATTTGTAAATTAAATCTCAATTTTAACTTACTAAATAAATTAATTGAATACTTATTATATGTTGTTAAACTCCTGTAAAATTTTAAAAATGATGAGTAAAATTAGTTTTTTTGTAATTTTCATATTAAAAATTGTAGTTCTTAAAACAAAAATTGTCATCCAAATAATAAAATTATTTTGATTAATTAAAAAAAAATATTGTCCGAAAAATTATAAACTGTATAATTAAGTTTAAATTTATTTCATTCTGTTTACCCTCGTAAAGCTCTGCTAACAAGAGAATTTATTTTATTTCTATTTACAAGCTATGTTCTCTAAATTCTAATGGTGGTGCCACTTCCTTGGAGCAGAATCATCAGTTGCAAGGGTTTCGCTTTACTCGTCCTACGCGTTTGTTTTTTATTTTTAATGAATGGAAAAAATATAGGTGTATTGGAGAAGATCTAATCTGTGCTCCTCTGCAGCTACTTTTTGAAAATTTTACTTTGTTTTTTGTAAAAAATTTTAGAAAAATGACTAAAATGGACAATTTTTGGATTTTTTTTGAAAAAAAATGAAGTCAAATTTTCAAAATGTAGCTGCAGAGGAGCACAGATAAGATCTTCTCCAATACAAATATATTTTTTTCTTTCACTAAAAATAAAAATGAGGGGGTAATCCCACCCAACTTTCCGAACACTCCTAGTAAAGTAATCGTTTAATCGATTATTTTAGTTTTACTACATCAAAATACATTATTAAAATTAGTTTAATATCTTTAATATCTTTAAAGTTAGTCAATTTGTTTTTAACTTATATTAAAGGAGGGTATCGTTTTAAATGGGTGTTTTGGGTTTCTCATGAAAAACATTTTTATGTTTCAAAAACTTGAAAACCCAAGAGAGGAAAACGAAAAAATTTGTTTTGTATTAAAACTATAAGCTTAAAATGAATTTCTATTGCGAGAAATTCTAAATTACCTGATTTTTAGGATGTATACGGACGGCTAAAATTATTAATAAATAAAACATATTTAATGGAAGAAATCTCTTTGAAATGAAAAAAAAATACGTAGAATGAATCACTAATATTTTTAAAACTATTACATCTGTCTAAAAAAGCCCAAATATTTAACAATTGTTAACTGAAAAATCTAAGAACTGGAAAATTTTGACATTTATTATTAATATCCAAGTTGTTAAACCAATTTTTAAATATGGCAACATCGCATGTCTTAACACAGAACCACAGTAGCTCTTATATGAGGTGGAGCTTTTGGGAGACAAATACTCATGATTGTGCGCATGCTTTGTTAATGTTAGATTAAGTTTTTTTCTGATTATTTAGAATACAAATTAAAAAGACTATTATTTGGATTTAACGGGGGTTAATCAGTAATACAAAATTGTATTTATTTTGCATTTCACAAAAAAAAAAAAAATTATGGAATATTTGTCTCCCAATAGCTCCCCCACTATGAACCTTATATTATGACAGAAATAGCTCCTACTATAAGTTGTAACAGAACTAGGACTTTTATGTTTTTTTTTAACTTTAATATATTTATTACCCGTATTGATAAGCAAAGACCAGGATTTAGCAGATTTTTTCACCATCAAACGTTTAATTTCAAATAGTTAATATTTTTGAGACGTCTTAAGGTAAATTAGTTTAAGAAATAAGCGAAAGATGGCGCCAGTCGTCAATTTAAGTTTGAATTATCTATTTAAGCAAAGATGGCGTTACAATCGAAGTTATTTATTTAATTATATGCCCTATAATTATTGTGTCGCAATGTTCAAGAATAGTATTTTTAATAGTGATTCAAAAACTAGAATAAAAACGTAATTTCGACGCTAACTCCCCCTTGGTTATTTATAGTATTGAGGTGTAGTATTGCCGGTACTACAGAGAAAACTGTCGACTGTAAACCGAATTTAAATAAATCCGAGTGGCACCACCTTTCTCATATTTGTTTAACTGATCTACCTTAAGTGACAGATTTTTTTTAATTATAGGTGGAATATAGGTTTAAAAAATAATAAAAAATAAGGGTTAAATTTTTATTACCCAGGTTTTTATTGGCCCATTAACCTAAAATCAAGCAAACAACCCATTCGTGTAAGAAGTTTAAATGTTAATCTTTTTATTGATCTAATAGGATAACCCGATAACGTCAAATAAAATATTACCAACACATTTTTTAAAAGCTTTATTCAAATATTTATCAATCTTAATTTTTTAAATTAACGTAAAAGTATAGTTAGTATTGTTTGAAATATTGAAACTTCGATATTTTAATTCAGATGAAATGCTATTCCATCCAGTTGATGAACTTGTCATAATCTTTATTGTCTTCTGATTTTTTGCTGTATTAACCGCGATTCTGCTTTATTATTTTAGGTATCAATGTTAGAACTTATTTTTAAGTAATATACAACCTGTAACAACTGTGGTGACAACAATAAATCTTATGTGATAGATTGCAAATTAATTTTTGTATTTGTCATTTCGATGACAGCTGATGACATCACTAATTCAACCATTTTAGATTATTATTTCTAATTTCCATTTTTTGTAGTAATAATACCAGTATTTATGATTTTAAAGTGTACCAATAAAAAAAAAAGCAGAAAGTATTCGTGGATAACTGGTCTTTAAAACACTTGACCTATTTCGAGAAAAATCGCGCGTGTTCTATTAAATGACAGCTGGCCGCCATGTTGCCAAATCCTCCTTGTCAGTCCTTGTGATTTCAAAATTTCGAAATTAAAAAAAAGTATGTTCCGGGGCGTTTTAAAGAAAAAAATTTTGGGAAATCCATTTTTTTTAATATCTTTTAGTGAGAAAAATTTCGTACGGGGTCGCAAAAAACCCAAAAAACGATACCCTCCTTTCAAAAAAAAATTATGAATTCCATTTTTTGAATAAAATGTTGAAAAAAATCACAATTATAGAGTTTTTTACTGCAAATTTAATGGTATTTTTTTTAAATTTTTAATATTAATATTAACCTTAAAAAATAATTTTAAAGTCAATAAATAATTAATATTTCGTTCATTTTATTCAAAATGGGAAATAGCCCTTTTTTTAAGGTTTTCTGGATCAAAATTCATTATTAACGTTAGTTAAGAAAACTAAAAAAAAATCAAATTTTTTGTCAAAAATTCATAGATAAATCCATTGAATATTGAATTGTTTAAACTTTTTTCATTTTTTGCCATAACTTTTACAAATACTATGTTAGTTAAAATTATGAAATAATTTACACAGATAGTACTTTTGGATCCTTTTCTATGCTATTTACTTTTTTCATTTATTTTATACTTGTTGATAAAACGAAATTACAAAAAATTTTAAAAAAATTCTTAATTTTGGCTATAATAATTACAATTCTAAATTTTAAGAAACTAAAATACATTTAAAATTTAAAGTTTTATATTATCTTTCGAATGGTGAAAATCCCATTTCAATAACTTTAATATTTTAGAAGTTATTCAATTTAGTTTAGAATCGTAATATAATCTTAAATTTATTAGCCAATTTTTTAAAAATTCCAAAATTTTTGTAATAAAATTTTGAAAAAAATTTTAATTATAAAATTAATTATTACAAATTTAAAGATATTTTTTTTAAATTTTTATTATAAAAATTTAACTAAAAAATAATAATTTAATAAAGATAAAAATTAAAATAAAAACTAGCGGCGAAACTATGCGCAACTTGAAAAAATAGTTAAGACAAAATTTATAGAAAATTTTATGCTCTACAATTTTAATACCATGTATTTTTTCATAAAAATCCATAATTTTGTCTTAAAATCTAAAAAAGTCACAAAAATGTCTATATAAATTTTTTTCACGCCCTCTAGCGGCGAAACTATGAGGAATTTAAAAACACGGTAATGACAAAATGTGTAGAAAATTTTATGTTCTACAACTTTCATATCCTGTAATTTTTCATAAAAATGCATTATTTTGGTTATTTAAGAAAAATATGAATAAAAAATACTTTTTGATAAATCTGGCAACAATGGCAAACGTTTTTGAAAATTTTAATCATCCGAAATTAAACTATAACGTATAAAAAATATATGTGTAAAACTTCATTGTCATCTTGTTTTGTAATGACGTCATCACTTATAGCAACTGTCACTTCGGGTTGTTCGATTAACTCCAAAATCTATACAGGTCGTATCCTTTCTACCCTAAATATGTATATAAAATTTCATTTAAATCGGTTCAGCCGTTTAGACGCTATCGTGTTCACACACCCACACACAGACACACACACATACACACAGACAGACATCATGCTAAAAATGGTATAAATGGATTCAGGTGACCTCAAAACGTAAAGATTCGTTAAAATCTGGGTATGGTCAAAATATCATGATCGCAATACTTTCCTTCTATACAACTCTGTTGTTCGGAAAGTAAAAACAAACGAGTAGGACGAATAAAGCGAAACCCTTGCACATACTATTTTGTCGCAAGGTAAATCCTCTTAATGTAACATCAGATTTAAATTTTTTTTTTAATATATTACATGTGGTACTAGATTTAGAGTTTTACTAGTTCAAAAAAAAAAGTGTTTATTTATGTAGAGTTTATTATTAAGAAAGGACAAACAATTCAGTTTTCTATAATAAAGAAGCAATACAACTATCGAATAAGATTTATTTATCTAATCTAATATAAAGAAATTTCCAAATGAGATTACAAAACTTGACCCCGAAGTTATCTCTGCAGTAAATTGTAATAACAATTCTTTTGGCGTTGTGGATTCAATGAATATCAAAATTGTGTTGTTTATTAAACAAAGAACAATAGCGCGTTAGAAATTGATACTATTTATTGAATGCATAATATACATACACATTTATATCTGAGAAATGAACAATAAGGTTAATAATAAGTGAGTTTAATTTTTAATAAACAAGAAAATGGCAGATCAGGGTAATACTTCAAATTCTACTGGAGAAAAGGTAAAGTAAATTATTATTCTGTTTTAAAGTTTTGTGTTAATGTAAAATTCGACTATACTTAACTGGGCGTATTAATGTAATTTTTAACTTCATCAATGAACTTGTAAAAAGAAATAATCATTTTATATTAAATAATAATATAAGCAGCAAAGTCCTGACTGACTGACATAGAATTAGCGTAGAGCAAAATCTACTTAACCCAGAGACTTGAAATTTCGAGAATATATTCTGTTCATAACATAGACATAGACCACTAAGAAACGATTTTGTAAAATTTTGATTTTGAAGGGTAGAAAAGGGTGAAAAAGGGTGGCTGAAATAGAATAGAAGGTAATGGTAGTGGGGAAAAATATAATAGGAAGAAATAGGTTAAAATAGGGAAAATAGAATAAAATAGAAAAAATATGGAAAAATAGGGAAAAATAGAAGAAAATATGAAAAAATATAGAAAATGGAAATAAATTAAGTATATTTCAAAAAAACAAGGAAAAATGGGAAAATAGGGGAAAAAAGTAAAAAATATAAAAAATAGGAAATAATATTGAAAAATAAAGAAAATCATGGACAAACAGGGACAAATATAGAAAAATGGGAAAAATAGCCATAAATGGAAAAAAATAGGAGGAAGTTTTGAAAATAAGGAAAACATATGGAACAATAGGAAAAATAGGGAAAAATAAATGGAAATAGGAAAATAGGAAAAAAAGTGGCGATTGTAAAAAATAGGGAAAAACAGTAAAAAATAGAACAAAATGGGGATAAATTTAGAAAAATAAAAAAAAAGGAGAATAGGAAAAAACGAAGAAAAACAGCGACAAATAGGGACAAATAGGAAAAAAATCAAAAACAGGAAAAACATGAAGAAAAAAATATTGGGAAAATATGGAAAAATAGAGGAAAATGAGGAAAATAGTTAAAAAAGGAGAAAAGTAGGATAAATAAAGAAAAATGGGGAGAATAGTTCAAAATAGGGAAAAATAAATAAAAATATGGACAAATGGGGAAAAATAAGGAAAAAAAGAAAATAGGAAATAATAATGGAAACAGGAAAACATAGAAAGAAATAGGAAAAAAGAAAATACAAGAAAATGAGGAAAACCGGGAAAAATAAGTACAAATAGGGACAAATAGGAAAAATAGGAAAAAATACGACAAAGAGAAAAATAGGGAAACATGAAAAAATAATAAAAAATAGGGAAAATAAAGGAAAAAGGAAAAATATGAAAAAACAAAATAATTATAATAAATATTAGGAAAACACTAAAAATAGGAAAGAATATGGCAAAATGAGGAAATTTGGGAAAATAGTGAAAATAGGAAAAAGTGATGAAAATTGGAAAGAATCGTAATAACCAAGGAAAAATAGAGAAATTACAGAAAAATAGGAAAGCGTATGGGAAAACAGTGAAAAATAGGGAAAAACAGTGAAAACTTTGGAAAATTAAGACAAAATACTGAAAAATAGAAAAATTTGGGAAAATAGTGAAAAATATTGGAAAACATGGAAAAATGGCGAGAACTAGGGAAATTTGGCAACAATAGGGAATAAATTAGAAAAACAGAATAAATAGGGAAAAACCGACAAATTAGAGAAACGTAGTTAAACGTGGAATATCGTAAAAAAGAACATAAGGAAAAAAAAAGAAAATAATAGGGACAACTGGGGAAAAACGGGAAAACCATGAAAAATATGAAAAAATAGAGAAAATAAGAAAAAATAGAGAAAAATGAGGAAAATCGTAAAAAATTGGGAAAAGTAGGATCAATTGAGAAAAATGGGGAGAATAGGACAAAATAGGGAAAAATAAGTACACATATGGGTAAACAGGGAAAAATAAAGAAAACAGGACATAATAATGGAAAGTAGAAAAAATAGAAGAAATGGGGAAAACAGAAAAAAATAAGTATAAATAGGATAGGAAACAAATAGGGCAAAGTGAAAAATAGGCAAACATATGAAAAAATAATGAAAAATAGGGAAAATTGAGGAAAATAAAATAAATAAATAGGAGGAGAATAGGAAAAAATAGGGAAAAATAAGTACAAGTAGGGAAAAATAAGGAAAAATAAAGAAAACAGAACTTGTTAATGGAAAACAGGAAAAATAAAAGAAATGGGAAAAATAAATATAGCGGAAAATGGAGCAAACAGGAAAAAATAAGTACAAATAGGGACGGACAAATAGGAAAAAAAATAGGACAAAATAGGACACAGAGAAAAATAGGGAAAAATGAAAAAAATAATAAAAAATGTTCGGAAGAAAAGGAGGGAAAATATGAAAAAAAAATAATAATAAATGTTGGGAAAAATAGGAAAGAATATGGCAAAATTGGGAAATTTAGGAAAAATAGTGAAAAATAGAGAAAATAGGAAAAAATAGTGAAAATTGAAAAGAATTGTAATAACCAAGGAAAAATAGGGTAACATATGGGAAAACAGTGAAAAATAGACAAAACTATTGAAAACATTGGAAAAGTTAGAAAAAATAGGGCAAAACAGTGAAAAATAGGAAAATTTGGTAAAAGTAGTGAAATATTTTCACTAAAAACATGGAAAAATAGCGAAAACTAGGAAAATTTGAGAAAAATAGTGAAAAAATAGAAAACCAAAAAAAAACAGAGAAAATAAGGAAACGTGAGAAATCGTGAAAAATAGAGAAAAATAGAAGAACATAAGGAAAAAAGAGAAAAAAATAGGGACAAATGGGTAAAAACGGGAAAACCAGGAAAAATATGAAGAAATAGGAAAAAAATAGGGAAATATAGAGAAAAATGAGTAAAATCGTTAAAAATAGGGAAAATTAGGATAAGTGGAGAAAAATGTGATAAATAGGAAAAATAGTACATAGAAAGCAGGACATAATAATGGAAAATAGGAAAAAATAGAAAGAAATAGAAAAAATGGGAAAAATAGGAAAAAATACGTACAAATAGGGACAAATAGGAAAAATAGGAAAAAATATGGTAAAATACCGGAAACTTGGGAAAAGGCGAAAAAAGGGAAAAAATAGAAAAAACAATAAACAGAGAAAAACAGATAAATCGGGGAAAAATAGGGAATAGTGGGAAATCGTGAAAAATAGAGAAAAATAAAAGAATATAAGGAAAAAAGAAAAAATAGGAATTAGAGAAAAACCGGGAAACATATGGGAAAATAGTGAAAAATATTGTAAATAAGAAAAAATGGTAAAAATAGGCAAAAATAGATAATAATTGGGACAAATACAAACAAAAACAGGACAAAATAAAAAAAACAGGAAAAATAGGATTAAATAGAAAAAAATACTAAAACACACGTAAAACTCGGTCGTCCAGGTACTAAAGAAACTCCGTAGCAAAGCACGGGTATTCAGCTGGTTAAATTTAAAAAAAAAAACATAAAAAAATATTATTTAAATAAATTATAATTTTGTAGTAATAATATTATTATAATAAATATTAATTGAGATATGAAGATAAACAAACATTTTTTCTCAAATCTGGCAAGTAGAAAAAAGTTTGGTAAACTTTATCAGAAATATTATTACTTTATTTCATTCTATAGTGTATAATAATTAGATAGTAAGACAATAAAAAATTTATAATAAAACGAAGAGTCACAATTAATAAGTACGCTACACAGAGATAAAAGGGTTATTTGAATGAACCATACTATATTGGTTGAGTTTAATTTTGTTATATTTACGAAATAATATTTGTATGAAGTAAATCTTATTGTTTGTTTGAACCAATACGATTATTTGGACAGAATTTGATAGAACCAAATATATTGTTATTTGATTGTACAAAATCAAGACATCAATTTAAACGGTACTTCTCACGTGACTGTAAACCCTGTTCACGATTGGTTAGTGCAGGAATACAGCGAGCGAACACACCGATCGTTATGCATCGTATCTTTCGAGTATCGTGCAATGTTGCCAATGCCTGGAGAATTCCTCGAAATATGCGGAATTCTGTGCTCGAATGGGATTTCAAATGGGATTATTTGAGAAAATGTGAGGAATTAACGCCAGTAATATAATATTTTAACAATTAAATTAATAAACAGTTTATTACATTTCGTTTCAAAATATTTAAATGACGAATTATTTTCGTACTTTACTCCCGCATTTGCGGGACTAAAGTGCCACTTTTACTCCCTTGGGACTAAAATTTTTTAGTCCCAATGTATATAATATACTATTTTTAATAACTATAATAAGCTTAGGTATATTGACTTGGCTATTTTATAAAACATATATACTTTGATGATATTGAGAGATTCCGATTTGACAAAATATAATTTACGTACTATTTCTAATATAATGTAAAATACGGCATTTATATATGATATTTTAAAACGATTAACCTCTTTATTTTGATGATTCCGGATTTTGTTGTAAGACAATGGATGTGTGTATCTAGCAAAGTTATTATTGGCAACATTGTATTATGTCTTGGTCGGCCTGCACTAGTCAGAGCGCAATTGCTTCGTGCACCGTATCTCAGATAAAGGGGAAATTTCTCCTGTGAGACCCCCACCACAAATTTTTAAGCGACCGAGACGATTCACGTAAACATTTTATTTAACAGCGCTTCAACCAGGGTGTTTTGTGTCGACTTTTAAAATACGGACTCAAGAAATTTTCAAGCCCAGTATTGTTGAGATTATTTTTAGTGCCATTAGTTTCGCGGTGTTATTTGTGGATTTTTTAAAAATTTTCTTTTTATCGGAAAGTATGGGGCTAAGGAATAAACGATATTTTCTTGAGAAAAGAGGGAAGAATATAAATGACGAATAAAATTCGAACAATTTTTAATTTTTTGCTGCATACTGTGTACAACATGCAAGAATTTTCTTTTTTGAGACAAACTGTATATATTTGACAATAATTTTTTTTGGGACATACTGTAGGTAAAAATATCAAAAGATTTTTGAAAAGGAAAAATCTTTTAACGACAAATAATATATACCTACTATTTAGAATATGTATTCCTAAAAAACTCAACTGCAGACACACTGTATAGATTTTACAAGACTTTTTATTTTTAGAACATTCTGTATATAAGAATTTTCATTTTTGGGACATACTGTATATATCTTACAAGAATTTTTATTTTTGGGACATGCTGTTATAAGAATTTTCATTTTTGTGGCATACTGTATACAACTTACAAGAATTTTCATTTTTGGGACATACTGTACGCATCTTACAAAAAATGTTATTTTTGGGACATGCTGTTATAAGAATTTTCGTTTTTGTTACATACTATATACATTTTACAAGAACTTGTATTTTTTTGACATGCTGTTATAAGAATTTTCATTTTTGTGGCATACTGTATACAACTTTCAATAATTTTCATTTTTGGGACATAATGTACGCATCTTACAAAAATTGTTATTTTTGGGACATGCTGTTATAAGAATTTTTATTTTTGTGGCATCCTGTATGCAACTTTCAATAATTTTCATTTTTGGGACATGCTGTATACATCATACAAGAATTTTTCTTTTTGGGACATACTGAATTTATCTTACGACAATTTTTATTTTTGGGACATATTGTATACATCTTACAAAAATTTCTGTTTTTGGGACATGCTGTCATATGAATTTTCGTTTTTGGGACATACTATATACATTTTACAAAAACTTGTATTTTTTTGACATGCTGTTATAAGAATTTTCAATTTTGGGCCATACTGTATACAACTTTCAATAATTTTAATTTTTGGGACATACTGTACGCATCTTACAAAAATTGTTATTTTTGGGACATGCTGTTATAAGAATTTTTATTTTTGTGGCATCCTGTATACAACTTTCAATAATTTTCATTTTTTTGACATGCTGTATACATCATACAAGAATTTTTATTTTTGGGACATGCTGTTATAAGAATTTTAATTTTTGGGACATACTGTATATATCTTACAAGAATTTTTATTTTTGGGACATATTGTATACATCTTACAAAAATTTCTGTTTTTGGGACATGCTGTTATAAGAATTTTCGTTTTTGGGACATACTATATACATTTTACAAAAAATTGTATTTTTTTGACATGCTGTTATAAGAATTTTCAATTTTGGGCCATACTGTATACAACTTTCAATAATTTTAATTTTTGGGACATGCTGTTATAAGAATTTTAATTTTTGGGACATACTGTATATATCTTACAAGAATTTTTATTTTTGGGACATATTGTATACATCTTACAAAAATTTCTGTTTTTGGGACATGCTGTTATAAGAATTTTCGTTTTTGGGACATACTATATACATTTTACAAAAACTTGTATTTTTTTGACATGCTGTTATAAGAATTTTCAATTTTGGGCCATACTGTATACAACTTTCAATAATTTTAATTTTTGGGACATACTGTACGCATCTTACAAAAATTGTTATTTTTGGGACATGCTGTTATAAGAATTTTTATTTTTGTGGCATCCTGTATACAACTTTCAATAATTTTCATTTTTTTGACATGCTGTATACATCATACAAGAATTTTTATTTTTGGGACATGCTGTTATAAGAATTTTAATTTTTGGGACATACTGTATACATCTTACAAGAATTTTTATTTTTGGGACATATTGTATACATCTTACAAAAATTTCTGTTTTTGGGACATGCTGTTATAAGAATTTTCGTTTTTGGGACATACTATATACATTTTACAAGAACTTGTATTTTTTTGACATGCTGTTATAAGAATTTTCATTTTTGTGACATACTGTATACAACTTTGAAGAATTTTCATTTTTGGGACATACTGTATATATCTTACAAGAAGTTTTTTTTTTGACATTTACTGGTATAAACTAAGAGATTTTCTGAAAACAAATAATGTTTTAAAGACAAATATTATATACCAACTATTTAGGAAATGTATTCCTAAAAAAACCAGTTTGAGACATACCGTATACATCTTACAATAATTTTATTTTTGGGACACACTGTATACATTTCAAAATTTACAACTAATTCTAAAAATTACTTCGTTTGGTTTGAATTAAAATATTTAATTTAACTCTTGGAGTCCGACTCTGTTCTTTAAATAACGTCCCAGACAAACCGATCGAAACCGAGACTCTACGAACGTCGGCTAACGAAAGAATTGCAAATTAAGTAGTAGGGATAATATTTGCCTTATTTATAATTATTTTAGAGACAGAACGATATCTAGTATTTTAGTGATTAGAAGCTCATATCGAATTGAATATTTAATTTGTTTTTTGCATTATATGACGGAAAGATGAATCTGCAGATTGCTCGAATTCTTTTTTTTTAATAATACATTTTTAATATAGTAATTGTAAGGTAAAGTTTTATTATTTTTAATAATTTCACCAAACCTTACATTTTTTTCCAGGCGGAATGGTTGGTTTTTTCAAAAAAAAAATTCGACGAAATTGTAGATTAATCTTTTTTCTTTTTTACAAAACAAAAAGTAGTGAAATTTATTCAATATTGTATTCTCTATCATTAAAACGAAATGCATGAAATTTAAAGGTTTTGACGGTGTTGGAGCGCGAAGCAATTGCTCGTCGTCTGTGTAAAGCCCGTAAAATTAAAATTTGTTAAATTTATTTGTGGTGTGTTTTATTAAAGAATTCATGTGTTCTGCTGGTTGTTCAAACATGGAAGTTCGTGAATTTTTGGAAAAATTAAAGTTAGAAGACTACCTTATAACGTTTCGAGGTGAGTGCATTTTTTAATATAGGTATTATGTTAATTAAAATGTGAGCATTAAGTAATTATACCAATGACCAATGCATTGTTTCGTTTTGATATGTTTTTATAGACTGTTATTTAATAAACTTTATGTAGATATACATAGTTAAAATAAAACGAAGCAATCACTCAGTTAAATTTTTGTTAGTGAGATAAACTTCTAATAATAAAACAATAAAATCATTTACTTCAGTAATAAGTAGGTATGTTTCCAAGAAATCGTATTAAAATAATAAACACTTTTAATATTTTGGAGGTAAACTGAAATAAGAATGAATAGTGAGTCATCAATTTTCTTCATTCAACCAAATATTTTTTTGAACCAAGAAAACATGTTTTTCATTCAATAAAACATTTTTTTCGTTCAATAAAACATTTTTTTTTGTTCAACAAAATATTTTTTTCGTTCAACAAAACATTTTTTTCGTTAAACAAAATATTTCTATAATCAACAAAATAATATCTTTCACAGTTTTTCTAAAATCAATAAGTTTTGTTACTTGTAAAACCTCTTTTTATTTTTATAGGTAATTTAAAGCTAAAAAATAAAAATTTTTAAGTACCTAGGTACCCTAAAACATGTGCTTTTCTGCGTTTACTGGATATCTGATTTGTTTCTTATTTTTATATTTTTATTTAGTCTTAATTCTTTTTTCTATTGTCCATTTGTGTGCAAAATAATAGTGATTTTTATTTACAAAGTTACGATTTATTATTGTTGAGTAAGAAATTGAAGTTAATAACTAAATTTACTCTGATCTCTTTAAATTTTTTAGAACAAAAGATAGACTCTTTGGAAATTCTACATGTCTTGGCTGACGAAGAGTTAACCGGAATATATTTTAGCCATTCAATTATCACAAGAAGCTCTGGACAGTCAAATATGGCTGAAACATAATTTCAATCCTGTGCATGATGTAAAATTACATTGGGATAAATCTCATTCACTTAGAAAACCTATCAAACCTATTTTGTACTGGATATTAAATATCCTGCTGAATGTGAGCACCTGTGGTACCTACTTCAGTGGGAATTATTTAATATCATTAATATTGGCGATCCCAAGATCCATTATATTATAGATTTAGAACAATACAGGTAAACTGTAGGTAAAATTTGGGAAAGTACCCCTGACTGTATTTTGTGTAGTTTAGTTTTTAATTTTAAAAATTGAAAGTTTTAATTATTTTATTTGACCAATATGTTTAAATGTTTTATTTGTGATAAGATGATGACACAACCAGAAGCTCTACTGCAGTCATGTTTATAACTGTGGACAAGATAACTGTTATCGTAGTTTTCCAATACTAAATGGCTTAAGAAAACATTTGTTGGTCGAACACACTATGCCCCGAGTTAACTAATAACTTTATTACTAACTCAAAAAGTATAGTAGTAAAATATTTAATAGTAAACGAGAATGATATTATTTTTATACTTTTACCAATAACTACAAGAGCATTTAATGATCATATTCATGCATATGATGTTTTAATAGATAATTCAAGTAGATACTATTGTATTTATTATAAAGATTTAATAAATCCTTTTCCCTATAATTTACACATAATAAGTGATGGTACTACCTGTATAGTTCCTGTGCAATAAGTATATTGTTATATTTTAACTTCTGTTTGTGTTATCCTTATATGTTGATGAAAAATGTTCCTTTTCTTGTTTAGTTACTTTTTACAATATCTCGAAGAAGCCACTCATTCTAGAGGCAATAGTTTATGCTTTAAAATAAATAAAAAAGGTGGTTCCTCCGAGATTTGTTTTTTTTTTAATTACTATTTTATTTTTTATACAAATGTTATCAATATATAATTCAAAGAATAACATAATTTTATTATTTTCACTTATACATCAAATTCCTAAATAGATAATAATGAGTAAATTACTATTATTTTTACTTAAAATTTAATTTTTGATAAACTAGCTATTTTTTGATTTGGTTTAACTTCCCTAAAAAAATATATTTTTGTAGTTATCTTGATTTTTTTAAATTATTTTTTAACAGATTCACAACGTTTCAGATTGAAAATATGTATATTAAATGCAAGAAACATACGTATGTATTATACAGCAGAAACAAATGTTTTATTTTTTACAGAAATAAATGTGTTTTTTGACAAAAAGAAACGTTTTTCAACAGAGAAATGTAATTTGATATTGCTAATTTTGGGCTTCATTTTGTAATTTCATACAGTACTAAAAAGTCACGAAACTTTAAAATGAAGCCCAAAATTAGTAATATAAAATTACATTTTTTTCTGTCGAAAAACATTTCTTTCTGTAAAAAAAACATTTATTTCTGTAAAAAAATCATTTGTTTCTGTTAAATAATACATTTGTTTCTATCAAATAATACATTTCTTTCCGTCAAAAAACAAATTTATTTCTATAAACAAATCCATTTATTTCTGCTAAATAATAAATTTATTTCTTTCAACTAATACGTTTGTTTCAGCCAAATAATACATTTGTTTTTATCAAATAATAGATTTATTTCTGTTAACAAATACGTTTGTTTCTCTCACATAATACATATGTTTCAGTCAAAAAATATATTTGCTACACTCAATAAAATATATTTGTTCAATGACATAAAAATGTTTATTAAACTAAATATATAAAAATAAAAATAAAATAAATATTTTTTTGTTTCAATTAAATCATTTGTTTGAATATTCAAACAAACCGTTTTGTTGGAACAACTAACACGTTTTGTTCGACCTATCCAAATAACATATTTATTTGGTTTAAACAAAATTTGGTTGATCCAAATAATCTTTTCTCTCTGTGTAAAATTACGTTTTTATGAATATATTGAACTTCATTAACCCGTTGCCAATTTTGTGATATCTGACATTTGACTTAGTTTGTAGAAATAGATCGAAGATCAAAAATTGCTTTTTTAAAAATTTTATTTTAAAGTTTACCGAACGAAAATTATATGTTATACAAATGAAGGCTGAATAAAGAGTGAATATAAAAATTAAATAATGAAATTGTAATATTATAAAAATGAAATTATATCAGAAACTGGAAACTTCTTATCTCTGCTTGGCCTCGCAGTTTCTTGGAAATCACATCATGTAATTTGGTACTATTTTTTTTCCGGCGGAATTGGATAAATTTACTCATTTATGTTCATTACAACAGTGCAGGATAAATTCAGACTAAAAATATCTGATCAGTCACTTTTCTATTACCTCTACTACCTTTGAATACCTACTACTGATAATCTGGTAGGTTTATGACTTTTCTCCTTTTAATAAAGAAATATTATTCCAAATTTCTTTACAAAAATACTATTAGAGGATAAAATAAAGCATGTTACGATACACGTAACGTAATATACTTTTTATATTACTAGAGAACGTTCTTGTACCGTAAATAACTACAACAATGTTTTCTGGTATGTCATGTTTAAATCTGCTATATATTTATGGCTAAAATATATATTGTAATGATATTATGATGATCTCAATTTGGGGTGAGTTCTATATATAAAAAAAAACATTACAAAAAAATAAAGAAAACTAAATTAATAAAAGTCCTTCTGTTCGCCTTTCACTCCAATCTTCTACACCTATTTTATCTCCTACCTTGACCAATCACTTCTTCTAAATACCTCTTCTTAACCTGACTTCCTGATCTCCGCTTTCAAATTATTACATCTCTATACTCCTCCTTACTTTCTTTTACTATTAGTCCTTTTTCTTTTATTTGCTTTCTTATTTAGCTCACAAACCTGAATTTATCGCCTTATCGCCTTTTTTTTTTTTTTTTTTTTTTTTTTTTTTTTTTTTTTTTTTTTTTTTTTTTTTTTTTTTTTTTTTAATAAAATTTTGTAATTTCATCAGTGTATAAATATTTTTATTTTTCCATCTTCCTAAATACCCTTATAAAAACCATTAATTAACATTCTGACCAAAAAAACCTTTTTTTTCTTTATAAAAATATTTGACTTGTTTATTATTTTTTTATTCAACTGTCGTCTTTTCAAAATTCAAAAATTTTTTTGTTACTTGATTCATGAATAAAATTTTTTTAACCACTTTTGACAAACTTGCCACTTACTTTTTAATTATACAGCAAAAATTTACTTTAATATTCTTTCCAAATTTTAACTTTCTCTATTAAATTATTATACAAATAATAATCATTCATATTATAATAATGATATGATATTACAAATAAGATTTTTTTTTATATTGTTGATTTTAAATATTTTATACACCAATTATTCTCAATAAATGCTTTAAAATTAAACTTTAACAATAAACTCTGTTTATAAAATTCAAAAATCACAAAATATTTATGTTATTCAAACCTCTCAACGAATACATAATAATTAACTTATAAAAAATGACTCATACGGAGTATTTCATTACAATATCAACTGTTACCATTCATATGTGGCAAAAATAAAAATTTTTTCGTGAAATCGTACGCGAAGTGAATACTTCACACAGTTCGTGAAATTTAATTTCGAAAAAGCAAAGGTCACTTTCACATTTTACATAATACGAAACTAACAATGTTATTGTTTTTTATTAAACACAGTATTAATTTTTATATTAACTAATACTTATATTATTCAAGATAAATATTAACATTAGTTATACGGTTTATATTATTACTTATATTTACTCTAAAAATTGAAGAAACAAAATACTGAAATATTACTATTGTACAAAATACTATTGTACAACAAGTGCAGAAGTTTGTGGCACGAGCCGTAGGCGAGTGCCGCAAATCTAGCGAGTGGGAAAAGTGCTTTGCGTACAAGTTATACACAATATTTTTTCTACAACCACATTTATTAATAAAAGAAAAACAATAACTTATATAGGTATTTAACTTACAACTTTAAAAAGAAATAATTAAAAAATGACTATTGAATACAGAAAAATTAATTTATTTATAATTTATAAATTAAAATAAATAATCAAATAAATAGTTTACTTACTTTTAGTTTAAATTTAAAATTTGAACTTCCAGAAATCCACTATAATGTTAAATTGTCAAAAAAAGTTGACAGGTCATAGCTGTCTGTGTTTGACATTTCCGTGGGGAAAAGTGCCATAGCGCGTACTTTTCGCACGCTAAATTATTACTTTTCCCACGGATATCAAAGAAATTAAGAAAATGCCTGCTTTGCGTATAAAAATTTGTGTAGAAAAGCGTGTTTTACATAGTGGTTGTAGAAAAACTACAACTTTCCTCATAATCAGACTATATCTAGCAGCTGTGAATCGCATCGGCACGTCACTTTAACCTAGTTCTGTCAGTTAATATTATTTGTTTGGTTGACATTGAAATATGGAAGATGAATAATAAAATAATAAAAATTGTTAAGAAATAGTAATAATGAAAAAATTTAATTGTATCAATTTAGATAATTATTGTTTTTGTTCATTCTATATTTTGTCGTTAATTTATCTTGTCAAAAAACACTTAAGCTTTTTTTTAAGGATAAATTTCTTTTAAACTCAAAATTTTTCCATCAGTAATTTTCCTCGAAAAACTAACATTTGGCAAAATCGCTCGACCTACGGTCTCGCGATTTTTCCATGTCAGTTTTTCTCGTAAAATTCTCGACCTTGGTGTATATATGAAGTAATTTTGATATAATTAGTACAGAATTGTATTCAAATACATAAAGTTTACAAATAATAAACAACACATAATTAATATTCAAATACGTAGTTTACAAACGTTAACATAATGTAACATAACTAGTGTAACCTCCCCTAACAAACCGATGGCTATTTCGGTAAGAAACTTTTTACTCAAATTTATCATAAAATATACCTGATCGTCTAGTATTGTTAAAGGACCCAGTTGTGATGTATTTTTTTATTCGTTATAGTAAAGTTTGCTGCAAGTAAAAAAAAAATAAAACAATGAAAAACCTTCAAATCGTATATTCCGTAATTTCAACCTTTTATGACAATTACAAAAATCAAAACTTTGAAACATTATTTACTCTTGTACTCTATTTGTATATGAGGACCCTTCACAGAGACCCGCCACTGGGTGAACAAAAGAGAAGACATTTGTCACATTTTACAAATTTGTATTTTGTGTTTGTGTAATTATTTTTATATTTCTGTTTGCTTTTATTTTACAACCCTTTTATTTTGTTGATTTGAAATCACGTGTATTTACTACGGTCAATAATGTCCTAATCATTCAGGTAGGAAGCTGGGATGCCCGCGGGTCGATCGCCCTCTACGACATCCCTCATTGGGAAAATTGCATGGGGAGGGGAGATCACATTGCCTCCTACCGTCCCAAAATAATTAACTCTTTTTTTGTTTAAAAGGGACCGTACCTAGACATAGTAACATTCTTGATTAACTCATAAAAACACATGATTTTCTTTGTGTAATGTATTGTGTATTGTTGTAATTGGTAAATGAGACTCCTGACTTAACCCATTCGCACACACAATGGCGCGCCGCTGTGAATGGTCAATTAAACAAATGGTTTCCTTGTCCGGGCGCAAATTAAATATGAATTTTCTTCCCCGGATTTTGAATATGGGGTGTTTTTGAGACATTTTATTTAGATAGATATTTTTATTTTGTAACGAATTTTGGATTATTTTTCTCTACTTATTTTCTCTTTGGTTTTATGAGCAGTTGTTTTCTATACGATAGGCAAAGGACTACAAAAAATTATTACGGGGTCGAAGTTGGTGGTAGACACAGGTCTACAAATAATTTTTGTTTTCGTCGATGGGTACTTTTACCGGAACTGATTTTTCTTCCTCAGGCTGGTTTTTTATTTATTCTTTCTCGAAGCGAAGCGAAGCGTAGGTACTGTTAGATAGTTTAGGCGATGGTAAACATTTTCGGACTGCTTTTATTTCTTATTTCATGCCCTTTTTATACCCAGAAATTATCTCATTTCGTGACGTAGGCATTGTAACTGCGTAGTGAGAATCTACCCTATTGCGACTCGCTATCGCCAATTTGTTTATGTTCACTGCATTCCTGAGGACAACTTTTTAGCTATTTTGAGTCTTTTACGAATTTTAAGAGAAATATAAGTAGTGCAAATTGTATACAGGGAAAAATAAAATTAGAATTGAATACGTAAAATAATTCTACGGAAATAGAAAAATATAGGAAAAATAATAATTACAAATGGAAATTAATAAGAGATTAAGTGACCTAGGGTAGGAAAGTTTCACTAGTAAAACGATATTACTCAAACAAATAAATTTTACAAATAGTAACATAATACAGCATAATTATTAAAACAATTTTGATCAAATTCATAGTTTATGAATAACAATTAAAATATTACGAGTAATTTTTTCTACCTCTTGACTTTCATCCAGGATGTACAACGTGGAGGGGAGCTAAATTTACATCCCTTTAAACAACAATGCCCCGTAAAATGAAACGATACTTTATTTTGTTGATAATAAATAATTGATGTGATTAACCGCAAATCTTTTTGTTATGGGTTCGTTCCACGAATAGAATTTGAAATATATCAGAAGTAGACTATTAAATAAAAAAAAATTTGGAGCCAGTCTAATTGATTTTTTGATGTAATTAAAAACAATTGACAAAAAACTATGACATATTTCAAAATCCGTCCTTTCTTTCTTTTTGTGGGTTTATGGAAATTAAACTCAAATTAAACGTTACATTTGTTAATTATATAAGTATTTCTAGACACCCCAAAGGAACCGAAACGGATGTTGAGTCTTCTAGCCCACCCGCTAATGTATCTAATGCTGTTTATCTTAACGACCCTCTTTGTTATAAATATTCAAAATCACACTATTTTAGTTCAGTTCATTTACTCACTCTAAGCTGTTAAGTCTTCTGTAACGAAGTTACGAATTTGTTAATGATTTAATTCCCTAATCTCCGATCGTATTATTTTTATTTATTAATTTTTCGCTAATACTTGTTATAATTAGTTCGACCGGCAATAGACCGTAAATAGATAAATCCAAAATACACCGTGAAATATAAAGCACCGCGATCTCCCGTCGAACTCGTCAAACGCGATTGCCTAAAGTTCACACGTCGTCCGGAAGATGGAACCGCCAAAGGCAGACTTCGCCTCGCGACGCGTGCCCAACCAGTCTCATGGTATGGCACGGCTTGTGATTCATTTAATCAAGTTCGATTAGAGATTTGAACTCGACTACCAGCCAAGCCGTACCGGTGTAGAAGAAAATAATTTATTGGTAAATAATCTTATATTTTAAAATTATTCTAAGTCCGCGTTTTCCGGTGTTGACATATTTATCAGGAGTAAATTTGAAGATTTGTACTAAGTCCAGTTCATTACTACCGCGCATGTTTTAAAAGACTCCCTCCAGATCCGAAGTGGGAGAATAGAGGTTTCTTCCTGACTAGAGGAGATTAATAATTCAGTTGTACGAGTGCCAGCAAGCCGACTACCACGCCTGACCAGTAGCAGTACACCAGACGACAGTAAATTGCACTCGTGACATTGATGTGATTGGTCGTTGTGGGCAAACAATGAGCAGGCGCGTTACATCGTTTTGTTTGCTTTTTATTTTTGTGAGTTAAATTTAGAGGTTGTGTTTTGTGTTGATGAAATATACAGTTCATTAGTTTTTACTTACGAAAAGAAAAGCTAATCTCCTGAGCTCTTGAGTTTTAAAAAAAGACTAAAGAAAATTTGAAGCATCGCAAATAGGAAGAATAAATGTTTTAATAAGTCAAGATATCACAAATTTGACGAAAAAATATAACAACCACAATAAACGAGATCAGAATGATATGCTAGAAGCTGAAATGAAAGTTGAAAAATAGAATGCTAATGGCAAGAATTATGCTTTTCTATTCAAGAAGGAAGGTATGTAAGAAAAATTAATATTTAAACAAAACAGTTATTTGTTATAAACAATGAACCTTAATAGTTTAGGTACACTTTAAAATTAATGGTGTTTTTAATAAGGTATAAATTAATTTTCAAACATATTTTTCATATATGTCACAAAAATGCACCAGTGCCAAAAATGGAGCTTGTTTGCACTTTTTTATTGTTTACTCGAATATTAAATTTTGAAGTTGTATTGGTAGTGGTATTTTAAATTTGGTTGTGAGTAAATTTAAACAACATACACTGTAAATTTAAAGCAAGTATGTAAAAATAAATGAAAGATACTATACTGTAGAGTATGCAAAATTTCCTTTCATCGCTACCAGTGTGAGTATGTAGTGAAGAATAACTTGTGCAAGCATGTGCACTTGGTAAGAATGTATGTGGAGCGAATGGGTACTAACTTTGTTTTAGATGAAGCTGCAAAGGTTTAGGAGAAAATGCATGTATCAAACCACAGCGCAAAGAAGAAATCGGTGAATTTATTAAAGAGAAATTAGAAGAGGCAAATCAGGTAACGGATAGAATCAAGGCACAACGCAAACGAATTCTTCAGTGGGAGAATGTGCAAAATTTCATAGAATAATTAGATGACAATTTTACGGGGCTTATGAAGGAAATCCAAGGAACTGCATGTGCGCAAATATGAAGAAAAAATAAATAATACTGCACATAAACGAAAAATGGAGAAAGTGAAATATTTTCTTTGCAACAAACACCCAAAAGTGAGTATGTTTAAAATAATATAATAAACTTTTTCATTTGTACAATCCTACTTCTATACAATATTTTATTACCTACCCATGTGTATTTTGTTTTCGTGTTTTAAGTGAATTTTCATTTTAGCTACAGGATTATAAATAAGAAGAAGAATATATAGTTACCTTATATATTATAATAAGTGGAATAAATGTTTTAATATACCTATAAGTTAATCGCTATTATTATTTATTATTCTATTACAATAGCTATTATTATTATATAGTTTATATTAGTCCTTATTGTTGGATGCTTTTATTAGTAACACAGTAAAAGTGATTTTATTTTGTATTAATTAGTCCAATATTGTGGTTGGGAGGATAAAACATTGTAAAATTAATTTATTGCTAATAAATCTAGTGAAATGTATCCATGTTTTTTCATATTGTGTATAGGTATAACTTTTATTAGTATTACTAAAAGTATTTAAATATGTACCTACATTAAATTTTAACCTTAAAAGTTCGAATTACATTCATGTCATTTTTAAAAGAAGAAAATGGTAAGATTAATATTAACACTTTCTTTATTTTTATTTAGATAAATCAGATATATTCATCTTAACATTGTTGTATAATCCTCGCATGCAAAATTATTGGTTTATTAATGACAGTTGTTCATTTTTACATGAACAAGAAACCCGCCGAAATTTGAATTATGTACACGCCCACAACGACCAATCACATCAATGTCACGAGTGCAATTTACTGTCGTCTCAGTACACCGGTGAGGAAAAATAGGTAGTACACCTGTATCACCGCTTAAACCCGCCGCGCTCTGACCATCAACCATTTTCACGCATTTTTGTTATTTTTCACAAGTTGCTTTTATTTTTGGTTTGGCTTCAGAAAACGTTACACACCTTTCTCCGCTGGGTCCTTTTTTTATGTTGATATTGTTTTTGGAGTGACAATAAAAGCAGTTATTTTCATTTGGTGATTTTTATTTTACTCTAACTGGTTGTGAGTTTATATATTGCAGCGAATACCCAGGACCTCCGCCCAGTAGGGCAAGTAAAGCCCGCCCTTCTGGCTACAAGGCATTAGTCGAAACCATAACGACCCCTGGAGTATTTCTTTCTTCACTGACGCTGCCCGGAGCAAGTGGCCTTCACACTCTAAACGGAAGGTGGCGCCCGAGGCAATCCGAAACCTGGACTAAGGCGCCAAAGTGACCCGCAACGACCGAAGTGTCGTCGCACTTCAGTAAAATCTAAGTTAGTTAAATAATTGTAATAAGTTAGAAATAAACTTTTTAAAAACAGTTTCCTAAAAAAGAAACCTTTAATTGGCGCAGTCAGTAGGATTGGAAGAAAGCAAGAAGCTTTGGTTTCAACCATTTATCCTCAAAGAACGAGAAGAAGCTCTGAGTAAGTTCCTTTCATTTATCCATTCCTAATATTTCTATTTTGAATTTTTTTCTTACTGTGTATTTTCGTTTGTTCCTTGTATAAGCGTAGTAATACCGGGAAATATATAATTTTCATATTATTAACGGGTAATTTAAATTAAATACTAGCAATTTCTTATTTTCTACAAATAGAAAGTGATATTGCATTATCTGTATTTTTCAAAATATTATATTAAATTAAATTAAAAACGGTAAGCAATTTCTTATTTCTAAACTTTAAGAAGAGTTATTGCATTTCTGTATTTTACAAATAATTAATTTTAAAAGAAACAATTAACATATTGTCATTTTTCTCTAATAAAAGAGAAACTATATTTTTGTATACTGCATGTCTATTGTCGATAGTTTACTAAATAATTTTAATAAAATGTCACTAAACGGCGATCAGTCTCAACAAAGAGCCATGCCGACCGCAACAGCTGCAAAAGCAGTCGCTGACTTTTTACCTACATTCTCGGGAGAAATGTATCAACCAGAAAGTTTTATTAAACGAATAGATAAATTTTTTGATGTTTATGGAACAACAACAGATAATTCGCTTAGTGATTTTTGTTTCAATGTTATTTGTTCTAAACTCCGCGATGATGTCTTAAATTTTGTAATGTGTCAACACCTGGCCATTAATCAAAAATGCCCTAAGAGAGCAATACGGTGACAGAATAGACAGACAGACATTAACTAGAGACTTTTTACATCTAAATAAAACAGCTAGAGAAAATATTTTGGATTTCATTAGTATAGTAAAAAATATGAAATCTAGACTAGAATTAAAAATTTGTTCGGAAATAAATATTTCTGCGAACAGAAAAACCCTCCTTATGGAACAAAACGAAGGAAACGCGTTAGACATATTACTCGCAAACGTAGACGAGAAAACTAGAATTTTACTGGATATTAGAGAACCACAAACATTTAACGAGGCATGTGACATTATTAACAGAAATTTTTATAGAGACCACAGAATTAATACCTTACTTACAGATAATAAAATTAAATCTAAACCAAACGATACTTATCAACCTCGACCATATATTCCGAGAAACTCGAATAACAACCACGCAAATAATTTCAGAAATTTTAACCCCTCTTATAACCCAAGATATACTCCTAATAATTACAATTCTTACCAAAATCATCAACATTCCCCACAATATCATAATAACAATCAAAGAACACAAAATTATTTCCCTAGCCAACCGATAAACATTCAACCACGACAAGTACCTCCAAAAAAATATTTTTACTAACGAAGAAGTTTTTGGAAAACAAAAAAATGTTTTTTCGCCAAAAAATTCACATAAACCAACTGGACCTCCAGAGCCCATGTCTACGAACTCTAGAATTCCTAGCGTAAAAAATCACAGACCTTTTCAAAATAATAATTTCTTCCGCCCTCGCGGACCCCCTAATTTTATTTCAGAAGAAATAAACAATATTAATGCAGAATCGTACGAGGAAAACTATTTCGAAAATCGGCATGAATCCGATCTTTACTATGAAAACTATCCAAGTACATCAACGGAAACAACAACTCAGGTTTTTTAAAATTCTTCGATAAAACGAGTAGACCTAAATAATATTATTTCCAACTCACTTCCTTACATTGAAATTAAAAACCCTCCTTTAAAACTACTTGTGGACACAGGATGCCACCCATCGTTATTACGTCCAATAATTGCGGAAACTTACTTTCCCGAGAATATAATATTAAAGACAACCCCAATATCCACTTGTGCTGGTACGAGACACGCACAACAAAGCGCGAAAATACCTTTACTTGCTGAATATAAATTAGAAAACACTTGGTTAGATTTCATACTGTTCGACTTCCACGAATACTTCGATGGAATAATAGGAATAAGAGATCTAAGAAAACTAAATTTAAACCTTGACTTGAATACTAAACTTTTATACAATGATTATATAAAAATTCCCCTTCAGTACAGAAAAGATTTTAGTTCCCAAAAAATTGAAATTCCACCTAACTCATCCGTTATTAAACAAATTAAAACAACATTACCAAATGGCGATATCCTAATACCCGACATATCAGGACTCGACGACAAAATTTTAATCCCAGCTAGTTTACTATCCGTAAAAGACGGACTAGCAACACTTGAATTTATGAACACGTCTAACTATTCTCAAATTTTCACCATAAATGACGAATTTATGAATAACTTTAAATTACAATTTAATGAAGAAAATTAGGAATGTTATAATATAGAACAAGTTTTACAAAATTACCATGACACTAACAAAACCTCAATAGATATAAATAACGATTTAAGACTCAATCATTTAAATACCGAAGAGCGAGCAGCTCTTATCAAACTAATTAAACAATATAATGATATTTTTCACCATAACGAAAATAAACTTACGTTTACACATGAAATTAAACACGATATAAAAACGACAGACAATTTACCAGTACACACAAAGTCATACAGATACCCATACGTATACAAAGAAGAGGTAAAACGACAAATAGACAAAATGCTTCACGATGGTATTATAAGACCATCCCAATCGCCTTGGCTGGTCCCCAAAAAATAAGACGCCAGCGGAAAACAAAAATGACGGATCGTGGTCAATTATCGAAAGGTTAATGAAAAAACAATCGACGATCGCTATCCCATGCCCAATATTACCGAAATACTAGACAAACTAGGTCGTTGTCAATATTTCACAACACTAGATTTAGCTTCGGGATTTCACCAAATAGAAATGGACCCAAATTCAATCGAAAAAACTGCGTTTAATGTTGAAAACGGACATTACGAATATTTGCGCATGCCCTTCGGTTTGAAAAACGCACCAGCGACTTTTCAACGGGCAGTAGACAGAGTTCTAAAAAACGAAATAGGCAAAATCTGTTTAATTTACATGGACGATATAATAATATACTCTACTTCACTTCCAGAACACATAAATAATCTAAAAATAATATTTAACAAACTAAGAGACGCAGGTTTAAAAATACAATTTGTCAAATCAGAATTTTTATGTGAAACTGTCGAATTTCTAGGACACACAGTCACCCCAGACGGCATTAAACCCAATGAAAAAAAAATAATAGCTATAAAGAAATTTCCTCTACCTAAATCTCAAAAAGAAATAAAATCATTTTTAGGTCTTATAGGCTACTATCGTAGATTTATAAAAAATTTCGCGAAAATAACAAAACTCCTAACTCTATGTCTCAAAAAAGGAACTCAAGTAAAACATACACCTGAATTTATAGAGAGTTTCGAACTATATAAAGACATGCTAATGAATGACCCAATTTTACAATACCCTGATTTTACAAAACCATTTAACGTCACAACTGACGTCTCAAATTTCGCTATATGAGCAATCCTAAGTCAAGGACCAATAGGAAAAGACCTCCCGATCGCGTATGCATCAAGAACTCTAAATACAACCGAAACTCATTATTCTACTATACAAAAAGAGTTATTAGCGATAGTATACGCCATCAAATATTTCAGACCCTACTTATATGGCACAAAATTTAGTATTATTTGTGACCACAAACCACTACAATGGCTTTTCTCTTTAAAAGAACCCAACTCTAAATTAATCCGATGGAAACTTCAACTAGAAGAATACGATTATAAAATAATCTATAAACAAGGTAAATTAAATACTAATGCAGACGCACTGTCTCGAGTAGAAACTAATTCCCTCGAAATAACCGACACTGACCATTTAGATGACAATGTATCAGTACATGCTAATTTCGACCAAAACGAATTTCCATTAATAACTCAAGACATTTTAGACGACCTTTTATATGAGGACACCCCTTCACACGAACTACAAGACATACGAAATATAATCGAAACACAATCAACAGAAAAGGACAAAAATAAAATTCAAATTTTACAAGATATAATAATTAAACCCGCGGAAATCCCTCAACACGACTCCAATGACTTAGAAACAGTACATACGAGTCACGAAAACCCTATATTAAATATTCCCTTCACAGAAAAAAATCTGAACATCTACAAAAACCAAATAATAATCTCTAAAACGAAATCAGATAAACCAAAACATACATTCGAAAAAATATTCGACCAAAATAGACAATTTTGGCAAATATCCGAAAAAGAGAACGAAACTCAATGGGTAGACCTAATAAAAGAAACCCTAAAGCCAAAAATTACATTTTGCCTATATTTTAAAAACGAAGACTATAAAATCCCATTTATAAATTTTATGGTTAAACATTTTCAATATAACTTCTTTCGCTTAGTAATAACAAATAAAATGTTTACCGACGTAACCGATGAAGAAGAAAGAAAAGAAAAAATATTATTTTATCATGAAACAAAATCTAATTACCGCGGTATAAACGAAAACATAACGGCTTTGAAGAAAAATTTCTATTGGCCAGAAATGGACAAAGACGTTATGAATTATGTAAATACGTGCGACGTTTATCAAAAATCTAAATACGAACGACATCCCTATTCTCTTGTCTTTAATACAAGATCTTTGCCTCTTATACCAAATCGACATTCACTATACTACTGCTTACAACCCCAACAGTAATAGCCCTATCGAAAGATTCCATAGCACATTAATCGAGTCACTTAAAATCTTAAAAGAAGAAAAACCCGACACAACAATTAGACATTTAATGAATTATGCTATCTTAGCGTATAATAACAGTACCCATACAGCAACAAATTACACACCTTTTCAAATACTACAAATACTAGACTACAGAAACCCCTTTGAAAAAAGTGAAAGCGAACGCATTAGCGATTATATTAACGAACATTCCCAAAACTTAAACATTCAAGCAGACTTCCTAAATAACAAACTAACAAAAAAGCAAAAACGCAATTTAGAACGTACTAACAGACATAGACAACGAGAAATTAAATTAGACTTAAACAAACCGTTATACAAAGAAAAAGAAAATTTACCTAACTCTCGAGAAAGTAAATCGACACAACCCTACGAAAAAGTAATAGAACCCAAACTAATAGGTGACAATAAAATACTATCTAATGACAGAATATTCCACATTCAAAATTTAAAACCGCAACGTTATGTTACAGATAAAAATGACGAAATCTCTGATGACAGCGTTCATGACATACCTCTTGATAACCGAATATGCAACCCTCGAAATAAAAGAAATTAACAACCCAATACTCCCGGTACAAAAAGGAGAAGCCAAAACCATAGTTAATGAACAAACCTTTATGTACCACATTAACATATCCTAATCCATTAGATATAATATATTTAATCAATTAGTTAATTTAAGATGTCCATAAGTAGTCCATAATCACTTTTCGATTATAATATTAGATAAAGCTATTAGGTTAAGTGAAATAATTATTAGAAAAATAAGTTTATTTAGTAAACCAATTCTTAGAAAACGCCGAGGATTAATTAACGGTGTAGGAAAAGTGTCAATGGTTATTCGGTGTATTAGACTCCGATGACAAAAAACATATTGACAACTATTTAGAAACCCTTAAAATTAACCAACATAAACTACAAACTGACCTGTCTAAATCAAATTCAATATTAATCGAAATGTCTGAAAAATATACTAAAGCTTTTAATAAACTTTCAGAAAATCAAATAGTCCTTCAAAATCAAATAAAAATTCTAGCCAAAGTCAACGAATCCTTTAGAATCGAGCATGCTCTTTCATTTACAATAATTATCGACAATTTAATCTTACAGTTACAAAATATACAAAACTTGATCAATAACATTGAAAATGCTATTTCATTCGCAAATTTACACATTCTACACAGTTCTATAATTGAACCAACAAACTTAAAAGAAATGATCATAAACTCAAACAAAATACGTAGATCGTCAGAAATTCCAAAATTAAATAATTTTATAAATTACTACAGCTTATTCTCAACACAGGTAATAATCGAAAATAATATAGTAATGTTTAAAATCCATGTTCCTTTAATATCCGATACTTTTAAATATTTCCAACTGTTCCCAGTACCTATAAATAATCTCATGATAACTCCCGAATATCCCTTCTTACTTCTCAACGATAAAGATCAATTGACGACGTCAGAAAACTGTCCAGAAATCGAAAATTTCTATTACTGCAAACAACAAATGCTACAGAAAAATCAACCATGCCTAGCTGACCTAATCAAATCCGGAAAAAACCATTGTCAAGGTATCAAAACAGAATTAACCGAAACGAATATTCAACAAATCAACCCCCATCAAATAATGGTCATCCCCACAGAACCCGTCGACGTACAAGCGAAGTGCGAGACAAACGGAATTTTCAGAATATCAAAACCCTCAGTAATATCCTTTCAAGACTGTGAAATCGAAATAAATCATAAAATATTTAGATCCGAAGAAACAGTACACAAAGAACTAATATTTGAATTGCCAATATAAAACTTCACCCTAACTACGGAAAAGCTACCTACAATACGAATCAAGAATATCGAACACATAGAAAATCTTGCAAGAAATTTAAAAATATCAAATCTACAGGATGTTCCAACACATCACTCCTGGCCGAATAGTGCAATCATCATAATAATTATTCTAGGATGTTTCACATTAGCATATTTCAAAATCTTACACCCCAGGAGAAAGACGAAAAAAATTCACACCTCAAGACAAAACAAATTCGAAACGGATGTTGAGTCTTCTAGCCCACCCGCTAATGTATCTAATGCTGTTTATCTTAACGACCCTCTTTGTTATAAATACCAAAAATCACACTATTTTAGTTCAGTTCATTTACTCACTCTAAGCTGTTAAGTCTTTGGTATAATCTAAGTTAGTTAAATAATTGTAATAAGTTAGAAATAAAGTTTTTAAAAACAGTTTCCTAAGAAAGAAACCTTTAATTTGTTTTATTTAACGTTAAACGAAAGTTCCAGAGATTTTTTCTTTTTTGTTTAAAAAAAAACTTAGCTTATCTTAAGGTTTTTCTTATCTTTCTTCTCCAAAGTTAAAAGTCGCTTAGAGTAAGCGTTTTCAAAAAAATTGAGGGTAAACGGTTTTCTGAACCCTTATTTGAGAAACAAAAAAGATAAATTATTTCAATTGCTCACAGGTTAACACAATTTTATGAAAATTGTGGAGTGTTAAACTCATCAAGTAAATCGAAATTTTATCTTGTTTTTTAAACTTATAATTAAAAAAAAAACTCAAAATTTACTCTCTTAAAGCATCTAACTCCCTTAATATGTATTTAACGACCTATACTTGAGGATTAAACGACTTACCTTAAGGAAGTTCAATCCCAATTATACGATATTGGACACGTCCTCCTAGATCACCTTGTAGTTTTACTTCTTATCACTATTAGGTACGCAAGTTTAGAGAATGATTCACTCATACCTGACTAACCGCTTCGAACCCCGTTGTATTCATTGCAACGACACTTCGATCGTTACGGGTCACTTTGGCGCCTTGGTCCAAGTTTCGGATTACCTCGGGCGCCACCTTCCGTTTAGAGTGTGAAGGCCACTGCACGGGCAGCGTCAGTGGAGAAAGAAATACTCCAGGGGTCGTTATGGTATCGACCAAAATCACTGGCAGCCAGAAGGGCGGTCTTTACTTGCCCTGCTGGGTTTGAGTACCTGGGTATTAGCTGCTGGGATGTTAACTCAAAACAAATATTAATAATTAAAACTTTTATTGGTTACCAAAATCCGGCGGAGAAAAGGTGTGTAACGGACGATTGGCTTGGCGGCGTGGTGTAGTCGGACTGACGGTTCTAGACTCCGGTACAACTTGAACTTGGCTTCAGCTTGACCTATCTCTAAAGGTCGACGGACTGCACAGCTGTTCCAATTGGGACGGCCACAGCAAGTCTGGCTTCTCGCTGCCTCTGCAGCTGCTGACAACGGTATAAATTGCCCTACTCAATACGAACTTCGGCATCTAAGAAGCAGAGACGAGAGTGTCTCCATCTGCCTGGCGACGGTTCAACTGGTACGACTGGCCTTTTATTCACAATTTTAATTTAATTTTACTCCAGTGCCGTGCGCGATTTAATTTATATATTTTAAATAATGCGGAAAAAAGTAACTTTGTTACATCGTTATACTTCGCAAGATCACCTCTGGGTTGGGTATTTGTATAAATATATATTTTCTCTTTTTTGTATATATTTCGTTTTAGGGATGGGTTTGATCTAGGAGGACGTGTCCAATATCGTATAATTGGGATTGAACTTCCTTAAGGTAAGTCGTTTAATCCTTAATTATACTTCTATTGGACACGTCCTCCTAGATCACCTTGTAGATGTTTAGAGAGAGTTGGAGGTGATCTTTGTATTAGATTATATACCACATGTAATTCTGTTTTTGTTGATTAAATTTTAACATTTCAATTAACATTTTTAAGTTCTGTTTTAACAGTCTTATTTGAAAAATTAGTAATTACTGAACATTAACCATATAAATTTAAAAACTGAGCACCAGTCAACGCTGAATGTGGTGGATCCCAGGTATCATCGTATTTTAGAAACGATAATCTTGTTCCTTGTTCTAAATACCCTTTTTATGAAGCGCCCTACATTTTTAGATTTGCGCCTCTGATATTATTTTTAGTGCTAACCTTGTGCATTTATGGTTGAGTACTTTGAGTACTTCGCCGATAACCCTTGCGGCTCCCAGAGTAAGGTGGGGAGATTCCTTAGAAATTCCTGAGTAAGTTAGATATTAATTTAGATATTATTATTCCTGATGTAATAATCATCTATTTCAAAGTTTTGGAAACCAGGTTTGTAATTTCTAAAGCCTCCTTTGATTTTATTTTTTAAGTATTTTGGGTATCGGTGGAAGTGGAAGAAAAATATCTTTCCACGGTATTGTGAACGATTCTACTGCCAAACTTTCTGGATCTTGATGCCAGGACGTAGTTTTTTACATTTAGCGTTTGCATAGCTATCGAATAAGTAAATTTCCAGTATTACTTCTCAGGATTTAAAGAGTATTCGGTATCTTGAACCTTTAACTGCTATTTGATTGCCATATTTCTTCGGTTATTTTTTTTTTTAATAATTGGTGTTTAACATCGCCCATTCGATGTATATATGACAATGCTGTTATGCTGTCTAAAAGTATGTAGCAATTTTAACTATAAGTTCTTGGCGAAAGTTTTCAAGCCGTGTAGTACTGCTTTCCATTCTTTATAAATCATGGGTTTCTGCTTCATCACGAGCCCAGAAACCTGTTGCTTCTTTATTATTTCAAAAGGCGCCCCTACCCAATATCCGTAAATATGTAAATTAGATAATTTGAATTTTTATATTGTTTTTGCATCTTGTTATTTTGGTTGACCACCAAAACAAGTCTTCTCTGAATTTTATCATACGTACTATATATTTATTTTTAAAGCTAAATAATCGGAAACTATTAAGAAATTTCATAATTTTATCATAGTTCTATTTATTTATTTTTGTAGCTAAATATTTTTCACTTTTAAATCGTTTTGTGTAGGCTGGGCATACTGAAATTAAATTAACTGTGAATTTTGAAAAATATATTATTACGTGACTTTTGTTCAGCATTTTATATTAGTTCTTTTACTTTAACTTTGGATGAACACAGTTTCATAATCTTCGTGTTAAAGGCAAAACCGAGAAATAGAGTTTTTCGGTTTGGCTTGAAACAATTTTTTGTTTTATTTATTATGAAGCCTGACCTATCTTAAAGGCTATATGTATATGTGTATTTTATGTTTCCAGAACAATTTTTTTTTTCCGAAATTTAATTTCTGATTTAATTAGGATTTCATTTAAAACATAGGGAGCTGTACAGAATCCAAACAAGAAGCATGAAAATGCATATGCTTAATTATCAAGCTTAAATATTAAAAGTTTCTTGTAAGTTTTGGAAATTGGTACCGAGAAGTATGTATCTTTTAAGTCTATCGGTAGTAATTTATCTTTAGATATCAGGTTGTTTAGGTACAATTCTTGTTTAAGGTGAAGTGTTATTACCACTTATTTAATTGTTTAAAGTAAAGTAAACCTGTGTTCGCCCTTGGAGTTTTTCCTCAGAAAACATTTTGTTAAAAGCTGCTCCTTGCATTGTTACCTTGATACATTTTTTACAGCATCTGTTTCAATAAAACTTATTAACTTTTGATAGCCAAGCAAAAAGTTAATTATATTGTCATCCTGTCTATCTGTGTGTGTGCATGTCTGTTGACACGATATATTCCATTCATGACATTCGATTTACTTCATATTTGGTACACAAATACCTCAGTTCAAGACATTCTATTGATTTTCTGCCATAGGTGTCACCCCCAATTATTTTTATTGTCGATTCTCACACAACTTCACCTGCTGATCATTTCTATCGAAAGTTTTTTCTCAGATTTTACATCTTTTAGTTGAGTAAAGTTTTAATAACTTTTAGACTTCTATACCCTAAAGGAGAAGTCTTATAATACGGCTCTGTCTGTCTGTTCCACGGTATAGCTCCCAAATAGATTTTCAGATTTTTATGACTTCCGGTTTCAAAACTGGTTTTACAAACCAGAACCGGAAGTGATACTACTGGTTTCAAAAATAGCATTCCGACGTAAAATTTAACGCTGAATCGATATTTGAAAAGACAGATTTGAGATATCTTTTATGGTTTATGAGATAATCGCATATTTATTTAGAAGTCGTTACGACCTGCCTGCTAACGCGCAGGCGCTTCTGTTTGACTTGTTTATTATTTATATGTGCTTTTGGTGTTACCTTTTGGCAATGAGTCTTAATAAGTGGTGTTTTATGATCTATTGCCAAACTTGGATTAGACCTACTATTGGCTAGTTTTTTCCATTCTGTGAAAAATTGTTTTAATCTGCCAGCATACCTGTCTTTCATTTCCACTGTGTATTTGTTGATCCATCTCCCCTATTTTATGTTGTTTCTACCGATTTAACTTTATGAAGTTAAAATCTTCAGTTCTTTTGCTGTAGGAGTTTCGGCAGAGAACTAATTTCTGGTGGTTGGAAATGGAATATATGCGGCATAATATTTTTGCTGCTGTTGCAAGACCGGATAGATATCTCCTGATCTAGATCTTTCTAGAGGTAGCAGTTTTATGAAAATACCAATTGGACCGATATTTCAGGTCCATCTTTTTGAGTATATTTTTGTACGAAATTCAATACACACAGTATATTTTAGGATACTTATATGTAATTTCACACCATGTATATTTCACAGGATGTTTATATGTACGTAATTCAATATCCTTTCTATTTCACAGGATATTTATGTAAGTAATTAGATACTCTGTATATTTCACAGGATATTCATGTACGTATGATATTTACATACGTAAATCGACACCCTGTTTATTTCACAGGATGTTTATGTACGTAATTCAACATCCTGTTTCTTTCACAGGATATTTATATAAGTACTTAGATATTCTGTATATTTCACAGGATATTTATGTTCGTAATTCCACACGCTGTATATTTTTCAGGATATTTATATACATAATTCGACACCCTGTCTATTTCACAGGATGTTTATGTACCTAATTCGACACCCTGTCTATTTCACAGGATATTCACGTACATAATTCCACACCCTGTATATTTCACAGGATAATTACGTAAATAATTCTACATCCTGTATATTTCGCAGGATATTCATGTGCGTAATTCCACACCCTGAATATTTTACAGGATAATTACGTAAATAATTCTACACCCTGTATATTTCACAGGATATTCATGTACGTAATTCCACACCCTGTATATTTCACAGGATAATTACTTAAAAAATTCTACACCCTGTATATTTCACAGGATATTCATGTACGTAATTCCACACCCTGTATATTTCACAGGATAATTACTTAAATAATTTTACACCCTGTATATTTCACAGGATATTCATGTACGTAATTCCATACCCTGTATATTTCACAGGATAATTACGTAAATGATGCTGCACCCTGTATATTTCACAGGATATTCATGTACGTAATTCCATACCCTGTATATTTCACAGGATAATTACGTAAATGATGCTACACCCTGTATATTTCACAGGATATTCATGTACGTAGTTCCATACCCTGTATATTTCACAGGATTATTACGTAAATGATGCTACACCCTGTATATTTCACAGGATATTCATCTACGTAATTCCATACCCTGTATATTTCACAGGATAATTACATAAATGATGCTACACCCTGTATATTTCACAGGATATTCATGTACGTAATTCCATACCCTGTATATTTCACAGGATAATTACGTAAATGATGCTAAACTCTGTATATTTCACAGGATATTCATGTACGTAATTCCATACCCTGTATATTTCACAGGATAATTACGTAAATGATGCTAAACTCTGTATATTTCACAGGATATTCATGTACGTAATTCCATACCATGTATATTTCACAGGATAATTACGTAAATGATGCTAAACTCTGTATATTTCACAGAATATTCATCTACGTAATTCCATGCCCTGTATATTTCACAGGATAATTACATAAATGATGCTAAACTCTGTATATTTCACATTATATTCATGTACGTAATTCCATACCATGTATATTTCACAGGATAATTACGTAAATGATGCTACACCCTGTATATTTCACAGGATATTCATGTACGTAATTCCATACCCTTGTAACGAAGTTATTTTTCACCCTGCATAATTAGTACAATTTTTATTTTTTTTTTAACCGTAAACACCCTCTCTTATTTTATTTGTTTTAAATCAGTTAAATTACTTTATTCGATTTAGTTAATCGCTACTCCTTTGGAAATACTGTATTTAATTTATTCTTACTCCTGTTAGTTGCTACTCCTTTGTAGTTCTGTAAATTAATTTTTAACACAAATCAGTTTCGTTTTCTGCCGCGCATATTTTTATTTTAGTGGGGTTTTGCTAAGTGGGGTTTGAAAAATTTGATAAAAGGCAGGAGCCACGAAAATTCTGGGCTTTTTTCTCTCTCTGTTAAAATACCGAAACCGACTCCGAATCTGTGATACCATGAACCGGCATTAACTCTTTTGCTGCCGATTTTTAAATGAACAATAGTGATAACCGACCGTAAGTGACCGAACTGATTTGTGTGTGTTTCCGAGGTAAGAAATTCTCTTGTATAAATTTGAGGCATAATCTTGGACATTGAAATTTATTTTAATTCATTTTTTTTTATTATTATTTACATAAATAAATATCACTTGGCTACGTTGATGTTTTAATTAGGAATAAGTCTCCTGCGTATTTATGTCAGATAAAATATTTCATGCTTGCTTAAATAAATGAGGTTTAGCTCCGACAAAAAAAAAATCTTAAGGGAATTTAATTTATTTAATTCAAAGTTTTTGAATTAGCGACCCTTGTGTTCGCTGCAATTAGCAGGAGCACAAACGGCGGTTCTTTCAACGAACTTTGAGTTCTGTTTGGGGAATTTTAATATATCTAGTTCAAAAATTGCGTTAGACAGTCAGACACCTTTATTAAAAGATCAGTTTTATTCGCAAGAATCTAGTTCAGTTAACCTTTTGAGATATTTATTCTATACAAGTTCTAATACCGGTTAGTTATTTTTTTTTTTTTTAAATTTTATTTCGACATAAATACAAAGGAACACCCCTGAGAATCATTAGTGTCTAGTATCGCTTTTCCTGTGTAGTTATCATTTTCACCGCTAGTTATGCATTTTACCTTCACCTGCTTTTAGTAGAGTTACACGCTATCTTATACTGATTTTATTTATCCTATCATATACCGATGAATTTTGCTTGCATATTTAAAAAAATAAATAAATTTAGTTTGCAAATAATCTGGAGCTTTTGGTTATTAATTGCTTAAGAACACGTTTTAATATAGCTTTCCGTAGTTAGTGGCAAGAGTTAATAATTCTAGAAATCAATAGTCACTTGTAGTTAGTATTATTTTAACAAAAGCAACCGGTAAATTCAGGTTCGGCACTGTGAAACAATTAAAGCCTGTTTTACACCGTGCATCGCTAAACTGTCTACGACAACAGACCCCTGGAATTACTGTAACCTCCATCTGTTGCTACCCTGGTACTCTTGAGGCAGTAGATCGAGAGTCAGTGGAGTAAACCATCCCAAAAATCTGGCGCCCGAGGCAATCTAGTAAAATACCGAAGCCGTGGGTGTCATAGTGACGGCAAATTTCATTTGGAAGAAAGAAAACACGTCACACCCTGTATATTTCACAGGATAATTACGTAAATGATGCTAAACTCTGCATATTTCACAGGATATTCATGTACGTAATTCCATACCATGTATATTTCACAGGATAATTACGTAAATGATGCTACACCCTGTATATTTCACAGGATATTCATGTACGTAATTCCATACCCTGTATATTTCACAGGATAATTACGTAAATGATGCTACACCCTGTATATTTCACAGGATATTCATGTACGTAGTTCCATACCCTGTATATTTCACAGGATTATTACGTAAATGATGCTACACCCTGTATATTTCACAGGATATTCATCTACGTAATTCCATACCCTGTATATTTCACAGGATAATTACATAAATGATGCTACACCCTGTATATTTCACAGGATATTCATATACGTAATTTGGGACACTGTATATATTTTTTCTTTTTGTTGTTTTCGTTCTTCAAATGGTATCAGTGTTTGTTTCTAAAATAAACTTTTAATATTTATTTTATTTTTATACTTACTTGATTCACATTTTCTTTGATTTTTCTATATCTGGGGTTCGAAGCGGTTAGTCAGGTATGAGTGAATCATTCTCTAAACTTGCGTATCTAAAGGCGGCATCCCACGGCGCGTGTATCGGCAAGCCACGAGCAAGACTCGCCGATACACGAGTCGTGGGACCGGGCAGCTATGGGGCAGCTCGTCATTTATGGCGCGGCTTGGACGTACCCGCTTTTTGTCGGTAAACTTGACGATACTCAAAGGAAGGCGAGCCTCTTCGAGCTCGGCTCGTGTCATGTTCAACCCAATCCAACGATCGCTCGAAACGAGTACGGAGGATATCAGTGATGATATGTCAATATCAAAAATATTAAGTACATTACCCGAAAGGTTCAGATATTTTAAGACAGCATGGGAATCAACAGCACGACAAGATAAAACATTAAGTAATCTTATAGCAAGGTTGTTGGCTGAAGAAAACACCAATAAAATGAATATTGGCAAATTAAGATTAGTAGCATTTAATAGCATTTATTTGCAAAAAATCAGGGCATTTAGCAAGATTTTGTAGAAATAAAGCCAGTACGAGCAGAAATGTTTTTGATAAAAATAAAAATCATGAAAGTGGCAGAAATGATAGAATGTTCTGCAAAATTTGCAAAAAGACAAACCATACTGAGGCCAGTTGTTTCTTTAAAAATAAACAGAAAACAGATGATACCAAAAATGAAAAAGTGTCTTTTTTGGCAGAAAGTGATGCTTTTAAAAATACAAATAAAAATACATTTGTATTAGATTCTGACAGCACTTCACATATGGTGAATGACATTGAAATGTTCCAGAGCATAAAACAAGAGAGTGACATGCGTTGCAAAGAAAAATTTCCAAATAACAGCTGAAGGTATTGGAACAATTGAAGCAGAAAAATGTATTTTAAGAGAAGTGTTATATATTCCATAAATTACTAAAAATATATTGTCAGTCTGCGCAATTACTGAAAATGCAGGAAAAGTAATATTTGAAGAAGATAGAGTTTACGTCCTAAAAAACAACATGAAAGTTATAGAGGGAAAGAAAAATGAAAAAGGACTATATATGGTAAATTTTAATGAACAAGATGAGTATACAGAAGAGAGTTATTTGACAAAAACCAAAGAAGAAAAAGTGCAAAATTGGCATAAAAAACTAGGACATATTAAATTAAAAAGCATGAAGAAAATGGTCCAATTAGAAATGGTAACAGGAATGGTTTAAATAAAAAAGATTGTGACTTTTTGAGATACCTTGTGAGATCTGTTTAAAATCAAAACAAAGCAGGTTTCCTTTTAACTCAGAAAGAACAAGAGCATTACGACGATTGGAAATAATACATACAGATTTGTGGTCCAATAGATCCAACGACATGGGACAATATAAAGTATATACTCACAGTTATTGACGACTATACAAATTTGACAATGATCTATCTATTAGAATTTAAAAATGAAACAACTTCTTACATAAAGGAGTATATAGAAGAAAATGAAAGAACTAAAAATGAAACTAGTAAAAAATAATCTCTGCGAGATTTTTTAAGACTACGGCCGTTTCCGTCAGCGTAAGAAAACACCTTAATAGAAATCAGTATCGACAAATTTTCTTTCCTTATCGAGATATCTCGAATAGAAGTTTCACTTAGTAGGCGGGACCGGGATCCTCGGACCCGAAATTGCTCATCTTCTGATATAGCCTTTCTTTTTGAATAAAAACCGATAGCCGAAAGAATTTTCCGGGTCCATTCTTGAGTTATCGTGCGCACAGACATCCACACATCCACACAGACAGACTTTTTGTTTCGCGGAAAATCAATCTTTCCACGTGTCATGACATTTTAAGTCATTTGGAGCAAAAAAAAAATTTTGAGATTTTTGCACGATTTCAATACTACGGTTTGCCACACTTCACCAAAGGTGAAGTATTGGCGGGCCGCAGTAAAAGTAGCAAAGATTAGGTGTGATAATGGAGGAGAAGATGTGAATGAAGAATTACTGAATTACTTGAAAGAAAAGGCATAAAACTTGATAATACCATACCACACACACCTCAATTAAACGGCAAGGCTGAACGCCTAAATAGAACCTTAATTGAAAAGTAAGATCTCGGTTATTTAACACAAATATGAACAAACAGTTTTGGAGCGAAGCAGCTAGAGTCGCCAGCTATATACTAAACAGAAGTCCTACAGAATCTTTACCTCTAGACATAACTCCAGTAGAAATGTGGACAAACAAAAAACCAGATTTAAAGAGATTACAAATTTTTGGATGTGAAGCATATGCAAAATCACTAGGATACCTAAAAAAACTTGAAGAACGAAGTGAAAAATATTTATTTGTTGGTTATGCACCAACAGGATATAGATTATGGGATGAAAAAAAAACAAAAAATAATAAGAAAAGATGTTGTATTTAAAAAATCTAAAAATGACTTATCAAGCAAACTAACAATTAAAATTGATGAAGACAAAGAAAACTTTGAAGCAATAGAGCAACATCAACATGAAGTTGAAAATCTGTTACAAGAAGACTACAATTTGAGACAAAGATTAGAGCCAGATTTAGCGATCAATGAAAACGAGCAAGAAAATGTAACAGTTAACAAAAGAGAATACATTTATGAAGAAACGTCAGACTCAGGACAAGGAGGTTGTAGTAGAACAGGAAGAAGAATAAAAATGCCAGCACGATATGAGGATTATGTATTATTAACCTATGAAGAGGCAATCCAAAGTGAAAAGAAAAATCTATGAAAAAAGGATATAGAAGACGAAAAACAATCATTAAATAAAAACCAAACATGGGAATATGTTAGTAGAGAGGAAACGAATGGAAAGAAAATACTGACAAACTAATGAGTTTTTAGAGTTAAGGACAATGGAACCTATAAGACCAGACTCGTCGTCAGAGGTTGTCAGCAAACAAATGGACTTGACTATGATGAGGTTTTCAGTCCAGTGGTGAATGTTAACTCATTAAGAATGCTGTTAGCGATATCAATACAAAAAGATTACAAGTTAAAGAAATTCTATATTAAAACTGCATTTCTTTATGGAACCTTAACAGAAGAAATATATATGCAAATTCCAGAAGGTTATAATGAAAAACAAGGACAAATTTGTAAACTTAAAAAGGCTTTGTATGGCCTCAAACAAGCTCCAATGAGATGGAATGAACATTTCATAAGTTTTCTTAAAGAAAAAGGGATGGAGGCATAGAGTGTTGATCAGTATATATTCAAAAATAAAAATGGAACATTATCCTTAGCCATCTATGTTGATGACTAATTAATAGTTGGAGAAAAGTCAGAAGAAATAGACTTTTTATTCAGAAAACTAGAAGAGAATTTTGAAGTAAAGAAATTTCTCGGTTCAAGATTGACAAGAGACGAAGATTTTATAAAACTAGACCAAGAAAACTATACAAAAACTGTATTAGAGAAATTTCATATGGAAAAATCAAAAACAGCAGCTACACAAATCACTGATTATGAAGAATAATCAATGCTCGAGCCAAATGAACAAATCAAGTTTCCTTATCGTGAAGCAGTGGGCAGTCTGCTTTATTTATCTAACCGAACTAGACCAGATATAGCCTACTCAATCAGCTATTGTAGCAGAAATCTAGAAAGTCCAACAAAAACAGACATAAATAATGTAAAAAGGGTTTTACGTTATCTGGGAAGTACAAAAACAGATGGAATAGTCTATAATAAAAATGGAGAAAGTCAAACAATAAAAGCATATAGTGACAGCAATTTTGCTGGAGATAAACGGTCAAGAAAGAGTACTACAGGCTACGCTGTATTCTATAGTGAAGGTCCTGTTAGCTGGTGCTCACGAAAACAACCAGTAGTAGCACTCAGCAGCACTGAAACAGAGTTTATAGCAGTGAAAGAAATACTGTACTTTAAAGTTTTACTGGAAAATTAGTTAATGAATAGTGCAAACGTTGTTTTAAACATGGACAATCAAAGTGCCATAAGTATTATTAAAAATGGACAATTCAACAAAAGAAGTAAACATATAGACGTTAGGTTTCATTTAAAGCATTGAATAATGTAAAGTTTCAAAAACATAAAACAGTATTGGTTCAATAAGTACTTTTAAGACTTTGTATGTTAAAAATATTTAGATTTTTAGTTGACATTTTTATATAATAATTTAAAGAATATTTTTCTTTCTAATACTTTAAAAAACGATTATTTTTTTTTATAAAATAACATTTTTGTAATTATTAGGACAAGGTGTCGAAATGAGTTTTCCACCGTAAACAGTTGACTATCATGTCTATGTCATATAATATGTCAATTGTCAAGAGAGAAGAAGCAAGGTTAAGTTCGTATGTAGTAGTACACGTTTTTTGTTAGTTCAAATTAAACAGTTAAAAGAATACATAAAATTAAAAACAAACACTATATAAAAATAAAACTCAACACATTTGTATCTAAATAACTATTTAAACCGTTTTATTAGACTAATTAGACCACGCTGAGTCGATTGCCGATGTCCGTTTGTCTCTTTTTCTTAGTTCTCGAATTGAATTAGTCTAACAGACGGCCGGACAAATGGACCGACAAAACCATTCTTTTTTTTTGTTTAAAAGTCTAAAAAGCACACTCAACGAAAATATATAAGGATAAGGAATTTTCAGTTGCGGCAGATCATATGTATTTCTGCAGACTTGTTATAAATTACACGCTGGATAGCTAATTTGTAAAATATTGCATACACAAAAGTGAGGCTATCGTAGCACTGTAAATATTTTAGTGTTACGCAGTACGCAGGGAAACTCATTGATTAAAAATTCTTTCTTGTAAAGATTTTATAGTAAAAGTATCTTTTATAATGACATGTTATCTATCGTGTTGATATATTAAAAGTTGTTGATAATAATAATAATATTTTTTGTTTATTCTTCTTTTGTTCTTTTTGCTTCTCCTGGTGTTCTAGATTATTTCTGAAAAAGAATATTAACGGTCTCCCACGGTAACTGAGACAAACGTCAATTCTCAATCTGAATTTGAAAGGTGAAATGATTGATAAATGAAATGATTGACAGATTTTTATAACCTAATAAACCCAATATGACAACATGTCAATATAACCAAAAAACCCAATATGACAACATTTCAATATAACCAAAAAACCGAAAATGACAACTTGTCCATATAAAGAAAAAACCAAAATGACAACTTGTCAATATAACTAAAGCGATATTCTCTGTCTGACAACTCATGTATTGTTTATCTCTTACAATAAGCACTACATAACTCTCCCCTAAAAATGTAACATTAAACTTTACACTAAAATTAATAATAATTAACTATATGATTTAATACAAATGATACTTTCTTTTTAACTTTAACTATCTCCTCTTTATTTTCAAATAGTAAAAAAGCGGGTTTAATTAAATCAACACTAACCACTTTCATTTGGCCCCCTTTCAAAAATGTAAAAAATTTATCTGGTCTTTTTACCACTTTAAAAGGACCATCATGGGGTGGCGTGAGAGTTGGTTTTAACCCTTGAACTTTACAAAAATATGGGAAGCATTTTTTAGTTCAGGAGAGACAAATTCTGACTTAGTACCGTGACTAAAGTTCAAAATTAATTAAAAGTATCTCGTAATTTTATCAAAATTGCAAGTATGTAATTTGAAGTTTTAACAAAAAATTCTCCTGGTAGCCGTAAAGTTTCACCATAAACCATTTCAGCTGGTGATGCATTCAAATCATCTTTAATTACTGTTCTTAGACCTAAAAGCACCAAAGGTAGCTCATCTATCCAGTATTAGAAACTAGTTTAGCCATTAACGCTGCTTTGGTAATATTTTTCCGAAATCTTTAAAAACACTTGACTCAAATTGGCTACCTTGGTCATGTATAATTTGTAAAGGAATACCCAAAACGTAGTATATATTGTTCTAATAAAGTTTTAAATATTGTTTCTGCTGTAATGTTTCTTAATGGAAAAAATTCTACCCATCTAGTACATCTGTCTATTAGAGTAAGTAAATATGTAAAACCTTTTGAAGGTTTCAACGGACCCACTAAATCAATATGTATATGTTTAAATCTCCCTTCCGGAATGGAAAAATCTCCCAAAGTTGATTTAGTATGCTTAAAAATTTTACCTAATTAATCTAGCTGATTAACATCCAGGTTGAGACACACTATGTATTTTATTAAAAGTACTAAAGGAATGTAAGGTCTAAATTTGTTTTTAGTTACTTCACACCAAATTCTGTCTTCACAATGTTTAATTTCTATAAGTTTTAAAATGCTTTTCATGGGTCCTTCCTTAGGCTTATTTTGTTTGTTTAAAATATATTGTAATTCAGTATCTTGTGTTTGCTTGGTAAACATAGTTTTAATATCTAGTTCTAATTCTGCAATGTCTGCGACACAAATTTCGTCTTCATATATCCGACTTAAAAAATCTGCCACTTTGACATTTTTACTACCAACGTATGAAATTTTGTTTGTAAATTGTAGAATAAATTCAGAATAACGGTATTGACGTGGAATTTTTTCTGATTTTGAAAAAATAGCTTTTTCTATTGGCTTATGGTCTGTCAAAACTTTAAATTCTGTACCCTCTAACTTGTATCTAAAATGTTCAATTGACAAATATATTGCATATAATTCTTTATCAAAAACACTGTAATTCAACTGTGCTTTTGAAAGTTTCTGAAAAAAATGAGATTGGCTGTCTCACCTTCTACTAGTTGTTCTAACACAGCCCCAATGCACGAATGGCTTGCATCGGTAGTTAGAAATAAGGGTGCTCCTTCTTTAGGATGCACCAGAAGACAAGCTTCAAGTAATACTTGTTTAGATTGATGAAAACTTTGTTCACATTTTTCTGGCCAGTAGATAGAACGTCCTTTAACTTTAACGGTTCTGTAACTAACGACAATGACGTTTAGATTGTGACAATTGTACAAGAAATCAACTCGTTAAATTTTATTCTAAACGTCATCGCCTTTAGTTATTGAATCTTTAAAGTTAAAGGACGTTCTATCTACTGACAGTAACTGTCAGTAATAAATTCATACAAAGGACTAAGAATTTTAGCAAATTTTGGAACAAATTTATGATAAAATGTGACCATCCCTACAAATCTTTGTAATTGTTTAACAGCCAGTATCATAAATATCGACAAAATGGTCCTTTAAGTAAAGTACACTTTATGGTTAAAGTCGACTTTCACTAACCTAAAAGTCTGGCCTGTATCATAATGCAAATTTAATCGCCTGTTAGGTAAAGGATACTTTAATTAAATATTGTTGTGTTGGCTGCACTGAAAATGGTGTTTCATGATATAAGTGTCGTTATTTTGACAGAATTTTTTCGACTTAACCTAATTTGCTTGGGTTTATTTACTAGCGCGTTTTGACTGTTGATTTGTGTTTGCCGAAATATTTTTTAAATTGTTTTAAAATATCGTCAGCTTTTTTAAATTATGTCAGAGCAAAAGAGAAAGCGTAAAAAGAGTTAATCGCTGTCTATATATTTTTGGTCTTCTCACTACGATATTTTCTTCGTCTTCAACTACTACTTAAATCGAATACGTAATCTCCCTTTGTAATCTAAAGTAAAGCACGTGTGGACGGTGTAAAATTAATAACCTTTAAAGATTTGTAGGTTATGTTTCAAAATAAAGCTTACTTTAACCACGCAAAAGTGTCAAAATTGGGACTTTACAATAAAGGCGGCTTTTGGCTTAATCCTCCTTTAAAGTTGTATTATGGTACGGGTTTTACAGGTAAAAGGGACCTTTTACCCTTAAAGTATACTTTATATTAATTATGGTACTGGCTGTAACTGTTTTTGGTAACGGATAATCGTTTATAAGTTGAATTTTAGTTTTAGTAGGCAATATTCCTTCTTCAGAAAGTGAATAAGCTAGAAAATCGATTGACTTAACGCCAAAAACACATTTTGAAGGTTTGACATTTACTCCAAATGTTTCTAATCGTTCAAATAAAAGTTTTAAATGTTCTTTCACATGTTTACTTGCTATTAGAATATCGTCTAAATAAACGAACAAGAAATTAAATCCCTTAGTGACAGAATGCAAAAACCTTTGACTGCTGCATTCCTTAATCCGAGGGGCATTTTAATGAATTCAAAACTACCCATAGGCGTAGTAATTGCTGTCAAAAATTAATGGTAAAGAATAGAGAGATTAATGGTAAAGAATATCTATCAGGAACTGTTATTTTATTATGTTGGCGATAGTCACCACAAGGTCTCCAGTCATTTGCTCCTTTTTTTGAATCATGTGTAACGGTGATGTTACACTTGATTTCGAAGGACGACAATTGCCTAGTACAACCATCTCTTCAACGTCCTTTTTTGCAATTTTATTTTTCTCTGGGTCTAACCGTCTAGGTCTACAGTAAGGAAGATGCCCTTCTGTAATTATTTTATGTTTAACATCATGCTTACTTTTACAGTTAAAATTTGGTGTACTAAATAAGTGGCTAAAAAATCTGCACCTATAATAGGTTTTGCAATATCTCCAATGATAAAATCAAAAGGATAAACTCTTCGTAATCCTAGATTTACCTTTAAAGACTTTTGCCAAATGTATTTATTGTATTGTCAGAAGCAGAAGTTAATAACGTATCATTATCTTTAACCCTTTCCGCCCCATTGGGTCATATATGTCCCGTTGATATTTTAAATAAACCTATTGGGTTATATACGGACCAATTTTACAGGAATTTACGCTGAATAGTATTCTTTGCACCAATCCAATAAAATATATTGATTTGGCAACGTGGGCTAGACTACACTTGGTGGCTAACGTTATTTTGTGATTGAATATCTTGTACGGTGCACGTGTTCGAAAAATTACAAGCAATTTTAACTGTATTTACGTACAATTTTGGGTCTTACATCAGGTAATTTAGTTTCTATTATTTTATACTGAATTTCTAGATAAAAATAAATCTTCAGAATATCGTTTTTGGACGTTCTATCATACTGGGACGTATTCGTCCCAGCGGTATTTATTGACGGGGCATTTATAACCCAGTGGTGTTACAGGATGGAAAAAAGAAAACTAAATGAAAGAGACTTGGAATATTTAGCCAACCACTTATCCGACATTGAAAGTGATGTAGACCCTTTTGATACCGATGACGACGGAGATCTAGACTATGAAACTGGGGCAGACACTTCATCAACGAACTCGGAGACTGAGCTACAAATAAGTGAAGATGAAGACGAAGATGGCCAAGCAGATGCTGGATAACCAACAGATGACGAAGAGATTCAGAATGAAGATGGTCAAGAAGATATTGGACAACCTACAGAACAACATGATATAGTTTGGTCCTACCTAACCGCTGATTTCTGTCCTAAGTTTGCAATTCCCGAAAAGATAAGTGGTGAAGTCGACTGGGCGATGAGAAGAAGTTCAGAACATCTACAAATATTTAAAAAAATGTTTCCCCCCATCCTGATGATTTTCATTGCCGAATGTACAAACAAAAGATTAGCTCAACTGTAACAAAAACAAAAAAAGAAAATTACTAGAACAGATGTAGGGGAGCTTGCAATATTGTTAGGATGCACACTAGTTATGTGTTACAATAGACTGTCAGACATTAGACATTATTGGTCATCAAGAAGCTCGGTAGGAAATATTCTAATAAAAGACAGTATATCTAGAAATCGATTTACACTTCTTCTGGCAAAGTTATATTTCAATGACCCTGAGAAACAGAATGAGTCGAAAACTTAGTATATTGATGAGGTGATTACTTGCTTGAAGTCAACCTTTCAAAAGTGTTTCTCTGATTCATCGAGACAAAGCATAGATGAGAGCATGGTTAAATTTAAAGGGCGATCTAGTCTAAAGCAGTACGTGCCATTGAAACCTGTGAAACGATGGATTAAACTATGGGTTAGAAGTGATTCTCTAACGGGTTACACTTACGATATGAATGTCTACGCTGGAAAAGAATTGCAGAAACAGGACAACACACTTGGTGAAAGAGTTGTATACAAACTAACCAATACAATAAAAACCAAAGATGTAGCGATATGCTTTGATCGTTTTTATTCTTCTGTAACACTAATGACGGACATCCAATTTCCATGCGTCGGCACTGTCATAAAGAGAAGAAAGAATTTACCAGTATTTTCAAAAAAAACTAAAAACTAAGGGGGAATCAGAAGTTGTAGGCAATTAGTATGGAACAATATGCGCACAATGGTTAGATACGAGTTTTGCTTCTGACTAATTGCCACAGGAACGAGTTCACAACAGTGAAACGAAAAGGCAAAGATGGTATCCGCAGAGAGATTCCTTGTCCAGAAGCATTTGCATTTTATAATAGCTTTATGAGGGGTGTTCATCTGGCAGACCAGGTGGCAGGGCTCTACGACATGGATCGTAAATCAGGCAAGTGGTGGAAAAAGGTCTTTTTCCGCTTGGTGATGATTAGTGTCGTGAATAGTTGGGTTATCTATAATGAACTCCAGTGAAAAAAAAATATCCCTAATAGATTTTTTGATGACTCTTGCTGAAGATATTATTGACCAAGGCAAGAAAAGATCAAAGTATATATTAGAAAAAGGTCATCAGGAAGACCTTATAAAACATCCCGAAATATGTTAAATATTGGCGAACATTTACCAGTTGAAGGAGGAACTCGTCGACGATGTTCAAGATGTTCTCAGAGAAAAATTGAAAAGAGAACAACTACAATATGTCGAATGTGTCAAATTCCTCTCTGTAAGAACTGTTTCACCGCATATCATACTTAGAATGTATTTCAAGTTTGGGAATAAATCTTTATTATTTTTTTATGTGTAGATATTTGATACCACTGGGATATATGTAACCCATTGAACAATACCAATGGGATACATATGTCCCACCTGTCAATGTCAAAATTTTTAAAAAAAAATGTTGTTTTCCAATTTTTATGATACATTTATATATATCAAATACCAAAAAGGTATGAGAAGATTTTTTATAACCTTAGTAAAAAAGTGGGGCCGAAAGGGTTAAGAGTATTTTTAAATAATTGACGCGAAAGACAAGATATATCAGCAAGGCTATCAATCAAAAAAGTTAACTTGTTTGTTGGGTCTGAAATAAAAGTCGTCTAGAATTATTTTCAAATCCAATAGTTTTAACAGTTGATGTTACCAGTTTTTTGAATTGTCTTTATTAAAATATTGACTTAGTAGGCACGGTGGACCTAAACATTTATTAGCTTTATTTTTATAAGCTTTGTGATAATAACACAATAAATTATTTGAAGAGTCTGTACCCATGTCTTTGTTTTTAAAATCTGAACGATTTCGTGATCTATTTCTACAATTACAATCCCGTCTCTGACTTGAATTGTAACTGTTATTTTTTAGCGTTTGAATTTCTAACTCTAAATTATTTTGTTTCTCTAGAATGTTTTTTAGTAATGATTGACAGCTTTGAGTGAAGTCTGTCAGTGTTTTCGTCAAGGTACAATAATCATTATTTTTATTAATATTATGTAATTCTTGACAATTTGAGTTCTGAGTCTCCCAAATTTTATCTAATAAGACTAATAAATCTGAAATATGCTCTTTACCTGAAGCTGTAATTGCAATGTTAATAACTATTGTTAATCTACGACGCCACAATTATATTAGTAATTTATTATCAATGATATTATCCCCTGCAATTTACATTAATTCACGATAAAAATGTGAAGGTTTTTTATCTCCCAGATGAGAATTGGAAATCAACTTTTCTAAACGAGCTTCTTCAGATAAAGTAAGTCTAGTAATAATATTTTGCCTTAGATTATCATAAAGATTATTAACTGGAGGGTCATTTATCATATCAATAACAGCCGAAAAAATATCTACAGGAAGATTAGCTATTGTTAGATATTTACTTTTATCTGAATTTACTTTGTTAAAAAAAACTGACTTTCTACTTGTTTAAACCATAACGCAGGCTTAGAAACACAAAAAGATGGCAACATTAGTAATATTTTCTATATTTGGTATAGACGTATTATTTTGAATATTTGTGATAGTATTATCTGTACTCATAATGAAATCAATCAATAGTAAAAAAAATTTTTTTTTGAGAATTGACGGATTAAATGTAATTCAAAAGAACATGATCTCACCTAGTGTCCTGTTATGTGAAAACCGTCAGTATTCTCTTCAGAAAATAAAATTTCCCAAAAAATAGCGAAATCACGTCGGGGTCACCAAATATCGTAGCACTGTAAATATTTTAGTGTTACGATTATGTTGCTTACGCAGGGAAACTCATTAATTAAAAATTCTTTCTTGTAAAGATTTTTGTAGTAAAAGTATTTTTTATAATAACATGTTATCTACCGTATTGATATATTAAAAGTTGTTGATAATAATAATATTTTTTGTTTCTTCTCAGGGGAAAAATTTACAATGGTAAATAATGCGATATTAGATCTAATAATGGGTCTGATAACAACCGTAACTTTAATTAACAAAATCCTCCAAAAAATATAAGATTACCTAAAATTTCGCTTCCTACATTTTCTGGTGATGCGAATTGTTGGTCTTCTTTTTATGACAGGTTTAAATCTTTTTAATTCATGATGATATTAGTTTGTCTACATCTGAAAAATTCTTCTATTCGTAGTCTGCGTTATCAGATGATACGCATAAATTAATAGAAGATTTAGAAAGTACGGATGTTAATTATGAAGTGGCTTGAACACTTCCTAAGGAAAGATTTGAAGATAAAAAAATCTTAATAAAAAATAATTTGCAATTTATTTTTGACATTTCTATTTTACAAAATGAAATTTTTACTGTTTTGCATAATAGCATATAGGTGAGCCAGTTGATAAGTGGGATACACTTTTATTATTTTTGTTAATAGATAAATTAGACAAAACTACCAAAGGGGAATGGGAAACCTTAACAAACCAAATAAATATTGCTACTATTGATTCTTTAATTGAATTTTTAAAGGAGCCTTATAGTATTTTAAAAGGAATGAATAACTATAATAAAGCTTCAGTTTCAAACAAAATAATTTCTAAACCAAATTAGATATATAGTCATTCTTCCTTAGAAAAATCAAATAAATTATGTATATTTTGCAACAGTACGGAGCATATTTGAGACTCATTATAAGGGTCTACCGTAATAAATTAACTACCTTTAACCACATTTAACAATGGTTTATGAGTAGGGCCATAAATTCAACCTCGGTGTAAAGCTTATACAGCTCTCTGGTCCGTATTACAAATTTTGTTTTTAAAATAATAGGTAGGTATTGATCTATACTTAAATCATATTGTACTAACTGTAAATTTATCTATTATTTTCAAACAAAAAACTGTAATTTTAATTTTTTGGAAAATTAGATAGGGCCGATTATAAATTAATCAAAAAGAATTACTTTTTAGTAAATTCAGTTTTTTAGCTAAAACTCATTTTTTTTACTATTAAAATGATGTACATAACAATTTTTTTGTTTTTATCAAATAAAGGATTCATGTTATTTATTTACAATATCATATTTTAAATACAAATAATAAGAAACAAAAAGGAATAATTGACAAAATTGAGACTTTTTAGGTATAAATATTATTTTCCAAGAAAAAATTGTAATTTTAATTTTCTAAAAAATTAGATCGAGTCGATTATAAAGTAATTGAAACGAATTACTTTTTACGAAACGCACTTAAGAGACCCACACCCTACGCGACTTTTGTGTTTGTCGATTAGAGTGTTACGATTATGTTTGCTTACGCAGGGAAACTCATTAATTAAAAATTCTTTCTTGTAAAGATTTTTATAGTAAAAGTATTTTTTATAATAACATGTTATCTATTGTATTGATATATTAAAAGTTGTTGATAATAATAATATTTTTTGTTTATTCTTTTTGATTCTACCTGGTGTTCTAGATTATTTCTGAAAAAGAATATCGACGGTCTCCCACGGTAACTGACACAAGGTTATAATCATGCTATTTGCATACACTTAAAACGCCAATTCTCAATCTGAATTTAAAAGGTGAAATGGTTGATAAATGAAATGATTGACAGTTTTTTATAACCTAATAAACCCAATGTAACAACATGTCAATATAACCAAAAAACCCAAAATGACAGCTTGTCAATATAACCAAAAAACCAAAATGACAATTTGTCAATATAACTAAAGCGACATTCTCTGTCTGACAACTCATGTAGTGTTTATCTCTTATCATAAGCACTACAGAGGCAAAGAAAGCTTCCGTCATCTGTATGATAGGCAAAAAAGCGCTCAAAATTTGAAAGTTATTATAGAGTATTATAATATTAATAGTTTATATGTCGCATTTTCATTATTAAGTGTTAGAATAGATTTTTGTTAGTTTTATGATTGTGATTGTTGTAGTTAATAATTGTTTGAACTTTAAATTCTCCCGCAGTGCTCGCTGGTTCCAGCGCCAGCGATCGCCGCGCTCCCTCCCCAAAATCACTGCATTAATAAAAAGAGTTACGCTCACAAGGGGAAAAATGGATGATGGCCGTCATGTATGCGCCGAGCAGTGGGTTTCAACAATGCTCTGTAAACCCTATTGTTAAATTGTAATTAGTTGTTTTTGTGTATAAAAAATGTGTGAAATCGTTTGTGTTGTTTATTCTAAATAAATAAACAGAAGTGTTCAACCAGTTGAGTTTTATTAATGATGGTTCCCGAACGGGCATGGTGTTAACCCCAACCAAGAAAGAATTCGAGCCTGGTGTAGTACCTAGAGCTTCAAGCTAGGGCGCTCCATATGGTCCTTCTCACTCGGATACTTTGTGCCAATAATTCGTAAGGTAAACTCGCTTTTAAGAATATTTGAAGTTAAAAAACTATTTATATGTTCTCTCACACTTAACAAACATTATTTGTATTTAAACCGAACTTTCGGTTGAACATAATGAATAGTTCTTAAATAATGTTTGGTTCATATTTGTATGTACACAATATTCGATATTGAAAAACATTTAATGATTTTAAACACAGCTCACAGGTTTTTTATGTTTATTAATTTATATTGAACTAATTCTCTGTACTATTAATATTGTAAAAAATTGTTAAGTGTCCATAAGTGTGAAAATCCTTTCAATTTAAACTAAATCGGTGTGGGTCTCCCAAAACAGCATTTCGTGTCGTTGAAAATAATATCGTGGAGTGTACAGTGATGCAACAGGGCCGGTCTCAGCCCCAAAGGCTAATTGTGCACCGGTTGTTTATGAGTTGTTTATGTAATAATTTGTTCCCTTTGTAATAATTTGTTGTTTTTGTCGTATTTGTAATAATTTGTTATTTTTTTGTAATCATTTGTTATTTGTATTCTATATTATGCATGTTTAAATTGAAGAATATCCATCTTTGTTTTCTAGATGGGTTTCACGATTCGTTTACATTATTTACATTTTATGGGTTTTCATTAGAAAGTAAAATAAAATAAAGTGATTTGTAAAAATGGATACGCTCAAGAAAGATAGGAAGCACGCTCGATCTGCATTTACTCGAGTAATTACATGGCTGGATCGCAATCTCGACAGTTCAAATGATGTTATTAAAATTAAAGTTCGCGAAAAGGCCTTAACTGATGCATTTATTAACTTGGAAAAAATTGAAAATAATATAATTGATCTCGAATGCGATGATGACGATGCTAGCGCGCTTCCTAACACTGATGCAATTGATATAACGGCAGGGAGATATCTTGATTATCTTTCTAAAATTCAAAGTAAAATTCAGAGCCTTGTTGAACCTACCCCTCATAGAAATGATAGTTCTCAAGTTATTATTAATAATAATTCATCATCTCATAGTGCAAAATTGCCTCAATTAAAAATACCTGAATTTAATGGCGATATTACGAAATGGTCATCATTCTTTGAACTGTTTACATCACTTGTTACGAATAACTCTGCTCTTTCTAATGTTGAAAAACTCGTATATTTGAAACCATCATTAAAAAATGAACCCCTTGATTTGATTAATGCATTAGAACTCACTAATAATAATTTTACCGTAGCAATAGATATTTTATATGAAAGATACAATGACAATCTCGCGATTATAAATTCACATTTTAACTTAATCATTGATTACCCTAGCTTATCAAAAGGCAATGCTCAATGTTTACGAGAATTTATTACTCACACGAAACAACACATTAAATCGTTAAATAATTTGCAAATTGACACTGAGCATTTAATGATGATAAATACGCTAGTAAGAAAGTTAGATTTCGGAACAAAACGGGAATACGAATCTCAAAGAGACAAGGATACATTTCCCACTGTTGATGAATTTTTTCGTATTATTGAAGAAAGGTGTAAAGTACTTTCCTCCATTTTGCCGTATAAAAAAGGAAAAAACTCCCTTAAAAAATGTTGTATCTTACCAATCAAATAATGTTGAAGGTAATTCTACGTCACAATTTAAATGTATTTTTTGCAATTGAAAATCTCACAAAATTTATAGGTGCAACAAGTTTTTGGACCTACCTCATAGTCAAAAATTGGAATTTGTCCATTCCAATAATTTATGTACAAACTGTCTTGGCACTCGGCATAGGGCTAATAATTGTCCATCTAAACGTTGTTTTAATTGCTCCAAACCTCATCATTCTTCGCTGTGCTTAAAAAAGCAACCTCAGGCCAATGCTCGGTTAAATCACCAAAATGTCTCAGTCATTACCCGACAAAACTATTCAGATGATTTGACTAATTCTCAATCGCATCACATAAATGGTACATCCAAAAATTGGACACCTCGCCCAAATTTGTATGCAAGCAATTCCAGGCAAACTTCTAATCAAGGGTCTACAGAATAAAGTTCGTCAAATCCTCGCACTAATCTTTGCACACAGGAACATGAAGTCCTTGAGCATCCTCGTAGTTTTTCACACACTGCGACATCATATAGCATGTCAACTCTTTCTCGAAAAAACAATGATGTTTTATTAGCAACTGCCATGGTCACGGTTTATTCCAAAAATGGCACCCCCATTCAAGCAAAGTATATTCTCGATAATGGTTCTCAAAACTCATTCATCTCGGAGCATCTTTTGAACAAAATAGATGCTAAAAGGTTCAACAGAAAGTTGCAAATTTCTGGAATTACCCAAAATTCTTTGGTATCAAATACTATGGCTCAATTTAAAATATTTTCTAACGTCTTTGAAAATGTCTCGTTCAATCTGACTTGTGCGGTTTTACGAAACATTAGTTGCAATCTGCCTCAATGTCCGATAGCCCCGGAATCAATTTCCATCCCATATCCTTCGTTCTTTTTCATTTGCAAATTTGACGTAGTAAGGCAGCACAGAGAAACTCGATCTCGGTCTACTGTCGACTCATTTTCGTTAGTTTGTGCTTTGTCGGTATAATGCGATTAAAAAGTAAAACTAAACAAATACACATCAGTAAGTGAAAAATAAAAGTTAGAAAAAGGACAACGATACTCTTTCTATCAATTTAAAATAGTTATTTATTTAATTATATAATTTCGTTTAATTTATTTTGTTTATCAAATTGTACATTTTACAATCTTTTAGGGTTTTAAAATAATTTTACAAATTGAAATATTTATTTCGAGATTTATTTGAGAAATTTAGGTACAAAAATACTTAACTACAAAAATAAATATAATATTTTAAAATAAAATAAAACTAAGAATTTTTTTTTCTCCACACATAGGAATAAGTCCATAAATGTTACTTCTAAGAAAAAAAATAAAAAAATTACAAATTATGACATAAAAATATAACTTGAGAAGCCTTTTCTGGCTTGAGTCTACTGCGCTTCTCACTAATAATTAGTCCAGCTTTCGAAAAAATGCGTTCGCAAGGAACCGATGTAGCTAGAATGCAAAATTTGCGTTGCATTAATTTGTAAAGTCGGGGATATAATTGTTTTCTCTCTTCCCACCAATGTAGTGGATCTTCTGTTCGCCTAATTAATGGCTCATTTATATATTTATCCACTTCTACTATGCTTGCCGCTAAGGGGTTTGAAATACTCAAAACAGATTTAACTGATTCGTCAAAATCTTTTTGCATCTTTTTCATCTTTTGTAGGTGTAGGTAATGATTCTACAGGTAGCTGCATATTAGTCACAGTCACATTAAAGGATGATATCTTGGATCGTACAGTCTTTAATGCATTTTCGTACATTTTAGATGATGTAACGTCAACTTCTCCTAAAGGATCGGTTGATGTTACACTTGCGAACGGCTGGCTTTTATAGTCGGGAGCCCGTGGGTTATTAACTGGTACAAGTTTTATCTTTATAAGATGTTATAATGGGCGCCATACAAACTTTTCAGATATTTATCTTCGACTTAGGAAGTTTGTAAAACCTTTGAAATAGTTAATTAAATTAAAGTTCGTAATTCAACAGTCTCACAAATGAAACGAAATAAACTTGATCGATACTTATATTGATTCTATGTACAGAAATATGTAAATATATGAAATTGTAAATAATTATAAAACAGTAAATAAAAAAAATAAAATAGGGTGGTAAAGTAGTGATGAAGTACATATGCGATAGTATTTTGTGTTAAAACAGGTCACCTATTTAAATCAGAGTTTATAATTAAATCTCATTATTTGTAATTATCTAAATTATAGTGATGGTAATAAGGTGTACCTACAGATCATACCAAATAAAGGAGTGAACTTATGTTCAATTACCTGATGTCGTAACGTTACGTATTCAAGTTTACATATGTAAAACTGTATCAAATTAATAAATGTACTTTAAAATAAACAGAGTAAGTCTGTCACATAAAGATCTGATTATTTATACATAACCATAAAAATAAAAGGAAACGAGAATTATAAAAAAAATCTTAAAAAGTTACCGACTTCAAGATGGTGGCGAAAACGTCTAACTTGTAAATTTCATGTATCTTGGATGTCGTGATCACAAGTGGTCCTAGGTAATTGTTGCTAGTGCTGGGTAGTAATTTCCCAAAAAATCTTAATAACGAAACTGGATAGTAGAAGACTGCTAGAATCCACAGAGCCGGGAACCATAATCCATGATGACAAGATACAAACTAATCCAAAATGCCGGACGAAAGAAAAAGTGGTTCACCGTCTTTTGATAGCCATAAGAGTTCCTTTTAATGACTAAGAATGAGTTATAGATTCTATTCTGCAAAACTCCAGTTCGTACAAAGAGGAACAAAGAGGAACGAAGAGGAACGACCCTAAATGGAAAAAATCCATTAGCTTCAAGAAACTACGCCATGCGTTCATAAAAAATATGTCATAAAAACGAAAGACAATTTACTCACCTTTTTACAAAAAGGGCATTTACATCTGTTTTATAATCAACCAAAATTTCTACAGGCTCGCGAGATGAAATCCTCTGCCTTGCTCAACAAATAAAACGACTTGTGGTATGGTGTTGCGAAAATCTACTTTATAATCCCACTTTTAAATGGTAGCGTGTAGACTCAACGAGCATTCACCAACAAGTGCTTTAGACAGCCCAAACGGAAAAAGGAAATACGCGTGTCTGCTACGTCATTTCTCAGAGCCAATCATAACAACAGAAATCAGTTACTACGAAACTTAAGAGCACAGGAAAAGAAGAAATATGTGACTAAATAGTCGACAACGTATCTTGATCATTTGGAGAAAGAACGTAAATGATAACAGAGAGACAACGTTTACACTACAAACTAGAAACCGGTGTGCTAAATTAAACAGAAAGATATGTTCTGGAAATTTAAATGCTACAATGAAGAAAAGCCATATTTTTTAAATCTTGGATCAAGTATTGTGGATTGGGTAGTTAATTCCATTGATTCTATTTCATTAAATCTTTTTTTCATTTCAAATTTTAATGTAGTTACCAGATTTATTATTTCTGGAGGATTCTCTTTGTTTAAACATTTTGTTAAATGGTTATTTATGGAATTCACAAACAAAATCACTTTAGAAATGCTGACAGATTTTTCAGAGCTAATTTCTTCAGTGATATCGTTAAATAATTTTAAAATGTCTAGGGATTTTTCTAGTATGTTCATCAATGGCCAATAAACTAACTACAGCATTTTTAACTTTTAATATTCTGTTAAGCATATCGTATGTGGAGTTCCATCGGGTCACTACATCCTGTTTTAATTTTAGTTCAGGCATCCCCATCTGTATTTGCATGGCTCTCAACTTTACTAAAGCACTCGATCTTCATTTAAAAAACTGCACGATTGTCTTCACTTTGCCAACTGGTTCTTTTATTTCTGCTAGTCCAGTTTGTAACACTAAATTTAAGGTGTGTGCAAAACAGGAGAAGTGTCTCCAAGTGGTCATATTTATGGCTGACGTTATATTAGCTGCATTGTCAGACACAACACATGCAATCTTGTTTAAAAGGCCAAATTCATTTACCTGACTTTTTAGTTGCTCAGCTAAATTTTGTGCTGTATGTCGTTCATCAAAAGCAATACAACCCAATAGGTAAGATTGAAGGTAATTCTTTTTCAGATTAATATCGATAAAATGTGCGGTGACGGCAATAACACTTTGATTATTCATGGAAGTCCAACCGTCTGTTGTTAAACATACAGCATCAACTTCAGATAATTTTTTAAATACCTTTTCTTTTTCATTGTTGTACATTCTTGGTATGAAACTGTTTGAAATGGTTTTTCTATCTGGCATTGTATAACCAGGACACAGCATGTGAATGAACTTTTTAAATTCTGGGTCTTCAACTACTTTAAAGGGCTGATATTCCTTCACGATGACTCGAACTAGTTGTTCATCTAGTTGTTTGGACCTCATTAGGGAAATAGGTTTACGTAAATATGTTGTTATTGCCTTCTGATTTTGAACATGTATAGGTTTTGGCAGTAGTTTATCTTCTGTTGAGCCAGATTTGTGTGCCAGATTTGAACTTTGACAAGTCTCAAAAGCGGCTGAGGTACTTGAAATAGTAGTTAAATTTAGTTCTGATATTTGTGGTGGAGCGGATGAGGTACTTGGAATATCAGTAAAATTGAGTTCTGATGCTTGTGGTGGATATTCTATTTCATATCGTTCTTGACGCCCGTAAATTACTTTTTGGATAGATATAGCCTTGTGTAATGATTTTAAATGGCGAGTAAGATTGCCCGTTGCACCCCCATTAAAACTTAAAATTTTATTGCAATAACTGCACTTTGCTTTTCCAGGGGAAACTATATTAAAATGTTTCCAAACTTCACTACGTTTGTTTTTTAAATCCGACATATTCAATTTGAATTATAATACATTAGCACTGAGTTAAAATAAAAACTAACTATCGAAAACCGTCACCCATGCAAAAATAACTACAATTAAACTACAACTACTTATAGTTCATATACCTATACTAACATTAAATTTCAATTATTTTAGCAATACCCACAGAGCTCAATATCGATGTAACAAACCTAACACTAACCTATATATTTCAGAATAAAAACAATAAAGGCCTCAATAGACCGCTTGAAAAAGGGCTGATAAATCAAAAATTGTGTTGATAGTTATAGATGTCTGAGACGGTGCTTGAAGACATAAAAATAAACATAAAGGCATTAAATGTATTATAATTTTTTTACAGCTGAGCCGAAAGGCCCGAAAGTGATATAAAATTGAGGTCCGAGTCAAAAAGAGAGAGATGACAGAGCTATCATTATTAAGGATCTTAGTCATCTGGCATAAAAATGATTGAATGATTGATTGAAATGATTCGGTCATTTTTTAAATCAATCACTGAAAGATTGAATCTTCCGAGAATGAACGAATGACACATCTCTACTTCGTACCACCTGGTGGTAGCGAAATTTTGGATTTTACACGTGTTAGTGTATGCTATATTATCGAGGGCTTCTTTATAAATAATGGTCTATTTTGTTTTTTCTAAATTTTAATATAAATTCTTATAAGGTTGTCTTTTTTTTATAGAATTGACATGCTCTCTTAGGCACGCTTATTTTTTTGGGGACCTTTCAAGCCATGCCTTATACACATATCTTCTATGGTATTTTTTCGTTCATGAAAAACATTTCAATTTGATCGTCGAGATTTTTCAGTTGAAAGAATATTTCTACTCGACCTTCGAGACTTCAGTTGATGAAGAATATTCTTACTCGATCTACGAGATTTTCGTTTTTTTTTTGCTTGCTATATAATGCAGGTGGTTACAAAACCCTTTTTTTGTAAGTTGGAGGTAGAAGTACTGCTGTAGTGTATTTTCTTCCGTTTGCTTCCTTGACCTCCGCTGAAGAAAGGAAGACACCATCGAATTAGAACTCCCGGCGATTTTGTGTAAGAGAACCAGATCCCAATTCCCAGGTATCTAATTCAGTGCAAGACATTTAGTACAAGGTAGATGTAAAATCCTACATATTTTTTTCTTTTTACACGTTTTCAGACCATCTTACAAAATTTAAACGTTAAATTTATTTTTTTTATACATATTTGGTTATAATGTTGACAGTAGTATATAAACTACTTTTTGACTAATGAATAATTTTTAATCAACTTTTGACACCTTTTTTGGGTTAGTTTTTTTAAGCTTTACAAATATCATATTTAGAGGCCATACGATTATCCTGGTTTAAGTTCATTTATCATGTTATTTAATTATACCTATTTTGTCAGGTAACTTAACAGTATTTTGTTAATATAATTTTTGGGGTAAGTTCTCATTGTGAGATGGGTTTTAGTTAACACTCGACCAGTAACATTGTGATTTTGTTACCACAAAAAGAATCGTTGTGGCATCATTTATTTTCCTGATATTATTTATATACTAAACTAAGTGTGAATTCTTTTTAAATTTCAAAAAAAATACCAACCAGGAATAAATTGATTTTTGAAATTTATTATTCTATGAATAATTTTTACCACATTTGAGAATGGATAATCTTATGTTTTTTTATTTTGTTTGATTTTTTTTTACTTTCAGGTTAAATCAGTCTAAATTCAGACAGTTAATTTTGTCTATAGTAATTTTTCTTTAATTAGTTGAACAACATCATAAGATACAGCTCTTGTGATTTTTCTTGATTTTTGATTTTAAAATTAAATAGTGCCTGGCAACCGTTTAAAAAAGAAAAACTTTGTAAATTCATTCCATACCAACGCTTAATGCTCACTAGACGAAGAGCTGCCGCGCATGCTGGTTTGTAAAGGGTATCTTTTCTAATTAGCCCTGATACACTTAAATTGTATTAAATAAATAATTTAGCTACATATGACAGAAATTCTTATTATATAATTTATTTACCTAAATAGGTAGCTAATTATTATAAACTAAAATACAAATCAAAATGTATACCTATAATTCATAAATGTTTATTTAAATGTTATATGCCCTATTGAATATAATTAAAAAAAAGATAAAAATTTAAGATTTTAATCTTAATTCCTCCATAAATTGCGTTTAGGTGATACCCCGATTGTATTAGTTGTAACCATTTGTATTTATTTAATTGGTTATTTTTGAGCTCGAATAATGAACGATAATATTTTAATATCAATTTACTTTCAATGTTTAAATGGATGAATGGAGATTTTCTTATAAAACTAAAGACATTTTTTGATTGTTTCTACATAAATAAGATTAACAGTTCCATTACATGATCATACCTCAAATGAGCTATAGTAGTCATTTTTTTCATTGGTTAATAGGAAACTTTATCATATCAAAAACAAATAAAATAAGTTTTCGAAACTATACATTCCGACCATTACCATACATGTTTCATCCTTATAGGAATCTTCAGTGGCACTTTGTCGGAATGCATGGTTTCAAAAATTTATTCTATATACCCCAACTGTTTTTGTGTAAGACCACAATGATAGATAGTCACGACAGCTATCGTATTGGTTGATGGGTAACCGTTTAGCAGAATACAATCCTGTAAACGCGTCTCCAAGTACAACTTGGATTGCCGTCAGATGGAGGAACCCATCAACCATCATAATGCCTAGGGGGGAGCGGGCACCTCGCAATAAAATCAAAAATAAATAGAATAAGTTTTCGAAACTATACATTCCGACCATTACCATACATGTTTCATCCTTATAGGAATCTTCAAATAGTTGGGGTATATAGAATAAACTTTTGAAACTATGCATTCCGACAAAGTGCCACTGAAGATTCCTATAAGGATTAAACATGTATGGTAACGGTCGGAATGTATAGTTTCGAAAACTTATTCTATTTGTTTTTGAATTTATTGCGAGGTGCCCGCTCCCCCCTAGGCATTATGATGGTTGATGGGTCCTCCATCTGACGGCAATCCAAGTTGTACTTGGAGACGCGTTTACAGAATTGTATTCTGCTAAACGCACTGCCCGGTTGGTACCCATCAACCAATACGATAGATGTCGTGACTATCTATCATTGTGAACTTTATCATATATTAAGTACTTTCGCACAATGTATCAAAATTTGTCAATTGAAATTTCACCGGGGGGCGAGGAAATAATTATTGAAATTCAAATATTTATGTCCACTATGTGTAATTGCATTTAGTCGGTACCCGGTTGGTATAAAAGTTTTGGGAAATTTTTAGGTTTCTTTCAAAATAAGCATGTGCGAAGTCTTGTTATCTTTCAGTTTCAGTTTATAACCTAACATTAAAGTTTATTTATATTTTTTCATTCAGTTTTGTGTCATATTGAAATTTCGCGTTGAAAATCAATCCTGTGTTTTCGAACAAATTAAAAATTCGATAAAACTGAGATAATACTCAATCACAACTAGAACAAAAATACAATAACTAACCACTGAAACTATCTACGCGTCCGATAAGAAAATAAAAGTGTTTAAAAAATACCTTTAATAGGAATAAATACAATCTCTATTTGGCAATGTTGTAACCATTTGTAATACTTTTATTGATTACTTTTGAGAGCGAATAATAAACGATATTATTTTAATAACAATTTATTTTAAAATACCTAATTAAATGGATGAATGATTGTTTTCATGGAAAACTAAATATCTATATTTATTGTTTATACGTAAATAAAATGAAGAGTTGCATTACATTATCATACCTTACGTATGTATGCCAACTTTGTTATTTTAGTTCTTACGGTTGTTCAAAATTAAAAGGAGGAAAGTGACTATAGACTGTATATTATCATTTACTAAATCATATATTTTAAATCATTGTTAGCACAAATAATATTTGTATATTAAAAGAACACATCTGGGTCTTGGAATTAAATATATTTTCATTGTAGATTTTACTCAAAGACCAAAGGAATGTAAACGATGAAACAAATGAAACAAAAAGATCAAATGCAATCAATAAAGTATCAGATGTAAACGAGAGTGACGCTCCCGATGGTGGCTACGGATGGGTTATCGTGATAGTTTCCTTTCTTGCTACAACAGTAGTAGATGGTGTTATAAACTCCTTTGGATTATTCCTCGCAGAACTAGTAAATGAATTTGGAGTATCCAAAGGAAAAATTGCTTGGGTTGGCTCGATACTGACAGGAATTACTTTATTAGTAGGCCCTGTAGCTAGTGCTATGACTAATAAATTTGGTTGCCGATTCACTTGCATAACAGGTAAAGTATAAGATCAAACTGATAAACATTTTGTTATTGCTCCTACAAAGTTTAATGTATTTATTTTTCTAAACTTTTGTTTTCCATGCCAAGTTCTTATTAAGATTATGTGCTGTTATATTTCTTTGTATCTGATAATACCATTTGAAAATTTTTTTCGACGTACACTTGTAATAACATCATAAAGTGAAATACTGAAATAATCCTTTTTAATTTTTAATGTATTAAGGAAAAAAATAAGGGGGAAATTGAGGAAATAAATGGACAAGAATAAATCTATAACTGACAACATTGTAAATAACTTTTAAGTAATTTGTAATAATTAAAAGTTATTTACAATGTTGTCAATTATAGATTTATTCTTGTCCATTTATTTCCTCAATTTTCCTGTATTTTTTTCCATAATACATTAAAAATTTAAAAAGAAATATTTCACTATTTTTGAGGTGCAAAATATATGCGCATCAAGAAGACCTAACATTGTTTCAAATTTCAGTCGGCGTACGGACGGAAGACAGTTCTTATGATGGTTCAGTTTTTTACTTTTCCGCTACATATACATAATATAAGGTATATATAAAGAAAAATTGAATTCGATATTTTGACGTTCCTTACGTTTTTAGGCCTAAAAAAATTAATGAATAGATTTTAACCAAATTTGTACTAGAAATTGTTTAAGTTTTAACTTAGAACTGATTTATGGCATTGCAATCGACAGACGTTAACGTTACTTACATCATTATGAATGTTTAAAAAAATTCGTAGAAAAAAATTGAATGAATCAGATAGCAGTCACAAAACACAAAATGTAAATATTTTTAAGACTAGTTTTGTTTTTAACCACTAAAAAAACCTAATTAATGATAATTAAGATCTATACTTACGTTGAGACTTCTCTACTTCAAGGGGTGAGAAGTGTTTTATTTTTATTTGTGAGGAAGGGAATATTAGGTTATATTAGTGGTTAATATAAGCGTAAATATATTTTCTAATTCTATACAGCTCTTAAAACATAAAGAAAAAGAAAACATAAACATAAACAAAAGACACTTTTAAATAGAGTAATCTGATTCAAGTGAAACATAATTCAGATTACGTTTCTTCTCATAAGCAAATACAATATATTTCCATTAAATAAACTATCTTATTACTGACATCACTATCCTGGATGATTTTTATGTCCAACTGGCTTAAACATTAAATTCAAATGCAAACTAGTAAAAGGAATAATCTCTGTGCGATTTTTCAAGACTACGGCCCGTTTCCGTCAGCGGAAGAAAGTCCGATTCGAAAAAATCGGAATTTTTCCAATAATTTTTTTTCAAATTTTTTAATTTTTTTTTAACGAGCCCCATGCGATATGGATATCAATCGACGCGTCGTGACTTGCACACACCTTAAAAGAAATCAGTATCGACAAATGTGCTTTCTTTAACGAGATATCTCGAATATAAGTTTCACTTAGTAGGCGGGCCCAGGATCCTCGGATCCGAAACAGCTCATCTTCTTATAGAGCCTTCCTTTTTTGAATAAAAACGATGGCGGAAAGAATTTTTCGGATCGGCCTTACCGTTCTTGAGTTGTCATGCGCACAGACATCCACACAGGCAGATTTTTTTTCGCGGAAAATCAGTTTTCTCCACACTTCATGGTATTTTAAGTCATTTGGAGCAAAAAAAAATTTTTTGAGATTTTTGCACGATTTCAATACTACGGTTTGCTCTACTTCACCAAAGGTGAAGTATGGGCGGGCCGCAGTAAAAAGTTTTTATTATATGACTTGTCGAACTACGCCATAATAATATTGCAAGGAATGGTAGCTTTTGGGTTTATATTTTTTTCCAAATCATTATAACTTTCGTAGTTCAATAACCCAAGAAATAACTCTCAATAACATTCTGATTAATATCATGGGAAGCAGGAAATTCGTTTTGCGCAGACTTAAAATTCTGCATCTGTTTTTTCAATATCTCAGCTGCTTGGTGTAAAATTTGATACTCGTTTTGAGCAATTTGTTCTTTACCAGTTTCAGATCCAAAAGAATAATTTCAATCTGACTGTGATTCAGAATTTGACTATGATTTTCTTCTTGATCCTACTACTTCATCACAGTTTGATAAAAAAGTCGGGTCCTTGATCGGAACCTTGGCTGTGGGTTTTTTGTTAATTTTTGATTTATTACAGAAAACTTGTATGTTATATTTTGAAATGCAATGGCTACAATACAACCTGTGATATTTTGCATCGTGCGCAAACAAATCATTACTACCAGCCAATTTAGCAACCATTCCATATCGTCACGTTTTTCTGCAGCTTGAATTATTTTTTTATTAGTAGTTTTTCTAGTCCATAAGAAAAGATAAACCATTGCTATTATTCTTGTATCTGAATGGGGAAATATCTAAAGTAAATAGATAACAATCTACAAACCTGTTTATATATATATGAAAATTTTTGCCTTTTCTTTGTCCCTTTTTCATTACAAATAAAACATATTTCACGTTTGTTAAAATTTTCCATAGTACTCCTAGTTTTTGAAGAACCGGGAACGTTTCTGTCTCCATTTGAGCTGTTACTAGTTCGCAAAGCACCTCAATATTGTGTTTGCAGGTGTAGAGTTTCCTGTAGTTTTTATGATATTTCACCTTTGTTTTCCGCTTAAAACATCATCCTTAATTTTTAAAATTTTCTGTCCAAAAAAATCGTTTCTTATTTCTGCAGCCCTAATTATTGTCTCTAAACCCTGCTTCAAAGGTTTTTGCACCATAAATGTATCTTTTTCGGTCACAACTACACCACATAATAAACACTGCATTTTAATAGATTACTATATTTGACTAAAATATTGTTTAATTACCGGCCGCTCCATATTCGCCGTTGAGTATATAACCAAATTTTTAAATTCCGCGCGTTATAAAAAAATAATACCGCCTAAACTAGAAATGTGACAACAACGACTATGCTACTAAAAACTTTTTTGGTCATTTGTCTCCATTTTCTTCGCAGCATGTTATATGGAATTCTCAATAAGAAAAAAAAAATGATTAGTGAAAATTTGCCTGGCATTGGCATTGATATTTTCTGTATTTTTAAAATAAAAAATCTCAACTATTTTATACTTGGAAAGAAGCGCTAAAGTGTGTATTTTAAAACAAACAAAAAATCATGTCTATAGCTCAATTAGGTAAGTAGATATTAGAGGACAAATATAAAAAAACAAGATTAAAAAAAAATGGAAGTTTTCACAAATTTTTGTATATAAAAAAATTCAGAACTGCAAAAAAGGTCATATTTTGGAATTTATATTCAACAATGACAAATAACTATTGTATGCTTAGGCCGCGAAATATCTTTTTGACGAACCGAAAGAAACATTATCCTTGAGGCCGCTTGCGACCGAAGCAAGATAATCTTGAGGTCGCCAAAAGTTCCGCGGCCGTGTATACACACTATTTTTTGTGCAATTATTAAAATTATGAAATTAGATCAGGCAAATAAATACATTCCCTACCATCACATATTATGGGCCCTATGTGTATCCTACACTGGTCCAATATTGTTTATTGGGCATATTAAACCAACATTAGTTATTTATTGGCAATACAACTTTTTCCAATATTATATTTATCCAAAATTGGGTCAATATATACAACACACATATTGTGGGTTGCCGGTTAAGCCAACATTGGTTTTTTATTAGCAATATAACTTTTTCCAATATTATAATACTAATATTGGGCAAATATTCACAACACATATATTGCGGGTTTCTGGTTAATCCAACGTTGGTTATTTATTGGCAATATGACTTTTCCCCACATTGTAATATTATATTTATCCAATATTGGACAAATGTACACAACACACATATTGCGGGCTAGCGGTTAAGCCAACATGTGTTATTTATTGGTATTAGAACTTTTTCCATTACTGTAATAGTAGATTTATCCAGTGTTGGGCCAATATGCAAAACATAAGTATTGCGTATTGCTGATTAATCCAACGTTGCTTATTTATTGACAATACAACGTTTTTCTTTATCTTACCCAACACGGTCATTTTCCAACACCAAAATTCATATGAACATAATAGAGTGCCAAACATTGGTGTAGAAGAAAATATTATCAACGTAGTTGAAAATGACGCAAAAATTAGTAATGCACTAAACGTGCCGCATGTTATATTTCATATTCTACAGGTACAGATATTGGAGATAGGAGGTGAATTGCATAGGATATATTTTTCCAACTAGGTTATCGAAAATAAAAGAATTCTTAACAGATATTTATTTTATGATGAATCACAATTTACAAGAGATGGTGTATACAACTTAAGAAATTCTCCTTTGTGGGCACAACAAAATCCACACGCTATAAGACAGAGCCATTCGCAATATAAATTTACTGTAAATATTTGGTGTGGTTTGCTAAACAACCATTTGATTGGTCAGCATGTTATTCGCAATAAGCTAACAGGTGAAGCATACTTAGATTTTATTCAAAATGATTTACCACGACTACAGGAAAATAAAAAAAAATTGGGGTATGTATTTCCAGCATGCTAGTGCTGCGCTACATTTTAAAGTAATTGTAAGAGACTTTCTAGATGAGAACTTTCCTAACATGTGAATAGGTCGAGGTGGACCTCATCACTGGCCGGCAAGGTTACCGGATTACAATCCCGTTGATTATTACCTGTGGGGATATTCAAAATCAGTCTTCTATAGTAGTGAAATTAATACACGAGATGAATTTTTGCAGCGAATAGACACTGCGTGTGAAGAAATAAGAAATACACTGGAGGCACTTCTAGCGGAAATCCAAGAAATTATTAAAAGAACAAGACTATGTTTAGAACATTGAAATTTGGTGTTGGAAAATGACCGTTTCGTCTAAGATAAATAAAATCGTTAGAAAAAGTTTGATTGTTAGGCAGGCGACGTCCAGGAAATTAAATAATCAATCCACTACTTTTAAACTTTCGACCACAGTATACTACGTAGATGCGCCTTTCTTATATTTGAATTGCGCCCAACATTATTAATCGAAGACAACGATTCAATGTTGAAACAATTTGGCAGCAATGTGATTTATCTTGTCATTGTAAGTTTTTAAATGATATAATTTTTTGTTATTTGATATTTTTTAAGCTTTAGTTTTCCTCTCAAGACTTAAATAATGGGGATGGGACGTTTCGCCGCAGCCGATTCGCCACGGCCGTTTCTCCATGACCGTTTCGCCACCGGCCGTTTCGCCACGGCGATTTCGGCGCCGGGAAAATGAGATAGAGATAAGAGTTCCGGGAGTAAGGAATTTTTTATTGGAAATTTCTTCTTCTTCAAGAACCTTTATTTTATTTCTTAAATATTGATAGTTTGCAAAAAACTAAACCCATTTTTTTATCATAATTTGTTAATAAGTTTTGCAATTTTTTATGTGCTGGTTTGAAACTTCCGAACATTTTTCACTCATATTTTTACTAGAACAGCCCGTGATAGCGCAATGCTAACGTTCTCGGTTTGAGATAGAAAGGTCCTGGGTTCAAACGCTGTTTGTAATGTGTTTTGTGTGGTACAACAGAACCGTACATGCTTTGCACATTGAAGTGTATAGTTCGATTCCCGAGAAAATATTTTTGTGAGCAGTGTGGTACAACGGAACCGTGCATGCTTTACACATAGAAATTTCTGGTTCGATTCCCGAGAAAACATTTTTCAGTAGTCCTTTGGCAAGGAAGAAGTGCGGTCGAAAACAAGAAATCAAAAACAGCGTGTCGCGACAAATAAGTTTTTGTGACAAATTTGGTGATTAGGAGAATTAATACGATCACTCTCGATTTTAAAAACGTTAAGAAAAAACCACCTAACATTTCGATTCATCGCTGGATTAAGGAAAAGTTTAACTTTACAAAAGGTCAGGTATCTTGCATACAAGTTGATCATGTCCACTTTAAGGTTTACGTAAAGCTTGTATTTAATTTTCTGATTAAAAAAGCTGTCCAGACGTATGCAGATAAAAAATTATTGTTCAGTGATGAGAAAGAAGAGTATGAGATCTTTATTAGTGAAGATGCGGATGATATTTGGATACAAGTGTATGATTTTCCGCCAGAGTTAAGTAGTAATAAAATTAGTGAGGTATTTGGAAAGTTTGGAGCAGTAAAAAAAATAAAAAATGAAATATGGTCCGGTGAAAACGATTTATCCAATGTTGAAAGCGGTTTAAGATCGATGTTAATAGCAATGAAAAATCCAATTCCCTCTTAGGTATCAATTGAGGGATATACTTCCTTAGTTACATATAAAAACCAAGAGAACATGTATGTCTTGTAACAAACCCGGACATGAGAGAAGTGCATGTTCCAGCAGACCACAAAACCGAATAGATCAAATTAGAAGACCACTAGCACCTATAGTTAATTATGCATTTAATCCTACTTATACAAATATTACGTCTCAGTCGATTATCTCGGATCCTGAAATGCGTGCAGAGAAGGAATTAATACCCAAATTAATTGAATTTCAATCTCAGATTCATCAAATAGATGAAGTAGAAAGTCAAAATATTATTGAGAATCACGTGGAAAAAGAAAACGTCGATGTAAATGACTATTTAATGATCAGTGAAATGATGTTTGCCTCCGAACATCAACAAATTAGAATGGAAAAGGGACATGAAAAAAGCCTACAATTCTGAAAAAGACGATGGAATTGAACCGAATCAGGAAGCCGAGATGGAAAAACAAAATAGACGGAAGAGGCGACTTCCAGCAGAACTTCTAGTGAAGAAGATAGGAAAGTATCACCTCTGAAAATATCTATAAAGAAAAATAAAAAAAAAATGAAAAATCAGGATAAGCAAGATGGCGAGAAGTTGAATGAATATGAAAAGTGAAAAAAACAACGTATATTAAATAAGCTTTAAATTATAGAACGTTAAATTAGATTAGGTTATTTTATTTAAATTAAAAACTATAAAAGGGAAGCCTTTTAAAAACAATTAGCCTAGTTAACGTTAATGGCATAAAAGATAAAAATAAACACTATCTAATTAATGATTACGTAAAAAATAATGATATTGATTTAACTTTTGTTCAAGAAATTAATACTGATGTTTTTTCATGTCCTTATGGATACGATTTTTTATTTAAGAGGTAGGGGTGTTATATATAGCAGGGTTACACATTAAAAAACTTTATGTTGAGTGATGATGGTAGAATAACTTCTGTAACATTTGATAATATTCATTATGTAAATATTTATAGTCTATCTGGTGCGCAAAATTATAAAGAAAGAAATACCTTCTTTGAACAAGAAATTGTGCAACATCTGAATTTTGACCAGCCTTGTATCTTGTTAAGGTGATTTTAATTGTATAATAAAGAAAAAAGATACCAAAAATAATGCTCCTATTTTATTTGTAAAATCTTAAGCAATATAATTACAAAGCTAAAATTGTTAGACATTTGGGAACTGATTCATGGAAATAGTGTAGAATAAACTTATGTAAGAGATAACTCTGCTTCCAGAATTTACTGAGCCTATAACGGAGAAGAACACAAAGAGTTAATTAAAAATTGTAAAATAATTCATGTACATTTCAGCAATCATAACTCTATGATTTTTTATATAAAAACAGATAGTAACCCTTTTCTTAGGCACGGTTGGAGTTATGACAAAATATGATTATCATTATTAAATGAAGAAAAAATTAGCGAAAATTGCGAAACCTTGCTACAAAACTTAAAAAATCGGTTGTGTCTCCCCAAAACTTTCCCGACGAGTATTCACGAATACTTTTTCAGATATTTAATGTTAAAGTTTCAACTTTTGACATTTTTTTATTTTTGACAGGTGCCAGTTGGAGAAATAATTCTGACTGTTTTGAATAGAGGTTTTCAAGGGCTTTCAAACGACATATTGCATGTTCAATTCCGTGACATATTGCATCTGTCATTTTTTTATAGTGATACTTCCGTTGGACACATCTTGTACAAAAACTAATGGGTTCTTCCGTCAGATGACCCAAACCCATATACCAAATTTCAGCTCAATCAGATTAATACTTCTTTAGATATTTAATGTTCAATTTTCAAATTTTGACATTTTTTTATTTTTGACAGATGATAGTTGGAGAAATAATTTTGACTGTTCTGTGCACCTATTCTTGAAAATCAGGGAGTAGAAATTAAAATAGAAATAGGCGTGGCTCCCTGAAATGTAAAATAACCCTATTCTTGAAATATTTCGATGGAAATATGTGGGACTTTTATTCTCCCAGGGAGTATAAAATTTCTATTGGTCATTAGCGAGTGAAATTTGTAGGGAGTAGAAATTTATTTGAAACATTAACCTAACTATTTAATCTGTCGGTCCGATTTATTTTGTTTGTATTTCGTGTCTTTATTTTTGCTGGGAAGTTTAGTAATATAAAGGATAATATTAATGAATTATTGATATGAAATAATCTCATGAATGACGATGTGGAGGAATCTCTGGAGGAGGTTGAAATAGGAAGAGTTCATAATACTTTCCTCCAAGCTTCCCAGGTTTTATTGGCTCCCTCAGGCATACAATTTAAAATTGTGGCCAGCTCAGACCAGAGGGCTTGGCACTGAGCCCGGTGAATGTGGGGGTAAATGTGCCCGAATACATCTGTGGTTGTTGCGAAATGTAATCGACCAGCATTTCTTTTCGTGTTTTGTTAATGTTTTTTTTTTTTAATACGACGCCGGTCCATATCTAATACATTACAGTTATGTCAAAGAATACGATAGGTATTCTTTGGTTATGTCTTATGTCACATGGCTGTCAGACATTGCTGCGATTGGATAAAATTGAATTTCAACACTTGGCAACTATGTGTGTATTTTCACTCACTCCTTTATTTCAAGAATAAGGTATTTTTTTACCGAGAGAAAAAGCTGGGAGTAGAAAAAGTAGGGAGCTACTTTGGGAGTAACTTTTCTCTTGATTTCAAGAATAGGTACACTGAATAGAGTTTTTCTAGGGCTTTCAAATGACATATCGCATGTCCAATTCCGTGACATATTGCATCTGTCATTTTTTGATAGTGGTACTTCCGTTTGACAGATGTCGTACAAAAACTAATGGGTTCTTCCGATGGGTAACCCAAACCCCTATATCAAATTTCAGCTCAATCGGATTAAACGTGTGGCCTCTATCGTGGAAGAATACACACACACACACAGACCGACAGACAGACTTCCATCTGGAAATGGTCTTAATCGTCTCAAGGCACCCGAAAATGGATATTTCCGTTTTTATCTCAAAATTTTTTTTTAGCTCGTTCACAATACTTTCCCTTCTAGGAGGTGGGTCGGGAAAGTAAAAAACACAAAAGCTATAATGATAATTTCATAAATTGGTGGTTTTATATCTTCAAACCGCGAATTAGAAAAAGTTTTAAAAGTATGGAAATTGTACGGGCGACTGAGTACAAGAAAACATTAAACTTCTATAACAATTGTTTGTTTCAATTAAAAGATAAACTAAATCAGGGACATAATGTAATTGCTGAATTTAAAGAAATAAAACAAATTATCCGGGAAATAAAAGAAAAGCAAAGAAATGAAAAATTTTATAATCAAACAAATCTAGATTTAACTTATAGGAAAAGTCTGTATGATGTTGTTAATATTAGGAGAAGAAATAAAAGTACAACTATTCACTCTTTATCAACAGAAACGGATTGTTTACTCAGTAATACAAAAGATTTCATTGATCATGCACAAAATAACTATGAAAGGATGTTTTCTTCATCAAATCAAAATGATAGAGATCAATTATTTACTGTCGAATGTTAATCAATCAACAAAATCAGTAGATACTATTAGATGAAGTGAAGACATAAAGTCATCCGAGGTAAATGAAGTTCTGAAAGGTGTAGGAAAAGGGGCTAGTGGTGTAGACAGTATTCCATACCAATTTTATAATAAATTTCGTCACATTATCGGGGACGAGTTGATCAAATTGTTTAATAAGTTTTTAAGCCAAAAAACCTCCATTCTGATACAATTTTCGGATTGAATAATTATGATGATAGCAAAAAGTAACAAACCAAAAACTTTGGACGATTATAGACCCATAACATTAACAAATTGTGATTATCGGATTTTAATGAAAATTTTAGCCTTACGTTTTAATAATTTCACCAGCTACTTAGTAGGAAATGGACAGATGTGTGAAAATGGAAAATCAATCTTTAATAACCATCTATTATTACGTCACACAGTTATGTATTTTGAAAAATATCACAACTGTATTGGAAGTGTATTAAGATTAGATCTCACCAAAGCTTTTGATAAAATTTCGCATCATTATCTTTTCAAGGTTTTAGAAAAAATGAAAATCCCTCCGAAAATTATCGATTTTTTTAAAACCATATACAGAAACGGTAATTCAAAATTACTAATTAATGGTTTTCTGTCAAAAAACTTTCAAATAAATGTAGGAATTTGACAAGGGTGTTCAATGTCAATGTTTCTTTTTTGCCTCGCAATGGAACCATTTCTAAACATCTGTCAATTTGTTATGACAGGCATAAACATAAATAAAAAACCTAAATTGATATAAGAAATCTACTACAACACAGATTTATGTAATAAATGTAAAAATGTTGATACTTTATGGCATAGAATTGAATATTGTCCTGCAACATGTTGGAATCGATTCAAAATTATTATAGAAAAAACATTTCTACTAGACATTGATAAGGCTGACTGTGTTCTCTTTTCTATCGTACCAAAGCAAAAACAGACAGGATCTCAACAGCTATATGCGGTACATTTCTGGACTTTTATTATCATTTTAAAGAAAAAAAAATTTGCACACCAGATGTATTAAAATAATTAGTTTAGGACATCTATCTAGTCATATTTAAGATATCTTTTTGTACAATAAGGCAAAAAAAAAAAAAAAAAAAAAAAAAAAACTAGCAGTAACAATTTACACCATTCTGAACTTGTGAAGACTAATTGAGAATAATTCCCTTTTCTCTCCTTATGTATGAGCAACTGATACAGCTGATGGTGCTTAAATTAAAAGCAGCACCATCAAGTATAAAGAAGAAAGTGCTATTATAAGTAATTTTTAAGTTCATAAATAATAAAATGTTGCATTTACAATAAAATAACATTCAGTTATATGATTTTATTAAAGCTGTTTCATACAAATTTTCTAATTCTATTGAAAAAAATATTCCTAATGCAAATTATAATTTTTTCTTCATTTTTAAAATTATAATTTTATTTCGTGGGCAATTTCAGCTGGGGATTACTGCAGTACACAGCTAGCTAAATTTAATTATTTAATTTAATCCATAAAAATGAGCTTAAACGGCAATTTGAGAGTTGGTCTTTCCTAAAGTGAAGATTATATAGTCATTAATTGGTTAAGGTAAAATTGAAAGTTTAATTGTTTAATAAATAAAACCATTAATGTCTTTATACTTGACTATTTAAGAACTGCAGCCTACAATAATTTGCAATATAAAAGCCAAAGGTTTTGCACAATGACAAATAGTTTTTATTTCGAATCCGTCACGAACAAGTGTGTTTTGGTGAAGATGGAATATGAGATCCTAAGTATAAGTGGGTTGCAAATTATAGTAGAATACCTTCCAGGAATTATCAAGGGTAGGCGGCATGCAGGGTTGGAACTAGGAGAGCGTGATTCTAACAATTTCATAAACACAAAAATAGATTTTTAGATGATTACAATATGAAATAAAGTAATTAATAAAAAAATTCCAGATCTGATTCTAATAATTTTACAGATTTTATAGATTTTTAATTTCTTTTTTGTTGTAAAATCAAATAAAATAAAACACGAAAATAAATTTTTAATTATTGTACTTACGTTACAACAAGAAATAAAGTAATAAAAAAACATAAAAAAGATTGTTAATTTTATATGTACAAAATAAAATAGGTAATAAAAAAACTGGCGGCATCAAACTCGGCACATCCTAATCTTTTAATCCTTATACATTTTAAATTAGATATTTGAAACGACAAACTCGGCATTAAGTTGTTAAAGTCTGTTGCAAATTATAAGAAAATATCCTTGGACCGATGGTCACTTCAACCCTGTATATATTCTTATCAACCCAATAAAATGATCGTTAACTACGATTGCTTCCGCTATTACAAAATTTGGGTTTTTCCTTCTACCATAATTTGACAAGATCCTTAAATAGTTTTATTAATAACAAACTACCCTAATTATTTTCGTGAAATGCTTGTCCCACCCTAAATATTTGTTTTAATAATCTTGAAAAAAAATAATTAAAATTAAAAAAATCAATCAAAATTAAAAAAATCTTAATTAACAACAAACACAAGAGCACAAACGGAAATACATCCAGGTCGTTAAGAATGGTCAGTTCGACCCTGTTAATCCTTGCTGTTTCAACATCTTTAAAAATAAGGCCATTTAAATGTAAGACTAAATTAAGTACTACATAGGGATTACAGTCGTTCACTCAAATTCGAACATCTGTCGATAACTAGGACTGTTTCCGCTATAATAAAATTTGGGTATTTCGTTTCTACTATAATTTGCAATGCACTATACACATAGTCATCCAAAATTTTAGCAAGGTTGATTTGTATATATTCTTGAAAAATAATTACCAAAGAAGAGAGGTTAAAACTCTGGCGGTGTGAAGAACGAGGTCGTTGTAATGCACGACTTTATACTATTGATGAACAGGTGATTAATAGTATATTATTCAACAAGCATATCATGATGGCTATTATTCACAAGGGTGTGGTTTACGACATGAGCCGCAGGCGAGTTTCGTAAATCACCCGTGTGAATAATAGCCATTATATGCGAGTAGAATACTGTACTTTGTCCGCGACTGTTAGGAATTTATTACCAAACTTTTATTGATTCAAACACTGATGGAACATTATTTTTAATATTTATAACATAACCAGAAAGAATATTAATATTATATAACTACAATTTAACATCAATTATTTATGTTAATAGTTACATTTGAAAAAGGACAACGTACCGGTAACATGGGAAAAGTGGTCCCGGTTAAAATTGATAATTTTTTTATATATTATGTTTTTAGGTATTATTAATAAATTCTGAAGTTTTTAGAGAGACTTTATGTCTACGACCGGAGATACGGTGTCCCAAAAAATATAAATTACACATTTTAGGTATTCCGAAAATAATTGATATAATCCATGATTTTCTTTTAATTTTTGGTACGAAGTTGTGCCAAATAATATAATACAGGGTAACATCAACATTTTAAACAATGTACCAATGATTGTTTTATTATACAGGGCGTCCCACAAATATTATTAAACTAGAAATGTTAATAATAATCTATAATATACCAAGATAATCATCTGTATAATCTATATAATGTAAATAAGCTTTTAGATAATAATATATTAATGGTAACTGATTGTATAGGGTGTTCTAAAAGTATTCAAATGTGAACTAACACTTTTAAAAGTTCTAATATTTATATTGAACATATCAGTTATTATTTTTGAAACATAAAAAATGATGATGACAATTATTCCTTGAGTATATGGGCCGTTTGGTCTTCCTCGGATGTTAATCACATCAGCAAAGAAAATAATTAGTGAGAAAAAACTAAAAAGTCTTATGTTAAAAAGTATATTAGATGGTAGTTCCACATATGCATTTTAACTATCATGAACTTTTTCAATGCCAGTTTATTAAAATGCTACATTTAAAAAACTGAAATATACTTAAATTATTTTAAGATATTTTTATTTTATGCAAATACTAATTACCTTAAATTAAAATACTAAAAATACTGAAGATAACCATGAAAAAGAAGGATAAAGTATAATAAGACATGAATTTAGTAATTTACAGCTTAAAATGCATGAGAATATTATAGAATATGATTCAACAACTGCAACATATCTATAAATAACTAAATATATCAATCAAAAAATGGTATAGAATCTATAAAACTAAATATTTTTTAACTAACCAAAACAATAAAGATAATTGTGTGGACAATGAAAAAACGTATTTTTTATCTATCATTAAATCAATCGATAGCGAGTATTCATTAGCAAGAATTAGTTATTTACAAAAAGAATGAAAAACAATTCAATTACTTAACATACTTGAAATTAAGATTATTATTTTATATTACCTAAAATAATTAAAACTTAAGATTAAGGAAAGGATGAAGTAATCGTTGGCACTAATCTAAGACAGGCCTACCTGCAGCATCTATTACGCTTAAAAGTAAATTGTTGTTAGGGTACTTGATGTCATTTTTATATCGGGCATATCCTAGGTACCATAAGACACTTGCGACATGGGAACATGAACCTAATGTTCTAGCGCCGCTCTTACAGGTGCAATAGTATCCCAATATCAAATTACCTTCATCCATATTTTCATTCGGCATTCTAAAGTGTATCCATATTTGGTATTTAGTAGCATTTTGAAAACGTGAATGAAGTCTAAGATGAAGTAGATCGAGTTCATTATTTGCTTCGTTTACTTCGAAAAGATTATCACCATGCTGAAGCGTATCCTGAATGTATGAATTTGCGAGTTTAATTTGGTATGTTCCAACGGTAAGTTCTTTTAAATAATCGATGTCTAATCTAGGAAATTCTAAGTCAAATTCTGGATTTAAAAGTCTCCATACCCCTCTTCGTCGGCGCAACTGGTCCGTCTCGACTCTAATTTGTAATTGATTAGGCAACTGAGCTGTTTGTAGGATTGAATGAGCCAGTTGCAGGTTAGCTCCTTGCATTAAAATTGGCTCTCGGTATCTGTTTAGAAGTGCACCAGCAATTCGATAAAAGTCACCAATATTCGGCACGTGATGCATGTGAACTCTGTCTTGAAAAAATTTATATACCGATTTAATATGACCGTTTCTAGCTTCAATAATCCATCTCGTTTTGGTAATTAGTCTAGATTCATTTGCTTCTTCTGTATTCAGCTGAGTTTGGCCGCGTGGAAGTACTGGAGGCATTTTATAATCTATTCCCAATTGATCCAGAAGAGGCAAAATATCCCTATATCCACGGTCTACGATAACAATGTCTCCAGGCTGCAACCATTCTCTGAGACGGTTGGCATCCATATTAAATTCGTTTCGCAACATAGCAGCATCATTATTTCTGCTATCAGAAAAATATGGTCCCTGTATGTCGAGAATGTATCCGTCTGGTGCGACCAAGAGTGCAGGTTTCACCAAATGACGGTGCTTGTAGACTGAATACGATTGCCTTAAGGCCCTAAAGTTGGTGCTTTTTGGGATGTAGCAATATGTCCCATCGATATAAAGAATAATTTTTGGATTATTGGGTTCCGGATTATACAATGAGTTAGAAAATTCAGTAACATGCTGGGTTATATACTGATCCCTAGTGATTGCACCCAACCCTATATTTTCTGGAACAAAGCGGCCCATTAAGGATGTTCTTACATTAGCTATTGCTAAATTCACTGCTGCTCTGCTTGTGTATCCAAATATTATTTTTAAAAATTCATCACTTAGGTTTTGTCGGAGTTTGCAAAGAAATGCCAATAAATCTATTTTTAAAATACGCCTGTTAAATCCATCCACTCTTTGAACTACGTCACAAAATGTGAACAGATCAATAAATTGTTGTTTTGTTATTGATAAAATATATTTAAATTCTTCATCTGAGAAACTATTTTCGTCAGAAAAAGACGTTTTTTGAGAATTCGATGCTTTTTCCCGCAAGTTTTGTAAAAATATGGATAATTGTATACCTTTAAGTTTAACAAAACGGCTAACAAATTGCAGACCGGGTAGCAGCATTGGTAGTATGTATCCTTCTTCATTTAAGTGATGTTGGCAAATTCTAGCTGATTCAGGAACGTAGATATTTCTAGATATAAATATATCAACCCGACACTCATTTGAAAGTCTGTGAATATTGTAGTCACGATTACATATTAAACACGTGCTGTTTCTGCTTTGTTTCAAAATATTTAGTTTTAAACATTCAGGATCGTTTTCCAACTGGTGGACTTCTGCGTTTATGGATATGTTACAATTTAAGCAAATTCTTGTATTCTCATCAATTTCAAGAGGTTCGTTATAAAATTCTTCCCTGCGTCTTATAGCAATTTGTCGTTTTTCTTCATTTTCATCTCCTGCTATTCTTACCATTTGCCTTTGGGGATTTGCAATGTTGCAAGTATAACAGCGATTGCGAAAAGCCATTGTATCTATTACTAAACTGCTATACTATAAGTAATATTAAACTATAAAACTTTGACATTGATGTGTCGGCCATTTTGATATTCATAAAAATATTAAATACAAAGAAAACTTGCATACTTATTCAAAAACAATTTTTTAAGAACAATAATATTTCAAACCTTTTTTTTGTTTTTTCTCACTATTCATTTTCTGTCAAATATCAAAATAGATAAAATACAGGAATCAAAAAAACAAAATAAAGGACTGCAGTTTCTGCAAAGGAGAAAGGGTAGATAATCAATATAAATATTAGAACTTTTAAAAGTGTTAGTTCACATTTGAATACTTTTAGAACACCCTATACAATCAGTTACCATTAATATATTATTATCTAAAAGCTTATTTACATTATATAGATTATACAGATGATTATCTTGGTATATTATAGATTATTATTAACATTTCTAGTTTAATAATATTTGTGGGACGCCCTGTATAATAAAACAATCATTGGTACATTGTTTAAAATGTTGATGTTACCCTGTATTATATTATTTGGCACAACTTCGTACAAAAAATTAAAAGAAAATCATGGATTATATCAATTATTTTCGGAATACCTAAAATGTGTAATTTATATTTTTTGGGACACCGTATCTCCGGTCGTAGACATAAAGTCTCTCTAAAAACTTCAGAATTTATTAATAATACCTAAAAACATAATATATAAAAAAATTATCAATTTTAACCGGGACCACTTTTCCCATGTTACCGGTACGTTGTCCTTTGTTAAGTTAATTGCAGGAATAGGATTAACGTCAACATTAATATTCTGATTATTTGTTGAAATTTGATTGCTAATTCATAAATTAGAATTACTTACTTGTATGGAGCTTGATATTTACTTCTGACGGTGACGGTATTAAGCACATTTCAGTTTCACTTTTTCAATCCATTATTTTATTACTATTTAATAAAAAATTTAATAAAATATTCTGCAGTCAAAAGTTTGACATTTCAATTTAAATTATTAATTTGACTTTGAAATGACAGTCACGGCTTACTAATAAAATGGATAAAATTTATAATCGTTATATCACAATGGGTAAGCATAGGAAGAGCGGTGATAAAAACTAGTGAATAATGATTATTCACTGCTAATAGTGTATAATATATACCATTTTAAGTTAGAAAATTCTTCAAAAATGGCTTCATTATAAAACAGTCGTGGACAAAATATTAAATCAACACTCTCATGACTCTTCGCCAGCCAATGATGAAGTAAAGAAAACAGTTACTAAAATAAAAATTCGATCAGAAGAAACTGTGGAACAAACAAACCAAGTAAATCATGAATGTATAGGTGGTATGACGCAAGCCTCTCAAGCTATCTTACCGACAACCGGAGATTTAAGAAAAATAATCAGAAAAAACGCAACCAAATAAATGCTGTCGCTGCCGATCCCGTGAACCTTCAAGAACTAGAAATACCCCAGTCATATCAACAATATTTTCCTTAAACTGATGTCGCAATAAACTTCTTGCTTTGCGACCTGGACTAGAGAGAATTTTAATATTTGGGAGAGATTATTGGCTACAACATTTAAACGCTGCAGGTACCTGGTACGATGGTACCTTTAAAATAGCTCCAAAAATATTCAGCCAAGTCTACGTTATTATGACGAAAAAATTTAATTTGGTGGAGTATCCGCTGTTAGGGAATGCTTTCCTAATACTAAAATCCGAGGATGTTTTTTCGACCTATCTCAAAATATGAGGAAACATTTAGCCTCTTTAGGTTTGGCAAATGAATATAACAGTGATCCTGAGTTTGCACTTAAAGCAAAAATGGTAAATTGTGCTGTATTATTAATATTATTAATAATTTCAAAACCAACCACTGAATCAGAAATTTTAAACATGAATATTTTGTATTTTAAAATATCAATTTTTATTTAAAGGTTCTTCAGACGATGCCCTCTCCTTTCTAGCCTATCTCAATACTCTCCACAACCGCATTAAATTCACAATTGAATTTGAGTCTAATATGTGCTTACCCTTTTTGGATATTTTGATCTGTAGGAACCCCTTCTCATCTTCGTTAAACTTTGAAATTTACCGGAAACCTACCACCACTGACTGTCTTATTAATTTCTATTCTAACCATCCTATGTCACATAAACTTGCTTCCTTCAACAGTTTTTTACATCGAGCCTTTTCTATTCCCCTCTCTCAACCTGCCTTTACAGCTGAACTTAATATCATTAAACAACTCGCTGTTAATAATAATTACCCCTTAGATTTGATTAATAAAATTTATTTTAAATATTTTTCTAAATTTAGATTGAACGATCACCTTTTGATTAACTCTACTCAGAACGACAAAACTTTTTCAGGCTCAATTCATTTTATTGGTAATATTTCTTATAAAATTTCACAAGTTTTTACCAAATACAACATCAACATTGCTTTTAAAACTAATAATAACATTCATTCTTTCCTAGTTAACACCAAAGACAAAGTCCCCTTTCTCCACCGCACAGGTGTTTACAAACTTTGCTGTGCCGATTGTACGGCTGTTTATATCGGCCAATCAGGCAGACGTCTTGAAACTAGAATCAAAGAACATATTAGATATATTGATAAATACAAAAATTCTGATATTACCAATACTCCTTCCTCTTTTGCTAACCATATTTTGACTTTCAACCATTCCTTTTCATTCTCGAATTCTTCACTCCTCCACTATTGTGCCAAAGGGAACAGATTGAACCTTCTTGAAATGCTTGAGATTCACTCGCATCTTAACAACAATAACTTTATTTATGTCAACGAACAACTAAGACCTAAAGAAAACCACATTTTTCTAGCTGACAACTTTAAAGACATCATCTAATTATTAATTTTGTTTGCTTTTGATCCTTCCACCACACAGTTTTCCTTTTCCTTTTCCTTTTCCTATTTAGTTTTGCTAACTCCTCTCTGTTTTCTACCTAAATTTGACTTCTGTGTTTTCCTTTTATTTATTTTTCCACTTCTTTTTTCCAACCTCACTTTTTCTTCTTTTCCTTAGTTCTTATCTTTCTTCTTTTTCCAATCTCATACTTTTTGTTTTTAAGACTCATTTGTGTCTTTTACCCAGTCTCATACTAGTGTTCATATCTTAATTATTTTATACACAATTATTTTATACACATTCCAAATTTTTTGCGTTATTTCACTGTTAAATTTTTAAGTGTTAGTCGTTTTATCTCCATGTTTGCTAATGGTCATACACTTAATGTCATTGTCAATTGTCATTGTCAGTGTCCTTAGCCACTGTCATGTCAATTGTCAATGTCATTTGTGACTCCCATCTTGTCATGGTCGTACTACCGCATGGTGTTCATTCGGTTACTTTAACATTCAATTATTTTAGATTAATATGTGGTCTGAGATACCACGTCTACTACTACGCGTCTTTGCTTCTCTGTCCTTTCTGGAAGGGTTGGCTGGCAATCGCGGCACTATGTGGCTTCGGGGTAACATTCATTCGTTGCCCTGTGGTCCTTAATGCGGACCCCCCAAATTTTTTAATTTTTTAAGTTTTTTAATTGTTTATTACCTTTGATTAGTTGTTAGTTTTAATGTACCACCTTATCAAATTTTTTGTTGACATAACAACCGCGCGGTTGTGACTAAATTAATGTTTTTCAATTTTTAATTCTACGATACTAATGTTCGGTAAGTTGTTTTTTAAAAAATTTTTTATATTGTCATATAATCATTGTTCTAATATTGTAGGCCTGATTATGGCTTTTTAGCCGAAACTAGTTGCCTTTTAACAACCTACTTAATTATACTATGTGGTACTGACTTCGTGTTTTATTTATTAAAAATTACTTGGACCACATTTGAGATATGGATAACCTCATCGATTTAATTTTTAAAATGTTTATTTTTATTTTAACATACATTTCGTTTCATCTGTCTTGTCAAGAGTCAATAAATAATATCATTTTAAAATATTGTCACGGGGAATAATTTCCCAAAAATATTCCCATAGAAATATTAAAATTAAATACTTAAATCTCGCCTTGTGCAGTTCATTGGTTCATTAGTTCACTGAACGCGTTTGTTTAGCTAATGTAGAAACGTATTGGAACTGCACAAGGCTAACACCTGAATGAAGGAATAACAATATGATATATAAATACGAACAGGTATTGTTGAAGAAGGCAGTCAAGAAAGTCTTTGGACTTGACTTTTGACTGTCAGCCCTCTGCCGACAGTTTGAATAACCGACCCTAGTGACATGCCTCCTTAAAGTCTCCGTTAGTGTAGTGTTAAGTAATATGGTAAGAATATTTATTTGTATATATTAGTTAGGTATTTATTTAGGTGTTTGGTGGTTTATCTTATTGTTGTTATATATTTTATTGTTAATTATATATTTATTGCTCTACCATCTATTTAATATAACCTCCCCCTGTTTATCGTGACAATATCAAAATTGGATAAAAATATTTTTAATTTTAGGTCGTTATTTAATTCTTATTTTTGTCTGTTTCTACAGATCATTGTGTAAGCTTTTGTTCCCATTCCAAATTTGGTCGAGGTTATGAACGATTTGGCAGAAGTTCTACATAAAAATCTACCACCGTTATTAGACTGGTTCGAAGACAATTATATTAGAAGACCGAACCGTGGTGGTAATGGGAGACGAGTTCCATTGTTTCCACACAATGTGTTGCGGACCTGTCGGTCCTTTGGGAATCGTACTCGTACTTGTAATAAATTCTCAATGCACTTTTTACACTTTATTAACAAATACATGAAATATAAAAATGCATGCGTCGCTTGACTTGACTCATGCGACTCTCAAACTCTACTACTAACTCCTCCTCATAACCGCATCATCCCTTCTCCCTCTCCTGCTTTATGAGAAGGCGCGAAATTTTAAATTTAAATAATACTGGCCTTAACATGCCGGCCGCCTTGAATCTGTAGATTACAGTTCAATAATAATGAACAATCTAAGTAATTAACTAATTTCTAAAGTAAACAACAAAGTAAAGAATTTCCAAATTAAAGAATAAAGTCTCGTAAATATTGTCCCTTTTTCCTTACATTGGTAAAACACACACCTTTGATATAGCACGTTTTAAATCATTGCCGTTTACCTTCACGGTCACTACCCGTAACACACTGTCTTCTCCATAATGTAGTTTCGTAACTCTACCCATGGGCCACTTTAGTGGAGGTGTGTCCTTGTCCATCACCATCACCAACGTTCCAACCTTAATAGTACTTGTAGCCGTTTCCTTCCATTTGACTCTAGTTTGTAACTCTGAAAGGTACTCCTTATGCCATCTCGACCAGAAGTTTTGTACTAGCTGCTGTAACCTTTCATATAATTTTAACCTATTTTCTGGAACTGTTACTAAACTGATTTCAGGTATCGCCGTTAATGGTTTTCCAACTAAAAAGTGAGCCGGGGTCAAGGATTGTAGGGATTCTGGGTCTGAATTTAAAGGACATAATGGCCTGGAATTAAGGATACCTTCTATCTGCACCAGAACTGTATTAAGACCTTCAAATGTTAAATGCGCATTACCTACAATTCTTTTTAAATGAAACTTAGCCCTCTTTATTCCTGCTTCCCATATTCCTCCAAAATTAGGAGATCCAGCCGGAATAAATTTCCAAGTTATGCCGTCATTCGACAACTCATCGTTAATAGCACTAGAATATTTTTCAAAAAATTGTTTTAAAGCAACATTTGCACCCACAAAATTTGTTGCATTATCCGAAAATATGCTAGAGGGACGCCCTCGTCTACTTATAAATCGCCTTAAAGCCGCTAAAAAACATTCTGTTGTCAAGTCAGACACTAGTTCTATATGAATTGCCTTGGTAGCCAAACATATAAAAAGACATACGTAAGCCTTCAATAACTTTGCGCCTCTTGTAGACCGATCCTTTACCAAAAAAGGTCCCGCATAGTCTACCCCTGAATTTTCAAAAGGTAAGTATTGATTTATTCTTTCTTTAGGTAAATTACCCATAATATAATTTTCCGGTTTAGGATTTACCTTAAAGCAGATAATACACTCGTGTATAATTTGCCTTGCTAAATTACGACTTGCTACTGGCCAGAACATCTGTCTTACTGTAGCTAATAACAATGTTGGACCACAATGTAATAATCTTATATGTTCATATTCAAAAATTAATTTCGTAAGAGTGTGCTTACTTGATAAAATTAAAGGATGTTTACTTTCAAACGACAAGTTCGATTTCTGAATTCTTCCGCCTACCCGTATTAATCCTAACTCATCCATGAAAGGGTTTAATGACAAAATAGGACTTTTCCTATTAATTTTCTTACCTTTATTTAAATATTCATATTCCTGTGAAAATGACTCTTGTTGTGACAAACGCACTAATATCCGTAACGAATAATCTAATTCTTCAATTGAAAGTAAATTTAATTTTCTATTTTCTCTTTTTAACTTCAAATTTTTAATAAACCTCAAACAATACGCAACAACTCTTTTTAACTTAGTAAAACTAGAAAATAGTCAAATATATTAAGATTATCTACAGTTATTAGACAAGCTACATTACGTCGCTCCTCAACTCCGTGTTCAAAATTAGTACTAGAAAATTTTGAAAAATATAAATGGTCACTAGTAAGCCACTCCGGCCCTGACCACCACAGCTTTGATTGCGTTAAATCTTTTACAGTCATACCGCGCGAAATACAATCGGCTGGATTGTCTTGTGACTGGACATGATTCCAGCTTTCTTTATTTGTTAAATTCTGTATTTCGCTAACGCGGTTCCCTACAAATGTTTTCTACCTAATTGGACAACCTTGAATATAATATAGTGTAATTGTGGAATCGGTCCACAAATAAATTTTATTAAATTCGATTTTCATTGCATTTAAAACTTTATTAATTAATCTAGACAACAAAAGTGCTCCAGATAATTCTAGTCTTGGTAAAGTTATTTTTTTAATAGGAGCCACTTTTGATTTGGCACATAACAATTTTGAATAAAAAATACCAGCGCTTTGGCACCTAACGTACACGCATGCTCCATAAGCACGTTCACTTGCGTCCGAAAAACCGTGCAGTTCTATATAGGTATAATTTTGCATTATTACATATCTGGGTATTTCAATTTTATTTAGTGATTGAAAATCTTGACAAATTTCCAACCATTTTCTTTCTATAAAATCTGGAATTTTGTCATCCCAATCCGTTTTTTCTACCCAAAGAGTCTGAATTAATAATTTTAATACTATTATTATAGGCCCTAGTAGCCCTAAAGGATCAAAAATTTGAGATATTTTTCCTAGTAATATTCTCTTACTTATAACCGTTTGATTATTGCAAACTGAAATTAAATATTGAATTGTATCTAAATTTGCATTCCACTGAACGCCTAGTGTTTTATTTGCTTCGTTATCACCTATTTGTAATATACTCGACTCTATTTGATTGTCAACGTTAAATTTTTCATATAATTCACGTTTATTGGTCAACCATTTTCTAAGGTCCAGACCTGCGCTATCTAAAATTTTCGATAAATTGCTCTGAATTTCAATTAATTCTGTTTCGGAATCCGACCCTGTTAGACAATCGTCCATATAAAAATCGTACTTAATAATGTTACTTATTAGCGGATAATTTTCTTCGCATTCTATTCCTAACTGATACAGACAGCGAACAGCTAAAAAAGCTGCTGAAGCTGTACCAAAAACTAATCTATTCATTTCAAAACACTTAACTTCGTCACTTGTATCTGATCGCCAAAAAAGACGCTGAAAACAATGTTGTGTTTTGTCTACTAAAATCATGCGGTACATTTTACTAATATCCGCGGTAATTACAAATCGATGCTTGCGAAATCTTAACAAAATTGAAAAAAGATCACTCTGTATAACCGGTCCACTATATTGTACATCACATCAAACACAACTCGTACCTTTGTTGTTAAACTCGTGGGTTTAACAACCGTGTGATGGGGTAAATAATAATTAAACTTGTCGCTTTCATTTTCGTCTATAATCTCGGACATATGTCCTAAACTCTCGTACTCGTCCATCACTTCCTTGTACTTCTTGTAAAGTGATGGGTTTTTTATTAAATTACGTTCTTGATTGTAGAACCGTTTTAAAGTACATTCACGTGAATGACCTAACTTGTTTAAATTTTCATTAAATGGTATTAAAACTTCAAATCTACCCTGTATATCGCGTTTAAAATTATTTTCGCAAAATTCGTTTGATGATGATCTTAAAGGTTCCGAAACGACCTCTTCTATTTCCCAAAATTTTAAAACTAAATTTTCTATGTCTTGATTTAATGACTGTTCTTGAAAACATGTCAAACCTTTAACTACTTGTAAATTACAACTTGCTACATTTCCCGCGACAATCCAACCGAGCTCAGTATTTTGCAAAATTAATCCAGATGGATTCAACTTGACTTGACCACTTGAAATTAAATCCCAAAAAATATTACACCCGATTAATATGTCAATTTCTCTTGACTCATTAAATTCGGGGTCCGCTAACTGACCTTCTAAATTATTTGGAATATTCGAAGCATTCTTATTAAATGACTGCATAGGTACATTTTGTGTAATACTCCGTAAAACTAGACAGTTTACTGAACTCTCAAAGGAACTTGTATTTGAAAGTATATTAATTGTCGTGGAATATTTTACGTTTGTTTTTATTTGACCAACACCGGTAATAGTAAAATCTATTTTAAACCTAGTTTACGACAAAAATCTTCTCTAATAAATGAATTTTGCGCACCGCTATCTAATAAACCCCTGCAAGTTCGTAAATAACCTTGATCGTCTTTGACTCTGAAAACAGCTGTAGACAGAAGTGCATTACCAGACGAAACGGTGTTGCCAACTATCGACGTTGCTCCGGAATCTTGTAAAACTTGAATTGTATTATTGTGATTTGAATTACAACTGTCAGATTTTTCAACTATTGTTTTGTCATTGACATGTAATAATGAATTGTGTTTTTCTTCACATTTACGACAACTAGACTTTTTACATTCAGTGGTTTTATGATTGTTACACAAACAATTTAAACACAAATTTAATTTTTTACATTCTTGAATTCTTTCTAGTGGCGTTAATTGCAATAATTTTCTGCATTGATAAATTGAATGTGGATATTTGCAAAAATAACAACTAAAAGACTTATTTATTGCAACTAATGTACTTGATCTCTCATGATATTTATTTTTATAATTATTTTTTGCGGATTCTTTGACGAATGACGTGTTTCTGTTCTCGTTTGTGTTTTCTAAAATTTGACACCGTTCTAGCAAAAACGCGTTTATATTTTCTAACATAATTTTCTTTTGTTTTTCTTGCTTAACATTGTTTACTAAACTAGCGTTTTCTCGCTTGGGCTGTAAAACCTGACATTTGTACTCTTCCCATTTCTGCTTAGAAATGGGATCTAACTTGCTCGCTACCAAATATAAAATAATTGTGTCCCAGTTTTCAACTGGTTCACCTAGTAATTTTAAAGCACCTAAATTTTGGTTAATATTTTCATACAAACTTGTTAAACCTGCACAGGATTGTTTTTCTAGTGGAGGTTGCTTTAAAATTGACTCTACATGAAATTTAATAATTTTTTCGTCATTGTCATAACGACTAGATAAATGATTCCAGGCTGTTAAATATAATACCGCTTGGGTTTTTAGGTGCTCTATTGATTTACGAGCATCTCCTACTAAAGCATCTTTTAAATAAACAATTTTTTCGTAATCACTTAAAGATACATTGCTGTGAATTAGACCTAAAAATGCTTCTTTAAAATCTAACCATTTTAAATAATTACCGTCAAAAACAGGCAATTTAATTGGAGGCAAACGTATTTTTGAAGGATTATTATACTTATTAGAATGTGTAACTGACAGTATGCTTATTCGAATACGATACTAATGCTGCTTTAAACAAAGACTCGACTTGAAAAAAAGTATTTTCGAATGTTTCTAGTGCTATTTCTTGTTCAGACTCATTAATATTTTCCAAACTTGAAATTAAATTGTGCAATTCTAAAAATTCATTCCAACAAGACTGGATTCGTCCTAATCTAGACTCAATTTCATGAAATTCTACTTGACTTAAATTAGAAAGATCTAATGAATCGTAATATTTTTTTCCTCGAACTAGTTTATTTTTTATCTGATCTCTCTGACTAAAAAGCCTATCTAAATTTACTTCTGGTTGATCGTCTGACATTTTAACTGATGTAGATAGAATGTTAGGAAATAAAATGAAAGTAAATTGGAAAGGACTCACTTGTATAATTCTCGTAGGCTTGGCAACGTTGCTGTTGTTAGTACTCCAAACAGCGCTTGGGATAACTTGAACTTGAAGACGATGGAGTGGGATTTGGTGTCGTGGCTCGTTCACAATCTACCCGCCAATTCTTTCACTGTATGTAACCAATGCCGGTTCTAATTTTTACCTAATGAGGCTGGTAGGACCATGTTGCGGACCTGTCGGTCCTTTGGGAATCGTACTCGTACTTGTAATAAATTCTCAATGCACTTTTAACACTTTATTAACAAATACATGAAATATAAAAATGCATGCGTCGCTTGACTTGACTCATGCGACTCTCAAACTCTACTACTAACTCCTCCTCATAACCGCATCATCCCTTCTCCCTCTCCTGCTTTATGAGAAGGCGCGAAATTTTAAATTTAAATAATACTGGCCTTAACACAATGTTTGGAATGTGTACGAAAGAACACTAGCTGCAGAAAACCGTACAAATAACCATGCTGAAGCAGCATATCGACGTCTCCAAATAGAAATGGGCGTAGATCATCTGTCCATTGAAGTTTCATTGATGGACTCAGAAAGGATCAAAAATGTCGTGATGTCTAGATGGAACAACTAATGGCCGGGCAACTTCCTCCTCCAAAATTAAAAAAAATTCGGGACGCCGACGACAGAATTTTAAGAATTCTGAGGGCTTTGGCTGACAGAACAAATATAGAATACTTGCGCTCAATAGCATATAATTACCAATTTCATTAATTAGGTTCTAATTTGTTTAATTTTAAGTAATTTTAGTTTTTCAATATAAAATTAATGAAGGTTCTAATTTGTTTTATTTATTAGTTATTAACTAAAGAGATAAAAAATAAAATTTTTGTCACATTAAACTTTTGAAAAAAAATTTCGAGAAACAAAACTATTTTGTCAATAAAGAAGATAACAAAAAAAATTAAAACGTTATTTAACAAAATAAGTGAAAGGATATTACCAATAATTAAAAAAAACAATATATAGATTGATTTCATTAATACATTACAATATTATATAGAAAAAAATACAAAACTGGTAAAAATAAAAAATAATAAACAATCAATAAGAAAACCGTGGATGACTCAAAGTTTAGCCATTTCAATTAAAGAAAAAAATGATTTATATTTATTAATGTTAAAAAATCCTGAAAATAATGAAATTAAAGAAAGGTATAATAAGCATAAAAATACAATAAGATCTTTAATCAAAAAAACTAAGAGAAACTATATGAATAATTTAATAAACAAAAATATAAACTCATCCTCAGCATTATGGGACTGTGTCAACAAAATATGCGGAAAGAAAAGACCTAACACAAAAATTGACAAAATAACAGAAAACGGATTAGAAATAATTGATAAATATGATATTACAAATAACTTTAATCGTTACTATAGCGACTTGGGGCAAAATTTTGCGAACAAAATATCACCTCCAGATGACTTTGAGGAACGATTAGATATACTGGAAAGCACTATGTATCTACATGATACAACCCGACGAAATAAACTACGTTATAAATACATTAAAATCTAAAAAGGCACCTGGGTGGGACAACATCAGAGCGGAAACCGTCAAGGAAATTAAAAATGAAATTCTACAGCCCCTAACTTATCTAATAAATAAAAGTTTTGCTGATTAATGCTTTCCAGAATGCTTAAAAATTGGGATTATTAAGCCACTTTATAAAATAGGGGACAAAACGTTGACTCAAAATTATCGACCCATATCTTTGTTGTCAGTATTCTCAAAAATTTATGAAAAAGCACTTAAATTAAAACTTACAAAATTTCTAAATAAATTCCAAGTATTAAGTGATAATCAGTATGGATTTAGGGAAAAGAGGTCGACGGAAGATGCAATACATGCTTTAACCTCCAAACTATATAAGGCATTAGATACAAAAACACCTGCAATTTGTATCTTTATTGATCTGTCTAAAGCTTTCGATACGGTGTGTCACAAGCGATTACTAGAAAAAATAAAATATTATGGACTGCGAGGAACGATATATCGTATATTAGAAAGCTATCTAAAAAACAGAACTCAATACGTAAATATAAATGGAGTCTTAAGTAACTCTAGAATAGTAACTTATGGTGTTCCACAAGGAACGGTACTGGGTCCTCTTCTCTTCACTCTCTACATAAACAGTCTGATGAAATTAAATACAATTGGAGACATCATCAGCTTCGCAGATGATACTGTAATATTGTATACGTCAAAGAACTGGAATGCACTAAAAGCAAAAATCCAAGACGAGTTTAAAACAGTACAAAAATGGTTTCAACTTAATAAATTAACATTAAATATTGAAAAAACTAAATATTTACCATTTACCTCCTACACAAACAATTCGCCGAATTTTGGTCCAATCTATATAGATGATAACACACAAATACCTGAAGCAACATCAATTAAGTACTTGGGTATCACTATAGACAGAAGCCTTAAATGGGATCTACAAATCAAACTTAGAGGGCTGTTACACAAATTTAAATATTTACGTGGCTTTTTAAATGAAAAACAGTTGAAAACTTTATATTTATCACTGATACAATCACATCTTACTTATGAAATTATTGGGTGGGGTGGTGTAGCAGAATGTCATCTAAAAAATTTAAATACAATACAAAAATGGTTAATTAAACTTATACTAAATAAACCAGTAACTTACCCAAGCGACGCAGTATTCGGTGATTCGGTACTTTTTTTGACATGAGACAACTTTACTGTCAAAAAATTTTAATAAACCTTTTTAAAAAAACAATTCAAATAACTTTTCCCCAACATAATTATCACACAAGAGGTAAAAGTACTTATCCTACAACAAGCTCCAAAACAGTTGGTCAACGCTGTGCAAATTATTTTGCACCTAGACTATTCAAAATGTTACCAGATTATATTAAGGATATTAAAAAACTACCACGTTACAAATTCTCTATAAAAAATTGGATATCAGTTAATAACAGATATATTTTTAATGATTTAATTGATTTAAATTATATAAAATAATTAAAATTTAAATTGTAATAAAACAACCGTTTGGTACCTCAGAAACTCTAAACCTAAACATTAATTACCCGACTAAGACTCTAACTCCCGATTATGTCTCTAACCTCCGATTATGTTCCTAACCCTCCGAATATGACTTATAATTAACCCGATTATTGTATTTTTTAAGTTCTTTATCGTTATTTTTTTTTATAATATATTTTATATAGTACTAACCTTTACATTTAAGAATTAATCACGCATACTAACTAGCATACTCGCACACAGGCATTACAATGCCTCAGCGATCTATCAATGTTTATTCCTTGTAATTGTTATTGTTTAATTTTGCAGCTTTCTACTTAACTTTGTATTTATTAAATATATTTCTGTAATTGTATATATATTTATTTAACTGTTTTTTGAATAAACATTATTATTATTATTATTATTTAAAACTAAATTATTTTGCATTTAACATTCAAGTAAAAAAAATTATAATTTTCCCGGATGTAAAACGGCCGTGGCGAAACGGCTGGTGGCGAACCGGTCATGGCGAATCGGCTGCGGCGAAACGTCATAGACCCTAAATAATGGTTCGGAAGTGCGTACTTTGTAAAAAATCATAGAATAAAGCGGTAGATCGAACATTTCATAGGTAAGGTGGTTAGAGCACTTTCTAATAAATTTCCATTTGTAGTTTTTGCATATTTGTATATACAATCTTTTTCAAATTTATCTAGAATAGAAACTTGGCTATTTCATAAAAATGCATAAATTGTTCAATAGATGTTTTATTCCAATATTTAAAATATCTTCGTAACCCCGTAAGAACGGTACTTCTATTACTTCGTCGTCTCTTCTCCCTTCCCTTCCTATATAATGTCTGGCGCAAATGATTGTGTAGCTACAATATATGCAAGGAGCGTCTACGTACAGTACGTAGTATATATGGTCGAAGGTATACAGTGTGTGTACATAAGTTATTGGTTTTTATCAAAAATTGTATTTTTATTAAAAAGTTCAGGCATAATCCAAAATTCAACCATCGGTTATTAAATTGTATCAGTCGTATACGACGTTTGTCAAAAAATGCGATTTATGAATGTAAAATGTTCAAGTTAATTACACTTATTTTTTTCAAAATCGAAAATTGTTATAAGGAAAAGTTGATTAGAATTAAAAACTACGTTCAAAAAGCAATCACATTAATGTGTATTACAAAATAAGGTTTTTTAATTTTTTTAAAACTTTACAGTAACATAATAAAATTTTAGTTTTATGTGAATGCGAGATTTGATGCTCACATGTTACTTAGATAGACATTGTTAAATTTTTAATACCCATTTTTCAAATCTAAATAAGAGTTCTTGGTAGTGTCAAAAATAAAGGTACTTCACTCTTGTAAAAAATTCACATTTTTCGACACACCTTGTACGCTTCTAAACAAATTTATATTTGATGGTTGTATGATAAAACTAATAATAAAATTTTTTTTCATATGCAGCCAACTTACGTAGACACACTGTATTGTAATAGAATTGCAGTTTTGGTTTTATTGTAACATTACCTTAATTCTGTATAATTACTAAATAAATGTTCTCTATTTTATTTACTTAAATTGAAATAATTTGTTGTATAGTTTTTTGTTCATGGGCTCCATCTATTTTTAGCAAAATAAAATTACGACTCACTCAGGGTAGAAATCGTCCCTATTTGACGTCTTACAGCTTTTTATCTCTTCATTCATAGATGTCGTAAAAGTAAATTAATAGAATTCTCTTGCCAAACATTTATTAACATAAACAATGGAATCATTCGTATTGATCGTATCAAATAAAATTAAAACTAAAAACAGCAATATCAATCGATATTCCATATGATGAAAATATGTACTATTTTCTCAATAAAGTTCATCAATTTCAACATACAAATTACTGTTCAAACGTGAGTAATGAATCCTAAATAAAATAAAATTGGAAATACATAAACTAACTAAAATAAATAGAACAAAACTATATCATAATAGGTATTTTCTTTGAAATACGTACTTAGTAACCAAAATAGTCTATTATTAATTATTTATAAACAAACATAACTTCTTAGGGCTTGTCTTCTTAAAAGTTTGTAGTGGATACATCATTAATCATATAAAATGTCACCAAAAACTTTTATGTTAGTGAAAATCAATGAAAATTCTTTCTAAGTAATTATTCCTTAAATTCCATAAAATTAGTACGCCGACAGATGGCTGGCCCTGTGAAGTAAATACTCAGCCTAGGCCGCTTTCTGTCTGTTATCCCGATGAAAAATAAATATACGGCTCCCTCCGACAGGAACAACGCTAAAAAATAATTGAAACATCTGTACGCCGACAGATGGCGGGCCCTGTGCAGCAGATACTCAGCCCAGGCCGCATTATATCGGTTATCCCGATTAAAAATAAATATACGGCTCTCTCCGACAGGAACAACGCTGTAAAATAATTTTAAAATTAGTATGCCGACAGATGGCTGGCCCTGTGAAGTAAATACTAAGCCCAGGCCGCTTTCTGTCAGTTATCCCGATTAAAAATAAATATACGGCTCTCTCCGGCAGGAAAAATAGAACTTCGAAGAAATCTACAAACGGGACCTTCGCTTTACTAATCCTCTGCTCACCGGTGTTCTGGTCTGTCTGGTAGTCTAGCGTGGTGGTTCGGCTTGCCGTGCTGGCTTTATATTCTCCTTCGAGTCAGAACCAAGCTTCCAAATTTCTCACTCTTGCTTTTATTTTTGATTCTGGATGGAGGCGGACATGCGTGTTGGCCGAAATCGTGGACTTAGTAGTTTCAGGGATATATTTTAATTAAAAACACGAAATTTATTTTTATTTATCCTTATAATAGCTCACCCGGTATATCGTACGTCACGGCAGCTCCTTACAACGGTCGACTTGATCTAGCGGTGTCTGCGGACTGACTGAAATACTGAATTGATTTTTCACTATCGATAGCCGTATTTAATATCGATCGGCGGTCGGTGTAGAGAGGGAAGGACTCGGTAGGATATATATATTATATTAGACTGGCTATTGTGAAAACTCTTAATCTCTCTTAGGGTTAGGTTCCTTTAAAAAAAATAATAAACTTTACAAAAATTAAATAAAAAAAAATTATAATTTTGCGCGCCTTAAACTGATCTTCTCTCTCTTGTCCTTCCTCCAATCAGCTGTTTTCTTTTCTTTTCCCGTATCACCACCTAGTTATTTCCCTCTTATGTCTTCTGTAATTTTTTTATCCCCACCTATTTCTGTCTTCCTGTCTAAACTAATCTTCACCACCACCTCGTCCTCCTACAAACCAATTTGTTCTTTGTCTTCTTTGTCAATTTTCTTTTTTTTTTATTATTTTAGTAAAACCCTTGTTTTAATAATTGCTTTTATTTTTCTTAAACCATAACTTCCATTACTTAATACCATTCAATACACCAATCGTTAATATCTCATTCTAAATTTCTTTTCTGACATCTTACTTATCAAACCTTTTTTTATTTTTAATTAACAACCAAAAACTGTTTATTATTTTTTCTTTCATTTGTTTTTTTCTCCCCCTAACTAGATAAAAATTTTTTTTATCTCTAAATTTAAATGACTAAACACACTAAGATTTTTTTTTCTTTTACTTGTACCACAATTGTTGAGAACTCATTATTACATTCAATAAAAATAATCTTCTAACAAACATTCTTAAATAAATCTTAACACATTTACATACATTCACACGCACCTTAAACTTTTTCATAACCTCATTTTCATTGTCAAACTTACATTTGACAATAACCTTCCACCTTTCCATCACTGTCAACCACCATACATACAAAAACAGAACTAATACTACCAATATAACTAAAAACCATATCAATATATATATATATATTATATTGGACTAGCTATTCTGAAACTCTTTTTCTCTTTTAGGTTAGGTTCCTTTAAAAAAAAATAATAAACTTTACAAAAAATATAAAAAAAAACTATAATTTTGGGCGCCTAAAAAAATTTTTTCTTCGGTTCTTCTTTTTTACTATTCTATATCCTGTTTACTTTTTCTTCTTTATACCCCTCCAACAAATCCAACTTCAACTCTTGCAATCCTCGAATCAGTTTCGTCTATTTATTTCTCCACTATATCTTCCTTCAAAATCCTTCTTAAATTGCTTCTTTTGACCTTATTTTAAACCATCTCCATCATATTCACAGTCTTATTGATCTTTTCGAAAATAAATTTCTGTCTTAAACTTTTGACAATTTTTTTTTTTACTTTATTCTTTACTTTAACTTTAACAATAGTTTTATTTGATATGATTTGGTTTTACAAATTTTTTATAATTACATTTTTTTTTATGAAATTATTGTGACAACTCTTTTAAAAAATTTTATGACAATCTAATAAAATTATTTTTCAACCCGTTGTTTATTATTTTTCTTCTTTGTTTTTTCCTCCCCTAACTAGATATTTTTTTTTTATTATCTCTAAATTTAAACGACTAAACACTAAGATTTTTTCTTTTACTCGTACCACAATTGTTGAGAACTCTTTATTACATTCAATAAAAATAATCTTCTAACAAACATTCTTAAATCAATCTTAACACATTTACATACATTCACACACACACCTTAAGCTTTTTCATAACCTCATTTTCATTGTCAAACTTACATTTGACAATAACCTTCCACCTTTCCATCACTGTCAACCACAATACATACAAAAACAGAACTAGAACTACCCATATAACTAAAAAACCATATCAAATCCCCCATTATGAATTTTAAACGAATTACATAAATTCTTTAAAATGAATTATGTAAACTATTAACAACTATTACAAAATTAAATAATAACAAATAACATTAAACATACTAATATCAATTTGATAGTCTGTCACTTTTAATTTATATCTTCTCATCTTCAAATTTATACTCATATATCTGCTCTATGTTGAACACTCCTCGTATCATTCCATTTTCAGTTTTTTTTTAGCACCATTATATTTAATTTTCACTCTGTCGTTTTTCTGAATTCTTATTAAAATTTTCTTTCTTCATTTATTCTTCTTTCTATTCTTTTATAACATTTCCAACTTATTTACTTCTATCTTTCCATATAAAATACTATCTTCTTTTCTCTAATATTATCTTGAATTTATTAATTATTTCTATGCTTATAGCAATTACCCATATTTATTCATATACTTTAATTATAATTCATAATATTTCTTCATTACTCTTCATATTCTTCATATTTTCTTCATATTAATATTTATTCTTTAATTTTTATTATTTTACCGCACTTAATACTAATTTTTTTTTTTATTAATTATATTATTTTATCTTCAAGATCCTATTTTCTTTTCTTTATTGCTATTCTTCTTACCACCATCTTCATAATAATTTCTTACATTTTCTTACTTTCTCCTATTTATGCTTTTATTCCCATACCTATGTCCATTATCAATTTCTTCCATACTTCTTTCCATTACTAAATTATTTCTTATGCTTCCCCCAAGAAACTTTATTTATTAATCAACAAATTAACTACTTTAACTTTAATTCTCTTTTTTTTTTTTAAATAAACTTCTTCCTCTAGTCACATTCTAATATCCATTGTCCTTGCTATGTTTTTCCTCAGTAAATCCATCACTTTGTTTCTTTTCTATATTTTAAATTTGACCTTACGTCTTTTATATCTTTTCTGCATACCATTTTTATTTCTTTTATTCAATTGTTGTATTCTTCGTTTTATTTTTGTTATAATTTCTTTATATCTTGGTTCGTTTCTATTACCTTTCATTTTATTTATCATTTTCCCATTATTAATATTTTCTGTATTTACTTTCTCTTTTTCAATATTTTCTTTTATATTTTGTTCTATGTTCCTTGGTCTTTCATTTCCTATATTAGAAATATTGTTCATATTGACTTGTATTTGTATTTTATTTATTTCTTCCTCCAACTTTATTTCATTTTTAATCTTTTCTCCTATCTCTTGTTCAGTATTTTCCATTTCTTTTAATTTAATTTTTATATTTTCTTCTTCGTCATCATTTTTATTATTATTTTGTAATCTTGTTTTATCGATTTTTCCGTTTATTATCTCTATATCTCTTTTAACTTTTTCAATTCTTCCTTCAATCTTATTCTCTACAATTTTTTTATTTTCTATTATCTTTTCTTCTGATTCTTTGATGTTTTTCTCCATTACTCCATCAATTCCTGTAATAGTGTCCATCCATTTATTTTCTAAAATTCCCTTATCTTGTTGACCTAATTTTACTTTCTCTATTTCTTCTTCTATTTTATTATCCGTATAATTCTTTAATATATTATCTAATCTTTCTTCCATCTTCTTTCTTGCTTCTTCTGATTTCTTACTTGCTTCTTCTGATTTCTTACTTGCTTCCTGTATACTATTTTGTAATTTTTCTTCTATATTCATCATCATTTTCATCATCATCTCCATCATCGTCTCTTGTTCTTTTATTTTAATTGGTTCTTTTTCTTGTCCTTCCATATTTTCATCAGAATTTTCTGTCACATTTTTGGTCTCTACATTTATCATGTCTCCTTGTCCTTCTATATCTTCATGTTGAAATTCCTCATCAACCACTATATCTTCTTCTCTTATAGGGTTTCTTCTTGTATTCCTTCTTGTTTCCATTATTTTTTAAATAACACTAACACTTAGCACTTCTATTGATAACTATTAAATTTTGTTCTACTAAAATAATATTCTCCCCCCGTATAAATTTATTTTATCCCAAATGTCAACTTTAATTTAATTTGAAATGTCAAATACTGTCAAATTAAAATACTGTAAAACAAACCGATGTAAAATTTAATAATTCTAATTTATATCCTAAACAACGTTAAATTTCAATCACTCAAATATCATTGGTTTTAAATCAAAAGGTTAATTTCAACAATTGTGCTACAAAATAAAATTAAAAATCTTACCAATTTTGATAATACTTCCGAATGAAAATGATGTGGAATTTCTTCTAAATCTGCCCCACGTTGGCTGGCGACAATTTATATTGGACTAGCTATTCTGAAACTCTTTTTCTCTTTTAGGTTAGGTTCCTTTAAAAAAAAATAATAAACTTTACAAAAAATATAAAAAAAAACTATAATTTTGGGCGCCTAAAAAAATTTTTTCTTCGGTTCTTCTTTTTTACTATTCTATATCCTGTTTACTTTTTCTTCTTTATACCCCTCCAACAAATCCAACTTCAACTCTTGCAATCCTCGAATCAGTTTCGTCTATTTATTTCTCCACTATATCTTCCTTCAAAATCCTTCTTAAATTGCTTCTTTTGACCTTATTTTAAACCATCTCCATCATATTCACAGTCTTATTGATCTTTTCGAAAATAAATTTCTGTCTTAAACTTTTGACAATTTTTTTTTTTACTTTATTCTTTACTTTAACTTTAACAATAGTTTTATTTGATATGATTTGGTTTTACAAATTTTTTATAATTACATTTTTTTTTATGAAATTATTGTGACAACTCTTTTAAAAAATTTTATGACAATCTAATAAAATTATTTTTCAACCCGTTGTTTATTATTTTTCTTCTTTGTTTTTTCCTCCCCTAACTAGATATTTTTTTTTTATTATCTCTAAATTTAAACGACTAAACACTAAGATTTTTTCTTTTACTCGTACCACAATTGTTGAGAACTCTTTATTACATTCAATAAAAATAATCTTCTAACAAACATTCTTAAATCAATCTTAACACATTTACATACATTCACACACACACCTTAAGCTTTTTCATAACCTCATTTTCATTGTCAAACTTACATTTGACAATAACCTTCCACCTTTCCATCACTGTCAACCACAATACATACAAAAACAGAACTAGAACTACCCATATAACTAAAAAACCATATCAATATATATATATATATATATATATATATATATATATATATCTCCCCAAAAAAACAATTTCTCGCCCTCAACAACTTCCTTCCCTCCTTGATTCTCTTACATTTTCTTCTATTTTACTTTGCAAAAAAATGGAAATGTCAATTTTATGAAAATTATAGAGAGTTATATGAAACCAACACCTTGAACAACAAAGAATATATTTAATTTACTATTTCAGGAAAATCTTATCTTTGTCGATTCAGCATTATACAGTTTAATCTCGCTTTATAATTTTATTCTATAAATCACTTGTAAACTAGCTTTAATAAATTCAAGTCATATTTTTAATTATTATTCTGTTTGTCGATCCAAATTTGTAATTTTCAAAATAAAGTTTTTTAAAAAAGTACTTCGCATCCTACATTCATTAACTAGAGTAAACTTTACATAATTTTTAGTATTTCTTTTTGTATTTAAATAAGCACTAATTGATATACATAATTACAATTTTAAAGATTTCTAATGTGACATTCGTTTCAGAAACGATTACAGATTATCTCGATTAATTGTTTTTTAAAATTTTCATGTTTAAAAATTTGTATGTTATTATTTGGTTAAAAAAAGATATATTCTATTTTTTTGACTATAATAATTATAAATGTTAACTGTAAAAATCTTTATTATAGTTAATTGCTTTTATAACACATTTTTTAAGATGATCTGAAAATCCATTCTTGTCCAACTAAAAATTATAAAAACATTTTTTAACAGTATATTATCAATTGTTGTATTTTTTATTAAAATTTTAATTAATTCGTAAAAAGTCAAATTATAACATTACTAATTAGCAATTGCCACTAATTTCATTGTAAATTTTATTTTAAACAAATTCGCTTAATATTCTATAGGTAGGTTATAAATTAAACTATATATTCTGGTGTCAAAAATAACTCGATTGAATAAAACTTGCCTTAAATCAAATGTGCACATAAAAAAAATTACGGCATTTGGAAAGTACAAAATGAAAATCGATTTTTTCCAATATTTTGTAAACAGTTTTAACATTTTATAATAAAAACGGATACATGGCTTTCTTATCGTAAGAGCATCTTTTTCATATAACAGCCGAAAAATATAAGGGGAGTTTTGAACCCCTAAAACCCCAAACTTTTCTAAGCGTTACAATTAAATTAGTATTGCTCCTTATCACTTTTTAGAAAAACCAGTTTTTATCGAGATGCGACCTCTTTTTCATTATCTTTCAAAAGTCTTTCGGCACCGATTTAAAAAGAAAAACCGAATTTTTTGGAAGTTCATTGGCTTCTGACAAAATCGATTTGCACTTTCAATGATTCGATGCCTCAGTTGTTGTTCGTTAATTATTTCAACAGAATACACGTCCTCTTTCATAAAAACCCAGAACCAAAAGTCAATAGGGTTAAGATCTGGACTTCTGGCTGGCCAAAAAATAAGTGCATCAGGCCCCTTCCCCTGGGAACAGGCCGAAAAGATATTCGCTAGCTTCGTGGTCGAAATGCGCTGGAGCTCTATCTTGTAAATATCACATATCTCGCCTTATTCCTAAATTTACCTCTTCTAAGTACTCTGCTAAATCATTTTGTAAGAACTATAAGTAATTTGCACTATTTAAATTATTTGGATCAAATACTGCTCCTATTAAAATATTACTCACAATGCCTGCCCAAACATTGACTTTAAAAGTCCTTTGGTGAGACTCGTTTATTTGCGTCACGATTTTCTTCTGACCATATGTGTGCGTTATGGTGATTTCTTTTGAAGTTAGCTTCATCGGTAAACATAATATGATTAATGAAATTCATATTTCAATTGTTTTTTGTTTTGAACTAGTCGCAAAATCCCATTCTTTTAGAATAACCTTCTAGGTATGAAGCTGCTGTTCCTTCAATCTTCACCAAAACAGCATGTGACGAACATCTATTGAGCAGCTATTATCATTGTACTGATTTTAGGGTTTTCTTCGACTATGTAACAAAGTTACTTTTTTCCGTATTATTTAAAATATATAAATTAAATCGCGCACGGCACTGGAGTAAAATTAAATTAAAATTGTGAGTAAAAGGCCAATAGTACCAGTTGAACCGTCGCCAGGCAGATGGAGACACTCTCGTCTCTGCTTCTTAGATGCCGAAGTTCGTATCGAGTAGGGCAATTCAAACCGTTGTCGGCAGCTGTAGAGGCAGCGAGAAGCCAGACTTACTGTGGCCGTCCCAATTGGAACAGCAGTGCAGTCCGTCGACCTTTAGAGATAGGTCAAGCTGAAGCCAAGTTCAAGTTGTACCGGAGTCTAGAACCGTCAGTCCGACTACACCACGCCGCCAAGCCAATCGTCCGTTACACACCTTTTCTCCGCCGGATTTTATTGGTAATAATAAAAGTTTTATTTATTTATTAATTGTTTTGAGTTTTAACATCCAAGCAGCCAATACCCAGGTACTCAGACCGAGCAGGGCAAGTAAAGACCGCCCTTCTGGCCGCCAGTGATTTTGGTCGATACCATAACGACCCCTGGAGTATTTTCTTTCTCCACTGACGCTGCCCGTGCAGTGGCCTTCACACTCTAAACGGAAGGTGGCGCTCGAGGCATTCCGAAACCTGGACCAAGGCGCCAAAGTGACCCGTAACGACCGAAGTGTCGTCGCAACTAAATATAATAGCTCCTCATCGTTTGTATGTATTTTTGGACTTCCACTATTACCAGCAAGTTGCGGTCGCAAAGTACTTGTCTCCCGTAAACAACGATCAATGGAAAGAAATAATCATCTGTCTGGTGTATTCCGATTGGGATATTTTTCCGCATAACGCCTTGCAGCTGCTGCACTATTCTCTTGGCATTCACCTGTAATGACCAGACTTAAGATAATTATTTGAAACCTTGTTTTAGCCTGACCAAAGTTACAGAATTAAATGCATATCTGCCATTTCTGCAAACGTGTAAACCATTGTAACAGAAAGTTTAATTTTTCTTAACACCCGTAAAATGCACAATAATCAATTAACCGTATATAATTGTTAAAGCAACTGTTTGGTATGTATGCGTAGACACTACAAGTATTGTACAGCCAACTTAAAAATTTTTGAAGGATAATGAAAAAGAGGCCACATCTCGATAAAAACTAAAAAGTAATAAGAGGAAAAAAAAAATAAAAAATGGATGTATTAAACCAATGGTGTCACAATAATAATTTAATTTTAACGCATAGAAAAGTTTGGGGGGTTTTAAGGGTTCAAAACCCCTCTAAATTTTTTATGGGCTGTACAGATATCATGTTTTTATATAAAAAATATGCTCTTACGATCACAAAGCCATTTTCATTATAAAATGTTAAACAGTTCAAGAAATATTGAAAAAAATCGATTTTCATTTTGTACTTTCCAAAGGCCCTAAGTTATTCGTGTGGACATTTGCATTAAGGCAAGTTATTTTTGATACCAGAATATGTGGTTCAAATTATGACCTACATTTTTGATATGCCCTATTTATATGTAAATTGACATTAGTTGTGTTTTATTTTAGGAAGCTTACTTTCATCCGCCGCTTTTGGTCTTTCAATATTTTGTCCGACCGTAGCGTTCTTAATGGCGACATATTTAGTAGCAGGAATTGGATTTGGATTTATATTGTTACCTTCCAGTATACTTGTTGGGTATTATTTCAATTCCAGAAGGGCCTTAGCTACAGGTAAAAATCTTTTATTAATAAGGAATTGAAAGGTTTGGGCATCATAAGCCCAAAATAAAATTCAGCTCTTTAAGTAACTTTTAATAAAATTCAATAAACAATAATGTATTTTTAAGTCAAATGGCATATTGAAATTTCAAATACATAATAGTATTTCTCTACGACTATTTAATAGTACGCTTACTCTTGTTGCATATTTAATTGAATAATAACTTACATTCTCTCACACCGTGAATTCTTACTAAGAATTCACGTTAACTTAGATTAGCCAATCACAACCGCTGATTTTAAGAATTTACTCTGATATCAACAAACCACATTGCTTTGAAAATAAATAAGCTGAAAAGTGTAAGGAAGATGGCGTATAGGTTCGGTCTAGCGCTATCTCTTTCATCATAAATATGCGATACTATTTTGAGAGAGATAGAGATTGATCGAACCATCGTTTCATCTCTTTCTCTCAAAATGTGTACCAACACTATAAATATTAATACAATGAAATACAAATGCGTCAACAAATAACTTGTTCTGTTCCAGATTTAATTTAATTTTGATTCATATTTTTGATCGAGGAGAACATATAGTCTGTTACTCGGTTAGAATGAAAAAATCGACTATCTTGGCTCCTCCCGCTCTCGTTCGGAATTTTCCAGTCGTATCCAGTTTTTCATTCTAACCTTTTTTAGTCTAGTCAAGAAGTGAGTTTTCTGCGATAAATAGTTAGAAGGGTACGAAAAATATGAGTGATGGCTCATTCGATGCGGATTGCCATTCTGAGAAATGTGTAATGCCGATTTTTTTCTGCAATTAAAAATTATAATTGTTATTAACAAAAAACGAACAAAAAAATCCTTAAAGAGGAGGAAATTTCCGATAAAAAACTGCCAACTCCCAGATCTATCGCTCTTATATTTATAATTTTAATTTGTTGCTGAAAATAGGGTTCCGCGCGACAGTTTTGGGATGAGTTGATGAGTACGCCGCCTCTATAGTGAGTACCGCATCTAAAATATTTTTTAAAGCACTACATATTGATGTAAAAATTTGAAAAAAATATGGTGTCATTTGAACACTTGAAGAACGAAAATCCCGTTGAAGCTAGTCTATTGTTAATTAAATATTTTCTTTCATACATCTTCATTAAAAGCTGGATAATTGTTTAAATAATAACCCTATAAATTTGTTTATTTTATTTATAACGAATTTTCTAAGTTAACGGAAAATGAAAAATCGTAAAATTGTTGTTAAAATTTTTTTTCTCATATATTATGTATGGTATAACTATTTTTAAATTTGAAATAAGGATGAAATTATTGTGGGTAAGATTTTTTAACGTTATTTCTTTGTAAAAAAATGGTCTACTTTAATATTTAGTGCGTAAAGTAAAATAAAATTTTCAAAGTAACATCTTCGCATGCGGAACACATTTTTTTGCAATATCCTAATGATTTATATCTTGCCAAGATTCTATGTGTCAAAAAGCAACTGGTTAACTTCAAGATTGTAAAAAGAGCTTCTTGAAGTGGATTGCTTAGTTTATATTTAATACTAACATATTTTTTGGTAGTAGAAAAAATATTGTATGGAACTAGTGTGTAAAGTACCTTTTTTCACTCATGATTATCGCACTCGCACAAAATTCACATTCATGAAAAAAGTATCACTTTACACACTTGTTGCATGATTGAATATTTTTAACACCAATAGGCTACATTCACAGGTCGGAATTTCAACATAATTGCGTATAAAACTTGTTAACTGAAGAGCATAATTACTAATATTTATTCCCGTCACTGCCAATAATAAGCATAATTCGAAATCATGCCTTTTTAATTTTAAAATATTTAAGATCCCGCCCTCCTTAAGGCTGGGAAATGGACTAAAAATGGCGGCATTTTTTGACAGTTAACAAGGTTTTATTAAATCATGCTTTTTATGAAAATAAGGAAAAATTACAAGCAAACTAATTTATATTTATGAACAGTAATGTTGTAAGAATGAATTGAATATAAATATATTCGATAATAACTAACCGTAAATTCACAACATCGATATAAACTTTGAAATTATAATTGTAAAGATGAATAACAAAATTCATTTCAATCCATTCTCTATCGTTTCTTATTACATTTTTCAAAATATGAGGGCTGGATGTGGGATAGTTTTTGCTAAAAGCATGATTTAGATTTGCAAATTTTTGACACAATTTTAAGAATTGCCACGTTAATTATCATGTCATTGTAGTTCACCGTGTTCACCACCAATGGTGAGTTTACATAAGTATTGGAATTTGGATAAATGCTGAGTTATCGTCTAAATAATTAATGGTTGACCAATCAGAAATGCAAACTGTATCTGTCAAAAACATTTCAACGAACAATGGGAATCGACCTTTAGAGACACTTGTATATGATAATACGACATTGCCGTATGCATATTTTTATAAAAGTTTCAAAGACACTTGAAAAATAAGAACGGTTTTAAGACACGTGCAGTTTTTTAACGTTTGGAACTTTTCAACAAACGGTTCGACGGAAGGGTAATTTAAGTTGACATTTTTCTTTTTTAACACATCACGGTGCCCAGTGAATTTTTAATATAGTTCCGATTGTGAATTTTTGTTTTTTTTTTTACAGAGTACATGTCTCTTAGGTACACAAAAGGTGTATTTTTATACGTAATAAAAAAAGTTAAAAAATAAATAATTTTGAACTCTTATTATTTTAAATCAGTTCAGAAGAACAAAAACGAAATTCTTAAAAAATAACTTTTTTTTGGTTTTCCAAAGTTTAATAAATTTGCAGATCACAGCGACAAAAATATAAAAAATAATTAGAAAAATATTTTTGTAATCAATTTAAATACATAATCCTCAAATATTAGGTCAATGGCCCACTTGTAATCCACAAGTTTTAAATAAATGCAGGCATTTACCCTAATATTGGCAACACTAGTCCTGGGTTGCTATGATTAAAAATATTATAATCGACAGAATAGAATCGATTGTTAATTTTTACAAGCATTGACGATTCAATCAAAACATGGTCAAAGACGGATTGACCATATTCTTTTCAGATTATATTTTATTAACTAAATTTAAAAGAGATGTATTTAAATAGACATTAAAAAATTTCAAATGATTACTTATATTATTATCGAATTGAATCGAGAAGTTATTTAAATGATAACATAATCGATTTGGTAGTTTTAGTAATTTACAAAAGATAAATAAACTGACCAGTTTGACCCTCTAATAGGAGGGCCTGTCCTAAGCCGAAACATCTGGAGCACAACCACCTTCTTGCTGAGTTATGGAATAGTTCAATTGTCTCGGTTATTTAAGATTAAAATTTGGATAAATATAGATTACATGTGATTAGAATATACCAGTATAGGTATTATATGAGAAAATATTTAAATGTTATTTTCATGATTTTATTTGTGTTTTTTATCACAATTAAACTAGGTATTTACGATTTATAAACCAAGTGCCATTTTGAGCAGATTAACTTTTCATGTTCCAGTGCAATAATTGAAACTGGCCAACAGCAATTTTCATATTATTCTCCTAAAATATTTATATTAGCGTCCGTAAATTTGACAACGTTGAAATAGAAGCACGTACTAAAATTATAAATCGAGCTAGTCGTACAGCTGTCGCCATCTATGTACAATATATTGAAGATTTGCTTTGTTACAAACCGCTGATGGCGTTGTCGCGCCCTTAATATCAAATCACAGAATAGCGCGACAGAGCCATGTTGCCAAGTCTAGTCAGTCGAGTTACGTTCATGTGACTTATTTTTCGGTTTGTAAACATCAAAGTTGTATTTGTGTGACATTCTGTGTTAAAATTAAAAATAAGTTAGGTTACGTTATTATACTGTCACGTCTGTCAATGTTATTGTTAGTTTTGTCGTAGAAAGACGGGATAAAGATGTTCAAATATTTTCTAGTGGGATAGAAAAAGATAACAATATAATCTCGTGTTATTAGAGTACCACAGTAATAGACTGATAATCCTATAACTTACCAAAGAATACCACCTATCGATAAAGAAGCGAAGGCTACGGTATTTGCATGGACCGAAATTTGTACGTGCATGCGCGAGTTATATTAGTTATACGTCAATGTCAATTTTGTCTAAATGTGCTATATTTTTGAATAAAGTGTGGATTGCTTGTTGAGTTGCTTTATTATATATTATTTTATTGTAAATATTACTTTGTTTTCTAAACATATATATATATATATTGTTATGTTATTTTCTTAATCTCAAAATTTTGGAGTGAGTTCTATATAGAAAAAAAAATAAACGTTACAAAAAAATATAAAACAAAATATATAAATTTTAGTTATATCCTGTTTATGTCTCTTCTGGTGTTTTCTTTCCTTCTAAATCATCATATTCTTGTCTTTTCCTTTTACTTATTCTATTTACTGCTTTTCCATACTTGTTACAACTTAATTTTTTTCAGTAGTAACCTTTTTATCCCAATTTTCTTCGTTAATAACTTATTATTGTTTATTTTGTAATTTTTAACTTGATGAAATAAAATGTATACGTTATCATAATTGGTATATAATAATCTCCATGTATAATTTTTACATTTCTTCAATAATTCATAATTTTACAATTCATATTGACAAATATAAATTTTCAAAGTCATTCCTTGTTTATTTTTCTTTCAACTGTCGTCTCCCAAAATTAATTTTTTTTTTTACTTGATTAATGAAAAAAAAAATGTTTAATCACTTTTGACAAACTTGCCATTTACTTTTTAATTATACAGCAAAAATTTACTTCAATATTTTTTCCAAAAATTTAATTTTCTCTATTAAATCATTATACAACTAATAATCATTCATATTATAATAATGATATGACAATACCAATAAGATTTTTTTACACTCATCCACAATTGTTGATTTTAAATATTTTATATACCAATTATTTTCAATAAATGCTTTAACATTAAACTTTTAACAATAAATTCTGTTTATAACAATAAAACAACATAAAATTATTTATGCTATTCAAATCTTTTACCAAATGGATAATAATTAACTTATAAAATCAACTCTTACGAGTGAAAAGAGTAGCGAAGCCGAACTCAGCTGTTACATTAGTTATCCGTCACCTGTCATAAAAATTTATTGGTGTTACGTCACTTACCATATTGACCACACTTTTTCAAATTTCAATATTTTTATTCTGCTTTATTTGGAAATTAAACAAAGTAATTTTTCACTAAAGTGTTTATTTTATCGTATATTATAGCCCTAAATTTTATCTCAGTTAATGACTGAAGACTATTATACGATTTTTAATTTTTTGTTAACTTATAAAATTCAATATAAATAATTTTATTGAGTACACTCATAGAAAGGACTCCACGAGGCGAAACATTTATAGGGTGATTATTTAAACAGTTATCCATTTTTCAATGAAGACGGAGGTAGGAAAGAAAATAGTTAATTAAAAATATTCTAGCTTTTTGTAAAATGCATTAAAAAATTTTTTTTCAACGGGACATTCTTTCTTCAAGTGTTGAAATGACACCATATTTTTTTCAAATGTTTAAATCAATATTTAGGGCTTAAAATTGTAACATGTTACTTTTTCTAAATTTATATTGGTACGCCATTGGGTTCTTTTTAAATGAATTCCTTATTTGGATTGTTCCTAGTAATTAGGCCGCCAATATCACACCTAAGGTAAAACCAAAAGAGAGAGTGATAGAGTGTTGAATTCTTGAGTGAAAGAGTAAGAGACAACACTAATTGCCTTTTGTACGTGAACAATGATTTTTGCGCAGGCCTTAAGATGGTGATATTTGGTTAAGCCGGTGAACCGGGCACGTTTTCGCTTTACGTGAAAATTTTCTTTGATTTTGTCTCCCTTTGTGATTTGTGTGGGATATAACCCTTTCGTTAATGTGAGTCTGCTATTTGTTAAATCTATCTCTCCCAACCGCGAATATTAAGATATTTGTATCTTATAGTTTTTTTTTTGTAGGGTTTATAGTTCAGTTTTGAATTTGGCTTTAATTACCATTATCGTCTAGTTGTCATTATCTTAGACGACATTATTTATCCCGCCGTATGCTGAGGATAGGGGATGAACCTTCTCGGTGTGGTTTGAATTTTTTTTCGATATCCACAGTCCGTCAATTTTGTTTGATGTCCAGTTAGGTTTGAGAGTACTTAACACCTACACTGCTCAACCGATCAACCGATCGACTAAATACGCAACCGAATATCTGGATGGATTCATGTTCGAGCTTTCTGACCAAAATTGAGAGTTCCTGTATGCAAGTAAATTGGAAATTTACTTGGCACTTCGGATATCAGGCCAGAAAATAATCATTTACTTACTAACCTCTTATTTTTTCATAATTGCGTTAACTATTTCAATTTCATTTGTTTGTTCGATAAGTGACAAATTTTTATTCACATTTCTACGCCCAACTTATAACAACTGTAATTATTTTTTTTTATGTTTAATTAATCTAGAAATTGTTTATAAAACACAACTTGAAAAGCGGTGTAATAAGAAAAACTCGTCATCAGTTCAATTGCAAATTTGTTTACTACTAAACAGTAGTCATAAATGTGAACTATAGTACTATAGTATTTTATTTTTTTGTGTTTTAAGTAATTTTTTCTTTTTTTATGAAACATTTAAAACGACAAAATAGTTGCGTCGGGCTGTTATATCACTTATATTTATATTTTTATTTATTTTTGGGATTGTTTACTAACACATACTAAAGAAAATTTGAATATCAAATATTTGTGAATTTTATTGTTCGAACTCACGCCAATCGCAAAAATTTTGACTTTCTGCAACTTAGTTAAATTTATGGACTTAGCGATCTCATTTCAAAGTTGCATGGCGCCCACAGGGTTATGATGTATTCCTTATGCACTTCCCATAATGCTCTCCGATGAAAAGCTGCCATCGCCACATGTAACTTAACCTCGGTCAAGTACAAACAAATTTTCATTGTATTGCATTGGCCAAAGTTAATACGTTACAAAAGTGGCGCCCAACGTGTGGGGCCCGAATACATCATAATTTTTTAATTAATGTTGCTAATTTTTATTTTAAATATCTAGCGTGAGTTTTAACAATATTTTTCCATGGATTAATATTACGGCCATTTTTCTAGTTACAAATAAATTAAATTTTTCGATCACATATTCATGTTGAGCAGTGTATTTCAAAATTTATTCCATTATGTTTTTTGTTTTGGTGATAAACAATTTTGACAATATTTTATTAAGGTATTTACGCATTTTAAATTCTGCTAGTACAGGACGGCATTTCTTTAAAAAAAAATTTGTTTTTGTAAGAAACTTTGATATTTCATGTTTTTCTCCGTGCAGCTATCAGAAGTACCTGTTATAGGCTAAATATTACTTTATAATTTACCTGTTTCGATTCTTAGTTCAGTATACTGTGTGTCTATAGTATACAGTTTGTCCCTTAAAATGGAACCCTATTTTAATCCGAAGCATCTTTTACAAGATGAGTTGAATTATGAGTTGAGAATCCGTAGTGTCATTTCAAATAGAACGGTCAACGAAAAACGGAAAATTTTAGCGAGAATAGTAGAACGCGAACGTGCTAAGGTTGATTTAAATTCTTTAGTAGACCCATCTTATGATATAGGTATGGAAAAAACAGAAATTCAGCAAACTTTTGATTCGATCGTAGGTCTTATTAATGATTTTGAAGGTAATACAGAAGATTCTTTGTATAAAAGATTAAGATCGCGAATTTTGCATGTCACTCACAGAGTAAATAGAATAATACTACCTCAAGGGGATCCTGATATCGACGATATTAGACATTTTAAAAATGAGTCTTAAATTTAGCTATGGCAAATAAGTTTATTCCAGTATATAAGTTAGGCCTTAAGTTCGACGGTGACCCTAAAACGTTACTTTCGTTTATAGAGCGCATTGAGGAAATGGCGGATTCGCGAGGAATAACGAAAGCTCAACTGTTTGCGTCAGCGAGTGACCTATTTACGGATAAGGCGATATTTTGGTTGCGTCAAGCCAAAAGTAATATAGCTGATTGGGACTCCTTAGTTCTAAAACTTAAACACGATTTTCTTAAGGCGGATCTAGATGATGATTTGTGGGATCAAATCAGGTCTCGTCGTCAAGGTAGGCGTGAACCGGTTGTGATCTATTTATCATGCATAGAGGGATTGTTTAGCAGACTTTCGCGACAACCAGCTGAAGTAACTAAAGTAAAGTATATGAGGAATGGTTTACAACCCGAATATCGGAAAAGATTAGCTCTTAGGGAAATTGATCTGGTCAATGACTTAAACGATTTATGTAAAAAGTTAGAGGAAGCGGACATTCTCAGCTTAGGTTCAGACTCAAATGCTCGATATGTGGCCACTATCGATCCAGAATTGGCCTATAATAGTGAAAGCACGTCTTCTATTGCCTCTCTTCCCCAGGTTAATGGCCCCGGTCGGAATAGTGTTTTTAACAATACATCCTCTAATAACATGTTCGTTAATAACATATCTTCTTCAACAAAAGCTCTGGGTAAAGGTATTGAACCGGTCAAATGTTGGCGCTGCGGTCAGCTCAACCATACTCATAGAAATTGTCGGTCACCAAATAAAAGTAAGTTTTGCTATAAGTGTGGATTAGTAGGTTGTACGGTTCGCACTTGCGATAGGTGTAAGGGAAACTAAGGACGGAGTCTCGTGCTGTTGGTACGCGGGTACTCCTACGTAATAATACCAACAACCCTTTTTCTAATAAGATTTCTACCCCTCAAAAGTTTGATGTCAAAGATTGGGAGGAGTGGAAAATACTAGTACGTAGTTTTTATAAGACAAACGGACTACATATTGCACCACTTTTTGTTGAGAAGGAGTCTGACAACCGCCCATATATATCTGTTTGTTTATATGACTTGTCTGTGGTCGCCCTTCTGGATAGTGGAGCGAATGTATCTGTAGTAGGTTTGAAAGGCATGGAAATCCTTGAAAAATGTGGCTTGAAAATTCAGGAATCCCAAATTAACGTCATATCCACTGTGGATGGAACTAGACAGTCTGTCCGAGGTCTAGTAGACTTACCTATTGTCATTGAGGATATTTGTCAAATTATTCCTGCTTTGGTAGTACCTTCTCTTCCACAGACGTTTATCTTTGGTAGCCATTTTTGTAGATTTTTTAAAGTTAGTATTAATTTTGGCAATAACTCTTGGGAAATTCATAGCGGTTTGTGTAAAAAATTTTTGGATCCCTTGCCAGAAATAAATTCTGTTAAATGTGAAGATGTAGGTCTTAGCAGTTTAGACGGCTTATCCGATGTCCAACGTAACGAAGCTGCCGAAGTTATGGATGGATTTAAGGAACTTTCTAGTGATACTCGTTTAGGTCGAACGGATAAGATAAAGTTGTCTATAGAAACTGGAGATTCTAAACCGTTTAAGACAAGACAGTACCCATTATCTCCATATTTACTTAAGATTTTGAATGATGAATTAGATCAGATGATAGCTCTCGGTGTGGTAGAACCATCGAATAGTCCATGGAATAGTCCTGTTTTACTTGTGAAAAAATCCAGTGGGGAATATCGTTTCTGTTTCGACGGGCGTAAGTTGAATGAAGTGACCAAACATGATAGCTATCCATTACCGCGAATAGACCGGATTCTTAATTTGCTAAAAGGGGCTAAATTTATCTCTAGTATAGACCTTCGAAAAGCGTTTTGGCAAATACCTCTTGATGAGCAGAGTAAAGAAAAGACGGCATTTAGTGTTCCAGGAAGAGGACTTTTTCAGTTTACCGTCATGCCTTTTGGTTGCTGTAATAGCGCTCAAACGCAGCAAAGGCTCTGTGATGCCTTATTTGGCCCAAAGTATGAACCCAATATTTTATCGTATTTGGATGATATTTTGATCATTTCTTCTACGTTTGAGGAACATCTTCGTCTACTTTCAGAAGTTAAACACATTTTAAAAGAGTCTAATTTAACTATTAATCTAAGCAAGTGTGAGTTTTTCAAAAAATCACTAAAATATCTTGGTTATGTTGTCGATAGTAGAGGACTTAGGACGGATCCTGATAAGGTTGAGTGTATGGTCAATTACCCTCGTCCCTCAAATGCTACTGAGGTTAAACGGTTCATTGGACTGTGTTCATGGTATCGTAGGTTTATTGGTGGATTCTCTTCGTTAGTTTCTCCTTTAAATGATTTGTTAAGTGGTAAAAAGAAGAAACAGGCCGTTGTGTGGACTCCAGAAGCTGAAACTGCATTTGTGGCCATAAAGAAAGCTCTGATTGAAGCTCCTATTCTCACTTCCCCAGATTTTAGCTTACCTTTCACTATTCACTGCGATGCTAGTGATACAGGAGTGGGAGGCATGTTGACCCAAGAAATTCAGGGAACCGATCGTGTGATAGCATACGCTTCTAGGTCTTTGACTCGGTCGGAAAGAAAATATTCAGTGTGTGAGAGAGAACTTTTAGGTTTGTTATTTTCGTTAGAGAAATTCCGTCCCTATGTAGAAGGAGTGAGATTTCATGTAATAACTGATCATTATAACCTCCTTTATTTAAACAATATGAAAGATTGTACCGGACGTTTAGCAAGGTGGTCTTTAAAATTAAAACAGTATAGTTTTGACCTTATTCATCGCCCGGGTACTTCTAATGTGGTTCCAGATGCCTTATCGCGTCTACCAGTTTTGGATTCCGATATTTCTCTTGATTTTAGTCCGGTGTTACCTCAAGCAGCTCTAGTAGATATTAAGATTCAGCCTTTAGATTCCTGGTACGCTGAATTAAAGAATAAGATTTTGGAAAGTCCTGCTCTTTACCCTCAGTGGAAGGTTGATGATGATATAGTGTATAAATATGTACCGAACTACCTCCCCATAAAGAGTAATATGACCGAATGGAAATTGCTTGTCCCGAGGTCTCAGCGGGACGAAATTATTTCTTCCTGTCATGATCCCCCAACAGCCGGTCACTTCGGCTTTTATAAAACTATGTCTAGGATTCAAGAAAGTTACTATTGGCCCAAGATGAGGAGGGATATCTTAACCTTCGTTAAGCGTTGTAATGTGTGTCAGGCCCAGAAGGCCCCAAATAAAGCTCGAGCAGGTCTTATGGGTACGGAGAAAGAAGTTAGTTATCCTTTTCAGGTCATAGCTCTAGACCTTATGGGACCATTACCTCGCTCATCTTCAGGGAACTGCTATTTGTTAGTTGTGTCGGATTGGTTCACAAAATATACCGTTTTGCATCCTCTACGGCAAGCCACCGCCCGCGCTATAGTAAAGTTCGTAGAGTCTCAAATTTTTCTTGTATATGGAGTTCCTCAGTTTATTATCTGTGACAATGGTAGGCAGTTTGCTGGGAGAGAATTCAAAGACCTCGCTCATAAATACGAAGTCCAGAAAATTTGGTTTACTCCAGTATACTCACCACATTGTGATTTCGTGGAACGAGTAAACAGAACTGTAGGCACAGCACTAAGAAGTTATGTCGGAAAACATCCTACATGGGATAGAGAGCTGCCCAGCATACAGTTCGCTATTAATTCTGCTGTTCATGAAGTGCACAACTTCTCGCCTTCTTTTCTGCTATTTAATAGACAAATTCCTCTTACAGGGAAATATTATGGTAAGGTTAAAAGTACCGAAGGTCACGAGTTGTCCCCAGGAGACAGAAAAAAGTATTTAGAAGGTGTATCCGGTACCCCTTTAATTTTTGCCGAAGTTCGTCAAAAGCTTCATGAGGCATATATTAAAAATTGTAAAACTTATAACTTGCGCAAACGCGAATTGTCTTTTGATTTAGGAGATAAAGTTTGGAGGCGTAATAAAATCTTATCGGATGCTGCTGATAAATTTGCAGCTAAGTTAGCTCCAAAGTATGTTCTTTCTATTGTTACAAAGGTGATTTCCAAGTTAGTTTATTCTTTGAGTAATGTGGATGGATCTGCGTGTGGGAATTGGCACATCAAGGGTCTCAAGCCTTATTTGGGATCCAATTCAGATGTTTCTGTTGGTTAACATAGTTGTACATAGTAGTAGTTGTATATAGTCGTAGATTTTAAGTTAAATTTTTTTTTTTTTGGTTTTTACTATTATCATAACTTCAGTTCAGACTTTGCAGACACTCCCGGATTAATAATTTTCCCTGCTTGAGTATATTTCCCGATTTTGACCTTAATTGATTGTGACTCCTTGAAGGATGTTTAGTACTCGTAGATACTGATAGCATTATCTGACTGACGTATGTTGATAAAAAAAAAAAAAATTTGGTACTATTGTTCAATTTTTTTTTTGTGTTGGAGAGGGGTGGTGTAACATGTTACTTTTTCTAAATTTATATTGGTACGCCATTGAGTTCTTTTTAAATGAATTCCTTATTTGGATTGTTCCTAGTAATTAGGCCGCCAATATCACACCTAAGGTAAAACCAAAAGAGCGAGTGATAGAGTGTTGAATTCTTGAGTGAAAGAGTAAGAGACAACACTAATTGCCTTTTGTACGTGAACAATGATTTTTGCGCAGGCCTTAAGATGGTGATATTTGGTTAAGCCGGTGAACCGGGCACGTTTTCGCTTTACGTGAAAATTTTCTTTGATTTTGTCTCCCTTTGTGATTTGTGTGGGATATAACCCTTTCGTTAAGGTGAGTCTGCTATTTGTTAAATCTATCTCTCCCAACCGCGAATATTAAGATATTTGTATCTTATAGTTTTTTTTTTGTAGGGTTTATAGTTCAGTTTTGAATTTGGCTTTAATTACCATTATCGTCTAGTTGTCATTATCTTAGACGACATTATTTATCCCGCCGTATGCTGAGGATAGGGGATGAACCTTCTCGGTGTGGTTTGAATTTTTTTTCGATATCTACAGTCCGTCAATTTTGTTTGATGTCCAGTTAGGTTTGAGAGTACTTAACACCTACACTGCTCAACCGATCAACCGATCGACTAAATACGCAACCGAATATCTGGATGGATTCATGTTCGAGCTTTCTGACCAAAATTGAGAGTTCCTGTATGCAAGTAAATTGGAAATTTACTTGGCACTTCGGATATCAGGCCAGACAATAATCATTTACTTACTAACCTCTTATTTTTTCATAATTGCGTTAACTATTTCAATTTCATTTGTTTGTTCGATAAGTGACAAATTTTTATTCACATTTCTACGCCCAACTTATAACAACTGTAATTATTTTTTTTTATGTTTAATTAATCTAGAAATTGTTTATAAAACACAACTTGAAAAGCGGTGTAATAAGAAAAACTCGTCATCAGTTCAATTGCAAATTTGTTTACTACTAAACAGTAGTCATAAATGTGAACTATAGTACTATAGTATTTTATTTTTTTGTGTTTTAAGTAATTTTTTCTTTTTTTATGAAACATTCAAAACGACAAAATAGTTGCGTCGGGCTGTTATATCACTTATATTTATATTTTTATTTATTTTTGGGATTGTTTACTAACACATACTAAATAAAATTTGAATATCAAATATTTGTGAATTTTATTGTTCGAACTCACGCCAATCGCAAAAATTTTGACTTTCTGCAACTTAGTTAAATTTATGGACTTAGCGATCTCATTTCAAAGTTGCATGGCGCCCACAGGGTTATGATGTATTCCTTATGCACTTCCCATAATGCTCTCCGATGAAAAGCTGCCATCGCCACATGTAACTTAACCTCGGTCAAGTACAAACAAATTTTCATTGTATTGCATTGGCCAAAGTTAATACGTTACAAAAGTGGCGCCCAACGTGTGGGGCCCGAATACATCATAATTTTTTAATTAATGTTGCTAATTTTTATTTTAAATATCTAGCGTGAGTTTTAACAATATTTTTCCATGGATTAATATTACGGCCATTTTTCTAGTTACAAATAAATTAAATTTTTCGATCACATATTCATGTTGAGCAGTGTATTTCAAAATTTATTCCATTAAGTTTTTTGTTTAGGTGATAAACAATTTTGACAATATTTTATTAAGGTATTTACGCATTTTAAATTCTGCTAGTACAGGACGGCATTTCTTTAAAAAAAAATTTGTTTTTGTAAGAAACTTTGATATTTCATGTTTTTCTCTGTGCAGTTATCAGAAGTACCTGTTATAGGCTAAATATTACTTTATAATTTACCTGTTTCGATTCTTAGTTCAGTATACTGTGTGTCTATAGTATACAGTTTGTCCCTTAAAATGGAACCCTATTTTAATCCGAAGCATCTTTTACAAGATGAGTTGAATTATGAGTTGAGAATCCGTAGTGTCATTTCAAATAGAACGGTCAACGAAAAACGGAAAATTTTAGCGAGAATAGTAGAACGCGAACGTGCTAAGGTTGATTTAAATTCTTTAGTAGACCCATCTTATGATATAGGTATGGAAAAAACAGAAATTCAGCAAACTTTTGATTCGATCGTAGGTCTTATTAATGATTTTGAAGGTAATACAGAAGATTCTTTGTATAAAAGATTAAGATCGCGAATTTTGCATGTCACTCACAGAGTAAATAGAATAATACTACCTCAAGGGGATCCTGATATCGACGATATTAGACATTTTAAAAATGAGTCTTAAATTTAGCTATGGCAAATAAGTTTATTCCAGTATATAAGTTAGGCCTTAAGTTCGACGGTGACCCTAAAACGTTACTTTCGTTTATAGAGCGCATTGAGGAAATGGCGGATTCGCGAGGAATAACGAAAGCTCAACTGTTTGCATCAGCGAGTGACCTATTTACGGATAAGGCGATATTTTGGTTGCGTCAAGCCAAAAGTAATATAGCTGATTGGAACTCCTTAGTTCTAAAACTTAAACACGATTTTCTTAAGGCGGATCTAGATGATGATTTGTGGGATCAAATCAGGTCTCGTCGTCAAGGTAGGCGTGAACCGGTTGTGATCTATTTATCATGCATAGAGGGATTGTTTAGCAGACTTTCACGACAACCAGTTGAAGTAACTAAAGTAAAGTATATGAGGAATGGTTTACAACCCGAATATCGGAAAAGATTAGCTCTTAGGGAAATTGATCTGGTCAATGACTTAAACGATTTATGTAAAAAGTTAGAGGAAGCGGACATTCTCAGCTTAGGTTCAGACTCAAATGCTCGATATGTGGCCACTATCGATCCAGAATTGGCCTATAATAGTGAAAGCACGTCTTCTATTGCCTCTCTTCCCCAGGTTAATGGCCCCGGTCGGAATAGTGTTTTTAACAATACATCCTCTAATAACATGTTCGTTAATAACATATCTTCTTCAACAAAAGCTCTGGGTAAAGGTATTGAACCGGTCAAATGTTGGCGCTGCGGTCAGCTCAACCATACTCATAGAAATTGTCGGTCACCAAATAAAAGAAAGTTTTGCTATAAGTGTGGATTAGTAGGTTGTACGGTTCGCACTTGCGATAGGTGTAAGGGAAACTAAGGACGGAGTCTCGTGCTGTTGGTACGCGGGTACTCCTACGTAATAATACCAACAACCCTTTTTCTAATAAGATTTCTACCCCTCAAAAGTTTGATGTCAAAGATTGGGAGGAGTGGAAAATACTAGTACGTAGTTTTTATAAGACAAACGGACTACATATTGCACCACTTTTTGTTGAGAAGGAGTCTGACAACCGCCCATATATATCTGTTTGTTTATATGACTTGTCTGTGGTCGCCCTTCTGGATAGTGGAGCGAATGTATCTGTAGTAGGTTTGAAAGGCATGGAAATCCTTGAAAAATGTGGCTTGAAAATTCAGGAATCCCAAATTAACGTCATATCCACTGTGGATGGAACTAGACAGTCTGTCCGAGGTCTAGTAGACTTACCTATTGTCATTGAGGATATTTGTCAAATTATTCCTGCTTTGGTAGTACCTTCTCTTCCACAGACGTTTATCTTTGGTAGCCATTTTTGTAGACTTTTTAAAGTTAGTATTAATTTTGGCAATAACTCTTGGGAAATTCATAGCGGTTTGTGTAAAAAATTTTTGGATCCCTTGCCAGAAATAAATTCTGTTAAATGTGAAGATGTAGGTCTTAGCAGTTTAGACGGCTTATCCGATGTCCAACGTAACGAAGCTGCCGAAGTTATGGATGGATTTAAGGAACTTTCTAGTGATACTCGTTTAGGTCGAACGGATAAGATAAAGTTGTCTATAGAAACTGGAGATTCTAAACCGTTTAAGACAAGACAGTACCCATTATCTCCATATTTACTTAAGATTTTGAATGATGAATTAGATCAGATGATAGCTCTCGGTGTGGTAGAACCATCGAATAGTCCATGGAATAGTCCTGTTTTACTTGTGAAAAAATCCAGTGGGGAATATCGTTTCTGTTTCGACGGGCGTAAGTTGAATGAAGTGACCAAACATGATAGCTATCCATTACCGCGAATAGACCGGATTCTTAATTTGCTAAAAGGGGCTAAATTTATCTCTAGTATAGACCTTCGAAAAGCGTTTTGGCAAATACCTCTTGATGAGCAGAGTAAAGAAAAGACGGCATTTAGTGTTCCAGGAAGAGGACTTTTTCAGTTTACCGTCATGCCTTTTGGTTGCTGTAATAGCGCTCAAACGCAGCAAAGGCTCTGTGATGCCTTATTTGGCCCAAAGTATGAACCCAATATTTTATCGTATTTGGATGATATTTTGATCATTTCTTCTACGTTTGAGGAACATCTTCGTCTACTTTCAGAAGTTAAACACATTTTAAAAGAGTCTAATTTAACTATTAATCTAAGCAAGTGTGAGTTTTTCAAAAAATCACTAAAATATCTTGGTTATGTTGTCGATAGTAGAGGACTTAGGACGGATCCTGATAAGGTTGAGTGTATGGTCAATTACCCTCGTCCCTCAAATGCTACTGAGGTTAAACGGTTCATTGGACTGTGTTCATGGTATCGTAGGTTTATTGGTGGATTCTCTTCGTTAGTTTCTCCTTTAAATGATTTGTTAAGTGGTAAAAAGAAGAAACAGGCCGTTGTGTGGACTCCAGAAGCTGAAACTGCATTTGTGGCCATAAAGAAAGCTCTGATTGAAGCTCCTATTCTCACTTCCCCAGATTTTAGCTTACCTTTCACTATTCACTGCGATGCTAGTGATACAGGAGTGGGAGGCATGTTGACCCAAGAAATTCAGGGAACCGATCGTGTGATAGCATACGCTTCTAGGTCTTTGACTCGGTCGGAAAGAAAATATTCAGTGTGTGAGAGAGAACTTTTAGGTTTGTTATTTTCGTTAGAGAAATTCCGTCCCTATGTAGAAGGAGTGAGATTTCATGTAATAACTGATCATTATAACCTCCTTTATTTAAACAATATGAAAGATTGTACCGGCCGTTTAGCAAGGTGGTCTTTAAAATTAAAACAGTATAGTTTTGACCTTATTCATCGCCCGGGTACTTCTAATGTGGTTCCAGATGCCTTATCGCGTCTACCAGTTTTGGATTCCGATATTTCTCATGATTTTAGTCCGGTGTTACCTCAAGCAGCTCTAGTAGATATTAAGATTCAGCCTTTAGATTCCTGGTACGCTGAATTAAAGAATAAGATTTTGGAAAGTCCTGCTCTTTACCCTCAGTGGAAGGTTGATGATGATATAGTGTATAAATATGTACCGAACTACCTCCCCATAAAGAGTAATATGACCGAATGGAAATTGCTTGTCCCGAGGTCTCAGCGGGACGAAATTATTTCTTCCTGTCATGATCCCCCAACAGCCGGTCACTTCGGCTTTTATAAAACTATGTCTAGGATTCAAGAAAGTTACTATTGGCCCAAGATGAGGAGGGATATCTTAACCTTCGTTAAGCGTTGTAATGTGTGTCAGGCCCAGAAGGCCCCAAATAAAGCTCGAGCAGGTCTTATGGGTGCGGAGAAAAAAGTTAGTTATCCTTTTCAGGTCATAGCTCTAGACCTTATGGGACCATTACCTCGCTCATCTTCAGGGAACTGCTATTTGTTAGTTGTGTCGGATTGGTTCACAAAATATACCGTTTTGCATCCTCTACGGCAAGCCACCGCCCGCGCTATAGTAAAGTTCGTAGAGTCTCAAATTTTTCTTGTATATGGAGTTCCTCAGTTTATTATCTGTGACAATGGTAGGCAGTTTGCTGGGAGAGAATTCAAAGACCTCGCTCATAAATACGAAGTCCAGAAAATTTGGTTTACTCCAGTATACTCACCACATTGTGATTTCGTGGAACGAGTAAACAGAACTGTAGGCACAGCACTAAGAAGTTATGTCGGAAAACATCCTACATGGGATAGAGAGCTGCCCAGCATACAGTTCGCTATTAATTCTGCTGTTCATGAAGTGCACAACTTCTCGCCTTCTTTTCTGCTATTTAATAGACAAATTCCTCTTACAGGGAAATATTATGGTAAGGTTAAAAGTACCGAAGGTCACGAGTTGTCCCCAGGAGACAGAAAAAAGTATTTAGAAGGTGTATCCGGTACCCCTTTAATTTTTGCCGAAGTTCGTCAAAAGCTTCATGAGGCATATATTAAAAATTGTAAAACTTATAACTTGCGCAAACGCGAATTGTCTTTTGATTTAGGAGATAAAGTTTGGAGGCGTAATAAAATCTTATCGGATGCTGCTGATAAATTTGCAGCTAAGTTAGCTCCAAAGTATGTTCTTTCTATTGTTACAAAGGTGATTTCCAAGTTAGTTTATTCTTTGAGTAATGTGGATGGATCTGCGTGTGGGAATTGGCACATCAAGGGTCTCAAGCCTTATTTGGGATCCAATTCAGATGTTTCTGTTGGTTAACATAGTTGTACATAGTAGTAGTTGTATATAGTCGTAGATTTTAAGTTAAATTTTTTTTTTTTTGGTTTTTACTATTATCATAACTTCAGTTCAGACTTTGCAGACACTCCCGGATTAATAATTTTCCCTGCTTGAGTATATTTCCCGATTTTGACCTTAATTGATTGTGACTCCTTGAAGGACGTTTAGTACGCGTAGATACTGATAGCATTATATGACTGACGTATGTTGATAAAAAAAAAAAAAAAATTGGTACTATTGTTCAATTTTTTTTTTTTGTTTTGGAGAGGGGTGGTGTAACATGTTACTTTTTCCAAATTTATATTGGTACGCCATTGAGTTCTTTTTAAATGAATTCCTTATTTGGATTGTTCCTAGTAATTAGGCCGCCAATATCACACCTAAGGTAAAACCAAAAGAGAGAGTGATAGAGTGTTGAATTCTTGAGTGAAAGAGTAAGAGACAACACTAATTGCCTTTTGTATGTGAACAATGATTTTTGCGCAGGCCTTAAGATGGTGATATTTGGTTAAGCCGGTGAACCGGGCACGTTTTCGCTTTACGTGAAAATTTTCTTTGATTTTGTCTCCCTTTGTGATTTGTGTGGGATATAACCCTTTCGTTAAGGTGAGTCTGCTATTTGTTAAATCTATCTCTCCCAACCGCGAATATTAAGATATTTGTATCTTATAGTTTTTTTTTTGTAGGGTTTATAGTTCAGTTTTGAATTTGGCTTTAATTACCATTATCGTCTAGTTGTTATTATCTTAGACGACATTATTTATCCCGCCGTATGCTGAGGATAGGGGATGAACCTTCTCGGTGTGGTTTGAATTTTTTTTCGATATCCACAGTCCGTCAATTTTGTTTGATGTCCAGTTAGGTTTGAGAGTACTTAACACCTACACTGCTCAACCGATCAACCGATCGACTAAATACGCAACCGAATATCTGGATGGATTCATGTTCGAGCTTTCTGACCAAAATTGAGAGTTCCTGTATGCAAGTAAATTGGAAATTTACTTGGCACTTCGGATATCAGGCCAGAAAATAATCATTTACTTACTAACCTCTTATTTTTTCATAATTGCGTTAACTATTTCAATTTCATTTGTTTGTTCGATAAGTGACAAATTTTTATTCACATTTCTACGCCCAACTTATAACAACTGTAATTATTTTTTTTATGTTTAATTAATCTAGAAATTGTTTATAAAACACGACCTGAAAAGCGTTGTAATAAGAAAAACTCGCCATCAGTTCAATTGCAAATTTGTTTACTACTAAACAGTAGTCATAAATGTGAACTATAGTACTATAGTATTTAATTTTTTTGTGTTCTAAGTAATTTTTTCTTTTTTTTTATGAAACATTCAAAACGACAAAATAGTTGCGTCGGGCTGTTATATCACTTATATTTATATTTTTATTTATTTTTGGGATTGTTTACTAACACATACTAAATAAAATTTGAATATCAAATATTTGTGAATTTTATTGTTCGAACTCACGCCAATCGCAAAAATTTTGACTTTCTGCAACTTAGTTAAATTTATGGACTTAGCGATCTCATTTCAAAGTTGCATGGCGCCCACAGGGTTATGATGTATTCCTTATGCACTTCCCATAATGCTCTCCGATGAAAAGCTGCCATCGCCACATGTAACTTAACCTCGGTCAAGTACAAACAAATTTTCATTGTATTGCATTGGCCAAAGTTAATACGTTACAAAAGAGTTATTTATGCAACAAGTGTGCAAAGTGATACTTTTTTTACATGAGTATGTAGGTATTAAGTAAAAAATAAGCAATCTGCTTTATGCACTAGTGCATAAAATACTTATTACGTCAATAAAATACAACTTTTGTATTTAATTAAATTTAATAGTTTTAAGGGAAATAACTATATTAACTAAATATACATTTTATTTAATTATGATTGCAAGTACTAAACAGTAAACAAAATATTTGGTTTTTGGTTTAAAAATATCAACATATATAAAGGATATGGTCCCGTTTACGAATCGTCTAATTCGAAATGGCTGTTGGGTGGGAAAATATTGATTTTAATTGTGATAGAGAATCAATTTACAAAAGGAATGCCTGGTCTTTATGAACTTATATTCTATGATGAACCCAAACAATATAACAAAGAAGACCTGAAAAGATATCAATCCATTTTGGAATTGACGCATGTAATTTGAACACTATTGGGCATCTGAAAGGTACTACTAGGTCTAAATATTCCACAATAATTAAGTCAATCTTTCCATCTCGACGTAATACCACGGGGAGTGATATGCGTTTGGCGTACAACGAAGATCCTGTAGAATACATTTATTCGGTTGATATAAACGAGTTATGTGACCGTTTGAGGCTTTTGATGGGGTCTCAACAAGCAAACAACACTGACTCTCATAATAATGAAATAGTAGCCATCATAGAAGAACTAAAAGAAGCTCATATTATTCGCTAAAGTATAGCCTTTTCATCATTTGCATCATGAGCGTTGACAAATTCGGTCGTCGTTCCGGCGTAAAAATAAAACAAACAAAGTTTTCATTATCAATATCAGGACCTGCTCTGTCTCAAAAATGATAGTTCAGTGGCTATGAACGATTGGTACCCATCAAACTACGATAGATGTCGTCAATGTCTATCATTTTTATAGTACGTAGAAATAATTGGGGTATACAGAGTAGGTTTTTGAAACTATGCATTCCGAAAAAGTACCAGTGATGATTCTTATAAGGATGAAACATGTATGGTAATAGTAGGAGTGTATATTTTCAAAAATATACTCTCTGTTTTTGATTAATTGCGTGGTGCCTGCTCCATACCTACTGGCAGGAAACGCGACGAAAACGCCACTTGATGGTTGCATAAAATCCTGCTCGACAATTGTGAGAAGTATGTAAGTTTTGTATAAAAAATAAAAATTCCTTGTACAAAAATCTCATTAGAATTTATAAGCATATAAATAAAAGAGTAAAGAAACACACAAAGTCAGTACCACAAAAATATATTTGTTAAATTAGTTCAAATGTGAAGTTGGCAACTAGTTTCGGCTTCCGCCATCATTAAGCCTACAATAACGCTCGTTAACAAACAACAGGTAATAATAAAATACTAGTGTGAGTGGCTTACCATAAACATCATGTAGCAAACAGTGAAATAAAATTTATTTGGCTTCGCAACATTAAAAAATTGTAATTAATGAAGTTGCGGGGTACTGAATATACATTATTAATAAGGTTAAAAAAGTAAAGAATTTTTGGAAATTAAAATAATTTTTGGGGACAAATTTTAATTTCCAATTTTTTTTTACTTTTTTAACCTTATTAATAATGTATATTCAGTACTCGGTACATTGAAATCAAAGCTTTAGTTTAAATGGTACCTACGAGTGGCTGAATAAATTACCAAAAATTACAAACCAATACAACAATACTAAGTATAGAAAAACGAGATTTAAACGCATCAACGTCAACAAATCGAACGAACGGAAAATTTTCAGGAAATGTTATAGTCATTTGAAAATTGCCGGACGACGTAAATTACTCGATGATATTGTAAGCATAAGTAAATTAAAACATGTTTTCGAAAAAGGTTATATACCAAATTGGATTATTGAACTATTTAAAATTAACAAAGTTAAAATAACTAACCCCGTTACGTATCTTCTGGAAGATATGCATGGAGCACCAATCAAAGGGGCATACTCGCTTGACTTGTGTGGATGACGCGCCTTTGATCAGAAAATAGTATAACGACTGTTTTTCTTGTTTTACATTTTGTGACTTAGCTTAAATATTTATGGGTTTGTCAACACGAATAGAATTTGAAATATACCAAGAAGAAGGATAATTAAAGTGAAAATTTCAGGAAAATTTTTTGCTGGAATTAGAAAAATTAACTTTGTTATATAGCAAAATCTGTTTTTTTTTAGGTTGGAGAAAAAGCAAACTAAAATGCAAATTAAACTGGATTGGTATACAAAAACACATTATTTATAAAATAAAAAAAAAATAAAACTTAGCTTAAATGCGCAAAAGATACAGAGAGAAAGCTTTAGCTAGGGTTCCTGTGGTTCCTGCACAAAACACAGGTGCACAGTGGAACCCAATCCACAAAAGCGGTCAAAATTCTGAAATTTCTGAAATCTGTACAATATCAGCTGGTTATTACAAAATAATAATGAATAAAATCTCTTTTTAAAATTGGGGTAGTTTTTGGGGTGAAAATTTAGTTATTAAAATAAAATTGTGAAACTTTTAATTAGTATAGAATTTCAGCTGATAATTATTTTAATAATACTGATAAAATTCTACCTTACAGTCAAAATTTTCTTTGTGACGCATAAGTGTTTTTGTATACATTTATGGATACTTTTAGCTTGCAGATTATGAAAAAATCAGAGTGGAGGGTCGTTGGAATTTTCTTTGTCGCCCTCTGAAAGTTTATAATTTGACCGCTTGCATTGTTACTACGAAATAAATTTTTTATATTTATATTTATTCGATAATTTCACCTATTCCACACAGTTTATAAGAAAATGTTTCCAGAAACTAAAAAATATATTTCAAATGTTTTTAAGTCAAAAGTCTCGCGCATTTGTACTATGACTTAGGCAGCGTACACAATTTTGCGCAATTGTAAAGTTTACGCTTGCTTTTCTTATTGTTGTAACAATAACTCATTGCCTATCAAAATGATAGTCACGACATCTATCGTATGGTTTATAATTCATTGAATTACATATATTTTCATATTCCTTCAAAATTTACTTTATAATAAAAATCTTTCAACATTTATATTATAATAATGAAAAACCCTAAAAGAACTTTTTTTAAGTTTTGGCCGCTAAATTAAGATTTGGTCCCACTGTGCGGCGTCGTTAAAGAGCACGTGGTCGTTGATATTTCTTCTTCAAACTTGAGATATTCTTGAGAAACACAACGTGTTACCGGTAGAAAGCAAAATTTGTGTTATGCCGTGAAACGCCGAAGTGTTCCCGTTAAAAGCCAAAATTGGTGTTACCGTGAAAAGTCCAAATTGCAGTGTGGCTATGAAAATCCAAAATTGTAGTGTGGCCGTGAAACCCTATTAAGTTTAGATTGTGCAAATATTCGCTGTGTGCGAGAAGGCGGAGCATCTTGACAGCGCTTGCCGTGATCAGCACCTGAACTTTTGTCCCGAACATTTTTCGACGGACCAAAATTTCAACAACAATACGGAAAGCTGGCCGAAGTCCAGCAGAAATATATTGTGTCGTGGGCTGTCAGAATAATAGTTTAAACAATCCAAATACAAAATTTTAAAGTCCATACAAATGTGAATACAGAAAAAGCGAACCGTTGATATGTGAGCTTTGTCGTTACTTGGATTGAAAACTTTGTCCGCGAAATTAAACTCCTTCGAGTGATTCTATGACAATGAAAATTTTACTGCAGTTAGCTGACCGCATAAACCGGGTTATAACGAAGTCAAAATTTTAAAATTTGACTTAGTTTAACCGCTAAAAATTAAAATTATTATTAATATATCGGTACGTCATTTATATTAAATTAAAGACTATATTATTTATTCGAAGAAGTAACTGAAGGTTACGGGTTGGTGCGTACACACTTGATAATTAATAAAGGAGAGACGAATGTATTTTAAAGTGTGTAATTAGAATGTTAATTTTCAGCAGAAAATATATATATATTTTCTTTTGTTAAGTTTTTGTCAAGCGCTTTCGGCAACATTTGCCATCATCAGGACAACTAAAAATATTATAAAAGATATTCATTATACATGGAATGCTAGAACATTAATAATAATACTTACAATTTTGGTTACTTAAACTAGTGAGAAAAGATTTTGAAGTTAAATTAACTTAAGAACTAAATTTTAGAAAATGAAGACTATCCCAAAAAAAAGGGGAACATCTTAAAAACAAAGGCATGCCTCCATACATCAGAAGGACATGAGAAGTAGGCCCAGGCCTGTATGTTGTCTGTAGAAAAGACAACATTAGATTAATAAGGAGATTAAATTTTTTTTTTTTTTGTTTTTTTTTTTTTTTAATTCAAAAAGATTTTTCACCATGCGGTTATTATAAAACGATATTAAATGACAAGTTTAGGTTAAGGATTTTGGAAATGTTTTACAGGTGAATTAGTAAAAAGAAGAAAAGGGGAGAGAATCGAGATGTTTAAACTACTTGAAGGATGAAGGTTAGATTAGGAAAAGAAGAGGAGTGAAAGGTGACAATGACTAAAAGTACAGTGTTATGACAACGAAATATGGGAGTGACTACCCATCACAGACTCAAAGGTTCTTAAACAACGGTTTGTATTTATTGATATTAAGATTAATTTGAGTATTAACACAAGACGAAGAAGGGTTATTTAACTCACGAAGGATTTCAAGATCCTCAAGTAAATCAAGTTTAAAGGTACAGTTAAAAATGTTATGTAAAATTTTAGCATTATCAATGGGGGTGAAATTATGGTTATTAAAAGTTAAATGATGGCCGAAAGTAGACTTATCAGGGTATCTGATGTGTTCTTTAATACGAGTGTCAAGTTTTCTAATAGTTTTACCCACGTAAGTGGCGTTGCAGTCAGCACAAGAAAGTTTATAGATACCACTTTTGTCAAGGGTAGGTAAAGGATCTTTAGTGTGGCTTAATAAAGATTTAATTGAAAAATTATTTTTGTAGGAAATTAAAATATTGTCGAAATTACGGAAGACTTTAGAAATATCAAGAGAAATCTTACCTAAATAAGGAAGTGAGAAGTATTTCTTGGAAACGATTGTAACCGAGGAAGAAGCATTGAAGGCTAGCTGAGTATTACGTTTAATTTTTAATTTGTGAATGACTCTATCTATGATGTTTGGGTGAAAATTGTTATTAACAGCTAATTGTTTTAGGATATTGACCTCTTTTAAAAAATTAGAGGAGGAAAGAGGGACATTGAGCAATCTATGAACGTAACAATAAATGGCTGACATTTTATGCTGGAAAGAATGATTAGAATGGAAGTTAATGAGATGATCCGTTTGAGTAGGTTTACGGTAAATATCATAAGAAAGGTGATTGTTAAGTGAAGAGATAGTTAAGTCAATTGAAGAATTTTGTTCGATTTCGACAGTGAAAGATATTTTAGGATGTAAATTGTTTAGTAAAAGGAGAAAATTATCAATATCAACTAAGTTACCTTTAAAAATTACAAAGATATCATCGACATACCTAAACCAATGAAGGATGAAATTGTCGTTGGAAGGAATGAGGATACTATTTTGTTCCAAATTATCTAAGAAGAGATCAGCCATGAGACAGCTGAGGGGGTTACCCATACTTAAACCATTGGGTTGTTGGTAAATTTTATTGTTAAAAAGGAAGAAATCTTGATCGAGACAAATTTTAAGGAGTTCTAAAATAGTTGAAATAGTGAGTAGGTTTATATTGTTTTTCAATAAAAGATTTTTAACTATGGGGAGAGTTTCATTCCGGGGGACGTTTGTGTAGAGATTACAAACATCAAAAGAGATTAATTTAGCATTATCCGGGAGGGTTAAGTTTTTAGTTTTGTTAATGAGATCCAGAGAATTAACAACTGTGAATTTGGGTGTGTAGTTTAATAAGCTAGACAGAAAGGAGTTTAGAAATTTAGCAAGGTTGGAGGCAGGAGAGTTAAAAAAGCTGACAACAGGTCTCATTGGGTAATTCAGTTTATGTAATTTAGGCAAGCCATAGAGGCGAGGGATGTATGGATTTTTTAGTAAGAAGAATGAGGGATTGAGATTTAAGTTAGCGAAGAAAACTTTGAATTTAGAGAGGGAGGTTTTAAGGATATTGTTGTATTTGTTGAAAGGATTAGAAGTGAGTAAAATAATATCGTTGTTTTCTAGGAAGTTTTCAGTTTTTTGAATATATTCATCTTTGAACATGATTACAAGACAGTTACCTTTATCTGCTTTGGTTACGATTAGATTAAATTGTGTAATTTTGAGTTTAATGTTTTTAATTAAAGTTAAGTGTTTCAAGGCCAAAGAATTATTAGAGTTGGGAGAATGAGAAGAGTGGAGGTGTTTATTTAAAATGTTTAGGCATTGAGATTTCAAAGAATTAACAAGTTCAGGATCGTTCGAGAAGTGATTAATTATAAAGTCTATGTCTATAGAGAATTCTTGGATGAGTTTCTTATTTATGTTAGGATTAATACAATATTTGAGACCTAAAGAAAGAAATTGAAGTTCGTCGTTATCAAAGAAAACATCAGTGAGATTTTTAACTCTTTCATGAAATTTATGTTTAGAAAATTTAGTATGAGGTTGTTTGATAAATGAATGGGAATTTTGAGATTTAATATTTTTAGCTATTAGCAAATTAAGTTTATTTTTAAGTTTGGAAAATTTGTGGTATTTAGAAAGACTTACTTGGTCTTGTATATCATTCATGAAACCTTGGAGACTGTGATAGGGAAGCACTCTTACAAGATTGTCATATAAAATTTTTAAGTCTATGTTGACATTGTTAAGTTTGGAGTAGTGTTTACAAATTTCTTGGTTCATGAGCTTCTTTTCTATGAAGGATGTGTACTTGATCGGAATTTTCTTCCTTAGTTTACATCTGGCGAAGTTAACAAAAGAAAATATATATATTTTCTGCTGAAAATTAACTTTCTAATTACACACTTTAAAATACATTCGTCTCTCCTTTATTAATTATCAAGTGTGTACGCACCAACCCGTAACCTTCAGTTACTTCTTCGAATTATATTATCAGTATGGATCCCGTGGTGCTACCTTACTTTAAATTAGCTGAGAAGAGAGAACTACTCAAGATGGATATATGGTTTATCAATCAATGCAAAAATTTCCACGTCACTCCTAACTTCAGAATCACTCGAAGCAGTTTAATTTCGCGGACAAAGTTTTTAATCCGAGTCACGACAAACAAAGCTTTTACCTACGGTGTTTTGATTAATATTTCATTGAAAATGAAAGACAGGTTTTTTTAGGTTTTCTTAATAAAAATTATCCAAAATTATAATAAAAAATATAAAAAAATTAATTGTTGAAAAAAAAAATTAAGTATTTGGGAGACTCGAACCGACGACCCTTTGCTTATAAATCCAAATTCCAAATTAATTTCTTTACACTTTGTACATATTTACATTTCAGAAGAGTTACTGATCATTTCATTTTTATGAATTCATTACATTGCTTAATGCTTGTTGTTCAACCCCTCTCGCCTTCTCCAGGCTGCCGGAGGTCTCGAGCGGGTGGCTGATGTTATGGCCAATGAGGTGCGCTGCAAGAGCCTCTGATTTATATTTTTGGTTGTTGTTCCCCGTCCCTAAACCTTGGTTTTTATCAAAGCTTTTTTAGGTGTGTCGCTTTCGCATACTATTTAATAAACATATACAGTTATCGTTGTGCTTAGTTGTCGTTATACCCCCTGTGAAAGGATGCAAAACACAGGTCATACATCTGAGTCGCCCAACTTCGAGGTCACTCGAAGAATAGTGGTAGCTTTTCGTGTAGCCATCCATGTTTCCTGTTAGAGTTGTTGTAATCCCTTGCTACCGTGATGTCTCATAATAATTCTGATTGCAGTTGATATTTGTAGAATTTTTGCGCAATATTTTTTATGTATTCATTGATGGTCTCTACCTTTGATTTTTCATGGAGCACTGCTATTCTCGTGTACCGGCTCTCTCCAAGGGCCATTCTCAGACACTTGTTTTACACTCGTTGTAGTTTTAATATTTGCGATGCCGATGTTGAGCAAAAGACTTGACATCCATACGTCAGCGTTGGTTTTATTATCTGCTTGTAGAGGAGCAGCTTATTATCAGTCGATAGCACACTATTCTTTTTCATGAGTGGGTGCATCGACTTGATGCAGCCACTCGCTCTACAAGTCAGGTTCTTGATATGATTATGGTAGCTAAGTCTCCTATCTAGATGAAAACCCAGGTACTTTATTACCCTTTTACTTTAAATTGTGTAGTCAGTGTGTTGTTTGTATGTTTTCTAGTCAGTACTATTATTTCAGTCTTTTCTGGGTTAATCTCTATCCTGTTTTCATCCAGATAGGGGATTATCGTCCTGTTTATATGAATCTCAACCCTTTTGCTCGCTATTTGGGATACGTGAGATTTCTTGTACAAACAAGTGTCATCAGCGTACAACGCCGTCTCCACTCCATCGCACAAGGGTATATCATGTGTTAAGACGGAGTAGAGATGCGGGGACACTGCTGACCCTTGGGGGACACCCGCCTCTGCATTATACGGTCCAGACGTATGCCCGTTGACCTTTGTGTAAAATTTTCAAGTAAGAGTATACAGTTTTGTACATTATATTGGGATACCCTACTCTTACCATTTTTTGAATAAGTTCCTCTATCCAAACCGAATCGAACGCTTTTTTCATGTCCAGGGTCACTACCACTGTGCTTTCTTTAGCTCTATATGAATGTTTTGCATAGTGCACTATCCTTGCTATCTGTCCCACAGTGAGTGACAATTATTGTGGTGGTATTATTTTTACTTTTCTTTCCGCCTGTAGCAGCCTCTTCAAGATAATTTTATCCACAATCTTGGCAAGGATGCTCAGGAGGGATATGGGGCGATAGCTGTCCGTGTAGGCAGGGTTTTTCCCTGGCTTGCAGATTGGTATATTTGCTATCTTTAGGCTGCTAGGGTAATGCTGCAGTCTGAAGATAGCATTTATTATTTGTGCCAGCTTTATAACTGTTTTTTGTGACATGTTCTTAACCACTTTGGTGTCTATTCCATCCATACTTGGGGCCTTGTTGTTGGGTAGGCTCGCAATGAGTTGTGATACCTCTCGTGGGGTTGTAGGAAGATTACTAGGTAGCGTCCCTTCGGGATCGGCTCTACCTATCTCCTCCTCGACCCTTGCGTTGGTCTCGTTCTGCCATTGTGTGTTCTCTCCATTTGGTCTGAAGGTGTTCTGGAAATGTTCCCCGAACGCATTACCCTTCTCCGGGTCGTCAAAGTATTCCCTTTCTCCCACCTTTATTGTGGGGATAGGGGTATACGTCTTTTTTAATCGTTTCGTGACCTTCCAAATCCCGTTGTCTCCTGGGGTTAGGTTTTCCAATAACCTCCTTCACTCTTCGTTCCTGTGCTCTTTGATGAGGCCTGCAATGTCTCTCCCCATGTCTAGCATCAATCGTCTGTCGGGTCCGTCGCTGTCTGCCCTGTGGACAGAGTAGCCTTTTATTTTTAGTTTGTGTTCTGGCCTTAATCCGGTTTCGGATAGAAGGGCGATATCAAATTTATATTTAATAACAAAAATTACCAAAAGTGGGTATTTATTATTTACACCATTAATGTTATAGAAACAGATTTTATATATGAAAACGACAAATAAGCAATTAGATGTTGTATTTATTTATTGTGTTTTTGAAAGCAACATACCTTTGAAGCTTCTCCATGGGGTCTCTGGTTGTTTCCATTAGTTTATTCAAGTCTCTTATGGCTCTTAGCAATCCTTCCATGTTTACATTTGACTCCAGCCTTGCGCATTCCTCATTTAGTTGTCGGAAGGTTCCCAGTATCGTGCTCGGACCTGCGGCCACCTAGCTTGGGGCGAGAGGGGGTGAGTTTCTTCTGTCTCTGAGGGGAGGGAAATTTTGATCACTAGGGTTTGGTCTTACAGCATCTAGTGTTGGTGTTAACGTCTTCTAAAGGCTGACGTCTGTTTTGCCACGCGTTTGTGGCTGGCGGTGGCGCTGGCACATATCGCTGTCCTTGAGGCTTCCTTCTGTTTTCCAGGATGCCCACCTTCTCCTTATACACTTTACAGAGGACTGAATTTGCGGAATGCGCTTCGCCACAGTTAATACATTTTGCCGGCTCCTCTCTGGGCTTCCGACAGTCTCTCGTCCAGTGCCCTTCTGCACTTTTGAGACATGAAGGGCTTCCTGTTACAATTTGAGGTTGCATGCCCCCATAGCTGACATCTATGGCACGGTGCACGTGAGTTCCCGTCAAGATAATCTTTTATACCTGTCTTCAGTTAGGGGTAGTTAATCCCATGCATTAGTTCCCGTCAACAGTTAAAATTGACATATTAAATTCAATAAGTAAAATGTTGAAAATGTTTATTAAATACCAATCACTATGTTAATATTAAATGGATAATAATGTATACTTATGTGAGAAGAATACTCTGAATCTAATTAACTTCCAAAACTAAAGTACTAAATTTATAAGATACACATTTTATAAAGTCATATCTTTCAATGGTTTTATTTTGATATTTCTGAATTTTTTAAGCAATAAATTTTTGGCCATCTCGAACTTCTTTACGTATTGGCCGTTGTTTTCTATTAATGCAACTATTTATTCTTACATATGTATCAGTTTGAACTTGATTTAATGCTTCCAAAAAAATATGTTGAGGTGATAAATAATTACTAAATTTTGCGTGAAAACTTTCGCAACAATTTGTTGTCCTAGAAATATCAGCAGACTGCTCTTCCCAAATGCTCCAACACTGTTGACGGGAATTCATGCTAGGAATTAAACTCTTAATAATTCTTCGACGGGAATTAATGCAAAGGATTATTGTCCTAATTACTTTTGACAATTCCCATGTTATTTTCGTATATAGGATGTACCTAATATGTTTCTTTAGGTATTGCATCGTTACCGAGGGGTCAGTGGTGATCATGTACAGTGGTCTGACCTTGGTTCTCATTCTAAAGACTTTCCTCACTGACACGTCCTGCTGTGTTAAAGCCTCTTCTATTTCCTCGGTACTTGGTTCATTGTCCAGTACTCTGATTACAAAAGAGTGCGACTTTTCTTCCCTCAACGAGTAGGAGTGATGCGGGACATCCTGTAGATCCTCTCTTAGTTTATTGTGATCGTCTATTTCTTTTACAAAGATTAATGTCGAATTAGACGTGTGTTTTATGTGGAATTCCCCTTTTAGAGTGGCTCTCAGTTCTCCCACCATCTCTGGGGGCGCTCTTCCTTCCACTACCACTGGGGGAAGTGTTTTCGGCCTCTTTGGCCTGTTCTGGTTTGACATCGTTTGTGCCGGTGCCTCTTTAATTGCATTTCTCGTTTCCATATTAGTTTTTGTGATTTCCGTCCTTTTGTGTGTTACGTTCTCCTCTCTCTCGTCCTCTGTGGGTGCAATTGGCTTGTATCTGTTCGCCGTTTGCACCATGGAGCTCGCTGTTTTGGCTCTGAAGAGGTCGGCCAGCTTACTGGTCTTTTTTGGCATTATAAATGCCGCTTGGTTCGCTGGGCCATCAGTTTTATCCTGACTCTCTTTTTCTGGTGTTATATTTGTGTTTATCTTTTTTCTTTGGCCTGCATTGGTGGCTTCGGGTGTTATTTCCCTTTGTCTTTTTGGTTTTTGGTGGTCTACGTCCATTATTTCATTGTTCGTGCCGATCTCCACACTTCCTTCACCGCTACTTTGATAGTTTAGTAGACTTTCCATTTGTTTCTTGATAATCTGCCCTTCACTTATTATCTGCATGGTCTCATTCGAGTATTCGGAGTAGTAGTCATCGAACCTTGCGCCCTCTTTTGTTTCTTCATCCATGCCTGTATGGTAATTGGGCTTTTGTATGATGTAGTCCTCTTGTAGGTCTTTTCTCTTAGCTTTTGTCTTTTTGTTTGTTCCTCTACCTGTCTGCGGGGTATGGCACCTTGCGCGCTTTTCTCCCTACACTCGCTTTCGTATTTTAGATCTTGTAGTGTTTTCTCTTGCCTTTCATATCCATCTATGGCTTTGTGTATACTGCTTATTGTATCAGCTTAGATGTTTGTAAGTATATTCTCTCTACTTACGTTTTTGCTTTGGGTGTAGAGTTCTTTCTCTTCACCATTATTTATGTCCTGTCCATCCGCGCTTGGCTGACGGTCTCGTCCTTCCGCGGTCGCGCCCGCCACCGTGCCAACTGTTTTCTCCGCACTTTCGTGACGGACTTGTCCTTCCGCGATCACATCCGATTTTTCTTGATCAGTTTTCGCCTCACTGTTTTGACTATGTCTTTTATATAGTTAAGAGTATTCTCTTCACTTTTTGTCCTACCGCGGTAGCTTCCGAATACTGACTAAGTACATTCTCCGCACTTTGTTTACGGACTTTGCCAGTTTCGCGATCCGATTGTGTTAGAAGTTTATTCTTTGGACTTTGATTTTGGTCTTTGCTGTTTCGCGGATCGACGTACCGATATATTAATAATAATTTTAGTTTTTAGCGGTTAATCTTGTCAAATTTTAAAATTTTGACTTCGTTATAACCCGCTTTATGTGGTCAGCTGACAGCAGTAAAATTTTCATTGTCATAGAATCACTAGAAGTAGTTTAATTTTTATAACAAAATTTTCAATCGGAGTCAGGGTAAAAGAAAGCTTACGGTTCGTTTTAATAAACATATTACATATTGTGAATGTTAAATAATAATAAACATTTAAAAATATGTATTTCAAAGCGCAATATATTTACATTTAATGAAACTTTATAATCTTCTTTTGACTGCGACGTTGTTCGCACGCATTTCGCAGTTATTATTTTTATTCTCTCTTGAATTTTCTCCTCACCGAGCATCTGAGACGAAATGCCAGTTTTGTACAGTTTTTAGGGTATTTTGTTTAAATTTTATATCAGGCGTTATTTCCTCAAAACCAGTTTTTAATATTATCGAGAACAAAAGATTATCCAAAGCTCAAATGTGGTCAATTATTCAACGAATAATAAAACTCAAAGTCATACCACATACATTTATTAACCAGTTTAAAACTGGGGGCGACATGTTTCGGCCATAACGATGGCCATCATCAGGCCTACAATACAAATATAAACCAAGTTAGGTTACAATTAGACAGATAAGTGTACTTACAGTAAAAAATTGAAGGAAGTTTAAGAACTAAGGAGTCCCAATCAGCTATATTATTTTTGGCTTGACGCAACCAAAATATCGCCTTATCCGTAAATAGGTCACTCGCTGATGCAAACAGTTGAGCTTTCGTAATGCCCCACGTTGGGCGCCACTTTTGTAACGTATTTAACTTCGGCCAATGCAATATAATGAAAATTTGTTTGTACTTGACCGAGGTTAAGTTACATGTGGCGATGGCAGCTTTTCATCGGAGAGCAATATGGGAAGTGCGTAAGTGTTTAGCCTTCGAACTATGTTTTTTTTGTTTCTTATATTTCTGTATAAATCCGATACACCGATAAACGTGGCAACGCCGTAATGTGTCGAGAGATGTGTGTATTCTCGCGCATGACATTCTAACCACGAAATTGTCACTGAATGCAAGCGACTTACAATCGCTTCCTTTTGTTAGAAAAATAAAATTAAAAAGTTACAGTCCATTATTTAAAGAAGTGTTTTTATTATACACATTTACGAGAACCAGACAACATTTTGGTCCGTTACGAGCTCAGATTCAGATACTCGAGATTGAATCCAGGTTGATTTAGGAGAAGAACAACATACAGTTACCGGCCAGAGACACGAGGTTGGCGGTAAAAAAGCAGGTTAGAAGTACAATTACGGTTACAACGCAGGCAAAGGTTAGTCACCATCCTTTATTTCCTATTGTGATTTTACCAATTTAAATACCTCTATTTGACAAAGCATGGAATCTTTAAAGAATTTAAAAATAAAACGGGGACAATTAAAGTCCCAACTTACACGATACAAAAACTTCCTTGATGCTATCGACGACGATGACGATGACATTGACTACTTAGACTTGGAAACATGGTTTGCTCCTATAAGAGACATTTTGGACAGATTTGATAACATACAAGGAGAAATCGAACTATTGATTTTAAACAACGACGACCCTGACATTGAAGATGAAGAGTTACAGAGATTGGAATTTGAAAATTCTTATTTTAAGTTAAACAAAAAGACACGAGCTTATCTAAATAAACGAGTTACATCGCCATCTGAGGCAGATAACACGAGCGATTTTATTGAAAGTAATATCAAACTTCCTACTTTAAACCTTCCAAATTTGACTGGCCAATTTGACGAATGGATAGGTTTTCGGGATCTGTTTAAGGACATTGTGGATAAAAACGACAATATCTCTAAAGTACAGAAGTTCTATTATTTAAAGGTTTGTCTAAAGGGCGAAGCGGCAGATGTCATCAAAGGCATACCCATTAATAACGAAAACTATGATATTGCTTGGACTATGTTACACGAACAATACGAAAATATTAAGCGTATAATATATAAACATATGCGAGCTATTTATGATTTGCCAATTGTGAAACCAGACTCTGAACAATCTTTAAAGACATTTATACACAATTTTAACAAAAACTTTCGAGCTTTAACTACATTGGGACAACCGACTGACCATTGGGACACACCCATGATTTGTACAATTAGATCAAAAATTGACTCTCAATCAAAGAAGGATTGGGATAAATTTACCAAAAAAAGACGACTTAACAGAAATAACGGTAACACATTTTATGGACTTTTTAACTGAACGAGCTGATTTGATGGAAACTGAACAGGACGACGTTAAACAAAAAAGGGAACAGGTTAAAACAAATAAAACCTTTATTTCCAAACCAGTAACAGAAAGATTTAATGAAGTAAAGAAATATAAGATTTGTACTAATTGTTTAAGACCCGGACATTTCGTAAACGAGTGCCGGTCGCGAGGGTGTAAAAATTGCGGTCGAAAACATAATTCTCTATTACATGGCCGTGAATTTACACAAAATAAAATAAAATTGAACCTGAAACTATTGTTCGACAAGACGTGGCAACAACGCCTAGTATTTCTACATGCGCGACTCTACACGAGAATGCAATAACAACGCAAACCGTTAGAAACAAGCGCGCGACGGTTCTATTGGCAACAGCCCTTGTTTATATTTTTGACGATCGCCGGAACAAGGTCGAATGTCGTGCACTCTTAGATACGGGTTCGCAGTCAAATTTTATAGGTGCGTCTAAATCGGACCTCCCGTCGAAACTACTACGCATGATCCGACGCTTTGGTTTGGCGCGTATTTGGATTTGGTAAAATTTGAAGGTTGTGTTTTTAACTTTCACTTTTCGATTACAATTGTGAGCGAAAAGTTGGTTTCCTGAGATCCTGTTTTCTGATTCTTTCTTAAAACTTTAATCATCAAGGAAATATTTACAAAAAACTGTTCGTTAGAACAAAAAAAACTGTTCGTTAGAACAAACTATAGTTGTCGTTGTTTGAATATCGTGGAAGTGCTATAATTTGAGACTTTTGGAAATTGTTATATATAATGGCTGTGACGTGTTTATTTTGTTCTAAAATTTATAGTCACCAGTCTGCCCTGAATGAACATTTAAGAAACAAACATCAGAGTGAAAAAAATATCTTGTCATACCCTTTTCACGTTCATAATGCTAAATGTCTGGAGTGCCAGTGTTCTTTTAGATTTGTTTCTGATTTGCGGCATCATTTAGACGCTAAACACGATTTTAAGAGTGAAATGGAAAAATTGGAATTTAATAACAAAGATGGTGAGTACAATAAATACCAATTTTCTCAAAATTCATTTGTATCCCTACTTTTTTATATATAGTTTCTATCATTACATGATTATTTATTAATAAGCGAACCCTTCAATAACTAAATATTTTTTTATTACAGAATTGGAGAAGTGGATGGATGAAATACAATCTGAAAAAAATCAGAATTATGTAAAAAAAGGAGCGGATCCTAAAAGAACTAATATTTACTATAATTGTAACAGAAGTTCCGTTAATAAAAACTATAAGACCTGTAAAAAAGAGTGACAAAAAGTCAAGGAAGTTGTAAATTGGAGTTTTTATGCACCAGCCAAGTTATTGTCAAAGTTGAAAATAACACAACTTTTAAAGTCACATGGTATAAATCTCATTATAATCATGGTGAAGATATTGAACATGTGAGAATACCCAGAAAAGAAAAACAAAAAATTGCAAATAAGTTAGTCTCTGGCGTGTCCATTTCTCGGTGAGTTATAAACATATTACAAAAATAATGAAAGCTGTGTCCCTATGTCGTGCACATAAAATTGTAATTTTTTCTATTTAATTTTAGAGTTGTGGAGCAAACACGAGATAATATTGTTGAAGATGAGCTTAAAAGAGTTCACCTGCTTACTCGTAAAGATGTTACTAATATAAAAAATTCATTTGGAATACATAATGTTAAAGATGATGGTCGACGAAATAAAAATGATACTGTAAGTGTGGACATGTGGGTGGAGGAACAAAAAGATTTAGAAGAAAATCTAGTTTTGTTTTACAAAAAACAGGGACATGCTTGTGATACACTGGCAGTCCAAGATTTTTGTATAATTTTAATGAATAAATCTCAACAATATCTGTTACAAAAATTTGGCAGCGATGTGATTTGTGTAGATTCTACTCATGGATTGAATAAATACGATTTTGAATGTACTACATTAATGGTATTGGATGAATACAGGGAAGGATTTCCATGTGCTACTATGTTTACTAACAGGAAGGATACTGAAGTTTTCAAATTATTTTTTCTTAAAATTAGAGAAAAAGTTGGGGATATTGCTACAAGAACATTTATGTCAGACATAACTTTTGTTTTCTTCAATGCTTGGCGTGACATAATGACCCCTCCTCAATATCAACTTTATTGTGCATGGCACATTGATCGTGCCTGGCAAAAAAATCTTGGTAAAGTTAAAAATATGGAAAAAAGAGATCAAGTTTATAAAATGGTAAAATATTTACAAAATTTTGAAAACGAGAATCAATTCGAGAAAGAGTTAAGCAGAGTTATAACTTTTTTTATGGATGATATAGAAATGCAACCATTTGGAAATTACTTTAACTCAAACTATTCCCAAAATTTAAATGCAATAATAAAATATGTGAGGGATAAAACTGTTTTACGTATAATAAAAAATAAAAAAGGAAAAACCATTTTGAAGAAAAAGAGAAAAAGAGAGGAACCTATAGAAATCAATAAAGATAATCAAGAAATGGATATACATTTGGAAACGTTAAAAATAAATAATTCAAGTGAAGACATTGAACTACTTAAAAGTGAATGTTTAAAAATTCTTAACAGATTGTCATGCAAATCACAGGAAGTTACAGACAGTAATATTTTGTCACAATGTCGACAACAATTAAAAAAAGTTGATTTACTGTTAAATATTGATGATAGTCTAGTTGAATATAATTCTTCAGTAAGTAGTTGTTCATCAAAGGTTGCTCCAAACAAAAAAATTGAAAAACAATTGTTTTTTTCTACTATCAAGAAGAAGCATAAAAAACCCAATAAAAAACCTACAAAGGAAGAAACCTTGGTAATAAAAGATATTCTTCATGAAGAATTATTTATTTCACGGGATGCCCGTCATGACCATGATTATATCTGATATGTCAAAAATCTAAATTCAATCCAATAAGTTACCATTTATATATATTAAGTTGTCTGTCCATATATGTTGTATGTATAATTAAGGTTTCTCTTCACAATTGTATATGTAATAGCTCAATTATAAACTTTACTTTCTTCCCACGGGTGGGAAGTGTGATATCTGTCACTTCCCGCCCGTGATCAGAATAGATTTCTCTATACCTATCATATCGGCAGAAAGCGATACATAGTATTATTAGTTACAACAATAAAGTAACAGACTTTTATAAACTATATGTAATTCCAAAACCTATTTTATTTGTTTTAATGTTAATCATAATGTTTTGTGACTTTAATTTGTCATTTTCCATTTTTAATTTTTTTTAAATTGATATAGTACAAAAATAAAATGTCATGTAATATATCTAAATGCCAAAGTATTTTGATTTCAAAGAAAACTTGACTAGAGTATTTTAATACACATGTCACATAGTCACTTTTAAAATTAATAACCATATATTCTTTTTAAATAGTGAATTGAAATAAAATTATTCTGAATAAAATAGTATACAAACTATGGCGGAAATTATTCCTGTCTCCTATATTTGCCCTTGACAGTAAAGCATTTCCCGCCTCGGTGTGTAATCTACTATTATTCACTCAAAGCAGGTTTTAAAAAAGATTTATAAGTCAATTATTCTCTTAATGTTCTTTTGTTTTAGGGATGTTATGGTTACATTTTTTTATACATTTTTTGTAATACATATTTTGTATCAGTTAAAATAATATGATCCGCAGTCGTATTTATTGTAAATTGTATTTGTCTTTGTAAATAAATTTTTTTCCATAATATATTATGATATAAAAGAAAAGCCTTATTCATTCATTTAAAGAAAAATAGTGATGATACTGAAAAATTATTGATTTAAATTAACTTCACCATGTTTTTAGCTTTGTAGTTAGAAACCTTTTTCACACGTACTTGAAGGTTACGGTACGATAATAAAAATACCTTTGCGGTGGTTATCTCGTTTACCTTCTCGACTTAATTTTTGTTTTCGTTTTCCGATTTGTGTTGTCACCTTTTATTTGTATTTTGATGTATTTTTTTTATTCTCGTAAACGGATGACCTCATCATTTCTATAAAGTTTGCTCTCAAAACATTAAAAAATTAATCAGAAAAGAACATTCGAAGTACTCAATTTATTTATTTAAAATTTCGTGCCATCAGTCAACGTCACTGTCGGATCATGCGCAGAAACTTCGACGGGAGGTCCGATTTAGACGCACCTAATTTTATGACCTCGGCGCTATCAAAGCGGTTAGGCATAAAAACAATAAATACTAATATTCCAGTGGCGGGTGTAAATGGGTTATCTAGCTCGGTATCTAAACAAACTAGGGTACGGATTATGTCACTAGATGGTCAATATAGTACTCATGATACCTTTTTAATTATCGAAAAAATAACTGACGATATACCACAGACTTCTTTCGACATGAACGAAACCGAATTACCTACATATGTGACACTAGCCGATCCATATGCCAACGAATCTAGACCAGTAAATATACTTTTAGGTGCACATATTTTCTTTGATATTTTAGGATCTGGTCAAGTTAAACGTAACAGAAATAGTCCTATTTTACACAAGACTAAATTAGGTTGGTTAATTGTTGGTCCTATGCACTGCTTACACGATTCACTTCCTATTAAATGTAATCTACTCACAAATAACTTTGATGAGCTTAACGAAAATGTTCAAAAATTCTGGCAACTTGAGGAGTTGCCTAAAAAAAGGTTATATACGCGGGAAGAATTAGAATGTGAAGAACATTTCGTTCAAACATTTAAACGGGATTTGGAAGGTAGATTTGAACTCACACTACCGTTTAAAGATAACTATAATCATTTAGGTAACTCGGAAACCAATGCTATAAAACAATTTTATAATTTAGAGAAACGTTTAAATCGAAATGAAATATTAAAACGCGACTATATAAACTTTATGAATGAATATGAGTCATTGGGACATATGAAACAGGTGGCAAATACTAATTCCGAAATTACATATTATCTACCCCATCATGGAGTTTTAAAAGAGGATAGTACTACCACTAAATTAAGGGTTGTATTTAACGCGTCGGCAGTTACAAATACGGGCTTGTCCTTAAATAACGTTTTAAAGGTCGGACCTGTCATTCAAAACGACTTGTTTACTATCGCGTTGAATTTTCGCACACACAATGTGGTGTTTACGGCTGACGTAGAAAAAATGTACCGTCAAATCAACATCATATCAAAGGACAGGGACTTCCAACGGATTGTATGGCGATCGAATTCTACTCACGAATTAAAACATTATCAGTTAAAAACTATAACCTACGGTACTGCTTCTGCTTCCTTTATGGCATGACGATGTTTACATCAGTTAGCGGCTGAATATGAAGATTTTTCAGAGGCTAGTTATGCCATTAAAAATGGATCCATGCAAAGTATCCCAAAGTTACATTTTCAAACTGTATTTAAACACTAATTTAAAGTGGCAAAACGGTAAAACATAAACTTTGAATTTTTCAAAATGATTCAATCATCATAAAGTATAAACAGAATAATGTTTTTTGTCAGAACTCTATAATAACAAACCAGTACAAAATTAAAACTGTATTTTCACAAACCAGTAACCCATCATAAGCGTCATTTAACAAAACAGTGCAAATATAATAATGTTATATTCACACCAATGTTAAATCACAAAACCGTATTTCATCCCAAAAACAGGAAGTGCGAAGTGCGCAAGTGCGTAAGTGCGCGAAATTCAAATTTTATTTTATTATTTTCATCGAAGGTAAGTAATACTGATATATTTAAATAGGTGAATTTTAAGATTCACATCCATTTTTTTAGTATTGAATTATTATGTATATAATAAGTAATATAAAATTTAAATACTATATGAAGCTGTTTGTCCGTAGGATCAAAGGCTGTCGTAGAAAAAGAACGAATTTAAAATAACATAACCTTATTTATTTAGTATATTGGTTATCAAAACAAAACAAACGACTTGTTTTATATTATAAAAATTACAATTAGGTACATTTATTGTTTTAATTATGTAATTATTTAAGGAATATTAAGATACTAATATAAATTTATTCCAAAAATAAATTTTAACACAAAATATTTCATTTAATAATTTATTTCTAATTTTAGATGGCTAATTATTATGAATTAAATTCAATAAGAAATGTTTCAATTAACTAAGAAGTGGAAGCAAACCAAGTCTAAATATATAAAAATTATTTTGCAACTTGAATGAAAGTAATCTTAAGGACAACACCAACACATTGTTAATATTTCGGGAAGATGAATGTCAAATTAATACAACTATTTGTGCAGGTATGTTTGATCAATTAAAATCAGAATAAACTAGCATTTCTCAAGATCCTTTAAAATACTAACCTATTTTTTTTTCATTAATTACATTTTTTTTAATAAACTGTTAAAATGTATATATTTCAACTTCCATAATCTAACTGATGTAGCTAAAAATAACATCAGCTTAATTGAGAGAGGTTATGTCAAGACTACTGCTACATCCAGTAATCATACCGTTATTCATTCGTCTTTACAATAAAAAATACCTCATCTAAGAAGTTGCAAAATTCACATCCCGTATTATATAAAATTATATCTGCATCATTTCACTGTTTGTAACAATGTATCAATTTGTGATTTAAGTCACATCTTCTTTTCTGGTGCTAAGCACTTCTCACATATTGATAAGTAAGTTTTCGATTTCCAACTCTCTATCCTTCCCATCAACATTACTTCTTTGCTTAGCACTCACAATAAAAGGTACTTGATGCTTTAGTAACATTTGTAATGAATCAACTAGATAAAATATTCACATGAAATCATATTTTAATAAAAGTATGTGGCAAATAGGATTTATCCGATGCCAACTGTTCGTCTTCACACACACCACATGGAAGCATGCATAATGTAGATATAAAAACTGATCATATAACTTTGATAAAGTGTATAATCTAATGATGCACTAAAACTGTATATAGTCTATTTTAAAATATAAATATAACCTAATTTTCATCTACGTTAACTCGATTATGTACCTACATGATAATAAGTTGTCAGTTCTTCTTTAAAAGCCTTTAGAATTTATCTTTCTCTAAAATCATTTCTTAAATGAAATTTAATTGTTTAAATATATCTTTATTTTGAGTTAAGTTTTACATAATTATTTTATTTTATTGCAGCAATATCATCCTTTACCACTAATGACTAAGGAAACAATTACCAGGACAAAATTTGATTATAGACACCTATTTGATATTTTAAGTTTTAACAGAGTTCTTTGGTTGATGTTATTTTTTAATTTTAATTGGATTATTTTGTAAATATATATTTGCTTTTTAATTTGTTACTTATATTGTAAAGCTAGATTGTTCAACTCTGAAGTGTTGAAAATAATTTTGATTATTTTGTCTAATAAATATTTAACATTAAGTTTAAATAAAATTACATTTAAAGAAGTGATATTTAAAGTCTAGTGTAAAGTTTTATTGATATTTTAAAAATATTTTTAATTAACTGTAAATTGTAGCCTTGGGGTTTTGAATAAATAAACCATAAATTTAAATATAATATTTCCTTATGAAATACATTATATTAAAAGAGCATACATACTAAAAATAAAAAGAGTAAATTTACTCATTAAATATAAAATATTTATTTTAAAAGTAAATAATTCTACACATAAATACAAATTTAGACTTCACAATAATTAAAATTCTAATCGAAAATACTAGATCATTGTGGTAAAAGTTTGAATTTCGATAAATTCATTTATATATGTATTTTCACATCTTTCTAATTTATATATTTGACCTAATTTCAACATAATTAAGGCCGAAAATGAATGGTGTTCTTTTCTATGAACATATGAAAAATATATTCCCATACCTAATATCTACTTTATCATTTGAAACAATTTAATTGATTTATCAATGTAAACAAGATGCATATGACCAAAATTTTGTATATTTCATTTCTAAAATATACCTGTTTAATTTTAAGGGTTGTTTTTATTCAATGTAATTGCCAAACAACGAAGCTGTGTTGCAAAAGTAAAAAAAATACCAATTGTTTATTTATAGTTGTAACAATGTAGGGGATTTGTCAAGAAAAATACAAAAAATGAAAGTACGTAACAAACGTGTACACTGATAAATTAGTAAAATATCAGAGCTACACACAATATTCAATAAATTCGAATACTGTATAAAATAGTTTTTTGGACAAGTATGATACTTTTTTCACAAAAGTGAATTTTAACGCACGAGCCAAAGGCGAGTAAAACAATCACATGAGAGAAAAAGAACAGTATACACAGTAGTTTCATACAATATTTGTTCTACTGCCAAAAAATATGTAGTCATATTACAAGTGTGTCCATTGATGGGGTCCACAGCGGAACTTTTTTTATTGTTGGTTTTATCGAAAAATTTCGTTCTTGATCAAAAAGTTTTGCTTCTTCTAAACTCCTCATAAAATGAAAGAAAAATCATGTTTTATCGTGCCTGCTTCATTTTGTGTGAAACGCCAAGCACTTTTTCATATCAAAACTTTAACAAATAATATAGTGGATAACATTGTCATGAAACATCTGGGAATTCTATTCTAGCATGTATCGCACAAACCTCCTGCTTTGGAATCTGTATGTCTACCTGTCTGTCAGTGAAGTGTTTCTTTTAGGTCAATAGGTGCTTATTAGTTGTGGTCTCACTTCAATATCTACGAACGGTTCGTTCGACATAAAAACTGACAGCACTTTATTGAGATATAGTTTTTCGTTTTCGTCCTAAACAAGAATCTGAAGTCAGATTTGAAACAACTTGATGTTACACACATGACATTTTACGAGTTGACTGAGACTGACTTCTTCAGTGAACTCCCTATTAATTATATTATTTTCTTCCACATCCAGCTCTGTTACATTTTGTTGTGGTCTTCTTTATATTTAAGAAATCATATCATGAGGACTAACAGGTGGACCAGTGCCACTTATTTTATCCTGTTATCGACATATCCAATAAGGAATTCATCATCTATAATAAACAATATTTGAATCTAAGGATTTTTTATGAAATATCTCGTTACCTTCACTATCAATAATCCTGAACAACGTTTCATTTACATTAACTTCCTATGTATCCATTCAAAAATATTTTATAAATAACAGTAAAACCTAATAAAATCAGTAAAACAGAGCACTAATGACAACAGAGAACATAAGTACTCTGAAAACTACCTCAGCCAGATGGTTTAGGAAGTTGGTTAAGTATGACGTCGTAGTTTGGAATACGCGTCGAGGATATTTGAATGGTTAACTTTTATGTAAGCTGGTTTGGGTGGTTAGCTTCGAGGAAAAATCATTTTAGAACAGTCAAATTATTTATCCAGCTGTCACCTGTCAAAAATAAAAAATGTCAGAGTTCGAACATTGAAAAAGTTTTCGTCTCTGGTTACTCGTCGGGAAAGTTTTGGGGCGACACAACCGATTTTTTTTCATATTACTAGGTTTTAGAATAAGCAAAACATTTTATCAAGATTGATATTTTTTAATACCAAAATAAAATTTTTCTATTGTGAATCCCATCCGTGAACACATTGTATAAGAAATCTATACTTTACACACTAGTGAAATAATAATACTAATGTATTATACACCAAAGTAATGAAAAGATTTTCTCAACCGAATTTTATTATTACCGGGATGCGAAGCAGATGAATAATTAGTTGCCTGGCTGATGGAAATCTTCTCTACCGTGAGACTTTCTTTTCTACTACTAGAACATTTAATCATTTTCACAAAGATTTGACATTTTCTCTCCTACTAGTAGATATAGTAAGTATAGTAAGTAAGAAAGCATATCACTTTCACTTGGTCGAATGCGATGGGTCTTACAAATGGCGGATGTTCCTATAGCTTAGAATAAATATATTTAGGAAGGAGCATAGACATATATCCATGGACCTGTCCAACCCGTATATCGTTGAAATATTTTTTTGCTGAAAAGAGTGAAAGATGACCTATAGTTTCGGTCTAGCTCTATCTCTAACATCCTAACTATACGATACTATTTTGAGAGAGATAGATATTGAGCGAAACATCGTTTCATCTCTTTCTCTCGAAATTGCACATTTCTCACCGCTAGGCATGTCTATTGTATATGTCAATGGTGTAGCACCCACAATACAAATGCAAACTACCAATCAAATATGCATATGATCTATATATAAGTGGTAAATGCTCCTTTCTACTTACTAGTGTGTGAGTATTTGGAGTAACATCTGAACCGAATTTTTGTCAGTATCCGAATGGATAGATCAAGGACGGGGTAAAACGAGTAAAAAAGCCGAACTTACTCTATATATTCTAAACACTGATTCCCACTAGGTGGAAAATTCTGTATTTAATTGTATTTTTGTCGATTTCGAATTCATTTTCGTCAATTTTGCAGATACGCAAATAAGTTGACTTTAGTTCAACTTTTTGCGTATTCTACTAGATTCATAACCTTTTAATAAATTAAAAATTGTGTTCATTTATAAAAAATCAAAATTGCTGTTAAAAATGAGCTGCAGATTTACCACCTAAGTGAGGATCCGTCTTTAAAATATATAATATAGAATTGGATACAGAAAATCAGCGTGCAGATTTTCCGACTAGAAAGGAATCCTTCTTCAGACAGAAATTTATTGACATTGACATTTCCTTATGTCATTTCATAGTAGATGAAGCACCTATAGGATAGAAATTTATCTTTCTCGACTCTAACATACCTAAATAAAAATAATGATGCCTTCTAATACTAATGGGGTGGTCGGTGGAAAAAATACTTTTTGTATGAAGTTGCTTTGACGCTAAAAAGATGATGTGATTTAATGTAGGCAACCAACATTACGGAATTAAAACTTCTCAAAATTTAATTTTACGTTTTTAGAGTTTTCGAAGAAAAAAAAGCAATTATATAACGGTTTTGTCCGTCTGTCTGCTAGCCTGATTCAACTCTAGAAGGTAGACAAATGGACAACGCCAACCGATTTATAATCATTAAAAACCTTAAAATGATATTATTCTTGTACCTATTTTTTCTTTCCTGCTATTTAATTATACCGCATATAAACTAGCACCTTAGGTATAAATGTATAGAGATTCATTTTCGTAAGTTTAAATTTTCGAAAACTCGAAATTACGACAAAAATATTGCCGTTTTTCACTTGTTTTTTTAATACGACACAAATGATTTTTACCATATACCTGTATCGTACAAAATTTTATACAAATATCATTTTATGTTTTAATTTTGCATAAAAAATTTGGCATTTATTGATCACTTTTAACTTTTTTGTTTGTGCGCAGACTGATAGAATAAAATGTCAGTTTTGACACTAGTATGACCCGTTAAAAAACCTATATTTTTAATAGTATTCATGTTAATAAAAATAAATTGACATCACTATTTTAACAAAGAGTCGATTTTAAATGTAAACAATTTTTAATACTATTGAAAGTCAGATTTAAACTACCTTTAAATTTAGCTACTATTCCGGTACATTTTGCAAATAGTTTATACATAACAACCAAATTTTAGCGGTATAGGTATATCCTGTTTACCCTGATAGGTTGGTTAAGTTATGATAAAGATTAATCTTTATAGCTCTTTACTTCAATATAGTTTTTATTTGAAGATTTCAATTTATATAGCAATAAAGAGAAAAATACTTCAGATATTAATTGAACATTTCATTTAGAAGTGAAAATTTACTAAATCGTAATTTCTTCCCGAAATATTATAAGTTTATGGTATATTTAATCAAAATCCGAAAGCTAAATTTTTCAGTTATTTAATAAATAAATATTTTTAAAATATCAATAAAAAATTACACTTGAGTTAAAAGATCATTTTTTCAAATGAATTTTATTCGGACTTAATGTTAAATATTAGACAAAACATCAATTTATTTAAAAAAATTTATTCAATATTTTCAGAGTTGAACAATCTATCTTTTTCAAAATAACTAACAAGTTATAAAAGCAAATACAACTTTATAAAATACTTAAGTTAAAAACAAAAAATAATACTAACCAAGATCTTGGTTGGCTGTCAACATTTTTGCGTTAAAATTTAATAATTACATTTTTTTCTGTAATGACTCTTTTCGGCATTGGCTGTAAAAGTTGATATTGATGTAATAAAATAAAATATTTGAGTTTACGACAAAATATGTCAAAATTTATTCAAGTAATTTTTATTTAAGAAATAATTGTAGGTATTGGAAACTAGAACTAGAACTTCCTTATCGAATATTATTTGTTGGCATAAAATTGTAATTAAACAGACAGGTTATACTATTAAAGTCTTTTGAAGAAGTAATGACAATTTATTCTCATGTAAGTAACCATGCTAACATACCTTAAGATGATGTTATGTATAGATTCTGTGTTTTCCTAAGAATCTACCCTTCATCCAATGTTACCTACATGATCATTTTTATATCTGCAGTAGGTATTTCTTAGTTCATTCAAATAATTCGTATGTGTGTTGACGGTAACTATCTAAAAGCCATGGTACTAGTTATTTAAAATGTTAATTTTTGGCAAAAAGAAGTAGATATTTTTATAATATCTGTTTATAAATATTAGTAAATCTTTAATACATGAAATATACTAGATATCTGTGTTAATAAAAACCTTCAGCAATTTTTGAGAAGAAAGGAGAATTTATCCTGATTTTAATTATTCTAATATACCTGTATTTGATGTGTAAAGTTGACATTCAGACATTCATCCTACTGAAATAGTGTAAATATAGTTTTGATTGATGTCCTTACTCTCATTCAAGTTATTCGATTATTTATATATATATATATATATATATATATATATATATATATATATAAATTTTGTTTGCCTTCATCACTTCTTAGTTAATTCAAATATGTTCTGCTAGTTGCATTTACAGTAATCATCTAAAATAAATTGTAAAATAGAATATGTTTTGTTAAAATGTATTTTTGAAATACATTTATACTTAAAATTCCATAAATAACTACATAATTGAAACAATAAATATACCTACCTAATTATAATTATTACATATTATAAAAATTGTTTGTGATTATGATTATTAAAATAACAAATATGCGTTGTGGCCTGTCCTAAAGCTAAAAAAATATTTGATAAAAGATATTTAGGTTATGTAAAACGTACTTTTTTCCTACATTGCCTATTGTCATCCGGACAAACAGTTTCACTTAAAATTTTTAAATTACATATTATTTATAATAATTAAATAATATAACGTTTAATAAATAGATGCAGAATTCACTTTTTAAAACCTAACTTAGTTGCTTATTTAGTCGGAGGCATTTGAAATAAAATTTGAATTTCTCGCACATGCGCACTTCGCACTTCCTGTTTTTGGGATGAAATACGGTTTTGCTCTTTTACGGGAGTACGGAATTACGTTTGGTGTAATATCAACTTATTGTAATTATACTGTTTTGATAAATTACGATTATATTGGGTTACTGGTTTGAGAAAATTACGTTCTTAGACATGTACGGGTTTGAAATTGTTCTTTAGTGTAAAAATACATTTGTATGGTTTTCTGTTTTGTTCAAGTACGTTTCGGATGAAAACTTATTATATTTTTGTATGATTATATGATTTTTCGATTTTGCTAAATAACAGTTTTGACGAAATAAATTCGGATACATTGTGTGGTACCTTAAAAATGACTTTTACATGGACGATTTAATAAGCGGTAGTGTTAATGTTGAAAAGGCGTATGAACTAAAGACACAAATTTCTCGAATTCTTGATTCTGGGGGTTTTAGGCTACGAAAATGGACCTCGAATTGTCCCGAATTATTTGATTCTAATACCTCCAGTGACGTACCATCTTATTTTATTTCAAAGGACGAAACTATAAAAACTTTAGGATTAATTTGGAACCCGAATTTAGATTCTTTCTCTTATTTGGTTAATGCTCCTGATTTTGATTGTGCTACTAAACGATTTGTTTTGTCAACTATCTCGAAGATTTTTGACCCTCTTGGTCTCATTAATCCCGTAATTGTCCAGGGAAAATTAATTTTACAAAAATTGTGGCAAAAGGAACTAGGCTGGGATGAATGCTTGACGGCTGATTTGTTAAAACTTTTTAAGGAATTTTACGCTGACTACAATTAATGACATTTCTATTCCGCGACAAGTAATAATACCTTACGCTTTAACGGGTGATATACAAATTCATGGCTTCATCTGAAGTTGCCTTCGGTGCTTGCGTGTATGTTAGAGGTTACTAGAACTACTAAGAAAATCTGAGTGTCAGGTTGTTATGCGCTAAATCTAAAGTGGCGTCTCCAAAGAAAGTTACTCTACCACGACTTGAATTAAACGCTGCGGTAGTACTATCTCAGTTAATAGCGAAAGTGTTAGAAAACTTTCGAATAACGCCTTCTAAAATATAGTTGTGGAGCGATTCCACTATTGTACTACACTGGTTATCGTCTGAACCTAATACTTGGAATACTTATGTAGCCAATCGTGTCTCAGAAATTCAAAATTTAACTGAACATTATGAATGGCGACACGTGGCGTCACAAGATATTGTGGCCTGTGGATCGAATTAAGAAAATTGCTGATATCCCGAACATGCGCACTAAAATGATTTCGCTGATAACGAATAGCGCTGATTTTTTATTTTCTAGGGTTTCGACTCTAACAAAATTGCAAAATGTTTTTGCGTACGTGTTGAGATTTATTAATCGTTTAAAGTTTAAAACTGCGCCTAGTACTATTATGCTTAGTAGCGAAGAAATGACCAAATCTCTTACCAGTTTAATTAAACTAGCTCAATTTAAGCATTTCGAAAGTGATATAAAACGTTTAAAATCAGGTAAAGATTTACTAGTTAACAGTAGGCTTTCTAATCTCAACGTATTTCTAGATGACAGAGAATTGTTAAGAGTAGGTGCTAGAATTAGACATTCTAACCAACCTTTCGATAAAAAATACCCTTTGGTACTCGATCCCAAACATATTTTAACCTATATGATAATTGAATACGAGCATAAACTTTTGTTACATGCTGGACAGCAAGCGGTATTAGCATCCTTACGACGCAAATACTGGCCTATTCATGGTAAAAGCGCAGTCCAAATGTTCTACATAAATGTGTTACTTGTTTTAAATGTAGGCCATCCAACAAATTTCAGCTAATGGGAGACCTACCAAAGTCTCGATTGGTACCTGCGCGGTCCTTCTCAAGAATCGGTATTGATTACGCAGGACCGATTATGTTAAAAGACGGAACTACTAGAACTAGAACGCTGGTGAAAGGTTATTTATGTATATTTATTTGCTTTTTAACGAAAGCCATCCATATCGAATTGGCTGGCGATCTGACTTCTAAAACTTTTTTAAATTGTTTGAAACGTTTTATCTCCCGTAGAGGTCTTTGTAACTCGATTTATAGCGACAATGGAACGAATTTTGTTGGCGCAAACAATGATATTAAATCTGTCATACAATCTTTAGCAAAGAATTCCGATTTGAATACTTACTTAGCTGTGAACCAAATAAAATGGACCTTTAATTGTCCTTATACTCCACATCAAGGTGGTCTTTGGGAGGCCGCGGTAAAATCCGCAAAGTACCATTTGGTTAGAATTATTGGCGATACTCATTTAACTTATGAGCATTTAAATACTGTGCTTTGTCAAATTGAGGCGGTTCTAAACTCGAGACCCCTTACTCCTTTGTCCAACGATCCTGAGGATTTAATCCCTCTCACTCCTGCTCATTTCCTTATTGGTGATGTTTTAACTGCCATTCCTCAAGTAAACAGCGATCACCCAGACAATAGACTTAAAATGTAAGAAAGATTACAGAAGATGGTACAACATTTTTGGCGCCGCTGGTCTTCGGAGTATTTGGCTGGCTTACAGCGAAGGTCGAAGTGGAACAAGATTAACCCGAACTTGTCCGAAGGCGATTTGGTAATAGTTATGGACGACAATAGTTATCCTCTCCAGTGGAAGACTGGTCGTGTTGTGCACATACACCCTGGCCGTCCAATGTAGTGCGGGTGGTTAGTGTAAAAACTAGCAGTGGTATGATCAAACGTGGTGCTAATAAACTATGCAAATTACCCATAGACATCTCAATTGATTCTCAGGCTTAATCTACTTGTATGTTCAAACTTATTGTTAAATATGTTTTTTGTTTTTTTTGGAAAGCATAGAGCTTCCAAAGGGGGCGGAATGTTTAGCCTTCGAACTATGTTTTTTTTGTTTCTTATATTTCTGTATAAATCCGATACACGGATAAACGTGGCAACGCTGTAATGTGTCGAGAGATGTGTGTATTCTCGCGCATGACATTCTAACCACGAAATTGTCACTGAATGCAAGCGACTTACAATCGCTTCCTTTTGTTAGAAAAATAAAATTAAAAAGTTACCGTCCATTATTTAAAGAAGTGTTTTTATTATACAAATTTACGAGAACCAGACAACAGTAAGGAATACATCATAACCCAGTGGGCGCCATGCAACTTTGAAATGAGATCGCTAAGTCAATAAATTTGACTAAGTTGCAGAAAGTAAAAATTTTTAGCGAATTGCGTGAGTTCGAACAATAAAATTCACAAATATTTAATATCAAAATTTTATTTAGTATGTGTTAGTAAACAATCCCAAAAATAAAAAAATATAAATATAAGTGATATAACAGCCCGATCTAAATATTTTGTCATTTTCGTATAAAAAATTACTTAGAACACAAAAAAAATAAAATACTATAGTACTATAGTACATTTATGACTACTGTTTAGTAGTAAACAAATTTGCAATTACAACGCTTTTTAGGTTGTGTTTTATAATTAATTGTACATAAAAAAATAATTACAGTTGTTATAAATTGGGCGTAGAAACAGAGTGAATAAAAATTTGTCACTTTATATCGAACAAAACAAAAAAAAAGAAATCGAAATAGTTAACGCAATTATGGAAAAATAAGGGGTTAGTAAGTAAATAATTATTTTCTGGCCTGATATCCGGAGTGCCAAGTAAATTTTCAATTCGCTTGTATACAGGAACTCTCAATTTTGATCAGAAAGCTCGAACATAAATCCATCCACATATATGGTTGCGTGTTTAGTCGATCGGTTGAGCAGTGTAGGTGTTAAATACCTTCAAACCTAACTGGACAGCAAACAAAATTGACGCACTGTAGATATCGAAAATATTCAAACCACGCCGAGAGGGTTCATCCCCTATCCTTAGCATACATAGCAGACTAACCTTAACGAAAGGGTTATATCCCACACAAATCACAAAGGGAGACAAAATCAAAATTTTTCACATAAAGCGAAAACGTGCCCGGTTCACCGGCTTAACCAAATATCACCATCTTAAGGCGTGCGCAAAAATCATTGTTCACGTACAAATGTCAATTAGTGTTGCCTCTTACTCTTTCACTCAAGAATTCAACACTCTATCACTCTCTCTTTTGGTTTTACCTTAGGTGTGATATTGGCGGCCTAATTACTAGGAATAATTCAAGTAAGGAATTCATTAAAAAAAAACTCAATGGCGTACCAATATAAATTAAGAAAAAGTAACATGTTACAACAGAATACACCGCTCTGAACAATAAGTTAAAAATAGCTTCCCTTTTTATACAACGAATAATAAAACTCCAAGTCATACCACAATTAGTTATGTAAACTTAACGATTAACAATGAGCGACAATATATTTCGGCCAAACAATGGCCATCATCAGGCCTATAATACAAATATAAATAGTTAAATTACAAAAAAATAATAATTCAATTATTACTTACGGAAATAGTTAGTCAAGTACGACGATTCCAAGAAATTAAATTGGTATGAAATTTAACATTATGAACAGGTGAAAACGGCAGAATAATAACTTATAAAATTATAGTTAAAAATTCAAAAGAGCACAAGATGTATCAGATAATTTATATTAGCAAAAAGAAAGAAATGAGTTTTTGTGTATACTGGCATACAAATAATTAAATATAGCTATAAATAAATCTATAAGCGAGTGAAAAAATGATTTAATAAAGATCAGACGTGAATAATACAATATCATATAATATAATACATTAAAAACTCACCCAAAATTTTGAGGGGAAAATTAACAGGGTAACACAGTATCGATAACAGATACCAGATTAAGATAATAAAAAGGAAAAGAGAGCGAAATGAAGTCGGACAGAAATTTTATAAGCCGTATTTTCGAAAAAGGTTTCGAATATATGAGGTAGAAATGGTAATCGCTGAAATAAAAGTAAATTTGGAGTTTAAAATATATAAGGCGAGATAAAAAATTAATCAAAGTGTGGCCCAAGGAAAAAGAAACGTAACGTAACGTAAGAGGAATTACAAAAAACTATTAATCCCGATTTACATATATCTAGTGGAAAAAGTCTTGCGGCGAAGAGCAAAGAAAATGTACATCAAGTGGCTTGGACTTGATAAATCTTACAACAGTTGGATCGAAAACGCTGATTTCGTATAAGAATCAATGTGAAAGACGAGGAAATTCAGGAGTCTTTTGTGAACCTTATGTTTCTATCGTTTCTGGCGTCACCACTAAAAGAGTACGGCGGAAGGGGTAAATCTATAAATACCAGCTCTTGGTCAATTTACGACTCATTCCTGTTTAGTAAGTTTAAAAAGTATGGCTTTCGTCAGTGTTAGTGTTGGCAGAAAATGAGACATGCCGAATTAAGATGCCATTACCGAGGCTGCAGCCACAAATGGTGCCGCCAATGTAATGATGATAAATGTCAACCTATTATGATGGAAATAACAGTGGTTATGAAAGTGACACAGCGAGCCCATATGATAGAGGAATCGAAAGAGTATTGGAGGGGAATGAAAATGGCACCAAATTGGAAAATTACTATTTCATTAATATAATGTTTTCACTTAAAAGCTTTGACGAGTGGATCTCTCTCCAGCCAGGAAATTCAGCCCAGCAGTAGTATTGTGCCAGCAATTAAAACAGAATAAAATATCTTCCGGTGTTTTTATGAATAGTCTATATAGAAATATTACAAAATAAAATTATCGGCTTTTTCTTGAATAAAAAAGCAGCCAACCCAGATGTGCTCCTATGTAGTAGGTATGCGACAATTACTCAATTAGTTTACGACGAAGGTGTGTTTATTACAACATTTAAATTTTTGTGCATAATAGAGAGTTTTTAAGTCCCTTATTTCTTCATAAATTATGGTTATCGTAATTCTGAGCATGCGCAGTATGAAAACTTTTAGTCCTTAACTTTATTAACGATAACGGGTTCTGTTATGTACGCAGAAATAGTGCAAGGTAGTTGCTATGCTTTTGGTTATTTTTTAATGGCAGCGTTGTCAGAATTAGAAAATTGTAGTAAGTACTTTTCATAATAATTCGTTGACTCGGTACCTGACCTTAGGGGATTACTAATAAAAGGTGGTAAATTTCTTCGAACTCTGGCCGTAAAATGGTAAACTATTTACAGAAAGGTATTATTTATTTTTGTTTAGGAAGATATATTTTCGAATTTTACTGACCATCAATAGTAAATCATGAGTAAATGATTTTTGATTTTTGAAAGTAATCTTGTGTTTATAACTAGGTGTGTTGTCCTTGGGCAAAAAAATTGCATTTATCGCCAGATGCGAAGCAAATTGTGAAAAATGTGTTTGAAACATTAAATAATCGAGGTTATAGTATAACTGATGCAGCAGAAGAAACATGTAAGTTAACCAAAACCCCAATATCCACAGTAAAAGACATTATCAATAAGCCAATAACTATATGAAAAAAAACGAAGTGACGTTAATAAAACCAAATGTGTTGACGAAATACAAAAAGATACAATTCGACGAACGATATATGTCCTATACCAAGAACAAATGATACCAACCCTAGATTGTATAAAAAAATCGGTTGTGTCGCCCCAAAACTTTCCCGACGATTATCCACGAATACTTTTTCAGATATTTAATGATAAAGTTTCAACTTTTAACATTTTTTCATTTTTGACAGGTGATATTTGGAGAAATAATTTTGATTGTTCTGTACAGAGTTTTTCAAGCGCTTTCAAATGACATATTGCAAGTCGAATTCCGTGACATATTGTATCTGTCGTTTTTTGATAGTGACACTTCCGTTTGACACACGTCATACAAAAACTAATGAGTTCTTCTGACAGGTAACCCAAAGCCCTGTACCAAATTTCAGCCCGATCGGATTAATACATTTTAAGATATTTAATGCTAAAGTTTCAAATTTTGACATTTTTTTATTTTTGACAGGTGACAGTTGGAGAAATAATTTTGGCTGTTCTGAATAGAGTTTTTCAAGGGCTTTCAAATGACATATTGCATATCCAATTGTGTGACATATTGCATCTGTCATTTTTTGATAGTGATACTTCCGTTTGACAGATGTCGTACAAAAACTAATGGGTTCTTCCGACGGGTAACCGAAACTCCTATACCAAATTTCAGCTCAATCGGATTAAACGTGTGGCCTCTATCGTTTAAGAATACACACACACCTACACATACACATACACACAGACAGACAGACTTCCATCTGGAAATGGTCTTAATCGTCTCAGGGTACCCGAAAATGGATATTTCCGTTTTTATCTCGAAATTTTTTTTAGCTCGTTCACAATACTTTCTCTTCTAGGAGGTGGGTCGGGAAAGTAAAAACGGTTACTTAAAGACGAGACGGAAATTATTTGTAGCCGTACAAATTTGTGGAGAATTATTTCTCAAATGGGATTTAAATATTGTACCATTAATAAAAGAGAAGCGATAATGGAATCATATCGTTTACGAATGTGGCGTTGTGATTACTTACAAGCTATTCAAAAATATAGAAGTGAAAATCGTTCAATTATCTACCTCGACGAGACATGGTATGACACCCATGATACTCCAACGAAGGGTTTTGTTGATTCATCGGGAAAATGCAAAACAAAGGCTCCATCAAATAAAGGACAAAGAATTACAATAATACATGCTGGATAGGAAACAGGTTGGGTACCAAACGCTTTATTGTTATCAGCAAAGAATATTAAAGATACAAGTTTAGATTATCACGAAGATATAACAGCAGAACTTTTTGAAGATTGGTTTGAAAATTATTTATTGCTGAATATACCGGAAAAAAGTAGAATTGTAATGGACAATGCAACTTATCATCGCCGTCAATTAAATAAAGTACCAAATAGCAACAACAATAAATGGGAAATTCAAGAGTATTTGTTAAAAATTGACCTTTATTTTAAAGAATCATACACAAAACGTGATCTCTTACAAGTTGTAGCAGCGTTCGGTATTGAAAAAGAATACGTTTGTGATACTATTGCTAAAAATATGGGCCACACAGTATTACGGCTTCCCCCATATTATTGCAAATTAAATCCTATAGAACACATGTGACATCAGCTAAAATCCAGAGTTAGATCGGAAAACGTTTCACCCACATTAAACTCTAGTGTTATAGAGTTAATCAGAAATGTGACAAGTAATATTCCCATTGATAACTGGAAATTTAATTTAAATGAAGACGATAGTGATACTAGATTTAGATTAAATAGTTGTAAATAATGTAGAATTACTAAATGTTACTTTGTTTTATTTAAATCCATTTTTTAGGATACCCTGTATAGTACAAAATATTTTTAAAATGTGGCCATGATTAAACTACATCTTTTTTATTTGAAACATTTTTTTATAACATCGCCAATTAGATGAAATAGACCACATCGTATACGTATACGTAAGTTTCAAGAGTTTCATTCGTTTAATATCAATTAATAAATAAAGGTTAAAGTTTTTAAAATATTTCGTGAATTTTTTTACAATATAAATTTGAGTTTTAATAAATGTTACTGAGTTTTATTTAAATCTATTTTGAAAACGGGACTACGGATCTGTTAATGTTTACTGTACAATGAGAAATTTATAACCTTTCATTAGTAATCCCCTAAGGTCAGGTACCGAGTCAACGAATTATTGTGAAACGTACTTTACATATAACTTCTTATGAAACAGTTTGCAGTTAAATTTCAATAGAACAGAATTTAATTTCTTAATATTAAAGCAGCAACATGTTTTTTTTATTGTTAGGAGTTCTACAAGAATAAACAATTCTAAAATAAATTATTTTCTATTAAAAATAAAACTTTAATTTTTTCTGTGGCAAAATCTGGAACGTCAATAAAATTATTGCGTAAAACTGATCCCTTCTAACAACAAAATTTGCTAAATTTTATACCATTATTAAATCTATAAAATATTAATATATTTAAATGAAAGAATTAAAACAGATTAATAGTATTTGAGGTTATAACGCCGAAGTGTCAAATTGTAAGGAATCTTTTATTATTAGATGGCTTAAAATCCCTTCTGTGCCTAAACGTAGTAATGGGGACGTATTATGTATTTTTTTTAATTAGGACCTTAATATTAGATTCTGTAACAAGGTTAGAATGAAAAATTCGACAAGAGTGGAAAATTTCGAACGCGAGCGAAAGCGAGTGTGAGAAACCACGAGTGTCGAATTTTTTCATTCTGACCGAGTAACAGACTATATTTTCTCCACGATCAAAAAGTATAAATCAAAATTAAATTAAATCTGAACACAAGTTATTTGTTGACATATTAATATTTATAGTGCTGTGGTACACTTACCGATATTAAAATCTGGTGCATTGGTGTTTTTTCATAATTTGCAATTTCAGATATTATTAAATTCTATATCTACTTCACTTGATTTTTCACTCATTATTTTGTTTAAATTAAAACTTGTTTGAAAATAATTATTACCGTCGCCATTTTATATCTGACAGTGACACTTTTGAAATCCAGGGTAATCCCATATCGTTTATTTCAATTACAGAAAATCCATTCTTTACCTTGATAAAGAATGAAAATACATGCAAAATTCATAAGAGGCAAGTATTATAGAATAAATATTCAGACTCCAGAGGGTGAATGTTTACATTCTATTATTAAAAATGATTTCAGAATTCATACATTCAGTAATGGTCGTGGAGAAAAGTCTGTTATCAAATATGCCTAAAAAAATATTTATAATTTTTTCTGTTATATCTGTTATATTTAAAAAATAAATAAATTAAAAACATCTACATTAATTGATAATACTGTTAGGAGATGGCAGTATATACGAATTGAATTCCTTTTTAAAAAGAGGCCAGATGTAAACATGGGAAAAGAAGAAAATTTTATTGTTTTAATTTTCGCCGTGGCTAGCAGTACATCGGATGTACTTGTTTATATCGTGCATCGGAAAATAAAATAAACTACCTAATTTTTACATCTCGAACTTTAAGAAAAAATACACTTTGCTGTATAAATCAAACTAGTTACTATATCACTATTTTTATGAAGATTTTAAGAAGTTAAAGAGTGAAATCTAAAAATCATTAATTTTGGAGAAAAAAAATCTACTGTACAAATCAAACCGGTTAAGAATCACTATTTTTATGTAGTATTTATGAAGCTAAAAAAAATATTAAAACAAAAAAGTTGGCAGTACTAGGATGAAACTCCGTCCCTTATACACCGAAACCATATACTATAGGCATTACACCTAAAACAACGTTACAGCAGATTCGCCTACATCCTTTTATTTCTATACCTTGTAAAACTTAAAACCGAGTGAACGGCCGACGTTACAAAATAAATGCGTACATCCGATGTACTGCTAGTCACAGCGTTTTACTTTTCACTTTTCAGTATAACATAACCTATTATTTTAAAGTTTATGTGTCGCCTGTGCGTTTCGCATTTTTCTTCTTTTCTTTAAATAATCTAAGCCGCTTAGGCTATTTGGTTTAGTAATACTCGACAGATAACTGTAAATTATACCTTGTCATGCCATCTACATTACTTTAAACAAATTAATGTAGCTGACGTCACTTGGAAATTTTGAATATTTATTTCTTGGTAATCGTAGTGTTACAAAGTTAACCAAGACTATTTTTATGAATAATTTTAAGTAGATTTTCATTTACTACAAATGAATTTGCTGTAGCTACCGCATCACACGAACCCATTGACATCGTTAATATAAATAACCATAACAACGCCTAAAACTGACGTTAAATTAGTTGGCTTAAAAACTCTCTATTATCACTCTTTCATTTTGTGATTGTTCAGCTAATACTTTATTATGTAATGCTATTAGATAATTTAATTATTATTATAAACCCAGGGTCATTAATGCTTTAGTTGAATAAAAATATACTAATCTTTTTACGTTTAGTTTTTTTGTATGAATTTTTTAAGCTCAAATTCATGTATTGCCAATAAGGAAACTTGGAAAAATAACATCCAAAAAACGATGAAATTTACTATAGTTTAACGCTTTTTTCGTATCAAAATCTAAATGTGTAAAACCAGCTTGAAGCGTTATATTTTTCAACGCTTTCGACAGTTTTTAACATTTAGATTTTTTGGGTTCAAGAACTATGCCATATTATATCATTTTTGACATGTTAAGACTACAAAAAATAAAATACAAATAAATATAATAAGTCATTTATTAAACAAATGAACAAAACATATTTGGACTATTACATAAAAGGTATTAAAATATAAATTACAAAATTTACAACATTCTGAAAACATAAGTTTAAAAAAAATATATTAACGATATCTTCGACAGAAAAAGAAACCCCAGTTCGCTTTTGACCTAGCGATTTGAAGGCCGCCACTCTGAAATTTGACTCTACAGGACTCTTATAAATGGTACCGGTAACATTAATGTCACTGGGCCTTCACACAAAAAAACAAATGCAAAATTAAGACTTTTTCACAGGTAAACAGAATAAAAAACTTGTATTTTCAAATATATTTTACCTATATTAGATATTAATATTAAGTAATGTATTAAAATTGCAGAAAATTATATTTTTACATAATAGATAATACGTCATAAAATTTAAAACGGATTGATTTATATATTTCATCTTAATAACTTACAAAGAGTACATGTCATTTTTAATTGGTGATATAACTCCATGGAAGTGTGTCAGTCGAATTAGGAAGTATTATACGTTTACCGTCCGGTCCGCTTCCTGCTCGATACTAAATATCCGGTGGGAGAAGGAAAGTATAGTAGGTTGAACTACAGTTTTTTCGGTGCCATTATTCAAGCAATTGGAGAAATCTTCAAACGTCAATTTATTTCTATCAACGTTATCTTTCTTTGATTTCTTGATGCATTTACCTATCTGCAATTTATAAGTGTACGTTTTAGATCTTAATCATACGAAATATGTCATAATCCATCCACACCCTTCATCCATTTATTCTACATCACATTTATAATACATAGCTGCTTTCCATAAAAATTAGTCCCATAGTAACGGAGACATTAACTAATGCCCTTTTGACATTACTTCTGCGCAGAATTATTCTATACGTATTTATTCTACGTCATATTTATAATACACAGCTGTTTTCTCTGTTCAATTCTGACCAACAATATCGGAGATATATCCTAGTGCCATTTTGTCCTAGCTTTTGCGCAGAATTTTACTTTAATTATTTTTATCTACGTCACACGTCATATTTCAAATATTGCGCCGTTTCCCGAGTTCAATTCCGACCAATAGTAACGGAGATACGAATTTTCCCTTCTCTACGCCGAAAGAATAAATTTGTTATATTAAAATAAAATTAGTCATTGTTACTTAATCGCTTATTGTAATATGGCTTATTAAACCTATTAAAAAAAATAAAACTACTTCTTTAAAAGTTAGGTTACGGTAAAGCTAGCAGAACCTTAAAAATAAAAAAAAAATAGTGGAGCGGAAAAATTATTTTTTGGGCATTTAAATAGCCGATAAAAAGCCGATAATTTTGATAAATATTTCATGTATAATGAACACATAATAGATTAGTTGTGGATAAAAATGTTTAGTTATTTAAATGTCGGTAAAGCCAGCAGGCACTAATTGGCTATTTAAATGCCCAAAATAGCTATTTGTGTATTAAGAGCGGAAAGTGATACTTTGCTGCTTGAGGCAGAGAGTTGCGCGCGCGACGCGTAGCGGAGCGCGGGCAATCTGCCGAAAGCGGCAAAGCACTTTCTGCTCAAATTGCACACAAGATTTTTTCTACGATCACATTATTTTTAGACAAATAATTAAAAAAAAACATGAAAATACACTTCATAAACTAAAAATGAAATAATGACGTTTCATTAATTTCATAGACTACTATTTGCACAAAATAGTAAGTAGGTACTTAAATATGCAATCACTATTGCATATAGGTGTACCTAGGTGTATCTAGGTGTACCTTTTGACTGTTATATTTTTACTAGATAAATTTTATAAAATAAAGTTTAATTTTGTTCGAAATATCTTCAAATATTAATATTTCAACTAAAATATTCAGACTGCCCTACATTTTGTTTTAATATACCTATTGTTTACTACCTTTCTTTAGTTTATTGTAAATAAAAACAGGCGAGCGAAAAAGTACGCGCTAGAGCGACAATAATGTCAAATTATTACAGATCACGGAAAACATCAACTTTGCGGTTAGATTTGAGTGTGCAAAAGCCTACTTTGGGTAGTGATCGTAGGAAAAATAATTTTTCCGCTCCACTATTTTTTTTTATTTTTAAGGTTACGGTAAGCAGAACCTTAAAAATAAAAAAAAAATTAGTGGAGCGAAAATAGCTATTTGTGTATTAAGAGCGGAAAGTGATACTTTGCTGCTTGAGGCAGAGAGTTGCCCGCGCGACGCGTAGCGGAGCGCGGGCAATCTGCCGAAAGCGGCAAAGCACTTTCTGCTCGAATTGCACACAAGATTTTTTCTACGATCACATTATTTTTAGACAAATAATTAAAAAAAAAACATGAAAATACACTTCATAACCTAAAAATGAAATAATGACATTTCATTAATTTCATAGTCTACTATGTGCACAAAACAGTAAGTAGATACTTAAATATGCAATCACTATTTCATATAGGTGTACCTAGGTGTATCTAGGTGTACCTTCTGACTGTTATATTTTTACTAGATAAATTTTATAAAATAAAGTTTAATTTCGTTCGAAATATCTTCAAATATTAATATTTCAACTAAAATATTCAGACTGCAATACATTTTGTTTTAATATACCTATTATTTACTACCTTTCTTTAGTTTATTGTAAATGAAAACAGGCGAGCGGAAAAGTACGCGCTAGAGCGACAATAATGTCAAATTATTACAGATCACGGAAAACATCAAGTTTGCGGTTAGATTTGAGTGTGCAAAAGCCTACTTTGGGTAGTGATCGTAGGAAAAATTATTTTTTGGGCATTTAATTAGCGTATAAGTGCCTGCTGGCTTTACCGACATTTAAATACCTAAACATTTTTATCCACAACTAATCTATTATTTGTTCATTATACATGAGTTTACTAAATAATAGTAATAATAGCCGTTATTCACCAGTGAATAATGATTTCATTATTCATTAATGAATAATGATTATTTCACTAGTTTAAATAAAGGTATAAAGTAGTTTTAGTCAAAATAATTTAATAGTCGTGGATAAAGTGTAGTATTCTACTCGCATGTAATAGTAGATTCTGTAACAAGGTTAGAATGAAAAATTCGACACGAGTGGAAAATTCCGAACGCGAGCGAAAGCTAGTGTGAGGAACCACGAGTGTCGAATTTTTTCATTCTGACCGAGTAACAGACTATATTTTCTCCCCGATCAAAAAATATAAATCAAAATTAAATTAAATCTGAACACAAGTTATTTGTTGACATTGTATTAATATTTCTCCACGACCATTACTGAATGTATGAATTCTGAAATCATTTTTAATAATAGAATGTAAACATTCACACTCTAGAGTCTGAATATTTATTCTATAATACTTGCCTCTTATGCATTTTGCATGTATTTTCATTCTTTATCAAGGTAAAGAATGGATTTTTTGTAATCGAATTAAACAATATCGATTGCCGTGGACTTCAAAAGTGTCAGTGTCAGATATAAAATGGCGACGGTAATAATTATTTTCAAACAAGTTTTAATTTAAACAAAATAATGAGTGAAAAATCAAGTGAAGTAGATATAGAATTTAATAATATCTGAAATTGTAAATTATGAAAAAACACCAATGCACCAGATTTTAATTTCGGTAAGTGTACCAGCACTATAAATATTAATACAATGTAATACAAATATGTCAACAAATAACTTGTGTTCAGATTTAATTTAATTTTGATTCATACTTTTTGATCGTGGAGAAAATATAGTCTGTTACTCGGTCAGAATGAAAAAATTCGACACTCGTGGTTCCTCACACTCGCATTCGCTCGCGTTCGGAATTTTCCACTCGTTTCGAATTTTTCATTCTAACCTTGTTACAGAATCTACTATTATAGTGCTGTGGTACACTTACCGATATTAAAATCTGGTGCATTGGTGTTTTTTCATAATTTGCAATTTCAGATATTATTAAATTCTATATCTACTTCACTTGATTTTTCACTCATTATTTTGTTTAAATTAAAACTTGTTTGAAAATAATTATTACCGTCGCCATTTTATATCTGACAGTGACACTTTTGAAATCCAGGGCAATCCCATATCGTTTATTTCGATTACAGAAAATCCATTCTTTACCTTGATAAAGAATGAAAATACATGCAAAATGCATAAGAGGCAAGTATTATAGAATAAATATTCAGACTCTAGAGTGTGAATGTTTACATTCTATTATTAAAAATGATTTCAGAATTCATACATTCAGTAATGGTCATGGAGAATAGTACATTCTTCAACGAGCATCGTTGTTGGAATCATCAAAGTGACACTTAAAATATTAAACCTTGACGTCAGTGTATTTGAAATTTCAAATAAAATGGCTACTTATTAGGAGGTTGCTAAGAAAAAATCGGTTAGTTATTTTCAAAGCAAGGTGATTTGTTGATATTAGCGTGAATTCTTAAAAATCAAAGGATGTGATTGGCTAATTTAGAGTGAATTCTTAGTATTCAATTAAATACGTAAAATTTTTAGAGGTTTACCGATCAAGAATAATCCTTCAATACTTATATCCAGGAAAATTTAATGCGTATGCTGGCTTTTTCGCCCTCTGCTTTTTATATTATTTCAGCAGAAGACATTTTATTTTTGTGTTTTAGTTATAATGCAAATATTCACTAAAAAAGCAATATTGCTTAACCTGCAATTTTTTTAAAATGAAAATTAAATATTTTAATATAATAACGATTTTTATTCTTTAGGTATCGCCTTAAGTGGTTCAGGATTTGGTACCTTTATTTTTCCACCTATTATTAATTATATTATACGAATTAGTAATTGGAAAGTTGCTAACTTATGTTTAGCAGCAGCTGCACTTTCATGTTCAATATTCGGAGCTTTAATGATACCTTTAAAACCCAAAAATGTATTACCTCTGACTGAAAATAGCCTTCCAATACGAATTGGATTAACCAAAAATGAAGAAAGTAGAAGCACAATTGATGTAAGCATACATTATTTATATTTATTAAGACATGATAGTTTTAGAATTTAAGATCCGGACAAATTAAAATTATGTAAAATGTGGATTAATATAATTAAGTTCATACTTGGGGTCTACGGATTATGAGGAATCTTAGTTACTTAGAGAGTGGCACAAATTTAATTGAATACTATTGGGATATCGTAAACAAACCGGTATAGATACAAATTTGGTTAAAAGGGAAAAAACGAATTAATTGTTTTCTTTTAAATTAAAATATTAGGTCCGGTTTCCAAAATATTTGGAAAGTATTTTCGTTTCATTTAATTTACTCCTTAATTTTTCGTTATGTAACAACTTCATCAGACTAATTATGAAGTTGTTATACAACGAAACATGTTGTGATAAAGAAACTTTTGTTATATTTTTGTGAAAATCATAAAACGTTGTTTTATTCATCTAAGTAAAAAATATCTTCCTGTATTAGATAAACGGCCTTTCTTAGTGATATGAAAACATCTGATTAGACACATTAAGACATTTTTTGACTAACATAACCTCTTGAATCTTATTTTGCGGTCCTATTAAATTTACGCTTAGAAATGAATTAAATTAAGTTATTATTTTAACACTACAGTAATCGCGCGGAATATTGTTGAACGATTTACGAATATTAGTATTCATAAATGTTGAAAGAACACTGGACTTGTATTTTCTTTAAATATGCATCGAAGGACCAAACTCTTTAGGTAGGAGTTAAACCAAAATAAAAACAGTATTTGAAATAAGAATGTACTTTTTATTCCATTTATTCCAAGTACTAACAGAATGAACAGAAAAATAATAAACAGCACATTAATTTAAATTATGAAACCGAAATCAAATATAACTCATCACTTCACTCACTGTAAAAAACTATTTACATTTTTTATTATTGCGAAAACTCAGAAACTTTTTAGGTGTGGTTAATTACGCACCATTTTAATTATTTGAAGAAACTTTTTACTCTATTAAATGCGACTGCATCCTTATACAGTCGATAAGCGAGAGGGCGATTATGCTCTGAATTTTAGCGGAGTCGGGTTGCAGGTTTTTTATTGATTGGAGACACGATACGTGGTATCCAAATAACCTTGAATTCAGAATCTTAGCGGGAAGAAATATATTTATATTTTTTGTCTCTTATAATGATGGGATACTATGAGAGAAAAATAATATTGCTTGTATGGCAACGGTCGATTATGTATTTTGTTTTCGTTAACGGTATTTTGAAAGTAGACAGAAAAAACATCTGAGAGAAAGACGGAATAACTCTTGTGTTGAGTTTAAATCTATTTTTAGATTTTTAAAATATACAATAATAGACATTAGTATGAACTGAAACATTAATATTATTAATTTTAAAAGAAATATGAATTATTTGGTATTTTCTGGATAATATTCCAGTGAAATTTATCCAATTGTAATACCCCAAACTCTACTTAGCGTAGTGTTTTTATTGAAAGGGGAAGCCAGGTATTTTGCTCCTAGCAAGTAATCCTCCGCGATGGTCTCATGAGTACACGCGACTGAGCAATTCTATTGTAAAAGTAAAATTGTATCAATTTTTCTCGTTCAAACTGAACTGGGGTACCCAGGTACCTCACGCGAGTTATCCAGTGATATTTTTTTAAACAAAATAAATAAGGTAACAGGTATGTAGATCGATTAATTTCTGTTAGATTTGACTTAAATTTTTGTTTTTTTTTTGGGTCATATTGATTTATAATATATGTAAAACCAATAGGTTATCCATAACTCAAATATAGTCAAAGCTTAATTAACGAAAAAAAACTCTAAATCATGTACCACAAATATATATTAACTTGGGAAAAAAGAAGGGTAGCAACTAGTTTCGACTACTAGGTATCTTCAGGTCTAAAAATAATTACAAATCGAATAATACTCTAGAAAATTATTTAAAGGTACAAGTTACCTTATACTAATAACTTTGTTAATAAATCTTAAATTATATGAAATTTAATAAAGAATGCCATGGTCCAAAAAAGATGGAAAAATATGTAGGATAGGGGGGTACATGAAAGGTGAAGAAATGTTTTTAAATTTGAACTAAAACGGATTGGTACATAGTAATTAGAGGAGCATGGGATGAATTCAGTAAGTCCACCGAGGCGGGTTTATAAGAAAAATATAATGACAAAAACGATACACCACACATGGGCTCTTCACTATGCACAGAAAATGTTTTTGAGTAGGTCGATAACGACTTACACACAATCTTGGAAGGGTTCTTCAGTTTTTTGACTAATATAGTACTCTCCAAAATAGTTAACTTTTTTCCCATTTAACCGTCTCTGTATCTCTTATGGTTTCTGATATAACAATGTCATCCCTTCCAATTCCAGAAATGCTGTATTATAATAATTGTATAATTATATTCAGGCGAATGAAATCACTGCGGAGAACAAAAGAAATAGGGATGAAAAAGAAATTTAAGATAAAGTGGTTATAAGAGAAAAAAATTTTGTTGAAAACAATTTAATTTAAATAATCAAATAGAAGATTAAATGTAGAAAATGCAGATTGACTATTGCGGTGAAGGTAGAGTCGGCCCGTTTAGAGAAGAACCCAGCACGTGACGATGCGCACTGACAAAATTCGAAATTTTACTGATCGACACGCCTCTCTATCATTTCCAGTGGTGGAGATGAAGTGTGCAGCTGTCTGTGACAAAAGCTTTTGAGTTTTTTTATAGTATTGGTTATTTAATCAGTGTTTAGTTATTTAATTAGTGTTTAGTTAGTTAATTAGTGTTTAGTTAGTTAATTAGTGTTTAGTGTTTATATTAGTTTTTATGTTCATAAATAATTTTTTAATATTTATTTTACGTCTATATATTTTGGTAAGTTGAAACATGTTTAAAAACAAAATTGCCAATATTAAAAATTATTGAAATAATTTTGTTCGGTTAATACGTTCACGGTAGTTTTTGAGGTATATTTTTTTTGATTAGGTTTAAGAGGACGAAATATTCTTGGTATTTTACAACAGATAAAATATAATCCATTTAATGATCCTGGGATAGGCCCATTATTCGTAGTTTAAATCAAAATTAATGGTACCTGTTAAATCTTCTTGGTATTTTACACTTTATAACAATATAATCCCTTTAGAAAATAAATATAATATTCGGCATTTTAAAAACATTAGAAAAGAGACAGACGAGGATTAGTATATAGTTCGTGCTTGAATAATTGTGTTTTAAAAATTTGTAAATAATACCTAAACTTTAAAAATAAAATCCTTAAACAAATCCATTTTCTGAAAGCAAATTATGCTTTTGTATTTGAAACAGCCAATAAATTACAAAAACCGTAAACTCCGCTTTCAGAAAGTGTTATTTAGTAGAAACATTTAGTTCTTTTTCTAACATTTAATTGTCTACTGTTTTTATGAGAAATCTGAAGTATAAAAAGTAGAATTATTGTATATTATGGTTATACCTATACTTCACGCCTGAATATGCATTTTTGCCCAAGTCCGATAATAACAGATTGTTTGTTGATTTCATATTGTTTAATGATAGGTATACTACAAAAAACGAAGGATATGGAATTTCCATTTGAATGTGGTTTAACATCGCTACGAACAATTTTGGCGAAAATGGTTTTCAAGTAAGAAATACATAAATAAACTTTCTAAACTAACAGGTTGCAGTTGAGGTTGACGTTGACGTTCGTTTTTAATTGCCAGTTACAAACTTCTACTGACAGCGTTATGCGCATGCGCCGATAATTTACAGATAGCCATTTGACTTAAGACGTTTTAGACAGATTGTTGTAAATCTTTGGTTAGTTAATTGTTATTTTACTTATGTTTATTATATATTTCTTCTAAATACTTAAAAAAAAGTTAGAAATGGATGAAAACAAGACACATTTAGAATTGGGCGCTCTTGAGTTGTTGTTTGCTGCGTATGTGATAGTTTTAAAAACCCGTCGGAGGGTACGGCGATTTAAAGTCAGACCGATAAACAGAAGAATGGACAAAAATGAAAGCTAAGGACCCGGGACAATTCTTCATATATACGCGGATGGCAGTACCGGTGTTTGAAGAATTGTTGAGCTTGATACAAAGATGTATATCCCGAAGAACTGACGGGATATATGCTGAACAATGACTAGCAATTACTTTACAGTACGTAGACAATTAATAATTTTCTCTATCCTTCATTATAAAATGTTTACTTTAAATTTTTTTTAATAACGTTCTTGTTATTTTTTAGGTATTTATCACAGGGAGGCAGTATGCAAAGTCTAGCATGGGCATTTCAAAATGGTTTGACGACAGTTCATGAAATAGTACATGAAACGAATAGAGCACTTTGGGATGTGCTTTTCCCACTTTATTTAAAGTCCCCTTGTGCTGTTGAGGAATGGCACAAAATTGCTGATTGATTTTACCATAATTGGAACTTTCCTAATTGCATCGGAGCCATTGATGGGAAACATATATATTACCTTTTTACCCTCGTAGACATTGGAGCATATGGTACATAAAGTGATGGTGGAATTTTTAGAAATAGTGTTTTTGGGAAAAATTAGAAGTCAAATCCATGAATTTACCTAAACCAGCAAATATTCCAGGAACAACAAAAACCATATTTTAGACCATTCCCTGGAAAAAGGGAACACAAGCAGAGAATTTTCAACTATAAGCTGTTACGAGCACGACGTACTATAGAAAATGAATTTCTTATTCTAGTTGCAAGATGGCGTATACTAAAAAATATGTTAACTACTAAAGTGGAACATGTAGACAATATCATAAAAGCGACAGTGGCCCTCCATAACTTTGTAAAATTAAAATCGCAATAAATTCTGATCAAAATATGTATTGTCCAATTGGATATACAGAAAGCACCACTGAGAATGACGATGGATTATGGAGAACTGAACAGGCACCATTACAGATAGTTCGTAGATTAGCTGTAAATAATACAACAAGAGTAATTTATAAAACAAGAAACACTCTTTTTATTTTGTATCATCAACTGGTGAACTGTCCTGGCAAGAAGATATAGTAATGCAGGGGCATTTGTGATAGGAATATATCTATTTGTTTCAATTATGTATTAGTAGTTATTTTTCCATATGCATAAAACAATTAATAATAGATTACATACCGAGGTTCGCATACTATTTTATATACAATCATTTTATTTTAATCAGTTTAAAAATATAAATTTATTGTTTTTAGAAGGGTTGGCTGTGTATTAAAATACTCTTAGTCAAATTTTCTTTGAAATTAAAATACTTGGCATTTAGATATTACATATATTATTTTTGCAATGCCAATTTAAAAAAACAAATTTGCAAAATGATCTCAAAACATTACGACTAATTTTTTTCTGAAGCTTGGAGGATTTTCAGCTGCCGATAAAGCTCTTTGGGAAGTCGAAGGTCCTCGATCTGCAGTTGATGGTCCTTCAACTGCAGTCGATGGTCCTTGGACTATCCTCATGCTGCCAATCATTGAATCATCTGCAATAAATTAAAATAAATATATGATTAATATAAAGTAATGCAACGGGTAAACTACCCCTGTTGAGATGAAAGTATGTAAAAATAATAATAATAAATATCTGTTCTTATATTGAGACTCTTAAGAGGGTGGCGTTCATACCTGAATACAGTTTATGTTTATTTAGGGATTGTGTAGGATATGTTTCAACTAAGGGTTATTTTAATGGGCGCCAGTTTATTTTTGAATATTTTAAAAGTTCCTAAAAACAAACAAAAACAGACTTGTGATTTGAAAGAATGAAATGAAGTTGGAATTTTCAAATATACTCTGTCGCCAAACAAAATGAACCAAACTATAGTTAGAGAAATTATACTATATATTTATTTAAAAAAAAGAAAGTTGTCCTTTTATCTCATGATACTTCTATATGGACGTAAAGTTAAATTTGTGTTTGATGTCCTTTTTTTACAAGTTACATTTGTATAATAATTAAAATTATTACCAGTAGTTTTCAATCAGGAAAAAGAATTAGTTGCCGGTGTCTGGGTGCAACGGTAGGTGTGAGGTGAATTTTCGGTGAGCTGAATTTCCGATGAGCTGAATTTCTGGTGAGCTGATAACTTGTGCAGGATTTTACCAGGCAATCAACCGTAAATCAGCCAAAAAGGTAAACTAGTCAAAAATGGTAGACCAGCCAAAAAGGTAAACGAGCCAAAAGGGTAAACCCACAGAAATCTTATTATATATACTTACTCTAGAATGTTATTTCAATTGGACAGAAGTGTTGTAAAATGTTCACAATAGTCGTTAATGCGCATGCGCACCATCAGTTTATTTCTGAACAGGGCCGGCATTAATAAAATATTATGTTATTGTTAAACCTGAATTGAAGATATCAAATCAAAAATTCTGTTTTGTTCCAGTCATTAAAATGCATTGAATTCATTGGTAATTTTCAACAGCTATTTTAACGCTAGTTAATATTTATATATCTTGGGATTATTGACAAAATAGACGTAAATATAAAGGAATAAAAATCCATAATCATATTTTTATGGAACTGAACATAGGAAAAAATAGGATATTGATGTTCGAATTAGTTTTCTTTCAAAATTAGGTACGATCTTCGACAGTCATAAATTGAATTTAATGAAAAATATTTTAACACATCATTATTTTTTATTAATGACGAGTCAATATTGAATTGTTCTTTTGCTATACAAATAACCAATTTCATGGTGTGACTGGATATATATGTTTGAAATCAATGAAAATCGAAAAGCATAAGTTCAATTTTTATTAAAATTCGATAAAGTCTTACGTCATAAAATATTACAATTTTATTCGAATCTAAACTATGACGTAAAAATAAAAAAAAAAGACAGTACAAAAAAGTAACTCTTTTTCCCTCTATACATATATCTCCCGGAGAAAAATGTTGGCTGCAAATTTCATTCTTCTCACTCAGATGTTCTACGATAGGGTTCCTTCCTAAAGTCTGCATCCAAGAATCATGCCTTTTTATTGTCAATCTGAAAATGATTAGGTTCCTTGAATAAGGTAGAGTTTGAAATAAGAAACAAAGTAAAATTAGAAATAACGAAACATCTGGTTTAAACATAATAGAAATCATATACCTACCAAAAATAATCCATTCCAGGAACCTTTCCTTTGTTGTTACACCACAACATTATACAGTTCATTATTTATCGGAACCAAAATGGTATACAATAAAAGCAAAATGCAAACGATAAATATCAAAAACGATAACGACAGTCGATACAAGAATATCAAAAATTGACAAAACGTCTCTGGTGAAACTTCCAATAATGGCATTTGATGTCAGGGAGAAAAAGCACTCTTTCACAATCTATATCTTTTCAAGGAAAGCTCTTACATAATTGCGCTCATTTTCTGACAAATCATACAAATATCACAATTCACATATGCTATTTATGTATTGAATAGTCGTTGGCTCGTATAGACCAAAAAATAAATTCGTTTCTCGAATGAAATATGTTTATTTCTAAATTATATTAGACTTAAAATTTTATCAACAAGATTTACGATACTTGAAATAAATTGATGGCACGCATGCGCACATTGCGAAATACTTGCATATGCGGCGTGCTTTTCCCTGTGGAATATAATGGAACCAGCATTCTAGAGTAAGTATATATATATATTATGATTTCTAATTTTGTAGACAGTTGAATAGAAAAATAATAAACAAGTCAATTTTGGGATATTTTTTAAGAAATTGTCAGAATGGTAATTGATGGTTTATTTGTAAGAGAATTTATGGAATGATGGAAAAATAAATACAAATTATACACTGACAAAATCTAAAATGTTATTTAACTAATAATAAAAAATGTATTAAAGTTATGAACAAAAGCAACTAACAGAAAGGACTAATAGTAAAAGAACATAAGGAGGAGTATAGAGGTTTAATAATTGGAAAGCGGAGATTAGGAAGTCAGTTTAAGAAGAAAGAAGTGATTGGTTAAGGTAGGAGATAAAATAGGTGCAGAAGATTGGAGTGAAATGCGAACAGAAGGACTTTTATTAATTTAGTTTTCTTTATTTTTTTGTAATGTTTATTATTTTTTCATATAGAACTCACCCCAAATTGAGAACATCATAATTACATTACAATATATATATATAGTATTTTCATTTATTTTCATTTATTTTTATTTATTTTCATTTATTTTCATTTATTTTCATTTATTTTCATTTATTTTCATTTATTTTCATTTGTTTTCATTTATTTTCATTTATTTTCATTTGTTTTCATTTATTTTCATTTATTTTCATTTATTTTCATTTGTTTTCATTTATTTTCATTTATTTTCATTCATTTTCATTGGTTTTCATTTATTTTCATTTATTTTCATTTATTTTCATTTATTTTCACTTATTTTCATTTATTTTCATTTATTTTCATTTATTTTCATTTATTTTCATTTATTTTCATTTATTTTCATTTATTTTCATTTATTTTAGTTTATTTTCATTTATTTTCATTTATTTTCATTTATTTTCATTTATTTTCATTTATTTTCATTTATTTTCATTTATTTTCATTCATTTTCATTCATTTTCATTTATTTTCATTTATTTTCATTTATTTTCATTTATTTTCATTTATTTTCATTTATTTTCATTTATTTTCATTTACAACACGTACTGAGCTAAATGGTGGTAGAGATCAGCCCCAATTAGTCACAGAAATAGTCGATCAATCAAACAATACCAATGAATCAACAATAAATATCTCTCCAATCCCTTACAAAACTATACCATACATTAAGGACGTTTCTAGTAAAATAATAAATGTTCTGAAGAATGAGGAAACGTTCAGACTAACACAAAAGTATACGAAAACAGTTGGAAATATTTTCACACAACTAAAAGATAAAGATGACACCCTCAAAAAATCAGGCATTGTATATAGTGTCCCTTGCCAAGATTGTGACAAAAAATACATAGGTCAAACATCTCGAGTTCTAAAAGAACGAGTCACTCAACATAAAAGTGATATTAGAAGAGGGTTGAGATCATGTTCGTTAGCCCAACACAGTCTTGACGATAAACACAATATTAATTTCGACAATATACATGTTGTCCACTCTGAAAAAAACATAACAAAGAGACTAATGTTAGAAAGTTTCGAAACAACTTTCCAAAACGACACCCTAAACAAAAGGAAAGACACGCAACACCTTATCAATACTTACTCATATATTTTAAAGCTGGGCAATAGACGCTTAAATAACAACAACAATACATCAGACATCTTATAAACATTTTCAATTTAATAATAGACATATTTTCCTAATTTTCATAAATTTAGTTACTTTTAAAAATTCAACTTTCATAAATAATTTAATATTTTGTACTAACCACAGAGGTCTACTATAAAACGCGAAAACCAGTCTCTTATCTACTTTCGATCTCTATCGGTGAACGAAATCTTAATTTTAAAATAATAATTTTTGACCATTCAATTGAAAAATGTAGTTAAGTAAACAAACAACTTAAAAATTGTGCTTTTAAAAAAATTTTTACGATTCTTTTAACATGTTAGTTTTTATTTATTTTTATTTATTTTAAACTCACTTTGCACTGTAAGTATTTTTCATAATTTTACAAAAATGACTTTTCACAAAAAAAATTTTTTTTCTTGTTCAATTTGTAGCCTTGATAATGGAAACAATAAATTTCCGAAACGTTGGCGTAGTAGAAAAGAGTTTTACTTAATTCTGCCCTTTTGACCTGACGGAATCCCCAAGGATTTTTCGTTTTGTTATTTAACTAGTCCGTCAAGACTACCCTTCTCACTCAATATATATATATATATATATATATATATATATATATATATATATATATATATATTATTTTATTAATTAATATTTGTGTATAACCATTATATTATGTATTTGTTACCTTTCTAAGAATTCTCTAGCTCCAGGAATTGAACTTCACATAATCGTTTTTTGTAAAATTAGTTGTAAATTTTTTATTGATTTGAGGATTTTTCTCCATAAATTCAATGAGCCTTTTTTGTTCAGCAGACATTGGAGAACTTCTTCTTTTATCTTCCGTTACATATTTTAAAGCTACTGTCACTCTAAAGGTTAACAGAATTACTGATGCCCAGTTTTTCAATCGGCTGTAAATGTTACTGTTATTTACCAAGAACATAACTATAATGTATCTGGTAAAGTAATTGTTAAGTGTGACAGCGTTTTTCAAACATAATTTAGGTGATTGTTAATTACCAATAGGTTAAGTTTCCAGTTGTACTTTTTGTGTGAAAGTTGGCTACCATGTGTGTTGAAAAGTGGGGTTAGTTTGTTGTGAAGTGTCATAAGAATGTTTGTAGACAAAATTTATTTATAAAAATTTTGCAAACAACGTTCGGCAAATATAAAAAACAATGAAATGGAACTTTTAATCAATTTAGTTATCAAATATTGTAAAATTATTGAAAGTAAAAATCTGATAATAAATCATGGACAGAAAAAGAAGCTGCATGGCAGACACTCACAGAGAAATTTAACAGTTTGAGTGGCCAATGCGCAAGAACATATAAAACATTAAAACCGAAGTACGGATATTTAAAAAAAAATGCTACGTAAAAAAATCAGATGAAAAGCAACAACTTTACGAAACTGGATACTTAAAAAAATTGATAATAATAATTATTAAACAGACAGTCAAACATATTATTGTATTTTAAAAACTAAAAGACACTTCAGAAAGGTAGTAAGAAATAAACAAAGATAACTTCAAACAAAATTTGGGTGATTATTAGTTATCAATAGGTTAAGTTTCCAGTTGTACTTTTTGTCTGAAAGTTGGCTACCATATGTGTTGAAAAGTGAGGTTAATTCGTTGTGAAGTATCAAAACAATGCTTATAGAAAAAATGTATTTGTAAGATTTAAGAAGAAACAACGGTCGGTAAATATAACAAACAATGAAATAGAAATTTTAATTAATTTAGCAATTAAATATTGTAAAATTATTCAAAGTAAATATCGGATCACAATTCATGGACAGAAAAAGAAATAATCTTAGTAAAATATAATTTATTCTATGAGTTCTAATAACTTTCCTATAAATAAACATAATTGTAATTAGTTTCATTGGAAAGATTTGAAAAATATTCACATTTTTGTGTATTGTATAATTAATTTGACGAGTGTAAACCAAAATTAGTTTTAACAATATTGATCAGATTCTACGTAAGAAATATTATAATTTTTTGTTAAATTTTCTTAAATTTGTTTAATTAATAAAAGACATCTATAAAGTCTACATTTAGTTTTAGTTTATTAATCATAATATTTTTATTACTTGTGGTTTTCACAATTTGTAAGCTAAATAAATATTGAGTAATAAAATCCAAAATCAAATACCACAAATTTAATAAAAACAAACGTTGTTAAAAGGACATAAATGGGGAAACGGCAACTAGTTTCACACAATTAACCAAAACTTACCAAATAAAAATTAAATTAAGAACGAGTGCTTATTACTGGTTGGCGCCAAAATTATAAATAATCTAAGAATGCGTGTAAGCGCATAGGTACGAAAAGGAATAAAAAGAGAATAAAAGTAACATAACTAAATGTGGTTTTGAAAAAAGTAACTATAGTGCGTAAATGTGAGGTATATTTAATTCGTTAGGTATTTTTAAAAAATAACCAACACGACCAAAACTTGATCCAAACGAAGTAGAGTTGACATCAGGTGAAAGGTTGTGATCTGATAAGATCCAACCGAAAAAGGAACTGTGAAAGTAGGATAAGGATTTGAGCACGGTCAAGACCGGAAACATATTGGAGGAAAGGTCATCATAGGAGCCTGATTCGTATACCTGCATGAAAGGCGGCCAACCATCAAGAAGTACAAGTCTTATTACAAGAATTGGCATTCGTATGGGAATTCCTAGAACAAGAGCAAAAAACATCAGCGGCGTAATCATTAAAAGTTGTTACTGCAACTACAACTATTACAAGTGACATACATTTGACAAGGTGACATAAATTTAGACAAGTGACAAAAAATATGACAAGTGACATAACCGCGGGTTATTCAAATTATTTAACAATAGTATTAAGTAATAGACTTGTAAGAAAATAAGCCTGAATGGCAGAGATAAAAAAAGGTGAACAAATTAAAATATCTAAAACAAAAAATAAAAAATTAATTTTTTCTTATGAACTAAGACTGACCTTTCCCCCAATATTTTGCCGGTCTTGACCGTGCTCAAGTCCTTATCCTACTTTCACAGTTCCTTTTTCGGTTGGATCTTATCAGATCACAACCTTTCACCTGATGTCAACCCTACTTCGTTTGGATCAATTTTTGCTCGTATTGGTTATGATTTTTAAAAATACCCAACGAATTAAATATACCTCACCTTTACGGACTAGTGTTACTTTTTTCAAAACCACATTTAGTTATGTTACTTTTATTCTCCTTTTATTCCTTTTCTTACCTATGCGCTTACACGCATTCTTAGTTTATTTGTAATTTTGGCGCCAATCAGTAATAAGCACTCGTTCTTAATTTAATTTTTATTTGGTAAGTTTTGCTTAATTGTGTTAAAGAACAATTTTTGCTGACACTGTGTATTACAGGCCTAATGATGACAGTTCTGCCGAAACTCGTTGCAGTTTCCCCATTTAAGTCCTTTTAACAACGTTTGTTTTTATTAAATTTGTGGTATTTGATTTTTAATTTTATTACTCATCATTCAACCACATTCGAGATTATGGATAACTTATTGGAATTAAATAAATATTATTATTATTGAACTTAACCAATTGTCTACGTACTGTTTCATTTTCATCAAGGTTTTGCGGTACAACATCATTAATATGTTCTAAAATATTTTCATCTACGGGCCTCAGTGGCTATATTATGTAGGATGGCAACTACTACATCTTGAACAGAAGTGGTCTTCAATCGCATTCCTAAAGCTAGAACTGGAAATCGCCTTTTCCAAATTTGTAATTCATTATATAGACGTTCTGTTTCTGTTTGTGGATTTTGTAAAGGTGTTAGTAAGAATCTCATTACTGGGTTACCTCCATCACCCAAAATAAGTCATTGATCCATTCCTCCTTCGAAACGAACTTTTAAAAATACATTATTGGAAATTGTACTATCGTGACTTGATCCAGGCCAATGAGCCACGATATAGATAGATATATAAAATTTAACCATATCCTCTAGTTGAAGCAATACATTCTGAATGCTATTTTTATCTAGCCGGAATCAATGTCGTCCCACTAATTCAAGTACTCTGGTCGTTGTCTTAAAATGTACGGTCGTCTGTACACTACATTTAAAACATTTCTTATTTCTACTTCTTCATCAGAATCAGAAATAATTCGAAATTTTTAATTTGAATTATTCTACTTAACCTGCTGTTTGTATCTTAACTGGCAAAAAATAGTACCCATTAAATTAACCTATTATTTACTCAATATTTATAGGCCTGGTATCGTAACAAGTTAATGATAAACAGATTTATATATTTAACAAGAGGATAGTTGTAACAATAACAACAGCAGATTGAAAAACTGAGCATAAGTAGAATAATAAACATAAATAAATAAAAGTAAAGTTATAAGTGAAAAAAAGGGGAACTATTAATGTATCAAGCGTTTGAGTCCAGGTTGTAAATTGTAGATGGTAACTAGGTTTTAGCATTTATACTATGTAATATTCAGCCCGTTTTGGTAGAATTTTTTTTAACGGTATTAGTAATTGTATGCTTCTTTTTAATTTTAAACGATTGGAAAAGATAATCTTCATGAAATTTTTAAAAGTTTAATAGATATTAAAACTTAGTCAAAATTGGTCCAGAAAGAAGGAAAAAAGATTTTAAATAAAAATGTTGAAGAAACTAAGCAATTGTATGAGGAATGTAAACTAGTATACTCTATTTAATAACTAGGAGTAATTCGATGAGCCTTACTCACACCACTAAAAGTTACTAGATTTTATATTATGTTCCGAAATCCGAAATAGTCGTGTTCACAATCTAGGAAATAGTTGGCTGTATCGGACAAGAGGATAAATTGAAAACGGCATCACCACTAAAATAACAAATAACAATTACTGTGATCATAGCTGTTAAAGGATATTAACTTATTAAATTTTGGAAATATTTTATTTTATTTTAATTGCAAAAATATGAAAAATCTTTTAGGTACATTTGGTCTTTTCATTAGTGTATACAGTTTTCGATTTAGATTCTTGTCATTATCGGACACGGACGTTAATTAAGTCGATTTTTTATTAATCCCAGACAACGGCAGTAAATAAATATAACACAGGGTTATGTTTTTCAAAAGAAGTGATTTATCTTGTTTCTTAATAAATAGTTCAAATTAATATGGGAATAAATGGGATTTGTTTTTTAATTTAAATGAAAGTAGTTATGTAAAATATGATAACTAATCTTACTTTTAACTGGCTAAATAAACACGAATTAACTTTAATTAAATTTTTAATAAATTTTCCTTTATGTATATAAGTAGAAATAAAATCCAAATTATAACATATGCAAAGATTCAGAAGATTCAGATTCATCCGAGCTTCCAGTGTTCTCAGATGTTATTAATGGCTCTATCATGCCATCCATTAATCCATCAAGTGTAGATATTTTTTGCTTTCCCTTAGTTACATGTTGTACACATTTATGCCAATTTGTGGGCGTTACTTTTGCAATGACTTGTAATAAAAGGTCTTTCACATCTGCCAATTTAAAAGTTGTGTTTTTAGCTGCCACCTCTTTTTTATTTATGCCCATATCAATTCTATAGGATTTAACGGTGGTATGGTGGAAGCCATAACATAACTTGATTGGCTTCTTTTGCTATTTCATCGACAACATACAAATTATGTTTATCTTTATGTTGCCGAATTAGGCGTAAAAATTCACACCGCTTCATATTTAAATCGAAGGCAATATTTTAAGTTTGTACCCACTCCTGCATTACAGCCTTTCTTGATGTGGTACGGAATTTTTCAACTTCTCGGCTATGGTATGATGCATTATCCATCACAATCACAGCATCATTAGGTACCTTTGTCAAAAAAGTAGAAAAACGATTCTCGAATACTTCGGAATTCATCTCTTCATGGTAATCTCCTGTCTTTTTGCCATCAAAAACCAATGATGCATTTTCTACAAAGCCTGCTTCGGAACCAGCATGTAAAATAATAAGACGCCTTCCCTTTCCTGTAGGGTTTTTCAGGCCCATGGATAAACCTTCAGAAAATGCTTGACGTCTACTGGCTCACTTTGGTCCACCCATGTTTTTGCCTTGCTATGACCTTCATTAGTCCTAGTTTCATCTATGTAAAAGATTGGCCTGTTTTCGTTTCTATATTGTTTTATGGATCTTAAATATGTCAACCTCCATCTACATATATCGTTCTATTAGTACACTTTGACGATTTATTTTCAAATATCTTAAAAACACCAGGTACATTTAACTGTTCTAAGTTACAAACTTATTTAAAGTTAATATGTTTCAAGAAAGTATATAAAGATGACCGAGATATCTGTGGCAAATCTAAACATTTCTTCAAAGATTGCAAAATTTCTTTAAATGTAGGTAACTCATTTTTAAAAAAGAAATCATGTACTATTCTCCGAACAGCATTTTTAAACCCCTCACCAAATGTTTTTAGAAGTCCTGGTCTTCCTCTAATATTTTTTGGATATGGTTCCACTACTGCGGTATTCTTTTATTACTCAATTTGTCAGTAGATAGAACGTCCTTTAACTTTAACGGTTCTGTAACTAACGACAATGGCGTTTAGATTGTGACAATTGTATAAGAAATTAACTTGTTAAATTTTATTCTAAACGTCATCACCTTTAGTTATTGAATCTTTAAAGTTAAAGGACGTTCTATCTACTGACCGAATATGTTGTTGACTTTGCAACCCCTGTAAGAGAAATGTTAAGCGCTTATGATATTTTTAGAAAGTAATAAATATAACCTCCCCGCGGCCTTAGAAATTTTTGATATAACATCAACAATTTTGGTTTTTGTTTTATCATCCAATACTTGTTTGTACATATTTAGTATGCACTGTTTTTCTGACTGACTTAAATGGCCTAAACTGGCCGTTTTCGTTATTTTGGTGGACTATTTAAGGATCCATAATCGCAGAAATTCAATATAATTGCTTACTGAGTTCTGAAAAGAACTGTTTTTTTTTTTAACGAAATAGAGTGGAAAACTAAGTAAAAATGATGAGCTAATAAGAGGAAGAAAGCAATAGCAGAATTAAAAATATCAAATTATAAAATGTCACAACTGTCAATGTCAATTATCAGCTGATGTTAATGCTAAAATTTGCTGTGTGAAACCGACTGCAAATTGACCAATCAGAAGTCTACAGAATTGCCAACTTACATTCAAATCGCTCCTTTTGGTTATTAAATAGACCATAGTACTGGAAGTCAACACAAAAATTAAAAATTCTGAACACATCTGAAGAAAGAGTTTTTTAGTTTGATTCGTATAGTTTTATAGTTTTTAATTTTATAGTTTTCTTCACTTCATTGTTTTTAGGTTGAAGAGCAAAGTTCGAAGGACCAGTTGCCGAAGCAACAAATATTATTGTAATAAATAGTTACGAATAAATAAAACTAGACTAGGTAGCACAATTTTATTGTTGTCCCCAAAAATATAGTGTTTATATATAAGTTTTTCCCGCTCCAACCCGAACAAAGAATGGCACAACAGATACAGATAATTGCATAAATATAAATTTATCGTGGAAATTGGTATTCAGACATTAGTTAGATATAGTATTTTTTGAGTTAGAGATGGCAAAATCGCAACACCCCTCGATGATAGTTACGTAAAAGGGATGAGTTACAGAATACTGACTTGGTATACGGCGATCCGACCTGTGCGGCACTTACAAAAAGAAATCGATTGTTACATCGATACGTGTTATATTTCAAATGTTTCTCGGTGGTTCGGGACGCGTGGGATAATCCCGATTGAGCCGAAAATAGCCTGAAATGCGGTTCCCGGGATAAGGCGAAGTCGACGCTGAATTTTGGAGCTAAATCAGGATTTGTGCTCGAAAAGTTTGTGGCCAACTGAAATTCCGGGTTTGGGTCAGGGAAAATGACCCATTGGGGCGGGAAAATCCTGTTTTGGACGTCCCGGTCGCGACGGGTATTTTTATGGACTTTCCAATTCTGGAGTTGAGACTGGGTGTGAAAATTGTTTGGTTAGCTGAAATTCCCAGTTTGGGTCCGGGAAAATAGCCCATTGGGGCCGGAAAATCATATTTCGGACGTACCAGTCGCAAAAGTTGGATTTTTATATACTAATTCCTGTAGCTTAGACTATGCTTGACAGGTTTTTGGCCATGTGAAATTCCCTGTTCGGGTCCCTCAGGTCCAGAATTGAAAAACACGAAAATATCACTGTTGCAACTGGTATGTACGAAATATGATTTTCCGGCCCCAATGGGCTATTTTCCCTGACCCAAACTGGGAATTTCAGCCTACCAAACACTTTTTACACCCAGTCTCAGCTCCAGAATTGGAAAGTTCATGAAAATACCAGTCGCGACCGGGACATCCAAAACTGGATTTTCCCGCCTAAAGGGTTCATTCTCCCGGACCAAACCCGGAATTTCAGTTGCCCATAAACTTCTCGAGCACAAATCCGGCTTTGTCTCCAAAATTCAGCGTCGACTTCGCCTTATCCCGGGAACCGCATTTCAGGCCATTTTCGGCCCCTGGGGCCAATTCCAGACGTGTAGGCCCAATTCTGAGCTCGGGATCGGATTCAGCTTCGAAAAATACATGGGAATACATATGTCACTCTCTTGTGTATGAACTTTTGTTTTGTGGGGCCGTGTTATTAAACTGGCGATCGCTAGGGGCGACTTCTATGTGGAAATTTTAATAGAAATTTCTACATGCTGGTGGGAGGGAGGCGAGAGAAAGAGGACTGTATTCCCAATCCAGGGAATCAATTGGCACGAGGAGAAGGAGCTAATTTTACAATGGGGCAAGTGTACTGACCATCAACCGTCTTTATACGCGCAGCACGCACCTTTCGATTCTTGCTAGTTAGCAATTCGATTATTCTGGCGAGAGGCCTGTTTAATGGGGGACGATCGTCAGATCGAACTAATACAAGTTGGTTCAATTATAGGTTAACGGTGGACTTACACTATTTTGGCATGTGCTACAATTGGTATAAGTAGTCGACAGATCACTTTTTCGTGCTACAATTTGGAACACTGCTTAAAGAAAGACAATCGATTTGAAGAAGTTGTTGATAGATCACGTTCGGGATAAGCGGTAAAAGGGGCTCCAATCAGAAAATGACCCGGAGTTAGAGACAACACGTCATTGGAATCATTTGACAGTGAATATAGCGGTCTGCTATTCAAAATGACCTTAATGTTTGTTAAAATAGTTGAGAGTTCCTCATAGGTGAGACAGGTAGTCGCCTCGTCCATAAAACAACTCCTACTGTAATAAGTCACCTACCGGACTTGTAACGTAAAATACTATTAGGTAACAATTAGTAAAAAGCCGAATTATTCAGGGCAATTAATAAGCTGTGCATTTACATTTAAAATCGATCACTCTTATTTGAGACACCCTATAGTAAACAATCCTTGTCGGAAATGATCATTCCTGTTTCAGGCAATAGATCATATTTGCCCTCAACAGTAATGATGCATTTCCCGCTTCGGTATGTAATCTACTATTTCACATTAGTCCGTGAAGTGATAGTTTTCAGTTACTAATAACAAACAATAAATCTATTCGAAAGAAAAATGAACTATTTATTTTTTCTTTTAATTATAGGTTTCATTTTCAAATATGGCGGAGTATATGCTATACAGGGAAAAGAATAGTAAAACAGTAGAAGGATTTTCAAGGAATAGAAGTCAGTCAAATGTAGCCGACTATTACGCCTTTCGGCGACGAAATGCTATTTTTACAAGACAGGAAATTTTTTATTCGGGGTCTCTTATGCAACTTAATATTCCAGGACAAAGCAAGTACTTATACTATTTAATGTAGCAATTATATTTTCTGATTTTTTTATTTTTGAAACGATTTTTTGTACTTCACAGGTGATTTTTAATATCTACGTAGGGACTTTGGGAACAGCTTTTACTTGATTTTTATTTCAAAAAACGTTTGTTGTTGTTGCGTTAGTGTGCTTTTAAGTTCTCATACGAATAATAAATAATAAACGTATGCAGAAAAATTATTGTGCGTAACAAAATCCAAAAGTGATTTTACGTGACTCGCCTACTTTTCCCGTAAAATATCACTTTTGGAACATGTTACGTAAATAACTATTTCATCTTTTTTCAAGTTTATGGAAACTATATAAAAATTTTTCCACGTTGTCACTTTTAATATTAACATTTTAGTAGCATGAAAGTAGATTTTTCTGATCTAAGAAATTAGATCCTTCATTTTTATCCTTTGAATCTGTTTATTTTTTTGTTTTAAAAAAATACCAAAAATTGCATACAAAATTATACAACGTGAAAGTTCATAAAAAACGGTTTTTTACGAATATCGCGCTTTTTATAGCTCGGAGGCTAATTAAGTTTATTATGAAATTGTAAGATAAATAATTAAATTTTCCACCAAAATGTTTTCCTCCATTTTTTACATCCAACAAATGGTTTAGGCAAAAATGTGATTGGAAGTTTTCAGGCAAGGCGTATGCTTCATTTCGTATAGCCTATGTTACTAAAGATATATTAAATTATATATTATATATTGTAATGAAAAACTGGTCCCGCAAATTTACAATTAGCAAGTTTTTTAGTTTTAAATTATATATATATTTTTTTTTTAATCCCTTATCTCAGGTTTGGGTTCAAATCATTTTTTTATGGGATTAAATAAACAAATTATATGTTGTTTTTAATTATTATTAAATATTTAACATTTTTAAATTTTCTAATGTTTATTTGAATCAAAATATTGCCATAAAATTAAACTAAACTAATCATCCATATATACATTCGTACCTTAACATAAAGAGAAAAATTATATAACTGACCCTTCAATTATTGTGTACTAAAATTTAATGAAGATCACAATAACATAAAATTAACGAAATTATTTAAAAACGATTTACCTAATTTATAAGAACACAGTCTATCCAATAAAGTTCTCAATTTGACGTCCACCATCTGTCTCCTGGCTCTTCAAACTCCAAAGTACAGAAAAAAAGTTGATGACAATTTCCAAAATCACCCTCCTTATACTTTAAACAATTTTAAGAGGAAGTTGTACTATACGATAAAGCAGTGGATGCAAAGGTTTCGTAGTCCCTAACTTTTAAAGTTTAGTTTTTATTATTAGTGGATTAAAAAATTTGTACGTGTTAGTAAAGATCTGATCTATGTTCCTTACCCCTCGCCATTTCGAAATTTGATATGGTTTTTTCAAAAAAAAATCGCAAAATTCCATGTTTTTTGACTATTTTCACATTTTTTTTAGAAAAGATCCAAATCAAATTTCGAAATGGCGAGGGGTAAGGAACATAGATCAGATCTTTACCAACACGTACAAATTTTTTCATTCGTTAATTATAAAAAATAAACTTTAAATGTTAGGGACTACGAAACCCTTACATTACAACATTTTATATCTGGAGAGTGGCGCCGCTATCAGAATTCAAAGGAATTAATCATTTATGAATAGAGATGAAATTCATTTACTTTTTACAATGTTTACGAGGGTAAAGAATTATAATTTTCGTGAAAAATTAAATTATTATTATTTCATATCGTACATAGGAATGAAAAAAAGTCAGGAAACCTCAAAATAATAAAAATAAAAGTAATACATGACCAAACATTTACGTTTGAATTTAGCTGGAAACCGATGAAAACAATTTTTATATTTGTTTTGGTCAATTTTTTGCTGCACACACAATTCTACTTTTACTTGTCATAAATAAATGAAAAAAAAAATTATTGCAATGTGATCACAATGATGAATATAATTATGAAAAGAACGTAGGTATATTCAGCACAGCGGCGACACTGCAATTTAATAAAACTTGCCAATACAAAATATTATCTTGCCTGAAATAGTTTTTGGACGGGCGCTCCGTTAATATTAAAGCTAGGAAGCTTTTGGCCTACCCCATCGAGTGAGGTATCGTTAAATAGAGCTCATTGAGTAGATAAAAAGCATATTTTTTGTTTTAAAAAATATTGCAAAATGTAGGCATGAGAAGCTGCCAAAGTCAGCATTTTTTACAAAATTTTGTTCCGAAGAATTTTTTTACTTTCCATTGACCTATAAGTTTGAAATTTGTTGATAATGTTTATTGTTTCGTATATTTTACCAACAAATGCCAATATATTAATAAATATGATTTTTTCATTACCATTCCCTCATTTTTAGGGTTCCGCACCTTCGTATATATGCGAATTGTGATATTCGATATTTTATTATTTTTATGTGTGTAATCGTATTAGTTTTATTAAAAAAAGCATTCTAAGTATATATGCGGATTGTGATATTCGATATTTTATTATCTTTATCTGTGTTATTATTAATTTTGTTAAAAAATGCATTTTTCGTCTCATATGCGCCAGGTTATTTTTATTTTCCCTTCTTTAAATCTTTAAATCTTTTTAATATTTTCTTAAACCTAATCTTTTTAATATTTTCTTAAACCTAAAAAAAAACGAAATTCGTGGGTTCGAGCCCCACGTTGGGCGCCAACTTGTGAAACGCTAATTTTTTATTCGTTGATAAAAGTGATTTAGCAATAAATGTGATTTAAGCTCAATTCTTTTTATTATGGGTTCGTTCCACGAATAGAATTTGAATATATCGAAAAGTGAAATTTTAAGAGGAAGTTGTACTATACTATAAAGCAGTGGGTGCAAAGGTTTCGTAGTCCCTAACTTTTAAAGTTTAATTTTTATTATTAGTGGATTAAAAAATTTGTACGTATTAGTAAAGATCTGATCTATGTTCCTTACCACTCACCTTTACGAAATTTGATTTAGATTTTTCAAAAAAAAATCGCAAAATTCTACGTTTTTTACTATTTTCACATTTTTTTTAGAAAAGATCCAAATCAAATTTCGAAAAATTGAAGGGTAAGGAACATAGATCAGACCTTTACCAATATGTACAATTTTTTTTATCCGTTAATAATAAAAAATAAACTTTAAAAGTTAGGGACTACGAAACCCTTACATTTTACAACATTTTATATCTGGAGAGTGGCGCCGCTATCAGAATTCAAAGGAATTAATCATTTATGAATAGAGATGAAATTCGTTTACTTGCCAATGCCCCTATTAAGAGGTGCCAATACAAAAATGTTATCTTGCCTGAAATAGTTTTTGGACGGGCGCTCCGTTAATATTAAAGCTAGGAAGCTGCGGTTTTCACTAATTGATTCTGTATTTAGTTGTTGAGAGCGCATTTGTGGAATATTTTTAGAATTATTTTTAGTAACAGTGATACGACTATCAACTTTTTCTCTAGATAAATTTGAAAAGGTAGAACAGATGCGCTCTTCTGATAAATATTTTCGTTGGGTAATTCTCTAAATGGCAACAAAGCAAGTCACGTGGCCTCTTCCACTTTCCGTGTGTCGAAAAATAAAACAGTTTTATACTAAATACTAGCTGAATACCTGTACGAGCATGCTTTACTTGATTTTTTCAAAATTTTCCAATTTTTCCTGTTCTTTTCTATTTTTTTATTTTGCATTATTTTTTTTCAAAGATCTCATCTTGAATTTTTTTTCCAATTTGTTCCCATTTTCCCCTATTTTTCCTATTTTACCCTGTTTTACTCTATCGTTTCCATATTTTTCACTATTTCGACACATTTGTTACCATTTGTTCCTATTTATTCCCACATTTTTCCATATTTTTCCGAATTTTTCCTATTACTTCTTATTTTATTTGCGCTATTTTTTACTTTTTTTTCCTAATTTTTCCCTATTTTTTCATATTTTAACATTTTCCCAATTTTTCCCTATTTCTCTCCATGTTTATCTGTTTTTACATATTATTTTGATTTTTTCCTATTTTCTCCTTTTTTCCTATTTTTTTCAATTTTGTCCAATTTTTTCTTATTTTTTTCACATTTTTTTCCCATTTTACCCTTATTTACTCTATTTTTCACCATTTTTCTCTGTTTTCCCCGTTTTGTCCCATTTTGCCTGTTTTACCCAATAATAATAATTTTTAGCAAATTAATTTACTTTTTACTATTTTTCCGTTTTGCCTTAATTTTTACCATTTTCCTCATTTTGCCTCATTTTCCCGTTTTCCCTATTTTTCTCCATTTTTTCATATTTCCCCCATTTTGCCCTATTTTTTCGTACATTTGTCTATTTTCCCTATTTTGCCGTATTTCTTCATATTTTTCGCTATTTTTTTTTTCATGTTTTTCCCTTTTTTTCTCTATTTTGCCTGTTTCTCTATTTTGCCGTAATTTTCTTACTTTTCACTAATTTTCCATATTTTATCCTACTTTTGATTAAAAGAGATAATGAAAGATAAAAGGTCACAAATGAATTTAATTTAAAAATCTCCTCATACCTACAGTAAAAGAAAAGTTGAAAAATAGTCTCTGCGCATGTGCACGACATTTTATTGCAATATCCTTATGTTTCTTATCTTGCCAAGATTCTATATGCCAAAAATTTTGTTAAAGTTAAAACCAGTTAACTTAAAAAAATTGCAAAATAGCTTTTTCTCATGAGCAATTTTTGTACATAAATATTATGGTAGATGAAAAAATATTGTATGTAACTAGTGTGTAAAGTGCCTTTTTCGCTCATGTGATTGTCAAACAAAATTCACATTCGTGAAAAAAGTATCACTATTACGCACTTGTTGCATAAATAACTATTTTATACTCCTATTTAATGATTCGCTAATTAAAAGAGTAAATTCTGTTTCATAAATTTTATTATGATAGTGATTTTCACTATGATAAATTAACTCCTATATAAAATGTGTCCTTTTTACAGCCATAAAAATGCCTGTTCCTTATAATCAGACTACATGTAGTAGCCGCGCGTCGGTACGTCACTTTTATGTTTATTCCTGTAAGTTATAATTATAATTTTGTAGGGTAAATAATAAAATAATAAAAATAATTTAAAAAATGATAATAATTCTAAAAAAAAATAATAATAATCAAATAATTTATTTGTATCAATAAAGATACTTTTTTAACCAATAGAATATAATTATTTTTAGGTAAGTTGACAGTTATTTTGACAACTTTCAAAATATTTTAAATTTTTTAAAAGTTAATAACAAAAAGATTAATTAATTAATATGCTGTAAAAAAAGTTCCTTTTCATTTAAGATAATTAATATATAATGGGAGTAGAAAAAATAGAACACCGTATGGCCATTATTACAGTCGCATATTATATACGAAACTCGCCAACGGTTCGCTTCCTATCCTACAACTTGCTGTTATTTTTTGTTATTTTATAATTCCACCAACGGTACCGCCATAAAGAATTTAGACTCCCCCTCGTAAGTGTTCGACATAGATCAACACCTGGACACAAGTAATAAACTTCGGTCTAGGAACGGATTGACGACCAAGTAATAATGTATTCGTAGTATTTAGGACACGCCTATCAGTAGCGAATATTATTCCTCCCCTTCACCCGACGCCCCGCAGGTCTTTCTGTTTGTCATGTATCACTTCCTCTTAAGTAAATTTGTTTATTTAATTTGCATTTTTTATAAAACTTTCGTTATAACACCTTTTTTTATCAAAATTTTGTTAATGCTGACATTTAAATTTTTAAATCTTGTCAAATTGACGACCAATATTTTATTACTCTCTTGATTTTATTTTTTTTAGACGGGATGTATACCTTTTAGTTTAAAATATATTTTATTACAATATACCGGGTGGCAACGATGCTAGGGTACAGTCAAGAAAAAGTTTTTTTTCGTGTTACATTATTTTATGTATTGCAATTTGCTCATTGAAATTTAAAACTTAGGATATGTCCAATCAATGGACGAAATAATAAATGGGTGGTTCCGTTTTAAATGAAACTTAAAATTAAAAAAAATATTTTGTGAGTAATAAATATACGCCCTTACCACATTTAATTCAAGGCCTATTTTTTTGTTTTCATTAATAATGTCACTTCAAGATCATTATAGAAAAATCCCTTTTTCTTTCATTTTAACGGTAACGGTAAAGGGTACATTTCTTCGATATGGCGTAAATTAATACTTAAAATTGTAGACAATGAAAAACTAATCTCTTGGTAGGTAGAATGAAAAGGAAATTACTTAAAAAGTAATAATAAAATAGAAAAAATACAAATTTATTAAAAATTAATCAAAATACTAATTATTACAGTTAAAAGAAAGAACCTTTATTATTATACAGTAAAATTTCCAATATTTGCTTTAACTATTAACAGAACTACCTATACCAGAGGACATGTAATATCTTGAAAACACCAGTTCAAGTTAGACTTTGTTTACCACAACAAACAAAACTGGAGAATACAAATACCAATAATTACATTCATATAAAAAAAAATAATCTTTGCAAATACAGTAGAGTATAATACGCAACAAAAATTCAATAAACATGTAATGAATTACTAAATACTTGAGAAGCTTGGTAGAACTGTTCTTCATTCTTTTTGTAGTAACGAAACAAAAAGGAATATATAGTTCATAAATATCAGTTATGCTGTTTAACTGTGTAGGTATTTAATTAATGAAAATTCATTATATTATCTTAATATCTTCAACACTGCAGACTATCGAGGAGGAACCATAAAATAAGGGAAACATTTTTTAAAAAATTGATTTTATTCATGAATATATTATAAAATTATGTATGTATATATACTTATTTCATAAATTTTACCTTGAAATGGATTCTTGAAAAATTTGTGGTTGTAGTGGTTTTTTTCTCAAAAACATGTACGAACGCCTATGGTTCAGAAATATAACCCTTAAATAAACTTACTAGTGAAACGATAAAACTTGATTTAAATAGTCATAGTGCTCACTTGGCCTGTTTAACCATATTTATCTAACGTAAGTCGAGACCCACAGCTTGAGAAAAGCTGCAACTGCGCATGTGCGAGTGGAGTCTTGCTCAAGACAGCCTGCGACCTGTCTTGAGCTCGACTTGAGACGCGGTTTCTGACATTTGTCTTGTTATTTGTGGTTAGATTGTGTTTGTAATAGAATAAAAATTTTACTAGTGATTAGTGAAAATGAATTATAGAGGACACGAGGATATTTTGGAATTTCTTAATTATATGGAGGAAAATATGCCAAATGATAGGATTCCAAAAAGATACATACAAATTTAGCGAAGGGTTACCAATTCCGCCACTATTGCAATTATTAACATGTTTGCGATATTATGCTTTCAAGTAAGTTTTATTTTGAATAAGTATCTTGTGAAAATGATAAAAAAATTGTTTTAGCTGGTCAGTGAAGATCTACGGGGCATAAGCCAGCCGACTGTTTCCTGCACAATAAAAAGGGTTTCAGAATGTATTGCTGAGCGGTTGCGAGAATTTATATATATACCCAATAGCCAGCAGCAAAAGAGACAAAATATCATAAATGTTTCAGGCTGAAACAAATTGTTTTATGTAAATTTTGATATAATTATCGACATCAAGTATTAAATTTTTATTTAAATTAAGAATGTACTTAATTTTATATAATTACAATTTTAATTTATAAAAATAATTCTAATACGTCTAAAAAAGTCCGAAATTCACACACCAACAATAAAGAAAATACTCAAAATAGCGTGACGGCATCAAAATCCACGACAAATGGGATGAAAATGGGTCACAATTGTCATAAAATACACAAACAATTTTAAAGTAATTCTTCTTTTTTTAAATTTTTCATGTTGGCCAACATAGAAAACCTAATTACTTTTAAGTTTAGGCTTGAGATGCGTCTTGAGTCTTTGCTTCGCCGAGAATTCACGAAGATCGGACTATAATATGCATCCAATCTTGAGTTCTGAGTAGAGCTTGGTCAAGCACGACTCAAGTCGGAGATTGAGTTTCGACTATAAATACGGGCATAAATCACTAATGAACTCCAAAAACACTAAATATTCGATTATTTAAAATGACATATAATGACATATAATGCAAGATGACCTTAATATTTTACTATTAAACTTACAAATCTGTCTTTTGAATGAAACACTAGTGCGCGCAGTTGCCAAATGGTAAATTAAATTATATATGAATTGAGAAACTAAACTATATATAGTAATGTATTACTGTTACTGTTAGCATCGATTTAAAAATTAAACTTTTATAAATTTAAAACAATCATTTAAGCGACTTAAAGAGTCTTTCTGATCCTTTATTGAAATAAACTTTGGTAAATACTCAAATTCAAAAATAAGTTTGGCAACAATGAATGATCATTGTGACTTTATACCTCTCGGTGGTTTAGACTGTGAGGTGTTGTTGGCGTCCAGACTTTTGTAAACAATGATATCTCTATTTTTATTTATCTATGGGTACCATTGAAAAGTAGAAAGTTGGTACCACTTCCGGAAAACCCGGAAATGATATTTTCGATCTAAGATGGTAGAAATTTCGATAATTAGATCTAATATAATTATCCCAAATTTCAATCCTTCACCTCTAAAATTAACGAAGTTATTGAGTGTATCCTAACATCGTTGTTACCCGGTATAAAAACCAATTAATTTTACTATGAATATTCGTGAAATATTACTGTAGAGCCCTTTTGGCATATACAAATACATTATTTAATTATTTTAAGTAACTAAACTAAATGTATTAATCAGGTTATAATTATTAGTATCACGCGACGCAAGGCCAGATATCTGTAAACTAAAACACATTATTAAACAATTGATGGCATTGAATCATCACGTATCGATAACAGTAAAAGTAAACTCTATGTTTATTAACTAATACGTTTCGAGAAACAATATGATACTGAGTGGTTATTATTATGAATATAAGAAGGCGAAGTATATCTGAAGAGTAGTTCAATTGTATTTAATTCTTCAGTATAATTATTGAATACTATTCGGACCTTTGGTCCACTCTAGTTATTTAGTATATTGTTACATGTATAATTAAGATTTAAATAAAAAGTGACTAGTGAAACTACTTCTTCTATTTATCAACATTGAGACAAAGGGCACTTTCGATGTCCGATCGAATTTTCAGTACGACATGGCGATCCTGCCAGGATGTTTAAATTAAAATCGCACACGGCACTGGATTCGAATTAACTTAAAATTATGAGAGAAGCTTCGAATAAAAGGCCAGTCGTACCAGTTGAATATCCGTCCGACAGATGGAGACACTCTCTTCTGTGCTTCTTAGACGCCGAAGTTCATATTGAGTAGAGCAATTCAAACCGTTGTCGGCCGTTGTCCAGAATCGTCAGTCCGACTTCACCACGCTAGCCAAGCCAGTGGTGCCTGTATCGTCCGTTACACACCTTTTTTCTTCGCCGGAATTTTGGTAACAATAAAAGTTTTACTTATTGAATTTAATTCATTATTTAACATCCCAGCAGCTAATACCCAGGTAACTCAACCTAGTAGCTCATGTAAAGACCGCCCTTCTGGCCGCTAAGGGTCTTGTCGATACCATACGACCCCTGGAGTATTTGTTTTCCCACTGACGCTGCCCGTGCAGTGGCCTTCACACTATAAATAAAAGGTGGCGCCCGAGGAAATCCAAAACCTGGACTAAGGCGCCAAAGTGACCCGTAACGACCAAAGTGTCGTTACACTACTATTACCCCGTATATTTACTTAATGTCTGCGAGTCTTTGAATATAATATTACTTCAACTAACTGTTTTTGTTATTAATGAATTACATACATGCTATTTCAGCATCTAATATCAATTATATATTGTTATACGTATAACTCATATTTAAATAAAAAGTGAATAGTGAAAGTTAACTTCTTCTATTTATCAACCTGACACTTTGAGACAAAGGGCACTTCCGAAGCGATCCTGATCGTTAGAATTCTAAAAGCAATCCTCATAATTTGAACTTTGGAGGCATTCGAGAAGTAGGAGGTCCGCAAAAAGTAGAAGTAATGGTACAGGATTTGGAAATTCAAGAAAAAGATATGGGACAAGCGAAATCCACGGCATAAGACGTGACAGAGATCGGAGTAGTGAATTCAAATTTCATCGTCCAGGAGCAAGAAATCCACGTAGATGGAAATGACAGAATCCTAATATACTAGTAGTAATCCTATTATTGAAGTTTGTCTGGTTAATGTGCAAGTCGCATAGGAGGAATATGAAAAGGAATATCAAGAAAAGTTTGGCTACATCAAACAGAGACTTGACGTTATCGGCATAAGTAAAGGGTGAGTCAAACGTTATTTTTGCAACTTATTTTTGAACTGTGATTTTTACATGTATATTTAATATTTGTGTTTTACATCATATATACGGATATTTATAAACTTATCGAGAATAGTTGACAACTCTTACATGCAGAAAACAATTAATTAATTATTTCTTTTGGGTATAAATCAAAAGTAGTACGAATATTTCAACCCCTAAAGTGTAATTACTCTGTGTCTATTAAGTGTGCGCAAGTCATAGACATCAACTTTGTAGAGCAGCTTGGTGAAAGTGAGGACACAATGGCGTTAACGTCTATTAAATTCTTTAATTTGACTAGCAAAATTATTCCCGAAGAGTTTGATGGTTCAGCCGATAAACTGCAATCGTTTGTAGACGGCCCAGAAATTCAAATGGAAAATGCCATTTCATTCGTTAAAACAAAGCTTTCGGGCAAAGCTCGAACCTTAATTATAACGTAAACTTCAATTTAGTTTTTTTTTACAAACAAAAAAAAGGATATCACAGTTGTGTTAAAGTACTAATGCTGAAAATGCAAGTTTAATTGCGGACAAGCTGCATAAGTTAAAGCAAAATCACAGAGATACAGTTAGTTTTGCAACGGAAATTGAAAAACTCGAGGAGAAACTTAATACTGCGTACATGGGGAAGGTCAAAATTCAAGTTCAAATAGCAAAATTAATAATTGCTGCAGAAAACTTTGTGACGGCTCAAGAGGCTATCACAAAGTTTGTGGGAGATGCTTCTATAACGCATAGAAATTTTAATAATAGTGATAATAGAGGCTGTAGGACTAACCCGTCTTTTAGGGAATGTTTCCAAACCTATAGGAATTTTAATGCGTATAATGGTTATATGCACAGTAGACAACGGGATGGAAACAATGGAAAAGTATGATGCGGTAGCTTCCACAAATTTATTTGTAGTATATGAAAATAATAAAATTAAATTTATTCATAAAAATAGACTTGCTTAATTTTAAAACACTGCAATTACTAAGAAATAAATTTTTTAAATTTCCAAGTGACGTCAGCTACATTAATTTGTTTAAAGTAATGCAGATAATACAGACAAGGTATAATTTGTAGTTGATTGTTGAGTATTACTAAACTAAATAGCCTTAGCGGCTTAAACTATTTAAAAAAAAGAAGAATCGAAACACACAGGCGACTCATAAACATTAAAATAATAGGTTATGTTAAACTGAAAAGTAAAAAATTAAACGCTGTGACTAGCAGTACATCGGATGTACGCATTTATTTGGTCCATCGGCACTTCATTGCGTTTTAAAATTTACAAAGTATGATAAATTTGATAATATTTCTGTAACGTTGGTTTGGCGCAATGCGTATAGTATATGGTTCGGTGTAAAAGGGTCGAAGGTTTTTATGTTTTGATAATTTTTTTAGGTTCATAAAAACCACAAAAGAAAAGTAATTGATTGGTGACGTATTTGATTTGTACAGTAAAGAGTTTTTTCTCAAAAATTTTTGATTATTATTATTTCGATCTTTTATCTTCTTAAAAACTACACAACCAGTTTAATTTATTCAGTAAAGTGTCTTTTTTTTCAATTTTTTTCTCAAAGTTCGAGATGTAAAAATTAGGTATTTTATTTTTCGATGGACGATATAAACGAGTACATCCGATATACTGCTAGTCACGGCGAAAATAAAAACAATACAAAAATTTTCTTATTTTCTATGTTTAAATATGACTTCTATTTAATAAGGAATTCCGTTCGTATATACTGCCATCCCTTAACAGTATTATAAATTAATGTGCTTAAGTGATAATTTGAAAATTTTACATAATACGTCTCCATTATCAATTCCTTCACGGCTATCAGCCGGACAAGAGTAACTATCAACTCTAAATTCAATAGAAATAGGCATTTTGAAGGAGGTTATAATAATAATAATAATAATAGTTTTATTACCAATAATTCACAAACTCGTAACGTAAGGTTATGATGCGAGGAGGATACGCGAAACCATAGTATAGATTAGCCGCGGGGGCAAATAGGGGGTTCGAATGGCTTAAATATAAATAATAAGGCTAAAAACAATTGTGAACTTCATCCGAATATATTACAAATCGAAAATAAATGAGAAGTAATTTTATTATCACTATCAAATATTGTAAACGTATATACGGATTGACGTATAATTTTATAGTTGATTCAGGTGCAGATTTATCTTTGAACAAAATTTCAGATTTTAAATAAAAAGAAAATCAAGTTAAAATATAACAAACAGTATTACAGAAACGCTAGAGAAAATTAGAATTACGTCATATATAGAAATACAGATCTCGCATACATTTCATGAAGTTTATAATGAATTTCCTACACCGACTAATATGGTATTTTGGGCAAATATTTCTTATCTAGTAACAAATTATAAGATTAATCGAATACCATACTTACCTGTATGAAGATTAATCTGAATTTTCCGAGCTTGTCTTCGATAAGATTACTTTGTAGTTTCATGTTTATCATGTCCATCGGTACGCCTTTAAAGCAAAACCGAACTCATCGTTCGGTTGCTTTCTGAGCGCTCCTAATAACATTCTTCATTCTGTTTTCTTCACAAAATTGCCGGACTGTTGTGGCCGTCTGGGGGAGGAGGGTGGGTCGTAATCATATCGGAGGACAAGCTCGGAAAATTCAGATTAATCTTAATACAGATAAGTATGGTATTCGATTAATCTTATAATTTTCCTTCGCTTGTCCTCCGATATGTAGATGTTGAAAGCCTTAGGTAATTTTGCAATGATGCATCTATTTTAGAAACTCATTTAATTATTTATAATGTTACCATTAACATTGAGAATATATATATATATATATATATATATAGAAGCGAGGGTAGTTCTTGACCATGAACTAGTTAAGAAAGAACTCTGTGTCTAGTGAGGTTGTGGTCAACGACAATCACAAAAGAAAACTCTTCGTTAAAAAGTCAAGCTTTCGCTAATCTTTATTAGCATTATCAAGACATCTAAAAGTGTACAAAAAAATTTTAGAAAAAATACAAAATATTATTAGACACACTTACTAGCATGAGGATGTGTGGTACTGTGTTACATACTTCTTTAAAACAGACATAAGACATTAAAAAGACGACACATCAAAGTCATAAAAACATAATAAAAATGCGTAATGCATTGTGCACACATAGAAGTGATACACGTTACAAAATAAAAAAATTTTTACAATTTTAAAAAACATCTTAGAAAGAAATTTGTGTTAAGTGTGCAAGGGGATGACACACACAAGCGATAAGCTTGACGGCTGACAATAATGACAAGTGGTTCTTTGTCATCAGTCGGTTTATATATATATATATATATATAAACCGAGATGTAGTATGATAATAGAACATGTAGATACGAGATATGGTATAATAATAAAAACGAGAGACAGTATAATAATGAAACAACCCTATATTAATAGCTTAATTAACTTAATTGCTCTAGACACTATGTAATTTAATAACAATTTCCTCCACTCCAACCACCTACATTTTTTTACGGTGTTAATCTTGACCCGGCCTCGAAAGCCTGCAGAGGTACTTGCGTGTCTTACGCTATGACTTGAATATTTATTTATGTTTATTCCACTTCTTTTGAGTATTATTTTAATCTATCTATTTTAATCTATGTACCTGGGCGAAATGGTTTTCTGTGGGTTAAAATGAGATATCTATTTGAACCACGAATGCTTGAAGTTTTTTGTACATAAAAATCTATTGTGGATGCTACACATAATGCTGGGTTGTTTTTAAAGTATGGGAATATTAGTATGGATTGTAGTCTGTTAGGTCCGGAAGTCTCAATATTATCAGTGATTTTAATATCAATTTTTTCAGGCGATCGTAAGATGTTTTCTATGGAAATTTTGCTAATAGTCTAAACTCTGTGAGCCGTTGTAAGAGACATTAGTGTAACTACTTTGAGGGTTAAATTTTCCAGGGTCGCGTCTTCTAATGGGTATAGGGATGTTAGATGTTTTAGTACGGGTTCCAAGTTCCATGTACATGAATACTTGGGCCGAGGGGGTCTAAGGTTGTATATTCCTCGGACAAATCATTTTATGATTTTTTCTTCCTCACTGCCTATCGAAAAAATTAGATTAAGGGCCCATCTATTTATGTTGATTGATGAATAAGATGAACCTTTTTCAGTTTCAGTCGTCAAAAAATTTAAATATGTATCTAATTTATAACTAAATATATCTAGGCTGTTATTTTTGCAGTAATTCCAAAACTTATGGTAACATATTCCATATTGTTTTAGTGTGCTCTCTGTGATAGAAGATGTTATTGTGTTTATTGCTGCTTCTGGAATTTTCCTTTTTAGTAGCGTCCGCCGAATAATCTCCCGACTACCAGGGAAATTTCCTTCCGCAGTGGATGTCTCTGTCTAAAAGGTGAGATTAATAAGTATTCATTCGGTGGAAAATATAATGGTTTTTCAATTAACAAACTTGTAAACAGTGGATACCATAACTGAGCAGGCCAGTCTGGGACTACTAATATCCCACAGGATTTCTATTCTATAATTTTTTCTAATGTTTTAGTTAGCATGGAGAATGGTAGGAACGCATAAAAATAGGTATTTCTCCACGACACTGTAAAAGCGTCGATAGACATGGATCCTGGGTCCGGGAGCCACGAGATAAACCTTTCGCATTTTTTATTTAATTTTGTTGCGAATAGGTCGATTTCAGGTAATCCGAATTTATTGACAATTTCCCGAAAGGGTTCATTATTTAGTTCGTATTCTGTCTCGACTGACATATTTCTAGATTATAGATCAGCCTCTTTATTTTCTAAGGATGGTATTTATGAGGCGAAAACTGTAATATTTTTTGTTTCACACCATTCCCAAAGTGACTGAGTGATCTTGTTTAATTTATTAAATTTTACGCTACCGCCCTTATTTATACATGCTCTTGCGGTCTTATTGTCGATTCTTAATAAATTACTCGTGATTGAGACCTCCTTACAAAAGTATTGTAGACCATAAAGAGCTGCTTTGATTTCAAGGTAATTTATGTGATTGCCCTTCTCCAATTATCCCCAAAACCCGTGACAGCCCTTTTCATTACAGAAGGCTCCTGAGCTGCTGTTAGATGGATCAGATATTTCCAGATAAAATTTAGGTAATTTTATCGCGTTTGTTTTTCTTAAATTGTTTAAAAACCACTTGAGGTGTGATTCCACTAAGGGTGATACTGGCATATGATTATTGTGGTTACTATTACTTAGGTTAGGTTAGGTTAGGTTACTATTACTTAGGGCCACTTGCACAGGTTTCACTTAGTTCTGTGACTTAGCGAAGTGAAGCCTAAGGTTAGGGTCTCCTTTAAAATATGCAACACTTGCAAAGGTTCGGTTTAGCCAAAACTTACCTAAGTTGAAGAGATTAGCAAATTGTTTATGAATTTTTAGTTTTAACCCTAAAATTTCTCTTCCTTTGTATATTTTTTGAGGTTATCTACAGGTGAAAATAACTCCGTTCCCGCTGTGTTAAAAACGAACATTATATTGTAAGTAGAAACACCGAATTATTCAAATCGGGAAAAAGCCTTTTATTGGAAATAATTACAGAGTTCAAGAATATCGTAGAAAACAAAAAGACTGATGCCGTAACATGGAGAAATAAAGATGAGACCTGAGACACAATAACTCAAATATTTAACTCACGGTCGGTCGAGAACAATTATAGAAGTAAGGAATCATTACGAAAATATTAGGAAAATATTAAGAAGTCCCTAAGGAAGCAAGTGGTTGAATCATTACGAAAATATTAGGAAAATATTAAGAAGTCCCTAAGGAAGCAAGTGGTCGAGGACAAAAAGGAAATAAACCTTACTGGAGGTGGAATACCTAAAAAAGGTGAAGGTGACAAGTGGAAGGAAATGATTTTGGGTATTGTTACCCACAAAACTGTTTATGGTCTTACAAACAACTTTGATGGAGATTCTAAAAATCAAGGTCATACATCTGAGTCTCTTCCCTCTTCTAATCATGATATTGAAACTGTTCCAGACAATGATGAACATAGCTATGCATTGTACAATGAAGAATTAGAAGATGAAATCAACCCATCAATAGTCACTTCTCCAGACAGTCCCAATGTAAGTTCATTTTTAAAAATTCATCGTTACTAAAGTAAAATAGGTATTGTTTAACTGTGTCGGCTTTTACTTGATGAAAATCCATTGTTAAATTTAAATAAATAAAACAACGTTTTAAGATTTCCACAAAAATAATAACAAAAGTTATTAATTTAATAGTGACTAGTTTCGTTACATAGTAACTTCATCAGACTAATATTATTTACAAGAAAATCAAGAAATTTATACTAGTTGTTTTAGTATAAATTTCTTGATTTTCTTGTAAATAATATTAGTCTGATGAAGTTACTATGTAACGAAACTAGTCACTATTAAATTAATAACTTTTGTTATTATTTTTGTGGAAATCTTAAAACGTTGTTTTATTTATTTAAATTTAAAATAGGTATGTTTAACTGAATCAGTATGTGTATTAATAATAAAATAAATGCTACATTATACAAAATAAATTGATCAATGACTATTGTTTATTTCATGTAGGGACAGAAAAAAGTTAAGGCCACCCAGTTAAGGCAACCGAGGAATAGTGCTTTACAGCATACCTGGACCCGCCATGAACAACAAGAATCACGTCATCCAGATCGTCGTCATCAAAGATATAGTTTTGTAAATTATCCATTATGAGTTGTACTATCAAAATACGTACTTTCACAATCCACAAAAGAAAAACCAATAAATAATAAACAACCACTGACACCACATAAAATAACCTAACTTTTCTCACACGTCACATGTCACTGTTTAGCGGGACATAAGCCGAAGTCAATCTTCGGCTTATCTTTTCTTCCACTTAAGTTCCACTTTATAAATTTTTGACACCTGTGCAAGTCGCTAAGTTCCACTTTGGCTTAAGCTAAGCTTAAATTTGCATAGGCGACACCTGTGCAAGTGGCCCTTAGGGCTCTAAACTTTTCTCTTTCTAAAACTTTAATGTGATGCCGACTGAATGGTATGGCAGGGGTTGCCGCAATTAATGTGCCTAATATCTTGGCATATATTCGGATTTTTAATTTAGGTTTCTTGATATTTTTTTTAATTAGTTTTCGACTAGAAATATGTTTTTTGTCCGGTAGGGATAGGGTCATATTTTTTGTATTATAAGAGAATCCTAGAAAGGTTATTCTGTGAGAAGGGATGAATTGACTCTTTTCAAAATTTATGATAAATCTAAGATTTTGTAAGACATTTATAGTCAGGTTAGTGTCATTTGTGCATTGTTTTATATTTTTGGCTATAATGAAAATATCGTCCAGATAAATTGTTAGCAACACTTTTCTTAGCCGTAAATATTTAACTATTTTTTTCATTAGTTTCGTAAATATATAACGAGGATGGCGGTCTTTATTTAATATAAATCTAAAATATTTTTTTACATCTTGAATGGAGTGGTAGAAGAAAATATTTTAAGTCTATGTTTGTTACATAGCAGGTTTTAGTAATTAGTTTTGAAACGGTTCTTGAATCCTCCAATTTAAAGTGAGGACCATTAATAAACTGGTTAAGATTTTTTAAATTTAATATAAACCTCTTTTTTCCACTCTGTTTGGTAGCAAGAAAATACGAGGACAAGAACTCATTTTGTGTATACATCCATTTTGAAATTGCTCCTATAGATTGATAGATTTTTGAATACATTTTTTATCGAATTCTAAGGCTTTTTTAATATTGGTTTTAACCATTGTAGGATTTTTACAAAACTTTATTTTTACACCTGTTATCCATTGTAGAACAATTTCATCACTCGTAATTGCCAGGTGTTTAAAAATTTTTTAAGAGTGCCTGCGAATTTTATATTTACCGGTATTACATCCGGCGATGTTGTAGAGACTGTGTTGTCCGTCTATGCATGGATGACCCTCTTCTCATCCTTGCTCTGGTTGACCCTCGCTGATAGTTTAAAGAACGATTTGAATCGAAGTACGGTTTCCTGGGGGTCATAATGGGTCTTGGAAATGTCGAAGATGGTTCGGCAGAAGTGGAGGCTATAGCCGATTGCAGGATGCCATGTTTTCTTTTCTATTTCGCCACTGGCTCTCTTTAGGTTTTGTCTGGTTTTCAGGGAGTCTCCAAAATTAGTACCAGACAGAAAATTATCTGGAATCGATGTGGCAGCAACCTTTTGAGCCTCTAGGTTTAAATAAGGCAGAATTTTTTGTTATCTTAACGTAGTCAGGCCGTTGTGTACATTAGCAAAAATTAATGCCAAATCAGCCAAGCACGAAAGCTTTACTGGCGAGTTATTCTCTTTTAACATGGCGTTCATGACTCCTCCCATGGCGGTTAGTCCACGACTTAATTGGTGTTGTAAGGATTTTAAAAATCGGTCGTTCTTACTAGCTGTTTCTGGTATACAACCTAAAAACTTCCCCATTGATTTGTGGTGGTAATAGTGCTCGACAATTTCTTGCAATAGGGTATTTATCAAGGATTTTAGATCTTTCGCCTTTCTTACTCCTTTTTGTAAATAAGAATTTCATCTTAGCACTATTTTCGTTGTGCAACTCCTCCTTCCTTCATTTTCGACATTTTTATCTACCAGTGTTTCTATATCACTTCCAGATTCTTCCTGGCCAGGTAAGAGAGGATCATCATTACTTTCTGGAACCTACGAAATTAATTGGTCCGTCATCATCCTCTGAGGAACCTGAAAGTTTGAGTTCCTGTTTTTTTTTTCATAAGACCCTTGGCCAATAAAGTACTTCCTTTTGTCTATGATAAAAAAACAACATTTGTATTTATTAAGGCCCTCGGCCAATTAAGTACTTTCTTTTGGTTATGATAAGAACAATACGTTAGTTTTAGTAGGCCCTCGGCCAATTAAGTACCTTTTGTTTACGATAATAATACAAGAGAGAAAGGGGAAAAAATATTTTATTATGCAATAACAGTATCTTACTTTGAGTAAGGCCGCCGGCAAATTAAGTACTTTGGTTTATAATAAAACAATATTTTTAATTTAGTAAGGCCCTCCACCAATTAAATACTTTCTTTGTTTATGATAAAAACAATATTTTAATGGTAATAAGGCCAATTCTTTGTTTATGAGAATAATTCTGTAATAATTATATTCACCCTATTGTGATAAAATTAAAATTTATATACTCTAATGGGCCTCGGCCAAGTAATCGATAATTATGTTTACGTTATAAGCATGAACGAAACGAAAGCACTTCATATTTCGTCCGGACTGTGTTTTATTTGTTTTGACTAGGGCTAGATCCAAGAATTATTAATGGATTCTGGATTTAACACTGTATTACTGTATGCCTAGAGTTTGTTATTTTTTGTAATTCACCACTTATTATTTATTATAGGTACTTACTTGAAGATGATGGTAATGCCTTTTTTAACCTTTTCTTAAGTTGGTCTAAATCCCACATTAACTCACTCAAATTTCTTTTAGATGCACTTTTTCTCGTCATTTGTATGTATTTATTTCACGTCCGATACCGATGGGTACGAAAAACAGAATGAAGAGTGTTATTAGGAGCGCTCAGAAAGAACTGAACGATGAGTTCTGTTTTACTTTAAAGGTGTACCGATGGACATGATAAACATGAAACTACAAAGTAATCATATCGGAGGACAAGCGAAGGAAAATTTTTTACTACTAATATACGATAGTGCTAGTATTGATTTAGTAGCTATTCCACCAAGATGTGAAGTTTACAGATTGGTAGAAAGCTTAAAGTTCTTAAGACAAGATGCTGCGGTGGAACAAAATTCATCCTGGATTTTTCATTACAATGCCAATATGTTCCTATTTTTTTGTGCCACCCTGTATTTTCATTATCCTATTATATATATTTTAGTTTCATACTCGTTTGATATCCACTTCTTATTTCTACGCGTCATCCCTCTCTTCTCTTGGTACTCCTATAAAATGTCTTTCTCATGTTAATAATGCTCTTTTCTTTACCTACTCAGTCAAAATAACTGACTTCATACTGTTTGTGACGCTTACTGAAGATTTATTTTTTCTCCCCCTCATCTTGTAGCGGTTTATGGTTTTTCCTCTGGACAGTTTTTTTTCCTCGGGAAAGATTTTCCTCTGTACAGTTAGTTTTACCTGAGCCAAGAAGTTTTTCCTCTGGACAGCTAGTTTTCCTGGGCCAAGAAGTTGTCCCACTGGACAGTTAGTTTTACCTGTGACAAGAAGTTTTTTTTTTCCTCAACCGCAAGAAAAGCTAAGTTTTTTATTTAGAAAAAAAAAATCTCTCTGGAACACTATTTTATAAAAATCAACAAATATAACGTCTAATTTGAGTTTAATTTCCTTAACTCGGAAAAAAAATAAATAACTGATTTTGAAATATATCATAGTTTTTTTGTCAATTATTTCTAATCACATAAAAAAATCAATTTGACTGGCGTCCAATTTATTTTTATTTTATATTCTACTTCTGACATATTTCAAATTATATTCGTGGAACGAACCCATAATATAAAGATTTGAGCTTCATCACATTAATTATTTATTATCAACAAGATAAAGTAACGTTTCACTAACTGTCCAGAGGAAAAACTTTCCAGAGGAAAAAAAAACTGTCCAGAGGAAAAAACCAAAACCCCTACAAGATGAGGGGTAGAAAAAAATAAATCTTCAGTAAGCGTTACAAATGTTATGAAGTCAGTTATTGTGACTAAGTAGGTAAAGAGAAGAATATTATTAACATGGGAAAGACATTTTATAGGAATACCAAGAGAAGAGAGGTACACGACGCAATGAAATAAGAAGGGGATATCAAGCGAGTATGAAACTAAAATATATTTAGTATAGGAATAATGAAAATACAGGGTGGCACAAAAAAAAGTAACAAATAGTTTCAAGCAAAAGTCCGTACGTTAGATTTCCAACACCAATTTCGACAGTGTAACGGTGCAAACTGCCAAAAACGTTGTATTTAATTTAGATCTATTCAAAGTTTATAGGGTAAAATATAAGATGAGCAATCGAAAATAAGATTTAAACAAGTGAAAAACGATAATATTTTTACCGTTAATTTTAAGTTTTCAAAAATTTAAAGTTACGAAAATAAATTTCTATATAGGGATATACCTTATATACTGCAGTATATATGGTATAACTAGCGGGAAAGTAAAAATAGGTCATAGATTAATATCATTTTTGGGGGTTTTAACGATGCAGTTGTCCGTTTGTCTCTATCTCTCACCGTTCTCAAGTTGAATCGGGCTAACAGACAGACGGACGGACGGACGGACAAAACCATCTTATAAGAGTTTTTTTCTTCTAAAACGACGCTAGATATGCCCAATTATGTAAAAAAAGATTTGGTAAAGAAATGTGAACAATATTCAGATATTTTCTTTAAAAAATGATATTTTAAATTATAATAATTTTTATGAACAAAGAATTTTCTGGACAGATAATCTAAACCAGTCTATATTAAAAATTACAGATCAACACATTCTCAAACTTGTAAAGTGAACGAATAGGTTAACAAACTCTCGAAACAGGGAGTTATAGAAGCCGCAGTTTTTGTATATACTAGTGCTCGAAAAGGTACAAAATGGGAAAAAAGCTGGGAAATTATGAATTTACTTTAGATTAATTAACTGGAAACGTTCGCTTGACAAGTTTCCTTTACCTAGAATAGGTTCTATCCTAGATCAGCAAGGGAGATTCAAATGATTCTCAGTAATTGAACTAATGTCAGGTTTTCATCAAATACCTTTACATCCTGATTCTAGAGATTATACATCTTTTAGAACAGAAACGGGAGCTTCTAGATGTACTAGGTTGCCTTTCGGCTTAGCTGTCAATCCGAATTCGTTCGCTACAATGATGACAAAAGGACATTTTTGTATAGACGATCTAATTATAACAGATTGTTCGGAAAAGTATCACTTAAATAATCTCAGAGATATTTTTGGGCTATGTAGAAAATACAATTTAAAATTAAACCGTCAAAAGTGTAACTTGTTAAGATAAGATGTAACGTATTTAAAGCACACTACGCCGTCTGATAAATGCGTATTGCCGGAAAAATCGAAGTATGAAGTAATTGAAAACTACCTAACACCTAAATCAGGATATGAAGTCAAGTGATTCGTAGCATTTTGTAATTACTATAGATATTTTATACCAAATTTCGAAGAAATTTGCGTTACCATTAATAGACTTTCCAGAAAAAATGTTAAGTTTGAGTGTTCCAGAGATTGTGAGCATTCTTTCAAAATTTAGCAACTTATTTTGCAATATTCAGATTTTAGTATTGTAGGTTGCAAATTATAGGAATTGTCAATGGTAGATGGTATACAGGTTTTTTTGGAACTAGGAGAATGTGATTCTAACAATTTTACAAACACAAAAATAGATTTTTAATTCTTTCAGTTACAACATGAAATAAAGTAATTAATGAAAAAACATAGAAATAGCTTTTTTTTGTTGTTGCAAAATCAAATAAAATAATTAATAAAATAAAATAATGTTGAAGAATATCGTCACCACTTAGCAAAACTACAGTTTTTAAAACGTACGTTTAGCTAACTATGTTAGCATCATCAGTAGTTGATGATAAACCAAATTTTAAACCTACGATCCAGCTAGAATAGGGACATGTAAACCGTTTTATCCTATTTTGCGTCGTTTGGCCGGAGCAATTACTAAAAGTTGAAAAAAGCGATTTTCAACTATCTATAACTTCAAAACTCATAAGTTTACATTATAAGCCTAAAAGGTTTTTGAAATCAGCTTCTCAGAACGAATATAAAAATGTAAAAAATTACAGCGTGTTCCATTTAAAAAAATATAACTGTGGTGCAGATTTTTTCAATTGAGACGCCCTGTATAAATCAAAACAATTTAAAAGTGTACTCATACAAGGTGTTTCATTGGGAAAGTGACATACGTTAACTGTAGATAGGGGATACCAAGGCGATCTCAAAACCCCGTACTTAATCGGTCTAACTACTTTAGTAACCAAGATACAGGGTGTTTTATCTATTTTGTCATTTTTTTGCATGGTTCATAACTTTCTAACCACATTGTATATTTTCATGATATTTGGCTTGCATATTTTGTATAAAGTGCACAATCGATCAATAAATTTACAATAAAAGAAATCCATGTTCGGATTTAAAAAAATATTATAAAATATTCCGGCCCAAAACAACACCCTGTATATCAGATTTTTCTAAAATATATTCTGTATTTGCAGAGCACGAAAAAATAAATTTAGTGAAAAAATGAAAAACAACAAAAATTATAAAAAACACCTAATAGTTAATGACAACAAAGTAAAACCATTATGGATTATCATTTTTTAAATACAATTTGTATAAATCATAAGAAATCGTAAAAAATCGTAAAAAATCGTAAAAAATCGTAAAAAATCGTAAAAAATCGTAAAAAACCGTAAAAAACCGTAAAAAACCGTAAAAAATCGTAAAAACCATAAAAACCGTAAAACATTGTAAAAAATCGTAAAAAATCGTAAAACACCATAAAAACTCGTAAAATAAACCATTATATCCATAAATTTCGTGTTGCGTATGGTTCTTGTGTTTATTATTCAAGTGAATTTTTCGGGCCGAAGTAATAAAAACATCATATGTTTTTACTATGTGTAAAATTTTTAGGCGTTTTTTAAAATGTTTATAATTCTTCATTAATTAAAGTTATTTATTTTTAGTGGATTCATTAATATTTATTCTTAATTAAAGATGAATTTAGGTTAACTAGTCTTCATTTAAACTAAATCACATTAAAAAGAAATTAGTTTCAATTTTGGGCTCTCACAATTCACACCATTTCAGAATTCCAACTTAACATTTTACAAGAAAAAACATTTTGCAAAGTATATCACTAAATTAATTTTTTCGTACTCTTTGCAAATACAGAATCTATTTTAGAAATAGCTGATATACAGAGTGTTGTTTTTGTGTAGGAATATTTTATATTGTTTTTAATCCGGAGCTGGATTTCTTTTATTGTAAATTTATTAATCGATTGAACACTTTAAACAAAATATGCCCGCCAAATATCATGAAAATATACAGTGTGGTTAGAAAGTTATAAACTATGCATGAAATTGTCCAAATAGATAAAACACCCTGTATCTTAGTTATTAAAGTAGTAGGACCATATATGTATTGGGTTTTTGAGATCGCCTAGGTGTCCCCTATCTGCAGTTAACGTATGTCACTTTCTCAACGAAACACTATGTATACACCATGTATATATCTGCATTAAACATTTTTCATTAAATCTTATCGTTTTCCATATAAAGACCGACGCGTATAGGATGCGCCACCCTGTAGATACCAAATAGGAAAAATAGTATATTATACTCATTTTATAAGACTTACTATCGTATTCTTTTACTGAAGCACTGGTCGTTTTGCTCCTGGTGCTTTTGAAATTAGGTTTATGTATAAAATTATTTTTTTAATTTCTTATATTTTTAGGAAACAACAAGGATTCTTCACAAGTCAACTTAAAATCTATATTTCATTTCAACTTATTAAAGAATCGACATTTTTTACTCTTTGGTTTAGTAAATGTTTTTGCCATGATATCGTTCTACATCCCTCTGGTATATATTGTAGACGACGCTGAAACTAAGGTAAGTTTTAAACTGACATGAAAAATGAAAAACAAGTTACTTAAGCTCTTAAAAAATCCGATGTGACTAGCACATGATCTCTCGCCATCTTTGAATCAAAAATTAATACGTTAACACAAAAAAGTATAAAAAAATTTACTTTTTAGTAAATCTGGTAAAAGTTTTGAAAATTATAATGAAACGAAAATATACTATAGTGTATACAAAATATATGTATGTGTAAAACTTTATTGTCATCTTGTTTAGTAATGACATCATAACTCATAGCAACTGCCACTTCCTGTTGTCCGATTAACCCCACAATATAATCAGACCTAATCTAGGGCATTCGAATGTTGTATGCAAAATTTGAAATTTTTTTAGTTCAGTAGTTTTTAAGTTATCGTTACCAAAACATCTTTCATAACACACACATCCACGCCCGCCCGCACGCACCCACACACACACCTCGCTTCTCTGAAGGTCGAGAGGTAATAATAAGAAATTTAAAAAAAATAGGCATTGACCTGTATTCTGATTTAGAAAATTACTTATCGCCAGTTCATGCTGGCGAACGGGGGGGGGGGGGGGGGGCGAGTGTCAATTAATATAACTATTTCATAAAGGAGTGAGCATATTGAAACTATAAAACAGATACGCTTGAGTTTTTTCACTTAAGTCAGGACACAGATGCTTATGCAATAAACTGATATTTTTATAGTTTTGGATTAATTAAACAAACCATATTTATAACAGTTTTATTATAAAAAATGGCCCAACCGGTTTACATGTTACAAAAAGAATAATCATAACTTAAGAGCGGAGGTACAAATTTCAGAAACTCTCGCACCGATTTGGCGTTTGTATCCCACGTTAATTTTACTTCGAGCGAGAGCTGACGTAGATAACTACAACATATACAGCCAATATGCAACCGATGAGATTTAGAGTGAATGTTTGAATATTACAGTAACGTACCTACTCAATCTGTGTGGCGATATTATGTAGACAAATTGCAAAAACCCAAAATCGGAGTATAACTTTATAAGACATTAATATTATTGTCCATTACGAATTTATACATAATAAATCAAAATTTACGATATTCTCAATTGGTCAAGACAAAAAAAATATTTTAAATTTTGTTTTTTTTTACGTTATGACCGTGCCATTTTGCTTCCATAATAAATAGAAACATCGTTTTTGTTTTATCTGAAAGCTCTGTTTTTTTGTCTCTGTAATAGCAATTCAACATTGTTAAATTTTTTTTCTCAAAAAATTTAAAAGAACCAAAAAACTTGAGAGGTACACAATTTAGTGGTTCGCGTTTGCATGTGCACGCATATCAAGCCTAACTTTTTTGTCTCAGACATTTTATCGGATATTAGAAGATTGTTAATGGCAATATTTCATTCTAAATGCAGACAGATGTAACTTGTAGAACCTTTTTATATACCCAATGTGCTCTAGTATTATGTTTACGTTCAGACTATGTGAGAAATTCAATCAGCATACACACATTCTTTGAAAAAAATATATTTCGTATTTTATTTTTAACTGTGCAGGTACTTTTTGCCTGTAGATGATTTTTGAAAAAATTCAAAAGCCGCTTGCAAAAATTGCAATTATCTGAGAAAAATGGGGTTTGTTTTTTTTGAAAATACTTATCTCAAAAACTATTTGATATTTTTCAAATTGGAAAAAAGATTCAAAAAGAGGAGGAAATTTCACCAAAAAAATTATACCTCCCGGAACTGTAGCACCAATATTTATAGTTTTCTCAGACGGTTAAAAATACGGCCGAAAACGGGGACTCTGGCTTGCGTAAGCGCCGCCCACTTTGGACCTTTAATGAATAATTATTATTTAAACTCATTAAATATGAAAATAATAAATTGAAAAAATTCAGGCATCTACTGAATAGATTTATGAACAATAATACGCGGTCAAAAATTTTTTAACGCGATTTTTCTATTAATTATGCATTAATTAACAAATTTTTCCTACTTGAACTTGGACATTGTAAGTGCGACAAATGTTAAATAACAAATCTGAGATTTTTTCTTTTTTTGGACCTATTTTTGAAAGGTCTCAGAAAAGATTCCCGTTGGAAAAATTAAAAAATTGTTATTTTTCACTTCGTTATTTACTTGGGTTAAAAATTAAAAAGCTTGATTAATCATTGAAAAAAAATGTTTTTTTTCATATTACTATTGATCTGTTTTTTTATGATCAGAAGTCACATGAACATGTTTTTTAATTTTTTTTTTATTTCATATTGTTTATAAAATTGTTATAAACAAAATTCGTTGTTTATAAGTTAATTTAATTTTTTTTTTAGAAACATAATCTTTGATGCAAATTTTGATTTTTTCTAAAAAAATTGTTTCTTCAAAAAATTTTTTATTCCTTAAAAACGTATTTGTTAATTAACATGGTTGTTTTTGTTTCATTATGTAGAAATAAAAATATATAGAACAAATTTAATTATTTAAAACAAATTGTTTATTAAATAAACAATGAAAATATAAATAAAAACAATTTTTTTTTAGTTATCAAAGGGCAAGATAAATTATGATTAAAAAAAGTGATTCCTTAATAGTAATTACAGGGGGTAGAAAAATTATTTTTAATTAAAAAATACGTTTTTAAGCAACAACAAAATTTTTCTAGGAACGATTTTTTTTAATTCATACTTTGCATTAAAGATTATGTTTCAAACAAAAATTTAAATTATCTTATAACAATTTTGTAAACAATAGGAAATAAATTTTTTTTAAAATCATTTTCATGTGACTTCTGATCATAAATTTCACTTTCCGAACACACCTAGTTAAGTAATTAGTTTTCCTGCAACATCAAAATACAACTTTCTATAATTTTGGCTATAAATTCTACAATATTATTTTAAAATTATAAAATATTTCACACATAATGTACTTTTTCGAATGTATTGTTTACTTTTTTTATTTGTTGTATCATTTTCGATTTAACAAAAGGACAAAAAAGTTAAAAACATTTTGGATAACAATTACAATTTTAAATTCGAAGAAACTAAAATATATTCTTAATTTAGAGCTTTGTATTACCTTTCGAATGGTACAAATACTATTTTAATAACTATAATATTTTTAAAGTTATTCAATTTCTCTTTAAATTTATATTAAAATTCAAAAGTTTTTCGAATTTTTTTTACGAATTCTACAATTTTTTTAATAAAATTTTGAACAAAATCAATATTATCGAATTTTTACTGCAAATTTAATGGCGTTTTTTTTCCAAATTTTTAACATTTAATATTAACCTTATAAAAAATAAAACCTTTTTTGAATAATTTTAAAATCAATAAATAATTAATATCCCATTGAATTTTATTCAAATTGGGTAACAGACCTTTTTTTAGGTTTTTGGATCAAAATATATTAATAAAGTTAATTTAAAAAGTTAAAAAAATCTTCTTTTTTTTACATTTTTGATCATAACTTTTACAAATATTATTTAAAAATTATGAAATAATTTACACATTTTGATTCTTTTTAGATGTACCATTTACTTTTTCATTTCTTTTATACTTTTTGATAACACAAAATTACAAAAAATTTAAAAAAATTCTTTATTTTGGCTATAATAATTATAATTCTAAATTCGAAGATAGTAAAATACATTGTGAATTTAGAGTTTTATATCATCTTTCGAATGGTAAAAATCCCATTGTGATATCTTTATTATTTTAAAAGTTATTCAATTTAGATTAAAAATCGTAATTTTTTTGATCCATTATTTTAAAAATTCATCAATTTTTTTAATAAAATTTTGAAAAAAATCGCAATTATAAAGTTTTTTAATACAAATTTAATTGTATCTTTTTTAAAATTTGTAATATTAAAATTTATCTAAACCAATTAATTTAATAAGATAAAAAATATTTAGAATTAAAATAAAAAATATAGGCTAAACCATGCGGAATTCCAAAACAAGGCGAGAACAAATTTTGTAGGAAATTTTGAATTCTACAATTTTGATTTACTATAATTTTTCCAAAAAAAAATCCGCTTGCCCACATTGTATATAACACACTGCTACAATTATGATCTCTTAAAATAATGAGTGAAATCTATTAGGAATTCTGGAAAAATTATGATAAAAAACTTGTAGAGAATTTTATGCCCCACAACTTTGCACTGAAACATTTTGCACTAAAGTGCATAATTTATCTTCAAAATTAAAAAAAAAGGTGAAAATCCTAAATGTGTATATTTTCGCCTTCTAGCGGCGAAACTATTAGGAATTCGAAAAAAAGTTAAACACAAAAGTTAAAGAAAATTTGATGCTTTACAACTTTGCACCAGAACATTTTGCACTGAAATACATTGCTTGTACTCAAAATCAAGAAAAACCGGGGGAAACCTATATGCACATTTTTTACGCGACCTCTAGTGACGCAACTTTTTTAAATTATGGAAAAAGTTTAAGACAAAAGTTGTAGAGAATTTTATGCTCTAAAACTTTGTACTACAACATTTTGTACTAAAGTGTACTGTTTGTCCTTAAAATTTAAAAAATCTATTTTATGCACTTATGTAAACAGAAAAAATACAAATATTTAACCCTAGATAGGTCGCACCTTAGAAGTACATTAACGCGGTCGCTGCGGGTCACCTTGACCAACTTTTCAAAATTTCCAAAATTTTTATTTGTTCATCCATCTGTTAAATTTTTTTAAATTAGTATTTTAACTATATTTAAAGAATATAAACACATATTTTATTTATTTATAATATTTATATTAAAAAATCAGTAACATTTTAAAAATACTATAAAATAAATGGATTTTCTTACATCACCTAATAAACTCTATAGTTTTTTTCTATTAAACTTGAAAAAAAAAAGAAAAATTAACTAGATTTTATTCTTAGAAGATTAAAAATACATTTACAATAATTTTTTATGCATGCTAATGAGGAATATTTTTGTTTTAGTTGGATACAAAATAGTCCTAAAAAAGGTGACAATTTATAAAAATATTTGAACCGTTGACTGTTTTCAGTTATACAATAGTTATTTATGCAACAAATGTGCATCACATGAGTCAAAAAAGAGATCTTACACACGCGTTGTATCGTTATTTTTTCTACAACCGATACTTTTACAAAAAAAACATAGGCATAAAATATAAAATGAATTTACTTTACTCCCTAGTGCGTAAAATTTTTTAGTACTGTACGAACGGTTGTAAAAATAATGGAATTTCATACATTTTCAAGACAATTGTTGCATACCAATCTTCCGTGATTTCCACATATGTACGTTTGGCATTTTGGACACACATGGTAAGTTTTATTGCCGGTTCTTCTGCATAACCGACATCTCTTTCGTTTCCTTGGACCTTTCTCTACAGGATTATCTTCAGGGACTGGTGCTTCATTTTTCTGAAGAATTTGAAGAATGTTCAATCTCACAACTTTTGGAAGATTAACAACTTCCAACCGAGATCTCATAAAAGGAGAAACAAAAGTTCCTTGGCGAGTTCTTTCAACCAAATTCGTCTTACTAGCCTCTGATCTTCTTGGTTGTTACAACTAGATACCACGAATGCATTAACGCCAACTACATTGAGAAGATGGAAGAATGCCGTAAGGGGCCATCGGTTTGTTTTTCATGCTGTGGAATATGTAGCACACATTTCATCGACGACATCTACTTACTCCACCTTTGGTACCGTTGTAAAACGTGATTATCTCTGGTTTTTGAGCATCACCAATGGATTGGTCAACGGTCTTACTATGCTGCATCGTCGATAATAGTACAACAACTTTGCTTTTTTTTGGCACATAGGACACTAGTGTTGAACAGTTCTTTCCAAAACCAAAAATTGATGAGTTTAGGTCCCTATCTTTGCTGCTTTTAAAGCACGCTGGAAGCTCAGTTTTGTTTTTATACAGGGTTAGTATAAAGCATGGAAACACCTAATATCTAATGAACGAAAAAAGGAAAAAATATGTTTTATACATATTACAAGATTGCCATCATAGGAGCATTTATTTAGATCATTACAAAATATACAGGGTGAAGAAAAAAAGCGTAACCACCCAAATGGTTTTTTTTTCAAATAGAACATGACATCATGTTTTTGATTCCTGCTAATTTCTAGAATAACCGTTACGCAGATATGGGATAATGGGTTAATGCATTGACATATAGGGTGATCTATTACAAATTTCTCTAGAAATTGACAGGAATTAGTCATATACAGGGTGTTCCATTCAAAAACTAACCTTTTGGGTTGCCACAATCTTCCGGTTCACCATGTATATTTTGTAAAAATCTGAAAACAGGCTCCTATTGAAACTATGCAATCAGTGTAAACATATTTTACTTCCTTTTTTCATTCGTGAGATATTCAAGTGTTTCCATACTTTTTACTAACACCCTGTATAAAAAAATCAAATAAAATACTTACATAATGACAAAAAAATAGCTGAAGTGATAACTAAAATAAACACTTAAAAGTACACTAAAAAGGGCGCTGCGTCTCCAGATGACCCGCACAACTCTCTAGTGGAACAAGTACTAACTCAATCTAAATGACGGTTCCTGAATTATTTAGGTGGATGATATCTAGGAAGGTACTGAAAGGTTGAATTGCGCAACTTAAGTGGTAAGGGTAGGGCATACTAAAATATATATGTGCGGGTCATGGTGACACACAGACACCGGTCCCGGGTTAATATCTTTTGTGTACATAAATTTGGGAGTTCCATTAAATGTTACAATATAATATTAGTAATTTTTTTTATTTATTTTCTTCCGTCATTTATTTATTCATGTTTATGCTATATTTCTTATGCAAGCTACCAAAGGAGTTAAAAAGATCCAAAATAATATGTAAACAAAAAGCCACTTCGTTTAAAATCTAATCTGATTTATTATGTTTATATTAATAACAAGATAAGCTCCATTAGAAAACTATAATGGGCACAAATTGGTCCTGAGTCCGTACAAACTGTTTATTTTAAACGACGTCGACGGCTATATTGTGCGAGTAAGAAAGCAAATCTCATAGGATAGCTGTTAGCGCTTCAAAAATACCATTTTTATAATCAAAATCCTGAAAAATCTACTGAATATTTTTGAATCAATTTTTTTTTAAATGATTTCTTAACCTGTTCTTAAGCTCGGAAAGTCCCTGAGATTGTATAAAAATATTCTGTTGGGTGTTTTTTACGAACTATCAATTTTCATTAATTTTCATATGCTAATATTTTCAAAAACTAAATATTTTCAGGATTCTTAATAACTTTCCTACATCAGTAGTGACCTAAATTTTAACTGACCGTTTGAATTTTTCAAAAATATTGTCCCGTTTTTCTGGGATTTTGTTTCTACGATTACATTGGAAAGGCATTTGCTACAGAAAGTGTACCTCCGCTCTTAACTATTTCTAAATAAAATATAATGCAAATTATAAACTAGAGTATTGCTGAATCGGCAATAGGATGTGTCGTCAGCAATACGAATCCAACACATTAGTACGGTTAAATATAATGAAATTAATGACATTAAATATTTGATTAAATTAATACATCACACTTAAAAAACAAAATTAAAACTATCATGATGCTGCCAATTATAGGTAAATCGTCTTATGAAGATGCGATCAGTCATCGTGAGTAGGTAAGGCAACCACTTTAATGATTGGCCCAATGTGTTGACCACCTGCTGTTTTTAATTTAATTGATCTAACTTTTATCTTTTCCTGTAAAATTTTCGAAACTGGCTAAAAGTCATTTTAGAAGAGGTGTGTCATCCTCTTTTAACAAAACTAAATCGTTTATTTTGATATTGATTGAAGAACACATCCTTCGTCGGTAAATAGTCTGCAACCAGCGTTTACCAAAATGCTGTTGCACTTGTGTGCTTTTATACCAAATTGAGAGTATGTTAGTATTAAAATGTATAGTATCGTTTTCTGGTAAAGCATTCAAAGGTGCACCAATTAAAAGTGTCAATGGGTTTAAATCCAAAGGATCATTAGAAAGGGGATATAGAGACCAAGAATTCAGAATAGATTCAATCAATACCATTAACAATTGTTCAAAAATAAAGTGAGAATTTCCAGTGATTTTATACATACACCTCTTAGCACTTTTAATGGTGCTTTCTCATATTCCTTCCCAATGAGGTGATCTACACGGTATGAATTTCGTGGACTCTAATTATGAAGAGAATTAACGAGAGCTTTAGACTGCACAATTTATTATGCGTTAAAAAAAAGAGTATAAAAAATGAGTGAGCATTTAATAAACGGAGACGGTAAATAATAATTTTGGAAGATTACGTTAAACAAGCGATTCGACAAACATTTCATTCTTTTTTTGTAATGAAATCCCCACTTTAAATAAAATTAGTGCTGAGCTACAGAGCTATAAGAGTTTGCCAAAAATATCGAACACGTACACTGCAAGAAATGAATTTTCGTTACTGTAAAAGGAATCGCAACAGTGCCCTAGTGGAAAAAGAGGAAATCATTGTATGACGCAGAAAATATTTAAACGAAACTCGTAGATGTCGTAATGAGGGGAAAAATTATTTTCTGGACGAGACTAGGGTTAATGAAGGGTAACTATTATTGGTTACGTGATAAAAGAAGAAGACATAAAGATTGCATTAAATTAAAACGTAAATTTATCGTATACCCATGTAAAACAATAAAATTGCCCGCCACTGGAGAAATTTCCTCTTTCCCCTTAACCACCGAAAATCTCTTCCACTTTGGAGCAATAACAGATGTCAACATTCCTTTCACATTCTTTAAGATATTCCATTACTATCAGTTTTTATGGAAAATGGGTATAGTTGCTTTTTGGTTTTTCAAAACTATGATTTTTTTAGTCATAAAAAAACTCGAGTCTAAAAGTAATGAGACTTAAGTTTTATTTTTTTTATTTCATTTCATTTCATTAAAATTGTTTCTTTCATATTTTTTTAAAATTATTTTTCTGCTGTTAAACTTATTATCGAAATTTTATCGAAAAGTCAAAAAATCTTGGTTGTATGGATTTTGAAAAAAATTCATTGTTTTCGATCCCCAAAACCCCCAATACTAATTTTGAATCGATTCTAACCATAATCACAAATCTCGTTCCCCATTGTCAATTTATGAATTTTGACAAAAAATTAGCATCTCCGACCACAAAAACCTTCACATACCAATTTTAAATAGAATCGGTCAATAATAACAAAACTCGTCGCCATCTTGAATCCGCCATTTCTTTTTTTTTTTCTAACAAAAATTTTATAAAAAATGGTCATCGGACCTGAATAATTTTGCATGAGTTGCATAAATTACTTGAGGTTTTAGCGACTTCGATAGGGTTAAGAAATGGACTGTATAGAAGTATATGAACAATTTTAATTATAAAACAAGAAACGAACATAAACAATTATGTGAACATAAAATATTTTCCAAAATGACTGTTTATTCGTTTTGGGTTTCACTTGACCACACTTTATTTTTCACTTCACTTCACTTTATGAGACAAAATAAATACAATGCATTTTGCGGTGATTTGAGAGAATTGTGAATATTTGCGAAACTAGTTTTTGGGATGTGATATGTGATTGTCACATTGTCACTGTGTTATCTACCGACATCGATCTGTCTATATCTAATTCTTGATAATTATTAATAGTACTGGTTAATATGGATTTTAACCAGGACCTATGAATACCTGCCAAATTTTAAGTTGTTCGGACGTCTGGAAGTTGGTGAAAATTAATTTCAAAGATTTCGTTACAGATAGATAGATAGATAGATAGGTAGATTGATAGATAGATACATGTGGTTCAAGGTAATAAAAACGCCTTAATTATTGAAATGACTCATTAAATTAGAATGAAGGTTTAAAGGCAAAACATTCGTATCGTACGAGATGCGCTCATTCCCAGATTTGGTAAAAGCCATTAGTTTTTTATCAACGGAGAGTACACATGGGTAACCGGTTTTTTGAGGGTTATTAATTTTCTTTTCATCAAAATTAATAAAAAAAAATATGAATAAAGAAAAATTACGAAGCCATTAAAACGTTGAATGCACTCGGAAATAACCGAGAGTTTAGTTATGTACCCATGTAGGTAGACGCTTATCTCCTTGTTTTCAGCTTTTACCACATTAACCACGACCATAAATTCCACAGCTTCAAAATAAACCTTATTTAATAATTTGTTTGTTTTTATGACTACATTAATAAATATTTCTTTTTACTCTAGAATATTAAAGCTGGACAAGCCTCACTTTTATTATCTGTGATAGGAATAGTAAACACAGTGGCACGTATTATTTTTGGATTTATCGTCAATTTTCCCATGGTTGAGTCTATATTTGTTAACAATATATGTTTACTTATTGGTGGGGCAGCAGTTGGACTATTACCGTTTTGCCAAACTTTTACCGCATACGTTTTTGCGTCGATCTTTTTTGGGCTTTCAATAGGTAAGTTATTTTTAGAAAAAAAATATTTTACATTACGGTCATAAATTGTAAATGGATCTTTTGTGTTGTAGTATTTTCTAAATTTATTAAAAATTCCAAATCGTAAAATATTAATATTTTCTTCCGGACTATAAAGGAAACTAAGAGATAATGCCAGGCATGTCAATAAAAAAATAATATTAATCTGACAAGATAATTCATTTTTCAATAAAATAAAGTGCCTTAAAACGGCTTTGTTTTTGCAAAATTATATTCAAACCCTCCTTTGATTTCCATTAAAGAACCAAACGATAACATGGCGCCCAACGTGTATGAGCAATAGGAGTGAATAGTTTATTCACAACCCACAAGTAAGTATTTTTGTCGTTTGGTTGAATATTTTATGGTAAATTCTGAAATCAGAACTTCGCTTAAGGATCAGAAATAAAATTAACAGAGCTTATTTATTATTGTTCGTAATTATCATTCAAAAATGACAGAAAGTAGTGACGAAGATATTTTTTTTGATTCTTATGAGGTGTTAGATGTCAATGAAGAATGTTCTCAATTAAATCCAGTTCAAACGCCAATTTCACATGATTTTAAAACAGAAATAAGCGTTTCACATAATATTGCAAATTCATATTCAAAGGTTTTAAATAAAAATCGATTATTTAATGAGTCTGTTGGGGATAATCTTGCACAACCTTTATCATCCTCAACAAATACTGCCTTAGATTTAACCACAGCTTTTCTTGAAGCTGTTCAAACAATTGCCAGAAATTTAAAAAAATCGGATGAATTAAAACTTAAATTCTCGGGAAATGATACTGAAAATCCAATAGTATTTTTAGAAAAGTTAGCAAAATACTGTTAGACACACCCTGTAGGCGAAGCGGTGTACGTGGGCGGCGGTACGTCTAACAGACATGCGCGGTGGCGAACGATGATCGGAGAGATCATTCCCTGACTGGCGATCTATCGATAAGTATCGAGTTGTAATTTTATTGGCGAATAAACTGTTTTGTGCATTTACGAATTTTATTGAAAACTGCTATTTAACAATTCAGAAGCGGGATAGTGTACCTTGTGACCTGTGGCGAAGGCGAATAAGTGTGTGGTGTTGGTACTTGAAGAATTTCAGCGGGCGGCTTGAATTTTTTGTGGCGATTAAATTGTAACAGGCGGTTACATTAGGCGAAACGAGGGTTAAGAAGGTGTTCTAAACCGTAAGTACAAATTTAATTTATGATTTGGCGAAATAATTGCATTTTACTGGATGTATAACAAGCTCTGACACGAAGCGACATTATTCGAGAACACGATCGAATGCCGGCGGCCATATTGTCATACCCGACGACGATGCTGTGACGTAGGTTCACAATCCTACCATGGGCGTCACATATAATTGGAGAAATAAAAATATTAAATTTAATTAAAGGTGTTAATTGAATTTATGGATGATATTTTACCATGGGCGTCACATATAATTGGAGAAATAAAAATATTAAATTTAATTAAAGGTGTTAATTGAATTTATGGATGATATTTACCATTGGCGTCACATATAATTGGAGAAATAAAAATATTAAATTTAATTAACGGTGTTAATTGAATTTATGGATAATATTTACCATGGGCGTCACATATAATTGGAGAAATAAAAATATTAAATTTAATTAAAGGTGTTAATTGAATTTATGGATGATATTTTACCATGGGCGTCACATATAATTGGAGAAATAAAAATATTAAATTTAATTAAAGGTGTTAATTGAATTTATGGATGATATTTACCATTGGCGTCACATATAATTGGAGAAATAAAAATATTAAATTTAATTAACGGTGTTAATTGAATTTATGGATAATATTTACCATGGGCGTCACATATAATTGGAGAAATAAAAATATTAAATTTAATTAAAGGTGTTAATTGAATTTTATGGAGTTTTATGGAATTTTGTGAATTTTTATTCCACCATGGGCGTACATATTAATGGAAAACAAGGATATTAAATTTAATTAAAGGTGTTAATTAAATTTATTGAAATTTTATGCAAATACAGAGGCGTCTGGAGAAAAATTTATACACAATAGGCGTATTGGCGAAAATAAACTACAATTTCAGGGGCGTACCTGAATATAAATTTATATACTAGGCGTATTAATTTAAATGGATAATTAATTCAGGGGCGTACCTGAATATAAAATTATATACTAGGCGTATTAATTTAAATGGATGATTATTTCAGGGGCGTATCTGAATATACCTTAAATTGGTGATAACTGGCGACTTCGGAGGAGTCTGATTTTACCAGTGGCGTAGTTATAAAATTTTTATCAATTTTACTGTTTAATTTCAGCATTTTCTAGGTTATCAGTGGCGCACTGATATTTTATATAATGATCCTGTTGGTGTTCCATTGGCGTGCATAGAGAATTATGATTTTCTTATATAAAATTGATGCAATGGCTTGGTTGTTGGGTGTTATCGGTGGTTCGGATGCTTCGGCCGGGCATTTGTTCCGCGGGTGATGCCTTGCGGCTGGGCTGATGCATTAATAATATGACGTATATTGGCGATATTAATGAATTTAGTAATTTTTAGGGTGAATTTCAAGTGCAATGGCGGACTCAGGCGATGAGACGCACTTGGATTGGGAGGAATCTATGACGTTTAGTTCCCCAAATTCTCCTAGGCGTGGGAGTAAGAAAGGAACCAGCTCTCCAAGGCGTGGAGTAGCATTGGAACCAGATGTGGCGAAGATGGCGGTTGGAGACTTGGTGAAGGCTCTAATGGCGGGCGGCCTAGAAAAGAATATTTTGAAGATTGCCAAGCAGCAGGCGGCGTTGGCAGTGGGTGAATTGTCCGACACGGCGGTTCCTGGATCCTCGCAATCCAAGGTAGGCGACTTGGAGCCAACGAGCAGTGGTAGGCGACCGCTACTTCTTGGTGCAGAACTCGTAGATCGTTTCGATCCGGATGATGGGGATAATAATGTGGAGAGGTGGCTCCAACAAATTGACCAGTTGGGATCAATTCACGGGTGGTCAAGCTATGAGAGGGCGACTGTGGCGCAAGCTAGACTGGATGGCGCGGCGAAGAAGTGGTTTCACCGATTAGACCATTATGATTTCACCTGGGATCAATGGAAGGTGAAGCTTAAGGAGGCGTTTCCTAGGCGAAGGGATTTTGCAGCCATGTTAGAAGAGATGGTCAACAGGCGTAAGTTGCCATCAGAAACCATAACAACCTATTTTCACTCCAAGCTGGCGTTATGCGACAGAGTAAAAATATCGGGTGCTAATGCGGTGTCCTGTATCATAAGAGGATTACCCCACAATATTAAAGCGAACGCGCATGCGGCGAGATGTGCTACCCCGGAGGCGCTATACCACTCCTTTCTGGCGGGAATGGAAGGGTGTAGTGAAGAGATCATAAAGGCGAAGCCAGTGGCGTCTCGCATAACCATTCCGAGACCGGCGGGCGGCCAGGTCAGAGGCGAACCGGAAGCGAAGCGGCGTTGCTTCAACTGCCAGCAGGTAGGCGACCACCTGAGTCGCGATTGTCCGCTACCTCGGGCGGAGAGATGTAGGACTTGTGGCGCGAAGGGGCATATGTGGCAGGCGTGCCCTAAATCTAGTTCCGGCAGGCGTGAGGGACAACAGGTGAGATTAAAGCTGGATTTATAAACTCTCGATCGGCAACTTCAACCTCGACGTCAACCGCAACTGCAAAGTTCAATAGTACGAAATCAGCATTCACATTTATAAACATCCGCAGCGGTTGACGCTGAGGTTGCCGTTCGCACAAAGATAAAATACTTTTCAGTGTTCTGTGATACTTTTAACTTTGCAGTTGAGGTTGACGTTGAGGTTGCAGTTGCCGTTCAAGAGTTTATAAATCCAGCTTAATAACTCTTCCCTCAAATAGTTGCTTTCGGCATTTAGTTAAAGTTCAAGGCGAGAACGTTAAGGCGTATCTGGACACTGGAAGTGATCAAAATTTGATCACTTTGGCCGTGGCGAAACGGTCGGGGCTTACTGTTAAGGCGGATGGAGAAGGATGTATCCTGAGGGGATTTGGCGGAGGCGTTGCACGTGGGTTAGGCCAGGTGGACTTTGAAATGATTATGGCGAATGATCATTTTCCCATTACGGCGTTGGTGACCGATTGTGACATGGGTTCGATTGAGCTGTTGTTAGGTCAACCTGACATCAATAGCCAAGGCGTGACTATGGTGGTAAGGAGTGGTAAGACATATTTAATCAAGGAACCTGATGCAAATGAGTTGATTAGGCGAATCACTCTGGAGGACGAGGCTATTAGGCGTAATGTAGTGCTTGCAGAAGATGTGACACTCCAACCACACATCATGAATCAAGTAAAAGTAGAAGTCGTGGATGGTGTCCCTGGCGCTCGGTATTGCTTAAGGCGTATGCAATTTCCGGTGGGACAGTCAGTAGTATTTATACCGGCGGGTTTGCTTGGCGATCAGCAGGAAACAATCCAAATTTTTAATGATGGCGATAGAGAGATATCCTGGCGAAAAAGACGTCTCATATCACGGGCGGAGATATGTGTTCCTGGCGATGGTCAATTGGCGACAGAATACAAAGTGAGAAATTTATCTGTAGTACCTAATGATTTAGACTTTTCAGGCGTGAGAATAGGTGATGTATCTAACAGATGTAAAAGGCGTTTACATGAATTGTTGAGGCGTAAGGCGATTTGTTTTTCCAAGGGAGATGATGATCTCGGGTTAACTAAACTTGGTCACATGGAGATTAAACTAACTACTGATGTACCTGTTTATTATAGGCCTTATAGACTGTCTTATCATGAAAGAGAAATGGTGAGAGATAAGGTGGAAACTCTTATGCAGGCGGGCATAATAAGAGAAAGCGATTCGGCGTATGTTAGTCCTATCGTACTGATACCCAAGAAAACTGGCGGAGTGAGAATGTGCGTAGACTACAGGGCGTTAAATGCTATTACGGTGAAGATCAGGTATCCTTTACCGTTAATATCAGATCAACTCACTCGATTGGCGAATAAGGATCTATTTACCACTTTAGATTTGGCGCAAGGTTTTCATCAGGTGCCCATGCATCCAGATTCGGTGGATAAGACGGCGTTTATCACACCGGATGGGCATTACGAGTATCTTCGAGTGCTATTTGGTCTCTGTAATTCACCGGCGGCGTTTCAGAAGGTCATAAATAAGATGTTAGGTAAATTAAAACATGGCGAAGTTTTGGCGTATATGGATGATTTACTAGTTCCATCCAAAGGCGAAGAGGAGGGACTAAGGTTGTTGGAGTTAGTATTAGATCTGATAGGCGGGCGTTAAGCTTAAAATGGAGAAGTGTTCGTTTTTGCAGAGTACTATTGAGTACTTGGGCCATGAGGTGAGTGTCGAAGGGGTTCGACCAGGTAGGCGTAAAATACAGGCGGTATTAGATTTTCCTCAACCGAAAGATGTGCATGGCGTGCGACAATTTATGGGACTGGCGTCTTATTTTCGAAAATTTATTCATAACTTCTCAACTTTGGCAAGACCGTTGACAGATCTTACTAAAAAGGACATACCATGGCGTTGGTCAGGCGAACAGCAGAAGGCGTTCGAGATGCTGAAGAGACTCTTATCTACTAGACCTATCTTGGCGTTATATGATAGTCAGGAGGACATTGAGTTGCACACGGATGCTAGCAAACTAGGCGTGTCTGGTGTTTTGCTGCAAAAGGACTCTAGTAAGAGGTGGCGACCGGTAGAGTATTTTAGCAGAGCAACTACGGCGCAGGAGCAGGTATACCATAGCTATGAGCTCGAAACCTTGGCGGTTGTAGAATCAATTAAGCGTTTTAGGGTTTACCTAGCAGGCGTGCATTTTAAAGTAGTTACAGATTGCGTGGCGATAAGAGCGGCGTTGCTCAAAAGAGACTTAGTACCTCGAATAGCCAGGTGGTGGCTGACGATTCAAGAGTACGATATGGAGGTGGAGTATCGACCTGGAAAACGTATGCAACATGTTGATGCACTTAGTAGGAATCCCCCAAATGGAAGCACTGGCGTTAATGTTATAATGTTGGAAGAGGCTGATTGGTTCCTAACCGTACAGTTACAAGACTCCAAGGCGCAGGAACTTGTACGATTGTTAGCCACAGGCGGTGCAGACAAGGAGCTTAAGGCGATCTATAAGCTTAAAAATGGGCGATTGTATCGTATAACGTCTAAAGGCGATAGGTTATATGTACCTGCAATGGCTAAATTTGGTATTTTGAGAAAATATCATGATGATATTGGACATCCGGCGTTTGAAAGGTGTCTCACTCTATTGGCGAAAACTTATTGGTTTCCTAAAATGAGGCGATTTGTGTCCAAGTAAATAAAATCATGTCTTAGATGTGAGTTTGCGAAGGGTCAGTATGGGCGAGCTGAAGGATTACTGCACCCCATAGAGCGGCGGCCAATTCCTTTTGATACGGTGCATGTAGATCATTTAGGACCTTTTGTAAAAAGCATCAAAGGCAATTCCTATATTCTCATGGTGGTAGATGGCTTTACTAAGTTTGTACAATCGAAACCTACAAAAACACTGAAGTCTTCTGAGGCGATACAGAAACTTGGCGAAGTGTTTGGCGAATTTGGATATCCAAGGCGTGTGATATCTGATCAAGGTAAGGCGTTTAAAAGTAAAGAATTCAAAGCGTTTTTGGCGGATAAGGGTATTAAGCATATTGTAAATGCTGTGGCGACACCTAGGGCGAATGGTCAGGTGGAAAGACCAAACAGAACGATTTCAGAGGCGTTATGTGCAGTTGCGGAAACAGAAGGAAGGTGGGACGAGAAGCTGCCTGATGTTGTTTGGGGCCTAAATAATGCGGACAACTCTAGCACGCATTTCTCTCCTGCTCACCTTATGTTCTCCTACAGTCATGGTAGAATAACCGATTTGGCGTGTGGCAAGCTAGCTAGCAACGGCGATGTCAATTGTACTAACAACGGCGATGTCAATTGTACTGACAAGGGCGATGTCAATGGCGTTGACAATGGCGATCGGACCGGCGATGGTCTACAGACTGGTGGAAGTCTAAGGAACGAGGTGGAAGTTCCGGGTGTCACAAGTAAAGGCGTAGTAGTAGGCGAGGCGTTATCTCAGGCGAGTAGTAAGGCGATACTAAACGAGGCGTCGTCAAGTAAGAATGACACCCACCCAGTGGAGCGGGGTGACGATTCTGCTCTCTGGTTAAACAGGCGTAGACAGGCGGGTCAACTTAGGCGAAGTGAAAGGCTATTCTCTAAACAGACTATGACTGACGGCGCAGGTACTCAACGGACTCAATACTTGGCTCCGACTAAGGCGTCCGGACCAGATCTGGTTGTAGCTAGGTACGGAGAAAAACTCGTTGACCGTACTAGGGCCGTAACTATGCAACATCTGCACAAAGAATGAAAGGACGTTTCGATAAAGGTAGAAAGGCGGCAACTACTTATAGAGTGGGTGACTTAGTGCTCTGGCGGAGTGCTGCCACTAAAAAGGCGGGCGTTGGCGTTACTAATAAACTCTCCAATAAATTTGATGACCTTACCGAATTTATAAGGTGTTGGCGAACGATAGATATCTGATAGAGGCGATCAAGGGTGTTCGAGGCTATAAGCGATTTAAGGCGATTGTCGCTGTAGATTCCCTAAGGCGATATCATAGTGTGAACGAGGTCGACTATGAGTCTTCAGACGACGAATGAAATGGCGAATAACCCTAACAGGTGGTTAAGGTTTTGGCGATTAGACCTAACAGGTGGTTAAGGTTTGGCGAGTGATCTTGACAGGTGGTCGAGATCTTAATTATGTATTCTCCGATGGAATAATGAGGACATTATGTTTTTCAGGCTGGCCGAATGTTAGACACACCCTGTAGGCGAAGCGGTGTACGTGGGCGGCGGTACGTCTAACAGACATGCGCGGTAGCGAACGATGGCGAACGATGATCGGAGAGATCATTCCCTGACTGGCGACCTATCGATAAGTATCGAGTTGTAATTTTATTGGCGAATAAACTGTTTTGTGCATTTACGAATTTTATTGAAAACTGCTATTTAACAATACTTTTCTAAAAATATTATGACAGATTCTGAAAAAATCGAATTTGCCTCTAGCTTCTTGAAAGATCAAGCCTCGGAATGGTACCAAACATACAACTCAGTTGTATTAACTTGGAATATGTTTAAAAATATATTTTTGGAACATTTTAATTCAACTGCTTTATGTACACAATTAAATGCTCAACTTTATGGTTGATTGCAGTCTTCAAAAGAAGATGTAAATATTTTTATAACAAAAAAGAAATGTTTATTTCATCGGCTCTTTCCTAATCATTCAGAAGAAATATTAATTGATCTGCTCAGAGAACAACTTAGACCTGAAATACGTTCTCGGATAAGGGCGGCAGTCTTTGATTTTATCGAGTCTATGACTTCAATAACATCAGCTATTGAAAAAGACCTATTAAAGGTTTCTAAAGCTGTACATTCTACAACACATTCAGATTGTACAAAAGAATATCACTCATCGAGTAATAGAAATTTCAATTTGAATCAAAATCATAAAAAAACCCTTCTTCAAGATGTCGCTATTGTAATAAATGGCACTTCCAAAATAAATTTCCACAAAACCCATACAATGAACCGCAGAAAAATAAAAAATTAGAAGAGCAAAATACCGGGACAATTCCTAAATCATTTACTAATAAAACTGCTTTTCAAGATGAAGCTGCAGCTTTTCCTTTAGACTATCCATACTGCTGGAGACTCGGTCACTTCCATATTTATGATGTCTTAGATAAATAAAAATAAAAATGATTTACCTAAAATCGTTATTCACCTAGGCTCCAGCAAAATCAAAGCTCTTGTGGATACAGGTTCAAATGTTAACATTGTTAATTCTAAATTTATTAGTAAGGAATTCGAGAAGACGCAGATTTCCTTGAAATTTAGTTGTGGTAATATTATTATAGATACTCAGGGATATCATGATATCATATATGATATTTCAGAACATCAATATACTTCTAAATTTCTTGTATTGGATAATTTACAAGAATACTGTATCTTGGAATATCCGTGGTTTGTGCAACATCAAGTTATATTAGACACTATTCGAAATTGCGTATATTTAGGAACTGAACATAGGTCAACAGTTTTTTTCGCTTTAACTGCCAATGTCGGCCCCGCGATATTTCACAAATTTTCTCTTGATCATTTAACGGGAAATATTCATAAAGAATATAAAGATATGTTTAAGAAATTTAATTATCTATTTGATGATCCAGAACAACAGTCTATAACTTATACTGTGAAACATGATATTAGTTTAATTAAAGATGAATGTTTTAGTATCAAACCATACCCCATAAGTGAAAGGAAGAAAAAGATTCTCAACGAACAAGTGGCGGAGATGCTCTCCAAAGGAGTCATCGAACTGTCATTTTCCCCATTCACATCATCACCTGTCATTATTAAAAGACCTAATAAAAAACCAAGGTTTTGTGTAGATTTTAGAAGACTTAACTCTATCACAGCGGATGTGTTCAACTTCCAAAAATCCATGACACATTAAAAGAACTCGGAACGGCAAAAATATTTACGTCATTGGATCTACCAAGTGGTTATTGGCAAATTGTGCCTTAACCGAAAGAGCAAAACCGTTGACAGCATTTAGTACTCCAGGCGGGGGTTATTATCAATTTACGGTTATGCCGTTTGGTTTAAAAAACGCACCAAGTTATTTTCAAAAACTGATGATTCATGAAGTTTTTGTTGGGTTTATTCATAAGTTTGTGATGGTCTATTTGGATGACATAATTATATTTTCTAATACTTACGAAGATCACATTAGACACTTAACATTAGTATTTGAAAGATTGGCTTTGCATAATTTAAAAATTTCACTTGAAAAATGTAATTTTATTATAAACACATTGGATTATCTTGGTCATTGTATAAAAGGAGAAGTCAATACTCCTCAACCAGACAGATTAAAAAACATTAAAAATTTTCCGCCTCCAAAAAATAAAAGGGATGTACAATCATTTTTGGGAACCGTAAACTGGTTAAGAGAATATATTTCAAACCTTTCTACACTATGTATACCGCCTACTAATTTATTAAGACAAAAAATGAGGTGGAGGTGGGGTAGTCTAGAACAAACAGCATTCGAAAGTATTAAATTGAAAATGGAGCAACCCATGGCTTTACATAGACCAGATCCATTACTTCCTTTTGTATTGCAATCAGATGCAAGTGACGTTGGAATCGGTGCTGTGGTTTATCAATTAGGTAAAAATAACGAGCGACACGTGATTTCTTATGCCAGTGCCAGACTTAATCGTGCTGAACAAAAATTCCATATAAACGAAAAAGAATGCTTAGCAGCAGTATGGGCAATAAAAAGATATCGGCCTTATTTAGAAGATAAACGTTTTACACTGGTTACAGATAGTAGGGCTCTAACTTGGTTAAATAAATTTTATGATACGAAAGCGAAGTTAACGCATTGGTCTTTACTTTTGTCGGAATTTTCCTTTGATATTATACATTGCAAAGGATCCGATAATCAATGACCTGATTTTCTTTCACGATTTCCAGAAAATAAGAAAATTCGTACAGATGTAAACGATCTAGAGCGCATGCTTCCACCTAAAAATATTCAATGTGACTTGCAAAATAGTTATGATATCGATAAAGTAAAAGGAACTGACAATATCATTGTTCACAATATCGTTCCACTTGATGAATCAAGTCCTTTTGATATCGTTAAACATTGTCATCTTGATGACAACATTTGTCAAGAGAAACGAAAACTGTGGCAAACAATTAATGAAAATGGACCTCTAACTAAAGCTGATGATAAATTCTTTAATAAGTTTTATGTTGAAAACGCTTTATTACACCGGTTTAATGGAGCATTAGTTGTACCAGATAGTGCAATTCAAAAAATTCTTTATTATTATCATGACTCAGAATTTGCTGGTCATCCGGGTCATGATGAAACATTTCAAAAATTAAGTCACTATATTACTGGTCTCGTATGTACAACTACATAGCAAAGCATATTAAAAAATGTCTTATATGTCGATCTATTAAAACATTTAACCAGCCTAACGCTCCATTAGAATCTTATCAACCCACAAGACCATGGGAAATGGTCAGCATCGATGTTATGGGCCAATATAAAAGATCTAAAAATCAAAATAAATTTATAATAGTCATAGAGGATGTTTTAACTCGTTGATTGGAAGCGATTCCGACCAGAGATTCAACCACAAAACGTATTGTCAGATTCCTCGAAGAGGACATTTTTCCTTGATATGGTTTCGCAAAAAATATTTATCACAGACAACGGGCCGCAATTTGTTTCAAACATCTGGGAGACGTTCTGTAAAAAATACCAAATAAAACACATTAATGTACCAATTTTTCATCAAAGAGCAAATCCACTAGAACGTAGAAATAAAGAACTAAAATAATGCAAATAAGTCTGAAATTGGTGGATATTGGTATAGGGAACCTTGTAGTAATTTGAAAGGGAATTGTTGTTTTACCCTTTTATTACAATAACAAAATACAGGGTATTGTCATGAAACTCTCAATTAACAATACCCTGTAAATAAACATTACATTACAATAATTCGTATCGATGGCCTCCCTAATCGGCAATTAATAAACAAAAATGCGTTAGTTAATTTTTATGCCACGAAGTGTAATGAATGTATTTAAACCATATTAATTTCGCAAAAAAATTCATTTAAATCGAAAACTATCAAGAATGGGTATAGGGAGCCCTTAATAAAGTGACATTATTTTGTTCAATATACTTCAAAAATAAAATAAAATACAAGGTGTTCCATTAAAAAAACATAACTTTGATATATCACGCTTTTTTGGAACACCCTGTATATGTCTAACTAATTTAGAAATTTAGTCATCACTAACCTACGTACTCCTGCCAAATTACTTTTTCATAACATTTTTCGTTTTCCCAGTAAGCTCCGTCCCGTTGAGCGTGGCCCACCCTGTATAGTACCTATAAACTCCATCCTGCAATGGCCCACATATTGCAAAATGAAAACCTCAATATAGCAACTGTAAATATATACACAGACGCAAGAAAAAGAACGATTCGTCAACAGTGGGTATCGCAATACAGACTCAAAATACATGGGAAGACACCGAGCTTAAATTCCATACCAACGGTAACATTAACACACCGGAAATGTTGGCAATCTACGAAGCAATAAAAATTATAGGAACGAGAAGACAGAACTATGAGGGACTCTACATTTATATCGTCTCAGATTCTAGAAATGCGGTCGAGATAGCAAAAAGCTACTACCCCAGAAATTAAACCGCTCTACTGATCCAGAAAGAGACAGTAAACTTAAAAAAAAAATATGGAGTCAGTATTAATTACACATGGCATAAAAGAACAACAATAGGCACAAAGAGAGCTCATGAACACGCAGAAAGGGCCCATGCAAAAAACATACATGATAAATCATACAGTGATAACTACATCATAAACAGGGAAAAAAGATCGTAGAAAAATGGCAAAATCTCTGGGATACAGGGAAAACAGGGAGGAAAACGTACAATATCATCCAAACAGTGAGAAATAACTATTCACCGCTAAAGTGGAAGGCTATCCAGCTGCTGACAGGGCACGGGCACATGAGGAGTTATTATACAAGGTTTAGAATAAGAGAGACTGACGAAATGTGTGACTGTGGACAGGGACCCGAAGACCAAGAACACTTACTCTACAATTGTACTCTACCTGTAAGAACGCAGGCAAACCAAACTCTGTCAAAGAAATTAAATGAGCGAAATATACAATATCTACTTAATAACATCGATCTAAGGGATGGTATAGTTGTTTAAGCCATAAATGAATGGGCAAATGTAATTATCATGTACGTGCTTGATGATCAATAGAGTACGACGACTAAACACAACTATTGTCATTACAAAAATATGTAGTACTAACATAACTGAATAGAAAAAGAAAGGGTGTACTTTATTTATTTACCTTTCTTCTTATCCTTCCTAACAAAAACAACTGGTCCCCGCTAATTTTTGGTAGTTGGTAGGGGTTCCCTTGACAGTCTTTTCAATAGATATTGGTTAGTAACAGGCCTCATGCCGCAAGATAGGTGGGCTGAACATGAGGGGTGCTAGCCTCTCATGCCCAAAACTTGGCTTTGTCTGTGATTGAACCCTTGGGTTGCAAACTCAATCAGTCTAAGCACCTGCGTTTCTGAACTTACTCTCCGTTGTGGAAACACTTTACTTATACTATTTTGGTGTTATGACGTCAGATCCTTCTGCTGGTTTGATTAACATTGAATGTCCATAAATATATATTTAGGTCCATAGTATTCTTATGTAAACAACATTTATTTGATATATTGATATGTATTTTAGGGAACAATATATCTGTGGAATCGACGAAAATGAACTAAAAAACTTAAAAATATCCTTAACTAATGGTTTTAATTGAAACAAACTTTGTATCTGATTCCTATGCTTTTCTGAATTGTTAGCTAGTTATTTTCCTTTATGAACTGATTTTTCAAATATCAAATAGAAGAAATATAAAAAGCGGTATAAAGTGCTCGTAATGTTCTAAAAATCTATTTGTGGTTTTTGCTTAAATAATTTATAGTGTTGCGTTTTCTGTAAACTGAAATACCCATTTTCTTACATTCACCTTAAAATCTCTTAGATGATTCAACAAAATAATTTGTGTTAAGGCATCTAGTGATAGTTGCGAAATAAAGTACACCATTCCTTGCGACGACTCTAGTATAAGTAAATACATTGGTATTTTTTAAAGTTTGTAACAAAAATTTTATCATACAATTCCCATTCTTCATAAGTTTGCCGAATAAAATGTCTCGAAGCTTCCGAATAATTTTTTGTATCTCTATACTACGTAGGTATATTATCTGATGTCTTTATTAGTTAATCGGTGGTTGAAAATACATAAAATTTCTAAGGTTTTACTTTTAATATGGCTTATACGCCAACTGCCAAAATATTGAGATAACCAACATTTACTCTTTTTTTTAGCTGCATATTCATCGTTAACTCCAATAATACTGGTAGACATCCTGGGAATTGGAGAATTAACCAATGGTTTCGGAATAATTCAGTTATTTAGAGGAGTGATGGCACTCCTAGGTACGCCTATGGCTGGTGCAATACTAGACTGGACACATACTTACAGTATCCCGTTTTTTGTTGGAGGAGGATTGTTTTTGATATCGACGACTTTTGGTTTGATTCTTCAGAGCCTACGAAGCAAAGTTGAAACAAAGGATTGTGAAATTGTTACTTGACTGGAAAATAAATATTATACATGTGTTTACGTAAGTTGGCTAGATATGAAAAAAAATTATTATTATTAGTTTTATCAAAAAAATGCATTCTTCATAAAAAGTTCTGCATGGTCTAAAACTCAGAAGACAACCGTCAGTTATAATTTTTTTAGTCGTATATAAGGTGTGCCGAAATATGTGAATTTTTTTCAAAAGTCAAATCCCTTTATTTTTGACACTATCAAAAAATATGGTTTATGATTGAAAAATGGCTTTTAAAAATTTAGCCACGTCTATCTACGTAACATGTGATGATTAAATATCGCTCTAAAATAAAACTAAAATGTTATTATGTTATTGTGGAGAAAGGTTTTGAAATAATACAAAATCTTATTTTTTAATGCAAATTGATATGATTACATATCTGAACGCAGTTTTTAATACTGATCAACTTTTCCTTATAACAATTTTGGATATTTAATATGTATAACATGCAGAATTTTTCATGAAGATTGCATTTTTTTGATAAAACTAATAATATTTTTTTTCCATACAGTGTGTCCGTAAAGTATGGATAAATTCATTTTTAGCTTAACAGGCCATTTTAAGAAATAATCCTGAAACAAGTCGATTTTTGATTTTAATTTACCGTATTTTAAAATAATAATCTTATATACAGGGTGAATTACTTTCGAGTAATGAAGTCACCGTCATTTTTTTTTAAATGGAACACGCTATATTTTTCTATATTTTTATACTCGTCCCGTGAAGCTGATTTCAAAAACCTATTACACTTATATTCTAAAGTAAATAGTTTTGAAGTTATAGACAATTGAAAATCGCATTTTTTCAAATTTAAGTGATTGCTCCGGCCAAACGACATAAAATCGGATAAAACGACTTACGTGTCCCTATCTTAACTCTTAAATTTGCGTACTTTTGATCACCCTATATACATTTTGTTCTTATGCCATCAATTAGAACTCAAAAACTTAAGATAGGGACATCTAAGCCGTTTTATTCGATTTCATGTCGTTTGGCCGGAGCAATCACTTAAATTTGAAAAAATGCGATTTTCAATTGTCTATAACTTCAAAACTATTTACTTTAGAATATAAGTGTAATAGGTTTTTGAAATCAGCTTCACGGGACGAGTCTAAAAATATAAATAAATATAGGGTGTTCCGTTTAAAAAAAATGACGGTGGCTTCATTACTCGAAAGTAATTAACCCTGTATATTAGATTATTATTTTAAAATACGGTAAATTAAAATCGAAAATCGACGTGTTTCAGGATTATTTCTTAAAATGGCCTGTTTAGCTAAAAATGAATTTGTTCCATACTTTACGGACACACTGTATATTACACCATGTATAAGTTTAATTAATTTACTTTTTATTTATTTAATATGTAGGCAAAATTTTAAATATGTAGTTACATATTGATGTTCAACTCCCAAATTTCAACATATTTAAAGAATAATCGACTTACCTGTAAGGGAGTTCCATCGGATGTATATTAGTAACCACGTCTATGTATACTAAGAATAATTTGTAGTTATGTATCTGGTGTGATATTAAACCACTGTTTTAAAGTCAGCAAAAATAGTTATTTACGTTACAAGACCTGAAAATAGTATTTTGCAGGTCAAGCAAGTAGAATTGAAGAGATCTGCACACTAATTTTCAGTCGCGAGACGTACAATATTTTTTTTAATGAATGTAACTTAATTATTTATTTTATTTGATATCATAAGTCGCTTTATTTGATGCTTCCTGTTACAATTGAACATATAAGACTTATGTAAACAACATTTGTATGATATATTTATATGTAACTAATAGTATAATATACACCAAGGTCGAGAAGTAATTTTTCTCAGCCGATGAAACGATACTTTAAGTTGTTAAAAAATAATTAATGTGAGTAAGCTCAAATTATATTATGGGTTCGTTCAACGAATAGAATTTGAAATATATCAGAAGTAAAATATTAAAAAAAAAAAAAAAAATTTGGACGCCAGTCAGTTGATTTCTTTTGATGTGATTAGAAACAATTGACAAAAAAACTGATAAATTTTAAAATCCGTCCTTTTTTTAAAGATACAAAGTTTATTGATTGTACTCAATATAAAAAGAAAAAGAAGGTTATTAACATGTGTAAGGCATTTTATAAGAATGCCAAGAGAAGAGAGGGACATGATGCGAGGAAATAAGAAGAGGAACATCAAGCGAATATGAAACTATAAAATATACTGAGAATAATGAAAATACAGGGTGGTACAAAAAACGTAACACCGAGCATTATTATTATCCCGAGATGCTTCGGGATAATAGGTTACGAGGCTGACAAAAACATCTCTACCGTGGTTTATATACTACTTTTTCCACTACTAGAATATTAAATCATTTTTACAATGATATTTTTTTGTTTTTTTGGGGTATATATTTGAAGAGAATTTAATTCAAAGAAGTAGTTTGTGAAAACAGTTGAATGAGACTATTTAATAAATTAAATTGACACTTTATTCTGTTAATTGAACTGTAGATTTGAAAAACTATTAAATTGATTTTTAGGTTACTTTTAGAATAGGTATTATTACATAACCTTAAACCATTTCAAATCAAAATATATCTGATAAAGAATTACTTATGTCTATTTTATCTGATTGGGTCAAAAATTCACTTGAAATGATAGGAATTCAATAGAAAGTGCTTATTTGCTGTCGAATTTTTTGTAATAATTTTAAAAAAAATACTATTTTGACAAACGCAATGTAGAAAAATGTCACTGGAATATTATCCAGAATTTACAAACTAATTTCTATTTCTTTTAAAATTAAAATGTTTATTATTTCGATTCATACTTTTGATCATCACTTTACAATTTATCATTCTGAAATCTAAAAATAGATTCCAAATTTATTGCGTGATGCAAAATGGTACAGCTATACCAAAAGAATTATTTCTAAACAAAACCGTTGAAACTAACAATCATCTCTTTCTATATATCATTCTCGCAGAGAGCGACAATCGCAGTTGCATCCGAATACGGATATCGCGGCAAATTATTATAAACAGATTATTAAGTTCTTGATCGTTAGAGAGAATAGTTGTCTCTCGGCGAGAGCTTTTCAATTTAAATAATTTTATTAAGCTTCTAGATCATCAATGAGAATATGTGTCTCACGGGGTGAGCTTTTTACTTTACATATTGAACATTCTGAGATTTCAAAATAACAACAAAAATAAATAATGACATACAATGACAGATAGTACTAACATAGCTACCTGATTTCAAATGTCACTGCCAATATAAATGTATAAGAGCGGTGTACATTGGGTTACATATAATAAAATATTAATTAATAGAAAATCATTCATTTATAGGTTTCATTAATCAACGATTTTGAGTGCGTTAAAATACATCATAAATGGACGGTCGGCGGAAAAATATTTTATTCGAGGAACCAGATGTGCTGTGTGTTGAATCATTGGTTTCTTATACAGGGTGTTTCATTGGGAAATGGGCTTACGTTAACTTCAGATAGGGAGTACCTAGGTGATTCTAAATATCTCCCATATGACGCATCTAGCGGTCTTTATAACCGAGATACAGGGTGTTTCATCTATTTCGTCCATTTATTTAGTGGCCTATAACGATCAACTCTGTATATTTTTTTATATTTGGGTTACACATTTTTCTTAAGTTTCCAAATCTATTGAGACATTCATACAAGACAAAATACAGGTCAGACTTCTCAAAAAATGTACAAATTTGGTTATCCCCAAAACAACATCCTGTATTTATACTTCAATTTCATAATCAAATTGCTCATTAGAATTTTGGAAAGTCAAAATGAAATCCATCGAATTGTTTACATTTTGTTCCATTTTAATGAGAATTATCTTATCTTATTATAATAGTTACATTGATCATGAACTTAATGTGGGTCGTCCTAATGTCTCAACAATTGAAAAAAACGACCCTAATTGTAATATAAATCCAGTTGGAGGAGCCAGTGGTAATCCCTCGCGAGAAGTAAAAACCAACTATGTATCGAGTGGGAAGGGTCTGGGGGTTTTGTAATGAAGTTTTTTTATACAGCTCCAAATGTAATTTAATTTTTATTCTATATCATTTTTTTTATATTCTTGCATAATTTATTTGCAATAAGCTATATTTGAAGTTGTCTGGGTCATTTGGAGCAAAAAAAATTTTAAGATTTTTACACGATTTCAATACTACGGTTTGCCTTACTTCACCAAAGGTGAAGTTTGGGCGGGCCGTAGTAATTTATTAAAACTAATGCTTTTAGCGGTTTAATGGTCGAAATTGATAATTATTATCAAAAAATGAACAACGAAGGACAGAATTCAATGGAAACTGATAAAACAAATTAAAAAATTAAGGATTATGAAAAAACGAGTCTTCTAGAACCAATAAAAATTTAGTAGATATATAATAGGAATACAAATGAGCACTTCCGGTCCTTGGGCCAGACATCTGGCGACCATCTGGCGTCAACGGGGTAATAGGAATACAAATGAGCACTTCCGGTCCTTGGGCCAGACATCTGGCGATCATCTGGCGTCAACGGGGTAATAGGAATACAAATGAGCACTTCCGGTCCTTGGGCCAGACATCTGGCGACCATCTGGCGTCAACGGGGTAATAGGAATACAAATGAGCACTTCCGGTCCTTGGGCCAGACATCTGGCGACCATCTGGCGTCAACGGGGTAATAGGAATACAAATGAGCACTGCCGGTCCTTGGGCCAGATATCTGGCGTCAACGGGGTAATAGGAATACAAATGAGCACTTCCGGTCCTTGGGCCAGACATCTGGCGTCAACGGGGTAATAGGAATACAAATGAGCACTTCCGGTCCTTGGGCCAGACATCTGGCGACCATTTGGCGTCAACGGGGTAATAGGAATACAAATGAGCACTTTCGGTCCTTGGGCCAGACATCTGGCGTCAACGGGGTAATAGGAATACAAATGAGCACTTCCGGTCCTTGGGCCAGACATCTGGCGACCATCTGGCGTCAACGGGGTAATAGGAATACAAATGAGCACTTCCGGTCCTTGGGCCAGACATCTGGCGACCACATATCACATCTGGCGACCATCTGGCGCCAACGGGGTAATGCCGGCACAAAATGAGCACTTCCGGCCACGTGTGCTTATTAATATGTGGCAAATTAAATGAACATCTGTTTCCGCATAGCTAATTTTAGAACGTGTGAATATTAAATAACAAATTTTCTCACGCTCAGACTTGTCGGTCGATGACGCTCATATGTCTCTGACCATCTGGGGATCACGTGATCACTTTATTTTAATATATATGCGGAGAAAATTATTTTGTTTTTACTAGTTGTTCACTATGGTTAGTCAAGAAAGTGGTTATTACAGTATGCCTATAAATAATTCAAGTGATTGTTCCGTTAGTGGCGCTGCCACAGTTGAGCAAAATTACTTGCTCCAAAATTCCATTCAACTTGGAACATTAAAAATTCAATGTGGTCTAAGTCCAGCTAGATCATACAATCCTATCGTTATATCTCGACCTGAGAAAGGGTTTAGTGAATTATCATTTGGAATGTATGAATGGTCTCTGCTTACAGACTTACTAGTTCAGAAAAATATTAACTTTTTTAATAAACCGCTACCAACCTACGCAGACGAATATGACCCAATAGAGTTTTCATGTGGAGACTTTTGTACAGTTAGACAGTTGGTCTACGATGACACAAAATTTCTTGAATTAAGAAAACATGGTATTGAGATTCATCTCACGCATGAAGATGTCACATAATTATTGGAAGCTGACCGAGTATCGATGTTAGAACAACTTTCCTTTTGTTCATACTACTATAATATTTTAGATATTATTAAAACAAACTTTATAGAGTGTAATATAGACTTTAATAAATTAGAACTTTTGTATGGGTTTTGCGAGATATCTAGGGAAAGTTTATTAAGTATTGCGCTTAGAGAAAACAACTACTTTTATAAAAATAGAGTTATTGTTGATTTAAATAAATAGGTTTCAAAATTAGTAGCAATATTTGTTATTACTGTTCATGATGTAAGTGTTCTAGCGACCATCTGGCGACCACATGTCACATCTGGTAACCATCTGGCGCACATGTGGATATTATTTAATGAACTTTCCCACACTTTGCGACCATCTGTTTTGCAGCATCTGGCGCTTGCATCATATCTAATTCGTCACCGGATATTATAACGCGCAACCGGTTCTGAGCATCTGGTGGTCACGTAATAATTTCTTTTTAGTATTTATTCGACACACAAGGAACGTTTTCTAAGTTTGAAAAGATTACACGTTATAAAGTCACATCTATAACACTGTTAACGTTTATTATTACTTTGTTTCAAGTTAAAAGTGATTATGTGGATGGCATATTCTAGCGAATCCTGACCTTCGGCTGATAATTTGGAGACGGCGATTAAGAGAATATCGTGTAAACTTGGGGATCTAGCTTGGGACGCCATGCATTCCCAGAACTATGATTTGTCTATTTGCTACGATGATGAAGCCATAGCCAGACAACATAAGTCATATGAGAGATATAATGCCGACATGAGGGCGTCACACGACTACTTGGATTTAGAATTAGATTTGGACTCGTATTGTGAAGCAATGGTTTCCTTAGGATTAAAAAAATTTCTATATTGTGCTTTACCATATATTACGCCACAAATTAAACTTAAGTATAGACTTGAATGACATCCTGCTGTGTAAATAAATAAAGTAAATATATAATCAAATTGTATTTTATTTAAATGAAATATTATAACACATTATTTTTATTAATCAAAAATTATGTGTTGAATTCATGCCAAACACACCTAAAACTACCCATAAAATCAACCCTAAAACTACTCCTGAAATCACCGACAAAACCACCCCGAAAACCACACATAAGTAGATACTTATAAAATACCAAGCAAAAATAATGTATACTTAAAAGTCAATAACTCCATTTGTTGATATCTATTTATATATCTTGGGAACATCTTGTAATAACTTTCTCACACTCCTATAAGGAATTTTAATTAACCACCTGGCGCACATCTGGCGTTGACGGGGTAATAGGAATACAAAATGTGCACTTCCGGCCACATGGCAGATCTGGAGACCACATGTGTTTATTACCATCTGGTGAATGAAATGAACATCTGTATCCGCATCATATCTAATTTTAGAACGTGAAAATATTATTTAACGAACTTTCCCATACTTCGAGACCATATGGCGAACATCTGGTATCGACGGATATTATAACGCGCAACCTGTTCTGAGCATCTAGGGGTCACGTGATCATTTTATTTTAGTATAAATTCGATGCACCACGGACGCGTTGTAAGTTTGAAAAGATTTACGCGATCTCTTCTTGTAACGCGGAATAATGCAGTGCTTTAAGTGCGGAAAACAGTTTTCGAGATCTTATAATCTACGCCGTCATCAACTTAATGATTGTGAGAATAATGATCTTTGCTCAATTCCTAAGAAACGACTAAGACCTATCGGTGTTGAAGTATTAGGGGATGGTATTAGTAAACTATCTCATGCATTCAAGAATAGAATTTCTTCATACAGATTTTCCAGCGCGACAAAGAAGAGTGATTACTCGGAGTTCCTTAATGAAGTCAAACCAAAAGTTTTGAATATTTTCAATAGATATTTGCTACTCCACCAAGCACTTAAAATAAACTTTGAGATTTTTGGGCTTTATGTTAAACCTGATAAAGAGTTATCCGATATCAAATCAATGAATACAGCCAACAAAGTAGTCACTATTTCCAGTAATCTCGATGAAATTTTTGAAGATTTTAAAGATGAAATAACCATACAAGCATCAGAATTTCAAGAAAAGGATTCAAATTGGAGTTTGCAAGAAATCATGTTTCTTGATGTAAACATTAATCGATATAACAGTATTTCGGCCTCTTCATACATAAAACTGCCTCAACAAATATCAAAAAAGAAAGCCGTTTTAAATATTACGAATAATGACAACGCCTGTTTCGCTTGGAGTGTTAACGCAGCCATCTTTGCTGCAGAAGGTGATCCATCAAAACCAACATCCTACCCCCACTACGATATATTATTGGATTTTACACACATCGAATTACCAATGAAATTGAAAGACATCCCCAAATTTGAGAAAATGAATAACATCTCTGTGAACGTGTTTGGTCTTGAATCTTACTATAAAAATTGTAGAAACTATTATGAAATTGTGGGACCTTTACATTTCACAAATGATGGGAAGGCAACCCATGTTAATCTGTTATTAATATCAGATAAAGAACGAAATATCCATTATACTCTCATTACTGATTTATCTAGATTGGTACGTTCCCAGAAAACGAAATATCATTCAAGACAATATTTCTCTGATGGTTGTTTGCAGTCTTTTATAAGTATGGAAAAATTACGAAACCATATGGAAAATGATTGTACTCATATATACTCAAAATTACCAACTACTGAAGTGAATAAGAACAAATGTGGTGAAATGATTCCGGAAAATATTTTAAAATTTATAAACTTTGAAAAACAATTAGAAGTGCCGTTCATAATATATGCAGATTTTGAGTCGCTCCTCAAACTAATAGATCATAATGAGCCTCAAAATTCGACATCTTTCACAGTCAAGGTATGTGAACATGAACCTTACTCCTTTGCTTTCTACGTAAAGTGTACTTACGATGACAGTTTATCTAAACTTGAATTATATCAAGGACCTGATGCAGCCAAAGTATTTATTGAGAAATTGGATCAAACTGTCCATAACCTCTACAACAGACACTTAAAATATGTTGTTTCAATGTCACCATTAACTGCCGAAGAAAATATTAGGTTTGAAAATGCAACAATCTGCCATATTTGTGAGAAACCATTCAGCCCTATTGATAAGAAAATTCGTGACCACTGCCATCTCACGGGTAAATTCAGAAATGCAGCCCACAATTAATGTAATTTAAATTACAAAATTCCCAATTTTATTCCCGTCTTTTTCCATAACCTTACAAATTACGACTGCCATCTTTTTATCAAGGAACTCTCATCAAAAAACGAAAATATATCAGTAGTGGCTCAAACCAAAGAAAAATATGTAACATTTACCAAATCAATTTTGGTAGAAAAATCTCTCGATTCTAAAATTCGTGATACATATATTAAACTGAGATTTGTTGACTCTTTCCGATTTTTGGCACGATCCTTGGACAAACTAAGTGAAACATTGGATTCCAGTCAATGTTTGGAAATAAGAAAATATTTTCCCATCGATCAGCATTTCAATCTTATGAGAAGAAAAGGTGTTTTTCCCTATTCATACATTGATTCAATTGAAAAATTAAACGAAGAGGAGTTACCTTCTAAGGAAAGTTTCTACGATAAATTAAGAGGAGAACCAATTTCCGATGAAGAGTATGATAGAGCCAAGGAAGTGTGGAGTACTTTCCATTGCAAACACTCAATAATTATTCAATGCTGTATTTGAAGACCGATGTACTCCTATTAGCAAATATTTTCGAGAATTTTAGAAGGGTGTGCCTTAATGAATAAAATTAGGATTCAGCCCAATATGTAACAGCCCCTCTCTAAGTTGGGATGCCATGCTACGATACACACAAGTTAAGCATCAACTTTTAACAGATGTGGATATGTTACACTTTTTCAAAAAAGGGATAAGAGGTGGAGTGGCCCAATGCAGTAAAAGAAAAGCAGTAGCCAACAACAAATTCTTACCAACATTTGATCCATCAAAACCAGAGAGCTATATTATGTATTTAGATGCAACAAATATGTATGGCGCAGCAATGAGCGAATACCTTCCTTATTGTGATTTTAAATGGATAAATGCTGATAACTTTGACTGCACAAATATCGAAGATGATTCACCCAAGGGTTATGTGCTGGAAGTAGATTTGGAATATTCTACAAATCTACACGAGGCCCACAACGATCTACCATTCTGCCCCGAAAACATGATCCCACCAAAAAGCAAATATTCAAAGTTAATTCCAAATTTATACGATAAAACCAAGTATATCATACACTACCGAAATTTGAAACAGTGTTTAAAATACGGATTAAAACTAAAAACGATTCACAGAGTGTTGGAATTTTCTCAATCACCTTGGTTGAAAAAATATATCGAATTAAATACATCTCTCAGAAACCAAGCAAAGAACGAGTTTGAGCGTGACTAATTCAAACTTCTAATTAACGCAATATTTGGAAAAACTATGGAGAATGTCGAGAAAAGAAAAGATATAAAACTATCATCCCACTGGGAAAATATCAAAGGATCGCTTGGTGCAAGAACTTTAATAGCCAAACCAGAATTTAAGACTTGTTCAGTGTTTACTGAAAACTTGGTTGCAATCCATTTAAATACAGTAAAAGTATACTATGATAAACCCCTATACGTTGGATTTTCAATTTCGGACATTTCTAAAACCATAATATACGATTTTTTGTATGGTTACATCAAGAAAAAATATGGAGATGCAGCCAAATTATGTTATACTGATACAGATTCATAAATTTTGGAAATTTTAACACACAACTTTTACGACGACATGAAACAAAACATTCAATATTTTGACACATCCAACTACAGTGAGATAAATATCCACAACATCCCTATGACAAAATCAATCGTTGAAAAAATGAAAGATGAGTTTACTGGTGCTCCAATTCAGTCGTTTTATGGAACCGGCGCCAAGGCCTAATGTGTAAAGACCTATAAACTTGAAAAAAGCAAAGGGTGTTTCCAAACAAGTTGTAAAAAATGAACTTAACCTGAATGATTACGTACAAATTGTTGAAAATGGTGGGGTTGTTTATAGAAAAATGTATGTTTTCATATCCAAATTACATACTATATGTACAGAATTGAAGAATAAAGTAGCATTATCATCAAAAGATGACAAACGATACATTATACCGCATGATGTCAATACCTTGGCATGGGGCATTTACTCATCAATCCACAAGCACATGGCGGTACACTAGATGATTTAGTCAATGCGGACCAAGAATTGGTTGATGAAGATTTAAATTTATTAGATGATTTATATAATATACCCGATATAGACTTAAATCCTTATTTGTAATAAAAAAATATATACATATTTATGGTTTTTATTTTCCTTTATTTTAATTATAATATATTATTACATCCCAATCGGATGTGGGTTGCACATTTTAAGAACTAATTTACACAGATGACATCTTGATTGAGAATCTGGTTGTCCATCAACATGTGTTCTCCAATCCGGACGATTAAAGTGGACGAAACAAGGTAGTATAGTTTTAAGTTCAAAATCTTGTTGATATTCTTCTGGTAATTTATACCATGCGTAAAGAAGTTGTATTGGACTCACATCCATCACTAAATATTTCAAAGGAAAGTATTTAAGTTCTTCCTCTGTGAATTTATCCAAACTTTTACCATTACTATGATCACGAATTAAATTATTCATCTTTCAATTAGAGCAGGTGTTAGACATACTTTTCAAATATATTTCAAGAGAGCAAATGTTAGAACTAATCTATATTCTTATAAATCAACTTCATTTATAGTAGTAATAAGGGAGGGGGTTATGTGTCATTGCGCATAAATTTTTAAAATAAACGGAAAAGTATTAGATATGTAGTTTATTAAATAATATATACAATTTACTTTTTATAAATTCTGTCTTTATCTTTAAACACCAATTGTTCAAAATTTTTCGCCAACAATTCTTCTTTTCTCTTTCTCTCCAATTCGCTGTGACGATATCTCTCTTCTATTTTAAATTTTCTTTTCAAACTGTTTGTTAATTTATAAGGCGGTACTCGAATTATATCTTTTTACAAAATTTGTGGGATATACGTTTTAAAATTATCCGCATCCCAATTCTCCATTTTGAATACAAACACTTTGAGTTATTTATTTTTCACTCACTTTAATTAGCCTTGTTGATAAAATTTGTTACAGTTTGAGATAGTTAACGTTGGAGCAATGCTATTTATATACTAGTAGTACTAGAAGTAATAAGTGGGGGTAATAAATGCACATATGGCAATCATGGTCATATGGTCATCACACGGCCGGATATAAATATACCAACCAAATGTTTATGAGAAATTTTCTTAATCGATGTTCACAAGTAAAAGACACATATGGTCGCCACATGTTGGTATGATTGGACATGTGGTTGCCACATGGCCGGATATGGCCAAATATAACATGTCTCAGCTTGGTATAAAACTTAATTCTGTGTTTGTGAGAAAACCGTTAGCGAACCCCTCCCCTTTTTCCTCGAAAATATTTACACTGCGCACGTGTAAATCCCCCTTCCACTTGTTAATATATAGTATATAAGGACTACACTCTTTTACATTAAGCTCTACATATTTGATATAGATAAAAAAGTGTCTCAGATACAATGGATGAATCAGATAATGAATCTTATGTGTTTGAAATTGATCATCAAATGGAAGAAGTGTCAAATCACGACTGCGATTTTGAGGATATGGATGAAATCGAAAGGGATCCGAAATGTTTGGATGAAAATTTTTTTCATATTTTAAACGTAAGCAATCTGAAATGGAGAAATTATTTGTGTTTCCAAGAAGTCTGTGTAAGCCAGTTTTTTTACAACGTTGAGGGAAAGAAATTGTGTAAAAATTGTTTTTTTGATGTGTTTACTGGAATAGAACAAAATTCAAGCCCTATTCATGTATCTGAACATTTCTCTGGACATATTAGTAGTTTATTAATCAGTTGTTTCTCGTGTTATACCTGCAAAACTAATTCATTTGTATATTGTCTAATAACATATTGTTTTACTTGCAATAAAAATGACTTTTAATACATTAATTTCATTTTATTTAATAAAATTATTACCCCTCTCAAAAAAATGAAATACTTTCTTTATATAATTAAAATAAATTTTACGCCACCGTTAGAGAATTACAATTCCATCTGAAAAATTATATAATTCAAAATTATCAAATAAATGTTACGCCACTGTTAGAAATTTACAATTCGATTTGAAAAATTATACAGAAACTTATAATGGTAAAAATGTGTCACATATATTAAAATAAAGATGTCGCTATTACAATTTAAAAAGTTATCACGTATCATATACAATCAAAATTTTCCTTATATTATATATAATATATAGTTATTTATATCATGTATTATTGGTTGCATAAGTAGAAGGCCGACACTGAACTGCAAATATTAATAAACCAAATATATTTAAAAACATCTGGAATCAGTTGCTTTTTATAATTTTCGGGCGCGGCTGTGAATTGAAAACTTTTGTTATATAACTTTAATAAAAGTTTATTTTTTATTTTTGTGAAAAATAATGTTGTTTAATTCGCGACTGATTAGTTTGTGAAAATTTATTATCTGTTCTATTTTGGATATTCTAAGGGAAACTTTTTTATGCGATAAGATTCTTTAAAACAGTTCTAATGTATAATTCGAAGTAAGCGTTGATAATTTAACACGTTGAAATTATCTATTTTTTAATATACAACGCAAAGGAGGTTTATTTTGTATTTTGTAATATTAATGTCGAATTATTCAAATATAACTTAAATCTATTTTTCTATAAAAAATCAGTTATTTTCGAAAATATTTGTTTTTTATTTTAACAAAAAGGAGATTAAATTTTTACTTTGCAATATTTTAATTTTTTATTTAGTTTTCCTTTAATATTGCAAAATAAAAATAATTTTCTCTTTTACTTCAAACTATTTAAATAGTATGAAATAAAAATTTTAAATTCACTTTACCTGAAAAAGAAATTTTGGGAATAATACAATTAAAAATATTTAAACTATTTATTGCTTATGTACTTACACAATTATTTACAAGATTATGTACAAGATTTAAAAACTTGAAATGAAAAATTATAGCAATAGGAAAAATAAAAACTTGCATAAATTAATAAGTTTGTAAATTATTTATACTACTTATTACTTATAAGTAATAATTACAAAATTATTTACAAACTTATTAATTTATTCAAGTTTTTATTTTTGCTGTCTTATACAATATTTTATTAAAAAAGAAAGAAGAATATGAATATTTAAAAATTATTTTTTTACCTTACATGAATTAATATGTGCAAATCCGATTTGTGAATCAGAACTTTTGTTCAAATAGATGTGCTTGGCACTTCTTCGAAACACTGAGCTGGGTTAGTCTTCTTGAAATGGTTGATTATTTTTATAGACTTTGTCGAATTTTTCGGCACTACAAAACTATTAAATGTTTTCATTTTATGGTCCGACTAATGAAACGAATTGAATGATAAAACTGATAATATCGGCTAAGAATCGTAATTTTATATTTCTCACCCCATACTTTAATGTCATAAGATCATTACCCTCCTCCATTTATTTGCTCCAATTACTAGCCTTCAAAAAGCCAATAGTGGGATTTAAAGCCAATTAGAGTTAGAAAAGGTTTCTAGATATATCTTTTACGCCCCCCACCTCATCCATAAGTTTTTTACAAAAAAATCACAAGACTCCAGACATATCACATAAGGAGGGGTATTTTTTTAAAAATATATGGGAACGGATGAAAGTGTTTACCAAATGTACATTTTTATTTTTTAAGTCTGAGAAAGGATACATTAAATTTTTGTGGAAGTAAACAAGTGTTTTTTAATTTTTATAATGTGACTTGAGACCTAACATTTATTTTTTGCACAACCATCTATTTCTGCCAGTATCACACAGATGTTATTTTTAGATTGCCGCCCTCGATGGTAGGGGTTTCTTTCTTGAAATACGCGGGAGAATGATTAAAGTCTTTGGAAATTATTTATTTATTTTATTACAGGGATAGACTTACACAATTAAAACATCCTGTGTTGAATTCAACTGCATTTTTTAACTTCTCTGTTTTTGCATATTAAAGATATTTTAGCATATTTAGCATGTTGAAATTTAAGAGTAATCTATTGGGAAACTTTCATTCGGCTTTTTTTAATTCGAAAGTATAATCACTTAAAGATGATTCAAATAATGTTAAAACTATTGAGATTTTAAGTAATATTACATTTAATATTAATTAAAGTTCAAGTATATTTTTAAATGAAGAGGAGGTAATCCCACCCAACTTTCCGAACAATTCTAGTAAAACTAATTGTTTAATCAATTATTCTTGTGATAAACGAAACTTTTTAATCAAGCTTAATTCTTTTTTAAAATATATTTTTAATTTTCTCTAAAAACAAACCAAACCAAAAATTATAGAAAAAATTTTATTTTCTACAATTTTGATATCTTGTAAATTTTCATAAAAATGTATAATTTTAACTAAAAACTACCCAAAAGTATATAAGTATATATGTATTTTTTTGACGCCCTCTACCAGCAAAACTGTACCGAATTCGAAAAAAGAAAGGATGAAATTTGTAGGAAATTTTATGTTCTACAACTATGATAACCTATAATTTTTCATAAAATGAGTAATTTTTACTTAAAATCTAAACAATGTAAAAATGACTTTATAGTAAATCTATCAACAATGGATAAAGTTTTTAAATTTTAATTATGTGAAATTAAACTATAATGTATACAAAATATATGTGTCAAACTGTATCGCCATCTCATTTAGTGATGTCATCACCTATAGCAACTGTTATTTCTAGTTGATCGATTACCACCAAAATCTGGTAGAGCACATCTCGACACAGCGGTCAGTTTTACCTGAATTTAATCCTTTGCCGCTTTAATAGGTATAACCTTTCTGGTCCCAAAAGATGGATTAAAGGTTTCAGAAAAATTAGAATTATTTAAATATTAAATAATATTTTTGTAATCTCTTCAATTTTGGGTTATTCCTAGATACAGTTTAAATAAAATTATTGCCAAATTTTACGATTCTAATCACTTTTAATCGGCTTATTATTTCTTAAGCAATTGGGTAAACCAAAATAAAAATGGAACTAATTTTCACTAGATGTTCTGCATTCTGCCTGAAATGTAATATTGTATTTTTTTATTTTTCATATTTTTTTCAAATAATTATAAGTTTTTGTCGTAAAATAAAAACTCATAAAACGATAAAATCCTAATGAAGTTATTTTATACCTGGAAATGCTGTTTTTTAAGTAGTTAATATCAATCATGAAATCTCTAACTTCACTCCTATAAAAGAATGTTACCTAAAATAGTACTTTTAATTATTTAAACTGCTGAACATGGTTGTAAAACTTTAGAAGAATAGATGTATATTAAAAAGAAAAATTCGAGTTCATTACCAATCTATCATCTGTTCCGTCCGAATGTTTGTATAATATAATAAAGGGTATTTGATATTAGAGTCAGAGGCGCCCGAATGTATATTTTATTGGGTTATTTAAAAAAATCCTGAACATTTGCGCGTATAAAATTCAGAGTTACATCTATTTTTCATTAAAAAACAGTGTATTATAATATTTGAGACGAGCTTTGAAAGTCTTCTATGAATTCCATGTCTGTATCTAGAAATTTTTAAATTTTAAAATAAAAAGATGAAGAGCTTCTTAAGTGTGGGTTAAAAAGTAAATAGTTAATTTTGCTAGGTTAAATGATAATCCAAAAACATACTAAACTAGTTTAAATAATAGCTATTTACGTAACCAGTTAGGAAATAAAGAGTTTTATTTTTGTTTTGACGCACCGCAATATTCGCCAAACCGATTTTTTCTAATTTTGAAAAACTTATATTACTTATGTCTATATTTTTTTAATTTTGTTAAAAATCATGTAGGCGAATGAGTTAGATGTACCAAGCGATGTAGAAGAAGCTGCTGAAAGAGCGTTATCAACACTTATTCCAGTTACGTAAACTATGTTTGTTACGTAAAGTATGCCCTATCATAACGGCAATTAGTTTAGAAAAATGTCGTATTACATGTCAAAATTAGGAAAAATACATTTAATTATATATTTGTTTTATTTATTCTTTTGTAAACATTACTTCTATGAACTACATCTAATATAGGATAAATAATTATAGCTATCTCTTTAATACGACTTTGGAATCGTATTCGGTCTAGTACAGCTGACTCCCAGTTACTTCTTCTGGCTTCTTTGTACGCATAATTCCAGGTGTAGAGTAAGTTTTGTTGATGTCTTCATTAAATTTCACATTCTTCATAACTGCACATCTTCCTTTAGAATTTTAGGATATTGATACATAAGTTCTAAAAATATGCTGTACATATCAGGATTTGCTGCCTTAAGTGGTTTTACTATATCCAGAGCAGAAGCAATCGCATCATTTGAATTCTTAACACCAATTTATAACACTTTAAGGGTGGAGATGAATGGATAACTTTTTAGCGTACCACTACGTGCTTTATCATAGGTAAAACTTTGAAAAGGGTTGAAATTGAGTTAGCGCCCAAAAATACATTAGAATACTCATTAGATATCTTGATAGCTGGACAGTATGATAGCGGCTTAAATTCCAATGAAAACTTTCCTTCATCAATTGGTTCTGGATATTCCTTTGAAGATATAAACTTATCTATTGTTTCCTTATATGATAAAAAATTATACCATTCCGATTCACTAAATACCATACAATCCTTTTTTTTCCGGATATCACAACACATGGTGCAAAGTTTAAATCATAAGATAAGGAAACTGCCACAAACTTTGATTTTGATGAGTTTAAATAAAATCTACGTTCACCCAAAAATACATCAACTTCGACTTCATTATTAATTGAAATATCATATGTAGCCATTTTAATGTTGTCTCTTCGAACAGAACTAAATAACTGAGGAGATGCACAGCTATTTATTATATTTTTAATTGTAGAAGTTTTTGATCTATTTTTAGATTTTACTTGTCTCAGCTTGCCTAGCGCATCTAGTTGAATGAACTGAGCACGTGGCCGGAAGTGCTCATTTATACCGGCATTACCCCGTTGACGCCAGATGTGCTCATTTGTACTGGCATTACCCCGTTGACGCCAGATGGTCGCCAGATGTCTGGCCCAAAGACCGGAAGTGCTCATTTGTATTCCTATTATATATCTACTATGGCCCCCCTTTTCGGTGGATTCCGTTGTGTAAAATACACTTTTTTAATAAACACACTTGATAGTCAGGATTCGCAGTCCTGCAGTGATACACTCTACTTGTATTCACTGGCCCGGTATTCACTGGCCCGGTATTCACTGGGGTAGGGACAGTGGGAATCTCGTTAATCCATTCATGCGCATCACTAATTAGATGACGAGGCATTTGGCTATTTCAGAGTAGCAACCAGAGGCCTAAAAGACACGCTTTAAAGTAGAATTTAATGCTACGAGCTAAAATCATCATTAAAGCCGCCCAGTCATCTAATTAGTGGCGAGAGGGGCATCACACCGAAGAAGGTTAATTCCCAAGATGGTGGGCCGCAGCACGAGTACAAAGCGGCATTTTAAGACCGCCGACCCATTAATTCGGGACCCCCATCCGGTAAACCAGACCACGGCATGAAACCCCCCCCCTAGTTGCGCATTATGGGGCGATGTTCCTCCAGGGGAGATGAGAAGCCACAAGGCCGAAATAGCCCGATGTGAAGAGTGGCAAAGTGTGGGCCAAAATTGTCATATAATAATAAAAATGAAAATATTATTTATAGAGAATAAAAATTAAATTCTAAAAGTAGACTACTTGAGTAGTGAAGTACCAGCTACGGGAGGAGAGTAGACTTGTTGTTGGAAGGATGTTCATACAAACTCTCACGATAGACGCATGAAGTGGCGATGAATCGAGATGTTGCCGATTATGGATTTAGAAATTATGGACCTGATGTCTGCCTTAGATAGGCTGAGAACATTAGAAATGATAGCGTTCTCATTGCACCAAGTCCCTCTGACTCCCATGATTAGAGGTGCCACGACGATGATCTTGCCGGGATAACGGCTGTTCATTTCTTGAATAAATCGTGGTTCTGAATAGAGGGCCGCTTTGTTCTCTGCGGCTTGAGCGAGAGGATGAGGACCCTCCCAAGAGACGGCAATGTCACATACAAGAACTCTGCTACCCTGCACGAGTATAAGATCTGGTATTTTCAAAACGCCGTTACTACAACGTATCCGAGCTTCAACTTCGCAACGCCACCCCTTGAAGTAGATCTAGGTACCGTGGCAGCAAGTATGTCTTAAGAATGGTAAGCCTTTGGTGAGGCTTTAGCGGGGCTCTTTGAATATTTTGCAATTGAGTCTTCAAGTCTGCGATTAATGGGCCAGATTGACCCATGAAGTTATACTTCCTACCTAGGTACTTGAAGAGCTCTCCGGGTTGGAGTTGCCTGAGCGGAACCCCATCAAGTTCGTGCAAAGGACGTGTCACAACATAGGAGTGCATATTCCCCCTGCTGACAGACACCTTCAATGCTACTCTCTTCTAGGGGTTCACAGACATATCCCGCTTCCGGAAAAACTACCGCATACCTAAGCTGGCGGGAAGAATCCTTCGTGGACTTAGCCATGAGAATCAGTTCGTCAGCGTATGCCATTACTGACATTCGCTGACGATCCAACATCACAAGGCCAGTCTCTGTGCGTTCTAGGTCGCAGACTAGTTCATCAATCACCATATTTAAGAGGTAAGCTGAGATAGGATCGCCTTTACACCTCTAGATATTGTCATTCTCTCTGACGACTCACCGCCTACCAACTTAATGGTGGTATTCGCGTTCGTAAGTGACTCCGAGACGTATCTCTGTGTGACCTGGTCAATGCTGAATCGAGTCATCGCTCGTACCACAGAGTACTGCGAGACCGTGTCAAAAGCCTTCGAAAGGTCCAAGCTAAGAATACTATACTCACCCAAGTCTCTGCGATGCTTTTTAATAAGCGTAGTGAGCGAAATGTTCTTCAGAAGAACGCTATCCACTTTACGGAACCCGCGCTGGTTCGCATGGAAGGGGAGATCGATCATTCGTGAACCCAAAATCCGGTGTAAAGCGCGAACCAAAATGGAAGCAACGGTTATAGGGCGCCAATTGTTGATATTCGTTAAGTCCCCCCCCTTAGGGATAAGAGTGGTCCTGCATGCCTTCTGTGGTTCAGGAATTACTCCGAAGAGTAACTGAACGTTGAATAGCAGAACCAGCTTATGGATCTTGAACCGACGTAAGTGACGTATATTAACGCCATCCGGACCGACGGCCGCGGACTTCGTCGACGACAAGACCCACTGGATCTGCTCAGGTGTTATAGAATCACTTAAGTCGTGATCCCCTTTGGCATCAGAGATCCTCTCATTATCCACCGGGGAGATGGACTCAAAGATCGCCTTGTAGTGGCGTTCAGCTTCCATCTTGTCAACGCTGGCCTCCGGATCGTCAATGGGACGACCATCGATCACGCACCTTCCCAACTTGCCAGGGTCGGATTTGTACAGCTTTTATGTACGTTTAAACTGATAGGTTCGCTCTTCATTTCGGTTTAAGTTTGGAGGTCTAGCGTCCTTCCTTACGCTGCCTCTTTGAGGTTTTAGATTGAGACTTTGTATAATCGTAGAGACATAGGCTTGCACAGCACTCCTAGTTCTCTCTCTCGGTTTCGACACTATTGGTCTGGCACGAACTCCTCTGCTAGAGGGTTTTGACCAGGCACGTAGTCATCGTTCAAGGGGTGGGGATCATTAGCGAGCTCCACGACATGCCGAGGGGTAAGAGGATGAGGTAGGGGATCAGGATCATGCGCTTCTACGCCAGCAGGAATCTCCAGGATATCTTCCAGGGGAATCTCACCGGCGTTTATGCGCCTGATCAGTTCCTTATACCTTTGCCCGCGCCGCCTGTTCTTGATGAAATCTATGTTCCGCCAAGGGAAGACATGCAGTAAATGCTCGTTCACATATCTTCCATCAAACCTTAGCTCGGCACGGGCCATCTTTAGGTACTCGCTCTCATCAAACTCTTGCTGGTTCGGCTCGTCGATTGGCTCCTCATACTCATCAGCCCGCAAAAGTTGCAAAGGACTTATTGCACAAACATTGCCGTCATCTGTAGGAGGACCCCGGCAGCGGTGTCTCCGGAGATGAGTTTGTAGGCTAGTCTCGGTGGCGAAGTCTTTGCCACAAATACATAGAACCATTATAGCTTATGGCTTATTGGTGGAGTAGTAGTGGACAGGATAAACAGAAACTTGTCCACGTGTTCAAAAAGGGAATACTTCACTACTCCTAAACCTAGCTTAAGACTAAGTTTTACGTCCTCAAAGATGGACGGGTTCGCAGCTCTTAGGGAACCCAATAACTCACTGCAAGGGCAGTCTAAGAGAGATCCTTGAACTCAAGAGTGGACAGAGTTCAATGCGATGGATCTAGACTTTGTTGCTTTATTGGGGTCGTCCATGGTATTAGTTCGATGGAATGCTCCGTTTACTAACAGGGGGTACCACGTGAAGCCTACCAATTGGACTTGCACACTTGCGATTAGAGGCATAAACCGTATTCTGTAATGCAGACTGTGGCGTTGTATGGGCGAGAAAGTGAATCCCCAAGCCTTTAACACCGGCAACCGTTACAAGTACAGCGACTGACTCTCTAAAAAGTGTACCATTAACCCCCCAGTGTACCATTAACCGAGAGAGTCATAGTTACTCCCGCCGTTTACCCGCGCTTGCTTGAATTTCTTCACTTTGACATTCAGATCACTGGGTAGAAATCACATTGCGCCAACACCCGCTGGGGCCATCGCAATGCTTTGTTTCAATTTGACAGTCGGATTCCCCCAAGTCCGTGCCAGTTCTGAGCTGACCGTTGAATGGCGGCCGAAGAGGACATCCAGTCACTATGGATGAACTGATAATACTGTCTTGTTTGAAAGTGTACTTTTTTATGTCCAGGGTGATGACTGTCGAGTGAATTTTGTCTCTCTTGTTTTCTGTTAATGGTACAGTTGTTGTATGTCCTTCCCGGAAGCCATGTCGGTTTTTATTGAGTCCGTCCGTCGTCTCAAGGTGATGCATCAGTCGTTTTGCAGTGAGTTTGTCTAATATCTTTCCTAGGGTCGGCAGTAGGCATATTGGTCTTTTCGTTCCGTTTTTCTTTGGTAGCCACACCATATCCGCTTTTTTTCATATTTTTGGAAAAGTTCCATTTCTTAAGCAATTGTTATATAATTGTAGTAGAATTTCCTCGTTTGCGTTATTTATGACCTGGATTAATTCTTTACTCAATATGTCATTAGCTGTGGCCTTTTTGTTTTTCATTTCGGATATGGTGCGGGTTATCTCGTCCGTTGTAAATTCATGGTCGTCTGTGTTGTAATTTAAGATTTGTTGTGTGCGTCTCATACGGTGTAAGTCTTCGTCTGTGTTTTCGTCGTCCTTGGGGAAGTACGTGTCATGGAGGTGAGTAATAGTGTCCTCTACCGTGCTTGTCCATGTGCCATCTTCTTTGCGTATTGTGTATAGTGTCTTGTCCGTATATGTGTTATTTTTAAGGATGTTGTATGCCAGTCCCCAGGGGTTGTTTGTGTCGTGATTTGTGAGTGTGTCTCGTAGTGAGTTCATTTTTGCTGTTTTGATAAGGGTCCTATATCGTCTGCGTTGTGTCTTGTAGTCGTTAAGTTTGAGTTATCTGTCGAGGGGGTCTGTCTCTAGTTGGTATTTTTTCCGTAGGTTGTTTGTCTTTCGTCTTTCTCTATCTATTTCTAGCGTCCACCATGGGTGTGATTTTCGTTTCCTGCCTTTTATTGGTTTTAGTCCTGATCTCATTATTTTTATCATTTTGTTTTGGACTTTTGTGCGGCGTGTTGTTGTGGGTCTGTATGTGATTTCGTTTGTCAGTGTATGTATTTGGGCTGCGTCTATGTTGGTATTGTCGTATTGTTGTGTTTTGGATTTAGTTTTTTGTCTGTCTCTTAGTGGGATGTTGTAGGTAATGTATTGGTGGTCGCTGAGGGTCTCAATATTATCCGTTACAAACCAGTTCGTTATGTCGATGTTCTTTGTTATAGTTAGGTCAACCCAGCTTCTTCCTCTTGTATTGGCAAATGTCGGTGGGCTGTCATGTGTATTGTTTATTGTCAGCCCGTTCTGTATGGCCCAGTCGTATAGGTCTGTCCCCCTTTCATCCCCGCCCCAACTAGTGTTTTTAGCGTTGAAGTCATCTGCTATTATTGTTGGATTTTGCTGTCGTTCTATGTAATGTGTAATGCTATTTAGTCTATTGTTTGTCTTCCCCCCTGGTTCGTTGTAGATGTTTATGATTGTTATTTGTCTATTGTCTATAGCTATATCAATGGTGGTTGTGTTTGCATTTTTATGGTCCAGTTTTGTTATAGTAGTGTCATTTATATTGTTTTTCAGTAGTATAAGTGTTTTGTCTTTTTTGTCGAGAGGTGGTGGTTGCGTATTGTGATAGGGTTCCTGTACTAGTCCTATGTCGATGTCGTTGTCCGTCATTGTTTTCGTCAATTATTCGGTGGCCCGCTGTCCTCTACCGGCGTTAAATTGTATGAGTTTTAGGTTATACTGCATTGTTATAGTTTATGTTAAGTCGTGATTCCGTCATTTTTCGCATGTATATGGGGCAGTTCGGATCCCTTGCGTAGTGATCCCTGGGGCTACGGTTTGGTCTGAGACAATTGGCGCATTCTTTTTTACCACTCGCGCACTGGTTCCCGTCATGCCCGTCCGTACATTTGTAGCAGGTCGCATTTTCGCGGCAAAATTTCGCGGCATGCCCGAAGCGGCAACACTTGAAACACACTGAGATTGAGACATATTCTTCTACATAAAGTTTAGCTAAGTCATAGTAGAGATACCCTTTCTTTAACACGTCTTTAATTATGTCACCCGGACCTTCCAATATCACGTTCTCCTTCCAGGGGTTTCGACAGGTCCTGGCTCCCAGTTTTTTCAAGTCCGTGCGTAATCTATCGCCATATTTTTTCGCTAGGTCTTCATTTTCTGCGAGTATGTTTTTGAATATTTTTTGTTTATTTTTAGCATTTTTTCGTCTATAGCTCTCATGATATTGCTTTCGATGGTCTTTTGATTTGATTCGATGTCCTTTTTTATTTGTTCCCATTTGCTATCTTGTTGTCTTATATAGAAATCCTCACTCACTTGTACATACGTCTTAACACTTCGATGAACAGACTAGACTGGGTAGGGACAGTGGGAATCTCGTTAATCCATTCGTGCGCGTCACTAATTAGATGATGAGGCATTTGGCTACCTTACTAAGGACCGTCTTGCCGTTACCACTTCTCGTTCGTACCTAACTATCATAGCACTTCTGGCCGGGCCTCTGGCAAGAGGGAACCAATTTACAGCTGCTTGGGACACCATGCTAGGGTCCGTTGGAAAAATCAGAAGAACGGGTCTCTTTCGAGAACGACAATCTGCCAGAACCCAAGGCTCTGCCCAGGGAAAGCTTCGTGGAAGCTGAGGCATTCACCCAACTAGAAGTACTGGGTTCCACACGCCGCCGTGGCTGTCGCCGGTATAGCGCAACTGCCGTACGACTCGCAGTTGTGGAGCGTTTTACAGTTACATCAAGGTTTTATAAATAAAATACAAGCATCAAATAACTTAGGACATTCACTACTATCAGACAAATATGTATAAATAAAATTAATAAATAGTTAATAGAAAAAAAATTGTGTATAAGTAAAATAATAAATATGGGTCAATAGATAAAAGCCTCGTGAGACAATGACAAATTGAGTAAAGAATTAATTCAGGTCATAAATAACGCAAACGAGAAAGTTCTACTACAATTATACAGGGTGTTATTGAAATGCACGTACATATTAAAACTGGGTATTGCGCAGATCCCCACTGAATGTAGAAAAATATTATTTTTTTAAAAATACCCCTTATTAAGGGAGTTATTAATTTTTGAAAATTAATTCTAAAACAAACGTACTTCACTGATATGTTGAGGATGACCTATATAAATTAGGTTTATTTACCTATTTTAAACAAGTAGATAGGGCAAGTTGGTTCTACTACCACTATAGGGAATTCAATGTGTTAGAGAGAGAGGTATAGGAAATTCAGCGTGTCAGAAAGAGACGCAGATAAAAATGGCGGCACGTGGCATACTTTAAATATTGGGATAAAAAATGGCTGCGGACTAAAAATATAGTACTCTACATAATTCTAAGATGTAGTAATGCCGCTAACAAACAGATGGCGCGACTAGCCATCTTTTTGTAGCCATTTTTAATCCACAATATATCTTCGTAATTAATGGACCGATTTGGGTGGGTCAAACGGCATTATATTTGAAATATAACGTAAAATAATTACATGTCAAAAAATACTGTGTAGAAGAAACGTCAAAAGGGCCTTAGCTTATATTTCCGTTACTATTGGTCCGATTTAAACGCGGGAAACGGCAGTGTATTTTAAATGTGCCGTATAATAAATTCGTAAAGAAAAAACATGCGCAGTACGAAAGCCAAAAGGACCGTAGTGAATATCTCCGTTACTATTGGTCCGATTTAAACGCGGGAAACGGCAGTGTATTTTAAATGTGCCGTATAATAAATTCGTAAAGAAAAAACATGCGCAGTACGAAAGCCAAAGGGACCTTAGTGAATATCTCCGTTACTATTGGGCCAATTTTTATGGGAAAAACGGTCCTGTATTCGCAATGTGCTGTAAAATTAATACGTAGCGAAAAAAATGCGCAGTAGCAAAGTCATAAAGTCCTTAGCGTCTAACTTTGTTATAAATAACCCATTTTGAATGTGGAAAAACGCCCCGATATTATAAATGCGACGAATAATAGATGTGTAAAGTTACTTCGCGCGATCAATGACAAAAAAAGCGTTAAATTTTAATTTTTCATTATTATTCATTTAATATTGAAATATTTATAATATTTAATTTTTCCAATTTTTACCTAGTTTCGCGATAAGAATGCTCGCTGTTATTTGCGATAAGAACAGGAAACGACATCCATTGCAAACAGATAAAAATGAATGAAATTATAACATAGGCGGAGAGGTATATACAAAATAATATTTATTGCATTGGGGGCTTATAAGTAATATAGATTTGGTAGAATCTGTCAGTTGTATAATGGCATCGGCAGAACACGCACGTAAATTGGAGGAATTTGGTGAGAAAATTCGAAAATTATATCAAGACGTAATACTTTACGAAGATAAAAGTAAAACGATTAAGCAATTTGGCCGTCTGTCTATAAGTTCTGCGTGGGATAAAGTATTTGAAAATCGGCAATTACCGCAGACTCAATATCCACTAAGACGAATTCAGCCTACAAAATGGCCGCATTGAAAATGTCTTTCATAATTCTAACAGCAGTGTTGAACAATATGCTTTACACAAACGTCCCTATTGGAGTAAAACATATAGCCGTATGTTTTAACGAGGGATTTGAGTGCCAGCGTTCAGAATGGCAGATGATGTCTTTAAATAAAGTTAATGATGGAAAATTGCCAGTGTTTTCGATTAATGTACCAGCTAATCAGACGACATACAAGTTGAAGCTCGTATTTCAAGATGGGACCGAAGGTGACGCTGAGACGTGGCAACACATCGCAACAGCTGAAGTCGATTTAAGAAGTATTGGTATTGAAGCAGCCCCGTTATCATTATGGAATAATAATAAAGTCATTCAAAATGAACTGTACAAAATATTTTCAATGTTATGTGCGATATTATCGGCACTTTCTGTTCTATTGATAAAAATTGTCATAAAAAATGTAAGAAATCGATATTCTTTAACAAAATAAATGAATGAAAATATACAGGGTGTTTCAATAAAACTCATATATAAATAAACATTTTTTATTTGAAAAAGTACATTATCTAGGTAATATAATATAATACAACCAATTATGTAACATATTAACGTTGCGTTCAGCACACAGAAATTTTCCAGATGCATGGTTTAGACACGGCGTATGACAAGATTCAAATCTCCTTGTTTGACAGAGCAATCCATCATATTTTGCGACATCATAAACGGCGGGATGCGGGGTACCCAATAACTGTTGGCATTTCTGCCGTAAAAAATCCTCCTTTTGATTTCCTCTAACGTAAATACAGTCTGCAGCATATAGCAAATATTTTTCCAATATATCGTTAATTTCCGTATACTCGATGTTACCCGAGCTGTAGTTTATTCCATGAATATATTTCTCTACATGTCTAACTGTTTTCTTATCACGTGCACTTAAATTAGCGTAGGGTATTGCAGGCTTGAATAGAAAGTTAGAAACATGGGATCCGATTTGAATTGACATCTCCTTTGGATGGAAAGTGCCCTCAATTTCGAACCCTTGGATATCACAGAGTGCTATTCTCATCGTGGCAAACGTTCAACTACTGGCATTTACTAAGTGATATCTAATTTAAACTTTTCAGTACTTCAGAGAGGGGGAAGTACTCCATTAAACAGTCGTGAATTATAATACAGTAAGCTTTAGTATTAGCGGGAAATCCAGAATCGGCTTCGATATTAAATCTCACATCAATAGTAGATGATTTCATGGTTTCTTCTTGCTTGGAACAATCAATGATGAACAAAGAACGGTTTTTAAATGCAACATAGTCCAAAAGGCAACTCTTCGAAGCAGAATTTGAATAACTAGTTTGAAAGTTGCTATAGTTGAAATGGGCTTCAGCAAAGTGATTATTTGCAAAGTCCAACTGCATACGTTCGTTGGGATAGTACTCACCATTCAATGATACTCGAATGCTAGCAGTACTCACGTGATCAAATAAAGTCGGATCTTCCCCAGCAGCATCACGTTTATTAGTTTGGAAACATACGATAATGAAACGGGGTCTTTCGATTGCGGTGCTAGTTTTAACTGCCCAGATTTCTCTTCTCGCACCCGCTGTAATTGCAGGCAATTCATTCAGTTCCCATTTTCTAAACGGAATTAGTATCGGTTTGTCAGTTTGAATAGCTTTCAAAAGTTGTTCTTTCACATCATCATTCGGATAAATGTGTTTGATTTTCAGCTCGATACTTTGAATTACGATTTTTATGGTGGTAGTCGTTGCTGTAGCAGTACCAACATTTTTCTCCTTTACAATTATGCAATCGTTATCGTTTCTAGCTCTTACAAATCTAAGTGTTTGTCTGCCGCACGTAATCATAGGATAGTCGTTGAAAATGTTGAAAATATGTTTAAGTGGTATCAACAAGCTGAAAGACTTGTCATGAGCGGCGAGAATAGGTGCTGAAGGATAATTCCAGCCGGCGATAGCCATATGATTTGAGTCTTCTTTGCTGTAACAAGTGTAAGCTCGAACAGCACTTATAATTCCAGGATCGCGTACTGCTTCAACTTCTCTAGCGGATTCGCTGTACGTGCAAGAGTCGAAAAGGAAAGCTCCAAAATTGGATGCTAAAGATACATCTCCTCCGCCGGTTATTTCCAATTTTCCTCTAATAGCCAGCAGCGATTGGTTCATAGCAAAGAACGAGTCGACTTGGTTGATGCTAAATTCCACAACATCGTTGCAATTGAATGATTTTACGAACGGTGTATAGGACCTATACTCTGCCTTACGAATAGACTCATCAAATGTTGGGGATCGATACAGGTCAAACATCGGAGAAGTATGTGCTTCGTCAATTTTTCTTCGTTTGTACATAGTCACCGTTGACATGATATCCAAGTGAACGGAGAAACAATATATTTGCTGCAGTTAGATGTTGACGCTTAGACGCTTGCGGCGACAATAAAGATTTGGAAGCGCCTCTATATCTTATAACTAGTCCCATCGGCTCCTTGCTCTCAATTCCAACACAAGAGTACTAGTTTCACCTCGAAAGTTTACGGGATGGCCGTCTTGATCCAAACCCAACACTGTAATGTTGGTTATTTCTCGTTGTGGTATAACTGGTAAATATAGCAAATTTGAAGGTGTTTCGTCGATAGCGTAGCCAGGATCGACTTTTACAGCAAATTCGTAGATCGTGTGTGCAGGTCTGTCTCCATCAAAGGCTCCCGACGTAATGTTGGCATCAAAGTGTATGGTTGATACTTTTATAATGTTTACAGGCAAGTCCGATGAATGTATTAGACCAGGATTAAGATTTTTTTCCGAGAATCCCAATACATGCCCAATATTATTTGGCTTTTTAAACGTTATTTTATAATATTTGCTAAAGATTTCGCATTGCAGTGTATTATTGTTGGGTTTTAACGAGAAAAACAGTTCAGGATTAACTTCATTTTCAAGCCCCATCTTCGTTCGTATAAATGCTTCTATATCGGTAATTTCGTAGCATCCTGTAGGAAACTCGATAACTTTCAATTTGTTAGTTTTATCGAAATAGTAAAATTTATCGCCTTTTTCAATGTTCGGTATGGAATTGTACGAATGAAAAGATCTAAGTGCTAATTCATAATCTTTTTTCGGGTCCAACAATATTGGCGTAGAAGGACGAAAAGTGAAGACGTGAGTATTACTGTTTACTCTCAACAAGTGCGACATGATGAATGAAACAAGTATAGCGGAGTACAATCATTTATTGAATTATTTTTTTTAAGGCTAATTTACAAAAACAACAATCTTCTTGAGCATCAGCAGGTCCGTCCCAGTGTGTTATCCAATCAGGTCTATTGTAGTGAACATAGCATGGAAGCCGTATTTGAAGATTAAACTTTGACGTGTATTCTGCCGGTAGTTTGTGCCATATACTCAATAGTTCTCCAGGTCTCACATTTTTTATTAAATATTCCAGCGGGATATGCTTCAACTCTTCTGATGTAAATTCCGAAAATGTTTTATTATCAGTCAGATGTGCCATTATGACTTGAACGCCCATATTATCCGCCATTATTGTGTAGAAATTTCAAACACAATTTTCCACAATTAGCTTGATTGTACGTTTGATATGTATCGTTGTTGTAGAAAATTTTTACGTTCCCCAAATAGCATACAAGTTCTCTCGGCGGTTTCAAGTTACCAAATGAATCAAAGTAGTCCACGTGATCGTTTATCTTCTTGTAGGCCACCCAATGAGTACCATTATTGTCGGAGGTATCCAAATTTACAATACCACATTCACGTTTACGGGGACTCGAAGGTAAAGTGTCTCTCATAAACACACCTCGAAAATGCGGTATTTTAAGTTTTTTAGCATAACGTGTTAGTTCGAAATCGTACAATGGCCTATTGGGTAGCATTATTAGTTTTTTTGCTTTTTCAGAAATAGGCCGAAGCCTCCTTTAGTGTTTTTTCGGAAGTAAAGTCCTTTTCCAACGGCTTCCATTGCTTTGTTGTGACGTTGATCTTCATCGAGCTTCTTTTGAGCGTTCTTAGCATCAATAGCTGTTTCCGCAATTGCACTTGCTCCGCCTGCGAGACTGCCGAGTGCTCCAAGCGCAGCAAAAATCGGTATTAGAGGCAGAATTCCACCAGATTTGGCAATCAGAATAATTCTCGGAACTTTAACACGGCGACGGCCACCAACCTTTTTCACAGCAAGTCTTGCTACCTTCAATGCGTTCGAAGCAGACTTTGTTACAGTTGATGATGGTTTATAGGACTTCTGAAGGATCCCACGTTGAAAAGAAACAGAAGGCTTTTTGACGCCCATCCCAAGTTTGCGTTTACCCTTCATTCCAGTGGTAACGAACCAGGCAGCAGTTTTTTCACCAACAGAAGCGTCTTTGGACTTTACTCGTTCCCAAGCAGCGTTTTCAAGTATCTGATCGGCTTTATGACGTTCCACTAAAGATTTGGTATGGGAATAAGCAATGTCGTGTTGTTTACAAGCAGCGTCTAACGGATTAATGCCGGGATCTCCGCGTGCAAGTCGCTTATGTAGTTTTGTACCTGGTCCACAATATTGATAGCCAGGAATATGTAACTCGACTGGCAGTTTATTGATGATGGAATTCAAGACACCTTCACCCTGATATACCAACATGAAGACTGATGATGAGATGTAGCGTCATCTATATTTATTATCTGACATTTCTTCCTCGAACGACACAAGATGAAGGTCGTTCAACAAGAACAGACGCTACCCATCGTCAACTTGGACTTTACACCAAGTAAACATAGTAAACATGGTAAATTGCTACCGGATTCGTTTCGCGCCATTATATGTGGACCTTCTGGATGCGGAAAAACAAACGTTATGCTGTCGCTGCTCTTCGATCCCAACGGCGCTAAATTTAAAAATGTGTACGTTTATTCAAAGTCTCTGTACCAGCCAAAATATCAACTACTTCAAGAAGTGATTTCCAGTGCTAAAGGAGTTGGGTACTATCCATTTAAAGACAACGAAGAAATTATAAGTCCCAATAAGGCTAAAAATAACTCTATATTCATATTTGACGATGTTGCCTGCGACGGTCAGCAGAAAATTCGAGAATATTACTCAATGTGCCGGCATAAAGATATTGATGCAGCATATCTCTGTCAAACTTACTCAAAAGTACCAAAACAGCTAATACGAGACAACTGTAACATTATAATCCTATTTAAACAGGATGAAATTAACCTAAAACATATATTTAATGAACATGTGTCTCCAGATGTTACCTTTGAAGAATTCAAGAAAATGTGTGCAGAGTGTTGGGCCGAACGCTATGGTACGTTAGTTATTGTTAAAGACTTTCCACTTGGTCATGGGCGATACAGAGTAGGCTTCGATAAATACATAAAATTGTAGAGCATATCGTCATTCGACATCATGCTGGCAAAGAATCAAGTAGCTGTAGCTACTCACAAGAGAAAAATCGCTGAACTTGCCCGGTCTATACGTAAAAAGTATCTGGCATTAAAATTGAACAAAACGGAAGAAGATGAATCTATTAGGAAACTGTTCAAGCCAATATCTGAACCTCTTCAAGAAATAGTAAAAACTTCGCCAAATTACTCCGTCAAAAAAGAACAAGTAAAAAATGAGCCCAAAGTTGAAGGCTACGAAATGTCATCCATTACGTCGAATTTTAAGCCTCAAAAAGCTTCATCACCCAAAAAAACCGATTTTATTTCATTGGAAGATGTAGCTGAAGGAAACAACGACAACACCGAACAGTTTAGTGAAATTGATGAAGCCTCTGTTTCTCAAAAACCGGTAGCTGTGGAAGCTATTAACGACTATCTAGATCAGTATCCTCCAATGAGTCGACAAGTAGTTCAAGACTACTGGCAGAATAACGAGAGAATCGATCGAGTGTATGGTCCAGTGTACGAATCAGAAAATGATTGGTGGTTTTTGGGTAACAAACGTATAGAGTTTGATGCTAAAACTGAAAGTATAAACGTACTTTATGACAATCAGTGGAACGGGGTGACTGGAACTCCAGGATTGTATCAATTAATTTTTTATGATGACCCTGCTTTTGTTGCAGATGACTTAAACGCTTATAAAGCCATTCTAGAAGCAACAGGAGTTCATCGAAATTCTAAAGGACATTTGAAAGGTACAAAAAAACACAAATATATGGACATTATCCGTCCCCTGTTTCAGCCTCGAGAAGGAGCAGGATTATCGAAACCAGCAACACGATGCGATTTGATTTATAATGAAAAACCTATAGAATACGTGTATTGGGACGATCCCAATGAGTTGATCGATCGTTTAAAGTTGTTAGTTGCTTCGAAACATGCTGGAAATACTTCACAAGATAATGAAATTACAGCTATTATTAATGAGCTCCGGGAAGCCAATATAATAGAGTAACTTGGTTCCAGAAATGTCATTTGCAAGATGAGTCTCGATAAATTCGGACGTCGTTTCGGGAAACACAAAACAGTTCCGTATAATCGTGTACCTCCAAAATTAGCACTTCCTCATACTTCCGATGGAAATGTTGACTTTGAAAATGTAAAGTTGTGCAACATAAAGGAACCGACAATTGATTCAGATGCTGCAACGAAAAAATACGTTGACAAATTGAAAGTCTTGACCGAAACCGACATTAACAATAAAATGAAACGTCGCATTGAAGATGTATCGGGAAAAATGGAGCAAATATCGCAGAGATTGAAAGATCCTCCTGCGAAAAGTAAAGACTTAACAACAAAAATATACGTAGACGACTCCATAGTACGAGCTAAAGAGTTTTTAAGAAGGGAATTTAAACAAAGTTACGATCCGGTTACTACAGCATTATTAAATACTGAGCAGAGTTTACGTGAAAAAGCCCAAATTTCAGACGTTAATGCATTGAAAACAGAGTTATCAAATGCATCGCAGCAAACGACGACCAGATTACTTTCCGACATTGATGCTTTAAGGCAACAGCTTGGAATTGAATCGAATCGTACGACATTAATTGAACCCAAATTAGTGGGTTTTTCCAAAAATTTGGAAGAGTTGAAAAATGTAACAGTTCAAATAATTACAAGTTTTGAAACGCTAAATACCACCGTTTCGAAGTCTTATCATGATTTGAGAACTTATATAAATGCATTAAATGATGATGTTAAAAATAGCATTGGCGATATTTATACCAAAATCGATCATTTTAAGGAGACAATTGAAAATAATGAAACAGGCATAACTACAATTAGCGGCAATGTTGAGGGTATTGTCAAAAATGTTGAAACAATGACTGCACGTCTTCATGGAGTAGAGGCAAAATTAAGTAAAATAACTGTATAGGCACCAGCAATCTCCTTTCAATCGTCAACATGTCGTCAAAGGAAAAGACTCAACTTGTTAATGAACTGCATAAACCTGCTCGAAAAAATTACCCTAGACGACGAACCATCATTAAAGGTTTGGATGATTTATGGCAAATGGACCTCATGGAAATGAGAAATTACTCGCATCAAAACAAAGGATATAAATTAATCATGGTTGTTATAGATTGCTTTTCGAAATTCATATGGACTCGACCGTTGAAAACGAAAACTGGTGAAGAAATTACCAAAACATTTAGTGATATTTTAGCACACACTAAACGATGTCCGAAAAATCTGCAGACTGATCAAGGTACGGAATTTTTCAACGCAAAATTTCAGAGTTTAATGAAAAAATATCATATTAATCACTATAATACATGGTCTGTTGTAAAGGCTTCAATGGCAGAGCGGGCAATCAGGACGTTGAAATCCAAACTATACAAATATTTCAGTTTAAACGGTAGCTACAAATGGCTGGATGAATTGCCGATAACTACAACACAATACAACGAGACTAAACATAGCAAAACGAGATTTAAACCGATCGACGTCAACAAATCCAACGAACAGAAAATTTTAAGTAAATGCTACAGCCATTTGAAAATTGCCGGGCCGCGGAAATTAAAAGTCGGTGATATCGTACGCATAAGTAAAGCCAAACATGTTTTCGAAAAAGGCTATACGCCAAATTGGACTACGGAATTATTTAAGATTAGCAAAGTTAACATCACTAACCCCATTACCTATCTCCTGGAAGATATGCATGGATCACCAATCAAAGGAGCATTCTACGAAGAGGAATTACAAAAAACCACTAATCCCGACATATATCTAGTGGAAAAGGTCTTGCGCCGGAAAGGAAAGAAAATGTACGTCAAATGGCTTGGACTCGATAAAAAACATAACAGTTGGATCGAAAATGCTGATTTAGTATAGAAATCAATGTAAAACACGAACAAATTTCTGCAATTGAGGGGCCTTTTGTGACTCTAAACTGTTCGTTTCCGGCGGTACAACTAAAAAATGTATGGTGGAAGGGGACTACATCTATAAATACCACCTCTCAGACAATTTACGCCTCATTCCTGTTTAGTAATTTTGAAAGTATCGTTTAAAAAAGTATGGCTTTCGCTAGTGTTGACCGACGTAATATGAACCTGGATGCAATTATCGAGGCTGTAGCTACTGGTGCATCTGATGAACCTGACAAACGTCAATGTATTGCAAACGATGATGGTGATGATAGCGGTTATGAGAGTAATTATGATAGAGAAATCGACCGAGTTTTGGAGATGTATGAAAACGCCGCCAAATTTGAAAATTACTATTTGCTTAATACAGCGTTTCCACTTAAAAACTTTGACATTAGAGTGGGCCTCTCTCCAGCTAGGACATTTAGCCCAGCAGTAGTGTTGTGTCAACCATTAAAGCAGAATAAAATGTCTTTTGGCGTTTATAAATAGAATCAAGTCTTGGTTCCAACAAGGACATTATTTTTCGTTAAGTAAGTTAGATTTATTGTATGGATTTTGTGATTGTTCAGATAACACTTTATTATGCAGTGCTCTTAGAGAATTAATTTATTATTATAAACCAAAAGTAATTAATAATCTAGTTGAATAACCTGTATCATTAGTTAAATAAAATAAAAAAATTTATAGGTTTTTCTTTTTTTATTTATACCTTTTTTACTCAAAAAAAATGCTGAAAACGTCACATTTTACTACGTTTTCGCCATTTTTAACGTTTAGTATTTTGAAGCGTTAAAAAGCGTTTGAAATGTTACATTTTTCAACGCTTTCATCGATTTTTATCGTTTAGTTTTTTGAAGTGAAAAAACTTTACCGTTTTTGCCTCAAATACACGTATTTCCCATAAGGAACCAGGTGAAAATAACGCATCAAAATTAATGAAAAATGACGTTGTTTGGCGTATTTTTTCGATTCAAAATTCTAAACGTTAAAAAACGTCGAAAACGTCACATTTTACGACGTTTTTAACGTTTTTTATCGTTTACTTTTTTGATTCGAAAAAAGTGTTATAAGTAATAAAAGTTTTTGACGTGTTTCAGCTTGTTTAATTGAAAAAAAACACAGAGATAAAGATAATAATTATTAAATATATTAAACAATAAAATGGTATTAAAAATTATTTACAATATAAAATAAGACAATTGTTAAATAAAGCTAAAAAATTACAAATAATAGTCAGAATCATCATCTTATATTAAATTTAGTTTTACTTAATAATACTTAAAAATTATACATTTTTACAACACATACTGTCAGTAGATAGAACGTCCTTTAACTTTAAAGAATCAGTAAGTAAAGGCAATGACGTTTAGAATAAAACTTTACAAGTTGATTTCTTATACAATTGTCACAATCTAAACGTCATTGTCATTAGTTACAGAACCGTTAAAGTTAAAGAACGTTCTATCTACTGAGTAATAAAATGCCAAGAGATAGACAATTTTTGTTTTACTTTTTTTACATAATAAGTGATACAGCAAAAAAACTCATATGCTGTAATGCCCCCAGGGTAAAGTATCAAACGTGCCTGGAAATAAATGGCGTTTATCGTCATGAGGACTTAGACTGATTTTCGTCTGTTCCACACTAAAAACTTGATGGGCAAACGACCTAATACATCGTTGGGTTGCCGTCTGTATTTTGAATTCTTTTAAGCAATTTTCATAATCCTCGTATGTAATATTATTTTTAACGACTCCATATTTAACCCCTTTTGATTTTTTAGTTACCCCAAAATTATTTAATTGATTATCTATCCTTTCCCTACTTAAATTTTTTCTTTCTAACCGTTTTCCTTCTTTTTCCCTCTCCTCCAGTGAAATATCTAATTTATATGTGTACATTTTTGAACGTAACCCAACAAATTTTGAAACAATTTTCCCACAGGCTTCATCTTTCATTAAACCCAAAACCTTTTTATTTACTTGTGGCATGCCGTAGGGATTATCGGAAGCGTAGTCGGATGTGTCGAATTTCGCGAGGTCTGCTTTAATAACATCGTTATACGCATCGTCGCATTGTATTTCGTAAATGAAACTGTCTGTGTCCATGTACATTAGTTTACATTTTGCGGGGCCCAATTTGGTCATCATATGGCTATAATGAAAATCGTACATGCAAATTTTCGACAAATCCAAGATAGCCATGCCAATGTATAAAGGTTTATTAAAAATAAGTTCAGTTTTTCGTAATTCAATGGCTACGATGTCATCGTCGTAAATTGTACGACTATGAAACCGAAAACTTGAAATCAAATTTTTGGCTCCGTAGCGGCCATTCCATGATTTTACCAATTTTACCACACGATGTTTACGAATATTTTCCATCGTCTTACCGAACACGGCATTGTTCATTAGCTTGTATAAATTTTTTTCAAAAGTATTGCGGGCCGCAGTCCTCAATTGAGTATTTTTCTCAATGTAGGGCCGCAGCCACGTCGACTGATTGAATTGTAAAATTTTATGAATCCTTGTAATTACCAAACCATTAGCCAGCATTTGTTTTAAATTTCGATAATGTACAGTATATTTTTCTTTATTATGTAGTGTTGTCATTAATTTTGGTAATTTTGCGCCAGGAGGTATACGTTGTTCGGCAGCAAATGGAAAATCTTTGTGCGCATCGTGAAGTGTTTGAGGATATTCCAAATCCACCTGCAAAATGTATCCTACCGGAGAATCGTCTGCTATTGTCGTTACGTCGAAATTTGTACAGTCTTCAACCCATTTGAATCCTCCGTATGGGAGAGGTTCACACATGGCCCAACCATACAAGTTGTTTACGTCCAAGTACATTAAATATTTTGATGGTTTTGTCGGATCATAGTCAGTCATGTATTTGTTATTAGCCTCCGAAAATCTACTACTACATACCGATATCCCTCCGCGAATGGCCTTCTCGATAAACATTATCATGTCAACATCACGTAATAATTCTAGCTTACATTTGGTCATTTTAAGCATAGCATCCCAGGTGTAGCCAGGCATAGTATAGTACCATGCCGGATCCAAACCATAGGTTGCATGACATTTTTGCCGAAATTGTTCAAAGACATCAGCTAGAATTAATACGTCTGTTTTTAGATACAAGTCGGAATATTCGCCAAGGGATTTTATATCGAATGTGGACCAAATGGAGAGAGCGTGAGCATACTTTTCTTCATCAATGTTTTGATTGTTTAGTTTATTGTAGAAATTTTGAATAGGCGGCAATGAAGCGTCATTTAATTTTTCCCAACAATCTATATAGTCGTAACAAAAAACTCCCTTTTTAGTTAATAATTTAAATTTTTCTTCGCCTACTACTTGATTAAATTCCTGTTTGACGATTTTAAAATCATTTAGATTCATATAAGACGATAATTCGTCTAGGGATGTACCCATAAATCTAAATGAATCTATAAATCTAAATTTGATATCAGTTTCTTCGTCAAACAATGTAAAAGAAATATATTTTTCTTTATTAATTGGAAGTATGCTCAACCTTCCCTTTTTACACAAATTGGTTATCATGAAATGACTATCATACCCGCTCAAGTTGTGAAAAACCACGGGAACGACAAACAACTTTTTAAAATTCAAATTACAAGCTTGATGAGCAAATCCACGAAATTCTCCAGTAAAATGATTATGATCACGCACAATAATGTCCTTTGGTTGAAAGCTTTTTTCGCATATGTGGCAACTAGTTGCCCCACATCGATCAGGTCTTTCAACCATAGGAACAATGTTTTTAATTTTCGATTGAATAGTTTTAGCCACGTTAGTCATTTCATTGGCGAACCAATCCATGCAGTGCTCCCCACGATAACTTTTGAAAAAAGATAGACTGTCATCGAAACCACATTTTACATAGTAACCAGCACTGTAAGCAATATGTTTTTGGTATTTTTTCGATTGGCAATTGTTTTCATTTCTGTCGTTAAAATTTTTCAATATGCACTCAAAATCTGCATAAATAACAAAGGGTGTTTCCTGTTTGTATGTAAAATTTCGAAAGCCAACACTCTCGTACTTTGGAAAAGTCATTTTATACTCGTTTATTTCAGAACATAAAGTTTCATGATCGTCTAATTTTTGTTGAGTAGAAAAATAATTTATACATCTATCACAAATAAATGTTTTATTATTATGTTTACTAATTTGACTATTAAATAATCTAGACATATTTTTTATATGACAATAATGATACTTTATTTCGCTATCATCTTCGTCAACAGGTGGCGCCTCATAGTCGTTTAATTTTGGAAAATAAATGTTTTGAATCAAAAGTAAATTTACATGTTGTTCTAGTTTCTTTTTAGTTAGTCTGGCTGGAACTACCGTGTAAAATGTTTTTTCGTTGACCGAATTCAATTCTAATGCATAAACATTTATGGAAATATTATTTAATTTTTCAAATTTATTGATTTGATGTAACGGCATTGGTGCTTCTAAATCCTCCGTATTTAAGACAGTACTATAAAATGGATATGAACGCGTAAGTTCTGGATGCGTTCTTGAAGGATAAAGAGCACTAACTACTGACCAACAAAAACACGCGTTATCGGTATTTTTAATATTAATGCAAGCCTTTTTGTCCGAGATTTCTTTTGGGAGTTTAATAAAAGATGAGCCGTTTCCCATTTCAAATTTATTAATATTAACTTCCAAAGAAATAACCCTATTAAGTGCATAGCCTGATTCGCGTTCTTGGAATTCACCCAGTTTAGTTAAAATTTTGTCTTGAGCATTTTCGACAAACCAACGATGTATATCGGTCGCCACATCAATCATAGCATTTTTAGTATTAAAATATTTCAAATCTAAAATTTCTGTGTCACCAGATTTTTTTACAAATTCCCCACAAAAGGTAACGTTTACTTTAATAACTGGAAATGATTTTAAAATTTTGCAAATTTTATTTTTAAATATAATAATACAATCACTCAGAAAATATATCAAGTCCTTATGACGTAAATTAACTATAACCCCCGTTTGAATTCGGCTAGAAAAAGATGATGCAACATTTTCCCATTTAACCCGCTGTCCCAATTTTGTATTATTAAGTCCCGCCCCAACATGCCTATGTAAAATTAATTTTCTAAAATGTTTAAAATGTCCAACGTTAGTCTGAAGTTTTTTCAAAGTTCCAATAGATAATTTGTTCTGTTTTCCAGCACGAATTTCTTTACTGCAAATTCTAATTTGTCCGTCTAAACGTCTTAACCAAATTTCAGCGTCTCTAGTCGAAAAATTGTCAAATAATATTTTCTGAAGTTTTTTTATTGCCAGAAGCACGTTATCAGACTTGGTTATTACTTTTTTTGCATCCATAATTGTAATTCACTGTATCACTTAGTTTAAAAAAGTAAAACTTACCACTTAATTTTCTACAATTTCAAATTTTGTGGCAGGGTGTGGTTTTCCCACGTCGACGATCCCTCTAAAAATTATCGAATATCCTCCTGAGGATAATTGTTGCAAATGTTTTCGGTATGTTTCCGTTACCCTCTGAGGTAGAAACAGTACTTTTTTCTCCAATTCCACCAATATGCTTTCTCCAAATTTGGTCTTTACAATTTTTGCCTCAATGATTTTGAACGGTTTATTCTCAGGCAGACTGCTTAACTTAACTGCTGGCTTGTTTTCTTTTGCTAGAAGGGAACAGTTGTTTAGTTCACTGAGATCCATCTAAAATAAATTACATGCATTTAACAAACTACAGGGATATTTCTAATTTTGAATATTTTATCAATTGAAGCATGAATTTAATTAAAAAATAAAAAACTTACTTTTATATTTTGCACAAAAATTACTGAGCTGGACGTTAGCGACTAGACAGGGAGGTGCTGCGATGATTCTAGAATAAATACGAATTATAATTATTAAATTTAAAAGAATAAAAAATGATTTTTAAGTATCAATCCTACTATTTAAAAACTCCCTATTATAGTTAAATTTGAAAAAAAATTCAAGTACCTCTCCTACTATTTAAAAATAAACCATTGTTTTTGAAGAATAAAAATTTTTAAACTATTTCGAGAAATAAAAAAAAATTATATCATGTTTAAAATAAAAACTAGAACTATTTTGTAAATAAAAATTAAAAAACTTACTTTTATATTTTACACAAAAATTACTGAGCTGGACGTTAGCGACTGGACAGGGAGGTGCTGCGATGATTCTAGAATAAATACGAATTATAATTATTAAATTTAAAAGGATAAAAAATATTTTTTAAGTATTACCCCTACTATTTAAAAAATAAAAATTAAAAACTTCCTTTTACAGTTAAATTTAAAAAATATTTAAGTACCTCTCCTACTATTTAAAAATAAAAAATAAAAACTTTCTTTTATAGTTAAATTTGGGAAAAAAATTTTTAGTACCTCTCCTACTATTTAAAAAACTAAAAAACTATTTTTTGAAGAATAAAAAATTTTAAACTATTTCGAGAAATAAAAAAAATTTAAATTATGTTTAAAATAAAAACTAGAACTATTTTATAAATAAAAATTAAAAAAACTTACCTTAATATTTTACTAGAGAGCTGAACTGAACTGGCTGAAGTCAAATGATTAACTGATGAATTCTGTGCACTATAAGATTATATTCTGCTATGCGAAGTCCAGAAAACCGTTGGGTTTTTTGTTAACCGCAAACGCTTGTTTTAAAAAATATTATCATCCGTTTTGGTTATACATTTATTAATCAGTTTCCTACTTTACATCCGTTGAGGTTTTTTTTGCTTCGCCACAAAAGATTGTATTAAAAATATTATCACCAGTTTTGGTTAAAAATTTCCCTGATTAAACATTCTTATCACTTCCTGTTTCAATAGCAACGAACGTTATAAAATATAAAATGAAATATAAATATTTTAATAATTATTAACCTAATAATATTAATTGGATGCATTTGTTTTTACCATGTCTAGATATAAAGGATTTGTTCAATGACAAAACATTCTCATCGCGAATAACAGCGAACATTCTTATCGCGAAACTAGGTAAAAATTGGAAAAAATAAATATTATAAATATTTCAATATTAAATGAATAATAATGAAAAATTAAAATTTAACGCTTTTTTTTGTCATTGATCGCGCGAAGTAACTTTACACATCTATTATTCGTCGCATTTATAATATCGGGGCGTTTTTCCACATTCAAAATGGGTTATTTATAAGAAAGTTAGACGCTAAGGACTTTATGACTTTGCTACTGCGCATGTTTTTCGCTACGTATTAATTTTACAGCACATTGCGAATACAGGACCGTTTTTCCCATAAAAATTGGCCCAATAGTAACGGAGATATTCACTAAGGTCCCTTTGGCTTTCGTACTGCGCATGTTTTTTCTTTACGAATTTATTATACGGCACATTTAAAATACACTGCCGTTTCCCGCGTTTAAATCGGACCAATAGTAACGGAGATATTCACTACGGTCCTTTTGGCTTTCGTACTGCGCATGTTTTTTCTTTACGAATTTATTATACGGCACATTTAAAATACACTGCCGTTTCCCGCGTTTAAATCGGACCAATAGTAACGGAAATATAAGCTAAGGCCCTTTTGACGTTTCTTCTACACAGTATTTTTGACATGTAATTATTTTACGTTATATTTCAAATATAATGCCGTTTGACCCACCCAAATCGGTCCATTAATTACGAAGATATATTGTGGATTAAAAATGGCTACAAAAAGATGGCTAGTCGCGCCATCTGTTTGTTAGCGGCATTACTACATCTTAGAATTATGTAGAGTACTATATTTTTAGTCCGCAGCCATTTTTTATCCCAATATTTAAAGTATGCCACGTGCCGCCATTTTTATCTGCGTCTCTTTCTGACACGCTGAATTTCCTATACCTCTCTCTCTAACACATTGAATTCCCTATAGTGGTAGTAGAACCAACTTACCCTATCTACTTAAACATCAACAGTAATTAATATGCAAGTTTTTGTCAGATGATAAGAAAACTAGTCTTGTAAGAAATAACCATGTTGCCAAGATTTTCGAATTAATTTCTATTTCCGAAGACTGGTTTTTACTACCCTCGTTATCAAAAAACTAGAATATTTGATAAATGATTGTTTTTAAACTATACATTTTTGAAACTATAGATTATTAAAATTTCAGTTGATTTACGAATCTGGCTAACACGAGCGCGTCATTTCCAAGTTGGTAAAAAGTGTTGTTACGATTACTTTTAAATATTTTTTTACGATGCCACTATTTACGAATATTGAACTAACCGATATAGTGCTGGTTTATGGGGCAGCTGGAGAAAATTCTCGGCAAGCACAAATCCTGTATCGCGAACGGTTTCCAAATCGGAGAATTCCGGACTGTCGTACGTTTATTTCACCTGTTCAGCATCTAAGAGACCATGGAAAATTTGAGAGTGTCAATGCAGATCGAGGGAGAACAAGAACACAAAGAACATTGGCGGCCGAAGAAGAAATATTGGAAGCTGTTGAAAACCGGCCTCAATTAAGTTGTAGAAGACTAGGTCTTGAAATTGGAGTGTCCTCATTTGTTGTGTGGCGGACACTTAAAGAACAAGGTTTACGTCCTTATCACATCCAAAAAGTCCAGGCCTTATATCCAGGTGATGAAGAAAAGAGAGTGGAGTTTTGTGAATGGATGATTCAAAAATGTGTTGATATTACTGATTTTCTAAAAATATGTATTATTGTATACTGACTAGGCTTCATTCACTCGTGATGGCGTGTTCAATATGCACAATACGCATATTTGGAGTGATGAAAATCCTCACGCCATTAGGGAAACTGGGCATCAAAGAAAATTTTCAATAAATGTTTGGGCTGGCATAATAGATCAGTATTTAATCGGGCCTTATGTTCTCCCGAACAGATTAAATGGGCCAGGATATCTCCACTTTTTAGAAGATATTTTGCCAGTACTCCTAGAAGAGATACCGTTACAATTAAGGCAACGGATGTGTACCTACTAGATGGCGCTCCTCCTCACTTTGATTTAAACGTACGACAGTTTTTGAACATTAGATTTCCTCAAAAGTGGATAGGCAGAAATGGACCTACTAAGTGGCCTCCGAGATCTCCGGACTTAAATCCATGCGATTTCTTTTTGTGGGGTCACATGAAACAACTGGTTTATAATGAACCTATTAATAGTGTTGAACAATTAACCAATAAAGTTAATGCGGTAGCCGAGGAACTACGACAAAATCCAAGACTAATTTCTAATGTTCAAAGTTCTTTGGAAAGACGATTGCAAGTGTGTGTAAATAATAATGGACGGCATTTTGAACAATTACTGTAATAAATTTTATTTTGAATTAATTGGTTTTGCTACGGCAACAGTGCAATTTCTATGGGTAAGTTGAATTTCGATTTATTTTACTTCTTTAAATATGGAAACTAGTAGGTCGGAAAAGGGGACTCTTCCCCAATATTTAAATTTTAGAATTTGAAGTTAAAATTGGTGCCAATCGTTTTTGGTCATTACATACTATTCCCAATTTTAATATGTACGTGTATTTCAATAACACCCTGTATAACAATTGCTTAAGAAATGTAACTATTCCAAAAATATGGAAAAAAGCGGATATGGTGTGGCTACCAAAGAAAAACGGAACGAAAAGACCAATATGCCTACTGGCGTCCATAGGAAAGATATTAGACAAACTCACTGCAAAACGACTGATGTATCACCTTGAGACGACGGCCGGACTCAATAAAAACCAACATGGCTTCCGGGAAGGACATACAACAACTATACCATTACAAAGACTAACGGACAAACTAACAGAAAACAAGAGAGACAAAATACCCTGGACATAAAAAAGTACACTTTCAAACAAGACAGTATTATCAGTTCACCCATAGTGACTGGATGTCCTCTTCGGCCGCCATTCAACGGTCAGCTCAGAACTGGCACGGACTAGGGGAATCCGACTGTATAATTAAAACAGAGCATTGCGATGGCCCCAGCGAGTGTTGATATAACCGCTCTTCCAGCGTAAAAGGAAAAGTGTCTTCGGTTGTCCTGGTCTCAACCTTTCCGGCCCTCGGCTACGACTCGAGTGGAGACGGGTGTGGATCAAACTTAAAAAAAAATCCAGGATACTGATATTAAAATTATTGGCGCCAGCTAAGTTAATATACCCCTCAGGCCTTCTCCGTAGTTTCTACCCCAACCTAGCATAGATAGAAAGTATAGAATAAAAGACAGACCTCAAAAACATTCACATTTATTCCTTAGTTCAAAAAAAAAACTGACCGTAACCCAAAACAATTATTTATACAGGATCACAATGTCCTTAACCAGAACTCAATTAGGTATATCTAAGCTAGATCTTAACTAGACGTTACCAAAGTCTCACATTATACTAAATTTATTTCAAATCCATAAAAAAATGATATTTAAATTATCTCCTCCCAGGTAATTACAGTTACCTATATAGATTAAGAAAATAATTGGGTAAGAAAACAGTAAAAAAAAATCAAACCGTTATTTGAACTACATGTTATACGTTCAAGCCGCTTATAGTTTGGTACCAACCTACACGACAACTTTCAGATAGTAAGTAAATTCATAATACCCCGAATAAAATCATGTTTTCAAACCCGTACACATTAACCCCAAAAACATTTGTAAATATTAAATAAAAAAGTAGTACTAAATTTTGAAAATATCTTAAACTAAGTAAGAGAGTAGAGATATATAACTCCGTAAAATTACTGTTATCACAGCTTTTCTTAAAACTTAAAATGGTCATATTCAAAAATAAATAACAGATTTAACTTCAACAAAACCAGAAGAACTGCTCTGAAATGTAGGTTTTTCATCATTCTCCGTAGGCCAATCACTCCAATACAGGCCTTCGAAACCCTCGTATGAACATAGGTCTTCAGTTTCCTCGCAAGATAAAAACCTTCTGGGCCTCCCACAAGAGAAGAAACTCCTGGGCCTCCCACAATAGAAGAAACTCATGGGCCTCCCACCAGAGAAGAAACTCATGGGCCTCCCACAAGAGAACCCTTAAAATAAGTAAAAGAACCCCAATTTAATGTAACTCTAATTAATTTAAATCCCGGTGGCCCCTTCGTTAAATTTTACACAACCTTGAACCAAATAACTAGAAAAATATTTATCAAACAAGGAATTTACCATCAATAATATGCAAATTAACCCCCCGATCAAATCCTACTATTTAAATCAAATGTTAAACAACCGTATGACAAGAAAAAAAATGTGATATTACTTATAAAAAAAAATTCACTGTATCCCCCCATTTAAAATATTACAAGAGGCCACCCAATAGATGAATAAGGTTTGTACACTTTATACATAAATAAAAAGACATACCTCCTTCGAGGGTGTAGAATGCAACACAGATAATCTCCCTTCAACTTTGGTTTATTTTCCCCTTGGACTTCCAGTAGGACTTCATCGAACAACGACAGAAAGAAGCTAATTAAGTTATAATCCCGATACAGACGGCGTCGAATACAGGTAACTCCACAAATACCGCACCAAATCACAATTGGCAGTAAATATCACCAAAACCTGTCACTTCGACATACATGGACACGAATTTAGATAATCCCACAATTGGATGACTCAACAGGCCATTAAATCTTACAGATTCGTTCCAAAACTTAAAATTCACCTTCTTCCATCAGACAAGCAAAGTACTTCTCAGCAAGATGGCAGACGACAGCCGAAACCGGATATCCTACCCAGAGAAATGTCAAACACAGACAAAAAGACACAAGGATGTCAGAATTCACAACTCAACCTCAGACGGTTATACCACGACCCGCAAGTCAATTTAGACGTTCTTACCGCTCAACATTTCTAAAATTTTAGAAGCGACAAACCCTTGTCTTCGGACCCAAATACGGGTCTAGAGCTGACGTCATCAGGAACCACCAAAGTTGATGTCGCGAAAACACAACCTACGGCATAGCGCGCTCCGATCGCAAAGTTCTCACAGCCGACTCCGAACATGGCAACAGACCTATGAACGAGCCAAACGAACACTCTCCGCGTCGATTTGCCTGGCACGACCGATAGTGTCAGAGACAAAAATAAAAGAAGAAGAATAATATCCCGTTACTGACAAATATGTATACAAATCGTTAATTAATCAAAAAAATGGTTATGAATGGAAATAAGAGAATAATTATGCCCAAGATGAAAAGGAAAACCAATGAAAACAAGTAAGAAACCCCATGAGACATTTACCGACCCTGAAAAGCATTAAAAACCTACATTAATCCCAAAATAACTTCATAATTCACAACCTTAAGAGGTTATTTATTCCCCACAAATATGCCCCAGTGAGTTATAGTACTCACCGCACTAAAATGTTTTAGGATTCTGCTCCAAGGAGACATAGGAAAAATGTACCCTAGCTGATTCTAGCATCAGCCAAGCTAAAACGGACCGATATACTAAAAGGAAAAAAAAACATAGATCTAGCTTCAAGAGACTGAAAATTGATGAACCACTGCTGCCATAGCTAGTGATCCTAGTGTAAGCTAAACCTAAGCAAAAAAACACAGAATACCACCCTTGACTCTAAAAATAACCTTATATGATTTTAGAATCGGTGACAACAAAAAAAAAACTATAACGTCTCGATATTCGACCGAAAAGGTGGTTACAGCCAGCAATGCTTCGCCAGAGGGCAATGGCAGGATTGTCACCAAAAAAAAAATCCTGGGCTGACAAAACGATGTCTAGATGTTCGACAGAAGGTTACAGAATGCATTATTTCAGCGGCAGATAATGGGCAAGGTCGGTCCTTGGGCTGACAAGAACGAATACAATATGGAACTAAAAGGCAGGACTACCAGACACAAACATTTTGAATAAAACCCTAGTGAAAATATCGAAAATGTCTACACTAAACTCAAGGTAAGCGCAGGAGTCTTAGTGCGGAAATTGAACCGTTACATTGACGCAATTTGATTTCTGCCCAGTGATCTGAATGTCAAAGTGAAGAAATTCAAGCAAGCGCGGGTAAACGGCGGGAGTAACTATGACACTCTCAAGGTGGCCAAATGCCTCGTCATCTAATTAGTGACGCGTATGAATGGATTAACGAGATTCCCACTGTCCGTGGGTAGCGCCTTCGGGCCGGTGGATACAAGTAGAGTGTACCACTGTAGGAAAGCGAATCCTAGCTATCAAAGCGTGTTATTAGAGAGTGTTTTAAAAAACCTCAAATCAAATAACGACAACTTCTAACAAACTCTATGATAACATTGAACTATCAATGCGTCTAAGTAGACTGGAAGAGCCCAATATACTGACGGCTGCGCTGAGGCACATTGTAAGGAAAAAACACCCTAAGGGTGATACAATAACCTTCCCCGTGCCAAACGCAGTTGACAGAATATACCTAAAAAGCCACAACATTCCAACAGATGCAGAAGAGCTGATGAATTTAGTAGAGGCGGTTTTCAAACGGCGAAATGAACACCTAAATCTAAACGAGCTTTACGAAGACTTTGCGAAGACACATGGAAGACTGATATTTGACCATAATCAGAAATAGCCAATGTGCCACGTGCACGTGAGAAGCCCGTAAGAATAGGACAGCTGAACTGCATGCGCAGTGCAGCTGTAACGCACGAGCTTCGTAAAGCTGCAGAAGAACTTAAGCTGGATATGGTCTGCATGCAGGAACCATATACCAGGCTGGGAAAACCAACGGGAATGCCAATAACGGCACAAGTTGCTAGCATTGGACAGAACCCTATGGCAATTACAATATTATTTAACAAAAAATATAAACTATGCCATCTGCAACAATTCAGCAGCGACCACTGCATCTGTACTGAAACTCTAACCCAATTTGGGAAATTTATATTAATAAACATATACTGTCAGTTTGATGATGACATAGAACCCTACGTAGAGCAAGCACGGAGAATCTTCAGATCATATCAAAATCGTCCTGTGATAATGACGATAGATGCGAACGCAAGATCGACCTTGTGGAACTCAAATCGCACGGATCGCAAAGAAGAAGTGATGGAGGATCTGCTGAATGAATTACAACTACACGTAATAAATGAAGCAGGGAATCCACCTACCTTCGAAAACCGAGCGGGTGCGAGTAGTAATATTGATATTACTATCTCAAACACGCTCGCCTTTGAAACTATACATGTTTGGAAAGTAACGAGACATGCGACCATGAGTGACCACAATTTGATCACCTTCGAAGTGGGCGATTCTGCAGAGGGGGAAATTCATAGTCAGACCAGGCAGTATAATTTACACAAAGCAAATTGGCAAAAACTTATAAATGAATTCAATCCACCCACCCAAATACTAATCGGTCAAAACGTACATGAAGCAGCAAAAGCACTAACACGATCGATCCAAAGGGCTATGCAAACATCGATCCCCTTAAGGAAAGATGCGAGCACAGTCAAAAACCACGCCTGGAAAGAAGAGCTTACACGGCTCAGAAGCCAGGTGAGGTATGCCCGGAGGATCTATCAAAGATGTGGCATACATGAGGAAAGGCAACGCCTACTAAATGTATACCGTAATAAAAAGAACAAATACATAACTAAAATTAAAAATACCAAAAAAATAAGCTGGGAACGATTCGTGGAAGAGAACCTGCTAGTGGACGCTTGGGGTATGCCATATAAAGTCGTGACAAATAAGCTGAAATGCCCAACAATGCTGAGTACAATGGAAAGAAATGATGGTACTATCACAAAAAACTGGGAAGAGTCGGCAGAGCTCCTGCTTGACGTACTCCTTCCAGAAGATATGATACAGAATGAAACAGAGTTTCAAACGGAACTACGTAACCAAATGGTAACGAGATACGTACCAGAAGAAAACAGGGAAATTGAATACTTCACAGAACAAGAGGTACTAGAAAGTATCTCTCTGTGCAAGAAAAAGAAGGCTCCAGGGCCTGACAATATTCATGCTGAAGTTGTACAAGCATTGAAGGAACAATTGTCACCGGCGATATGTGCGCTATATAATGAGTGTCTACGGCAGGGGAAATTCCCGAACGTATACAAACAGGCAGATGTCGTAGTAATAAAGAAAGGGGAGGACAAAGATCCGACCAAGGTCAAATCATATAGGCCCATCTGTCTATTAAACGTTCTCGGAAAAATATACGAAAGACTAATCTGCAAAAGATTGCAACATGTACGTGAGATTGATGGTATGAACGGAAATCAATTTGGATATCGAGAGGGCAAGTCTACTGAAGACGCGGTGAACAGAGCAATGCAAATAATACACGCGTCTAGACAAAAATACACAATTGCAATTTTTATAGACATATCAGGTGCGTTCGATAACCTCTGGTGGCCATCGCTTTTCAAAAGACTGAGGGACATTAACTGTCCAACAAACTTATATCAGACAATACGAAATTACTGTCAAGATCGGTACGCGACGCTAAGTTGTCCAAACGGACGAAAAGTACGGCATCTCACAAAGGGATGTCCGCAAGGTTCTGTCTGTGGCCCCATATTCTGGGACCTAATATTGGACCAATTGCTGAACGATCTTGACCAAAAAGAGCAAATAGCGGGCACCGTGGCATATGCGGACGATATACTGGTACTTATTAACGCCAACAACCGACAAGACCTACAAAATAAAGCTAACGAAATCATGGATGCAATATTCGTCTGGTGCGAAAAAGTTAAATTGAGCATCTCGGTAGAAAAGACTACCTACAGTCTGGTCAAAGGGAAACTGGAAAGGGCCCTACGATTCGACTAAATGGACGCACAATACGAAGATCCGCAAGCGTAAGATACCTGGGAATCACACTGGATGAACCGATGCTTTACACGAGCCATATTACAGAAGTATGTGAACGCGCGAAGCGGATAATGCACAAATTATCCAGCCTAGCGCAGAACACATATAAACTCCCATTCTACATGATACGGCTCTACCTAAGTACAGTACTTGCCTCAATCACAGGATACGGAGCTAGCGTGTGGGCACACAGGCTAGCAAACGTAAAGAACAAAGAAAAACTAGACAGGACCCAAAGAGGGTTCTTGATCAGAATGACGGGTGCATTTAGTACCACACCTACTCAGGCCTTAACAATCCTGACAGGAGTGGTACCATTGCACCTGGAAATTACGAGAAGGGCGGCAATGTACTGGCTTAGGAAGAACAATATCGATAAAATAGAGGAAATCACACGAGAAAGACTGACAACAAAAAACGAAATCAAAAATCATATAGAGGTAAAATGGCAAATGGAATGGCAGCAGGGGCAAACAGCACGAAGACTCTACCAATTCTTGCCTTATACCCAGGCAAGAATGAGAAGAGAGTTCTTCGACCCATCGCCGGGGCTAGTTCACTTCTTGACAGGACATGGACCCTCTCCGACGTACCTCCAGCGGTTCAATCTGAGAGAATCTGACGAGTGTGAATGTGGGCAGTTAGGTACACCAGAACACATAGTGTTCGAATGTCCTAACTTCCACGATGTTGATGATCTCAGAAACCAACTTGAAGGAAGAACTGTAAGAGGAATGTTAGAGAATCCAGAACTGTTTGAGAAACTGAACGCGCTAGCGAATAGGGTATCCAGATTTCAGCTGGACATATAAAAAGACAGACATTAAATAAACCCGGATGTGACAAATACAACGGTTCTCTGGAAACTTCCTGGACAAGGGCCTTAGGCTCGCCGGAACGCCAGAGAACCGTTTAAATCCAATTGAGACTATGTATATAAAATAAATAAACTAACTATACTAACACACTAACATAATCATAAGGAAAAATTGTAGAAATAGATAGCATGAATGCATGCAGCATGTAAAATTAACTTAACTAGTAGGATAGGGAAACAAAATTAACTACTAACTACTAACACTAATAAGTAAATTTTTAATATTATATAATTATATCTCATTAAAAAAAGGATAAGAACATTGTATAGAATTAATAAAAGTATGGGGATATTAAAGGCGTGATTTAAACATTTAGGCGTCACGCCAAAAATAAACAGAGTTTTAAATGAAAAAAAAAAAAAAAAAAAAAAAAAAAAAAAAAAAAAAAAAAAAAAAAAAAAAAAAAAAAATGTCCGTGGGTAGCGCCTTCGGGCCGGTGGATACAAGTAGAGTGTACCACTGTAGGAAAGCGAATCCTAGCTATCAAAGCGTGTTATTAGAGAGTGTTTTAAACACAGTGAAAGTCGCCGAAAAGGGTGACATATTTTTATCGCTAGATAGTGCTTAAGTACCACCTCCGCGAGGTTAGGGGCGGGCAACGACAGCGCCGCCATAAGCCGGGCTTGGCCCCGCAATAAGCTCGGCGCTACGGCTAAGAGTACTAGCATACGTGGGTAGAGAAAGTGCGAATTCCAATGTTACGAAGGAGGCAGGATACCCCCTCGGGGGACCTCGCCGACAGGAGCCACGAATCCTCGGATGAGGAGGAAACTCCTGACAAGACGACAGTAAACACTAGATACCGTGAGATCACGACTTTCGTAGAAACAGAATTAGCCGCGGGAAATCGCGTGACTAAAGATAAGCAGACACAGTTAAAAGACTTGATAATGAGATGGGCCTTAGAGCAAGCCAATCTCACAGGCCAAATACAAGCCTTAGAAAAAGAGAATATGAGACTAAGAACAGAACTAGACCATATACCAGAATGGGGAAACCACAGGGTATGCCAATAACTGCACAAGTTGCAAGTATTGGTCATAACCCAATGGCGATAACCATATTGTTCAACAAGAAATACAAACTCTGTCACCTACAACAGTTCAGCAATGACCACTGCGTCTGCGTGGAACTGTTAACGCAATATGGAAAATTCATAATCATAAATATGTACTGTCAGTTCGAGGATGACATTGAACCCTATGTGGATCAAGCGCGAAGAATATTCCGGGCGTATCAGAATCGTCCTGTAATAATGGCGATAGATGCGAATGCCAGGTCAACGTTGTGGAACTCAAATCGCACGGACGGTAAAGGAGAAGTAATGGAAGACCTGCTTGACGAATTGCAATTATATGTAATAAATCGAGCGGGTAATCCACCAACATTTGAGAACAGAGCGGGGGCGAGTAGTAATATCGATATTACAATCTCAAACCTGCTTGCGTATGAAAAAATCAGATGTTGGAAAGTTACCAGACATGCGACAATGAGCGACCACAACCTCATAACATTCGAAGTGGGCGATCCTGCAGAAGGGGAAGAGTAGAATCGAACTGATCAGTACAACTTATACAGGGCAAACTGGCAGAAGCTGAAGGAGGAATTCACTCCACCCATACCGGTACAACCAAATCAGAACATACATGAATATGCCAAAAGTCTGACGAACACAATCCAAAAAGCAATGCAAGTGTCGATTCCTCGCAGAAAAGACACGAGCAAAGTGCGCAATCTCGCCTGGAAGGAAGAGCTCACAAGGCTCAGAAACCAGGTGAGATATGCCAGAAGAAGTTACCAAAGAAGTGGTGTGCATGCTGAAAGGCAGCGCCTACTGCAAGTATACAGACAAAAGAAGAACATATATGTCAATATGATTAAAACAGTTAAAAAACAAAGCTGGGAAAGATTTGTGGCGGACAACCTGCAAGTGGATGCTTGGGGTATGCCGTACAAGATAGTGACAAGCAAAATGAAAAGCCCGACAATGCTCAGCACCTTCGAGAAACCCGATGGCACGTTCACAAACAACTGGGAGGAATCGGCGGACTACTTGCTGACCGCCCTTCTCCCAGATGACAACATGAACAACGAAACTGAAGAACAGGAAAACTTGCGGAATCAAATGATTAATAGGTACGTACCAGAGGGAGATATCGAAGTGAGGTACTTCCAAAATGAGGAAGTATCAGAGAGCATAATACAATGCAAAAAGAAGAAGGCCCCCGGGCCGGACAATATACATGCAGAGGTTCTGCATGTATTACAGGAACAGTTGTCACCATCTCTGTGCGCGCTATACAACGAGTGTCTACGGCAGGGTAAGTTCCCAAACATATTCAAACAAGCAGATGTAGTGATAATTAAGAAAGGGGAAGACAAAGACCCCACAAAGACGAAATCATATAGGCCTATATGTCTCCTAAATGTTCTGGGTAAGATTTTCGAAAGACTTTTGTGTAAACGAATTAAGGAGATAAGAGAAATACAGGGAATGAATGAATGCCAATATGGATATAGGGAAGGAAAGTCTACCGAGGATGCGATAAACAAGGCCTTACAATTAACCAATAACAGTAACGATAAGTATGTCCTAGCACTCTTCATTGATATATCGGGAGCGTTTGACAATCTCTGGTGGCCGTCACTTTTCAAAAGATTAAGAGATATAAACTGTCCAGAAAACATATACAAAACTCTGAGGAACTATTGCCAAGATCGTTATGCGACTCTAAGTTGTCCCAACGGAAGAAAAACGCGGCATCTGACTAAAGGATGTCCGCAAGGATCCGTATGTGGTCCAATCTTCTGGGACTTAATACTTGATGAGTTGCTTAACGATCTGCAACGGAATATAAATGTGATGGGCACCGTAGCGTACGCCGACGATATACTAATACTCACCAACGCTAATAACAGACAGGACAGAGGTTCAGTCTAATGAAATTATGGGCACAATATTCGACTGGTGTACGAAAGTTAAGCTAACAATCTCGGTCGAGAAGACGACCTACAGCCTAATAAAGGGAAAACTACAAAGGGATCCAATCATAAGACTAAATGGAAGAAGAATAGTAAGATCCAGATCGTCCAGATACCTGGGTATAACGTTGGACGAACCGATGTTATACTCCAACCATATAACAGAAGTATGCGAACGTGCCAAGCGGGTAATGCACAAGTTATCTAGCTTGGCACAGAATGAATACAAATTGCCATTCCATGCTGTCAGACTTTACCTAAATACAGTGCTCGCCTCGATAACGGGGTACAGTGCCAGTGTGTGGGCTCACAGGCTGGCAAATATTAAGAACAGAGAGAAAGTAGACAGAACCCAAAGAGGGTTCTTAATACGGATGATGGGTGCATTCAGTACCACACCAACACAGGCCTTAACAATCCTGATAGGGGTGGTACCGTTGCACCTAGAAATAAAGAGAAGGGCAGCACTGTATTGGCTAAAGAAGAACAACGAAGAAAAAATACAGCTACTACTAGGGGATATACCGCAAAATAGACAGGGGATAAACAACGCAATCGAAGTAGCCTGGCAGATAGAGTGGCAAACAGGATCGACGGCGAGGAGACTCTACCAGTTCTTGCCTTACACCCAGGCAAGAATGCGAAGAGAGTTCTTCGACCCAACACCTGGGCTGGTGCATTTCCTTACCGGGCATGGACCGTACCCAACATATCTCCACCGTTTCAACCTCAGGGAAACAAACGTACGCGACTGTGGAGAACTGGGAACACCAGAACACATAGTGTTCGAATGTCCCAGCTATCCGGACAATGAAAATATACGGGCGGAACTCAGAGGAAGAAACATAAGAGATATGTTGGAAACACAAGAACTATTCGACAAACTGAATACACTAGCGAATGGGGTGTCCAAATTTCATAAGACACTCTACAACCAATAAGAGACAACAAACAAATACCCAACTATGACCTAACAGTTCTCTGGACAATTCCTGGACAAGGGCCTAAGGCTCGCCGGAACGCCAGAGAACTGAAGACCACGATTGAGACATAAACTAGTAATTAAGTAGATTAGACTAACACACTAACGTAGAATAATAAAAATGTAAAAAGAAAATTGCATGATATGCATGTGCATGTAAAAAATAGATTAGGACTAACAACTCTAGACATAATAGGATATGATTATTACTAACCACTAATTAAGTAGATGTAGTTTAAATTTATAGTAGTATTCTAAATTTAAAAGGAAAAAAGAAAGAAATTGCATGTTTTGAAAGAATTGTACTAACGGCATGATTTATAAAATAGGCATCATGCCATAAGATAGGTTTGAAAATGAAAAAAAAAAAAAAATGTCCGTGGGTAGCGCCTTCGGGCCGGTGGATACAAGTAGAGTGTACCACTGTAGGAAAGCGAATCCTAGCTATCAAAGCGTGTTATTAGAGAGTGTTTTAAACACAGTGAAAGTCGCCGAAAAGGGTGACATATTTTTATCGCTAGGTAGTGCTTAAGTACCACCTCCGCGAGGTTAGGGGCGGGCAACGACAGCGCCGCCATAAGCCGGGCTTGGCCCCGCAATAAGCTCGGCGCTACGGCTAAGAGTACTAGCATACGTGGGTAGAGAAAGTGCGAATTCCAATGTTACGAAGGAGGCAGGATACCCCCTCGGGGGACCTCGCCGACAGGAGCCACGAATCCTCGGATGAGGAGGAAACTCCTGACAAGACGACAGTAAACACTAGATACCGTGAGATCACGACTTTCGTAGAAACAGAATTAGCCGCGGGAAATCGCGTGACTAAAGATAAGCAGACACAGTTAAAAGACTTGATAATGAGATGGGCCTTAGAGCAAGCCAATCTCACAGGCCAAATACAAGCCTTAGAAAAAGAGAATATGAGACTAAGAACAGAACTAGACGCAAAACCCAAAGTTATGTCATACGCTGCAGTAGCGACTGCACCCAAACAAATAAACGATACGCAAGTAACGATAAACAAAACTAAACAAAAACAGACGAATACAATATTTGTAATGCGACGACACTTCGGTCGTTGCGGGTCACTTTGGCGCCTTAGTCCAGGTTTCGGATTGCCTCGGGCGCCACCTTCCGTTTTAAGTGTGAAGGCCACTGCACGGGCAGCGTCAGTGGAGAAAGAAATACTCCAGGGGTCGTTATGGTATCGACCAAAATAACTGGCGGCCAGAAGGGCGGGCTTTACTTGCCCTACTGGGTTAAGTACCTGGGTATTAGCTGCTGGGATGTTAACTCAAAACAAATAAAATTCAATAAATAAAACTTTTATTTTTACCAAAATCCGGCGGAGAAAAGGTGTGTAACGGACGATTGGCTTGGCGGCGTGGTGTAGTCGGACTGGCGGTTCTAGACTCCGGTACAACTTGAACTTTGCTTCAGCTTGACCTATCTCTAAAGGTCGACGGACTGCACTGCTGTTCCAATTGGGACGGCCACAGCAAGTCTGTTCGGGCTGTCTCTGCAGCTCCCGACAACGGTATGAATTGCCCTACTCGATACGAACTTAAGCGTCTAAGAAGCAGAGACGAGAGTGTCTCCATCTGCCTGGCGACGGTTCCACTGGTACGACTTGTCTTTTATTCACAATTTTAATTTAATTTTACTCCAGTGCCGTGCGCGATTTAATTTATCTATTTTAAATAATACGGAAAAAAGTAACTTTGTTACAGTAACGTCAGACAAACACAAGACAGGACAAAAAGTGCAAGAGGCGATAACAAAATTAATAGATCCTAGAAAATCCGCTATACGGATTGAAAGAATGAAAGCGACGCAGAAGGTCTTGATAATCGAGACGTCCTCGCAGGAAGATATGAATAAAATCCTAAATAACGAGCAAGTACAAAAGGACTTTAAATGCGAAAAACCCAGGAAAAGGAACCCACTGGTGATTGTCTATGACGTTCTGTCAACGACGACACCAGAAGAACTGATTGGGACGCATACACAAACAAAACTTTGAGAAAATGAGCAAGGAGTCATTTGACTCCAAAATAAAATATCGGTTCAAAACGGGCCCGAAAGGCAAGAAAACGGTACACTTCGTTATGGAAGTGAGTCCGGATATAAGAAACATAATGCTAAATAAGAGGAGACTATTCATAGACTTTGCGAGCGTGGCAGTGAAGGACTACATAGTAGTCCCGAAGTGCCTTCGATGTCAAGACCTTGGGCATGTTAGCAAGCACTGCACGAAAACAGAGACAACGTGTAACCACTGTGGCGAAGGCCACGACAAAAAAGATTGTAAGAACAATCGTCAGCCAAAAATTTGTGTTCCATGTAAGCTTAGAAAAAAGAAGTGCGACACCACCAAGGAATGTCAAACATATAAGATGATGGTAGAAAGACTGATCCAGAAAACTGACTATGAGTGATACGCCAAATGTGTTGCCGAAAATCAACACCGACGTATCAATCATTTCAGCAACTGGCAATCCGAAACCAAAATCCAAAACTATCAGAGATAGACTAAGAATGATATCCTTCAGAAAAAAGAAAAAGCATCAACACGAAAACTCAAACACAACACAAACACAAAACACACAAACAAAAATAGAAACAACAGCAAACATAAACATATATACCAAAATTGAAACAACAATGCGCCTCAGTAGACTTGAGGAGCCTGCAATCCTAACTGCCGCCTTGCGGCACATAGTTAGAAAAGTGCACCCAAAAGGGGAAACAATAACCTTCATAGTACCAGATGCGGTGGATCGAATTCACCTTAAAAGTAACAATATACCGACAAATACAGAAGGCCTTCTAAAGCTGGTGGAAGCAATCTTTAAACGGAGAGAAGAAGAACTTGACCTAGAAGAACTTTACAGGGATTTCACGATGACACATGGGCGCAACATTTTTGACCATAATCAGAAATGGCCAATGTGCCACATACACGTGAGAATCCCATAAAGATCGGGCAGCTGAACTGCATGCGCAGTACAGCTGTCACACACGAAATTCGTAAAGTGGCAGAAGAAATAGATCTGGATATGGTCTGCTTGCAGGAACCATATACCAGATCAGGGAAACCGCTGGGTATGCCAATAACGGCACAAGTTGCTGGAATTGGCCTAAACCCTATGGCTCTTACGATACTATTTAATAAAGCATATAAGCTCTGTCATCTCCACCAGTTTGGTAGCGACCACTGTATTTGCGTCGAACTCTTGACAAAATATGGGAAATTCATTATAGCAAACATTTACTGTCAGTTTGAGGACGACATTGAACCTTACGTGGCTCAGGCAAGGAGAATTTTTCAAGTTTTCAGCAACCGTCCTATAATTATGACGATTGACGCAAATGCGAAATCGATCCTGTGGAACTCAGATCGCACGGATAATAAAGGAGAAATAGTGGAGGACCTGCTACATGAACTACAGTTACATGTGGTAAATGAGGCAGGGAATCCACCAACATTCGAAAATCGAGCGGGGGCGAGTAGTAATATTGATATTACTATCTCAAACACGCTCGCGTTTGAGAGAATAAAGAACTGGAAGGTAACGAGACATGCGACTCTGAGTGATCACAACCTAATAACCTTTGAAATAGGTGAAACCGCGGGAGAAGTTCACGGTCAGAGCCAAACTAGACAGTACAACTTGTACAAAGCCGATTGGCAAAAGCTTAAAGGTGAATTCGTTGTACCAATACCTATACGGAACAATGAAAACGTGCATGCCAAAGCTAAAGAGCTAACGAAAGCAATACAGAAGGCTATGCAGGTGTCAATCCCGCTAAGAAGCGATACAAGCAAGGCGAGGAACCGTGCCTGGAAAGAGGAGCTCACAAGGCTCAGAAGCCAGGTACGGCGCGCTCGCCGTAATTACCAAAGGTGTGGTGTACACGAAGCTAGGCAACGCCTGCTAACAATATACCGCACCCAGAAACAAAACTATAAGAATAAGATAATGGCGATAAAGAAAAAGAGCTGGGAAACATTTGTTGAGGAAAATCTGCAACTGGACGCTTGGGGTATGCCCTACAGTGTGGTGACAAACAAACTGAAATGTCCCACAATGCTCAGCACAATGAATAGAAATGATGGTACGTACACTGAAAACTGGGACGAGTCAGCAGATCTCCTGGGCCGGGAAAAATCGACTGGTTGTTTCTATAGTTGTTTTCTTTAAAAAAACCTTTTAATAAGAAAACGTAAGCATTTTGAAATTTTATGTTGTTTTTCATTTGCTCGGGAAATAGTTGTTGATTCATGTATCGTGCTGAAATTTCTAGAGGGTATAGGAAAAAAATCAGCGAATCTTTTGGTACCAAAAGTTTTTCTGAAAAGCTTGTAATAAAAATTTTCCAAAAATGACGTCACAAACGATTTATCGAAACTACTGTAGCCGGCATCGCTTGGTATTCGATTGTCGGAAATAATCGATTTTAGTTACTTGTTTTTGAATGTTTTCGTAGAATCGAAGCTTTCACAGTTAATCGAATGAAATTGACATTTCTAATAATAGTGTTAGGTATATTTTTCATTTATTCCCTATATTACTCTTAAATTTTGGCGGTAAATTGTTTTTGGTACTTAGAAAAATTTCGATAATTTTTTTTTGGAACTTATAGTATTTTTGAAAAATCGTTTTTTGTAATTAGAAAAATTTCGTGAATTTTTTTTGTAACTTTGAATATTGTTGAAAAATCGTTTTTTGGGACTTAGAAAAATTTCTCGAAATTTTTTTGGGACTTTGAAAAATTTCGAGAAATTTTTTTTTGTACTTATAACATTTTTGAAAAATTGTTTTTTGGGATTAGAAAAATTTCGTGAATTTTTTTGGTACTTAGAAAAATTTCGTGAATTTTTTTGGTACTTAGAAAAATTTTGGAAAATTTTGGACTTAGAAAAATTTTGGAAAATTTTGTACTTAGAAAAATTTTGGAAAATTTTGGACTTAAAAAAATTTTGGAAAATTTTGGACTTAGAAAAATTTTGGAAAATTTTGGACTTAGAAAAATTTTGGAAAATTTTGGACTTAGAAAAATTTTGGAAAAAACTGGATCCTTTGAGAAACAAAAAAAAAATTGTTAAAAAAATTTTTCAACATTTTAAAAATGTTTCTAAGTCGAAAATATCCCAAAAATTTCACAAAAGTAATTTTCAAAGTTATATAGGAAAATAACCAGTTGGGTTACAAATTTGATATTTGGAACATAATAAGAAAAAACCCTGTAGATTCTGAAAAAAATAAAAGCTTGGACTTACAAAAATTTTGGAAAATTTTGGACTTAGAAAAATTTTGGAAAATTTTGGACTTAGAAAAATTTTGGAAAATTTGTCAATATAAATATTATTTTAATTAAAATTTGTCAATATATTTAATTTTTTTTTTTTTTTTTAATTTTTTTTTTTTTTAGTTTTTTTTTTTTTTTTTTTTTTTTTTTTATTTTTTATTTTTTTTTTTTTACAATTTTTTACAATTTTTTACAATTAATGGATCCTTCTATGACCCCATAGAGCATTTTTCGATCCAAAAGTTTTCTTGCATCTAGGGCAAGCATAACTTTCTTCATGGATTTCATTTTGATCCATTATTTCTTCTTCATCCATATTTTGGATGTAGTTCGAAATTTTTCTCTTCAACTCGTTGGTTCCCTGCATGTTTTCGTCAATTTTCCTCCATTCTACCGCCAAATCCTTTTTGTCGATGCTATCCAAAGAGTGCTTCATTAGAAGCATTCTCAATCTATTATATATCGTTATGAAATTTTTCCGCTTCCGGAAGTGGTCGCAAGACCATAAGATCTCTCGTAATTTGGCTTCTGGTTCGACAAAAAGGATTTGGCGGTAGAATGGAGGAAAATTGACGAAAACATGCAGGGAACCAACGAGTTGAAGAGAAAAATTTCGAACTACATCCAAAATATGGATGAAGAAGAAATAATGGATCAAAATGAAATCCATGAAGAAAGCTATGCTTGCCCTAGATGCAAGAAAACTTTTGGATCGAAAAATGCTCTATGGGGTCATAGAAGGATCCATTAATTGTAAAAAATTGTAAAAAATTGTAAAAAAAAAAAAATAAAAAATAAAAAAAAAAAAAAAATTAAAAAAAAAAAAAATTAAAAAAAAAAAAAAAAATTAAATATATTGACAAATTTTAATTAAAATAATATTTATATTGACAAATTTTCCAAAATTTTTCTAAGTCCAAAATTTTCCAAAATTTTTCTAAGTCCAAAATTTTCCAAAATTTTTCTAAGTCCAAAATTTTCCAAAATTTTTCTAAGTCCAAAATTTTCCAAAATTTTTGTAAGTCCAAGCTTTTATTTTTTTCAGAATCTACAGGGTTTTTTCTTATTATGTTCCAAATATCAAATTTGTAACCCAACTGGTTATTTTCCTATATAACTTTGAAAATTACTTTTGTGAAATTTTTGGGATATTTTCGACTTAGAAACATTTTTAAAATGTTGAAAAATTTTTTTAACAATTTTTTTTTTGTTTCTCAAAAGATCCAGTTTTTTGGTAAATATTTTTGGAATCTTTATAATATTCTATCATTATTTTAGAAATTTTCCAAAATTGTAAAAATTGAGATTTCAAAATTCCACATTTTTCGTACATCGGTTCGAACTTTTAAGTGTTTGACCATGTTTCTCCCTTCGTATAAAAAAGCTTTTATTTTTTTCAGAATCTACAGGGTTTTTTCTTATTTTGTTCCAAATATCAAATTTGTAACCCAACTGGTTATTTTCCTATATAACTTTGAAAATTACTTTTGTGAAATTTTTGGGATATTTTCGACTTAGAAACATTTTTAAAATGTTGAAAAATTTTTTTAACAATTTTTTTTTTGTTTCTCAAAAGATCCAGTTTTTTGGTAAATATTTTTGGAATCTTTATAATATTCTATCATTATTTTAGAAATTTTCCAAAATTGTAAAAATTGAGATTTCAAAATTCCACATTTTTCGTACATCGGTTCGAACTTTTAAGTGTTTGACCATGTTTCTCCCTTCGTATAAAAAAGCTTTTATTTTTTTCAGAATCTACAGGGTTTTTTCTTATTATGTTCCAAATATCAAATTTGTAACCCAACTGGTTATTTTCCTATATAACTTTGAAAATTACTTTTGTGAAATTTTTGGGATATTTTCGACTTAGAAACATTTTTAAAATGTTGAAAAATTTTTTTAACAATTTTTTTTTTGTTTCTCAAAAGATCCAGTTTTTTGGTAAATATTTTTGGAATCTTTATAATATTCTATCATTATTTTAGAAATTTTCCAAAATTGTAAAAATTGAGATTTCAAAATTCCACATTTTTCGTACATCGGTTCGAACTTTTAAGTGTTTGACCATGTTTCTCCCTTCGTATAAAAAAGCTTTTATTTTTTTCAGAATCTACAGGGTTTTTTCTTATTATGTTCCAAATATCAAATTTGTAACCCAACTGGTTATTTTCCTATATAACTTTGAAAATTACTTTTGTGAAATTTTTGGGATATTTTCGACTTAGAAACATTTTTAAAATGTTGAAAAATTTTTTTAACAATTTTTTTTTTGTTTCTCAAAAGATCCAGTTTTTTGGTAAATATTTTTGGAATCTTTATAATATTCTATCATTATTTTAGAAATTTTCCAAAATTGTAAAAATTGAGATTTCAAAATTCCACATTTTTCGTACATCGGTTCGAACTTTTAAGTGTTTGACCATGTTTCTCCCTTCGTATAAAAAAGCTTTTATTTTTTTCAGAATCTACAGGGTTTTTTCTTATTATGTTCCAAATATCAAATTTGTAACCCAACTGGTTATTTTCCTATATAACTTTGAAAATTACTTTTGTGAAATTTTTGGGATATTTTCGACTTAGAAACATTTTTAAAATGTTGAAAAATTTTTTTAACAATTTTTTTTTTGTTTCTCAAAAGATCCAGTTTTTTGGTAAATATTTTTGGAATCTTTATAATATTCTATCATTATTTTAGAAATTTTCCAAAATTGTAAAAATTGAGATTTCAAAATTCCACATTTTTCGTACATCGGTTCGAACTTTTAAGTGTTTGACCATGTTTCTCCCTTCGTATAAAAAAGCTTTTATTTTTTTCAGAATCTACAGGGTTTTTTCTTATTATGTTCCAAATATCAAATTTGTAACCCAACTGGTTATTTTCCTATATAACTTTGAAAATTACTTTTGTGAAATTTTTGGGATATTTTCGACTTAGAAACATTTTTAAAATGTTGAAAAATTTTTTTAACAATTTTTTTTTTGTTTCTCAAAAGATCCAGTTTTTTGGTAAATATTTTTGGAATCTTTATAATATTCTATCATTATTTTAGAAATTTTCCAAAATTGTAAAAATTGAGATTTCAAAATTCCACATTTTTCGTACATCGGTTCGAACTTTTAAGTGTTTGACCATGTTTCTCCCTTCGTATAAAAAAGCTTTTATTTTTTTCAGAATCTACAGGGTTTTTTCTTATTATGTTCCAAATATCAAATTTGTAACCCAACTGGTTATTTTCCTATATAACTTTGAAAATTACTTTTGTGAAATTTTTGGGATATTTTCGACTTAGAAACATTTTTAAAATGTTGAAAAATTTTTTTAACAATTTTTTTTTTGTTTCTCAAAAGATCCAGTTTTTTGGTAAATATTTTTGGAATCTTTATAATATTCTATCATTATTTTAGAAATTTTCCAAAATTGTAAAAATTGAGATTTCAAAATTCCACATTTTTCGTACATCGGTTCGAACTTTTAAGTGTTTGACCATGTTTCTCCCTTCGTATAAAAAAGCTTTTATTTTTTTCAGAATCTACAGGGTTTTTTCTTATTATGTTCCAAATATCAAATTTGTAACCCAACTGGTTATTTTCCTATATAACTTTGAAAATTACTTTTGTGAAATTTTTGGGATATTTTCGACTTAGAAACATTTTTAAAATGTTGAAAAATTTTTTTAACAATTTTTTTTTTGTTTCTCAAAAGATCCAGTTTTTTGGTAAATATTTTTGGAATCTTTATAATATTCTATCATTATTTTAGAAATTTTCCAAAATTGTAAAAATTGAGATTTCAAAATTCCACATTTTTCGTACATCGGTTCGAACTTTTAAGTGTTTGACCATGTTTCTCCCTTCGTATAAAAAAGCTTTTATTTTTTTCAGAATCTACAGGGTTTTTTCTTATTATGTTCCAAATATCAAATTTGTAACCCAACTGGTTATTTTCCTATATAACTTTGAAAATTACTTTTGTGAAATTTTTGGGACATTTTCGACTTAGAAACATTTTTAAAATGTTGAAAAATTTTTTTAACATTTTTTTTTTTGTTTCTCAAAAGATCCAGTTTTTTGGTAAATATTTTTGGAATCTTTATAATATTCTATCATTATTTTAGAAATTTTCCAAAATTGTAAAAATTGAGATTTCAAAATTCCACATTTTTCGTACATCGGTTCGAACTTTTAAGTGTTTGACCATGTTTCTCCCTTCGTATAAAAAAGCTTTTATTTTTTTCAGAATCTACAGGGTTTTTTCTTATTATGTTCCAAATATCAAATTTGTAACCCAACTGGTTATTTTCCTATATAACTTTGAAAATTACTTTTGTGAAATTTTTGGGATATTTTCGACTTGGAAACATTTTTAAAATGTTGAAAAATTTTTTTAACAATTTTTTTTTTGTTTCTCAAAAGATCCAGTTTTTTGGTAAATATTTTTGGAATCTTTATAATATTCTATCATTATTTTAGAAATTTTCCAAAATTGTAAAAATTGAGATTTCAAAATTCCACATTTTTCGTACATCGGTTCGAACTTTTAAGTGTTTGACCATGTTTCTCCCTTCGTATAAAAAAGCTTTTATTTTTTTCAGAATCTACAGGGTTTTTTCTTATTATGTTCCAAATATCAAATTTGTAACCCAACTGGTTATTTTCCTATATAACTTTGAAAATTACTTTTGTGAAATTTTTGGGATATTTTCGACTTAGAAACATTTTTAAAATGTTGAAAAATTTTTTTAACAATTTTTTTTTTGTTTCTCAAAAGATCCAGTTTTTTGGTAAATATTTTTGGAATCTTTATAATATTCTATCATTATTTTAGAAATTTTCCAAAATTGTAAAAATTGAGATTTCAAAATTCCACATTTTTCGTACATCGGTTCGAACTTTTAAGTGTTTGACCATGTTTCTCCCTTCGTATAAAAAAGCTTTTATTTTTTTCAGAATCTACAGGGTTTTTTCTTATTATGTTCCAAATATCAAATTTGTAACCCAACTGGTTATTTTCCTATATAACTTTGAAAATTACTTTTGTGAAATTTTTGGGATATTTTCGACTTAGAAACATTTTTAAAATGTTGAAAAATTTTTTTAACAATTTTTTTTTTGTTTCTCAAAAGATCCAGTTTTTTGGTAAATATTTTTGGAATCTTTATAATATTCTATCATTATTTTAGAAATTTTCCAAAATTGTAAAAATTGAGATTTCAAAATTCCACATTTTTCGTACATCGGTTCGAACTTTTAAGTGTTTGACCATGTTTCTCCCTTCGTATAAAAAAGCTTTTATTTTTTTCAGAATCTACAGGGTTTTTTCTTATTATGTTCCAAATATCAAATTTGTAACCCAACTGGTTATTTTCCTATATAACTTTGAAAATTACTTTTGTGAAATTTTTGGGATATTTTCGACTTAGAAACATTTTTAAAATGTTGAAAAATTTTTTTAACAATTTTTTTTTTGTTTCTCAAAAGATCCAGTTTTTTGGTAAATATTTTTGGAATCTTTATAATATTCTATCATTATTTTAGAAATTTTCCAAAATTGTAAAAATTGAGATTTCAAAATTCCACATTTTTCGTACATCGGTTCGAACTTTTAAGTGTTTGACCATGTTTCTCCCTTCGTATAAAAAAGCTTTTATTTTTTTCAGAATCTACAGGGTTTTTTCTTATTATGTTCCAAATATCAAATTTGTAACCCAACTGGTTATTTTCCTATATAACTTTGAAAATTACTTTTGTGAAATTTTTGGGATATTTTCGACTTAGAAACATTTTTAAAATGTTGAAAAATTTTTTTAACAATTTTTTTTTTGTTTCTCAAAAGATCCAGTTTTTTGGTAAATATTTTTGGAATCTTTATAATATTCTATCATTATTTTAGAAATTTTCCAAAATTGTAAAAATTGAGATTTCAAAATTCCACATTTTTCGTACATCGGTTCGAACTTTTAAGTGTTTGACCATGTTTCTCCCTTCGTATAAAAAAGCTTTTATTTTTTTCAGAATCTACAGGGTTTTTTCTTATTATGTTCCAAATATCAAATTTGTAACCCAACTGGTTATTTTCCTATATAACTTTGAAAATTACTTTTGTGAAATTTTTGGGATATTTTCGACTTAGAAACATTTTTAAAATGTTGAAAAATTTTTTTAACAATTTTTTTTTTGTTTCTCAAAAGATCCAGTTTTTTGGTAAATATTTTTGGAATCTTTATAATATTCTATCATTATTTTAGAAATTTTCCAAAATTGTAAAAATTGAGATTTCAAAATTCCACATTTTTCGTACATCGGTTCGAACTTTTAAGTGTTTGACCATGTTTCTCCCTTCGTATAAAAAAGCTTTTATTTTTTTCAGAATCTACAGGGTTTTTTCTTATTATGTTCCAAATATCAAATTTGTAACCCAACTGGTTATTTTCCTATATAACTTTGAAAATTACTTTTGTGAAATTTTTGGGACATTTTCGACTTAGAAACATTTTTAAAATGTTGAAAAATTTTTTTAACATTTTTTTTTTTGTTTCTCAAAAGATCCAGTTTTTTGGTAAATATTTTTGGAATCTTTATAATATTCTATCATTATTTTAGAAATTTTCCAAAATTGTAAAAATTGAGATTTCAAAATTCCACATTTTTCGTACATCGGTTCGAACTTTTAAGTGTTTGACCATGTTTCTCCCTTCGTATAAAAAAGCTTTTATTTTTTTCAGAATCTACAGGGTTTTTTCTTATTATGTTCCAAATATCAAATTTGTAACCCAACTGGTTATTTTCCTATATAACTTTGAAAATTACTTTTGTGAAATTTTTGGGATATTTTCGACTTGGAAACATTTTTAAAATGTTGAAAAATTTTTTTAACAATTTTTTTTTTGTTTCTCAAAAGATCCAGTTTTTTGGTAAATATTTTTGGAATCTTTATAATATTCTATCATTATTTTAGAAATTTTCCAAAATTGTAAAAATTGAGATTTCAAAATTCCACATTTTTCGTACATCGGTTCGAACTTTTAAGTGTTTGACCATGTTTCTCCCTTCGTATAAAAAAGCTTTTATTTTTTTCAGAATCTACAGGGTTTTTTCTTATTATGTTCCAAATATCAAATTTGTAACCCAACTGGTTATTTTCCTATATAACTTTGAAAATTACTTTTGTGAAATTTTTGGGATATTTTCGACTTAGAAACATTTTTAAAATGTTGAAAAATTTTTTTAACAATTTTTTTTTTGTTTCTCAAAAGATCCAGTTTTTTGGTAAATATTTTTGGAATCTTTATAATATTCTATCATTATTTTAGAAATTTTCCAAAATTGTAAAAATTGAGATTTCAAAATTCCACATTTTTCGTACATCGGTTCGAACTTTTAAGTGTTTGACCATGTTTCTCCCTTCGTATAAAAAAGCTTTTATTTTTTTCAGAATCTACAGGGTTTTTTCTTATTATGTTCCAAATATCAAATTTGTAACCCAACTGGTTATTTTCCTATATAACTTTGAAAATTACTTTTGTGAAATTTTTGGGATATTTTCGACTTAGAAACATTTTTAAAATGTTGAAAAATTTTTTTAACAATTTTTTTTTTGTTTCTCAAAAGATCCAGTTTTTTGGTAAATATTTTTGGAATCTTTATAATATTCTATCATTATTTTAGAAATTTTCCAAAATTGTAAAAATTGAGATTTCAAAATTCCACATTTTTCGTACATCGGTTCGAACTTTTAAGTGTTTGACCATGTTTCTCCCTTCGTATAAAAAAGCTTTTATTTTTTTCAGAATCTACAGGGTTTTTTCTTATTATGTTCCAAATATCAAATTTGTAACCCAACTGGTTATTTTCCTATATAACTTTGAAAATTACTTTTGTGAAATTTTTGGGATATTTTCGACTTAGACATTTTTAAAATGTTGAAAAATTTTTTTAACAATTTTTTTTTTGTTTCTCAAAAGATCCAGTTTTTTGGTAAATATTTTTGGAATCTTTATTCATTATTTTAGAAATTTTCCAAAATTGTAAAAATTGAAATTTCAAAATTCCACATTTTTCGTACATCGGTTCGAACTTTTAAGTGTTTGACCATGTTTCTCCCTTCGTATAAAAAAGCTTTTATTTTTTTCAGAATCTACAGGGTTTTTTCTTATTATGTTCCAAATATCAAATTTGTAACCCAACTGGTTATTTTCCTATATAACTTTGAAAATTACTTTTGTGAAATTTTTGGGATATTTTCGACTTAGAAACATTTTTAAAATGTTGAAAAATTTTTTTAACAATTTTTTTTTGTTTCTCAAAAGATCCAGTTTTTTGGTAAATATTTTTGGAATCTTTATAATATTCTATCATTATTTTAGAAATTTTCCAAAATTGTAAAAATTGAGATTTCAAAATTCCACATTTTTCGTACATCGGTTCGAACTTTTAAGTGTTTGACCATGTTTCTCCCTTCGTATAAAAAAGCTTTTATTTTTTTCAGAATCTACAGGGTTTTTTCTTATTATGTTCCAAATATCAAATTTGTAACCCAACTGGTTATTTTCCTATATAACTTTGAAAATTACTTTTGTGAAATTTTTGGGATATTTTCGACTTAGAAACATTTTTAAAATGTTGAAAAATTTTTTTAACAATTTTTTTTTTGTTTCTCAAAAGATCCAGTTTTTTGGTAAATATTTTTGGAATCTTTATAATATTCTATCATTATTTTAGAAATTTTCCAAAATTGTAAAAATTGAGATTTCAAAATTCCACATTTTTCGTACATCGGTTCGAACTTTTAAGTGTTTGACCATGTTTCTCCCTTCGTATAAAAAAGCTTTTATTTTTTTCAGAATCTACAGGGTTTTTTCTTATTATGTTCCAAATATCAAATTTGTAACCCAACTGGTTATTTTCCTATATAACTTTGAAAATTACTTTTGTGAAATTTTTGGGATATTTTCGACTTAGAAACATTTTTAAAATGTTGAAAAATTTTTTTAACAATTTTTTTTTTGTTTCTCAAAAGATCCAGTTTTTTGGTAAATATTTTTGGAATCTTTATAATATTCTATCATTATTTTAGAAATTTTCCAAAATTGTAAAAATTGAGATTTCAAAATTCCACATTTTTCGTACATCGGTTCGAACTTTTAAGTGTTTGACCATGTTTCTCCCTTCGTATAAAAAAGCTTTTATTTTTTTCAGAATCTACAGGGTTTTTTCTTATTATGTTCCAAATATCAAATTTGTAACCCAACTGGTTATTTTCCTATATAACTTTGAAAATTACTTTTGTGAAATTTTTGGGATATTTTCGACTTAGAAACATTTTTAAAATGTTGAAAAATTTTTTTAACAATTTTTTTTTTGTTTCTCAAAAGATCCAGTTTTTTGGTAAATATTTTTGGAATCTTTATAATATTCTATCATTATTTTAGAAATTTTCCAAAATTGTAAAAATTGAGATTTCAAAATTCCACATTTTTCGTACATCGGTTCGAACTTTTAAGTGTTTGACCATGTTTCTCCCTTCGTATAAAAAAGCTTTTATTTTTTTCAGAATCTACAGGGTTTTTTCTTATTATGTTCCAAATATCAAATTTGTAACCCAACTGGTTATTTTCCTATATAACTTTGAAAATTACTTTTGTGAAATTTTTGGGATATTTTCGACTTAGAAACATTTTTAAAATGTTGAAAAATTTTTTTAACAATTTTTTTTTTGTTTCTCAAAAGATCCAGTTTTTTGGTAAATATTTTTGGAATCTTTATAATATTCTATCATTATTTTAGAAATTTTCCAAAATTGTAAAAATTGAGATTTCAAAATTCCACATTTTTCGTACATCGGTTCGAACTTTTAAGTGTTTGACCATGTTTCTCCCTTCGTATAAAAAAGCTTTTATTTTTTTCAGAATCTACAGGGTTTTTTCTTATTATGTTCCAAATATCAAATTTGTAACCCAACTGGTTATTTTCCTATATAACTTTGAAAATTACTTTTGTGAAATTTTTGGGATATTTTCGACTTAGAAACATTTTTAAAATGTTGAAAAATTTTTTTAACAATTTTTTTTTTGTTTCTCAAAAGATCCAGTTTTTTGGTAAATATTTTTGGAATCTTTATAATATTCTATCATTATTTTAGAAATTTTCCAAAATTGTAAAAATTGAGATTTCAAAATTCCACATTTTTCGTACATCGGTTCGAACTTTTAAGTGTTTGACCATGTTTCTCCCTTCGTATAAAAAAGCTTTTATTTTTTTCAGAATCTACAGGGTTTTTTCTTATTATGTTCCAAATATCAAATTTGTAACCCAACTGGTTATTTTCCTATATAACTTTGAAAATTACTTTTGTGAAATTTTTGGGATATTTTCGACTTAGAAACATTTTTAAAATGTTGAAAAATTTTTTTAACAATTTTTTTTTTGTTTCTCAAAAGATCCAGTTTTTTGGTAAATATTTTTGGAATCTTTATAATATTCTATCATTATTTTAGAAATTTTCCAAAATTGTAAAAATTGAGATTTCAAAATTCCACATTTTTCGTACATCGGTTCGAACTTTTAAGTGTTTGACCATGTTTCTCCCTTCGTATAAAAAAGCTTTTATTTTTTTCAGAATCTACAGGGTTTTTTCTTATTATGTTCCAAATATCAAATTTGTAACCCAACTGGTTATTTTCCTATATAACTTTGAAAATTACTTTTGTGAAATTTTTGGGATATTTTCGACTTAGAAACATTTTTAAAATGTTGAAAAATTTTTTTAACAATTTTTTTTTTGTTTCTCAAAAGATCCAGTTTTTTGGTAAATATTTTTGGAATCTTTATAATATTCTATCATTATTTTAGAAATTTTCCAAAATTGTAAAAATTGAGATTTCAAAATTCCACATTTTTCGTACATCGGTTCGAACTTTTAAGTGTTTGACCATGTTTCTCCCTTCGTATAAAAAAGCTTTTATTTTTTTCAGAATCTACAGGGTTTTTTCTTATTATGTTCCAAATATCAAATTTGTAACCCAACTGGTTATTTTCCTATATAACTTTGAAAATTACTTTTGTGAAATTTTTGGGATATTTTCGACTTAGAAACATTTTTAAAATGTTGAAAAATTTTTTTAACAATTTTTTTTTTGTTTCTCAAAAGATCCAGTTTTTTGGTAAATATTTTTGGAATCTTTATAATATTCTATCATTATTTTAGAAATTTTCCAAAATTGTAAAAATTGAGATTTCAAAATTCCACATTTTTCGTACATCGGTTCGAACTTTTAAGTGTTTGACCATGTTTCTCCCTTCGTATAAAAAAGCTTTTATTTTTTTCAGAATCTACAGGGTTTTTTCTTATTATGTTCCAAATATCAAATTTGTAACCCAACTGGTTATTTTCCTATATAACTTTGAAAATTACTTTTGTGAAATTTTTGGGATATTTTCGACTTAGAAACATTTTTAAAATGTTGAAAAATTTTTTTAACAATTTTTTTTTTGTTTCTCAAAAGATCCAGTTTTTTGGTAAATATTTTTGGAATCTTTATAATATTCTATCATTATTTTAGAAATTTTCCAAAATTGTAAAAATTGAGATTTCAAAATTCCACATTTTTCGTACATCGGTTCGAACTTTTAAGTGTTTGACCATGTTTCTCCCTTCGTATAAAAAAGCTTTTATTTTTTTCAGAATCTACAGGGTTTTTTCTTATTATGTTCCAAATATCAAATTTGTAACCCAACTGGTTATTTTCCTATATAACTTTGAAAATTACTTTTGTGAAATTTTTGGGATATTTTCGACTTAGAAACATTTTTAAAATGTTGAAAAATTTTTTTAACAATTTTTTTTTTGTTTCTCAAAAGATCCAGTTTTTTGGTAAATATTTTTGGAATCTTTATAATATTCTATCATTATTTTAGAAATTTTCCAAAATTGTAAAAATTGAGATTTCAAAATTCCACATTTTTCGTACATCGGTTCGAACTTTTAAGTGTTTGACCATGTTTCTCCCTTCGTATAAAAAAGCTTTTATTTTTTTCAGAATCTACAGGGTTTTTTCTTATTATGTTCCAAATATCAAATTTGTAACCCAACTGGTTATTTTCCTATATAACTTTGAAAATTACTTTTGTGAAATTTTTGGGATATTTTCGACTTAGAAACATTTTTAAAATGTTGAAAAATTTTTTTAACAATTTTTTTTTTGTTTCTCAAAAGATCCAGTTTTTTGGTAAATATTTTTGGAATCTTTATAATATTCTATCATTATTTTAGAAATTTTCCAAAATTGTAAAAATTGAGATTTCAAAATTCCACATTTTTCGTACATCGGTTCGAACTTTTAAGTGTTTGACCATGTTTCTCCCTTCGTATAAAAAAGCTTTTATTTTTTTCAGAATCTACAGGGTTTTTTCTTATTATGTTCCAAATATCAAATTTGTAACCCAACTGGTTATTTTCCTATATAACTTTGAAAATTACTTTTGTGAAATTTTTGGGATATTTTCGACTTAGAAACATTTTTAAAATGTTGAAAAATTTTTTTAACAATTTTTTTTTTGTTTCTCAAAAGATCCAGTTTTTTGGTAAATATTTTTGGAATCTTTATAATATTCTATCATTATTTTAGAAATTTTCCAAAATTGTAAAAATTGAGATTTCAAAATTCCACATTTTTCGTACATCGGTTCGAACTTTTAAGTGTTTGACCATGTTTCTCCCTTCGTATAAAAAAGCTTTTATTTTTTTCAGAATCTACAGGGTTTTTTCTTATTATGTTCCAAATATCAAATTTGTAACCCAACTGGTTATTTTCCTATATAACTTTGAAAATTACTTTTGTGAAATTTTTGGGATATTTTCGACTTAGAAACATTTTTAAAATGTTGAAAAATTTTTTTAACAATTTTTTTTTTGTTTCTCAAAAGATCCAGTTTTTTGGTAAATATTTTTGGAATCTTTATAATATTCTATCATTATTTTAGAAATTTTCCAAAATTGTAAAAATTGAGATTTCAAAATTCCACATTTTTCGTACATCGGTTCGAACTTTTAAGTGTTTGACCATGTTTCTCCCTTCGTATAAAAAAGCTTTTATTTTTTTCAGAATCTACAGGGTTTTTTCTTATTATGTTCCAAATATCAAATTTGTAACCCAACTGGTTATTTTCCTATATAACTTTGAAAATTACTTTTGTGAAATTTTTGGGATATTTTCGACTTAGAAACATTTTTAAAATGTTGAAAAATTTTTTTAACAATTTTTTTTTTGTTTCTCAAAAGATCAAGTTTTTTGGTAAATATTTTTGGAATCTTTATAATATTCTATCATTATTTTAGAAATTTTCCAAAATTGTAAAAATTGAGATTTCAAAATTCCACATTTTTCGTACATCGGTTCGAACTTTTAAGTGTTTGACCATGTTTCTCCCTTCGTATAAAAAAGCTTTTATTTTTTTCAGAATCTACAGGGTTTTTTCTTATTATGTTCCAAATATCAAATTTGTAACCCAACTGGTTATTTTCCTATATAACTTTGAAAATTACTTTTGTGAAATTTTTGGGATATTTTCGACTTAGAAACATTTTTAAAATGTTGAAAAATTTTTTTAACAATTTTTTTTTTGTTTCTCAAAAGATCCAGTTTTTTGGTAAATATTTTTGGAATCTTTATAATATTCTATCATTATTTTAGAAATTTTCCAAAATTGTAAAAATTGAGATTTCAAAATTCCACATTTTTCGTACATCGGTTCGAACTTTTAAGTGTTTGACCATGTTTCTCCCTTCGTATAAAAAAGCTTTTATTTTTTTCAGAATCTACAGGGTTTTTTCTTATTATGTTCCAAATATCAAATTTGTAACCCAACTGGTTATTTTCCTATATAACTTTGAAAATTACTTTTGTGAAATTTTTGGGATATTTTCGACTTAGAAACATTTTTAAAATGTTGAAAAATTTTTTTAACAATTTTTTTTTTGTTTCTCAAAAGATCCAGTTTTTTGGTAAATATTTTTGGAATCTTTATAATATTCTATCATTATTTTAGAAATTTTCCAAAATTGTAAAAATTGAGATTTCAAAATTCCACATTTTTCGTACATCGGTTCGAACTTTTAAGTGTTTGACCATGTTTCTCCCTTCGTATAAAAAAGCTTTTATTTTTTTCAGAATCTACAGGGTTTTTTCTTATTATGTTCCAAATATCAAATTTGTAACCCAACTGGTTATTTTCCTATATAACTTTGAAAATTACTTTTGTGAAATTTTTGGGATATTTTCGACTTAGAAACATTTTTAAAATGTTGAAAAATTTTTTTAACAATTTTTTTTTTGTTTCTCAAAAGATCCAGTTTTTTGGTAAATATTTTTGGAATCTTTATAATATTCTATCATTATTTTAGAAATTTTCCAAAATTGTAAAAATTGAGATTTCAAAATTCCACATTTTTCGTACATCGGTTCGAACTTTTAAGTGTTTGACCATGTTTCTCCCTTCGTATAAAAAAGCTTTTATTTTTTTCAGAATCTACAGGGTTTTTTCTTATTATGTTCCAAATATCAAATTTGTAACCCAACTGGTTATTTTCCTATATAACTTTGAAAATTACTTTTGTGAAATTTTTGGGATATTTTCGACTTAGAAACATTTTTAAAATGTTATTTTTTTAACAATTTTTTTTTTGTTTCTCAAAAGATCCAGTTTTTTGGTAAATATTTTTGGAATCTTTATAATATTCTATCATTATTTTAGAAATTTTCCAAAATTGTAAAAATTGAGATTTCAAAATTCCACATTTTTCGTACATCGGTTCGAACTTTTAAGTGTTTGACCATGTTTCTCCCTTCGTATAAAAAAGCTTTTATTTTTTTCAGAATCTACAGGGTTTTTTCTTATTATGTTCCAAATATCAAATTTGTAACCCAACTGGTTATTTTCCTATATAACTTTGAAAATTACTTTTGTGAAATTTTTGGGATATTTTCGACTTAGAAACATTTTAAAATGTTGAAAAATTTTTTTAACAATTTTTTTTTGTTTCTCAAAAGATCCAGTTTTTTGGTAAATATTTTTGGAATCTTTATAATATTCTATCATTATTTTAGAAATTTTCCAAAATTGTAAAAATTGAGATTTCAAAATTCCACATTTTTCGTACATCGGTTCGAACTTTTAAGTGTTTGACCATGTTTCTCCCTTCGTATAAAAAAGCTTTTATTTTTTTCAGAATCTACAGGGTTTTTTCTTATTATGTTCCGAATATCAAATTTGTAACCCAACTGGTTATTTTCCTATATAACTTTGAAAATTACTTTTGTGAAATTTTTGGGATATTTTCGACTTAGAAACATTTTTAAAATGTTGAAAAATTTTTTTAACAATTTTTTTTTTGTTTCTCAAAAGATCCAGTTTTTTGGTAAATATTTTTGGAATCTTTATAATATTCTATCATTATTTTAGAAATTTTCCAAAATTGTAAAAATTGAGATTTCAAAATTCCACATTTTTCGTACATCGGTTCGAACTTTTAAGTGTTTGACCATGTTTCTCCCTTCGTATAAAAAAGCTTTTATTTTTTTCAGAATCTACAGGGTTTTTTCTTATTATGTTCCAAATATCAAATTTGTAACCCAACTGGTTATTTTCCTATATAACTTTGAAAATTACTTTTGTGAAATTTTTGGGATATTTTCGACTTAGAAACATTTTTAAAATGTTGAAAAATTTTTTTAACAATTTTTTTTTTGTTTCTCAAAAGATCCAGTTTTTTGGTAAATATTTTTGGAATCTTTATAATATTCTATCATTATTTTAGAAATTTTCCAAAATTGTAAAAATTGAGATTTCAAAATTCCACATTTTTCGTACATCGGTTCGAACTTTTAAGTGTTTGACCATGTTTCTCCCTTCGTATAAAAAAGCTTTTATTTTTTTCAGAATCTACAGGGTTTTTTCTTATTATGTTCCAAATATCAAATTTGTAACCCAACTGGTTATTTTCCTATATAACTTTGAAAATTACTTTGTGAAATTTTTGGGATATTTTCGACTTAGAAACATTTTTAAAATGTTGAAAAATTTTTTTAACAATTTTTTTTTTGTTTCTCAAAAGATCCAGTTTTTTGGTAAATATTTTTGGAATCTTTATAATATTCTATCATTATTTTAGAAATTTTCCAAAATTGTAAAAATTGAGATTTCAAAATTCCACATTTTTCGTACATCGGTTCGAACTTTTAAGTGTTTGACCATGTTTCTCCCTTCGTATAAAAAAGCTTTTATTTTTTTCAGAATCTACAGGGTTTTTTCTTATTATGTTCCAAATATCAAATTTGTAACCCAACTGGTTATTTTCCTATATAACTTTGAAAATTACTTTTGTGAAATTTTTGGGATATTTTCGACTTAGAAACATTTTTAAAATGTTGAAAAATTTTTTTAACAATTTTTTTTTTGTTTCTCAAAAGATCCAGTTTTTTGGTAAATATTTTTGGAATCTTTATAATATTCTATCATTATTTTAGAAATTTTCCAAAATTGTAAAAATTGAGATTTCAAAATTCCACATTTTTCGTACATCGGTTCGAACTTTTAAGTGTTTGACCATGTTTCTCCCTTCGTATAAAAAAGCTTTTATTTTTTTCAGAATCTACAGGGTTTTTTCTTATTATGTTCCAAATATCAAATTTGTAACCGAACTGGTTATTTTCCTATATAACTTTGAAAATTACTTTGGTGAAATTTTTGGGATATTTTCGACTTAGAAACATTTTTAAAATGTTGAAAAATTTTTTTAACAATTTTTTTTTTGTTTCTCAAAAGATCCAGTTTTTTGGTAAATATTTTTGGAATCTTTATAATATTCTATCATTATTTTAGAAATTTTCCAAAATTGTAAAAATTGAGATTTCAAAATTCCACATTTTTCGTACATCGGTTCGAACTTTTAAGTGTTTGACCATGTTTCTCCTTCGTATAAAAAAGCTTTTATTTTTTTCAGAATCTACAGGGTTTTTTCTTATTATGTTCCAAATATCAAATTTGTAACCCAACTGGTTATTTTCCTATATAACTTTGAAAATTACTTTTGTGAAATTTTTGGGATATTTTCGACTTAGAAACATTTTTAAAATGTTGAAAAATTTTTTTAACAATTTTTTTTTGTTTCTCAAAAGATCCAGTTTTTTGGTAAATATTTTTGGAATCTTTATAATATTCTATCATTATTTTAGAAATTTTCCAAAATTGTAAAAATTGAGATTTCAAAATTCCACATTTTTCGTACATCGGTTCGAACTTTTAAGTGTTTGACCATGTTTCTCCCTTCGTATAAAAAAGCTTTTATTTTTTTCAGAATCTACAGGGTTTTTTCTTATTATGTTCCAAATATCAAATTTGTAACCCAACTGGTTATTTTCCTATATAACTTTGAAAATTACTTTTGTGAAATTTTTGGGATATTTTCGACTTAGAAACATTTTTAAAATGTTGAAAAATTTTTTTAACAATTTTTTTTTTGTTTCTCAAAAGATCCAGTTTTTTGGTAAATATTTTTGGAATCTTTATAATATTCTATCATTATTTTAGAATTTTTCAAAATTGTAAAAATTGAGATTTCAAAATTCCACATTTTTCGTACATCGGTTCGAACTTTTAAGTGTTTGACCATGTTTCTCCCTTCGTATAAAAAAGCTTTTATTTTTTTCAGAATCTACAGGGTTTTTTCTTATTATGTTCCAAATATCAAATTTGTAACCCAACTGGTTATTTTCCTATATAACTTTGAAAATTACTTTTGTGAAATTTTTGGGATATTTTCGACTTAGAAACATTTTTAAAATGTTGAAAAATTTTTTTAACAATTTTTTTTTTGTTTCTCAAAAGATCCAGTTTTTTGGTAAATATTTTTGGAATCTTTATAATATTCTATCATTATTTTAGAAATTTTCCAAAATTGTAAAAATTGAGATTTCAAAATTCCACATTTTTCGTACATCGGTTCGAACTTTTAAGTGTTTGACCATGTTTCTCCCTTCGTATAAAAAAGCTTTTATTTTTTTCAGAATCTACAGGGTTTTTTCTTATTATGTTCCAAATATCAAATTTGTAACCCAACTGGTTATTTTCCTATATAACTTTGAAAATTACTTTTGTGAAATTTTTGGGATATTTTCGACTTAGAAACATTTTTAAAATGTTGAAAAATTTTTTTAACAATTTTTTTTTTGTTTCTCAAAAGATCCAGTTTTTTGGTAAATATTTTTGGAATCTTTATAATATTCTATCATTATTTTAGAAATTTTCCAAAATTGTAAAAATTGAGATTTCAAAATTCCACATTTTTCGTACATCGGTTCGAACTTTTAAGTGTTTGACCATGTTTCTCCCTTCGTATAAAAAAGCTTTTATTTTTTTCAGAATCTACAGGGTTTTTTCTTATTATGTTCCAAATATCAAATTTGTAACCCAACTGGTTATTTTCCTATATAACTTTGAAAATTACTTTTGTGAAATTTTTGGGATATTTTCGACTTAGAAACATTTTTAAAATGTTGAAAAATTTTTTTAACAATTTTTTTTTTGTTTCTCAAAAGATCCAGTTTTTTGGTAAATATTTTTGGAATCTTTATAATATTCTATCATTATTTTAGAAATTTTCCAAAATTGTAAAAATTGAGATTTCAAAATTCCACATTTTTCGTACATCGGTTCGAACTTTTAAGTGTTTGACCATGTTTCTCCCTTCGTATAAAATAGCTTTTATTTTTTTCAGAATCTACAGGGTTTTTTCTTATTATGTTCCAAATATCAAATTTGTAACCCAACTGGTTATTTTCCTATATAACTTTGAAAATTACTTTTGTGAAATTTTTGGGATATTTTCGACTTAGAAACATTTTTAAAATGTTGAAAAATTTTTTTAACAATTTTTTTTTTGTTTCTCAAAAGATCCAGTTTTTTGGTAAATATTTTTGGAATCTTTATAATATTCTATCATTATTTTAGAAATTTTCCAAAATTGTAAAAATTGAGATTTCAAAATTCCACATTTTTCGTACATCGGTTCTAACTTTTAAGTGTTTGACCATGTTTCTCCCTTCGTATAAAAAAGCTTTTATTTTTTTCAGAATCTACAGGGTTTTTTCTTATTATGTTCCAAATATCAAATTTGTAACCCAACTGGTTATTTTCCTATATAACTTTGAAAATTACTTTTGTGAAATTTTTGGGATATTTTCGACTTAGAAACATTTTTAAAATGTTGAAAAATTTTTTTAACAATTTTTTTTTTGTTTCTCAAAAGATCCAGTTTTTTGGTAAATATTTTTGGAATCTTTATAATATTCTATCATTATTTTAGAAATTTTCCAAAATTGTAAAAATTGAGATTTCAAAATTCCACATTTTTCGTACATCGGTTCGAACTTTTAAGTGTTTGACCATGTTTCTCCCTTCGTATAAAAAAGCTTTTATTTTTTTCAGAATCTACAGGGTTTTTTCTTATTATGTTCCAAATATCAAATTTGTAACCCAACTGGTTATTTTCCTATATAACTTTGAAAATTACTTTTGTGAAATTTTTGGGATATTTTCGACTTAGAAACATTTTTAAAATGTTGAAAAATTTTTTTAACAATTTTTTTTTATTTCTCAAAAGATCCAGTTTTTTGGTAAATATTTTTGGAATCTTTATAATATTCTATCATTATTTTAGAAATTTTCCAAAATTGTAAAAATTGAGATTTCAAAATTCCACATTTTTCGTACATCGGTTCGAACTTTTAAGTGTTTGACCATGTTTCTCCCTTCGTATAAAAAAGCTTTTATTTTTTTCAGAATCTACAGGGTTTTTTCTTATTATGTTCCAAATATCAAATTTGTAACCCAACTGGTTATTTTCCTATATAACTTTGAAAATTACTTTTGTGAAATTTTTGGGATATTTTCAACTTAGAAACATTTTTAAAATGTTGAAAAATTTTTTTAACAATTTTTTTTTTGTTTCTCAAAAGATCCAGTTTTTTGGTAAATATTTTTGGAATCTTTATAATATTCTATCATTATTTTAGAAATTTTCCAAAATTGTAAAAATTGAGATTTCAAAATTCCACATTTTTCGTACATCGGTTCGAACTTTTAAGTGTTTGACCATGTTTCTCCCTTCGTATAAAAAAGCTTTTATTTTTTTCAGAATCTACAGGGTTTTTTCTTATTATGTTCCAAATATCAAATTTGTAACCCAACTGGTTATTTTCCTATATAACTTTGAAAATTACTTTTGTGAAATTTTTGGGATATTTTCGACTTAGAAACATTTTTAAAATGTTGAAAAATTTTTTTAACAATTTTTTTTTTGTTTCTCAAAAGATCCAGTTTTTTGGTAAATATTTTTGGAATCTTTATAATATTCTATCATTATTTTAGAAATTTTCCAAAATTGTAAAAATTGAGATTTCAAAATTCCACATTTTTCGTACATCGGTTCGAACTTTTAAGTGTTTGACCATGTTTCTCCCTTCGTATAAAAAAGCTTTTATTTTTTTCAGAATCTACAGGGTTTTTTCTTATTATGTTCCAAATATCAAATTTGTAACCGAACTGGTTATTTTCCTATATAACTTTGAAAATTACTTTTGTGAAATTTTTGGGATATTTTCGACTTAGAAACATTTTTAAAATGTTGAAAAATTTTTTTAACAATTTTTTTTTATTTCTCAAAAGATCCAGTTTTTTGGTAAATATTTTTGGAATCTTTATAATATTCTATCATTATTTTAGAAATTTTCCAAAATTGTAAAAATTGAGATTTCAAAATTCCACATTTTTCGTACATCGGTTCGAACTTTTAAGTGTTTGACCATGTTTCTCCCTTCGTATAAAAAAGCTTTTATTTTTTTCAGAATCTACAGGGTTTTTTCTTATTATGTTCCAAATATCAAATTTGTAACCCAACTGGTTATTTTCCTATATAACTTTGAAAATTACTTTTGTGAAATTTTTGGGATATTTTCAACTTAGAAACATTTTTAAAATGTTGAAAAATTTTTTTAACAATTTTTTTTTTGTTTCTCAAAAGATCCAGTTTTTTGGTAAATATTTTTGGAATCTTTATAATATTCTATCATTATTTTAGAAATTTTCCAAAATTGTAAAAATTGAGATTTCAAAATTCCACATTTTTCGTACATCGGTTCGAACTTTTAAGTGTTTGACCATGTTTCTCCCTTCGTATAAAAAAGCTTTTATTTTTTTCAGAATCTACAGGGTTTTTTCTTATTATGTTCCAAATATCAAATTTGTAACCCAACTGGTTATTTTCCTATATAACTTTGAAAATTACTTTTGTGAAATTTTTGGGATATTTTCGACTTAGAAACATTTTTAAAATGTTGAAAAAATTTTTTAACAATTTTTTTTTTGTTTCTCAAAAGATCCAGTTTTTTGGTAAATATTTTTGGAATCTTTATAATATTCTATCATTATTTTAGAAATTTTTCAAAATTGTAAAAATTGAGATTTCAAAATTCCACATTTTTCGTACATCGGTTCGAACTTTTAAGTGTTTGACCATGTTTCTCCCTTCGTATAAAAAAGCTTTTATTTTTTTCAGAATCTACAGGGTTTTTTCTTATTATGTTCCAAATATCAAATTTGTAACCCAACTGTTTATTTTCCTATATAACTTTGAAAATTACTTTTGTGAAATTTTTGGGATATTTTCGACTTAGAAACATTTTTAAAATGTTGAAAAATTTTTTTAACAATTTTTTTTTTGTTTCTCAAAAGATCCAGTTTTTTGGTAAATATTTTTGGAATCTTTATAATATTCTATCATTATTTTAGAAATTTTTCAAAATTGTAAAAATTGAGATTTCAAAATTCCACATTTTTCGTACATCGGTTCGAACTTTTAAGTGTTTGACCATGTTTCTCCATTCGTATAAAAAAGCTTTTATTTTTTTCAGAATCTACAGGGTTTTTTCTTATTATGTTCCAAATATCAAATTTGTAACCCAACTGGTTATTTTCCTATATAACTTTGAAAATTACTTTTGTGAAATTTTTGGGATATTTTCGACTTAGAAACATTTTTAAAATGTTGAAAAATTTTTTTAACAAATTTTTTTTTGTTTCTCAAAAGATCCAGTTTTTTGGTAAATATTTTTGGAATCTTTATAATATTCTATCATTATTTTAGAAATTTTTCAAAATTGTAAAAATTGAGATTTCAAAATTCCACATTTTTCGTACATCGGTTCGAACTTTTAAGTGTTTGACCATGTTTCTCCCTTCGTATAAAAAAGCTTTTATTTTTTTCAGAATCTACAGGGTTTTTTCTTATTATGTTCCAAATATCAAATTTGTAACCCAACTGGTTATTTTCCTATATAACTTTGAAAATTACTTTTGTGAAATTTTTGGGATATTTTCGACTTAGAAACATTTTTAAAATGTTGAAAAAATTTTTTAACAATTTTTTTTTTGTTTCTCAAAAGATCCAGTTTTTTGGTAAATATTTTTGGAATCTTTATAATATTCTATCATTATTTTAGAAATTTTTCAAAATTGTAAAAATTGAGATTTCAAAATTCCACATTTTTCGTACATCGGTTCGAACTTTTAAGTGTTTGACCATGTTTCTCCCTTCGTATAAAAAAGCTTTTATTTTTTTCAGAATCTACAGGGTTTTTTCTTATTATGTTCCAAATATCAAATTTGTAACCCAACTGTTTATTTTCCTATATAACTTTGAAAATTACTTTTGTGAAATTTTTGGGATATTTTCGACTTAGAAACATTTTTAAAATGTTGAAAAATTTTTTTAACAATTTTTTTTTTGTTTCTCAAAAGATCCAGTTTTTTGGTAAATATTTTTGGAATCTTTATAATATTCTATCATTATTTTAGAAATTTTTCAAAATTGTAAAAATTGAGATTTCAAAATTCCACATTTTTCGTACATCGGTTCGAACTTTTAAGTGTTTGACCATGTTTCTCCCTTCGTATAAAAAAGCTTTTATTTTTTTCAGAATCTACAGGGTTTTTTCTTATTATGTTCCAAATATCAAATTTGTAACCCAACTGGTTATTTTCCTATATAACTTTGAAAATTACTTTTGTGAAATTTTTGGGATATTTTCGACTTAGAAACATTTTTAAAATGTTGAAAAATTTTTTTAACAATTTTTTTTTTGTTTCTCAAAAGATCCAGTTTTTTGGTAAATATTTTTGGAATCTTTATAATATTCTATCATTATTTTAGAAATTTTCCAAAATTGTAAAAATTGAGATTTCAAAATTCCACATTTTTCGTACATCGGTTCGAACTTTTAAGTGTTTGACCATGTTTCTCCCTTCGTATAAAAAAGCTTTTATTTTTTTCAGAATCTACAGGGTTTTTTCTTATTATGTTCCAAATATCAAATTTGTAACCCAACTGGTTATTTTCCTATATAACTTTGAAAATTACTTTTGTGAAATTTTTGGGATATTTTCGACTTAGAAACATTTTTAAAATGTTGAAAAATGTTTTTAACAATTTTTTTTTTGTTTCTCAAAAGATCCAGTTTTTTGGTAAATATTTTTGGAATCTTTATAATATTCTATCATTATTTTAGAAATTTTCCAAAATTGTAAAAATTGAGATTTCAAAATTCCACATTTTTCGTACATCGGTTCGAACTTTTAAGTGTTTGACCATGTTTCTCCCTTCGTATAAAAAAGCTTTTATTTTTTTCAGAATCTACAGGGTTTTTTCTTATTATGTTCCAAATATCAAATTTGTAACCCAACTGGTTATTTTCCTATATAACTTTGAAAATTACTTTTGTGAAATTTTTGGGATATTTTCGACTTAGAAACATTTTTAAAATGTTGAAAAATTTTTTTAACAATTTTTTTTTTGTTTCTCAAAAGATCCAGTTTTTTGGTAAATATTTTTGGAATCTTTATAATATTCTATCATTATTTTAGAAATTTTCCAAAATTGTAAAAATTGAGATTTCAAAATTCCACATTTTTCGTACATCGGTTCGAACTTTTAAGTGTTTGACCATGTTTCTCCCTTCGTATAAAAAAGCTTTTATTTTTTTCAGAATCTACAGGGTTTTTTCTTATTATGTTCCAAATATCAAATTTGTAACCGAACTGGTTATTTTCCTATATAACTTTGAAAATTACTTTTGTGAAATTTTTGGGATATTTTCGACTTAGAAACATTTTTAAAATGTTGAAAAATTTTTTTAACAATTTTTTTTTATTTCTCAAAAGATCCAGTTTTTTGGTAAATATTTTTGGAATCTTTATAATATTCTATCATTATTTTAGAAATTTTCCAAAATTGTAAAAATTGAGATTTCAAAATTCCACATTTTTCGTACATCGGTTCGAACTTTTAAGTGTTTGACCATGTTTCTCCCTTCGTATAAAAAAGCTTTTATTTTTTTCAGAATCTACAGGGTTTTTTCTTATTATGTTCCAAATATCAAATTTGTAACCCAACTGGTTATTTTCCTATATAACTTTGAAAATTACTTTTGTGAAATTTTTGGGATATTTTCAACTTAGAAACATTTTTAAAATGTTGAAAAATTTTTTTAACAATTTTTTTTTTGTTTCTCAAAAGATCCAGTTTTTTGGTAAATATTTTTGGAATCTTTATAATATTCTATCATTATTTTAGAAATTTTTCAAAATTGTAAAAATTGAGATTTCAAAATTCCACATTTTTCGTACATCGGTTCGAACTTTTAAGTGTTTGACCATGTTTCTCCCTTCGTATAAAAAAGCTTTTATTTTTTTCAGAATCTACAGGGTTTTTTCTTATTATGTTCCAAATATCAAATTTGTAACCCAACTGGTTATTTTCCTATATAACTTTGAAAATTACTTTTGTGAAATTTTTGGGATATTTTCGACTTAGAAACATTTTTAAAATGTTGAAAAAATTTTTTAACAATTTTTTTTTTGTTTCTCAAAAGATCCAGTTTTTTGGTAAATATTTTTGGAATCTTTATAATATTCTATCATTATTTTAGAAATTTTTCAAAATTTCAAAGTTATATAGGAAAATAACCAGTTGGGTTACAAATTTGATATTTGGAACATAATAAGAAAAAACCCTGTAGATTCTGAAAAAAATAAAAGCTTTTTTATACGAAGGGAGAAACATGGTCAAACACTTAAAAGTTCGAACCGATGTACGAAAAATGTGGAATTTTGAAATCTCAATTTTTACAATTTTGAAAAATTTCTAAAATAATGATAGAATATTATAAAGATTCCAAAAATATTTACCAAAAAACTGGATCTTTTGAGAAACAAAAAAAAATTGTTAAAAAAATTTTTCAACATTTTAAAAATGTTTCTAAGTCGAAAATATCCCAAAAATTTCACAAAAGTAATTTTCAAAGTTATATAGGAAAATAACCAGTTGGGTTACACATTTGATATTTGGAACATAATAAGAAAAAACCTTGTATTTCAAATGATCCAATTGTCAAATTTTCAGAATATTATAAGAATAGTATGCAGATATCTAGAATTGTTAAGAAAATGCCGTAACAATTGAGAAAACAAAAAAAAAAATTTAAAAAAAATTTTTTTTCAAAAATTTTTTTAAGTCCAAAATTTTTTTATCTCAAATGATCCAGTTGTCAAATTTTGAGAATATTATAAGAATAGTATGCAGATATCTATAATTGTTACGAAAATACTGTAACGATTCAGAAAACAAAAAAAAAATTTTAAAAATATATTTAATTGTTACGAAAATGGTGTAAATTTTAAAAGTAAAATGTATATAACTTGTACATATAAATATTCGCGCCACTTTTTCGCGCAAAATTTTGGCGCAAATTTTTCGCGCAACTTTTTCGCGGTATTAGCAGGTAGTGGGGGTAATTAGCACAGGTATAAATAGGTAAACATTTTATGGACTCATCAGTCAGTAAAGACTATGATAGAAGCAATGTCCTGTACTTGTGAAAATCTACAAAAAATCTTTGAAAGGCACTGGAGCCATGGGACGAAGAATCAGTTCTTCGTCCTAGTAAAGCTTTTGCTATTTGTTAAAATAGAAAAAGAAGAAAAACCAGAAGCCAAATTACGAGAGATCTTATGGTCTTGCGACCACTTCCGGAAGCGGAAAAATTTCATAACGATATATAATAGATTGAGAATGCTTCTAATGGAGCACTCTTTGGATAGCATCGACAAAAAGGATTTGGCGGTAGAATGGAGGAAAATTGACGAAAACATGCAGGGAACCAACGAGTTGAAGAGAAAAATTTCGAACTACATCCAAAATATGGATGAAGAAGAAATAATGGATCAAAATGAAATCCATGAAGAAAGTTATGCTTGCCCTAGATGCAAGAAAACTTTTGGATCGAAAAATGCTCTATGGGGTCATAGAAGGATCCATTAATTGTAAAAAATTGTAAAAAATTGTAAAAAAAAAAAAATAAAAAATAAAAAAATTAAAAAATTTTTTTATCTCAAATGATCCAGTTGTCAAATTTTGAGAATATTATAAGAATAGTATGCAGATATCTATAATTGTTACGAAAATACTGTAACGATTCAGAAAACAAAAAAAAAATTTTAAAAATATATTTAATTGTTACGAAAATGGTGTAAATTTTAAAAGTAAAATGTATATAACTTGTACATATAAATATTCGCGCCACTTTTTCGCGCAAAATTTTGGCGCAAATTTTTCGCGCAACTTTTTCGCGGTATTAGCAGGTAGTATGGGTAATTAGCACAGGTATAAATAGGTAAACATTTTATGGACTCATCAGTCAGTAAAGACTATGATAGAAGCAATGTCCTGTACTTGTGAAAATCTACAAAAAATCTTTGAAAGGCACTGGAGCCATGGGACGAAGAATCAGTTCTTCGTCCTAGTAAAGCTTTTGCTATTTGTTAAAATAGAAAAAGAAGAAAAACCAGAAGCCAAATTACGAGAGATCTTATGGTCTTGCGACCACTTCCGGAAGCGGAAAAATTTCATAACGATATATAATAGATTGAGAATGCTTCTAATGAAGCACTCTTTGGATAGCATCGACAAAAAGGATTTGGCGGTAGAATGGAGGAAAATTGACGAAAACATGCAGGGAACCAACGAGTTGAAGAGAAAAATTTCGAACTACATCCAAAATATGGATGAAAAACAAGTAACTAAAATCGATTATTTCCGACAATCGAATACCAAGCGATGCCGGCTACAGTAGTTTCGATAAATCGTTTGTGACGTCATTTTTGGAAAATTTTTATTACAAGCTTTTCAGAAAAACTTTTGGTACCAAAAGATTCGCTGATTTTTTTCCTATACCCTCTAGAAATTTCAGCACGATACATGAACCAACAACTATTTCCCGACTACTTACTAAAAAGGTGTAACAATTTAAAAAAAAACATAAAACTTGTAAAAAAAATTTGTTTAACAAAAATTTTTTTTAAGTCCAAGATTTTAAAAAAAATTACCAAAAGTCATTTTTAAAGTTGTATAAGAAAATAACCAATGGTAAGCCAAATTTGAAATTTGGAACATAATAAGTAAAAATACTGTAGATTATGGAACTAAGATTAGTTTTTTTATATCATCCTTGCAAATTGATCAATTATTTAAAAATTCGAACCGACGACCGGAAAATATGCAAATTTTGGATCTCAAATTTCAAAGTTGGCAAAATTTGAGAAAATTATAAGAACATTATGCAACAATTGAGAAAACAAAAAAAAAATTTTTTAAGTCCAAAATTTTTTTATCTCAAATTATCCAGTTGTCAACTTTTACAGTAGCAAATTTTCAACAAAAAATAACGTAGAAATATGCAAATTCATAAAATGGTAAACTAATCATTTTAACAATTGATAAAAACAAAAAAAAAATTATTTAAAAAATATTTGAAATTTTTTAAGAAAAATTATTTTTACAAGTTATATACATTTTTCTCAATAGTTACACCATTTAAAAGATATTTACTAAAAAATATATTCTAGAATGTATTTTAGTTTTCATTTTTTTTCTTTTGAAGGAGTCATTCCGTTTTTAAAAATTTTTGTACAAAATATTTTTTAAAATTGGGATTGGAGCCAGGTATCTTTACCGGCGTCATAAAAGTTTTGCTAAATATCGTTTGTTTACAGATGTAAAGGATTATCCTACCTTATCCTCTTATTAAGTTTACAATATTTTAATAACATTATTTAAATACTTTTTATGGCCCTTCCTGGTTTGGTATTTCCATTCTTGGCGTCATACCTTGGATGCTTAAATTTCATTGGATTTTATTTTTATGACAAATTTTTTTGGGGGTAGATTTGAGTTTAGATTTTTAGTTTTTGTTCTACAAAAGGTCTTTTCAATTTCGAACTTCTTCGGAGTAACAAGTATAATTTTTTAATTTGTTGTGCAGTGTTGATTTCATTTGGTAAGTAATTTTATTTTATATTTCTAATTTTTTTTCTATTATTTTTCTATTATCTATTTTTAAATGAAATTCATTGGTTTTAGGTAACAATTTATTTATTTTAAAAAATATTACATTTATATTTTATATATTTTTAATTTGTGTTTTAACAAAAAAATTTTTTTGGTTATAGATTTATGGTTTACCGCGTTTAATAATTATTCTGGTCTTTTTTCTAATCAATGGTAAAAATTTTTCATTTTTCATAGTTTTTTTATTTTGCATATGTTTCATTTTTATTATTATTTTTTGATTATTAAATATATTTTTTATTTTAATTTTTGATTTTGAATTAAATTTTTTAATTTAATTGTTCATTTTTAATATGGAAAATATTGAAGTGTATGTTGATAATAATAATGCACCTATTCTTAATGGTGTTAATTTAATTAATGGAATAATTGGTAATAATGATAATAATAATAATAATAATAATAATGTTAATAATGTCGGAAATATAGCAAATAATAACAACAATGCTAATAATAATAATTTAAACAATCGTAGAAATAATAATAATAATAATAATAATAATAATAATAATAATAATAATAATAATAATAATAATAATAATAATAATAATAATAATAATAATAATAATAATTTAAACAATCGTAGAAATAATAATAATAATAATAATAATAATAATAATAATAATAATAATAATAATAATAATAATAATAATAGGCGTAAGGGCGGTAAACAATATTTTATAACTCTTCCTTTTGCGGTAGGAAGCGCAGACGTAGAAATTTGTAAACAAAGACTACTAAATGCAATGTCCAACTTCGAAATGTTAGGAAATTATTTCGAAGGCGATATAATTTTTCCTCATGGAAGACGACATTATTTCCGTGAGAGAAATGAGGAAGAATTATATCGCGATCTGATCCCTCATGTAATTGATGATAGCGATGATGATATGAATGCTATACCCGAGGTTCCTTTTCAAAATAATTTAAGACAACATTTATTCCAATTTTGTATAAGTGCCGAAACATATAATGATGTTCGTGCTGCGGAAAACTTGTCTTTTCACTTACATGGTTTTTTTCAGTTTCGTCATGATTGTTTTGTAAATGAAGTTAGACAATATTTATTCAAATTATATAAAAGAAATCCAGGTTTAGATGTTCAATCATGTAAGCGAAAAGCCAACGTTTTAAAATATATTACTAAACAAGATACTACACCTTTATATAATGTTTCCATAGAATCTCTTCATTTCAATTATCAATTACATGAGTGGGTCAGAAAACGAAATAGATTTGATATAACCGAAAATTTTGTTTTAGAAAATAAAACTCATTACAAATTTTTGCAAATTTATAAAAAAGCTTTTTGGGAAAATTATAACGACAATGAAACTAATGATTTTGATAATCAATATTTTACTTCATGTTATTTAATTTCTTTTACGGGTTGGACATTCGCAGTAACTTTATGGTACAATAATTTTATTTTAAATAAGGGAGTTCATAAAAGAAAACAATTATATCTACACGGTTTGTCTGATATGGGAAAGAGTACATTCATTAAAAAAGAATTATTAAATAAAAAAATATTAAGCAGAGCATTTTATCCAACTCGGGATCCATTTTTTTTAGAAGGGCTTAACCCACGTTATCATAAAGTTTTAATTTTTGAAGAATTTTGTTTAAAGGATTTTGACATCAACATTTTAAAAACTCTTTTGGAAGGAGGTATTTGTTCTGTGAGACGTAAGCATAAACCTGGAACTTGTGTCCAATGGATATATCCTATAATTATGATATCCAATTATCCATTAGGTGATAATGTAGAATTGGCATTTTTTAATAGGGTTGTTGTTATTCAAGCCACAGACATTTATTATATAAATCCAATTACCGACATAAGAAACAGACTGCCTCCTCCGGATGTCAATGCAAACCGTGTAGATGAAATTGTTATCTTGGATTAATCGGTTTTTTTTTACAAATTTCTACGTCGAAAAATTTTTTATCATTATTACCAATTATTACAATTAATAATCATTTTCATCAATTAACAGCCGACACAGTTTTATCATTTTGTTCATTTTTAGAATTTTGATAATATTTGCCAATTTTAAAATTTGAGATTCCAAAATTCCATATTTTTTGGTCATTGGTTCAAACTTTTAAAGATAAATACCATTCTCTGAGATTGTACATTAAATTTGATGATGGTTTCAGAATCTACACAATTTTTTCTATCGGTCCCCAAAAATTTCAAAAATGTATCTGTGTTGCTTAATTTTTTATCCAACTTTGAAAATGACTTTTGTAAAATTATTGGACTTTGAATATTTTCAAACATTTTTTACAAAAAAATTTTTAATGTTTTCTTAACTTTTACATCAGCAAATTTTCAATAAAAAAACAACAAAAAATTATGTAAATTCTGAAAACCATTAAAAATTTTTTTTTTAAAAATGTTTGAAAATTTTCAAAGTCCAATAATTTTACAAAAGTCATTTTCAAAGATGGATAAAAAATTAAGCAATAAAGATACATTTTTGAAATTTTTGGGGACCGATAGAAAAAATTGTGTAGATTCTGAAACCATCATCAAATTTAATATACAATCTCAGAGAATGGTATTTATCTTTAAAAGTTTGAACCAATGACCAAAAAATATGGAATTTTGGAATCTCAAATTTTAAAATTGGCAAATATTATCAAAATTCTAAAAATGAACAAAGTGATAAAACTGTGTCGGCTGTTAATTGATGAAAATGATTATTAATTGTAATAATTGTTAATAATGATAAAAAATTTTTCGAAAAAAAAATGTTTGAAAATTTTCAGTCCAATAATTTTACAAAAGTCATTTTTAAAATTTAAAATAACCAATTATTACAATTAATGATAATTTTCATCAATCAACATCACACACAATTTCATCATTTTGTTCATTTTTAGAAAATGGATGACGAATTTGATGTTTTTTTAAACCTATCAGTGGATACATTATTGGAAGAAATTAACAGTAAAAAAATCCATGAAAATGAAGCTGAAGTTGTCGTTTTAACTGGGAATTTACCCCATATAAAAATAGAACCAACGACAGACTTTCAACATATAAAAAATTCTTCTAGAGACATTCAAAATTTTAACGCAATTCCTTCGACATCGAATTGTTTAGATGATTCGATGTCGAATTTTACTGTTTCCTATAGAAAACCAACTAAATCTTTATCAAATTGTCGTTTTTCGTGGAGTAGCATTGAAAAATTCTCCACTAATGATTCAAATCATTTTATACAAAATATAGCGCCAGTCCCTATGGAATTGCCTATAGAAACTAAAACAATTTCTAATGCTACTCCACCAAAACGATTTAATGCTTGGACTAGATTTTTATCCGATATTGGGGATTCTATTCCGAGATTTTTAAAGGAAAAATTTTTTAATACAACGTTTGGTTATCGGGACCGTTTAGTTTTTGCCACATTATGTGTAATGAACGGAATAAGTCCCAATATTGTGATAAATGTATTGAAATTTACTGCCAATAAAAATTTCCTATCAGAAATTAAAATCAATAAATTTTTTAATGTGTGTAAATACATAGAAAATTTAGATGAGGAAAAAAAATGTATTTATTTTGGTTTCCATATTTCTTCACATATTATTAAATGTTTCAATAATCATCCTAGACAAATATGTAATAAAATAAATTCTAAAAAATTTTGAATGTCTCTAGTTTCTTTTTTTATTTTTAATTTGATTTTTTAATTTTTTTTTTGACATTAACCTAACTTAACCTAACCTAACCTAACTGAACCTAACCTAAACTAACCTAAATAACTTAGCCTAACCTAAATTAAAAGTCAAAAAAAAAATTCAAAAATCAATTTAAAAATAAAACAAAATTAAAAAATCGATTTAAAAATACAAAAAAAATAAAAAATTAAATTCAAAATCCAAAAAAAATTTAAAATGTAAAATAAAAACTATAAAAAAAAACATGAAAAATGTCTACTGTTGATTAGTAAATTTACCGAATAAAAAAACGCAGATACGGACCTGTCAATCATTTGAAACAATGACACAAACTGCATATGTACCAATATCTACAAAAGAAATACATATCTACAACATTTGGACATCCTGTATATAAAATACAAGTAAGATAATTAACATTTACAGTTAAAATTACACCCTTCCTTCATTATATTTTATATTTATTTTATTTTAATTTTTCTTCTAATTATCATTTTAATTGTCAATTTTTTTTCTTTTTATTTAATTGGCTTTATGTTATAACAACAATTTTCTTTTTAACGCACTTTATCTAAGTCTATATGTTATATTTTAATTAAATGATTTTTTCTTCTGTTTATATAGTTTCACCACACTTTACCTATTTATCGGTAACACGTCAATGTCAACATCGAAATTTATGAAATAGACCATGAAGAGACGACTCAAGTAGATTCAAGACCTCTACATTACGTCAAGATCTCAATTTTTTGCTTGTCACTGGCTGCCAAATTTCGCCGCATATTCTGAAAAAAAATATAAGTTATTGTCTATGAAGTAAATTGAAAAGTTACATTGTTTTATTTATTCAAATGCAAAAATATAGGTAATATAGTTTGTTTATAACAAAAAATGAAAAAACCAAAATTTTATATAATATCTAGTATTTTTAATAAATGTTTTAATGTTTTTCTTAGTTTTATTTACCTAATATTGCAATTTTAAAATCAAATTCAATTCTATTTTAAAGTCTTTAAAAAATATCATATCAAAACAAACGTGATCTTTAACGAATTTTATGAGTACCTATTGATGACTAGTCAAGTGTCGAATATTTGATTTTGAGAATGTTTATTGTTTTTTTAGAGTGTCGTCGTGGTCGTCCTCCGTCGCATATTTCTTTAATAGATAGATAGTTTTGTGGTGTTGCCAGTTATTGAACATATATCCTATTTTCGGACAATTTCGTGTAATATGTATAATTTTCTGATTGAATAATTTTTCTTATAATTTATTATTCTAAATAATAGATGTATATTTTACAATATTAACGTCAAATAAATATATTTTCTATATAAAAAATTATTTTCAACCACCACTAAAATAATCTTTAAAGTTTAGATGGATATTTGTATAGGATTTAATATTAATATCGGCAACATTCTATTTCGCTATGTGTGATTATTTTTTTAAAAATCGTCCGTTGGGATTTGCGCGGAGGAGGACGGTGTGGGCTAGCGGGTTAAAGTAGTTAGTTAAAACTTTCTTTTTCCATTTATGTTTGTAGTGAATTATATCATAAGAAGCGCTGACCGATAGATAAAATTCCTAGAAGTGCAGTGTCCTGGAATATGAGGAAGCGTTATCGGTGTTAGACATTTTTTATTATTTTATAGTTAGTCTGTTCTTAGCATTTGTCGAATAAAGTCACCATAATTTTTATACTTGTAATTTTTCAAAAATAAATTTTTTTTTAAAAAACGATTTTTCTAAACGAAATACGTTTTTGGCGCAGTCAGTAGGATTGCTACGAGGAATCCGTCGTGGATAACTTTCACTATATTAATAGTTAAGTGGCAATTACGAACTTTTTCGACGTTTCGAACTTATACATTTTTCCTGTGAGGAAATATCATCTGTGGTGTGACAAGGATTACTATACTGGATACTCCATTGATCTAAGACGACAGCCGGACCTTCGATGAAAACGAAAACCGTACTGTAAGTTGATTTTTCTTTTATGTCAGACTCCTCTAACATTGTTTCCTCATCCTTAAGTGATCGCGAAAACGATTTAGAGTTAGATTTAGTTATTCAAGGTTTAAGTTCAATTAATTTTGCTGATAATTTTACAAATAAATCTATTAGTATAAAAAATAGTATGTCTCTACCAACTTTTCAAAAAGTTCACGCCGAAATCATACCAGATTTCAATGGCGACGTAAATGAATTACAGTTTTTTCTAGAAAGTATCGATAGCATAGTTAACCATTTTTACGACAACGTAAATACAGGAAACTTTCAAAATGTTATCATTTTTAGAACTATTATAAGTAAATTGCATGGACCTGCTCGCGAAGTAATTAATATTAGTGGTTCTACTAAAATTAAAGAAATTAAAGAAGAATTAATCAGACATTTTAGTGATCCAAGAAATGAGAATTGCTTATCTTTAGACTTGAATAATTTAAGACAAGGTCCTAATGAGAGTCCTTATGAATTTCATGATAAAGTTAGGAAATTACTAAACACTATTTCAAATTATCTTGCTTTACATGAGTCTAATGTAGATTTAAGGAAATTTAAACAAAACACTTATAATGATCAGGCTCTTCAAGTATTTTTAGCCGGCTTAAGAAACCCTTATGGTATCATGGTCCGCACTAAGGATCCTAAAACCCTTCTTGAAGCCATTAATTTTATCAAAAAAGAGGATAACATTAAATATTTGCAAAATATTCACTCTAATCAGTCTCTAAATACGGGAAAAATACATAACTATCAATTTAGACAAAATAATCCTAATAAAAATGTTCAGAATGGCCGACCAAATAATAATAACAACCAATTTTTTAACAAAAATCAAAATTTTAATTTTAATCAGCAGGGAAATTTTAATCGACCTAGTACTAGTTATTATCAAAATAATAACAATAATAATAATTTTAAATCTTCTTTCCCTACTGGCCCTGTAAATATTCAAGCAAGGCCACAAAGTAATCAAAGATTTTTCACCAATCAACAAGTGTTTGGACCTCCCAAAAATGTATGGAAACCAAACCCCAATTTTAATCAAAATAATTTGCCTAAACCTGTACCTATGAGTACGAATTCTAGACAAACTGCTATAAATAATCAAAATCAATTACAACAAAATCGCAAATGGGTCTCTGAAGAGTTGAATAATGTCGAATATTGCGATTTGCAAAATGACCCAAACGATTTTACACACGAATATTCTGAATATGAAATTGCTGGTCCCTCTTCTAGCGACAATTACCAAAATTTTCGGGAGGACGGCCTCCAAAATCCGAAACCTTGATAGAATTCAATAATTCTTTTGATAAAAGGCAATTGCCTTATATTTCAATAAATGATCCGCCGTTAAAGTTACTATTAGACACAGGTGCTACTAAATCATTTTTATCACCAGAAGTAGTTGATAAATATTTTTCAAAATTTAAATCAAATGAACCTTTTGTGGTTTCGACCGCTTTTGGTTCCTCGAAACACAATTTTTCTGTTACTATTCCTGCTTTTACAGAATTTAAAATAAATCAGGACATTAAATTTTTCGTATATAAATTTCACTGTATTTTTGATGGACTTTTAGGAATAGATTTATTAAATTTATTAAATATCAATATTGATTTACCAAACGCGCAAATAATTTGCAAAAATGCTTCTTTACCAATTCATTATTTTAATGCTACTCCCAAAGAAATAAAACCTAAACTTTTGTTAGGTAATTCTGTTTCACAAATAAAAATTCCGGTAACTTCTAAATCAGGTGAAATATTAGTTCCCGAACAAATAATTGGCAATTGTGTAATTCCTAGTACATTAACAAATTCAATAGATGGTTGGGCAATTGTAAATATTTTTAATAATTCAAATGAAGAAATAAATTTTACTGTATTATATCCAATCGAAAGTATTCCAGTTGAGAATAATTTTGAGATCTATAACCTTACTATTGAACCGATTACCGATAACTGCGAAAAGCATGAAATTGACGATTTAATTAGAACTGATCATATGAACGATGAAGAAAAACAACATATTCTAAATCTCTGTAGAAAATATTCTGACATTTTTCACAAAGAAGAAAACTCATTAACTTTTACAAATCAAATTAAACATAGAATTCAAACTCACGATGAAATACCTGTTTTCACTAAAAGTTATAGGTATCCCTACGTACATAAGCAGGAGGTACAATCCCAAATTAATAAAATGTTAGAACAAAACATAATAAGACCTAGTAATTCGAGCTGGTCCTCACCAATATGGGTGGTTGATAAGAAACCTGATGCTTCAGGGAAAAAGAAGTTTAGACTGGTTATTGATTTTCGCAAGGTCAACGAAAAGACCATCGAAGATCGATACCCAATACCTAACATTACCGATATTCTCGATAAATTAGGTAAATGCAACTATTTTTCGATCCTAGATCTGGCATCTGGGTTCCATCAAATCGAGATGCATCCTGACGATGTAAAGAAGACGGCCTTCACCGTCGAAAACGGGCATTACGAATTTTTGAGAATGCCATTTGGCCTCAGAAATGCCCCCGCTACCTTCCAAAAGGTAATGGATAATATTTTGAGGGGATTGCAAGGAATTATCTGTTTAGTATATCTAGACGATATAGTTATTTATTCTACATCCTTGCAAGAACATATGGTAAACTTAAAAAAAGTTTTCCAACGTCTTCGCGAGACTAATTTTAAAGTACAATTAGACAAGTGCGAATTCCTGAAGAAGGAAACCGCATACCTGGGCCATATAATCACTGCGGAAGGCATAAAGCCTAACCCTGACAAGATTAAAGCCATTAAACAATTTCCTATACCAAAAACCACAAAAGAAATCAAAAGTTTCTTGGGGTTATTGGGATACTATAGGAAATTTATACCCGATTTTGCCAAAATAGCAAAACCATTCACTTCTTGTTTAAAAAAGGGCGCCAAGATAGTTCTTGACCCTCAGTATATACAATGCTTTGAGACTTGTAAAGAATTACTTACAAATGATCCGATTTTAAGTTATCCAGATTTTACACAAGCTTTTAATTTGACTACAGACGCCAGCGCTTATGCGATTGGCGCCGTATTGTCTCAAGGGCCCATTGGCCGAGACAAACCTGTGGCATACGCATCGAGAACTCTTAATCAAGCAGAGCAAAATTATAGTACGATTGAAAGAGAGTTGCTTGCAATCGTATGGGCCACAAAATATTTTCGTCCGTATTTGTACGGTAAACGCTTTTTTGTTTATAGTGATCACAAACCATTACATTGGTTATTTTCTATTAAAGAACCAAATGCACGTTTAACTCGTTGGAGACTTAAACTTGACGAGTTTGATTATACTATTCTATATAAAAAGGGGTCGTTAAATAAAAATGCAGATGCCCTTTCAAGAATTAAAATTAACGAATTTAATGCTAATGATATCCATGAAATTAATGACGATTACCAACTAAATACACCAAATAATTCATCTAATGAAAATAACACTCAAAATTTAACTGTAGATATTGATCTGGAATCAATAATAGGCAACATAAACGAAACACCTAATATAACAGATGTGGATATCGAAAATATCACTAAAGAAATAATTCAATTTGCAGATAACGAAACGGTGCACACAAGTACCGAAAATCCTATTTTAGAAATACCAATATCTGAAACTCCAATTAATAATTTTCAAAATCAATTATTTTTAAAAACCGTACTTTTCTCTCCCTCAGCTCCAAAGATACTACGTCTGTTTGAAACTAAAACGCGAACTATCATACAAATATCAGAAAATAATTTTGAACAAGAAATAATAAATACATTCAAAGAATTCACCACAACCAAAAAACTATTCGCTGTCAACTTAGACAACCCTAATTTAATTCCCCGGTTATGTACAACCTTACAGAACACTTTTAAAAACTCAGCTTTTAAAGTTATTATTTGTAATAATGTGTTAGAAGATGTCATATCTATCACAGACCAAATAGAAACGGTAAAATTATGCCACGAGGGTAAAACTAATCACAGGGGCATAACCGAAACAGAATCTCAAATTAAACGCCGATTTTATTGGCCCAATATCAGAAGTACGACCACGAAATATATAAATAATTGCGAACTCTGTCAACGGGTGAAATATGACAGAAATCCTCCGAAACAAAAATTTGAAATTACTCACACACCTAACAAACCGCTTGAAGTAATTCATGCCGATGTTTTTACCATTAAAGGACACAAATTCCTAACGTTAGTTGATAAATTCTCTAAATACGCTCAAGCATATCCATTAACTGCAGTAACAGCTATTCATATCGCGAAAGCTTTTCTCAATTTTCTAATACACCACGGTACGCCTAAAACATTGGTATTAGATCGTGGAACAGAACTAAAAAATTTTGTTATTGAAGATTTTGCTAAATTACATAAAATAAATCTTCATTATACAACAGCATACAATCCAAATTCTAATAGTATTGTCGAAAGGTTTCATTCGACATTAATTGAACATATCAGAATTTTGCAAGAAACACGAAAAGATTTAAACATCTTAGATCAAATGCCTTACGCAATTTTAGGGTATAACAATACTATACACTCAGCCACAAAACAACGACCAATAGACCTAATTACTGGTCATCTTGATAGTAATAGTCCATTCAATATCGATATTAATGAAAAATTGTATACGGACTATATGACACGACATAAAGAATTAACCTCTTTAATTTATAAAAGACTTAACGAACATATGACAAAACAGAAAAATAAAAGAATAGAAAAAGTAAATGAAAACCGACATGACCCTTTGACATATGATCCCGGCACTCTAGTATACCACAAATCTAGAGCACGCAATAAAGCAAGCCCACGATTTATATGTCGCCCTGTAAAGAAAAATGAACGCCTTAAAGTTAAAACATATAAAATTAAAAAACAAAAAGATTCTAATTCTAATAAAATAGTTATTTCAACACTTCATAAAAATAATTTAAAAAGACCATTAGCTAATCAAAAAATTGTACCGTTGCAGACTCCTCCTCGCCGTGGCGACGATAAATGCAGCACAAGAAATTAAAATCACAAGTCTGGAATCCAATCCGGGCATATTACCCTATAAATTAGGTTACGCAAAATTACAATCATCCTATCATTCATTTATCCATTATTTTGACTTAAATCCTATTGAAACTGAACTCATAAAAATTGATAATCAATTTAAAAATATAATTTCAACTATTGAAAACAAAAATACAATATTCACATCCGAACTTAAAAACACAATTAATTCAATTTCATTCCAAATTAAACAATGTAAAGAAAAATTAAATTATTTTCATTTTAATAAAAGATTTAAGAGAGGAATCATAGATGGAATTGGTACCATATTTAAAAGTATTTCCGGAAATCTCGACGCCGAAGATGGCAAAAGATATGACGAAGCTATTGCTTTATTAAATTCAAATCAAAAAGATATAGCAAACACATTGAATTCACAAATTTCTTTGACTACTAAAATAATCGATGATTATAATGATACTATTTCTCTCATAAAACAAAATGAAATACAAATAGCCGAAAAAATTAATGATCTTAGCAACGAGTTGGAAAAATTTGTAAATGACTTTTCAAGTTATTTTTCAGCAAAAAATGCTTTAGATCAGGTACATGCAGTTCTCAAAATTATAACCGAAATTATAAATAATTTAGAAAATTCTCAAATATTTGCGAGGTTAAATACAATCCATTATAGTATTCTGAAAATCGAAGATTTAGAATTTATTATAAAACAGTTATTAAAAACCTATTCAAAAAACAATTTAATATTTGGTACTGAAATTCAAAATTTACATAAATATTACGAAATTATTAATATAAATTGTTATTATTCTAACGAAAGGATCGTATTTGTGATTCACTTTCCATTATCCTATCCTGAAACCTACTCTTACTTTCATCTATATTCAATACCTACCAAAAATAATTCAATCATTATTCCACCTAAACCTTATCTGGCAATTCAAGGAAATAACTATGAGTACGGAGAAGAAGAATGCAAAAACTTGCACTCACTTTATTTCTGCACGAAAATAAAACCAATAGAAAAAACTAATACCGACGATTGTATCCATCAAATATTGCAACTGAAGAACCAAGATCCGTCAGCTTGCGAACTCATCCCAGCCGAAATCAATTCAGAGATAATTGAACAAATTAATTCAGCCCACTACATAGCAGTGTTTCCTAAAGAGACGAAAATTCAAATATCCTGCGCAAACTCAGACCTTGCTGTTCTCAAGGGTACTTATTTCATAGAAGTCCCGAAAGGTTGCTCTTTTCAAACTCCGAAAATCAAGTTCTCAAATTACAACGACGTCATTCGTGGACAGCCACTACTACTACCAGAAATCAAGATAAATAACGCCATTCAAAGTCATTTGGAAAAAATCAATATTAAGGAAGTTTCCCTAGACAAAATTCACCAGTTACAAAAGGAACAACATCGCATCCAACAAATAAGTCTCCAAAATCCTGCAGAAGGACACGCTTATGTTTGGTCTACGCCACTGTACGCAATAGTTATTGTTGCCGTCGTAATCACTTTAATCAAATATTGGCAATCCAAATTTAAAAATCAAAAATTGATACCACCGCCGAAACAACAATCCACCTTCAAAATCGATATCGAGGATGATGAATAACCGATCCATACCTGTATGGCTCTTTCTGGTAAGGGAGGAATTATATCATAAGAAGCGCTGACCGATAGATAAAATTCCTAGAAGTGCAGTGTCCTGGAATATGAGGAAGCGTTATCGGTGTTAGACATTTTTTATTATTTTATTAGTTAGTCTGTTCTTAGCATTTGTCGAATAAAGTCACCATAATTTTTATACTTGTAATTTTTCAAAAATAAATTTTTTTTTAAAAAACGATTTTTCTAAACGAAATACGTTTTTAGTGTGAGGACGTAGGTATACGGTTTTTAGGGATAAACATGTAAGTAATTTTTTATTGAAATCTTAAAATATTTTTAGCCATCGGTATTCTTTAAATACGATTTATATAAAATATTTGTTTGTAATATTACTGAATCCAGTAATGTGATGAAATTTAAGAAAAATAACCATTTTTTACCATTCTAAAATTTACAAAATGGGGGATTCTCAATAGATCACGTTTTTTTTGTTTGTACTTTTAATGAATAGAATTAAATAGGTATCAAAATTCTATAATAAGATTTCTTGTGTAATAATAAAGAATAATTACGTTTTTTTTTTGTTAATATAAATATACTTATATCAGAAAAATCGAATTTTGAGTATAACCAGTTTTTTATATTTTTAATAATAAAGAATAATTTTAATAAATATAGGGGTAATCTTGTAGTTTACGGGCCCAAGATTTCGTTCAGCTAATAACAGTCATTTCGTGTGCACAGCGTTGCCGGACTGACTTATTGGGCACATTTTACAAGGACTATTATGTACGAAAAGAGAAGGTATTATTTTACCTTGTTAGAGATGGTAATATTTTATGTTATTTTTGACTAAGTATATAAAAATACTTGGGAAAAACTATTAGAATAAAAAAAAGGTATTATTGAATATCATTTCTGAACAATTACTTAAAGAAGTTTTTTTATTAAAATATAAGTAAGTAATTTAAATTTATCTTATTTTTTACTTTATAAAAACTTATTATTATTATTATTTTGTCTTATTATATAAAAACTTTAGAATTTATCTCTATTAGAATTAAAAATTAATTTTTTGAATAAAAATAAAAATTACAAAATAAAAACGTACAAAAGAATAAAGTAATTTATTCTAATTATTTTACAAGAAATATTTTATACGAAAAGTAATTAATAATTTATCGAATAGTAATAATAATTACAAGTAGAAAAACGTATTTACAAATGACAATATGAAAATATAAAAATCAAGAGGGGGTAATCCCACCCAACTTTCCGAACACTCCTATAGTACAGTAATTGTTTAATCAAATATTTTAATTTTTCTGCATCAAAATGCATTAATAAAGTTAGTTTAAAATAATTTTAAAAAAATCAAATTTTTAGTCAAAATTTCATTGATAAACATTGAATTTTTTCAACTTTTTATATTTTTGGCTCTAACTTCTACAAATATTATTTTAAAATTATGAAATAATTAACACATATAGTAATTTCTGATTTCTTTTGGATAGTCTATTTACTTTTTTCATTTGTTTTCTAGTTGTCGATAAATTGAAATTACAAAAGATTTAAAAAAATTATTTATTTTGGCTATTTGAATTGGGAATTTGGAACCTTTGGTTTTCAACAATGTTGAAGAATATCGTCACCACTAACCAAAACTACACTTTTTAAAACACTCTACGCACGTTTCGCTAACTATGTTAGCATCATCAGGAGCCGATGATAACTAACATAGTTAGCGAAACGTGCGTAGAGTGTTTTAAAAAGTGTAGTTTTGGTTAGTGGTGACGATATTCTTCAACATTATTTTGGCTATAACAATTACAATTCTAAATTCGAAGAAACTAACATATATCTTAAATTTAGAGTTTTAAATTGCCTTTTAAATAGTAGTATAAATCCCATTTAAATATCTTCAATGTTTTTAAATTAATTCATTTTTTTTAAATGATAATAAACTTTCAAAGCCATTTTTTTTGTAATAAAATTTTGAAAAAAGGTACAATTATAGTTTTTTACTACAAATTTAAAGGTATTTTTTTAAAATTTTTAGTATTAAAATTGAACTAAAAAAATTAATTTAATAAGATAAAAATTAAAATAAAAAAAGGCGGCGAAACTATGGGGAATTCGAAAAAAAAGTTAAAACAAAATTTTGCCTAAGAATTTTTATATAGGTACCTACCCAAAAATAAGATAAAATAATACCATTTCTTTATTGTAATATAATCAAAACCTGCAATAATATCCTTTTTATTTTAATTAACAACTTAGTTAATAGTCAAAAATAACGTCAAAATAACATAATATTTACAATGAACGAAAACGGTGAACAAAAACGGTCTGGCAACGTCGCTTAGAATTCTCAGTCATTGTGCTTTGTTGTGGTGCGCGAGAAAATCTTGGGCCCGCAAACTACAAGATTATTACTATAAGAATAATTACGTTTTTTTTTTGTTAATATAAATATACTTATATCAGAAAAATCGAATTTTGAGTATAACCAGTTTTTTATATTTTTAATAATAAAGAATAATTTTAATAAATATAGGTACCTACTAAATTGAGAAAATATCGATTTCTCAATAAATTCACGTTTAATCCATTTATACCATTTTTAGCATGATGTCTGTCTGTGTGTCTGTGTGTGAACACGATAGCGTCTTAAACGGCTGAACCGATTTAGATGAAATTTTATATACATATTTAGGGTACCAAGGAGACGACTTGTATAGATTTTGTTGTTAATCGAACGACCGTAAGTGACAGTTGAGATAAGTGATGACGTCATTTCTAAACAAGATTGCATTAAAACATAAATATATTTAGTAATAAGTAAAAATACTGTAGATTATGAAACTAAGATTAGTTTTTTTATATCATCCTTGCAAATTGATCAATTATTTAAAAATTCGAACCGACGACCGGAAAATATGCAAATTTTGGATCTCAAATTTCAAAGTTGGCAAAATTTGAGAAAATTATAAGAATAGTATGCAAATATCTTTAATTGTTACTAAAAAGGTGTAACAATTTAGAAAAAAACATAAAACTTGTAAAAAAAAATTTTTTGACAAAAATTTTTTTTAAGTCCAAGATTTCAAAAAAAAATACCAAAAGTCATAAATATATTTAGTATATATTATAATTTAATTTGACATTATTAAAACATTCGAATTTTTTTGCCATTTTTGCCAGATTTATCAAAAAGTTAATTTTTTTCATTTTTTTTTTAAATTGCCAGGTATATTTTTCATTTATCCCCTATATTACTTTTAAATTTTGGCGGTAAATTGTTTTTGTGACTTAGAAAAATTTCGAGAAATTTTTTTTGTAACTTTTGAGTATTTTTGAAAAATCATTTTTTGTACTTAGAAAAATTTCGTGAATTTTTTTTGGAACTTTGAATATTGTTGAAAAATCGTTTTTTGGACTTAGAAAAATTTCTCGAAATTTTTTTGGGACTAATATTTATATATCAGGAATAATAAAGAATAATTTTAATAAATATATCTACCAAATTCAGAAAATATCGATTTCTCAATAAATCTACGTTTAATCAATTAGGTATGTAGTGTATGGTTTTTTAAAAGTGTTTGATTTTATTTCTTATATGTACTTATTAAAGGTTTCTTTAAAGAAAATTGCAATATTAATAATTTTTTTCTATGTCATTTTACACGTATTTATGTTTTGTTTTTTTTTTAAATAATATTAATTATGTTTTAGAATGGATTCATGTCAGTCTATAAAAGACGTTTTTGATAATCATTGGCCATGTAAAAGAAGGAGAAAAAAGGATAGTTTTAAAGTTTTTCTTAAAATGTCATTTACGCTTTGCGTTTTATCGCGTTTCTTCAATCATGATTGCGTTTTAAAATTATGCAAGATGTCAAACTACATCCTTAAACGTGGGGACTCAAAGAAGATTCAAGAGCAGTTGAGAATGGTCTTCAGGAACTGCCATACTTTATCCTCCATAAGTGTAAGTATGTGTTATTTTTTTTTCTTCAATTCGTTTCATTTTTTTTTTGTTTTTAGTTATTTCATATTCATCAATTTATACATCAAGAAAGATGTACACTGGAATTTGAGTTTCAAATATTATATGATGTTATACAATGTGTCTTTGACCATTCATATTTTGTTGTTGGCGATGAAAAGTGCAGTTCAACTAGTTGGCTTGCAGGCCATTTATGTTCCATGGAGGAATTTCCAACGTTTTGTTTTTACAAATGGGTAATTTCGCATTTCGTTAATCTGGAACCAAACTTACGTATGTATATTTACGTAAAGCAGCGGAAGAACTAAATCTAGATATGGCCTGCATGCAGGAACCATATACTAGAATGGGGAAACCACAGGGTATGCCAATAACTGCACAAGTTGCAAGTATTGGTCATAACCCAATGGCGATAACCATATTGTTCAATAAAAAATACAAACTCTGTCACCTACAGCAGTTCAGCAATGACCACTGCGTCTGCGTGGAACTGTTAACGCAATATGGAAACTTTATAATCGTAAATATGTACTGTCAGTTCGAGGACGACGTTGAACCCTATGTGGATCAAGCGCGAAGAATATTCCGGGCGTATCAGAATCGCCCTGTAATAATGGCGATAGATGCGAATGCTAGGTCAACGTTGTGGAACTCAAATCGCACGGACGGTAAGGGAGAAGTGATGGAAGACCTGCTTGACGAATTACAATTATATGTGATAAATCGAGCGGGTAATCCACCAACATTTGAGAACAGAGCGGGGGCGAGCAGTAATATCGATATTACAAAGCTGGGAAAGATTTGTGGCGGACAACCTGCAAGTGGACGCTTGGGGTATGCCGTACAAGATCGTGACAAGCAAGATGAAAAGCCCAACAATGCTCAGCACCTTCGAGAAACCCGACGGCACGTTCACAAACAACTGGGAGGAATCGGCGGACTACTTGCTGACCGCCCTTCTCCCAGATGACAACATGAACAACGAAACCGAAGAACAAGCAGACCTGAGGAATCAAATGATAAATAGGTACGTGCCAGAAGGAGATATCGAAGTGAGGTACTTCCAAAACGAGGAAGTATCAGAGAGCATAATACAATGCAAAAAGAAGAAGGCCCCCGGGCCAGACAATATACATGCAGAGGTTCTGCATGTATTACAAGAACAGTTGTCACCATCTCTGTGCGCGCTGTACAACGAGTGTCTACGGCAGGCTAAGTTCCCAAACATATTCAAACAAGCGGACATATTAATAATTAAGAAAGGGGAAGACAAAGACCCTACAAAAACGAAATCATACAGGCCTATATGTCTCCTGAACGTTCTGGGCAAGATCTTCGAAAGACTTTTGTGCAAACGGATTAAGGAAATAAGAGAGATACAGGGGATGAATGAATGCCAATACGGATATAGGGAAGGAAAGTCTACCGAGGACGCGATTAACAAGGCCTTGCAATTAACAAACAATAGTAACAATAAATATGTCCTGGCACTCTTTATCGATATTTCGGGAGCGTTTGACAATCTTTGGTGGCCGTCACTTTTCAAAAGACTAAGAGACATAAATTGTCCAAAACACATATACAAAACTCTGAGGAACTACTGCCAAGATCGTTATGCGACTCTAAGTTGTCCCAACGGAAGAAAAACGCGGCATCTGACTAAAGGGTGTCCGCAAGAATCCGTATGTGGTCCAATCTTCTGGGACTTAATACTAGATGAGTTGCTTAACAATCTGCAACAAAACATAAACGTGATGGGCACCGTAGCGTACGCCGACGACATACTAATACTCACCAACGCTAATAATAGACAGGACATAGAGGTTCAGTCTAATGAAATTATGGGCACAATATTCGACTGGTGTACGAAAGTTAAGCTGTCAATCTCGGTCGACAAGACGACCTACAGCCTGATAAAGGGAAAATTACAAAGGGATCCAATCATACGACTGAACGGAAGAAGAATAGCAAGATCCAGATCGTCCAGATACCTGGGTATAACGTTGGACGAACCGATGTTATACTCCAATCACATAACAGAAGTATGCGAACGTGCCAAGCGGGTAATGCACAAGTTATCTAGCTTGGCACAGAATGAATACAAACTGCCATTCTATGCTGTTAGGCTTTACCTAAGTACAGTGCTCGCCTCGATAACGGGGTACAGTGCCAGTGTGTGGGCTCATAGGCTGGTAAATATTAAAAACAGAGAAAAAGTAGATAGAACCCAAAGAGGGTTCCTAATACGGATGATGGGTGCATTCAGTACCACACCGACACAGGCCTTAACAATCCTGATAGGGGTGGTACCGTTGCACCTAGAAATAAAGAGAAGGGCGGCACTGTACTGGCTAAAGAAGAACAACGGAGAAAAAATACAGCTACTATTGGGGGATATACCGCAAAATAGACACGGAATAAACAACGCAATCGAAGTAGCCTGGCAGATGGAGTGGCAGACAGGATCGACGGCGAGGAGGCTCTACCAGTTCTTGCCTTACACCCAGGCAAGAATGCGAAGAGAGTTCTTCGACCCAACACCTGGGCTGGTACATTTCCTTACAGGGCATGGACCGTACCCAACATATCTCCACCGTTTCAACCTCAGGGAAACGAACGTATGCGACTGTGGAGAACTGGGAACACCAGAACACATAGTGTTCGAATGTCCCAGCTATCCGGACAATGAGAATATACGGGCGGAACTCAGGGGAAGGGACATAAGAGATATGTTGGAAACGAAGGAACTATTCGAGAAACTTAATACACTGGCGAATGGGGTGTCCAAATTTCATAAGACACTCTACAACCGATAAAGACAACAAAGAAACAAACACCCAAATATGACCTACCAGTTCTCTGGACAATTCCTGGACAAGGGCCTGAGGCTCGCCGGAACGCCAGAGAACTGAAAAACCACGATTAAGACACAAACTAGTAATTAAGTAATTAAGTAGATTAGACTAACACACTAACGTAGAATAGTAAAAATGTGAAAAGAAAAATTGCATGATATGCATGTGCATGTAAAAAAATAGATTAGAACTAACAACTCTAGACATAATAGGATATGATTATTACTAACCACTAACTAAGTAGATGTAGTTTAAATTTATAATAGTATTCTAAATTTAAAAGGGAAAAAAGAAAGTAATCGCATGTTTTGAAAATTATTGTACTAACGGCATGATTTATAAAATAGGCATCATGCCATAAGATAGGTTTGAAAATGAAAAAAAAAAAAAAAAAAAAATGCCCGGAGGGTCTATCAAAGATGTGGCATACATGAGGAAAGGCAACGCCTACTAAATGTATACCGTAATAAAAAGAACAAATACATAACTGCAATTAAAAACACCAAAAAAATAAGCTGGGAACGTTTTGTGGAAGAGAACCTGAAAGTGGACGCTTGGGGTATGCCATATAAAGTCGTGACAAACAAGCTAAAATGCCCAACAATGCTGAGTACAATGGAACGGAATGATGGTACTATCACAGAAAACTGGGAAGAGTCAGCAGAGCTCCTGCTTGACGCACTCCTTCCACAAGATACGATACAGAACGAAACAGAGTTTCAAATGGAACTACGTAACCAAATGGTAACGAGATACGTACCAGAAGAAAACAGGGAAATTGAATACTTCACAGAACAAGAGGTACTAGAAAGTATCTCTCTGTGTAAGAAAAAGAAGGCTCCAGGGCCCGACAACATTCATGCTGAAGTTGTACAAGCATTGAAGGAACAATTGTCACCGGCGATATGTGCGCTATATAATGAGTGTCTACGGCAGGGGAAATTCCCGAACGTATACAAACAGGCAGATGTTGTAGTAATAAAGAAAGGGGAGGACAAAGATCCGACCAAGGTCAAATCATATAGGCCCATCTGTCTATTAAACGTTCTCGGAAAAATATATGAAAGACTAATCTGCAAAAGATTGCAACATGTACGTGAGATTGATGGTACGAATGGAAATCAATTTGGATATCGAGAGGGCAAGTCTACTGAAGACGCGGTAAATAGAGCAATGCAAATAATACACGCGTCTAGACAAAAATACACAATTGTAATTTTCATAGATATATCAGGTGCGTTCGGTAACCTCTGGTGGCCATCGCTTTTCAAAAGACTGAGGGACATTAATTGTCCATCACACTTATATCAAACAATACGAAACTACTGTCAAGATCGGTACGCGATGCTAAGTTGTCCAAACGGACGAAAAGTACGGCATCTCACAAAGGGATGTCCGCAAGGTTCTGTCTGTGGCCCCATATTCTGGGACCTTATATTGGACCAATTGCTGAACGATCTTGACCAAAAAGAGCAAATAGCGGGCACCGTGGCATACGCGTACGATATACTGGTACTTATTAACGCCAATAACCGACAAGACCTACAAAATAAAGCTAACGAAATCATGGATACAATATTCGTCTGGTGCGAAAAAGTTAAATTGAGCATCTCGGTAGAAAAGACTACCTACAGTCTGGTCAAAGGGAAACTGGAAAGGGACCCTACGATTCGACTAAATGGACGCACAATACGAAGATCCGCAAGCGTAAGATACCTAGGAATCACACTGGATGAACCGATGCTTTACACGAGCCATATTATAGAAGTATGTGAACGCGCGAAGCGGGTAATGCATAAATTATCCAGCCTAGCGCAGAACACATATAAACTTCCATTCTACATGATACGGCTCTACTTAAGTACGGTACTTGCCTCAATCACAGGATACGGAGCTAGTGTGTGGGCACACAGGCTAGCAAACGTAAAGAATAAAGAAAAACTAGACAGGACCCAAAGAGGGTTCTTGATCAGAATGACGGGTGCATTTAGTACCACACCTACTCAGGCCTTAACAATCCTGACAGGAGTGGTACCATTGCACCTGGAAATTACGAGAAGGGCGGCAATGTACTGGCTTAGGAAGAACAATATCGATAAAATAGAGGAAATCACACGAGAAAGACTAACAACAAAAAATGAAATCAAAAACCATATAGAAGTAAAATGGCAAATGGAATGGCAGCAGGGGCAAACAGCACGAAGACTCTACCAATTCTTGCCTTATACCCAGGCAAGAATGAGAAGAGAGTTCTTCGACCCATCGCCGGGGCTAGTTCACTTCTTAACAGGACATGGACCCTATCCGACGTACCTCCAGCGGTTCAATCTGAGAGAATCGGACGAGTGTGAATGTGGGCAGTTAGGTACACCAGAACACATAGTGTTCGAATGTCCTAACTTCCACGATGTTGATGATCTCAGAAACCAACTTGAAGGAAGAACCGTAAGAGAAATGTTAGAGAATCCAGAACTGTTCGAGAAACTGAACGCGCTAGCGAATAGGGTATCCAGATTTCAGCTGGACATATACAAAGAAAGACATTAAATAAACCCGGATATGACAAATACAACGGTTCTCTGGAAACTTCCTGGACAAGGGCCTTGGGCTCGCCGGAATGCCAGAGAACCGTTTAAACCCAATTTAGACTATGTATATAAAATAAATAAACTAACTATACTAACACACTAACATAATCATAAGGAAAAATTGTAGAAATAGATAGCATGAATGCATGCAGCATGTAAAACTAATTCTAACTAGTAGGATAGGGAAACAAAACTAACTACTAACACTAATAAGTAATTTTTTTTTAATCTTATATAATTATATCTCATTAAAAAAGGATAAGAACAATGTATAAAATTAATAAAAGCATGGGGATACGTGATTTAAACATTAGGCGTCGCGCCAAAAAAAAAAAAAAAAAAAAAAAAAAAAAAAAAAAAAAAAAAAAAAAAAAAAAAAAAAAAAAAAAAAAAAAAAAAAAAAAGTAAGTGGGAGTAATTAATAGATCCTAGAGAATCCGTTATACGGATTGAAAGAATGAAAGCGACGCAGAAGGTCTTGATAATCGAGACGTCCTCGCAGGAAGATATGAATAAAATCCTAAATAACGAGCAAGTACAAAAGGACTTTAAATGTGAAAAACCCAGGAAAAGGAACCCACTGGTGATTGTCTATGACGTTCTGTCAACGACGACACCAGAAGAACTGATTGAGAGGGGGGGTGAATGGTGCGCTTTTTAGAGTGTTGGTCTTGTGTTTGTAACGGTTGTGGCACGGATAAGCCGGGATTAAGTTTCACGCTTTAATGCCAGTACCCAGTATGCAGCACTGCTAGGATCTTCGCTCTAATCTCAAGCGTACAAGTCCGATTGGTAGCCTTCACGTGGCGCCCCCTGTTAGTAAGCGGAGCACTCCGCCGAACCAATACCAAAGGACGAGCAGATAGGTCACTTGGCTTGATTCCATCTTTGCAACCTGCAGTCCATTCTTGCGTGGTTGGGAATCTCCTGAAGTCAGACAGGCCGCCCTATCTGTCCCTCCAGGCCAAAGGCATTTAGTTTCTAAGTTTAGTATTTAGGAACGCCTACAAGCGAGTAGTGAGTTCTGCACTTTTTCAAAAAGCAGTCAAGTTTTCTTTGCTGACTGCATCTACTTGCTAAAACCCATCAGTCCTAAGATGGTACAATGGCACGATTTTCGCCACTGATGCCGGTCTTCGGACCCACATTCGACGTAAACGCTGTCATGGGCCCCCCCATGATGGCAGTAACAAATGTCCAGTTTGTAATGCTGAGTTTCAGACCTTCGCGGGTATGAGGCAGCATTATAGACGTTCACACCTACCCGAGTACAACCGCGAGCTTGAGCTTAGGTACGAGGGCGCCGACGGTGTTGATGAGCGGGCGGACGATGATGTTAATGAAATGGCACGTCTGGAAAGCACGTTTACTGGGCGATTTATCAACCAGTACCTGTTGACGCAATTCCCTCATAGGGATCTCAACTACGTCAAAAACAGGCGGCGTGCACCAGCGTATCAGGTACTAGTCCGCTCGCTGAGGGAGAATAACCCGCCGCCACAGAATGAAGCTTTGCTTCAGGACGAGGCCGTGGCGCTTATTCCCGCCATCCCCGAAAACGCCCACAACGCTAGAGCTCTCGCTTTGAACGACCGCGGTCCAGATCAACCTGACGTTGAACTTGGAGTACTCAATCCCGACACCGATGAGTTCGTTCCTTTGAGAGAACCCCCTCATCGCATCGTCTCCTATCTAGAGAATTATTGGCTAGAGCAAAACGGATGGCTACACGCCGATTCCGAGCTGATGAATATTGTAAGGCTTCACATTAGCTTTAAACACCGCCAAGAAAGAGTGAGAAAAGCCTTAACTGATTTTCTGTTTACGATTAAGAAAGAAAATATGGGGAAGCGTGCACCGATGAAGGCTAGGGCCGCCCCTGTATTAGTTAACAGAGCCGCAGAGCGTGCATATAACTACAGGACGTCACAGTACCTGTACAACAAAGACCAAGCCTCTCTTGCACGGAAGATTATAGATGGCCGGTCGCTTATTGAGAAAGATGTTTACCCTGATATTGAAAGGGCAGAGGAGAAATTTAGGTCCATTTTTGAATCTGGATCCCCCGCAGATGATGAGCCTTGTACGCCTATCGGTGGTGGGGAAGAGGCAGGACGCCCCATCTCACCAGAAGAGGTGACTTGGTCACTTTCAACGACCAAGTCTCAGGCCGCTGGCCCTGACGGGTTACGCCTGGACCAGCTTAGAAAGGTCCCTCTTCGTAGGCTCGTACTATTTTACAACGCAATGCTCCTGTTCGGCTTGACTCCTAACGAGTTAAAGTTGAACAGGACTATGCTTTTACACAAATCTGGGGATCCAACAAACATTGATAATTGGCGTCCACTGACCATCTCCTCGATCCTTGTCAGGGTAATGAATCGGATTGTTAGTAAGCGGCTGGCTTCCCTTGATCTCCATGACCACCAGAGAGGTTTCCGCAAGGTCGACGGAACTCTGTTAAACAATCTCGCTCTTAGCACGCTTATAAAAGATAGGAGACGACGCCTAAAACCGTATAATATCCTGAGTATCGATCTAAGGAAGGCCTTCGATACGGTCTCTCAAAGGTCCATCCAGCGGGCCATGACTCGATTCGGGGTTGAGGAAACAGCTCAGAGGTACATTCTGGATTCGTACCTCAACGCGAGCACGATCGTCAGGGTGGGTAACAAGTACACAAGAAAGATCGCCCTAACAAGAGGGGTAAAACAAGGAGACCCTCTGTCGCCCATCCTTTTTAATATGGTGGTGGATGAGTTGATCTGCCAACTTGAGGCCAGTCCAGCCTGCCTCCCCATTAGGGAGCACCTGTCAGCAGCGGCGTTAGGCTATGCCGATGATATACTGCTGCTGGCCGAGTCGACTAGAGATGCTGCACAGCAGCTTGATATGGCTGTAGCGTTCTTCGAACGCAGAGGGATGGCGTTAAACCCATGCAAGTGCGTTGCCCTCACCGTAAAGGTCAATAGGGGCAACAAACACTCTTACGCGGTGACCCGCCCATCATTCTTCGTGAATGGTGAGCAGGTGAAGCAGCTGCAGCCGGACGAACTGTTTAAGTATTTAGGTCGTAGGTACGACATGATGGGCCAAGTCAGGCCAGTGATAGGCGAGTTGCGTGATCAACTCACTCGAATAGAACGGGCAGCGCTCAATCCGCAACAGAAATTGACTGTAGTCAAGCAATACTTGTTACCCAGGTATCTTGACTTATTACAGAGCCCAGTAATTACCAAGAAAATTTTAAAAGACTTTGACCGGCTAGCCAGGATATCTGTCCGAAAAATCTTACGTCTCCCAAGGACGTGTAGTGATGCCTTCCTGCACGCACCGATTAAAGAGGGTGGTTTAGGATTGATGAGCTTTCTAGTTCAGATTCCGGCCATCCTCAGGAGCAGAATTGCTAATATCTTAAATTCTGCAAGTCCGACCACTGCTGTCATATTGGGTCTGCCTAGTGCAGAGAGGCTTTGGTCGAACTTGGTGCGATGGACGTCCCTAAATGGTGGCAGTAAGGCAGTCATTGCACGCCAATGGGGGGAAAGGTTAGAAAGCGGATACTCTGGCAACGGTATACGTCAAGGTCGATGTAATGAGGCTAGTGGAAATTGGCTCTCCAACCCACCGCCCTACTGGTCGGGGTATGACTACCAAAGAGCGGTCCAACTTCGAGGCAACCTATTGCCCACCAAAGGCATCCCATCCAACCCACCACCTGAAAGAGTATGCAGGATGGGATGTCAGCGTAACGAGACCCTATGTCACGTCTTACAAAAATGCCCTGCAGCACACTGGCAAAGAATTAGACGACATGACCAGCTCGTTACGCTTCTACGTAAGGTTGCTGAGAAGAAAAGGTGGAAAGTCGAGGTTGAGCCAAGAGTACGCTGTGCCGATGGCGCTCTGAAGATACCTGATCTGGTACTTCAATTGGGTGATCGTGTGATCGTGACAGATGTTGCTGTCTCATGGGAAGGTCCTTCTCCCTTGTCGCAAGCAGCACAACATAAGGCTGCTACGTATTCTGAGCCTAGATTCATTCAAGCCATGAATTGCCGCTACCCTGGCAAAATTATCGTCGTGGCGCCCTTCATAATCGGGGCTAGAGGAACCTGGTGTCAAGAGAATGACGTCCTTTCTAACATTCTCAGCCTTTCAAGGCAAGACTCCAGACATATAATTACTTCGGTGATCCAAGGCAGCATAAAGATACACCGCCACTTTATGAATCTAGCTTAAGGGCGAAGTTTCTATCTGAGCACTCCAACAAATCCGGCATCCATTCCTTAAAGAACTCACTGCATTCGTTTGGTTTTTAGATTGTAGTGTTTGTCTCTTTAGATTTTATATTTTTAACTTAATATCTTTTACCTTTTTTTTAAAGATATTTGTGTACCTGTACACTGGCTTTCTTGTGACTGATTCCACTTAATCTATGGTCTCTATCTCCATACAATGCGCGTCACGTAGTGGGGCGTTGGGGATTAAGAGGAAGGCGCTAAAGTTTGTTCGAAAGCGAAATAATGACCCGACAGGGCTAATACCCAGAGTCGGTTGTCGTGTCTGCCGTGCAATCCGAACTAATGGGCCCCTCCGGTAAACGGGGGTGGTGCTCGTGCAGGGATTGACGACATTCGCTGCGTCTTCTGATTTTTCCCTAATGCCCTACTTTTCTGATGACGAGGCCGGCTGATGATGATTGGTACAGCCTCCGCTCACTACTGAACGTGACGGCCACCTGCTGATGGCCAAATGCCTCGTCATCTAATTAGTGACGCGTATGAATGGATTAACGAGATTCCCACTATCCGTGGGAGTAATTAATAGATCCTAGAAAATCCGCTATACGGATTGAAAGAATGAAAGCGACGCAGAAGGTCTTGATAATCGAGACGTCCTCGCAGGAAGATATGAATAAAATCCTAAATAACGAGCAAGTACAAAAGGACTTTAAATGTGAAAAACCCAGGAAAAGGAACCCACTGGTGATTGTCTATGACGTTCTGTCAACGACGACACCAGAAGAACTGATTGAGAGCATACACAAACAAAACTTTGAGAAAATGAGCAAGGAGTCATTTGACTCCAAAATAAAATATCGGTTCAAGACGGGCCCGAAAGGCAAGAAAACGGTACACTTCGTTATGGAAGTGAGTCCGGATATAAGAAACATAATGCTAAATAAGAGGAGACTATTCATAGACTTTGCGAGCGTGGCAGTGAAGGACTACATAGTAGTCCCGAAGTGCCTTCGATGTCAAGACCTTGGGCATGTTAGCAAGCACTGCACGAAAACAGAGACAACGTGTAACCACTGTGGCGAGGGCCACGACAAAAAAGATTGTAAGAACAATCGTCAGCCAAAAATTTGTGTTCCATGTAAGCTTAGAAAAAAGAAGTGCGACACCACCAAGGAATGTCAAACATATAAGATGATGGTAGAAAGACTGATCCAGAAAACTGACTATGAGTGATACGCCAAATGTGTTGCCGAAAAACAACACCGACGTATCAATCATTTCAGCAACTGGCAATCCGAAACCAAAATCCAAAACTATCAGAGATAGACTAAGAATGATATCCTTCAGAAAAAAGAAAAAGCAAGAACACGAAAACTCAAACACAGCACAAACACACAAACAAAAATAGAAGCAACAGCAAACATAAACATATATACCAAAATTGAAACAACAATGCGCCTCAGTAGACTTGAGGAGCCTGCAATCCTAACTGCCGCCTTGCGGCACATAGTTAGAAAAGTACACCCAAAAGGGGAAACAATAACCTTCCCAGTATCAGATGCGGTGGATCGAATTCACCTTAAAAGTAACAATATACCGACAAATACAGAAGGCCTTCTAAAGCTGGTGGAAGCAGTCTTTAAACGGAGAGAAGAAGAACTTGACCTAGAAGAACTTTACAGGGATTTCACGATTACACATGGGCGTAACATTTTTGACCATAATCAGAAATGGCCAATGTGCCACATACACGTGAGAATCCCATAAAGATCGGGCAGCTGAACTGCATGCGCAGTACAGCTGTCACACACGAAATTCGTAAAGTGGCAGAAGAAATGGATCTGGATATGGTCTGCTTGCAGGAACCATATACCAGATCAGGGAAACCGCTGGGTATGCCAATAACGGCACAAGTTGCTGGAATTGGCCTAAACCCTATGGCTCTTACGATACTATTTAATAAAGCATATGAGCTCTGTCATCTCCAACAGTTTGGAAGCGTCCACTGTATTTGCGTCGAACTCTTGACAAAATATGGGAAATTCATTATAGCAAACATTTACTGTCAGTTTGAGGACGACATTGAACCTTACGTGGCTCAGGCAAGGAGAATTTTTCAAGTTTTCAGCAACCGTCCTATAATTATGACGATTGACGCAAATGCGAAATCGATCCTGTGGAACTCAGATCGCACGGATAATAAAGGAGAAATAGTGGAGGACCTGCTAAATGAACTACAGTTACATGTGGTAAATGAGGCATGGAATCCACCAACATTCGAAAATCGAGCGGGGGCGAGTAGTAATATTGATATTACTATCTCAAACACGCTCGCGTTTGAGAGAATAAAGAACTGGAAGGTAACGAGACATGCGACTCTGAGTTATCACAACCTAATAACCTTTGAAATAGGTGAAACCGCGGGAGAAGTTCACGGTCAGAGCCAAACTAGACAGTACAACTTGAACAAAGCCGATTGGCAAAAGCTTAAAGGTGAATTCGTTGTACCAATACCAGTACAGAACAATGAAAACGTGCATGCCAAAGCTAAAGAGCTAACGAAAGCAATACAGAAGGCTATGCAGGTGTCAATCCCGCTAAGAAGCGATACAAGCAAGGCGAGGAACCGTGCCTGGAAAGAGGAGCTCACAAGGCTCAGAAGCCAGGTACGGCACGCTCGCCGTAATTACCAAAGGTGCGGTGTACACGAAGCTAGGCAACGCCTGCTAACAATATACCGCACCCAGAAACAAAACTATAAGAATAAGATAATGGCGATAAAGAAAAAGAGCTGGGAAACATTTGTTGAGGAAAATCTGCAACTGGACGCTTGGGGTATGCCCTACAGAGTGGTGACAAACAAACTGAAATGTCCCACAATGCTCAGCACAATGAATAGAAATGATGGTACGTACACTGAAAACTGGGACGAGTCAGCAGATCTCCTGTTGGACACCCTCCTCCCAGCAGACTCATTAGAAAACGAGACACCATACCAAAGGCAACTGAGGACACAGATGATTAACAGGTACGTACCAGAGCAAGAAACAGAACTCCAATACTTTCAGGAAGCTGAGGTATTGGAATGTATAATGCAAAGCAAAAAGAAGAAGGCCCCTGGGCCTGATAACATACATGTCGAGGTTGTGCAAGCATTGCGGGAACAGTTGTCACCAACGCTCTGTGCGTTGTACAATGAGTGCCTACGGCAGGGAAAATTCCCCAACAATTTTAAACAAGCGAATGTCGTCATCATTAAAAAAGGTGACGACAAAGATCCCACGAAACCAAAGTCATATAGGCCAATATGCCTGCTGAATGTATTAGGAAAAATCTATGAAAAATTAATATGCTCGAGGCTGAGGCATGCACGAGATATTGTAGGCATGAATGCAAACCAATACGGATATAGGCAAGGCAAGTCCACTGAGGATGCGATTAACACAGCGATACACACACTACAGAATACCACACAAAAATACGTAATAGCTATCTTTATAGATATATCGGGTGCGTTTGACAATCTCTGGTGGCCGTCTCTCTTCAGACGACTACGAGACATAAACTGCCCGACACAACTATACAATACAATTAGAAATTACTGTCAGGATCGCTATGCAACATTGAGTTGTCCGAATGGGCGGAAAACGCGGCATCTTAGTAAAGGGTATCCGCAAGGTTCAGTATGCGGACCCGTCTTCTGGGACCTCATATTGGATCAGTTGCTAGATGTTCTTGATGCTAATGAAGACGTAACAGGTACTGTGGCGTATGCGGACGACATACTCGTACTAACACAAGCCAACAACAGACAGGACCTAGAAAGAAAATCCAATGAAACTTTGGATGCAATATTTGGATGGTGCGAAAAAATCAAGCTTGCTATATCAGTTGAAAAGACAACTTTCAGTCTGATAAAGGGCAAGCTTGAAAGAGATCCAGCAATAAAACTGAACAACAGGCGAATTAGAAGGTCCCGAACTGCTAGATACCTTGGAATAACACTAGATGAGCCACGACTATACACCATGCACATAACAGAAGTTTGCGAACGTGCCAAGAAGACCATGCATAAGTTATGCAGCTTGGCACAGGGTGAATACAAGATACCATTTCATATAACAAGATTATTCCTGAGCACAGTACTAGCCTCGATAACAGGTTATGGTGCCAGTGTGTGGGTCCACAGACTGGTAAACAACAAGAATACGCAGAAGATAGACAGGACTCAAAGAGGGTTCCTGATAAGAATGACGGGGGCATTTGGTACCACACCGACACAGGCTCTCACGATCCTGGTAGGAGTGATGCCATTGCACCTTGAGATCAAGCGCAGAGGGGCGATGTACTGGCTTAGGAAAAGAGAACTGGGGAAAGTCCAAGATATTCTAGCAGTAAGATGCGAAACCAAGGGAGATGTAATGAATGCTATGGCAGTAGCATGGCAAAGAGAATGGGAACAGGGAACAACAGCGAGGAGACTCTTCCAGTTCTTGCCATATACTCAGGCAAGGATGAGAAGAGAGCATTTCAATCCCACGCCGGGATTGACGCACTCCCTCACTGGACATGGGCCCTATCCGACATACCTATACCGATTCAACCTAAGGGAAACAGACATATGCGAATGCGGGGAAGTGGGGACACCAGAACACATCGTGTTCGAATGTCCCAACTACCCTGATGAAGAGAACCTGAGGGCGGAGCTACGAAATAGAGATATAAGGGGTATGTTGGAAGTTCCTGAGCTCTTTGAGAAACTGAATGCACTCGCGAATAGGGTATCCAAGTTTCAACAGGATACCTACAATAGACAAAGACAACTACAATGATGAGATAAACAACACGAAACCCAAACCTAACTAAACAAACAAACAGAACACAATAAACAAATGAAATAAAAACAAACATAAACCCGAATTGAGACATAAACGGTTCTCTGGATACTTCCTGGACAAGGGCCTAAGGCTCGCCGGAATGCCAGAGAACCGAATTACCGGATGAGACAAGCATAATAGTAGTATAATAGTAAAACTAAAACTACCACACTAACATAGGATTAAGAAATGATAATGTAATCTAGAGGCATGAAATGCATGAATATGTAGAAGTAGAATAATTAACAAAATTAGAGGAATAGGGAAATGTACTAACCACTTAACAGTAGAATAATTTTTAATTTTATAATTGTATAATTAAAATTGGAAAAAGTAACAGCATGTAAACAAGGAAAAAAGTAGGATATAACGGCATGATGTATAATATAGGTGTCATGCTATAGAATAGGTTTACAATGAAAAAAAAAAAAGAAAAAAATGTCCGTGGGTAGTGCTCAGCCAGCGTGGGTACGGGCCACAGAAAAGAAATAGAGTTTTTCTGTGTTGGGCAGCGAACCCAAGCTATCAAGTGTGTAGAAATTTTTGTTGTATTTACAAAGCGAAAGCCGCCGTTAAGGGTGGCAATTATTTCACTAGATAGTGTTAAAGCACCACCTCCACGAGGTAAGGGGCGGGCAACGACTCCACCGCCATAAGCCGGGCTTGGCCCGCAATAAGCTCGGTGGTACGGCTAAGAGTGCCAGCATTGCGTGGGTAGTGACAGTAAAGCGAAAATGTCGAGAAAACTAAGTTCGACTCAGGAACCCCCGGAAGGGGGCCATGAGGATAAGGACTATACGTCTTCAGATGAAGATGAAATTAGAGAGACAAGCGATAAAACAGTAAATGGCCGATACAAAGCAATAACTGCATTCGTAGAAAAAGAACTAGCAGCAGGTAATCGAGTTACGAAAGAAAAACAGACAAAACTCAAAGATATGCTAATGACTTGGGCACTAGAACAAGCCAACATGACTGGACAAATCCAGACATTAGAAAAAGAAAACACCAGACTAAGACAAGAATTACAGAAAGAACAATCAAAACCAAAACCAAAGCGAAACAAACAAACACAATATTCATATCCTCGAACAAATACAAAACAGGGCAGAAAGTGCAAGAAGCACTAACCAAAATAATAGACCCAAGGAAAAACGCAATAAAAATCGAACGCATGAAAACAACCCCGAAACTCCTTATAATGGAAACGTCCTCAAAGGAAGATGCGCAAAAAATAATAAATAACGAAACAATAAAAAAGGACTTCACTTGTGAAGAACCCAAAAAACGCAATCCTCTAGTGATAATCTACGACGTATCGTCAACGATGACACCGGAGGCATTGCTGGAAAGCATACATAAACAAAATTTTGGGAGCATGCCGAAAGAGTCCTTTGACTCAAAAATCAAGTTCAGGTTCAAAACAGGACCAAAAGGAAAAAGAACCGCAAACTTCGTCATGGAAGTAAGCGGGGACATGAGGACGTCGCTACTAAAGGGAAGACGGGTGTTCATAGATTTCACTAGTGCAGCCGTAAAAGACTACCTAGTAGTCGCAAAATGCCTAAGGTGCCAAGACCTTGGGCATGTAAGCAAACATTGCCCCAAAACGGAGGCCACTTGTGGTCACTGTGGAGGTGGACACGAAAAGAAAGATTGCGACAAAACAAGACAGGCAAAGGTATGCGTACCTTGCCTAATACGGAAAAAGAAATGTGACCCCGCAAGGGATTGTCAAACCTACCAGATGATGGTGGAAAGATTGATCCAAAAGACCAATTATGAGTGATACGACTAGTGTGACCCCAGAGATCAACTCGAACGTATCAAACATACAAGTCTGCGACAATCCGAAGCCAAAATCAAAATCAAAAAGCATAAGAGACCGCTTGCGAATGATTTCATTTCGAAAGAAAAATCATAACAAAAATCAGAACCAAGATAAAAATGCAAATACAAACATTCAAACAGATATAAAAAATTACCAAATCAATACTAATAATAATACCAATAAACTATATAACAATATAGAATTGTCGATGCGCCTCAGTAGACTGGAGGAACCTAATATCTTGACTGCTGCTCTCAGGCATGTAGTCAGGAAAAAACACAAGCATGGAGATACCATAACATTCCCAGTGCCGGATGCGGTGGATAGAATTCACCTTAAAAGCAACAACATTCCGACAGATGCGGAAGAATTGATTGGGCTGTTGGTGACAGTATTTAAAAGAAGGGATGAGAAACTTGATATGGAAGAGCTTTACAGGGACTTTACCATGACGCATGGGCGAATCATTTATGACCATACACAGAAATGGCCAATGTGTCATATACACGTAAGGTACCCGTAAGAATCGGGCAGCTGAACTGCATGCGCAGTGAAGCTGTCACACATGAATTGCGTAAAGCTGCGGAAGAACTAAATCTAGATATGGCCTGCATGCAGGAACCATACACCAGAATGGGGAAACCACAGAGTATGCCAATAACTGCACAAGTTGCGAGTATTGGCCAAAACCCAATGGCGATAACCATATTGTTCAACAAGAAATACAAACTCTTTCACCTACAACAGTTCAGCAATGACCACTGCGTCTGCGTGGAACTGTTAACGCAATACGGAAAATTCATAATCATAAATATGTACTGTCAGTTCGAGGATGACATTGAACCCTATGTGGATCAAGCGCGAAGAATATTCCGGGCGTATCAGAATCGTCCTGTAATAATGGCAATAGATGCGAATGCCAGGTCAACGTTGTGGAACTCAAATCGCACGGACGGTAAGGGAGAAGTAATGGAAGACCTGCTTGACGAATTGCAATTATATGTAATAAATCGAGCGGGAAATCCACCAACATTTGAGAACAGAGCGGGGGCGAGTAGTAATATTGATATTACAATCTCAAACCTGCTTGCGTATGAAAAAATCAGATGTTGGAGAGTTACCAGACATGCGACAATGAGCGACCACAACCTCATAACATTCGAAGTGGGCGATCCTGCAGAAGGGGAAGTGCAGAATCGAACTGATCAGTACAACTTATACAGGGCAAACTGGCAGAAGCTAAAGGAGGAATTCACTCCACCCATACCGGTACAACCAAATCAGAACATACATGAATATGCCAAAAGTCTGACGAACACAATCCAAAAAGCAATGCAAGTGTCAATTCCTCGCAGAAAAGACACAAGCAAAGTGCGTAATCTCGCCTGGAAGGAAGAGCTCACAAGGCTCAGAAGCCAGGTGAGATATGCTAGAAGGAGTTACCAAAGAAGTGGTGTGCATGCTGAAAGGCAGCGCCTACTGCAAATATACCGACAAAAGAAGAACATATATGTCAATATGATTAAAACAGTTAAAAAGCAAAGCTGGGAAAGGTTTGTGGCGGACAACCTGCAAGTGGACGCTTGGAGTATGCCGTACAAGATAGTGACAAGCAAAATGAAAAGCCCGACAATGCTCAGCACCTTCGAGAAACCTGATGGTACCTTCACAAACAACTGGGAGGAATCGGCAGATTACTTGTTAACCGCCCTTCTCCCAGACGACAACATGAACAATGAAACTGAAGAACAGGAAAACTTGCGGAATCAAATGATTAATAGGTACGTACCAGAGGGAGATATCGAGGTGAGGTACTTCCAAAATGAGGAAATATCAGAGAGCATAATGCAATGCAAAAAGAGGAAGGCCCCTGGGCCGGACAATATACATGCAGAGGTTCTGCATGCAATACAGGAACAGTTGTCACCATCTCTGTGCGCGCTATACAACGAGTGTCTACGGCAGGGTAAGTTCCCAAACATATTTAAACAAGCAGACGTAGTGATAATTAAGAAAGGGGAAGACAAAGACCCCACAAAGACAAAATCATATAGGCCTATATGTCTCCTAAATGTTCTGGGTAAGATTTTCGAAAGACTTTTGTGTAAACGGATAAAGGAGATAAGAGAAATAAAGGGAATGAATGAATGGCAATATGGATATAGGGAAGGAAAGTCTACCGAGGATGCGATAAACAAGGCCTTACAACTAACCAATAACAGTAACGACAAGTATGTCCTAGCACTCTTCATTGATATATCGGGAGCGTTTGACAATCTTTGGTGGCCGTCACTTTTCAAACGATTAAGAGATATAAACTGTCCAGACAACATATATAAAACACTGAGGAACTATTGCCAAGATCGTTATGCGACTCTAAGTTGTCCCAACGGAAGAAAAACGCGGCATCTGACTAAAGGATGTCCGCAAGGATCCGTATGTGGTCCAATCTTCTGGGACTTAATACTTGATGAGTTGCTTAACGATCTGCAACGGAATATAAATGTGATGGGCACCGTAGCGTACGCCGACGACATATTAATATTGACTAACGCTAATAACAGACAGGACATTGAGGTTCAGTCTAATGAAATTATGGGCACAATATTCGACTGGTGTACGAAAGTTAAGCTAACAATCTCGGTCGAGAAGACGACCTACAGCCTAATAAAGGGAAAACTACAAAGAGATCCAATCATAAGACTAAATGGAAGAAGAATAGGAAGATCACGATCGTCCAGATACCTGGGTATAACATTGGACGAACCAATGTTATACTCCAACCATATCACAGAAGTATGCGAACGTGCCAAGCGGGTAATGCATAAGTTATCCAGCTTGGCACAGAATGAATACAAATTGCCATTCCACGCTGTCAGACTTTACCTAAATACAGTGCTCGCCTCGATAACGGGATATAGTGCCAGTGTGTGGGCTCACAGGCTGGCAAATATTAAGAACAGAGAGAAAGTAGACAGAACCCAAAGAGGGTTCTTAATACGGATGATGGGTGCATTCAGTACCACACCAACACAGGCCTTAACAATCCTGATAGGGGTGGTACCGTTGCACCTAGAAATAAAGAGAAGGGCAGCGCTGTATTGGCTAAAGAAGAACAACGAAGAAAAAATACAGCTACTACTAGGGGATATACCGCAAAATAGACAGGGGATAAACAACGCAATCGAAGTAGCCTGGCAGATAGAGTGGCAAACAGGATCGACGGCGAGGAGACTCTACCAGTTCTTGCCTTACACCCAGGCAAGAATGCGAAGAGAGTTCTTCGACCCAACACCTGGGCTGGTGCATTTCCTTACCGGGCATGGACCGTACCCAACATATCTCCACCGTTTCAACCTCAGGGAAACAAACGTACGCGACTGTGGAGAACTGGGAACACCAGAACACATAGTGTTCGAATGTCCCAGCTATCCGGACAATGAAAATATACGGGCGGAACTCAGAGGAAGAAACATAAGAGATATGTTGGAAACACAAGAACTATTCGACAAACTGAATACACTAGCGAATGGGGTGTCCAAATTTCATAAGACACTCTACAACCAATAAGAGACAACAAACAAATACCCAACTATGACCTAACAGTTCTCTGGACAATTCCTGGACAAGGGCCTAAGGCTCGCCGGAACGCCAGAGAACTGAAAACCACGATTGAGACTTAGACTAAGTAATTAAGTAGATTAAAACTAACACACTAACATAGAGTAATAAAAAATGTAAAAAAGAAAATTGCATGATATGCATGTGCATGTAAAATAGATTAGGACTAACAACTCTAGACATAATAGAATATGATTATTACTAACCACTAATTAAGTAGATGTAGTTTAAATTTATAGTAGTATTTTAAATTTAAAAGGAAAAAAGAAAGAAATTGCATGTTTTTGAAAGAATTGTACTAACGGCATGATTTATAAAATAGGCATCATGCCATACGATAGGTTTGAAAAAAAAAAAAAAAAAAAAAAAATGTCCGTGGGTAGTGCTCAGCAAGCGTGGGTAGTGATAGAAAAATAAAAATCCAAAATGATACGAAAACAAAGTCAAAGTACGGATACTCCAAGGAGAGATCCAGATAACGATAATGATACCGAATACTCCTCAGATGAGGAACAAAACACAGACAGTAGTGTCAAGGGTAGATACAAAGAGATAATGGCTTTTATAGAAAAAGACTTCGTCGCGGGAAACCGCGTAACAAAAGACAAACAAACGAAGTTGAAAGACATAGTAATGACATGGGCTTTGGAACAGGCGAATCTGACAGGGCAGATTCAAAACCTGGAAAAAGAAAACAAACGACTAAGGACAGAACTAGAAAACGAAAGAACAAAACCAAAAACACAAACTACCTCATACGCTGCGGTAGCATCCGCACCTAAACTAAGCGACACATAAGTCGCAATAAACAAGAACAAGACAAGACAAACAAATACCATATTTATATCGTCAGACAAATACAAAACGGGGCAGAAAGTACAAGAGGCACTTACCAAATTAATTGATCCACGAAAAACAGCAATAAAAATAGAAAGAATGAAGACAACGCAAAAACTCCTGATAGTGGAAACGTCCTCATTAGAGGATACAGCAAAGATAATAAATAACGAACAGGTACAGAAAGACTTTAAAGTCGAAAAACCAAAAAAGCGCAACCCGCTGGTCATCTTATATGATGTACCATCGACAATGACGCCGGAAGTATTGCTGGAGAGTATCCACAAACAGAACTTTGAAAATATAGACAAGAAGTCGTTTGACTCTGATATGAAATTCCGTTTTAAAACGGGACCAAAGGGAAAGAGAACAGCTCACTTCGTCATGGAAGTGAGTGGGAAAATGAGGACGTTGCTACTAGCAAGGAAGCGGTTCTTCATAGATTTTACCAGCGCGGCAGTCAAAGACTACCTTGTAGTCCCGAAATGTCTGCGCTGTCAAGATCTGGGACATGTCAGCAAGCATTGCCCAAAAACAGAGGCCACTTGTGGTCACTGTGGAGAGGGCCATGAAAGAAAAGACTGCGGCAAAACGAGACAGCCAAAAGTGTGTGTGCCATGTACAAACAGGAAAAAGAAATGTGACCCCACCAGGGATTGCCAAACCTATAGAATGATGGTGGAAAGATTGATTCAAAAGACGGATTATGAGTAATACAAAAGAGTTGATTCCAGAAATCAACACGAATGTATCTCGCGATCCGCCTGGCGAATGCAATCCGAAACCAAAATCACAATCCAAGAGCATAAGAGACAGATTAAGAATGATTTCTTTTAGATAGAAAAAGAAAACCATTGAAAATATAGAAACAGAAGTCCCAAACATTCAAACAAAAAATAACAAAGATAATAACATTAATATGTATGATAACATAGAAAACTCTATGCAGCTCAGTAGACTTGAAGAACCAAACATCCTAACTGCAGCCCTACGGCATGTAGTTAGGAAGAAACATCCGAATGGAAACACTATAACATTTCCTGTACCGAATGCGGTGGATCGAATTCACCTCAAAAGTAATAACATTCCCACAGATGTGGAAGAACTGTTGAAGCTAGTGGAGACAGTGTTTGTAAGAAGGAAGGAATATCTAGACATAGAGGAACTATACCGCGACTTTGTAATGACACATGGCAGAATCATTTTTGATCACACCCAGAAATGGCCAATGTGTCACGTACACATACGGAATCCTTAAGTATAAAGATAGGACAGCTGAACTGCATGCGCAGTGCAGCTGTCACGCACGAACTTCGCAAAGTCGCGGAGGAGATGAGCCTGGATATGGTCTGCATGCAGGAGCCATATACCAGGCTTGGGAAACCGCAGGGTATGCCGATAACAGCCCAAGTGGCAGGAATCGGCGAAAACCCTATGGCGTTGACCATTTTATTTAACAAGGGATACAAACTCTGTCACCTGCGGCAATTTAGCAGTGACCACTGCGTCTGTGTGGAACTCATAACAAAGCTGGGAAAATTCATTATAGCAAACATATACTGTCAGTTTGATGATGATGTAGAACCCTATGTAAGCCAAGCACGGAGAATCTTTCAGACGTATCGAAATCGTCCAGTCATACTGACGATTGATGCGAATGCGAGGTCAACGTTGTGGTACTCCAATCGCACGGATGGAAAAGGCGAAGTTGTGGAGGATCTGCTTGACGAATTACAATTACATGTAATGAATAAAGCAGGGAATCCACCAACTTTCGAAAACAGAGCGGGTGCGAGTAGCAATATCGATATTACTATCTCGAACACGCTTGCGTTTGAAAAAGTGAAAGATTGGAAAGTGACCAGACATGCGACTACGAGCGATCACAACTTGATAACGTTCGAAGTGGGCGACACTGCACAGGGGGAAACTCGGAATCAGGCCAGGCAGTATAATTTGAACAAAGCAAACTGGCAAAAACTAAAAGAGGAATTCGATGCACCTGCACCGATAAGACCTAACCAAAACGTACATGAGTATGCAAAAGAACTAACGAAGGCCATTCAAAGGGCAATGCAAGTGTCAATCCCCCTAAGGAGCGACACGAGCAAAGTCAAAAATCATGCCTGGAAAGAAGAGCTTACAAGGCTCCGAAGCCAGGTAAGACATGCAAGACGCAACTATCAGCGTTGCGGTATATACGAGGAAAGGCAACTTCTTCTCAACATATACCGACAACGCAAACAAATATACAAAGATATGATTAAAAGAACAAAACAAATAAGCTGGGAGAAGTTTGTGGAAGAGAACCTGCAGGTAGATGCTTGGGGTACACCATACAAGATAGTGACAAACAAGGTCAAATGCCCCACGATGCTAAGCACATTCGAGAAATCCGATGGTACATATACAAACGACTGGGAAGAATCAGCCGAACTTCTGCTTGACTCGCTCCTACCGGACGATCAGCAAAATGGCGAGACTGAAGTGCAAAGAAACATGAGGAATCAAATGATTCAAAGATATGGACCAGAGGAAACTATCGAACTTCAGTACTTCCAAGAAGAGGAGGTGCTGGAGAGCATCGTGGAATGTAAGAAAAAGAAGGCCCCAGGGCCGGATAACATACACGCGGAAACCATACAAGTACTTAAAGACCAATTGTCACCATCACTGTGTGCGTTGTATAATGAGTGTCTCCGGCAGGGGAAATTCCCAAACGTATATAAACAAGCCGATATCGTAATAATTAAAAAGGGTGAGGATAAATATCCTACGAAGACAAAATCATATCGTCCGATATGCCTTTTGAATGTGCTGGGGAAGGTTCTTTAAAGGCTACTCTGCAAGAGATTAAAACAAGTACGTGAAGTAAAAGGCCTAAACAACTGGCAATATGGATATAGAGAGGGCAAGTCTACTGAGGACGCAATTAATAAGACGATAGAAATAGTACAGAACTCAAATAATAAGTATGTAATAGCACTCTTTGTGGATATATCAGGAGCGTTTGACAACCTCTGGTGGCCGTCATTATTTCAAAGACTAAGACAAATTAAATGTCCGGAAAATCTATATAGAACATTTAGGAACTATTGCCAGGATCGTTATGCGACTCTCAGTTTCCCGAACGGACGAAAAACGCGACACCTCACTAAAGGGTGTCCGCAAGGGTCCGTTTGGTGGTCCCATTCTATGGGACCTCATACTGGATGAGTTGCTTAACGATCTGCAACAGAACGAAAATATAACGGGCGCCGTAGCGTATGCAGACGACCTCCTGCTACTAATACAAGCAAACAATAGACAGGACTTAGAGACCAAATCTAATCTAATTATGGGCATGTTGTTTGATTGGTGTAGCAAAGTCAAACTCCAAATCTCGGTCGAAAAGACGACCTACAGTTTAATAAAAGGAAAACTGGAGCGTGATCCGATAATAAGATACAACAACGGAAGAATACGAAGATCAAGAACAAATAGATACCTAGGAATCACTTTAGAAGAAACGATGCTCTATACAGGACACATTACAGAAGTATGCGAACGTGCCAAACGGGTAATGCACAAGTTATCCGGATTGGCACAAAAAGAATACAAACTGCCATTCCACGTTGTCAGGCTTTATCTAAGTACAGTGCTTGCTTCAATCACAGGTTATGGTGCCAGTGTATGGGCACACAGAATAGCCAATATCAAAAATAAGGAGAAGCTAGATAGGACCCAACGAGGGTTCCTAATAAGAATGACAGGTGCATTTAGTACCACACCGACCCAGGCCTTAACAATCCTGGTAGGAGTGGTGCCCTTGCACCTGGAGATAAAGAGAAGAGCAGCACTGTACTGGCTAAGGAAAACCAATGCGAACAAAATCCAAGAGATAATGGGAGAACAGCTGAACAGCAAGAGCGAAATAAACAACTCGATAGACGTGGCGTGGCAGCTGGAATGGCAGAATGGAACCACGGCGCGAAGGCTCTACCAGTTCTTGCCTTACATCCAGGCAAGGATGAGAAAGGAGTTCTTCAACCCGACACCAGGATTGGTCCACTTCCTAACTGGGCATGGGCCATATCCAACATACCTCCACAGATTCAACCTTGCGGAAACAGATGTATGCGATTGCGGACAGTTGGGAACACCAGAACACGTAGTGTTCGAATGCCCCAACTATCCAGACGTAGAGAACTTAAGAAATGGACTAAGAGAGATGGATGTAAGAGGTATGTTGGAATCGCATGAATTATACGAAAGGCTTAATACACTGACAAACAAGGTGTCCAAGTTTTTGCAGATGGTCTACAACAATAGACAAAGATAAACATAACAAACATAACAACGAACACATAGAACAAACATACAAGTCTAATTACCCGAACATGACAATACCGGTTCTCTGGAAAATTCCTGGACAAGGGCCTAAGGCTCGCCGGAACGCCAGAGAACCATTTAACTTAGACATTTAGAATTTACCTAACCATAAATAATACTAACTTAGAATTAAAGTATATTGTAGTAATAGTTGCATGAAAATGCATGAGCATGTATAATACTAACATAGATTAACAAAACTCTACACTTAGTAGAATAGGATTAGAACTAACCATAGATAAGAAGTAGTTTTTAGATTTTATAATAGTAAAATTTTAAAAAAGAATATCACTTTGAAAATCGCATGTTTTTAAAAAATGTAGGAAATAACGGCATGTTTTATAATAATAGGTATCATGCTAATAAAAATGGTTTTAAATGTCCGTGGGTAGTGCCTTCGGGCCATAGAAACAAATAGAGTGTTTCTATGTTGGAGTTGCGATCCAAGCTATCAGTGTGTTGATTAAAAGTGTTGTATAAACACAGCGAAAGCCACCGAGAAGGGTGGCAGTATTTTCTCTAGATAGTGTCAAGCACCACCTCCGCGCGGTAGGGGCGGGCAACGACTCTACCGCTATAAGCCGGGCTCGGCCCGCAATAAGCTCGGTAGTACGGCTAAGTGTGCGAGCAAGCGTGGGTAGAGACCAAGTGGTCAACTAAATAAAATTAACTTAACAAAAATGAGCCGCAGAAAAGATATCCCCAGACGGGATACAGAAGTTGACGATGAAATGGCGCACAATTCTTCCGATGAGGAAGAAGTCTTCTCCGACAATACTGTCGGGGGGCGCTACAAAGAAATAATGAAATTTATCGAAGTAGAACTGGCGCCGGGTAACCGCGTCAACAAAGAAAAGCAAACTCAGCTTAAAAATATAGTAATGACTTGGGCCCTAGAGCAGGCCAACTTAACAGGACAAATCACAGTACTTGATAAAGAAAATCAAAGACTTAGACAGGAACTAGATACAGAAAAAACAAAACCTAAAACCCAAACCCAAACTATGACATATGCCACGGCCACAGCGGCCCCGAAACAAAGTAACATGCAGGTCACGATCAATAAAACAAAACAAAGGCAAAATCACACAATCTTTGTTAGCTCGGAAAAACACAAAACAGGTATAAAAATACAAGAGGCAATAACAAGAATAATTAACCCAAGGCTTACAGCAATAAAAGTGGAGCGCATGAAGACGACTCCCAAAGTTCTGATCATTGAAACATCCTCGAAAGAGGATATGGATAAGATCACGAACAATGAACAAATAAAGAAAGATTTTACTTGTGAAAAGCCCAAGAAGAGAAATCCACTGGTGATAATCTATGATGTCCCATCTACGATGACACCAGAGGAACTCCTCGAAAGCATTCATAAACAAAACTTTGAAGACATGGACAAAGATTCCTTTGAATCAAAAATAAAGTACCGATTCAAATCGGGACCTAAAGGCAAAAGAACTGTCCATTTTGTAATGGAAACCACAGGAGAAATGCGAACAAAGTTGCTAACAAAAAGGAGAGTCTTCATAGACTTTACAAGCTGTACAGTCAAGGACTACATAGTAGTTCCTAAATGTCTCAGATGCCAAGACTTAGGTCATGTGAGCAAGCACTGTCCCAAGACAGAGGCCACCTGTGGTCACTGTGGTGAGGGACATGAAAGAAAAGATTGTAAAAACACACGACAAGCGAAAGTATGCGTTCCATGTCTAAACAGGAAAAATAAACAAAATCAAAAACAAATAAAAAATATAGAGGAACAAAAAACCTCAAATCAAATACCGATAACTTCCAATAAACTCTATGATAACATTGAACTATCAATGCGTCTAAGTAGACTTGAAGAGCCCAACATACTAACAGCTGCGCTGAGGCACATTGTAAGGAAAAAACACCCTAAGGGTGATACAATAACCTTCCCCGTGCCAAACGCAGTTGACAGAATATACCTAAAAAGCCATAACATTCCAACAGATGCAGAAGAGCTAATGAATTTAGTAGAGGCTGTTTTTAAACGGCGACAGGAACACCTAGATCTAAACGAGCTTTACGAAGACTTTGCGAAGACACATGGAAGACTGATATTTGACCATAACCAGAAATGGCCAATGTGCCACGTGCACGTGAGAAGCCCGTAAGAATAGGACAGCTGAACTGCATGCGCAGTGCAGCTGTAACGCACGAGCTTCGTAAAGCTGCAGAAGAACTTAAGCTGGATATGGTCTGCATGCAGGAACCATATACCAGGCTGGGAAAACCAACGGGAATGCCAATAACGGCACAAGTTGCTAGCATTGGACAGAACCCTATGGCAATTACAATATTATTTAACAAAAAATATAAACTATGCCATCTGCAACAATTCAGCAGCGACCACTGCATCTGTACTGAAACTCTAACCCAATTTGGGAAATTTATATTAATAAACATATACTGTCAGTTTGATGATGACATAGAACCCTACGTAGAGCAAGCACGGAGAATCTTCAGATCATATCAAAATCGTCCTGTGATAATGACGATAGATGCGAACGCAAGATCGACCTTGTGGAACTCAAATCGCACGGATCGCAAAGGAGAAGTGATGGAGGATCTGCTGAATGAATTACAACTACACGTAATAAATGAAGCAGGGAATCCACCTACCTTCGAAAACCGAGCGGGTGCGAGTAGTAATATTGATATTACTATCTCAAACACGCTCGCCTTTGAAACTATACATGTTTGGAAAGTAACGAGACATGCGACCATGAGTGACCACAATTTGATCACATTCGAAGTGGGCGATTCTGCAGAGGGGGAAATTCATAATCAGACCAGACAGTATAATTTATACAAAGCAAATTGGCAAAAACTTAAAACTGAATTCAATCCACCTACCCAAATACTAATCGGTCAAAACGTACATGAAGCAGCAAAAGCACTAACACGATCGATCCAAAGGGCTATGCAAACATCGATCCCCTTAAGGAAAGATGCGAGCACAGTCAAAAACCACGCCTGGAAAGAAGAGCTTACACGGCTCAGAAGCCAGGTGAGGTATGCCCGGAGGATCTATCAAAGATGTGGCATACATGAGGAAAGGCAACGCCTACTAAATGTATACCGTAATAAAAAGAACACATACATAACTGCAATTAAAAACACTAAAAAAATAAGCTGGGAACGATTCGTGGAAGAGAACCTGCAAGTGGACGCTTGGGGTATGCCATATAAAGTCGTGACAAATAAGCTGAAATGCCCAACAATGCTGAGTACAATGGAAAGAAATGATGGTACTATCACAAAAAACTGGGAAGAGTCGGCAGAGCTCCTGCTTGACGTACTCCTTCCAGAAGATATGATACAGAATGAAACAGAGTTTCAAACGGAACTACGTAACCAAATGGTAACGAGATACGTACCAGAAGAAAACAGGGAAATTGAATACTTCACAGAACAAGAGGTACTAGAAAGTATCTCTCTGTGCAAGAAAAAGAAGGCTCCAGGGCCTGACAATATTCATGCTGAAGTTGTACAAGCATTGAAGGAACAATTGTCACCGGCGATATGTGCGCTATATAATGAGTGTCTACGGCAGGGGAAATTCCCGAACGTATACAAACAGGCAGATGTCGTAGTAATAAAGAAAGGGGAGAACAAAGATCCGACCAAGGTCAAATCATATAGGCCCATCTGTCTATTAAACGTTCTCGGAAAAATATACGAAAGACTAATCTGCAAAAGATTGCAACATGTACGTGAGATTGATGGTATGAACGGAAATCAATTTGGATATCGAGAGGGCAAGTCTACTGAAGACGCGGTGAACAGAGCAATGCAAATAATACACGCGTCTAGACAAAAATACATAATTGCAATTTTCATAGATATATCAGGTGCGTTCGATAACCTCTGGTGGCCATCGCTATTTAAAAGACTGAGGGACATCAATTGTCCATCACACCTATACCAAACAATACGAAACTACTGTCAAGATCGGTACGCGATGCTAAGTTGTCCAAACGGACGGAAAGTACGGCATCTCACAAAAGGATGTCCGCAAGGCTCTGTCTGTGGCCCAATTGCTAAACGATCTTGACCAAAAAGAGCAAATAGCGGGCACCGTGGCATATGCGGACGATATACTGGTACTTATTGACGCCAATAACCGACAAGACCTACAAAATAAAGCTAATGAAATCATGGATACAATATTCGTCTGGTGCGAAAAAGTTAAATTGAACATCTCGGTAGAAAAGACTACCTACAGTCTGATCAAAGGGAAACTGCAAAGGGACCCTACGATTCGACTAAATGGACGCACAATACGAAGATCAGCAAGCGTAAGATACCTAGGAATCACACTGGATGAACCGATGCTTTACACGAGCCATATTACGGAAGTATGCGAACGCGCGAAGCGGGTAATGCACAAATTATCCATCCTAGCGCAGAACACATATAAACTTCCATTTTACATGATACGGCTCTACTTAAGTACGGTACTTGCCTCAATCACAGGGTACGGAGCTAGCGTGTGGGCACACAGGCTAGCAAACGTAAAGAATAGAGAAAAACTAGACAGGACCCAAAGAGGGTTCTTGACCAGAATGACGGGTGCATTTAGTACCACACCTACTCAGGCCTTAACAATCCTGACAGGAGTGGTACAATTGCACCTGGAGATCACGAGAAGAGCGGCAATGTACTGGCTTAGGAAGAACAATATCGATAAGATAGAGGAAATCACACGAGAAAGACTAACAACAAAAAATGAAATCAAAAACCATATAGAAGTAAAATGGCAAATGGAATGGCAGCAGGGGCAAACAGCACGAAGACTCTACCAATTCTTGCCTTATACCCAGGCAAGAATGAGAAGAGAGTTCTTCGACCCATCGCCGGGGCTAGTTCACTTCTTAACAGGACATGGACCCTATCCGACGTACCTCCAGCGGTTCAATCTGAGAGAATCTGACGAGTGTGAATGTGGGCAGTTAGGTACACCAGAACACATAGTGTTCGAATGTCCTAACTTCCACGATGTTGATGATCTCAGAAACCAACTAGAAGGAAGAACCGTAAGAGGGATGTTAGAGAATCCAGAACTGTTCGAGAAACTGAACGCGCTAGCGAATAGGGTATCCAGATTTCAGCTGGACATATACAAAGAAAGACAATAAATAAACCCGGATGTGACAAATACAACGGTTCTCTGGAAACTTCCTGGACAAGGGCCCTAGGCTCGCCGGAACGCCAGAGAACCGTTTAAACCCAATTAAGACAATGTATATAAAAATAAATAAAAACTAACTATACTAACACACTAACATAATTATAAGGAAAAATTGTAGAAATAGATGCAGCATGTAAAACTAACTCTAACTAGTAGGATAGGGAAACAAAATTAACTACTAACACTAATAAGTAATTTTTTAATCTTATATAATTATACCTTATTAAAAAAAAATCTGATGTGGCCAGCACATGACCTCTCGCCATTTTTAAATCAAAAATTTACAGGTTGACACAAAAAAGTATGAAAAAAAATTATATTTTTGTAAATCTGGCAACAATGGCAAAAGTTTAGAAAATTTTAATGAGATGAAAATAAACTATAGGGTATACAAAATATATGTGTAAAACTTTATTGCCGTTTTGTATAATAATGGCGTCATCACCCATAGCAACTGCCACTTCCGGTTGTGCGATTGGCACCAAAATCTAATCAGATCTAATCTAGGGCATCAGAATCCTGTATGCAAAATTTCAAATTTTTTTATTCAGTAGTTTTTGAGTTATCGTTACTACAACATCCATCCAAACACACACACACACACTAACACACACACATACACACTAACACACACACACACACTAACACACACACACACAGACATCATCGCGAAAATATTAAAATCGTATTCTAGGGACCCCAAAACTTGTTTATCCATTGAAAACTCACTACCCAATTTTTAGCATGATTCCTATACCTCTCTTATCTGAAGGGCGAGAGGTAAAAAGGATAAGAACAATGTATAAAATTAATGAAAGCATAGGGATACTAAAGGCGTGATTTAAATATTAGGCGTCACGTCAACAAAAACAGAGTTTTAAATGGTAGTGCCTTCGGGCCATAGAAACAAATAGAGTGTTTCTATGTTGGAGTTGCGATCCAAACTATCAGTGTGTTGATTAAAGTGTTGTATAAACACAGCGAAAGCCACCGAGAAGGGTGGCAGTATTTTCTCTCTAGATAGTGTCAAGCACCACCTCCGCGCGGTAGGGGCGGGCAACGACTCTACCGCTATAAGCCGGGCTCGGCCCGCAATAAGCTCGGTAGTACGGCTAAGTGTGCGAGCAAGCGTGGGTAGAGACCAAGTGGTCAATTAACTTAACAAAAAATGAGCCGCAGAAAAGATATCCCCAGACGGGATACAGAAATCGACGACGAAATGGCGCACAATTCTTCCGATGAGGAAGAAGTCTCCGACAATACTGTCGGGGGGCGCTACAAAGAAATAATGAGATTTATCGAAGTAGAACTGGCGCCGGGTAACCGCGTCAACAAAGAAAAGCAAACTCAGCTTAAAAACATAGTAATGACATGGGCCCTAGAGCAGCCCAACCTAACAGGACAAATCACAGTACTCGATAAAGAAAATCAAAGACTTAGACAGGAACTAGATACGGAAATAACAAAACCTAAAACCCAAACCCAAACTATGACATATGCCACGGCCACAGCGGCCCCAAAACAAAGTAACATGCAGGTCACGATCAATAAAACAAAACAAAAGCAAAATCACACAATCTTTGTTAGCTCGGAAAAACACAAAACAGGTATAAAAATACAGGAGGCAATAACAAAAATAATAAACCCAAGACTTACAGCAATAAAAGTGGAGCGCATGAAGACGACTCCCAAAGTTCTGATCATTGAAACATCCTCGAAAGAGGATATGGATAAGATCACGAACAACGAACAAATAAAGAAAGATTTTACTTGTGAAAAGCCCAAGAAGAGAAATCCACTGGTGATAATCTACGATGTCCCATCTACGATGACACCAGAGGAACTCCTCGAAAGCATTCACAAACAGAACTTCGAAGACATGGACAAAGATTCCTTTGAATCAAAAATAAAGTACCGATTCAAATCGGGACCGAAGGGCAAAAGAACTGTCCATTTTGTAATGGAAACCACAGGAGAAATGAGAACAAAGTTGCTAACAAAAAGGAGAGTCTTCATAGACCGTGACCAGCTCGTTTCGCTTCTACGTAAGGTTACCGAGAAGAAAAGGTGGAAAGTCGAGGTTGAGCCAAGAGTACGCTGTGCCGATGGTGCTTTGAAGATACCTGATCTGGTACTCCATTTGGGTGATCGTGACAGATGTTGCTGTCTCATGGAAAGGATCTTCTCCCTTGTCTTTAGCAGCACAGAACAAAGTTGCAATTTACTCAGAGCCTAGATTCATTCAAGCCATGAATTGCCGCTACCCTGGAAAAATTATCGTCGTGGCGCCCTTCATAATCGGGGCTAGAGGAACCTGGTGTAAAGATAATGACGTCCTTTCCAACATTCTCAGCCTTTCTAGGCAAGACTCCAGGCATATCATTACTTCGGTAATTCAGGACAGCATAAAGATTCACCGCCACTTTATAAATCTAGCATAAGGGCGAAGTTTCTATCAGAGCACTCCACTAAATCCGGCAGCTTTCCTCTGAGAACTCACTGCATTCGCTGATAATTTTAGCGTGTTGTAGTGTGTAGTTTCTTTTATTTCTTCTGTGCTTTCTTTTAAAGATATATTAAAGTACCTATACCTTGGCTTCTTGTGGCTGATCCACAATCAAACTTTGGTCTCCAACTCCATATAATGCGTATCACGTAGGGAGGCATTGGGGTTTATGAAGAAGGTGCAAAAGAGTACGCGAAAGCTAAATACTGGCCCGACAAGGCTAATACCCAGAGTCGGTTATCGTGCCTGCCGTGCAATCCGAATTAATGGGTCCTCCCGGTAAACGGGAGTGGTGCTCGTGCAGGGATTGACGATACTCACTGTGCCTCTCGACTTTTCCCTAATATCTCCTTCTTCTGATGACGAGGCCGGCCGATGATGACTGGTACTGCCTCCGATCACTTCTGAACGTGATGGCCACCTACTGACTAGCCAAATGCCTCGTCATCTAATTAGTGACGCGCATGAATGGATTAACGAGATTCCCACTGTCCCTACCCAGTCACTTCTAGTTTGATCTCCGTGGTGAACGGACGTGTGGTCAAGTGATCTCCTAAAATTTATTCTAAGTGCGAAACTAATTGTGAAGGTGTCTTCAGGCAAAAGCAGGACTTCTCTTCGAGTTTTCGTGTGCTCGCGCGTGCGTCGGGCCCCCGAAATTTGAATTTGGACCAATCTGCAGTGAGATTCCGTAGTGTGACGCAGTGCGTGCGCACAGATTTTTACTTGAAAAATCGTAGCGGAGGACCACTTTAGTGGCAAACAGACAAGTGGTAGGGGAAGTGCGCGAGTGTACCCCCCTAGTGACGTGGACTTTTCGCTATACTGTATTTAAAACCACTACAACCAGATAAACATACGAGTGACAAAGTCACTCATTTTTTTATTACAACAGTTTTCTCCCTACTTTCGTGTAGGAATATTAAAAACTTTAAATCGGCTGAACAAGACAATAACTACGCGCGTGAATGATACAAACTAGTGACAAACAGACTTAGAAAATCGGGAAAAATGGATGACTCATGCAACAAAACTGACGAAGTATTCGTCGACTTGGGCACCCCAACAGACCAAATCAGCGACCCTTTTCAGAGACAATCTGCCCTTAGAAGGTCACCGGTGGAGTCTAGAAATATATCTTCCTCATTGGGGGGCATTAGACACAAGAGAACCCTCGATAAAAGTTATGAGGAGACAATGCCCGAAAATCAACCCAGAAAGAAAACAGACACCACAAAACATAAAAACGTATCTATGGGAAATATAATTATGATGTTAACCTCAAATATGAACGAGGTAAGACAAGAAATTGAAAAAGCTTGTACTCGTAGCCCACCAGAAGCAACGGGCAAAATTTACTTTACGAAGACAGAACAAAATACTGTCTTAAATGGAGTCAAAATGCTGGGAACATACACCCAAGAGTTATTGGCCATTTTGTTCGCGCAAGAAAATGAAATTACCAATCTACAACGCACCCTGATCAACCGGCAAACGACTGAACAAACGCAAGCTATACGGGAAGACAAGATCACAGCCCTTAAACACGATTTTGAAAAAGGACAAAAGATCTTAGAAAACAATCTTTTATATAACCTAGACCTAAAGCTCAACGCGATAAGCGACCTGTTCAAAACCAGAGCACCCCAGCAGCCTCAGAACCTCCCCCCCCCTAACCCCGCCCAATCGAGACCCACTCTCCCATCACCCTCTACTCTCACATCCCAACAACAAGCTTTCCCAGCCGTTCCTCAACCTAGGACGTACGCTGCTCTCACTGCTCTCCCAAAACCAAACACCCGTCCACCTCCCCAACCCTGGAACTCCCCACCTTGCATAAATAAAATCTTCGATACGATAATCAAGCTTAAAGATGGGGAAAACGGAGACACCATGTCCGAATTGAAAAAAGCAGTATCTGCTAATAACATCGACGGACAGACAATAAGAAGGACTAAAACCGCCATAATAATAAATACCACCTCAAAAGAAAAACAGACAGAAATAATCGAAAAAATTGCCAAACAAAACCTGAAAATTAAGGCAAAGGACGGGACTAGACAATCAAATCCCGCATTAGTCTTAACAGGTGTCCAAAAAGGCCAGAAGGACACAGATCTATACGAAAACATCATGGCGGAGAACGAAGAGCTCACTAATAAATTTGGCCAGAGACTAATGACTGATCTCAAAAGATTAGGTACGCGAGGGTGCCGTAATCCCTACAAAGAAAACGTCATAATACAAGGACCAGGGGATATTATCAAAGAAATACTAAAACAAGGATACCTTTACTATGACCTAACAAAATTATACGTAGAGGAGTATATATCCGTATCCATCTGGTTCAAATGTTGTCGGTACGGACATGCGGCCAAGTGTTGCAGAGCCATCTATCTGTTACAAGTGCGCGGACGGTCACGACGGCAATCAGTGCCCGGGCAAAAAGGTTGAGTGCGCGAACTGCCTAAGGATCAACCTCTCACCCAGGCACCACTTCGCTTGTAACAAAGTTATTTTTCACCCTGTATAATTAGTATAATTTTATTTTTTTTTCAACCGTAAACACCCTCTCTTATTTTATTTTTTTTTTACTCGAATTTGAATGTAAAAAATGCCCAAACGTCTACATGTCCAAAGGCAAATTACGTGAACACATACGTAACAAACATCCATCGGACATAGTAAGTATAAAATAGGCTTTACCGACTTTGTTTTTACTTCCCGACAGTGTTGCCGTTTTAGTACATTTGAACTATTTCTAGTACATTTTCGATAGCAAAATACAAAAGTACATTTTATCATTAATAGGCCTAATTCTAGTACATTTTTAAATAAGATCAAGGTCACATATTTTATGCTATATAATTGGAAAATTAAAAAAATAATAGTTTTTTTTTTGATGTTTTGACATATATTATAAAATATATTATTATTATTATTATTATTATAGTACCTGGACGACCGAGCATTTCTTGTTTTTTCCTATTTTTTCCTAATTTCTTTATATTCTCTTATTTTTTTCCTATTTTTCACCATTTCTCCTTATTCTTCAGTATTTTTCCCAATTTATTCCTATTTTCCTCATTTTTTTTATAATTTTTCATTTTTCTTGATTATTTTCTCTGTTTTTTCTTATTTCCCCCAGTTTTTTATTATTTTCTCGTATGTTTCACTATTTTTCCAGTTTTTTTGCGGGGTTAAAGTGCCACTTTTACTACTTTGGGACTAAAATTTTTTAGTCCCGCAAATAAAAAACAATTGAAACGAGCTATCTTGTTTATTCTAATTTAATTCAGAACTGTCAAATACTTCCACAAAGGAGTATAAGGAAACAATATAGATAGATACAATTTATATTATCTTTATCGCCATTCTGTTTTTGTCAAATTCAGTTACAGCAAAAATAAAAGTTATTACCTATACCGGGTGTCTCACTATATTTTTCCTCATATAAGTACATATTTCATTATTTTTATTTCTAATTTTTAGATAATGGATGAAAGTAAAAAAACTGATAAACGGGTAAGTAAAATAGAAAAACTATTTGCTAAAAATATCAACGAATGTAAATTTTCTGTTTTTGACTAAAAGTTACTGAAACCATTTTTACTCTTCCTGTATCTTAAAATTTCTCCTTGCATTTTGGCATTTTGATGGAAAAGAAAAAATAGTACTAGAGTTTTTATCAATTGTTTCATCAACTTATTTTTTTTTAATGACAATTTTTTTTTTAATCTAGTATTCCCTCATGCTTCATTAATTGTTAACATTAAAAAATATTGCTGATAAAATAAGTAAAAAATAGTTAATAAATTGGGCAAATTTTAAAAATTTAAAAAAATTGTTTTAGTCGTTATAATATTAATAAGTTAATAAACAAAAAAAAATAATATTTTTTTCCATATGGTGCGGACTTTATTTGTACTGTATGTATTTTTTCCGCTCTTTTTGAATATACTATCCAATTTTTAAAATTCTGATATATACAGAGTGTTGTTCATCGTGAAATTATAATTTTGATAATTTGTTTTGAAGCCGGACCTGAATTTTTATTTTGCTTACTATGTAATTTTAATGTACTAATAGACTCAAACAAGCTTGCTAAATATGAAATAAATATACACACAGGGTGGTTCCGAAGAAACGAGGCGGGTTAGAAGAAATAAACAATATTGACAAAACTCACTTAGACCCATCAAATATTAATTTTTTGGTGGAATCACATTCTATTTGCAGTTAACGTATGTCGGTTTAGCAATGAAACACCCTGTATATTCATTGTATTTGATGATTTATTGTAATTTTATAAGTTAGTTTTTTTTGTATTCTAAACTTTATTTCTCTTTCCTCAGGACAAGGACACCGGCGGCCGTAGTAATTTAAAGGTTGTGGATGACGGTAAGTTATAAAATTTTATTTTCCAGTAGATATAAAGGTAAATAGTAGGTAAATTAATGTTTTTCATGAAAATAATTTTAATATCCGAAGAATATTTTAATCTCGAGAACAGAGAATTCAATGTTGCCAAATTGAACACCTCTGATCATGCACATATCTCCCGCCAACCCCCTCCGAAACGGGATACATATTATTCCCAAATTGTTAGTGGTATATATCAATTAAATTAGTCGAATTACTGTTTACATACGCATTTATTTGTTGTTATCATCCTGTAACATGTAGAACATGTTTGTATAATAATACTAAATTATTTTCTTAAATTTATCAAATTTATTCCAATCTAAAAGATATTTTCTAAATTCAATAAGTCCATTCCCCAATTTAATTCATCATTTTATTAAGACCTGCGCGATTTCAAATATTCAAATTTTCGTTCCCAGTCACATGACTTTCTGACGTATTTCCGCTCGCCATAACGGCCAAGAAATTAAACACGAACATTCATTCTGTTTGTTGATAGCGTCAGATTCATAGGTTTCAGTCGAGATAGTTAATTTATTTTGAGAAATCGTTCTGTGCTAATTAGTGAACTTTGCAGACTTATTCAGGTAATAACAATTTATTTATCACATTTGTAATTATTAGGAGTTTATTTTATTAATATTTTTACTCATATTTAAACAAAATGGCGAACAGTCCATGCCGGTATTAATTTTTCTTGTTCAACATTATTAGTCTAAATTTTCTTTTTAAATTAACTCATAATCAATGCCGGTATGTAAAATCTAAATTTATATTTATTCAACTTTTTATTTTTCTGTCGTTTTCATATATTTCCACCACGTGGAAATTTTCTGTTTAAAATTGTTCAAATTAAATTAATTTTTTGTCCTAATTGTGTTTCTATTCCTCCTTCAGGAATATAAGCAAAGTTTCACCTACTGGTACCGTTTCACCTACTGGTACCGTTTCACCTAACGTCCAGTTTCACCTACTGGTATAGTTTCACCTACTGGTACAGTTTCACCTAACGTCCAGTTTCACCTACTGGTATAGTTTCACCTACTGGTACAGTTTTACCTAACGTCCAGTTTCACCTATTGATTGGTTGATCAAGTTCCACCTGCTGGGTCCAGTATCACCCATTGGTTGACTCAACTGTTTGTTCAAGTGTTGGTTAACGTCTGAGTTAATTACAAGTTACACTCCGACGCCTGCAGCCACTTAAAAATTGAAACAACTGGTAACACGTAAATTTTTTTTTAAATAAATAATCAACTAACTATAATTTTTTTATTTTGGCGACAGACTATTTTAGACATAATTAAATAAGTTTATAATAACTTCATTAGTATTTAACTTAAAATACATTTCCTTTTACTCTTATTAAACTATAAGTCTCTTTTTGTTTGTTTTTAGGGACTTTCAAAAATTATTCAAAAATAAACTGGCGCCCATTCAAATAACCCTTATTGGAACATATTCTACACAAATTAGAAATAAACATAAACTATATTAAGGTATGAACGCCACCCCTAGAGAGTCTCAATATAAGAATAGATATTTATTATTATTAGTATTATCTAATTTCACAACAAAAAAAGGGTAGTTTACCCGTTGCAAATTGGCGCCCAACAACGTGGTTTATAGTGTTTAATTTAGACTGTGTAGATATGTCACATAAGGTATTTTCCATCTGAACTTAATAATTTTTATAAATTTTGTCACCATTTCTACTACAATTTTTTTATATATAATACTTTTTCTGATTTTTGCATATTTTGGTATTGTTTTGTTCCTATTTTTTATAGACAACATTTAAAAAAATAATTGTTATCATAACCTTAAATAATTATTGTTTAATTATGGAATTCCGGCATACAGTTTAGTCACAGTATTTATATTTTGCGAAATTTAATTTAAGCCGGTTGTTTACCGATAAGAGTTTTTTTGTCGCCTTTATTGTGAGACAAACAGAAATAGTTTTGGGTTCAGGTAAAAGACATTTAGAAAGAGTTGAACTTTTTTCTGGTATTATTGATTTGCTATATAAATTATTTGATAAAATTTTGAGATTACATCTTTAAGTAAATTTATTTTTTGCAAACGCAATAGTTAAATTGTTTTTGTGAACGACAAATGAATTTTGCTGAAATTACGGTTCTTATTGAGAGAATATTTTAAAAACTTTTTTGGTAAATCTTGCAGTGTCGGGTCAATTTTTTTTTCGTTGGCGTTTCGTGATAAATTTTAATTTTTTATTGAGAACAGATATAAATTATACTGTTAATTTGTTACACTACGAGTGTTTAAAAGTTTTTTGTTTTTCGTATAAACCATAATATTTCATAATGCAGGCTTCACACCTTAAAACAGATGAATTAACTTACGAGTTACGGCTTCGCGATACAGATGCTTCGGGAACTGTAGACGCAAAGAGGCGACTTTTAGCTGGACTATTAGCGCAAGAAAAAGGTGATAGGAGTTTTTCAGAACAAATTAATCATTATGCATTTGCGACGGATGTTACTGAAATCAAAGCGACTTTGGCAGATTTAAAAGATTTAATTACTTCTTTTTCGGGTACACTTAACGACTCTGTTTACAAGAGAATTATTTTGCGATTAGTTCATGTATCGGGTAGAATTAGTAGGGTTAATATCGATGATGCGGACGACTCCACAACGCAGAAACAATTAAAAATTACACTTTTAAATTTAGAAGCAGATTTAGACGCGAAAATTCCGGGTAACGTCATGAATACCTCTAACAATGCGAGCAATGCACAACCTTCGATTTCGTATAATAAAAATGCAGATATTCATAAATGGAACTTATTTTTTGATGGTACCGATTCACTTCCTGATTTTTTAGAGCGGGTCGAGTTATTACGAATATCAAGGGGTGTTTCTGAAAACGATTTATTTACCAAAAGCTGTGAGATATTTAAAGGCTCAGCTCTAACTTGGTTCGTGACAAATAAACATAAAATAAATTCGTGGGATCAATTAGTAAATAAATTAAAAGATGATTTTTTGCCCTCTGATTATCAATACGAATTAGAACTAGAAATTAACAACAAAACCCAAGGAAGGCAAGAAAGCGCTACCCTATATATTGCGGCGATGGAAAGCTTATTTAGTAGACTTGATATTGTTCCGGATGAACAAACTAGGGTAAATAAAATTAGGCGAAATCTATTACCGATATTTGTATCACAGTTAGCGCTTCAGAGTCCGCAAACAATTGATCAACTTTCTATGTTATGTAAGCGGGTTGAAGAGTCACAGACTTGGTTAGATAGATTTAAACCGGCTTCGCGAGAATCAAATTCAACTTTGTTTAAAGCCGATAATGCAAGAACGCCAAGAACTTATGATACGAAATAGAGAAATATTTCCACAATGTCATCCTTTTCATGTTGGAATTGTGACCGTCCGGGCCATAGATATAATATTTGTCGTTCAGAAAAAAGGGTTTTTTGTTACGGATGTGGTCAGAAGAATACATTAGTTAATAATTGCAGTAACTGCAAGTCAAAAAACGGGAAAATGACTGGTCAAAGACGTCTGGCTTTTTTACCCAGTCAACAAAACGATACAGACCCTCAGCCAGGCACCTCACGTACTACACAGACGCAACAAAAAAACAAAAATTAAATAACTTCACTTCAGTATCCGATTGGCAAAATTATTTAAAATTCGTAAAGTATTTTTTGGAAGTAATTTCTAATAACAACCGTAAAGTATTTACTAACGAAAATAATGTTGAATCACGTAAATCATTTCCATCTAGTAATATTATGGACAGTCTTAAAACAGATCAAGTTTTGAATCAAAATAATTTAAATTATTCTGAGATTTTAGAGAGAAATGTAGATGTTAATATTAGCAATTTGTTTGTTAAAAAATATAATGATAATAGGCCTTATTTAAGGATCAAATTGAATTCAGTTGATGTTTTGGCTATGGTAGATACAGGTTCAAATTCATGTGTTGTAGGAAATAAAGGACTACATTTAATTCAGATTCTAAATGCACCTCTGCAATATAACGAAAACATCAATGTTACGACGGCTGATGACGCGACACAACAAGTTTTAGGTTTTATAAACGTTCTTGCTACTTTAAATGGTACAACTCATTCGATTAGGATTTTAATAATTCCCTCTATTTCTCACTCCTTGATTGTCGGTATGGATTTCCTTAAAGTTTTCAAAATAGATGTAAATTTTAGTAACCTTTCTTATTCCATGTTATCCTCCCTTTGTGTGATAAATACAATTCAGCCAATGGCAACTCTAACTTCTTCTCAGAAAAACGATTTAGATAAAGTAATTTCATTTTTTTCGAGTATAGCTCCCACTGATTCACTGGGTAAAGCCCATCTAATTAGACATGATATTGACACAGGTGACGCAAAGCCAATTTGTCAAAGACAATACCCATTATCTCCTACAATGCAACGCCACCTTAAGAAAGAAATAGACGAATTATTACATCTAAATGTGATTCAGCCATCTAACTCGCCGTGGTGCTCCCCTTTGTGGTTGGTTCCCAAAAAGAATGGCGAATTTAGAGTTTGTTTTGATGGTAGAAAGCTTAATTCAGTCACAAAATCCGACTCCTACCCTATGCACTTAGTGGACTCAATTTTAAATAAATTAAGAGATGCAAAATATCTCACTTCTATAGACCTCCGTAAAGCTTTCTTACAAATTCCATTGGAGGACTCAGCAAAACCTAAAACAGCTTTCTCCATTTTTGGACTAGGTAGTTTTGAATATAAACGTATGTGTTTTGGTTTAAAAAATGCTCCGCGCACAATGGCACGTCTTATGGACCGTGTAATCGATCCATCTATCTTACCGTACTGTTTTGTTTATCTAGATGATATTATTGTTGCTACTCCAACTTTTGAATTGCATATAGAAATTTTGACTAAATTATACTATAGACTTCAGGAAGCCGGTCTAACCGTCAATATGGAAAAATGTGAATTTTGTAGAGATTCTCTTAATTATCTTGGATTTGTTGTTGACAAAGACGGACTTAGAACCGATCCCGATAAAGTGTCATCTATTTTGAACTATCCTGTCCCTAAAAATACTACCGAAATTAAAAGATTAGTTGGGTTGATTAGTTGGTACCGTAGGTTTCTTAAAAATTTTTCTTCTGTTTGCTCACCTATAACTGATCTTCTAAAAGGCAGGAAAAAAGGACAACCTATTGTTTGGACCCCTGAGGCGGACAAGGCTTTTATGGAAATTAAATCGCTTCTAACATCTAGCCCCATTTTGTCGAGCCCCGATTATTCTAAACAGTTCATTATTCAAACGGACGCAAGCGATACTGGTCTTGGAGCAATTTTATATCAATAATGTGACGGTATAAATCATCCAGTGGCATATGCCAGTCGTTGTTTGACAACTATCGAAAGAAAAATGTCTACTACAGAAAAAGAGTTACTTGGCGTGATTTTTGGCATTGAAAAATTCAGAGGTTATGTCGAGGGTACCACATTTATTTTAGAAACAGACCACTCTTCGTTACAATACCTGTATAAATTGTCTAATCCTAGTGGTCGACTTGCTCGGTTAGCCCTTCGTTTATCTCAATTTGATTTTACTATAAAACACCGTAAAGGTTCTACTATGTTGATAAGTGATGCCCTATCTCGAACCGCAAATGAAATTTCTGTCTTAGATGTGTCTACTTTCAAACCAGACAAATGGTATCGATCTATGATAAACAAAGTTCAGAATAATCCTGATAAATATCCGTCTTTTAGAATTGAGAATAACATTTTGTACAAACATGTCTTTTCATCTATTCCACTCGTCAGCAATTTAAGTAATTGGAAAATTGTAGTACCCTCTAGTAACCGTATGGAGACTCTTAAACAATTTCACGATGATGTGGCAGGTAGCCATTTAGGAATATCTAAGACCATTTACCGAATTTCAGAATTGTATTATTGGCCCAAGCTTAGACAAGATGTATGTCGTTATATTAGAAGGTGTCGTATATGTGCGTCGTGCAAAAGTACTAACTTGCCTACAGCCGGACTTATGGGTACTTACAAAAATATAGAATCTCCTTTTCAATGGATTTCAACTGACATAATCGGATGTTATCCACGATCTAAATTGGGTAATAAATACGCGTTAGTAGTAACCGATTGGTTTACAAAATTCTGTCTTGTGCATCCTATGCCTAGTGCTACCGCATCTAATATTGTTAAATTTTTAGAAAATCAAGTTTTCCTTATTTATGGTGTTCCACAAGTTATGTCGGTGGACAATGGTTCACAATTTACGAGTAATGAATTTAAAGATTTAATGAAAAAATATAAAGTTCAAAAAACTATCTATAACGCGAATTATCACCCACAAAGTAATCACACAGAGAGGACTAATAAAGTAATTGTAACAGCACTTCGCTGTTATATTCACGAAAATCACAAAAATTGGGATCAATATATTCATCAAGTGGCTCAGGCCATCAGAACAGCTCAGCATGATGTCACAGGGTATACCCCTGCTTTTCTAAATTTTGCTCGAATAATTCCGTTGTCAGGAGATCAGTACGGGAAAATTTCAGAAAATGCGGATAATACCGTGACAGTTGAAAGCACATCTCAACGTGTGGAAGATGTTAAAAATTTACCTAAGTTATTTATTGAAATTAGGAAAAAATTAAAGGATGCATACGACAGAAACGCTAAATATTATAACCTCAGAAAGAGGGATATTGAATATCACGTTGGCGATCGTCTTTGGAAAAGGAATTTTGTGTTATCTTCTAAAATTAACGATTTTGCTAAAAAAATTGCACCTAAATATGTACCCTGTATAGTACATAAAGTTTTGTCTAAGCATGTTTATAATCTGAAAGACCTTGATGGAAATGATTTAGGTAATTTTCACGTATCTGATCTCAAAGCTAATTTTTCCGATATGGATGACAATTTACCGGACGATAATGTACACTTTAATGACGGCAATTCACAAGGATATTAATAGTAATAACACGAATCAAAATGTTGTCCTTTTGTTTTTATTTTTGAACAATTTAATTCTGCATATTAGGTTGAATATGGTAAAATTCTGGTTTAAGATTTATTTCTTTTTTTTTTTAATTTTTTAGTCTTTTTATATCATGTTTATTCATCTTTTCCTTTTCTATTTGTTAACATTTTCGTTTTAACTGTGAATTCCCGGTGAAAGAATAGGAATTCCAGCACACAGCTGAATCGTAAAAGGCGATTGAAAGTGTCTATTCTTTAGTCTTCCATTCTTTTTCTATCTTTTTTCTATCTAATTTCTAGTCTTCGAAATTTAGCAACTTTATTGTATTTAATTTAGACCGTTCTGGGTATACTTCGTACATGTTCGGCTTATAAATTGTTTTTTTTTCCATATTTTTCAGTGGTGAATATTATGGTACTTTTCAGTTCATTTTTCTCCCTTACTTATATTAAATTTAGTATATATTTGTATAATTATTACAATATTATCTTTTCTCTCATCTTCCAGTTTTCAGGTTGATTCATATAACATAACGTGTTTGGATTATTGGGATTGGCCACTCTTGTCTTCATAGTAAGCCTTGTAGTTAATACTTACCTATAGAATGGTAGTTTAATTGACTTGTGCCTTTGGACCGTACATGAGATTTGGATTAGTCAATACTTATTGTTCCTTGTCAGAGAACACCCTAAATATCTTCGTTTCCTTTTATTTTTTCTCTTTCTCTTTTCTTTTCATTTTAAGTAGTATTTTATGATTTTGAACTAAATTAAATTCTGAACATTTTGACTAGTAAACCATATTGTAGTATTTTAAGGATTTTGATGCACGCAGACAATATTTCGGAGGTTTGACTAGGCTCCACAATTTGTTAAACATTTGCAATTTTTTCATGCTGTAACTTTGGCTTTGGGCCACATCTTCGGGTAAATTTCGGTTGAGCCACTGTGAAAATTGTATATTTTATATTCAATTGCTATGATTTTGGTTTCTTTTAGAAACATATCTTTTGAATTACCTTTGGACAAATTATGGATGGCCTCAAATATCTTCATTATATTTGTTTAACTATTTTAGTTAAGATAACTATTTTATGGTTAATTTCGACATTTTATGTTTTTGGAAGCTATTCGTTTTTTTTTTTTTTTTTTTTTTTTTTTTTTTTTTTTTTTTTTTTTTTTTTTTTTTTTTTTTATGTTCGTTGTGGACGACAGTATTTTTGCTATATTTTACATTACCATATTTTGAGCTTTGTGGGACAAGTCTTGTCTTGTCTATTTGAGATCCTGTGTTGTAAATACACATGGGATAATTTATGGTTTTTGGACGTTTGAAGTGGGTTTCAAGTTTGTCAAACCGTTTACATTTTTTTAACATGGTGTCAATTTGGTTTTTGGCCTCATCTTTGGATATATTTGGTTGAACCATTGTTAAAATTGTGGACATGTTTCGGGTTCATTGTAAGTATCTGGTCTTCAGGACACGGGTCATCTGAACTATTTCTCGACAAACTTCATTTAGACCTACATACGCCAATTAAGGTGTTTATATTTTATATGTCTACGTGACACATATGAAGATAATATATTTGCCTAAACTGTTTTGAGATTTTATGCATTATAGAGTTGGTAATTGTGAAATTATGATTATGTCGCATTCCATGTTTCATTACGTTATAACAAAATTCAGGTAAAAATTTTTATTAATTTTTTTCATTGACTTTATCTTATTTCTATCTGCGTTTTAAATGACACATGTCAATCCTCAAAGCATTTTTAGCGTTATCCTATGGCTACAGTGGATGCTAACGGGCGCTAACCTAAAAATGTACTTGTTTGACAGGTCCATCAAAACCGTATTGTTTTTCTTTACAGTAAATCATACATTTAACTTTTTTGTATATATCGTGCATAGTTTTTATTTTTTTTTTTTTTCGATTAATACCTATCAAAACACCTATACACGGACGGGACATTTATAATTGACACGTTTTAATTTTTATTTAATTTTTAAATAATAGAAAAATGACATACAGTCAAATGTTTTAGTAGTTTGTTTGCTTCATCGCTCATATTACTCTTATAGTAAGGGTACTTGTTACCAAATTTGATGATGTCATCTCAAATAAAAGCGTTACTATTTCTTTTGTTCCAACTAATTAGTTATATTGTTGTAAATTATATTACTTGTAATCTGGATGTGTCACTTTTTCCCCCTTATATAATATGTATATTTACCGAAAAGTTGTACTTCAGTGATTTATGTTTGGTAATTTTTTTTTTTATTTTCACACTTTTGTATTCTATAAGACTTATGTTATCAATAATATAAATACATATTGTTGATTTTTTTTTTCTATTTTATTTGTTAATAACTTATGGTTTTAATTGGAAATCAAAATTTTTTTGTACAAATTTTTGGAGCACTGTTAATGATAACTGATATTTATGTGATATTTGTAAACATCTAATTAGGAATTGTTTAAAAATTTAGTTTGTTTTTGTAAAGAAAAAAAAATTTTTTTTTTTAAGAAAAAAATGTTTTTTTCACAGCGGGTGATCGGTGTGTAACATGTAGAACATGTTTGTATAATAATACTAAATTATTTTCTTAAATTTATCAAATTTATTCCAATCTAAAAGATATTTTCTAAATTCAATAAGTCCATTCCCCAATTTAATTCTTCATTTTATTAAGACCTGCGCGATTTCAAATATTCAAATTTTCGTTCCCAGTCACATGACTTTCTGACTTATTTCCGCTCGCCATAACGGCCAAGGAATTAAACACGAACATTCATTCTGTTTGTTGATAGCGTCAGATTCATAGGTCTCAGTCGAGATAGTTAATTTATTTTGAGAAACCGTTCTGTGCTAATTAGTGAACTTTGCAGACTTATTCAGGTAATAACAATTTATTTATCACATTTGTAATTATTAGGAGTTTATTTTATTAATATTTACGTATTTTTACTCATATTTAAACAAAATGGCGAACAGTCCATGCCGGTATTAATTTTTCTTGTTCAACATTATTAGTCTAAATTTTCTTTTTAAATTAACTCATAATCAATGCCGGTATGTAAAATCTAAATTTATATTTATTCAACTTTTTATTTTTCTGTCGTTTTCATATATTTCCACCACGTGGAAATTTTCTGTTTAAAATTGTTCAAATTAAATTAATTTTTTGTCCTAATTGTGTTTCTATTCCTCCTTCAGGAATATAAGCAAAGTTTCACCTACTGGTACCGTTTCACCTACTGGTACAGTTTCACCTACTGGTACCGTTTCACCTAACGTCCAGTTTCACCTACTGGTACAGTCTCACCTACTGGTACCGTTTCACCTAACGTCCAGTTTCACCTACTGGTATAGTTTCACCTACTGGTACAGTTTCACCTAACGTCCAGTTTCACCTACTGGTATAGTTTCACCTACTGGTACAGTTTTACCTAAGTCCAGTTTCACCTATTGATTGGTTGATCAAGTTCCACCTGCTGGGTCCAGTATCACCCATTGGTTGACTCAACTGTTTGTTCAAGTGTTGGTTAACGTCTGAGTTAATTACAAGTTACACTCCGACGCCTGCAGCCACTTAAAAATTGAAACAACTGGTAACACGTAATTTTTTTTTTAAATAAATAATCAACTAACTATAATTTTTTTATTTTGGCGACAGACTATTTTAGACATAATTAAATAAGTTTATAATAACTTCATTAGTATTTAACTTAAAATACATTTCCTTTTACTCTTATTAAACTATAAGTCTCTTTTTGTTTGTTTTTAGGGACTTTCAAAAATTATTCAAAAATAAACTGGCGCCCCTTCAAATAACCCTTATTGGAACATATTCTACACAAATCCTAAATAAACATAAACTATATTAAGGTATGAACGCCACCCCTAGAGAGTCTCAATATAAGAATAGAAATTTATTATTATTAGTATTATCTAATTTCACAACAAAAAAAGGGTAGTTTACCCGTTGCAATCCATAAAATGAATATATATATATATATATATATATATATATATATATATATATATATATATATATATATATATATATATATATACGTAATTGATAATTGCCCTCTTTTGTCACTCAAATTTCCCCTCTTTTATCTTTCAATTTTCTCACTTTTCCCCTCTTTTCTCTTTCAATTTTCTTGCTTTACTGATTTTAATGTCCCCTCTTTTCTCTCTCAAATTTCCCCTATTTTATCTTTCCATTTTTGTCACTTTTCCCCTCTTTTCTCTTTCAAATTTTCTCTCTTTTATCTTTCAATTTTGTTACAATTTCTCTAACAAATTTCTCCTCTCTTTTCTCTAGTAATGTGACAAAATTGAATAAGAAAAGAGGGGAAATTTGAGACAAAAAAGTGACAAAATTAAAAGAGAAGAGAGTAATTTTGTCCAATTACGGACTTAAATTTTTTTTTCCTTTTCTCCCTCTTATCTCTATCAAATTTTCCATCTTTTATTTTTCAATTTTTTCATTTTTCCCCCTCTTTTCTCTTTCAATTGTCTCGCTTTAGTCTGATTTTAATTTCCCCTCTTTTCTCTCTCAAATTTCTTCTCTTTTATCTTTCAATTTTGTTACTTTCTCTATCAAAAAGTAGGAAAAAATATTAAGAAAATAGGAAAAAATAAGGAAAATAGAGAAAAATAAGAAAAACAGGAAAAAAATAGAAAATGACAGAGATAGGTAGGGAAAAACAAAAATATAGGTTAGGTAATAGTGGGTTAAGAAAACGATTCCCATTGTTAAACGCATACGAAACATAGTTTATTTTGAAAATATTTATATTTATATTCAACTTGACGATAATTAAGTTCAAGGTCATCCATTCCCGTTTCCACTATATTTTAGTTTCCACACTGTAATAGTGTATATTCTGTGGTTTCTATATGAATACTAAATTGACGTAAGAAATAAAATGGCGTCTGAAAAATATGTTCTTTAAAGATTTTTAATAAATTATAGATTTTATTGGTATTAGTTCAAGAAGATTTCGTCGATTTCCGTGTAATTTATTAGGTCAAGATTTGTGTGTGAAAAGAAAAACGTAAAACGCAGGTATTTAGAAGAGATAATGTTATAAAAAAAACATTGTTACAGAATAGTCTGATGATGGTTTCAAAAATTCGTAACTTTTTTTTTGGTAAGAGACCGTCAAGTTTTTTTTACGTTTTCGTGTTCTTCGACCTCAAATTAGTCTATTAAAAAAAAAAAAATTGTCAAAATCTGATGAGTTGCCGTAAACTAGACTTTTACCAATAAAATTAGAGCTAGTATGGATCAATTCAAATTTCCAAATATTCCGTTTATTCATTCTGAATATATGAACTTGAACTACATTTAAATATCATAAATAACAATTTTATAAGCTGTCAAATTAAAAGATTAAAATCTGTTTCATTATGTGATAAAAAATTTTCAGCCAATAGAATCGAATTTATTTTTTAGATGAATTGGCAATTAATTTGAAAACTGTTAAAATATTTTCAATTGTTTAAAAGTTAAATAATAACCAAAAAAAGATCAACTAATTTATATGTTCTAAAATAGTATATTGTTTAACAAGTGTTGAAAATAGCGCTTTTCACACGCATGTGACGGTTTGTGGCATGAGCCTGAAAGGCGAGTGCCACAAGTCACAAATTGACATTTTTCGAGGCAAGTTGACAGTGCGTTTTTGTGTATTTTCTAAGCAGCCTTAGGAAAAATATGTTCCTCATCGTTGTTATATATAAATAAATGTATTTCGTTTATTAATTGGAGTAGAAAAAATAGCTCTTCTAACACTATTAATGGTAATCATTAGATGACCGTTGCGTAATATACTATTTCACACTTTGTGACTTGTGGCACTCGCCTTTCAGGCTCGTGCCACAAACCGTCACATGCGTGTGAAAAGTGCTATTTTCAACACTTGTTAAACAATATACTATTATTTTTTAATTTTTAGATATTCCGTGCGAAATATGCAAAGCCGAAGGAAAAAAAAAGATGTGCTCTTCCCCGAGGGGACTCGCCGTCCATATGACTAGAGTTCACTGTAAGTATAACTAGGCTAATTGCAAGTTTAAAAAAATCTTAATTACTCTTACTTACAACAAATTCAAATACAGGGTGTGCCCAAATAAGAGTGATCGATTTTAAATGTATAAATGCACAACGTATTATTAATTGCTCTAAATAAATCGGCTTTTCACTAATTGTTTTCGTTTACCCAAAAGTTTTTTTATGAAGTTTGTTTATATTTTATCCCGTCAATATACTAATTTTGGTCAAAATAAGTGGAAAAAAATATGTATTATTTTAAATGGAACAACTCTTTGTACAATTTATTAATAAAGATTTATTATCTTCTTTTAAGAATTGTATATAGTTTGGTATCTTCTGTTTTTCTAATAGAAAAAAGATATTCGAGATTTCAAGAATCACGCATTTTTCCTTAAGGAAAACCTAACTGTAAATAAAAAAATTAACAAATCTGACAAATAATTTATTAAGCATACTAAACATCACAAACATTTTATAAAACTAATAATGTAATTAATAGTAATAAATAATGTAAAAGTTACAAAAATGATGTGTGTGCCTATTTTTTTTTTTTGTATTTTTGACACTTCATTTCGAGTTTTTGCAATTTATGCAATTTTGAGCTTAGCTTATCCATGAATTTTTGACAGAAAATTTGATATTTTTTTATTTTTTAGTTTTTTAAACTAACTTTATTAATGCATTTTGATCCAGAAAACCTAAAAAAAAGATCAGTTTCCCATTTTGAATAAAATTGAATGAAATATTAATTATTTATTGCTTTTAAAATTATTCAAAAAATGTTTTCTTTTTAAGGTTAATATTAATATTATTAAAAATTTAAAAAAAAATACCATTAAATTTGTAGTAAAAAACTCTATAATGGTGATTTTTTTTCAAAATTTTAATATATAATATTTTAAATATATTAAAGATATTAAAATGGGATTTATACCATTCGGTAGATAATATAAAACTCAAAATTTAGAAAATATTTTAGTCTCTTCGAATTTAACATTGTAATTGTTATAAACAAAACTAAAAAAAAAAAATTAAATTTTTTTGTTCTTTTGTTTTATCGAAAATGGTAAAATAACTGGAAAAAGTAAATAGTACATCCGAAAGGGATGAAAAATATGTGAAATATTTCATAACTTTAAAATAATTGTAGAAATTATAAAAAGTTTATTAATGTATTTTGATGCAGAGAAAAACTAAAATAATCTATTAAACAATTACTTTACTGTAGGAGTGTTTGGAGGAAAGTTGGGTGGGATTACCCCCTCATTTTTTGTTTAACCCTTTTATATTATGTGTCACATTAAAAATCTATTTAATTCATATAGTAATATTTAATATTCAAACATCTAAAATTCTACAAAATTTCTTTTTAGTATGTCAATTTCTAAAATTCTTTTGTTTATTATTTTTCTTGACTTTCAAAATTTTTTTTACCAATAGATTTTTTTATTGATATCGCAACCTCAACTTAGTTTTATTAACACCCTATTCCCTGTTAACTATCTGACTTTGATTTACCTAAATTTCATATTCATTGTAATTTCAAAATTTCAATTTTATTATATCATCATCTTTCATTATCTTAACAATTTATTTTTCTTTACTTACATACCAATTCTTCTATCCCATTTAATAAACATAACATTTAACTACTAATACCTAATTTGTTCATAGATTAAATTTCAACTGAAAAAAAAACATTTTTAATTTATAAAATTCCTTATACAGGGTGAAATTTTTGTTTTTTTACAACATACATATATATACACGGATACACGATATCCGAGAATAGCCGGGTATAGTCATTAGCGTTCGCGGACGACCTAATGCTGGTGGCTGACACCATAGATTCAACCCGCCAACAACTAAGTAATACGGAAGGGTACCTATCAGAGCTAGGTATGACTATCTCCGCGGCAAAATGTCGCGCCTTCCGTATAACAACCACCAAAGACTCTTGGCACTTAGTCGATCCTAGTTTGCAGTTGCACAGTGGCGAAGGGATACCGGTCGCGAATGCCGGGGATTCCCTTGTGTATCTCGGCATTAAAATTTCTCCTTGGGCTGGCATAAAAACTCAGGGTCTCGCCGAGAGCTTTAGTGCAACCCTGGCAAGAGTCAGGAAGCTCCGATTAAAGCTCCTGCAAAAAATACACTTAATCGCCACTTACCTAGTCCCGCACTACCTGTATCCGCTTAGTATAGCGATACCATCGTTTAACATCCTCAGGCAACTAGACCAAGAGCTACGGGTAGTGGTGAAAGAGATCCTTCACTTACCGCAGGCCACCAGAGATGGTATATTGTACTGTGGCAAGCGAGACGGGGGACTAGGCTTGCCGCGCTTTGAATGGAGCGTCACCGCGGCAGTCCTAAGAACGGGATCGAAGTTTCTTGCCAATACAGATCCCGTTATGCAAGCTCTCGCAGCTGGGGCCAAACTTGAAAGAAGTCTCAGAAGGTTTGCCCAGCTCGCGCGGGTCGAGTGGCCCGTGCAACAGAACACCCTCCTTAATTACACGCAAAAAAGGAGGAAAAGCGAACTTGCACGCTGGCGTCGTCAGGTATCTCAAGGCAAATCGGCCGCGTCCTTCGCCGATAGCCACATTTCCAACACCTGGTTGTACGACGCGAACTTACTTAAACCGTGCAGAACAATCACGGCCCTGAGAATGAGAACCAACTCATGTGCAGACAGGGCGGCCATGAGCAGGGCGATGCCAGTAGCGGACCTAACCTGCAGACAGTACCACTTCGGGGTCGAGACCCTTGGACACATCCTAGGCCAATGCAGGTTTACCAAGCCACAAAGGATCCGCAGACACAACGAGATTCGCGACCTCGTTGTGGAAGAACTAGTAAAGCAAGGACCCGGGGTAGCGGTAGCCGTGGAGCCAACGATTGACCTTCCCGGTGGCGGGAATCTCCGACCCGACTTGGTGGTACGAAGCCAAAGAATGGTCTTCGTGGTCGACGTCACAGTCCGTCACGAAGACGCGGATTATCTCGTTCAGGGACGAAACAGTAAGATCGATAAATATAGCAGACTGCTACCCCAACTCCGGCAGAGGTACCAGGAGACCGAAGCCGAAGTCCTACCAATCGTGGTGGGAACGAGGGGGGCGATGCCCAAGGAGACAGTTAAGTGCTTGAAAAAGCTAAACATAGGCGAAAAGAAAATAATGAAGACGATGTCTCTGAACGCCCTACGTTCGTCCATCGAAATGTATCACGATTTCATGGACTACAACGTACCCCTCGGCCGCCGGAGAGCGTCAGGACCCCCGGACTAATCCGCAAGTCCGGGGGAAACCTTCTGGCCCAACATTTTCTTGAAAATGTTAACTTGAACGAAAACAGCTTTGTGGAGTGCGTCAATTGTTTTTAACGACGCCGGAGCACTTTACACTCCGGCCGAACCACCTCTTACGAGGCTTTTATCCTTTGACTTTTATTTATATTTTTATTATTTTATCTATACAAATTTTAACTTATTGACTATTTATTGATTTTATTTATACATATGTTATATGTAGTAACCGTCCAGTTATTGTGTTTGTATTTTATTTATACAAATCGTTGGAACTGTATAACGCTCCAAAACTGCGAGTCATACGGCAGTTGCGCTATACCGGCGACAGCCACGGCGGCGGGTGAAACCCAGCACTTCTTGTTGGGTGGATGCGGCAGCTTCCACGAAGCTTCCCTGGGCAGAGCCTTGGGTTCTGGCAGATTGCCGTTCTCGAAAGAGACCCGTTCTTTATATTTTTCCAACGGACCCTAGCATGGTGTCCCAGGCAAATCGACATTGGTTTCCCTCTTGCGAGAGGCCCGGCCAGGAGTGCTACGATAGTGCGGAGAGAACGAGAAGTGGTAACGGCAAGATGGTTCCTAGTATGGTCCATGCAGTGGGTCCCACCGTTACCTTTGAATTGCCATATAATTCAGACGACCACGTCACACGCAGGAAAGTCCGCTTCAGCGCATAAGGTAGCCAAATGCCTCGTCATCTAATTAGTGACGCGCATGAGTGGAATAACGAGATTCCCACTATCCCTACCCCAGTGCCTTCGGGCCACAGAATACTAGTAGGGAGTATATGTGTTGGACTGCGCATCCAAGCTATTTAAGTGTTTTAAAAATTGTTGTTCTGAACAAAGCGAAAGCCACCAAAAAGGGTGGCCATAATTTATTTGCTAGATAGTGTCTAAGCACCACCTCCGCGAGGTAAGGGGCGGGCAACGACTCCACCGCCATAAGCCGGGCTTGCCCGCAATAAGCTCGGTGGTACGGCTAAGAGTGCTAGCGAACGTGGGTAAAAGACAGTGGTAAAAATGCAAAGTAAAAACGATATCCCCAGACGGGATACTCGAAAAAACAGCAATATGTCGCATTAATCCTCTGACGAAGAGGAAGTCCCCGACAACACAATCGGTGGATGATATAAGGAGATGATGTGTTTCATTGAAACAGAATTAGCCACGGGTAACCGCGTAAATAAAGAAAAACAAACGCAATTAAAAAATTTCATAATGACATGGGCTTTGGAGCAAGCCAATTTAACTGGACAGTCCTCGAAAAAGAGAATCTGAGACTTAGACAAGAATTAGATTCTGAAAAGACAAAACCAAAAACACAGACAATGACATTCGCCGCAGCCGCCTCGGCTCCCAAACAAAACAACATGCACGTTGCAATAAACAAAAATAAGCAAAAGCAGACAAATACAAGCCTAAGAGAAGGGATCCACTGGTTATCATTTATGATGTACCATCAACGATGACACCAGAGGAACTTCTCGAAAGCATCCACAAACAGAACTTCGGGGATATGAATAAAGAGACCTTTGAATCGAAGATAAAATATCGATTCAAATCAGGTCCAAAGGGCAAAAGAACCGTCCACTTCGTAATGGAAGTGAGCGGAGAAATGCGCTCAAAACTATTGTCAAAAAGGAGAGTCTTCATTGACTTCACAAGTTGCACCGTGAAGGACTATATAGTAGTCCCAAAATGTCTGCGCTGTCAGGACCTCGGTCATGTCAGCAAACATTGTCCCAAAACAGAGGCCACTTGTGGTCACTGTGGTGAAGGACACGAACGCAAAGACTGCAAAAATACCAGTCGAGCAAAAGTCTGTGTACCCTGCCAACTCAGGAAAAAGAAGTGCAATCCCATGAGAGATTGTCAAACGTACAAAATGATGGTGGAAAGACTAATTCATTCCGAAAAGTGATTATGAGTAAGACGGCCGTGGCGATTTCTAAAATCAACAGGGAAGTATCAAACTCATCATCAGATTCAAGAGATAGACTAAGAATGCTCTCTTTTCGAAAAAAGAAACAACAAACAAAGCAAAGCATAGAGGAGCAAAAACCTAAAGATCAAAACCAATTATTTCAACCAACCTTTATGAAAATATCGAACTAACTATGCGTCTAAGTAGACTAGAAGAACCAAAAATCCTAACTGCTGCATTAAGGCATGTAGTAAGGAACTGCTGAACCTAGTAGAGGCAGTGTTTAAACGACGAAAAGAAAATCTGGAACTACAGGAGCTTTACGAAGACTTCGCAAAAACGCACGAAAGGCTTATATTCGATCATAACCAGAAATGGCCAACGTGCCACGTGCACGTGAGACATCCATAAGAATAGGACAGCTGCAGAGGAAATGAATCTGGATATGGTCTGCATGCAGGAACCATATACGAGATTAGGAAAACCACAGGGGATGCCAATAACAGCACAAGTAGCTGGAATTGGACAAAACCTCATGGCGTTGACTGTATTGTTTAACAAAAAATATAAACTCTGCCACCTATAACAGTTCAGCAACGAACACTGTGTCTGTGTAGAACTTCTTACGAAAGTAGGAAAAATTATGCTAATAAATATATACTGCCATTTTGACGATGACATAGAACCTTACGTGGGTCAAGCACGGAGAATCTTTCAAACGTATCATAATCGTCCTGTCATAATGATGATAGATGCGAATTCAAGATCAACCTTGTGGAACTCGAATCGCACGGATCGCAAAGGAGAAGTGATGGAGGATCTGCTGAACGAATTACAACCACATGTAATGGATGAAGCAGGGAATCCACCAACCTTCGAAAATCGAGTGGGTGCGAGTAGTAATATTGATATTACTATCTCAAACACGCTCGCCTTTGACACAATTCACGACTGGAAAGTTACGAGACATGGTACCATGAGTGACTACAACCTGATCACATTCGAAGTGGGCGACTCCACAGAGGGGGAAATACAAAGTCAAAACAGGCAGTATAACCTATACAAAGCAAACTGGCAAATGCTAAAAAACGAATTCATTGCAGCCGTTCCAATACAGCACGATCAGAACGTACATGAGGCAGCCAAAGAACTAACAGAGCAATCCAACGAGCCATGCAAGCATCGATCCCTCTAAGGAAAGATGCAAGCGAAGTCAAGAACCACGCTTGGAAAGAAGAGCTAACACGGCTCAGAAGCCAAGTGAGGTACGCTCGACGAATCTATCAAAGATGCGGTATACATGAAGAAATGCAACGCCTACTGAATGTATACCGTAACAAGAAAGGCACATACATAAAAGCAATCAAGGAAACAAAGAAAATAAGTTGGGAAAGATTCGTGGAAGACAACCTGCAAGTGGATGCCTGGGGTATGCCATACAGGGTTGTGACAAATAAGCTTAAATGCCCAACAATGTTAAGTACAATGGAAAGACATGATGGTACACACACACAGAACTGGGAGGAATCAGCAGAGCTCCTGCTCAATGCCCTCCTCCCAGAGGATATCATGCAACACGAAACTCAGTTTCAAAAGGAAATTAGAAATCAAATGATAAGCAGATATGTACCAAGACAAAACACAGAGATTGAATTCTTTCAGGAAGAAGAGGTGATGGAAAGCATTTGTCTGTGTAAAAAGAAAAAGGCTCCAGGGCCGGACAACATACATGCTGAAATTGTACAAGCATTGAAGGAACAATTGTCACAAGTCCTGTGTGCGCTATACAATGAGTGTGTGCGGCAGGGGAAATTCCCGAATGTATACAAACAGGCCGGTGTCGTCATCATTAAAAAAGGTGACGACAAAGACCCAACAAAAGCAAAATCTTACAGACCAATATGTCTGTTAAACGTGCTAGGAAAAATATTCGAAAGGCTCATATGCAAAAGGCTAAAACATGTACGGGAGATCGACGGAATGAACAACAATCAATTCGGTTATAGAGAAGGCAAGTCTACCGAAGACGCAATAAATAGAGCGATAGAAATAATGGAAGGTTCAAGACAGAAATACATACTAGCAATTTTTATAGATATTTCAGGTGCGTTCGACAACCTCTGGTGGCCATCGCTTTTCCAAAGGCTAAGGGACATAAACTGTCCTGGAAACCGATATATAAAACAATTAGGAACTACTGCCAAGATCGTTATGCAACACTAAACTGTCCAAACGGGCGGAAAACGCGGCATCTTACTAAAGGATGTCCGCAGGGCCCCATATTTTGGGACCTAATACTGGACCGGTTGCTTAACGATCTAGAGCACAAAGAACAAGTAGCGGGCACTGTGGCGTATGCGGACGACATACTGATACTGATACAGGCAAACAACAGATGCGACATTGAAATAAAATCGAACAAAATTATGGATGCAATATTCGACTGGTGTGCGAAAGTTAAACTAAACATATCAACAGAAAAAACTACCTACAGTCTACTCAAAAGGAAACTCGAAAGAGACCGCACGATTAGACTGAATGGACGCAACATCAGAAGATCCACAAGCGTGAGCTACCTGGGCATAACACTGGACGAACCCATGCTATAGACTAACCATTTGACGGAAGTAGGCGAACGCGCTAAACGGGTAATGCACAAATTATCCAGCTTGGCGCAAAACGACTACAAACTTCCCTTTCATACAATCCGACTATATCTAAGCGCAGTACTTGCCTCGATAACAGGATATGGAGCTAGCGTGTGGGCGCACAGGCTAGCGAACGCGAAGAATAGAGAAAAAATAGATGGAACCCAAAGAGGGTTCTTAATCAGAATGATGGGGGCATTTAGTACCACACCGACTCAGGCCTTAACAATCCTGGCAGGAGTGGTACCATTGCACCTTGAGATAGGGCGAAGAGCGGCAATGTACTGGCTACTCAAAAACAAACCAGACAAGATACAAGAAATCCTGCAAGAAAGACTGAATACAAAAAGAGAAATAAACAACGCAATAGATATAAAATGGCAAATGGAATGGCAACAGGGAGAAACAGCAAGGAGACTCTACCAGTTCTTGCCTTTCATTCAGGCAAAAATGAGAAGAGTTCTTCAACCCATCGCCTGGGCTAGTTCACTTTCTCACAGGACATGGACCGTACCCTACGTACCTCTTCCGATTCAATCTGAGAGAAACCGACACGTGTGAATGCGGACAGTTAGGTACACCAGAGCACGTTGTGTTCGAATGTCCTAACTATCCTGATAACGGCAATCTCAAAAACGAATTACAGGGAAGGAATGTAAGAGGAATGTTGGAAGATCCAGAACTGTTTGAGAAACTGAGCGCACTAGCGAATAGGGTATATAAATTCCAATTAGATACATACAATAGACAAAACAATAATGATCAAAGACAAAACTAAATAAGCAATAAGCAATAAATAATAATAATAAAAACCCGGACGTGACATAGACGGTTCTCTGGAAACTTCCTGAACAAGGGCCTAAGGCTCGCCGGAACGCCAGAGAACCGTATTTCCCCAAATGTTACAACTAGACCTAAGTTAAAACTACCAACACTAACAAAACACTAACATAGAATTAGAACTAATTGGAGATAAGCATGAAAATGCATGCAGCATGTCCCTACCCCAGTCACTTCGTGCCAGTGAATACAAATAGGTGAATGGTGCACTTTTTAGAGTGTTGATCTTGTGTTTGGGGGGTTAATGGTGCACTTTTTAGAGAGTCAGTCGCCGTATTTGTAACGGTTGCCGGTGTTAAAGGCTTGGGGATTCACTTTCTCGCCCATACACCGCCCCAGTCTGCATTACAGAATACGGCTTACGCATCTAATTGCAAGTGTACAAGTCCAATTGGTAGCCTTCACGTGGCACCCCCTGTTAGTAAACGGAGCATTCCGTCGAACTAATACCAAGTACGACCCCAATTACGCAACAAAGTCTAGATACATCGCATTGAACTCTGTCCACTCTTGAGTTCAAGGATCTCTCTTAGACTGCCTTGCAGTGAGTTATTGGGTTCCCTAAGATCTGCGAACCCATCCATTTTTGAGGACGTAAAACTTAGTTTAAGCTAGGTTTAGGAGTAGTGAAGTATTCCCTTTTTGAATACGTGGACAAGTTTCTGTTTATCCTGTCCACTACTACTCCACCAATAAGCCATAAGCTATAATGGTTCTATGTATTTGTGGCAAAGACTTCGCCACTGAGACTAGCCTACAAACTCATCTCCGGAGACGCCGCTGCCGGGGTCCTCCTACAGATGATGGCAATGTCTGCGACATATGTAGTAAGTCCTTTGGAACTTTTGCGGGCTTGCAACAACACATACGCAAGGCCCACCCTGACGAGTACAACAGAAGGTTGGAGGACAGATACGAGCCAATCGACGAGCCGAACCAGCAAGAGTTTGAGAGAGCGAGTACCTTAAGATGGCCGGTGCCGAGCTAAGGTTTGATGGAAGATATGTGAACCAGCATTTACCCTGGGCGGAACATTGATTTCATCAAGAACCGGCGGCACGGGCAAAGGTATAAGGAACTGATCAGGCGCATAAACGCCGGTGAGATTCCCCTGGATGATATCCTGGAGATTCCTGCTGGCGTAGAAGCGCCTGATCCCCTACCTTATCCTATTGCCCCTCGGCATGACGTGGAGCTCGCTAATGATCCCCAACCATTGAACGATGACTACGTGCCTGGTCAAAACCCTCTAGCAGAGGAGTTCGTACTAGCCGTGCCCCATAAAATCTCCTGCTTTTTACGAGATTACAGGTACGGTCTGAACAACAACAGCAGTGGAGTGCGCAGAATATCACACTATTCGATATCTCACATACCAACAGTGTCGAAACTGAGAGAGAGCTAGGAGTACTGTGCAAGCCTATGTCTCAACCTAAAACCTCAAAGAGGCAGCGTAAGGAAGGACGCTAGACCTCCAAACTTCTTAAACCGAAATGAAGAGCTAACCTATCGGTTTAAACGTAGACAAAAACTGTACAAATCCGACCCCGGCAAGTTGGGAAGGTGCGTGATCGATGGTCGTCCCATTGACGATCCGGAGGTTAGCGTGGACAAGATGGAAGCTGAACGCCACTATGAGGCGATCTTTGAGTCCAATTCCCCAGTGGATAATGAGAGGATCTCTGATGCCAAAGGGGATCACGATTTAAGTGATCCTATAACACCTGAGCAGATCCAGTGGGTCTTGTCGTCGACGAAGTCTGCGGCCGCTGGTCCGGATGGCGTAAATATACGTCACTTACGTCGGGTCAAGATCCATAAGCTGGTTCTGCTATTCAACATTCAGTTACTCTTCGGAGTAATTCCTGAACCACAAAAGGCATGCAGGACCACTCTTATCCCTAAGGGGGGGGGGCTTAACGAATATAAACAATTGGCGCCCTATAACCGTTGCTTCCATTTTCGTTCGCGCTTTACACCGGATCTTGGGTACACGAATGATCGATCTCCCCTTTTACGCGAACCAGCGCGGGTTCCGTAAAGTGGATGGCGTTCTTCTGGACAACATTTCGATCACTACGCTTATTAAAAAGCATCGCAGAGACTTGGGTGAGCATAGTATTCTTAGCTTGGATCTTTCGAAGGCTTTTGACACGGTCTCGCAGCACTCTGTGGTACGAGCGATAACTCGATTCGGCATTGACCAGGTCACACAGAGATACGTCTCGGAGTCACGAACGCGAGTACCACCATTAAGATGGCAGGCGGCGAGTCGTCAAAGAGAATGACAATATCTAGGGGTGTACAGCAAGGCGATCCTATCTCAGCTTACCTCTTTAATATGGTGATTGATGAACTAGTCTGCGATTTAGAACGCTCAGAGACTGGTCTTGTAGTGTCAGATCGTCAGCGAATGTCAGTAATGGCATACGCTGACGATCTGGTTCTCATGGCTAAGTCCACGAAGGATTCTTTCCGCCAGCTTAGGTATGCGGTAGAGTTTTTCCGGAAGCCGGGTATGTCTGTGAACCCCTCGAAGAGCGTAGCATTGAAGGTGTCTGTCAACAGGGGGAATAAGCACTCCTATGTTGTGACACGTCCTTTGTACGAACTTGACGGGGTTCCGCTCAGGCAACTCCAACCCGGAGAGCCCTTCAAATACCTTGGTAGGAAGTACAACTTCATGGGTCAATCTGGCCCATTAATCGCTGACTTGAAGACTCAATTGCAAAATATTCAAAGAGCCCCGCTAAAGCCTCACCAAAGGCTTACCATTCTTAAGACGTACCTGCTGCCACGGTACCTAGATCTACTTCAAACCGTCACTATTACAATGAAATTGCTCAAAAGTGTCGACCGTATTGTCAGGAGGGTTGGGGATCATGTGCTTTAGCCTATCTGTCCCGGCTACCATGCGTCGACGAATGTCAGCGATAACCGCTACGGCCGATACAACAACGGCTGACTTGTTGTTGCTGCCATTCGCCGTACGTCTATGGGAAAAGCTCATTTCGTGGACCCATGCGAGGACATTGAGTGAGAGATTGGAAAACTCCTACTCTGGCAATGGGCTCAGACAAGGGGCATGCCTGAGTGAAAACTGGGTCGTGAACCCACCCCCTTCTGGTCTGGAAAGGATTACATCAAGGCGATTCAGCTCCGCGGTAATCTTATCCCTAAAAGAGGCATTCCCTCTAACCCGCCGCACTTGCGACAGTGTAGGCGAGGTTGCCAGAGAACTGAATCGCTTAGTCATGTGCTTCAGAAGTGTCCTTTCTCACACTGGCAGCGGATCAGAAGGCATGACAACATTATCTCACTTCTCCGCAAATTTGCGAAGAAAAAGTGGTGGCTTTGCGAAGTTGAAGCTCGGATACGTTGTAGTGATGGCGTTTTGAAAATACCAGATCTTATACTCGTGCATTGTAGCAGAGTTCTAGTATGTGACATTGCCGTCTCTTGGGAGGGTCCTCATCCTCTCGCTCAAGCCGCAGAGAACAAAGCGGCCCTCTATTCTGAACCACGATTTATTCAAGCTATGAACAGCCGTTATCCGGGCAAGATCATCGTCGTGGCACCTCTAATCGTGGGAGCCTGAGGGACTTGGTGCAACGAGAACGCCATCATTTCTAATGTTCTCAGCCTATCTAAGGCCGACATCAGGTCCATAATTTCTAAAATCATAATCGGCAGCATCTCGATTCATCGCCACTTCATGAGTCTATCGTGAGTATTTGTATGAACATCTTTCCAACAAGTCTAGTCTCCTCCCGTATCTGGTACTTCACTACTCAAGTAGTCTACCTTTAAGAATTTATTTTACTTTTCTATAATTAATAATTTTATTTCTTATATGACAATTTCGGCCCACACTTTGCCACTTTTTTACATCTGGCCATTTCGACCTTGTGGCTTCTCATCTCCCATGGGGGAACATCGCCCCATAATGCGCAACTAGGGGGGGGGTTTCATGTCCGGAGTCTGGTTTCCCGGATGGGGGTCCCGAATTAATGGGTCGGCGGTTTTAAAATGCTGCTTTGTACTCGTGCTGCAACCCACCATCTCGGGAATTAACCTTCTTCGGTGTGATGCCCCCCTCGCCACTAATTAGATGACTGGGTGGCTTTAATGATGATTTTAGCTCCTAGCATCAAAGCCTACTTTGAAGCGTGTCTTTTAGGCATCTGGTTGCTACTCTGAATATCCAAATGCCTCGTCATCTAATTAGTGACGCGCATGAATAGATTAACGAGATTCCCACTGTCCCTACCCCAGTCACTTCGGGCCAGTGAATACAAATAGGTGAATGGTGCACTTTTTAGAGTGTTGATCTTGTGTTTGTAACGGTTGTTGGTATTACAGTCTGGATTGATTTTCACGTTTGGATCACAGTTTGAATCACAGCTACGATCTTCGCTTTAATCTCGAGTGCACAAGTTGTAACGAAGTTATTTTTTTTTATTTTTTTTGGGACATTCTGTATACAAATAATTGTAATTTTTGTTATTGTATCAACCGTTTTACTTTGAATTTATTGACACCCCTCTTATTTTATTACCCGATATAATCGTAATTTATTTTTGGGAAATTCCTTCCTTGGATTTCCTATTTCTTTAGATTTTAAATTTTGTAAATTGTTAAGACGAAACACACAAGTCAGTTCCGTAGCCTACCGCGCATATTTAATTTTAGTGGGGCCTTTGCTAAGTGGGGCTGGGAGAATTGTTTAAAAAGGCCGGGAGCCGCTAAAATCACTCTCTTTTGCTGACTGTTATCCGTCTCTACTGTTTTAAGAAAAATTAATTACCGGCCGTAGTGAATCTGACCTGTGTGTGTGTGTGTCCGAGGTAAGAACCTGTATAATTTTTTTGTATTCTAATAAATAATTTTGCATATTTCTGATTTTTCTTGTGTATAAACTAAATAGCTACATATCACTCGGCTTACATATAAAGGTTATAATTAACAATAAGTTTCTGGCGTATTTATGTCTATTTAAAAACAACTTCCGATTAGTTATAAAAGTTTCAAAGGTTTTGATTTATTTAATTTAGAGGGGTTTGACTTAATTGATTCAAAGATTTTTGAATTAGCTACCCTTGCGTTCGCTGTCTATTCACAGGAACACAACGGCGGTTCTTTCAAGAAATCCTGAATCCAGTCAATAGGGTTTATTTAATTTAAGGGGATTTGACTTAATTGATTCAAAGGTTTTTGAATTCGCTACCCTTGCGTTCGCTGTCTATTCACAGGAACACAACGGCGGTTATTTCAAGAAACCCTGAATCCAGTCAATAGGGTTTATTTAATTTAAGGGGGTTTGACTCAATTGATTCAAAGGTTTTTGAATTAGCTACCCTTGCGTTCGCTGTCTATTCACAGGAACACAACGGCGGTTCTTTCAACAAACCCTGAATTCAGTCAAAAAGGTTTATTTAATTTAGGGGGGTTTGATTTAATTGATTCAACGAATCTTGAATTCTGTTCCGGAAAATCATTTTATCTGTGGGATATTTTTTTTATTATACAAATTTCACATATCGGGTAATTCTTTTGTTATTATTATATTCAGACATAAATACCAAGGAAAACTCCTGAGAAAAATTAATGCCTAGTGACGCTTTCCCTGTGCAGCTATCATTTTCACCGCTAATTTTGCATTTTTCTTTCACCTGCTTGTTGTAGAATTGCACGCTATCTCATATTGCTTTTAGTTAATTTTTCATGACCCGACGAAATTACTGCTTACATTTTTTTATCATAGTAAAAAAAACGAATTTAAACTGCAACTACCAAATGGTAAATAGTAGCTTTCCGTAATTGGTGAACGTTAAAAAAAATAAATCGTTGTTTATATTTGTTTTATTTTTTTTTCAAGCAACCGGTAAATTCAGATTTCGCAACGTAAAACAATTAAAGCCTGTTTCACGCTGTGCACTACGAAATAGTCTATAACAACAGACCCCTGGAATTACCGTAAACTCCATCTGTTGCTACCCTGGTACTCTTGAGGCAGTAGATCGAGAGTTAGTGGAGTAAACCATCTCAAAAATCTGGCGCCCGAGGCAATCTAGTAGGAAACCGAAGCCGTGGGTGTCATAGTGACGGCAAGTATCTTTTGTAGAAAGAAAGTACGTCACAAAGTCCTATTGGTAGCCTTCACGTGGCGCCCCCTGTTAGTAAGCGGAGCATTCCGCCGAACCAATACCAAAGGACGAGCAGATAGGCCACTTGGCTTGATTCCATCTTTGCAACCTGCAGTCCATTCTTGCGTGGATGGGAATCTCCTGAAGTCAGACAGGCCGCCCTATCTGTTCCTCCAGGCCAAAGGCACTAGTTTCTAAGTTTTTAGTTTAAGCTTTAAATTTTAGGAACGCCTTCAAGCGAGTAGTGAGTTCTGCACTTATCTAAAAGCAGTCAAGTTTTCTTTTCTGACTGCATCTACTTGCAAATCCATCAGTCCTAAGATGGTTCAATGTGTATGTGGCACGACTTTCGCCACTGATGCCGGTCTTCAGATCCATATCAGACGTAATCGCTGTCGTGGTCCCCCCACTGATGGCAGCAACAAATGTCCTGTTTGTAATGCTGAGTTTCAGACCTTCGCGGGTATGAGGCAGCATTATAGACGTTCACACCTACCCGAGTATAACCGCGAGCTTGAGCTTAGGTACGAGGGCGGCGCCGGTGTTGATGAGCGAGCGGACGATGATGTTAAAGAAATGGCACGTCTGAAAAGCGCGCTTACTGGTCGATTTATCAACCAGTACCTGTTGACGCAGTTCCCTCATAGGGATCTTAACTACGTCAAAAACAGGCAACACGCACCAGCGTATCAGGTACTAGTCCGCTCGCTGAGGGAGAATAACCCGCCACCACAGAATGAAGCTTTGCTTCAGGACGAGGCTGCGGCGCTTATTCTCGCCATCCCCGAAAACGCCCACAACGCCAGAGCTCTCGCTTTGAACGACCACGTTCCAGATCAACCTGATGTTGAACGAGGAGTACTCAATCCCGACACCGATGAGTTCGTTCCTTTGAGAGAACCCCCTCATCGCATCGTCTCCTATCTCGACAAATACTGGCAAGAGCAAAACGGATGGCTGCAAGCCGATTCCGAGCTAATGCAAATAATAAGGCTTCACATTAGCTTTAAAGACAGCCAAGAAAGAGTGAGAAAAGCCTTAACAACCTTTCTTTTTACTATCATTAAGAAAGAAAATATGGGGAAGCGAGCACCGATGAAGGCTAGGGCCGCCCCCATATTAGTCAACAGAGCCGCATAGCGTGCATACACGTACAGAACTTCACAGTACCTGTACAATAAGGACCGGGCCTCTCTTGCACGGAAGATCATAGATGGTCGATCGCTTATTGACAAAGATGTATGTTTACCCTGACATTGAAAGGGCTGAGGAGAAATTTAGGTCCATTTTTGAATCTGGATCCCCCGCTGACGACGAGCCTTGTATAATTATCGGTGGTGGAGAAGAGGCATGACGCCCCATCTCAGCAGAAGAGGTGGCTTGGTCACTTTCAACAACTAAGTCACAGGCCGCTGGCCCCGATGGGTTACGCCTGGATCAACTTAGAAAGGTCCCTCTTCGTAGGCTCGTCCTTTTCTACAACGCTATGCTCCTGTTGGGCTTGACTCCTAACGAGTTAAAATTGAACAGGACAATGCTTTTGCATTAATCCGGGGATCCAACTAATATCGATAACTGGCGTCCACTGACCATCTCCTCGAACCTTATCAGGGTAATGAATCGAATTGTTAGTAAGCGGCTTGCCTCCCTTGGACTCCATGACCATCAGAGAGGTTTCCGCAAGGTCGACGGAACTCTGTTGAATAATCTCGCTCTAAACACGCTCATTAGAGATAGGAGACGGCGCCTAAAGCCGTATAATGTCCTAAGTATCGATCTAAGGAAAGCCTTCGATACGGTCTCTCAAAGGTCCATCCAGCGGGCCATGACTCGATTCGGCTTGATATGGCTGTAGCGTTCTTCGAACGCAGAGGGATGGCTTTAAACCCATCCAAGTGCGTTGCCCTCACCGTAAAGGTCAATAGGGGCAACAAACACTCTTACGCGGTGACCCGTCCATCATTCTTCGTGAATGGTGAGCAGGTGAAGCAGCTACAGACTGACGAATTGTTTAAGTATCTAGGCCGTACGTACGACATGATGGGCCAGGTCGGGCCAGTGATAGGCGAGTTGCGTGATCAACTCACTCGTATAGAACGGGCTGTGCTCAAACCGCAACAAAAGCTGACAGTAGTCAAGCAATACTTGTTACCCTGGTATCTAGATTTATTACAAATCCCTGTAATTACAAAGAAAATTTTGAAGGACTGGTGATGCCTTTCTGCACGCACCAATTAAAGAGGGTGGTTTATGATTAATGAGCTTTTTGGTTCAAATTCCGGCCATTCTCAGAGGCAGAATTGCTAATATCCTTAATTCTGCCAGCCCGACCACTGCTGCCATATTTTGTCTGCCTAATGTAGAGAGGCTTTGGTCGAACTTGGTGCGATGGACGTCCCTTAATGGTGGCAGCAAGGCACTCATTGCACGCCAATAGGGGGATAGATTAGAAAGCGGATATTCTGGCAACGGTATACGTCAAGGTCACTGTAATGAGGCTAGTGGAAATTGGCTCTCCAACCCACCGCCCTACTGGTCGGGGTATGACTACCAAAGAGCGGTCCAACTTCGAGGCATCCAATCCAACCCACCACCTGAAAGAATATGCAGGATAGGATGTCAGCGTAACGAGACCTTATGTCACATCTTGCAAAAATGCCCCGCTGCGCATTGGCAAAGAATAAAAGACCATGACCAGCTCGTTTCGCTTCTACGTAAGGTTACCGAGAAGAAAAGGTGGAAAGTCGAGGTTGAGCCAAGAGTACGCTGTGCCGATGGTGCTTTGAAGATACCTGATCTGGTACTCCATTTGGGTGATCGTGACAGATGTTGCTGTCTCATGGAAAGGATCTTCTCCCTTGTCTTTAGCAGCACAGAACAAAGTTGCAATTTACTCAGAGCCTAGATTCATTCAAGCCATGAATTGCCGCTACCCTGGCAAAATTATCGTCGTGGCGCCCTTCATAATCGGGGCTAGAGGAACCTGGTGTAAAGATAATGACGTCCTTTCCAACATTCTCAGCCTTTCTAGGCAAGACTCCAGGCATATCATTACTTCGGTAATTCAGGACAGCATAAAGATTCACCGCCACTTTATGAATCTAGCATAAGGGCGAAGTTTCTATCAGAGCACTCCACTAAATCCGGCATCTTTCCTCTGAGAACTCACTGCATTCGCTGATAATTTTAGCGTGTTGTAGTGTGTAGTTTCTTTTATTTCTTCTGTGCTTTCTTTTAAAGATATATTAAAGTACCTATACCTTGGCTTCTTGTGGCTGATCCACAATCAAACTTTGGTCTCCAACTCCATATAATGCGTATCACGTAGGGGGGCATTGGGGTTTATGAAGAAGGTGCAAAAGAGTACGCGAAAGCTAAATAATGGCCCGACAGGGCTAATACCCAGAGTCGGTTATCGTGTCTGCCGTGCAATCCGAATTAATGGGTCCTCCCGGTAAACGGGAGTGGTGCTCGTGCAGGGATTGACGATACTCACTGTGCCTCTCGACTTTTCCCTAATATCTCCTTCTGATGACGAGGCCGGCCGATGATGACTGGTACTGCCTCCGATCACTTCTGAACGTGATGGCCACCTACTGACTAGCCAAATGCCTCGTCATCTAATTAGTGACGCGCATGAATGGATTAACGAGATTCCCACTGTCCCTACCCAGTCACTTCTAGTTTGATCTCCGTGGTGAACGGACGTGTGGTCAAGTGATCTCCTAAAATTTATTCTAAGTGCGAAACTAATTGTGAAGGTGTCTTCAGGCAAAAGCAGGACTTCTCTTCGAGTTTTCGTGTGCTCGCGCGTGCGTCGGGCCCCCGAAATTTGAATTTGGACCAATCTGCAGTGAGATTCCGTAGTGTGACGCAGTGCGTGCGCACAGATTTTTACTTGAAAAATCGTAGCGGAGGACCACTTTAGTGCGGCCCCCAGATAGGCCTGCTCCCGAAAAGGGGCCATAAAACAATAAGTGTTAGTGAACGCGCATGTGCATTACCCCCCCCCCCCTAGGGGCAAACAGACAAGTGGTAGGGGAAGTGCGCGAGTGTACCCCCCTAGTGACGTGGACTTTTCGCTATACTGTATTTAAAACCACTACAACCAGATAAACATACGAGTGACAAAGTCACTCATTTTTTTATTACAACAGTTTTCTCCCTACTTTCGTGTAGGAATATTAAAAACTTTAAATCGGCTGAACAAGACAATAACTACGCGCGTGAATGATACAAACTAGTGACAAACAGACTTAGAAAATCGGGAAAAATGGATGACTCATGCAACAAAACTGACGAAGTATTCGTCGACTTGGGCACCCCAACAGACCAAATCAGCGACCCTTTTCAGAGACAATCTGCCCTTAGAAGGTCACCGGTGGAGTCTAGAAATATATCTTCCTCATTGGGGGGCATTAGACACAAGAGAACCCTCGATAAAAGTTATGAGGAGACAATGCCCGAAAATCAACCCAGAAAGAAAACAGACACCACAAAACATAAAAACGTATCTATGGGAAATATAATTATGATGTTAACCTCAAATATGAACGAGGTAAGACAAGAAATTGAAAAAGCTTGTACTCGTAGCCCACCAGAAGCAACGGGCAAAATTTACTTTACGAAGACAGAACAAAATACTGTCTTAAATGGAGTCAAAATGCTGGGAACATACACCCAAGAGTTATTGGCCATTTTGTTCGCGCAAGAAAATGAAATTACCAATCTACAACGCACCCTGATCAACCGGCAAACGACTGAACAAACGCAAGCTATACGGGAAGACAAGATCACAGCCCTTAAACACGATTTTGAAAAAGGACAAAAGATCTTAGAAAACAATCTTTTATATAACCTAGACCTAAAGCTCAACGCGATAAGCGACCTGTTCAAAACCAGAGCACCCCAGCAGCCTCAGAACCTCCCCCACCTAACCCCGCCCAATCGAGACCCACTCTCCCATCACCCTCTACTCTCACATCCCAACAACAAGCTTTCCCAGCCGTTCCTCAACCTAGGACGTACGCTGCTCTCACTGCTCTCCCAAAACCAAACACCCGTCCACCTCCCCAACCCTGGAACTCCCCACCTTGCATAAATAAAATCTTCGATACGATAATCAAGCTTAAAGATGGGGAAAACGGAGACACCATGTCCGAATTGAAAAAAGCAGTATCTGCTAATAACATCGACGGACAGACAATAAGAAGGACTAAAACCGCCATAATAATAAATACCACCTCAAAAGAAAAACAGACAGAAATAATCGAAAAAATTGATAAAAAAAACCTAAAAATTAAGGCAAAGGACGGGACTAGACAATCAAATCCCGCATTATTCTTAACAGGTGTCCAAAAAGGCCAGAAGGACACAGATCTATACGAAAACATCATGGCGGAGAACGAAGAGCTCACTAATAAATTTGGCCAGAGACTAATGACTGATCTCAAAAGATTAGGTACGCGAGGGTGCCGTAATCCCTACAAAGAAAACGTCATAATACAAGGACCAGGGGATATTATCAAAGAAATACTAAAACAAGGATACCTTTACTATGACCTCACAAAATTATACGTAGAGGAGTATATATCCGTATCCATCTGGTTCAAATGTTGTCGGTACGGACATGCGGCCAAGTTCTGCAGAGCCATCTATCTGTTACAAGTGCGCGGACGGTCACGACGGCAATCAGTGCCCGGGCAAAAAGGTTGAGTGCGCGAACTGCCTAAGGATCAACCTCTCACCCAGGCACCACTTCGCTTGTAACGAAGTTATTTTTCACCCTGTATAATTAGTATAATTTTATTTTTTTTTCAACCGTAAACACCCTCTCTTATTTTATTTTTTTTTTACTCGAATTTGAATGTAAAAAATGCCCAAACGTCTACATGTCCAAAGGCAAATTACGTGAACACATACGTAACAAACATCCATCGGACATAGTAAGTATAAAATAGGCTTTACCGACTTTGTTTTCACTTCCCGACAGTGTTGCCGTTTTAGTACATTTGAACTATTTCTAGTACATTTTCAATAGCAAAATACAAAAGTACATTTTATCATTAATAGGCCTAATTCTAGTACATTTTTTAAATAAGATCAAGGTCACATATTTTATGCTATATAATTGGAAAATTAAAAAAATAATAGTTTTTTTTTTTTGATGTTTTGGCATATATTATAAAATATATTATTATTATTATTATAGTACCTGGACGACCGAGCATTTCTTGTTTTTTCCTATTTTTTCCTAATTTCTTTATATTCTCTTATTTTTTTCCTATTTTTCACCATTTCTCCTTATTCTTCAGTATTTTTCCCAATTTATTCCTATTTTCCTCATTTTTTTTATAATTTTTCATTTTTCTTGATTATTTTCTCTGTATTTTCTTATTTCCCCCAGTTTTTTATTATTTTCTCGTATGTTTCACTATTTTTCCAGTTTTTTTTCTGGGTTAAAGTGCCACTTTTACTACTTTGGGACTAAAATTTTTTAGTCCCGCAAATAAAAAACAATTGAAACGAGCTATCTTGTTTATTCTAATTTAATTCAGAACTGTCAAATACTTCCACAAAGGAGTATAAGGAAATAATATAGATAGATACAATTTATATTATCTTTATCGCCATTCTGTTTTTGTCAAATTCAGTTACAGCAAAAATAAAAGTTATTACCTATACCGGGTGTCTCACTATATTTTTCCTCATATAAGTACATATTTCATTATTTTTATTTCTAATTTTTAGATAATGGATGAAAGTAAAAAAACTGATAAACGGGTAAGTAAAATAGAAAAACTATTTGCTAAAAATATCAACGAATGTAAATTTTCTGTTTTTGACTAAAAGTTACTGAAACCATTTTTACTCTTCCTGTATCTTAAAATTTCTCCTTGCATTTTGGCATTTTGATGGAAAAGAAAAAATAGTACTAGAGTTTTTATCAATTGTTTCATCAACTTTTTTTTTAATGACAATTTTTTTTTAATCTAGTATTCCTTCATGCTTCATTAATTGTTAACATTAAAAAATATTGCTGATAAAATAAGTAAAAAATAGTTAATAAATTGGGCAAATTTTAAAAATTTAAAAAAATTGTTTTAGTCGTTATAATATTAATAAGTTAATAAACAAAAAAAAATAATATTTTTTTCCATATGGTGCGGACTTTATTTGTACTGTATGTATTTTTTCCGCTCTTTTTGAATATACTATCCAATTTTTAAAATTCTGATATATACAGAGTGTTGTTCATCGTGAAATTATAATTTTGATAATTTGTTTTGAAGCCGGACCTGAATTTTTATTTTGCTTACTATGTAATTTTAATGTACTAATAGACTCAAACAAGCTTGCTAAATATGAAATAAATATACACACAGGGTGGTTCCGAAGAAACGAGGCGGGTTAGAAGAAATAAACAATATTGACAAAACTCACTTAGACCCATCAAATATTAATTTTTTGGTGGAATCACCCTCTATTTGCAGTTAACGTATGTCGGTTTACCAATGAAACACCCTGTATATTCATTGTATTTGATGATTTATTGTAATTTTATAAGTTAGTTTTTTTTGTATTCTAAACTTTATTTCTCTTTCCTCGGGACAAGGACACCGGCGGCCGTAGTAATTTAAAGGTTGTGGATGACGGTAAGTTATAAAATTTTATTTTCCAGTAGATATAAAGGTAAATAGTAGGTAAATTAATGTTTTTCATGAAAATAATTTTAATATCCGAAGAATATTTTAATCTTGAGAACAGAGAATTCAATGTTGCCAAATTGAACACCTCTGATCATGCACATATCTCCCGCCAACCCCCTCCGAAACGGGATACATATTATTCCCAAATTGTTAGTGGTATATATCAATTAAATTGGTCGAATTACTGTTTACATACGCATTTATTTGTTGTTATCATCCTGTAACATGTAGAACATGTTTGTATAATAATACTAAATTATTTTCTTAAATTTATCAAATTTATTCCAATCTAAAAGATATTTTCTAAATTCAATAAGTCCATTCCCCAATTTAATTCTTCATTTTATTAAGACCTGCGCGATTTCGAATATTCAAATTTTCGTTCCCAGTCACATGACTTTCTGACGTATTTCCGCTCGCCATAACGGCCAAGAAATTAAACACGAACATTCATTCTGTTTGTTGATAGCGTCAGATTCATAGGTCTCAGTCGAGATAGTTAATTTATTTTGAGAAACCGTTCTGTGCTAATTAGTGAACTTTGCAGACTTATTCAGGTAATAACAATTTATTTATCACATTTGTAATTATTAGGAGTTTATTTTATTAATATTTACGTATTTTTACTCATATTTAAACAAAATGGCGAACAGTCCATGCCGGTATTAATTTTTCTTGTTCAACATTATTAGTCTAAATTTTCTTTTTAAATTAACTCATAATCAATGCCGGTATGTAAAATCTAAATTTATATTTATTCAACTTTTTATTTTTCTGTCGTTTTCATATATTTCCACCACGTGGAAATTTTCTGTTTAAAATTGTTCAAATTAAATTAATTTTTTGTCCTAATTGTGTTTCTATTCCTCCTTCAGGAATATAAGCAAAGTTTCACCTACTGGTACCGTTTCACCTACTGGTACAGTTTCACCTACTGGTACCGTTTCACCTAACGTCCAGTTTCACCTACTGGTATAGTTTCACCTACTGGTACAGTCTCACCTACTGGTACCGTTTCACCTAACGTCCAGTTTCACCTACTGGTATAGTTTCACCTACTGGTACAGTTTCACCTACTGGTATAGTTTCACCTACTGGTACAGTTTTACCTAACGTCCAGTTTCACCTATTGATTGGTTGATCAAGTTCCACCTGCTGGGTCCAGTATCACCCATTGGTTGACTCAACTGTTTGTTCAAGTGTTGGTTAACGTCTGAGTTAATACTCCGACTTAAAAATTGAAACAACTGGTAACACGTAATTTTTTTTTTAAATAAATAATCAACTAACTATAATTTTTTTTATTTTGGCGACAGACTATTTTAGACATAATTAAATAAGTTTATAATAACTTCATTAGTATTTAACTTAAAATACATTTCCTTTTACTCTTATTAAACTATAAGTCTCTTTTTGTTTGTTTTTAGGGACTTTCAAAAATTATTCAAAAATAAACTGACGCCCATTCAAATAACCCTTATTGGAACATATTCTACACAAATCCTAAATAAACATAAATTATATTAAGGTATGAACGCCACCCCTAGAGAGTCTCAATATAAGAATAGATATTTATTATTATTAGTATTATCTAATTTCACAACAAAAAAAGGGTAGTTTACCCGTTGCAAATTGGCGCCCAACAACGTGGTTTATAGTGTTTAATTTAGACTGTGTAGATATGTCACATAAGGTATTTTCCATCTGAACTTAATAATTTTTATAAATTTTGTCACCATTTCTACTACAATTTTTTTTATATATAATACTTTTTCTGTTTTTTGCATATTTTGGTATTGTTTTGTTCCTATTTTTTATAGACAACATTTAAAAAAATAATTGTTATCATAACCTTAAATAATTATTGTTTAATTATGGAATTCCGGCATACAGTTTAGTCACAGTATTTATATTTTGCGAAATTTAATTTAAGCCGGTTGTTTACCGATAAGAGTTTTTTTGTCGCCTTTATTGTGAGACAAACAGAAATAGTTTTGGGTTCAGGTAAAAGACATTTAGAAAGAGTTGAACTTTTTTCTGGTATTATTGATTTGCTATATAAATTATTTGATAAAATTTTGAGATTACATCTTTAAGTAAATTTATTTTTTGCAAACGCAATAGTTAAATTGTTTTTGTGAACGACAAATGAATTTTGCTGAAATTACGGTTCTTATTGAGAGAATATTTTAAAAACTTGGTTGGTAAATCTTGCAGTGTCGGGTCAATTTTTTTTTCGTTGGCGTTTCGTGATAAATTTTAATTTTTTATTGAGAATAGATATAAATTATACTGTTAATTTGTTACACTACGAGTGTTTAAAAGTTTTTTGTTTTTCGTATAAACCATAATATTTCATAATGCAGGCTTCACACCTTAAAACAGATGAATTAACTTACGAGTTACGGCTTCGCGATACAGATGCTTCGGGAACTGTAGACGCAAAGAGGCGACTTTTAGCTGGACTATTAGCGCAAGAAAAAGGTGATAGGAGTTTTTCAGAACAAATTAATCATTATGCATTTGCGACGGATGTTACTGAAATCAAAGCGACTTTGGCAGATTTAAAAGATTTAATTACTTCTTTTTCGGGTACACTTAACGACTCTGTTTACAAGAGAATTATTTTGCGATTAGTTCATGTATCGGGTAGAATTAGTAGGGTTAATATCGATGATGCGGACGACTCCACAACGCAGAAACAATTAAAAATTACACTTTTAAATTTAGAAGCAGATTTAGACGCGAAAATTCCGGGTAACGTCATGAATACCTCTAACAATGCGAGCAATGCACAACCTTCGATTTCGTATAATAAAAATGCAGATATTCATAAATGGAACTTATTTTTTGATGGTACAAAACACTAACATAGAATTAGAACTAATTGGAGATAAGCATGAAAATGCATGCAGCATGTCCCTACCCCAGTCACTTCGTGCCAGTGAATACAAATAGGTGAACGGTGCACTTTTTAGAGTGTTGATCTTGTGTTTGGGGGGTTAATGGTGCACTTTTTAGAGAGTCAGTCGCCGTATTTGTAACGGTTGCCGGTGTTAAAGGCTTGGGGATTCACTTTCTCGCCCATACACCGCCCCAGTCTGCATTACAGAATACGGCTTACGCATCTAATTGCAAGTGTACAAGTCCAATTGGTAGCCTTCACGTGGCACCCCCTGTTAGTAAACGGAGCATTCCGTCGAACTAATACCAAGGACGACCCCAATTACGCAACAAAGTCTAGATCCATCGCATTGAACTCTGTCCACTCTTGAGTTCAAGGATCTCTCTTAGACTGCCTTGCAGTGAGTTATTGGGTTCCCTAAGATCTGCGAACCCGTCCATTTTAGAGGACGTAAAACTTAGTTTAAGCTAGGTTTAGGAGTAGTGAAGTATTCCCTTTTTTAATACGTGGACAAGTTTCTGTTTATCCTGTGAACTACTACTCCACCAATAAGCCATAAGCTATAATGGTTCTATGTATTTGTGGCAAAGACTTCGCCACTGAGACTAGCCTACAAACTCATCTCCGGAGACGCCGCTGCCGGGGTCCTCCTACAGATGATGGCAATGTCTGCGACATATGTAGTAAGTCCTTTGGAACTTTTGCGGGCTTGCAACAACACATACGCAAGGCCCACCCTGACGAGTACAACAGAAGGTTGGAGGACAGATACGAGCCAATCGACGAGCCGAACCAGCAAGAGTTTGATGAGAACGAGTACCTTAAGATGGCCGGTGCCGAGCTAAGGTTTGATGGAAGATATGTGAACCAGCATTTACCCTGGGCGGAACATTGATTTCATCAAGAACCGGCGGCACGGGCAAAGGTATAAGGAACTGATCAGGCGCATAAACGCCGGTGAGATTCCCCTGGATGATATCCTGGAGATTCCTGCTGGCGTAGAAGCGCCTGATCCCCTACCTTATCCTATTGCCCCTCGGCATGACGTGGAGCTCGCTAATGATCCCCAACCATTGAACGATGACTACGTGCCTGGTCAAAACCCTCTAGCAGAGGAGTTCGTACTAGCCGTGCCCCATAAAATCTCCTGCTTTTTACGAGATTACAGGTACGGTCTGAACAACAACAGCAGTGGAGTGCGCAGAATATCACACTATTCGATATCTCACAGACCAACAGTGTCGAAACCGAGAGAGAGCTAGGAGTACTGTGCAAACCTATGTCTCTGCGATTATACAAAGTCTCAACCTAAAACCTCAAAGAGGCAGCGTAAGGAAGGACGCTAGACCTCCAAACTTCTTAAACCGAAATGAAGAGCTAACCTATCGGTTTAAACGTACACAAAAACTGTACAAATCCGACCCCGGCAATTTGGGAAGGTGCGTGATCGATGGTCGTCCCATTGACGATCCGGAGGTTAGCGTGGACAAGATGGAAGCTGAACGCCACTATGAGGCGATCTTTGAGTCCAATTCCCCAGTGGATAATGAGAGGATCTCTGATGCCAAAGGGGATCACGATTTAAGTGATCCTATAACACCTGAGCAGATCCAGTGGGTCTTGTCGTCGACGAAGTCTGCGGCCGCTGGTCCGGATGGCGTAAATATACGTCACTTACGTCGGGTCAAGATCCATAAGCTGGTTCTGCTATTCAACATTTAGTTACTCTTCGGAGTAATTCCTGAACCACAAAAGGCATGCAGGACCACTCTTATCCCTAAGGGGGGGGGGGGGGGCTTAACGAATATAAACAATTGGCGCCCTATAACCGTTGCTTCCATTTTCGTTCGCGCTTTACACCGGATCTTGGGTACACGAATGATCGATCTCCCCTTTCACGCGAACCAGCGCGGGTGCCGTAAAGTGGATGGCGTTCTTCTGGATAACATTTCGATCACTACGCTTATTAAAAAGCATCGCAGAGACTTGGGTGAGCATAGTATTCTTAGCTTGGATCTTTCGAAGGCTTTTGACACGGTCTCGCAGCACTCTGTGGTACGAGCGATAACTCGATTCGGCATTGACCAGGTCACACAGAGATACGTCTCGGAGTCACTTACGAACGCGAGTACCACCATTAAGATGGCAGGCGGCGAGTCGTCAGAGAGAATGACAATATCTAGGGGTGTACAGCAAGGCGATCCTATCTCAGCTTACCTCTTTAATATGGTGATTGATGAACTAGTCTGCGATTTAGAACGCTCAGAGACTGGTCTTGTAGTGTCAGATCGTCAGCGAATGTCAGTAATGGCATACGCTGACGATCTGGTTCTCATGGCTAAGTCCACGAAGGATTCTTTCCGCCAGCTTAGGTATGCGGTAGAGTTTTTCCGGAAGCCGGGTATGTCTGTGAACCCCTCGAAGAGCGTAGCATTGAAGGTGTCTGTCAACAGGGGGAATAAGCACTCCTATGTTGTGACACGTCCTTTGTACGAACTTGACGGGGTTCCGCTCAGGCAACTCCAACCCGGAGAGCCCTTCAAATACCTTGGTAGGAAGTACAACTTCATGGGTCAATCTGGCCCATTAATCGCTGACTTGAAGACTCAATTGCAAAATATTCAAAGAGCCCCGCTAAAGCCTCACCAAAGGCTTACCATTCTTAAGACGTACCTGCTGCCACGGTACCTAGATCTACTTCAAACCGTCACTATTACAATGAAATTGCTCAAAAGTGTCGACCGTATTGTCAGAGTGGCTGTTCGACAGTTTCTACACTGGAATCGCTCTTGCTCTGATGCGTACCTACACGCCCCAACTCGGGAAGGAGGGTTGGGGATCATGTGCTTTAGCCTATCTGTCCCGGCTACCATGCGTCGACGAATGTCAGCGATAACCGCTACGGCCGATACAACAACGGCTGACTTGTTGTTGCTGGCATTCGCCGTACGTCTATGGGAAAAGCTCATTTCGTGGACCCATGCGAGGACATTGAATGAGAGATCGGAAAAGGGGCATGTCTGAGTGAAAACTGAATCGTGAACCCACCCCCTTCTGGTCTGGAAAGGATTACATCAAGGCGATTCAGCTCCGCGGTAATCTTATCCCTAAAAGAGGCAGTCCCTCTAACCCGCCGCACTTGCGACAGTGTAGGCGAGGTTGCCAGAGAACTGAATCGCTTAGTCATGTGCTTCAGAAGTGTCCTTTCTCACACTGGCAGCGGATCAGAAGGCATGACAACATTATCTCACTTCTCCGCAAATTTGCGAAGAAAAAGTGGTGGCTTTGCGAAGTTGAAGCTCGGATACGTCGTAGTGATGGCGTTTTGAAAATACCAGATCTTATACTCGTGCATTGTAGCAGAGTTCTAGTATGTGACATTGCCGTCTCTTGGGAGGGTCCTCATCCTCTCGCTCAAGCCGCAGAGAACAAAGCGGCCCTCTATTCTGAACCACGATTTATTCAAGCTATGAACAGCCGTTATCCGGGCAAGATCATCGTCGTGGCACCTCTAATCGTGGGAGCCTGAGGGACTTGGTGCAACGAGAACGCCATCATTTCTAATGTTCTCAGCCTATCTAAGGCCGACATCAGGTCCATAATTTCTAAAATCATAATCGGCAGCCTCTCGATTCATCGCCACTTCATGAGTCTATCGTGAGTATTTGTATGAACATCTTTCCAACAAGTCTAGTCTCCTCCCGTATCTGGTACTTCACTACTCAAGTAGTCTGCCTTTAAGAATTTATTTTACTTTTCTATAATTAATAATTTTATTTCTTATATGACAATTTCGGCCCACACTTTGCCACTTTTTTACATCTGGCCATTTAGACCTTGTGGATTCTCATCTCCCCTGGGGGAACATCGCCCCATAATGCGCAACTAGGGGGGGGGGGGTTTCATGTCCGGAGTCTGGTTTCCCGGATGGGGGTCCCGAATTAATGGGTCGGCGGTTTTAAAATGCTGCTTTGTACTCGTGCTGCGACCCACCATCTCGGGAATTAACCTTCTTCGGTGTGATGCCCCCCTCGCCACTAATTAGATGACTGGGTGGCTTTAATGATGATTTTAGCTCCTAGCATCAAAGCCTACTTTGAAGCGTGTCTTTTAGGCATCTGGTTGCTACTCTGAATATCCAAATGCCTCGTCATCTAATTAGTGACGCGCATGAATGGATTAACGAGATTCCCACTGTCCCTACCCAGTCACTTCTAGTTTGATCTCCGTGGTGAACGGACGTGTGGTCAAGTGATCTCCTAAAATTTATTCTAAGTGCGAAACTAATTGTGAAGGTGTCTTCAGGCAAAAGCAGGACTTCTCTTCGAGTTTTCGTGTGCTCGCGCGTGCGTGTCGGGCCCCCAAAATTTGAATTTGGACCAATCTGCAGTGAGATTCCGTAGTGTGACGCAGTGCGTGCGCACAGATTTTTACTTGAAAAATCGTAGCGGAGGACCACTTTAGAGCGGCCCCCAGATAGGCCTGCTCCCGAAAAGGGGCCATAAAACAATAAGTGTTAGTGAACGCGCATGTGCATTACCCCCCCCCCCCCCCCTAGGGGCAAACAGACAAGTGGTAGGGGAAGTGCGCGAGTGTACCCCCCTAGTGACGTGGGCTTCTCTGGTGAGTAAGAAACTATTATACTTGCTTATCTGTCGAACTATAATAAATCTAGCCGATCCCAGCCTGCTTGCACGCTGGTATCGGCTTTTTTTATGACAAAGACTTTTCGCTATACTGTATTTAAAACCACTACAACCAGATAAACATACGAGTGACAAAGTCACTCATTTTTTTATTACAACAGTTTTCTCCCTACTTTCGTGTAGGAATATTAAAAACTTTAAATCGGCTGAACAAGACAATAACTACGCGCGTGAATGATGCAAACTAGTGACAAACAGACTTAGAAAATCGGGAAAAATGGATGACTCATGCAACAAAACTGACGAAGTATTCGTCGACTTGGGCACCCCAACAGACCAAATCAGCGACCCTTTTCAGAGACAATCTGCCCTTAGAAGGTCACCGGTGGAGTCTAGAAATAGATCTTCCTCATTGGGGGGCATTAGACACAAGAGAACCCTCGATAAAAGTTATGAGGAGACAATGCCCGAAAATCAACCCAGAAAGAAAACAGACACCACAAAACATAAAAACGTATCTATGGGAAAGTAGATCACCTAAGCCATTTCTACTATCACTATAGGGAATTCAATGTGTTAGAGAGAGAAGTATAGGAAATTCAGCGTACCAGAAAGAGACGCAGATAAAAATGGCGGCAAGTGGCATACTTTAAATATTAGGATAAAAAATGGCTGCGGAATAAAAATATAGTACTTTACATAACTCTAAGATGTAGTACTGCCGCTAACAAACAGATGGCGCTACTAGCCATCTTTTTGCAGCCATTTTTAATCCACAATATAATATATCTTCGCGGAATAAAAATATAGTACTTTACATAACTCTAAGATGTAGTACTGCCGCTAACAAACAGATGGCGCTACTAGCCATCTTTTTGCAGCCATTTTTAATCCACAATATAATATATCTTCATAATTAATGGGCCGATTTGGGTGGGTCAAACGGCATTATATTTGGAATATAACGTAAAATTATTACATGTCAAAAAATACTGTGTAGAAGAAACGTCAAAAGGGCCTTGGCTTATATCTCCGTTACGATTGGTTCGATTTAAACGCGGGAAACGGTAGTGTATTTTAAATGTGACGTATAATAAATCCGTAAAGAAAAAACATGCGCAGTACGAAAGCCAAAAGGGCCTTAGCTTATATCTCCGTTACCGTTGGTCCGATTTAAACGCGGGAAACGGAAGTGTATTTTAAATGTGACGTATAATAAATACCAAAAGAAAGAACATGCGCAGTGCGAAAGCCAAAAGGGCCTTAGCTTATATCTCCGTTACTATTGGTCCGATTTAAACGTGGGAAACGGCAGTGTGTTTTAAATGTGACGTATAAAAAATACGTAATGAAAAAACATGCGCAGTACAAAATCCAAAAGGACCTTGGCTTATATCTCCGTTACTATTGGTCCGATTTAAACGCGGGAAACGGAAGTGAATTTTAAATGTGACGTATAATAAATACCAAAAGAAAGAACATGCGCAGTGCGAAAGCCAAAAGGGCCTTAGCTTATATCTCCGTTACTATTGGTCCGATTTAAACGTGGGAAACGGCAGTGTGTTTTAAATGTGACGTATAAAAAATACGTAATGAAAAAACATGCGCAGTACGAAAGCCAAAAGGACCTTGGCTTATATCTCCCTTACTATTGGTCCGATTTAAACGCGGGAAACGGAAGTGTATTTTAAATGTGACGTATAATAAATACGTAAAGAAATAACATGCACTGTACGAAAGCCAAAAGGGCCTTAGCTTGTATCTCCGTTACCATTGGTCCGATTTAAACGCGTAAAACGAGAGTGTATTTTAAATGTGACGTATAATAAATAAGTAAAGAAAAAACATGCGCAGTACGAAAGCCAAAAGGACCTTGGCTTATATCTCCCTTACTATTGGTCCGATTTAAACGCGGGAAACGGAAGTGTATTTTAAATGTGACGTATAATAAATACCAAAAGAAATAACATGCGCAGTACGAAAGCCAAAAGGGCCTTAGCTTATATCTCCGTTACCATTGGTCCGATTTAAACGCGGGAAACGGCAGTGTATTTTAAATGTGACGTATAATAAATACGTAAAGAAAAAACATGCGCAGTACGAAAGCCAACTAGAGTTCTTAATGATTTAGATGGAAATATGTAATCAATTAATAAAAATTTTATAAGACTCTTTATTCCTTTTTTTAATTATGTCTTTTCTTACCGAAATATTGTACGTTTTGACCATGATTTAAAAATAAACGAAATAATTTAACATTGAATTGCATAGGATTAATGTGTCTTTCGGGTGGTTTTTATTTTTTTACGGCTATATATTTAATAAAAATGTTTTGTAAAGTATTGTACACTAAAAAGTGATAACTACTTTAAACTTTTTTTACAATTCCGATGTGCTTTATATTATAAAAACTATTTAATTGCTAGATGTAAAAACCAGAAAATGTTCAATTATGTTATGGCTAATTTTATCGTTAAACTAATTGTCAAATATGTAACAAATATAATACTTTAGGTTAACTTTAGAGTGATTTTATAAATGTTAAATCAAAAAATAATTTTTAGTTTATATTATCAGTGGAACTTTTTGATGCATATTGATGCATATTGTTATTGTAGGTTTATGTTACTTAGGCTTTTATATACCTAATGCTTAATTTATACTCAAAGAACGAATATGGCAAATGTAAATACGAGTATAACTTAGATTTACAGTCATACAAGTTGGTACGTAAAATAAATTTTTCATAAGTTGTGCAGTGCTTTATTGTTATTATTGAATAAAATGCTAACTGATAAATGAATACGTAACTACTTAAAGCTATTACATAATATATCTTACAGAACTTTTTTTGTATTACTTAAAATAAAATCTAAAAATGTTAAACAAGTATATTCATATAATAAACTGTTGTTTTTGTAATAACGGGCACTTTGGAAATCGAAAAAACTTTGTACTGTTTTTAGAGCGAGTATTACTTTTACACCAAACACAGCGCAATATATTTTTAATCAGTTTATAGGTGAAATTAAATAAAAATATGTCAAAAAAGACAATAACCTCATATAATGACACATTAAATATTTTGGATGGGCACCAGGTGACGTCACAAATCCTGCGCAATGTCTAACCTGATATACTTCAACCATGCGTTTTGACGATCCAAAATACAGAACGTCAAATTGTGTTTGAAACGTCGGTTAACAACGCTAATAGATTTTTTTAACGTTTACTTTTTTGATGTGAAAAAATTTTAACTTTTAGCTTCAATTACATGTATTTACTATAAGAAAACATGTAAAAATAATACGTAAAAAATCGGCGAAAGTTGACACTGTTTTGATATTTTTTTTTAAATCAAAATTCTTAACGCAAAAAAAACGTTTGAAAGGCCGCATTTAACGGTTTAAACGTTTTTTATATTTGTTCGTTTAGTTTAAAATGTTGAAATTTTTTGTAAGTTGGCAACCTTGTACTACTAAATCATTTTCCCTAATGTCTCTTAATTATTTTGTATTTATATTTTATTTAAGTAGATTATTTTATTTCATCTCGTCCAATAGTAATTGTAACATACTTCAAAAACCAACTAATCTAAAATGTCTTGATAATAATATTAATAATACGATACAACTGTAGTATGATTATTTTAATTACTTAGTTTTTTTAATTAAAATAATTAATTTTGTTTTAGCAATAAAGTGGTTAAATTGTTTAAATTGTTAACGTTGATAGAATGAAAACACTAATTTTCGGTTATGACCAATTATTTATAGCAAAAATCAGAACCAGAAAATATAATACGTTTTATTTGTGTACTATATCACGAGATGAAAGAAAGTATGGGCAGCTAAAATACTGACATGTATATTGGAAACGATAAAGTAATTTGGTTAATGGTAGAACTTATATGTTGACAACCTTAAATTGGTTGAAAGTGATAAACTAGATATTGAAGTGTAAAAGTAATATCAGGTAAAAAGTGAAAGAGAGTACGCCAGTTTATAAAATAAATAATTTATTAAAAATTCGGCCAAGCGCTTTCGGCAAATAAAGACATCATCAGAGCCTTCTTAAAAATGTGTTAATTTGCAATACTAATACAATTAAAAATAAGAGTAAAAACTTACGTGAAAACGATACCCCACCAGAGATATATAAAAAGTAATATCGCTAAAATTATTTAGTAACAAGTCTAATTTTTTTCTTCGTGTAACTTTTTTTATGTAAATTTTAGTCTATTATGAGTTAATAAAAAAAAATGTGGTATTTAACAGCTATGGTTAAATCACTTTTTGCATAGTCTAACTTCATAACGATGTCTATTATTTTGTTGTTGTTCTATTAAATTTAGGCCTTAAGTTTTTTAGTTAAATTATTTGGTAACAAGTCCAATTTTTCTTAGTGTAACTTTTTTATTTAAATTCGAGCATAGACAAGTCTGTTCTGAGTTAATAAACAAAAAAGTGCATTTAACAGCTATGATAAAATCATTTCCTTTCTCTTAGTGTAACTTCATTACGATGCTTAACAGTTTATATTAGAATTTCAAAAAAAATTGGATATAGTTGAAGGACTACATTATTTTATTATTAATAAATTTCAAACGCTTTGTAGATTAGAATTTAATTAGTAAATTTTGTTCATAGTTGAAAGGCTTAACTTTTAATCGTCCTGTATATTATAAATCTTTAGTAAATTTTTAGCAAATTATAAAATTCTTAGCTTTTAATAAGCCACTACATGTAAAAAGACTCTATTTTTAGTAAATTCTAATAAACTTTGTATATTACAATTTTAATATTATTAAATTGGATATAGTTTAATATTAATTATTAATACATTTGAAATATTGAAATTTGATTAGAAAAATTTTATTCATCTTTAATTTTTAATCATCCTGTACATTAAAAAAAATATTAGTAATTTACTTTTTGAACAAATTATAAAAGCTTTATTTATTAATTAATATATTGGAATATAAAAAATGACCTATTATCAGTAAATTTTAACAAACTTTATATATTAGAATTTCAATATTATTAAATGGGTTATAGCAGAAAGACTACATTAGTTTATTATGAGTAGATAAATTTTAAACACTTTGTATATTACAGAGTTAAGTTCTTGTTTTCCTAAAATATTAAACACTTTATTTTTAAGTTTTAAACACTCAGTATGCTAGAATGAATATATTATTTCAAAAATGTAAACAGCTTATCGATCAACTTCCTGTATATACCGATATGTGAAACCGCATAATTCTAACTTTAAAATTCGCTTATTTTATTTAGTTTTCATTATATTAGGAAGTCGAACGAATTACGATGTATTTTCTATCACGGTTCTGAATTACGTCAGTATTGGGTGCGAGAAGGTACTTTCTGCATGTAAAAACAAATATTACCAAGCTACTTATTTCCCGAGGTACTGTCTATATGATTGAATGGTAATTTTTTGTTCAACCTTTAGACAGCATTTCTAAAAATAGGTATTGTTCATCTTTGTTACATTCTAGATTTTGTGAAATTAGAGGTTAGTTTAAGTTGAATTTAATTACTAGCCCTGCTAGTAACTGACAATTGTGTTGTGTGTGATTTTAGTGTTGGTTAATAAAAAAGTTGCGTTTATTTTACTATTCATCAACTATTATAGCGATAAAGTAAAAATTATGGTACTTTTAAACGTTGGAATGTTGTTTTACGTGCCAGTTAAATATTATCGCGGGAAAGTGAAATCATGCAATCCCCTGCCAGCGACGGTTGACCGCTATACCGCCATTTAAATATTATAGAGAGAAAGTAAAAATTATGGTACTTCTAAACGTTCAAATGTTGTTTTACATGGCAGTTATGGCGGGAAAGTATCCTTGGTCTTTTAAAACATAAATTGGAGAGTATCATGTCGGTAACACTTTTTGGTGAAATCATGTTGGTAAATTATTGGCGAGAAAGTATCATGTTGGTAAACGCTGTTTGATGAAATTATGTTGGCAACACTTTTCTCCTTTATATTTTGAAAAAGTACTAAGTTGGTAAATTATTAATTGATATAAATTTAAATATCATAGCGAGAAAGAAATCTGATGAGAAAGTACTATGTTGGAAACGTTGTATTAAAATATTAAAGCGGGAAATAAATTTGACGAGAAAGTATTATGTTGGTTAATTATTAAATGACAGAAATTTAAATATTATAGCGAGAAAGTACTATGATGATAAATTATTAAATGACAGCAATTTAAATATAATAACGAGAAAGAAATTTAACGAGAAAGTACTATGTTGGTAACGTTGTATTAACATATTATAGCGGATTATGTTGATAACGCTATCTAATGAATTTATATTGGCAACACTGTTCTCCTTTATATTTCGAAAAAGTACAATGTTGGTAAATTATGAAATGACAAAAATTTAAATATTATAGCGCTAAAGAAATATGCCGAGAAAGTACTATGTTGGTAACGTTGTATTATAATATTATAGTGGGAAAGAAATTTGACGAGAAAGTACTATGTTGGTAAATTATTAAATGACAGAACTTAAATATTATAGCTTGAAAGAAATATGACGATAAAGTACTATGTTGGTAACCTTTTATTAAAATATACTAGCAGGAAAGAAATTTGACGAGAACGTACTATGTTGGTGACGTTCTAATAAAATATAATAGCGAGAAAGTAAAAATTATGGGTCACATATCAGAAAGAGCTATATTGGTAACGTATCGAAAATTATTCTACATCACATTTTGAATACAGAACCGTTTTTTGTCATAAAAATTGGTCCAAAAGTGACGGAGATAGACGTTAAGGTCCTTTTCGCGCTTCTTCTGCGCAGAATTTTTTTTATATACAATTATTCTACGTCACATTTCTAATATTGCGCCGTTTTTCGAGTTCAAATCCGACCAATAGTAACGGAGATATACGTTAAGGCCCTTTTGGCGTTTCTTCTGCGCAGAATTTTTTTATATGAAAATATTCTACGACAAATGTCAAATATAGCGCCGTTTTTCGCGTTTAAATCCGACCAATAGTAACGGAGATATACGTTAAGGTCCTTTTGGCGTTTCTTCTGCGCAGAATTTTTTTTATAGGCAATTATTCTACGTCACATTTCAAATATAGCGCCGTTTTTCGTAACGGAGATAAAGAGTCAACGTTCCTTCTGCGCATGTTTTTTTGTTGAATTAATTTTTTTTCCAAATACTGTGACGGTAGTCGATAATGCTGGCACCTTCGCGGCCCCACGTTTCCCGCGTAGCTTTACAAACATTTCCCCAGATCTGGGGAAATTGTGACGTGACGCCATGCATTGGTATAACAAATTTCCCCAGAGTGGGCTCGTATGAATACATTGCCATTTCCGGAGTTTAAATCCGACCGTTGATAACGAACTTAGCCCCGAATGCCCTTTTAGTGTTTCTTCTGCGCAGGATAAATGTGTGAAATAGAGGGAAACTATCATGTTGGCAATAATTATAGACTAAGAGACAGTTGGTAACGCTTTTTTGTACGAAAGTATCAACACTGATATATTATAGTGGAAATGACAAGGTCTCGATTGATTTTTCAGTAAATGTTACTTTTTGACACACCCTGTATATGAGAATTTGTCGTTCATCTCTATCTTCTATTTAGAGAGGGGCCGCTCGTCCAGATTCATTCGTTTGTCTGGCCTGTGGGGTTGAGGAGAGTTGAAGGGGGGTAGTTGGGATTTTATAGGGGGTAATTGGGATTTGATACTTATTTGTCCCTTACGCCTTGTGGTATTAGCTATTTTATCAATTTTCCTGTATAGAGGGGGTAGTTGGGATTTTATGACTATTTGTTCCTCAATTTAAATCTATGATGTGTCACGTGATATATTTCATTCATTTTTCCCCCACCACGTTTTGAGCCAATGCCGTTTCCCGCGTTTAAATCGGACCAATGGTAACGGAGATATAAGCTAAAGCCCTTTCGGCGTTTCTTCTCGCAGGATTTTTTTATACGTATTAATTATATGGTAGATTTCAAATAGACGGCCGTTTCCCACGTTTAAATCGGACCAATAGTAACGGAGATATTTACTACGGTCCTTTTGGCTTTCGTACTGCGCATGTTTTTTCTTTACGTATTTATTATACGTCACATTTAAAATACACTGCCGTTTCCCGCGTTTAAATCGGACCAATGGTAACGGAGATATAAGCTAAGGCCCTTTTGGCTTTCGTACTGCGCATGTTATTTCTTTTGGTATTTATTATACGTCACATTTAAAATACACTTCCGTTTCCCGCGTTTAAATCGGACCAATAGTAAGGGAGATATAAGCCAAGGTCCTTTTGGCTTTCGTACTGCGCATGTTTTTTCTTTACTTATTTATTATACGTCACATTTAAAATACACTCTCGTTTTACGCGTTTAAATCGGACCAATGGTAACGGAGATACAAGCTAAGGCCCTTTTGGCTTTCGTACAGTGCATGTTATTTCTTTACGTATTTATTATACGTCACATTTAAAATACACTTCCGTTTCCCGCGTTTAAATCGGACCAATAGTAAGGGAGATATAAGCCAAGGTCCTTTTGGCTTTCGTACTGCGCATGTTTTTTCATTACGTATTTTTTATACGTCACATTTAAAACACACTGCCGTTTCCCACGTTTAAATCGGACCAATAGTAACGGAGATATAAGCTAAGGCCCTTTTGGCTTTCGCACTGCGCATGTTCTTTCTTTTGGTATTTATTATACGTCACATTTAAAATTCACTTCCGTTTCCCGCGTTTAAATCGGACCAATAGTAACGGAGATATAAGCCAAGGTCCTTTTGGATTTTGTACTGCGCATGTTTTTTCATTACGTATTTTTTATACGTCACATTTAAAACACACTGCCGTTTCCCACGTTTAAATCGGACCAATAGTAACGGAGATATAAGCTAAGGCCCTTTTGGCTTTCGCACTGCGCATGTTCTTTCTTTTGGTATTTATTATACGTCACATTTAAAATACACTTCCGTTTCCCGCGTTTAAATCGGACCAACGGTAACGGAGATATAAGCTAAGGCCCTTTTGGCTTTCGTACTGCGCATGTTTTTTCTTTACGGATTTATTATACGTCACATTTAAAATACACTACCGTTTCCCGCGTTTAAATCGAACCAATCGTAACGGAGATATAAGCCAAGGCCCTTTTGACGTTTCTTCTACACAGTATTTTTTGACATGTAATAATTTTACGTTATATTCCAAATATAATGCCGTTTGACCCACCCAAATCGGCCCATTAATTATGAAGATATATTATATTGTGGATTAAAAATGACTGCAAAAAGATGGCTAGTAGCGCCATCTGTTTGTTAGCGGCAGTACTACATCTTAGAGTTATGTAAAGTACTATATTTTTATTCCGCGAAGATATATTATATTGTGGATTAAAAATGGCTGCAAAAAGATGGCTAGTAGCGCCATCTGTTTGTTAGCGGCAGTACTACATCTTAGAGTTATGTAAAGTACTATATTTTTATTCCGCAGCCATTTTTTATCCTAATATTTAAAGTATGCCACTTGCCGCCATTTTTATCTGCGTCTCTTTCTGGTACGCTGAATTTCCTATACTTCTCTCTCTAACACATTGAATTCCCTATAGTGATAGTAGAAATGGCTTAGGTGATCTACTTGGGAAATATAATTATGATGTTAACCTCAAATATGAACGAGGTAAGACAAGAAATTGAAAAAGCTTGTACTCGTAGCCCACCAGAAGCAACAGGCCAAATTTACTTTACGAAGACAGAACAAAATACTGTCTTAAATGGAGTCAAAATGCTGGGAACATACACCCAAGAGTTGGCCATTTTGTTCGCGCAAGAAAATGAAATTACCAATCTACAACGCACCCTGATCAACCGGCAAACGACTGAAGAAACGCAAGCTATACGGGAAGACAAGATCACAGCCCTTAAACACGATTTTGAAAAAGGACAAAAGATCTTAGAAAACAATCTTTTATATAACCTAGACCTAAAGCTCAACACGATAAGCGACCTGTTCAAAACCAGAGCACCCCAGCAGCCTCAGAACCTCCCCCCCCCCTAACCCCGCCCAATCGAGACCCACTCTCCCATCACCCTCTACTCTCACATCCCAACAACAAGCTTTCCCAGCCGTTCCTCAACCTAGGACGTACGCTGCTCTCACTGCTCTCCCCAAAACCAAACACCCGTCCACCTCCCCAACCCTGGAACTCCCCACCTTGCATAAATAAAATCTTCGATACGATAATAAAGATGGGGAAAACGGAGACACCATGTCCGAATTGAAAAAAGCAGTATCTGCTAATAACATCGACGGACAGACAATAAGAAGGACTAAAACCGCCATAATAATAAATACCACCTCAAAAGAAAAACAGACAGAAATAATCGAAAAAATTGCCAAACAAAACCTGAAAATTAAGGCAAAGGACGGGACTAGACAATCAAATCCCGCATTAGTCTTAACAGGTGTCCAAAAAGGCCAGAAGGACACAGATCTATACGAAAACATCATGGCGGAGAACGAAGAGCTCACTAATAAATTTGGCCAGAGACTAATGACTGATCTCAAAAGATTAGGTACGCGAGGGTGCCGTAATCCCTACAAAGAAAACGTCATAATACAAGGACCAGGGGATATTATCAAAGAAATACTAAAACAAGGATACCTTTACTATGACCTAACAAAATTATACGTAGAGGAGTATATATCCGTATCCATCTGGTTCAAATGTTGTCGGTACGGACATGCGGCCAAGTGTTGCAGAGCCATCTATCTGTTACAAGTGCGCGGACGGTCACGACGGCAATCAGTGCCCGGGCAAAAAGGTTGAGTGCGCGAACTGCCTAAGGATCAACCTCTCACCCAGGCACCACTTCGCTTGTAACAAAGTTATTTTTCACCCTGTATAATTAGTATAATTTTATTTTTTTTTCAACCGTAAACACCCTCTCTTATTTTATTTTTTTTTTACTCGAATTTGAATGTAAAAAATGCCCAAACGTCTACATGTCCAAAGGCAAATTACGTGAACACATACGTAACAAACATCCATCGGACATAGTAAGTATAAAATAGGCTTTACCGACTTTGTTTTTACTTCCCGACAGTGTTGCCGTTTTAGTACATTTGAACTATTTCTAGTACATTTTCGATAGCAAAATACAAAAGTACATTTTATCATTAATAGGCCTAATTCTAGTACATTTTTAAATAAGATCAAGGTCACATATTTTATGCTATATAATTGGAAAATTAAAAAAATAATAGTTTTTTTTTTTGATGTTTTGACATATATTATAAAATATATTATTATTATTATTATTATTATAGTACCTGGACGACCGAGCATTTCTTGTTTTTTCCTATTTTTTCCTAATTTCTTTATATTCTCTTATTTTTTTCCTATTTTTCACCATTTCTCCTTATTCTTCAGTATTTTTCCCAATTTATTCCTATTTTCCTCATTTTTTTTATAATTTTTCATTTTTCTTGATTATTTTCTCTGTTTTTTCTTATTTCCCCCAGTTTTTTATTATTTTCTCGTATGTTTCACTATTTTTCCAGTTTTTTTGCGGGGTTAAAGTGCCACTTTTACTACTTTGGGACTAAAATTTTTTAGTCCCGCAAATAAAAAACAATTGAAACGAGCTATCTTGTTTATTCTAATTTAATTCAGAACTGTCAAATACTTCCACAAAGGAGTATAAGGAAACAATATAGATAGATACAATTTATATTATCTTTATCGCCATTCTGTTTTTGTCAAATTCAGTTACAGCAAAAATAAAAGTTATTACCTATACCGGGTGTCTCACTATATTTTTCCTCATATAAGTACATATTTCATTATTTTTATTTCTAATTTTTAGATAATGGATGAAAGTAAAAAAACTGATAAACGGGTAAGTAAAATAGAAAAACTATTTGCTAAAAATATCAACGAATGTAAATTTTCTGTTTTTGACTAAAAGTTACTGAAACCATTTTTACTCTTCCTGTATCTTAAAATTTCTCCTTGCATTTTGGCATTTTGATGGAAAAGAAAAAATAGTACTAGAGTTTTTATCAATTGTTTCATCAACTTATTTTTTTTTAATGACAATTTTTTTTTTAATCTAGTATTCCCTCATGCTTCATTAATTGTTAACATTAAAAAATATTGCTGATAAAATAAGTAAAAAATAGTTAATAAATTGGGCAAATTTTAAAAATTTAAAAAAATTGTTTTAGTCGTTATAATATTAATAAGTTAATAAACAAAAAAAAATAATATTTTTTTCCATATGGTGCGGACTTTATTTGTACTGTATGTATTTTTTCCGCTCTTTTTGAATATACTATCCAATTTTTAAAATTCTGATATATACAGAGTGTTGTTCATCGTGAAATTATAATTTTGATAATTTGTTTTGAAGCCGGACCTGAATTTTTATTTTGCTTACTATGTAATTTTAATGTACTAATAGACTCAAACAAGCTTGCTAAATATGAAATAAATATACACACAGGGTGGTTCCGAAGAAACGAGGCGGGTTAGAAGAAATAAACAATATTGACAAAACTCACTTAGACCCATCAAATATTAATTTTTTGGTGGAATCACATTCTATTTGCAGTTAACGTATGTCGGTTTAGCAATGAAACACCCTGTATATTCATTGTATTTGATGATTTATTGTAATTTTATAAGTTAGTTTTTTTTGTATTCTAAACTTTATTTCTCTTTCCTCAGGACAAGGACACCGGCGGCCGTAGTAATTTAAAGGTTGTGGATGACGGTAAGTTATAAAATTTTATTTTCCAGTAGATATAAAGGTAAATAGTAGGTAAATTAATGTTTTTCATGAAAATAATTTTAATATCCGAAGAATATTTTAATCTCGAGAACAGAGAATTCAATGTTGCCAAATTGAACACCTCTGATCATGCACATATCTCCCGCCAACCCCCTCCGAAACGGGATACATATTATTCCCAAATTGTTAGTGGTATATATCAATTAAATTAGTCGAATTACTGTTTACATACGCATTTATTTGTTGTTATCATCCTGTAACATGTAGAACATGTTTGTATAATAATACTAAATTATTTTCTTAAATTTATCAAATTTATTCCAATCTAAAAGATATTTTCTAAATTCAATAAGTCCATTCCCCAATTTAATTCATCATTTTATTAAGACCTGCGCGATTTCAAATATTCAAATTTTCGTTCCCAGTCACATGACTTTCTGACGTATTTCCGCTCGCCATAACGGCCAAGAAATTAAACACGAACATTCATTCTGTTTGTTGATAGCGTCAGATTCATAGGTTTCAGTCGAGATAGTTAATTTATTTTGAGAAATCGTTCTGTGCTAATTAGTGAACTTTGCAGACTTATTCAGGTAATAACAATTTATTTATCACATTTGTAATTATTAGGAGTTTATTTTATTAATATTTTTACTCATATTTAAACAAAATGGCGAACAGTCCATGCCGGTATTAATTTTTCTTGTTCAACATTATTAGTCTAAATTTTCTTTTTAAATTAACTCATAATCAATGCCGGTATGTAAAATCTAAATTTATATTTATTCAACTTTTTATTTTTCTGTCGTTTTCATATATTTCCACCACGTGGAAATTTTCTGTTTAAAATTGTTCAAATTAAATTAATTTTTTGTCCTAATTGTGTTTCTATTCCTCCTTCAGGAATATAAGCAAAGTTTCACCTACTGGTACCGTTTCACCTACTGGTACCGTTTCACCTAACGTCCAGTTTCACCTACTGGTATAGTTTCACCTACTGGTACAGTTTCACCTAACGTCCAGTTTCACCTACTGGTATAGTTTCACCTACTGGTACAGTTTTACCTAACGTCCAGTTTCACCTATTGATTGGTTGATCAAGTTCCACCTGCTGGGTCCAGTATCACCCATTGGTTGACTCAACTGTTTGTTCAAGTGTTGGTTAACGTCTGAGTTAATTACAAGTTACACTCCGACGCCTGCAGCCACTTAAAAATTGAAACAACTGGTAACACGTAAATTTTTTTTTAAATAAATAATCAACTAACTATAATTTTTTTATTTTGGCGACAGACTATTTTAGACATAATTAAATAAGTTTATAATAACTTCATTAGTATTTAACTTAAAATACATTTCCTTTTACTCTTATTAAACTATAAGTCTCTTTTTGTTTGTTTTTAGGGACTTTCAAAAATTATTCAAAAATAAACTGGCGCCCATTCAAATAACCCTTATTGGAACATATTCTACACAAATTAGAAATAAACATAAACTATATTAAGGTATGAACGCCACCCCTAGAGAGTCTCAATATAAGAATAGATATTTATTATTATTAGTATTATCTAATTTCACAACAAAAAAAGGGTAGTTTACCCGTTGCAAATTGGCGCCCAACAACGTGGTTTATAGTGTTTAATTTAGACTGTGTAGATATGTCACATAAGGTATTTTCCATCTGAACTTAATAATTTTTATAAATTTTGTCACCATTTCTACTACAATTTTTTTATATATAATACTTTTTCTGATTTTTGCATATTTTGGTATTGTTTTGTTCCTATTTTTTATAGACAACATTTAAAAAAATAATTGTTATCATAACCTTAAATAATTATTGTTTAATTATGGAATTCCGGCATACAGTTTAGTCACAGTATTTATATTTTGCGAAATTTAATTTAAGCCGGTTGTTTACCGATAAGAGTTTTTTTGTCGCCTTTATTGTGAGACAAACAGAAATAGTTTTGGGTTCAGGTAAAAGACATTTAGAAAGAGTTGAACTTTTTTCTGGTATTATTGATTTGCTATATAAATTATTTGATAAAATTTTGAGATTACATCTTTAAGTAAATTTATTTTTTGCAAACGCAATAGTTAAATTGTTTTTGTGAACGACAAATGAATTTTGCTGAAATTACGGTTCTTATTGAGAGAATATTTTAAAAACTTTTTTGGTAAATCTTGCAGTGTCGGGTCAATTTTTTTTTCGTTGGCGTTTCGTGATAAATTTTAATTTTTTATTGAGAACAGATATAAATTATACTGTTAATTTGTTACACTACGAGTGTTTAAAAGTTTTTTGTTTTTCGTATAAACCATAATATTTCATAATGCAGGCTTCACACCTTAAAACAGATGAATTAACTTACGAGTTACGGCTTCGCGATACAGATGCTTCGGGAACTGTAGACGCAAAGAGGCGACTTTTAGCTGGACTATTAGCGCAAGAAAAAGGTGATAGGAGTTTTTCAGAACAAATTAATCATTATGCATTTGCGACGGATGTTACTGAAATCAAAGCGACTTTGGCAGATTTAAAAGATTTAATTACTTCTTTTTCGGGTACACTTAACGACTCTGTTTACAAGAGAATTATTTTGCGATTAGTTCATGTATCGGGTAGAATTAGTAGGGTTAATATCGATGATGCGGACGACTCCACAACGCAGAAACAATTAAAAATTACACTTTTAAATTTAGAAGCAGATTTAGACGCGAAAATTCCGGGTAACGTCATGAATACCTCTAACAATGCGAGCAATGCACAACCTTCGATTTCGTATAATAAAAATGCAGATATTCATAAATGGAACTTATTTTTTGATGGTACCGATTCACTTCCTGATTTTTTAGAGCGGGTCGAGTTATTACGAATATCAAGGGGTGTTTCTGAAAACGATTTATTTACCAAAAGCTGTGAGATATTTAAAGGCTCAGCTCTAACTTGGTTCGTGACAAATAAACATAAAATAAATTCGTGGGATCAATTAGTAAATAAATTAAAAGATGATTTTTTGCCCTCTGATTATCAATACGAATTAGAACTAGAAATTAACAACAAAACCCAAGGAAGGCAAGAAAGCGCTACCCTATATATTGCGGCGATGGAAAGCTTATTTAGTAGACTTGATATTGTTCCGGATGAACAAACTAGGGTAAATAAAATTAGGCGAAATCTATTACCGATATTTGTATCACAGTTAGCGCTTCAGAGTCCGCAAACAATTGATCAACTTTCTATGTTATGTAAGCGGGTTGAAGAGTCACAGACTTGGTTAGATAGATTTAAACCGGCTTCGCGAGAATCAAATTCAACTTTGTTTAAAGCCGATAATGCAAGAACGCCAAGAACTTATGATACGAAATAGAGAAATATTTCCACAATGTCATCCTTTTCATGTTGGAATTGTGACCGTCCGGGCCATAGATATAATATTTGTCGTTCAGAAAAAAGGGTTTTTTGTTACGGATGTGGTCAGAAGAATACATTAGTTAATAATTGCAGTAACTGCAAGTCAAAAAACGGGAAAATGACTGGTCAAAGACGTCTGGCTTTTTTACCCAGTCAACAAAACGATACAGACCCTCAGCCAGGCACCTCACGTACTACACAGACGCAACAAAAAAACAAAAATTAAATAACTTCACTTCAGTATCCGATTGGCAAAATTATTTAAAATTCGTAAAGTATTTTTTGGAAGTAATTTCTAATAACAACCGTAAAGTATTTACTAACGAAAATAATGTTGAATCACGTAAATCATTTCCATCTAGTAATATTATGGACAGTCTTAAAACAGATCAAGTTTTGAATCAAAATAATTTAAATTATTCTGAGATTTTAGAGAGAAATGTAGATGTTAATATTAGCAATTTGTTTGTTAAAAAATATAATGATAATAGGCCTTATTTAAGGATCAAATTGAATTCAGTTGATGTTTTGGCTATGGTAGATACAGGTTCAAATTCATGTGTTGTAGGAAATAAAGGACTACATTTAATTCAGATTCTAAATGCACCTCTGCAATATAACGAAAACATCAATGTTACGACGGCTGATGACGCGACACAACAAGTTTTAGGTTTTATAAACGTTCTTGCTACTTTAAATGGTACAACTCATTCGATTAGGATTTTAATAATTCCCTCTATTTCTCACTCCTTGATTGTCGGTATGGATTTCCTTAAAGTTTTCAAAATAGATGTAAATTTTAGTAACCTTTCTTATTCCATGTTATCCTCCCTTTGTGTGATAAATACAATTCAGCCAATGGCAACTCTAACTTCTTCTCAGAAAAACGATTTAGATAAAGTAATTTCATTTTTTTCGAGTATAGCTCCCACTGATTCACTGGGTAAAGCCCATCTAATTAGACATGATATTGACACAGGTGACGCAAAGCCAATTTGTCAAAGACAATACCCATTATCTCCTACAATGCAACGCCACCTTAAGAAAGAAATAGACGAATTATTACATCTAAATGTGATTCAGCCATCTAACTCGCCGTGGTGCTCCCCTTTGTGGTTGGTTCCCAAAAAGAATGGCGAATTTAGAGTTTGTTTTGATGGTAGAAAGCTTAATTCAGTCACAAAATCCGACTCCTACCCTATGCACTTAGTGGACTCAATTTTAAATAAATTAAGAGATGCAAAATATCTCACTTCTATAGACCTCCGTAAAGCTTTCTTACAAATTCCATTGGAGGACTCAGCAAAACCTAAAACAGCTTTCTCCATTTTTGGACTAGGTAGTTTTGAATATAAACGTATGTGTTTTGGTTTAAAAAATGCTCCGCGCACAATGGCACGTCTTATGGACCGTGTAATCGATCCATCTATCTTACCGTACTGTTTTGTTTATCTAGATGATATTATTGTTGCTACTCCAACTTTTGAATTGCATATAGAAATTTTGACTAAATTATACTATAGACTTCAGGAAGCCGGTCTAACCGTCAATATGGAAAAATGTGAATTTTGTAGAGATTCTCTTAATTATCTTGGATTTGTTGTTGACAAAGACGGACTTAGAACCGATCCCGATAAAGTGTCATCTATTTTGAACTATCCTGTCCCTAAAAATACTACCGAAATTAAAAGATTAGTTGGGTTGATTAGTTGGTACCGTAGGTTTCTTAAAAATTTTTCTTCTGTTTGCTCACCTATAACTGATCTTCTAAAAGGCAGGAAAAAAGGACAACCTATTGTTTGGACCCCTGAGGCGGACAAGGCTTTTATGGAAATTAAATCGCTTCTAACATCTAGCCCCATTTTGTCGAGCCCCGATTATTCTAAACAGTTCATTATTCAAACGGACGCAAGCGATACTGGTCTTGGAGCAATTTTATATCAATAATGTGACGGTATAAATCATCCAGTGGCATATGCCAGTCGTTGTTTGACAACTATCGAAAGAAAAATGTCTACTACAGAAAAAGAGTTACTTGGCGTGATTTTTGGCATTGAAAAATTCAGAGGTTATGTCGAGGGTACCACATTTATTTTAGAAACAGACCACTCTTCGTTACAATACCTGTATAAATTGTCTAATCCTAGTGGTCGACTTGCTCGGTTAGCCCTTCGTTTATCTCAATTTGATTTTACTATAAAACACCGTAAAGGTTCTACTATGTTGATAAGTGATGCCCTATCTCGAACCGCAAATGAAATTTCTGTCTTAGATGTGTCTACTTTCAAACCAGACAAATGGTATCGATCTATGATAAACAAAGTTCAGAATAATCCTGATAAATATCCGTCTTTTAGAATTGAGAATAACATTTTGTACAAACATGTCTTTTCATCTATTCCACTCGTCAGCAATTTAAGTAATTGGAAAATTGTAGTACCCTCTAGTAACCGTATGGAGACTCTTAAACAATTTCACGATGATGTGGCAGGTAGCCATTTAGGAATATCTAAGACCATTTACCGAATTTCAGAATTGTATTATTGGCCCAAGCTTAGACAAGATGTATGTCGTTATATTAGAAGGTGTCGTATATGTGCGTCGTGCAAAAGTACTAACTTGCCTACAGCCGGACTTATGGGTACTTACAAAAATATAGAATCTCCTTTTCAATGGATTTCAACTGACATAATCGGATGTTATCCACGATCTAAATTGGGTAATAAATACGCGTTAGTAGTAACCGATTGGTTTACAAAATTCTGTCTTGTGCATCCTATGCCTAGTGCTACCGCATCTAATATTGTTAAATTTTTAGAAAATCAAGTTTTCCTTATTTATGGTGTTCCACAAGTTATGTCGGTGGACAATGGTTCACAATTTACGAGTAATGAATTTAAAGATTTAATGAAAAAATATAAAGTTCAAAAAACTATCTATAACGCGAATTATCACCCACAAAGTAATCACACAGAGAGGACTAATAAAGTAATTGTAACAGCACTTCGCTGTTATATTCACGAAAATCACAAAAATTGGGATCAATATATTCATCAAGTGGCTCAGGCCATCAGAACAGCTCAGCATGATGTCACAGGGTATACCCCTGCTTTTCTAAATTTTGCTCGAATAATTCCGTTGTCAGGAGATCAGTACGGGAAAATTTCAGAAAATGCGGATAATACCGTGACAGTTGAAAGCACATCTCAACGTGTGGAAGATGTTAAAAATTTACCTAAGTTATTTATTGAAATTAGGAAAAAATTAAAGGATGCATACGACAGAAACGCTAAATATTATAACCTCAGAAAGAGGGATATTGAATATCACGTTGGCGATCGTCTTTGGAAAAGGAATTTTGTGTTATCTTCTAAAATTAACGATTTTGCTAAAAAAATTGCACCTAAATATGTACCCTGTATAGTACATAAAGTTTTGTCTAAGCATGTTTATAATCTGAAAGACCTTGATGGAAATGATTTAGGTAATTTTCACGTATCTGATCTCAAAGCTAATTTTTCCGATATGGATGACAATTTACCGGACGATAATGTACACTTTAATGACGGCAATTCACAAGGATATTAATAGTAATAACACGAATCAAAATGTTGTCCTTTTGTTTTTATTTTTGAACAATTTAATTCTGCATATTAGGTTGAATATGGTAAAATTCTGGTTTAAGATTTATTTCTTTTTTTTTTTAATTTTTTAGTCTTTTTATATCATGTTTATTCATCTTTTCCTTTTCTATTTGTTAACATTTTCGTTTTAACTGTGAATTCCCGGTGAAAGAATAGGAATTCCAGCACACAGCTGAATCGTAAAAGGCGATTGAAAGTGTCTATTCTTTAGTCTTCCATTCTTTTTCTATCTTTTTTCTATCTAATTTCTAGTCTTCGAAATTTAGCAACTTTATTGTATTTAATTTAGACCGTTCTGGGTATACTTCGTACATGTTCGGCTTATAAATTGTTTTTTTTTCCATATTTTTCAGTGGTGAATATTATGGTACTTTTCAGTTCATTTTTCTCCCTTACTTATATTAAATTTAGTATATATTTGTATAATTATTACAATATTATCTTTTCTCTCATCTTCCAGTTTTCAGGTTGATTCATATAACATAACGTGTTTGGATTATTGGGATTGGCCACTCTTGTCTTCATAGTAAGCCTTGTAGTTAATACTTACCTATAGAATGGTAGTTTAATTGACTTGTGCCTTTGGACCGTACATGAGATTTGGATTAGTCAATACTTATTGTTCCTTGTCAGAGAACACCCTAAATATCTTCGTTTCCTTTTATTTTTTCTCTTTCTCTTTTCTTTTCATTTTAAGTAGTATTTTATGATTTTGAACTAAATTAAATTCTGAACATTTTGACTAGTAAACCATATTGTAGTATTTTAAGGATTTTGATGCACGCAGACAATATTTCGGAGGTTTGACTAGGCTCCACAATTTGTTAAACATTTGCAATTTTTTCATGCTGTAACTTTGGCTTTGGGCCACATCTTCGGGTAAATTTCGGTTGAGCCACTGTGAAAATTGTATATTTTATATTCAATTGCTATGATTTTGGTTTCTTTTAGAAACATATCTTTTGAATTACCTTTGGACAAATTATGGATGGCCTCAAATATCTTCATTATATTTGTTTAACTATTTTAGTTAAGATAACTATTTTATGGTTAATTTCGACATTTTATGTTTTTGGAAGCTATTCGTTTTTTTTTTTTTTTTTTTTTTTTTTTTTTTTTTTTTTTTTTTTTTTTTTTTTATGTTCGTTGTGGACGACAGTATTTTTGCTATATTTTACATTACCATATTTTGAGCTTTGTGGGACAAGTCTTGTCTTGTCTATTTGAGATCCTGTGTTGTAAATACACATGGGATAATTTATGGTTTTTGGACGTTTGAAGTGGGTTTCAAGTTTGTCAAACCGTTTACATTTTTTTAACATGGTGTCAATTTGGTTTTTGGCCTCATCTTTGGATATATTTGGTTGAACCATTGTTAAAATTGTGGACATGTTTCGGGTTCATTGTAAGTATCTGGTCTTCAGGACACGGGTCATCTGAACTATTTCTCGACAAACTTCATTTAGACCTACATACGCCAATTAAGGTGTTTATATTTTATATGTCTACGTGACACATATGAAGATAATATATTTGCCTAAACTGTTTTGAGATTTTATGCATTATAGAGTTGGTAATTGTGAAATTATGATTATGTCGCATTCCATGTTTCATTACGTTATAACAAAATTCAGGTAAAAATTTTTATTAATTTTTTTCATTGACTTTATCTTATTTCTATCTGCGTTTTAAATGACACATGTCAATCCTCAAAGCATTTTTAGCGTTATCCTATGGCTACAGTGGATGCTAACGGGCGCTAACCTAAAAATGTACTTGTTTGACAGGTCCATCAAAACCGTATTGTTTTTCTTTACAGTAAATCATACATTTAACTTTTTTGTATATATCGTGCATAGTTTTTATTTTTTTTTTTTTTCGATTAATACCTATCAAAACACCTATACACGGACGGGACATTTATAATTGACACGTTTTAATTTTTATTTAATTTTTAAATAATAGAAAAATGACATACAGTCAAATGTTTTAGTAGTTTGTTTGCTTCATCGCTCATATTACTCTTATAGTAAGGGTACTTGTTACCAAATTTGATGATGTCATCTCAAATAAAAGCGTTACTATTTCTTTTGTTCCAACTAATTAGTTATATTGTTGTAAATTATATTACTTGTAATCTGGATGTGTCACTTTTTCCCCCTTATATAATATGTATATTTACCGAAAAGTTGTACTTCAGTGATTTATGTTTGGTAATTTTTTTTTTTATTTTCACACTTTTGTATTCTATAAGACTTATGTTATCAATAATATAAATACATATTGTTGATTTTTTTTTTCTATTTTATTTGTTCATAACTTATGGTTTTAATTGGAAATCAAAATTTTTTTGTACAAATTTTTGGAGCACTGTTAATGATAACTGATATTTATGTGATATTTGTAAACATCTAATTAGGAATTGTTTAAAAATTTAGTTTGTTTTTGTAAAGAAAAAAAAATTTTTTTTTTTAAGAAAAAAATGTTTTTTTCACAGCGGGTGATCGGTGTGTAACATGTAGAACATGTTTGTATAATAATACTAAATTATTTTCTTAAATTTATCAAATTTATTCCAATCTAAAAGATATTTTCTAAATTCAATAAGTCCATTCCCCAATTTAATTCTTCATTTTATTAAGACCTGCGCGATTTCAAATATTCAAATTTTCGTTCCCAGTCACATGACTTTCTGACTTATTTCCGCTCGCCATAACGGCCAAGGAATTAAACACGAACATTCATTCTGTTTGTTGATAGCGTCAGATTCATAGGTCTCAGTCGAGATAGTTAATTTATTTTGAGAAACCGTTCTGTGCTAATTAGTGAACTTTGCAGACTTATTCAGGTAATAACAATTTATTTATCACATTTGTAATTATTAGGAGTTTATTTTATTAATATTTACGTATTTTTACTCATATTTAAACAAAATGGCGAACAGTCCATGCCGGTATTAATTTTTCTTGTTCAACATTATTAGTCTAAATTTTCTTTTTAAATTAACTCATAATCAATGCCGGTATGTAAAATCTAAATTTATATTTATTCAACTTTTTATTTTTCTGTCGTTTTCATATATTTCCACCACGTGGAAATTTTCTGTTTAAAATTGTTCAAATTAAATTAATTTTTTGTCCTAATTGTGTTTCTATTCCTCCTTCAGGAATATAAGCAAAGTTTCACCTACTGGTACCGTTTCACCTACTGGTACAGTTTCACCTACTGGTACCGTTTCACCTAACGTCCAGTTTCACCTACTGGTACAGTCTCACCTACTGGTACCGTTTCACCTAACGTCCAGTTTCACCTACTGGTATAGTTTCACCTACTGGTACAGTTTCACCTAACGTCCAGTTTCACCTACTGGTATAGTTTCACCTACTGGTACAGTTTTACCTAAGTCCAGTTTCACCTATTGATTGGTTGATCAAGTTCCACCTGCTGGGTCCAGTATCACCCATTGGTTGACTCAACTGTTTGTTCAAGTGTTGGTTAACGTCTGAGTTAATTACAAGTTACACTCCGACGCCTGCAGCCACTTAAAAATTGAAACAACTGGTAACACGTAATTTTTTTTTTAAATAAATAATCAACTAACTATAATTTTTTTATTTTGGCGACAGACTATTTTAGACATAATTAAATAAGTTTATAATAACTTCATTAGTATTTAACTTAAAATACATTTCCTTTTACTCTTATTAAACTATAAGTCTCTTTTTGTTTGTTTTTAGGGACTTTCAAAAATTATTCAAAAATAAACTGGCGCCCCTTCAAATAACCCTTATTGGAACATATTCTACACAAATCCTAAATAAACATAAACTATATTAAGGTATGAACGCCACCCCTAGAGAGTCTCAATATAAGAATAGAAATTTATTATTATTAGTATTATCTAATTTCACAACAAAAAAAGGGTAGTTTACCCGTTGCAATCCATAAAATGAATATATATATATATATATATATATATATATATATATATACGTAATTGATAATTGCCCTCTTTTGTCACTCAAATTTCCCCTCTTTTATCTTTCAATTTTCTCACTTTTCCCCTCTTTTCTCTTTCAATTTTCTTGCTTTACTGATTTTAATGTCCCCTCTTTTCTCTCTCAAATTTCCCCTATTTTATCTTTCCATTTTTGTCACTTTTCCCCTCTTTTCTCTTTCAAATTTTCTCTCTTTTATCTTTCAATTTTGTTACAATTTCTCTAACAAATTTCTCCTCTCTTTTCTCTAGTAATGTGACAAAATTGAATAAGAAAAGAGGGGAAATTTGAGACAAAAAAGTGACAAAATTAAAAGAGAAGAGAGTAATTTTGTCCAATTACGGACTTAAATTTTTTTTTCCTTTTCTCCCTCTTATCTCTATCAAATTTTCCATCTTTTATTTTTCAATTTTTTCATTTTTCCCCCTCTTTTCTCTTTCAATTGTCTCGCTTTAGTCTGATTTTAATTTCCCCTCTTTTCTCTCTCAAATTTCTTCTCTTTTATCTTTCAATTTTGTTACTTTCTCTATCAAAAAGTAGGAAAAAATATTAAGAAAATAGGAAAAAATAAGGAAAATAGAGAAAAATAAGAAAAACAGGAAAAAAATAGAAAATGACAGAGATAGGTAGGGAAAAACAAAAATATAGGTTAGGTAATAGTGGGTTAAGAAAACGATTCCCATTGTTAAACGCATACGAAACATAGTTTATTTTGAAAATATTTATATTTATATTCAACTTGACGATAATTAAGTTCAAGGTCATCCATTCCCGTTTCCACTATATTTTAGTTTCCACACTGTAATAGTGTATATTCTGTGGTTTCTATATGAATACTAAATTGACGTAAGAAATAAAATGGCGTCTGAAAAATATGTTCTTTAAAGATTTTTAATAAATTATAGATTTTATTGGTATTAGTTCAAGAAGATTTCGTCGATTTCCGTGTAATTTATTAGGTCAAGATTTGTGTGTGAAAAGAAAAACGTAAAACGCAGGTATTTAGAAGAGATAATGTTATAAAAAAAACATTGTTACAGAATAGTCTGATGATGGTTTCAAAAATTCGTAACTTTTTTTTTGGTAAGAGACCGTCAAGTTTTTTTTACGTTTTCGTGTTCTTCGACCTCAAATTAGTCTATTAAAAAAAAAAAAATTGTCAAAATCTGATGAGTTGCCGTAAACTAGACTTTTACCAATAAAATTAGAGCTAGTATGGATCAATTCAAATTTCCAAATATTCCGTTTATTCATTCTGAATATATGAACTTGAACTACATTTAAATATCATAAATAACAATTTTATAAGCTGTCAAATTAAAAGATTAAAATCTGTTTCATTATGTGATAAAAAATTTTCAGCCAATAGAATCGAATTTATTTTTTAGATGAATTGGCAATTAATTTGAAAACTGTTAAAATATTTTCAATTGTTTAAAAGTTAAATAATAACCAAAAAAAGATCAACTAATTTATATGTTCTAAAATAGTATATTGTTTAACAAGTGTTGAAAATAGCGCTTTTCACACGCATGTGACGGTTTGTGGCATGAGCCTGAAAGGCGAGTGCCACAAGTCACAAATTGACATTTTTCGAGGCAAGTTGACAGTGCGTTTTTGTGTATTTTCTAAGCAGCCTTAGGAAAAATATGTTCCTCATCGTTGTTATATATAAATAAATGTATTTCGTTTATTAATTGGAGTAGAAAAAATAGCTCTTCTAACACTATTAATGGTAATCATTAGATGACCGTTGCGTAATATACTATTTCACACTTTGTGACTTGTGGCACTCGCCTTTCAGGCTCGTGCCACAAACCGTCACATGCGTGTGAAAAGTGCTATTTTCAACACTTGTTAAACAATATACTATTATTTTTTAATTTTTAGATATTCCGTGCGAAATATGCAAAGCCGAAGGAAAAAAAAAGATGTGCTCTTCCCCGAGGGGACTCGCCGTCCATATGACTAGAGTTCACTGTAAGTATAACTAGGCTAATTGCAAGTTTAAAAAAATCTTAATTACTCTTACTTACAACAAATTCAAATACAGGGTGTGCCCAAATAAGAGTGATCGATTTTAAATGTATAAATGCACAACGTATTATTAATTGCTCTAAATAAATCGGCTTTTCACTAATTGTTTTCGTTTACCCAAAAGTTTTTTTATGAAGTTTGTTTATATTTTATCCCGTCAATATACTAATTTTGGTCAAAATAAGTGGAAAAAAATATGTATTATTTTAAATGGAACAACTCTTTGTACAATTTATTAATAAAGATTTATTATCTTCTTTTAAGAATTGTATATAGTTTGGTATCTTCTGTTTTTCTAATAGAAAAAAGATATTCGAGATTTCAAGAATCACGCATTTTTCCTTAAGGAAAACCTAACTGTAAATAAAAAAATTAACAAATCTGACAAATAATTTATTAAGCATACTAAACATCACAAACATTTTATAAAACTAATAATGTAATTAATAGTAATAAATAATGTAAAAGTTACAAAAATGATGTGTGTGCCTATTTTTTTTTTTTGTATTTTTGACACTTCATTTCGAGTTTTTGCAATTTATGCAATTTTGAGCTTAGCTTATCCATGAATTTTTGACAGAAAATTTGATATTTTTTTATTTTTTAGTTTTTTAAACTAACTTTATTAATGCATTTTGATCCAGAAAACCTAAAAAAAAGATCAGTTTCCCATTTTGAATAAAATTGAATGAAATATTAATTATTTATTGCTTTTAAAATTATTCAAAAAATGTTTTCTTTTTAAGGTTAATATTAATATTATTAAAAATTTAAAAAAAAATACCATTAAATTTGTAGTAAAAAACTCTATAATGGTGATTTTTTTTCAAAATTTTAATATATAATATTTTAAATATATTAAAGATATTAAAATGGGATTTATACCATTCGGTAGATAATATAAAACTCAAAATTTAGAAAATATTTTAGTCTCTTCGAATTTAACATTGTAATTGTTATAAACAAAACTAAAAAAAAAAAATTAAATTTTTTTGTTCTTTTGTTTTATCGAAAATGGTAAAATAACTGGAAAAAGTAAATAGTACATCCGAAAGGGATGAAAAATATGTGAAATATTTCATAACTTTAAAATAATTGTAGAAATTATAAAAAGTTTATTAATGTATTTTGATGCAGAGAAAAACTAAAATAATCTATTAAACAATTACTTTACTGTAGGAGTGTTTGGAGGAAAGTTGGGTGGGATTACCCCCTCATTTTTTGTTTAACCCTTTTATATTATGTGTCACATTAAAAATCTATTTAATTCATATAGTAATATTTAATATTCAAACATCTAAAATTCTACAAAATTTCTTTTTAGTATGTCAATTTCTAAAATTCTTTTGTTTATTATTTTTCTTGACTTTCAAAATTTTTTTTACCAATAGATTTTTTTATTGATATCGCAACCTCAACTTAGTTTTATTAACACCCTATTCCCTGTTAACTATCTGACTTTGATTTACCTAAATTTCATATTCATTGTAATTTCAAAATTTCAATTTTATTATATCATCATCTTTCATTATCTTAACAATTTATTTTTCTTTACTTACATACCAATTCTTCTATCCCATTTAATAAACATAACATTTAACTACTAATACCTAATTTGTTCATAGATTAAATTTCAACTGAAAAAAAAACATTTTTAATTTATAAAATTCCTTATACAGGGTGAAATTTTTGTTTTTTTACAACATACATATATATACACGGATACACGATATCCGAGAATAGCCGGGTATAGTCATTAGCGTTCGCGGACGACCTAATGCTGGTGGCTGACACCATAGATTCAACCCGCCAACAACTAAGTAATACGGAAGGGTACCTATCAGAGCTAGGTATGACTATCTCCGCGGCAAAATGTCGCGCCTTCCGTATAACAACCACCAAAGACTCTTGGCACTTAGTCGATCCTAGTTTGCAGTTGCACAGTGGCGAAGGGATACCGGTCGCGAATGCCGGGGATTCCCTTGTGTATCTCGGCATTAAAATTTCTCCTTGGGCTGGCATAAAAACTCAGGGTCTCGCCGAGAGCTTTAGTGCAACCCTGGCAAGAGTCAGGAAGCTCCGATTAAAGCTCCTGCAAAAAATACACTTAATCGCCACTTACCTAGTCCCGCACTACCTGTATCCGCTTAGTATAGCGATACCATCGTTTAACATCCTCAGGCAACTAGACCAAGAGCTACGGGTAGTGGTGAAAGAGATCCTTCACTTACCGCAGGCCACCAGAGATGGTATATTGTACTGTGGCAAGCGAGACGGGGGACTAGGCTTGCCGCGCTTTGAATGGAGCGTCACCGCGGCAGTCCTAAGAACGGGATCGAAGTTTCTTGCCAATACAGATCCCGTTATGCAAGCTCTCGCAGCTGGGGCCAAACTTGAAAGAAGTCTCAGAAGGTTTGCCCAGCTCGCGCGGGTCGAGTGGCCCGTGCAACAGAACACCCTCCTTAATTACACGCAAAAAAGGAGGAAAAGCGAACTTGCACGCTGGCGTCGTCAGGTATCTCAAGGCAAATCGGCCGCGTCCTTCGCCGATAGCCACATTTCCAACACCTGGTTGTACGACGCGAACTTACTTAAACCGTGCAGAACAATCACGGCCCTGAGAATGAGAACCAACTCATGTGCAGACAGGGCGGCCATGAGCAGGGCGATGCCAGTAGCGGACCTAACCTGCAGACAGTACCACTTCGGGGTCGAGACCCTTGGACACATCCTAGGCCAATGCAGGTTTACCAAGCCACAAAGGATCCGCAGACACAACGAGATTCGCGACCTCGTTGTGGAAGAACTAGTAAAGCAAGGACCCGGGGTAGCGGTAGCCGTGGAGCCAACGATTGACCTTCCCGGTGGCGGGAATCTCCGACCCGACTTGGTGGTACGAAGCCAAAGAATGGTCTTCGTGGTCGACGTCACAGTCCGTCACGAAGACGCGGATTATCTCGTTCAGGGACGAAACAGTAAGATCGATAAATATAGCAGACTGCTACCCCAACTCCGGCAGAGGTACCAGGAGACCGAAGCCGAAGTCCTACCAATCGTGGTGGGAACGAGGGGGGCGATGCCCAAGGAGACAGTTAAGTGCTTGAAAAAGCTAAACATAGGCGAAAAGAAAATAATGAAGACGATGTCTCTGAACGCCCTACGTTCGTCCATCGAAATGTATCACGATTTCATGGACTACAACGTACCCCTCGGCCGCCGGAGAGCGTCAGGACCCCCGGACTAATCCGCAAGTCCGGGGGAAACCTTCTGGCCCAACATTTTCTTGAAAATGTTAACTTGAACGAAAACAGCTTTGTGGAGTGCGTCAATTGTTTTTAACGACGCCGGAGCACTTTACACTCCGGCCGAACCACCTCTTACGAGGCTTTTATCCTTTGACTTTTATTTATATTTTTATTATTTTATCTATACAAATTTTAACGTATTGACTATTTATTGATTTTATTTATACATATGTTATATGTAGTAACCGTCCAGTTATTGTGTTTGTATTTTATTTATACAAATCGTTGGAACTGTATAACGCTCCAAAACTGCGAGTCATACGGCAGTTGCGCTATACCGGCGACAGCCACGGCGGCGGGTGAAACCCAGCACTTCTTGTTGGGTGGATGCGGCAGCTTCCACGAAGCTTCCCTGGGCAGAGCCTTGGGTTCTGGCAGATTGCCGTTCTCGAAAGAGACCCGTTCTTTATATTTTTCCAACGGACCCTAGCATGGTGTCCCAGGCAAATCGACATTGGTTTCCCTCTTGCGAGAGGCCCGGCCAGGAGTGCTACGATAGTGCGGAGAGAACGAGAAGTGGTAACGGCAAGATGGTTCCTAGTATGGTCCATGCAGTGGGTCCCACCGTTACCTTTGAATTGCCATATAATTCAGACGACCACGTCACACGCAGGAAAGTCCGCTTCAGCGCATAAGGTAGCCAAATGCCTCGTCATCTAATTAGTGACGCGCATGAGTGGAATAACGAGATTCCCACTATCCCTACCCCAGTGCCTTCGGGCCACAGAATACTAGTAGGGAGTATATGTGTTGGACTGCGCATCCAAGCTATTTAAGTGTTTTAAAAATTGTTGTTCTGAACAAAGCGAAAGCCACCAAAAAGGGTGGCCATAATTTATTTGCTAGATAGTGTCTAAGCACCACCTCCGCGAGGTAAGGGGCGGGCAACGACTCCACCGCCATAAGCCGGGCTTGCCCGCAATAAGCTCGGTGGTACGGCTAAGAGTGCTAGCGAACGTGGGTAAAAGACAGTGGTAAAAATGCAAAGTAAAAACGATATCCCCAGACGGGATACTCGAAAAAACAGCAATATGTCGCATTAATCCTCTGACGAAGAGGAAGTCCCCGACAACACAATCGGTGGATGATATAAGGAGATGATGTGTTTCATTGAAACAGAATTAGCCACGGGTAACCGCGTAAATAAAGAAAAACAAACGCAATTAAAAAATTTCATAATGACATGGGCTTTGGAGCAAGCCAATTTAACTGGACAGTCCTCGAAAAAGAGAATCTGAGACTTAGACAAGAATTAGATTCTGAAAAGACAAAACCAAAAACACAGACAATGACATTCGCCGCAGCCGCCTCGGCTCCCAAACAAAACAACATGCACGTTGCAATAAACAAAAATAAGCAAAAGCAGACAAATACAAGCCTAAGAGAAGGGATCCACTGGTTATCATTTATGATGTACCATCAACGATGACACCAGAGGAACTTCTCGAAAGCATCCACAAACAGAACTTCGGGGATATGAATAAAGAGACCTTTGAATCGAAGATAAAATATCGATTCAAATCAGGTCCAAAGGGCAAAAGAACCGTCCACTTCGTAATGGAAGTGAGCGGAGAAATGCGCTCAAAACTATTGTCAAAAAGGAGAGTCTTCATTGACTTCACAAGTTGCACCGTGAAGGACTATATAGTAGTCCCAAAATGTCTGCGCTGTCAGGACCTCGGTCATGTCAGCAAACATTGTCCCAAAACAGAGGCCACTTGTGGTCACTGTGGTGAAGGACACGAACGCAAAGACTGCAAAAATACCAGTCGAGCAAAAGTCTGTGTACCCTGCCAACTCAGGAAAAAGAAGTGCAATCCCATGAGAGATTGTCAAACGTACAAAATGATGGTGGAAAGACTAATTCATTCCGAAAAGTGATTATGAGTAAGACGGCCGTGGCGATTTCTAAAATCAACAGGGAAGTATCAAACTCATCATCAGATTCAAGAGATAGACTAAGAATGCTCTCTTTTCGAAAAAAGAAACAACAAACAAAGCAAAGCATAGAGGAGCAAAAACCTAAAGATCAAAACCAATTATTTCAACCAACCTTTATGAAAATATCGAACTAACTATGCGTCTAAGTAGACTAGAAGAACCAAAAATCCTAACTGCTGCATTAAGGCATGTAGTAAGGAACTGCTGAACCTAGTAGAGGCAGTGTTTAAACGACGAAAAGAAAATCTGGAACTACAGGAGCTTTACGAAGACTTCGCAAAAACGCACGAAAGGCTTATATTCGATCATAACCAGAAATGGCCAACGTGCCACGTGCACGTGAGACATCCATAAGAATAGGACAGCTGCAGAGGAAATGAATCTGGATATGGTCTGCATGCAGGAACCATATACGAGATTAGGAAAACCACAGGGGATGCCAATAACAGCACAAGTAGCTGGAATTGGACAAAACCTCATGGCGTTGACTGTATTGTTTAACAAAAAATATAAACTCTGCCACCTATAACAGTTCAGCAACGAACACTGTGTCTGTGTAGAACTTCTTACGAAAGTAGGAAAAATTATGCTAATAAATATATACTGCCATTTTGACGATGACATAGAACCTTACGTGGGTCAAGCACGGAGAATCTTTCAAACGTATCATAATCGTCCTGTCATAATGATGATAGATGCGAATTCAAGATCAACCTTGTGGAACTCGAATCGCACGGATCGCAAAGGAGAAGTGATGGAGGATCTGCTGAACGAATTACAACCACATGTAATGGATGAAGCAGGGAATCCACCAACCTTCGAAAATCGAGTGGGTGCGAGTAGTAATATTGATATTACTATCTCAAACACGCTCGCCTTTGACACAATTCACGACTGGAAAGTTACGAGACATGGTACCATGAGTGACTACAACCTGATCACATTCGAAGTGGGCGACTCCACAGAGGGGGAAATACAAAGTCAAAACAGGCAGTATAACCTATACAAAGCAAACTGGCAAATGCTAAAAAACGAATTCATTGCAGCCGTTCCAATACAGCACGATCAGAACGTACATGAGGCAGCCAAAGAACTAACAGAGCAATCCAACGAGCCATGCAAGCATCGATCCCTCTAAGGAAAGATGCAAGCGAAGTCAAGAACCACGCTTGGAAAGAAGAGCTAACACGGCTCAGAAGCCAAGTGAGGTACGCTCGACGAATCTATCAAAGATGCGGTATACATGAAGAAATGCAACGCCTACTGAATGTATACCGTAACAAGAAAGGCACATACATAAAAGCAATCAAGGAAACAAAGAAAATAAGTTGGGAAAGATTCGTGGAAGACAACCTGCAAGTGGATGCCTGGGGTATGCCATACAGGGTTGTGACAAATAAGCTTAAATGCCCAACAATGTTAAGTACAATGGAAAGACATGATGGTACACACACACAGAACTGGGAGGAATCAGCAGAGCTCCTGCTCAATGCCCTCCTCCCAGAGGATATCATGCAACACGAAACTCAGTTTCAAAAGGAAATTAGAAATCAAATGATAAGCAGATATGTACCAAGACAAAACACAGAGATTGAATTCTTTCAGGAAGAAGAGGTGATGGAAAGCATTTGTCTGTGTAAAAAGAAAAAGGCTCCAGGGCCGGACAACATACATGCTGAAATTGTACAAGCATTGAAGGAACAATTGTCACAAGTCCTGTGTGCGCTATACAATGAGTGTGTGCGGCAGGGGAAATTCCCGAATGTATACAAACAGGCCGGTGTCGTCATCATTAAAAAAGGTGACGACAAAGACCCAACAAAAGCAAAATCTTACAGACCAATATGTCTGTTAAACGTGCTAGGAAAAATATTCGAAAGGCTCATATGCAAAAGGCTAAAACATGTACGGGAGATCGACGGAATGAACAACAATCAATTCGGTTATAGAGAAGGCAAGTCTACCGAAGACGCAATAAATAGAGCGATAGAAATAATGGAAGGTTCAAGACAGAAATACATACTAGCAATTTTTATAGATATTTCAGGTGCGTTCGACAACCTCTGGTGGCCATCGCTTTTCCAAAGGCTAAGGGACATAAACTGTCCTGGAAACCGATATATAAAACAATTAGGAACTACTGCCAAGATCGTTATGCAACACTAAACTGTCCAAACGGGCGGAAAACGCGGCATCTTACTAAAGGATGTCCGCAGGGCCCCATATTTTGGGACCTAATACTGGACCGGTTGCTTAACGATCTAGAGCACAAAGAACAAGTAGCGGGCACTGTGGCGTATGCGGACGACATACTGATACTGATACAGGCAAACAACAGATGCGACATTGAAATAAAATCGAACAAAATTATGGATGCAATATTCGACTGGTGTGCGAAAGTTAAACTAAACATATCAACAGAAAAAACTACCTACAGTCTACTCAAAAGGAAACTCGAAAGAGACCGCACGATTAGACTGAATGGACGCAACATCAGAAGATCCACAAGCGTGAGCTACCTGGGCATAACACTGGACGAACCCATGCTATAGACTAACCATTTGACGGAAGTAGGCGAACGCGCTAAACGGGTAATGCACAAATTATCCAGCTTGGCGCAAAACGACTACAAACTTCCCTTTCATACAATCCGACTATATCTAAGCGCAGTACTTGCCTCGATAACAGGATATGGAGCTAGCGTGTGGGCGCACAGGCTAGCGAACGCGAAGAATAGAGAAAAAATAGATGGAACCCAAAGAGGGTTCTTAATCAGAATGATGGGGGCATTTAGTACCACACCGACTCAGGCCTTAACAATCCTGGCAGGAGTGGTACCATTGCACCTTGAGATAGGGCGAAGAGCGGCAATGTACTGGCTACTCAAAAACAAACCAGACAAGATACAAGAAATCCTGCAAGAAAGACTGAATACAAAAAGAGAAATAAACAACGCAATAGATATAAAATGGCAAATGGAATGGCAACAGGGAGAAACAGCAAGGAGACTCTACCAGTTCTTGCCTTTCATTCAGGCAAAAATGAGAAGAGTTCTTCAACCCATCGCCTGGGCTAGTTCACTTTCTCACAGGACATGGACCGTACCCTACGTACCTCTTCCGATTCAATCTGAGAGAAACCGACACGTGTGAATGCGGACAGTTAGGTACACCAGAGCACGTTGTGTTCGAATGTCCTAACTATCCTGATAACGGCAATCTCAAAAACGAATTACAGGGAAGGAATGTAAGAGGAATGTTGGAAGATCCAGAACTGTTTGAGAAACTGAGCGCACTAGCGAATAGGGTATATAAATTCCAATTAGATACATACAATAGACAAAACAATAATGATCAAAGACAAAACTAAATAAGCAATAAGCAATAAATAATAATAATAAAAACCCGGACGTGACATAGACGGTTCTCTGGAAACTTCCTGAACAAGGGCCTAAGGCTCGCCGGAACGCCAGAGAACCGTATTTCCCCAAATGTTACAACTAGACCTAAGTTAAAACTACCAACACTAACAAAACACTAACATAGAATTAGAACTAATTGGAGATAAGCATGAAAATGCATGCAGCATGTCCCTACCCCAGTCACTTCGTGCCAGTGAATACAAATAGGTGAATGGTGCACTTTTTAGAGTGTTGATCTTGTGTTTGGGGGGTTAATGGTGCACTTTTTAGAGAGTCAGTCGCCGTATTTGTAACGGTTGCCGGTGTTAAAGGCTTGGGGATTCACTTTCTCGCCCATACACCGCCCCAGTCTGCATTACAGAATACGGCTTACGCATCTAATTGCAAGTGTACAAGTCCAATTGGTAGCCTTCACGTGGCACCCCCTGTTAGTAAACGGAGCATTCCGTCGAACTAATACCAAGTACGACCCCAATTACGCAACAAAGTCTAGATACATCGCATTGAACTCTGTCCACTCTTGAGTTCAAGGATCTCTCTTAGACTGCCTTGCAGTGAGTTATTGGGTTCCCTAAGATCTGCGAACCCATCCATTTTTGAGGACGTAAAACTTAGTTTAAGCTAGGTTTAGGAGTAGTGAAGTATTCCCTTTTTGAATACGTGGACAAGTTTCTGTTTATCCTGTCCACTACTACTCCACCAATAAGCCATAAGCTATAATGGTTCTATGTATTTGTGGCAAAGACTTCGCCACTGAGACTAGCCTACAAACTCATCTCCGGAGACGCCGCTGCCGGGGTCCTCCTACAGATGATGGCAATGTCTGCGACATATGTAGTAAGTCCTTTGGAACTTTTGCGGGCTTGCAACAACACATACGCAAGGCCCACCCTGACGAGTACAACAGAAGGTTGGAGGACAGATACGAGCCAATCGACGAGCCGAACCAGCAAGAGTTTGAGAGAGCGAGTACCTTAAGATGGCCGGTGCCGAGCTAAGGTTTGATGGAAGATATGTGAACCAGCATTTACCCTGGGCGGAACATTGATTTCATCAAGAACCGGCGGCACGGGCAAAGGTATAAGGAACTGATCAGGCGCATAAACGCCGGTGAGATTCCCCTGGATGATATCCTGGAGATTCCTGCTGGCGTAGAAGCGCCTGATCCCCTACCTTATCCTATTGCCCCTCGGCATGACGTGGAGCTCGCTAATGATCCCCAACCATTGAACGATGACTACGTGCCTGGTCAAAACCCTCTAGCAGAGGAGTTCGTACTAGCCGTGCCCCATAAAATCTCCTGCTTTTTACGAGATTACAGGTACGGTCTGAACAACAACAGCAGTGGAGTGCGCAGAATATCACACTATTCGATATCTCACATACCAACAGTGTCGAAACTGAGAGAGAGCTAGGAGTACTGTGCAAGCCTATGTCTCAACCTAAAACCTCAAAGAGGCAGCGTAAGGAAGGACGCTAGACCTCCAAACTTCTTAAACCGAAATGAAGAGCTAACCTATCGGTTTAAACGTAGACAAAAACTGTACAAATCCGACCCCGGCAAGTTGGGAAGGTGCGTGATCGATGGTCGTCCCATTGACGATCCGGAGGTTAGCGTGGACAAGATGGAAGCTGAACGCCACTATGAGGCGATCTTTGAGTCCAATTCCCCAGTGGATAATGAGAGGATCTCTGATGCCAAAGGGGATCACGATTTAAGTGATCCTATAACACCTGAGCAGATCCAGTGGGTCTTGTCGTCGACGAAGTCTGCGGCCGCTGGTCCGGATGGCGTAAATATACGTCACTTACGTCGGGTCAAGATCCATAAGCTGGTTCTGCTATTCAACATTCAGTTACTCTTCGGAGTAATTCCTGAACCACAAAAGGCATGCAGGACCACTCTTATCCCTAAGGGGGGGGGGCTTAACGAATATAAACAATTGGCGCCCTATAACCGTTGCTTCCATTTTCGTTCGCGCTTTACACCGGATCTTGGGTACACGAATGATCGATCTCCCCTTTTACGCGAACCAGCGCGGGTTCCGTAAAGTGGATGGCGTTCTTCTGGACAACATTTCGATCACTACGCTTATTAAAAAGCATCGCAGAGACTTGGGTGAGCATAGTATTCTTAGCTTGGATCTTTCGAAGGCTTTTGACACGGTCTCGCAGCACTCTGTGGTACGAGCGATAACTCGATTCGGCATTGACCAGGTCACACAGAGATACGTCTCGGAGTCACGAACGCGAGTACCACCATTAAGATGGCAGGCGGCGAGTCGTCAAAGAGAATGACAATATCTAGGGGTGTACAGCAAGGCGATCCTATCTCAGCTTACCTCTTTAATATGGTGATTGATGAACTAGTCTGCGATTTAGAACGCTCAGAGACTGGTCTTGTAGTGTCAGATCGTCAGCGAATGTCAGTAATGGCATACGCTGACGATCTGGTTCTCATGGCTAAGTCCACGAAGGATTCTTTCCGCCAGCTTAGGTATGCGGTAGAGTTTTTCCGGAAGCCGGGTATGTCTGTGAACCCCTCGAAGAGCGTAGCATTGAAGGTGTCTGTCAACAGGGGGAATAAGCACTCCTATGTTGTGACACGTCCTTTGTACGAACTTGACGGGGTTCCGCTCAGGCAACTCCAACCCGGAGAGCCCTTCAAATACCTTGGTAGGAAGTACAACTTCATGGGTCAATCTGGCCCATTAATCGCTGACTTGAAGACTCAATTGCAAAATATTCAAAGAGCCCCGCTAAAGCCTCACCAAAGGCTTACCATTCTTAAGACGTACCTGCTGCCACGGTACCTAGATCTACTTCAAACCGTCACTATTACAATGAAATTGCTCAAAAGTGTCGACCGTATTGTCAGGAGGGTTGGGGATCATGTGCTTTAGCCTATCTGTCCCGGCTACCATGCGTCGACGAATGTCAGCGATAACCGCTACGGCCGATACAACAACGGCTGACTTGTTGTTGCTGCCATTCGCCGTACGTCTATGGGAAAAGCTCATTTCGTGGACCCATGCGAGGACATTGAGTGAGAGATTGGAAAACTCCTACTCTGGCAATGGGCTCAGACAAGGGGCATGCCTGAGTGAAAACTGGGTCGTGAACCCACCCCCTTCTGGTCTGGAAAGGATTACATCAAGGCGATTCAGCTCCGCGGTAATCTTATCCCTAAAAGAGGCATTCCCTCTAACCCGCCGCACTTGCGACAGTGTAGGCGAGGTTGCCAGAGAACTGAATCGCTTAGTCATGTGCTTCAGAAGTGTCCTTTCTCACACTGGCAGCGGATCAGAAGGCATGACAACATTATCTCACTTCTCCGCAAATTTGCGAAGAAAAAGTGGTGGCTTTGCGAAGTTGAAGCTCGGATACGTTGTAGTGATGGCGTTTTGAAAATACCAGATCTTATACTCGTGCATTGTAGCAGAGTTCTAGTATGTGACATTGCCGTCTCTTGGGAGGGTCCTCATCCTCTCGCTCAAGCCGCAGAGAACAAAGCGGCCCTCTATTCTGAACCACGATTTATTCAAGCTATGAACAGCCGTTATCCGGGCAAGATCATCGTCGTGGCACCTCTAATCGTGGGAGCCTGAGGGACTTGGTGCAACGAGAACGCCATCATTTCTAATGTTCTCAGCCTATCTAAGGCCGACATCAGGTCCATAATTTCTAAAATCATAATCGGCAGCATCTCGATTCATCGCCACTTCATGAGTCTATCGTGAGTATTTGTATGAACATCTTTCCAACAAGTCTAGTCTCCTCCCGTATCTGGTACTTCACTACTCAAGTAGTCTACCTTTAAGAATTTATTTTACTTTTCTATAATTAATAATTTTATTTCTTATATGACAATTTCGGCCCACACTTTGCCACTTTTTTACATCTGGCCATTTCGACCTTGTGGCTTCTCATCTCCCATGGGGGAACATCGCCCCATAATGCGCAACTAGGGGGGGGGTTTCATGTCCGGAGTCTGGTTTCCCGGATGGGGGTCCCGAATTAATGGGTCGGCGGTTTTAAAATGCTGCTTTGTACTCGTGCTGCAACCCACCATCTCGGGAATTAACCTTCTTCGGTGTGATGCCCCCCTCGCCACTAATTAGATGACTGGGTGGCTTTAATGATGATTTTAGCTCCTAGCATCAAAGCCTACTTTGAAGCGTGTCTTTTAGGCATCTGGTTGCTACTCTGAATATCCAAATGCCTCGTCATCTAATTAGTGACGCGCATGAATAGATTAACGAGATTCCCACTGTCCCTACCCCAGTCACTTCGGGCCAGTGAATACAAATAGGTGAATGGTGCACTTTTTAGAGTGTTGATCTTGTGTTTGTAACGGTTGTTGGTATTACAGTCTGGATTGATTTTCACGTTTGGATCACAGTTTGAATCACAGCTACGATCTTCGCTTTAATCTCGAGTGCACAAGTTGTAACGAAGTTATTTTTTTTTATTTTTTTTGGGACATTCTGTATACAAATAATTGTAATTTTTGTTATTGTATCAACCGTTTTACTTTGAATTTATTGACACCCCTCTTATTTTATTACCCGATATAATCGTAATTTATTTTTGGGAAATTCCTTCCTTGGATTTCCTATTTCTTTAGATTTTAAATTTTGTAAATTGTTAAGACGAAACACACAAGTCAGTTCCGTAGCCTACCGCGCATATTTAATTTTAGTGGGGCCTTTGCTAAGTGGGGCTGGGAGAATTGTTTAAAAAGGCCGGGAGCCGCTAAAATCACTCTCTTTTGCTGACTGTTATCCGTCTCTACTGTTTTAAGAAAAATTAATTACCGGCCGTAGTGAATCTGACCTGTGTGTGTGTGTGTCCGAGGTAAGAACCTGTATAATTTTTTTGTATTCTAATAAATAATTTTGCATATTTCTGATTTTTCTTGTGTATAAACTAAATAGCTACATATCACTCGGCTTACATATAAAGGTTATAATTAACAATAAGTTTCTGGCGTATTTATGTCTATTTAAAAACAACTTCCGATTAGTTATAAAAGTTTCAAAGGTTTTGATTTATTTAATTTAGAGGGGTTTGACTTAATTGATTCAAAGATTTTTGAATTAGCTACCCTTGCGTTCGCTGTCTATTCACAGGAACACAACGGCGGTTCTTTCAAGAAATCCTGAATCCAGTCAATAGGGTTTATTTAATTTAAGGGGATTTGACTTAATTGATTCAAAGGTTTTTGAATTCGCTACCCTTGCGTTCGCTGTCTATTCACAGGAACACAACGGCGGTTATTTCAAGAAACCCTGAATCCAGTCAATAGGGTTTATTTAATTTAAGGGGGTTTGACTCAATTGATTCAAAGGTTTTTGAATTAGCTACCCTTGCGTTCGCTGTCTATTCACAGGAACACAACGGCGGTTCTTTCAACAAACCCTGAATTCAGTCAAAAAGGTTTATTTAATTTAGGGGGGTTTGATTTAATTGATTCAACGAATCTTGAATTCTGTTCCGGAAAATCATTTTATCTGTGGGATATTTTTTTTATTATACAAATTTCACATATCGGGTAATTCTTTTGTTATTATTATATTCAGACATAAATACCAAGGAAAACTCCTGAGAAAAATTAATGCCTAGTGACGCTTTCCCTGTGCAGCTATCATTTTCACCGCTAATTTTGCATTTTTCTTTCACCTGCTTGTTGTAGAATTGCACGCTATCTCATATTGCTTTTAGTTAATTTTTCATGACCCGACGAAATTACTGCTTACATTTTTTTATCATAGTAAAAAAAACGAATTTAAACTGCAACTACCAAATGGTAAATAGTAGCTTTCCGTAATTGGTGAACGTTAAAAAAAATAAATCGTTGTTTATATTTGTTTTATTTTTTTTTCAAGCAACCGGTAAATTCAGATTTCGCAACGTAAAACAATTAAAGCCTGTTTCACGCTGTGCACTACGAAATAGTCTATAACAACAGACCCCTGGAATTACCGTAAACTCCATCTGTTGCTACCCTGGTACTCTTGAGGCAGTAGATCGAGAGTTAGTGGAGTAAACCATCTCAAAAATCTGGCGCCCGAGGCAATCTAGTAGGAAACCGAAGCCGTGGGTGTCATAGTGACGGCAAGTATCTTTTGTAGAAAGAAAGTACGTCACAAAGTCCTATTGGTAGCCTTCACGTGGCGCCCCCTGTTAGTAAGCGGAGCATTCCGCCGAACCAATACCAAAGGACGAGCAGATAGGCCACTTGGCTTGATTCCATCTTTGCAACCTGCAGTCCATTCTTGCGTGGATGGGAATCTCCTGAAGTCAGACAGGCCGCCCTATCTGTTCCTCCAGGCCAAAGGCACTAGTTTCTAAGTTTTTAGTTTAAGCTTTAAATTTTAGGAACGCCTTCAAGCGAGTAGTGAGTTCTGCACTTATCTAAAAGCAGTCAAGTTTTCTTTTCTGACTGCATCTACTTGCAAATCCATCAGTCCTAAGATGGTTCAATGTGTATGTGGCACGACTTTCGCCACTGATGCCGGTCTTCAGATCCATATCAGACGTAATCGCTGTCGTGGTCCCCCCACTGATGGCAGCAACAAATGTCCTGTTTGTAATGCTGAGTTTCAGACCTTCGCGGGTATGAGGCAGCATTATAGACGTTCACACCTACCCGAGTATAACCGCGAGCTTGAGCTTAGGTACGAGGGCGGCGCCGGTGTTGATGAGCGAGCGGACGATGATGTTAAAGAAATGGCACGTCTGAAAAGCGCGCTTACTGGTCGATTTATCAACCAGTACCTGTTGACGCAGTTCCCTCATAGGGATCTTAACTACGTCAAAAACAGGCAACACGCACCAGCGTATCAGGTACTAGTCCGCTCGCTGAGGGAGAATAACCCGCCACCACAGAATGAAGCTTTGCTTCAGGACGAGGCTGCGGCGCTTATTCTCGCCATCCCCGAAAACGCCCACAACGCCAGAGCTCTCGCTTTGAACGACCACGTTCCAGATCAACCTGATGTTGAACGAGGAGTACTCAATCCCGACACCGATGAGTTCGTTCCTTTGAGAGAACCCCCTCATCGCATCGTCTCCTATCTCGACAAATACTGGCAAGAGCAAAACGGATGGCTGCAAGCCGATTCCGAGCTAATGCAAATAATAAGGCTTCACATTAGCTTTAAAGACAGCCAAGAAAGAGTGAGAAAAGCCTTAACAACCTTTCTTTTTACTATCATTAAGAAAGAAAATATGGGGAAGCGAGCACCGATGAAGGCTAGGGCCGCCCCCATATTAGTCAACAGAGCCGCATAGCGTGCATACACGTACAGAACTTCACAGTACCTGTACAATAAGGACCGGGCCTCTCTTGCACGGAAGATCATAGATGGTCGATCGCTTATTGACAAAGATGTATGTTTACCCTGACATTGAAAGGGCTGAGGAGAAATTTAGGTCCATTTTTGAATCTGGATCCCCCGCTGACGACGAGCCTTGTATAATTATCGGTGGTGGAGAAGAGGCATGACGCCCCATCTCAGCAGAAGAGGTGGCTTGGTCACTTTCAACAACTAAGTCACAGGCCGCTGGCCCCGATGGGTTACGCCTGGATCAACTTAGAAAGGTCCCTCTTCGTAGGCTCGTCCTTTTCTACAACGCTATGCTCCTGTTGGGCTTGACTCCTAACGAGTTAAAATTGAACAGGACAATGCTTTTGCATTAATCCGGGGATCCAACTAATATCGATAACTGGCGTCCACTGACCATCTCCTCGAACCTTATCAGGGTAATGAATCGAATTGTTAGTAAGCGGCTTGCCTCCCTTGGACTCCATGACCATCAGAGAGGTTTCCGCAAGGTCGACGGAACTCTGTTGAATAATCTCGCTCTAAACACGCTCATTAGAGATAGGAGACGGCGCCTAAAGCCGTATAATGTCCTAAGTATCGATCTAAGGAAAGCCTTCGATACGGTCTCTCAAAGGTCCATCCAGCGGGCCATGACTCGATTCGGCTTGATATGGCTGTAGCGTTCTTCGAACGCAGAGGGATGGCTTTAAACCCATCCAAGTGCGTTGCCCTCACCGTAAAGGTCAATAGGGGCAACAAACACTCTTACGCGGTGACCCGTCCATCATTCTTCGTGAATGGTGAGCAGGTGAAGCAGCTACAGACTGACGAATTGTTTAAGTATCTAGGCCGTACGTACGACATGATGGGCCAGGTCGGGCCAGTGATAGGCGAGTTGCGTGATCAACTCACTCGTATAGAACGGGCTGTGCTCAAACCGCAACAAAAGCTGACAGTAGTCAAGCAATACTTGTTACCCTGGTATCTAGATTTATTACAAATCCCTGTAATTACAAAGAAAATTTTGAAGGACTGGTGATGCCTTTCTGCACGCACCAATTAAAGAGGGTGGTTTATGATTAATGAGCTTTTTGGTTCAAATTCCGGCCATTCTCAGAGGCAGAATTGCTAATATCCTTAATTCTGCCAGCCCGACCACTGCTGCCATATTTTGTCTGCCTAATGTAGAGAGGCTTTGGTCGAACTTGGTGCGATGGACGTCCCTTAATGGTGGCAGCAAGGCACTCATTGCACGCCAATAGGGGGATAGATTAGAAAGCGGATATTCTGGCAACGGTATACGTCAAGGTCACTGTAATGAGGCTAGTGGAAATTGGCTCTCCAACCCACCGCCCTACTGGTCGGGGTATGACTACCAAAGAGCGGTCCAACTTCGAGGCATCCAATCCAACCCACCACCTGAAAGAATATGCAGGATAGGATGTCAGCGTAACGAGACCTTATGTCACATCTTGCAAAAATGCCCCGCTGCGCATTGGCAAAGAATAAAAGACCATGACCAGCTCGTTTCGCTTCTACGTAAGGTTACCGAGAAGAAAAGGTGGAAAGTCGAGGTTGAGCCAAGAGTACGCTGTGCCGATGGTGCTTTGAAGATACCTGATCTGGTACTCCATTTGGGTGATCGTGACAGATGTTGCTGTCTCATGGAAAGGATCTTCTCCCTTGTCTTTAGCAGCACAGAACAAAGTTGCAATTTACTCAGAGCCTAGATTCATTCAAGCCATGAATTGCCGCTACCCTGGCAAAATTATCGTCGTGGCGCCCTTCATAATCGGGGCTAGAGGAACCTGGTGTAAAGATAATGACGTCCTTTCCAACATTCTCAGCCTTTCTAGGCAAGACTCCAGGCATATCATTACTTCGGTAATTCAGGACAGCATAAAGATTCACCGCCACTTTATGAATCTAGCATAAGGGCGAAGTTTCTATCAGAGCACTCCACTAAATCCGGCATCTTTCCTCTGAGAACTCACTGCATTCGCTGATAATTTTAGCGTGTTGTAGTGTGTAGTTTCTTTTATTTCTTCTGTGCTTTCTTTTAAAGATATATTAAAGTACCTATACCTTGGCTTCTTGTGGCTGATCCACAATCAAACTTTGGTCTCCAACTCCATATAATGCGTATCACGTAGGGGGGCATTGGGGTTTATGAAGAAGGTGCAAAAGAGTACGCGAAAGCTAAATAATGGCCCGACAGGGCTAATACCCAGAGTCGGTTATCGTGTCTGCCGTGCAATCCGAATTAATGGGTCCTCCCGGTAAACGGGAGTGGTGCTCGTGCAGGGATTGACGATACTCACTGTGCCTCTCGACTTTTCCCTAATATCTCCTTCTGATGACGAGGCCGGCCGATGATGACTGGTACTGCCTCCGATCACTTCTGAACGTGATGGCCACCTACTGACTAGCCAAATGCCTCGTCATCTAATTAGTGACGCGCATGAATGGATTAACGAGATTCCCACTGTCCCTACCCAGTCACTTCTAGTTTGATCTCCGTGGTGAACGGACGTGTGGTCAAGTGATCTCCTAAAATTTATTCTAAGTGCGAAACTAATTGTGAAGGTGTCTTCAGGCAAAAGCAGGACTTCTCTTCGAGTTTTCGTGTGCTCGCGCGTGCGTCGGGCCCCCGAAATTTGAATTTGGACCAATCTGCAGTGAGATTCCGTAGTGTGACGCAGTGCGTGCGCACAGATTTTTACTTGAAAAATCGTAGCGGAGGACCACTTTAGTGCGGCCCCCAGATAGGCCTGCTCCCGAAAAGGGGCCATAAAACAATAAGTGTTAGTGAACGCGCATGTGCATTACCCCCCCCCCCCTAGGGGCAAACAGACAAGTGGTAGGGGAAGTGCGCGAGTGTACCCCCCTAGTGACGTGGACTTTTCGCTATACTGTATTTAAAACCACTACAACCAGATAAACATACGAGTGACAAAGTCACTCATTTTTTTATTACAACAGTTTTCTCCCTACTTTCGTGTAGGAATATTAAAAACTTTAAATCGGCTGAACAAGACAATAACTACGCGCGTGAATGATACAAACTAGTGACAAACAGACTTAGAAAATCGGGAAAAATGGATGACTCATGCAACAAAACTGACGAAGTATTCGTCGACTTGGGCACCCCAACAGACCAAATCAGCGACCCTTTTCAGAGACAATCTGCCCTTAGAAGGTCACCGGTGGAGTCTAGAAATATATCTTCCTCATTGGGGGGCATTAGACACAAGAGAACCCTCGATAAAAGTTATGAGGAGACAATGCCCGAAAATCAACCCAGAAAGAAAACAGACACCACAAAACATAAAAACGTATCTATGGGAAATATAATTATGATGTTAACCTCAAATATGAACGAGGTAAGACAAGAAATTGAAAAAGCTTGTACTCGTAGCCCACCAGAAGCAACGGGCAAAATTTACTTTACGAAGACAGAACAAAATACTGTCTTAAATGGAGTCAAAATGCTGGGAACATACACCCAAGAGTTATTGGCCATTTTGTTCGCGCAAGAAAATGAAATTACCAATCTACAACGCACCCTGATCAACCGGCAAACGACTGAACAAACGCAAGCTATACGGGAAGACAAGATCACAGCCCTTAAACACGATTTTGAAAAAGGACAAAAGATCTTAGAAAACAATCTTTTATATAACCTAGACCTAAAGCTCAACGCGATAAGCGACCTGTTCAAAACCAGAGCACCCCAGCAGCCTCAGAACCTCCCCCACCTAACCCCGCCCAATCGAGACCCACTCTCCCATCACCCTCTACTCTCACATCCCAACAACAAGCTTTCCCAGCCGTTCCTCAACCTAGGACGTACGCTGCTCTCACTGCTCTCCCAAAACCAAACACCCGTCCACCTCCCCAACCCTGGAACTCCCCACCTTGCATAAATAAAATCTTCGATACGATAATCAAGCTTAAAGATGGGGAAAACGGAGACACCATGTCCGAATTGAAAAAAGCAGTATCTGCTAATAACATCGACGGACAGACAATAAGAAGGACTAAAACCGCCATAATAATAAATACCACCTCAAAAGAAAAACAGACAGAAATAATCGAAAAAATTGATAAAAAAAACCTAAAAATTAAGGCAAAGGACGGGACTAGACAATCAAATCCCGCATTATTCTTAACAGGTGTCCAAAAAGGCCAGAAGGACACAGATCTATACGAAAACATCATGGCGGAGAACGAAGAGCTCACTAATAAATTTGGCCAGAGACTAATGACTGATCTCAAAAGATTAGGTACGCGAGGGTGCCGTAATCCCTACAAAGAAAACGTCATAATACAAGGACCAGGGGATATTATCAAAGAAATACTAAAACAAGGATACCTTTACTATGACCTCACAAAATTATACGTAGAGGAGTATATATCCGTATCCATCTGGTTCAAATGTTGTCGGTACGGACATGCGGCCAAGTTCTGCAGAGCCATCTATCTGTTACAAGTGCGCGGACGGTCACGACGGCAATCAGTGCCCGGGCAAAAAGGTTGAGTGCGCGAACTGCCTAAGGATCAACCTCTCACCCAGGCACCACTTCGCTTGTAACGAAGTTATTTTTCACCCTGTATAATTAGTATAATTTTATTTTTTTTTCAACCGTAAACACCCTCTCTTATTTTATTTTTTTTTTACTCGAATTTGAATGTAAAAAATGCCCAAACGTCTACATGTCCAAAGGCAAATTACGTGAACACATACGTAACAAACATCCATCGGACATAGTAAGTATAAAATAGGCTTTACCGACTTTGTTTTCACTTCCCGACAGTGTTGCCGTTTTAGTACATTTGAACTATTTCTAGTACATTTTCAATAGCAAAATACAAAAGTACATTTTATCATTAATAGGCCTAATTCTAGTACATTTTTTAAATAAGATCAAGGTCACATATTTTATGCTATATAATTGGAAAATTAAAAAAATAATAGTTTTTTTTTTTTGATGTTTTGGCATATATTATAAAATATATTATTATTATTATTATAGTACCTGGACGACCGAGCATTTCTTGTTTTTTCCTATTTTTTCCTAATTTCTTTATATTCTCTTATTTTTTTCCTATTTTTCACCATTTCTCCTTATTCTTCAGTATTTTTCCCAATTTATTCCTATTTTCCTCATTTTTTTTATAATTTTTCATTTTTCTTGATTATTTTCTCTGTATTTTCTTATTTCCCCCAGTTTTTTATTATTTTCTCGTATGTTTCACTATTTTTCCAGTTTTTTTTCTGGGTTAAAGTGCCACTTTTACTACTTTGGGACTAAAATTTTTTAGTCCCGCAAATAAAAAACAATTGAAACGAGCTATCTTGTTTATTCTAATTTAATTCAGAACTGTCAAATACTTCCACAAAGGAGTATAAGGAAATAATATAGATAGATACAATTTATATTATCTTTATCGCCATTCTGTTTTTGTCAAATTCAGTTACAGCAAAAATAAAAGTTATTACCTATACCGGGTGTCTCACTATATTTTTCCTCATATAAGTACATATTTCATTATTTTTATTTCTAATTTTTAGATAATGGATGAAAGTAAAAAAACTGATAAACGGGTAAGTAAAATAGAAAAACTATTTGCTAAAAATATCAACGAATGTAAATTTTCTGTTTTTGACTAAAAGTTACTGAAACCATTTTTACTCTTCCTGTATCTTAAAATTTCTCCTTGCATTTTGGCATTTTGATGGAAAAGAAAAAATAGTACTAGAGTTTTTATCAATTGTTTCATCAACTTTTTTTTTAATGACAATTTTTTTTTAATCTAGTATTCCTTCATGCTTCATTAATTGTTAACATTAAAAAATATTGCTGATAAAATAAGTAAAAAATAGTTAATAAATTGGGCAAATTTTAAAAATTTAAAAAAATTGTTTTAGTCGTTATAATATTAATAAGTTAATAAACAAAAAAAAATAATATTTTTTTCCATATGGTGCGGACTTTATTTGTACTGTATGTATTTTTTCCGCTCTTTTTGAATATACTATCCAATTTTTAAAATTCTGATATATACAGAGTGTTGTTCATCGTGAAATTATAATTTTGATAATTTGTTTTGAAGCCGGACCTGAATTTTTATTTTGCTTACTATGTAATTTTAATGTACTAATAGACTCAAACAAGCTTGCTAAATATGAAATAAATATACACACAGGGTGGTTCCGAAGAAACGAGGCGGGTTAGAAGAAATAAACAATATTGACAAAACTCACTTAGACCCATCAAATATTAATTTTTTGGTGGAATCACCCTCTATTTGCAGTTAACGTATGTCGGTTTACCAATGAAACACCCTGTATATTCATTGTATTTGATGATTTATTGTAATTTTATAAGTTAGTTTTTTTTGTATTCTAAACTTTATTTCTCTTTCCTCGGGACAAGGACACCGGCGGCCGTAGTAATTTAAAGGTTGTGGATGACGGTAAGTTATAAAATTTTATTTTCCAGTAGATATAAAGGTAAATAGTAGGTAAATTAATGTTTTTCATGAAAATAATTTTAATATCCGAAGAATATTTTAATCTTGAGAACAGAGAATTCAATGTTGCCAAATTGAACACCTCTGATCATGCACATATCTCCCGCCAACCCCCTCCGAAACGGGATACATATTATTCCCAAATTGTTAGTGGTATATATCAATTAAATTGGTCGAATTACTGTTTACATACGCATTTATTTGTTGTTATCATCCTGTAACATGTAGAACATGTTTGTATAATAATACTAAATTATTTTCTTAAATTTATCAAATTTATTCCAATCTAAAAGATATTTTCTAAATTCAATAAGTCCATTCCCCAATTTAATTCTTCATTTTATTAAGACCTGCGCGATTTCGAATATTCAAATTTTCGTTCCCAGTCACATGACTTTCTGACGTATTTCCGCTCGCCATAACGGCCAAGAAATTAAACACGAACATTCATTCTGTTTGTTGATAGCGTCAGATTCATAGGTCTCAGTCGAGATAGTTAATTTATTTTGAGAAACCGTTCTGTGCTAATTAGTGAACTTTGCAGACTTATTCAGGTAATAACAATTTATTTATCACATTTGTAATTATTAGGAGTTTATTTTATTAATATTTACGTATTTTTACTCATATTTAAACAAAATGGCGAACAGTCCATGCCGGTATTAATTTTTCTTGTTCAACATTATTAGTCTAAATTTTCTTTTTAAATTAACTCATAATCAATGCCGGTATGTAAAATCTAAATTTATATTTATTCAACTTTTTATTTTTCTGTCGTTTTCATATATTTCCACCACGTGGAAATTTTCTGTTTAAAATTGTTCAAATTAAATTAATTTTTTGTCCTAATTGTGTTTCTATTCCTCCTTCAGGAATATAAGCAAAGTTTCACCTACTGGTACCGTTTCACCTACTGGTACAGTTTCACCTACTGGTACCGTTTCACCTAACGTCCAGTTTCACCTACTGGTATAGTTTCACCTACTGGTACAGTCTCACCTACTGGTACCGTTTCACCTAACGTCCAGTTTCACCTACTGGTATAGTTTCACCTACTGGTACAGTTTCACCTACTGGTATAGTTTCACCTACTGGTACAGTTTTACCTAACGTCCAGTTTCACCTATTGATTGGTTGATCAAGTTCCACCTGCTGGGTCCAGTATCACCCATTGGTTGACTCAACTGTTTGTTCAAGTGTTGGTTAACGTCTGAGTTAATACTCCGACTTAAAAATTGAAACAACTGGTAACACGTAATTTTTTTTTTAAATAAATAATCAACTAACTATAATTTTTTTTATTTTGGCGACAGACTATTTTAGACATAATTAAATAAGTTTATAATAACTTCATTAGTATTTAACTTAAAATACATTTCCTTTTACTCTTATTAAACTATAAGTCTCTTTTTGTTTGTTTTTAGGGACTTTCAAAAATTATTCAAAAATAAACTGACGCCCATTCAAATAACCCTTATTGGAACATATTCTACACAAATCCTAAATAAACATAAATTATATTAAGGTATGAACGCCACCCCTAGAGAGTCTCAATATAAGAATAGATATTTATTATTATTAGTATTATCTAATTTCACAACAAAAAAAGGGTAGTTTACCCGTTGCAAATTGGCGCCCAACAACGTGGTTTATAGTGTTTAATTTAGACTGTGTAGATATGTCACATAAGGTATTTTCCATCTGAACTTAATAATTTTTATAAATTTTGTCACCATTTCTACTACAATTTTTTTTATATATAATACTTTTTCTGTTTTTTGCATATTTTGGTATTGTTTTGTTCCTATTTTTTATAGACAACATTTAAAAAAATAATTGTTATCATAACCTTAAATAATTATTGTTTAATTATGGAATTCCGGCATACAGTTTAGTCACAGTATTTATATTTTGCGAAATTTAATTTAAGCCGGTTGTTTACCGATAAGAGTTTTTTTGTCGCCTTTATTGTGAGACAAACAGAAATAGTTTTGGGTTCAGGTAAAAGACATTTAGAAAGAGTTGAACTTTTTTCTGGTATTATTGATTTGCTATATAAATTATTTGATAAAATTTTGAGATTACATCTTTAAGTAAATTTATTTTTTGCAAACGCAATAGTTAAATTGTTTTTGTGAACGACAAATGAATTTTGCTGAAATTACGGTTCTTATTGAGAGAATATTTTAAAAACTTGGTTGGTAAATCTTGCAGTGTCGGGTCAATTTTTTTTTCGTTGGCGTTTCGTGATAAATTTTAATTTTTTATTGAGAATAGATATAAATTATACTGTTAATTTGTTACACTACGAGTGTTTAAAAGTTTTTTGTTTTTCGTATAAACCATAATATTTCATAATGCAGGCTTCACACCTTAAAACAGATGAATTAACTTACGAGTTACGGCTTCGCGATACAGATGCTTCGGGAACTGTAGACGCAAAGAGGCGACTTTTAGCTGGACTATTAGCGCAAGAAAAAGGTGATAGGAGTTTTTCAGAACAAATTAATCATTATGCATTTGCGACGGATGTTACTGAAATCAAAGCGACTTTGGCAGATTTAAAAGATTTAATTACTTCTTTTTCGGGTACACTTAACGACTCTGTTTACAAGAGAATTATTTTGCGATTAGTTCATGTATCGGGTAGAATTAGTAGGGTTAATATCGATGATGCGGACGACTCCACAACGCAGAAACAATTAAAAATTACACTTTTAAATTTAGAAGCAGATTTAGACGCGAAAATTCCGGGTAACGTCATGAATACCTCTAACAATGCGAGCAATGCACAACCTTCGATTTCGTATAATAAAAATGCAGATATTCATAAATGGAACTTATTTTTTGATGGTACAAAACACTAACATAGAATTAGAACTAATTGGAGATAAGCATGAAAATGCATGCAGCATGTCCCTACCCCAGTCACTTCGTGCCAGTGAATACAAATAGGTGAACGGTGCACTTTTTAGAGTGTTGATCTTGTGTTTGGGGGGTTAATGGTGCACTTTTTAGAGAGTCAGTCGCCGTATTTGTAACGGTTGCCGGTGTTAAAGGCTTGGGGATTCACTTTCTCGCCCATACACCGCCCCAGTCTGCATTACAGAATACGGCTTACGCATCTAATTGCAAGTGTACAAGTCCAATTGGTAGCCTTCACGTGGCACCCCCTGTTAGTAAACGGAGCATTCCGTCGAACTAATACCAAGGACGACCCCAATTACGCAACAAAGTCTAGATCCATCGCATTGAACTCTGTCCACTCTTGAGTTCAAGGATCTCTCTTAGACTGCCTTGCAGTGAGTTATTGGGTTCCCTAAGATCTGCGAACCCGTCCATTTTAGAGGACGTAAAACTTAGTTTAAGCTAGGTTTAGGAGTAGTGAAGTATTCCCTTTTTTAATACGTGGACAAGTTTCTGTTTATCCTGTGAACTACTACTCCACCAATAAGCCATAAGCTATAATGGTTCTATGTATTTGTGGCAAAGACTTCGCCACTGAGACTAGCCTACAAACTCATCTCCGGAGACGCCGCTGCCGGGGTCCTCCTACAGATGATGGCAATGTCTGCGACATATGTAGTAAGTCCTTTGGAACTTTTGCGGGCTTGCAACAACACATACGCAAGGCCCACCCTGACGAGTACAACAGAAGGTTGGAGGACAGATACGAGCCAATCGACGAGCCGAACCAGCAAGAGTTTGATGAGAACGAGTACCTTAAGATGGCCGGTGCCGAGCTAAGGTTTGATGGAAGATATGTGAACCAGCATTTACCCTGGGCGGAACATTGATTTCATCAAGAACCGGCGGCACGGGCAAAGGTATAAGGAACTGATCAGGCGCATAAACGCCGGTGAGATTCCCCTGGATGATATCCTGGAGATTCCTGCTGGCGTAGAAGCGCCTGATCCCCTACCTTATCCTATTGCCCCTCGGCATGACGTGGAGCTCGCTAATGATCCCCAACCATTGAACGATGACTACGTGCCTGGTCAAAACCCTCTAGCAGAGGAGTTCGTACTAGCCGTGCCCCATAAAATCTCCTGCTTTTTACGAGATTACAGGTACGGTCTGAACAACAACAGCAGTGGAGTGCGCAGAATATCACACTATTCGATATCTCACAGACCAACAGTGTCGAAACCGAGAGAGAGCTAGGAGTACTGTGCAAACCTATGTCTCTGCGATTATACAAAGTCTCAACCTAAAACCTCAAAGAGGCAGCGTAAGGAAGGACGCTAGACCTCCAAACTTCTTAAACCGAAATGAAGAGCTAACCTATCGGTTTAAACGTACACAAAAACTGTACAAATCCGACCCCGGCAATTTGGGAAGGTGCGTGATCGATGGTCGTCCCATTGACGATCCGGAGGTTAGCGTGGACAAGATGGAAGCTGAACGCCACTATGAGGCGATCTTTGAGTCCAATTCCCCAGTGGATAATGAGAGGATCTCTGATGCCAAAGGGGATCACGATTTAAGTGATCCTATAACACCTGAGCAGATCCAGTGGGTCTTGTCGTCGACGAAGTCTGCGGCCGCTGGTCCGGATGGCGTAAATATACGTCACTTACGTCGGGTCAAGATCCATAAGCTGGTTCTGCTATTCAACATTTAGTTACTCTTCGGAGTAATTCCTGAACCACAAAAGGCATGCAGGACCACTCTTATCCCTAAGGGGGGGGGGGGGGGCTTAACGAATATAAACAATTGGCGCCCTATAACCGTTGCTTCCATTTTCGTTCGCGCTTTACACCGGATCTTGGGTACACGAATGATCGATCTCCCCTTTCACGCGAACCAGCGCGGGTGCCGTAAAGTGGATGGCGTTCTTCTGGATAACATTTCGATCACTACGCTTATTAAAAAGCATCGCAGAGACTTGGGTGAGCATAGTATTCTTAGCTTGGATCTTTCGAAGGCTTTTGACACGGTCTCGCAGCACTCTGTGGTACGAGCGATAACTCGATTCGGCATTGACCAGGTCACACAGAGATACGTCTCGGAGTCACTTACGAACGCGAGTACCACCATTAAGATGGCAGGCGGCGAGTCGTCAGAGAGAATGACAATATCTAGGGGTGTACAGCAAGGCGATCCTATCTCAGCTTACCTCTTTAATATGGTGATTGATGAACTAGTCTGCGATTTAGAACGCTCAGAGACTGGTCTTGTAGTGTCAGATCGTCAGCGAATGTCAGTAATGGCATACGCTGACGATCTGGTTCTCATGGCTAAGTCCACGAAGGATTCTTTCCGCCAGCTTAGGTATGCGGTAGAGTTTTTCCGGAAGCCGGGTATGTCTGTGAACCCCTCGAAGAGCGTAGCATTGAAGGTGTCTGTCAACAGGGGGAATAAGCACTCCTATGTTGTGACACGTCCTTTGTACGAACTTGACGGGGTTCCGCTCAGGCAACTCCAACCCGGAGAGCCCTTCAAATACCTTGGTAGGAAGTACAACTTCATGGGTCAATCTGGCCCATTAATCGCTGACTTGAAGACTCAATTGCAAAATATTCAAAGAGCCCCGCTAAAGCCTCACCAAAGGCTTACCATTCTTAAGACGTACCTGCTGCCACGGTACCTAGATCTACTTCAAACCGTCACTATTACAATGAAATTGCTCAAAAGTGTCGACCGTATTGTCAGAGTGGCTGTTCGACAGTTTCTACACTGGAATCGCTCTTGCTCTGATGCGTACCTACACGCCCCAACTCGGGAAGGAGGGTTGGGGATCATGTGCTTTAGCCTATCTGTCCCGGCTACCATGCGTCGACGAATGTCAGCGATAACCGCTACGGCCGATACAACAACGGCTGACTTGTTGTTGCTGGCATTCGCCGTACGTCTATGGGAAAAGCTCATTTCGTGGACCCATGCGAGGACATTGAATGAGAGATCGGAAAAGGGGCATGTCTGAGTGAAAACTGAATCGTGAACCCACCCCCTTCTGGTCTGGAAAGGATTACATCAAGGCGATTCAGCTCCGCGGTAATCTTATCCCTAAAAGAGGCAGTCCCTCTAACCCGCCGCACTTGCGACAGTGTAGGCGAGGTTGCCAGAGAACTGAATCGCTTAGTCATGTGCTTCAGAAGTGTCCTTTCTCACACTGGCAGCGGATCAGAAGGCATGACAACATTATCTCACTTCTCCGCAAATTTGCGAAGAAAAAGTGGTGGCTTTGCGAAGTTGAAGCTCGGATACGTCGTAGTGATGGCGTTTTGAAAATACCAGATCTTATACTCGTGCATTGTAGCAGAGTTCTAGTATGTGACATTGCCGTCTCTTGGGAGGGTCCTCATCCTCTCGCTCAAGCCGCAGAGAACAAAGCGGCCCTCTATTCTGAACCACGATTTATTCAAGCTATGAACAGCCGTTATCCGGGCAAGATCATCGTCGTGGCACCTCTAATCGTGGGAGCCTGAGGGACTTGGTGCAACGAGAACGCCATCATTTCTAATGTTCTCAGCCTATCTAAGGCCGACATCAGGTCCATAATTTCTAAAATCATAATCGGCAGCCTCTCGATTCATCGCCACTTCATGAGTCTATCGTGAGTATTTGTATGAACATCTTTCCAACAAGTCTAGTCTCCTCCCGTATCTGGTACTTCACTACTCAAGTAGTCTGCCTTTAAGAATTTATTTTACTTTTCTATAATTAATAATTTTATTTCTTATATGACAATTTCGGCCCACACTTTGCCACTTTTTTACATCTGGCCATTTAGACCTTGTGGATTCTCATCTCCCCTGGGGGAACATCGCCCCATAATGCGCAACTAGGGGGGGGGGGGTTTCATGTCCGGAGTCTGGTTTCCCGGATGGGGGTCCCGAATTAATGGGTCGGCGGTTTTAAAATGCTGCTTTGTACTCGTGCTGCGACCCACCATCTCGGGAATTAACCTTCTTCGGTGTGATGCCCCCCTCGCCACTAATTAGATGACTGGGTGGCTTTAATGATGATTTTAGCTCCTAGCATCAAAGCCTACTTTGAAGCGTGTCTTTTAGGCATCTGGTTGCTACTCTGAATATCCAAATGCCTCGTCATCTAATTAGTGACGCGCATGAATGGATTAACGAGATTCCCACTGTCCCTACCCAGTCACTTCTAGTTTGATCTCCGTGGTGAACGGACGTGTGGTCAAGTGATCTCCTAAAATTTATTCTAAGTGCGAAACTAATTGTGAAGGTGTCTTCAGGCAAAAGCAGGACTTCTCTTCGAGTTTTCGTGTGCTCGCGCGTGCGTGTCGGGCCCCCAAAATTTGAATTTGGACCAATCTGCAGTGAGATTCCGTAGTGTGACGCAGTGCGTGCGCACAGATTTTTACTTGAAAAATCGTAGCGGAGGACCACTTTAGAGCGGCCCCCAGATAGGCCTGCTCCCGAAAAGGGGCCATAAAACAATAAGTGTTAGTGAACGCGCATGTGCATTACCCCCCCCCCCCCCCCTAGGGGCAAACAGACAAGTGGTAGGGGAAGTGCGCGAGTGTACCCCCCTAGTGACGTGGGCTTCTCTGGTGAGTAAGAAACTATTATACTTGCTTATCTGTCGAACTATAATAAATCTAGCCGATCCCAGCCTGCTTGCACGCTGGTATCGGCTTTTTTTATGACAAAGACTTTTCGCTATACTGTATTTAAAACCACTACAACCAGATAAACATACGAGTGACAAAGTCACTCATTTTTTTATTACAACAGTTTTCTCCCTACTTTCGTGTAGGAATATTAAAAACTTTAAATCGGCTGAACAAGACAATAACTACGCGCGTGAATGATGCAAACTAGTGACAAACAGACTTAGAAAATCGGGAAAAATGGATGACTCATGCAACAAAACTGACGAAGTATTCGTCGACTTGGGCACCCCAACAGACCAAATCAGCGACCCTTTTCAGAGACAATCTGCCCTTAGAAGGTCACCGGTGGAGTCTAGAAATAGATCTTCCTCATTGGGGGGCATTAGACACAAGAGAACCCTCGATAAAAGTTATGAGGAGACAATGCCCGAAAATCAACCCAGAAAGAAAACAGACACCACAAAACATAAAAACGTATCTATGGGAAAGTAGATCACCTAAGCCATTTCTACTATCACTATAGGGAATTCAATGTGTTAGAGAGAGAAGTATAGGAAATTCAGCGTACCAGAAAGAGACGCAGATAAAAATGGCGGCAAGTGGCATACTTTAAATATTAGGATAAAAAATGGCTGCGGAATAAAAATATAGTACTTTACATAACTCTAAGATGTAGTACTGCCGCTAACAAACAGATGGCGCTACTAGCCATCTTTTTGCAGCCATTTTTAATCCACAATATAATATATCTTCGCGGAATAAAAATATAGTACTTTACATAACTCTAAGATGTAGTACTGCCGCTAACAAACAGATGGCGCTACTAGCCATCTTTTTGCAGCCATTTTTAATCCACAATATAATATATCTTCATAATTAATGGGCCGATTTGGGTGGGTCAAACGGCATTATATTTGGAATATAACGTAAAATTATTACATGTCAAAAAATACTGTGTAGAAGAAACGTCAAAAGGGCCTTGGCTTATATCTCCGTTACGATTGGTTCGATTTAAACGCGGGAAACGGTAGTGTATTTTAAATGTGACGTATAATAAATCCGTAAAGAAAAAACATGCGCAGTACGAAAGCCAAAAGGGCCTTAGCTTATATCTCCGTTACCGTTGGTCCGATTTAAACGCGGGAAACGGAAGTGTATTTTAAATGTGACGTATAATAAATACCAAAAGAAAGAACATGCGCAGTGCGAAAGCCAAAAGGGCCTTAGCTTATATCTCCGTTACTATTGGTCCGATTTAAACGTGGGAAACGGCAGTGTGTTTTAAATGTGACGTATAAAAAATACGTAATGAAAAAACATGCGCAGTACAAAATCCAAAAGGACCTTGGCTTATATCTCCGTTACTATTGGTCCGATTTAAACGCGGGAAACGGAAGTGAATTTTAAATGTGACGTATAATAAATACCAAAAGAAAGAACATGCGCAGTGCGAAAGCCAAAAGGGCCTTAGCTTATATCTCCGTTACTATTGGTCCGATTTAAACGTGGGAAACGGCAGTGTGTTTTAAATGTGACGTATAAAAAATACGTAATGAAAAAACATGCGCAGTACGAAAGCCAAAAGGACCTTGGCTTATATCTCCCTTACTATTGGTCCGATTTAAACGCGGGAAACGGAAGTGTATTTTAAATGTGACGTATAATAAATACGTAAAGAAATAACATGCACTGTACGAAAGCCAAAAGGGCCTTAGCTTGTATCTCCGTTACCATTGGTCCGATTTAAACGCGTAAAACGAGAGTGTATTTTAAATGTGACGTATAATAAATAAGTAAAGAAAAAACATGCGCAGTACGAAAGCCAAAAGGACCTTGGCTTATATCTCCCTTACTATTGGTCCGATTTAAACGCGGGAAACGGAAGTGTATTTTAAATGTGACGTATAATAAATACCAAAAGAAATAACATGCGCAGTACGAAAGCCAAAAGGGCCTTAGCTTATATCTCCGTTACCATTGGTCCGATTTAAACGCGGGAAACGGCAGTGTATTTTAAATGTGACGTATAATAAATACGTAAAGAAAAAACATGCGCAGTACGAAAGCCAACTAGAGTTCTTAATGATTTAGATGGAAATATGTAATCAATTAATAAAAATTTTATAAGACTCTTTATTCCTTTTTTTAATTATGTCTTTTCTTACCGAAATATTGTACGTTTTGACCATGATTTAAAAATAAACGAAATAATTTAACATTGAATTGCATAGGATTAATGTGTCTTTCGGGTGGTTTTTATTTTTTTACGGCTATATATTTAATAAAAATGTTTTGTAAAGTATTGTACACTAAAAAGTGATAACTACTTTAAACTTTTTTTACAATTCCGATGTGCTTTATATTATAAAAACTATTTAATTGCTAGATGTAAAAACCAGAAAATGTTCAATTATGTTATGGCTAATTTTATCGTTAAACTAATTGTCAAATATGTAACAAATATAATACTTTAGGTTAACTTTAGAGTGATTTTATAAATGTTAAATCAAAAAATAATTTTTAGTTTATATTATCAGTGGAACTTTTTGATGCATATTGATGCATATTGTTATTGTAGGTTTATGTTACTTAGGCTTTTATATACCTAATGCTTAATTTATACTCAAAGAACGAATATGGCAAATGTAAATACGAGTATAACTTAGATTTACAGTCATACAAGTTGGTACGTAAAATAAATTTTTCATAAGTTGTGCAGTGCTTTATTGTTATTATTGAATAAAATGCTAACTGATAAATGAATACGTAACTACTTAAAGCTATTACATAATATATCTTACAGAACTTTTTTTGTATTACTTAAAATAAAATCTAAAAATGTTAAACAAGTATATTCATATAATAAACTGTTGTTTTTGTAATAACGGGCACTTTGGAAATCGAAAAAACTTTGTACTGTTTTTAGAGCGAGTATTACTTTTACACCAAACACAGCGCAATATATTTTTAATCAGTTTATAGGTGAAATTAAATAAAAATATGTCAAAAAAGACAATAACCTCATATAATGACACATTAAATATTTTGGATGGGCACCAGGTGACGTCACAAATCCTGCGCAATGTCTAACCTGATATACTTCAACCATGCGTTTTGACGATCCAAAATACAGAACGTCAAATTGTGTTTGAAACGTCGGTTAACAACGCTAATAGATTTTTTTAACGTTTACTTTTTTGATGTGAAAAAATTTTAACTTTTAGCTTCAATTACATGTATTTACTATAAGAAAACATGTAAAAATAATACGTAAAAAATCGGCGAAAGTTGACACTGTTTTGATATTTTTTTTTAAATCAAAATTCTTAACGCAAAAAAAACGTTTGAAAGGCCGCATTTAACGGTTTAAACGTTTTTTATATTTGTTCGTTTAGTTTAAAATGTTGAAATTTTTTGTAAGTTGGCAACCTTGTACTACTAAATCATTTTCCCTAATGTCTCTTAATTATTTTGTATTTATATTTTATTTAAGTAGATTATTTTATTTCATCTCGTCCAATAGTAATTGTAACATACTTCAAAAACCAACTAATCTAAAATGTCTTGATAATAATATTAATAATACGATACAACTGTAGTATGATTATTTTAATTACTTAGTTTTTTTAATTAAAATAATTAATTTTGTTTTAGCAATAAAGTGGTTAAATTGTTTAAATTGTTAACGTTGATAGAATGAAAACACTAATTTTCGGTTATGACCAATTATTTATAGCAAAAATCAGAACCAGAAAATATAATACGTTTTATTTGTGTACTATATCACGAGATGAAAGAAAGTATGGGCAGCTAAAATACTGACATGTATATTGGAAACGATAAAGTAATTTGGTTAATGGTAGAACTTATATGTTGACAACCTTAAATTGGTTGAAAGTGATAAACTAGATATTGAAGTGTAAAAGTAATATCAGGTAAAAAGTGAAAGAGAGTACGCCAGTTTATAAAATAAATAATTTATTAAAAATTCGGCCAAGCGCTTTCGGCAAATAAAGACATCATCAGAGCCTTCTTAAAAATGTGTTAATTTGCAATACTAATACAATTAAAAATAAGAGTAAAAACTTACGTGAAAACGATACCCCACCAGAGATATATAAAAAGTAATATCGCTAAAATTATTTAGTAACAAGTCTAATTTTTTTCTTCGTGTAACTTTTTTTATGTAAATTTTAGTCTATTATGAGTTAATAAAAAAAAATGTGGTATTTAACAGCTATGGTTAAATCACTTTTTGCATAGTCTAACTTCATAACGATGTCTATTATTTTGTTGTTGTTCTATTAAATTTAGGCCTTAAGTTTTTTAGTTAAATTATTTGGTAACAAGTCCAATTTTTCTTAGTGTAACTTTTTTATTTAAATTCGAGCATAGACAAGTCTGTTCTGAGTTAATAAACAAAAAAGTGCATTTAACAGCTATGATAAAATCATTTCCTTTCTCTTAGTGTAACTTCATTACGATGCTTAACAGTTTATATTAGAATTTCAAAAAAAATTGGATATAGTTGAAGGACTACATTATTTTATTATTAATAAATTTCAAACGCTTTGTAGATTAGAATTTAATTAGTAAATTTTGTTCATAGTTGAAAGGCTTAACTTTTAATCGTCCTGTATATTATAAATCTTTAGTAAATTTTTAGCAAATTATAAAATTCTTAGCTTTTAATAAGCCACTACATGTAAAAAGACTCTATTTTTAGTAAATTCTAATAAACTTTGTATATTACAATTTTAATATTATTAAATTGGATATAGTTTAATATTAATTATTAATACATTTGAAATATTGAAATTTGATTAGAAAAATTTTATTCATCTTTAATTTTTAATCATCCTGTACATTAAAAAAAATATTAGTAATTTACTTTTTGAACAAATTATAAAAGCTTTATTTATTAATTAATATATTGGAATATAAAAAATGACCTATTATCAGTAAATTTTAACAAACTTTATATATTAGAATTTCAATATTATTAAATGGGTTATAGCAGAAAGACTACATTAGTTTATTATGAGTAGATAAATTTTAAACACTTTGTATATTACAGAGTTAAGTTCTTGTTTTCCTAAAATATTAAACACTTTATTTTTAAGTTTTAAACACTCAGTATGCTAGAATGAATATATTATTTCAAAAATGTAAACAGCTTATCGATCAACTTCCTGTATATACCGATATGTGAAACCGCATAATTCTAACTTTAAAATTCGCTTATTTTATTTAGTTTTCATTATATTAGGAAGTCGAACGAATTACGATGTATTTTCTATCACGGTTCTGAATTACGTCAGTATTGGGTGCGAGAAGGTACTTTCTGCATGTAAAAACAAATATTACCAAGCTACTTATTTCCCGAGGTACTGTCTATATGATTGAATGGTAATTTTTTGTTCAACCTTTAGACAGCATTTCTAAAAATAGGTATTGTTCATCTTTGTTACATTCTAGATTTTGTGAAATTAGAGGTTAGTTTAAGTTGAATTTAATTACTAGCCCTGCTAGTAACTGACAATTGTGTTGTGTGTGATTTTAGTGTTGGTTAATAAAAAAGTTGCGTTTATTTTACTATTCATCAACTATTATAGCGATAAAGTAAAAATTATGGTACTTTTAAACGTTGGAATGTTGTTTTACGTGCCAGTTAAATATTATCGCGGGAAAGTGAAATCATGCAATCCCCTGCCAGCGACGGTTGACCGCTATACCGCCATTTAAATATTATAGAGAGAAAGTAAAAATTATGGTACTTCTAAACGTTCAAATGTTGTTTTACATGGCAGTTATGGCGGGAAAGTATCCTTGGTCTTTTAAAACATAAATTGGAGAGTATCATGTCGGTAACACTTTTTGGTGAAATCATGTTGGTAAATTATTGGCGAGAAAGTATCATGTTGGTAAACGCTGTTTGATGAAATTATGTTGGCAACACTTTTCTCCTTTATATTTTGAAAAAGTACTAAGTTGGTAAATTATTAATTGATATAAATTTAAATATCATAGCGAGAAAGAAATCTGATGAGAAAGTACTATGTTGGAAACGTTGTATTAAAATATTAAAGCGGGAAATAAATTTGACGAGAAAGTATTATGTTGGTTAATTATTAAATGACAGAAATTTAAATATTATAGCGAGAAAGTACTATGATGATAAATTATTAAATGACAGCAATTTAAATATAATAACGAGAAAGAAATTTAACGAGAAAGTACTATGTTGGTAACGTTGTATTAACATATTATAGCGGATTATGTTGATAACGCTATCTAATGAATTTATATTGGCAACACTGTTCTCCTTTATATTTCGAAAAAGTACAATGTTGGTAAATTATGAAATGACAAAAATTTAAATATTATAGCGCTAAAGAAATATGCCGAGAAAGTACTATGTTGGTAACGTTGTATTATAATATTATAGTGGGAAAGAAATTTGACGAGAAAGTACTATGTTGGTAAATTATTAAATGACAGAACTTAAATATTATAGCTTGAAAGAAATATGACGATAAAGTACTATGTTGGTAACCTTTTATTAAAATATACTAGCAGGAAAGAAATTTGACGAGAACGTACTATGTTGGTGACGTTCTAATAAAATATAATAGCGAGAAAGTAAAAATTATGGGTCACATATCAGAAAGAGCTATATTGGTAACGTATCGAAAATTATTCTACATCACATTTTGAATACAGAACCGTTTTTTGTCATAAAAATTGGTCCAAAAGTGACGGAGATAGACGTTAAGGTCCTTTTCGCGCTTCTTCTGCGCAGAATTTTTTTTATATACAATTATTCTACGTCACATTTCTAATATTGCGCCGTTTTTCGAGTTCAAATCCGACCAATAGTAACGGAGATATACGTTAAGGCCCTTTTGGCGTTTCTTCTGCGCAGAATTTTTTTATATGAAAATATTCTACGACAAATGTCAAATATAGCGCCGTTTTTCGCGTTTAAATCCGACCAATAGTAACGGAGATATACGTTAAGGTCCTTTTGGCGTTTCTTCTGCGCAGAATTTTTTTTATAGGCAATTATTCTACGTCACATTTCAAATATAGCGCCGTTTTTCGTAACGGAGATAAAGAGTCAACGTTCCTTCTGCGCATGTTTTTTTGTTGAATTAATTTTTTTTCCAAATACTGTGACGGTAGTCGATAATGCTGGCACCTTCGCGGCCCCACGTTTCCCGCGTAGCTTTACAAACATTTCCCCAGATCTGGGGAAATTGTGACGTGACGCCATGCATTGGTATAACAAATTTCCCCAGAGTGGGCTCGTATGAATACATTGCCATTTCCGGAGTTTAAATCCGACCGTTGATAACGAACTTAGCCCCGAATGCCCTTTTAGTGTTTCTTCTGCGCAGGATAAATGTGTGAAATAGAGGGAAACTATCATGTTGGCAATAATTATAGACTAAGAGACAGTTGGTAACGCTTTTTTGTACGAAAGTATCAACACTGATATATTATAGTGGAAATGACAAGGTCTCGATTGATTTTTCAGTAAATGTTACTTTTTGACACACCCTGTATATGAGAATTTTTCGTTCATCTCTATCTTCTATTTAGAGAGGGGCCGCTCGTCCAGATTCATTCGTTTGTCTGGCCTGTGGGGTTGAGGAGAGTTGAAGGGGGGTAGTTGGGATTTTATAGGGGGTAATTGGGATTTGATACTTATTTGTCCCTTACGCCTTGTGGTATTAGCTATTTTATCAATTTTCCTGTATAGAGGGGGTAGTTGGGATTTTATGACTATTTGTTCCTCAATTTAAATCTATGATGTGTCACGTGATATATTTCATTCATTTTTCCCCCACCACGTTTTGAGCCAATGCCGTTTCCCGCGTTTAAATCGGACCAATGGTAACGGAGATATAAGCTAAAGCCCTTTCGGCGTTTCTTCTCGCAGGATTTTTTTATACGTATTAATTATATGGTAGATTTCAAATAGACGGCCGTTTCCCACGTTTAAATCGGACCAATAGTAACGGAGATATTTACTACGGTCCTTTTGGCTTTCGTACTGCGCATGTTTTTTCTTTACGTATTTATTATACGTCACATTTAAAATACACTGCCGTTTCCCGCGTTTAAATCGGACCAATGGTAACGGAGATATAAGCTAAGGCCCTTTTGGCTTTCGTACTGCGCATGTTATTTCTTTTGGTATTTATTATACGTCACATTTAAAATACACTTCCGTTTCCCGCGTTTAAATCGGACCAATAGTAAGGGAGATATAAGCCAAGGTCCTTTTGGCTTTCGTACTGCGCATGTTTTTTCTTTACTTATTTATTATACGTCACATTTAAAATACACTCTCGTTTTACGCGTTTAAATCGGACCAATGGTAACGGAGATACAAGCTAAGGCCCTTTTGGCTTTCGTACAGTGCATGTTATTTCTTTACGTATTTATTATACGTCACATTTAAAATACACTTCCGTTTCCCGCGTTTAAATCGGACCAATAGTAAGGGAGATATAAGCCAAGGTCCTTTTGGCTTTCGTACTGCGCATGTTTTTTCATTACGTATTTTTTATACGTCACATTTAAAACACACTGCCGTTTCCCACGTTTAAATCGGACCAATAGTAACGGAGATATAAGCTAAGGCCCTTTTGGCTTTCGCACTGCGCATGTTCTTTCTTTTGGTATTTATTATACGTCACATTTAAAATTCACTTCCGTTTCCCGCGTTTAAATCGGACCAATAGTAACGGAGATATAAGCCAAGGTCCTTTTGGATTTTGTACTGCGCATGTTTTTTCATTACGTATTTTTTATACGTCACATTTAAAACACACTGCCGTTTCCCACGTTTAAATCGGACCAATAGTAACGGAGATATAAGCTAAGGCCCTTTTGGCTTTCGCACTGCGCATGTTCTTTCTTTTGGTATTTATTATACGTCACATTTAAAATACACTTCCGTTTCCCGCGTTTAAATCGGACCAACGGTAACGGAGATATAAGCTAAGGCCCTTTTGGCTTTCGTACTGCGCATGTTTTTTCTTTACGGATTTATTATACGTCACATTTAAAATACACTACCGTTTCCCGCGTTTAAATCGAACCAATCGTAACGGAGATATAAGCCAAGGCCCTTTTGACGTTTCTTCTACACAGTATTTTTTGACATGTAATAATTTTACGTTATATTCCAAATATAATGCCGTTTGACCCACCCAAATCGGCCCATTAATTATGAAGATATATTATATTGTGGATTAAAAATGACTGCAAAAAGATGGCTAGTAGCGCCATCTGTTTGTTAGCGGCAGTACTACATCTTAGAGTTATGTAAAGTACTATATTTTTATTCCGCGAAGATATATTATATTGTGGATTAAAAATGGCTGCAAAAAGATGGCTAGTAGCGCCATCTGTTTGTTAGCGGCAGTACTACATCTTAGAGTTATGTAAAGTACTATATTTTTATTCCGCAGCCATTTTTTATCCTAATATTTAAAGTATGCCACTTGCCGCCATTTTTATCTGCGTCTCTTTCTGGTACGCTGAATTTCCTATACTTCTCTCTCTAACACATTGAATTCCCTATAGTGATAGTAGAAATGGCTTAGGTGATCTACTTGGGAAATATAATTATGATGTTAACCTCAAATATGAACGAGGTAAGACAAGAAATTGAAAAAGCTTGTACTCGTAGCCCACCAGAAGCAACAGGCCAAATTTACTTTACGAAGACAGAACAAAATACTGTCTTAAATGGAGTCAAAATGCTGGGAACATACACCCAAGAGTTGGCCATTTTGTTCGCGCAAGAAAATGAAATTACCAATCTACAACGCACCCTGATCAACCGGCAAACGACTGAAGAAACGCAAGCTATACGGGAAGACAAGATCACAGCCCTTAAACACGATTTTGAAAAAGGACAAAAGATCTTAGAAAACAATCTTTTATATAACCTAGACCTAAAGCTCAACACGATAAGCGACCTGTTCAAAACCAGAGCACCCCAGCAGCCTCAGAACCTCCCCCCCCCCTAACCCCGCCCAATCGAGACCCACTCTCCCATCACCCTCTACTCTCACATCCCAACAACAAGCTTTCCCAGCCGTTCCTCAACCTAGGACGTACGCTGCTCTCACTGCTCTCCCCAAAACCAAACACCCGTCCACCTCCCCAACCCTGGAACTCCCCACCTTGCATAAATAAAATCTTCGATACGATAATAAAGATGGGGAAAACGGAGACACCATGTCCGAATTGAAAAAAGCAGTATCTGCTAATAACATCGACGGACAGACAATAAGAAGGACTAAAACCGCCATAATAATAAATACCACCTCAAAAGAAAAACAGACAGAAATAATCGAAAAAATTGCCAAACAAAACCTGAAAATTAAGGCAAAGGACGGGACTAGACAATCAAATCCCGCATTAGTCTTAACAGGTGTCCAAAAAGGCCAGAAGGACACAGATCTATACGAAAACATCATGGCGGAGAACGAAGAGCTCACTAATAAATTTGGCCAGAGACTAATGACTGATCTCAAAAGATTAGGTACGCGAGGGTGCCGTAATCCCTACAAAGAAAACGTCATAATACAAGGACCAGGGGATATTATCAAAGAAATACTAAAACAAGGATACCTTTACTATGACCTCACAAAATTATACGTAGAGGAGTATATATCCGTATCCATCTGGTTCAAATGTTGTCGGTACGGACATGCGGCCAAGTTCTGCAGAGCCATCTATCTGTTACAAGTGCGCGAACGGTCACGACGGCAATCAGTGCCCGGGCAAAAAGGTTGAGTGCGCGAACTGCCTAAGGATCAACCTCTCACCCAGGCACCACTTCGCTTGTAACGAAGTTATTTTTCACCCTGTATAATTAGTATAATTTTATTTTTTTTTTCAACCGTAAACACCCTCTCTTATTTTTTTTTTTTACTCAGTTAAATTACTTTATTCAATTTAGTCTTACTCCTGTTAATCGCTACTCCTTTGGAAATTACTGTATTTAATTTATTCTTACTCCTGTTAGTTGCTACTCCTTTGTAATTCTGTTAATTAATTTTTAACACAAATCAGTTTCGTCTTCTGATAAAACCCGGCGAAATTGATTAGTGTGTGTGTCTACACTAGTGCAACACTTTTTTTATATGATATTAATTACAATGAAAAAGTTGATTGTGTTGACATTATGCGAACGGCTGCTGTTCACCGGTAGAGCGGTCGTGAATTCTTTTTGATATTATTGAAAAATTAAAGTCAAATTGTGGGAGCCACGAGGCTTAATAATTAAACTTTCAAACAACAAAAACGTAACTTTACATAGCCCCGAAAAGTAGAGTATTACAAAAAGATCTTACATAAATAGTTTGAATGTTTTAGTAAATATATGCATAAGAAATTAAACACAAACCTAAAAGTGTAAATGTTTAATAAAATAAAAAAATAAGTAGATACTAAATGCCGGTACAAATGTGCAAAACCGGTTTATTTGACCTTCATTCCATATATGGACATCCGGTGACCACCTGCCAAACCGGTTATGTAAATAAGGTATCCAATTATATCTAATGAGCATTCCATATATGGACATCCGGCGACCACCTGCCAAACAGGTTATATAAAAAATATAATTATATTTAATGAGCAAAAAATACATCTTATTATATCTAATGAGCATTCTATATATGGACATCCGGCGACCACCTGCCGGTTATATAAAAAAATATAATTATATCTAATGAGCAAAAAACTGAATCTAGTTATATCATTCATTCCACTTAATTAAAATGTGTGGGAAACACGATGTAACAACGTTCTCACGCTCGGAGTAGATCGTTGAACTCAAGGTCAACTAGAATTCATTACCGATCATTGCCACCACTCACCCGGCAGTCACGTGACCACTCTATTTTAGTATAAATGCGATGCGCAACGGACCCGCTCTCAGTTTGAAAAGATTAAGCGATATACTCTCTTCATACAATGCAGTGCTTTAAGTGTGGCAAACAGTTTTCCAGAGCTTATACTCTACGCCGTCATCAACTTAATGATTGTGAGAATAATGATATGTGCCCAATACCTAAGAAAAGACTAAGACCTATCGGTGTTGGAAGTTTTAGGGGATGGTATTAGTAAATTATCCCACGCATTCAAAAGCCGAATTTCATCATATAGATTTACCAGCGCCACAAAAAAAATTGATTACTCCGAGTTCCTTAATGAAGTCAAGCCAAAAGTTCTAAATATTTTAAATAGATATTTGCTACTCCACACGGCATTAAAAATAAATTTTGAGATTTTTGGGCTTTATGTAAAACCTGATAAGGAATTATCCGATATCAAATCGATGAATACGGCCAATAAAATAGTCACTATTTCCAGTAATCTCGATGAAGTTTTTGACGATTTTAAAGATGAGATAACCACGCAGGCGTCAGAATTCCAAGAAAAAGATTCGAATTGGAGTTTGCAAGAAATCATGTTTCTTGATGTCAACATTAATCGGTATACCAGCATTTCCGCCTCTTCATACATAAAACTACCTCAGCAGATATCCAAAAAGAAAGCTGTGTTAAATATTACGAATAATGATAATGCCTGTTTCGCTTGGAGTGTTAACGCAGCCATCTTTGCCGCAGAAGGAGATCCATCAAAACCGACATCCTACCCCCACTACGATACATTATTGGATTTTACAGACATCGAATTACCAATGAAATTAAAAGACATCCCCAAATTTGAGAAAATGAATAACATCTCTGTGAACGTGTTTGGTCTATAACTATAAAAATTGTAGAAACTATTATGAAATTGTGGGACCTTTACATTTCACAAATGATCGGAAGGCGACCCATGTTAATCTTTTGTTGATATCAGATAAAGAAGGAAATAGTCATTATTGCCTAATCACTGATTTATCTCGACTCATAGGGTCTCAGAAATCGAAACATGAACATAAAATACATATTTGTGATGGTTGTTTGCAGTCTTTTATAAGTATGGAAAAATTGCAAAACCATATGGAAAATGATTGTACTCACATATATTCAAAATTACTAACAACTGAAGTGAATAAGAACAAATGTGGTGAAATGATTCCGGAAAATATTTTAAAATTTATAAACTTTAAAAAACAATTAGAGGTGCCGTTCATAATATATGCCGATTTCGAGTCACTCCTCAAACCAGTAGATCATAATGAACCTTCAAATTCAACATCTTTCACAGTCAAGGTATGTGAACATGAACCGTACTCCTTTGCTTTTTATGTAAAATGTACTTACGACGACAGCTTATCTAAACTTATCAAGGACCTGATGCAGCTAAAGTGTTTATTGAGAAGTTGGATCAAACTGTTCATAACCTCTACAACACTCATTTAAAATATGTTGTTCCAATGTCACCATTAACTGCCGAAGAAAATATTAGGTTTAAGAATGCAACAAGCTGCCATATTTGTGAGAAACCATTCAGCCCTATTGATAAGAAAATCCGAGACCACTGCCACCTTACTTACGGGGAGATTCAGAAATGCCGCCCACAATTCCTGTAGTTTAAATTACAAAATCCCCAATTTTATCCCCGTCTTTTTCCACAACCTTACAAATTACGATTGTCATCTTTTTATTAAGGAAATCTCTTCCAAAAACGAAAATATATCGGTAGTGGCTCAAACCAAAGAAAAATATGTAACATTTTCCAAATCAATTTTGGTAGAAAAATCTCTAGACCCTAAAATCCGTGATACATATATTAAACTGAGATTTGTTGACTCTTTCCGATTTTTGGCACGGTCCTTGGACAAACTAAGTGAAACGTTGGATTCTAGTCAATGTTTGGAAATAAGAAAATATTTTCCCCTCGATCAACATTTCAATCTAATGAGAAGGAAAGGCGTTTTTCCTTATTCATACGTTGATTCGACTGAAAAATTGAACGAAGAGGAGCTGCCTTCCAAAGAGAATTTTTATGATAAACTAAGGGGAGAATCCATATCCGATGAAGAGTATGATAGAGCGAAGGAAGTGTGGAGCACTTTCCACTGCAAAACACTCAATAATTATTCAATGCTCTACTTGAAGACCGATGTGCTATTATTAGCAGATATTTTCGAGAATTTTAGACGGGTGTGTCTTAAAGAATATAATTTAGATCCAGCCCAATACGTAACAGCCCCATCTTTAAGCTGGGATGCCATGTTACGATATACACAGATTAAGCTTCAACTTTTAACAGATATCGATATGCTACACTTTCTTTCAAAAAAGGGATAAGAGGTGGAGTGGCCCAATGTAGCAAAAGAAAAGCTGTGGCCAACAACAAATTCTTACCAAATTTCGATCCATCAAAACCAGAGAGTTATATTATGTATTTAGATGCAACAAATATGTATGGCGCAGCAATGAGCGAATACCTTCCTTACGGTGATTTTAAATGGATACCTGTTGAAAACTTTGACTGCACTAAAATTGAAGATGATTCATCTAAGGGCTATGTTTTGGAAGTAGATTTGGAGTATCCCACAAATCTACACGAGGTCCACAACGATCTACCATTCTGTCCCGAAAACATGATACCACCAAAAAGCAAATATTCAAAGCTAATTCCAAATTTATACGATAAAACCAAGTATATCATACACTACCGAAATTTGAAACAGTGTTTAAAATACGGATTAAAATTAAAAACAATTCACAGAGTGTTGGAATTTTCTCAATCACCTTGGTTGAAAAAATATATCGAGTTAAATACAGCTCTCAGAAACCAAGCAAAGAATGAGTTTGAGCGTGACTTATTTAAACTGCTAATTAACGTAATATTTGGGAAAACTATGGAGAATGTGGAGAAAAGAAAAGATATAAAACTCTCATCCCATTGGGAAAACATCAAAGGTTCACTTGGTGCAAGAACTTTAATAGCCAAGCCAGAATTTAAGACATGTTCAGTGTTTACTGAAAACTTGGTTGCGATCCATTTAAACACTGTAAAAGTATACTATGATAAACCCCTATACGTTGGATTTTCAATTTTGGACATTTCTAAAACCATCATATACGATTTTTTATATGGTTACATCAAGAAAAAGTATGGAGATGCAGCAAAATTATGTTATACTGATACAGACTCGTTAATTTTGGAAATTTTAACAAACAATTTTTATGACGATATTAAGGAGAACATTCAATATTTCGACACATCCAACTACAAGGAGAATAATACACATAACATCCCTATAACAAAATCAATCGTTGGAAAAATGAAAGACGAGTTTGCCGGTGTTCCAATTGAGTCATTTTATGGAACTGGTGCTAAGGCCTATTGTGTAAAGACCGACAAACTTATGAAGAAAGCGAAAGGTGTTTCCAAACAAGTCGTGAAAAATGAAATTCACCTGAATGATTATGTACAAATTGTTGAAAATGGGGGTGTTGTTTTTAGAAAAATCTATGTTTTCATATCCAAATTACATACAATATTTACTGAATTGAAGAATAAAGTGGCATTATCTTCAAAAGACGACAAACGGTATGTTATACCGCATGATGTTAATACCTTGGCATGGGGGCATTTTATCATCAACCCACAAACACATGGAGGTACACTCGAAGATTTAGTCGACGTAGCTCAAGAATTGATCGACGAAGATTTAAATTTAATAGATTTAGACGATTTGTATAATATACCCGATATAGACTTAAATCCTTATTTATAATAAAAAAATATATACACAATGTATGGTTTTTATTTCTCTTTATTTTACTTATAATATATTATTACATTCCAATTGGATGTGGGTTACACATTTTAAGAGCTAATTTACACAGATGACATCTTGCTTGAGAAGTAGGCGGCCCATCAACATGTGTACTCCAATCCGGTCGATTATAATGGGTAAAGCAGGGCAGTGCAGTTTGAAGATCAAAATTTAATCTATAGTCGATTGGTAATTTACTCCATACATAAAGTAAAGCTATCGGACTCACTTCCTGCACTAAATATTTTAAAGGAAAATATTGAAGTTCTTCCTCTGTAAATTTTTCCAAACTTTTACCATTAGTATGTGCACTAACCAAATCATAAGTCAAACATTTGGAACAGCAGTTAGACATATTTTTCAAATATATTTAATCTAGCGATGAAAAGAACAGAGCAAAGACTAATCGATATTCTTCTAAATCAACTCCTTTTATATCAGTGATTAGGGTGGGGGGTAGTATTTTCAGATTAAATTAGACTCTTGACTATATTGGTTGGTCTTGGATGTACTTTTGCTTAAGTGAATAAACCTTTTAATCAACTTTTTAATCAATATAAGTAAAAAGATTGTTGAACAAATTGTTATGTAATATAGGGTTATGCTATTTAATATATCTATTTTGGTATAGTCACATTTTGATAGAGTCGAACAGTTACTGCAAAGTGCATGCCAGTTGGAGTCTTGAGTTGATCTGTTGCCTTTTATAAGGCGTATTTTATACATTGTACTGTTTGATGGTATCGCTGATTTTAAAGTGGCTGCATTATTTGGTGTATAAATTTCCATTCGCATCCATTTTGAAGGCCAGCTTTCGTCCAAAGTTCCATTACTATCAAAACATACATACACATCTCTGATATTAACCGGTTGTTGTATTAAGAGCGTACTGTTTAAGATAGCTTGTAAAATTATAAAATGTGAGGTCAACATTCTTTAGCATACTAATTTTTAGAGTATAGTATCCGTTATTTATATCATTCCTAAGTTGGGAAATAAAACAAAAAAATATTTATATATATATATATTTTTATTTTTCATGCATTATAAAATTATCATATAAAAAATATACATTCGATAATGCGCAAACGCATTTGTCATTTTTATGGTAAAAACATTTCGGTATGGAGCGATCTAATGGTGGATATTCGTCGAATTCGTAAACAGGTACTTTAGAATATTTCTCCATATAGTTGAGTTTTTCTCTTCCTTTTACAAAAACCATATCAGCATTCCTAGTTAATTCATCTATTATGGTTGGAAACTGATGTACAGGAGTGAAACCAGTATTCCAATCAATACAGTGGTGGTTTGTCATCAACCAAACAGCTTGCTTATGTAAATCAGGAGACAGCATTCTTAAAGGAAATGGGGGTTTGAAGACGTAGTGACTTATACGAGTCCCATCGTAAGAAGCAAACTCCTTCACCACAAATTTATTATTTTCTATTATGAATCCTTGCAGATCAACTACTAGTCGCATATTTTTATTTTTTTAATTTTTTTTATAAGTTCATAGAATTCAATGTCTTGTTTGAGTTTTAACAGGTTTTGTAAATATTTTTCTAACCTTTCTTGAATCAGCCTGCTCTCAGGAAACATATTGACGTGTTGGTTGTAAACACGGCGGTTTTATACTAAATAACAGACATGCGCATTAGTATTGTTTAACAGTTTTTGTGAGAGGGGTGTATGAAAATTCTTTTTCATGTAATATAAGGCAATAGGCGGAGACATCGGTAGATGTAGCTTCATCGGTTTCAAATTCTATTCTCAACACAATACTTCCAGATTGTAACACTTCTTTTTGTCGTGAGCAATCAATATGCACCATAGGAGCTTTATTTTTAAACTCTTGAGGATTAAAAATGGGTTGATTAGGTTGAAGATGATAATAACTTTCTTGAAAATTGGCAAACATTTCATATAATGTTGCAAATCTGTTACTATCAAAATCTAAATTTAAATCATGATATGGATATCTATCTGAATTCAGAAATACCCGTATATTCTTTAGCTTACAATGATCAAATTTACTCATATCCTTTGTAATTTTATTTTTTCTACCGTTTTGAAATACAATTATAACATGTCTCGGGGTCTCAATTTTAGTACTTGTCTTAACCGCCCATGTATGTCTGGTAGAATTATTTAATGACGCATATTCGATAATTTGCCATGAACGAAATTTAATTGGAAGTTCGGTATTGCTTTGTACAATTTTGTTTAGTCGAATTTGTTGACTTATACTCGGAGTAACATGTGGTACATTCCAATAGACTTTATTTAATTCTATTTTGGGTTTTTCGGTTTCATCAGCACTGATTAGAGCAGCGTTATCATCACTAGAACGAATTAAAACCAATTCTTGTTTCATATTCACGATAACTTTTTTTAAATCTTCGAAAAAGCCAGACAATAATTTTAAAGGTATGCAAACATTAAAATTTCCGTTTGAATCTACTAGAATTTTTTCACCCTCCATTTTGGGAAACCATCCAGCATTTTGCATCAAAATACTATCATTCTCGTTAAGACATAGATAATTTTTAATTGTAGAAACAAGTCCAACATCTCTAACAGAATCTATCACGAATCCGTTTAATTCATAGCGTAATTCACGAAACAAAAATGCTACTCCATTATTAATAAATTTTAGTTTGGTTGGTACACTTCCGTTATCTGTCAACAATTTTCCTTCGATATAAAGATAACTATTTGATGGTAAAGTAAATGCATCCAAGTGTTGAATAGGAATTCGAATTTCATCATTGTAATTGAGCTTTCCAGGTATGTAAGGTTGGTATGTGTGAATCTGGTATTGCTCAATGGTACTGTCTTCAAAGGGGTGTCCAGTTACGTGAAGAACTTCCATTATACTAATACTCTAAATCCAAGGTAAGTCAGAAACTTTTTATTTTCAGGTGTTATTACCCCAACAGGTTGTGGGAAACTAATTTTTTTTTTGGTAGTAAAAATTCTTTTATAGTTTTCTCTGGGGTATGGGTGAAAGAATTTTAAAACCATTTTAATTATTGAATTTTTCTAATATGTAAAGTAACGGTTACTTCTTCTCCTCGAAAATTTATAAGACTCCTTATTTGATCAATGATTTTTACTGTGATGTTGTTAATTGTTCTAACGCTGACTGGATAATATAGTATATTTTGAGGAGATTCAACTATTTTATACCCACTTGGAACAGTTGGAAAAAACTGGTGAATAATATGTACTGGCTCTCCATTCAAATATGAGCCTCCGGCAACATTGCAATCAATGCCTATGCTGTTTACTTTTAAAATTTTCACGGGGTTTTCAGAAATATGTGTGTCATCTGCTTCAAGTCTTAACGCGTTGAAACCAAATACTTTTCCAATGGAATTATTAAAATTAAATGAAATTATTCGATTACTTCTAATCGAAAGTTTTGATGTGTTTATATCGGGAATTATTTCTATCTTGGCTCCCTTATCATTGTCAGACATATATTTTTTTATAATAAGAATAAGGTCATCTAATTCATAAGCTCCAACTGGTATTGTGAATTTCTTACCAGAAGTTTTAGTACCCCACCAAAACACATTGTTAGTTTCATCAATATTTGGAATAGTGTTAAAACTATTAAAAGATACAAGCCCTATTTCATAATCCACATTTTCTTCCAAGTATATCGGAGGATTAAAATCGTAACTTAGAATTGAAGAATTCCCACTTAACGTAAAACTGAAAGACATATTTACTTAACAGATGTATATTCACGAATGAGCAATATTCCTAATCATATTGATTATATAAGAATTTAAGACAATGGTGCCCACATTTATTAGAATTGAATGATTGAACTTTATCATAGTTGTATTCTATGTTTACATTACCACTGCTATAAAAATATCTAATTAGTTCCAGTGGCGGAGGTAAATTACCATAACTATCAAAATACATAATTTGTTTATCTTTTTTTATATATGCTATCCAATGTGTTCCTTTCCTCCTTTGTAAATCCGTATTTAAAATTCCACTTTCATATTTATGAATTTTGTTTGGTAAAGTATCTCTCATAAAAATACCTCGAAAGTTTGGGATTTGTAATAACTTTACATAATATTTCAAGTCCTCATTCGTGAGCGCCCGATGCGGTAGTTTTTTAATTTCATTCCATACCCCTTATATGGTCTTAGATATAAACCTTTACCCTTTTTATAAGGTCTCAAATATAAACCTTTCCCTTCCATAGCCATATTATGCCGTTTTTCTTCTTCGAGTTGTAGACGATTGGTTTTTGCATCATTAACAGCTTTTGCTATTCCAGCTGCTCCACCTCCAATAGCCCCCAGAGCTCCTAGTAGTGGTAATAATAGTGGTAAAAATCCACCTCGTTTTTTAGGGACTCGAATAAGCCGTTTTTTTGTTTTTCTTTTCAATGAGCCACCTTTTTTAGACTTGCGTTTTAGACCCATTCCTAATTTACGTTTGCCTTTCATAGCCGTTGTTACAAACCAAGCAGCTACTTTTTCTCCAAATTTAGCGTCTTTGGACTTAACCCTTTCCCAAGCGGTGTCTTCTAAAATTTTATCAGCTTTGTGCCTATCTTCAAGTTTCGTACTTTTCGAATATTCTGTGTCATGGACCTTACAGGCCTCGTCAAGTTGATTTACTCCCTTATCACCTCTCTGTAATCTCTTGCTTTGATGTGTACCAGGGCCGCAATAATTATAGTTAGGAATGTGAAGTTCAAATGGAAGATTATTAATTAAAGAATTTAGTAAACCCCTGCCTCGATGTGATCTAACCTGCTTACGTTTTACCATTGTACTATTTATATACTCGCATCAACCTATATATACTCTCAGTGCTCCTTAAGACGTAACAAAATGAGGGTTGAGAAACAAAGTGTATGTTTGCCCATAAAAAATCATGACAATATTGTAGATGATAATAAGATTGGAAAACACGGTTACTTGTTTGGTGGCGAATCTAAACGAGGACTAGTTGTTGGTTCGAGCGGTTCGGGGAAGACAAATCTGATGTTATCGTTAATCGAACACCCAAATGGATTAAGATTTGAAAATTTTTATATTTTTTCCAAAAGTCTTCATCAACCAAAATATACTTACCTAAGAAAATTAATACAACCCATGAAAGAAATCGGATATGAAGAATATAATGATTCAAAAGATGTTATCTTACCAGATGAAATAAAAGACAATTCACTCATAATTTTTGATGATGTCGCCTCCTGTGATCAGAAAATTATTCAAAGCTATTATTCCTTTGGTCGACATAAACACACCGATTGCTTTTATTTATGTCAAACATATTCAGCAATACCTAAACAACTAGTTAAAGATAATGCTAATCTACTAGTGATTTTTGAACAGGATATGACTAATTTGAAACACGTTTATGATGACCACGTTAGCTGTGATATGTCTTATCAGGACTTTAAAGATATAGGTTCATTTTGCTGGAAAGATAGATATGGGTTTCTTACTATTGATAAAGATTGTTCGAAATCTTCCGGAAAATATAGGAAAAACTTTGATAATTTTATTCATATATAAGCTCCGAAGTTGATTTGATGCATTAGTCAAAATGAATCCACACTTGACTAAACAGCTAGTAAAATCAAGACAAACACTAAAGAAAAAATATAAAAGTTTAAAAAGTGATATAGCTAAATCACAAACGCATTTGGAGAAAACATATCTACCAATAACAGAGCCACTTAAACAATTAGTTTCAACTTTGGGAAAACAGGATCAGATAAAACAAGAGGCAGAATCACAAATTTCACAAAATTTTAATCGACTAAGTATTCCTACAAAGTACTTACCTCGCAGATCTAATTATCAACTAGCATACTCGTCTCCAAACGAAAGTAGAATAAATAATTCGGATACTCCTACAAATATGGAAGATGTAGCCAGTAGTACCAGAGTTGGAGAAACTGTATTCGAATCTAATCCGGAAGAAGATCGCGAAATAGATCAGTACATTGACGACTCAATGCGTGAATTTGTTTCTATGGTTCAAAATCTTAATGTTATGAGAGAATATTATGAACAGTTTTCCAAACCACTACCATTGAATTATATTAAAGCAAATATTGCAGATGTCGAGGGGCTGTTTGATCACACTTTTGGAGTATATCATAACATTCAATCAGAAAAATTCTATATCGGGGACTCTGAATTAAATTTCAAAGGACCGGATATAATTATTAAGGGGATACAATACAAGGGAACACCTGGCTTATATGAATTACTGTTTAAAGTAGATACTAATAATTTTACTCCGAAAGATGCGGATGAATATGTTGATATTTTACGTAGAACGAATGCTCTTTACAGAGATAACAATCCAGATTTACCTTATCGTAGAATTGAAAATAAGCTAAAAGATAAATTCAATTATGTTATTAAACCCCGATTAGAAACGAGACCACAACCCTTCAGACCGAGAATAAGTTCACTACCATCTCTGAAATCAAGTAGAGTCACTAGAAATTTAACGAAAATGCTTAAAAAAGGTCATGGGTTGACAAAAATGAATTATAGTATAAATCCTGTCGATTATAAATATTTCGATAATTTCAATGAAATAATTGAGAGATTAAAACTCCTGATAGCTTCTGAGTCTGCTGGAAATACAGGTCATACTAATGAAATTGTCTCAATTATAGAAGAATTACGTGAGGGAGGTATAATCCAATAAATATAGTAACACATGCAAAATACGTTCAGTATATGTCATTCACCGTAAGAATGCCTATTAACAAATTCGGAAGTCACTTTTTGAGTGATACATCAAATTGTCCTGAAAATAAAGTAGTAACTAACCTTACATCTCCGTTTTACATTTGTGAACCAACTTCCTTTCACAGTAAAAACTTTTTGAGGTTTAGAGGTACTAAACAAATAAAATCAAATAAGGAGTTCTACATTTTGGAAAACTTTGGTACAGCCTTTGTATTTCCAATTTCTGGAAAAATTGAAGCTGTAAAACATTATAAGGCTGATGGAGACATTTTATTAAACTCTAAAACATTTAAATATCATCAATTAGTAGACATCTATATAAATAAAGGAGATAAAATCGAATTCAAACTTGGTACCGTAGATGGAATGTGCGCTGACTTTGTTCTTCAGTGCCCTCTAGAGAAAAATGTCTAAAACTCAAGTAGTTAATGAACTACACAGACCAGCTAGAAAAAATTTTAAGAGACGACATGTTATTATTAAAGGATTGAATGATTTGATTCAAGCGGATTTAGCTGTTATGATACCATATTCTAAATTCAATAAAGGCTACAATTATATTCTCGTTGTTATTAATGCATTCAGCAAATATGTTTGGACCGAACCTATTAAGAAGAAAACAGCAAAAGATGTAGTTGCAGCGATGAAGAAAATATTAACACAAATGACTCCCCCCAAAAATTTACAAACTGATAATGGAACCGAATTTTATAATAAAGAATTTCAAAATCTTATGGAAAAGTATGGAATAAATCATTATAGCACCTATTCAACTTTAAAAGCAAGCATTGCTGAGCGGGTGATAAGAACTCTTAAATCTAAGATGTGGAAACAATTTAGTATGCAAGGAACCTACAACTGGTTAAAAATTTTACCTGAAATTGTCAATAACTATAACAACAGTAAACATTCTACAACAGGAGTAATTCCAAGTAAAGTTAATGTTAAAAGTGCTAAATATATTGATGCTTTTAATTATTTAAAAACTATTGATCCAAAAAAGCCCAAGTTTAAAGTGGGAGATGATGTTCGAATTTCCAAGTATCGTCATGTTTTCTTCAAGGGATACACACCGAACTGGTCTAACGAGATTTTTAAAATTAAAAAAGTGAAACCCACTAATCCAACAACGTTCATATTGGAGGATAGTAAAAAAGAAGAAATTCAAGGAGGTTTCTACACCCACGAGTTAACAAAAGTTAAATACCCTGACATATATTTGGTTGAAAAGGTATTAAGAAAACGAGGAAATCAAGTTTTTGTTAAATGGCTTGGAATGGATTCAACACACAATTCTTGGATTAATAAAAATAATGTATTATAATATTTTTTTAAATAAAATACAATTTAATTATATATTTGTTTTATTTATTCTTTTGTAAACATTACTTCTATGAACTACATCTAATATAGGATTAATAATAATAGTTGATTCTTCAATTCGACTTTGGAATCGTATTCGGTCTAGTACAGCTGACTCCCAGTTACTTCTTCTGGCTTCTTTGTATGCATGATTCCAGATATATAGCATATGAGTTTGGTTGAGATCTTCATTAAATTTTACTTTCTTCATAATTGCAAATCTTCCTTTAGAAGCATGGGGTATTTATAAATTAACTCTAAGGTCATACCATATGTAATTGGATTTACATTTTTAATAGGTTCCATAATAGCAAGAGCGGTTGTAGTTGGGTCATCACAATCCTTGACTCCCATTTGAAGTAATTTTAAACAGCTTGTAAATTGTTGATTGTTTAATAATTCCAGTTGAAACTTTATAATGGGTGATAGTTTCCAAAGTGTTGAAATTGAGTTGGGGCCCAAAAACACATTAGAATACCCATTAGATATCTTGATAGTTGAACAGTATGATAGCGGTTTAAATTCCAATAAAAACTTTCCTGCATCAATTGGATCTAGATATTCCTTTGAAGATATAAAATGATCAATTTTTTCCTTATATGATAGAAAGCTATACCATTCCGATTCACTAAATACCATACAATCCTTTTTATTTTCGGATATCACAACACATGGTGCAAAGTTTAAATCATAAGATAGACAAACTGCCACATACTTTGATTTCGATGAGTTTAAGTAAATTCTATGTTCACCTAAAAATATATTAACTTTGACTTCGTTATCGATTGAAATATTGTAGGTATTCATTTTACTGATGGCTCTTAGAACTGAACTACCGGAGGAGATACACAGCTATTTATTATATTTTCTGTTGGTGGAAGGGGTTGACTTATTTTAGATTTAACTTGTCTCAGCTTGTTTTTTACCTTGACCTTGAGTTCAATGCCCCTGCACACCTCGCCGGATGTGTCAGCAGGTGTTCAATATGGTATAAGATTCAGTTTTTTGCTCATTAGATATAATACCTTATTAACATAACCTGTTTGGCAGGTGGTCGCCGGATAAGTCACGTGACCGAAAGTGCATATTTCATACCTTTAGTTCAATAACCTCTGAGCTTGGGTTCAACGACCTCTGAGCTTGGGTGTACACCTGGCCGGAAGTGTGTATTTTAATTAAAATTTATAACGATCTTAGGTATCTACTCCGAGCGTGAGAACGTTGTTACATCGTGTTTCCCACACATTTTAATTAAGTGGAATTAATATAATTAGATTCAGTTTTTTGCTCATTAGATATAATTATATTTTTTTATATAACCGGCAGGTGGTCGCCGGATGTCCATATATAGAATGCTCATTAGATATAATAAGATGTATTTTTTGCTCATTAAATATAATTATATTTTTTATATAACCTGTTTGGCAGGTGGTCGCCGGATGTCCATATATGGAATGCTCATTAGATATAATTGGATACCTTATTTACATAACCGGTTTGGCAGGTGGTCACCGGATGTCCATATATGGAATGAAGGTCAAATAAACCGGTTTTGCACATTTGTACCGGCATTTAGTATCTACTAAAATATGGTATATGAGAGTACAAGTAGATGATGGTATAGTTGAGTATACAAATATCAACATTTTGATAACTTTACAAGTTTATATCATGAGGCGTAACATGATAGCTTATTCGACTAACGAATGCATATTTTTTGACAATACAGATTATGTCAAACTATATTAAAATTATTAAATTTATATTTTCACCAATGTGGTGACCCAACCATAGCTATGTTTAGTTTACAGTAGGTAATTGAAAGAATGTTGTACACATACATATTGTATAATTTAGAAAAATTAAATTCTTAATTGGAAAGTTAAATAAATGTTAAATTTATTATTAAACCGCTTAAATTTTGTCAAAACTAAGTGACATTAAACTCAAAATGAAATGAAATAAAACCAAAGTTAAATTTTAAATAAAAACACCTTACTTGGTACACTGTAGTGATAGTTACACTGAAAATGTTCCATAATCTTCAGCACCAAAAAGGAATGTTGAAAAGGTCTCGTTGATCAACATTACGAATACGTTGGACGATGATTCAAGTTCTTGAATCCATAAAACAAAGTTCACAAGGATGGTTTCAACAGGCATAACCCATGGTTACAACTAACAGTTGTACAGAAGAACGAAGTGGTAAAACGTCATGAAACGATCCCAATGGAACTGCAATCCTGCTACCAGTGATTGTCGGTAAGACAAAGGAGTTTCATAGGTGGAAAATTATCCAAAAAAAAAATATCAGAACATTACAAAATGTCCAGAACGTAGATTGTCCATTTCCAGAACTTAAATATCCTTCATGAAACGATCCCGCACGGCACTGCTATCCTGTCACCAGTGATATTGGTGCACAAGGGGGTTTCATAACATCAAAAAAAACCAAAAGCCGGTATCGACAAGATGGCTGACGACATCAAAAAATCGGAGGTCCAGAAACGTCCCTCATAAGAACAAATAAAATTGGTAAAACATCACGAAAATATTTCTACCAAAAGCTACAAATTAGCGAAAGTAAATTAACATACCTTTTTTTAAAAGGGAATCATCAAAACCATGGACACAACGAATAAAAAAGTCGCGAAGACTCTTCGACCTGCACTTGTTGCCGATCCAACGCCAAAAGGAACGTTTGTCGTTCAAAGACAGAAAATCTGACCTAAATGGCCTTACACATCAAAGGCAGTGAGGAAATTTAAGTGGATTACCACTAAGAAAAAGACCGAACTTTCATTAATGGAAAGAAGAATGTAAACAAACTTACGGATTCGACCTTCGACAACAATATGGCATTAATCATAACCTAAGTTATTAAAAATCAAAGCAAATATATTTATACCTGGAAATCTAAGGACATGAAATATTGAGATGGTTTGGATAATAAGAAATATATTATATTACAAGTACAGACAATCGATATTAAGGTCTGAATGGTATAATTAAATCATTTTCATACGATACCAACAGGTGTTTATTACAAAAATAAGCAACGATTCTAATAAATGTTTACCAAAGTTGAAATTAAGGGAAAATTAACAGGTTAGTACTATATTATACTATTGAGTATAAATATTCCTGTTTACATGGACTGCTAATTTTTAAATGCGAGACCAGGTAAGAGAAAAACACTTTATTGTAAATTTCTTTTAATTCGCTTTTGTCTGCAATCATATTTAACGCTTGCCAAGATTGTATCATTTTATTTAATAAACGTTCCATTTGCTTCTATTAATTTTTCTGTTATCATTGCGCTTTGTAAAGAGGGACAAGGGGACTATCGGGAATTAGAATATCTTCGGGTTTAGATTCCAGGTCTTTTGGAAGGGCAACCCTTGCGTTCTCCGCTAAGCGGGTTCCCATACGGCTGTCATTCCAGACTACCTTATAGTTGACTTTTCTGACTTTGGTTCAAGGATTTGGGAGCATCGCCCTAGTGGTCTCTGCTAAGCAGGACCATAGGGGGCCTTTACTCAGAGAATCCGGAATTAAAAAAGGAAAAGTCAATAATCTGAAGGTTCCGGAGATGTTTTATTTCTTTTGATATTTTCTTTTCTCCTCGTTAATAATTATTCTGATCAAGTCATGCTTTCCTGGTAGATATCATTTTTCCGCTAAACCGGCTTATTTTATACCCGGCATTATTGTAGATGTGTACGCTGTTTTATACTGCTTTTAAAACATCTTATTATTGCACTTTCTTCAATCATAGTAAAAACGCATTTAACTGTAAATAATTTGTGGTGTTTGGTTTTATTGCTAAGAAGTAATACACGTTTTTTTTTTAATAGCTTTCCGTAGTTAGTGTAACATAGCTTATAGTAAGAATTAATAATTATAAAAGAAATATAGATATTTGCAATTTTTTTTTATTACAATACAAGCAACCGGTAAATTCAGGTTTGGCACTGTGAAACAATTAAAGCCTGTTTTACATCGTGCACCGTTAAACAGTCTACGACAACAGACCCCTGGAATTACTGTAACCTCCATCTGTTGCTACCCAGGTACTCTTGAGACCGTAGATCAAGAGTCGGTGGAGAAAACCACCCCAAAAATCTGGCGCCCGGGGAAATCTGGAGAAATACCGAAGACTAGGGTGTCGTAGTGACGTCAAGTATCTTTTGTAGAAAGAAAGCACGTCACACGCTCGCGACCCCAATTGCCCTATCTATGAAAGAAAACAGGCGGAATCGCGGGCCACAATTAACTATTAAAAATGCCTAAAATAAAATGTATTAAATTCAACGCCGGGAGAGGGATACAAGCGACAGACCAACTACTCCGACAAATACTAGACCAAGACATTGACATCGGTCTAATACAAGAACCATACTACAACACACGACCTCCGACAGTATACAGACTAATACACACAGACAGGACAAACAAAACATTAATTATCTACAAGACACTACACACGAATAAAATTTTAGTAAAACAAAACAACTCCGACAGAAATATATTGACAATTGACCTAACGTCTGACAACAGAACCATCACAATAATCAACATTTATGACGAACCGGGGGGAACAACTAATAATAGGTTAAATACGATTAAGGGCTACATAGAACAATCGAATACCCCAATCATCCTCGCCGGGGATTTTAATGCAAAGAACACTAGTTGGGGCGGGGACATAACAGACGACAGAGGACAAGACATATACGAGTGGACAATACTGAACGGACTTACAATACACAACTCACACAACAGCCCCCCGACCTTCATAAACTCACGAGGACGCAGCTGGGTAGATCTGACTATAACCAAAGACCTGGACATACAAAACTGGTACGTGACAGACAACGAAGAAACACTTAGCGACCATTAATACATAACGTACGACCTAACCACCAACAATCGAGACACACAGAGACCAAACAAACCACAATATGATAACACTAACATAGACTTAACCAAAATACACAGACTGATTAACGACACAACATGGGACGTAATACAAGACACACAACAATACGCACAAACCACACAAGACAAAATAACTCAAATTATGGAAAAGGGCCTTCGCAAACTTAAAAAACGGCGTAAAAAATCACAAAGCTGGTGGTCCCAAGAATTAAATACAGAAAGACGAAAAACCAACAGACTCAGAAAGACATATCAACAAGAAACAGAACCACTTGACAGACAACTCAAAAAACATGACTACCTCATACAAAGAAGACACTATAAGACACAAATCAAAACAGCTAAAATCAACTCACTACGGGACCTACTGACCAACCACGACACAGACAATCCCTGGGTACTTGCCTACACTATACTCAAATCAAACTAATACACGGACAAAACACTCCACAGCATACGGAAAGAGGACGGCACATGGACGAACAACCTTGATGACACAATACATTACCTACACACTTCTTACTTCCCCACAGACGACGAACAAAACGACACGGAAATACAACACACTCGACGACTACAGCACCAACAAACACACTACCCACAAGAACAAACCACACACGATCCAGACTTTACACGGGAAGAAATAGCTCACACCATATCTGACATGAAAAACGAAAAGGCCACGGCGGATGATAATATTTCCAAAGAACTCATAGAAGTTATCAACACGGAAAACCCAGAGATCCTATATAACCTATATAATAACTGCCTCCAAAAGGGGATTTTCCCAACACTCTGGAAAAAGGCGGATATGGTGTGGCTACCCAAGAAAAACGAGACGAAACGACCAATATTCCTCTTACCGACACTTGGGAAAATATTGGACAAACTGACAGCAAAAAGACTAATGTACCATCTGGAAAACACGAACGGACTCAACACTAACCAACACGGATTTAGGGAAGGACATGCTACAATTACACCACTGACAACATTAATTAACAAAATAAAAGAAAACAAAATACACTCGACTATAATTACACTCGACAAAAAAACGCGTTCAACTCGGCCTGGACACCCGCTATCCTAGACATGCTACGTAGACGACGAACACCTACAAACATTACAAGACTCTGTGAAGACTTCCTACATAACAGACAGATCAAGACAGAACACATCATAATGGACACCAAAAGGGGATGCCCACAGGGTTCCAGCCTTGGTCCAGCTCTGTGGCTACTTATTATGGAAGACTGGTTCGACATGATACGATCGACTAACGTACTCGAAGACACAGACCTCACTCAATCAATAAAATGATAATGGACGATGACGAGGTGCTCCCTGAGTGATAGCGTAATAATAACACATTCTTTATTGAATTGCTACATCTTACCAAAACAAAATTCATATTTAAATCTTTTTTTTCTTTGAAATTTTATTATTTATTGTAATTGATTGTTAAATCTGAGTTTAGTTCTTATATCTCCTTAAAATCCACATATTTTTAAATTGCATACTTACAATATCTTCCAAATATGTTGTGGCAATATAACGAAATTAATATAGGTATTTAGTAATTTAATGTAAAAGCCAATATTTGCACGTACGTGGTGGCAGTAGGCACGTTCATTGTGAACACAAGACAGTTTTTGTTTTGATTAAAACTTTTCGACTAATTTCGTTTGAATATTATTGATGACGCACGGGTAATCATTCGCTGGCCCGACTGTATATAATGCTTATTTTTAAGACATGTACTTTGTAATTGTAATTAGTTCCTTTTTTGAAAAAGTACTTTGTAATTGTACTTACTTTCAAAGTACATGTAATTACCCAGCTCTGTATTGGACGAATATTAAAACAACATAATTACCATCCGTACAAAATACAAATGCATCAAGAGCTGAAAGACACGTATTTTGAGAAACGATTACGGTGTTGTAATTTGGTAAAATCAAAACTTCGACAAGATCCAGCATTTTTTGAAATAGTATTATTTTCTGATAAAGCTTCATTCCATAAGAATGGATTCGTTAATAGGCACAATTTCCATTATTATGCCACTGAAAATCCCCACATCACCAGAGAAACACACAGCCAAGATCGATGGCGTGTAAATGTTTCTGGAGGTATAATTGGGGAACATGTGATTGGGCCGCATTTTTTCGAAGGCAATTTAAATGGCCTGATGTATGGTTCCATGACACTTCACCACACGACAATTCACCACAGACATTTCTCCACGCCGATAGTTTACCACTCCGACAGTTCACCACGTTGACTCTTCATCACGAAGACTATTCACCACGCCGAAAATTCATCACACAATTATATTTTTAAAGTATTTATAAAGTAATATTGTAACGTTTAAGGGAATAAAAAATATAACTAAGTTTTATTAATTTAAGAGTTAAAAAGACACTTTTAAAGGTAAAATTTGGGATAATTCAGAGTATTTAGAAATTTTGATAATAAAATCTTGGAAAAACCTTTAATTTTAGTAATATATGGTATATATGGGATCTAGACGCTTCTGATTGACTTTAAACTTATTTTTATTTATTTAACTTTCTTAAATAACATAACATGGCTTTAAAAATATAGTAGTAGTGTGATGAATTGTCGGCGTGGTGAATAGTCAGCGTGATGAATAGTCGACGTGGTGAACTGTCGGCGTGGTGAACTGTCGCCGTGGTGAACTGTCGCCGTGGTGAACTGTCGCCGTGGTGAACTGTCGCCGTGGTGAACTGTCGCCGTGGTGAACTGTCGCCGTGGTGAACTGTCGCCGTGGTGAACTGTCGCCGTGGTGAACTGTCGCCGTGGTGAAATGACTGTGGTGAGATGTCGCGTGGTGAATTGTCGTGTGGTGAAGTGTCCGGTCACCCTGATGAATCTTGATTTTTTGGCTAATTATCTTCCTCTTTTACTTGAAAACGTTCCCCTAGCTGTAAGACAATTAATGTGGTATCAACATGATGGGGCTGGAGCGAGGTGGCAGATGAGTTACATCAACAGTTTCCTAATAGATGGATTGGCAGAAATTGTCCAAAAAATTGCCTGCTCGATCACCGGACTTGACAAAACCTGATTTTTTTTAAGTGGGGTGTTAAGAATCTTGTTTATCAAACGCCAGCTACATCACCTGAAGATATGAAGGAGAGAATAGTGCAAGCATTTATATCTATTACACCTCAGATGCTAAGAAACGTTTCGGCATTATTTAACGAACGAGTAAATTTATGTATATGACATTTTGAGCATCTTATATAAAATGAAACTGAAACTTCAAATAAATTAATATTGTTAATTATACTATTCTTTTATTAAAAAAAATGTAAAAGTGGTATCATTCAAACAATGATACTTGATTGATAATCTACTTTTAATCCAAACTTAGATTTTTACCAAAAATGTGTTTTTTCTTAATAACTTTTAAACAACGAAAAATAGAAACGGAGAGTACATGGCAAAGTTGAAGGGCATAAAATTTAGTATCCATTGATGAATAATTATACAGGGTGTCTCATTTGAAAAAACTGATAAAACTGTAATGGGAGTTTTTGGAATGTGAAATTTATTTTAGACCACCGTGTACAAAATAAAAGTTTCAAACTGACTTCAAAAAAATCTTGTCTATTGTCTTTGTACATTGGTAATTTTAAAGCTTTACCGTGAAATCTGAATAAGTTGTAATATTTTAAAAAGGGTTGTGCAATTCAAATATTTTTGGTAAAAAGGTTGTTTTCTCCGAGATGGTTGGGAGTTTTACAAAAAAAAAATTGGGGGTGTTTAGTACTAACTATGTCAATTCTAAAAATGTAAAAAAAAGTATGGCAATCCATTTGAAAAAAATTAAGTCATTTGAATAGGTTACTAATGGACCACCCTGTATACATGAAAATAATTTTAAAATATTCGCTTTTAACCACCATTTATATATACCTTTCACTTAGTAAGTTTTACATAAGAGTTATAAAACTACGACAGAAGTTTGCCGCACCATGTATATTTATTAAAATTCTATTGTAATGTATTGTATATTAAAAAGTGATAACTATTTTAATAAAGGTATAAATTGTAGAAGAGTAAAAAATTGCGTATTATTTACCCACTTTTACTTTACTATACTGTTATATCAAATAACAATCGGTTGCCATGTTGTCAAATTCTCTTTGCCAGTTCTTGTAATTTTGCCAAAAAAAAGAAATTTCATAATTAAAAAAAAAGAATATTCCGGAAAGTTTCAGTTTCAAATTGAGAAATTCGTTTTTTTTCAATCTTTTTTTCTACTCCACCCCACTATATGGTTAGAACGAAAAAAGTTTCAAACTAATAAATTTTCTAATAATTAGGACATGAAAAAATTTTAATGATCTGTTTTACTATTTTCAATAATAACGGAGATATGAATTTTTTGATATTTCAACCCCTTCCAGTTCCACTCTCTTAATTAAGCCTGATTAAAAAAAGTTTTAAACGAATTAATTTTATAATAATTAGAACATTAAAAACGTTTCATGAATTATGTCGACGCTCTATTACAGTTTCTATGGGAGGATGCTGACCCTGCAAACTCATCACTTTCAATTCTAGGATTTTTATATCAAAAGCTTTGTTTGCATTTATATCATTTTTATACATTTATATTCATTTTAAAGGTAGTCAGTAAATATATTTCGAGTTGTCAACATCTAAATAAAAGAATGGTAACTATAAATTAATAAAGTTAAAAGTTAAGTTAAGTTAAAAAAAACCATAATTTTCCTTTGGCAAATTATTATTGGCGCAGTCAGTAGGATACTTGGAATTGATTCGTATCGAACGTATCAACTTTCGTTTCTACGATTTACTGAGTATCGAACTTAAGTGACTTTCGTTGTGTGGAGGTGTTACGGAGTGGCTCCTAGAAATTCAGGAAACCCCGTCTATCGAAGACCCGCAACATTCAAAGTCTACAACGAATTTGGGAATTGAAACATAAATCGCTTAATTCTGCAGATAATCATCTGGGAACGACAAAAATTGCTGAACCGGAGACAATATCTATAGAGGAATGCTCAAAGTCCTATTATTTTTAATGTAACTTAATTTTAATACTTGAAGTTGACAATTTATTATTAGATTTTGAAAATTTAAATATAAACCCCGTAAGTGATTCACACATTCGTAATATTTTAGAAACTAGAAATATGGCCGAATTTAAGCCAGAATATTTGCATTGCATTCCACATTTTCATGGAAATCCTAACGAGTTAAACAGATATTTATCTGTGTGTTCGTCTTTAATTGATAAATGTTATTTAGCTTATCAACCAAACGATTTTCAAAATACCTATTTGTTGAATTGTTTAATTTCTAAATTATCAGGAAATGCCAAATTGGTAATAAATATCCAAAATGTCACAACTTGGAACGAATTAAAAACAGTTTTAACTAGAAATTTCGCGGATCAAAGAGACGAAACTTGTTTAAACAGGGACCTAGTCATGATGAGACAAGGACCTAATGAAAAACCACAGCAGTTCTATGATAGAGTTTTAAATATTCTTAATCTCTTATGTAGCTATATTAATATTCACGAAAATTCTGATGCTTCTAAAATAGTAAAAAGTAATTTGTATACTGATTTAGCATTAACTACCTTTCTATACGGTTTAAAAGAACTATTGGGTGCGACTATAAGATGTATGAAACCAGCTTCTTTAAGTGAAGCTATGCAATATGTTTTAAAAGAAGATAACGTAAATTATTTTCAAAATTTTTAAAATAAAAGCAACGCTAGACCCCAACAAAACATTGCGAAACAACATTTTAACTTTAACGCACAACCTTTTAATTCTTAAACACCAAATAATTATTTTAAAAATCAAAATTCATTCCCGTCGCAACCTATACCTATTCAACCTCGGGCACCGATACAACCACAAAGATTTTTCACTAATTCTCAAGTTTTTGGACATCAAAATCAAAATGCCTTTAAACCTAATGTTACGGTTTTATTAATTGAGAGTTCAATATTAAGTAAACCTTTAGTGGTACGCCTATGTTCAAACGGGGATCGGTAAAAACTCGTATTTATCCATCTTACTGTGTATAAAAGATTCGCAATTGACAAAATTATGCCTTTTCTAAATCTCGTGTTATAAAATTTTTTTTTCAATAGGGCGTGTCCCATAATTTCTAGTTATAATATTTTGTTTAGATATAATTATTATTATTAAAACTTTCCTTTATATAAACATTGTACTTAAATTTTGAATTAATTCATTGCTATTTAATTCATAATTTTTTTCTATTTTAAAATTAATTAGTAAGTTATTAAATTAATTTACAGACACACGAGATTTACGAACATTAATTTATACTTAGTATTTATCTATTTTTTATTTCTTCAAATAGATAAATGGGTTTTTCGTTGGGACATTAAAATTCCTTGTGGACGATTTTAAAATCACAAAGTTCATTATATGAGTCTGGACAACAGCCTGCGGGTGGAATATTGTTCTCGTCGGTAGAAAACACCAATATTTTGGCCATTTCTGGAAGGTTGAGACTGCTACACCCTACCATGTGCTAGGCCGAGTCCACCAGTATCGACTTTGTTGGAAAAAAAAGGTGATTTCTATCCAGATAAGAAAACCCTACAGATCTTTTTAATTTTGCGATTAAAAATTCTTTTTCTATCATAATTAATAAAAAAAAAAAAGAAAAATCTTTATTGTTAAAAATATAGTTAAAAATAATAAACTGTGTTTTATGATATTCATTTGTATAATTTCTCTACTCAGGAGAGATAGGTTCATAAAATTTTTGTCATTTTAAAAACAACAAAATGACTGGCGCCCATTTTTAATATTCACTCTTTTTTTTGTGAACTTATTTCTCTGCTTCCAGCCTGTGCACAAACTCACACTCTGAGATAAGTCTCATACTATAGTTTATCTTTCTGTTGTAACACTAACCAAAAGTCAAATCACCAAAACCCTACACCTATGAGTGTAACGACTAGAAATACTAATAATAAACGGACGCCTATGAGCGTATCATCGAGAAAATCAGGGCCAAATACTTCATACAATCATTTCCAAAATTCACGACCATACAATGATTTCCAAAAATCACAACCACAAAATAAATTCATTTAATGTCGAGGTCGACAATGACCAAATTAATTTAAATCCTGAACAAAATTATCTATCTGAAAATAAATATTTTGAATCTGACAAACATTTCTCTGAAAATCAATTTGAAAACGAAGTAGAAGCATTAAATTTTCAGGAAATGCCTCGTCCGCAAAACGAAACTTTAGCACCCAAGTTAATATCCATAAATATGCACGATTCTAACGAATTGTATTATGTAATATTTCCAGAGTACAATTTTAAATTTTTAGTTGATTCTGGATCTACCAAATCGTTTATAAATCCTGAAATTGCCGATAAATATTTTTCAAAATTAATAATCGACGAACCATTTATTGTTAAATCGGTATTTCAAAAATCTGCACACAAAAATAGTGTTTTAATCCCGGCATTAAACATTTTTTATTTGCCGAATAAGTTTGATTTGAAATTTTATTTGACGGACTAATTGGGACAATCTAAAAGCTTTACAAGCTGTCTTAGATTTTTCTCACGGACTTTTAGTAACTCCGTTTACAAAAATTAAATTAAATAGCCAAAAAGGACAAAAGGAACTAAATTCTATAACTGGAGCGCCGCATGTAAAACAAGTTATTAAAATAAAGACGACGATAAAAATCACGAAATTATAAAAGACATCATTAATGACCCAGAATTATCAACAAATTCAAACTTGACGAAATATCTATAATAGCGAACCCAGACAATAATGACATTGACCATGAATGGGTGGATTTAAAGGATGTATCACAAATTATTCACTCAATTATTGACCAAAACCCTGTAGTAGGTATTCCTATTGCAAAATGTGCCGTAAACTTGGATCAAAACCAAATTATAATCGAGTCAGTTTTACACTCTCCAGCTAAACCAAAATTGAAAATATTATTCAAAACAAAGAAACGATTATTAGTGCAAATATCGAAAAATAACATTGAACAAAACATTATTATTTCATAAAAAATTATATTTCTCCTGGCTTTCAATATCACCGTTATTTCGAAGATCCCGATATATACGAACCATTTTCAGTACCGTTACAAAAATATTTTAAATTGCTTTCGATTAAATTTAAAAGATGTACTACTAAATTTTTAGACGTAACAGATAAAGACGAAATAAAATTGTCAAGAATTATCATGAAGGGAAATCGAATCATCATGGTATTCCCACACAAATTATAATGGACAACGGTACAGAATTCAAATATTGTCTATTATCCAAATTTCTGAATTTACACAAAATAATCGCCCATTTTACTTCACCAAATCACCCGCAATCAAATGGTCAAATCGAGAGATTTCATTCGACTATTATAGAGCACTTTCGACTTTTAAATACACAGGGTTTTTCAAAAATACCAATAAAAATGAAGCCAAACTTTTATATTCTAAATTAAATTCAGATTTAATGAAACTCTAAGAAAAGACCACGCCAAAATTAAATAAAACCCGTAACGAACCAGCTTACAAAAGCTGGTAATGCAACATCTTCAATCGTCTTTTTACTTTCCGAACAACAAAGTTGTATAGAAGGAAAGTATTGCGATCATGATTTTTTGCCATACCCAGATTTTAACGGATCTTTACGTTTTGAGGTCACCTGAATCCATTTATACCATTTTTAGCATGATATCTGTCTGTGTGTATGTGAACACGATAGCGTCTAAACGGCTGAACCGATTTAGATAAAATTTTATATACATATTTAGGGTAGCAAGGAGACCTGTATAGATTTTGGAGTTAATCGGACAACCGGAAGTGACAGTTGCTATAAGTGATGACGTCATTACTAAACAAGATGGCAATAAAGTTTTATACATATATTTTTTATACGTTATAGTTTAATTTCAAATGATTAATATTTTCAAAAACTTTTGACATTGTTGCTAGATTTATTAAAAAGTAATTTTTTTTCATATTTTTTTTAAATTGCCAAAATAATGCAATTTTATGAAGATTTCGAAAAATATCGTTTTCATCATCAGGACTACAATAAATTTGTTGGTTAATTTACGGTAACATTACAATAATTTTGTTTACTTAAGTTGGTAAGGTTAAGCTTTAAAAGATGCTAATAGGCTAGTGATAGAAACTGTTAATATTGTGAATTTACGTCGTGTAAATTTGTCTTAAGGTCCATTTATAAAATATGTTAAAACTCCAACACAAACAAGTACATTAACACATAGGATGGCCGTCCTTATTTATACGTTAAAGGATAAAAATATTTATTTAAAATTTCAATTTGTTAGATAAAACTTGTTAAAATGTTATTAAAATTTTTTGTAGTAAATTAATTTCAGCAATGCTTATGGCATTTCTGAAATGGACGTTACATTTACGTCGTATTTAATAAAATGTAGGCTTGCTTTAGAAGAATACGATTTTACGGTCAAATACATTAGAGGTACAGATAATATTCTAGCGGATACCCTATCCCGTATCGATATATCCTCAGACGGGCTAAAAAATTTAAACAACGAGATATGTAATTCCCTCTATAACAAGAGCACAAACAAAGAAACTTAAAAATGAGTCTTCGGAAAGTTTGGAGTATAGTTCAGATCACCCGGAGTCGTAGAACTGCTAAAGCATCCAAAAAACTCATTATTTAGTATATGTAAAATATCCATAATAGAATTCTAAAAAATAAAAAATTTGATGTGGCCAGCACATGACCTCTCGCCATTTTTGAACCAAAAATTTACAGGTTGACACAAAAAAGTATGGCAAAAGTTTCGAAAATTTTAATGAGATGAAAATAAACTATAGGGTATACAAAATATATGTGTAAAACTTTATTGCCGTTTTGTACAATAATGGCGTCATCACCCATAGCAACTGCCACTTCCGGTTGTGCGATTGGCACCAAAATCTAATCAGATCTAATCTAGGGTATCAGAATCCTGTATGCAAAATTTCAAATTTTTTTATTCAGTAGTTTTTGAGTTATCGTTACTACAACACACACACACACACACACACACACACACACACACACACACACACACACACACACACACACACACACACACACACACACACACACACACACACACACACACACACACACACACACACACACACACACACACACACACACACACACACACACACACACACACACACACACACACACACACACACACACACACACACACACACACACACACACACACACACACACACACACACACACACACACACACACACACACACACACACACACACACACACACACACACACACACACACACACACACACACACACACACACACACACACACACACACACACACACACACACACACACACACACACACACACACACACACACACACACACACACACACACACACACACACACACACACACACACACACACACACACACACACACACACACACACACACACACACACACACACACACACACACACACACACACACACACACACACACACACACACACACACACACACACACACACACACACACACACACACACACACACACACACACACACACACACACACACACACACACACACACACACACACACACACACACACACACACACACACACACACACACACACACACACACACACACACACACACACACACACACACACACACACACACACACACACACACACACACACACACACACACACACACACACACACACACACACACACACACACACACACACACACACACACACACACACACACACACACACACACACACACACACACACACACACACACACACACACACACACACACACACACACACACACACACACACACACACACACACACACACACACACACACACACACACACACACACACACACACACACACACACACACACACACACACACACACACACACACACACACACACACACACACACACACACACACACACACACACACACACACACACACACACACACACACACACACACACACACACACACACACACACACACACACACACACACACACACACACACACACACACACACACACACACACACACACACACACACACACACACACACACACACACACACACACACACACACACACACACACACACACACACACACACACACACACACACACACACACACACACACACACACACACACACACACACCACACACACACACAGACATCATCGCGAATATATCAAAATCGTATTCTAGGGACCCTAAAACGTGTTTATTCATTGAAAACTCACTACCCAATTTTTAACATGATTCCTATACCTCTTATATCTGAAGGGCGAGAGGTAAAAAGGGTAAAAAATATAATTATGAGTGGGAATTTAATTTATAGCAAAGATTGGCGAATCATATTTTTTAATCAGGATCCTTGATCAATGTTTGACTTAGGTAATATGTTGAGAGACCTGAAAATTGTAAGTATTAAATATAATATTTCGGATTTCGTTATTTTAAAAATGAAAGAAGTGCACAAATAATAAAAAATATTTTAAAATTCCCAAAGCAAATAAAAAATATCGGTATGAGAATATCTATAATAAATGACGTAAAAAACGTCAGGGATAACGAGACAAGAAAAATTATTTTAAATATCTATCATATTCTTCCCACTGGATGACATGCAGGAATAGAGTTAATAATAATTTAAGGAAAAGGTATTTTTGGGGAGGCTTGCGGAAAGACTGAAAATTTCATAAAAAGGTGGGATGATTGTCAACGCCACAAACACTCCACCACAAATAAGGAACCTCTAACGTAACTACAACGGCCTTATCAGGATTCCAAAAAGTTTATTTGGATCTAGTTGGACCGTTGCAGGAGGATTCAGAAAATAACAAGTACATTTTAACGCTACAATGCGAATTAACCAAATTTGTGGAAGGTTATCCTTTAAAAGATAAAGAATCCCATACAGTAGCACACGCCTTAGTAAACAATTTTATATTACAATATGACATACCGGGTGAGATCGTTTCAGACCAAGGTACCGAATTTTTGGGGTGCATTTTAAAGAAAATTTGCCTCCTTTTATAAATTAAAAAACTTAACTCCACGGCTTACCACCATGAGACACAAGGTGCTCTCGAAAATACACACAAACATATCGGTGCATATTTGCCGATGCAAGTTGCAAAATATGCCAATGCATGGGGCTCGTGGCTGCCATATTGGTGTTTTGCTTTCAACACAACGGTACACACTAAAACTAAATACGCACCCTATGAGATAATCTTTGGGAGACAGGCAAAATTACCTTCCATCCTAAGGGGTCAAATAGACTAAATTTATAACTTTAATGATTATCCTTTAGAAATAAAATATAGGTTGCAACAAGCATGTAACTTTGCAAAAACCAATTTACTAGCCTCTAAATTTAAAAGAAAATGCAAGTATGATTTAGGTACAAAAGTTATAAAATATAATATAATATAAGGTTGTGTTAAGAAATATTGGGAAAAATAAATTAGAACCACTTTATAATGGTCCATTTAAGATACTACAAGAAAAGTCACCAAATATAACTTTAGACCTAGGAAATAAATTGGTGGAAGTTAGTCAATAAATAAGGGAAAAACATATATATTTTACATAGTTATATATATTTTTTTCTCTTCCTCAAGAGAGATGTAGTGGTAAGATAAGGATGCATCCTATTATTTAGTAGTAGTTAATAATGTTTTAGTTTAACATCCTGTAGACTTAGTTTAATCTATTTAATTATATAGTAGGCAGTAAGAATTATTATTTTATAAATATTATATTTACATTTCGGTACTTATTATAATGACGCAGCAAATATCGCGGGTCATTGGAATAAGTGAAATACATTTAATAATTAATTAATTATAATAAAGATTGTTTTCCACTACTAGTATTAGAAGATGTCATTATTTATGCTGTGTTCGAGTCGAGAAGTTAAATTTCTCTCCTACAAGTAGATAATTTTTGATTATCTACTAGTAGTAGATAATGAAAACAATTGAAGACTAAACGTGATGTCACAGGTAGGCGATCTTAGGAAATCTTTCAAATTAATTATACGCATCTGTCATTGCGTTTGTCAAGAGTTTTTTTTTAAATTATTATAAAAAAGTCGACAGTAAATAAGCACTTTCTCTTGAATTCCTATAATTTAAAATGAATTTTCAACCTAATCAAAAATAGAGATAAGTAATTCTTTATCAAATATATTTTCGTTTGAAAAAGTTTAAGGTTATGTCATAAATATTTTGATATAGATTCGTGCTATTTATGCAATAATACCTATTCTAAAAGTAACCTAAAAATCAATTTAATAGTGTTTCAAATCTAAGTGTCAAATGAAATAAATTCTTCATGTCTTCATCGCTACTTGAAAGTTTTAAAATTTACAGTACAATTACTTAATGAAATGTCAATTTAATTTATTGAATATTCTCATTCAATTGTTTTCAGAAGCTGCTTCTTTTCCATTAAATACTTTTCAAACATATACCCAAAAAATCCAAAATATATCATTGTAAAAATGATTAAATGTTCTAGTAGTGGAAAAAATAGTACATAAACCACGGTAGAGAAGATTTTTCTCTACCTTGGTATATAATATACTATTAAGTAGAAACAAGTTTCTTTCTAATGACAATAAAGATTATAATGGAGTTATTACACTATTTTATATCCCACTTGCCGCGGTTAATCAAATTAACGATTTTATTTTGAATAAAATGACTGTCATTGCTAAAACATATTGTCTTGATAATTTGAAATAACACATCTGGATATAATTAGTTTGAGGGTTTGCTGAAGAAAATGAAATAAATTTGTAAATAATTAAGATAAATATGTAAATAAGTAGTAAATAGGAGAGTGACATTTTAATTTTTATTATTAAGGTTTGGCAATAAGTGAAAAGTGCGTATCGAAAATTCGGAACATTGGGTACGTTGTGCATCACGGAAAGAGAAAAAAAAATAGGAGATGTCAGTTTGACACAAGGAAAAATAAATAATTAAGAGATGTCAAGAAAATTTAAAAAATGCAAAATAATAATTTATGGAAATGTGAAGAGAAATAAGAAATAGAAACGATAGTTAAGGTATATAGAAATTTTAAAGAGTACAAATATTAAAGGAAAGATAAATTTAAAAAAAAATATTCCAAAGCAGCATGGTTTTTATCAGGCGCATCATTAAAGGAACTTATATAGAAAAATTGATATAAATAAGACTGAATTATACCATATTAGAAACAGGTTAGTTAAGTTTAGTTAAGTTTGAGTTAGGGAAAGTGACGTCACACAAAAAATAATTAAAATAATAAAAATTAAAATTTAAAAAAAATATTTGAAACGTTAAAATAAATTTTAATTTAAATATTAACTTTGTATTTCTTCAACAAATTTTTTGACATTTATATCCAGAATGTGGATTATTTAATTCTAAAATCTAAACGCATACAAGGGAGATAACAACTCGGCCTCTTTGCCGTCACATAAATTAACTTTAAAAGTAGGCTCGATAGTTATGCTTTTGCGTAATATCGACATTGGAACTGGGCTTTGCAATGATACGAGATTACGAATCGTTTCGTTAGGTATTAGTATGGCTGGAGGACAATGACATAAATTAAGCAGTGATTGTTTCGGATTCTAAATATGTTCTTAGTGATTGAAATAATGTTACAAATAATTACAGAAATTGTAGATATCATGTAATATTAAAAATAAAAGAATAATAGTACCACATTTATTTGGGCCATAAGTCATACAGGTATAACAGATAACGAGATAGTTGTCCAGCTTGCAAAAATTTCGTTACAAATGGTGAATTCGAGAACATCGCAAGAAATTTGGATTTAATTAAATTACACGATAAAAATATTAAAAAAAGTGGCAACAGAAATGGTGCGAAATTGCATATAGTTCCAACAACCTTTATTATCTTCTTCATCCTTCATTACCTTAAAATATTCCATATTCTTAATTACCACATTTCCAGAAAATCAGCCGCAATGACATCCCGATTAAATTGGTAGATTTTCGGCTCACCTCGCTAACCAGCTCATAATCCCTTCTGCAACGTGCTCATGCGATAACGTTTCCCTATGCGACATTATCTGCTTTCACTTAATACAAAAACTCAACTAATGTCCCATAATACATACAAGTTACCGTACCATTAACCCTAAATAAGCACTGTGTTGAACTCAGCTCACCTTTGATAGCGCTGAGTGGACATTTCACACATTTCTAATATGCGTTAGTTGCATGTTATCTAACACAGTTCATTGTATTATAATTTTATTTTAGTTAGTCTAGGTTCTGCATTCATATAGTAAACTTGTAATTTTTGAACTTTTGTCTTTTTGAAAAAATAATTTTTTTTAAAAAGAACCTTACGGCAATTTGCAATTTAAGTGGCGCAGTCAGTAGGATAGTCAAACGGGCGTTTAAGAATATAAAATCCGGTTCGTTTTAACGATTTATTGACTATTCGAATAATATACCGTGTGTTAGAAAAATTCCAGTTAAGTGAACTGAGTAGCCTAACGAGAAGACATCGAAAGGACATTCGAGACTTCAGTAAGCAGAAAGAATACTTCAAGTGAATATTGGAAGCTTTCTGTTGGATTTTTCACATGGAACTAACGTTGATTTTGCTGTAAGTACTTTATGTCATATAGAGGTTCGGTTAATTACCTTTCAGATTGTTCTGAAGATTCTAATAGCTATAACTCAGATTCTAACTCAGAATTTCCACAAAACTCATTAAAAATCAATATACAAAAACTTTTACAAAATAATCACAAGTTAAAAATGTCACTACCAGTTTTAAAGAAAGAATATTAAGATATGGTACCCGATTTTCACGGAGATACCCAATTATTACCTAGATTTTTGGATATTTGCGAAAAATTAGTCAAAAAATTTTATAATACTACAAATGTTAGCGATTTTCAGAACGAATATCTTATGTCAAGCATTTTGTCAAAAATAAAAGGCGAAGCTGCAGTGAATATTTCCTCTTGTGTAATGTTTGGGCAGATTTGAAAAGTGCTTTATTAAATACATACTCTGATAAAAGAGATATTTACACACTTAATATAGAAATAGTACAGTTGATTTTTACAATAAAATACAGCACTTATTAAATCTACTAAATTCTCATTTAAATTCTTATGCCAGTGAACAAGAAAAAATCAATGTATCAACATATTTTCGTATTTTGGCTCTCAGAGTATTACTACGTGGTTTAAAGGAACCGATAGGTTCGCTTATGCGTACAAAAAATCCTCCAGATTTAAATTCTGCGTTAAATATGTTAACAAATGACTTTCAGACAAATGTCGAATTTTTAAATGCTCCTAGGGGTAGATTTGTGTCTAGAAACAATTTTAAGAAAATAAAAATACAAGTAAACCATTAGCTATTACAAATTATTCTCATAATTTTCAGCCAAGACCTAAACAAAACTTTTTTAACAATCAACCAAGTACCAGTAAAGTAATAACGAATTCTAATTTTGAGAAAAAACCATTCTGCAGTACCCCGATTTCACGCAACCGTTTATTCTTAGCACGGACGCAAGTAACTTTGCTATAGGGGCTGTTCTAAGCCAAGGAAAAATAGGCTCAGATTTACCTGTAGCTTATGCCAGCAGAACATTAAATACGTCGGAAACTTCATATTCTACTATCGAAAAGGAAATGCTCGCCATTGTATGGGCAGTAAAGTACTTCCGACCATAAACCACTCCAATGGCTCTTTTCATTGAAAAAACCAAATTCTAAGTTAGGTGGCGTTTGAAACTTTCTGAATATGACTACGAAATAGTGTACAAGAAGGGCACACTGAATAAAAATTGTGATGCACTTTCAAGAATTGAATTAAACTTAAATGAAACTGATAAAAATCAACCGAATACATCAACAGGTATATTCGATTATATGAAAGACTTTAATACAAGTTTATATAAGCAAGATAGAACAGATTCACTAATTGTCGAATCAGGTAGTTTTGAAAATCCCGAAAATGATCTATCAGATGATGACGACACGGCCCATTCTAATTTGGAAAATCCAATAGCCGGCATTCCAATCGCGGACTGTCCAGTGAACTTTGGAAAAAATCAAATTATTGTTTCCGAAGTTAACTTTTCTCCAGCACAACCGACAATCATAAAATTGTTTGAAAATAAACAAAGAATACTTGTTCAATTTTCTCAAAATAATTTTGAGAAAGATGCGATTAAAGGAGGGTATCGTTTTAAATGGGTGTTTTGGGTTTCTCATAAAAACAATTTTTATATTTCAAAAACTTGAAAATCAAAGAGAGGAAAATGAAAATTTGTTTTTATATTAAAACTATGAGCTTAAAATTAATTTCCATTGTGTGAAATTCTAAATTACCTGATATTTAGGGTGTATACGCGACGGCTAAAATTATTAATAAATTAAACATATTTAATGCAAGAAATCTCTTTGTAATGGAAAAAAATAAATCACTAATATTTTAAAAATATTACATCTGCCTGAAATGGCTCTAATATTTAACAATTGTAAACTGAAAAATCCAAGAACTGGAGAAGTTTGACATTTATTATTAAAATCTCAGTTGTTAAGCCAATAGAGAGTTTTCGCAAGTTCCGATAACGTGAGGCGCTAATACCGTCAACGTTAACTTGACATCTGCTCATGCGCAATTGCTATTTCAAATAAGGGGAACGCTAATTGCGATAGCGCCCGACGCAAATAAGGGACGGTTAAGGTAAACCCTATTTACGTAAAATTTAGTAACTTTTTGTCTCATCTGGTAACTTTTTAGGTTTGCCGAGAGTATAATGTTGGCGCATCTGTAGCGTATTTAATAGTTGTGTTTTAAGTTTTATTTTTAAGTTTATTTTTTTTTATAGACATTTTTATAGTGTAGTTAGATTAGTTAGTTGATTGAAAAGAACTCCCGTTCGTAAAAAAAATGGTAAGTTCACGTAGTTTTTAAATTTTCCAGAAGTTATTCAATTACTTCTTTTTATAGAACAAGGAAAACGTACCAAAAAGAGTACGATTCACATCAGATGACGACCTGGCACTTCTGCGAGAAGTTGTAAATGTAAACCCACTAAAGGATGTGGAAAAGTGGAAGGATATTCAAGATGCTGTCCAGGTTCTGACTGGTAAATTATTTACTGTGAGAAGCCTAAAAGACCACCTACATCTAATGCTGGAAGTTTGGAGGAAGAAAGATGCAGCAGATGTTGGAAAGTATGTACAAATTGTTATAAGTAATCAAGTGTAGTATGTATATAGTAGTATATTAATTAAATATAATAATTTTTAGATCAGGTATAGAAGAAATTTATTCCGAAAAAGATTCTTTATTACAAGAAATTACGGACATTTGTAGAGAATTAAATACCCCAATTAAAGGAAAGAAGACGAAAGTTGTTTCACGTAACAACAGTATTATAATTCTGGGTAAAGAGCATAGAGCTTCAACTTCAGCAGCTTTTTACCAGGAAAAAGTTAGTGATGATACTGTTGTCATCGAAGGTGAGATATTGAGCTATTGTTTATTATGTGATCTATATGTTTCTTCTTGTGGCATTACTGAAATTGAAAAGTATTATTGGGGTAAAAATATAGTGGTTTTTTACCCCAATAACACTTTTCAATGTGATCTATATGTTCCGTCTTGTTGGCATTACCACAGAAGATAATTAGTTTATCTTCTTTGGCATTATTAATATTGAAATGCATTGATTGGAAAATAAAATACAATTTTTATAAAAAACAGTGGTTTATTATGAAAATTTAAATTTACTTGGAATAGAAGCATGGCATCTTATAAGCAATTTTTTTAACTCATGAATGTTTTACTAAAAATTTAAATTTATATTGTAGAGAATGAAACGAGCATAGGTGAAGTAAATATGCATGATTATTGCATTTCTCAGATAGAAAATGAAGAAATCTCTTCCGTTCCAGAAATTGTTATTCAGCAGGAATCTGCAGCTGCAATAACAAATGAGAATCCTCCACCTACAAGTGATACTGCAAGTAAGTATATGTTTATTTTGAATGGAATATCCTGCATGTTGATCTGTTAGTGTTATCACATAAGTAATTATATCAATTTAATTTAGAACCCAATAAACTGAAAATGCCTAAATTAAGAGCTGTGAGAAAGTCTGCATTAAATTTCGTCGAAGAGAGAAATGCCACAGAACGTGACTTTAAAAAAAGGCAATTAGATTTGGAAGAGAGGCGTATGCAGCTGGATGAAGAAAGATTTCAATTGGAAAAAGAAGAGAGAAAATTTAAAATGAAATTAGAAGAGGAAAAATTTTTTTTAGAAAAAACTAATAATAACAATCAACAAATGTTGATAGAACAACAAAAAAAAATGATTGATTTGTTAATAAAAAAGTTAGATTCTTAAAGCTATTTTTTTCAAACTTTCCAAATTCCTACTTTACAAAATATAATCAGTCACACGATTTGTTCACTTAATATAAAGCACTTTAAATAAAAGCCATTAAACTGTGTTCAATTTTTATTGTAAGTATTCTTCTAACGTAGGTGGATCTAAATTAAAATAAGTGGAAGTCTGACTTCCATACAAAGTTGTATGACAATTTATCAAAATTGTAGCAGTTGAATACATTGCACAATTTTTCCAAAACCCCACTCTACTGCTTGTCTTTGTTGTGACATAGAATTGTTAAAAAGCTGCTGTTCAGGCGTTAGCTGTCTGTTGGCATATGGGCGTAGTAACAATTCTCTTATCCCATAGGCTTGGTCCCCATATATAACAAACTGAGCACCGTCTGGAAAAGTAGCACATTCTTGCAATTGTTCATATACATTACTTTGCCGAAAAATGCCAGAATCATGACGTCTACCTTGAAACGGTCCCATTAAACTACTTATTATTCCATCTGGACAAATTATTGATTGATATTTTACACAATGTACTCGTTTATGTCCAGAATAATAGTGTTCTTGATTTTAGATGGTCTACATATTGGCCGTATAGTGCCGTCAATAAAACCCCAGCAATTATTTATAGCACCACCTTTGTTTATTATAGCCTAAAAGTAAATATTATTGTTTTAAATATATTAAATACATTTTATGAGAAAAATAACAAACCTGGGCGTATCTATCTAGTCTTTGAAAATTCAACCATCTTAAATTATTAAGATTGGTTAGTAGATGACCCCAATTAACAAAAATAATGTTAATCATGCTTTGCATTATATCAGATAAGAAAGGTCCAGATAATCCAAAAAAATGCTCCAAATCAACTAATCTGTTGGGATATGCGAGCCTTCTTAAATAAATACATAAACCTGTGGATCCTAAAAATACAAAAACATGTATGTATGCGTGTATAATGTATAGCTATTTCAAAAAATTTTTATGATTTAAAAGATATAATGTGTTCTGGTTATCTAAGTCAAGTTGTTTTCCCAAAAGACATTCATCTGTCCGTATGTACATGTTTCTACAACCGATAAGACACTTGAACCATTTGAAAAAATATTAAATTACTAAAGTTAGAATGTTAAAATATTAGAAAATGGCCATCGGTTTGTTACATTGTATCGCCTTTTTCATGAGATAAACAGGCATGAGGTGGACGGTTACACTATTAAAGTAAACTTACCGCTTACTGCATGTCTATTTTCGGTTCTTATTTCATTTGGAATTCTTAATGCCTCAACTAAGCGATGTAAATCTTGTCTTTCAAATCTAAAATTTAATTTGACCTCTTCATCACTTAATAAGTCCAGATTAAATAGGCCATACTGCATTTGTCGTAATCGAGGAGGACGTCGTTCCATAATTAAATCATAAAGAATTGCATCTTCTAAATCATCATTATTTATGCCACCTAAAGCCGCTATTTCAAGTAGATCTTCCATAACTCTTCAAAACAATACGTAATAAACGAAAATTCAACGTAGTCGTAATGTGACGTTAAATTTCTTCTTCTTTTTTAATACTTCTAATTCTACCGTTCGCCTGTGCGAAAACTAAAAAAAATCATATGACGCTAACGACCAAAACACTACGTAAATAACGTTAACGCTAATAGCGCCTTACGTTAAGTTATTTGCGAAAACTCTCTAATTTGTAAATATGGCAACAACGCATGTTTTGACACAGAACCACAGTATATGTAACAAGAAGAATAAGCATTCGTAATAAGAAATAAATATTTCTCTAAATAGATGTAAATATTTTTTTTAGGTTATACCTTAAACCTAAACAACGTTTAAATAAGGCAATCCAGAACACGTGACCAAACATCATTTTGTATGTGTTTTATGTTTATAGAATTTTTAATACAAATCCCGATGCACGTCACAAGTGATGTCATTCTTTCATTATAGTACTGCCGACTAATTAAAATTTCCCTAAATATGTAAAATAATCCGAAACCAACGAATATTCACGAGTATCCATGAACGTAGTTACAGTACTGAAAACCGAAAAATGCAATTGTTATTAGTTTGACAATTTTAGAATGAACTCAATTATATTAGCTTATTCACGTCTTATTCTTGATAATATAAAGTTTATAAAATATTATTATACGTGTAATACTCAAAAAACCATATTTTTTTATTAAATAATAATGACATTTTGCACGCCAATGAAACTCGTATTTATAGAGAAGAAATGACATTTTAGTAATTGGTAAGCCTTGATGCGCTGTTGTCAATTGTAAATTGAAAATTTTCACCTATTAGTGATAACTGATTTAGGTTATGTCAACAAGTTGATTGAGTTTTCTCCACGTTTTCGTAATTTTATAATATTGTCTTTATTTTTGTGCTTTGCCAGTTATACTCATAAAAAAACTGTTTTTTTCAAAACAAAAATAGTGCGAATAAGTTGATTATTGTCGTGTATTCGTACATACCAACAAAATGCCAAAAAAACTAAATAGTCGCTGTAAGGAGCTTGTATCTTCGTTAATTCAGTACTTTGAACGGGAGCGTGATAATAATGGACCACTTTTACCCTTAACTGCGGTCAGAGAGGTAAGTTAGAAAGATTAAATAAATGTCTAGACATATGAACTTGTTTTCTTGTCTGTTTTAGCGTGTTGCAGCAGCCCTAGACTTAAATATTTCTACTGTCAGTAGTATTTCGCAAGCAGTTAAGAATAATGAATTATTGAAATCGCCATGCAAAAAAACAGTCACTAACACAATAACATTGGACACGAGTGGAATACGAAATGTTATTTATAACATGTATGAAAGAAGTGAGTTCATTAACAAATCTAATTATCCAATAAAAGTTTATATTTTTATATACTAATATCAATACATATTTAATTACAGGACAGCATATAACTTTGGAATCTTTAAGTAAAACATTGCTTGAAAAGCAAATGTTTAATGGCTGTATAACATCATTGTGGACATTATTAAAAGAATTAGGTTTCAGATGGAAAAAAGATGAACCAAGACGTGGGCTTATGGAACTTCCTGATATTGCTGCAAAAAGAGTTCAATTTTTAAGAAATTATAGAAAGGAACAAGAAGCATCTTTATATCAGTTCGTTTTCATTGATGAAACATGGATCTTTCAAAATGGAACTATTAACCGTTCCTGGCAAAACGATGATAAACGAAGTGTTAGAACTACAAAAATTGATGGCAAGAGGTGAGTCACTCTGGTTGTCTATTTACATTTTATTACTATTATGTATTTGAAATTTCAGTGGAAATATAAATAGAAATGTATTTCTATTAAAACTACGTGTTACATTCTATATTATTGTAAAATTTTATTTATTATGTAAATAAACAATATTATTTTTATTAATATATTTGTTATAGATATATTATACTTAATGCTGGTAATGAAAATGGATTTATTGAAGGTGCCCAAGCTATATATTCTTCAAAAACTAAATTAAATGATTACCATGGAGAAATGAATAAAGACAATTTTTTACATTGGTTTGAAAACCAATTATTGAAGAACCTTAACGAACCTTCTCTAATTGTTATGGACAATGCTTCATACCACAGCATGTTACTGCATAAAACACCCAATACAAGCTCAACCAAAGCTGTAATACAAGAGTGGCTAGCAAACAGAAATATTGATTTTTCTGTTAACATGTTTAAATATGAACTTCTGCAAAAAGTTGAACAGTAAGTATAAAAATCTATTTACTGCTCGTTAATAATATATATCTGAAAATAAATATTTTGGCATTTTAATTCAGAAATGAAAGAAAAACACAATTTTTACATCGCTATATTTTGGATAACTGCAAAAGTATTAAAAAATACTCTAAAAATGCCTAAACGTAGAAACATAGACTAAAAATTATATATTATATATTCTAAATTGTGAAATATGAAGGCAATTAAATCTACAGGTTCTTTCCATTCTCACGTTAAATGGTGAAAACCAAAAATGCCATTTTTGTTATTTTTTTTTTTTACCCAAAAGAAATATCAAAAAATGTCAAAATGTTTTGTTTTAGAATAAAAGTGATGTTAGCATTGTATGATAAAAAAACAGCAAGTAGAAATAAAATATATTCTTTTTTCAGGCATAAACCCCCAAGAGTATTTGTAGTAGATAATTTAGCAGAACAATATGGACATAAAGTGTTACGTCTTCCTCCATACCATTGCGTTTTTAACCCTATAGAACTTATTTGGGGACTTTCCAAACAATATTATAATAAACATATTGGCAGAGATGGTAACAAAGAACAAGATTGTTTAAATATGTGGTCTGAAGCTCTTGGAACAATTACTCCCGAAGTATGGAAAAATTCTATTAAACATACAGAAAAAGAAATACAAAAATGGTACGAAAGAGAGAGTTTTTGATAGAATGGAAATTAATCCCATTATAATTAATCCTAACAGCGATGACAGTGATTCAAGTGATTTCGATTCGAATTAGGAGGAAAGATTTATTTGTTGTAGGAATTACGAATATTGGTAGTTGAATTGTTTCTTTTAAGTAAAAATATGTGTTTTTTTAAACAAAACATTGTTTTATTTTAATAAAAATAAAGAGTTTGCTACCTTTTTATATTTTGTGCTTTTAGAAAGTGTTTGAAATAAAAATAATTGCTGTTTCAAATAATAAGCAAATAAGATAACAGCTTATAACATACATAATGAGAGTATAAAAAAATACATATACAATACTCCTGGAATTGATGTAAAACTCTAGAAGATGACTTTCCATCATCAGTGACTGCTTTACTCCTTTCCACATAATCTAATATTTGGTCCTCACACATAGTTTTTACAGCAAAGAACAAGTCAAGGTCTACAAGAGTTTGTCAGCATATAAATATTTTTCATGGTTTTTGAGAGATCATTCCGTTCTGGTTTATGTGGAAAATGTAGTTCACTAGGTATTCTATAAAATCTAACAGTTTCACGACCTCTTCGACTCCCACAATTGACTACAGAACAAGTAGTGTGCATGTTTAGTTCTTTCTAACAAACAATATTTTTTCTGTACATTTTCACTTCATTAAATATCAATAATGCATCCCGAGTAGTTAGTCATACAACTATTCTAAATTAAAATGTCCGTTTTAAGCTCCAATCGTTTCATATGTTAAAATAAACTGCTCTTTTCATGTTAACTACGTGAAAGACATGGGTTTGTATGCCTACCAGTGGCCATCTTGAATTTCATCTGACAGCATCTTGGATTGGTCTATAGATGATAATATATGTCAATTTAATTACACCTTGTACTTAACGGTTTGTGTGCCTACCAGCAGCCATCTTGAATTTCATCTGACAGCATCTTGGATTGGTCTATAGATGATAATATATGTCAATTTAATTACACCTTGTACTTAACGGTTTGTGTGCCTACCAGCGGCCATCTTGAATTTCATCTGACAGCATCTTGGATTGGTCTATAGATGATAATATATGTCAATTTAATTACACCTTGTACTTAACGGTTTGTGTGCCTACCAGCAGCCATCTTGAATTTCATCTGACAGCATCTTGGATTGGTCTATAGATGATAATATATGTCAATTTAATTACACCTTGTACTTAACGGTTTGTGTGCCTACCAGCGGCCATCTTGAATTTCATCTGACAGCATCTTGGATTGGTCTATAGATGATAATATATGTCAATTTAATTACCCCTTGTACTTAACATTTCTATAGTTCACTTTTGAACAATTTTTGGGGGAGAAGCAGCATCGGTAAATGGGAAGTGATCCAGATCGGATAAATTCCGATTATTTTACAAAGAAAACTGTATCTGAAGTAATCTAGATCAGAAGTGAACTGATCCGACTGCAAATAAAATTCAGCTACTATAGTAGTCTTATACTGTGGCAGAAATAACCTTTTTATTATTGTTCTGACAGGAGTACCTTGTAACGTCAAATAATATATTATCAACACATTTTTTAAAAGCTTTATTCAAATATTTAACAATCTTAATTTTTTAATTTAAGGTGAAAAGTATAGTTAGTATTGTTTGAAATATTAAAACTTCGTTATTTTAAATTAGAGGAAATGCTATTCAAATTAATACCTTTTGCTTTTCCATCCATGTGATGAACTTGTCGTATTCTTTTTTATAAGCTTCTTCCGATTTTTGCTGTATTAACCGCGATCCAATGTTAGAACTTATTTTTAAGCAATATACAACCAATAACAACTGTGGTGACAACAATACATCTTATGTGACAGATTGCAAATTAATTTTTGTATTTATCATTCGATGACAACTGATGACATCACGAATTCAACCATTTTACATTATTAGTTCTTTATTTCCATTTTTTGTAGTAATAATACCAGTATTTATGGATTTAAAGTGTAACAATAAAAAAAAATAGAATTCGTGGATAACTGGTCTATTTCGAGCACTCCGGTATACTATAATGCTAAATGACAGCCGGTCGCCATGTTGCCAAATCCTCCTTGTCAGTCCTTGTGATTTTATCAAAAAATAGATTTCAAAATTTAAAAAAAGTATGTTCCGGGACGTTTTAAAGAAAAAAAATTTGGGAAATTCATTTTTTTTAAAATATCTTTTAGTGAGAAAAATTTCGTACGGGGTCGCAAAAAACCCAAAAAACGATACCCACCTTTCTTAAAGAATTTGTTGTCCCAAAAGTAAAATACCACGTATATTTCGAGGATCCATTGTATGAGAAACTAAGTGTCGTTATTCAAACATATTTTAAAAATTCTCAAATTAATATGATAAAATGCACAAAAAAATTAATTGACGTTGAAACCAAAGAAACTATTCAAAATTACCACGAAGGTAAAACCAACCATAGGGGCTTAGACGAGACTGAGGCTCGAATAAAAAATCTTTATTATTGGCCTAGCCAAAGAAAATCAATTCAAACGTACATTAATGAATGCGAGATTTGTCAGCTCACAAAATATGAAAGAAATCCTATAAAACCAACTTTTAATATTACGCCAACTGCCCTGAAACCATTTCAAATATTACATATGGATAGTATAACGTTAGAAGGTACAAAATTTTTAACTATTATAGATTCCTTTTCTAAATATGGCCAATTGTATAAAATGAACTCTGCTCAAGGCATCGAGACAGTAAATAATTTAATAAAATATTTTACTCATCATTGCATACCAGAAGAAATTATTTCTGATAACGGGACAGAATTAAAAAATTCCTTAGTTAAAGAACTTTTAGAATTACATTAAATTAAAATTCATTTTATTACTTCTCAACACCCCTAATCTAACGGCATAGCCGAAAGATTTCACTCGTCCACAATAGAACATCTTCGATTATTAAATAATCAAAATGAATATAAAAACGATGCTATAGAACAAAAAGTTAACTATGCGCTCTTAGCATACAACTCGATCCACTCTGTAACAAAACTAAAACCGTTTGAAATTATATCAGGCCATATTGGCAACGATTCTCCTTTTGACATAGAAATCGAACAACGATTACTAAATGACTATATATCAAAACATAAAGAAAAATTAAAACTTATTTATTCAGAGTTAAATAAAAAGATTCAAAGTAATAAAGAAAAATTTATCACTAAGGCTAATTCAAATCGTGAAAATTTACCAAAAATACCTTCGAAAGTTTTTGTACGCAATAAACAAAAACAGGGCAAAACAAAAAATAAATATCAAGCAGAAATTATTAAAAACGTAAATAAAAATAAAAAAACTGCTAAGATTGTTACTAGACACGGAAATACCGCCGAAGACATTCACCTATCTAACATTAAACGACCTAGAAAAAACCTTATGTTTTTATTCCAGATTCCTCGCAGTTGGACAAGGAATAGAAATAAAGAACGTCACTCAAAATTTAGGCATACTACCTATAAATTTAGGCCCAGCAAAATTACAGAAAAGCTTTCACACCTTTCTACATTTTTACGATTTAAACCCACTATTAAACGAGTATAATAATTTAAATAAGCAATATGAATATTTAAAGTCAACTTTTAATAACAATACATTTTTTCAGAATGAAGTAGAAAATTACAATAATATAATTTTGTTTATTAAGAAAACTATAAATGAAAAATTTGAAAATTTCAATATTCATACAGAATTAAATAGAAATAAAAGAGGTATAATAAATGGTTTCGGTACAATCCTAAAGACGCTTACCGGAAATTTAGATGCTGAAGACGGGGACCGAATAAATTCAATTTTAGAACACCTTAAAGAAAACCAAAATAATTTACAAAATCAATTAAAAATGCAATACTCTGTAAGTCACGAAATAATTAATAACTTTAACAAAACCATACAAGATATTCAACAAAACGAAATAACACTAAAAACAAAAATTTTGGAAATAAAAAACATTGTCGATTTTCAAGCAAAATTTGAAAACGTTTTATATTTAAAGGATTTGCTTAACCAACTGATAATTATTTATAACTCATTGCTAAATATTATACAAGAAGTCGAAAATTCACTCACCTTTTGCAAACTAAAAACCTTACACCCAAGTATTATAAAATCCAAAGATTTATATTTAGAACTTACAAAAATTTCAAACCATTATAAAACACAACTGCCATTTGAACTGAAATACGAGAATATTTTAGAATTTGAATCTATAGTTCAAGTCAATTGTAAAATAGGGAAAAATAATATTAAATATTTTTTGTCAATCCCAATTAATTTTGAAAAACAATTCGAATTATATTATTTATTGCCAATACCCACAAAATTCCAATCAGAATTTGTAACAATAATTCCGAACAGTAAATTCATTTTAAAATCTAAAGAAAATATTTTAAAACCTCTTAATGACATATGTACACCTGGTAAAATCTTCCAATGTCCGAATCACCTTCAAACCAATGTAAAGTCAAGTTGTGAAGAAGACATTTTAATTAAAGAAAATTCAGAAAATTGCCAATATATAAAATTAGAAATTCTCGAGAGTCACGTAGAAATTATACCCGAAATAAATCAGTTTATGTTAGTTTTTCCATCTGAAGAAGAATTAACCATTCAGTGTCCGAATCGAAGGGAAACGAAGACACTCATTGGAATCTTCCTAATTGAAAATAATAATTGTAAAATAATTTTTAAGAAACAAGAATTAGAATTTCAAGAGAAAACATATGGAAAACCACTGGTTATAAATAAACTACATTTTTCATTAGAAAAAATAAATCTACCAAAAATGAAAATTAATTTAAAAACACTTAATTTAAAAGAAATCCCGCAGAACCAAATTTCATCAATTATTGAGGAAAAATTCAACTATCACATACCAAGTATATGGACAATCACTCTGTATATTGGAATAGCTGTAATCTTAGGATACCTCATATTTAAACGTCAACAAAAAATTCACAATCAAAAACAGAAGAATCAGAAGATTGGAAATAACCGAGAAGAAAGAAAAATCCAACTTCCAGGGGAAGCAACATTCTAAGGGGAGAGAAGTTACCGTACCATTAACCCTTAATAAGCACTGTGTTGAACTCAGCTCACCTTTGATAGCGCTGAGTGGACATTTCACACATTTCTAATATGCGTTAGTTGCATGTTATCTAACACAGTTCATATAGTAAACTTGTAATTTTTGAACTTTTGTCTTTTTGAAAAAATAATTTTTTTTAAAAAGAACCTTACGGCAATTTGCAATTTAAGTTACATACATATGTAGATTTGTTAATTGTCGAACTAGTTGCTTTTGAGGTATATTGGAAGCTACACCCCCAAGTGAATTTAAGTAATATTTCAGATTTTTTACAGCTTTTTTGAATGAACGAAAATACTTGTTTCCCGTCTCCGAGATATTTGGGAAAAACCGAAATTGACGATATTAGTTTTAATCAACACCTTTATTTTTTTTAATTTCAGTTGAATCGTACCTGATATATCATAGTCACCATAAACGATAGAAATAAAGGCGTTTTGGAGTAAGGGTCGTAGTATTTACAAATTTTCACATTAAAAATTTAGTATTCGATACTTTGTAGTTTGTTTAAATGAAATTATGATTACATATCAGGAAAAAGCCCTTCATTTCCGCAGCCCAAATGTATAACACCTTAAAAAATCGACAACTTATGTCTTAAATATATCAACATAAGGCTTAAAGCAGTCGGTTTCTAAGTTCACAAGGAATTAAAAAACTATTTCTATCGGAATACAATACTGATGGCAATTTTACAACAAATTGAAAATCATAGTCAAACGACCATAATTACATCAGTAGGTACATCCTTAACGAACTAAACCTTAAATTTGTCTATTATTATAAACTTGTTAACTATTGAATACCATATAATATAAAAAATTTTACAAACAGTAAAACTGAAATTCATCAGTATTTATTAGAAAATGATATTTATTTTGAATTTAGTTACAGGAAAGTTACCACTGGAAGTGTTAAATACATTTGTTATTAAAAAGCAATATGTATGTGACAACTTAGCAGAACAGATGGGGCATAATGTGTTACGTCTTCCTCCGTACGAATGTATATTCAACCCCATTGAGCATAGCTTGTAAATATTTCTGCTTTACCTAAGGAAATCTGTCACGCGAAGGACAAACGCCGTAAATCATTCTGTAAGTTATGACACCTTACTATTAATTTTCTATGGTGTGGTGTCATGTTTATCGAGAATACTAACTGCGTTTATTATAAGTAGAAAATTCATGCCTTATAGAAATATGGTATCTTTGCGTGTTCGCTGTGATATCTTAAATGTGATTGTAGGAAGAGATTTTACGGGATTTCTAGATCGTCGATGGCTACCCTGTTGTCATATTGCTTACTCGAGAAATTGCTAAGCAGAGTACAAAGATTTGCAATATGTGTGTGGCACCAAGTAAAAACAAAGGTGAGAACGGAAAATTGTTCTCCTACGATTCTGATACAGTTGATTAAAACTGTTATAAATGATATGTCGGTTGAAAGTTGGACAAATTTAGTAACACCGCATTTCAAAAGTATTATTTGTCTATGCAAAGTTGATGATGACTCGGACAGCGAACCAGAATTGGACTTGGAATAACAGCACAGAATAATAATCATTATTGATTTTCATATTTTGTAATTCAGTTTAAATCTCGTATTTTTATATGTTTCGAATAAAAGTAATATAAGTATTAGAATAATAACATAGATATAATCTAATAACAATTGATTTAAGAAAATAAATCGTTTAATGAGGTAAAAAGCAAGACGAAATACTGTGAGATATACTGTAATTACAGATACTAATTTTAACAATGAAGACAATGAATCTGCTTATTTTTCGAGAAATAGTAGCAATGATACTTGTACCAACCAACCAAAGAACATTTTTAACTTCTACTGACACCGATATTGGATTCGCTTTAATTTCATCAAAACGAATATACCATTATTTAAAAAATTTGGTAAAAAAGATGCATTACTTTAAAAAAATCAAAATGGTAGAAATGAAACAATCACAAAAATATTCGACCTGCGTTGTGATTAAAAAATATTGATAGAGATTTTAAAGACAAATTCAGTCATGTATCATACATTACATTTTCTACGACGTTTTGTATAACAAATAATCATCATCTTAAATCATGTATGATAATTGTTTGTCATCTTGGATCATGGATCTTATCTTAAGCAAAAAAAGGTGAAAATTGGGTTATAATAAATTAGCGTCCGCGATTTCTTATACACTTACGTTGCCTCTTTATACAATTTGGTAATAATTTTGCAACATTTCTGGTATTTTTAACCAAGGAGGCAGTGAAATATCCCCATGGTAACATGGCTATTCCGTTTTGTTTGTTTGATGTTTTAATTAAAATATTAGTTAATACATACATATTCAGGACCGTGTAACAGTACCTTATTCAAGGGGGTCTTAGTAATTTATATTTGACATGAAGGAAGTAATAAATTCTTAGCCACTTCAGAAAAATAAGTCTATTTCGTTTAAATTCAATGCATTCTAATAATTCACTTAAGAAATATTTACCAGGATATATAAATCAATAGGACAAAAGATGCCCTTCTTAGAAAGGCCTTTGCAAAAGGCAACGGTTCTTAACACATGTTATACACAAAACTTTCTGACACGAAATTAAATCTACTCGTTCAAAAATATAAAAATATAAAACAACGTATTTAGTTTAGTTAAATTATGTTATTAGATAAGAAATTGGAAACAGGACATGGCTTTGGATGATGGTTTTTTGGCGGGTTTTTCCATCCCTGAAAAGTCCAAAGTTCATGATTGTAACCCGACCTTTACCTGTCTCGAGAGATCAGACTTAATATTGTATGGCGCGGATTCTAATTACATAGCTAGTCGCGGATATATCGCATAATTAAATTTAAGTAAACTCTTTCAAATTTACCCAGAGGGCAGCACTAACTGGAAGTCAAATTTGTAATAAAAAGGGATACGCCCTTCTTGGTTCGCTTAGTAAAATGTTCTCATTTCTGATTTGCTAGGTTCCAGTAAGATTAAGGGTGGTACGGTCACCTCACGGTGTCCGAACCAATCCGGAAGCCTTTCACTATGCGACACTAATTTCGTTTGTAACTTTGAAAATTATTTCCAAATTTGACTTAGTTAATTTCCAACTTCGCTCGGGATCGGTTCTTCTTCTAATAAGCAGTGGTTTCAAATATTAGTATTCAGAGTAAGTTTTTCAACTAAAATTCGGGTTTCATGGTTACGGGGTTGTTTAAGTAAATAATAGTTTTTGCGCGCCTAGCTATTGATGAGAGTCCGCTTGATAGGGAACTGAGTAGCTGTTACTCTTTACTAATTAATTAACTTCATTTTGTTTAATAACTTGTAAACTAATTCTCATAATTGTCTCTTTAGTAACTTTGGACCAACTTATGGTCATGCATTTAAGTATCTCTCGCCAATAAAATTAATTAGTATTTATCTCGTGTTTTAATCAATGAAAATAATTATTCTCCCGTAACCTAAAAATGTGTGAAAAATAGTGGCTACGACCTCCTTCGTGATGACTGCGAGTTCAAGATGGTTCGTCAGAGAAAGGTAGGTGAAATGTATTTTTATTAGATATAGAAATTCTCTGTGCTCGCGACGCGAATTATTTCTGTCTCGCGATTTCCTCTTACAGAATCCACGTACGCCTCGCTCGGCCTACAGTCAATTAACGGTGTTTTACAAAGTCACTTTAAAATCAATAATAAACTCTACATAATAAATGATACCTATTAAATAGAATAAAACAGAAAATACAGGTGACAGGTAAAATGTAACAATTATAGGGTAAAAATGTAACAACCGTAATTAAAAAATATTGTCACTGATGATGTCAGTTATTTCAGGTAAAACGTTGTTAAAATACCGAGTGTAATATATCACTGAATTTGAATTTTAAGTTTATCATTTTTTGAAATAAAAAAGACAGGTCCATATTAAAAAAAAATAACTTGGTGGTGGCCGTTAAGACACGAAAAGTCGTAACGAAGATTTATCTGTACAGTTTTGTAGCAAATTTGAGATACAATAAATCTTTCCTTTTCCATTTTTTGATATTTTTCAAATAAAAATTATATGCCTAAAAAAACAAAAGCAACATTTTTAGAGAAAGGCGAAAGTCCCTGTAGATATTTTTTGACAAATGTAATACTCTCTAATACTTCCCATTTAACCGTCTCTGTATCTCTTACGATTTCTGATATAGCAATGTTATCCTTTCAATTCCAGACATCCTGTATATTTTACTTGTTACATTGGTAAAAGTGCCTTTAGAACTATACTTGAGCAATATTGAAATAATTTGTTGGATAAAATTTAAGGATATAACGAAAGGTAAGAAAATATAGTAGAATCAAATAATAATAAAATATTGAAATAAATTGGTAAAGTAAAATCAAGTTGACAGACAGAATAAGTCTCAGAATTAAAATGACGTAATGAAGAAAAGCTAATAGGATTTTAGAGGGTAACTAAGAGAGAAGGTTGGTTGCTAGGAGGTTGTTGAATGGGGAGAAATAGAAAGAATATTTAATTTAAAGAATGTTGAATATTTACTGTCAGTAGATAGAACGTTCTTTAACTTTAACGGTTCTATAACTAATGACAATGACGTTTAGATTGTGACAATTGTACAAGAAATCAACTTGTAAAGTTTTATTCTAAACGTCATTGCCTTTAAAGGACGTTCTATCTACTGACAGTTAGAATTATAAAAATCAAAGAACAATTGTAAGAAAATTGGACAAAAAGTATATAAAATTTAGTTAAAGGATTGGTAAGAAGTTTAAGCTTATTATTACCAAGAAGTCAAGTAAATTTCTTATAAAGTAGAATAAAAAAAATACATTGAGAAAAGCGTGATGACGCCATTTTGTAATCATTTTTGATATGGAATATGATGCTAAAATAATAGAAATTAAAATAAAATACACTTGCCAGATGATATAAAGGTTAATCCAAATAATAATAGAAGTCACTTAGATATCCAACAAGTTTTTTTGCATAAATATTACTGTGGGTACTGAACCGAGGCAACAGGTAGAAAAATAATCTATTTATGGGATAAAGGATGCAATGGTGCATTTTACAAACACGTGATGTGCGCGCGCTCAAAATAAATTCCAACAAAGTTTACATATATGGAGGGGACGAAGAACGCAAACAGGATTTTACCAAGGAGGACTCGACAAATTCGAGATTAGTGTGAGTGGGCAATAACGAAATAAAACGAAGGTAGTAGGTAATATAATTTAATTATGTATAATGATAAGGGTATAATCTGATCAGATTACTATTATCTGGATAAATCCATATGATTATGATAAAATAAATAGAACAAAATCATAATAAAATAAAAACATAAAGAATAAAAAAAAATCATACAATTTGAATAAAAAAAAAATCTAAGAAATAAATATAATCACAATTATCTAGGTAATAAAATAAATATAAATGGGTTATTGATGTTGGTAAGTTTTTTCCTAATAAATCGTAAAATAAATAGTAAGTCATAAATTTATCTTTATTACCTCGAATGATCCCTACCCTGAGGTAAGGCAAAGTATAGAGTTGTTAGATTTGCGCCCAAAATTTAACAATAGTATATTGTTTAACGAGCAAGGAATGATAGTTATTTCCCACGAGTATGAAGTTTGTAGCATGAGCCGCAGGCGAATGCTGCAAATCATACGAGTGGGAAATTAGCATTCCATGCGAGTTAAACACTATACTTTTTCTACGGCTGTAATAGATAATAGCGAAATGATTTAACAAATAACCCAGGTAGCAGAGTGACGTGTTAAAGACGTTGAATATTGGTCATTATTTACGTATATGAATGACGTGAAAAACACGTGATAAACAGGGTCATAAGTCACAGACCAATGACGTCTTTTTTTACGTAAAAATTACGTGTTTTTTTACGTATAATTAAACATCCATTTTGAGGTTATTTTAGATTTAAAAATTGTATTTTTTTACTGTAAAAAACATAATATCCTCAGAATTCATAAAAGAAATAATTACACAAATTATATTCAAATACAGGATGTCCAACAGTAGTTTGACGATTTTTAAACTAAAATAACTTCGAATAAGATACGATAAAAGAGCGGTTTTGTCTGAATGCATTTTTTCCCATTCCCACTATATTTTTCATTAAACACATGCACACGGAGTATCCCATTTAAAAATAAAAATTCGCAGTGATTTCCGCTGTTTAACTGGATGGACAACTTACTTAAATTCATTTTTAGATTATTAAAGACGATTAGGTAGTCAAAACGGCACTCTTTCGAAGGTATTTCAGTTCAAAAATCTTCACAATATTGCAAGACACCTGTATAATTTATTAGCAAAATGAAAACGCATTCTTATATAAATCTTAATTGATAGAAACATAAAAAATAAACTGAAAATATAATAACATGTTGAGCATTACTGAGAAGCTATAGGGGGGTAGCCACTAAGAATGAACCACCACTAGTCCTCCTCCATCTTCTTCGCCAAAGTCTATCACTTTTTACATTATTATTAGTCCTGTTAAGAGATCGTGTTACGGGCTAAAATTTTTTACGCATTAAAATCTTAGGCCAAATTTTAAGTCTTCTAATAGAGTAATGTATTCCCAATTTATTTATAAAAAGGATACTACAAACCTTGTTTTAATAATAATCTCACTATTGTTTACTTTATATTTTATTGACATTTCCTTTCACAGTTAAATCATTAATTCTTCTTTTAATTAATTTTTCTTGAATGTGACATTTGATGGATTGAATTCCTTCCTTTCTTTTCTCTTCCTTTTTTGGTGCTAACCTGATTGTAGCATGTGCTAATAAAATCAACTGGTAACGGATTTAAATGCCTAAAAAAGAAATAAATGGTTAAAGTGTTTCTTAAATTGTATGGTAGAATACTGCATATCTTTTAAGGTGGATATATGAAACACTAACCTGTAGGAAATCACTTGTAAGGTCATCCAACATCCTGGGTAAGTTTTTATGTCTAACTTATGCTCGCTTTCTCTTCTCTCCAACGTTGTATATATCTTTTGTTACCCTTACATCAAGAAGGGGGCACAACAAGAATTTAATGCTTTGAGCGTTCCCAAGCGCTACCATCTTGCTGTCTCATCGGTTTTATGTTTGCTCGTTCTATGCTTTTCTGCTTTACCACTGCTTTTTGGCTAACTTAAGACAGGATATAATCCATTCAAAGCCGCCTTCCTTCCATTTTTGATCAGGTAAACTATTGATCAGTGATAGGGGCGTAGAGGACATCATACTAGTTCTAGAGTCTACTAACTAACAAGTAAGATCTTTTCCATTTACTGAACTGTCTTCAAGTACTGAAAATAAAAGAAGCTAAATTGTCGATAGTGTTTAGTATATTTGATAAACAGCTCATATTCATTATAGATCGTAACTTGGTATCAAATAAATTATTGTAAAACAAGAGCACGAGACTCCTGTTTAACCTAAAAGTAGGGTTAGGATTCTGAGAACGATTTATAACTTAATTAATTTGTATATTATATTAAATAGTAATAATAAATTTACCTGTGAACGATTAGTACGAATTGGCAAAGCATATTTGTAATAAATATTTCACTCGCACACGTGCATCCCATTTTAAAATATTTCATCATATAAATTTGAAAGAACAATATTTTCTAACCTGGAGAACTCCAGCAGCCGTGGATAAAAAGTAGTTTGATTATTTTTTTATTTAAATGAAAATCGTAATTGAATTAAATAATAACTGTAACCACAAAACACAACAAAACAAAATGGCTTGTATTGCGCCGAAGCTTCGATACAAGCAAGCAAAGGCGGACGCAGGGTTGCCAGACGTCAAACGTCTAGTCTAAAATTATTGGAATAGACCACAAAATTATTAGATTCCAGGATAAACTATCAGAAAAAAATTGATATATTGATTTATTTGAAATTTTTATCTCTATCTAATTAGCTACATTATATGTTATCATTATCGATTTATCAGTTCGTAAGCAAGATTAAGAAAAATTATGTTGGATATCGATAATTATCAGGCCACTGGCAACACTGGGCCACCGCAAAAACGGTGATTTCTAATAAATTTGATTAGGAATTTATAAAGTTCTGTTTTCGTTATTGTCTATATGTAATAATAATTGTTGGTTATATTTTAGTTTATTTTCTAATATAGTATTCAATACATGGTTAAGGCTATGATTTCGCGCGAAATCTTGCCGAGTAAAAATAACTTTCTGTTTTAATTTTATTGGTAATGTCGGTGTGCACTGACTAGGTATAAACAAATTTCTAAAAAATACGATTTTATATATTTATTCGAAAACTAATACCAAAATTCGACGAATATATTACGTTTTTTTATGACGTCTTAAAAACGTCCACCTAACAACGTTTTTTTCACGTCATGTTTTGGCCCAAATTACGTCAGTTGACGAGAATACACCAATTTTCAACGTCTTTAACACGTCACTCTGCTACCTGGGAACATGAATTTCAAATTTAACCTCATTCAAAATTTCTATTTAGGTACAATTAAAATATCAATTACACTTTAGTATAAATGAGAAGTTTTGAAAAATGATTTGTAGGACTTTTTCATATTTTTCCTTAGATAATTCTGGAATTAAACTTAAACATGCCTGATTTGCGGCACAGCTATATAAATATACGAAAATAGAACTGTCATTACTTGAAATTGACATTCCATGAAAGACCTGATTTATTGAAATAATTACACAATAAATTATTGTGTTATCAGATACGGAAATGAAATTGGAGACATACAATGTACCTCATTGATCTATCAAGAACAGTTAAGAAAGAGCAGTTTTGTATTATAGCCGTAGAAAAAATAAATACTATCAAACAATATATGGAAATCAATAAATAAATTAAAAAATTTATATTAAAAATAAATAATTAAAAATTAATAATTCAAATAAATAAAATCATAAAAAAAATAAAAGAAAAATAGGACAAACGATACATGACAAATGACGCCAGACAACGTGGGGCTAGAATAAAAGGGGTAAACAAGTAATAATAATAATAGTATTATACAATATACGGTATAAAATTAAATAAAATATAAAAGAAAATTAGTTTGAAATTTACCAAGAAAAACAAAGTACAATGGATACAAGAAGTAAGAAAAGTAATATGGAGGCAAAAGAAAAATCTAACAAAGAAGAGCAAGAAGGTAGAGTAGAATTAATGGATGAAGAAATAAAGTCACATATCTAAGAAAAAAATGTGGAAGGTCAAGAACAAAATATAGAAAAAGTAATGGTGCATCAGCCAGATGAAAATAACGATGTAGAAGTTGAAGAAGATGCTAGTCAAATGATGATAGAAGTAGAATATGGAGTAGAACAGAATATACCAGAACAAATGGAAGGTAGTGAACATGCATATCAAATGGATACACAAGTAACGATGCTAGAGATATTATTAGATATGATGCGCAGAGTGGAAAAAGTACAAAAAGGAATTGAGAAGAAATTAGAAAGAGTGGAAAAAGAACAAAAGGAAGTGGAGGAGATAATGAAACGAAATTTAGAAAGGATGAGGCAAGAGTTTCGTGAACAAAATGAAAAATTTAAGAAAGAAGTTAAGGAAGAAGTATCAGGAATAAAAAAGTAAATGAGATATGAAATAGACACAGTGAAAAAGGAAACAGAATATATGAAATTGAGATTAACGGTTATGACAGAAAATGAGGAAATAAATCGGGATAATATAAACAAAGAATTTGAACAAGTTGAAACAAGTATTAAGAAAACCGAAGAAAATACTGGAACAGAAATTGATAAAATGGAGAATCGAATAATTGAAAATAAACAACAAATATCCAGAATAAAAGATTACAAAGAGTACAAGCAGGAGAAATACATCAATGTAATGAAAGTAGGATAGTTACTTACCAAGCAGAATCGATGATGAAATTTGATGGCGACATTAAGAGAATTCATCCAAAAATATTCATCAAGATGATTACCAATAAAGTTAAAAAGATAACAAATCCAGAGGATTTGAGAGAGATATTGAGATCATATTTAAGCAATCAAGCTCTAATATGGTTTATAAGATTATTCTTAAATTATTTTTGGGGGGAAAGTGCTCAAGCAAATGTTCGGGAAACCATGTACTTTAGTAAATTTAACGACAATAAAGGAACTAGTATGAACAATTACACGTTGAGGATATATGCCATGATACAGCATTTAGATCCAAAAATAAAAGAGGAAGAAATAGTTCTATTCTTGTCGAGACATTTCAAAGCAAACATTGCGGAGACTATTGCGATACAGACATAAGGACCATAGAACAATTATCCAACTATCTCGTAAGAATTGAAAAAAATACAAGATATAATGAGAACAACCATAATCAAAACCATAATAACAATAACAATAAAAATAGCAACTATAATAACAATCAAAATAATAACAATAATGGACAAAGAGGATACAATAATAATGATTACAATCCAAATACACAAAATAACAGCTACCATAATAATGAAAATAATAGTTACAATAGACAGGAAAATTATCCACATTATTATAATGGTAATAATTGACCATATAATAGAAACTACAATAATTATCAAAACAACAATTACAATAAAGAGAATAATAAGTACAGTAGACAAGAAATACAACTAGTCAGAAGAAATTCAGATGAAAATATGAGAAGAGAAGATGGAAATAATGAGGAAACTGGACAAATAAGAAGAGAAAGGCAAGTTAATTTTCAAAGAGTAGAAAGAAAGCAAGAGAGAAAAACAGAGGCAAGGGAAGAAGATAGAGAAGACGACAATCGTGCTAGTACAAGTAGAGAATGGACTAGACAAGACAATACAAATTTTTCGACGAGCACATACTGACTTACAAAAATCTGTACATTTGTAATTATAAGCATCATAGTGAGTTCATAAATATGAATGGAAATAATACAATGGAAAATTTAATTGATTTAGTAATAATACAAGCAAAAATTCAAAATATTAACATTAGAGTTTTAATTGATACAGGGTCTGAAGCTTCACTTATAAATCAAGAATTATTAGAAAAATTACCTATGTTAAATAAAAATATAATAAAAATTTCTAAATTAAATCTGATTGGTGCAAATAAAAGGAAACTGTGTGAGGTGAATAAGTTAATAAATGTAAATATTGTAGAAATAATCTCCAATATTCAAATTTACCGCCACAATTTAAGTTGGTAGTGTCCTGACACTTGACATTTGAAGGTTTTTTTTAAGCGGTTAGTTCGTTAGTTGTATTGGCATGAATTAAGGGGTTATGTTGAGTAATGGCGACATGTGGTCAAGGAAATAATAGTTTGTAAAGATTTATGTAGTTATATGTTAAAATAAAGAGTTTCTACAGATCAGAAGTGGGATCTGGATCGGAATCTAGATCGTGATATAATATTTTAAGAAATGGATCGTGAAAGCGACGTAGAAAGAGGCGATGATTTCCAAAGCCACGTGAATTCAACACAAAATTATTCCCCACCGCAAGAAGCCAATAGAATGAATATGAACGTTGAAGATCTTATTCAAGCCACAGTAAGAGCAATGGTAGTTTATGATCAGGCGAAGACTGATAATGTTAGAGAAAAGCCAAAACCATCGAACGCGGAATTAGATTCACTTTTACCAGAGTTCAGCGGCTCGGGGCAAAATCTAAATTTGTGGTTAGAAAGAGTAGATTCCGTTCAAGCTGTTTATAAAATAAGTGACCAAGTTATGCAGCTTGTAGCAGTTGGAAAATGTATAGGCCAAGCAAGAAATTGGTACCAATCAAAGAGCGAATATATTTTAATGGATTGGGAAACACTCAAACAAGAATTAAGAAAAATGTATGGAGTTGGAAAGGATTTAGTAAGTTTGAGAAGGTTAATGGAGAAGAGGAGATGGAAGCGTCATGAAAGCTTTTCCACGTATTTTCATGAAGAAGTAACGTTAGGAAATAATGCTGAGGTACCAGAAAAAGAATTAATTCAATATGTTATTGAGGGGTTCGAAGACATTGCCTTACAGAACCAGGCAAAAATGCTCAGTTACCAAATTATTACGTTGGAGGATTTATACAATATTATGAGTAATGTAGCCAGGGATCAAGTAAATATTTCAAATAACCCAAGACCTCCAGTAAACCGAGGAAATTTCGTGAATAAGAATCTACCTACAGCAAATAAACCAAATCCTAACATTCTAAGGTGTTTTAATTGCAACGGTGAGGGTCATCGTATTCAGAATTGTGATAAGCATAGACGAGAAAAAGGTTCATGTTATGGTTGCGGTAAAATGGATCATAGAATCAAGGACTGTCCAAAAAAATTAGGAAATCATACAAGTACATCAAATTCTTTAAATTTGGTTGAAGATAAAGTCTTACCTAAACCATATTATGTGAGCGCACAGTTTTCAAATTTGAGTGTAAGTTTAAATTGTATTTTAGATAGCGGTAGTCCTGTTTGCCTTATAAGTGAAATTGTAGTTCCTAAGCATTTTATATCTAATTTAGATTCAAACACAATATTTAAAGGTATAAATAATTCAGCTCTGATAGTACTAGGTTTATTTTCTGAGACAATTTATATAGATAATTTTACTTATGAAGTTGATTTCTATGTAGTTCCTAATAATACTATGTCATTCGATTGTTTGTTAGGCAGAGATTTTATGACTTGTCAAGATATAAAAGCTATAAATTTTACTGAGAGTGGCGTACAAATTTTAAGAGATAAATCATTACCCGACAATGAAAGTTCAGATATTTTAGATATAATGTTAATCCAAAATATTTTTGATGACCAGGATGTTAGTATAAATATTGAATCTTCATTACCAATGGATATTCAAACTGAGGTAAAAGATATTTTTAAATTACATTATTTAGAATCGGTAAAACCAAATAAGCCAAAAGTAAATTTCGAAACAAAAATAATTATTAAACCAAATCAAGCACCATTCTTTTTCAGGCCGCGCAGGTTGTCTTATTATGAAAGAAATGAAGTAGAAAAAATTATTAATGATTTATTAAAGCAGGAAATTATAAGAAAAAGTAACTCTGAATATAGTAGTCCTATTGTGTTAGTTAATAAAAAACCAAATGGTTTTAGATTATGCGTAGACTATAGAGAATTAAATAAGATTACTATTAGACATAATTTCCCATTGCCATTAATAGATGATCAAATAGATAAAATGAGAGACAAAGTTTATTTTACTAAGCTTGATCTGAAGAGTGCGTTTCATCATGTTAATTTAGCGAAGGAATCAATCAAGTTTACATCATTTATTACTCATAATGGTCAATATGAATGTTTGAAACTTCCATTTGGGTTAAAGAATAGTCCTGCAGTATTTATGAGGTATATAAACACTATTTTTAAAAATTTATTAGAAGACAATAAAATCTGTATTTATATTGATGACATTTTAATAGCAACTGAGACAATAGATGAAAATTTAATTATTTTGCAAGAAGTTTTTGAATTATTAAGTCAAAATTTATTAACCCTTAAACTTGAAAAATGTTCATTTTTGTATAAAAACATTACTTTCTTGGGATATAGTATTAATAAATACAGTATTAGTCCCAGTAAAGAGAATATTGAAGCCGTTGTTGATTTTCCTATTCCTAAGAATTTTAGAGAAGTTCAAAGTTTCATTGGACTAGCTTCATATTTTAGACGATTCATTCAAAATTTCGCGGTAATTGCTAAACCCTTATATGATTTATTGAAGAAAAATGTTGTTTTCAAATTTGGTGAAAATGAGATGATAGCTTTTGAATATTTAAAAGATTTATTAGTAAGAAAACCCATTTTGTGTATATATAATCCACAATTAGAAACTCAGTTACATTGTGATGCTTCTTCACATGGATACGGTTCAACTTTATTACAAAAACAATCAGATGGGTATTTTCATCCTGTATTTTATTTTAGTAAAAGAACAACAACAACTGAAAACAAATATCACTCATTTGAACTGGAAATGCTTAGCATTGTTTATTCATTACAGAGGTTTCGAATCTATTTGCAAGGGATAGAGTTTAAAATCTTCACTGACTGTAACAGTCTCAAATTAGCTCTTCAAAAAAAAGAAGTCAATCCACGAATTATGAGGTGGTCATTGGAACTTCAGAATTATTCCTATACTATAGAACATAGATCTAATAAACAGATGACTCATGCAGATGCTTTAAGTCGTAGAAATATTTTAATTATAGAGGACAATAGTTTTGAAAGGGTTTTAAGTATTAAACAAGACCAAGACAAAGAAATAGTTGAAATTAGAGATAAGTAATGAGAGTAAATTTTTTGAATTAAGGGATGGCTTAGTTTATCGAAAGAGTAAAAAGAATTTGCTTTTTTATGTACCTAGAAGTATGGAACAACAGGTTATATGTACTGGTCATGATGAGATGGGCCATGTTGGTATTGCTAAAACAGTCGAACTTATCAATCGTTCTTATTGGTTTCCAGATGTAAAAAGTTATATTCCTAATTGCCTAAAATGTATTGTATATTCACCTGATACTAATAGGAATGAAGGGTTTCTTCATAGTATACCAAAGGGTGACTTACCTTTTCATACAGTTCATGTGGATTATTATGGGCCATTAGAAAAAACCCAACATAAGTATAAACATATCCTTGTTGTTATAGATGCTTTTACAAAATTTGTAAAATTATATCCGTCCACTAAGACAGAAACCAGTCAAGTCATAAAACATTTAAAGAATTATTTCATTCAATATAGTAAACCTTTAAGGATTATTTCAGATAGAGGTAGTTGTTTTACTTCTAGTGAATTTAAGGATTTCTTAAAAGATTTTGATATTCAACATATATTAGTGGCTACTGGCATGCCTCAGGCAAATGGACAAGTTGAAGTGGTCAACAAATCTATTCGATCTATGTGTGCAAAGTTGGCAAACGATACTAGTAAGTGGGACACAATTTTAAGTGAAGTTGAATTTGCTTTAAATAATTCTGTTAATTCTTCTACGGGTCAAAGCCCAAGCATGCTTCTATTTGGAATAAATCAGAGGGGTAAGGTTAATGATAATCTAAGAGAATATTTAAATACAAAATTTGGAATAGAGGAAAGAGATTTAATGACAACTAGAGAAGTAGCGGCGGAAAAGATAAAGGCTTCTCAAAAATATAATAAGACATATTTCGATAAGAGTAGGAAAGAGCCTTTTTCATATAAAATAGGAGACTTGGTTATGATTGTTAATACAGATACCACACCAGGTGTAAATAAAAAATTACTACCTAAATTTAGAGGGCCTTGTATAGTAAAAGAAATTTTAGATCATGATAGATATCTAGTAACCGATGTTGAAGGGTTTCAACTAACCCAAATTCCATATGAAGGTATTGTTGCACCTTCAAGAATGAGACCTTGGCAACAAGAGTATCAAAGTAATGAAAATTAATACATTCTCCCGTTTATTCCTGGCCATGATGGTCGCATTATCTAAATAATCTGAATTTTATTTACATTCTACAAAATGTTCACGTATTTTATGGAACTCATGTCTTATGTATTTTACTTATGTCTTATGTATTCTACTTATGTCTTATGTATTTTACTTATGTCTTATGTATTCTACTTATGTCTTATGTATTCTACTTATGTCTTATGTATTCTACTTATGTCTTATGTACCCTACTTATGTCTTATGTATTTTATTTACTTATGTTTTATGTATCTTAATATACTTATGTGTTGTGCACATTGTTCATTATTAGTTATAGTTTTATTTACTTTTATGTGATTCTGAATCTTGGAGATTTCAGTTATCCATTTTCCTAGTGGAAGAATTAGATTTTTATTTTATTTTTTGATTGAGGGCAATGAAACGTCAGGATGGACGAACTGTAGAAATAATCTCCAATATTCAAATTTACCGCCACAATTTAAGTTGGTAGTGTCCTGACACTTGACATTTGAAGGTTTTTTTTTAAGCGGTTAGTTCGTTAGTTGTATTGGCATAAATTAAGGGGTTATGTTGAGTAATGGCGACATGTGGTCAAGGAAATAATAGTTTGTAAAGATTTATGTACTTATATGTTAAAATAAAGAGTTTCTACAATATTAATATAGACAAAGGTAACATAAAGTGGTGCCAAATATAGAAACGGATTTGGTGATATGATCTGATGAACTGGAGAAATATAATGCCATTATTAATTATGAAGAACAAAGGATACAAATTAATGGAAATTGGATAAAATTTAGACAAGAGGAAACAATAGAGGAATAGCATATAAAAAAAACTGTAATATGTACAAGAGAAATGATTATGAAGAAAGAGGAGATGAGGAACAGAATATAGTAATGAGTGAAGAAATGGGGGAAGAAATGGAAATAGATTGTTCAGAAGAATATTATATGAAAATAAAAGTATTGATTATAAAATATAAGGAGTTGGTTTCTAAAGAAACGAGGATAGCAAGAAAATATGTACATAATATAGAAGTGGAGAATATAGAAAATTTTAAAAGTAAAACGTATCCAATACCATTTAAGTATAAGAATGAAGTAAAAGAAGAAATTGCTAAATTAGTTCAACAAGGCATTATTGAGAGAAGTAATTCATAGTTTATAAATCCTATGGTCATAATAAAGAAGAAAAACAATGAAATCAGATTATGTTTGGATACAAGAATTTAAAATTCACACTCAGTACCGCAATATGAAGCACCAATGACCATAGAATCTATTTTAGGCAAAATAACAAAGGCTACATTTTTTAGTAAACTAGACTTGAAGCACAGTTTTTGGATGATTCCATTAGGCATGGAAAGTAGAAAATATAAAGTATTTTCCATTGAATGAATAATTTACAGGTTTTGTATGGTACCCTTCGGTATACAAAGTGCTTGTTCAGTATTATTAAGGGCAATGCACACAGTATTGAACAAATATGAAGAATTTGTCCTCCACTACGTTGATGACATTCTCGTTTTCTCGCAGAGTAGAGAAGAACATTTGCAGCATGTGCAATTAATATTTTAGGAACTGGATACAGCTGGCCTGAAATTAAATATAAAAAAATATCAGTTTTACAAAAAGAAAGTAATATATTTGGGTTTTAAAATTAATAGTGAAGGGATAGAAATGGATCAAGAAAGGGTAAAGTTGATTAAGGAATTCAATACACCTTATAACTTAAAAAAACACTAAAAGGATTTCTGGGAACACTAAATTATTTTAAAAGATTAATACCGGATTTGAGTGCCATGGAAGTACCATTGGTAACATTATTAAGAAAAGGCGTTAAATGTCATTGGTCGTCCGAAAAGGAAAAACGAAATAAAGATGAAATTTGAAAATAATATAAAATATACCTCCCAGACTATAGTTCACCATTTATCATAAGAACAGATGCGTCGATGATTCGATTTGCAGGTGTATTGATACAGGAATAAGATATAGGTGAAATTCCAATATCATTTGTATCAAGGATAACAAAACGACATGAACAAAATTACAGTGCTAGTGAGCTGGAGTTAGCAAGTATCATTTTCTGCATAACAAAATTAAGGATATATTTGCTAGGAAATAAATTTATGATAGAAACCGACAATCAAGCATTAACATATCTATATTAAAGAACAAATATGGGAATAGTAGAATACACAGATGGGCATTATTACTACAAGAATATGATTTCATAATAAGATACATTCCTGGACAAACAAATGTCGTATCAGATGCAATAACAAGGATGGATGAAAAGATGATGGATAAGAAAAACTATATTAGAATAGGAATAAATACGTTAAAAGACCCAACAGGAATATTTTCAAAACAAGAAATAATTAATGATCAAAAACTATTAAGCATACAGGAAAAATCAAGATCTTTAAAGAATGAGGAGTTATATTATAAAATAATAAATGACAAGGAGATATATGTGATTACCGAAAAATTGGCCACTAAAATAATACGAGAATTACATGACATGTGGACATCGAGGAATCAGAAAAAATTGGCTACTATTTAGGGAAAATTATATTAGTAAAAAGGACAAGACATTAATTAAAAACATAATAAGATATTGTAAGACATGTCAAATAGTTAAATTCAAATATAATGAAAATATTCCAATCAGTCCAAATAAACCATTAAATATAATATCGGTAGATTTTGTATCTAATATTGTAACTACTAAAAAAGGAAACAAACACATATTTGTGATACTAGACAATTTCACTAGATATGTAAAACTATACCCATGCAGAAAAACGACAAGCAAGGTAGTCAAAGAAGCACTGACAAAATTTTTCATTGATATCGGCTTACCAGAAAAATGTATCATGGATAATGCTACTTACTTTAGAAGTGACAAAATTAAATCTTGGTTGATGAAGTCCAATATAAATCCACAAAATATCAGCATTAGACACCCAGCTTCGAATCCAGCAGAACGAACCATCAAGGAGGTCATCAAATATCTGAGAATGTTGGTACATTCAAAGCATCAATTATGGGAAGAACAGCTACCTAAAATTGAAAAATTTATGAATAATATGCCGAACATGGTTACATTAGAAGTGCCATTATATTTAATAAAAAAGGAAACTCCAACTAGACCATGGGTTGATGAGAGAGAATACAAATACAATGTTATAATTGAAAATATAAATAAAAGACTGCACAGTGAAGCAGAAAAATATGCAAAACGCAGAAAAAAGAAAATAAAAAAATGCACTGTATTTAAAAATGGAGATTTGGTAATAATAAAAGCACTACGAGTAGCAAATAGAAAATTAAAAAGATGTGCGAAACTACAATTACCCTATGAAGGCCGATATATTGTAAATAATGAGAATGGAATAAATAGTTATGAATTAAAACATATAAATTCTAATTTAATTAGGGGAATTTTTAACATTACAGATATGTACAGATTTTATGAGAATACTGACACTGACAAGACAATGTAAAAAAAATAAAATGTAAATGTAATTAATAAATAATTGTAAGAAGGTAAATTTGTAAAATAAGCGGTACAAAGTAAAAAAAATATTAAAAGAACCGGAAAGGAAGAAAATTGGGGATGGAAATCAAGACAGGAAAGGGAAGAATTCAAGAAAGAAAAGGGTTGTTCCAAAAATATTAAAAGAACCGGAAAGTAAGAAAATTAAGGATGGAAAGCAAGACAGGAAAGGGAAGAATTTCAAGAAAGAAAAGGGTTGTGCCAAAAATATTAAAAGAACCGGAAAGTAAGAAAATTAAGGATGGAGAGCAAGCCAGGAAAGGGAAGAATTTCAAGAAAGAAAAGGGTTGTGCCAAAAATATTAAAAGAAGAGGAAAGGAAGAAAATTAAAGATGGAAAGCAAGACAGGAAAGGGAAGAAATTCAAGAAAGAAAAGGGTTGTGCCAAAAATATTAAAAGAACTGGAAAAGAAGAAAATTGAGGATGGAAATCAAGGCAGGAAAGGGAAGAATTCAAGAAAGAAAAGGGTTGTGCCAAAAATATTAAAAGAACCGGAAAGGAAGAAAATTGAGGACTAAAGTATAGAAAGGAAATGATTTTAGGGATTGTATCAAATGACTACAGGAAGTCAGACAATTTAGAAATAGATGATAAGGGAAAGAATTTCGAGACTATAGGAAGTCATAGGAAATAGATCATAGAGACTATATGAAGTCAATAATAGAAATAAGAAATTTAGGAATAGAAGAAATTGAAATAATTAGAATAAGAAAGTTGAGTTATAGCACCAGAACAGTAATAATAAGATGAGAAGTTATGAAAAAAAAGGTGAAATTAGAAGATATGGTAATACAAATCAATAAAACCAACAAATATAAAATAAAACAAGGTAAAGAAAGAAGAAGAGAGATAGTAACGACAAAAATAGGAAGTTGAATAGTAGAAGGTGTATGGAACCCAAAGCGAGGTACATAACACAAGGGGTAAGAAAATTGTAAAATGGTAAAGATAATGAGTAGAAAGTGTATGGAACTCAAAGCGAGGTACATAAAACAAGGTGAAGAAGAGGTAATATATTAGAAGAAAGGTAATAAATAAATAAAGTTCAAGAAATTATATAACGAAGGCAAGCTATTTATCAAACAAAGGGAAGCATCCATAGAGAGTAGAGAAGAAACAATATGTCAATTAAAGAAATATGGGAGGAAGAAACAGAAGTAATACATAACGAATAGATAGAAAATATTTATATCAAGTTAGGAAACATGTAGATAAGTTGAATAAAATAGTTAAATAGATAAAGGTTAATATAGAAATATAGAAAAAAATTAATAGTTTAGTTAGGTAGATAATTGGTTAAGGAAATAGAAAATATTTATATGATAATGGGAAATTATTAGAAAAAATGTATTCATCAGCAGATTGAAACTTTGATTAATAATGTGGGGGAAGTTGTGATGTTTTAAAGGGAAGCAATAAAGAAAATAGAAAACAATACTCACATGTAATTAACAGTGCGTAAGCCCACATACTATCGGTAACTTCACAAGTGATCAAATCTTTACGTCAACGAATTGCTCGAAATAGCATGAAACTTAAATCAGGGTGGAGATATGTGGTATATAATAACAATCGCAACTAAAAATAAATAACAGATACAAATAAAATATAAATAAAAAATTAAAATAAATTATGTTTATCAAAAAAATAATATCAAATCATATGAAATAATGCAAATAATAAATACCTAAATAAGGAACATTGTAAGATTAAATTTAAGTAGATGTAGGTAACTATGTAACATAAATAATTTGTTGAATAAAATTTAAGGATATAACAAAAGGTAAGAAAATATAGTAGAATCAAATAATAAAATATTGAAATAAATTGGTAAAGTAAAATCAAGCTGACAGACAGAATAAGTCTCAGAATTAAAATGACGTAATGAAGAAAACCTAAAAGGATTTTAGAAAGTAATTAAGAGAGGAGGTTGGTTGCTAGGAGGTTGTTGAATGGGGAGAAATAGAAAGAATATTTAATTTAAAGAATGTTGAAGATTTAGAATTATAAAAATCAGAAAAAAATTGTAAGAAAATTGGACAACAATTATATAAAACTTAGTTAAAGGATTGGTAAGTTTAATCTTATCATTACCAAGAAGTCAAGTAAATTTCTTATAAATAAAATAAAATAAAAAAAATACATTGAGAAAAGTGTGATGACGCCATTTTGTAATCATTTTTGATATGGAATATGATGCTAAAATAATAGAAATTAAAATAAAATACACTTACCAGATGATATGAAGGTTAATCCAAATAATAATAGAAGTCACTTAGATATCCAACCAGTTTTTTTTGCATAAATATTACCGTGGGTACTGAACCGAGGCAACAGGTAGAAAAATATTCTATTTATGGGATAAAGGATGCAAGTGAATAGTAAATAAAACATTTTAATACTGTTACGTTTTATTTAAAGAAAAAAAGCATGAGTTTAAAAGAACACAACAATTGCAAATCTACCGAATTAAATCAAGATTATTTGAGGCGAAAGGTAGTAACAGTTCACCGACTAGCTCAGTGTGAGATTTATATCGCGCCCGAGCTTTTGTAATGCCGAATAAAGTACAAAATCGTTCGATGAGATGAACCCAAATAATCATTAAGTAAATCAATAAATCCACAAAAATCAACAAAGTGAACCTACCCTTATGATTAGCTATAATTATTAAATTAATTGACTTACCAAAACTGGTCCAGTGAATTTATTTCTTATAGTGAAACACACTGTTCCTTCCCAATGAAACTTTATTAAATAAACAGATTACTGGCATACTGATTCCCCATTGTTCGAACAACGGCGTCCCCTGACATTATCTAAAACTTATAATAAACATTAGTTCACCCTAATAACAAACCTTGTTCCCGGAATGTTCAATTAATGTTCCATACAAGTCGCAAGGTCCCAGCTTTCTATGGTATATGCTCGGAACGTTCCGTCAAGTATGTTCACGGAACACACACACAAAATCATTCCAGGAACAGATTATTTTAACACAAATTTTATAGTGTCGCAAAAATATAATATATTATTAAAATTTCTATTAACAAATTTCTGTGGTTTTTCTACATGCCAAAAATGGGGAAATACATGGAGATATTTGTATTTTAAGTTTGATTTACTTCAAATATTCACATATTGGGAAAATGTGAGATTTTAATTTTGCCTAAATTATTTTATTTCGAAATTTTAAATTTCGCGCCAATCGCCTTTCCGCAATGAAAACTTATTGGTTGATAGATTCCAAATATTTATGCGCGGCCAAAATATATGAAGTTTCTGCAGTCTGTCCAAAAAATTGCAAACGACAAATAAGTAAGTTTCTGAAAAATTTTTCCTCTGACGACGGAAATGTTTCATCTTTTTTTGTTTAATGTGAAAAAGAAAAAAATAGTCTAAGATTGCTGTTTTATACAGCCAGGGCAGAACCGTGATAAACGGGAGCAGTTAATTCTTCATATAATTGGTCGATTTAATTTGCTGTCTGTCAGTTGTCAAGCTTTTACCAATCAAAAGCTCTAAATCTCTCATTTCATCTTCAAGTACTGTGTAATTATTGTCAATTGTCATTGGTTTTGTTGTGTTTTGTTTTGGAGCGAAAACAAGTAAGTACAATAAGAATATATATTTTAATATCACAATCATCAAAATATAATTGCAGTTAAAATATTTACAGATTGAAATTTACCTAGTTTGGTTAAATGTGAATGTGCGTATTTTTACAGATACTTTTTGAACAATATACATATTTTAATTTTATGGTTAGGGATTCACGTAAATGCGTGTGTGTATTTTTATTGGAACTTGTTTATTTTTTATTTATTACGTGACTGCTTTCTGATTCAGTTGTTTTAATTAGACAAAACCTGTACTTTTAAATCAGATCCTCGAATAATGTCCACTCCAAGTGAAAATCTGATAAAAAGAAAATTACTAAACAAATATTCTGAAAGGTTTAAACGCCAAAAAACACACGTTTCTCAAGAAGCACCAATATATTCTTTCGTTGGAGAAACTTCATCTTCACATGTCTTTCAAGAAGCATCAACATCTGCTTTCATTACTTCTGAAGAAATAACGACATCGGCTTTCATTGCTACTCAAGAAGATTTACCTATTCTTCACAGTGACAGTGAATCAGACATTGAAATCTTGGAAAATCATGTCAATGGTGAATTAGATATTACAATAGATAGAACCCATGGAGAATCTTCTTTCAGAACAACTCTTTCAGAACAATTGGCAAGTTGGGCAATAACTCATAACATCTCTCATGTGGCTATTTCTCAACTGTTGGGTATACTTCAAGGACAAAATTTAAATGTTCCAAAAGATGCGAGAACTTTATTGAAAATCCCTAGAAAAACAGGCTATGATTTAAAGATAGTAGAACCTGGAGTCTATTATCATTTTGGATTTCTTTCTTCCTTAAAAATATTAATTGATAAATTACCAAATAATTTGAAAACAAGTGAATTAAAAGTTTGTATAAATATAGATGGTTTACCATTAGCAAAAAGTTCAGGAAGTTGTTTGTGGCCAATTATGTTGAATCTAATTACTAATAAAAATGTGGTAGAAATTTTGGGAATTTATCATGGGAATGAAAAGCCAAATAATTCTAATGAATTTTTGAGCAGGTTTGTTGATGAAGCTATACCTCTAATAAATGATGGATTTGTATATATTGGAAAAGAATATAATGTAAAGATAGTTGCTTTTATTTGTGATGTACCTGCAAAATCATACATAAAATGCATACGCGGTCATAGTGGATATATGTCATGCACAAAGTGTGATACAAAAGAAGATTATAAAAATGGGAGGGTGTGTTTTCCAGATTCAGATGAGTGTTTTCAGTTAAGAACAGATCGAAGTTTCAGAAATAAAATTCAAGAAGAACATCACAGTGGCACATCAATATTAGAACAACTCCCTGAAATAAATATGATTGATAGTTTTCCACTAGATTATATGCATCTTACATGTCTCGGTGTAATGAAAAAATTAATAGTTAATTTGTGGCTTACTGGTAAGCCCCCATATAAATTCTCAGTTTCTCAAATGAACCAAATTTCTTTAAAACATTTAGAGTTCAAAAATCAAGTACCTGAAGAATTTTGTAGAAAACCAAGATCTCTTTTAGAATCAAAACGTTGGAAAGCAACAGAATTTAGGCTATTTTTATTTTATACTGGGGCTGTAGCATTGAAAGGAAATGTAGATGAAAACATTTATCAGAATTTTGTATGCTTACAAGTTGCTTTTATTTTACTCTCTTTAAATAAAAATATTGACTATGCTAATGAATTGTTAAAATATTTTGTTAGAACTTTCATTATTATTTATGGTCCCGAACATGTATCACATAATATCCATAGTTTATTACATATTGCAGCTGATTTAAAAATATATGGAAGTATTGAAAATGTCAGTGCTTTCCCATTTGAAAACAACATGCTTTTTCTGAAAAAAATAATTCGAAAGGGTGACCAACCAGTTCAACAAATAGTTAATCGTGTACATGAGAGAAAAAATGCAACAAGAACTGAGCAGCAAACACTACAGTTCCCTCAATTAAAAGTCCAACATTTTCAAGGCCCAGTTCATCCAAAACTAATAACTGAATCAATAAAGCAGTTTAAAAAAATTATTTTTGAGACATTCGTAATGTCTATTGAAGATGCAAATAATTGTTGTATATTGAAAGACAATAGCATTATTAATATTAAAAATATAGTACAAGTAAATAATGATATTCAAATAATAGGAACAAAGTATAATGTGTTAAATAATTTTTTTCAAGTACCTTGTAATTCTTCAGAATTAAATATTTTCAAAGTAAGTCAGGAAAGTTCACTACAGATTTGGAGTATATTAGATATTGTTCATAAATGTGTCAAATTAAAATTTCAAAATGAATTTGTTATATACCCCCTTTTACATATGAGTAGCTAAGTTTTTACACCTGTTTGGTAAAAGTCAAAAATAACTTTTCTAGTGTCACAATTAGATTACCGTGTCCTGTCTCGCCAAAATACTGAAAGTATTTTACTAAAATGACACTAGGAATATTTATGTCTTGACTTTTACCAAATTAATTTATATAGGATAATTAAAGTCTTACTAAAATTTACCAATTTGTAGATACTTATTTATAAAAGTCATGGGTTATATAAGTTGATACAAGATTTATTTTAAAATGTGTTTAATAAAAGTACAATCATGTCCACATAAAGGTTCCTTGTTCATCACATTATTATGTGACTTCAGTCTCTTTTTTGTATTTTGATTACATTGGTCAGCTGGTATTGATCATGGCAAATCTTATTTTAGTTAGTATTTAGAGTTTCATTAAAAACTGTTGACTTCATTTAATGAAAAATGTGAATTAAAAGGAATACTTTTTAATTTCTTTTTTTTTGAGTTCTGTTTAATATGTGTTCACCACGATCTTGGACGGTGGTTATTTTCGAGGAGGATCAAACGGTACAAGCTGTTCCTACGAAGTGGATTGTTGGGGACAAATGTCTATGGCCAACCTTGCCACAAGATAAACTCAATGTGGCATTAAAAAATTGTGATATTAATACTTGCTGGCCATCTCACAATATTAGGATTCTGAGGAATAGTACATTTGGTAAGCACAATTAATTTTTTGAAAAGTTCTTAAAAATATTCTACGCCGTTTTTATGTTTCTAATGTTAACATAGTCTAATGAAGTGTTTTATTAAATTCAGACTTATTTTTAGTCATTTCAAAAGTAACTATGTTATTTAAAAACAGTTTTATATTACTTTAAATGGATTTTCCTCTATGTTACTTATTTTTTGTCTTTTTAGGGGACTATTCACTAGCCAGAAGTAAAGCTAGGAAAGCCGAATTTACAAGCGATTTAAGTACGGACACAGAAGGTCATAGAAAGAGAAAAAAGAAATTATTCTCTTCATCTGAATCAGATGAAGATAGCAGTTTCAATAAGAAAAACCCATTGCGTGCTCTTCCACCACCCCCTCGAATGAGTTTAAATAATAAGCAGAATTTTAATGAAGAAGAAATTTGCAATGGTAATTATTTTAGTTTACTCGGTATTATTTGATTTCAAGATCAGATTTCTTTTTGAAAATAAATTAATTAGTGTTTGAAAAATAGGAAATTTTATAGCATAATAGAAACCAATGCGCCACGGCAAATAATAATAATAATAGCCGTCCCTTCCCCGCACAAGCCATTGGCTTCTGGGGTTCACTCGTAAGGGGTGAAATGTAGGGCGAGTATTATTATTAATGCATTTTATTGTCAAAACCATTAAATCATTGTAATTTTTACGATGTTAAAAAGTAAAAGTAATTTATCAGGTTTATGTATAGAAAGAAAACTACTATTTTTTTATATTTTCAGATAAGACTACTCCCAGATCTCCAGTCAACAAGACTATTGTGGAAAGTGAGTATATTTAGGGATTTTTAAAGGCGTATCTGTTCAATTTTCAGCAAATATTTTTTTATTACCCATTTTCTATACATATTTCTAAACCATGCAAATATTTTTTTAGTTTTGGAAAGTACTTCCAAACAAATATCAGCAAGTCCTGGTATTTCAAAACAGGCCCATAGAGTCTCGAAGTACAGTCCCTTAGAAACAAGATTAGCAATTCCAACCGTGAGGGAACGTAAGTATTTTGAAGTTACCATATATAAAGCAATCTAACCTTAAATTATAGGAAATGTATGGAAGGAACTATCAATTTGTGTTGGGTTCAATTAATTATTGTATATAAAAGTGCCAATAACAGCATTTTAATAATGTCTATTTGTATATACAGGTTCTACTACATCATGCCGAAATCTTTGTGATGTTTGTTGTAATAAACCACATCAAGAAACTAAATCTCTTTATGTAATGAGTTCATTGCTGGTAGAGCTGAATGGGAAAGTCGATAAGTTATTAAAGAGAGATGTGAGGACAGTTGCATCAGATAATGAACCAGGCATATTGGTAATAGAATTTCCAGTTTGTAGTGTCCAAATTTTTGGGAGTTTTAACCAGTTTTTGGAAGAACAGGAGAATTACTCTGGCTGGTAATTTTTGTTTTACCTAGTTTCTCCCTTTAGCTTTTTAGTTATATTAAAAATAAAAGAGCATTAATTACAAAAACAGTTCAATATATTGCAAGAACCATCCTTTTAAAAGTTCTCAAGAGACACCTTGTGATACATCCTTTTTTTATAGGTAAATTATTTCTCAAAAATTCTAGGCAACAACCTAACGGAGTTCATAAAGAGATGTTTGGCGCCATTATTGAAAGATAACTTGGCAATACAATTTACCTATTTGGGTAGAAAGGGCAAACTTAACTTTAGAGAGTCAAACTTGGCCAAAGCAATTGTTGGTAAGTTTGTATTGATTTCGAATAAAATAACATTATTTGTACTTGATTTCTTTCAAGATGCTGTTTTATATTATGCTTAAAAACAGTTGAATTAATTTGGAAACGATTAATATTGGTATAACTATAAAAAAACAGTAATGTTATATTTATTCTGCCTAATTGATTTTGAGCTTGAAAATAATAAATACTCTATTAAAAAAATATTTACTTTTTATAGATGCGGCAGAAAAAACAAGTTTGAGTGCGAACCGAAAGGAAACGGAAATTTCGATCGGAGCTTGGCTTAGGAGAGCGCCAGAAAGAATTAGAAGATCCACCATTTTATAATTTTGTTTTCTGTATATCATCGTGAAATATATTGTATGATATATTTGTCGTTTTCTTTTAAAATATTATGCTTATCCAATGTTAAAAACAATTTTTGGAATAGTTTAACTATATATATTAGAATATGGAAATTCGCCCTGGAGGCTAAAATGCCACTAGGCTATTCCAGGAATGTCAATTGGTGACTAAAAAGTGTTCTTCGGTACATTCCGAAAATGTCCCAATGAGACATTCCTGGAATGTACAATTTGCCCACAACGGCTTTACTGGGAACGTCCCCGGGATGTTCCGCGACTTTTTGCGACATTCTCGGAACATATCTGTTGTCGCACGTGGACATCCTTGGAACATTTTAGGAATACACTTGTGCTATTAGGGCACTTTCACATATATATTAATTTTAGTTACCGCTAGACAAATATAAAATAAATGACCGAGAATTTAGAAAAACAAATTTTTAGGACTTGATTAGTGAATTCAAATATAGTTGGGACGGAAAAGAGGTACTCAAATCTAATAAAAAGGTTACAAATTTAAACTTTTTGTTCTTTTAAAGAATGAATCAAGTTAAACTAAATTAACTGAATCCATGAATTTTAGAATACAAAAATAATATTAAACTAGTGGTTTACTCTCCTATCGTCATTCCTCACTGCAAGACTGGACAATCGTGCGTAATGACCGATACAGAAACCCATGATAACGGTCCACGATGAACTCCGAGACACAGAGAAAAGATCTAAACATTTCTGCCGATAATATTAAGTACGTCACTAAAATGAAGTTTAAAAATAACTTTAATGTTGTGTTGGAAATATCACCTACAGCTTTCAACGATATCATGAGTAAAGGCTCTTTATTTATTGGTTGGTCTAAATGTTTTATTAAAGAGCACTTTAGTCTAATCAGATGCTTTAAATGTTGTAAATTCGGTCATCATAAGAAGGACTGTCGGAGTGAATCAATAATTTGTCCAAACTGTGGAGGACCCCATGAAAAAATAGATTGTCAATCTCAAGCGCTTTGCTGCAATAATTGTAATTCTACGAACATCAAACTTAAAACAAAATTTAACACGGAACATAATGTAAACAGCCCACATTGCAGTGTTTACCTTAGCCATATAAATAATTTAAAAAATAGAATTCAATATGCAAAATAAATTACTGAAAGTAGCCCACTTCAATACTTGCTCTCTTTTTCCAAAGTTTAATCAGTTTGTTGACTTGATAAATAAACAAAAAATGGACATTGTTTGTATGTCTGAAACTTGGTTAGATCCTCGCATTCCTGACGAAAACATATTCATTCCAGGATACAATTTAATAAGAAATGATCGCATTGGACGTATTGGCGGAGGTGTGGGGTTTTATATTCGAGACTCTATAAAATTTAAAACAGTTTTGAATGAATTCGCTACCGTTCAGGGTATCGAACACTTGTGGCTTTCCTTGCAAATTGGACACCAAAATATGTTAATAGGTGTTATTTACCGTACTGTAGCGTGTAATATTAGTACTTTTGTAAATTACTTCGATAATATTTTGTCTTATATTGTTCCCCAATTTGAGAATATTGTTATAACAGGTGATATAAATGTTGACCAACTTGTCGTAAATCCCATAAGTGATTGTTTGGAATCATATGATTTTAGGCAATTAATTACAGAACCTACCCATATAACGAGCACATCTCAAACATTACTTGATATTATATTTACAAATAAAAGCGACCTTATAATTGAATCCGGTACCTTTAAACATGAAATTTCAAATCACTTGGCAGTGTTCTGTAAAATTAATCTAGCCATCACCGTGCGTAAATCTATTAAGTTTATTACTTATCGAAATTATAATCTCTTCTCGTTTGACGAATTTAATAGAGATCTTTTAAATATTCCATTTTACAATATTATTTACGAGAATATTATAGATAAAAAGATAACCTTATTTAATGATTATATAACTTTATTATTCGATAAACATGCACCCTATGTTCAATCAAAAATTACAAAACCATTTGCACCATGGTTAACACCGACTATACGCGATATGATGAAAATCCGAGACAAAGCCCTATCCAAGTACAAAACGTCTAAAAACGTTCACGATTATATTTATTATAAAGATCTTCGAAATTGTGTGACTAGTGCGATTAGAAGAGAAAAAACTGCTTATCTAACGCACCGTCTTGCTACCCGAAATTCCAAACAGTTATGGAAAACTGTCAAGTCACTAAATATTAAAAATAATTCCGATTTTCACGTACCAACTCATTTGAACGATCCTATTGAAATAAATAAGTATTTTTTATCTGTTTATACCACCAGAAATTCGTGTCCAGAAACCTCAGGTTTTTATAACTTAAATAAATTTAATGAAAACATTTCCTTTTCTTTTAAACTTGCAACGACGGAAGAAATTGTACATACTGTGATGAATTTGAAATCGAATGCACTTGGAAATGATAATATCTCTGCAAAAATGCTAAAACTATGTTTAAACGTAGCTGCGCCTTTTATTATGCACATTATAAATTGTTGTTTGGAGAACGGATATTTCCCAGATATTTGGAAATTTTCACTAGTAAAACCGCTGCCAAAAATCAAAAATCTACAGGTGTTTGGTGATCTCCGCCCGATAAGCATACTCCCTTGTTTATCAAAAATTCTGGAAAAAATAGTTAGTAAGCAAATTTATGATTATGTCTTTGTGAATGAAATTATTGATACAAGCCAATCTGGGTTTCGGAAAAATTTTAGCACTACTACACTTCTATTGAACATAACCGATTACATCATCAGATCACTTGACGCGGGATTGGCTACATCTGTTGTTCAGTTAGATTTTTCTAAAGCGTTTGACACTCTCGATCATAAACTTTTATGTGCCAAACTTAACTACTACAATTTCGATGATATATCCTTAAGATTTTTTAAGTACTACCTTAGTAACCGTTATCAAAAAGTCGTTTCAGGAAACAGTTCATCTAGTTTTTCGTGTGTTTCTTCTGGAGTGCCACAGGGATCAGTTCTAGGACCCTTGTTGTTTCTAATCTATATATCTGATATTCACAAATATGTAAGACATGTTAAATTGCAATCATTTGCCGACGATACACAGGTATATTTGTCATTTGATCCAAATTTCGAGGACCTTGCTAGTACTCTTATAAATAGTGATCTACAAGAACTAGCAAAATATTCAGAAGCCCATAATCTTAAATTAAATACTGATAAATGTAGCGCCATGTTCTTTAGTCCAAATTCGAATAATATATATAACTTCAATGGTTTTCCTTTAATTATAAATAATGAGCCATTAAGAATAACTAAAAGTTCTAAAAATCTTGGAATAATATTTGATTGCAAACTTCGTTTTCAAGAACATGTGTCGTTGTTGGTCAAGAAGTCTTACCTTATTGTGCGACAGTTATATAGACATCGTCACATCCTTAATCTATCGTTGAGGAAAACTCTGTGCGAATCCTTAGTATTATCAATTTTAAAATATGGGTTAGTATTATATTATCCTTGTTTAGATCAAATTACTAAATACAGATTACAAAAGATTGAAAATTTTTGTTGTAGATTCGTTTACGGTCTAAAACGATATGACAGGGTGTCCTTCAAAATAAATGAACTCCAATGGCTTAAAGTCGGAAACATGTTTAAGTACCATATGTCATCCTTAGTATTTCGAACTATAGCAACTTCCAAACCTCCGTATCTTATAGAGAAATTGCAATTTAGAGGCAATGCTCACAATTTGCCCTTAAGATACCCGAATACTCTAATGCTGCCCAGATACAATCTAACCTTGTTTCGGCGTTCATTCACTTACAATGCGGTTAATATTTTTAATAATATACCAAATGACTTCAAAACTAAATCTGAAAGATCTTTTAAAAAATATTTTAAACTTCTGTTGCTGTCCACCCAGTAATTTACTTTGCATATTTAATATTTAATATTTAATATCATTTAATATTTTTTTAATTTTACAGTATATTTTTATTTTTATCTTTCTTACACTTTATGATATTTTATAATGTCAAATCTTATAAAATGAGTTACATAATATTATATATTACATCATATACAAAAAATTCTCAAACCATAAAATATGTGAGGAGAGGTTAAGTAGAGTAGCGCAAGCTAGACTTCGCCTCTTCATATATTATGTATTGTATATATAACAATGCAAAATAAAGGCACTAGTATAGTATAGTATAGTATAGTATCTTAAATGGCGGGATTCCAGAGAACTCCCTCACTATAATGCATTCGGCCACGAGCGGTGTCCTTCAAATCCCGAAATTGGGTAGAATTCTTATTAATAAAAGAGCCACGACAAGGCTTAACCAGAACAGAATTCGTTTCTTAACGATGGTAGGTAGAAATCCAGCCTAACGCTGACTTAACAAAACAATTACGACAACCTACACACCAAATCACCTCTACTCGTCTCGTCCAAAATTATGAAAGACCAAAAATGCCGAATCATACACCAAGCTCACGACACTTTCGTTAACTTCCCGCTCACCTGCCTCGTACCTATTAGGTACTAAAATAGCAATGGTTACACGGTCACTAATTAATTTCTCGCGAATATGTATAAACTAAATAAAATATACTTTACAACTAAATGCTACTGAAAATATAAACCCATTTTAGGACAAACCCGAAATATTAAAGTCCAAATGAAGCAAATAATTATATTCAAAATATATGGCTTGTAACGTTTAAGTTAATAAAAAAAAACAATTTTTATTTATTTAGACTCTTATCTTAGGGGTGAATTCGTAGGCTGGAAGCTGAGTAGGAGGATTATAAGAAAAAAATGTGAATCTAATGTGTGAGGTATATCCTTCCGAATTGAAACAGAATCACCTGTGGGTTACTGCAGTGAAAGGGTGACCATCGCAATGGATCCTAAAGTAGGTTTAGATCTGTCAGGTTTCTCAAATTATCGTTCCATAGGTAGCAAAAAACTTCTGTTTGGGTAGCTCAAAAAAACTTGTCTTTCTGTAGCTCCAATGGTTTGGTGACTCCAAAACTTTGTGGTCCTATCGATAATTACCAACTTCAGAAGATATTGTAAACCTCGTGTTCTTACAAAAAAAATCGACATGAATTCGTATGAAAATAACAAGAAATAATTACATTTTAAATATTGTTAAAAAAACAGAATAATTATAGTGATATTAATTAATAAAATTCAGATAAATGAGATACAAAGTAAAATTTTATAAAATGGGACACGCCCTATCAAAAAAACTATATACATATAACACGAGATTTACAATTTATAAATAAATTTTGAAAATGAGAATAAAATATAAAAACATAAATAACAGAGATAAAAAGTAGGAGACTTCATTCTACGTATTTTTGTTAGTAAGCTCCTTGAATATTTCTTTATTTTATACAGTATTTATTAAATCTAATTGGAAATACGATTGAGAAATATATGTCAAATTTATTTGTCATAATGGAGATTTTCAATAATTTCCTGTAATGTCTTAGTTCATACCCTCTCGAAAAGATGTCGCGACAATCAAATTAGATGACAATCATATAAAAACCACGTTGCCAAACTTTTAGAAAAATCTGAATATTAGGTATTTTCGCGGAGATAATCCTGAACCAGTTCAGAACACATTTAAGGATTACAAAGGCCACAAAGGGACAAGTTATATGCGCATGTCCTATTCGGAATATATTCAGGATTTTTATGTACCGCGAACGCATAAAATGAAACTTATCTATGACATAAGGTGAGTTGGTGTAAGTGCGTATTTGGGGTAAGTGCGACATTAGGTTGTATTTTTTTGTAAATGAACGGCAGCCATTTGAATTATCTGTACGCGGGAGGTCTGATCCCCCACTTGTTGATCACCGTATAATGGCAACAGTGGAACGAAAGTTGTTTATGTCAGCGGAGGAAGAATCTAACCTATTTCGTTGAACACGTTAAACGAGCTGGTAAGTAAAATTTTAAATTGTTGTAAGTTAGGTAAATAGTGACCTATAAATTTGCAGGTTATAGTACCGCAATGTATATTGATTGTATTTTAATATTATATAAGGGTATAAAATGATTTTAGAATATTTCTTCGTTATTTGGGAGGTGGCGCACTTACCCCGTATTATATAGCGGAAGCGTAAGTGCGCCACGTGACGGGCGCACTTACTCCGCGTCATAATACCGTTGATTATTTTTGCTTTCAGATGAAAATCGATATATTATGGGCCGTACTTACTTAAGAAAAACCCAAAAGGGTTCCGTTTATAGTACTGAACGTCTTCAAACTGCCGTAGAAAATGTAAAAAGTGGCACGATGACAACACGACAGGCAAGCATTTTATATCAAATACCCAGAACAAGTTTAAGAGATCACATAAAAGGAAGGAGGGGAAAGAAAAGTAAGAGTTTGGGAAGAGGTACTGACTTACCTTTAGATGTAGAACTGAAAATAGCTGAAGGAATTCGATTAATGGAAAAGCATGGCTATGGTTTGTCAAGAAATGAGGTGTTAGAAAAAGTTGGAGAATATGTAAATATGAACAAGTTAACTACAAGATTTAAAAATGGTATACCTGGACCAGATTGGTTTATCCAATTCAAAAAGCGACATAGACTTTCTCTCAAGAAGCCACAAAGCGTAGAAATTGCAAGAAAAAATTGTCTAGATCCATTTATAATCTATGGATATTTTGATATTTTGAAGAAAGTTTGTAATGAACTGGACATCATGAAGAAACCAAATTGTATTTGGAACCTAGATGAAACCAGTTTTACGACAGACCCTTCGAAAACTAAGGTGGTAGGGCAAATTGGAACACCAAGCACCCGAACAACAAGTGGGCCTGGTCGTGAAAATAAGACTGTATTAGTAGCATATAATGCTCTGGGATAAAAAGCCATCCCTCTTATTATATTCAAAGGAAAAGATGTTTATGATGAGTGGACAGCCCCTGAAGAAAATACGGAAATTCCTTCAGTATCGTATGCCGCTACAAAGAAGGGATGGATGGAAAGTGACGTATTTAAAAATTATTTTTGCAAGATTCTATTGAAACGTTTTGGTGACACAAGACCGATACTTTTAATATATGATGGCCATTCGACTCACATCACTATTGACTTAATAAATGAAGCAATGAAAGAAAATGTGACTATTCTAAAGTTGCCCCCACATTCTAGCCATCTCCTACAGCCACTCGACATTGCAGTTTTTAAGTCCGTAAAATCTAACTGGGATGCGAAATTAGTGAAGTGGCAGCGGGAGAATCCTGGTAAAAAATTATTAAAAAGTCATTCTCAAAATTGATCCAACAGGTGTGGGGTGAAACAAGGGCAGAAATTATCCAGAATGGTTTCAGAAAAGCTGGAGTGTACCCGTATGATAATGAAGTCATTGCATCCGACAAATTTGACCCCGCTGCATGGAGGAGATGGTTACATGAAAAAAATTAACGAAACATCCAACCGCAGAATCAGCTGCCAGTGAAGAAACTGTAAATGAACAACCACTTATTCATATTACTGCAAACGAAAACAGTGACATGAATATTGCTTCTACTTCTCAAAACATGGAAAAACCTCCAACCGCAGAATCGGCTGCCAGTGAAGACACTGTAAATGAACAACCACTTATTGATATTACTGCAAACGAAAACAGTGACAGGAATATTGCTTCTACTTCTCAAAACATGGAAAAACTTCCAACCGCAGAATCTGCTGCCAGTGAAGACACTGTAAATGAACAACCACTTATTGATATTACTGCAAACGAAAACAGTGACAGGAATATTGCTTCTACTTCTCAAAACACGGAATCTAATCAAAATGATTGCACTAATCAACCACAGATGTCCTTTGAAGATATTTTAATATCTTCCCTTAAACGTAGTGGACAAGAAAACAACGTAAATAAACCAAAGAAAAGAGTTGCCACAGGTGCTGAAGTCATTACTAGAAACGAAGTCGTAGAAAGACTGAAAGAAAAAGAACTAGCGAAGAAACAACCAAAGAAAACAGCTGCCAAAAGGAAAATAAAGGCTAAAGATGTAGGAACAAATGTGAAAGATAAGCAACAAAAGGAAATAAATGATAAAACTGTAGGAAGTAATGTAGAACAAAATATACCCGATCAACAACAGTCAAAGCTTCATAAAAGAAAGAGGAAGACGGTGGCCAAAGTGAGCTCTGATGAAGATGAGAGTGACACTAGCGAAGATATATCTTTGGAGGAGTTCGAATCTGAAGATGATGAAAGAGAAGATTTTAAAGACTTGGCAGAGGAAAATATTAAAGACATATCGGCAAAAGAGGTAGGCGATTGGGTATTAGTCTTATTTCCAACGAAAAAATTGTTGAAATATTATATAGGTCAAATCCTAGCTATCGACGAATGTGGAGAATCATCAGTTAAATTTGCCAGGAAATACTCATTTTCACGTCAACAATCAACATTCACATTTCCTCTCATTGACGACATTGCTTCGGTTCCAGACCAAGACATTGTCAAGATACTGCCAAATCCCCAGCAAAACAGAAGGGGTCAAATAACTTTTAGTATCAGTTTTGATAACTATTTTGTCCAATGATTTCATGTCTGTATAAGATTTTTTCTCTCTAACGATTAATAAGTACTTATTGCCTAAATATTTCAGATGTTTGGCTATAGAAGTGTTTTTGGTTTTTTGAAGTATGTTTATTTTTAGTTTGTAACTTTTTATACGAAAAAGATATTGCTTTGTAATAAAAACCGTTTGAAATACATTAATTTAAGTTAATGCCACTTACCCCACCTAGACACTACGTTTAACCATTTCTGAATTAATGCCGAAAGTCGCACTTACCCCACGTTCAGGGGTAAGTGCGCCCTTCGAACATCAAAATAAAAAAAAATAAAAAGCAGCTTATTATAAACCAGCGACAGGCTCCATTTCAATACAAATGGAAACCTAACATGTGTGGCTAATATCATAAATAGCCGTATATCAAAATTCATTTGTTTAATATTTTTCAGCACCTCTTCAATATCAACTAGGGAAATTTCAGGGTGCACTTACCCCAACTCACCTTAATCTTTTGTTACTTAACAAAACAAATTAATTAATATTAAATTTTCACGCAATTAATTTAATGATACAGAAGAAATTATTTTTATGGAACATTTGTCTCCAGATTTGGAATATTTGTCTCTCATTAGGGAATATTTGTCTCCCAATAGGCGCTACTGTTTTGCCAAACTTTCCAGTTTCGCACTGCGTTCGGTATTGCTGCTGGTGATAAGATGTCGATATTGATCATGGGACTCGCGAGTAAACCGAATTATTATTATTTTTCCGAGCGCATCAATCTGTTATCTGCTAGGTTAAACCGAAATATTTATAGAGAGTGTCTAGAGGTCCGTCTAGTCGGACCCGGTGAAAACCCAATAGGTCCGTCAATCAGCTGTTAAGATTAGGATTAAAACATAGTTTCGTAATTTTGATATTTATTTTAGCGTTCCCAGTGAATGTGTATACTTTAGTTCTGTAATATTAATAATTAAAATACAAGGCGAAACACTAATTTATATTTATTTTATTATGAAACGTGATTCGCTTAAATAATAAGTTTGAACATATTTAAACAAAGCTGAAGTAGCTGCGTGGCATAGTGCCCGCGTGCAATGGATCCGGGGATCGAATCCCACATCTCCCTAATGTTTTTTTAAACTCAAGTTGGATTTTTAAGACTTCTTTTAATAAAATAAATATTTTTTTAATTCTACAGGTTAGCTTTGGTCAGTCAAAACTTCTAATAAAATAAACATCAAAATTACGAAACTATGTTTTAATCCTAATCTTAACAGCTGATTGACGGACCTATTGGGTTTTCACCGGGTCCGACTAGACGGACCTCTAGACACTCTCATATTTATATTTGAAAAAATGAACAATCATGGTTTACTGTATATGTTGCAGGAGAAATATTTTTTGATTTTGATAATGTAAATAAAAAATTCTGTGCAGTTTAAAAAAAAGTCATAATCTCCAACACCAAAAAACCCCATGTACCAAATTTGAATGGAATCGGTTAATAATCATAAATTTCCTCCACCATTTTGGAGTCGCCATCTTGAATTTATTTATTTTGAAAAAAAAATCATGATCTCCTATCCCAAAAACCCCCAATACCAATTTTGAAAAGAATCTAATCATAATTCCATATCTTATCCGCCATCTTGAATTTATTAATTTTGAAAAAAAAAATCAAAATCTTCAACACCAAAAAAACCCCATGCACCAAATTTGAATGGAATCGGTTAATAATCATAAATTACGTCCACCATTTTGGAGTCGCCATCTTGAATTTTTTTATTTTGAAAAAAAATCATGAAATCTCCTATCCCAAAAAAACCCCAATACCAATTTTGAAAAGAATCTAATCATAATTCCATATCTTGTCCGCCATCTTGAATTTATTAATTTTGAAAAAAAAATCAAAATTTCCAACACCAAAAAACCCCATGAACCAATTTTGAATGGAATCGGTTAATAATCATAAATTTCGTCCACCATTTTGGAGTCGCCATCATGAATATATTTATTTTGAAAAACAAATTCATAATCTCCGTCCCCAAAAACACCCAAATACCAATTTTGAAAAGAATCTGATCATAATCACATATCTCGTTTGCCGTCTTGAATTTATTAATTTTGAGAAAAAATTTGAAATCTCCAACCCCAAAAAACCCCATATGGCAATTTTGAACGAAATCTGTCCGTCCGTAATGAAATATCTATAAAATATATTTGGGATTTATATTTATGATGATTTTACGTATTTATCGAAGATAAACAAACAAACAAAGTTAGTTTTACAGCATTGCCATATCACAGCAGTGCTCAGAGATTTTCTTGCTCTTGGCATAAAATGAAATAAGATTAAAATTATATTGTATAGTAGACCAGATAAATAATATGAAATAAAATGTCACTACTAAAACGAGTAAATAATTTGGTCAAATGTATGCTGAAATAAATCGTAAATAAGACATATTGCTACATCTGTTGAATAATAGATTTATGAAATTTGACATTAATATGACATATGTCACATTTAGTTATTGTTATGAATATTGGAGTGTGCCACTGCGGCCTTAAGAAGTAGGTAGAGTAGTAGAGTAAAGATATAGGGAAAATGAGAGAGGGAAGATATCGATACTTAGAGAAACATTGTTTTACTATAATTTATTCGCTATCAGAACTTGACAAATCGGAGGCAGATCGTTCAGAATCCCGACCATGAGTATAGTCTGGTTTTAAATCCTTTATATGCCAATGTCCTACATTTTTCCCGGTTTACATGGAACATATTTAACACATAATTTAGCGGAGGTAAAATTTGATTTATCACTTTTGGGGAAAGTCTTTTTCCAAACATAATCGCCTACATGAAACCGTAGTTCACGTTTTCTTAAATTGTATCTTTTTTTAGAGGTTATATATGATTTATGAATTTTAGAACGAACGTCATTAAAAATATCTGGCATCTCCTGAACATCCTGTAATCGATGAACATTATCGGAGATTGAAATTTGATTAGTGGCATTATCCGAAATTTTGCCATAAAAATCACCAGAGATTGGAATATTTCTGCCCAAAACAAGAAATGACGGAGTGTAGGTAGTAACTTCATGTCTTGAGAGGCGAATAGCTTGAGCAATATGATAAAGTTCATCATCCCAAGAGGAGTGATCTGAATGAGAATAAGATCGTAATGCAGTAACAATAGATTTATTAACCCTTTCAGTATGATTTATTTGAGGGTGGAAGTTTGCATTAAACCAAATTTTCTGTACCTGATATTTATTTATAAATTCTTGGAATTTCCTACTAGTAAATTGTGTTCCGTTATCACAAGAGATAATCTGGGGTACGCCAAAGATAAGGAAAACCTGATTCTCGAGGAATTTTATAATAGCCGTAGTAGTTGCACTAGAGATAGCTTGAACCGTTGTCTGAATAAAGAGTAGTCATGTAACCTTATGAACTAAAAATTTAACACTTTTTTGTAGTGTTGGACCAAACGTATAGATGGCAAATACAAGTTTTGGACCAAACGTTCAGATGGCGCTGGCCGCTGGTGTTTTTGATGAAATTTAAGAAGAAAACTGTTTTCGCTCAAATTTAAAAAGAAGAAAACTGTTTTCGAGACAATTTTTAGCATTGGGTTGGTTGGCTGGCTGTTTTCTGATGACTAACAAGGTTGCCAAAATATAAAAAAATTCCCATTTTATATGGATTATCTGTGAAATTGGGCAATTTTTTACAAAGGAGAAGACGTTAAATAAATGAGACTTTGTAGGTAATATATATGAGAAATTTTCATTTTACATTTGCATCTATTCAGGATCTAATAAAATGAAATTTAAAACTGTTTTGTGAGGATTTTAAAGATTTTGTTAAAAAAACATTGAATTTGACAAATGAGAGTTGACAACCTTGCTATCTGGTTTTTGTTTTTAAAAGATCTATTTTTAGAATAAATAAATAAACAAAAAACTTGGTATCTACAGATTTTGTAAACAAACATGATTTTTAGTTTTTTAGAGTCTGCATATATATTTTAGATTATTTAATAAAAATTATCGGCCTCAATTTACTGAAATTATATTCACCAAACAAAAAAAATGTGGTAGGTAATTTCGAGGGTTATTTTTAAAAAAATTCTACTTCTAGCTTTTTTATTTATTATTTTTTCTGATTTCTTCTGAACCTTCTGATATTTTCTCATTTTTTCCGATTTTTACTGTTTTTTTTTCTGATTTTTTAGGTTTTAATTTTTTTTTTCGTTACGTGATTCTTCCAATATTTCTCATTTTTTCTGATTTATCTCCTTTCAATGTATAATTATTTCGTAGTTTTACCACTTGAGTTTGTTTTTACTACAATACTTCACCTTGGGTGGCAAACCGTGTAGTATTGAAATCGTGCAAAAATCTCAAAAATTTTTTTTGCTAAAAATGACTTAAAATGTCATGAAACGTGGAAAAAAAGTCTGTCTGTGTGGATGTGTGGATGTGATGATGTCTGTGCGCACGATAACTCGAGAACGGTACGGCCGATCCGGAAAATTCTTTCGGCCATCGGTTTTTATTCAAAAAAGAAAGGCTCTATCAGAAGATGAGCAATTTCGGGTCCGAGGATCCCGGTCCCGCCTTAAGTGAAACTTCTATCCGAGTTATCTCGATAATATTGGAAAAATTCCATTTTTTTCGAATCGGACTTTCTTCCACTGATGGAAACGGGCCGTAGTCTTGAAAAATCACGCAGAGATTATCCTCTTACTAGTTTTTTATTATTTTTTTTGCCTGCTCATTTAACAAAATATTTTTGCTATTTACGGTTTTGATCCTGATCCCCATACCTTATTTTTAGACTCTAAACCCTAAAGTCTGCCCGCATTTATAACTCGGAAACGAAAACAGATAGAGACCAACGGTAAACGGTATATAATAACCTCAGCATACCTTGATTAGCTCCAAAATGGATTTTCAGATTTTTCTGACTTCCGGTTTCAAAACTAGTTTTACAAACCAGAACCGGAAGTGATACTACCGGTTTCAAAAATAGCATTATGACGTGAAATTTAACGCTGAATCGATAGTTGAAAACAAATTTTAGACAACTTTTATGCTTCATTAGATAATTGCATTTTTGTTTCAAAGTCGTCACGTGCCTGCTAACGCGCAGGCGCTTCTGTTTGACTTGTTATGTACTTGATTATAAATTAAAACAAGTCAGAAGGGCCTGCGCGTTAGCAGGCACGTAACGACTTCTAAACATTACCTTGGATCATATATATATATATATATATATATGCTGCACAAGATACGGCATCATGTAATATTTGTTTGGTAGAAGAGGGGTAAAGTTTGACAGTGTACTCTGAGTCGAGTACTGATTTGCCATTGGTCAAAATACGTGGATTCTGATTTCTCATTGGTCAAACCATGTCGAAATTTTAAAACGACCAATCACTGACTGAGTACACGGTAGACCCCCCCCCCCGGGACCTACCAAACAAGTAACTATAATAACACAAGTACATCCCCTGTACATCCCAGGGACGTCCATCATTTGCTATTGGGACATCCCTGGGATATCCTTCATTGGGACATGATATACGTACTATGGGGCATCCCAGGGATATCTCCTTTCCAAAAAAAGGACACATTGGGATGTTTTTCTGGTACGTCCCAGGGATGTACCCAGTTCCAACAAAGGACATCAAAGGGACACTCTAGGGATGTTCCAGGGACATCACTGGGATATATGAGGACTTCCTCGAATGTTCTGTTTTTTTTTTCATGAAATATTGCATGGAAAATGTGAAAAAATAAATAAATCCAAAGATGTTCAATACAAAACAACTTTAATGCAAATATGAAATCACTGGTTTTAGTTTACTTTTCCTTTCAAGCCTTTGAGGATAAAATTACAGAACGAAATTTTATTGAGATTTGTGTATAATTTGTATCATCCTTGGAGATTCAGATTAAGGGTATTATGCATTAACAATATTTGCTCATGCGAAACAATCACATCCCAGAAATTCTTGAACAATTTTTTTCAATTTCTTGATAAAAAGAAAACAAGATTTTTAAACAGTTTCGATGATATTTCTTATGTGAATGGATATCAGAAATACCAGGGACAACCTATGGATATACCAGATGGGTCATCCACTGGATGTCCCAATCATGTCTTTGTACCGTGGTACATAAAAATGACATACCTCTAGGATATCCCTGTGAGGGAACCTATATGTCGCTTTCTAGCGTAGCGTATATGATCTAAAGCGCATTATCTCAGGAACCATGAATATATCTCAAAAGTGTTTTCAAATATCGATTCACGTCTGAATGCTTTTGAAACCGATAGTATCACTTACGATTCTGGTTTGTAAAACCTTGAGCAGTTTTGAAACCGGAAGTCATAAAAATCTGAAAATCTATTTGGGAGCTATTCAAGGTATGCTGAGTTTATTATCTTGACCGTTTGTCTTTTTCTCTTTTCGGTTTTGAGTTATAAACGCGGACAGACAGACCAGACAGAGCCGTATTATAAGGCTTAATTCTCTCTATAAACTTTAGGGTTTAGGAAGTCTAAAATTTACCACCACCAATAAAGCATTTTTTGTTATTTTGCAAACTGTATATTTTAAAAATATTTTAAGAATTGAAAAATTATTCGCAAAGTTTATAATTAATTATAAACTTATTTTTGGAAGAATAATATCTGAAGCGCATTCAGTTCACTAGATTTTTTTGTTATTTCGTTTTTGTGTACATATTCAATTCCAACTATATACAGATTTTTTCCTCTTGCAAAAAAAATTAAGTTTAAAAAGTGAAAGTTTTTTTAAACGATGTTCTGACATCACAAATACCTCAACCATTGTATATAGACTTCTTTATACAATGCCTCTACCAATACACCTTTTCAGAGTAAGACATCTTGCGGTATTTTTTTGTTTTACGAATTACTTGCTAGAGAGCCATCTAGTGTTTACTAGAAAGAAAAAAGAATCTACCTGAGAAGTTGCAAATATTGCCGCCATAAATCTGGTGTGTCGCCACGTACCGATATATGTCTGTCTCATCTTTTACTTCTCTGTTTTACTCATGAGGTTGGAAGACTATTCTTTATTCAGACAACGCTTGAACTAAGGTAAATTTGGTAAACCAATCAACTACAACAAAAACATACTTGTTTTCCCTTCGAGAACGTGGATAGGGCCCCAAAAGGTCACAGGAAATTAATTGAAACGGAATATTGAGATAAAGTTAGTATCCACCGAGCTAAACGAGGAGAGGGTTTTTTCATATTATGTAACCACACAAGAGAAGAATGGTCTGTGATGACTGGTGAAGTGACGACCCTCAAGATAGTAACGAAAATCTCAATTCCAAATAAAACCGCTAATAGTTCCTTCTCTGTAGTGGTATATTTGCGTTGGCAGTTATTAAATTTCTTACTAGCATAAGCTATAGGATGTTCTGCGATATCTTCCATCTGGAAAAGTACACAACCAGTCCCTACATCACTGGCATCAGTCATTAAGAAAAAAGGCTGGGAAAAATCGGGGCTACTCAAAATAGGAGCGGTAGTAAGGGAAATTTTAATCTTTTCGAATGCCTCATTAGCTTGGGGAGTCCAAATAATAGATTGCCCTTTATTTCTATTATGTAACAAATCAGATATAGGGGCTGCTAAAGAAGAGAAATTTCCAAGAAATCGTCGATAATAACCAATCATACCGAGAAATCTACGAACCTGAGTTGTAGTAGAGGGAATAGGGAAATCACATATCGTTGAGACCTTATTTGGATCAGTTCGAAGACCGTGTTCATCAATAACATAACCTAAATATTTAGGCGAGGGACGGCAGAAATGACATTTATCTAGGTTTACAGTGAGATTAACATCGCGAAGTTTGTCAAAAACTTGGAGTAAAGTTTTGATATGTGTGTTAAAATCAGGAGTACAAATGATTAAATCGTCGAGATAATAAAAACAATAGGGTTCTAAGGAAGGACCGTTGGTCAATATCCATTAATTGGCACATAGTTTGGGGTGCGCTAACAAGCCCAAAGGCATCGTAACATATTCGAACAGACCTTTACCTCGCACGGCAAAAGCTGTTTTTGGTCGCGATGAAGCTTCGAGAGGAATTTGATAAAAAGCCTGTTTCAAATCGATGGAAGTGATAAATCTACCATCTCGAAGTTTACTCTAAATAGTATCAATTAAAGGCAACGGATAAGCATCCTTATTAACAGTAACACTATTAAGTTTTCTACCGTCAAACACCACGCGGTAAGAGCCATCCCCTTTTTTTACTAACCAGACCGGGCTACAATATGAAGTACTTTCTTGGAGAATTCCCAGTTTTAACATATCGACACCCCCATCGAACAAAGTCGTAAATCGAGTTACACCCATTTTGAGATTTAGTCGCAGGCATTTTCAGCAAAACATGGCAAATACGGCAATATAAAAAACGTATCTTAATTCTCAACAGATTGGCTAATATTTTGTTGAAAAAAGTTGTATTTCAAGTTATGTGGACCATTTTAGCATTAAAAAGGTAGTACACTTTTACCTCATATATCAAATTCTTCAAATTTATGTAATGTTTGACAAATAAGGTTGTTAAATGAGTTACAACTTTATTGTTTGCATGTTTTATTCATATAATATTAAAACACATAACGCATCTCCCGATACATCCTTGTTGTATGAATCTAGTACTGCAGAGATCACTGATGCAACCTGAGTTACCGCATTGCTTAGTATAACCAAGCTATTGTTTTCATTAATGAAACTTGTCTGCTCTTGTTTTATGTGATATTTTGTGATTATAAATTTGAATTATTATTTTAATACAGAGTTGATTTATTTGGAAAATGAATCGTAGTTCATATATTTTAGAATTAGCACTAAAAAATAGTGAAATAATAACAAATAATACTGAAACTGGTAAGTAAATTTTTTTAACCTTACTTTTGAAAAGGATAAAGTAGTATTTTAATTATTTACACCATGTTTGTAGTCAAAAACGTAGAGAAATATTACTGAGATGAAAATAATTTTGTTTTACAGATATTGACCAAAATTTACTGCCTGGAGAGACGAATAACGATTGTGCAGAAAAGCTCTTATTTTTAAGTACATCATATGTCTCTTCTGATGTCATGGTTATAGAAAGTGGCAATGATTTGATAGAGTTTAAAGAAAACTTACGACCTTGCTGTAGTAAATTTGTAAACCCGAATTATAGTGATTTGGAATCAAGTAGCGAAGAAGAACCTTTTTCTCCTGACATTTCCGAATACGTACCTTCCAGTTTTGAAGGTGAGATGATATTCTTTTCAATAATACATTTATTTACTGTTTTTAATTTCAGTCAACTTTTACAGTATAACATAAAAGCTATGTGGTTGTCAAATTTTATTTCTTGTACAAATTTTCTGATTAGAAGTTTTGATTTTAATTAACTACTTACACAAATAAAAATTTTTTTTAGATAATATAAGTTCTCATGAAGCAAAAGAAAAAAAATCGCAAGCACTAGATGTCATTCAACCAAAAACTATCATAAACGAGGAAACAGAATGTATTATTAACAATATAGAAAAAAATGAGAAAAAAGAAAAAATGAGAAACATGAAGAAAAAATCAACTCCAGGTCGCAAGAGGAAGCGCAATACAACCAACTGGAAATGAAACTTAAACAAGAATAAAAAAAATTTGGGATTGGAGTTTATAAACCAAGGCGGCTAATTAATACGACAAAGGCAAATAAAACCAGGGTGTACTCAGAAGTGTCCCAGAAAATGTTCTGAAAAGTTGTCTTTAGTAATGAGAACTAAAGTTTTTTCTGAATTTTGGACTCTTGGAAATCATAACAGTCAAGTGCAATTTGTCAATAAATGTGTTGAAAGACTGCCTAAAAAACAAGTAGTACTTGCAACACTTGAAATGTCAAGGCGCCACTGGTCCTATAAATACTCATTTACTTTTTAACAGTGAAAAAATTCAAGTATGTAAAAAGATGTTTTTAGAGACTCTAGACATTACTGACAAGTGGATTAGCACGATTTATAAAAAAATTGATATTCAAGAATCTAATTGCGTTTCGCTAGATGATCAACGTGGACGTCACGTAAACCGACCAAACAAAGTATCTGACATTATTAAACAAACTGTGAGGATGCATATTTCTCAGATACCAGTTGTAGAGTCACATTATGTGAGGGCTAGAAGTGAAAAACAATATTTTGAAGAATCGTTAACTTTTTCTAAATTATATAAACTTTATAAAGAATGGTTACATGAAAATAATTACGAACCAGAAATCAGAGCCACAGAGCGACAATATCGGGAAATATTCTATAATGAATTTAACATAGATTTTTTTAAACCTAAAAAAGATCTATGCTTACAGTGTGATATTTATAAGAGAGCTTCAATTGAACAAAGGGAAAGTCTACAGCTTAAATATACTTCTCACAACGCTTCGAAATTTGTGGTACGAGAATTCAAAACCCAAATTAAGTCACTTGCTCAAGGCAGTAAGTCGATAGTTGCGGCATGTTATGATCTTCAGAAGATCTTAACAACGCCAATGTCAGAAGTTTCTGCATTCTATTATAAGAGAAAACTTGCAGTTTATAATTTAACAATCTTTGATTTTGGTGAAAATGAAGGACACTGTTATGTTTGGGATGAGACTATTGGCAGAAAAGGTTCTAATTCTAATGCTGTGGAAAAGTTTAATATTAATATCACACATGTGTTTTTTGAGGTCGGACATTCACAAAATGAGGGAGATTCCATGCATGCTCTTATAGAAAAACGCAAAAAAAACCAAGTGGTTTATGTTCCCGACCAGTGGGTAACCATAATTCGATGTGCCAAAGCATCAGGCAAACCATATATTGTAACTGAAATAAATCAGAATAAAATTTTAAATTTTAAACAATTTAAAGACTCACAGGTTAATTTTGATGTAGATGTAGATAATAACAAAATAAAATGGGCTCAAATTAAACATTTGAAGATTGAAAATAATCATCCGAAATTGATTCACGTAAATTATGATTTTCTGTCAGAAAATACGAATTGCATAGATATAGGCAAAAGACCTATCACACAACGTACCTCAGCTAGAAAACTAACAAAAGGCAAGATTGAGCCTATGATCATTGCAAATATACTTCCTGCTTACTCTGATTCTCTGCCTATATCAAAAGCAAAATATAAAGACTTAAATAGCCTTTGCACTTCAAATGCCATACCTGAATTATATCATCAATACTATAAACATTTAAAATATGAAGATTCCAAAAACGTCCATGAACCAGATTCCGAATAAAGAACATAATTAAGTTTAAGAGTAATTATAAGTGTTTAAAACTACAGTTTTAGTTTGTTAGTATTAAGAATTCTATTTTCATTTTCAAATTTATTACTTATGAATAAATATGTACAAAAAACCTTCTGGATATTTTATTTAAATCGCAAACAGATTCAAACATACATCCTTTTAAATGACATAACAGCGAAAATCCTGTACTAGTGATGTACAAAATGGTCGTATTACTAGTTACAACTTTATTCTATGAAGAATTATGTTAAAGGTCAAGGTTGTATCTCAGCGAAATTCAACTTTTCAATGAATTAAAAAAACGTAAAATTTTATACTTAAAAGTAACCCTTAACTGTATTCTATTTACTTTATTAGTTAAGGGTTAAGTGTCAAAATATATTCGCAACAATTTTTTGAAACAAGCATTTTTTGTTTTCTGGCTCTCCTGCAAAATCACTAAAAATGAGTTACAACCTTGTTCGATGGGGGTGTCGATATTATTTAACCTTGGTAACTAAATCCGAAAGTATTGCTTCAATACCGGCTTTTTCCGCATCAAAATCAAAATTGTCAACGTAAGCTAACATACTACGATTAGCTAATTCTTGCGAAAGTGCACCACGTAACATTTTACGACATTCGGTCACAGTAGAAGGAGGTTCAAGTCCGCGATATCTAATTTCTTATTTGACTTCATTGTTTAATAATCAACGTTCATTTTATAAGATTTTTCCATTTTACTTCAGGAAAAGCTCGACAATTGTAATCGAATTTTTTTAGGTAAAATATTTTTAGTAAAGAACATAAATAGCAGTTTACCGTTATAAATGTATAAATCCGAAACCTCTTTTATTTTGCAGCTTATTAAATTTTATCAGAGTCAATGAAATGAATAAACGAGTTTTCTCAACAAGCCGTCCTTGGAATAGATAAGGTAGATAAATCGACACTGTATCAATTTTAAACAATATCAGGTAAATTGGTTGGCGTTTACCAAAAAAAGTAAAATGCAAAAAAAAATATATTAAAAAGTATGAGAGACGAAGTTAATTTCCTTAATAACACTAATCAATTCATGATTTTAAAATAGACAAATAGAAAAATTTTGAGAAAGTGATCCCCCTTACAGATACTTATAAGAAATTTATTTTTCAGCTCAGTGCTTTTTTTCCAGCCCCTCGTTGCGTGCGCCAATTTGTAACGTTTAAGTTGATAAAAAAAATTATTTTTTTTTTAGATAAAAGCATGAGATCTTCCCTTTTTATTCATTTAGACTCTTATCTTAGGGGTGAATTCGTAGACTGGAAGCTGAGTAAAAGGTTTATAAGAAAAAAAAATGTGAATTTAATATTGGGCGCCAGACATTTTGTTAAAAAAAAAATGACAAACAGTTATAAACCTTTTCCTCCTGAGCAAGAAAAAAAAATAAAATGAATTATAAAGGAAATTTAATTAAATTATTAATTTAAATTTAACAAAATAAAAAAAAAATTTAAGGGGAAAAAATGTATATCAATATCTGTGAGGTATATCCTTCCGAATTGAAACAGAATCACCTGTGGGTTACTGCATTGAAAGGGTGACCATCGCAATGGATCCTGAAGTAGGTTTAGATCTGTCAGGATTCTCAAATTATCGTTCCATAGGTAGCAAAAACCTTCTGTTTGGGTAGCTCAAAAAACTTGTCTTTCTGTAGCTCCAATGGTTTGGTGACTCCAAAAAAACATGATATCGTAAAGGCTAAAAATTGATATCGTGACGCCAAAACTTTGTGGTCCTATCGTAATGACCCAAAACTTGTGTATCTATTGGAATGGCCCAAAAACCCATGTATCTATTAAAAATGAAATAGATCGATAATTACCAACTTCAGAAGATGACAATATTGTAAACCTCGTGTTCTTACAAAAAAAAAATCGACATGAATTCGTATGAAAATAACAAGAAATAATTACATTTTAAATATTGTTAAAAAAAAACAGAATAATTATAGTGATATAATTAATAAAATTCAGATAAATGAGATACAAAGTAAAATTTTATAAAATGGGGCACGCCCTATCAAAAAAACTATACATATAACACGAGATTTACAATTTATAAATAAATTTTGAAAATGAGAATAAAATATAAAAACATAAATAACTTATACTGTGTTAATTTAACTCACCAATGTGTAGAATTTAAGGGCACAATTTTCAATAACGTAAAATTGCCAACTTTATTCTTCGGCAGTTCAAAGCATAAAAGGCCGAAATTTCTCAGATTCGTAAAATCGTCGTAGATCGCGGTTGTTAAACGACATGCTTAATTCATTAATTCATATGCGCGATTGATTTCGAAGAAATATAACGAGCATAGGCGTATCACGAGAATTTTATTCCAAATAAAGTAAGCGGTAAATTAAACCGTAACAGGCTGCGTTATTATAGAAACAAAGGGCCAGCCAAAGCTGATAAGTAAAAGGCCAGACGATATGCGCGGCGATTAATCAAAAAAACTTTATGTTAAGGACTCACTGCACCATTAGCGTTAGGGCCTCAACACACAGAATATAAAAATAAATATATTTGAAATAAAATTAAATCTTGCGGTGAAAAATAGAAAAAAAACCGTAACAATACATTGATATACATTTATTGGCACATTCTGTCTGTTGTTGATTTGGATGAGTTTGTTGAAAAGCTTTATAAATATTAATCATTTCTGTGTCTGAAACTAATAAGTGTGTTTTTCTCCGTTGTGGAAGACTGCTAATTGTGGATCAATATCTAAAATATTTTCAGTACTTTGTTATGAATGATTTGAGGGATATGACTCTATTGCCTTAATTTTTTACATAGTAATAAAAATGTTATCAATAAATAATATTTATTTGTAGATACATACCAGATGTCCAAAACAACGCAGAAAAAATACAATACAAAATACAATCTCTTAACAATTCCTTAATGCACGCCACAGATTTTAACTAACATTAACAAATAAGTGTTAAAAGTACCATGGTCAAACTTCAGTGAATCCAAACAAAAAAAAGGTTGAATATGTGCTGAGCACGCACTTTTATTACTCCGTTTGTTGGATGTACAGACTTTAGAAATGTTTAGAAAGTTGAGTGGCATTTTATTCTTTATGGTATTTTGTTGGAGAAAATAATGAAAAAAAAAACTATGCAAAACTGACTTTTTTTTGAAAAAAAGGCTTTACTTAAATGTGAAAACCGCTAACTATATTTTGCAGATTACCATCTTTTATGTAAAAACAGTTACTACATGATGTGCAAATTAAAGTGTTTTTTTTTATCAGAATTACCATATTTTTTGTATCATCCCTGTATATTTTTAAAATGTAGAAAACATTAATAAGGAGTGAAATTTTGTGTCAAATTATTACTACAGGATGTGCAAACTAAAGATTTTCACAATTTACATTACAGTTAAAAAAGTAGTATTTTCGTATTAATGCGCTATTTCCTAGATCTTTTTTTGTACTGGTAGAAAATTTTGCGTATAGGCTCAGGGACTCAATAATTTTTGCGTTGAATTCATATAGATTAACCCAAACAGTTTATTTCAGAACCAAAAATATGTTGATGTAATTAAGCCTAAAATTGTATTAATTCGCATTACTAAATGGCTAAATATTTTTTACATAGCAATCATGTCACCAAATATCGGATAATGTATGAAACTAAAAAAACAAAAACAATTACTTTTCTTGGTACTTACATTTGATAAAAATATGAACCAACTTATTGTGGAATAATCCTGGACAAAAAGATCACGACCAGCCACCTCACCATGTAATCTAAAAAAGGAAAAGAAAATTAGTCAACATGTACTTTCTACATGATGTAGTTCTTTCACACCAAGGTTGATAAAAATCAAGATTTTTTTGAAAATAATCAAAAATTCTTCAGTATTGTCCTATATACTTAACGAGTTATTGCAAAGTACAAATTATGATTTTAAAGTTTTCATGAATCAGCAAGTAAAAGACCATGCACTTTTCTTATGGCGGTTGGGACTCGGGACGATTTTTTTTTTAATTTGGTACACATATTTCTTGAATCATATGGATCATTTTTCCTCATTCTACCATGACTAAAAATACAGGGAGGCCCAAAAAAATGACTTCAATACATTGACTATGCTTTAACCTCTTATTCAAATTAGTAATTTTCTATTCATAAATACTTTTTATTATTTTTTATTATTATGAAATATAGTAAACGATGCGTTAAAATTGAATTTCGTGAAAACAAACATACAGGTTGTCTTAAAAAAGAAGTCGTTACTCTTTGTAGTGGTTAAATAATATTAAGCAATATTAAATATTATAATATAATATGTTATTAGGTTAATGCACTTAATGTATTGCTTACTTGCTGTTTCTAGGTGAGTCGATAGATATCGAAGGGGTAACGACCTAGAAGGCAAGTAAGCACTTTTGTAAAATGTTGTATTTTACTTAATATTATAACGAATAGATTAATCAATAATTAATAGACAGTCAAACAAAGCGTTTGCATTTTATTTAGAAACCTGCAAAAAACGAACCTTTTACATCTTATGCTTAATTTATTTTAATCAATTTTATTTCAACTTGCTTTCCTTTAGCCGATACTTCATTTTTTTATAAGAATTGTGTATAAAAAAACTAGAAAAAGAAACAATTATAAAATTGGCTCAAAGACATTCTAGTATGTCTAGCTTTATACAGGGTGTATCAATGATGGGTGGGTGGACGATAGCTGCTTCCCTATTTAACATGGGCAAAAATGTCTTAAATAAAAGTTGTAAACAGCAATGAAAGCTGTGTTTCAAATCTAACTACTAACATACGATCCGATAAATCGGTGACTTATTATAGTCACGTTTTTTTTTAATAAGACACTGTATTTTGTAACTATTTTAAATTCGTCCTGAGATGCTGATTTCAAAAACCTGTAACTCTTATAATATAAACTAAGTTATGGACAATTAAAATCGCATTTTTTCAACTTAAGCTGATTGCTCCGGCCAAACGACATGAAATTGGACAAAACGGCTTACATATCCCTATTTTAACTTTTTATTTACTGAGGTTTTATTTACTACTTGATAGCATTTGAGAAAAATGTATACAAGGTTATCAAAAGTACGCAAACTTTGTTCACCCTATATACATTTTGTTCTTATCCCACCAAGTAGAACTCAAAAAATACAGGGTGTTTCAATTAAAAATACGTAACTTTGATAAGTCAGATTTATCGAACACCTTGTATGCTGGTAATTATTTATGGAAGATAGTTTTCATCGCTCTTTAAAACCATTATACAAATCATAAATAGTAGGAGAACGAGGGATCTCTAAGATGCATTTTAAGGACCCTCTATAACACTCGCGAACAACCACCTAAAAAAAATATATTCTTATGTAAATCGACCTGCCGGATCCGATTTTGGAGTTCGCCAGACAATTTGGAATTGCCAAATTGGCCAAAATCGACAATTTCCAAAAAATCTCATATTTTAGGGAATTTTTAAATTTTTTTATTATCATCCTATATCTCTCTTAGTTTAAGTCCGATTGAATTGAAATTTTTAGGAAAACCAATTTAGACCTTTGTTATCACGACTTACATGACAGAAATGCAAAAAAAATTACGTGTCACAAGTAATTTATTTTTAAAATGTTGGTGACAAGAAATTTGGTAAAAATGCAGCAACAAATACTCGATCGAGAAAACTTTTTTGTTTTTAAAGATAGATGTATATAGTAAGTGACAAAGTTGTAGCCAAAGACTCGAAGAAACTTTTTTATTTCGGTGATTTTTTTGATAACTAGCTTGATTTTTAATATAACGGTGTCGCAATATAGAAAAAACTATGCCGGTCGCGGCTGGTCCGTACTTTACAAGGTATCGCCATACTTTGTCCAACTACTAAACCGACCGCTTGGTTAAAAATTTGAGAAGTGGGGAACGAACCAACAAAGGGAAACTTAGAGAAGTGGGGACGCTGGAGGTATCGTTTTAGTTGTTGGACAATCTATAGCTGGAGAGCGCCAGGATTTGTATTGTATTAATTAAAACCAATTTACGATTCCTGAGTTTATTTCGAATTTCAATAAATTTTAATTTTCAAAAAGGAGAAAAATATATAAAAAAAAGATTTCAATTTTGATATATTCAATTTAGACATACTAATTTCATTTTCACATTATTTAACTTCTACTCGTATAGAAGCAACAATATCTAAGAGATAGTTAACACATTTGTAAAAAGGGAGGATGATACTTTATATTTATAAGGTTCTTATCTAATACTATTGAGTTCCACATTTCCCTTGGCACGAACAACAAATGTTGCAAGGCACATTCGCTTTAAGTTTAAGGCATTTACATTTATTTGTACAAGTAAAAACTTGCACTTGCAGTTGGCTGTAATTTCTAAAAAGCTTGGCTTTGCTTCATCTAGTGTGTTCTTTGGTACAAGAACATTGCTTTCGATGTAATAGCCGCAATCTGTAGGTTTTGGATCTTGTTGATGAATTTTACTAGAGCTCTTATAGATCGTTCATTGTAAAAACGCCCTTTTCACATGCAATAAAAATACATCTTCTGTTGGAGACAAATCTCTAAAATGAAATTCCAACGATTATAATGAAGAATGTACTTCCGTGGTCAAGAAGTTTCAAATTTAATATATCTATAGAACATAGGCAAACATCGAAATTAGTGTTACCCACCTAATGTCAGTTTTACAATTTGGGAATATATACGCTCATAATTCGTCCATATTTCTCACATAAAATTTGGCGGGCCGTACAAATGTTTAAAAAATGCTCTAAAACTTGTCCATAGAGTTTCCGATACTTGGTACCCATTCAATTGAAGATACAAAATAAGTCAGGTATAAACGTGCTTCATTACAAATAGCAATTTTTAGAGCTTTTCTTTTGCGCTGTCGCAATGGGAAACTCACCGAATCGCACCCACTTAAGCAATATACTGCTAATAAAATTCCAGCCAAGTTATTAGCATTGTTCTGATATATATTGGCTAGTGATTGAATTGAATAAGAGTAGTACATTGATAATACAAAAATGTCTGTATCTGCAGCATAGATAAAAAATCGTTTATACTGGTTTTTAAAATGATCAATAATAGCATTCTAGTATCAGATTCCTCATGTTCTGTTAATTCTAATTCTACATTAGTATCAAATTTGATGCATATAATTATTTTGCTGTTTTCTTTTGACATGCCAGCTAATAATACATTTACACCTTCTGGTAAGGTGTGATGGTCATTTAGGAATTTCTTGACAAAATATGCTAACAGCTTTTTCTTATTGTTAGGGTTTGCAATAAATTTTTTCCAATCCGGGATCTTAAAATCATCTTGAACTTCATAATTAATAGGTGGATTTAAGCTGTTTTCAAAATCATAAAATTTTTAGGTTTTAAATTTAATATCAAATTAAAATATTTTAAAAATAAATCATTAAAGGTGCTGCAATTATAATTTTGAAATCAACCCTAATTTTCGTATCTTCATCCAACTCTCTCGTAAAATGCAATTTCTCAACATTTTTGCTTCGCTTTCATATAGGTAATTACCTTTGTATAACCAGAACAAATATTCACAAATTCTTTGCTATCCTGTTGGAAGAGATAGACATTTTGTTTTATAATTCTCTTAATTTCTAATTTGTCAACATGCATTTTTAAAGCAAACTGTCAGTAGATAGAACGTTCTTTAACTTTAACGGTTCTATAACTAATGACAATGACGTTTAGATTGTGACAATTGTATAAGAAATCAACTTGTAAAGTTTTATTCTAAACGTCATTGCCTTTACTTATTGAGTCTTTAAAGTTAAAGGACGTTCTATCTACTGACAGAAAGGTTTTGCTACTTGAATCATGGTGTTTTTCTTTAGAATCAATTTTTCTAAAAGTGTTGACAAGTTTGGAATATGCATTGGTTATAAGCAATGCACATTCCACCCCTGTCAACACTTTTAGAAAAATTTCATTTAATATTAAAGTTCATTTGTTTCCTTGGCTTTCGTCCAAATTTTATTTTGCATATCAAATGTTGTTTGCTGCTTTTTGTTTATAAGCCTTTCGGGTGTAATTTCTTCTGCATATTGCATGATAGACATGACATTTTGACAAAAATAAATCCATTTTATAATATTTCTATCATCCGACTTTATGGTACCTGCTTAAATACATAGTCCAGTGCTTCTTCTGTAACATTCTGTAAGTACAGTTTATTCATTATTTTGTTGGCAAAATATGTATTTTAAAAAGTTAAACTCTAAGTTTAACTGGGAAGTCAGAGTCAAAAGTTAAAAACGCGCACAAAACTACTGGTAAAAAAAATTTCTTCAAATTTGTACTTTGTTCTAATTAAATATTAATCTAGTTTAATATGACTGGAAAAGAGACTTCGTTACTTTAATATGCACTTATTATCTATAAAGCAATAATTATTATTATCAGAGCTGAAACTCAATTTTCAATAATAATAAGCATCAAAAACTACACAGACGATAACTATTCCCGCCCATTTATTAAAATATAACTAAACGTTACATAAAGCAATATTCACAACTACCCATTATTTTATTCCCATACGTCGGACCAACTTTTTATCTTGGGCCGCGACGCGGCGGTACTATATATTGCATCACCGTTTTCTAGAAAAGTAAGTAAGTTATCAAAAAAATCACCGAAATAAAAAATTTTATTGATTCTTTGGCTACAACTTTGTCGCTTACTATATACATCTATCTTTAAAAACAAAAAAGTTTTCTCGAACGAGTATTTGTTGCTGCATTTTTACCAATTTCTTGGCACCAACTTTTTAAAAACAAATTACTTGTGACACGTAATTTTTTTTGCATTTGTCATGTAAGTCGTGATAACAAAGGTCTAAATTGGTTCTCCTAAAAATTTCAATTCAATCGGACTTAAACTAAGAGAGATATAGGATGATAATTAAAAATTTTAAAAATTTCCTAAAATATGAATTTTTTGGAAATTGTCGATTTTGGCCAATTTGGCAATTCCAAATCTTAGAGACTGCTCGTTCTCCGACTAAAATGTAAATCCAAAATCATGTACCACAATAACATTTATTAAAAAATATTTTTTCCAAAGGCAACTAGTTTCGGTTAAATAACCATCTTCAGGCCTATAATGAAGATACATCGTGTTGGTTGTAATTAATACAAAGTAAAAGAACCACTTACCAAGATAATAAAAGGAATTAAATGTTAAATAATATCAGCATATTTTACAAAAGTGTGCCGCTACTAAGTAAAGGAGGGAGGTAGTTTAATACTGAGGAGAGAAAGGGGGTACATGAAAAAATAAAAGGTAAACCCAGGAGGGTAATAAAAACTTATAAAAAACTTATTCAAAATTGAATTAGAATAAAAATTTAATTAAGGGAAGGTTTGTGAACCTAGTCACAGTGAGACGCCTTATAGGGCGTTCAGAAAAAGCCGAAACAAAGGTAATGCAAGAGGGTTTCAAGAACGAAAACCTCCAGTAAAAGGAAAACCCACATGGGGTGCCCCATGTGAGCAGGTACAGCGTACATTGTAGGAAAAATTCCAACGCAGTGTAAGAAAAATTCCTATGCCAACCACGGCAACTGGCAAGTAGGAAAGTCCACCAAAGGATTTAAAGAAGGATAGCGTACATTAAACGCTCCCTCAAAAACTTATTATGAACTTTACGTATCGACAGCATCAATGGGAAAAGTAACTACCAAAATGGCAGGTAAAGCCGGAAATTGATTGACAAATGACAGTTAGTAATATATTTAAAAACGAGCGGGAATAGGAAGGAGAATTAAGGGGAGAGTAATGTGTAAATATTAGTGCGACCACTCATAATATTAACGATATAAAGTTACAAACTTCAAAAAATATTTTAAAAAATGTGATAGTAGTGGAAAGACAAGTAAATTTTGAAAAGGTTAGTCAAACGAAAAAAGATTGTTACTCTGAACACACCAACACTAGGGGAGATTAAGTACAGGCCACGGTAAGAAATAAGAAAAGAAATTATGACTGGTAACAGCTGACAACTACTAAAAGAAGAAAAAATAAGGTTAGAACTTAAAGAACAAAAACAAAACAAAAATAATATCAAGAAAGCATTGAATGTTTGGAATTAAAATTTTTTAAAAAAATGATGGTAACAATTAAACCAAGATCGAAGGAAAAAAGTACAGATGGTAATAGGCGGAATACAGGTTAAAAAAGGAATTCGTTAAACTGTCCGGGAAAGGAAAATATGGTTCTCTTTCGGTCTTAGTTGTTCGTTCAAACACAGAGTGTTATAGTTTTTAATATAATAATAAAATGTATACCGGGTGATCAGAATGTGCGTACTTTTGATCACCCTGTATACATTTTGTTCTTATGCCACCAAGTAGAACTCAAAAAGTTAAGATAGGGACATGTAAGCCGTTTTAATTTTATGTTGTTTGGCCATTTAGAGTTGAAAAAATGCGATTTTCAATTGTCTATAACTTCAAAACAATTAATTTGATAATATATTTGTAATAGGTTTTTGAAATCAGCTTTGGAGGAGGAATCTAAAAATGTAAAAAAATATGGGGTGTTCCACTTAAAAAATATATGACCTTCATATGTTTCACTTTCCTGGAACATCCTGTATATTTATAAATATTTTTAAAATGTAGTCCTTATTGACTTACATAATACCGCCGCAATAGAAGTTTATGAATATATTCCATTTCGCGGTAAAGCTCTGTGGCGTCGGTCGTGAATCAGCCTGTATATTCTTAAAATAGTTTTGGAATTTTGTAAATGTACTTTCTTTCTTTTTTTTAACTTCAAATAAAGACCATTTATTATTATTATTATTATTATTATTTAAGACTAAACTCACTCCGCTTCTACCTATAACTAATCATTTAAGTGATCTTTCTCGTACTACGTTTCTTGGCTGCTGAATAGGTTACTTCGAAATTATTTACACTTTTCTTGGGTTAAATTTGTGCAACAATTGTAAAACAACTATTATTAAAAAGTTAACTCGCTAATATCGTCACATGAAATACTTTTGGCAATTTTTTTTAAGTTTATTATGTACATTATTTTATAAGTTAAGATAAGAGTTCAGCTAATCTAACGGAAGACGACACCGCAAAAGTGCAAGGTTGCATTCTCACGGCGAAATCTCCGAGAAAATAAACTTATATTTTTTATAGTTCTCTTCTGTTTCTTGTATTGATAGTTTGACTCAAAATTAGAGCTTTTTCAAATTTTTGTTTTTTTTTAAGTTATTTTGGAGATAACCACATTTATTTGGCGCAGTCAGTAGGATTGCAAAACGGAATCGATAAAAACCTACGGTTTATTTGCAACCCAAAATTAGTGGCTGCAAAAAATACTTGTGCAGAAATTTTGGAAGCTGTCCAAGGAAGAGGGACCACATCGCCCATATTCTATTGGAGAGAATAATGAATATTTTCTTCATAGTACTGTAAGTCGAAAAATTCCTTTTTATTTTTTCCTTTATTTTTACATATATTTTAATTGTAATTTTGCATTTCGCTGGGAATCAACATTATTTCTTGCAAATTTTTTACAGTTAATGAGCAATGCTAGTATTATAGAAAGTTTAATAGATTTATTTCAAACAGTTAGTATTCAAGAAAATAGTTTAATTGAAAAAAAAACAATGACTAATAATAATAATAATACTAATTACCAACTACTTAAATTATATATTGATACAATTTCCCAATATGACGGGAATCCTCATACATTAAATATTTTTATTGATAATTGTGAAACATTAAGTAATCAATTTTATGAAGCAAATAATGTACATCTAAATAACTTTTTGTTGCGTGCATTAATGAGAAAATTAGTAGGTAGGGCTTTGATGCTTATAGGTTCAAGGACTGAATTAAGAACTTGGGGTGATATTAAAGAAACACTTATTTAAGTTTCGGTGATCAAAGTCCAAGATTTAATTGTTTTACATCCAAATAAAAATGAATCGCCATATAACTTTGGCATGCGTTGTCAAGAAGCGCGTAGTTTAGTTATAGCTAAGTTAAATTTAGGAAACGATACAGTTGAAGAAAAAACAATAAAAATTAGAAATTACGAAGATTTAGCTCTTAAGACTTTTATTAGAAGTTTAACAGGTCAATTACAAAATAATATACGTTTAAGAAAAGCAGATAGTTTAGAAAAAGCTATGTCGTTAGTAATAGAGGAAGAAAACTTTTTATACAGTCAAAACAGTAATTCTTTAAATTTTCAATCTTATAAACTGTTTTAGCACAAAAGAATAATTTCTATATTTTACAAAATATTATTCGCGGACTGTATGATATAATTTATCTTACCTTTACACCGGCCGGTTGTAATACCATATTTCTTCGGTGAAATAGCTAAAGGTAAGATGGGAAGGAAAAAAGGAAATCAATTTCACTTTTCACAAAAATTTAACAACCGATATACAATAATGTGCTCTCTACGACGTACAAGCTAATTCTGCTATTAACGATTCTACTAGTAAAAATACTAAGACCCGGTTTGGACCTTTTTGAAAATTAAAATATAGGCAACACTAAATACACGCAGAATGTATTATATTTAATTTATTATTACAAATACGCCAAAACATCCTGCCCCCCAAGTTTATTTTAAATAAACGAAAATAACAAATTAAAGTAACAATATTTCATACACTGTGTCTGCGCGTGTCTAATTAACATGGCATTATGTCTAACCGAGAATGCTCTTACAAATTTACAAATTTATTAAACAAATTCTAAACTATAAACCATCACCATAATACGTTTTCCCGAAGAAAGAAAAAAATTAAAACTAAATTGTGAATAAAACATTACAACAAAAATTTCCTCTTCAGTTTATTGACTGGGAAGAGGACACAGTTTAACAACTGGTCGCATGTACGTGCCATTCTTGGTCCGTACCTTGACAATTCGAACAATCCCATCTTTTCCAGGGTACAAAGTTTCTATGACCGCCAAAGGCCACTGTAAAGGTGGGATAGATTCCTGTATTATTATGACAACCATTCCTTCCTTTGCAGGATTGGATTTTGTGTTCCATTTTAAGCGGGATTGCATAGAAGACAAATATTCAGAATGCCATCTTTTCCAATAATGTTGAATTATACTATCTAACAATTTATATCTTTTTAAGATGCTCATATTTTCCAAAACTACATCAGTTGACGGTAAAGACATTAATGGTTCTGCACATAGAAAATGCGATGGGGTCAAAGCGATAGGATTTTCAGGGTCGTTACTTTGAATACAAAGGGGACGCGAATTTAAGAGACATTCAATCTGTGTCAAAATGGTTATGAATTCCTCATAAGTGAGAATTTGATTTCCCACGACTCTAGCTAAATGAAGCTTTACGCTTTTGATATTACTTTCCCAAATACCCCCAAAGTGACTTCCCAATGGTACATTCATTTTCCACGAAATTTTGGAATTATTAATTTCTTGTTGGAATGCGTCCCTATAAGTTTTGGACCTAGTTAGCTGATATATCTCATCGAGAACCCTTTTAGCACCCACAAAATTCGTGCCATTATCGGAGTACAAAACTGCACAATTTCCACGACGAGATAAGAATCTTTTGAAAGCGGCTAAAAAACAATCGGTTGAGAGCGAAGAGGCCAATTCGAGATGTATGGCTTTCGTACTCAGGCAAATAAATAAGCATACATAGGCCTTTTGGGTTCTTACTCCACGATATCTCCCTACAGTGATTGAAAACGCACCAGTGTAGTCTACACCAGTGTGCAAAAACCTAACCAACCTAACCAACCCCACGAATAACTCCTACTAGACAAAATTTTCAAAATTTTAATCCTCATTTTCAAAAAGTCCAACCATTTCAAAATAATCAATTTAGACCACCGGCATCGACACAATTTCGACCGGTTCAGAATCAACAAAATTTTGGTAATAATTTTAATAATAATAACCGCCCTTTTACTCAAAATAATCAAATGCAATGGAGAAATAACAATTACACTCCTACACAAAACCAACAAAAATTTTACCAGACAAGACAAAGTCAAGTTACTAGAAATAGACCGTTTTCAAATCAAAGTAGAAATTTTTCAAGTTACAATAAACCATTTAATCCAGAACCAATGGACACCTCGTCAGATAATACGAGAATGATTCCACAAAAAAATTATACACACACTGAATTATTTGCTCAAGATGTAAATCAGCAATTTGAAAATCCCTTTGAAAATTGTGAATATCAAAATAATGAACAAAATTATCATTTTTCTAATAATCAACCTAATGAATCAGAATTTGCAGAAATCAATGGTCAAAATATAAATTTTCCACAGGACGCCCCACAAAACAATCCCACATAATAAATTCAAATTTGTCAAAGGCTAATTTACCCTACATTTATATTCCAGAACTTAAAGCAAATTTTCTTATAGATACAGGTAGTACTCGTAGTTTAATAAATCGCCATTTAGCATATAAGTTTTACTCTAGATATATTTTTAAGGAAAAATTCCACATTCAAAGCGCTCATAATATTACATATCATGATGAAGTAGTAGAAATTCCAATATTCCAAATATTTAGGATACCGGAATATCATAAATTTTATCTTTTTAATAGTGACAAATACGATGGTTTAATAGGCATCGACTTATTAAAACAATTAAAAGCTTCAGTAAATGTAAGTTCAAAAATAATTGTTAAAATTCCAATAATATACAAAAGCTAAGATGTTTAACTGTGTCGGCTTTTACTTGATGAAAATCGATTATTAAATTTAAATAAATAAAACAACGTTTTAAGATTTCCACAAAAATAATAACAAAAGTTATTAATTTAATAGTGAGTTAACTGAACCAGAAGACTTTAACCCGCAAGCTGGCACACGGACTTTGTACTTCCACCGTCAGCACAGCCGAGGTTATAAATTCCGCTAAACCATGTAAAATGTAATTCTCATTTGTTCTTTGACGAATAAAGTTGTCATTTTTGAAATAAATCATTTTTGTAAAATAAATATTTTTTTTTAAAATTGATTGTTAAATCAATACAGTTATCTGGCGCAGTCAGTAGGATGATTTTCGAGGCGTTTTTCTTGTGAATAAATTTGAAACGTCGTGAATTTTAATTCAGGAAAATTGGTGAGCCAATCCTATTTTTTATTTCCTTTTATTTTTCATCCAAGTGGCAAATTGAGAATTCAGTTGTGGATAACTAGTGAAGATAGGAATCTACAATTTTGTCTTGGAATATTAGTGCATATAATATTTTAATAGGCGTCAATAACACATAAGTTTAATTCTTTAACTCATAAATAAATTAATAAAAAAAAATATAAGAAAAATCATAATTTGTCTTTTAATTAATTAGCATCTCATATTTTGAAAATATACATATACAAAAAGTATAATTTTAATAGAAGTATTTACTTAGAAAAAAAAATTCATCGAAATTGAGGAAATATTAGAAGGTATAAGTAATTTAGAATTAAGTGAAAACAAAATGCCTAACCCTAACCAAGATTCGACTGTCAATTATTCATTAATGAAATTATATATAGATACGATACCCCCTTTTAATGGAGACAGTGGTAACTTGGAAATATTTTTAGAACATTGTGATAGTTTGATCGAACAATATAAGAATACACAAAATAGAAATGATCCTATAAATAGTTTTTTGTTGAGAGCCGTGATAGGGAAATTGTCAGGTAATGCGTTAATGTTAGTAGGTTCTAGACCTGAAATAAGAATTTGGAATGACTTAAAGAATCTTCTTAGACTTAGTTTTGGGGACCAGAGAAATCTTGATTGCTTAGTTCAAGAATTAATAATTATGAAACCGTATAGAAATGAATCTTTTATTAGTTTCGGTCAACGTATTCAAAAATCTCGAAGTTCTAATTGATTGCAATGAATCCAAGTACGGAATAACGTACATTTAGAATTAAAAATTATGACGAATTAGCGTTAAAAACATTCATTCGTGGATTAACTGGTAGAGTACAGGATTTAGTAAGATTGAGAAATCCGGATACACTCGAGTTAGCAATGTCTTATGTAATAGAAGAGGAAAATTTCATGTTAAGTCATAAACAAAATAACTGTATCCAAATTTCAAGTTCTAACAATGGTAGATTCTCTCACCCCCGAAACAATAACATAAACCGAAATAGTAATTTTAATTCAAATTTTAATAACTACCATCCAAATTCTTACCAAGGTCCAAACAACAGTTTTTCAAATAATTACAATTTTAGAAACAACCTTAATAATCAATTTTCATCTTAACCCATTAATATTCAACCTAGACAAAATGGACCGCCGCAGAAATATTTTACTAATAGACAAGTTTTTGGCCCTCCTGTAAATGTATTCAAACCAACTGGACAAGTTCCCGCAAATAGACCGGAACCTATGTCCACCACCACTAGAAATAATACAGTTCAAAGATCACATAATAACAGAAACTATTTTCAACAATCCGGTCCCAGAAACTTTGCATCCCAAGAATTACATAATTTGGAAGCGGTAAACAGCGCAAGTGCACTTAATTTCGAAAACCCATTCGAATATCAAAATAAGCAGGAGTTTGAAAGAAACCCGTATCACAATGAGTATAACCGAAATGAATGTAATGAATCCTTATATCAAAATTGTTCTGGTAATTTCAATCGAGATGGTGAAATTTATAATAACGAAGTAAATTTTCCACAGGCTTCGAAAATTCACCAGGGGACATAATATCCATCAATTATCTAATATAAAATGATCTGCCGTGTATTTTTATACCACAATTAAATGCAAAATTTTTAATAGACACTGGTAGTTCAAGAAGTTTAATAAATTCAGAATTAGCTAACGAATTTTACCCTCAGTCGATTCGAACAGAAAATTTTCAAATTCAATCTTCACATAATATAAGTTCTCATAATAAAGTAGTATTCACACCAATATTCCATATTTTTAAAGTAAATAACCTACAAAAATTTTATCTATTCAATTTTAATGAAAAATATCAGGGACTTATAGGAATGGACTTGCTAAAAAAGTTACAAGCAGTAATAGATGTAGAAAAAAAAACTATTAATAACACCTCATGTTGAAATAATATTAAATTTTGATGGTTCCTTAAAAATAAATAAAACTCATGAAATAGATAATTGCTCAATAATAATTCCAGGAAACACAGAATTAGTAGTCAAATTGCCGGTTTATCAACAAGAAGGTATAGGATTACTTGAAAAGATAACATTTACCGACAATCTTAAAACACAGGCCGGACTAGTAAACATAAAAAATTTCTTTGCTTTTACAACGATAATAAACAATAATGAGAAACCATATCAAATAACTATTACAAAACATTTTATAGTGCAGGCACTTAATGTCAATGAAGTGAATTTTATAACAAATATTAAAAGTTCAAAAATCGATCCTAAAATAGATAAAATATTAAAATTTAACTCACTGTAATCTTGAGGAAGAAGAAGCAGTATCCGCGTTATGTTTTGAATACAGGGATATCTTCTATTCCGAACACATTCCTTTAAGTTTTTCTAGTGAAGTCAAACATCAAATTAAATTAACTGATGATAAACCAATTTATTGTAAGTCCTATCGGTTCCCAGAAGTTCATAAACAAGAAGTGCATGAACAAATAAATAAAATGCTCCAACAAGGAATTATTAGGCCACGACAAATAATAATAATAGCCGTCCCTTCCCCGCACAAGCCATTGGCTTCTGGGGTTCACTCGTAAGGGGATGAAATGTAGGGCGAGTATTATTATTATTATTATTATTATTATTATTCAGCCAGCGCGTTTTCATCAAATGTGTGGGTGGTTGCCAAGAAATATAACAATAAAACAGGGGTTCAGTCCTTTCGTTTAGTTATTGACTATAGGAAATTAAACGAAAAAAGCGTTAGCGATAAATATCCCATACCTAATATTAATGAAATGTTAGATAAATTAGGTAAGGCGAATTATTTTACAACTTTAGATTTGGCATCTGGTTATCACCAAATTGAAATCGAGGAACAAGATATTCCGAAAACAGCATTCACGGCATTAAATGGACATTACGAAATTACTCGTATGCCATTTGGCTTAAAGAATGCACCCTCAACCTTTCAGAGGGTAATGGACAATGTCCTAAGAGGTTTAAATGACATGTGTGTTGTTTATTTAGACGATATCCTAATTTTTAGCACATCTCTACAAGAACACATTTCCCGAGTAAGAAATGTTTTCGATAGATTAAGAAACGCCAATTTTAAAATCCAATTAGATAAGTCTGAGTTTCTACAAAAATCGGTAGCTTATCTAGGTCACATAATCACACCTCAGGGAGTGAAACCTAATCCCGATAAAATCCGAGCGGTGCAAAATTTCCCAATCCCGAAAACGCAAAGGGAGATCAAATCCTTTTTGAGTTTATTGGGGTACTATCGCCGATTTATAAAAGACTTTGCAAAAATTACAAAACCAATGACCGTCTGTTTGAAAAAAAATGCAAAGGTCATTCATGATGAAAAATTTGTTGATAGTTTTAACACTTGTAAACAAATTCTATGTAATAATCCAATACTTCAATACCCCGACTTTTCTAAGTCGTTTATCTTAACCACCGATGCATCGAATTTCGCAATTGGGGCCATATTGTCCCAAGGGGTGGTAGGTCAAGACAAACCAGTAGCGTACGCATCGCGAACGCTCAATGAAACCGAACAAAGATACAGCACAATAGAAAAGGAACTCCTTGCTATTGTATGGGCCTGTATATATTTCACACCCTATATCTTTGGTAGGACATTTGAAATACAAACAGATCACCGTCCTTTGGTCTGGTTATTCAATTTAAAATTAGTGCGATAGCGCCTTAAATTGGAAGAATATGACTAAAAAATCGTATATAAAAAAGGTAAACTAAATAGTAACGCGGATGCTTTAAGCCGTATACACTTAAATGCCATGGAAACCGAATCCATAGACAACAACCCAGGCGATATAAATAACGAGAGTGTAGAATTATTACGAAACATAGCGGAATACCCTAACAATTACATTTCCGATAAAGATTTTGAAGAAGCCGGATTAACATTATATCCGATATTATATTATATTGAATCCACCCGACCAAGGGGATTCAAACAAGACTCCGCATTCTATTTCAAAAGAAGTCCAAAACGACGGAATACCGATATTAGACGAAATTATTAATACGAAAATCAATCAAATTTTTGTATTCAGACAATATTCAGGAAAAATGACCGTTAAAACTGAAAGTTACAATAACCAAAAAATTATTACAGTAAAACTACCTCTAGAAAACAATAGGGAACAAATAATAGATCTCTTAAAGAATTACGTGGCTCCTAGTAAAACTTATTACATTTATTTTGATGATAGAAAGTTTGTTCATAAATGTAATGAAGTTTTCACACGTTTAGGAAACACTATTAAAGATACCGAAGAACAGATAATGTTAATAAAAAACCACCACGAAGGAAAGACAAACCATAGACGCATAGAGGAAACATTAGCTTACTTGAAAAAAAATTATTACTGGACTAACATGCAAAAGACAATAAGTACATATATAAATTCGTGTGACATATGTCAAAGAACTAAGTATGCTCGAAAAAACCCTTACGTACCCTTAAATTTAACAGAAACACCAATGAGACCTTTCGAAATTTTACATATTGACATTTTCCACTATGACAAGAAACTATATTTGACCATAGTCGACCCATTCTCGAAATTTGCCCAGACTATTTCAATTTTAGGCAAAACTGCTATAAATGTTTGCGACGGTCTAATGAAATACTTTACAAGTTTTGGGACCCCATCAGCAATTGTTATAGATAGTGGCACAGAATTTAAAAATGACACCGTTCGGGAACTTTTAAATATTCACAAAATCAAAATACACTTTACCACACCGGGTCACCATGAGTCAAATGGGATTATTGAAAGATTCCATTATACCTTAATTGAACATCTACGAATTTTAAAAGAGGTGTCAAAAAATATGAGATTTACTCACGAGTAAAGTACCTTTAAATTTGATAATATCGAAAAATTTTACTAAAAAAAGTTGATCAGAATTAAAAATTACGTTTAAATATGCAAGTACATCCATTTAAATTAAAACTTCAGATTATTTAATTTTTTACTAATATTTCTATTATGAATGAACATTTATCTCTTGTGATTACGAAACACATTATAACCTTTTAGTTTTTTGATATTTTCTAATAATTTTGCACATTTAAACGTAATTTTTAATTCTGATCAACTTTTTTAGTAAAATTTTTCGATATTGTCAAATTTAAGGGTACTTTATTCTTGAGTAAAACTCATATTTTTTGACAGACCTCGTATACCACTGAAAAAATTTGATATTTGATGACTGAATTTTGGGTTTTAGACCATGCACAACTTTTTATAAAGAATAACTTTTTTTCATAAAACTAAGAATAAAAAAGTTTCCCATATGATGCCGACTTAATTGGACACACTGTATATGATCCAAGGTAATGTTTAGAAGTCGTTACGTGCCTGCTAACGCGCAGGCGCTTCTGACTTGTTTTAATTTAGAATCAAGTACATAACAAGTCAAACAGAAGCGCCTGCGCGTTAGCAGGCACGTGAGGACTTTGAAACAAAAATGCGATTATCTAATGAAGCATAAAAATTGTCTAAAATCTGTTTTCAAATATCGATTCAGCGTTAATAAATTTCACGTCATAATGCTATTTTTGAAACCGGTAGTATCACTTCCGGTTCTGCTTTGTAAAACTAGTTTTGAAACCGAAAGTCAGAAAAATCTGAAAATCCATTTGGGAGCTAATCAAGGTATGCTGAGGTTATTACCGTTTACCCTTGGTCTCTATCTCTTTTCGTTTCAGAGTTATAAATGCGGGCAGACGGACAGACAGAGCCGTATTATAAGACTTCTCCTTTAGGATTTAGAGTCTAAAAATAAGGTATGGGGATCAGGATCAAAAACGTAAAGAGCAAAAATATTTTGTTAAATGAGCAGGCAAAAAAAATAATAAAAAACTAGTAAAAGGATAATATCTGCGCGATTTTTCAAGACTACGGCCCGTTTCCATCAGTGGAAGAAAGTCCGATTCGAAAAAATTGGAATTTTTCCAATATTATCGAGATATCTCGGATAGAAGTTTCACTAAAGGCGGGACCGGGATCCTCGGACCCGAAATTGCTCATCTTCTGATAGAGCCTTTCTTTTTTGAATAAAACCGATGGCCGAAAGAATTTTCCGGATCGGCCGTACCGTTCTCGAGTTATCGTGCGCACAGACATCGTCACATCCACACAGACAGCCTTTTTTTTCGCGGAAAATCAATTTTTTCCACGTTGCATGACATTTTAAGTCATTTGGAGCAAAAAAAATTTTTGAGATTTTTGCACGATTTCAATACTACAAGGTTTGCCACCCAAGGTGAAGTATTGGCGGCCGTAGTAAAAACAAACTCAAGTGGTAAAACTACGAAATAATTATACATAGAAAGGAGATAAATCAGAAAAAATAAGAAATATTGGAAGAATCACGTAACGAAAAAAAAACAAAAACCTAAAAAATCAGAAAAAACAGAAAAAATCGGAAAAAATGAGAAAATATCAGAAGGTTCAGAAGAAATCAGAAAAAATAATAAATAAAAAAGCTAGAAGTAGAATTGTTTTTTTAAAATAACCCTCGAAATTACCTACCACATTTTTTTTTTTTGGTGAATATAATTTCAGTAAATTGAGGCCGATAATTTATTAAATAATCTAAAATATATATGCAGACTCTAAAAAACTAAAAATCATGTTTGTTTACAAAATCTGTAGATACCAAGTTTTTTGTTTATTTATTTATTCTAAAAATAGATCTTTTAAAAACAAAAACCAGGTAGCAAGGTTGTCAACTCTCATTTGTCAAATTCAATGTTTTTTTAATAAAATCTTTAAAATCCTCACAAAACAGTTTTAAATTTCATTTTATTAGATCCTGAATAGATGCAAATGTAAAATGAAAATTTCTCATATATATTACCTACAAAGTCTGATTTATTTAACGTCTTCTCGTTTGTAAAAAATTGCCGAATTTCACAGATAATCCATATAAAATAGGAATTTTTTTATATTTTGGCAACCTTGTTAGTCATCAGAAAACAGCCAGCCAACCAACCCAATGCTAAAAATTGTCTCGAAAACAGTTTTCTTCTTTTTAAATTTGAGCGAAAACAGTTTTCTTCTTAAATTTCATCAAAAACACCAGCGGGCAGCGCCATCTGAACGTTTGGTCCAAAACTTGTATTTGCCATCTATACGTTTGGTCCAACACTACAAGAAAGTGTTCAATTTTTAGTCCATAAGGTTACATGACTATTCTTTATTCAGACAACGCCTTTGGCAATAGAAAACATTCCCCTAGAAGATATTCACAAACTTCAACACCAAATATTAGCAACAAATCAATTATCCGTAGAGAGGACATCGATGAAATCAAATCAACAAATTGGCTCCAGTGGATCCTCATCATACTTTTGGCGATCTTAATAATCGTTTATACCCTTTGGAGGAACGAACGAATCAGAAAACTATTCAAGAAGAATCGCCAACCCGAAATCACTTCAGTTGAAGCCGAAGCCTTCATCTAACAGGGGAGGAGTTAACTGAACCAGAAGACTTTAACCCGGAAGCTGGCACACGGACTTTGTACTTCCACCGTCAGCACAGCCGAGGTTATAAATTCCGCTAAACCATGTTAAATGTAATTCTCATTTGTTCTTTGACGAATAAAGTTGTCATTTTTGAAATAAATCATTTTTGTAAAATAAATATTTTTTTTAAAAAATCGATTGTTAAATCAATACAGTTATCTAGTGACTAGTTTCGTTAAATAGTAACTTCATCAGACATTAGACTAATGTCTGATGAAGTTACTATGTAACGAAACTAGTCACTATTAAATTAATAACTTTTGTTATTATTTTTGTGGAAATCTTAAAACGTTGTTTCATTTATTTAAATTTAAAAGCTAAGATGATACAGAAACTAATCAAAATTTAAAAGTTCGAAACTTTCAATTAGTTATACCTCCTAGAACTCAACAAATTGTTAAAATACCAGTAAAAATGAAAGAAGGCATCGGACTATTGGAATATAAAAAAATTGCTCCTAATCTCGAATCATCCGTTGCTTTAGTAAATGTAAAAAATTGACGTAACAGATTTAAAAAAAATAGAAATTTCAGAACCTTTAGATATTGAGGAACTCAATATTAACGAAATAAATTTTCTAGAAAAAATGGAAACTGATCACGAATTAAGCGAATCAGATGACCGTATTTTAAAATAAAATTTAAAAAATATTGATTTAGAACATTGTAATTACGAAGAAAAACAAGCTATTAAAGATTTATGTTTTGAATACCGCGATATATTTTATTGTGAAAATATCCCCTTATCATTTACTAATCAGATTAAACACAAAATAAACATGAGATGATACACCAATATTTACAAAAACTTATAGATACCCAGAAGTTTACAAAGAAGAAGTTAAAACACAAATTGAAAAAATGCTTGACCAAGGTATAATTCGACCCTCTAATTCGGCATTTTCATCCCCTATATGCTGCGTACCTAAGCGCCTTGATAAATCAAATAAACGTAAGGTTCGTTTAGTTATCGATTATCGAAAAGTTAATGAGAAAACAGTACCCGACAAATATCCGTTACCCAACATGACCTAAATTCTTGACAAATTAGGAAAAAGTCAATATTTTAGTAGGGGAGACCGGGGATGGTTGAGTACAGGGGTTGGTTAGCACACTGTCATTATTTCTAAAACATGCCGCTAGAGTACGACTTTATACCGTATGTTAGTCGACTAGAGTGCTCTTCAGAAACGCTGATGAACGTGGTTGTGTTGTTATTTGTTCGGTAAGTAATTTTATGTTATGACGTTGAATGAGTAAATAAAATTGGAGTGAATAAAATGATTTTTGTGTGAGAACAAATATTTTTTTCACATGTTTAATATATGTTTTTGGAAGATTAGGATATAAGCTTTCATGTCATTTTATGATTTTTATCAAAGTTAGCTCAAGTATCAAGTAATGACAGATTAAATATATTGAAACGCTGTGGGGATGATTCGCACATGTGCCTTGGGGAAGGTTGGCACAGCGAGCCAACCAACCCCCCCTATACACCACACTTTAGAACTACTGTCTTTTTTAGAAAAAATGGTAAGAAATCCAAAACGAAAAACTACGAGAGCTAGTAAACCCCCTGATACTGTGTTAAGGGCAGTTAAGGAGGTTAAAGACGAGAAAAGAAGCATTAGGGCAACTGCTACTAAATATGATATTCCGTTCAGTTCTCTTGCAAGGTATTGTGCTAAAATTCCCGATGAAAAACTGAACGTTTCAGAATTTGATTAGGTTATTGGATACAAATCGAATAGAAAGGTATAAGGCAAATTTGATTTTTTACAGTTTTTAATTTGTATTGTTTTAGATATTTTCAATCGCTGAAGAGGAAGAATTAAGTAAATATTTAAAAAAAGCTGCGGATATGTATTTTGGACTTTGTCATAAAGAAGTGCGTAAGTTTGCCTACCAATATGTTGTATTTTTAAATAAAGAAATGCCTAATTCCCGGAAAGAAGTTAAAATGGCTGGTCCAGATTGGTTCACCTCTTTTTTAAAAAGGAACTCTACTTTATCTATTCGAACTCCTGAAGCCACTAGTTTGGCCCGAGCCTCGGCATTTAACATCCATAATGTTAACGCTTTTTTTGATAACTTACAGAAAGTAATGGATCGCTACCACTTGCAACCATGCGATATATGGAACATGGACGAAACTGGTATCACTACAGTGCAAAAACCGGATCGCGTTTTTGCTCGGAAAGGTTTTAAGCAAATTGGCAGAATCACTTCTGCTGAAAGAGGGACACCAGTAACTATGGCAATATCTGTTTCAGCAATAGGTAACTCGACTCCTCCGTTTTTTGTTTTTCCACGAGTCCATTTCAAAGACCATTTTTTAAATGGAGCGCCTATTGGAAGTGCCGGTTCTGCCAATCCTTCTGGATGGATGCAAGAAGATCAATTTTGTAAGTTTGTTCAGCATTTTGTTAGAAATGTCAGATGCTCAAAAGAACATCCAGTTTTGTTGTTGTTAGATAACCATGACTCACACTTATCCATAGAGGCTTTAAATTTTTTAAAAGAAAACGGAGTCTGCGTTTTATCATTTCCGCCGCATTGCAGCCACAAATTACAACTACTTGATAGAAGCGTATACGGTCCCTTAAAAAAATATGTTAACACAGCATGTGATGCCTGGATGAGGAATCATGCAGGTTCTACAATGACAATTTATGATATTCCTAGTATCGTAAATACGTCACTTCCTTTGGCAGCTACGCAGATGAATATTATAAATACTTTCAAAGTATCAGGCATTTTTCCCTTCAACAGGTTAATTTTTGATGATTGTGAATTCTTACCTAGCATTGTAACAGATCGAAAAGATCCAAAAGAAGGCACTTCTGATCGGCTAGATTCAAAAAAAAGCACCTCTGACCGGATAAATACAAATAAAGTCACTTCTGATAGGATAGATCCAAAAGAAGGCACCTCTAACCAGTCAGATCCTAAAAAAAACAATTCTGATCAGCCAAATCCAAAAGAACGGACTCCTGATCGACCGTTCCCAATTAATCAGTTATAGGGAAAAAATAGATTCAAAGCCTAACAGGCCTGTTTTGTCGCCTTTAGAGAATCTCAGACCTTTTCCTAAAGCTGCACCAAAGAAAAATACAAAAAAAGGTAGAAAGAGAAGATCAACTGCTATACTGACTGACACCCCTATAAAGGACGCTCTGGAACAAGAAAAGGGTCATTGCGAAAAAATAAAAAAAGGCAAATAAAATAAAACAAAAAAATAAAGAAAACGTAGAATCTGAAGAAACAACTGACGACGACTGGGATTCTGGAACTAGCAACGGCGACGAAGACGTAGACTGGGCAAATATTAACCCTGATGATTTTGGAGAGCTAGAGAAAGATCCTAAAAAAGATGATTTTGTGTTAGTAAAATTGCTAGACAGTGAAAATACTACCCGTTCAAAGGGAAAATATTTTATTGGAAAAATTATTGGTCAAGCAGGGGACGTTGACAAAGAATGGGAGGTCTTATTTTTGCGTAAAAGTGAAAAAACTAGTGGATCCTTCATATTTCCTCTCATAGAGGAAGTCAATGTTCAAATTCGAAGTAAACTTTTCTTTGTTAAATATGGGTTATTAAAATAGTTTCTGTTTATAGTTTTTATTATTGTCTAATCCTGTGCCAACCTACCTCTTAGTCTGAGCCAACCAACCCCAAAAGAGGGGTAGGTTGGTTCACTGAACAATGGATTCAAATAACACTTAGAAAGTGTCTAATTTTGGTGAGTTATTTTTATATTTTTCTACAATAGAGGTAAGACTTCAATAAATTCTTGAAAAAAATGTTAAAAAAAAACTACTAAAAAATGTCAAAAAATACATTTTTTTCTAAAAAGTGTACCAACCATCCCCGGTCTCCCCTACTACTCTCGATCTTGCCAGTGGATTTGACCAAATTCAAATGCATGACGATGATATACCAAAAACTGCCTTTTCAACACAAAACGGACACTACACGAATTTACAAGAATGCCATTTGGACTAAAAAACTCACCATCGACTTTTCAAAGAGTGATGGACAATATTTTAAGAGGACTACAAAACGAAACTTGCCTTGTTTATTTAGACGACATTGTTATCTTTTCTAAATCTCTCGAGGAACATATCGAAAGACTAAAAGCCGTTTTTGAACGTTTAAGACAAGCTAATTTTAAAATACAACTCGACAAACCAGAATTTCTTCGTAAAGAAGTTGCTTATTTGGGACACGTTATCACGCCAGAAGGCGTTAAGCCTAATCCAGACAAAATTATTGCTATAAAAAATTACCCAATTCCGAAAACGTCAAAAGAAATAAAAGTTTCTTAGGTTTATTATGTTATTATAGAAAATATATTAAAGTTTTCGCTAAAATCACAAAACCATTAACATTATATTTAAAAAAGAATGCTAAAATTATACACGATCAAAATTTCATTTCATCATTTAATACTTGTAAAAATCTTTTAACTAATTCGCCGATACTTCAATACCCAGATTTTTCTAAGCCTTTTGTGCTTACAAAAAGACGCATCAGGTGTGGCCTTTCGTGCAGTTTTGTCACAAGGACCGATCGGTTCCAATAGACCAATCGCATATGCGTCTAGAACTTTAAATAATTCTGAACAAAAATATAGTACCATAGAAAGAGAATTACTTGCAATAGTATGGGCCTGCAAGTACTTCCGCCCTTATTTATTCGGAAAAAATTTCACTAAATATTGTGATCATCGCCCACTTATTTGGCTATTTAATTTACGAGAACCCAATTCAAAATTAATACGATGGAGACTTCGTTTAGAAGAATTTGATTATATTGTTTATAAAAAAGGAACTTTAAATACAAATTGTGACGCACTCTCTCGATTAATTATAAATGCTTTAGAAAATGAATCAATATGTAATAATCCAGGTGAAATTTCTTATGAAAAAGAATTAGATCAATTTATAACCGACCTTATTTCCGAAAGAGTACCGGATCAACTGCCCACAAGTTCACAATCAGAACAAAACAAAATTAAATTTATTTCTGACATACAAATTAAGAGACAATTGACTACGACACTGACCTAAACACCATCACGAAGGTAAAACAAACCACCGTGGTATAAATGAAACACACGAATATTTAAAACGAAATTATTATTGGAAAAATATCAAAACGACTATAACTGAATATATAAATTCTTGCGAAATTTGTCAACGTGCTAAATGAGGTCGACATCCTCCTTATACACCATTAGTAGTTACAGAACCCGCATCTAAACCCTTTCAATTAATACATGTAGATTAATAAAATATTTTGCTACCTTTGGAATACCAGAAAAATTAATACTAGATCACGGATCTGAATTTAATAATGAAACCGTTAAAGAAATTTTAAATTTATACAAAATCAAAATTCACTTTACTATAGTGGCACACCATCCAATAGTATTGCAGAACGATTTAATTCAGGCCTTATAGAACACCTTAAACTATTAAAAGAAATGTATCCTAACGAAAATGACGATTTAATAGACTATGCTATTATAATAATTCTATACATAGTTCAACAAACTACACTATATTTGAGTTAACTTTTGGACATACAAATTCACGAAATCCTAACGAAATTTTTATTCTAACTGCCTTTTATTCTGATTATGCTGAAAACCATAAGAAAAAACTCGAATACGTTTACCAAAGTATTAGTGATAAATTAGAAAACCAAAAAACTAAAATAACAGATAAACGAAATGTTAAAGGAGACAAAAATCACGATTTTAAAATAAATCAAATAGTTTTTAAACAAAGTTCACAATATCGTAATAAGAAAAATAATAAATTTTTAGGACCGTATGAAATTACTAAACTTTTAGAAAATAATAAAGTTAAAATTACCGATAGGTAAAAGAAATAAAAAAAAGAAATTATTCACATAAAAGAATTAAAACAACCTCCACTTGTTACAGGTTATCCATCCACCTCAACGGCGGATTAAGTTACCCTAAATTCCATAACCTCAACAATAATCCTGGTCTTTTGCCCTATAAATTAGGAAATGCCCAAAATATAATCGATTTTTGGTCATTTATTCAAATTTTTGATATTAAAAACACTGTTAAAGAATTTGAAATAATAAAAATCAATTTTAAAAAATTACAACAGTCGTTTGTACTAAATAATACAGGAAATAATACAAAAAATGAATTTCATAATGCTTGCAATCTTATACAAAATTTGGAAGAAAAAATAAATAATCAAATAAATCAATTAAATCCAATTAATAATATTAAAAGAAATAAAAGAGGTTTATTAGATGGACTTGGTTCAATAATTAAATCTTTGACAAGCAATTTAGACCAAAATGATGCTGAAAAGTATGACAAAGCAATCTCAGTACTTTCAAAAAATCAATCTAAGTTAAAAAATTTAGCTGAAAATCAAATAACACTTTTACAAAATTCCATACAAAACTTTAAAAATAATACCAATACTTTGGCACATAATCAACAAATAATACTTAATCGTATAGAAAAAATCGAAACCAGCTTAAAAAATCAAAATTCAGATTTTCAATACTTTGCTACGGACACAATAATTTCACAAGTTGTCCCAGTTTATCAAGTGATTTACAATATTTTAGAAAAAATCGAAATTTCTATCACGTTTTCAAAATTAAATACATTTCACAATTCAATCATTGAACCTCCAAGAGCTCTTAAACGAAATATTTCTTATAAGTAAACATTTAAAAGTTAATAAACTGCCTTTGAAGCAAAACTAGATATTTTACTTGATGAAAAAATAATGGAAATAAAAAGTTACAATAAAGAATACCAAATAATATTTATTCTAGAAATTCCCATAGTAGAAAGCGAAATTTACAGTTATTTTCATATGTATAATTTGCCTACCCCGATACAAGAATCTTTTAATGTAATCCTACCACAATCTAAATATTTAATCCTAAATGACCTATTATATTCATTTTTCGACAAAAAATGTGAATAAATTACTACAGAAAATTATCTGTGCCAGCAGTACGGCCCTGTCACAATTACCAAAGAAGTCCCATGTGAAATTCAAATGTTAAGATACTTCAAGAACGTCACAAATTACCAGCAGCTACCCGTTAGTATGCCCAAATTAAAAATTCAAAGATTGGAAAAAATCATTGGATTATCATCGCTCCTGAAGAAACTTTAGTTACTCAAAAATGCGGAACTAACTATTCGAGGAACATTTATTTTAGAACTTAGTTCGAACTGTGAAGTGTATATTAGTGGCTTACAGATTCGGAACTATCAAAATTATCGAAAAGAGTTCAAGTTTAAACATTAAAAACTCAAAACTATTAGACTTAACGGCCGAATTTAAGACAATTAAATTAGACAATACAGATTTAGATAAGTTAAAAATATTCAAAGTGCTTTAGAAATAGAAAAACATAAAATTAGTGAAATTTCAATTCCGTTTATTTCAAAAGGAATTAGCGTCTGGACTATTGTTATTTACATTATAACTGTAATTTTAAAACTAGTTTACAGAAAACGAAGGAATCAAGAATCAAAAATTGAAATTGGTATACAAGGCACCGCAACGCCGAATCTTCAACTTCAAAATCCAGTGGCCAGTCCCAGAATTTCCATCTGACGGCGGAGGAGTTAAGATTAGAGATCAGCTAACCCAACGGAAGACGACACCGCTAAAGTGCAAGGTTGCATTCTCACGGCGAAATCTCCGAGAAAATAAAAACGTATATTTTTTATATTATTCAGTTCTATTCTGTTTCTTGTATTAATAGTTAGACTCAAAATTAAAGCTTTTTCAAATTTTTGTTTTTTTTTAAGTTATTTTATATTTTTCATGCTTTTGTAGTTCTTGTACTGTAGATTAAGTTTAATATTTATTTTTGGTCTCATTTTTATTAAGGTTGAGTGGAAGAGCAGGATCTAGTTAGCATGTATAAGAAACTGAACTCTGCCTTATTGGCTAGTTTTATTGTAAAATGGAATGCCCATATTAGGTAACTAAGAAAATTAGAAGATTCATATATAAATTCTACTAACTGAGAAACATACTCCATAAAAAAATCTGTTAACAATCTATAAATCATCCATAGAAACAGTTATACAATATGGAATTCCAGTGTGCGGTGGCCTCTATAATATATTGAATCAGCTGAACACAATTCAAAATTACATATTAAAGATAAAAAGTTTCAAAAAGAGAGATTATCTAACTGGTTTACTCTATGATAAAGGCATTCTGAATGTGAGATCACCATACTTCCTAGAAAACTGTATTTAAATTCAAAAAGACAAATCCCAGAACTACATATCTTATCCATACTCAACTAGAAATAAATTAAAAAATAATATTTCTACTCCTTTTCTTACAAAAAACATAAGTCAACGGTTTTCTGCATCCATGATCATGCTCACAGGATGTTCAATCTACTGCCAACAGAATTGAGAAATGTTGAACAATATCGTCACCACTAACCAAAACTACACTTTTTTAACACTCTACTGTCAGTAGATAGAACGTCCTTTAACTTTAAAGATTCAATAACTAAAGGCGATGACGTTTAGAATAAAATTTAACAAGTTGATTTCTTGTACAATTGTCACAATCTAAACGTCATTGTCGTTAGTTACAGAACCGTTAAAGTTAAAGGACGTTCTATCTACTGACAATATGTATGTTTCTCTAACTTATCATCAACTCCTGATGATGCTAACATAATTAGCGAAATATACATAGTGTCACAAATTCTAAGTAATATAAAATTTCCAAGTTCCATATTTAATTCTAATATCCTATTTAATTTTAAAATCAAATTTGGCAATAAAGTAATTCACATTAAAATTAACTGTAAACAAGTTTTTGCAATTTCATAATTTTATTTCCATATTTCCTGTGTATCTATTAATTCCTGTTAGTTCAGCGGATTTTTAAATTTATTAAAGGTAGAAAATCGCGGTTGAATTAACTCGAAAATTATGCAGACCTTAGCAAATAAGTTGTAAAGGTAACGATTCTGACAAAAAACATTCATTCAGGAAAGTCCTGAGTTACCGCGAGGAAGTGACTTTTCTAAGCGTTTGAAGAAAATAATAATAGTAATTTGAAAAACTAAAATTAAGTAAAAAATTAAACAATTTTAATATAAAATAAATAGTAGAAAATATATAGAATTTGTGGACGTCCTCCGCAGATTAGTTGGATAATGTGGTAAGCATAAACATTTTTACTTTGTTAATTATTGGTCCCATTGCCCTTTTTTTTTGGTAAATAAATTTCTCTGATTAGGAGTATATAAGATAAGAGTTATGTTGTTGATTTCATTTTGTTTATTCATAAATATAAATATAAATTAAAAAATTAAATTAAATTGGATTAAACTAAATTAAATTAAAATTAAACTAAACTAAATAAATTAACGCTCCAGGTAGGAGCATATGAGATAAGAGTTTTATTGTCGATTTAAATTTGTTCATTCGTGAATATTATAGGCAAATAAATGTATATTTTTTATTTGGTGATTTTATTTCTTATTTAAACTAATAACAATTAACTCACAGTGACTCAATAAATAACCCTCACCAGGTTGTATTTTGAGTCGGGCGGATAGTATCCGAATCTTGGGGAAGTCCGACCTACTCGAAATACAGCGTGGAGAGCTAGAGCTCGTCGTCGTGTGGTCAGATAAAAGTCTGAGCTACAAAACCCCCAAAAAACAAAAAAGGGGCCACCACGACGTTAAAAAAGTGTAGTTTTGGTTAGTATTGATGATATTCTTCAGCATTGTTGAAAATCAAAGGTTCCAAATTCCCAATGGGCAGGTTCGACTTTTTTGTTTTTTAACTGAAATCGAGATAGTTTGTTATTTAAAAACGATCAAAAAAAATTTGAGCGCAAAATATAATAACGATAAAAAGCAAAAAAAAAGGATATGCTGTGTGCGGGATTCGATCCCGGACCTATCGCACCACTAACCAGCACTATTCCACGCTGCTACTAGAGCTCATACTTACGTTTGTTCAATCATATTATTTAAGCGAATCACGTGTCACGTTTGGATGATACAAAATATTTTTTCGATGAACACTCGTCTTAAATATACTATAGATAGATAGCGTTAAAATATAGTTTTAAATTCAAATCTGAAAAATCTACTGAATTTTACAGCGGACGTAAATATTAATATTTTGCGCTCAATTTTTTTTGGATCGTTTTTTAATAAAAAAATATATCGATTTCAGTTAAAAAAAAATGTCGAACCTGCCTATTATCAATTCTATTAATATTCTACCAAACACCCTCATTTTTCTTAAAAAATCTACTAATTTAGGAAATTTACTTAAAACGGTAACCCTGTAAAATGTGTTTGTATCGTGAGTACAGCGCAGAAGCGGGCAAGGGGCGAACCGTTCATGGCTACTGACGTCACCGGTCTAGTCTCGCGCACAGGTACCGTTTTCCAGCCTCTCGCCGATCCTTGATTTTAAAATGCTTACAGCGGACGTAAATATTAATATTTTGCGCTCAAATTTTTTTTGATCGTTTTTAAATAACAAAACCTCTCGATTTAAGTTAAAATAAAAAAATTAAAAAAATGTCGAACCTGTCTATTCACGAACTGAAAAATGTTAGAAACATGAAAACTTTTTCTACATTTTATAAACCATAACTATAATTTATTCCTCAAAATACTTTAAAAACAATTCAATTTTTCATTTGATCATACTTACAGCTTTTCCTTCTATTTTCTTTTGTATATTTTTTTACTGTAATAGCTATTAATAATAGAACAAAATACAAATATAATACAATGTCATACTTATCTTGTAAATGATATATTATTATGTATATTAGGAATCTAATTTTAATTTAAATTTTATTGTCATTATATGCATTATAGCCTAGGTACATTGAAACCATGTCTTATATATTATGTAATTTCAGAAATATTCAACTTTGTGATGTATTGAATGATTAATTTAAATAAAAACTGAAGCCTGACAAACACATGACAAATTCCATTAATAATCGGAAAAAATAGAATTTTTGCAAAGTTATGTATTTTAAAATGTGGAAACAAATTATTGTAGTTATTCAAGTTAGTATTTTATTAAAACTTGTAAATTTTAAAATTTTTACTTTCTCGACCTACCTCCTCTGTCTGTCTGTTTGTATTCTTCCACGATAGAGGCTACACGTTTAATTCGATTGAGCTGAAATTTGGTATAGAGGTTTGGGTTAACCGTCGGAAGAACCCATCAGTTTTTGTACGGCATTTGTCAAACGGAAGTGTCGCTGTCAAAAAATGATAGAAGTAATATATGTCACAGAATTTGACTTGAAATATATCACTTGAAAGCCCTTGAAAAATTCTGTTCAGAACAGTCAAAATTATTTTTCCAGCTGTCACCTGACAAAAATAAAAAAATGTCAGTGTGAAATTTTAACATTAAATATCTGAAAAAAATCTTAGTATGTTGTAGATCTTGACGTTCTGATTAAATGTTTCCATGGGCGCAACTCTATCCTATCACCAGTTTTCGAGATATTGATAAAAAGATCAATAATGAAAACCATTTAACCTCAATTTTGATAAATTCTTAATAACTTTAAAATAAACGGCCAGATTTTCTTGAAAAAATTATATACTCTACAGGTCAGTAGTCAAAGAAAAACTGAACTATGTAAGGTTTGAATAATTACATACGGACCGAATGTAGGGCTTTCAAATCAGATTTTTTCCAAAATCGCCTTAATTATGCTGCTTTAACAATACAGTTATAACAGATTTGCTGCTAAAATAATAACGCATTTACTATTCCTGTGTCCGAGGAACATTCTTTTTTAAATGTGTACAGGGTGATTCAAATATTAGGTAACTGCGAGCTATACCGGGTGACACAGGATCACCCCTTTAAACTTTTTATTTATTAGCCGATTTTTATGAGACTAACTGAGTATCAAAATACATGCAATCCACTAGCCAAATGTCAATTTGATAGAACTTTCTTTTTTTGAAAATAAAATATTTTTCTGTGTACGTTGCTAAAATTTTACAATATCAATTAAAGCTTAACGAGAACTTCATAAAAAATGTTATGTCCTTTGAAAACCAGTTTTTGTCTGATTTATTATAATTTTATTAGAATAGCAACCGTTTTTTTACCCAAACTCATTTTTTTTAATGTAACCCTTTGAAGTCCATTTCAATGCGAATAAAATGATATGCTAATTATTTTTCTCAAAAAATGAAAGTTCTGTCAAATGGACATTTGGCTAGTGGATTTATCAAAATATACCGGGTGTTTCTCTTAAAAACAAAATTGTTATCCACTTCCGGCCAAACCGGAAGTCGGCCATCTTGAATATATACGTCAGAAAATCAGAAATTACTATTAGTGTACTCAGTTAAACTTTCATAAATATCGGCTGATAAATAAAAAGTTTAAAGGGGTGATCCATATATCAATGTGTCAAATAACTCATAGTTATCTAATATTTGAAACACCCTGTAGACATATAAAAAATAATGTTTCTCGGACACCATATATTTTACATCAAGTTGCAACAGTAAATGCGTTACTATTTTAGCTGCAAATCTGTTACAACTGTATTGCTATGTATGAGGCCACTTTGGAAAAAAATCAGATTTGAAAGCCGTACAATCGGGTCCGTATGTAATTTTTCGAACTATACATAGTGCAGTTTTTCCTTGACTACTGACTTGTAACTTATATAATTTTTTCAAGGAAATCTGGCCATTTGTTTTAAAGTTATTAGGAATTTATCAAAACTGAGGGTTAATGGATTTCAATATTATAGTCATTTTAAAAATAAAGTAGCTCCACTGAGTTTTTGGTAAACCCTGTCTATATAATTATTATATTTTTTAAAATACCATTCTTTTGACTAAATTTTTCGTTAAACAAATTCAAAATAAGTTGATCACTTTTCTTAAAAATTGAAGAAATTGAAATTAAAACAAAATTACCTAAATACTCAATTATTGAACTTTGGCCATCAATATCTAGAAAACTGGTCATAGGATTGAGTTGCGCCCATGGAGCCATTTAATCAGAACATCAAGATCTACAACATACTAAAATTTTAAAAAAATTGGCCGAAAGCCATTTTCCAGAAGAGAAGTAGGGGTCCTTACACGTCTTTCTTATAGTATAGAAATATAGAATCAAAATATGTTAGATAAATAAAGGACACCGCACTTTTCTTATCCAAAGTATGGTTCTCAGTGAAATTCTCTAAATGTTTGATATGTTGTACTTTAGACCATCCCGATCAGTGTCCATGGGTACAAGCTTCAATAATGGAGTTTTTTTTCTACAGTGTAGAATTTTAAAATAACATATTTTTACTACAACATTATCATTCTATTCATAATCGTTCATTATTTCTTTGTTGGCACAAAAATGAAATGGATCACTAGTATTATCAAAATTGGAAAAAGCTCCAGGGTGGGTCATGAGTAAACCGGGTGCTATTTTCATGGTACCTGTATTTACGCTTCTAACGGAAAGTAATTTGTTTTTTCGACCTACCACATAAAACAACTATCATTTAAGAACAATCTGTCATAACGTTTACATTGTATACAGGGTGGGTCAAGAGTAATGACATGCGCATGATCATTATTTAGTCAATCTGTAATTTTTTTTACATGTCAGGTGTGTTCGTATACTCCCTAGCTAAAATAAAAAATAGTTAATATATCTACGTGTGCCTTAAAAAGGACGGAAAAAATTCTGTACAAAATAACATTGTTTTCAAAAATTTCAAAATTTCGTTGGTGAAATTCCATATTTCTCCAATATATCCTCCAAATATTTTAATGACTATTTTTCCAGATATACATTGTTCATCTGTCAAATGTCAACGTTTTTTAAACAGTTGCATTTAAAAACTGTCGCAGGTTATATTACAAAATTTTTGCTTATGTTTGAATGGCGTATGCTACGAAACTTAAGTATTTTATATATGAAAGTACCTATATACTGTTATGAAAATGTCACCCTGTATATGGGAATTTTATTAAAAAAAAAATTTTTGTTCAAATGGTTATTAGGAGATGTTTATAATTGAGTTAATATACAAGTTAGCAATTAATTTTATATATGATAGTGTTTGAAATGAGTTAAATATCATAAAAATTATATTAATATTGATAAAGCTATGTTTAAAAGTTAATTAACTAAAAGATTAGTCAAAGTTAAATGTTATGTTTATTAAATAAGATAGGAGAGTTGATATGAAAGTAAAGAATAGGAAACGAAAGGTATTATAGATAAATTGGCAATAAATTGAAGAAAAGTGAAAGAATCTTAAAAGTTATTAAAATAATGAAAGATGTTATAATAAAATCGAAATTTTGGAATTGTCATACATGAAATTTTAAGTCAGATAGTAAAAAGGGAATATAGGGTTAATAATCTAAAATAAGGCTGAGGTAGTTTAAAAAAAAATCTAGTGGTAAAGAAAATTTTGGATAAAAAAAAAAGAAAAAGGAGATAATAAACAAAAAAGATTTTGATTGATAATTTTTTTGAATTGTCAGAAAAATTTTGTGATGAAAGATATTGAATGGTAAATGTAAAGTAATGTAGGAAAATTATGAAATTATATATCAATTAACGAAGAAATTTCTTTTAATTAAACATAAAAAAAAAATTTGTAAAATAAGATTCAAGTTAGTGAATACAAGTATAATTTAAAATGGTGCTCAATCAATACTAAGAAGAAATGGAGGAAGAATAAATTATAACAATATTAAATTCTGGAAAAGCATCTATAAATTAAGAAACAAGAAAGTAAGAAGATATTTGGAAGAAGAGAAATAAATCATAGTTTAGAAGTAATTGTACATAAGAAAAAGCAGGGAGAAGAATATAACAGGATAAACATAAATTTATTTTTTTTTTATGATTTTTTTTTAGTAATGTTTATTATTTTTTTGTACTAGGACCCAGCCAAATTTCTGAGACAAATTGTAAATATCATTACAATACGTTTTGATTTAGTATCAAAATAGTTATTTGTATGCCTAGGCCGCGAAATCCCTTTTGGCGGACCGAAAGAAAGATTATCGCCGAGGTCGCTTGCTGCCGAGGCAAGATAATCTTGAGGTCGTCAAAAAGTTTCGCGGCCGTGGTCTACACACCATTTTTCGTACCATCGTTAAAGTTATGAAATTAGATCATTGCCAATAAATATAGTATTGCTTTATAATCAACAGCAGTTCAATTTCATTATCAAAATCACAGCTGCTATGGAAATGACAGTGTTTGAATATACAAAATATTTTGACAGTTCTTGACAAAGCGCAAATTAGGCTGACATTGATAGTGACATTTCAGTATCTTGTTGCTTCAACTTCTAGAGTAAATACAATTAATAATACAAACTGTACAAATAAAATTAATATACTGTGTTTAATAAAAATAATATTGTTAGTTTCGTATTGCAGAAATGTGAAATTTGAAAGTGACCTTTGCTTTTTCGACCGTTACCATGGGCAACGGCCGCGAAATTGAATTATTTGCTAGCCGTCAAAGGGGTAGTAAATACTCTCACAAGTAGAAAAAAATCAAAAGTACCCTTTAGAAAAGTTTAGCCAAGTTCAAATTTTATACAAACATTACTGATTATATGCAGAATAACTGTATTAAGATGTGAATTATTTGCAAGCCGTCAAAGGGGTAGTAAATTCCCTCATACTTTTGATTTTTTTTCCACTTGTGAGGGTATTTACTACCCCTTTGATGGCTTGCAAATAATTCACATCTTAATACAGTTATTTTACATAGAGTCAGTAATGTTTGTGCAAAATTTGAACTTGGCTAAATTATTCTGAGGGTTCTTTTGAAGATTATTTTCGATTTTTTAATTGTGAAGCTGTAAACTTCTCCCTAAAAAACTCTTGATGACATTTTTATAGTGTTTCTGATATATGGAAATATTTAACAGTTTTATTTTATATCTTTCTCTCTGCAGGTCCCTTAGAAGAATTTTTTTTACGAATAAAATCATCTTCCAATGCCACTGGTCATTGGGCTGCTGGTTGAAAATCGGCTGACAAGTTCACAACGGTATAAATAATAAGTTTCGTAGTACATACCAATTAAATATAAGCAAGAATTTTGTAATATGACTATCAACAGTTTTTTTAATGCATTTGTTTAAAAAACGTTGACATTGAAAATTTGAACAATGTATATCTCGAAAACTGGTCATTAAAATATGTACATATTTTGTAGGATATATTGGAAAGCTCACATTTACTGTCTAGAAAAAAAATACAAAATTTTTGAAATGGAAGATATTTTTAAAATAATGCAATTTTACACAAATATTTCCATGTTATACTTTTTAAATAACACTGTATTACGTATTTTTTTGCATAATTGAAGTATAAGTGAACATTTATGTGCCATCAAAGAAATAAACGATTATGAATGATATGATATTGTCGTAGTAAAAATATGTAATTTTAAAATTCAACACTCTGTAGAAAAAAACTCCATTATTGAAGCTTATGCCCATGTACACTTTTGATCAGGATGGTCAAAAATACAGCATATCAAAAAGTTTGTGAATTTCACCGAGAACCATTGAATAAGAAAAGTGAAGAGTTCTTTACCCAAATTAGTAGGTATCTTATGTTACTATGATATGAGTGCTGGTTGAATGAGCATCTTTCAACTTTAAGCAAAAATAATAAAAAAAGCAATGAGAAAATATAATATGTTACCTTAATATGTTTCTCTACACAAATAGTAGATTTTGTTGAGTGCTAAGTCCATCCTGATAGGTAGTATAAAATTGGATTAAAATCAAATTGGGATGTCCATAAAAGAGGCATTATATGCAAAACTCATTTTTGCTAGTTACAACCAAAAGCAGTTTTCTCACATATGGAAATTGGAAGCTAGTACCGGTGTTCACAAAGTGGATTCCATAGGAGGATAAAAATGTAACCCTAAAATGAATTTGTTTATACATACTAATTGAATGAGTTTTAAAAATAAGAAAATTTCAATAACTTTACATTACTAGTTATTCCAGAAGCATCCCAACAAAAAAACTGCAAAAAAAAACGATAAAAACTAGCAGACACAAGCAATACAATACAATACAATATCAATACCGCAGAAGGGTTGTAATGTATTTTAATATCGTGTTTATCCATATCATAAATGAAGGCTTCGGTTAAATATTGGGACAATTTTCTGTACATTTTCCCACCATTTTCATGTAGTTTCATACTTCTTCTTTTTCTTTTATTATTGGGCTATGTCCATAGACAATTTACCCGTCGTAGTTAGGTGTGTTCTTTTATTCAGCGCTGTGTTCATCGCTTGCACCAAACTGTTCGTAAATTAAGCCATGAAAGACCGATTGAAGTGTGTCAAACGTTCTTTTTTCCACCGCTGAGTCCACCAATGAGCCAGCGCATCCATCGACTTTAGAAGCCGATGGATGTGATGGATGAATGGAGGGGGTGGGAGAATAAACAACTTTTGAGCTTTTGTTTACAAGTTTACACACACGGTTTTTTTCTATTATACAATATGCTGCCTGCAGGAGAAATATTTATTATTAATTTAAATTATAATGGACTTTATTTTAATGCCCAGGTAGATAAAGAAACATACGAGGAAGTTAATAAAGGTAAATATATATTCCGAAGAAGATGAATGCAACAATGACTTTGAAAGTAATAAATACTCCATACTCAAATCACAGTACATATATTCTATGCTCAAATAAAATAAACACAAGCAATTTAAATGTCAAACGTCAAATTACTTGGTTGCGTTCTTATTTTCAGCTCAAAATTCTTCCACCACAAATTAATCAGTGACGTCATTGACATCAATCACAGATGGAACTTTGTTTAATAAAAGAACACACCTGTTTCATGTTCAACTAAAAATTTCCACTTGTCAGTTGTCACTGTTGATAGGTTAACCGCCAAGGAGCAGCGTTGCCAACATAATAATTAAAAAAAGGTCCACTGTTCTGTTTGAAATAATCCCATTTCGCTCACACACAAACACAAATCCTCACAAAATCCTCGCACATCATATATGTAATACTCCTATATCGCCAACTTGCTATCTATGGAGCGTATAGAAGGAGGGCAATCTCTAATGGACAACACGTTTAAAATGTGGCCAAATTTTATACGCAACCGTTGTGCATATTTGTTGCACGAAGCATGGTTTGCAGCTGGAGACGAAGTCGAGAGCTGCAATCATGCTGAGTGCAACAAATATGCACTTTTTGCACACAACATTTTTTCTACGATCGAAATAAATATGACATTTTAACAGTTTTCAAAAAAATAAAATTTGAACTGACAATTTGAAATTAATTGCAGAAACTATCACAATCAATCTGACAGTGACAGTTCAGGCCACATCCATAGGTCAAATCGGTAGACATGAAACGATGTTGATTAATCAAACGGATTTCTATTTATAAAATGACCACTAAAATTTGCTTGTTGATCGTTTGTGATCTTATTTGAGATTGAATCCATTGAATCACGGATAATTTATATAATTTAGGTAATATTATTATAAGTAGGTACCTATATAGATACTTCTCTTTATCTAAATTCATCAAAACAGAATGTATTTCTGAGAGTCCCTATGGTCTAGTGGCACAGATACCGGGCTCCAACCGAGGCGAATCCCGGCGGCGCCGAATTTTTTTTTTATTTTTATTTACTAAGAAATTGACAATTCAAAGCACTCTAAAATTTACTTTTATGCACTAGTGCACAAAAGATTTACTTTTATGCACTAGTGCACAAAAGATTTACTTTTATGCACTAGTGCACAAAAGTTATACTTTTAACACGGTAGATAGTGCAAAAAGTGGTCACTTTTTGCACGATCGTAGAAAAAAATATTACTTTCTGTAGCGTAAATACAGGTACCATGAAAATAGCACCCGGTTTACTCTTGATCCACCCTGTATAGCTTCTTGAAATTTTGATAATATTAGTGATCCATTGTATGACCGAAGTATAAGTGAACATTTATGTGCCAACAAAGAAATAATGAATATTGAAGCTTGTGCCCATGGACACTGATCGGGATGGTCAAAAGTACAACATTCAAAAATTTAGAGAATTTCACTGAAAACCACTTTGCATAAGAAAAGTGCGGTGTTCTTATAATGTATCTAACATATTTTGATTCTATAGTTTTGTACTATAAGAAAAAAGTGTAAATTTAAATCTTTATTTATCAGTCTCGGTAGCACAGATCGTTGGCTATCGGTCATATTCATTTATGATTATTTAGATGCTAAAGTCAACGTGGGTTCGAAGCTTGTGTCTTGCAGTAAAATTTTAAAATATAGGGAGAATATTACTATTATTATTATTATTTAACAAACTGACTTTTTTTTTAAATACCTACACATAAATAAATATTTATAAAAATAATGATTCTACATTAGTATTTATGAATTTACAGTTTTTGTGTAAGAAATAAAATTTGGTAACATTCACTGTACACAAAATAAATGAAACGACAGCTATGTCGAATATCAAAAGTATTTTGTAAAATTTTGGCTATATCTTGGTCTTATTTTAATTTTACTTGCTAAGCATTTTATCTATAAGTTCATTAACTATAAATTAATATGAATACGATTGTTTTTTTTTAAATAATAATGTTCATTTTTCTATATATAACAAAAATTTTAAAATTTATAAGTTTGAATAAAATACCAACAGTGAATCGCTTTTCTATGAATAACTACTGTTGGAAATAATAGTATATTATATTATACACCAAGGACGAGAAGTAATTTTTCTCAACCGAGCATTATTATTATACCGAAATGCGAAGCATCGAGGGATAATAAGTTGCGAGGCTGAGAAAAATCTTCTCTACCCTGGTTTATACAGGGTGTTTCATAGGTAAACCGACATATGTTAACTGCAAATAGAGGGCACTTGGGTGATTAAAAAAACTATTATTTGATGGGTCTAACCCGCCTTATAAGTGAGTTACAGGGTGTTTTGTCAAAATTGCTTATTTCTTCTAACCCTCGTTTCTTCGGAACCACCCTGTATAATTATTTCATATTTAGTAAGCTAGTTTGAGTCTATAGTACATTAAACTGACATAGTAAGCTAAATAAAAATCCAGGTCCGGCTTCAAAAAAAATTACCAAAATATTTTCACGATGAACAACACTCTGTATATCAGAATTTGAAAAATTGGATATAGTATATTCGAAAAGAGCGGAAACAGTTAAGTAGGAATTCATGTTTTTTGATTCTGCACCTTTCATTTTGCTACTAAAACTATTAACTCAAACTAAAAAATTGTTCATTTTCGTCGAATTCGTGCGATTTTGCTTAATAAGGAAAATTGGGTTAGTAATGGTGCTCCTAGTTTTGAAGAGAAATAAATAATATTTTTGGATGCAACATTTATGGTTTTACTTATAAAAAGAATAGATTGTTTCAATAATAGTAATATTATAAACTTATTGGTATTTTTCGACAGAAAATACGTACAGTAAATAAAGTCCGCACAATATGGAAAAAATATTTATTTATTTTTTTTATTAAATTATTATTATGGCTTAACACTACTTAATGGCTACATACTTATTAATATTTACGACTAAAACAATTTTTTTAAATTTTTAAAATTTTCCATTGTTTTAGTCGTAAATAAAGGCCGCAGTGGCACACTCCAATATTCATAACAATAACCAAATGTGACATATGTCATATTAATGTCAAATTTCATAAATCTATTATTCAACAGATGTAGCAATATGTCTTATTTACGATTTATTTCAGCATACATTTGACCAAATTATTTACTCGTTTTAGTAGTGACATTTTATTTCATATTATTTATCTGGTCTACTATACAATATAATTTTGATCTTATTTCATTTTATGCCAAGAGCAAGAAAATCTCTGAGCTCTGCTAGGATATGGCAATGCTGTAAAACTAACTTTGTTTGTTTATCTTCTATAAATACGTAAAATCATCATAAATATAAATCCCAAATATATTTTATAGATATTTCATTACGGACGGACAGATTTCCTTCAAAATTGCCATATGGAGGTTTTTGGGGTTGGTGATTTCAATTTTTTTCTTAAAATTAATAAATTCAAGATTGCAGACGAGATATGTGATTATTCAGATTTTTTTCAAAATTGGTATTTGTGTTTTTTGGGGTCGGATATTATGAATTTGTTTTTCGAAATAAATATATTCATGATGGCGACTCCAAAATGGTGGACGAAATTTATGATTATTAACCGATTCCATTCAAAATTGGTGCATGGGGTTTTTTGGTGTTGGAGATTTTGATTTTTTTTTCAAAATTAATAAATTCAAGATGGCGGACAAGATATGGAATTATGATTAGATTCTTTTCAAAATTGGTATTGTGGTTTTTTTGGGATAGGAGATTTCATGTTTTTTTTTCAAAATAAAAAAACTCAAGATGGCGACTCCAAAATGGTGGACGCAATTTATGATTATTAACCAATTCCATTCAAAATTGGTGCATGGGGTTTTTTGGTGTTGGAGATTTTGATTTTTTTTTCAAAATTAATAAATTCAAGATGGCGGACAAGATATGGAATTATGATTAGATTCTTTTCAAAATTGGTATTGTGGTTTTTTTGGGATAGGAGATTTCATGTTTTTTTTTCAAAATAAAAAAATTCAAGATGGCGACTCCAAAATGGTGGACGCAATTTATGATTATTAACCGATTCCATTCAAAATTGGTGCATGGGGTTTTTTGGTGTTGGAGATTTTGATTTTTTTTTCAAAATTAATAAATTCAAGATGGCGGACAAGATATGGAATTATGATTAGATTCTTTTCAAAATTGGTATTGTGGTTTTTTTGGGATAGGAGATTTCATGTTTTTTTTTCAAAATAAAAAAATTCAAGATGGCGACTCCAAAATGGTGGACGCAATTTATGATTATTAACCAATTCCATTCAAAATTGGTATATGGGGATTTTTGGAGTTTAAGATTATGAACTTTTTCTCAAAATTAATAAATTCAAGATGGCGGACGAGATATGGGATTATTACCCGATTCTTTTCAAAATTGGTATGAGGTTTTTTTTGAATAGGAGATTTTGATTTTTTTTCAAAACAAATAAATTCAAGATGGCGACTCCAAAATGGTGGACGAAATTTATGATTATTAACCGATTCCATTCAAATTTGGTGCATGGGGTTTTTTTGGTGTTGGAGATTTTGATTTTTTTTTTCAAAATTAATAAATTCAAGATGGCGGACAAGATATGGAATTATGATTAGATTCTGTTCAAAATTGGTTGGGGGCTTTTTGGGATAGGAGATCATGATTTTTTTTCAAAATAAATAAATTCAAGATGGCGACTCCAAAAACTGCACAGAATTTTTTATTTATATTATCAAAATCAAAAAATATTTTTCCTGCAACATATACAGTAAACCATGATTGTTCATTTTCTCAAATATAAATATTTCGTTTTAACCTAGCAGATAACAGATTGATGTGCTCGGAAAAATAATAAAAATTCGGTTTACTCGCGAGTCCCATGATCAATAGCGTTGTCTGAATAAAGAAAACAACGTCAATAGTGACATCTCATCACCAGCAGCAATACCGAACGCAGTGCGAAACTGGAAAGTTTGGCAAAACAGGAGCGCCTATTGGGAGACAAATATTCCAAATGTGGAGACAAGTATTTCAAATCTGGAAACAAATATTCCATGAAAATAATTTTGTTAGCGCCTATTGGGAGACACATATTCCATAATGAGAGACAAATATTAAAACACTGGAGACGAATTTTCCATAAAAATAATTTTGTTAGCGCCCATTGGGAGACAAATATTCCAAATGTGGAGACAAATATTCCATAAAAATAATTTTGTTAGCGCCTATTGGGAGACAAATATTCCCTAATGAGAGACAAATATTCCACAAAAATAATTTCTTCTGTATTATTAAATTAATTGCGTGAAAATTGAATATTAATTAATTTGTTTTGTTAAGTAACAAACGATTATGTCATAGATAAGTTTCATTTAAAATTCAGATAAAATTAAAATATTAAACGATCAAATTAAATTAATGAACAAAGACGAAGATTCAGCCATTGGAACAAAAAATGGCCAGAATCAAAAAAACGAAAGGCACGATCAACCGTCTGATAGAAGATATCGGCCTAGTGAAGATTCAATAAACAGTGTTGCCACGTGTTCCAAATATTCTGCAAATAATGAACAATCATTGCTATCTCAGAAAAAAGTGTCTCAGGCAATATTAGAAGCACAAACACGGCAAAAATGTGACGATATTATAAATTTAACTTCCAATAACTCTAGCAACAATAATCAAGAAGGTGAATGGAAACAGGTTATCAAAAGAAAACCAAAAAGGAAAATAGTTATAGGTGATAACAGTTCCCTTAAAATCAATGGTCAAGAGCTAAAAGGAGTACCGAAGCTTTCAAGCCTTCATGTATACAGAGTAGATCCAAAGATGACCGCGGAAATATTGGAACGACATGTCAAATCCTACTTTCCGGAGGTACAGTGTGACAAAATAGCATCAAAACATCCTGAAATTTACGCCTCATTTAAGGTCAGTATATTTGATCATAATTTTGGTAACGCTATGAATGCTTCAATATGGCCACATGGAGCTCATGTACAACGGTTTTTACACCTACGGAAATTCAAGCAAGTGGACACATAACCTTAGACGATAAAAATAAAAAATTCGATTTTTTACTTCTAAATGTAGAGTGTTTAAACGTATTTAAAGTCGATGAAATAACGACGCAGTTTTTGACAGTGTACAAACTTAATTTTATTTGTTTAACAGAAACCTGGTGCATTCAAGACAATGTAAAAAGTTATGTTTTTCCTGATTATTCATTGATAAGTCATTACTGCCGATCAATATCTAAAGGTGGCGGGGTTGGTATATGGGCCAAAACCGGTTTAAATGTTATCGATATTAATCTATCTCAATATTGCATCGAAAAATGTTTTGAAATAACAGGAGTTAAGTGGATAATTAATAATAGTCCAAGTATGTTAATCTTAACATGCTATCGTTCTCCTTCGGGAAATTTCCAAAATTTTTTTAATAACTTAAGTTTGTTAATGCATAATATGTACGATCATAAAACTCCTCTACTATTGAATGGAGATTTTAATATAACCTCGTTAAGTAAAAAAGAATCTAATCAGCTACTAGATTTACTTTCCTCTTACAATCTTTTACCACAAATAGATGCACCAACTTACATTACTCCAACAAGTCAAAATACACTTGATCAAATTTTCACCAACATTTCAAGTCCAGTAAATTGGGATATATGTGATACCATTACTTCCAGGCACTGTGCGGTTCTTTTTAAAACAGATAATAAAATATATATAAAAAATGAAAAAAATATATTAAATTTTCAGGATGTATCCGATATAAACATAAAAAAATTAAATGAAGCTTTAAAAATAGAGCAGTGGTCTGAAATGTATAACGCATTGGATATAAACACTAAATTTAATATATTTTATGAAAAACTATTATATTATTTTAATAGGGAATGTCCCAAAAAACAGAAATATATAAAAACAGATTTAAACAAAGGCTGGGTTAACGATCTAGTAAAACAATCCTCTAAAAAGACAAGAGCTCTATATAAGAAACAAAAAGGTAATTTACAGTATAGGGAAACATACAATATACAGAAAACTCTGCATAAAAAATTAGTAAAGAATATTAAGTCTAGATATTATCAAAATAAATTAGAAAACTCTCAGAATATTAATAAAACTACCTGGAATATTATATCTGAAATTACTGGTCAAAGTTGTAACAAATCTCAAATATCATATATGGATATAAATAATCAATTGACAAATAAACCTGAACTCATATCTCAAGGTTTTAATAAATATTTTATACAAAGTCCAATTGACATAATAAATAAAATAAATCATTCTCACCGCTTTAATGCAAAATATAACCATATGAAAAATAGTTTATTTCTGAAAGCTGTTACAGAAGAAGAAATAGTATCTATTATTAAACACAAAATGAAAAATAAACATTCATCGGGTATCGATAACTTGTCGAGTATTGTATTGAAAAAAATTTCCAAAGAAATAGCGGCGCCACTAACTTACCTTATTAACGAATCGTTTCTTCAAGGGATTTTTCCATCTAAATTGAAAAAGACATTAATAACTCCTGTTTTAAAAAATGGAAATAACCAAAAAATGGAAAATTACAGGCCTATAGCAATAACTCCAGTTATTTCTAAGGTATTTGAGTATGCTATGTTAGAACAATTACTAAATTTTTTGGATCTTAATAATGTAATAGACGATAGTCAACACGGATTTCGAAAAAATCATAATACAATAACTGCCATTCATTCATTTTATCAAAAGGTTTTAGATGCGATTGAAGATGGCGAGGGCCCGATCGGGATCTTCTGTGATCTTAGTCGCGCCTTCGACTGCGTCAATCACGAAATACTTTTCGAAAAAATATTCCACTACGGTATTCGCGGTATACCAAACAACTGGTTTCAGTCATATCTTTGTGATCGTCCGCAAGCGGTTAAAATAAGCTCAAAAAATAGTCAATATTCAACGACGAATTATTCTTCATGGGTCGTGAATAATACTGGAGTTCCGCAGGGTTCAATTCTGGGACCATTACTGTTTACTCTATATTTAAATGACTTACCTAGAAGTCTATCACAATGTCTTACTTGCTTATATGCAGACGATGCAACATTGCTTATAACTGACAAATCACAATTAAATACTCAATCTAAATTAAATTCAATATGTAATACGCTAATAAGCTGGCTTAGTAGTAACTCGTTATATATAAACCCCAGTAAAACGAATTACATGACCTTCCACACTCAATGGAAGTCAAACTTACCCTTGTATCAAGTAAAAATAAATGACGAATTTATTGAGAAAAAAGACTCTGTTACATTTTTAGGTATTACTATGGAGAGCAATATGACATATAACTCGCAATGTATTAAAATTATAAAATCACTCAATTCTATGTGCTACCAGATTAGAGTACTACGAGAGGTTCTTAGAGAAGAAGGACTCCTATCCTTCTACTTTGGACTAGTGCAATCAAAACTACTGTATGGAATAACAATTTGGGGATGCTCCCCTAATATTAGCGACGTTTTTTTAGCACAAAAACGTATATTAAGGGCTCTTACAAATAAACCACCAACATTTTCGTGTAGATCTTTATTTAAACAATTTAATATACTTACAGTTATGGGACTGTATATACAGCAACTCCTTATATATATTCACAGAAATAAAGAAAACTTTATGACAAAATCAAATATACATAATCATAACACGAGAAATAAAAATGAAATTCATATCCGAAATGTAAGGCTGACACTTTCGACAAAGTCTTTTAATTATCAAGGATCCCATCTTTACAATACTATACCAAATGCTTTGAGAAACATTAAATCTTTAAATTTATTTAAGCGGAAAGTAAATCAAATACTGTTGGACATAACTCCATATACTCTAGAAGAGTTTTATGATCATTTTAAACGCTAAACTGTTTGTCTTATTTTATTGTATTTTTTGTTTTATTTATATTATTAATGTTTATATATATGTACAAAGCTATTTAATTTATTCTTACTTACTTGACTTGTCCAATGGCCCTTTGGCTCTAAATTTTTTGTATTTATGGACCAATAAAGAATTTGAATTTGAATTTGAATTTGAATTTTATGCGTTCGCGGTACATAAAAATCCTGAATATATTCCGAATAGGACATGCGCAAATAACTTATCCCTTTTGTAATCCTTAAATGTGTTCTGAACTAGTTCAGGATTAGCTCCGCGAAAATACCTAATATTCAGATTTTTCTAAAAGTTTGGCAACATAGCTTTTATATGATTGTCACCTAATTTGATTGTCGTGACATCTTTTCGAGAGGGTATGAACTAAGACATTACAGGAAATTATCGAAAATCTCCATTATGACAAATAAATTTGACATATATTTCTCAATCGTATTTCCAATTAGATTTAATAAATACTGAATAAAATAAAGAAATATTCAAAGAGCTTACTAACAAAAATACGTAGAATGAAGTCTCCTACTTTTTATCTCTGATTTTAAAAATCACTTTTTTTATTTTTTTTTAAACTTAGTTTAATAACAGGACAAATAAAAAATAGGAGACTCCATTCTTTAAACATTATACTTTAAGCTGCCAAAGTTTAATTTTCCTTCGTTCAGTAAAATTTAAACGTAATTGGAACTGGTAAACCCGTGTTTTTATACGTTAAAATACAGTGAAAGTGCGGCCTTAAGTAGTGTTAAGCCATAATAATAAATATATGGCTAGTCGCCATATACTTGCAAATCACATACATAAAAAGAATTGCAAATAATATAAGAATTCAAAGAATTTGAGCGTTTTGACACGGAGCAATATGTTGCGCAGCAAGAAAACGTTGCAATATCGCTCTGCATCTAAAATACATGCATTTAAATAAGCCGTCTTCACATGCAACGCGATGCGATAAATTTAAAGCAGCAATATGTTTCTATCGCAATGACGTGCAATATGTTCTACGGAATTCTGCGATATCGTATTGTGTCAATAGTAGAAAATCATGTATGTTTATGCAGGTGTTCACACTATTCGCTGTTTAAAGTAGCAATTTATTTAGCAGTGTTGCAAATACGTATTATAAAATATAAATAAGAAAATTATATTGTTGTTTTGTTTTTTTTTTTAATAGCAGCAATTTTTTTTAGTATCATTTAAACAGTGTTGCGAGATATATGTATTATAAAATAATAATAATAATAATAATAATGATAATTATAATACTAATAATACTCTGCCTATATTTCACCCCCTTACGAGTGAACCCCAGAATCCAAAGGCTTGTGCGGGGAAGGGACGGCTATATTATTATTTGCCGTGGCGCTCCTGGCGACTCACTGATAATTGATGGCACCATTTGGCTATGAGTGTAGCAAAATCAATGTTTATGGGATATATAGCGTAGAACGAAATTTTCCAGTTTTTCATAGAGAAGGAAAAAGAAATACAAATAGGTATTATTTTTAATATTATTAAAAACATAACTTGACTATCAAAGAAGCTTATGCGAATACTCTTATATTTTCTTCATTTCACAATGCATAGCTCTTTCAGTACTATAAAATAGTTTGGTTTTGTTTTTGTTCTCTTATTTGAAGAAGAAGCATAGTAAGAAAACCCTATTCTTCCTATTTTGATTTTATATCAACTAACTTAACTAATTATAAAACTAGGCAACATCGCAAATTCTATAGTATTGAGTATGCGGACAATCTTTCATTTTTAATATAAGAATTGCAGTAAAAGTTGGCCACTGGCTTTAATAACCCATTTTATAACAATTTTTAAAAGCAACATTGTTAAATATATCAGTTACTCGATAAAGGAGTTTAGTTACAGAATTATGAAACGGATTTAAATGTCATTGAATAAATCATTCGCCATAAAGTTGTTTAAAAAAAAACAATTGACCACTTATTTAGCATTGTATTAGAGTAAAACTCAAACTTTGTTTTATTTAGAACAGCTTTAAAAAGTTATCCAATCTTTTTACTTTTTAAATTACTATCTTGGCAGTGGCCGATATTTTTACATGTATTATTTTGCCACCATTTTTGTAGTAATCGCAGATCGCAGCTTAAATCGAATCGGCATCAGAATTGACAACCCTGCTTTCTATAATGGCTAAGGGCCGGTTTATCAATGTGCTGTTAACACAACTTGACTGACAGCTATCGCCTAGCTGTCAGTTAAAGTGTTTATCGATGTCACTGCTACCGGTAACCGAAGGTTATCTTGGATTTTAGCTGACAGAGACTTGAAACCTCCTGTTTGCTAGTTGACTGCCAGCTAAATTGATTGACGCGCAAGCTCAATAGATTTTGTTGTTTTGTAGTTTTGTTATCTGCTAGAAAAATATAATCTATAAGAATTTTTGTAATCTTTTCTTAATTTCATTTGTATGATTTATTATTATGGAGCAGGGTGATCTATTTCAAGTAGGACATTAATTTATAGTGATGATGACGAAGAAATAATACTATTTATTGAGCATGAAAGAAGAGCTTATATTATGAGAGGTTATAGCATTTTTTATTTTCAATGTTTTTTTTATTTATAATCATCAAAAGCATTGCTCTATCTGATGCCGTATAATTGGCCAATCTTTTTTTCTTCTCTTCCAAAGGTTCCATAACCAAAAAAAACTTCAACCGAAACACAACAAAAAAGAACTTCGACTGACACAACAAAAATGGACGTTTGTTTGGAAATTGGGCAGTTTGGATTTTTATTTTGATTTCAATACGCACCCCCACCTTTGTTGAGTTTATACCGCGTAATTTAAATTGTCCAATCAAAAATATTTGCGGAAATAGTCAAAGCAGCCAACCGACCAAAATTTAGTAATAGCTAGAAGTTATGTAGCCGTCAGTCAACTGCGTAATAAAAAACGCTTTCAAAGATAGCAGTCACTTTGGCTGTCAGTTAAGCCTAGCTGTTGGCTACGTAACAGGCAGATTTAACAGCACATTGATAAACCGGCCCTAAAATGCGTTGCAACAAAAGTCTGAATTTTAGTATAAAAGAAGAAAGTCCTAACTTCCGATCACATAAAGTTAGTAAAATTCAGCAGTGGGATTCAGAACATTCGATACGAGAGACGATATCGAAACGAAACGAGACCAAATTCGATACAGTTTTTGAAAATGGGATTCAGAGCACCTATCGTAACGACGATATACGCGATTACAACAAAAATGGCGGTAAAATAATACATGCAAAATATGAGTCATTGCCACAGAATTTATATTACATAGAATGCTAATGCTACCTCTTAAATTGAAGCAGCACGCGACGAATTTGAACCTTCTGAGTTGCGCAGTATTGTCCCTAGCAGATTGCATTTTCGAATAAGCGTGTGTTCGCAGTTTAAATTTACGTAGGACAGGTTCGGATTAGGCTTAAAATTTTAATCAGTACATGTTATAGAATGGATAAAACCATGAACAAATATAATGAAACAGAAATTGTTTAATAATTATTATTTTCTATTATGAATGCAGTCTTAATGTTTTCCAAAATCATTTTATAGGATTGTTTACTTACTTGAAGTAGCTAATACCCGGCATTTTCCCTTTGTTGGAGCACCGCAAATTACCATACAAGCACTCATAGTCTTTTTATTTGCTATTACTACCCTAGTTATTTGTCCAAATAGTAAACCAAACTAAGAACTGTGCTTAATAAATCAAATTTGCATTAAGAAATCCACACTTAATTCTTAATATAATCACAAAGGAGAGCGGGAATATAAATACGGATTTGGGCGCTTGACATTGAAATCAACATGAAGTTTACAGTGTTGCCACAGTATTTTGAAATGTAAGTAGATTTCCTGATTTTAATATTTTAATACAAATCAGGAAGTCTTCAACAACAATACCAAATTCATATATATTGGCATCACTGCAACTAAAAAATAGTTAAACTGCGCATGAGCAGCATTGTCCGATAGACAGCTCTTGGCACACTTTGGCCTATGGAAACTGCTATACCTTTAGCTATCTAGAAATATATTATATTATATATATATCTGTGGTCATTGCGAAGACAGTAATTCAAAAAAGTAAAAAGATTGCATAACTTTTTTAAGTTGTTCTAAATAAAGCAAAGTTTGAGCTTTACTATGAACAATTTTCAATACAATACAACGCTAAATAAGTGGCTAATTAATTTTTTTTAAACACTAAATTTATCATGAATGGTTTTTTCGATGGCATTTAAATTCGTTTCATAATTCTGTAACTAAACTGTTTCATCGAATAGCTCATATATTTGACAATGGTGATTTTAAATATTGTTGTTAAAAAATGATTATTAAGAGGGGCGTCGAAACGGTCTGTCACGATTTCAGTTTCCAATACTGAAATTGACGAGAAAAATTGACGATTTTGTAGAAATATAAATCTCGAGAACGAAAGTTTTGTTTGTAGAAATATTTATACCTATAATAGCTTACACATTGGAATAGGACATCTCCTTTTTTGAACTAAATCTATGCAGTAATAAAGAAGATATCAATCATTTAGTGAAGGTGTGTTTTTGACATTTTTGACAATTTGTGATCACCAATTTTAACGTGAAAAGGAGATGTCCTAAATGAGGCATCCAGTATTAATTTCTGAAAATATTAAATCTCAAAAATTTATATTTCTCGAGATTTGTATTCTAGAAAAAAAAACTTATGCAACTTGCGGTACACAAGTTCAGGCATTTTCTGCGTGAAAAGTGGCGCTTTTTGGTTAGCATTTTTAACAATTTATACAACCAAGATTACAAATGAAATTTATTAAAAATATGACCTATAGTGTTATTGTCATTATCAGCTGACTGTTTTGTTAGGTTATAGAATCATATGTCGTTTATTTTGCAACATATTTTAAACTATTTAAACAAAACAAATTAGAATTAACTAAAACCAGTTCTTCAGTTTCAAGCATTTTTATTAAGTTGAATCGTGCGAATTAAAACAAACGTGATCAAAATACGTTTTGACAAGTGGGACTTTGGTGATTGTTACAATAATCTTATGAAAATGTGCAGTTCAAATAATAATAATACATATTGTGATGTGTATTGTGTAGTGTATAAAAATCGACTCTTACTAATAAACTACAGAAGAGGTGTTTCTTACTACATTACTAGAAAAATCTTATCTTTTAAACAATATGTATTGGCGATCTTATATTAACATTTGGCATAATTTCCTTGAATTTTTCATCATATACTTATTACATTAAATATGTCACTAAGGAGAAAGAGAACAATGAACCTTTATATGCCGGTATCAGATGCATTAAAAATTAGTGTTAGTAGTTTTAAGCCAATAAAACAAGAAAGTACTACGGTAACAGAAATTGTAATGAATGTCCAGTCGCACAATGTACTCAAAAAAAGACTGATAATATAAGTGATTTTAAATTCGGGTATAACTCGCAACAGCACTGAGCTGTCACTGGTATTTCACTTCTGCCTACTTATTTTGTATGAATATGTGAACGTAAAACTCAAAAACGCCGAAAAAGACTGTAATAAAGGTAATTAGTGATACAAATCTTATATTAATTGTTAAAATAAATATTTTGTATGTACTGAAAAGAAATAAAAGATTTGGTTTAAAGTTAATTATTAAATTTATTTTTTTACAAATACTAATTTTACAATCATGCTAATGTTAAGAAAAATATATACAATAAAATAGTAACAATATTTCAAAATATGAACAAGAAAGTGATTAAGGGAATTTATGATCCAATACTAAAAATCTGAAAGATACTAAAAGAACTTTGTATTAATAAAATTGAAGGCTTAAAATATAAGAATCTGAAAGAGACGTTTTATTAGTAAATGCAATAACAAAATAAAAACGGGGTAATCCCACCCAACTTTTTGAACACTCCTAGTAAAGTAATTGTTTAATCAATTCTGATAAAAATTTTAATGAATATTTTCAATATTCTCTAAAAATAATAGTACACGAGATACAAACAAAAAAGTTATTTTGAAATCATACATATTAATTTCATCCTGTATATCTTTGATATCAATTTATTAAGTTTATTAGATTTAGAAACTTTTATCAAGTGTGAAATTTTCTGTAAAATTAATAGTATAAGATAACAACAGTTATTTTATAATAATTTAAAATTATGAAACATTTCATACACATCCAAAAATGACAATATTATAATGACAAAAATTTGCTATAAATCTATTAACACGTTCAAATGTTATAGGGGTGGCCCATGACCCATTTACACAAGGTATAAAAAAATTTTTGAATGATTTTAAAATCAATACGTAATTCATATTTCATTCAATTTTATTCAAAATGCGAAGCAGAGCTTTTTTTAAGATTTTCTGGATCAAAATGCATAAATAAAGTTAGTTTAAAAAACTAAAAAAAAATCAAATTTTTTGTCAAAACTTTTTACATTTTTGACTTTAACTTCTACAAATAATATTTTAAAATTATGAAAAAAAATTATTTGTTTTATACTTTTTGATAAAACGAAATTACAAAAATTTAAAAAAAACATTTTTTGAAAGGTGAGAATCCCATTTTAATATCTTTAATGTTTTTAAAGTTATTCAATTTAGTTTAAAATCGCAATACAATTTAAAATTTTTTTTTAAAAATCCTACAATTTTTTTAATAAAATTTTGAAAAAAAAAATCGTAATTATATAAAGTTTTTCTTACAAATTTAATAGTATTTTTTTATTTTAATATTAAAATTTACCTAAACAAAAAAATAATTTAATAAACGTAAACGTCCATTAAAGATCCATTAAAATCTGGGTATGGCTAAAAAATCATGAATGCAATACTTTCCTTCGATAAAACTTTGTTGGGTTCGGCAATTAATAAAAGTTCCAATTAGAAATTAAATGAAATAAAATTGAAAAGGACTTTATATTATTTGTTAGTCTCAAAAACCTGTTAATTTTTTTTATTGTTAATTGTATACATTAATGGAAATTTGTTACAAATATTATTTATTGACATAATAAAAAACAGTTAAGTTGAAATAAATAAACAGTTAAAATAATACTTAATTTTTAGGTCAATGTCACTTAATAAATTACATAAGACATCAAACACTTTTGGATCCGGTAAACCTGTATTATCGTTATCATCTTTTATAAAATCATAATCAAAATGTAGTCTTATGTTTTGTTGAATATTTCCAAGTTATTTTTAAAAAGTAATTTTGTTTTTGACTTAAGAATTTCCCTAAGATATGTTGGTTCTTTCAAAGTTTATGGAACTACTGCATCTTGTACATCTTCACTCGTTAAACAATAACTAAAAGACAAAATACAACAATAAAGTCCATTCATTTAGTTTACACCAATATTCAATTAAGAACTGAAATAAGCTGCTAACTACTTATTCCACTTTATTTTTTCTTGTTCAAAATGAGACAGGCAGTGAGAGGCTTCTATTAGGTCATGTCTGAGCTCTACCTCTTAATTGAATATCGGTATAAACTAAATGAATGGACTCCACTTTTCATTGATTTGGTAACATTACTTACGAAGTACTTGGTTGTTTATCATCTGATATTAAGGATTCATTCTCCTTTTCTTAATTGATGAAGTAGGTTAGCTCCCTTTGTAGCTGCTGTCTTAGATTCAATACTTTCAGATGGCCCTGCTACCTCTGAGTTCAAAGCAGAGATGAAACTGTCATCAAAATTTTTTATCTTTGCAGTTCCTTTACTAAAAAGAAACATAATTAATAAAAATAATAAATAATCATCTTTTTTCATGTCTAATTAATGTAATTTTATGACATACTGTCTTTCTGGAGATTCAAAGTTGAACATTCGCTTCACACTAAAATCAAATAAAGTTTGTTTATTTTTTCTATCCATATTAATGAAATGGCATCTGTTAACTAAACAATGTTTCAAGGGTTCTCTATCTTGTCTCTTGCAAAATTAATTTTTACATTAGAATGTTTTGTTTATGTATTAATAATAGTATTTGAATACCTTGTTGGGTTAATCCAAGTTTTTCTCTCAGCTGTTTTTGTTGCAAACACAAAAAACTTACATGTCTTTTATTCACTTATGTTTACATTACAATCAGGAACAAAACACATAGCCATATTTACACCAGTTCGAAAATCTGAAACAAAAGTAAAATAGTCAAAACGCAATTACAAAAAATATGAAGATAAAGTCGATAAATTAATAATTCACAATTATTTCTCTAAAATACAACTGCTAATTCTTATACATAACCTCAAACTACAAATGAAAATATATCTTACCGTTCTCTTTCATTTGTGTCTTGCTTGAGAAATATGCCAAGCCAAACCTGAAAGTCGAGTCGATAGTCGAAACAAAAATTCACTTGGAAGAAATAAAAATAAAGCAGGTAGTCTGGAAGTCCGGTCAAACAAAAACAAAATAACATCTGTTTTGTGGTCGACCTTGGGTTGAAGTGGGTGGTATCCGATCGGAAAATACGAAAATTCTCAAAATATATTTTAACTGAGAAATTAATATTTTAATACTGCTAGCGCCACCTGGTACACAGAAGATTAAATAATTTTAATAATTTCGTCTTTCTGTTGGTACATATGAAACACAGTGCACCTCTTTTATTATTGCTGAAAGACAGTGATAGACTGATGAGACTGACAACTCGAGTAACACAACAGAACTTTGATTTTGCACATGGTGCTTGGAATTTTAGTGTTGTCAGTTTGGTGTACCTGTTAAGATCCCCCTCTTAATTGCGAATTAGGTATAAATGCCGAAAACCCTAAACTGGAGTATTAGCTAAAGCTGAAATAAAGTTTGATTTAGGAGTTTCTTACTGTAATAATTTTTAATATTTTGTATATTTGAGCACGTTTTTTCTTGTTAGAAATTTTATTTAATTTTCTTTGCAATGCCACAAATCTAAATAATATCTGGTGAAGAGCGGAAAGAGTTTCAGACCTTTTACTATTTACCATTTTATATTTTTGTATACAATGTTTTGAAGTCTTTGCCTCTTTCTCATGACACTTCACATAGTGTGGTGTTATCCGGTGTGTGCGGGGAAATGTTTACAAACATCAATGGAAGTGGCATATACGCCCATGAAACTTACCACAAGTATCGTTTACAATTTATAAAACTTTATAAAATTGCTCGGCCGTTTATTAAACCCTCGAAGAGTTACTTGCCATATTGTTTGTTTACGTGTTTGTATACAAACTTACAAATCACAACGTGTTGTGCTTAGATATTGACGTCATGAGAAGGATGGAAAATTGATGTCTCATAGTAAATGGTCCAAGGAAAAAGTACGTCAGTGTGTAAAATAATAATTTATTTAAAATTGAGCTGAGCGCTTCCGGCGTATAAAGCTATCATCAAAGCCTTCGTCAGTAAGCTACCCTACCAGACATCTTAACAAACATGACAACAGATTAAAAATAAAAATAAAAAATAATAGCATTAAGCTACAGGTTGTTAGACATACAACAAATCTGAGTAAAAATTCGTTTTATCTGTTTTGTGGCCATGCTCTGTCAACACACCAGGAGCAAAATAAATATTGTGGATAAGGTGTACCCATCACCCTAAATCATGAATTAAAAAATACCTCAGCCATATGTCTCACATAAAAAATTTTCAATGAATTTACAACGCCTGAGATAAAAAAAAACACCAGCTATAACTACCATACTATTAAGAGAATCTCCATGGCAAAATAATGCGGTGAAATCACTGATCTATAATTAATTATAGATCAGTGGGTGAAATGCCCAAAATAATGATTCGGAATATCGTGTTGACATATTGTGACAGCTTGGATACGTTGGTAGGAGAAGCCAGTCGATAAAGACGGATTCCCACTAGGCGAAAATCTGCAATCGAATTTTCTGTATGAAATTCTATCGAAAATTTATTCGAAATCGGCCAATAGAATTGCATACAGAAAATCCGCCAGCAGATTTTCCGCCTAGTGGGAATTCGCCTTAAGGCGTAGCACGCACAACAAAAGTGAGCAAACCGATATAGATATATTTAACGTTCTAATTATGAGTCATACGTGGTTCTTAGTAATGGCCAATTGTTCGCACATTACTCAGGTATTTCTGAAAATAGAGACAAAATTAATTAAATACGCAATTATTGAACTCTGACCATCAACAGACCCGCTAACGTTAACACTAAAGCTAATACTCATTTCTAGCAGACTGCGCATTTTCACGTAAAAATAGAAATACCGTTAAGGTTAGTTCATACAGACGCAAATCGCGATTTGCGAATTGCGAATAATGTTCTGATTGGCCCATAAGAAATCAACATGGCCGCCTGACAAGATTTTCAATATTTTACGGGTGACCCTTGCTGGATCGAATTTTGCATCATCGAAATATTGTATCATCGAAAAGTTACTGGACCGAATAGTTGTTGGATCGAAAATCGCCCGTTCGAAAGTTGTAGGAACGAAAATTGCCCGTTCGAAAGTTGTTGGATCGAAATATTGTTGGACCGAAATATTGCTGCATCGAAACATTGTCCGTTCGAAAGGTTACTGGGCCGAAATATCGTTGGACCGAAATATTGCTGCATCGAAGCATCGCTGGGTCGAAATATCGTTGGACCGAAATATTGCTGCATCGAAATGTTGCTGCACCGAAACATCGTTGGATCGAAAATTTAAGAGGGAGTACGTACAGTCTGAAACCCAAGTCAAAGTTTATACATAAATATCATAGGCGGAGGACAAGGGTAAAAAATGCTCTGATTATGGCGGTAATGAAATGCATTTACCAAGGCAAAATTTTGTTATATAGATTATATATTACATATAAATCGCATTTTTATCAATCAGATATTTAAATGTGGGGACAGAGCTGGTCAGTCAGCTCCAATAACAAGTACAATAAATAAATAAATAAATAAATAATACAGTGAATATTTATGGGCGTTATGAAATTTGTCACTAATTTTATTACTTGAACCGAATGACAAATTCACAGGTACAATTAAAGGGTGTCCGAAATTTGTCTCAAAACCCTTTCTATTAAGTATGGTCATTTAGGAGAGGAAATTATTTTTTTAATTATGACAAAACCCTTCTGGATAAATTTTTTCTAAATATTTAGCTGCAAATTATAATATGGGAATATTCTAGGATACAGGGTTGGCATTAAATTATATTATAGGAGAATATGATTGTGACAATTTTACAAACACAAAAATAGATTTTTAATCATTAAGTAGCGAAACAAGGCACATGTATTTATTGACTTTACAATGTCCGTCCATCCGTCTGCCTGTCTGTCTGTCACAGCGATAACTCGACTGTCTGTCCGTTTGTTCGTAATTTTCAGCGATAACTTGAGAATGGTTTCGAATTTTGGATTTGTTTTCAGCAATCGATAGCTGGTTACTTTAGCTCGCCCACCTATTGTTTTCAATAACCTAAGTCAGCTGCAACCACCTATCTGTCCGTTTATCCGTCTTTCTCTCTGTCTCTGCGATGAATCGAGAACGGTTTCGAATTTTGGATTTTTGTTTTCAGCAATCAGCAATTTTATTATTTTCAGTGAACTAAGTCAACTTAAACCGTCTGTCTGTCCGCTGAGCTACTTGGATACTGTTAACTTGTTGGGTTTATTTTAGTTACAAAATGAAATTAAGTAATTAGTAAAAAACACGAAAATAGATTTTAATCTTTTTGGTACAAAATGAAATAAAATAATACAAAACGGGAAAATAGATTTTTAATTTTTTATTTACAAAATACCCCCAGTTTAACGCTGTTCACTCTTGTCACTGTGCGAATATTTTTGCAGAAATGAAAAATAAATAAAGAGGAGGTAATCCCACCCAACTTTCCGAACACTCCTACGAAAATGATTGTTTAATCCATTATTTTTGTTTTTATGCGCCAAAATGCATTAATAAAGTTTAAAAAACAAAAAAAAATTAATTTTGTTTTAAATTTATTTTTTTACTTTTTATAATTTTAGTTTTAGTTTAAAATTATTAAATATTTCATACATTATGTACTTTTTGATCCCTTTCGGATGTACTATTTACATTTTTCATTTGTTTGATCATTTTCGATAAAACGGAGGGGCAAAGAAATATTTTTTTTTGGTTTAATAATTACAATTTTAAATTAGAAGAAACTTAACTATATTCTGAATTTAGAGTTTTATATTCTCTTTTAAATGGTACAAATTCCCTTTTAATATTTTTAATATTTCTAAAGTTATTCTTTTTTTTTTAAATTTATATTAAATTCAAAAATTTTTCGCCCTTTTTTACGTATTCTACAAGTTTTTTTCTAAAAATTTAATGGTATTTTTTTAAATATTTTAATTTTAATGTTAACCTTAAAAAAATATATTTATTTTGTTGAATAATTTTAAAATCAATAAATAATTAATATTTTATTCAATTTCATTCAAAATGGGAAACCTACCTTTTTTTAGGTTTGTTGATCAAAATTCAATAATAAAGTTAGTTTAAAAAACCTAAAAAAAATTCATGTGCAATTTGAATTTTTTATATTTTTGGCTATAATTTTTACACATATTATTTTAAAATTATAAAATAATTGACACACATATGTTAGCGAAGACGTAATACACGCCCTGTATATGCACAGTAAAATGATTATATATAATCATTTTACTGTGGTATATGGCTGGCATTCTTAGAATTAGTGGTCGAAGTGCTGGGTAAAAGACACTTGACATGGGATATACGGGGTTTTTAAGATAACCATGGACACTTGACACTTGTTGTTTAGCTTTCGTATGTGAAAGATTATAAACTAGATATTACGTATAATATAATATTTTAAATGGGAATTATAATAATAAATTGTGAATTATTAAATAATAGTGCTTTAAATACCGATACCTAACACATGGTACTTTTTAATCCCTTTCGGACATACTATTTACTCATTTGATTTGATATATACCTTTTGATAAAACTAAATTACAACAAATTTTAATTCTTTATTTTTTCTATAATCAATACAATTCTAAATTTGAAGAAATTAAAATACATTATAAATTAAGAGTTTTCGAATGGTTAAAAACGCATTTTAATATCTAATATTTTAAAAGTTATTCAATTTAGTTTAAAATCGTAATCGTAAAAATTTAAAATTTTTTTGATCCATTTTTTTAAAAATTCCACAATTTTTTTAATAAAATTTTGAATAACCCTAATAGCACAGAGACGTTTTAAAAACGTTTCAAAACGGACTAAATAAATGGTTCGACAAAAGACGTTTTTAGGACGACGTTTTTCTATAGTGCAACTTACAAAAACGTTTAACAAACGTAACTTTCTGACTTTTTTACAAAACATGCTAAAGAGGACCTAAACAAAACGTTTTCTGAACGTTTATAGTGGTGGTTTTTTAAAAAACGTCCCTTTTATGATTCTTTATCAAAATATACTTTTGCAGATCTAAAAACAACCCCTTTTGGACGTTTTTTTACATTGGTTATAAAAATAACTTAAAAAAACGCTTAAAAACGTACCTTTCTGACTTTTTCTCAAAACATGATTTTGATGATATAAACAAAACGTTTTTTGAACGTTTTTACTGGTGGTTTTAACAGCGACTTAGTAAAACGTTTTAAAAGCGTCCCTATTGTGATTTTATAAAAAACCTTTTGACATGGACGTTAAAAACCAATTTAAGTAATAGATGTTTTTATTGTAGGTTTTAAAACCTCTGGAGTGGTGTAGCTTGGAAAACGTTTTTTTTATTTATGATTTCGGACTTTTTGTCGACATATTTTGGATGTTTCTTTATGTTCCTTCTAAAAACGTTCTTCCACAAACGTTTATACAACGTTTTATTTTAGTCCTCGGACGTTCTGAACTTAAATGGACCATAAAAAAACGTCAATCGAACCTTTTGTGCCATTAGGAAAAATCGCAATTATAAAGTTTTTTATTATAAATTTAACAGTCTTTTTTTAAATTCTAATATTAAAATTTATCTAAAAAAAAATTAATTTAATTAGATAAAAATTATTTAAAAATTAAAATAAAAACTAGCGGCGAAACAATGCGGATTTCGAAAAAAACGTGAACACAAAATTTGTAGAAAATTTTGAGTTCTTTTTGATTTCATGTTATTTTACATTAAAATCTATAATTTTGGCTCAAAATCTAAAAAAAAGGCGCAAAAGTCTATATAGTATATCCAATTAAGTCGGAACCATATGAGAAACTTTTTTTTTGTTAGTTTTATGAAAAAAGTCATTCTTTATGAAAAGTTCTGAATGGTCAAAAAAAAATTTGCTCAAGAGTACCCTTATTTTAAAAATTGTAGAAAAATGTAATTTGGAAAACTTGTTTAGAAACAATATGTACGAACAAATATAAAATCACAGTCTCCTATCTAAAAAAAAATTTTTTTTCCAATTTTTTATTGGAGCAAAGTTCGAAGTGAACTGTTACTTATAAAATTAGTTTTCACACATTATTTTAAGCCAAAACCATTAACAGGGCTTCAAAAAATTGTGGAAACTAATTTTTTATGTACCATATCAAGAATAATATTAGAAAAAATATTGCTTTGAGAATGGAGGCTGTGATTTCATATTTGTTCGTACATATTGTTTCTAAGTAAGTTTTCCAAATAACATTTTTCTATATTTTTTAAAATAAGGGTACTTTACTACTGAGCAAAATTTATATTTTTTGACGCCCCTCGTATACGGGTAAAAAAATGTATTATCTGATGGTTCTAATCCTAGAACTTTTTATAAGGAATGACTTTTTTTCATAAAACTAAGAATAAAAAATTTTCACATATGGTTCCATTATTATTGATTTTTATGTAGACTTACAAGAAATCAAAATTGTAGAATTCAAAATTTTCTACAAATTTTGTCTGTACGTTTTTTTAAATTAGCAATTTCGCCGCTAGTTTTTGAGTTAAAAATTAAAAAAAAAACATGGTTAAATTTGTAATAAAAAATTTCATATTTGCGATTTTTCTCAAAAATATGTCAAAAAAATTAAAAAATTTTATTACGATTTTAAATTAAATAACTTTTATAATATTAACGATATTAAAATGGGATTTTCACCATTCGAAAGAATATAAAACTTTAAATTTACAAGGTATTTTAGTTTTTTCTAATGTAGAATTGTAATTATTAATGCCAAAATAAAGAATTTTTTTTTATTTTTTTGTAAGTTATATAAAAGTATAAAACAATTGAAAAAAGTAAACAGTACGTCCGAAAGGGATCCAAAAGGACTATGTGTGAAATATTTCATAATTTTAAAACAATACTTGTAGAAGTTATAGACAAAATTATAAAAAGGTAAAAAACATTTTTAAACAAAATTTTATTTTTTTAAACTAACTTAATGTATTTTGAGGGAGAAAACTTGAATAGTTGATTAAACAATTACTGGAGTGTTCGGAAAGTTGCGTGGATTGCCCCCTCGACCGACGTCACACATTTAGCGACTAGCGAGCGATGTTTATAATAACATTTAAATATCTATCCAAAACTGACTTTACATGATCAGCGTTTCAATAATAAGCGCGGCCAAAGATAGGAGATATCAGTGCCGGCCTAAAGGAATATATTATTTTATTTCATTAAGAGGAAGTTGTACTATACGATAAAGCAGTGGATGCAAAGGTTTCGTAGTCCCTAACTTTTAAAGTTTAGTTTTTATTATTAGTGGATTAAAAAATTTGTACGTGTTAGTAAAGATCTGATCTATGTTCCTTACCCCTCGCCATTTCGAAATTTGATATGGTTTTTTCAAAAAAAAATCGCAAAATTCCATGTTTTTTGACTATTTTCACATTTTTTTTAGAAAAGATCCAAATCAAATTTCGAAATGGCGAGGGGTAAGGAACATAGATCAGATCTTTACCAACACGTACAAATTTTTTCATTCGTTAATTATAAAAAATAAACTTTAAATGTTAGGGACTACGAAACCCTTACATATTACAACATTTTATATCTGGAGAGTGGCGCCGCTATCAGAATTCAAAGGAATTAATCATTTATGAATAGAGATGAAATTCATTTACTTTTTACAATGTTTACGAGGGTAAAGAATTATAATTTTCGTGAAAAATTAAATTATTATTATTTCATATCGTACATAGGAAAGAAAAAAAATCAGGAAACCTCAAAATAATAAAAATAAAAGTAATACATGACCAAACATTTACGTTTGAATTTAGCTAGAAACCGATGAAAACAATTTTTATATTTGTTTTGGTCAATTTTTTGCTGCACACACAATTCTACTTTTACTTGTCATAAATAAATGAAAAAAAAAATTATTGCAATGTGATCACAATGAAGAATATAATTATGAAAAGAACGTAGGTATATTCATGAGCAATTTTTGTACATAAATATTATGGTAGAAGAAAAAATATTGTATGTAACTAGTGTGTAAAGTACCTTTTTCGCTCATGTGATTGTCAAACAAAATTCACATTCGTGAAAAAAGTATCACTATTACGCACTTGTTGCATAAATAACTATTTTATACTCCTATTTAATGATTCGCTAATTAAAAGATTAAATTCTGTTTCATAAATTTTATTATGATAGTGATTTTCACTATGATAAATTAACTCCTATATAAAATGTGTCCTTTTTACAGCCATAAAAACGCCTGTTCCTTATAATCAGACTACATGTAGTAGCCGCGCGTCGGTACGTCACTTTTATGTTTATTCCTGTAAGTTATAATTATAATTTTGTAGGGTAAATAATAAAAGAATAAAAATAATTTAAAAAATGATAATAATTCTAAAAAGAAATAATAATAATCAAATAATTTATTTGTATCAATAAAGATACTTTTTTAGCCAATAATTATTTTTAGGTAAGTTGACAGTTATTTTGACAACTGTCAAAATATTTTAAATTTTTTAAAAGTTAATAACAAAAAGATTAATTAATTAATATGTTGTAAAAAAAGTTCATTTTCATTTAAGATAATTAATATATAATGGGAGTAGAAAAAATAGAACAGCGTATGGCCATTATTACAGTCGCATATTATATACGAAACTCGCCAACGGTTCGCTTCCTATCCTACAACTTGCTGTTATTTTTTGTTATTTTATAATTCCACCAACGGTACCGCCATAAAGAATTTAGACTCCCCCTCGTAAGTGTTCGACATAGATCAACACCTGGACAAAAGTAATAAACTTCGGTCTAGGAACGGATTGACGACCAAGTAATAATGTATTCGTAGTATTTAGGACACGCCTATCAGTAGTGAATAATATACTTCCCCTTCACCCGACGCCCCGCAGGTCTTTCTGTTTGTCATGTATCACTTCCTCTTAAAAACAATTTCAATAAAGTGTATTATAGGGCATTTGTTAAATATGTTCTATTCGGTAATATAAACTGGTAAAGAGTGGAATAATTTTGAAAGAATAAAACTAGTTAAAAATATTCACATTTAAAGTACTGCCCTAGAAAATTTAGGGTTCGACATATACCAAGAGGAAACACCATTAAGATTAAGACAATAAACACTTGGAAGAAAATTAAAACAAGAGGAGAGTGATTGCACCAGTAGTCGGCCACTTAAGGGCATATCGTATGACAAATAGAAAAGGTATTAGCAATATGAAAAAAAATATTACAGAACCGTAGGCCACCAAATTGTAAGAATTATCGAAAATAAACTAATGTATTTTATAAACAAAACATTTAAGACTATATTTAAAAGCTAAAAATCTTATTATACTATAACGTATCGCTTTTATTCGTATATCGATATTGCTACTGCCCTTCACACTGTTGTATCATAAGCTTATATTCCTAATACAAACAAGAATAAGGTTCGTTTATTTTGGTTTCTTCGAAATCCCATAACTAGGAACTTAAGTGGTTGTGTCTGATATATGTACGTCGTCGTCGTCGTCATCATTTCTTACAAAAAAATACTCTTCCTTAGAAAAAAAAAGAAACATCTAACTAAAAAAGTAATAAGTTGCGACTTGCAATCAGGTATAGTAAGAAGAAGTATACAATTTTTGCATTTATTTTGGTAGCTTCAGAATAAGTATTATTTTTATCAGGTAGTTAAAACAATAGGCGAAAAGTGTTGGAAGTGCATTCAAAAATATTGCTTTGCCAAAATGTTTCTTTTTAACAACGTATTTTCAAAATTTTCTGGCAACCACAACCATGAACCTCAGAGTGATCGTGTTTTATTAAATAGACAGAAACTTAGGAATATTGTTAAAAGAAAAGCAATGAAAGATATCTCTATGAGACCTAAAAAATAATTCATCAGGAGATTGCGAAAATTAGTGATATTTTGGAAACACTCATTTCACATGATGTGAAATGCGTTGCCAATAATATCAGAAGAGCAAAACTTCAACACTACCCAAAATTAGCAAAGTCAATGCAGGAAGTGCAAAAGTATTAAATATTATTAAAACACAAACAGCATTAGACGAAAATTTTATTTTAATAAATCATATATCTACGAATATTGTCGTGTTTTCGTTTCCATCTAAAATCAAATTTATATGGATGGAACATTTGAGTATTGTCCGAACCATTTTATCCAGCTATTGAATTGCCTATTGAATCGAAAATGTAATTCTACGCACTTAAAAAAAATGCGATTATTGATTTTGAGATGGGAATGCATCAAAGTTTTCATGAAATATTTCCAACGACAAATACCATTGGTTGTCGGTTTCATTTGCCGAAGTCGTGGTGGGAAAAAATCAACACATGGGACTTGCACAAGATTATAAAAATCCAAATTCTAAAATTGGATTATGGTTACATAATATAGTCTGTCTAATGATTCTACCTCATGAAGGATTTGGAGATGCATTTGCGAAAGATTTTATTTCCAGCTTACCAAATGAGAAAAATGTTCAAGAATTTGAAGATTATTTAACAGAAACTTATATAAATGAGGATTCTTATTTTCCACCTAAAATTTGGGCATCACTATCATCATCCGTATCTAGAACCACAAATTCATGCCAATTGTTTCGTACTAAGCTAAGAAATTACTGTGAAACTTCCCAACCCAACATATACAGATTTTTATAAGCAATAATTCTAATGCAAAACGATTCATACACAAAATTGAATATTTGCAGCGTAAATGAAAGGCCAAGGTTTGATTTAGAAAGAAAAAACTTTGTCATGAAAAAAATTTGTCACGAAAAAATTTTGTCAACAGTAAAAACACAAGAGCTTTTTTTATCGGATAAATTTCTCTTTATAACGAAAAATTTTGCCAATCAGCAATTTTACGAGAAAAACTGACATGGAAAAATAGCGATTCACATCTACTAGATATACTGTCAGTAGATAGAACGTCCTTTAACTTTAAAGACTCAATAAGTAAAGGCAATGACGTTTAGAATAAAACTTTACAAGTTGATTTCTTATACAATTGTCACAATCTAAACGTCATTGTCATTAGTTATAGAACCGTTAAAGTTAAAGAACGTTCTATCTACTGACAGTTTGTCTGATTATGAGGAACATGCATTTTTATCGCGAGGAACAGGCATTTTTATCGCGATAAAAATGGATGTACCTTTTTTATCGCTGACAAACTGACAAAACTGTCATCATTAAATGACACATTTTATATAGGAGTTAATTTACCAAGAAAAAATTGAGCAATTTAAAAACAACATTATTCAAAGAATAAATTTGGTCAAAGTTTGTCATACAACAAATTTTCATAAAAACTTTTCTATATTTTGTTTTACTGTATATTAGATATTGTAATATTTTTTATAATATTTATGCATATAAAATAAATAGTAGTGTAATACGATTAAATTCTAAATTTTCTACATTTACTTGTTACCTACCAGTAACAATAGCGCGCCGCTGCTTAAATTTTTCAAAAGTTAGTTCATTTCAAAATATAACTTTTTATAGAGCATATTGCTTTGGCAGATTTGAAAAAAATATTTTGGTACATTTTTTATTTAAGACAAATCTTTTATTTTGATTTCAAACTATTAACACCCTGTATCTCAGAGACTAATTCCTTTAATATATTCCTATATAAAAATTAACGAAACAATTAAACTATTTTAAAACAATTTGAAAATGAAATGTGAAAATAAGCACGACAATGCGTTGCGATCAGATATGCAGAATGTGTAAATAGTCTATAATGTTTATGTGTGAACTGTGATTTGGGTTTCAGACTGTACGTACTCCCTCTTAATTTTTCGATCCAACGATGTTTCGGTGCAGCAACATTTCGATGCAGCAATATTTCGGTCCAACGATATTTCGACCCAGCGATGTTTCGATGCGGCGATGATTCGATGCAGTAATATTTCGGTCCAACGATATTTCGGCCCAGTAACCTTTCGAACGGACAATGTTTCGATGCAGCAATATTTCGGTCCAACAATATTTCGATCCAACAACTTTCGAACGGGCAATTTTCGTTCCTACAACTTTCGAACGGGCGATTTTCGATCCAACAACTATTCGGTCCAGTAACTTTTCGATGATACAATATTTCGATGATGCAAAATTCGATCCAGCAACGTGTTCCCTATTTTACGAAATGGCAAAACTTAAAATTTGGGGGGCGGGAAAATTGGATTGAGTTCAATATATTCGCGCGAATTGCTGTTTTATGGTTTTATGGTTAGCACATGCGCCTTTTAGCACATTCTTGTTCTGTTTTTTTACTTCTGTCTGATTCTTGTCATTGAAACGTGTTTCTGACATGGGAAGCAGCGAGACATGTTGCGTTATTCTTCTTCTTCTTCTCTTTTATTGGGCTATGATCTATAGATCAATTTACCCAGTGTAAACTATGGGAATACTCTGGTCTTGCTCTCAGTAAGACATGTTGCGTTATTCATTGTTTGTAAATAATTTAACCAAAATAACCTAAAAATGCTAATCTGTCTCTGGTTTATTTCAGGCCCCAGTTGAATGTAATAAGTGTGGCGAACTTCTTGAACTAAATTGTGATGCGCCCCTTACTGCTTCCTTAATTTAAAAATTTCACAAGTTTCAACTGACCGATATATTTTATTCTGTCTTTTTTTTAATAATAAGTAAGCAACGATTTTACGTCTTCGTTGCCAATGAAATATGCATCCATTTTTAAAAGTAAATACAAACTGATTTAATATTAATAAATAGAAAATCCAAAATAAAGCACCATACACATTGTACATAAAAACAAATACCAGCTGATATGTCAACTTTGTCAAATGTTATGTCATAATTCACTCATTGCGAACTTTAGAAATACGAAAAAAAGTAAATATCCCCAAAAACATCGCAACTATATGAAATAGCCCAGAACTGGCGAATTATTTTCCTGCGGATTCGCAATTCGCAAATCGCGATTCGCGTCTGTATGAACTAACCATTATGCCGTAAATTTTCCGAAATAGCGGGATGTTTAGCGGGTCCCCTTAACTCAAATATATTAAACAATTATTATAATTGACACATGACATAACCTAAAATGCGGGAAAACGCAATTGCTCTGCTAAAACATTTTTACATTCCGTTATTCTATACGCTAACCAAATTTGGCGTTAACGTTAGCGGGCGAGGTGCTAAAACTCTAATAATGATCCATCCTATATTCTAAAGACGGATTCCCACTGGGCCAAAAATCTGAAGGCGGATTTTCTATATCCAATTCCATTGGTCGATTTTGAAAATTAATTCGAAATGGACCAATAGAATTGGATACAGAAAAGCCGCCTGCAGATTTTCAGTATCGAATTCCATTGGTCGACTTCGAAAATTAATTCGAAATCAACCAATAGAATTCGATACAGAAAATCCGCCTGCAAATTTTTCGCCTAGTGGGAATCCGTTTTGAGGTTTTAACGCAAAAAAAATTTCGGTTTGGCAACACTGCCGTTCTAATTTCATTTGACGTTTGACATTGGCGTGGCGGTTTACATGTCAATTGTCAACTGACAAGTGAAAATTTTAAGTTGAAATTGAAAGTACGTGAAAATGGTGAAAAAATTCAGAAAATTGTACCAAAAATCTAATCGAAACCTTCATGTATGATATGGATAATAAACACGATATCAAAATACATAACAACCCTTCGGCGGTATTGATATTGTATTGTATTGTATTGCTTGTGTCTGCTAGTTTTTGTCGTTTTACTTTTAGTTTGTTGGAATGCTTCTGGAATATCTAGTAATGGTAAATTATTAAAATTTTCTTATTTTAGTAACTCATTCATTTAGTATGTATAAACAAATAATGTTCATTTTAGAGTTTCATTTTTTTATCCTCATATGGAATCCATTTTGTGAACACCGGTACTAGCTTCCAATTTTCATATGTGAGAAAACTGGTTTTGGTTGTGACTAGTAAAAATGAATTTTGCATCTAATGCCTGTTTTATGGACATCCCGATTTGATTTTAATCCAACTTTATACTACCTGCCAGGATGGACTTAGCACTCAAGAAAATACACTATTAGTGTAAAGAACCATATTAAGGTAACATATTATATTTTCTCATTGGTTTTTTTTTTTATTTCTGTCTAAAGTTGAAAGATGCTCATTCAACCAGCATTCATATCATAGTAACGTAATATACCTACTAATTTGGTTAAAGAAGTCATAACTTTTCTTATTCAGTGGTTCTCGGTGAAATTTGCAAAATTTTTGATATGTTGTACTTTTTGTAGCAAAGTGTAAATTTGATAAGGAAGCAACCCCAAATATGATTAACAACTTTCATAATTATTTATTAAAAACAAAACAACAACTCCTTGTTTCTCTGAACTGAACCAACTAGGGAACTAAGGACTTATCAACTTTGACTATTCCAACACTTTTGATCATCTTCAAAAGTGTCCATGGGCATATAAGCTTCAATAATGGAGTTTTTTTCTACAGATTTAATTTTTAAAATTACATATTTTTACTACAATATCATTTCATTCATTATTTCGTTGATGGCAGATAAATGTTCACTTATACCTCAATTATGCAACAAAATACAGTGTTATTTAAAAAGTATGACATGGACATATTTGTGCAAAATTGCACTATTTTAAAAATATCTTCCATTTCAACAATTTCGTATTTTTTTTCCAGTCAGTAAATGTGGGCTCTCCAATATATCCTACAAAATATGTTCAATGTCAACGTTTTTAAACAAGTGCATTAAAAAAACTGTTGATGGTCATATTACAAAATTTTTGCTTATATTTAATTGGTGTGTACTACGAAACTTATTATTTATTATGTTTATCATCTTCCTCTAAAATCAGTAAATCGCTATAGTTATTAAAGACTTAAGGCTTTGATTAACAATGATCTACATGCCGCTTGCATTTCCTAGAAAATAGTTATTATTTCGCCCAGTTGTTTTAGACATCTATAAATGATTGTTTGATTATAAATCAAAACGTATTGTTTTAATATAATTTTTTTTTAATTTTTTTTTATTCGCCCCACGTTGGGCGTCAATTTGTTTCGATATTTATGCATTACGAACTGGTTCCGTATCTAAGAAAATTTAAAACAATCTTTTTTTTATTTATTTTATTATTTTTATATATATACAGGGTGTTTCATTGGGAAACGGAAATACTTAAAACGAGAATAGAGGTCACCGGTTCTAGATATACCACATTTATTGGCTCTGGCGGCCTTTGTAACCGAGATACAGGGTGTTTTATCGATTTTGCTAATTTCTTCCTGGGACCATAACTGTCGAATCGCCCCGTACATTTCTTTAATATTTGGTACACATGTTACTTATTTAGAAACCAAATGAGCCAGTTACTAATCACAAGAAAAATCCAGGTCCGGATTAACAAAAAAATAGAAAGCAATTGTGACCTTGAAACAACACCCTGTATATTGAAATTTTCAAAATCTATTTGCATATTTGAAAAGAGCGTAAAAAACTAAATTAAAAAGTGCGCTTTAAATTTTTGCGCAGACCATTTAACTACTAATATTTTGAACTTAAAGTGAAGTTTTTAAGAACTTGGAGATTAAAAAGTGGTTATTATTACCTTTTAATAATAAATTATTAAAAATATTGAATTCATACTCATTTTAAAATTACTAAATGATCATTAACTACGTTGGTTTCCCTTTTTGATAGCTGTAGATCAATCAAGTTTATATTGTCCAGGTCCCTAGTTGTCATTTTTGAATAGTTTTAACACTGCATCGGGTTCTCTGATGCTAAATACATGTGCTTATATTCTTTTATTGCCCAGGAAAATAACTAATTTTGTGGGTGTGGGTGTCCTCCAGTGCTTTGAAATACCTAAATGTTCCAGTGTTGTGTTTTGTGCAGTTATAATATAAAAATTTCCATAAATATTATATTTGACTATCCACAACCTCTTCTTTTGGATATTTTTATATTTCCTGGCTCCTCTGGTAATTATTTTCTCTCTTCTTATAATATTTTCTTGACGAATTTCTTGAAGTTTGACCAATTTTCATTTTATTTGGAGCGTTATCATTGTCTATTTCACCATTTATTGTATGAAATTTATTTCTGCCTAGTATTAAATAATTATCGTTTTTTTTTATAATTTTTTAAATTTTTGTACGGAGCTCTTTCTCCTTCAAAACTAATAGACAACTACACCAATTTGGCCAAATCACTTTTATTAAACCTCCCTATTCCCATGGAGCAACGTACACCTTCGCATGTTTTATAAATTTTCAAAAATTTTGTTTTTAATTTTGCAATATCTTTAAAAAAAAACGAATTGTAAAATATGATTGTTTTGTTTAGCTTCTAATTTTTTGTACCATCTATTGATACCCATTTTATAAAATTCCGATAAGATTTCTTTTCACTACCCGTTAAATATTTTTTTTAAATAATTTTCGTAAAACAGTCAATACAGTTTTTAATTGTATAGGAGATTTATGTCTACACTTCTTTTAATTTGTATAAACTATTTTTACCCCCTTTATACCTTTTTATTTACATTTCTAGCCCTCTGAAAATTTTCACCTTAACCTTTTTAATTTTTGCTTTTATTATTTTTATTATTTTGTTTGTTTATGTCATTTTAGTTTTATTATATTTATTTAATCACCATCCAGTCTAATTCATATCTTTACTTAAATAAATGGTTTAGTCATAAATTTAAAAGTGGAATCTATTTCCCAATCCTATCTTTTTAAGTTGTAGCATTTAAAAATTAGCAAACTATGCAAATTGAAATATTTATACTCAATAGTATAATATAGTACTGACCTGTTACACTATTTCCCCTTAATTTCAACTCTGGTAAATATTTATTAGGATCCTTACTTATTTTTGTAACAATCACCTGTTGGTCTCCTATAAAAATGTTTCAATTATACAATTCAGAGTTTAATATCCATTGATAAGTCTTTGTACTTGTAATGTAATATAATTCTTATTATCCAAACCATTTCAGTATTTTATGTCCTTATATTTCCAGGTATAATGCCCGATTCCACCAACATTTTTAGGGCTTACTTAACGCTAGGGAGAGAATATCTTTAGGTTAGGGGTCGATTTCATTTCCACCAAGTAAAATCTTCACCTAAACCGGTCTAAGGCAGCCCTATATTTAGGGGTCCAAATTTCTCCACCTAAACAGTCACCTAGTAAGGGAATGGTGAATTCTAACCTCATTTTTTCAATATTTTCATCATTTTTGTGTATTTTGTGTATAATTTTTGTACCCATACCGTTTTTTCGCTTAAATATAATAATGGAAATGTTTGACGACGACTTTGAAATACTTGATTTAGTTCAAAATGGATTTCCTAGAAGAATATATGATAGAAATAATCACTTTGATGATATGGATAATTTAACGTTTTTTCGTCGGTTCAGATTAACTAAGCCAACGGTTGTACGTGTTTTGGAACAAATAGAGGATCAGTTAGAATATCCAGATGACAGGTGAGTCAATGAGTGTTTTTATCCTTATTATCTAATTGTAGAATGTAGATAATCCCTTTTTGTATCATTTTTAGAAACAACTCTATATCACCTGTAAATCAGCTATTGACTTGTCTAAGATGTTATGCCACTGGTGGGCATTTAAGTTCATGTGCTGATTTTATGGGGATATCTGTGAGTAGTGCCTCACGAACTGTGAAAAAAGTAACTGAAGCAATAGCTAGTTTGAGGCCCCTCTATGTAGAAATGCCTAGGTTAGAGGCTGCAGTTGTTACCAGCAACATGTTTTTTCAAATTGCTTCTTTTCCAAGAATTCTAGGATGCATTGATGGGACTCATATCCGCATCCAATCACCAGGTAGGGATTGATAACATGAACAAAATTATAAATTGCAAATTCTTTCATTCAATACTCATTTGCTTATTTAATCTAATTAGGAGGTAATGACGCAGAACTGTTTAGAAATAGGAAAGGGTATTTCTCCATTAACACTCAGGTTATTGGAGATGCAGAACTTAAAATTAGAGACGTAGTAGCAAATTGGCCAGGATCTAGTCATGATCAAACAATATTTATAAATAGTAGAATACGCGCTAGGTTTGAAGCTAATGAATTTCCAAATTTCGCTCTGCTGGGTAAGTCAAAATTGCTTAATTTTCATTCTTCAAATTAAGGCCTAAATTAATGTGTAATATAATATTTTTAGGAGACAGTGGATATGCATTAAAGAACTATTTGCTTACGCCGGTAACTGATCCACAAACTCGACCACAACAACTATATAATGAAGCTCAAATAAGGACAAGAAATACAATTGAAAGATTGATAGGGGTTTGGAAAAGGAGATTTCCAATATTGGCGTATGGCTGTAGACTCAAAATTGATACTACTTTAGCTGTAATTCCTGCTACAGCAGTACTTCATAATGTAGCCATAGAAATGAAGGAAGGTGAACCTCCAGCCGAAGGCAATATAAGAAATTTACATTATTTAATCGAAATGGGAAATATTCCTGATATTCAACTGCCGCAGGCACCAGAAGGACAAATTTTTAGAAATGATGTAATTAATTATTTTGCTAATTTATAAATAAAAACAATTTTTTTCATATTTGTACTTTATCAACTGCAATTTTGAAGAACATACAAACATATATAGAAACTCTTAAAAGAAAATAAACATATTGCATATAATATAGCATAACTCTTAAACTAAATTTTTAGAAACAAACAAATTCTTGGAACATCACAGGGTGACTTAAACTTCACAACCAACAAAATACCAGTGGCCCTAATATTAATTTTTAGCACAACATTGGCGACTCTAGTAATAACTCATCAGAGTCTTTAGTAGCTAAAGAGGCAAGTTGTTTTTTTTTTAGTAAAATATCCAACTCCAACGCTTGCATTCTTAACTTGTGCTCTTGTTTTAGACATTCAGCCAATTCAATTTTTTTGTCCACCAACATTTCATATTTTTCTCCCAATTTGGAAGATGTTAGTGTTACTACTGTATTGGGTCTTCTACGTGATGGTACAAATTTTTTCTTTGATACTTGCACAGTCTAAAAATAAAAAGAAACGAGTTTTTAGGTATTATTGTTTTAGGTTATAATAATAAAGGTTTATTAATGAAAATTAAGAAATTCAATCAAATACTGAGAATTGGTAGAAAGTAAAAATACTTTAATATGATAAAACACAAGTATTTCATATAAAAACTAACAATTAAATTCATAAAAATACCTTATTAACATTTTCCTTTAAAACATTGCTAATCGGCCTTTGTAAATGTACCCCTTTTTTCCAAATGTGTGATGGTAAACATTCACTAGGCTTTTGAGATTTCTCATAAACAATTTCAATATTGTTATTACTATAACTGCATGTAGGTATATCCAATGATCTCTCTGATTCTCCTTGTTGGATTAATGGATCCTATAAACAGGCACAATACACAATTTTCAATAATATACCTACTACTCAATAATATTACCTCTTCAGTGGCATCTTCATTCAGTACCTCAACATCAGATGTTGTAGCGGCAAAGGTTTTCACACTATCCTAAAATAAATATAATATATTTTTAAGTTTAATTTATAATTAATAAATTTTAATACTCAGTGTATGTACATACAGTTATAGCAAAGAATAAAAAATCTAATAATAAATAAGAAATGACTACCTGTGTATCATTTGATTCACTTCCAATTATCATTCTCTCGTTATTTGAATCGAATTTACTTCCCAATCCTAAAACGGACTTTTTATTAATTATTGACAGTAAGAGGTCATCTTGCTGGTTATTATGTGGCCCAAGGCCTCTGCCTCCACCAGTTTTATATAGTTCTGTTTTTATTTCCGCTGTTTTTTTTCGTAAATCTTCTTTCATTTTTTCGTAAAATTTTTTTAGGGACTCTACAGGCCTATAATAAAGATTGGGAGATGAAGTATTAAATTGTTGACATATTTTTTGCCAGGTTTCTTTTTTTTCTTTAACTGAAACACCATCGGTTTTTTTATTTTCTATAACATCTTTTTGGTTTTCCATAATATTAAGCAACAGCTCTCTTTCATTATTAGTGTAATTCGGAGCTCTTTTTTTGGATACAGTCGGATCTTTCGAGAGATCCTCTTGCTGGTTTCCTTGTTTCATTGTTATTATTTTATTGTTTATAACTATAATTGCAAACAGGTAAACGGTCAACAAAATAACACAAGTTGTGATTCACAACACTACGAAACAATGTGCGCAACTTACCTTGACAAAAATAAAAAATCCCCACATTTTTGCGATGTTGCCAGTGTCTTTCTCCACTTAGTTAGGAAATTCATAATTTTGATTGGTGGAAACCATTCTACACTTTTAAGGTATCCCCAAATTAGGTAAGCCCTACCTATTCTTTCCTTACGTGAAAGTCTGTGGAAACCGGCATAAATATGTTTGTTTTGATTTTTAATAACTTAGGTTATGACATGTCAAACTGTTCTCGAACATCGAAAGTATGGAGCGTAGAGAAGGAGGGCAATCTCTAATGCATGGACAACACTTTTAAAATGTGGGCAACATTTTATACGCAACTAATGGTACATAAAATAACCGACGCGGCGCTGACGATCGTATGTTGAAAAACTGTTTGTAGATTGATTAGATCCATAATCTCAAATAACGTTTTTTATTTAATGAGCCACCCAATTTTTATAAAATACAAATCTTTTAAAAGTTTACGTAATGAATTAAAATTATTATTTGAAAAAAAGTCAAAGGAAACGTCAAAACTCGCTTAAACTGTCATCAACAGTCGATCAACAGCGCCACCAACTGGCTTCCAAAATTGGTTCTCGTTTTCTAACGTTGCGATGTGCCTCTCGAAAGTCGATTCCGTAAGCTTGTTTACATTCTTCTTTCCCGTTAATAAAAGTTCGGTCTTTTTCTAAGTGGTAATCCACTTAAATTACCTCTTTACCTTTGATGTACAAGGCCATTTAGGTCAGATTTTCAGACGACACTAAAATGCACTCGTGACATTGATGTGATTGGTCGTTGTGGGCGTGTACATAATTCAAATTTCGGCGGGTTTCTTGTTCTTGTAAAAATGAACCACTGTCATTAATAAACGCGAGGATTATACAACAATGTTAAGATGGTTAAGGTTAAAATTTAATGTAGGTACATATTTAAATACTTTTAGTAATACTAATAAAAGTTATACCTATACACAATATGAAAAAACAAGGATACATTTCACTAGATTTATTAGCAATAAATTAATTTTACAATGTTTTATCCTCCCAACCACAATATTGGACTAATTAATACAAAATAAAATCACTTTTACTGTGTTACTAATAAAAGCATCCAACAATAATGACTAATATAAACTATATAATAATAATAGCTATTGTAATAGAATAATAAATAATAATAGCGATTAACTTATAGGTATACTAAAACATTTATTCCACTTATTATAATATATAAGGTACCTATATATTCTTCTTCTTATTTATAATCCTGTAGCTAAAATGAAAATTCACTTAAAACACGAAAACAAAATACACAGGTAATAAAATATTGTATAGAAGTAGGATTGTACAAATGAAAAAGTTTATTATATTATTTTAAATATACTCACTTTTGGGTGTTTGTTGCAAAGAAAAGATTTCACTTTCTCCATTTTTCGTTTATGTGGTTTTATTTATTTTTTCTTCATATTTGCGCACATACAGTTCCTTGGATTTCCTTCATAAGCCCCGTAAAATTGTCATCTAATTATTCTATGAAATTTTGCACATTCTCCCACTGAAGAATTCGTTTGCGTTGTGCCTTGATTCTATCCGTTACCTGATTTGCCTCTTCTAATTTCTCTTTAATAAATTCACCGATTTCTTCTTTGCGCTGTGGTTTGATACATGAATTTTCTCCTAAACCTTTGCAGCTTCATCTAAAACAAAGTTAGTACCCATTCGCTCCACATACATTCTTACCAAGTGCACATGCTTGCACAAGTTATTCTTCACTACATACTCACACTGGTAGCGATGAAAGGAAATTTTGCATACTCTACAGTATAGTATCTTTCATTTATTTTTACATACTTGCTTTAAATTTACAGTGTATGTTGTTTAAATTTACTCACAACCAAATTTAAAATACCACTACCAATACAACTTCAAAATTTAATATTCGAGTAAACAATAAAAAAGTGCAAACAAGCTCCATTTTTGGCACTGGTGCATTTTTGTGACATATATGAAAAATATGTTTGAAAATTAATTTAGTTTCTACCTATACGTACACCTATACCTTATTAAAAACACCATTAATTTTAAAGTGTACCTAAACTATTAAAGTTCATTGTTTATAACAAATAACTGTTTTGTTTAAATATTAATTTTTTTTACATACCTTTATTCTTGAATAGAAAAGCATAATTCTTGACATTAGCATTCTATTTTTCATCTTTCATTTCAGCTGCTACCATATCATTCTAATCTCGTTTATTGTGGTTGTTATATTTTTTCGTCAAATTTGTGATATCTTGACTTATTAAAACATGTATTCTTCCTATTTGCGATGCTTCAGATTTTCTTTAGTCTTTTTTTAAAACTCAAGAGCTCAGGAGATTAGCTTTTCTTTTCGTAAGTAAAAACCAATGAACTGTATATTTCATCAACACAAAACACAACCTCCAAATTTAACTCACAAAAATAAAAAGCAAACAAAACGATGTAACGCGCCTGCTCATTGTTTGCCCACAACGACCAATCACATCAATGTCACGAGTGCATTTTACTGTCGTCTCAGATTTTCTGTTTTTGAATGACAAACCGACAAACGTTCGTTTTGGCTTTCTTTTGGTACAAGTGCAAGTCGAAGAAGTCTTGAAGTCTTCGCGACTTTTTTATTCGTTGTGTCCATGGTTTTGATGATTCCCTTTTAAAAAAAGGTATGTTAATTTACTTTCGCTAATTTGTAGCTTTTGGTAGAAATATTTTCGTGATGCTTTACCAACTTTATTTGTTCTTATTAGGGACGTTTCTGGACCTCCGATTTTTTGTGGTCGACAGCCATCTTGTCGATGCCAATTTTTGTTTTTTTGGATTTTCTGGACATTTTGTAAATGTTCTGAAGTATTTTTTGGATAATTTTCCACCTATGAAACCCCTTTGTCTACCGACAATCACTGGTAGCAGGATTGCAGTTCCATTGGGATATGATTGGGATCGTTTCATTACGTTTTACCACTTCGTTCTTCTATACAACTGTTAGTTGTAACCATGAGTTATGCCTGTTGAAACCATTCGTTGTGAACCTCATTTTTGGATTCAAGAACTTGAATCATCATCCATCGTATTCGTTATGTTGATCAGCGAGACCTTTTCAACATTCCTTTTTGGTGCTGAAGATTGTGGAACATTTTCAGCGTAACTATCACTACAGTGTACCAAGTAAGGTATTTTTACTTTAAATTTAACATTTATTTTATTTCATTTCATTTTGAGTTTAATGTCACTTAGTTTTGACAACATACATGTGTGTACCTATTCTTGAAATCAAGAGAAAATTTACTCCCAAAGTAGCTCCCTACTTTTTCTACTCCCAGCTTTTTCTCTCAATACAGAAATACCTTATTCTTGAAAAAAAGGAGTGAGTGAAAATACACGCATAGTTGCCAAGTGTTGAAATTCAATTTTATCCAATCGCAGCAGTTAAATTTCTGACAACCATGTGCGACGACGCTTCGGTCGTTGCGGGTCACTTTGGCGCCTTAGTCCAGGTTTCGGATTGCCTCGGGCGCCACCTTCCGTTTAGAGTGTGAAGGCCACTGCACGGGCAGCGTCAGTGGAGAAAGAAAATACTCCAGGGGTCGTTATGGTATCGACCAAAATCACTGGGGGCCAGAAGGGCGGTCTTTACTTGCCCTACTTGGTTGAGTAACCTGGGTATTAGCTGCTAGGATGTTAAAACAGAAACAAATAATAATAAATAAAACTTTATTTATTACCCAAAAATCCGGCGGAGAAAAGGTGTGTAACGGACGATTGGCTTTGCGGCGTGGTGTAGTCGGACTGACGGTTCTAGACTCCGGTACAACTTGAACTTGGCTTCAGCTTGACCTATCTCTAAAGGTCAACGGACTGCACTGCTGTTCCAATTGGGACGGCCACAGCAAGTCTGGCTTCTCGCTGCCTCTGCAGCTGCCGACAACGGTTTGAATTGCCCTACTCGATACGAACTTAAGCGTCTAAGAAGCAGAGACGAGAGTGTCTCCATCTGCCTGGCGACGATTCAACTGGTACGGCTGGTCTTTTATTCACAATTTTAATCTAATTTTACTCCAGTGCCGTGCGCGATTTAATTTATATATTTTAAATAATACGGAAAAAAGTAACTTTGTTACACATGTGACATAAGATGAGACATAACCAAAAAATATCTATCCTATTCTTTGACAACTGTGATGTGTTAGATATTGACCGGTGTCGTATTAAAAAAAAAACATTAACAAAACACAAAAAGAAATGCTGGTCGATTACATTTAGCAACGACCACAAACGTATTCCCGGACTCGGTGCCAAGCCCTCTGGTCTGAGCTGGCCACAATTTTAAATTGTATGCCTGAGGGAGCCAATAAAACCTGGGAAGCTTGGAGGAAAGTAAGTATTATTTCAACCTCCCCCAGAGCTTCCTCCACATCGTCATTCATGAGATTATTCCATATCAATAATTCATTCGTATTATTTATTATATTAGTCAACTTCCAAGCAAAACTAAAAAAAAAAAGACGAAATATAAACAAAATAAATCGGACCAACAGATTAAATAGTTAGGTTAATTTTTCAAATAAATTTCTACTCTACAAATTTCATTCGCTATTGACCAATAAAAAGTTTATACTCCCTGGGAGAATAAAAGTCCCACATATTTCCATCGAAATATTTCAAGAATAGGGTTATTTGACATTTCAGGGAGCCACGCCTATTTCTATTTTAATTTCTACTCCCTGATTTTCAAGAATAGGTGCAGTGGTATAATAATAAATTAACATTTATTGGTTTTTATATTAAGAAATTTAACTGTTCTAAATTTTACAATATATATATGAGTACAACATTCTTTGAATTACTTACTGTAAACTAAACATGGGTCACCACATTGGTGAAAATATACATTTAATATTCGATTTTTAATATTTTGACATAATCTATATTATCAAAAATATACATTCGTTTGACGAATATGTTATTCAAACTACACCCAATGTTATAAGTTATTAAAATATTGATATTTGTACACTCAACTATATCAACCATCTACTTGTACTTTCATATTACTATTTTTTTATTTTAAACATTTACACTTTAGGTTTGTGTTTGATTTCTTATGCATACATTTACTAAAACATTCAAACTATTTATGTAAGATCTTTTTATAATACTCTACTTTTCAGGCTATGTAAAGTTATATTTTTGTTGTTTGAAAGTTTAATTATTAAGCCTCGTGTCGCCCACAATTTGACTTTAATTTTTCAATAATATCAAAAAGAATTCACGACCGCTCTACCGGTGAAGAGCAGCCGTTCGCATAATGTCAACACAATCAACTTTTTCTTTTAATTAACTTCATATAAAAAAGTGTTGCAAAGTTACTAGGACTTTTGTATTAAAACAGTTTCCTTACATGTATTATCATGATTGATTACTTAACATATAGATTATATACTTAATATTTAATAACATTTGAATCTGTTTGATTTTCAATTTAAAATACAAATTCTGTACAAATCCTGAATCGTAAAACTCCTTTTCTTACATATTTTTTCTATCTCTCACTTTTAATAATTTTATATTTAACATCTAACTTCTACCATCCAAATATTAATTTTCCCTTTTATAATTCTTAATATTTACATTTCCCTAACTTTTCTACTTATTACTTTTATTCGATATCGTATTACTGATACTTTGTTTAATTTTCTGTTTTAGCACTTAACTGTGATTCCAGACCTTTTTTCATTGATACTACATGATAATCTTACTTCAGACAAATACTGAGGTTCTTTTGTATTTTCTTGAATATGGATTTAATTTGAGCTTTATTGATCAAAAATAAAATTGGTATGTATTTTTTTCTTTTATTTTTATTTCACTTTTTCTTTCTACTTATACAATTTGAAATTTATGTGACTAATTTTGTAGTGGTATAAAAAAAAACACTACATTATATAGGTACTTTCGCATATAAAATACTTAAGTTTCATAGTATATGCCAATTAAAGATAATCAAAAATTTTGTAATATAACCATCGACAGTTTTTAAATGTATCTGTTTAAAAAACGTTGACATTGGACTCATGAACAATGTTTATCTGGAAAAATAGTAATTAAAATATGTTTATATTTGGAGGATATGAAATTTTGAAATTTTTTAAAATCATGTTATTTTGTACAATTTTTTCCATGTTATACTTTTTAAAACACACTGTAGATATATTAACTATTTTTTTTTGTCTCACTAAATAATTATCATCCACATTTCATTACTCTCGATCCACCCTGTATACAATGTACATGCTACGACAGATTGTTCTTAAATGATAGTTGTTTATATGTAGTAGGTCGACAAACATATTACTTTCTGTAGCGTAAATACAGGTACCATGAAAATAGCACCGGGTTTACTCTTGATCCACCCTGTAGCTTCTTGAAATTTTGATATTATTAGTGATCCATTGTATGACCCAAGTATAAGTGAACGTTTATGTGCCAACAAAGAAATAATGAATATTGAAGCTTGTGCCCATGGACACTGATCGGGAAGGTCAAAAGTACAACATTCAAAAATTTAGAGAATTTCACTGAAAACCACTTTGCATAAGAAAAGTGCGATGTGCTTTATTTATCTAACATATTTTGATTCTATAGTTCTATACTATAAGAAAGACGTGTAAATCGGTCATATTCATTCATGATTATTTAGATGCTGAAGCCAATGTGGGTTCGAGCCTGGTGTCTTACTGTAAAATTTTTAAAATACAGGGAGAATACTATTATTACTATTATTTAGCAAACTGACTTTTTTTTAAAATACCTACATACATAAAAATAATGATTCTACATTAGTATTTATCAATTTACAGTATTTGTGTAAGAAATAAAATTTGATAACACAAAATAAATGAAACGACAGCTATGTTGAATATCAAAAGTATTTTGTAAAATTTTGGCTATATCTTGGTCTTAATTTAATTTTACTTGCTAAGCATTTTATCTATAAGTTCATTGACTATAAATTAATATGAACACGAATATGTTTTTTTTTAAATAATAATAATGGTTATTATATATTACAAAAATCGGTTGTGTCGCCCCAAAACTTTCACGACGAGTTTCCAGAGACGAATACTTTTTCAGATATTTAATGTTGAAAGTTTAAAATTTTGACATTTTTTTATTTTTGACTGGTGACAGTTGGAGAAATAATTTTGACTGTTCTCAATAGTTTTTCAAGGGCTTTCAAATGACATATTACAAGTAAAATTCCGTGACATTGCTTCTGTTATTTTTTTTAAAAATAATAATGTTCATTTTTCTATATATAACAAAAATGTTAAAATTTATGTTTGAATAAAATACCAACAGTGAATCGCTTTACTTTGAATAACTACTGTTGGAAATAATAGTATATTGTACACCAAGGACCTAGAAGTAATTTTTCTCAGCCGATTATTATTATACCGAGATGCGAAGCATTGAGGGATAATAAGTTGCGAGGCTGAGAAAAATCTTCTCTACCGTGGTTTATATACTATTTTTTACCGGTGTGAACTTAGCAGCCACTTTTTGGCAGCCGATTTTCATCTAGCAGCCAAATGACCAGTGGCGTCGGAAGATGATTTTATTCGTAAAAAAGTCTTTTAAGTGACCTGTAGAAACATATAAAATAAAATTATTAAATATTTCCTTATATCAGAAACACTATAAAAATATTATCAAGGGTTTTTTAGGGAAGAGCTTACAGCTTCAGAATTAAAAATCGAAAATAATCTTCAAAAGTACCCTCAGAAAAGTTTAGCAAAGTTCAAATTTTGCACAAACATTAATGACTATATGTAGAATAACTGTATTAAGATGTGAATTATTTGCTTGCCGTCAAAGGGGTAGTAAATACCCTCACAAGTAGAAAAAAAAACCAAAAGTACCCTTCAGAAAAGTTTAGCCAAGTTTAAATTTTACACAAACATTTGAATACTAAATGTAATGATTTTTTTAGGAATCCTTTAAATGCAGAGTTTGATATAATTATTGCAGTCGAGACTTGGCTGAAGGAGTGTGTTTGAGATGGAGAGCTGGTGGATGGTGGTCTGTTTTTGGTGACATCTGATATAAATTTAGAATATACAAATAAAACTAAAGGCGGTAGAGTTTTGATTGCCGTTAAAAAAAACTGGAAGATATTGAAAGTAGTAAAAAATACCACGTCATTTGAAGCTATTATAATCGAATTCAAGGTAAATCGTATAAAATACTCTTTTTGCGCGATATACATCCCTTCGGGGGGCTCGATACAGGTGTATGAATTGGCATTAGATTTTTTTCAAAATAATATTGTAAATATATATACATACATCTTTGGAGATTTTAATATAAGGGAAATAATGGGTACTAAATATCATAACAATGGCACTAACCATATTCTTAGCACTTTCCATGACTTTTTTGATTTTAATGAGTGTAAATTGTATAATAATATTACAAACTTTCAAGGGAGAACATTGGACTTAGTTATCAGTTCAGAAAATAATTGTAAAGTAAATAGAGATACTTCGCCATTTGTAAGTGAAGACTTGTATCACCCTGCTCTAAACATTACTATTAAAATTCCTGGAACTAATAAATTGGACATGAAAGATCAAATAATCACATAATATAACTATAAAAAAACAGATTTCCTTAGATTAATCGAATCTGTTAAAACTGCAGATTGGAACAGGGTTACGGAAGAAAAAATTGATGTAAATCTCGCCTTAGATATATTTTATACACTTTGGAACAAAATCGTAGATAAATGTGTACCTAAGTCTACATATTCGAAAACCTTTTAGGTATGGTTTACAAATGAAATTAAAATAGCGTTAAAAGAAAAAGAGAAATATAGAAAGTTAAAAAATGTGTCAATTTATTATCTTGATAAATATAGGGAACAAAGGACAAAAGTAAAAAGATTAATTAAATCGGAAGAATATAAGTATACAAAGAAAATTGAACAGAATATAAACTCAGTTGTAAATCAATTTTGGAACTATGTTAACAGCAAAAAATCTAACACCGCGAATATTGGTAGTTTTATCTATAATGGACAGCAAATTGCAGATAATAATACAGCAGAAGCGTTTTTTTCGCCAGTGTATGCATTACAAAAACCTTATAATTTGAAATTCGATCAAAAAACGAACAATGATATATTTACATTAAAGGAAATTACGGACTTGGATTTTAATACCGCTGTAAAAAGATTAAAACCTAAAAAGAGTGCAGGAGTGGATGAAATTTAACCGTATGTATTGAAAGCTTGTTATGAATGGTTGAAAAACCGATTCTGCACATTTATAATTTAATTATAAAGTCTAATGTGTTCCCACAGATATGGAAAACAGCCGTGGTAACTCCAATTTTTAAATCAGGAAATTCTATAAATGTTGAAAATTATAGGCCTATATCAATAATGTGCGCACCGGCAAAATTATTTGAGCACATACTTAATAATAGACTGTACTACGTCAATGAAAAATATATAGTATCAGAACAACATGGATTTGTAGCACAAAAATCAACGAGTGCAAACCTATTTCTTTTTAAAAATTATGCTTACGAAACATTAGAAAATAAATCTCGGGCGGAGAATGTTGGAAATAAAATATTTTAATGTTTTTCCCGGTATGTTGATTTAATATATATTTTTTTAAGTTTATTGTCAATTTTGAGAAATTAAAAAATATTGTCAAATATTTAATTTAAAAGGTAAAAAAAAAAAATTCAATTTAACAACTACAATAGTGTGCTTTTGAGTAGGAGAATTCTAATGAAGTTTAAGTTTGTTTTTATTCAATTAATACTTAATTTAAATTATTTGTTTAAACATTTTAAAATACATAACTTCGCAAACATTCTATTTTTTTCGTTTATTAATGGAATTTGTCGTGTGTTTGTCAGGCTTTAGTTTTTATTTCAATCAAAGTTGAATATTTCTGAAATTACATAATATATATGATATGGTTTGAATGTACCTAGGCTATAATGCATACAGTGTGCCTGTAAAGTATGGAACAAATTCATTTTTAGCTAAACAGGCCATTTTAAGAATAATCCTGAAACACGTCGATTTTTGATTTTAATTTACCGTATTTTAAAATAATAATCTAATATACAGGGTTAATTACTTTCGAGTAATGAAGTCACCGTCATTTTTTTTAAATGGAACACCCCCATTTTGTTTCAATTTTCGGATTACTCTAGCTGAGCTGATTCCAAAAATGTATCACATGTTGATTCCAATTGGTACAGGGTGGACAAAAATACAATAGTTTTGTGTGTGCTCATAAAGTAACGCTTATGGTTTCAACAGGATGGTGCATCTCCACATTATGCTGAAGATGTTAGAAGGTACCTAGATGAAATTTTTCCGAACAGGTGGATTGGTAGACGTGGACCTATTGAATGGCCAGCGAGGTCACCAGATTTAAATCCTTTGGATTATTTTATGTGGGGCCATCTGAAGAATGTTGTGTATCAAACGAAACCAGCAAATATTCAAGAATTAAAAGAGAGAACAGCAATAAACTATTTCTCAAGAAACAATAAATAATGTTCAACAAGAATTTGTACACCATTTGGGTTACTGTCAAATACATCAAGGGCTGCAGTTCGAACATTTATAAAGTCATGTATTTCATCATATTCTGTCCGCTAGACAATAAGTATTTTTGATAATATTGTTAATTTAACTAATAAAGAATGTTACGCGTTACTTTATGAGCACACACAAAACTATTGTATTTTTGTCCACCCTGTACCAATTGGAATCAACATGTGATACATTTTTGGAATCAGCTCAGCTAGAGTAATCCGAAAATTGAAACAAAATGGGGGTGTTCCATTTAAAAAAAATGACGGTGACTTCATTACTCGAAAGTAATTCACCCTGTATATTAGATTATTATTTTAAAATTCGGTAAATTAAAATCAAAAATTGACGTGTTTCAGGATTATTTCATAAAATGGCCTGTTTAGCTAAAAATCAATTTGTTCCATACTTTACGTATAATGATAATAAAATTTAAATTAAAATTAGATTCCTAATATATATCATTACAAGTATGAATTTGTATTTTGTTCTATTATTAATCGCTATTACAGTAAAAAAATATATAAAAGGAAAAAGAAGGAAAAGCTGTAGGTATGATCAAATGCGAAATTTAATTGTTTTTAAAGTATTTTGAGGAATAAATTATAGTTGTGGTTTATAAAAAGTTTTCTTGTTTCTAACATTTTTCAGTTTTTGAATTGGGAATTTGGAACCTTTGATTTTCAACAATGCTGAAGAATTTCATCACCACTAACCAAAACTACACTTTTAACACTCTATGTAAGTTTCGCTATCTATGTTAGCATTATCATTAGTTGATGATAAGTTAGAGGTGACGATATTCTTCAACATTTCTCAATTCTGTTGGCAGTACATTGAACATCCTGTGAGCATGATCATGGATGCAGAAAACTGTTGGCTTATGTCTTGTACCAAAAGGAGTAGAAATATTATTTTTTGATTTATTTCTAGTGGAATATGGATAAGATATGTAGTTCTGGGATTTGTCTGTTTTTTGCATGTAAATACAGTTTGCAAGGAAGTATGGTGATAGTCGGATCGGGCCGACTTTTTGAAGATATTAAATTTGTAACCGCTAAATTTTTGTACTGTGATGTAGGGGAAGGCAATAAAAAAGACCTCTCGTCTCGTGTCAGTTAAAAGCACTGTCAGTTGGTTTTTTTATTTTATTGGATGGATAATTAAAACTGTGCATCTTACAGAAAAGTGATGCACAGGCAAAATATGCGCAATCAAAAGAAAAATAAAATGATCTCTGAAAGATCAAAATCAGACAATCCGTTCAAAAGTTATTGCAAAAAAACCGCAAAAACGTGTTTTTTTTTATCTTTTTTCAATTGTTTATAGGATTGTTATTAATAATTAAAATGCAATAATTATGCCCAAAAGTTACGAGTCTTAAGGTATCCAACAGGTGTGCGCAAGATGAGCGCTGTGCAATAAATAGTTTTTGCAAAATTATATTTATTTATCCCGTTCTACTAATTATGCAACAACTTTAAACCATTATTGTGAGAAAAGTTATTATTGAAAAACGTTCTACAGCCCGTCATTTTAAAGTTGAAGAACTGAATTAGACCTGTACTTTACCAGAATATTGATTTTTTGTCGAAAACCCTTTTGAATTATGTAAATAAACATGTTGTGGAAAAGAGCTGTTTTTTTTATAAACATTTAGAATAAGTTGGAAACTATTCATGTCAGTGAAATAAAATTTGCGGGATTCGAATACCACTTAAAAACACTCATTTTGAAAAAAAAAACAGTCTCCAAGCCCTTTTGGAACCAATTTAGCCCTTTATTTTCAAAAAATCATAGCGCCCTTATTAACAAACATTAGGAGTTAGAAGCTTCATTTTTTTTTTAATCTGAGGTAGCTTGAAAAAATTATAATGACTGAATAGTTTTCGTACTTGTAAATAATACTCGAAACTCATGAAATCGACGTTTTGGAAATTAATATTAATTTTGTTTATTTTTTTCAGAAATAAATTGTGTTAATGAGTGTAAAACTTTGTCAACCAAATTGAAACATATAATTTTTTTATTTGCATAGAAAATAAATAGTTATAAACAAAAACGATACAAAATTAAAACATTGTTCAAAGTTCAACGTAACTGATTCATATAATAAATCTCGTTTTTTTGACCGATTTTTCAGAAATAACTAACACGTTAAGTGGTTAATAACAATCCTATAAACAATTGAAAAAAAGCTAAAAAACCACGTTTTTGCCTTTTTTTTGCAATAACTTTTGAACGGATTGTCTGACTTTGATCTTTCAGAGATCATTTTATTGGTCTTTTGATTGCGCATATTTCGAAAGTCGAAAAAAATAATTTTCATTCCAAATTGTTAATAAAAAACTAACTGACAGTGCTTTTAACTGACACGAGACGAGAGGTCTTTTCTATTGCCTTCCACTATATCGTTGCACAAAAATTTTGCTGTTACAAAGGAGGGTATCGTTTTTTGGGTTTTTTTGCGACCCCGTACGAAATTTTTCTCGCTAAAAGATATTAAAAAAAAATGGATTTTCCAACATTTTTTTCTTTAAAACGCCCCGGAACATACTTTTTTTTTAATTTCGAAATTTTGAAATCACATGGACTGACAAGGAGGATTTGGCAACATGGCGGCCAGCTGTCATTTAATAGAACACGCGCGATTTTTCTCAAAATAGGTTAAGTGTTTTAAAGACCAGTTATCTACGAATACTTTCTGCTATTTTTTTTATTGGTACACTTTAAAATCATAAATACTGGTATTATTACTACAAAAAATGGAAATAAAGAACCAATAATGTAAAATGGTTGAATTAGTGATGTCATCAGCTGTCATCGAGATGACAAATACAAAAATTAATTTGCAATCTATCACATAAGATTTATTGTTGTCACCACAGTTGTTACAGGTTGTATATTACTTAAAAATAAGTTCTAACATTGATCCCTAAAATAATAAACAGAATCGCGGTTAATACAGCAAAAATCAGAAGACACTAAAGATTATGACAAGTTCATCAAATGGATGGAAGAGCAAAAGGTATTAATTTAAATAGCATTTCATCTGATTTAAAATATCGAAGTTTCAATATTTCAAACAATACTAACTATACTTTTCACGTTAATCTAAAAAATTAAGATTGGTAAATACTTGAATAAAGCTTTAAAAAAATGTGTTAGTAATATTTTATTTGACGTTATAGGGTTATTCTATTAGATCAATAAAAAGATTAACATTTAAACTTCTGACACGAATGGGGTGTTTGCTTGATTTTAGGTTAATGGGCCATTAAAAACCTGAGTAATAAAAATTTAACCCTTATTTTTTATTATTTTTACCTCTCGCCCTTCAGATAAGAGAGGTATAGGAATCATGCTAAAAATTGGGTAGTGAGTTTTCCATGAATAAACACGTTTTAGGGTCCCTAGAATACGATTTTAATATTTTCGCGATGATGTCTGTGTGTGTGTGTTAGTGTGTGTGTGTTAGTGTGTGTGTTTGGATGGATGTTGTAGTAACGATAACTCAAAAACCACTGAATAAAAAAAATTGAAATTTTGCATACAGAATTCTGATACCCTAGATTAGATCTGATTAGATTTTGGTGCCAATCGCACTACCGGAAGTGGCAGTTGCTATGGGCGATGACGCCATTATTATACAAAACGGCAATAAAGTTTTACACATATATTTTGTATACCCTATAGTTTATTTTCATCTCATTAAAATTTTCGAAACTTTTGCCATTGTTTGCCAGATTTACAAAAAAAATAATTTTTTTTCATACTTTTTTGTGTCAACCTGTAAATTTTTGATAAAAAAATGGCGAGAGGTCATGTGCTGGCCACATCAGATTTTTTAAACCTATATTCCACCTATAATTAAAAAAAAATCTGTCACTGAAGGTAGATCAGTTAAACAAATATGAGAAAGATGGTGCCACTCGGATTTATTTAAATTCGGTTTACAGTCGACAGTTTTCTCTGTAGTACCGGCAATACTACACCTCAATACTATAAATAACCAAGGGGGAGTTAGCGTCGAAATTACGTTTTTATTCTAGTTTTTGAATCACTATTAAAAATACTATTCTTGAACATTGCGACACAATAATTATAGGGCATTTTGTAGCAAAAGGTAAGCAAGCATATAATTAAATAAATAACTTCGATTGTAACGCCATCTTTGCTTAAATAGATAATTCAAACTTAAATTGACGACTGGCGCCATCTTTCGCTTATTTCTTAAACTGATCTACCTTAAGACGTCTCAAAAATATTAAATATTTGAAATTAAACGTTTGATCGTAAAAAAATCTGCTAAATCCTGCTCTTTGCTTATCAATACGGGTAATAAATATATTAAAGTTAAAAAAAAAACATAAAAGTCCTAGTTCTGTCACAGCTTATAGTAGGAGGAGCTATTTCTGTCACAGTATAAGGGGAGCTATTGGGAGACAAATATTCCACAAAAATTTTTTTTTTGTGAAATGCAATTTTGTATTACTGATTAACCCCCGTTAAATCCAAATAATAGTTTTTTTTATTTGTATTCTAAATAATCAGAAAAAAACCTAATCTAACATTAACGACGCATGCGCACAATCATAAGTATTTGTCTCCCAAAAGCTCCACCTCATATAGGAGCTACTGTGGTTCTGTGTTAAGACATGCGATGTTGCCATATTTAAAAATTGGTTTAACAACTTGGATATTGGTATTAAATGTCAAACTTTTCCAGTTCTTAGATTTTTCAGTTAACAATTGTTAAATATTTGGGCTTTTTTAGACAGATGTAATAGTTTTAAAAATATTAGTGATTCATTCTACGTATTTTTTTTTCATTTCAAAGAGATTTCTTCCATTAAATATGTTTTATTTATTAATAATTTTAGCCGTCCGTATACACCCTAAAAATCAGGTAATTTAGAATTTCTCGCAATGGAAATTCATTTTAAGCTTATAGTTTTAATACAAAACAAATTTTTTCGTTTTACTCTCTTGGATTTTCAAGTTTTTAAAACATAAAATTTTTTTTCATGAGGAACCCAAAACACCCATTTAAAACGATACCCTCCTTTATTCCACTTTACCATCGTTTTTAAGTCAGGCCCGCACCAACTATGATCTTAACATTCAGAATGTCTTTATCATAGAGTAAACCAGTTGGCAAATCTCTCTTTTTGAAACTTTATCTTTTATATGTAATTTTGAATTGTGTTCAGCTGATTCAATGTGTTATCATAGAGTCAACCCCACACTGGAATTCCATATTGTATAACTGTATCTAATGGTGATTTATAGACTGAAAAATAAATATTAAACTTAATCTACAGTACAATAACTACAAAAGGATGTAAAAATATTAGATAATGTTCTGTAATTAACTAATAATAATAAAATTGTCAACGAAGGTTCAAAATGGAAAGAGTCTGTAATATACGGAAGCCAAGAATAATAAGAATTGAAACACCAAAGAAAAATCACGTATTATAGTTGTTGAAATCGATATTTGAGATTGACTTATTCATCTTTTACTAGGGTTTATGAGGGTTTTACTGCTTTATAGGCAACTGTTATAAATCTTTGAAAGAAATGGCACCTCTTAAGGCTGCGATTACAAAAAAAATGGCGGTAAAATAACACATGCAAAAACGTCAGTCATTGCCAAGACTGTAATTTAAAAAAGTAAAAAGATTGTATAACTTTTTTAAGTTGTTCTAAATAAAGCAAAGTTTGGGCTTTACTATGAACAATTTTCAATACGATACAATGTTAAATAAGTGGATAATTAATTTTTTTTAATCACTAAATTTATCGAGAATGGTTTTTTCGATGGCATTTAAATTCGTTTCATAATTCTGTAACTAAACTACCTTTTATACTGAAATTGAGACTTTTCTTGCGACGCGTTTTGGCCATTATAGAAAGCAGGGTTGTTAATTCTAATGCAGATTCGATTTGGGCTGCGATTAACACAAAAATGGCGGCAAAATGACACATGCAAAAATATAAGTCATTGCGAAGACAGTAATTTAAAAAAGTAAAAAGATTGTATGACTTTTTAAAGTTGTTCTAAATAAAGCAAAGTTTAAGCTTTACTATGACCAATTTTTATTATAATACAATGCTAAACAAGTGGTTAATTGATTTTTTTAAATAACATTCATTTCGAATGGTTTTTTCGATGGCATTTAAATTCGTTTCATAATTCTGTAACTAAACTACTTCATTCAATAGCTCATATTTTTAACAATGTTGATTTTAAAATAATATTGTCCAAAAATAATTATTAAACCCAGTTACCAACTTTACTGGAATTCTGATATATACTATTTGCAAATATATGGCGATTGGACTTATAATTTTACTTTTTTGAAAATGTTCTTGATAAAAGTATTATGTTATTTAAAAACAATTAAGGTTAATATTTTTATAATATATAATTAATACTAAAAAAATCAATTTTTCAGTAGCTTATTATGATGGTTTGATGATAATGGAAAGAGAAAATCCATTATTGTAAACATTATATTTGTGACCTCCCACCCCTGTGTTGTCTAAAATTTTACTTTTTACCAAACATTTATTTATCCTTGTTATTTGCAACAATAATTTTTACATTTTTTTATATCTGTGGCCTTTTACCCCAATTGCTGTGATCGTTTTTTAGGATCTTACGTTGTGTTTAATAATCGTAGTAATAATAATAGCAATATTATTAATAATTGTAATGACCTCAGAAATTCTTTTAAAATTTGGTGACAAGTAAACATGAATCAAAACACAAAAAATCTCAACAAAATATTTATTTATTAAGAAAAATTACCATTGCGCTCCGGGGCGTCTTATTGAAGAATGATGGCGCCATTTGGCATAAATAGCTATTTGTGTATTAAGAGCGGCAAAGCACTTTCTGCTCGAATTGCACACAAGATTTTTTCTACGATCACATTATTTTTAGACAAATAATTTAAAAAAAAAATATGAAAAAATATTGTATTGTTTTTCATATTTATCTCTGGATTTAGTCGGCAGAAGATTCAGAGAAATATTTTTAGCAAAATCTGCTACATCTGGAGGTGTACTTGAAAATTCACATTCACTCTCACTCTCCATTTTTCAAATAGCTTTTTCATAAACTAAAAATGAAATATTGACGGTTCATTAATTTCATAGTCTACTATTTGCACAAAATAGTAAGTAGGTACTTAAATATGCAATCACTATTGCATATCGGTGTACCTAGGTGTATCTAGGTGTACCTTCTGACTTATACAATATGTCTCAGTAAGTTGGAACCATATGGGAAACTTTTTTATTATTAATTTTAGGAAAAAAATGTATTCTTCATAAAAAGTTCTGCATGTTCTAAAATCTAAAATACAATCAACAGATATCAAATTTTTTCAGTCGTGTACGAGGTATGTCAAAAATATGAATTTTACTCACGAGTAAAGTACCTTTAAATTTGACAATATCGAAAAATGTTATTAAAAAAAAGTTTATCAGTACCAAAAACTATGTTCAAATATGCAATTACATTCATTTATTTTTAAAAAATAGGTTTTGTGCTTGTTTACTATTGTTTCTATTTTGAATAAACATTTATCTCTTGTGATTGTAAAAGTCATGATAACCTCGTTTCTTAATGTTTTCTAACTATTTTGCAATTTATACACGTGTTGAATGCATATGCATTTGTAATCAACTTTTTATAATAACAATTGTTAATATTCAGAAAAATAAAGGTACTTTACTCTTGAGTAAAATTCATATTTTTTGACATACCTCGTACACGACTGAAAAAAATTGATATCTGTTGATTGTATTTTAGATTTTAGGACATGCAGAACTTTTTATGAAAAATACATTTTTTTCCTGAAATTAATAATAAAAAAGTTTCCCATATGGTTCCAACTTACTGAGACATATTGTATTTATACTAGATAAATTTTATAAAATAAAGTTTAATTTCGTTCGAAATATCTTTAAATATTAATATTTCAACTAAAATATTCAGACTGCCCTACATTTTGTTTTAATATACCTAACTTCTTTATCGATTCAAATATTTAAAAAACATCTTAGATGTAACACACCTCAAAATTTTATATTACTCATTAGTTGAATCACGACTGAATTATGCTATACTAAGTTGGGGCGGAGCTGCATACTGTCATTTAAAACAATTAGATATTGTGCAGAAAAAAATCTTAAAAATAATTTACAATAAACCAATCACTTTTCCCTCTAGTTCATTATTCTCTGAAATTGCTATCTTGGATTTAAGGCAGCTTTTTATGCATCAAATTATAATTTACGTATATAAAAACAAAAATATTTTAAACAAAATCAGTCATAATCACTCCACAAGATATAAAAAAAGCGAATTTACTCACGTTAGACTTGTACAGAAAAATATTAGCCTCAGATGTTATACTCACCTAGCATTTAAAATATATAATAAATTACCAGAAATTTATAGAACATATTTGCAAACAATCAACTCAATTAATATGATTAAATCTATTTTTAAAAAGTATATTATAATGGCAGGTAGACAAGAAACTAGAATTTTAATAGAAAATACCCAATATTGATGTATTCACCACCTCGTTGTTGAATTCATTTAATAATTTTTGTTAAACCCAATATAACCTTTGTTAAATTCACCTCAACGAATTCTATTATTATTATTTATAGTTATGTAACAAAAAAGTGCGAAATTTACAAATATCGTAAGATGTCCATGCACAACCGACAAGGTTTCAATGGACCTATTATGAACTTTATATTTATTGTAATTTCCTTTGGTACGAAATTGCATTGTATAACTTCTTTCTTTGTAACTAATACTTTTTTAATTGCAATAAATATTATTATTATTATTATTATTATTATTTACTACCTTTCTTTAGTTTATTGTAAATAAAAACAGGCGAGCGGAAAAGTACGCGCTAGAGCCACAATAATGTCAAATTATTACAGATCACGGAAAACATCAACTTTGCGGTTAGATTTGAGTGTGCAAAAGCCTACTTTGGATAGTGATCGTAGGAAAAGGTATAGGGAAACCCGGAAAACCTTACCACCATCATAATAAATATGTTAATTATAACCAAATAAATTAGAAATAAGTTGTAACTTCTTCTGATGGTGTTCGTCTCGACGCAGAATATTGAATCTTCGGTGACGTGTTGGTTATTGTTGGTAGTTTGTAGTTTGATACTTGAAATTGGACTGATCCTTTTTGAAGCTTTGGAAATAATAATATGATGTACCGTTGTTGATTCGTGACACATTCTTTGCAAGTATTTTAAATTATGCATTTCCATGCTTTGTCTGAACCCTTCAACTATAATATCACTCTCCATAGCAGGTGATGATCCATCCCAGTTTTTGTAACACATATGTTTTTTAGGTGTTTCTTGTCTGTTTGTATATCTGGCACATAGACAACAGTATTTGTTTCTTACTCCAATATACAAAAGTTTTTTAGTAAATTGACCAATTCTAACTCCCTAAAATAGATAAAAAATTATTATTTCTATTATTAAAAGCAGCCTAAACAATACAGACATATAGAACAAACATTATTTTATATTTAAAAATATATTTATTATTATACTAAATGATACGATTTTTTGAATAAAATTTTGAAAAAAATTACAATTATAGAGTTTTCTAATACAAATTTAATGGGTTTTTGTTTTAATTTTTTATATCAGTATTAACCTTAAAAAAATTAAAATCTTTTTTGAATAATTTTAAAATCAATAAATAATTAATATTATAAAAATTATTCAATTTAGTTTAAAATCGTAATAAAATTTAAATTTTTTTTGATCCATTTTTTAAATAAAATTTAGAAAAGAATCGTATGTAATTATAAAGTTTTTTATTACAAATTTTGGAAAATCCCAAAAATACGTCACATGTATACGGATTAAAATTTATATTTCGGCAAAGTAAATAAATACCTAATAGGATCATAAAATCTTAGAGATAATGCAAATAGTATTAAAGGGATTTCCGTTTTTGCGTATATCAAAACGAAATTTTATCTATTGCTGGATATTTGCTAGTAATATTTTAAACAACTTTTCACAATATATGGTTTTTTAAAAATTAATTTTTAATTTGTTTATATATTATGTAGTGCTTTTTAAACAAAAAACTGTATTGTTTAACTTTAGTAAAAAAAAACCTGAAGATGGCATAAGAAATGTAGAAACGTTAGGAAAATAGTAAAATTGTAGGAAAATGGTAAAATTTTCGTAATTTAATTAATAATCATTATTCCGAGACGAAAAAAGTATGTAATGTGCATTTAAAGATTGGAAATTATTATGTAGGATATTGAAAATTTTCTTAATAGTAAACCTTTTTATACTAACATTGATTTGATTTGATTTTTATTGAGTGCGGATAATTGCCTATTTGAGCGCATCTCGTACTTCGAGAAGGTAAGAAAAATAAAGTATAACCGCATCTCGAAACACACCGCATCACGAAACACAACGCATCGCACGACCCCCTTAGAAAAAAGTTACAAACTTAAAATTATATTACCTTTCATACTCTTCTTGGCTTATAAAAGAATATTCTAAATTGAAATGTTGACTAGGAGCTGTTTTATTATTGTCAGATAGTATTTGTTCACTCAATTGGAAACATTTTTGTTTATCCAATAATGGCATAGAACCAATAAATTAATCCTGTAATAAAAATCACTAATTACAACAAAGTTAATAAGCAAAAACATACGCCATTGCAATTTATGTTATCTTAATTAAATTATACTAATTTTTATTTGAAAACCGAAAGGTATTTAATTTTTTAAATTAAAATTATACTCTTGATAAATGAATAAATATGAATAAAAACATTTCCAATTTAGAGAAATACCCTTTAATGACTTATCCTTCATCAACAGAATATGTCTTAGTGGAGCATATATTTAATAAGGTTTCCAAAGTATTATTAGGATTTATATTTTCCTTACTCTCAGGACTCTTAGGAGTATTTCTAAAATTACACATTGATTAAGGCTGTTCTACCGCTTTTCGTTATATCAAAGTTGAGAGGTACCTCATCCATTTCATAAAATAACTCTGCACGTAACCTCTCCTTGTTGCCTGTAACGACGATTGTACGTGATAGTAATTCCTCTTCTTTTTTCGAAAAGTGCAAATGAAACATCTTTCTCTCGTTATTTATGTACCCTTAAGATACGGTCGATACGGACTGGCCAAATTTGTATATTGCATTGAATGAATGTTTCATTTAAATTTTTGTAAATACGACTTGGCAACAAAAGTACCTTCTTCTCAGCTCAGGCCCCAAGTAGCAGCTCTCAATCGTCGCGTCTCATCAAACCAATGGGAAGCGGAGTTGCCGAATTGTAATATTTGTCAGTGCTATACCTTAATTCATATATGGAATAAAATGCGTTTTGCAATTTCAATATTATTAGAAATCGATTCGCTGTGTTTTCTTCCTTTTGAAACATTTTATAAATTTTAAGGCTGTTTTCGCGCGGGGTACACTATTTTAGCTCTTCCCTTATATCTTGGTTATTTATCATCGGTAACATTTCATTTTTTGCTGAGAGATTCAAAATAAAAACCCTAACAATCTCTAGTTTGTAATTTTTTTTTTAACATCCTAGTTTTTTTAATAATAATTAAAAATTAATAATAAATTTTATCAATTTGCAGATATCAAATTTTGGAAAACTAGAGATGGTAGCTAATTTTTTTTCTAATTTTTTTTTTTATTTACAATTTTTTTCCTAAAATCCAAAATGAATGGAGTTTTGTGGGCAGGGGTTTTCCAAAAATATTTTTATTTGAAACTCGTGAAACTATTATTAGAAATCGATTCGCTGTGTTTTCTTCCTTTTGAAACATTTTATAAAATTTAAGGTCGTAGCTAAGCGTAAATTATTTGTAAATGTAATTTGTTTATTTTTTGGGTTTTTGTGGTATTAAATTGGTTTTACAGGAATATTTTTTCTTCGTTCACTGCAGATAAAAATAGGTCGAAATAAATTAAATACTTTTAAATGAAAAAAACCTTTTACTATTTTTAATGAAAAAAAAAACATTTTATTTCACATAAAGAAACTAAATTAGATACGTTTTACAATTTCTTTTAATAAATATTTTAGATAAAAATCTACTAACTTTGGTATTGTCGTCTCTCTCAATTTTCTCAACGAACATTCCTATTGGGGTCCAAACGATAAAATAACAATATTTGGCTTTTGTTATAGCCAATTGCCCTTGTATCTGATAATAATAATTATCATTTTTTTTTAATTTAAATTCTGTAATGGTTAGATATTTAATTTTTTTTTCTCGAAATCCCAATTCCGGTGTCAATTTGGAACAAGAATGTGGACATTTAATTTCAATGATTTCATTATTATTAATAATGCCATATGGACTTGCTCCCAAGTATGAATGCTTTTCAGAAATAAATAATCCACATTCTTGTACCGTTATTCCATATTTATTTTGAAATTCTTCTATTGCAATAGACTCATGATCTTGTCCCCAACAGATCCATAAAAGGATGAAAATAATATTTTATCAACAGTCTGTTGTTTTGCGTAATTTCAAACGGTTCCAAAATTTGAAGCCGTGAGCATATTATTTCGATGTTCCTTCCACAGATCATTACTGGCTTGACCTCTAGTATATACATCAATTTTACCAATATTCTCTATTGATTTTGGCAAACTGTCCAAAAATTGCATTTTCTTTTGTTCCAACCCATCGTCATGATCATCGAATTGCAGTCCGTAGTCCTTATCTTTAGATGCGCTAATTTTGCGTTTCTTTAATTGAGGGCACCTGGCTTTTCTACTATACATTTCCGTTTGCTCATTTGATTAACAAATCTTTGTGTGTGAATCCCAGGAACACTTTTTGACAGCTTTTTGTACAGACTGGGATTATAGTTCTCATTTTTATTAAAAGAAATGGCTGCAGCTGTACACCGAACATTATATCCTCCTTTTACTGCAAACTTGATTCTTTTTCCTCCAACAAATTTGGCTACGATTGAATTGTATGTATCTTCAGCATTATTGGTAATGTTGTAGCATTTAAATTTCCAGAACATATCTTTCTGTTTAATTTAGCACACCGGTTTCTAATTTGTAATGTAAACGTTGTCTCTCTGTTATCACTTACGTTCTTTCTCCAAATGATCAAGATACGTTGTCGACTATTCAGTCACATATTTCTTCTTTTCCTGTGGTCTTAAGTTTCGTAGTAACTGATTTCTGTTGTTATGATTGGCTCTGAGAAATGACGTAGCAGACACGCGTATTTCCTTTTTCCGTTTGGGCTGTCTAAAGCACTTGTTGGTGAATGCTCGTTGAGTCTACACGCTACCATTTAAAAGTGGGATTATAAAGTAGATTTTCGCAACACCATACCACAAGTCGTTTTATTTGTTGAGCAAGGCAGAGGATTTCATCTCGCGAGCCTGTAGAAATTTTGGTTGATTATAAAACAGATGTAAATGCCCTTTTTGTAAAAAGGTGAGTAAATTGTCTTTCGTTTTTATGACATATTTTTTATGAACGCATGGCGTAGTTTCTTGAAGCTAATGGATTTTTTCCATTTAGGGTCGTTCCTCTTTGTTCCCCTTTGTTCTTCTTTGTACGAACTGGAGTTTTGCAGAATAGAATCTATAACTCGTTCTTAGTCGTTAAAAGGAACTCTTATGGCTATCAAAAGACGGTGAACCACTTTTTCTTTCGTCCGGCATTTTGGATTAGTTTGTATCTTGTCATCATGGATTATGGTTCCCGGCTCTGTGGATTCTAGCAGTCTTCTACTATCCAGTTTCGTTATTAAGATTTTTTTGGGAAATTACTATCCAGCACTATCAACAATTACCTAGGACCACTTGTGATCACGACATCCAAGATACATGAAATTTACAAGTTAGACGTTTTCGCCACCATCTTGAAGTCGGTAACTTTTTAAGATTTTTTTTATAATTCTCGTTTCCTTTTATTTTTATGTTTATGTATAAATAATCAGATCTTTATGTGATAGACTTACTCTGTTTATTTTAAAGTACATTTATTAATTTGATACAGTTTTACATATGTAAACTTGAATACGTAACGTTACGACATCAGGTAATTGAACATAAGTTCACTCCTTTATGTGGTATGATCTGTAGGTACACCTTATTACCATCACTTTAATTTAAATAATTACAAATAATGAGATTTAATTATAAACTCTGATTTAAATAGCTGACCTGTTTTAACATTAAATACTATCACATATGTACTTCATCACTACTTAACCACCCTATTTTATTTTTTATTTACTGTTTTATAATTATTTACAATTTCATATATTTACATATTTCTGTACATAGAATCAATATAAGTATCGATCAAGTTTATTTCGTTTCATTTGTGGGACTGTTGAATTACGAACTTTAATTTAATTAACTATTTCAAAGGTTTTACAAACTTCCTAAGACGAAGATAAATATCTGAAAAGTTTGTATGGCGCCCATTATAACATCTTATAAAGATAAAACTTGTACCAGTTAATAACCCACGGGCTCCCGACTATAAAAAAGCCAGCCGTTCGCAAGTGTAACATCTACCGATCCTTTAGGAGAAGTTGACGTTACAATGTTTAACAATAAACTGTGACTGTTTTGAACCAGTCTATTACCAGCAGATATAATGTCATCCATTAGTCCACATTCATCCATTTCTGGCACATAATCTCTGTTATTTTGTTCTCTTTTACAAAAATATTGTGCACAGTTTAAATAATGTCCAAATGTGTGGTAAGGAGAGTTTTTAATGTCTGCTTCACGTTGTCATCAATCTCAGTGGTATTTTTCTCTTGTAATTTACAGCTGACTTAATTCCCACTCGTAATTTTAAAATCCTATCACTCAATTTTTTTTTTAGTCCTGGACTTACTATTTTATTACTACGGTTGTAGATTTGTCTACAGGGAAGAAAATATTTGTTTGGATTACTCGTAGGTATACCAGTATTTTTTTCCGAAAATCTGAATTTGATTTTTATCTCCGTAGGGGTTCTATCATATATATTTTTTTAATGGAACTGTGCTATTTTTTATTACAGAGTTTTTGAATCATTATTTCTAATTAATAAAAAAAAATTGCACACTTCCATTAAAAAACATTCGATAAACGGAAATGAAAATTAAATTTCGTTTAGAGAAAAAAAAACCTTAAAATACTGATACCAATCAGTAATTCAAACAACTATTTTCTGCTCTACAGATAAGTCTACAACTTATGAACTAATAATTTTCTTACAATACATTCATCTGACGCGGCCATTTTGAATAAATTAAAAAAAATGTTCTTATCTCACTTATTTTTTGGAATTTTTTAAATCTGAAAAAACTGTTGTACCTACTTGGAAATTTATGCGTAATGAGAAAGCATCAAAAAAATATAGTTATTTTATTTAAGAAAAAAAATCGGAAGTGATATTTTCAACCCTCTTAGTCTAAAATTAGCCCATTATTGTCTAATTGATGTGCGCCAAAAACCTAATTTTTAAATTAAAAAACAACCAAATTATTGGGGGCGTACATTGACTTGTGGCTACCCGGTATAGACATATAAACAAATAGGTAATATAGAAATATTTAATAATATAATAAGCATACTAAATCTTACAGTTTGCTCGAAACAGAATCTGATTTTTTCTTATACGATAATTTTCCTTTTCCCATTTAGGGAGGGGCGTGCCATTTAGGGAGGGACAAGCATTTCAAGAAAACAATTAGGCTGGTTTGTTATTAATTAACTTATTCAAAGGATTTTTCAAATTATGGTAGAAGGAAAAACCCAAATTTTAGAACAGCGGAAGCAATGGTAGTTAACGACAATTTTATTGGGTTAATAAGGATATAATCCGGGTTGAAGTGACCATCGTTCTAAGAAGGATATAAATTCAAATTAACATTATCCGCTTTGAGGAATATTTTGAAAATTGTTCATAGTCTTCGACTCGCGTAATTAGCAAAATATTTATGTGCTCACACATAAATTAGACTCTCATGAAATTTATCAATAAAAATGATATTCGTATAGGTATCATTCAAATTATATTTATTTTTCATTAAAAAAATGTGTAATAAAAATAGTCTTACCTTATGCTAACAACTACACGATTTTTCTTTCATAAATAATTCCACAACACGTAAAAGATAATAGAAATAAACAATACTAAACTTTTAGAATCAAAAGGGCGAGTTAGACCCTGACCGAATCACTATATATTTGCCTATCCAAGTAGCTCGTGGCTGTAGGTAGAAGAGAAAGAGCGAGCGATTTTCACGAGTTTCAAATAAAAATATTTTTGGAAAACGCCTGCCCACAAAACTCCATTCATTTATGATTTTAGCAAAAACTTGTAAATAAAAAAAAATTAGAAAAAAAATTAGCTACAATCTCTAGTTTTCCAAAATTTGATATCTGCAAATTGATAAAATTTATTATAAATTTTTAATTTTTATTTAAAAAACTAAGATGTTAAAAAAAATTTATAAACTAGAGATTGTTAAGGTTTTTATTTTGAATCCCTCAGCAAAAAATGAAATGTTACCGATGAAAAATAACTAAGATATAAGGGAAGAGCTAAAATAGTGTACCGCGAAAACAGCCTTAATAAGCATCACATGTTCAACATTAAAATTAACTTACTCTTTGATCTTACAAAAATGTAGTCTCATTGATTTTGATCTCTTATTTCTCTTTAGAGGTTTACTGGGTTGACGTTTGTATTTACCCATGATCAGTAGATATTATTGTATACAATTACCAAAATTAATCTAAAATATAAAAAATAAGTAAGTACATGATAACTTACAGAACGTAGGCATTTATATTTTACAAACAAGAGTTAGGGAGTTGAAATATTTATTTTACCCAAAATATATACTTATCAAATTATACTATAAGCAAGAATTCAATTTTTAATCTTTTTTTTTTCAAGAAAACACAAGTTTTACAACACAAGCACAAAAAGAAGTTCAAACACAATAAAATAAACAAAATCTAACAAACAAAAGCACCAAACTAAACAATCGCGGGGCGAAATTAAATGATTTCAAAATTCAAAATTCATAATGACAATTGACACCCTCGTTCATAGAAGCGACGCTGCCGGTTCTGCCGAAAAAAGAGTTCCCATACATCACATAAAATTTTTTCTAGGTTTTTCTTTTTCTGTGTCATTATTTAAAAAAAATAGACTAATTATATCCCGGATTAAAATATTTTTGTATTCCATTTATGTTATAAAATACGTTATATATTTTTTGGTTCACAATTTATTTCTAATTAATGCCAATATTATTTCATTTATTAAATTTGGCAATGTTGCATATAAGACGAAGTTCAGTACACACAAATATTAAAATTTACTAAAAATCTGCAGAGATGCACGTTTGCCAAATCATCGGAGAGTGGGTCAGATCATTTTTGTGTCGAAATGTACGAGGTGGTGTCGACTTTTTAGTTGGACCGCTGTAGAACATTTTAAACCATTACATTAGTATGCTAGCGTTATCTATGAATCTATGGCAGAACCATGCTGTTAATCGCAGCCGTAATGACCATTTTCGATGTTATCAAATTTAAAAAAAAGTTGATCGGAACTAAAACTAAGTTCAAATATGTAATTACATCCATTTACATTGAAAAAATATGTTTTGTGCTTGTTTCATATTGTTTCTATGTTTAATTAACATTTATCTCTTGTAATTATAAGTCATGATAATCTTCTTTCTTAATATTTTCTAACAATTTTGCAGTTTAAACACGTAAATACAGTAAAATTTGCATTGTTAATGTACCTAGAAGTACATTTCAAAAATGAATACATTTTTTCAATGTAAATGGATGTAATTGCATATTTAAACTTAGTTTTTAGTTCTCATCATACTTCACTCTTGAGTAAAATTCATATTTTTTGACAAACCTCGTATACGTTTTATGAAGAAAAAGTTTTTTTCCTAAAATTAATAATAAAAAAGTTTCCCATATGCTTCCAACTTACTGAGACATACTGTATACGTAGAACGTCATAGAAAATGTAATGTATGATACACCACTGAATTTGTCTTTAAATTATCTATCAATATTTTTTAATCACGACGCAGGTCGACTATTTATCTACTTGTTTAAATTCTATTGTGATACTTTTCTGCGTTTTACTGATAATGCAACTTTTTTTATCGAAATTCTTAAGTAATTCTTAAGTAATTTTATATTGGTTTTCTATTTTTTAATATTTTTTTAAATAAAAATTATAGGAGTAAAAAACCAAAAGAGCATTTTTAGTTTTTCGTGTATAACTTGAGAAGGGCGAAAGTCTCTGTAGATTTTTTTAGACCAATGTAATACTCTTCAAAATAGTTAACATTTTTTCCCATTTAACCGCCTCTGTATCTCCGACGGTTTTTGATATAGCTATGTTATTCCTTCCAATTTTAGACATCCTGTATACTCGTCTGGCAGACTCCTGCAACCGTTTAAATATTCTGGCTAGTTACATATACTTTTAAAACAATTGAAAGAACATACCCTCAACATTTTAGTCTTGTGGAAGCAGGTTATGAATTACTATCCCGACGTCAACTTTGCTATCGTCTGTCACATACTTGCAACCATCAAAATAGGTTGTCAATTTTTTTCACAATTAAACATATGTAAATTACAACATATTAAAATTGTAGCCTTGTGGGAGTAGATTAAAAATTTTTTTTTCTACTACCGTGTGTAAGTTACTAACTTTACACATACTTTAACGTGCGCAAAGTTCAACTTTACGTACTAGTGCGTAAAATAAAATACTTTAAGCACGAGTGCATAAAGTAGATTGCTTATTTTTTACTTAATACCTTCATATTTTTTGGTAGTAGAAAAAATATTGTATGCAACCAGTGTGTAAAGTGTTCAAAAATTTATTTGATAATGGCAACTGCAAATTGCCTGCCAGAACGGTACTGCGACGACACTTCGGTCGTTGCGGGTCACTTTGGCGCCTTGGTCCAGGTTTCGGGTTTCCTCGGGCGCCACCTTCCGTTTTAAGTGTGAAGGCCACTTGCTCAGGCAGCTTCAGTGGAGAAAGAAATACTCCAGGGGTCGTTATGGTCTCGACCAATCCCGTGTCGGCCGGTAGGGCAGGCTTTACTTGCCCTCCTGGGCTGCGTTCCGGAGTATCCGCTGCTATAAGGTTAACGTATGGACAGAAAAAGAAATAAAAATCAATTAGTTCGATATACCAATTTATTGCAAAGAAATCTAAACTTTATCAAAGAGTGTGTAACGCAAAAACGAAATCCCAAGACTCAAGCGAAAATAAAGAAAAATGCGTGCGGGGTGAGACGGCGAAAATGATGCGAGTGAAACAATGCGTGCGGGTGCCCAATGAAATGTTTGAAATCTTACAGGTCGGAGAGTATATTTATTTTAAAGCTATTTTTCGTCCAACCCTGGTATATAAAATGACTGAATGAATCCCCGGTACATGAATTCTCTAGGAAGTAAATCGAGAAAACTCGCCTGAAATACTTCCTTGGCTCCGGACTGGGCCCAACGGTAGTAGTAAATCGGGAAAACTCGCCTGAAATACTATCTATCGTCCTCCCCCGGTACAACAAACAATTTCCCCTTTTCAACTAGGTTTCCAAGAAATTAAATCGGGAAAACTCGCCAGAAATAATTCCTTGGTTCCGGACTGGGCTAAAAACGATAGCAGTAAATCGGGAAAACTCACCTGAAATACTACCTATCGTCGACCCCCGGTATAACAATCAATAAATATCCCCTGAATATAAATTAAATTGACCACCAACTTTAAAATAAATAATACTCGAAATTTCCTGTATTAAACCATATATAAATGTCTCACCGGTAAATCCTTCAGGTACGGCACTGGACGTCTGTTTGCTGGTACGGCTTTGTCACTGGAACGGCTCTTGGTCTGGTTTCAGGACGGTTGGTCTGGTTCAAATCTCTAATTGAACTCCTCCGACGGAGCTCGAACTGAACTGCCTAATGAATCGCAAGCCGTGCTATACCATGCGATCGGTTGGGTACCTGTCGCGAGGCGAAGTCTGCCTTTAGCGGTTCCATCTTCCGGACGACGTGTGAACTTTGTGCAATCGCGTTCGACGAATTCGACGGGAGATCGCGGTGCCTTACGTTTCACGGTGTATTTCTGGTTTATCTATTTACGGTCTATTGCCGGTCGCACTAATTATAACAAGTATTAGGGAAAAATTAATAAACATAAATAATACGATCGGAGATTAAGGAATTAGAACAATGACAAATTCGTAACTTCGTTACAGTACTATCTTAATTGATGGATAATAAAACATTATTTAAATTTTTTTTAGCTTTGTGGGAAACTGGTTAGTCGGATGGTTCGCTAGCTCTCCTACTATTATAAGAGTTATAGGTTTTTGAAATCAGCATCTCAGGACGAATTTAAAATGGTCAAAAAACACAGTGTCTTATTAAAAAAATATATAACTTTGATAAGTCACTGATTTATCGGATCATATGCTAGTAGTTAGATTTGAAACACAGCTTTCATTGCTGTTTACAACTTTTATTTAAGACATTTATGCCTATGTCAAATTGGGAAGCAGCTATCGTCCAACCACCCATCGTTGATACATCCTGTATAAAGCTGGACAAAGTAGAATTTCTTTGAGCCAATTTTATAATTATTTCTTTTTCTAGTTTTTTATACACTTTGTATACCTATATATTAACATAATCCATATCAAAAAGTGAAGTATCGGCTAAAGGAAAGCAAGTTTAAATAAAATTGCATGGTCCTTTACTTGCTGATTCATGAAAACTTTAAAATCATAATTTGTACTTGGCCCTAACTCGTTAAGTATAATAATGAAGAATTTTTGATTATTTCAAAAAATCTTGATTTTTATCATCATTAGTGCGAAAGAACTACATCATATAGAAAGTACATGTTGATTAATTTTCTTTTTCTTTTTTAGATTACATGGTGAGGTGGCAGATCGTGATCTTTTTGTTCAAGCTTGGAAGTTTCCATAGTTGTTTATATGTGCTCTGGCTTGGATGTTTCCATTGCTGCTCTGGCGACTGGATATCTACAATTAATGATATAATTTACATTATTTTTTCGGTGGAGTGAATATTCATAAGTTGGTTCATATTCTTATCAAACGTAACTACTAAGAAAAGTAATTGATTTTGTTTTTTAGTTTTATACATTATCCTCATATTTGGTTACATTTTTTAAATGATTATTAACGCATGTTTGCTATGTAAAAAATATTTGGCCAATCAGTAATGCGAATTAATACAATTTGAGACTTAATTACAGAAACATATTTTTGGTTCTGAAATAAACTATTTGGGTTAATCTATATGAATTCTAGGCAAAAATTATTTTTTTAGTCTTAAGATTTCTTGAGTCCCTGAGCCCATACGCAAAATGTTCTATCAGTAAAAAAAAGATCTTAATATGAAAATACTACTTTTTTAACTGTATTGTTAATTGTAAAAATCTTTAGTTTGCTCATCCTGTAGTAATAATTTGACAGAAAATTTCACTCCTGATAAATTTTTCTACGTTTTTAAAATATACAGGATGATACAAAAAATATGGTAATTATGATGAAAAAAACACTTTAATTTGCACACCATGTAGTAACTGTCTTTACATAAAAGATAGTAATCTGCAAAATATAGTTAGCGGTTTTCACATTTAAGTAGTCTTTTTTCAAAAAAAAAAAATAGTCAGTTTGCATAGTTTTTTTTTCATTATTTCATTATTTCCTCCAAAATACGATGAAGAATAAAATACCACTCATCTTTCTAAACATTTCTAGTAACGAAATTATGAAATACGTTTTTCAAACATTAAACTTTTCGAGTTTCCAAAAGATTACTAAATTTTATACTTTATGAAATATATTAATATCATTAAGTGATAAAAAAGCTCAGTTTAAGTTAGGTAATTTTTTTGTTATTATTTTGATATTTTATGTATAACGATGTTACATTATTTTATAATCATAATTTATGACATCAACCTATACATTTGTGATATCTGGTTTTCAATTTTATAAAGCGTAATTCGATTTAGAAACTCACCAAGACTAAAAGGGCGTATATTTTAAAAATAAAAATTAAAAAATTTATGAAACTTAAAAATTTGATTAACTTTGGTTTTTACGACAATTTTCTTATTGATTATTTCGAGCACAACGTTCTCATTGCCGAGTAGGCTTAGTAGGCTTCTCCTTGGGTAGGGATGGAAGTAGGTAAATCTTCAATAATGTCTTTCACGTTGAAATTAATCACACTTCAGCCTCTCATGTAAACCTTATTATGATAGTTGGGGCTATGTAGATTTGTTTTTTTCTATCGTAAATGGTTATTTCATGTATATAGTAACATTTTCTATAAATGTGTTGACGTCTAGTTCTTGTTTCAAATTTATTAAACAACCTATTTTTTACCTCTCTCCCCTCAGATAAGAGAGGTATAGTAATCATGCCAAAAATGGGGTAGTGAGTTTTCAATGGATAAACACGTTTTAAGGTCCCTAGATTACAATTTTGATATTGTCGCGACGATGTCTGTGCGTATGTGTGTGTTAGGATGGATGTTGTAGTAACGATAACTCAAAAATTACTGAATTGAAAAATATGAAATTTTGCATGCAGCATTCTGATACCTTAGATTAGATCTGATTAGATTTTGCTGTCAATCGGACAACCGGAAGTGGCAGCTGCTATGACTGATGACGCCATTACTTAACAAAATTGCAGTTTTACACATATTTTGTATTCACTATAGTTTATTTTTGCCAGATTTATAAAAAAGTCAATTTTTTTCATACTTTTTTGTTTTAACGTGTAAATTTTTGATTAGAAAATGGTGAGAGGTCATGTGATGTCCACATCAGATTTTTTAGATTTACTATTCCAATAATTTAATCCCTTATTTCAGTTTTTACCTCTCTCCCTTCAGATAAGAGAGGTATAGTAATCATGCTAAAAATTGGGTAGTGAGTTTTCAATGGATAAACACGTCCCTAGAATACGATTTTGATATTTTCGCGATGTGTGTGTGTTAGTGTGTTAGGATGGATGTTGTAGTAACGATGACTCAAAAACTACTGAATTAAAAAATTTTGCATACAAGATTCTGATACCTTGGATTAGATTTTGGTATCAATCGGACTACCCGAAGTGGCAGTTGCTATGAGTGATGAAGCCATTATTTAACAAAATGGCAATAAAGTTTTACACATATATTTTCTATACACTATAGTTTATTTTCGTATCATTAAAATTTTCACAACTTTTGCCATTGTTCCCAGATTTACAAAAAAGTCAATTTTTTTCATAATTTTTTGTCTTGAGGTGTAAATTTTTTATTCAAAAATGACGAGAGGTCATGTGCTGACCACATCAGATTTTTAAATTTATTTCTTCATTGTTTTATTTTGGAGGATCATTCCCTGTTTTGTAACATTTCTTTTACTTATGTTTGTGTTTATAGTAGGAGAACGAGCGATCTCTAAGATGCATTTTAAGGACCCTCTATAACACTCGCGAACAACCACCTAAAAAAAAAAGATTCTTATGTAAATCGACCTGGCGGATCCGATTTTGGAGTTCGCCAGACAATTTGGAATTGCCAAATTGGCCAAAATCGACAATTTCCAAAAAATCTCATATTTTAGGGAATTTTTAAAATTTTTAATTATCATCCTATATCTCTCTTAGTTTAAGTCCGATTGAATTGACATTTTTAGGAGAACCAATTTAGACCTTTGTTATCACGACTTAGATGACAGAAATGCAAAAAAAATTACGTGTCACAAGTAATTTATTTTTAAAATGTTGGTGACAAGAAATTTGGTAAAAATGCAGCAACAAATACTTGATCGAGAAAACTTTTTTGTTTTTAAAGATAAATGTATATAGTAAGCGACAAAGTTGTAGCCAAAGAATCAAAGAAACGTTTTTATTTCGGTGATTTTTTTGATAACTGCGGCAATATAGAAAAAACTCTGCCGGTCGCGGACGGTTCGTACTTTACAAGGTATCGTCATACGTCCAACTGCTAAACCGACCGCTTGGTTAAAAATTTGAGAAGTGGGGAACGAACCAACAAAGGGAAAATTAGAGAAGTGGGGACGCTGGAGGTGTCGTTTGAGTTGTTGGACAATCTATAGCTTGAGAGCGCCAGGAAATGTATTGAATTAATTAAAACCACTTTACGGTTCGTGAGTTTATTTTGAATTTCATTAAATTTTAATTTTCAAAAAGGAGAAAAATATATAAAAAAAAGATTTCAATTTTGAAATAGGCAATTTAGACATACTAATTTCATTTTCACATTTTTTAACTTCTACTCGTATAGAAGCAACAATATCTAAGAGATAGTTAACACATTTGTAAAAAGGGATGATGATACTTTATATTTATAAGGTTCTTATCTAATACTATTGAGTTCCACATTTCCCTTGGCACGAACAACAAATGTTGCAAGGCACATTCGCTTTAAGGCATTTACATTTATTTGTACAAGTAAAAACTTGCACTTGCAGTTGGCTGTAATTTCTAAAAAGCTTGGCTTTGCTTCTTTTAGTGTCATATTTGGTACAAGAACATGTTGGAGACAAATCTCTAAAATGCAATTCCAACGATTATAATGAAGAATGTACTTCCGTGATCAAGAAGTTTCAAATTTAATATATCTATAGAACATAGACAAACATCGAAATTAGTGTTACCCACCTAATGTCAGTTTTACAATTTGGGGATATATACGCTCATAATTCGTCCATATTTCTCATAAAATTTGGCGGGCCGTACAAATGTTTAAAAAATGCTCTAAAACTTGTCCATAGAGTTTCCGATACTTGGTACACATTCATACTTGAAGATACAAAATAAGTCAGGTATAAACGTGCTTCATTAAAAATAGCAATTTTTAGAGCTTTTCTTTTGCGCTTTCGGAATGGGAAACTCACCGAATCGCACCCACTTAAGCAATATACTGCTAATAAAATTCCAGCCAAGTTATTAGCATTGTTCTGATATATATTTGCTAGTGATTGAATTGAATAAGAGTAGTACATTGATAATACAAAAATGTCTGTATCTACAGCATAGATAAAAAATCGTTTATACTGGTTTTTAAAATGGTCATTAATAGCATTCTAGTATCAGATTCCTCATGTTCTGTAAATTCTAATTCTGTGGCCACATTAGTATCAAATTTGAAGCATATAATTGTTTTGCTGTTTTCTTTTGACATGCCAGCATGCCAGCTAATAATACATTTACACCCTCTGGTAAGGTGTGATGGTCATTTAGGAATTTCTTGACAAAATATGCCAACAGCTTTTTCTTATTGTTAGGGTTTGCAATAAATTTTTTCCAATCCGGGATCTTAAAATCATCTTGAACTTCATCATTAATAGGTGGATTTAAGCTGTTTTTAAAATCATAAAACAATCTCCGACGCACGCACAATAAAATGTAAATTTTTAGGTTTTAAATTTAATATCAAATTACAATATTTTAAAAATAAATCATTAAAGGTGCTGCAATGATAATTTTGAAATCAACCCTAATTTTCGTGTCTTCATCCAACTCTCTCGTAAAATGCAAAATTTCTCAACATTTTTGCTTCGCTTTCATATAGGTAATTACCTTTGTATAACCAGAACAAATATTCACAAATTCTTTGCTATCCTGTTGGAAGAGATTAACTTTTTGTTTTATAATTCTCTTAATTTCTAATTTGTCAACATGCATTTTTAAAGCAAAGGTTTTGCTGCTTGAATCATGGTGTTTTTCTATAGAATCAATTTTTCTAAAAGTGTTGACAAGTTTGGAATATGCATTGGTTACCAATGCATATTCCACCCTTGTCAACACTTTTAGAAAAATTTCATTTAATATTAAAGTTCATTTGTTTCCTTGGCTTTCGTCCAAATTTTATTTTGCATATTAAATGTTGTTACTTGCTTAATTTTCAAGACCATTTAGTATCTCTAATTTTATTGCAAATTATACAACATTTTGGGCTTTCAACGGTCTTACTTCTTTTTTCACATTATTAGCCACATCTGTGCTTTCTGCTTTTTGTTTATAAGCCTTTCGGGAGTTATTTCTTCTGCATATTGCATGATAGACATGACATTTTGACAAAAATAAATCCATTTTATAATATTTCTATCATCCGACTTTATGGAAACTGCTTAAATACATAGTCCAGTGCTTCTTCTGTAACATTCTGTAAGTACAGTTTATTCATTATTTTGTTGGCAAAACATGTATTTTAAAAAGTTAAACTCTAGGTTTAACTGGGAAGTCATAGTCAAAAGTTAAAAACGCGCACAAAACTACTGGAGAAAAAATTTTCTTCAAATGTGTTTTTTGTTCTAATTAAATATTAATCTAGTTTAATATGACTGGAAAAGAGACTTCGTTTCTTTAATATGCACTTATTATCTATAAAGCAATAATTATTATTGTTAGAGCTGAAACTCATCAATTTTCAATAATAATAAGCATCAAAAACCATACAGATGATAACTATTCCCGTCCATTTATTAAAATATAACTAAACGTTACATAAAGCAATATTCACAACTACCCATTATTTGATTCCCATACGTCGGACCAACCTAACTTTTTATCTTGGGCCGCGACGCGGTGGTCCTATATATTGCAGCACATTTTTCTAGAAAAGTAAGTAAGTTATCAAAAAAATCACCGAAATAAAAAAGTTTCTTTGATTCTTTGGCTACAACTTTGTCGCTTACTATATACATTTATCTTTAAAAACAAAAAAGTTTTCTCGATCGAGTATTTGTTGCTGCATTTTTACCAAATTTCTTGTCACCAACATTTTAAAAATAAATTACTTGTGACACGTAATTTTTTTTGCATTTCTGTCATGTAAGTCGTGATAACAAAGGTCTAAATTAGTTCTCCTAAAAATTTCAATTCAATCGGACTTAAACTAAGAGAGATATAGGATGATAATAAAAATTTTTAAAAATTCCCTAAAATATGAGATTTTTTGGAAATTGTCGATTTTGGCCAATTTGGCAATTCCAAATTGTCTGGCGAACTCCAAAATCGGATCCGCCAGGTCGATTTACATAGGAATCAATTTTTTTTAGGTGGTTGTTCGCGAGTGTTATAGGAAGTGCATCTTAGAGGCTGCTCGTTCTCGGACTATTAATTGCGTTTTGTTACTTTGTTGTTTGGTAGTTCTGTTTATTATTGTCTCGGTTTTTTCCAGATGCTCCAGGTAGTAATCTGCATATTTTAGTGTTGTACGTGCGATTACACGCTTCTATCATCTAGATTACAATTATTTTGAGTGCCCATATTTCTGGCCTTTGTAGAATTAGGTTTTCTTGTTTTTCTTGATTTATGTTCCCTAATTTATTTTTACGTTAGTAATACCTCTCATTTTATAGACGCGGTCGCATCCCAATTTTTTGTAGGCGGGGGTCAACTTTGCTGAAGTACAGTTCTAAAGGCAATTTTACCAGTGTAACAAATAAAATATACAGGATGTTTGGAATTGGAAGGGATAACAATGCTATATCAGAAACCGTAAGAGAAACAGGCGGTTAAATGGGAAAAAAGTTAACTATTTTGGAGAGTGTTACATTTGTCAAAAATATCTGCAGGGATTATCGCCCTTCTGGAGTTATACAGGGGAAACTAAAAGTGCTACTTTTGGTTTTTTAGACATAGTTATTTGAAAAAATATCAAACAATGGAAAAGGAAACTTATTGTATCCAAATTTGCTACAAAACTACTAATAAATTTTCGTTACGACTTTTTGTTCCCTAACGGTCACCATCGAGCTATTTTTCATTTAAATACGGACCTGTTTTTTTTATTACAAAAAATGATAAACTTAAAATTCAAATTAAGTGATATTACACTTAGTATTTTAAAGACGTTTTATCTGAAATAACTAACATCATCAGTGACAATAATTTTTTATTACGGTCCTGAATATGTATGCAATAACTAGTGTTTTAATTAAAACATCAACAAACAAAACGGAATTAGCCACGTTACCATGGAGATATTTCACTGCCTCCTTGTATAAAGAGGCAACGTAAGTGTATAAGAAACCGCGGACGCCAATTCGAACATTTATTATAACCAAATTAGGTAGAATAAATTTTTGATAGTTATGTACCTAATAGTACTTTAAAGTTGGTTGATATTTGTAGTTATTTATTAAGATAAATTATTCTTTATTCTAATTATTTTTACCTTTTTTTGTAATTGAAAGGGATAACATTGCCATATCAGAAACCGTAAGAGATACAGAGACGGTTAAATGGGAACTATTTTGGAGAGTATAATTTTTTATAATTTTTTTGCCATGATTCAAGATAAACAACATACATGATTTAAGATGATGCTTATTTGTCATACAAAACGTCGTAGAAAATGTAATGTACGATACACCATTGAATTTGTCTTTAAATTACCTATCAATATTTTTTAATCACAACCCAGGTCGAATATTTTTGAGATTGTTTAATTTCTACCATTTTGAATTTTTTTTATTTGACTAATAATGCATCTTTTTGTACCAATTTTTTTAAATAATGGGATTTTCCTTTTGATGAAATTAAAACGAATTTACAAAAAAACGACGACAGGACCGTAATTAAAAATAATTGTCACTGACGATATTAGTTATTTATAAAAAAGGCATGTCCGTTTAAAAAAAATAACTTGATGGTGGCCGTTAGGACACGAAACGTTGTACCGAAGATTTATTAGTACAGTATTGTAGCAAATTTGAGATACAACAAAACTTTCCTTTTCCATTTTTTGATATTTTTTCAAATAAAAATCTAATGCCAAAAAAACCCAAAAGTAGTATTTTTAGTTTTCCCTGTATAACTCGAGAAGATGTAGATATTTTTTGACCAATGTGATAATCTCCAAAATAGTTAAATTTTTCCCATTTAACCGCATCTGTATCTCTTAAGGTTTCTGATATAGCAATATTATCCCTTCCAATTCCTGTATAGGAATATTTTTTGATAAAATAAAAACGACAACACAAACCTTAATTACAAACTGAAAGAAATTCTTCTATTCAGGTGAACATTTTCGATACATCAGGGGTTATCTCTGGATGTATATTTAAAAGGGCTAAGCCCGTCAGCCTCTCTTCTGACATACTTGTTATTAGCCAAGATTTTAGTCGCCTTAAATAGGAAAATGACCTTTCTAAAGTCGCGGCTCTTGTAGCCTGTCATCTCTAATAGTTCCAACGGCTTCATATCCCAACTCTCGTAAACGGCTCAGGAGATCAAAGGTTGTGAATAAGTTATCTCGAGGTAAAATATATATCGTAATTTTCGTTTACCTACAGGTAACTTAAAAGGGTCCAGAATGGTGCTCTACACGCTCCAAAAAATTTCTTCAAATTGGAATCTACACGTTGATTTTTGCCCTGATATGTCATAAAATTGATAAGGTATCCGCTTTGAGCATTGATTCACCAAACCTTATACCTCTAATAAACTGTTTGCATGGGTGCCTTCAGAAATATTTAACCATTGATTTGTCACAATTTATCCCATTCTCTGGAACAAAGTCTTTTGTACATTTTTGTCTGACAATATCGATAAGTGGTCGTAGTAACTTTATCAGCTTATCAGACGAATCTAGGCTATTGTTGTCAGCACAATGTAAGTAACAAACTATCGTTATCAAGCGGTCTCTTCTCATAGCATTTTTTATAAGTTCGTTTACCGTATCCCCTGCTGTTTCCCAATATTTTTTTTCTTGGTACTAAATTATATCCAGATAGTATGAGTATTGCTATAAAACACTTCATTTCAGCATTTTAAAACGTTCAAATTCTGATTGGTCACTTTGTGGAAGATATTTTCGTACATGTACAAAATCACCGTTCATCCGTTCTATGTTCTCGCCAACTATTTTCTCCAAATATTGGCTTTTATTTGACGTTTCATGTGGTAATGGCTGTTGATTATCAAATTCAGCTGTATCCCTGAGCTGTTCTCCACATAAATTGTCTATAAATCCTCCTCCATCCTCATCATGTAGTAGAGGTCTTTGGTCGTCAAATATTTGGAATTCAACTGAAGCCCTGAGCTGATTTCCAGATAAATTGTCTATAAACTTTCTTCATCCTCTTCTGCAGAATCCTCATCTGTTATAAAACCTTCCTCAGGAGGCTTCATATATATATGTATATATATATATATATATATATTGGGGCGTCGCTGAGTACCTCCACCTACCTGTGTTAATATTAATCCGTTAGCCGCATTCCTCCGTGGTATCGAAGGGAAAGGGATTACAGGATAACAGGAAAGTAATAAAAGAATCATTTTCTATTTTTACTTAAGTTTATTACAAAAGTCATTATACAATTACAAACTTGGTGGAAAATGAAAGAAATATACAAAATAAAATAATAAAATAATATGATAACAAGAAGGATCTGTTATTTCTTACCTATACCATTTGGTATTACTTTTTTTTATTATCAAAAATATTTTTATTTGGTGACTGGTAAATAGGAATAACAAACGTTGTTAACAAATTCAAATTTCGTAATTTTCTTGGATGCTAATAGGTCTATTTCCCTCTGAATGTGGCCTTGTTTCACTTTTAGCTCACGACGGATGATTGTGAGCGGTTTTAATTTTTATGTAAGTTTCAACTTGAAAATTAGAGAGGATGTTTAAAAATATTGGGATGTGATTTATAAAAATGACAATTAAACCGCGAATGAAAAGAGTACATGTAATTATTAACAATATAGTTGCAAAATTCGAGAATTTTAGCGTTGTCAGAAGGTATTTTTTCAAATAACTCTTCAACAAAACAATCTCTCTCGCGTCATCTGGATTTAGGAACTGCAAGCCAAAAAACAATTTTAAGAATTTTCCTTCTTCAGGATCCTTTAATTGATATATTACAGAAAGACCCAAGTTTTGTATCTTTCTGTACCAAGATTGGCCAAGATGAAATCTACATCCCATTATTTTACAGTGTGGCCAACTATTTTTCACAGCTTGGTGTATAGCCAGTTCAAAATCAATAATTATTTGTTTCTGGCTCAACTATTAAATTACACTCAATACATTTTCTTTTAAGAATACTGAAAAAACTAGTATACGTTGAGGCTTTTTTATTAGGAAGAAGGAAAAAAGCTAGTAAAACTAAGCGTAAAGAGTTGTAAAAAAAATTTGGTGCAATTTTCAAAAGTTCCGTCCATAAATATTGTGTCCACAGAACACAAAAAATAAATTTGTATAACAAGTAAAAATTATAATTTTATGAGTCTGATCTAGAGAAAGTAAAAAATTTTCTTCCTTATTTGTTTTTGGATGTAAATCTGAAATCAAACAAAATATGCATTGGCATAAAGAAGTTACAACTCAAAATGTGTTTGCATTACCTTGAACAACTTTAAAAACATCTTCTTGACCTTTTGGCAAAGGCGGAAGAATTTTTTGTCTTGCAGCATACAAATTTCTTCTGTAGCAGTCGATGTCATTGGTATTCAGATTTTCTGCCAACTCGTTGCATCTTAGTTCTGCATGTATAAGTTTTGTAGGTTTTTCATTTAATTCTTGCGTAGCTTTTCTTTTTAAAGAGTTGCTTACCACTTGTCTGCAAACATTTGTGTCATTTTCATAATTATGTACAAGTAAACTTTTAATTATTTCATTATTTTCTAAACTGGTGTATACTTTTACCAAACATAATTGTTTTACACATCTCCACCTAACTGTCCGAGAAACCGCTACATGAGCTTGAAAAAACTTAAAATTTTCCACTAAAAGCATCTTGCCTTTTTCACTTAACATAAATGTCACTTCCATCTTTATGTATTACCAATCTCACACTAACTAGATTTAATAAAATAATAATTTCAAATATAAAATTTGCTCAGGTTTTCTACCTACCTACTGAAGGTAATTAGTGTTTTTAGAAAAAGATTAATAGGGGCGCCTGGTGGAGGAACTCTGCTATGGAAATAATCCCTATAAACACAGGCAGGATCATTATCACAGGTAAATTGGAAGAACCTGTGACACCTATATATTGTAATGAAATATTTTTATGAGTTTTGTTTGAATTTTATAACAGCGTTTATTGTTAAAAAAGTTTGATATTTAAAGAATATATTGAGGATAATTGGTGTATAAAATATTCAAAATTAACAATTGTAGAATAGAATATAATAATTTAATAGAAATGTTAAATTTGGAAAAGTATATTCAAAGAAAATTTTGCTATATAATCAATAAGTAAATTACAATATAATCAAAAGTGATAAAAAAAAATATTTTTATTTAATCAAGTAACAAAAAAATTTTGTACAAAAAAAAGGTATTGTCAGAATATTTAAGTATGGTCTTTGTAAGAGAATTTATGGAATGATGGATAAAATAAATAAAAATTATATATAAAATATAAAATGTTATTCAATAAAAATAAATAAAAAACAAGTAAGAAGGAGTATAAAGTTGAGAAGCGGAGACCATGAAATCGGGTTAAGAGGAGGTATTGAAAAGAAAGTATCTGGTCCAGCTAGAGAGAAAAAATTGGTGCAGGAGATTGGAGAGGAAGTGGACTAAAAGGACATATACAAAATTATTTTTTTTATAGTTTATGTTTATTTTTTTTACGTTATATATATATTAGCTATTTGATTGTCATCATCGTAGGCCATTTGTAACGCCTCCACTGCAATTAAAAGACTAGAAATTAAACAAGGTACCACCAAGGCCTCGCGTTGCCATATGGCAACAGTGAAATTGGAAGTTCGTAAATTCGACAAAAATAATTGTTCGCTATAGTTTTATACCCTACAAATAAATTAGGCATTGGTAAATTTATAAATCAAGAACGATCGAGAGAACTGTATGTTTTTATAGTAATAAGGCTACTTACACAAGTTGAAAGTCAATTTCTTTAGCACTGAATATTTATGTTGTCACTATATCTCAAATAATTCTCGTAATACTAACTAAAATTCATGCTAACACAGAATATGTTCCTTTTAGGGTATTATCAAAAAATCTGCTGTTGCCATCTATTAAAATAATTTATTAAATCAATGGTGTCACAATACTAATTTAATTGTAACGCATTGAAAAATTTGGGGGGTATTAGGGGTTCAAAACACCCCTAAAATGTTTATGGGCTGTACAGAATTCGTGGTTTTATATGAAAAAAATGCTCTTACGATAAGAAAGCCATGTATTCATTTTCATTATAAAATGTTAACAGTTCATGAAATATTAGAAAAAATCGATTTTCAATTTTTACTTTCCAAAGGCCGTAACTTTTGTGTGCACAGAATATGCGGTTTAATTTATGACCTACCTTTTTGATGCACCCTGTATATATAAAAGTACAGATTAAAAAACTTATAAGATGGTTTTGTCCATCCGTCCGTCCGTCTGTTAGCCTGATTCAACTCGAGACCGATGAGAGATACAGACAAACGGACAACGGCAATCGATTCAGCTTCATTAAAAACCCCAAAAATGGTATTAATCTGCTACATATACCATATATACTGTAGTATATAAGGTATATCTCTATATAGAAATTTATTTTTGTTACTTTCGAAAACTCGAAATTACGTATTAAGGCAGGGCCCAGCTGGCCCCTGCCTTAATACGTCCCTGTTTACATTACCAACATTTGATTTGTTAATATGACCACTAGATATATTGTAAAAAATGTAGATTTAAATTTGTATATTATGGTACTCAATAGTTAACAAGTTTTTAATAATAGGCAAATTTATGGTTTAGTTCGTTAAGGATGTACCTACTGATGTGATTGTGGTCGTTTGACTATGATTTTCACTTGATTTAAACATTCTATAATCTGCAATCAATGGTTCAGTACTGTATTTTTCAATTTGTAGTCAAATTGCCATCATTAGTATTGTATTCTGATAGAAATAGTTTTTTAATTCCTTCTGAACTTAGAAACCGACTGCTTTAAGCCTTATGTTGATATATTTAAGACATAAGTTGTCGATTTCTCCTAACTTTTGTGCCTATGAGAATCAAAAATTATCTTTTGGTATTCTTTTTCGTTTAAGGCGGCTCTACCGCTTTTCATTCTACCAAAGTTGAGAGGTCCCTCATCCATTTCATAAAATATCCTTACACGTAACACTCACTTTGTTCGTATACAGACAGTTGTACGTATAATAGTTTTCTCTCCTTTTACCGCGTAGTTAAATAGGACGTCTATCTTTCTCGGTGTTTATCTATACCGAAGACACGGACCGGCCAAAATTGTCTGCATATTACATTCATTCTGAAAGTTTAGTTTATTACTTTTAGTACAATTACGCCGCTTTGAAAAAATGGTTTTCTTTCTGTGTTTTATTAATTAAATCAAATGAAAAATACCTATATAAACTGAAAATCCTTGGATTTTTTTTTTTAGGTAAATCGCATCAACCAAAAAGGGTTATTAGCGAGTCATAACTTTACATATTTTGTATCTTAAAGTAGAAAAATGAAAACAGTTAAACCAGATAATAAAGGAGAGAAAAAGAATTATAGTATACAATTAAGATTGTTTATAGATTTTAGAAAAGTTTTTATACTGTTCATATTAAATGTAGGGCCCAAAACATTAAATAGTGAACCGTGTGGGATTTTTGCTGAGGTACGCTTTTCTCTTAATGCTGTGCATTCGACGAATAAGTGTTTAATAGTTAGCCTATTATCACAAAGATCGCATTTAGGTTCGATGTCATTGCTAAAAAGATAACTATGGGTTAATCGCGTGTGACCCAGACGTAACCGCGTTAGGAACACTTGATCTCTGCGATTTTACGGCAGCACTGTCCGAGGCTTCACTGATTTTTTCACTTCACTAAGTTTAGATAAGGTAGCGTTCCACCTATTTTCCCACGCACTATTCACTGTTGTTTTTATTGAGGATTTGACATCGTTGCTTACAAGCAGTTGAGTGGCCTCTGCATTCTCACTATTAGCAGCATCTTTGGCGAGTCTATCTGCTTCTTCATTGCCACGTATCCCTATATGTGATGATATTCATATAAGTACTATGCTTTTGCCCTTTTCTTGAGAGTTTGCCAATTCTTGTTTTATTTTGATGATAATTGGGTTTTTTGTGTAGATAGTCTGTGTGGCTTGTAATGAGCTGAGTGAGTCCGTGAGTATCAGGTGGTTTTCGTTATGCGATGAGTTAATATAAAGTAAGGCCTTGTAAATAGCGAATAGTTCAGCTGAGAAAATAGAGTATGAAGGTGGAAGTTTGTACTTATAGGAGGAAGACGGCGTTACGATGGCAGCTCCACAACCAGCTGTTGATTTTGATGCATCAGTGAAAATTTGGTCATAGTTATTATATTTCTGTAAAATGTCATTAAGAGATGACTTTATAATTTCTGGGTTAGTGGAACGTTTATCAAAATGGGTAAGGTCAGTAAAATATTTTGGATTTTTTATTTTCCAGGGAGGAGTAGAGGTAGATTGAGAAGGAAATATTTCAGGTAGTGTATAATTCAGGTAGTCTAGGTAAGAATTGATTCTTGCATAAAAAGGTTTTCGAGTTCTGGGTTTATGTGTAAAAAGGTGGGAAAATTTTTGGGATATACAGTTTATACGGGTCGGAATAGTATGATTGGAATTTGTTTTGGCAGCATATGTGAGGCTTAAGAGTGCGTTATCTACGGACTCAACGGGTAGCGTTCCCGGGTCGGGTGAGAGGACGAGGTACTAGTGGGCGGAGATTAGCGAATCCCTTCCACCACAAAAAATATTATTTCTTTCCGAAATCTATTTATTGTCGGTTTACGGCATGGGTCGGACTAAGAATATTTGTATGCCTAATTTTTTTTATCTTGTATAAGTCGAGAATAATTGGCGAATGTGGTATTACGTTTATTTTTTGTTATACCGGATTTATAAAAATATAACATTTAACATTTTTAGTATCTAAAATTTTCACATTTATATATGATTTTTTTTGGTCCTTGGTAATTATGGTCTATGTAAAAAAACATTTTCTATTTAACATTTTTTTAAATTAATTATTACAAACGTTTCAGCTGTTTATCCATTATCAGTGTCTACAAATAAAAATTGACCATTAAAGCTGTTTTGTCGCTTACTTTACACGTAAAACATCTTATACATTATATAAGATGACAAATAAAAAAGAAAAAATTAGCTTACCTAAGAACAAAAATTTTGAAAAATTAATTTAACATGAAATAAACGCTATGTAAAAGGCGAATAACCTTAGATAAGCTATTTTTTTCTTTTTTATTTGTTATTTCATATTAATTATTAGATGTTCTACGTGCAAGTAAGCGATAAAACAACTTTGATGTTCAATTTTTATTTGTAGAAACTGATGAAGGCTAAGCAGCTGAAACGTTTGTAATAATTAAATTAAAAATAAAATGTTAAATTGCTAATGTTTTTTACACAGACCATAATTACCATGAACCAAAAAAAAGTATATACAAGATTAATGTTCAAGAAACTAACCTACTATTAAAATAAATACAGGGTGAGTCATGAGGTCCCTATGGGGAATATCAAATGGTCATTAAAAAGTGACTGCTCCCGTTGTTTGATAATATCAGGGGGAGTTGTGAACTTTGAAATTTTTTTTGCTCATAACTTTTGAACGGTAGGTTGGATTTGTCTTATATTTTGATAAAACGTTACACTACTAATTAACTGGTTTATTCACGCTAGAAAAAAATCAGTTCCGGTCTTAAAAAATAGTTCGTTTTTATAAAAAATTTCACCCTGTATATGGTTTTTGACAACTGTAATAAGTATTTTACAAAGTACACAAATAGACAACAACAATGCCGTATTTATTTTTTCCCCACACGATTACTCAATTTCTAATAAAAACATTAAATTTGAATGTAAATTAAAAGTTTAGCAAAATGAACCATACATTTCGAAAATATAATTTTTCTTGCAACAATTTAATTTTTTGTACAAAAAAAATTTTTAATTACTGGTACCTACGACCACCGTTCGTGCTACATTTTTAATAATACAACCGTTTTAGTTAATTTCCAGAATCAGCTTTCAAATAGAACAAGCTGTTTTGAATAATACTAAAACATCGCCCTGTATAATTTTTCTTTAGTGATTTATCGGCTAACAATATTTCTTGTTTATTTTTGTTTAATTTAGTTTCATTTATGGTTGGCTCCTTTTTGCAATTTCTCAAATTTAAAAGCGAAATGTAAGTTTGCAGGTTGTTTTAAATTTTAACTTTATTTTTTATTTTTCATTAACTCCAAAATAGAAGTGATTATTACTGTAGTTTTTTTTTCGATAAAATGACAATACCAATAAATCACTAAAGAAATATTATACACTCCGATGTTTTGTATTATTTAAAACAGCCTTTTGACTGCTGATTCTGGAAATTAACTAAAACGGTTGTATTATTAAAAATATAGAACGAGTTGTGGTGGTACTAGTAATTAAAAATTAAATTTTTGTACAAAAATGAAATTTTTGCAAGAAAAGCTATATTTTTTTTTAATCTATGATTAATTTTGCTAAACTTTTAATTTATTGTCAAATTTGATGTTTTTATTAGAAATTGAGTAATCGTGTGGGGAAAAAATAAATACGCCATTTCTGTTGTCTACTTGTGTACTTTGTAAAATACTTATTACAGTTTTCAAAAACCATATACAAGGTAAAATGTTTTTTATAAAAAAACAAACTAATTTTTTAAGACCGGAACTATTTTTTTTTAGCGTGAATAAATCAGTTAATTAGGTGGTAGTAGTGTAACGTTTTATAAGAAAATATGAGACAAATCGAACTTACCGTTCAAAAGTTATGAGCAAAAAAAATTTCAGTCAAAATTCACACCTATACCTATTAATAAACAATGGGAGCAGACACCTTTTAATAGTCATTTGATATTCACCATAGGAGCCTGAATACGAGGTAGGAGTATATACAGTTCCTCATGACTCACCCTGTATATATAGGCATAAGTAATTACTTTTTTCATTTAAAATTAGATATTTAATAAACATACGTATTTCTTGTGAGAGATAGAAAAGGACACAATGAATGAAGTAAATGCATTTTATCCCTTTGACTATATATTACAATAAAATATGTTTGTTACCAAAACAACCTACTCTTAAATAAAATGAAAATCCAAAATAATAACTGCTCGGATAAGGTAACAAAAAATACTGGCTCTTTTTTATCAAAAGAAAACTTGGTTATTGTTTGAAAACATATTATTATACCGAAATACTATCAGAAACTACTAGAACTATAACTAAACTATACCTAAAAAATACTCTTATGTATTATTATCATTGTTCTTTTTCCCAAAATGTTGTTAAATATTAACCTCAAATAAATACTCGCTGACAAAAAAAATATAAATAGCAAATGAATAATTACTGACTGAAAATCCGGCTCTGGCGTATTTTCCCCACTCTCGAGACGAACACGTCGTCGCGCCTAGACCGACAATAAAATAATTCGCATTTTTGTAGTCTAGTAAACCTCCACCGTTTTTCTTTTTTCATGTATTATTTTAAATTATTTAAGAAAATAATTGGTATTTCTAGAAATTAGAAACATGGAACTTTGTCTTGCCAATGAGTATTTTTCGATTTCGGACATTGTTTTCGGAAAATACACATGGACAAATTAACCGATTTAATGTGAGTTTACTGATAATTTTTTGTATGAAAAAAGAGTAAAAATAAAAATGCTATTGGTCAAGCAAACACAAAAGTACATTATTTAAAACAGTTGTTGTTTGAATCCCAAAGTTAAAATGGTATTCATAAAAACAGCTTAATCGTGATCGCGAAATATCTACACTTTCAGCATAGAGAAGCGCACTCTTAAGTAAATTGTTCTATCTTCTAAAGAGGATTCACCAACTTCGCAGCGTAAGCTCTCTACTGGAGAAGTACGAAAAGCTCCTGTTATACGCAATGCTGAATTCTGAATGGTGTTTAGTGACTTGAGCATTGATTTACTTGCTGTTGTATAGGCAATGGAACCGTAATCCAACTTTGAACGAATTAAAGTCCGATATAACGTAAGCAGTGTTTGACGATCTGCACCCCAGTCCTTGTTAGCCAATGTGTTTAGAAGATTGAGTTTATTGTGGCATGACAGAAGAAGGTTTTGTATGTGTAGATCCCATTTCAGTGATTTATCAAAGACCATGCCCAAAAACTTGACGGAGTTTTCGGCCTTTAAATGTTCGTTGTACAGCTTTAAATTTGGCGTTCTCGAAATTTGTCGCTTGGAAAAAAGAATATATTTAGTTTTACTCGTGGAGAAGATGAAACTAGTCTTGTCTGACCAATGTTCTAGGTGTGTAATAAAATTCTGCATGAGTGAGAAAAGATTATTTATGTTTTTGCTTTTGCAATAGACAACTAGATCATCTGCGTATAGACGGGCTTTTAGGGGAGATTTTAAACCTTGTAAAATGTCATTTATTGCGACAATAAATAAAGTAGTCTCATTGTATCTGACATTATTCCATTTGCTTTTACTCTAAAAGTTCTGTCTTTTAAAAAATGTTTAACAAAGAAAAGACAATGACTTTGTATGTTCCAACTATGTAGTTTTTTTATTATATGGTCGCGCCAAGCAGTATCAAATGCTCTAGTAATATCAAAAAATAAGGCTAGGCATGCCGCTTTCAGTGCAAATGCCTCATTTATTTCACTCTCCAAGTCAACGATGTTATCAGTTGTTGATATTTCTTGTCTGACCCGCTTTGTTCGGGTATTATTAACTTACGTTTTTCCATTGTCCATAGTAACCTTTTGTTAACAATTTTTTCAATAACTTTACACATAGCGCAAGTAAGAGAGAGTAAGTAAAGAAACGATGAAAGTAGTGGTATTTCACCGGCGATGTTGCCATCTCCCACTTATGCTACACCTCTCATGTCTCCTTACAATGCCAGATTAGAGTCAAGCTCAACAGGGTCTTCTTTCCACGCTAATTTTTCCAAGCCCGTTCCCTTGGCAGTGGTTTCGCTAGATAGTGGGTAGGGACAGTGGGAATCTCGTTAATCCATTCATGCGCGTCACTAATTAGATGACGAGGCATTTGGCTATTTCAGTATAGCAGCCTAATGCCTGTCAAGACACGCTTCAAAGTAGAATTTGATGCTGGGTGCTAAAATCATCATTAAAGCCGCCCAGTCATCTAATCAGTGGCAGGGGGGGCATCACACCGGAGAAGGTTAATTCCGATGACGGTGGGTCGCATCACGAGTACGAAGCCGCTTTTTAGGGCGGCCGACTCTTTAATTCGGGACCCCCGTCAGGGAAACCAACTCCAGAGCGAAAACCCCCCCCAAGCTGCGCATTATGGGGCGATGTTCCCCCAGGGGAGATGTGACCCACAAGGCCGAAAGGGCCCGATGTTAAAAGGTGGCAAAGTAAGGGCCAATTTGAAATTTAATTTAATTGAAATTTAAGATTAATTCTATTAAAAACTTATGTGACTACATTGAGTAGTGAAGTACGCTACGAGCGGAGACTAGACTTGTTGTTAATAGTTGTTCATACAAACACACTCACGATAGACTCATGAAGTGGCGATGAATCGAGAGGCTGCCGATTATGGTCTTAGAAATTATGGACCTGATGTCTGCCTTAGATAGGCTGAGAACATTGGAAATGATGGCGTTCTCATTGCACCAAGTCCCTCTGGCTCCCACGATTAGAGGTGCCACGACGATGATCTTGCCGGGGTAACGGCTGTTCATGGCCTGAATGAATCGTGGTTCTGAATAGAGGGCCGCTTTGTTCTCTGCGGCTTGAGCGAGAGTCATAGTTACTCCCGCCGTTTACCCGCGCTTGCTTGAATTTCTTCACTTTGACATTCAGAGCACTGGGCAGAAATCACATTGCGTCAACACCCGCTGGGGCCATCGCAATGCTTTGTTTTAATTAGACAGTCGGATTCCCCTAGTCCGTGCCAGTTCTGAGCTGACCGTTGAATGGCGGCCGAAGAGGACATCCAGTCACTCGTTTTTTATTTTTTATTTCGGTTATCAAACAAGCATATATAACAAAATAATTCTTTCGTATTCCATTTTAATAGCTGCCTTTTATTTCAAAAGTTATAGAACTTTCAAAAAATCGAAAAAAAAGGAACTGAGCTACATTTTGAAAATTGTAATTTTTTATTTCGGATATTAAACAAGCATTTAAAAACAAATAATTCTTTCGTATTCCATTTTCATAGCTGCCTTTTATTTCAAAAGTTATCGAACTTTCAAAAAATCGAATGAAAAGGAGCTGAGCTAAATTTTGAAAATTGTAATTTTTTATTTCGGATATCAAACAAGCATTTAAAAACAAATAATTCTTTCGTATTCCATTTTCATAGCTGCCTTTTATTTCAAAAGTTATAGAACTTTCAAAAAATCGAAAGAAAAGGAGCTGAGCTAAATTTTGAAAATTGTAATTTTTTATTTCGGATATCAGATAAGCATATAAAAACAAATAATTCTTTCGTATTCCATTTTCATAGCTGCCTTTTATTTCAAAAGTTATAGAACTTTCAAAAAATCGAATGAAAAGGAGCTGAGCTAAATTTTGAAAATTGTAATTTTTTATTTCGGATATCAAACAAGCATTTAAAAACAAATAATTCTTTCGTATTCAATTTTCATAGCTGCCTTTTATTTCAAAAGTTATCGAACTTTCAAAAAATCGAATGAAAAGGAGCTGAGCTAAATTTTGAAAATTGTAATTTTTAATTTCGGATATCAAATAAGCATATAAAAACAAATAATTCTTTCGTATTCCATTTTCATAGCTGCCTTTTATTTCAAAACTTGCGAGGATTTTGAAAAAATCGAAAAAAAAGTGCTGGACTAAATTTTGAAAATAATTAATTTTTTTCTTGGATATCAAAAAAGGATGTAAAAACAAACAATACTTTCGGATTCCATTTTCAAACCTTTTAAAATAAAAAAAAATAGAATTTTTAATGAACTCAACGAGAAACGATTTGAATTTGTCAAATTTGGAGGAATTGGAGATATTTTCTCCGCAATACTAAGATCTGAAAATTTGACCAATTCAAATTGTTTCGTATTTGGTTTATTAAAAATCCTAAAAAATTTTAATATTTATTGTTCCACACATCATTTATTTTTATGACGTATTTCTCTCCTGCCTATAGTTCTCCTAGTACTAAACTTTCAGTTGTTTAACTACTCGTATTAAAATGAGTTATTGTTGCATTTATTGAACACTGGACCACATTTCAGATGTGGATAACCTTATAGATTTATTAATTAATTATTTAGGATGTAATTTGCATAAAGAGTAGTTGGGAAAAAGACTAGTAGGAAGAAATTTTTATAAAGAAAAGCATCGACAACAGAATCTTCTAAAGATCGATCTTTTAAGTGACGATTTTTTTGTGAATCGATATTTTGACCTTCGATTTGAATCGATTCATTGAGAACGTCATAGATTTCTATTTGTATTTCAGCGTGTGGCATTTTCGCTATTTGACTTTTTACAGATTCGGCTTAAGAAGTATATTTTATTGTAGTTAAATACAATTTGATTATTTTTATGAAAATATTGGTCAATATTCTATTTGGCTAATATTTAGGTTGTTATCGTATCTAATTTTACAATGAGGAGATTTTAAGCACAAAAGGCTTTTCAAATTCTTAATCAGATTATTATAAAATACTATTAGATTTGCTTAAAAATTCAACAGTATAATGCGAAATGGAGATTTTAAAATCAATTATCGTTTAAATTTGATATTTATGCAGAGAACTTCTCAACTTAAAAATAATGTTTTTTTTTTCATTATGTCAAATATCTTAAATTTAGCGTTACTAGCCTTTTGAGGATTTTGGTAGAGTCACTAGGTAGTACAGCTCACACTTTGAAAATATAAGAACGAATAACGTATTTGCTAATTTAGGGTGATTACACCAGTTTGCCGGCCACGCTCAGTTGTCGGCCGTTTTTGCCTTTTTCATGAAATAATATAAAAAAATGCTAACTTCATATTCGAAAATTCCACCAAACGTTCTTCCATACTTTTCCTTTAGATTTGCCTGTTTGTCATTACTATCATTATTTTCCTGTAAGTTTAATAGATGGTGGTCCAAGTGAACGTTGTTGTGCTTTGATCAAATAAAAAAAAGTAGTGGGCCATACTTGTTCAACGATAATTTCAAGTCAATTTTTCTAGATCTACAGGAAAAAACTTATGTAGGGAGTTTCTATATGTGTTGAACTACCACTTTGTGGTTAGAAAAATGTAAATAAAATATTTTTCCTTTAAATTGAGGGCTGGCCGGTGTATTGGAGTCTCAAAACAACTATTTTCCCATTTGTGCGCCACGGTGGCCGAGAACTGGATCATTGAACTGATTATTCGTGAATATTTAATGACAATGTCCAATGATATGGACATTTATCGTTCTGTCCTTTTTGAAGTTCAAATGGAAGTTGATACTGTAGTCATACAGGGTGTCCAGAGATGAAACCGACAAAACTTAGGGGGTTATAGAGACTGCCAATATGATTGCAAAAAGTCATATACAAATGTCCAAAACCGCTTCGTTACTGATATACAGTGTGATTTGTGAATTTAGACAAAAAATTCAATCCGCCATATTAAATACAGGGATAACCCGATTTGGTTTAAATTTGGTAGATGAATTAAACTAAATTGCCTTAATAAGTAGCCCTTTGAACGAATCCAATATCAGGACCGGAATATTCTCTTTGTTCCATCTTAAGTTCTTGTAAGAATAACTCACCCTGTATAATGATTATCAAAAATCTGAGCTCAGATTCGAAATCTACGAAAAAAATCGTACAGGAACTTGTTAAAAAAGTTTCTGGCACCATTTCAGTTATTTCGTATTAAATTATTATTTTCAATTTTTTCATTCGAGAAATTATTTTTTGGATAAAATACCATCAAAAATGGGTTATTATAATAAAAAATTACAAAAGCAAGACATAAATATTGTTATTTTCTTTAATTAGTTCATAGTAAATTTTTATAAAATACTTTCATAACCCAAGAAAAGACGAAAAAATAAATTCGTATCAGGACCGGAATGAGTCATTTCTTGTAAGAATAACTGTTCTAGTATAATAATTATCAATATTCCGGTCCTGATATTGGTTTCGTTCAAAGAGCTACTTATTAAGGCCATTTAGTTTAATTCATATACCAAATTTAAATCAAATCGTTTTATCCCTGTATTTAATATGGCGGATTGAATTTTTTATCTAAATTCACAAATCACACTGTATATCAGTAACAAAGCGGTTTTGGACATTTGTATATGACTTTTTGCAATCATATTGGCAGTCCCTATAAGCCCCTAAGTTTTGTCGGTTTCATCTCTGGACACACTGTATATGAAATAAATACAGGGTGGCTACTTTTTAATAGGGACAGTATTGCTATCTCGTAAACGGTAGACGCTAGAAAGACGGTTAAATGGGGAAAAATGTGCGAAATATAAAAATAGACAAAATGATTTTTTGAAACCTAAAATATTCCTATTGGTTCCGGAGTTAAACGACATTATCCGAATTTGTGGAAAATCGTTTTTTTGCCAAAGCTCTGTTATTATAGAAAATTTGGGATAACTTTATTAAAAGTTTTTGTTGTATTCTAACATAGTTATAAACTGCCAAAGTTAAATTTTAAATCTGACGTTTTGTCTCTTAGGGGCCACCATCATCTTTATCTTTTTAAATACGGACCTGTCTATTTTATTTTATATTATTAAATCGCTTCGAATACTAAATTCAACGATATATCACACTTGATTATTCCGTGACGTTTTGTCTCTTCTGGGCCACCATAAACTTTATTTTTTAAATACGGACCTGTCTATTTTATTTAATATCATTAAATCGCTTCGAATACCAAATTCAACGATATAACTAGATTATTTTGCGTCGTTTTGTCTCTTCGAGGCCACCATAGGATTGTTATTAATAATTAAAATGCAATAATTATGCCCAAAAGTTACGAGTCTTAAGGTATCCAACAGGTGTGCGCAAGATGAGCGCTGTGCAATAAATAGTTTTTGCAAAATTATATTTATTTATCCCGTTCTACTAATTATGCAACAACTTTAAACCATTATTGTGAGAAAAGTTATTATTGAAAAACGTTCTACAGCCCGTCATTTTAAAGTTGAAGAACTGAATTAGACCTGTACTTTACCAGAATATTGATTTTTTGTCGAAAACCCTTTTGAATTATGTAAATAAACATGTTGTGGAAAAGAGCTGTTTTTTTTATAAACATTTAGAATAAGTTGGAAACTATTCATGTCAGTGAAATAAAATTTGCGGGATTCGAATACCAATTAAAAACCACTCAATTTGAAAAAAAAAACAGTCCCTAAGCTCTTTTGGAACCAAGTTAGCCCTTTATTTTCAAAAAATCATAGCGCCCTTATTAACAAACATTAGGAGTTAGAAGCTTCATTTTTTTTTAATCTGAGGTAGCTTGAAAAAATTATAATGACTGAATAGTTTTCGTACTTGTAAATAATACTCGAAACTCATGAAATCGACGTTTTGGAAATTAATATTAATTTTGTTTATTTTTTTCAGAAATAAATTGTGTTAATGAGTGTAAAACTTTGTCAACCAAATTGAAACATATAATTTTTTTATTTGCATGGAAAATAAATAGTTATAAACAAAAACGATACAAAATTAAAACATTGTTCAAAGTTCAACGTAACTGATTCATATAATAAATCTCGTTTTTTTGACCGATTTTTCATAAATAACTAACACGTTAAGTGGTTAATAACAATCCTATAAACAATTGAAAAAAAGCTAAAAAACCACGTTTTTGCCTTTTTTTTTGCAATAACTTTTGAACGGATTGTCTGACTTTGATCTTTCAGAGATCATTTTATTGGTCTTTTGATTGCGCATATTTTGGCTGTGCATCACTTTTCTCTAAGATGCATATTTTTCCGAAAAGTCGAAAAAAATAATTTTCATTCCAAATTGTTAATAAAAAACTAACTGACAGTGCTTTTAACTGACACGAGACGAGAGGTCTTTTCTATTGCCTTCCACTATATCGTTGCACAAAAATTTTGCTGTTACAAAGGAGGGTATCGTTTTTTGGGTTTTTTTGCGACCCCGTACGAAATTTTTCTCGCTAAAAGATATTAAAAAAAAATGGATTTTCCAACATTTTTTTCTTTAAAACGCCCCGGAACATACTTTTTTTTTAATTTCGAAATTTTGAAATCACATGGACTGACAAGGAGGATTTGGCAACATGGCGGCCAGCTGTCATTTAATAGAACACGCGCGATTTTTCTCAAAATAGGTTAAGTGTTTTAAAGACCAGTTATCTACGAATACTTTCTGCTATTTTTTTTATTGGTACACTTTAAAATCATAAATACTGGTATTATTACTACAAAAAATGGAAATAAAGAACCAATAATGTAAAATGGTTGAATTAGTGATGTCATCAGCTGTCATCGAGATGACAAATACAAAAATTAATTTGCAATCTATCACATAAGATTTATTGTTGTCACCACAGTTGTTACAGGTTGTATATTACTTAAAAATAAGTTCTAACATTGATCCCTAAAATAATAAACAGAATCGCGGTTAATACAGCAAAAATCAGAAGACACTAAAGATTATGACAAGTTCATCAAATGGATGGAAGAGCAAAAGGTATTAATTTAAATAGCATTTCATCTGATTTAAAATATCGAAGTTTCAATATTTCAAACAATACTAACTATACTTTTCACGTTAATCTAAAAAATTAAGATTGGTAAATACTTGAATAAAGCTTTTAAAAAAATGTGTTAGTAATATTTTATTTGACGTTATAGGGTTATTCTATTAGATCAATAAAAAGATTAACATTTAAACTTCTGACACGAATGGGGTGTTTGCTTGATTTTAGGTTAATGGGCCATTAAAAACCTGAGTAATAAAAATTTAACCCTTATTTTTTATTATTTTTACCTCTCGCCCTTCAGATAAGAGAGGTATAGGAATCATGCTAAAAATTGGGTAGTGAGTTTTCAATGAATAAACACGTTTTAGGGTCCCTAGAATACGATTTTAATATTTTCGCGATGATGTCTGTGTGTGTGTGTGTTAGTGTGTGTGTGTGTGTGTGTGTGTGTGTTAGTGTGTGTGTTTGGATGGATGTTGTAGTAACGATAACTCAAAAACCACTGAATAAAAAAATTTGAAATTTTGCATACAGAATTCTGATACCCTAGATTAGATCTGATTAGATTTTGGTGCCAATCGCACTACCGGAAGTGGCAGTTGCTATGGGCGATGACGCCATTATTATACAAAACGGCAATAAAGTTTTACACATATATTTTGTATACCCTATAGTTTATTTTCATCTCATTAAAATTTTCGAAACTTTTGCCATTGTTTGCCAGATTTACAAAAAAAATAATTTTTTTTCATACTTTTTTGTGTCAACCTGTAAATTTTTGATGAAAAAATGGCGAGAGGTCATGTGCTGGCCACATCAGATTTTTTAAACCTATATTCCACCTATAATTAAAAAAAAATCTGTCACTGAAGGTAGATCAGTTAAACAAATATGAGAAAGATGGTGCCACTCGGATTTATTTAAATTCGGTTTACAGTCGACAGTTTTCTCTGTAGTACCGGCAATACTACACCTCAATACTATAAATAACCAAGGGGGAGTTAGCGTCGAAATTACGTTTTTATTCTAGTTTTTGAATCACTATTAAAAATACTATTCTTGAACATTGCGACACAATAATTATAGGGCATTTTGTAGCAAAAGGTAAGCATATAATTAAATAAATATCTTCGATTGTAACGCCATCTTTGCTTAAATAGATAATTCAAACTTAAATTGACGACTGGCGCCATCTTTCGCTTATTTCTTAAACTGATCTACCTTAAGACGTCTCAAAAATATTAAATATTTGAAATTAAACGTTTGATCGTAAAAAAATCTGCTAAATCCTGCTCTTTGCTTATCAATACGGGTAATAAATATATTAAAGTTAAAAAAAAAACTTAAAAGTCCTAGTTCTGTCACAGCTTATAGTAGGAGGAGCTATTTCTGTCACAGTATAAGGGGATCTATTGGGAGACAAATATTCCACAAAAATTTTTTTTTTGTGAAATGCAATTTTGTATTACTGATTAACCCCCGTTAAATCCAAATAATAGTTTTTTTTATTTGTATTCTAAATAATCAGAAAAAAACCTAATCTAACATTAACGACGCATGCGCACAATCATAAGTATTTGTCTCCTCATATAGGAGCTACTGTGGTTCTGTGTTAAGACATGCGATGTTGCCATATTTAAAAATTGGTTTAACAACTTGGATATTGGTATTAAATGTCAAACTTTTCCAGTTCTTAGATTTTTCAGTTAACAATTGTTAAATATTTGGGCTTTTTTAGACAGATGTAATAGTTTTAAAAATATTAGTGATTCATTCTACGTATTTTTTTTTCATTTCAAAGAGATTTCTTCCATTAAATATGTTTTATTTATTAATAATTTTAGCCGTCCGTATACACCCTAAAAATCAGGTAATTTAGAATTTCTCGCAATGGAAATTCATTTTAAGCTTATAGTTTTAATACAAAACAAATTTTTTCGTTTTCCTCTCTTGGATTTTCAAGTTTTTAAAACATAAATTTTTTTTTCATGAGGAACCCAAAACACCCATTTAAAACGATACCCTCCTTTATTCCACTTTACCATCGTTTTTAAGTCAGGCCCGCACCAACTATGATCTTAACATTCAGAATGTCTTTATCATAGAGTAAACCAGTTGGCAAATCTCTCTTTTTGAAACTTTATCTTTTATATGTAATTTTGAATTGTGTTCAGCTGATTCAATGTGTTATCATAGAGTCAACCCCACACTGGAATTCCATATTGTATAACTATCTAATGGTGATTTATAGACTGAAAAATAAATATTAAACTTAATCTACAGTACAATAACTACAAAAGGATGTAAAAATATTAGATAATGTTCTGTAATTAACTAATAATAATAAAATTGTCAACGAAGGTTCAAAATGGAAAGAGTCTGTAATATACGGAAGCCAAGAATAATAAGAATTGAAACACCAAAGAAAAATCACGTATTATAGTTGTTGAAATCGATATTTGAGATTGACTTATTCATCTTTTACTAGGGTTTATGAGGGTTTTACTGCTTTATAGGCAACTGTTATAAATCTTTGAAAGAAATGGCACCTCTTAAGGCTGCGATTACAAAAAAAATGGCGGTAAAATAACACATGCAAAAACGTCAGTCATTGCCAAGACTGTAATTTAAAAAAGTAAAAAGATTGTATAACTTTTTTAAGTTGTTCTAAATAAAGCAAAGTTTGGGCTTTACTATGAACAATTTTCAATACGATACAATGTTAAATAAGTGGATAATTAATTTTTTTTAATCACTAAATTTATCGAGAATGGTTTTTTCGATGGCATTTAAATTCGTTTCATAATTCTGTAACTAAACTACCTTTTATACTGAAATTGAGACTTTTCTTGTGACGCGTTTTAGCCATTATAGAAAGCAGGGTTGTTAATTCTAATGCAGATTCGATTTGGGCTGCGATTAACACAAAAATGGCGGCAAAATGACACATGCAAAAATATAAGTCATTGCGAAGACAGTAATTTAAAAAAGTAAAAAGATTGTATGACTTTTTAAAGTTGTTCTAAATAAAGCAAAGTTTAAGCTTTACTATGACCAATTTTTATTATAATACAATGCTAAACAAGTGGTTAATTGATTTTTTTAAATAACATTTATTTCGAATGGTTTTTTCGATGGCATTTAAATTCGTTTCATAATTCTGTAACTAAACTACTTCATTCAATAGCTCATATTTTTAACAATGTTGATTTTAAAATAATATTGTCCAAAAATAATTATTAAACCCAGTTACCAACTTTACTGGAATTCTGATATATGTACTATTTGCAAATATACGGCGATTGGACTTATAATTTTACTTTTTTGAAAATGTTCTTGATAAAAGTATTATGTTATTTAAAAACAATTAAGGTTAATATTTTTATAATATATAATTAATACTAAAAAAATCAATTTTTCAGTAGCTTATTATGATGGTTTGATGATAATGGAAAGAGAAAATCCATTATTGTAAACATTATATTTGTGACCTCCCACCCCTGTGTTGTCTAAAATTTTACTTTTTACCAAACATTTATTTATCCTTGTTATTTGCAACAATAATTTTTACATTTTTTTATATCTGTGGCCTTTTACCCCAATTGCTGTGATCGTTTTTTAGGATCTTACGTTGTGTTTAATAATCGTAGTAATAATAATAGCAATATTATTAATAATTGTAATGACCTCAGAAATTCTTTTAAAATTTGGTGACAAGTAAACATGAATCAAAACACAAAAAATCTCAACAAAATATTTATTTATTAAGAAAAATTACCATTGCGCTCCGGGGCGTCTTATTGAAGAATGATGGCGCCATTTGGCATAAATAGCTATTTGTGTATTAAGAGCGGCAAAGCACTTTCTGCTCGAATTGCACACAAGATTTTTTCTACGATCACATTATTTTTAGACAAATAATTTAAAAAAAAAAATATGAAAAAATATTGTATTGTTTTTCATATTTATCTCTGGATTTAGTCGGCAGAAGATTCAGAGAAATATTTTTAGCAAAATCTGCTACATCTGGAGGTGTACTTGAAAATTCACATTCACTCTCACTCTCCATTTTTCAAATAGCTTTTTCATAAACTAAAAATGAAATATTGACGTTTCATTAATTTCATAGTCTACTATTTGCACAAAATAGTAAGTAGGTACTTAAATATGCAATCACTATTGCATATCGGTGTACCTAGGTGTATCTAGGTGTACCTTCTGACTTATACAATATGTCTCAGTAAGTTGGAACCATATGGGAAACTTTTTTATTATTAATTTTAGGAAAAAAATGTATTCTTCATAAAAAGTTCTGCATGTTCTAAAATCTAAAATACAATCAACAGATATCAAATTTTTTCAGTCGTGTACGAGGTATGTCAAAAATATGAATTTTACTCACGAGTAAAGTACCTTTAAATTTGACAATATCGAAAAATGTTATTAAAAAAAAGTTTATCAGTACCAAAAACTATGTTCAAATATGCAATTACATTCATTTATTTTTAAAAAATAGGTTTTGTGCTTGTTTACTATTGTTTCTATTTTGAATAAACATTTATCTCTTGTGATTGTAAAAGTCATGATAACCTCGTTTCTTAATGTTTTCTAACTATTTTGCAATTTATACACGTGTTGAATGCATATGCATTTGTAATCAACTTTTTATAATAACAATTGTTAATATTCAGAAAAATAAAGGTACTTTACTCTTGAGTAAAATTCATATTTTTTGACATACCTCGTACACGACTGAAAAAAATTGATATCTGTTGATTGTATTTTAGATTTTAGGACATGCAGAACTTTTTATGAAGAATACATTTTTTTCCTGAAATTAATAATAAAAAAGTTTCCCATATGGTTCCAACTTACTGAGACATATTGTATTTATACTAGATAAATTTTATAAAATAAAGTTTAATTTCGTTCGAAATATCTTTAAATATTAATATTTCAACTAAAATATTCAGACTGCCCTACATTTTGTTTTAATATACCTAACTTCTTTATCGATTCAAATATTTAAAAAACATCTTAGATGTAACACACCTCAAAATTTTATATTACTCATTAGTTGAATCACGACTGAATTATGCTATACTAAGTTGGGGCGGAGCTGCATACTGTCATTTAAAACAATTAGATATTGTGCAGAAAAAAATCTTAAAAATAATTTACAATAAACCAATCACTTTTCCCTCTAGTTCATTATTCTCTGAAATTGCTATCTTGGATTTAAGGCAGCTTTTTATGCATCAAATTATAATTTACGTATATAAAAACAAAAATATTTTAAACAAAATCAGTCATAATCACTCCACAAGATATAAAAAAAGCGAATTTACTCACGTTAGACTTGTACAGAAAAATATTAGCCTCAGATGTTATACTCACCTAGCATTTAAAATATATAATAAATTACCAGAAATTTATAGAACATATTTGCAAAAAGTGCGAAATTTACAAATATCGTAAGATGTCCATGCACAACCGACAAGGTTTCAATGGACCTATTATGAACTTTATATTTATTGTAATTTCCTTTGGTACGAAATTGCATTGTATAACTTCTTTCTTTGTAACTAATACTTTTTTAATTGCAATAAATATTATTATTATTATTATTTACTACCTTTCTTTAGTTTATTGTAAATAAAAACAGGCAAGCGGAAAAGTACGCGCTAGAGCCACAATAATGTCAAATTATTACAGATCACGGAAAACATCAACTTTGCGGTTAGATTTGAGTGTGCAAAAGCCTACTTTGGATAGTGATCGTAGGAAAAGGTATAGGGAAACCCGGAAAACCTTACCACCATCATAATAAATATGTTAATTATAACCAAATAAATTAGAAATAAGTTGTAACTTCTTCTGATGGTGTTCGTCTCGACGCAGAATATTGAATCTTCGGTGACGTGTTGGTTATTGTTGGTAGTTTGTAGTTTGATACTTGAAATTGGACTGATCCTTTTTGAAGCTTTGGAAATAATAATATGATGTACCGTTGTTGATTCGTGACACATTCTTTGCAAGTATTTTAAATTATGCATTTCCATGCTTTGTCTGAACCCTTCAACTATAATATCACTCTCCATAGCAGGTGATGATCCATCCCAGTTTTTGTAACACATATGTTTTTTAGGTGTTTCTTGTCTGTTTGTATATCTGGCACATAGACAACAGTATTTGTTTCTTACTCCAATATACAAAAGTTTTTTAGTAAATTGACCAATTCTAACTCCCTAAAATAGATAAAAAATTATTATTTCTATTATTAAAAGCAGCCTAAACAATACAGACATATAGAACAAACATTATTTTATATTTAAAAATATATTTATTATTATACTAAATGATACGATTTTTTGAATAAAATTTTGAAAAAAATTACAATTATAGAGTTTTCTAATACAAATTTAATGGGTTTTTGTTTTAATTTTTTATATCAGTATTAACCTTAAAAAAATTAAAATCTTTTTTGAATAATTTTAAAATCAATAAATAATTAATATTATAAAAATTATTCAATTTAGTTTAAAATCGTAATAAAATTTAAATTTTTTTTGATCCATTTTTTAAATAAAATTTAGAAAAGAATCGTATGTAATTATAAAGTTTTTTATTACAAATTTTGGAAAATCCCAAAAATACGTCACATGTATACGGATTAAAATTTATATTTCGGCAAAGTAAATAAATACCTAATAGGATCATAAAATCTTAGAGATAATGCAAATAGTATTAAAGGGATTTCCGTTTTTGCGTATATCAAAACGAAATTTTATCTATTGCTGGATATTTGCTAGTAATATTTTAAACAACTTTTCACAATATATGGTTTTTTAAAAATTAATTTTTAATTTGTTTATATATTATGTAGTGCTTTTTAAACAAAAAACTATTGTTTAACTTTAGTAAAAAAAAACCTGAAGATGGCATAAGAAATGTAGAAACGTTAGGAAAATAGTAAAATTGTAGGAAAATGGTAAAATTTTCGTAATTTAATTAATAATCATTATTCCGAGACGAAAAAAGTATGTAATGTATGCATTTAAAGATTGGAAATTATTATGTAGGATATTGAAAATTTTCTTAATAGTAAACCTTTTTATACTAACATTGATTTGATTTGATTTTTATTGAGTGCGGATAATTGCCTATTTGAGCGCATCTCGTACTTCGAGAAGGTAAGAAAAATAAAGTATAACCGCATCTCGAAACACACCGCATCTCGAAACACAACGCATCGCACGACCCCCTTAGAAAAAAGTTACAAACTTAAAATTATATTACCTTTCATACTCTTCTTGGCTTATAAAAGAATATTCTAAATTGAAATGTTGACTAGGAGCTGTTTTATTATTGTCAGATAGTATTTGTTCACTCAATTGGAAATATTTTTGTTTATCCAATAATGGCATAGAACCAATAAATTAATCCTGTAATAAAAATCACTAATTACAACAAAGTTAATAAGCAAAAACATACGCCATTGCAATTTATGTTATCTTAATTAAATTATACTAATTTTTATTTGAAAACCGAAAGGTATTTAATTTTTTTAAATTAAAATTATACTCTTGATAAATGAATAAATATGAATAAAAACATTTCCAATTTAGAGAAATACCCTTTAATGACTTACCCTTCATCAACAGAATATGTCTTAGTGGAGCATATATTTAATAAGGTTTCCAAAGTATTAGGATTTATATTTTCCTTACTCTCAGGACTCTTAGGAGTATTTCTAAAATTACACATTGATTAAGGCTGTTCTACCGCTTTTCGTTATATCAAAGTTGAGAGGTACCTCATCCATTTCATAAAATAACTCTGCACGTAACCTCTCCTTGTTGCCTGTAACGACGATTGTACGTGATAGTAATTCCCTCTTCTTTTTTCGAAAAGTGCAAATGAAACATCTTTCTCTCTCGTTATTTATGTACCCTTAAGATACGGTCGATACGGACTGGCCAAATTTGTATATTGCATTGAATGAATGTTTCATTTAAATTTTTGTAAATACGACTTGGCAACAAAAGTACCTTCTTCTCAGCTCAGGCCCCAAGTTGCAGCTCTCAATCGTCGCGTCTCATCAAACCAATGGGAAGCGGAGTTGCCGAATTGTAATATTTGTCAGTGCTATACCTTAATTCATATATGGAATAAAATGCGTTTTGCAATTTCAATATTATTAGAAATCGATTCGCTGTGTTTTCTTCCTTTTGAAACATTTTATAAATTTTAAGGCTGTTTTCGCGCGGGGAACACTATTTTAGCTCTTCCCTTATATCTTAGTTATTTATCATCGGTAACATTTCATTTTTTGCTGAGAGATTCAAAATAAAAACCCTAACAATCTCTAGTTTTTAATTTTTTTTTTAACATCCTAGTTTTTTTAATAATAATTAAAAATTAATAATAAATTTTATCAATTTGCAGATATCAAATTTTGGAAAACTAGAGATGGTAGCTAATTTTTTTTCTAATTTTTTTTTATTTACAATTTTTTTCCTAAAATCCAAAATGAATGGAGTTTTGTGGGTAGGGGTTTTCCAAAAATATTTTTATTTGAAACTCGTGAAACTATTATTAGAAATCGATTCGCTGTGGTTTCTTCCTTTTGAAACATTTTATAAAATTTAAGGTCGTAGCTTGGAAGAAGTAAGCGTAAATTATTTGTAAATGTAATTTGTTTATTTTTTGGGTTTTTGTGGTATTAAATTGGTTTTACAGGAATATTTTTTCTTCGTTCACTGCAGATAAAAATAGGTCGAAATAAATTAAATACTTTTAAATGAAAAAAACCTTTTACTATTTTTAATGAAAAAAAAAAAAACATTTTATTTCACATAAAGAAACTAAATTAGATACGTTTTACAATTTCTTTTAATAAATATTTTAGATAAAAATCTACTAACTTTGGTATTGTCGTCTCTCTCAATTTTCTCAACGAACATTCCTATTGGGGTCCAAACGATACAATAACAATATTTGGCTTTTGTTATAGCCAATTGCCCTTGTATCTGATAATAATAATTATCATTTTTTTTTAATTTAAATTCTGTAATGGTTAGATATTTAATTTTTTTTTATCGAAATCCCAATTCCGGTGTCAATTTGGAACAAGAATGTGGACATTTAATTTCAATGATTTCATTATTATTAATAATGCCATCTGGACTTGCTCCCAAGTATGAATGCTTTTCAGAAATAAATAATCCACATTCTTGTACCGTTTTTCCATATTTATTTTGAAATTCTTCTATTGCAATAGACTCATGATCTTGTCCCCAACAGATCCATAAAAGGATGAAAATAATATTTTATCAACAGTCTGTTGTTTTGCGTAATTTCAAACGGTTCCAAAATTTGAAGCCGTGAGCATATTATTTCGATGTTCCTTCCACAGATCATTACTGGCTTGACCTCTAGTATATACATCAATTTTACCAATATTCTCTATTGATTTTGGCAAACTGTCCAAAAATTGCATTTTCTTTTGTTCCAACCCATCGTCATGATCATCGAATTGCAGTCCGTAGTCCTTATCTTTAGATGCGCTAATTTTGCGTTTCTTTAATTGAGGGCACCTGGCTTTTCTACTATACATTTCCGTTTGCTCATTTGATTAACAAATCTTTGTGTGTGAATCCCAGGAACACTTTTTGACAGCTTTTTGTACAGACTCTGATTATAGTTCTCATTTTTATTAAAAGAAATGGCTGCAGCTGTACACCGAACATTATATCCTCCTTTTACTGCAAACTTGATTCTTTTTCCTCCAACAAATTTGGCTACGATTGAATTGTATGTATCTTCAGCATTATTGGTAATGTTTAACAATAAACTGTGACTGTTTTGATCCAGTCTATTACCAGCAGATATAATGTCATCCATTAGTCCACATTCATCCATTTCTGGCACATAATCTCTGTTATTTTGTTCTCTTTTACAAAAATATTGTGCACAGTTTAAATAATGTCCAAATGTGTGGTAAGGAGAGTTTTTAATGTCTGCTTCACGTTGTCATCAATCTCAGTGGTATTTTTCTCTTGTAATTTACAGCTGACTTAATTCACACTCGTAATTTTAAAATCCTATCACTCAATTTTTTTTTTAGTCCTGGACTTACTATTTTCTTACTACGGTTGTAGATTTGTCTACAGAGAAGAAAATATTTGTTTGGATTACTCGTAGGTATACCAGTATTTTTTTTCCGAAAATCTGAATTTGATTTTTATCTTCGTAGGGGTTCTATCATATATTTTTTTTTAATGGAACTGTGCCATTTTTTTATTACAGAGTTTTTGAATCATTATTTCTAATTAATAAAAAAAAATTGCACACTTCCATTAAAAAACATTCGATAAACGGAAATGAAAATTAAATTTCGTTTAGAGAAAAAAAAACCTTAAAATACTGATACCAATCAGTAATTCAAACAACTATTTTCTGCTCTACAGATAAGTCTACAACTTATGAACTAATAATTTTCTTACAATACATTCATCTGACGCGGCCATTTTGAATAAATTAAAAAAATGTTCTTATCTCACTTATTTTTTGGAATTTTTTAAATCTGAAAAAACTGTTGTACCTACTTGGAAATTTATGCTTAATGAGAAAGCATCAAAAAAATATAGTTATTTTATTTAAGAAAAAAAATCGGAAGTGATATTTTCATCCCTCTTAGTCTAAAAGTAGATGTGCGCCAAAAACCTAATTTTTAAATTAAAAAACAACCAAAATATTGGGGGCGTACATTGACTTGTGGCTACCCGGTATAGACACATAAACAAATAGGTAATATAGAAATATTTAATAATATAATAAGCATACTAAATCTTACAGTTTGCTCGAAACAGAATCTGATTTTTTCTTATACGATAATTTTCCTTTTCCCATTTAGGGAGGGGCGTGACATTTAGGGAGGGACAAGCATTTCAAGAAAACAATTAGGCTGGTTTGTTATTAATTAACTTATTCAAAGGATTTTTCAAATTATGGTAGAAGGAAAAACCCAAATTTTAGAACAGCGGAAGCAATGGTAGTTAACGACAATTTTATTGGGTTAATAAGGATATAATCCGGGTTGAAGTGACCATCGTTCTAAGAAGGATATAAATTCAAATTAACATTATCCGCTTTGAGGAATATTTTGAAAATTGTTCATAGTCTTCGACTCGCGTAATTAGCAAAATATTTATGTGCTCACACATAAATTAGACTCTCATGAAATTTATCAATAAAAATGATATTCGTATAGGTATCATTCAAATTATATTTATTTTTCATTAAAAAAATGTGTAATAAAAATAGTCTTACCTTATGCTAACAACTACACGATTTTTCTTTCATAAATAATTCCACAACACGTAAAAGATAATAGAAATAAACAATACTAAACTTTTAGAATCTAAAGGGCGAGTTAGACCCTGACCGAATCACTATATATTTGCCTATCCAAGTAGCTCGTGGCTGTAGGTAGAAGAGAAAGAGCGAGCGATTTTCACGAGTTTCAAATAAAAATATTTTTGGAAAACGCCTGCCCACAAAACTCCATTCATTTATGATTTTAACAAAAACTTGTAAATAAAAAAAAAATAGAAAAAAAATTAGGTACAATCTCTAGTTTTTCAAAATTTGATATCTGCAAATTGATAAAATTTATTATTAATTTTTAATTTTTATTTAAAAAACTAAGATGTTAAAAAAAAATTTAAAAACTAGAGATTGTTAAGGTTTTTATTTTGAATCCCTCAGCAAAAAATGAAATGTTACCGATGAAAAATAACTAAGATATAAGGGAAGAGCTAAAATAGTGTACCGCGAAAACAGCCTTAATAAGCATCACATGTTCAACATTAAAATTAACTTACTCTTTGATCTTACAAAAATGTAGTCTCATTGATTTTGATCTCTTATTTCTCTTTAGAGGTTTACTGGGTTGACGTTTGTATTTACCCATGATCAGTAGATATTATTGTATACAATTACCAAAATTAATCTAAAATATAAAAAATAAGTAAGTACATGATAACTTACAGAACGTAGGCATTTATATTTTACAAACAAGAGTTAGGGAGTTGAAATATTTATTTTACCCAAAATATATACTTACCAAATTATACTATAAGCAAGAATTCAATTTTTAATCTTTTTTTTTTTCAAGAAAACACAAGTTTTACAACACAAGCACAAAAAGCAGTTCAAACACAATAAAATAAACAAAATCTAACAAACAAAAGCACCAAACTAAACAATCGCGGGGCGAAATTAAATGATTTCAAAATTCAAAATTCATAATGACAATTGACGCCCTCGTTCATAGAAGCGACGCTGCCGGTTCTGCCGAAAAAAGAGTTCCCATACATCACATAAAATTTTTTCTAGGTTTTTCTTTTTCTGTGTCATTGTTTAAAAAAAATAGACTAATTATATCCCGGATTAAAATATTTTTCTATTCCATTTATGTTATAAAATACGTTATATATTTTTTGGTTCATAATTTATTTCTAATTAATGCCAATATTATTTCATTTATTAAATTTGGCAATGTTGCATATAAGACGAAGTTCAGTACACACAAATATTAAAATTTACTAAAAATCTGCAGAGATGCACGTTTGCCAAATCATCGGAGAGTGGGTCAGAACATTTTTGTGTCGAAATGTACGAGGTGGTATCGACTTTTTAGTTGGACCGCTGTAGAACATTTTAAACCATTACATTAGTATGCTAGCGTTATCTATGAATCTATGGCAGAACCAAGCTGTTAATCGCAGCCGTAATGACCATTTTCGATGTTATCAAATTTAAAAAAAAGTTGATCGGAACTAAAACTAAGTTCAAATATGTAATTACATCCATTTACATTGAAAAAATATGTTTTGTGCTTGTTTCATATTGTTTCTATGTTTAATTAACATTTATCTCTTGTAATTATAAGTCATGATAATCTTCTCGTTTCTTAATATTTTCTAACAATTTTGCAGTTTAAACACGTAAATACAGTAAAATTTGCATTGTTAATGTACCTAGAAGTACATTTCAAAAATGAATACATTTTTTCAATGTAAATGGATGTAATTGCATATTTAAACTTAGTTTTTAGTTCTCATCATACTTCACTCTTGAGTAAAATTCATATTTTTTGACAAACCTCGTATACGTTTTATGAAGAATAAGTTTTTTTCCTAAAATTAATAATAAACAAGTTTCCCATATGCTTCCAACTTACTGAGACATACTGTATACGTAGAACGTCATAGAAAATGTAATGTATGATACACCACTGAATTTGTCTTTAAATTATCTATCAATATTTTTTAATCACGACGCAGGTCGACTATTTATCTACTTGTTTAAATTCTATTGTGATACTTTTCTGCGTTTTACTGATAATGCAACTTTTTTTATCGAAATTCATAAGTAATTTTATATTGGTTTTGATGAAATTAAAACGAATTTACAAAAGAACTATGGCAGGACCGTAATTCAAAATTATTGTCACTGATGATGTTAGTTATTTCAGATAAAACTTCATAAGGTCGTATAACAGATTTATTATATTAGTACAATTTCAAAGCAAATTTGAGATAAATAAAACTTTCCTTTTCTATTTTTTAATATTTTTTTAAATAAAAATTATAGGAGTAAAAAACCAAAAGAGCATTTTTAGTTTTTCGTGTATAACTTGAGAAGGGCGAAAGTCTCTGTAGATTTTTTTAGACCAATGTAATACTCTTCAAAATAGTTAACATTTTTTCCCATTTAACCGCCTCTGTATCTCCGACGGTTTTTGATATAGCTATGTTATTCCTTCCAATTTTAGACATCCTGTATACTCGTCTGGCAGACTCCTGCAACCGTTTAAATATTCTGGCTAGTTACATATACTTTTAAAACAATTGAAAGAACATACCCTCAACATTTTAGTCTTGTGGGAGCAGGTTATGAATTACTATCCCGACGTCAACTTTGCTATCGTCTGTCACATACTTGCAACCATCAAAATAGGTTGTCAATTTTTTTCACAATTAAACATATGTAAATTACAACATATTAAAATTGTAGCCTTGTGGGAGTAGATTAAAAAAATTTTTTTCTACTACCGTGTGTAAGTTACTAACTTTACACATACTTTAGCGTGCGCAAAGTTCAACTTTACGTACTAGTGCGTAAAATAAAATACTTTAAGCACGAGTGCGTAAAGTAGATTGCTTATTTTTTACTTAATACCTTCATATTTTTTGGTAGTAGAAAAAATATTGTATGCAACCAGTGTGTAAAGTGTTCAAAAATTTATTTGATAATGGCAACTGCTAATTGCCTGCCAGAACGGTACTATCTTAATTGATGGATAATAAAACATTATTTAAATTTTTTTTAGCTTTGTGGGAAACGGGTTAGTCGGATGGTTCGCTAGCTCTCCTACTATTATAAGAGTTATAGGTTTTTGAAATCAGCATCTCATTACGAATTTAAAATGGTCAAAAAACACAGTGTCTTATTAAAAAAATATATAACTTTGATAAGTCACTGATTTATCGGATCATATGCTAGTAGTTAGATTTGAAACACAGCTTTCATTGCTGTTTACAACTTTTATTTAAGACATTTATGCCTATGTCAAATTGGGAAGCAGCTATCGTCCACCCACCCATCGTTGATACATCCTGTATAAAGCTGGACAAAGTAGAATTTCTTTGAGCCAATTTTATAGTTATTTCTTTTTCTAGTTTTTTATACACTTTGTATACCTATATATTAACATAATCCATATCAAAAAGTGAAGTATCGGCTAAAGGAAAGCAAGTTTAAATAAAATTGCATGGTCCTTTACTTGCTGATTCATGAAAACTTTAAAATCATAATTTGTACTTTGCCTTAACTCGTTAAGTATAATAATGAAGAATTTTTGATTATTTCAAAAAATCTTGATTTTATCATCATTAGTGCGAAAGAACTACATCATATAGAAAGTACATGTTGATTAATTTTCTTTTTCTTATTTAGATTACATGGTGAGGTGGCAGATCGTGATCTTTTTGTTCAAGCTTGGAAGTTTCCATAGTTGTTTATATGTGCTCTGGCTTGGATGTTTCCATTGCTGCTCTGGCGACTGGATATCTACAATAAATGATATAATTTACATTATTTTTTCGGTGGAGTGAATATTCATAAGTTGGTTCATATTCTTATCAAACGTAACTACTAAGAAAAGTAATTGATTTTGTTTTTTAGTTTTATACATTATCCTCATATTTGGTTACATTTTTTAAATGATTATTAACGCATGTTTGCTATGTAAAAAATATTTGGCCAATCAGTAATGCGAATTAATACAATTTGAGACTTAATTACAGAAACATATTTTTGGTTCTGAAATAAACTATTTGGGTTAATCTATATGAATTCTAGGCAAAAATTATTTTTTTAGTCTTAAGATTTCTTGAGTCCCTGAGCCCATACGCAAAATGTTCTATCAGTAAAAAAAAGATCTTAATATGAAAATACTACTTTTTTAACTGTATTGTTAATTGTAAAAATCTTTAGTTTGCTCATCCTGTAGTAATAATTTGACAGAAAATTTCACTCCTGATAAATTTTTCTACGTTTTTAAAATATACAGGATGATACAAAAAATATGGTAATTATGATGAAAAAAACACTTTAATTTGCACACCATGTAGTAACTGTCTTTACATAAAAGATAGTAATCTGCAAAATATAGTTAGCGGTTTTCACATTTAAGTAGTCTTTTTCAAAAAAAAAAAAAAATAGTCAGTTTGCATAGTTTTTTTTTCATTATTTCATTATTTCCTCCAAAATACGATGAAGAATAAAATACCACTCATCTTTCTAAACATTTCTAGTAACGAAATTATGAAATACGTTTTTCAAACATTAAACTTTTCGAGTTTCCAAAAGATTACTAAATTTTATACTTTATGAAATATATTAATATCATTAAGTGATAAAAAAGCTCAGTTTAAGTTAGGTAATTTTTTTGTTATTATTTTGATATTTTATGTATAACGATGTTACATTATTTTATAATCATAATTTATGACATCAACCTATACATTTGTGATATCTGGTTTTCAATTTTATAAAGCGTAATTCGATTTAGAAACTCACCAAGACTAAAAGGGCGTATATTTTAAAAATAAAAATTTAAAAATTTATGAAACTTAAAAATTTGATTAACTTTGGTTTTTACGACAATTTTCTTATTGATTATTTCGAGCACAACGTTCTCATTGCCGAGTAGGCTTAGTAGGCTTCTCCTTGGGTAGGGATGGAAGTAGGTAAATCTTCAATAATGTCTTTCACGTTGAAATTAATCACACTTCAGCCTCTCATGTAAACCTTATTATGATAGTTGGGGCTATGTAGATTTGTTTTTTTCTGTCGTAAATGGTTATTTCATGTATATAGTAACATTTTCTATAAATGTGTTGACGTCTAGTTCTTGTTTCAAATTTATTAAACAACCTATTTTTTACCTCTCTCCCCTCAGATAAGAGAGGTATAGTAATCATGCCAAAAATGGGGTAGTGAGTTTTCAATGGATAAACACGTTTTAAGGTCCCTAGATTACAATTTTGATATTGTCGCGACGATGTCTGTGCGTATGTGTGTGTTAGGATGGATGTTGTAGTAACGATAACTCAAAAATTACTGAATTGAAAAATATGAAATTTTGCATGCAGCATTCTGATACCTTAGATTAGATCTGATTAGATTTTGCTGTCAATCGGACAACCGGAAGTGGCAGCTGCTATGACTGATGACGCCATTACTTAACAAAATTGCAGTTTTACACATATTTTGTATTCACTATAGTTTATTTTTGCCAGATTTATAAAAAAGTCAATTTTTTTCATACTTTTTTGTTTTAACGTGTAAATTTTTGATTAGAAAATGGTGAGAGGTCATGTGATGTCCACATCAGATTTTTTAGATTTACTATTCCAATAATTTAATCCCTTATTTCAGTTTTTACCTCTCTCCCTTCAGATAAGAGAGGTATAGTAATCATGCTAAAAATTGGGTAGTGAGTTTTCAATGGATAAACACGTCCCTAGAATACGATTTTGATATTTTCGCGATGTGTGTGTGTTAGTGTGTTAGGATGGATGTTGTAGTAACGATGACTCAAAAACTACTGAATTAAAAAATTTTGCATACAATATTCTGATACCTTGGATTAGATTTTGGTATCAATCGGACTACCCGAAGTGGCAGTTGCTATGAGTGATGAAGCCATTATTTAACAAAATGGCAATAAAGTTTTACACATATATTTTCTATACACTATAGTTTATTTTCGTATCATTAAAATTTTCACAACTTTTGCCATTGTTCCCAGATTTACAAAAAAGTCAATTTTTTTCATAATTTTTTGTCTTGAGGTGTAAATTTTTTATTCAAAAATGACGAGAGGTCATGTGCTGACCACATCAGATTTTTAAATTTATTTCTTCATTGTTTTATTTTGGAGGATCATTCCCTGTTTTGTAACATTTCTTTTACTTATGTTTGTGTTTATAGTAGGAGAACGAGCGATCTCTAAGATGCATTTTAAGGACCCTCTATAACACTCGCGAACAACCACCTAAAAAAAAAAGATTCTTATGTAAATCGACCTGGCGGATCCGATTTTGGAGTTCGCCAGACAATTTGGAATTGCCAAATTGGCCAAAATCGACAATTTCCAAAAAATCTCATATTTTAGGGAATTATTAAAATTTTTAATTATCATCCTATATCTCTCTTAGTTTAAGTCCGATTGAATTGACATTTTTAGGAGAACCAATTTAGACCTTTGTTATCACGACTTAGATGACAGAAATGCAAAAAAAATTACGTGTCACAAGTAATTTATTTTTAAAATGTTGGTGACAAGAAATTTGGTAAAAATGCAGCAACAAATACTTGATCGAGAAAACTTTTTTGTTTTTAAAGATAAATGTATATAGTAAGCGACAAAGTTGTAGCCAAAGAATCAAAGAAACTTTTTTATTTCGGTGATTTTTTTGATAACTGCGGCAATATAGAAAAAACTCTGCCGGTCGCGGACGGTTCGTACTTTACAAGGTATCGTCATACGTCCAACTACTAAACCGACCGCTTGGTTAAAAATTTGAGAAGTGGGGAACGAACCAACAAAGGGAAAATTAGAGAAGTGGGGACGCTGGAGGTGTCGTTTGAGTTGTTGGACAATCTATAGCTTGAGAGCGCCAGGAAATGTATTGAATTAATTAAAACCACTTTACGGTTCGTGAGTTTATTTTGAATTTCATTAAATTTTAATTTTCAAAAAGAGAAAAATATATAAAAAAAAGATTTCAATTTTGAAATAGGCAATTTAGACATACTAATTTCATTTTCACATTTTTTAACTTCTACTCGTATAGAAGCAACAATATCTAAGAGATAGTTAACACATTTGTAAAAAGGGATGATGATACTTTATATTTATAAGGTTCTTATCTAATACTATTGAGTTCCACATTTCCCTTGGCACGAACAACAAATGTTGCAAGGCACATTCGCTTTAAGGCATTTACATTTATTTGTACAAGTAAAAACTTGCACTTGCAGTTGGCTGTAATTTCTAAAAAGCTTGGCTTTGCTTCTTTTAGTGTCATATTTGGTACAAGAACATGTTGGAGACAAATCTCTAAAATGCAATTCCAACGATTATAATGAAGAATGTACTTCCGTGATCAAGAAGTTTCAAATTTAATATATCTATAGAACATAGACAAACATCGAAATTAGTGTTACCCACCTAATGTCAGTTTTACAATTTGGGGATATATACGCTCATAATTCGTCCATATTTCTCATAAAATTTGGCGGGCCGTACAAATGTTTAAAAAATGCTCTAAAACTTGTCCATAGAGTTTCCGATACTTGGTACACATTCATACTTGAAGATACAAAATAAGTCAGGTATAAACGTGCTTCATTAAAAATAGCAATTTTTAGAGCTTTTCTTTTGCGCTTTCGGAATGGGAAACTCACCGAATCGCACCCACTTAAGCAATATACTGCTAATAAAATTCCAGCCAAGTTATTAGCATTGTTCTGATATATATTTGCTAGTGATTGAATTGAATAAGAGTAGTACATTGATAATACAAAAATGTCTGTATCTACAGCATAGATAAAAAATCGTTTATACTGGTTTTTAAAATGGTCATTAATAGCATTCTAGTATCAGATTCCTCATGTTCTGTAAATTCTAATTCTGTGGCCACATTAGTATCAAATTTGAAGCATATAATTGTTTTGCTGTTTTCTTTTGACATGCCAGCATGCCAGCTAATAATACATTTACACCCTCTGGTAAGGTGTGATGGTCATTTAGGAATTTCTTGACAAAATATGCCAACAGCTTTTTCTTATTGTTAGGGTTTGCAATAAATTTTTTCCAATCCGGGATCTTAAAATCATCTTGAACTTCATCATTAATAGGTGGATTTAAGCTGTTTTTAAAATCATAAAACAATCTCCGACGCACGCACAATAAAATGTAAATTTTTAGGTTTTAAATTTAATATCAAATTACAATATTTTAAAAATAAATCATTAAAGGTGCTGCAATGATAATTTTGAAATCAACCCTAATTTTCGTGTCTTCATCCAACTCTCTCGTAAAATGCAAAATTTCTCAACATTTTTGCTTCGCTTTCATATAGGTAATTACCTTTGTATAACCAGAACAAATATTCACAAATTCTTTGCTATCCTGTTGGAAGAGATTAACTTTTTGTTTTATAATTCTCTTAATTTCTAATTTGTCAACATGCATTTTTAAAGCAAAGGTTTTGCTGCTTGAATCATGGTGTTTTTCTATAGAATCAATTTTTCTAAAAGTGTTGACAAGTTTGGAATATGCATTGGTTACCAATGCATATTCCACCCTTGTCAACACTTTTAGAAAAATTTCATTTAATATTAAAGTTCATTTGTTTCCTTGGCTTTCGTCCAAATTTTATTTTGCATATTAAATGTTGTTACTTGCTTAATTTTCAAGACCATTTAGTATCTCTAATTTTATTGCAAATTATACAACATTTTGGGCTTTCAACGGTCTTACTTCTTTTTTCACATTATTAGCCACATCTGTGCTTTCTGCTTTTTGTTTATAAGCCTTTCGGGAGTTATTTCTTCTGCATATTGCATGATAGACATGACATTTTGACAAAAATAAATCCATTTTATAATATTTCTATCATCCGACTTTATGGAAACTGCTTAAATACATAGTCCAGTGCTTCTTCTGTAACATTCTGTAAGTACAGTTTATTCATTATTTTGTTGGCAAAACATGTATTTTAAAAAGTTAAACTCTAGGTTTAACTGGGAAGTCATAGTCAAAAGTTAAAAACGCGCACAAAACTACTGGAGAAAAAATTTTCTTCAAATGTGTTTTTTGTTCTAATTAAATATTAATCTAGTTTAATATGACTGGAAAAGAGACTTCGTTTCTTTAATATGCACTTATTATCTATAAAGCAATAATTATTATTGTTAGAGCTGAAACTCATCAATTTTCAATAATAATAAGCATCAAAAACCATACAGATGATAACTATTCCCGTCCATTTATTAAAATATAACTAAACGTTACATAAAGCAATATTCACAACTACCCATTATTTGATTCCCATACGTCGGACCAACCTAACTTTTTATCTTGGGCCGCGACGCGGTGGTCCTATATATTGCAGCACATTTTTCTAGAAAAGTAAGTAAGTTATCAAAAAAATCACCGAAATAAAAAAGTTTCTTTGATTCTTTGGCTACAACTTTGTCGCTTACTATATACATTTATCTTTAAAAACAAAAAAGTTTTCTCGATCGAGTATTTGTTGCTGCATTTTTACCAAATTTCTTGTCACCAACATTTTAAAAATAAATTACTTGTGACACGTAATTTTTTTTGCATTTCTGTCATGTAAGTCGTGATAACAAAGGTCTAAATTAGTTCTCCTAAAAATTTCAATTCAATCGGACTTAAACTAAGAGAGATATAGGATGATAATAAAAATTTTTAAAAATTCCCTAAAATATGAGATTTTTTGGAAATTGTCGATTTTGGCCAATTTGGCAATTCCAAATTGTCTGGCGAACTCCAAAATCGGATCCGCCAGGTCGATTTACATAGGAATCAATTTTTTTTAGGTGGTTGTTCGCGAGTGTTATAGGAAGTGCATCTTAGAGGCTGCTCGTTCTCGGACTATTAATTGCGTTTTGTTACTTTGTTGTTTGGTAGTTCTGTTTATTATTGTCTCGGTTTTTTCCAGATGCTCCAGGTAGTAATCTGCATATTTTAGTGTTGTACGTGCGATTACACGCTTCTATCATCTAGATTACAATTATTTTGAGTGCCCATATTTCTGGCCTTTGTAGAATTAGGTTTTCTTGTTTTTCTTGATTTATGTTCCCTAATTTATTTTTACGTTAGTAATACCTCTCATTTTATAGACGCGGTCGCATCCCAATTTTTTGTAGGCGGGGGTCAACTTTGCTGAAGTACAGTTCTAAAGGCAATTTTACCAGTGTAACAAATAAAATATACAGGATGTTTGGAATTGGAAGGGATAACAATGCTATATCAGAAACCGTAAGAGAAACAGGCGGTTAAATGGGAAAAAAGTTAACTATTTTGGAGAGTGTTACATTTGTCAAAAATATCTGCAGGGATTATCGCCCTTCTGGAGTTATACAGGGGAAACTAAAAGTGCTACTTTTGGTTTTTTAGACATAGTTATTTGAAAAAATATCAAACAATGGAAAAGGAAACTTATTGTATCCAAATTTGCTACAAAACTACTAATAAATTTTCGTTACGACTTTTTGTTCCCTAACGGTCACCATCGAGTTATTTTTTATTTAAATACGGACCTGTTTTTTTTATTACAAAAAATGATAAACTTAAAATTCAAATTAAGTGATATTACACTTAGTATTTTAAAGACGTTTTATCTGAAATAACTAACATCATCAGTGACAATAATTTTTTATTACGGTCCTGAATATGTATGCAATAACTAGTGTTTTAATTAAAACATCAACAAACAAAACGGAATTAGCCACGTTACCATGGAGATATTTCACTGCCTCCTTGTATAAAGAGGCAACGTAAGTGTATAAGAAACCGCGGACGCCAATTCGAACATTTATTATAACCAAATTAGGTAGAATAAATTTTTGATAGTTATGTACCTAATAATACTTTAAAGTTGGTTGATATTTGTAGTTATTTATTAAAATAAATTATTCGTTATTCTAATTATTTTTACCTTTTTTTGTAATTGAAAGGGATAACATTGCCATATCAGAAACCGTAAGAGATACAGAGGCGGTTAAATGGGAACTATTTTGGAGAGTATAATTTTTTATAATTTTTTTGCCATGATCCAAGATAAACAACATACATGATTTAAGATGATGCTTATTTGTCATACAAAACGTCGTAGAAAATGTAATGTACGATACACCATTGAATTTGTCTTTAAATTATCTATCAATATTTTTTAATCACAACCCAGGTCGAATATTTTTGAGATTGTTTAATTTCTACCATTTTGAATTTTTTTTATTTGACTAATAATGCATCTTTTTGTACCAATTTTTTTAAATAATGGGATTTTCCTTTTGATGAAATTAAAACGAATTTACAAAAAAACGACGACAGGACCGTAATTAAAAATAATTGTCACTGACGATGTTAGTTATTTATAAAAAAGGCATGTCCGTTTAAAAAAAATAACTTGATGGTGGCCGTTAGGACACGAAACGTTGTACCGAAGATTTATTAGTACAGTATTGTAGCAAATTTGAGATACAACAAAACTTTCCTTTTCCATTTTTTGATATTTTTTCAAATAAAAATCTAATGCCAAAAAAACCCAAAAGTAGTATTTTTAGCTTTCCCTGTATAACTCGAGAAGATGTAGATATTTTTTGACCAATGTGATAATCTCCAAAATAGTTAAATTTTTCCCATTTAACCGCATCTGTATCTCTTAAGGTTTCTGATATAGCAATATTATCCCTTCAAATTCCTGTATAGGAATATTTTTTGATAAAATAAAAACGACAACACAAACCTTAATTACAAACTGAAAGAAATTCTTCTATTCAGGTGAACATTTTCGATACATCAGGGGTTATCTCTGGATGTATATTTAAAAGGGCTAAGCCCGTCAGCCTCTCTTATCTGACATACTTGTTATTTGCCAAGATTTTAGTCGCCTTAAATAGGAAAATGACCTTTCTAAAGTCGCGGCTCTTGTAGCCTGTCATCTCTAATAGTTCCAGCGGCTTCATATCCCAACTCTCGTAAACGGCTCAGGAGATCAAAGGTTGTGAATAAGTTATCTCGAGGTAAAATATATATCGTAATTTTCGTTTACCTACAGGTAACTTAAAAGGGTCCAGAATGGTGCTCTACACGCTCCAAAAAATTTCTTCAAATTGGAATCTACACGTTGATTTTTGCCCTGATATGTCATAAAATTGATAAGGTATCCGCTTTGAGCATTGATTCACCAAACCTTATACCTCTAATAAACTGTTTGCATGGGTGCCTTCAGAAATATTTAACCATTGATTTGTCACAATTTATCCCATTCTCTGGAACAAAGTCTTTTGTACATTTTTGTCTGACAATATCGATAAGTGGTCGTAGTAACTTTATCAGCTTATCAGACGAATCTAGGCTATTGTTGTCAGCACAATGTAAGTAACAAACTATCGTTATCAAGCGGTCTCTTCTCATAGCATTTTTTATAAGTTCGTTTACCGTCTCCCCTGCTGTTTCCCAATATTTTTTTTCTTGGTAATAAATTATATCCAGATAGTATGAGTATTGCTATAAAACACTTCATTTCAGCATTTTAAAACGTTCAAATTCTGATTGGTCACTTTGTGGAAGATATTTTCGTACATGTACAAAATCACCGTTCATCCGTTCTATGTTCTCGCCGACTATTTTCTCCAAATATTGGCTTTTATTTGACGTTTCATGTGGTAATGGCTGTTGATTATCAAATTCAGCTGTATCCCTGAGCTGTTCTCCACATAAATTGTCTATAAATCCTCCTCCATCATCATCATGTAGTAGAGGTCTTTGGTCGTCAAATATTTGGAATTCAACTTAAGCCCTGAGCTGATTTCCAGATAAATTGTCTATAAACTTTCTTCATCCTCTTCTGCAGAATCCTCATCTGTTATAAAACCTTCCTCAGGAGGCTTCATATATATGGTAAATAGGAATAACAAACGTTGTTAACAAATTCATATTTCGTAATTTTCTTGGATGCTAATAGGTCTATTTCCCTCTGAATGTGGCCTTGTTTCACTTTTAGCTCACGACGGATGATTGTGAGCGGTTTTAATTTTTATGTAAGTTTCAACTTGAAAATTAGAGAGGATGTTTAAAAATATTGGGATGTGATTTATAAAAATGACAATTAAACCGCGAATGAAAAGAGTACATGTAATTATTAACAATATAGTTGCAAAATTCGAGAATTTTAGCGTTGTCAGAAGGTATTTTTTCAAATAACTCTTCAACAAAACAATCTCTCGCGTCATCTGGATTTAGGAACTGCAAGCCAAAAAACAATTTAAGAATTTTCCTTCTTCAGGATCCTTTAATTGATATATTACAGAAAGACCCAAGTTTTGTATCTTTCTGTACCAAGATTGGCCAAGATGAAATCTACATCCCATTATTTTACAGTGTGGCCAACTATTTTTCACAGCTTGGTGTATAGCCAATTCAAAATCAATAATTATTTGTTTCTGGCTCAACTATTAAATTACACTCAATACATTTTCTTTTAAGAATACTGAAAAAACTAGTATACGTTGAGGCTTTTTTATTAGGAAGAAGGAAAAAAGCTAGTGAAACATAATGGCCATTTTTATAACTAAGCGTAAAGAGTTGTAAAAAAAATTTGGTGCAATTTTCAAAAGTTCCGTCCATAAATATTGTGTCCACAGAACACAAAAAATAAATTTGTATAACAAGTAAAAAATTTTCTTCCTTATTTGTTTTTGGATGTAAATCTGAAATCAAACAAAATATGCATTGGCATAAAGAAGTTACAACTCAAAATGTGTTTGCATTACCTTGAACAACTTTAAAAACATCTTCTTGACTTTTTGGCAAAGGCGGAAGAATTTTTCGTCTGGCAGCATACAAATTCCTTCTGTAGCAGTCGATGTCATTGGTATTCAGATTTTCTGCCAACTCGTTGCATCTTAGTTCTGCATGTATAAGTTTTGTAGGTTTTTCATTTAATTCTTGCGTAGCTTTTCTCTTTAAAGAGTTGCTTACCACTTGTCTGCAAACATTTTTGTCATTTTCATAATTATGTACAAGTAAACTTTTAATTATTTCATTATTTTCTAAACTGGTGTATACTTTTACCAAACATGATTGTTTTACACATCTCCACCTAACTGTCCCAGAAACCGCTACATGAGCTTGAAAAAACTTAAAATTTTCCACTAAAAGCACTTTCTTGCCTTTTTCACTTAACATAAATGTCACTTCCATCTTTATGTATTACCAATCTCACACTAACTAGATTATTAGTAAATAATTTCAAATATAAAATTTGCTCAGGTTTTCTACCTACCTGCTGAAGGTAATTAGTGTTTTTAGAAAAAGATTAATAGGGGCGCCTGGTGGAGGAACTCTGCTATGGAAATAATCCCTATAAACACAGACAGGATCATTATCACAGGTAAATTGGAAGAACCTGTGACACCTATATATTGTAATGAAATATTTTTATGAGTTTTGTTTGAATTTTATAAACAGCGTTTATTGTTAAAAAAGTTTGATATTTAAAGAATATATTGAGGATAATTGGTGTATAAAATATTCAAAATTAACAATTGTAGAATAGAATATAATAATTTAATAGAAATGTTAAATTTGGAAAAGTATATTCAAAGAAAATTTTGCTATATAATCAATAAGTAAATTACAATATAATCAAAAGTGATAAAAAAATATTTTTATTTAATCAAGTAACAAAAAATTTTTTTACAAAAAAAAGGTATTGTCAGAATATTTAAGTATGGTCTTTGTAGGAGAATTTATGGAATGATGGATAAAATAAATAAAAATTATATATAAAATATAAAATGTTATTCAATAAAAATAAATAAAAAACAAGTAAGAAGGAGTATAAAGTTGAGAAGCGGAGACCAGGAAATCGGGTTAAGAGGAGGTATTGAAAAGAAAGTATCTGGTCCAGCTAGAGAGAAGAAATTGGTGCAGGAGATTGGAGAGGACATATACAAAATTATTTTTTTTATAGTTTATAATGTTTATTTTTTTACGTTATATATATTAGCTATTTGATTGTCATCATCGTAGGCCATTTGTAACGCCTCCACTGCAATTAAAAGACTAGAAATTAAACAAGGTACCACCAAGGCCTCGCGTTGCCATATGGCAACAGTGAAATTCGAAGTTCGTAAATTCGACAAAAATAATTGTTCGCTATAGTTTTATACCCTACAAATAAATTAGGCATTGGTAAATTTATAAATCAAGAACGATCGAGAGAACTGTATGTTTTTATAGTAATAAGGCTACTTACACAAGTTGAAAGTCAATTTCTTTAGCACTGAATATTTATGTTGTCACTATATCTCAAATAATTCTCGTAATACTAACTAAAATTCATGCTAACACAGAATATGTTCCTTTTAGGGTATTATCAAAAAATCTGCTGTTGCCATCTATTAAAATAAATTATTAAATCAATGGTGTCACAATACTAATTTAATTGTAACGCATTGAAAAATTTGGGGGGTATTAGGGGTTCAAAACCCCCCTAAAATGTTTATGGACTGTACAGAATTCGTGGTTTTATATGAAAAAAATGCTCTTACGATAAGAAAGCCATGTATTCATTTTCATTATAAAATGTTAACAGTTCATGAAATATTAGAAAAAATCGATTTTCAATTTTTACTTTCCAAAGGCCGTAACTTTTGTGTGCACAGAATATGCGGTTTAATTTATGACCTACCTTTTTGATGCACCCTGTATATATAAAAGTACAGATTAAAAAACTTATAAGATGGTTTTGTCCATCCGTCCGTCCGTCTGTTAGCCTGATTCAACTCGAGACCGATGAGAGATACAGACAAACGGACAACGGCAATCGATTCAGCTTCATTAAAAACCCCAAAAATGGTATTAATCTGCTACATATACCATATATACTGTAGTATATAAGGTATATCTCTATATAGAAATTTATTTTTGTTACTTTCGAAAACTCGAAATTACGGCAAAAATATTGTCGTTTTCACTTGTTTTTTTCTTGGGTCGCAATGTTAAAATTTAAATACAATTTTCAAAGATGCGAAGGTTTTCAGCGAACCTCCTTTTAGCACCGAGACTCCGACAGGGCCCAGCTGGCCCCTGCCTTAATACGTCCCTGTTTACATTACCAACATTTGATTTGTTAATATGACCACTAGATATATTGTAAAAAAATGTAGATTTAAATTTGTATATTATGGTACTCAATAGTTAACAAGTTTTTAATAATAGGCAAATTTATGGTTTAGTTCGTTAAGGATGTACCTACTGATGTGATTGTGGTAGTTTGACTATGATTTTCACTTGATTTAAACATTCTATAATCTGCAATCAATGGTTCAGTACTGTATTTTTCAATTTGTTGTCAAATTGCCATCATTAGTATTGTATTCTGATAGAAATAGTTTTTTAATTCCTTCTGAACTTAGAAACCGACTGCTTTAAGCCTTATGTTGATATATTTAAGACATAAGTTGTCGATTTCTCCTAACTTTTGTGCCTATGAGAATCAAAAATTATCTTTTGGTATTCTTTTTCGTTTAAGGCGGCTCTACCGCTTTTCATTCTACCAAAGTTGAGAGGTCCCTCATCCATTTCATAAAATATCCTTACACGTAACACTCACTTTGTTCGTATACAGACAGTTGTACGTATAATAGTTTTCTCTCCTTTTACCGCGTAGTTAAATAGGACGTCTATCTTTCTCGGTGTTTATCTATACCGAAGACACGGACCGGCCAAAATTGTCTGCATATTACATTCATTCTGAAAGTTTAGTTTATTACTTTTAGTACAATTACGCCGCTTTGAAAAAATGGTTTTCTTTCTGTGTTTTATTAATTAATGTTTTTTGTGAGGTTCTTCTTATGGATGTATTTTTTTATAAATGGATAACAAGATTTAATTTAAGTATTTATTTACATTCTAAAGTAAAAGATTTTCAGCAATTAAATCAAATGAAAAATACCTATATAAACTGAATATCCTTGGATTTTTTTTTTTTAGGTAAATCGCATCAACCAAAAAGGGTTATTAGCGAGTCATAACTTTACATATTTTGTATCTTAAAGTAGAAAAATGAAAACAGTTAAACCAGATAATAAAGGAGAGAAAAAGAATTATAGTATACAATTAAGAATGTTTATAGATTTTAGAAAAGTTTTTATACTGTTCATATTAAATGTAGGGCCCAAAACATTAAATAGTGAACCGTGTGGGATTTTTGCTGAGGTACGATTTTCTCTTAATGCTGTGCATTCGACGAATAAGTGTTTAATCACAGCATACCCCCACTTAGCAGTGCAACTCCCATGTTAAAAGTTGGGATACAATCTTTACCGCCACAGGCGATCGGCCGCTCAACTAATATCGGAGTGGCGGTAAATTCAAATATTTATATTTTAAAAATACTTTCTTTATATTTTAACTGAAACGCTAATTTAATTTTGATAACTAAACAAGATCAAATTAATTTTAATACATATAATTGCACATGTTTAGGTATCTAAATTTAATTAGTGTTCCAGTTAACAACTATGTTCGTTTTGTATATAATTAGAAAAACAATATATAAATAATAATGCTTTATTTAACAAAGTAAATTATATATTTACAAAAAATACACATTCAAGAACAAGTATATAACAATATACATATAGGGTGGGCCACCAGTAACGCCTGGGTCTGTAGAGCATAACATTTTTTTAAATATATTTTCACAGCGAGAATTATATCAGAAAAAACTACCTATAATATAAAATAAAGCGAGATTTATATCTCAAAAACAAAACTACCTATAATATAAACTAAACAGGCGTTACCGGTGGCCCACCCTGTACATAGAATATTGAATTTACAATAACATTAACAATACATAACAATTAAATTAAAATAAGATAAAAGAAAAGAAGATATAGAAGAAAGCAGGAAAGACATGCAAGATATTAGAAAGAAAATAGATGAAAATATGGACAACAATTTAGGAAAAATAAAAGAATTACACAGGCAATGAAATAGAAGAAACAAAAAAATAATAATAATAGAAATGACAGGAAGAATAGTAGAAGTTAAAAAATGACAAGATGAAAAATTTAATATACTTCAAAGAGTATAATTTACAGAAATTAGAAGAAATAGAGAAAGTAAAGTTAGACATAATAAAATACAAATAGCAGAAATAATTGCAATACGGAACATTAAAACCATTGAACAATTAAGTAATTATTTAAAATGTATAAAAATGAAGAAACATTACAGTAACAATTATAAAGAATAAAAATGAAGAAACATTACAGTAACAATTATAAAGAATAAAAATGAAGAAACATTACAATAACAATTATAATCGTATTAGTATAACACGGCAAATTTGAACAATTAGCAAACAAAATACAATAAATAAATAAAGTTTACAGAAAACAATTTGATTACAGGGAATAAAAATAATGAAATAATAATGAAGTGAAAGGAGGGAATAAAAACACCGCGCAAAAAATCCTCGGCCAGCTATCCCGTCGAACCTTGGATTCTTATCGGTGATATCTAGTAACAATATTTCAATACTAAGCTCCTTCTCAGGTGGAATTACAAATACAAAAATTATGCAGGAAATAAAAGTGCAGTTGTGAAAAATAAAATACATTATAAAGTACCAGGAATAAAATATGACAATTATATAGAAAACTTACAGCAAATCATTGAATTACAGCGAATAAAATCAATGAAAGAATAATGAATAAAACAGATGAACAAGGGAATAAAAACACCGCGCAAAAAATCCTCGGCCAGCTATCCCGTCGAACCTTGGATTCTTATCGGTGATATCTAGTAACAATATTTCAATACTAAGCTCCTTCTCAGGTGGAATTACAAATACAAAAATTATGCAGGAAATAGAAGTGAAGTTATGAAAAATTTAAAAAGAAAAATACAGAAGATTTGGAAGAAGAAAATAATTTGATTACAGAGGAAATAACATAAATTAAACAATGAATGAAAAATCAACGAGAGAATAAAAACAATCGTAAAGGAAATTATGCAAGGGAAACATGTAGATTAACAGACAAGATCAGAGACACAATCATAATAATAATAGAGAACATTTTATCTTATCTTATGAGTGAATTGTTCTTATTGCTGTCACACCGCGCAAAAAATCCTCAGCCAGCTATCCCGCCGAACCTTGGATTCTTATCAGTGATATCCAGTTACAATACCTCAATATGAAGGTACTATTGTCAACATAAGCAATTTTAAGTAGAAGTACAGATAAAAAATGTAAAAAAAAATTACATCTACATAAAATTATAAACAAATAATAAATAGTTACTTTGTGTTACAACATTTGTGACTTATATTTTAAATAACGTTTTCTTTTACCAACATATTTATTGTATGCATCCAACTTAATTGGATCTACAAAGGACTTATCTGGTTTGCTACTCATAAAAGTGATAAATTTTTCATGCTTTCCTTTAGCAATAGCATTAACTCTTCTACACCAAAAATATATAGTAATCCTAACAATAAATTTACAAATTTTCAATCCAGTATCTGAGTGTTGAGAACAATTGAGAGGGACAAAATTTAATTGCTTTGAAAGTTCTGCTACCAATGTAGATAATAAGGGCGTTAAGTGACATACTCTGGGAATTAAATAAAATAATTTTGATAATGATTCAGATACAACATAATTTAAAAATTTTCCTGGTACCATCAATTGTGAAGCAGCATATGTCCTGGCTTCAATAAAATCTAAATCTCTATTATCGTCCCTACATAAAATGTTCAATCTACATTGTTTACAAGAATTATTTTTTAAAATTTTCTTGGCCACATATCCTGCAATATATGTAACAGTGCACTTTCCCACCCGAGTTCTTTTAAAATTGCAAATGGTTGAAGGCCACGAAATATTTGTTTCTTGTATAATAGCAGCACAACCCGGTCACACTTCACCAGTCAAAAAAAATCGAAGATTATCCAAAGCTCCCTCACTTAAATCTTCTTCACAATTACTAGATGGTGAATGTGATGACATGAAATTATTGACAACAAGAGCTTTGAATGTTGTTACGACAGCAGAAACACTGGGAGATGTATCTCTTGCTCCGTAACTTCTAATAAGTCCAAAAAAGTTTTCTAATGCATCCTGTTGGAATACCCTCAATAATAAAAAGTTGTCATTTCCTTTTAATAATCTGGATCGTAAATATAAAAAACCACGAATTGTCCATATTAAATTGGACAATGAGGGTATTGAAACAAATTTTCGTTTACCAATATCAAAAAATCTCATTTTTCTTAACCGTGCTAGAGACGTTTTCCAGAACTCTTCATGTTTGGAGGTGTATGTTACACCGCCCTTTAGAGGTTTACTGCAAGCTGCTGTTTTCTGACTTGAATTTAATGAGTCAAATAATTCATCCAGAAATAATATTAACCGTCCAGTGTCTGCTGCTTCAGGAGCCAGATTCACTTCAGCTTCTGAAAATAAATACATTATTATAATCTAATAAAACAGTAAGATGAAAATACTTTTATTATAATCTAATAAAACAATAAGATGAAAATAGAAAATACTTACTCCATTCCACAAGTTTGACCATTAAACTTCCAACTTGGTGGCTGAAGACTTGGGTACAATTTTTGACTTTCATTTTCTTTATCTTATTTTTCACAACATGTTCATCTGTTAATTTTGGACAAATTCGGATGGGTTCCATTGCATCCAATTGATAAAATTGTTCAATGTGCTCCCATTTGGCAATACTTTTCTTGCCATTTAGTTCAAAATGTAAGTGTTTGTTTAGTAAATTATTCCTTAATCCTTTAAACAAATGAGGAGCGTCAAACAAAGGAACAATTTCTTTATGATTGATGAGAAAGCCAAAATAACGATAATCTTCTTCTCTTCTCAAAAAATCTTCCTTCGAATCTTTAACTAAGGCTTTCACCGCTGCTGCGTTTGGCCCTCCTTGGTCACATACAGTAGCCACAACATTTAAACCAATATTTTGAAGCTCTTTGATAATATTACATATTAACATTTTCAATTTAATACTTGAAGTTGCCCTATTACTAAATGTATAGCATATTGGTTGTTTCCATTGTCGATACATTCCCTTTATCATAAATACGTTCATGTAATCAGCTAACTTTGGATGTCTCTCTGTTCCGAAATCCACCAGCCCTTCAATGATATCTGTTTTTTGTTTGTAGTCAATGTTGGTAGACAAATACATTTCATCAAAAATTAAAATGCAATTCCTGTCTTTTACTGACATATTTCTAATACTATACTTTAAACTACTGAACATAATTGGATTGATCCCAGGGTTTAAAGGAATTTTATTTAATAAATTTATCAATGTTCTCCTTGATGGCAATGAAAAAATTTTTGAGAGTAGTCTGTATCCCTTTCCGCTACATTTAAACAGAGTCAATGCTAAAATTTTTTCTTCTGTAAAACGTCTACCTCTAGACTGTTGTTGTTGTGTACGTATTTGAGATAATATAAAAGTATATGTTAGCGGATTCACACGTTGTGACAATACTTGAAATGGAGAACTTTCTGACAATTTTTTAGCTGATGAAAGTTGTCGCCTATAATCGGTTATTTTACAACTTAATTTGGCAATTTTGTTACCAGATTCTATCACTTTTTTGTACATTTTTTTTGCTTTTGGTGTAAGATATTGTTGCCGTGTAACTTGGATAGTTTTCAAAATGTTCTTTTTTGCAGAAACACCTACAAATAAATAATACAATTAATTCAATTCTAAATAATTATCAGCAAAAAAACAAACAAATTGATTTAGTACATTAGTTGAGCGAAACTTACTTTTGGAAACAATAGACTGTCTTTCTTTTTGAGGAGTTTTACATAGTTCCACATTTACTTCGGCAAGCTCTTCAATTACTACACTATCGTCCATGTTGTTTGTAGTTGGCGAGTTCTGTTCGTCAATTACTAGATTATCCTCCATGCTGTTTGTGGTTGGCGAGTTCTGTTCTTCAAGATGCATATTATTGTAGCGACAGCATTTGGATGTTGATGGCTGATTTAAATCTATAAATAATAGAATAATAACACAACTCAATATTCGATTTATTTTTATACATTACCATCAATGTCATCTATCATCTAATTTCCTTTTGGTTGACGTTTCCTCTATTTTTGGTTCCTCGTTGTCACAATCTAAAATCCAAATATTATTTATTATTAAATATATACTTTTCTCAGATATGATTAGTTTTTATTGTTTGTTTCAACTAAGTGTATCAGTTCAGTTTGATATAAAATAATTATTTTATCAATGTAAATGTATTAATGTATTACAATATACTTTACGTATTATTATTATACACTGGCAATAACTTTAAAATAAATAATGCTACGGTAGAAGACTCGTGTTAAGTTCTTTTTAAAAAGCCTGTACAGAGAACATGTTAAAATGTGAACATTACTAGGTTTGTATAGGTACTATATTCTCACCTGGTAGAAATAAGCTGGGAATAGCCGTTAGCTTGATACCCCTTTTTCCAATTGGAACTTTGTCTTCTGGTTTAAAATGTGTGCCACATACACGACAATTTTTATGCACGGTCTCAGGAGTGAGATATTCCAATTTTTCACTCTTGATAACTTTCAACCAGTTATGAAAGGTATCCAACTCATTTTTGGGGTTAGGGAAACGGTACTGACTGCTTTTAACGTCAGTACAGCCAGGAACGGAACATTTTTTTTTATTTTTAATAAATTGTTTATCCATTTCGTACATGGAACACTAACACTTCACACACACTTACACTTCACAAACACTAACACAAACTACAGCTAACACGAATTCGTCTAATACGAATTAATCGAACTAAAAGTAACACAAACTAAAGCTATTAGTCTAATATGATGCAAATGCGAATTAATCTAACTAAAAGTAACACGAATTCGTCTAATACGAATTAATCGAACTAAAAGTAACACAAACTAAAGCTATTAGTCTAATATGATGCAAATGCGAATTAATCTAACTAAAAGTAACACAAACTGCAGCTAACACGAATTCGTCTAATACGAATTAATCGAACTAAAAGTAACACAAACCAAAGCTAACACGAATTCGTCTAATACGAATTAATCGAACTAAAAGTAACACAAACTAAAGCTGTTAGTCTAATATGATGCTAATACGAATTAATCTAACAAAAACTGAAACTACACAATCTAGAGCTAAAACAAATTAATCTAGCATAAACTAACACCAACACAAATATTATAATTATGTTGAATAGACTGGAAAAAGCTTTTAAAATCGCTCAAAAAAAATTTTTAATACAGCGCAAAACGTACTTAGCCAAGCAACAGTATTAAAATGGCGGTTTCGCTACTTAGTACACATGAGCAGTATCAAGCAGGTTAGCCAAATATATCAACGAATCAATACCAACTGTGATTCGATGCCAGCGCCACAGGCGATCGGCCGGGGCGTAACACTATGCTCGTTTGCCCTATACCAGTTGCACTGCTAAGTGGGAGTATGTTGTGGTGTTTAATAGTTAGCCTATTATCACAAAGATCGCATTTAGGTTCGATGTCATTGCTAAAAAGATAACTATGGGTTAATCGCGTGTGACCCAGACGTAACCGCGTTAGGAACACTTGATCTCTGCGATTTTTCGGCAGCACTGTCCAAGGCTTCACTGATTTTTTCACTTCACTAAGTTTAGATAAGGTAGCGTTCCACCTATTTTCCCACGCACTATTCACTGTTGTTTTTATTGAGGATTTGACATCGTTGCTTACAAGCAGTTGAGTGGCCTCTGCATTCTCACTATTAGCAGCATCTTTGGCGAGTCTATCTGCTTCTTCTTTGCCACGTATCCCTATATGTGATGGTATTCATATAAGTACTATGCTTTTGCCCTTTTCTTGAGAGTGCCAATTCTTGTTTTATTTTGATAATAATTGGGTTTTTTTGTGTAGATAGTCTGTGTGGCTTGTAATGAGCTGAGTGAGTCCGTGAGTATCAGGTGGTTTTCGTTATGCGATGAGTTAATATAAAGTAAGGCCTTGTAAATAGCGAATAGTTCAGCTGAGAAAATAGAGTATGAAGGTGGAAGTTTGTACTTATAGGAGGAAGACGGCGTTACGATGGCAGCTCCACAACCAGCTGTTGATTTTGATGCATCAGTGAAAATTTGGTCATAGTTATTATATTTCTGTAAAATGTCATTAAGAGATGACTTTATAATTTCTGGGTTAGTGGAACGTTTATCAAAATGGGTAAGGTCAGTAAAATATTTTGGATTTTTTATTTTCCAGGGAGGAGTAGAGGTAGATTGAGAAGGAAATATTTCAGGTAGTGTATAATTCAGGTAGTCTAGGTAAGAATTGATTCTTGCATAAAAAGGTTTGGGAGTTCTGGGTTTATGTGTAAAAAGGTGGGAAAATTTTTGGGATATACAGTTTATACGGGTCGGAATAGTATGATTGGAATTTGTTTTGGCAGCATATGTGAGGCTTAAGTAAATTCTTCTATCTTCTAAAGAGGATTCACCAACTTCGCAGCGTAAGCTCTACAGGAGAAGTACGAAAAGCTCCTGTTATTATACGCAATGCTGAATTCTGAATGGTGTTTAGTGACTTGAGCATTGATTTACTTGCTGTTGTATAGGCAATGGAACCGTAATCCAACTTTGAACGAATTAAAGTCCGATATAACGTAAGCAGTGTTTGACGATCTGCACCCCAGTCCTTGTTAGCCAATGTTTTAGAAGATTGAGTTTATTGTGGCATGACAGAAGAAGGTTTTGTATGTGTAGATCCCATTTCAGTGATTTATCAAAGACCATGCCCAAAAACTTGACGGAGTTTTCGGCCTTTAAATGTTCGTTGTACAGCTTTAAATTTGGCGTTCTCGCAATTTGTCGCTTGGAAAAAAGAATATATTTAGTTTTACTCGTGGAGAAGATGAAACCAGTCTTGTCTGACCAATGTTCTAGGTGTGTAATAAAATTCTGCATGAGTGAGAAAAGATTATTTATGTTTTTGCTTTTGCAATAGACAACTAGATCATCTGCGTATAGACGGGCTTTTAGGAGAGATTTTAAACCTTGTAAAATGTCATTTATTGCGACAATAAATAAAGTAGGGCTTATTACAGATCCTTGAGGAATACCATTTTCTAGTCTCATTGTATCTGACATTATTCCATTTGCTTTTACTCTAAAAGTTCTGTCTTTTAAAAAATGTTTAACAAAGAAATGACAATGACTTTGTATGTTCCAACTATGTAGTTTTTTTATTATATGGTCGCGCCAAGCAGTATCAAATGCTCTAGTAATATCAAAAAATAAGGCTAGGCATGCCGCTTTCAGTGCAAATGCCTCATTTATTTCACTCTCCAAGTCAACGATGTTATCAGTTGTTGATCTTTTTTGTCTGACCCGCTTTGTTCGGGTATTATTAACTTACGTTTTTCCATTGTCCATAGTAACCTTTTGTTAACAATTTTTTCAATAACTTTACACATAGCGCAAGTAAGAGAGATAGGCCGATAAGATTCAGGATTCGTTCTTGTACTTTGTGCTTTTGGTATGGGAATTATAGTAGATTCATGCCAGTTTTTTGGGAACTTGTGTTCTAACCAAATCGTGTTGTACAGCCGAAGATGTTCATAGGAAGGTGTTTTAGAAAAGCAACTGGGATTTGATCAGGTCCTTGACAGGTTTCTCGAAAACTGCCTTGTGCTTCGTTATACTCCGAGAAGGAGAGGGGTAGATTTAATGGGTCATCATCATGAACTGCTATTGTATTTTTATTTTGTTCTTCTAGTGCCCTTGATTAATGTTGTTGTTACTAGATCGATTTTTGTATGTCGTGGCTAGTGCTGCTGCTATATCAGAGTTATTGGTTATTGTTCTTCCATTTAGTTCAAGCTTATGTATGTTGTGATTGGTGTTTAGTCCCGATATTCTGCGTACTTTCTGCCAAACTTCTGTCATTGGTGTTTCAGAGGTTATCGCGGATACATATTCAGTCCATGATCTGCGTTTGGCACTTAATTACATATCTAGATTTAGCCCGCAATTTTGAAAATTCAATTTTATTTTCCATCGTTTTATGTCGCTTATATCTATTAAATGCTTTTTTGCTAGCTTCGATGGCCAATTTGCATTCCTCGGTTAGTTTAGAGAAGAGATTATAATTTGCTGCGGCTAAATTCCATTTTGGACAAAACGAAGAGTTATTACTATACTTTTTATTGCTAGATACAATAATTGGATAATGGTCACTACTATATGTGTAGTCTAGTCTGTCCCAAGTTAGAAGTGGTGTTAACGTTAGGTCACAAAAGGTAAGATCAATACATGAAGATTCCCCTGTCTGAATGTTAAATCTTGTAGGTCTACCATCATTTAAAAGAGAAAGGTTCAGGTCTTCTATTAGTTGTTCTATAATACGACCTTTAGGATTTACAAAATGTGAACCCCACAAAAAATTATGTGCGTTGAAATCGCCGACTATGATTCTAGGTTTAGGTGTTTGTTCTAGTAATTCTGACAATTCTTCTTTACTTATGGGCATTCCTGGAGGAAGATATATGTTGCAGATAGTTAGATTTGGTTCGTATGCTGTGGTTATTTTAACTGCAATTGCCTCGATGTTACTTTGGATTGGAACTTCTACCACTTCTATCGAATTTTTTACAAATATAGCTACTCCTCCACTAGCTCTGACACACTCGTTTCGATTTTTACAAAAATTTTTATATTGTCGAAGAGCTTTGGTTTCTCTATTGAGATTGGTTTCCTGAAGGCGAATTATATCAGACCTATATTTTTCTAGGATAGTTTGTAGCATTGGAAGTTTATCGTGGAAACCGTTTAGGTTCCACTGTAATATTGACGAAAAGGACATGAAAACAGGCAAATGGAAAAGTTAGTGATATGTATACTGTTTAGTGGCTCCATTCTTGCGAGCAGTCACTTTCTGTTTCTGATATATCGTTATCTGAGACGGTCTGTTGTAGATAGGTGAGCAATTTCTTTTTTATTTTAGTGCACCTGGTCTTGATAGCTCTATTCATTAAAAATGGATAGATCTTGGTTAGCATATCTATCAATGCAGTGAAGTCATTTGTGTAATTTTGAACGATTCCTACTGGTTCCGGTGATCCATAAACATTGTCAAAAAGGTCAGTAATTTGTTCGTAGTCTAGCACAAATAGGGGATTTTGTTCAGAAATTATTTTTTTTGAAGGTTCCATTAATACTTTGGCTGGTACGTTACTTTGGTTATTTTTTGATTTTTTTGTTTTTTTTGGAAGGTTTGATCTGGGTTGGTTTTATAAAAGGATCTGTATGCTCTTCAATTTCTACAGATTCGGGAGGAGGAGTAGCTATTTCTTCAAAACATCGTTTTCCGCTGTTCTGTTTTTCTTTATCAGTTTCCGTAGATATGTTTTGTTGAGAGTAAGTCACTGTTGGTATATCTGTAGACATCTGTGGATGGTGTGATACATTTGTTGTTTTACAGTTCGTTGATTGTTCTGGTGTTGATAACTGGGGTGTCAATGGTTGAGAATTTGATTGTAGGGATGTTGATTGTTGGGATGTTGTTGGTTGAGGATTTGATTGTTGGGGTGTTGATTGTTGTGGAGCTGATTGTTGGGGGTTGATTGTTGGGCTGTTGGTTGTTGTGGTGTTGTTTGCTGGGGAGATGTTTTACAGTTCGCTGCCATATGACCTTGTTTTTTACATGAAAAACAAACTTGGGAATCTTGAGATAGAAATATACGATAGGTTGTATTTTCGTGGTTTATTAAAATAGACTCTGGTAATTGGTTTACTGGTGGGCTTATAAAGATCTGTCTTCTGAAACTGAATATGTGACTGTATTCAGGAAGAGTTGAGCTTATTCTGTAACATGTTACTTTTTCTAAATTTATATTGGTACGCCATTGAGTTCTTTTTAAATGAATTCCTTATTTGGATTATTCCTAGTAATTAGGCTGCCAATATCACACCTAAGGTAAAACCAAAAGAGAGAGTGATAGAGTGTTGAATTCTTGAGTGAAAGAGTAAGAGACAACACTAATTGCCTTTTGTACGTGAACAATGATTTTTGCGCAGGCCTTAAGATGGGGATATTTGGTTAAGCCGGTGAACCGGGCACGTTTTCGCTTTACGTGAAATTTTTTTTTGATTTTGTCTCCCTTTGTGATTTGTGTGGGATATAACCCTTTCGTTAAGGGTTTGTAGTTCAGTTTTGAATTTGGCTTTAATTACCATTATCGTCCAGTTGTTATTATCTTAGACGACATTATTTATCTCGCCGTATGCTGAGGATAGGGGATGAACCTTCTTGGTGTGGTTTGAATTTTTTTTCGATATCCACAGTCTGTCAATTTTGTTTGATGTCCAGTTAGGTTTGAGAGTACTTAACACCTACACTGCTCAACCGATCAACCGATCGACTAAATACGCAACCGAATATCTGGATGGATTCATGTTCGAGCTTTCTGACCAAAATTGAGAGTTCCTGTATGCAAGTACATTGGAAATTTACTTGGCACTTCGGATATCAGGCCAGAAAATAATCATTTACTTACTAACCTCTTATTTTTTCATAATTGCGTTAACTATTTCAATTTCATTTGTTTGTTCGATAAGTGACAAATTTTTATTCACATTTCTACGCCCAACTTATAACAACTGTAATTATTTTTTTTATGTTTAATTAATCTAGAAATTGTTTATAAAACACAACCTGAAAAGCGTTGTAATAAGAAAAACTCGCCATCAGTTCAGTTGCAAATTTGTTTACTACTAAACAGTAGTCATAAATGTGAACTATAGTACTATAGTATTTTATTTTTTTTTGTGTTTTAAGTAATTTTTTCTTTTTTTTTTATGAAACATTCAAAACGACAAAATAGTTGCGTCGGGCTGTTATATCACTTATATTTATATTTTTATTTATTTTTGGGATTGTTTACTAACACATACTAAATAAAATTTGAATATCAAATATTTGTGAATTTTATTGTTCGAACTCACGCAAATCGCAAAAATTTTGACTTTCTGCAACTTACAGCTAATTGCACCGCTTTGCTTAAAATTGCAACTAAGCTAAGGTGCACCTTAGCTTAAGATGAACCCCAACTTTGATATGTGTTGCACCATCAATTTTTTAGCTAAGTTTAAGAAACACTTGGCAACATCGCAAAAATGTTCTTTCTTTCCGGACATATAGAAAAAAGAAGAAAAAGGAAGAAGAAATCATTTTCCCTCACAGTTTTTTTGTTAAGTTTATTTTATTTTAATTATTTTTTGTTTTAAAATTTGAATTTAAGATGAACGATGGAAAGAGAAGGGCCCCGAATTTTTCCAATCGGGAGAAAGTATTATTACTTAATATTGTAACCGATTTTAAAAATATTATTGAAAATAAAAACACAAATAGTCAAACATGGCGAGAAAAAGACGAGACCTGGCAGATTATTGCAAATCGATTCAATAGTGAGACTCCCGAAAGCTATCCGAGAACAAAAGACGCTTTGCGAAAATACTACGACAATATCAAAAAGTCTCTGAGGAAGAATGTTGCAGAAGAAAAAATGGAACAGCGAAAAACAGGAGGAGGAAGCTACTACATAAATGATGATCCAGTTATGGAATTAGCTTTGGGACTGGTTAATCCAAAAACGGTCTTTGGTTTACCAAATCAATATGATAGTGATTGTATTGTGACAGAGGAGGTAACGCCACAGAATTCTAACAATGACGGTAATGATGATCACTCATATACCGAAAAAGTTATTGCAATTCCTGCTCAAACATCAGGGTTGAATATTACAACTCCAACTTTGCAAAAATTGGACACAGATGCAAATGGGAACACAGGTGTTAAGAACGTAAGTATATAATTTTTTGTGTCACACACAAATATTTAATGCTGTTTTTTATTGACAAATTTATTTGAAACTGTAACTTGCAAATGAACTTTTGAATTTCAGACAGGAAAAAGAGGCTTTGTTCATGTTGAATCCAAGCAATCGGATGCCTTGAGGCATGTTTGGACTAAAAGAAGGCGACCAGCAATCCAACAACTAACATCTTCCAAGTTAAGTGAGGAATATCTTAAATTAGCAAGAATAGAACAAGAATGTTATGAAGCAGAAACCAACATGAAGAAGAAATTTTTGAACTGCAGAAGAAGAAACTCTTAATAGAGATATCAATTCTGAAAAATAGTTAATGTTAATCTTTCAGGCTTATCTTTTATTTTTAATATTAATTTAAGTTCAGAAGTTAATACATATTACTTTAAAGTTAAGTTCAGTGTTTTGTTTTTTTATGATTGTCCAGTTTATTTAAATATTATATGCTGTTTCTAGAATTAGTTTCGTATTATACTACATTGTATGTACTTTCTTTCATAAAATAGTAGATTAAAAAATAAAATTGATTTTTGTTTACTCACAAAGTTTGTTTTTTAATACATATTTGCAATTTATTTGAAATAATAACACAGTTTTCAGTTAATGAGTTTTTTTCAGTAAAACATAGACAAACATGTATATTGCACTAAAAATATAAATAATAATAGGAATCTACTAATTATGTCTTTAAAAAGAGTTATTCATAGACATTAAAGCAACTATTCCTCTAAATGGGCAAAATAGTTTTGTATGAGGTTTCTTCGAGTCTCCTGACCACGGTTATTTCCTGGAACTGCTGCTGGAACTTCTGGAACCTCATCTGCTTCTAATACTGCAAGCAGCTGTTGAACGTCATCTGGTGGGGGAGGTGGAGGTTCATTATTATTTTTGCAAATATTGTATCAGTGGAAATTTGAGATCGCAGATCTAATTTTTCTATTGGTTGGATTTGTCCATGAGTCCTGGGAATTTCTAGTTTTTCTAATTTTAATTTATGCTGTGGTTCCAATTTAAGTTGTACAATGTTAGGGATTTGGATTTCTTGTACCGTCTTGGGTGGAAATCGTTGTCCTAAGATTTGTAGGGTTTCGTTTGCTATTATGACACTGGATTGTGATACTGTTTTTTCGGCTATAATCGTCGGTTCGACTATACCTGTTGAATTTTCTTGCATACCATCAAAAGTAGTTAAAAAATCATCAAGGTCGAAATTTGAAGGTAATTTATTGTTAATATCATAATTATTCAAGGGTTCTACTTGTATTGGTTCTATTTGAACTGGTTCGTCTAAGATTATATCGTCTATGTATCCGTCGGTTACGAATTAAGTTTTGAGACAAGTTTTTGAAAAAAGAACTTTATTTTTGACTTTGAAAAATATAAAAATATAAAAATAAATGTATTAAAAGAATCGTAATTAATTAATGAATCCTTCTATAAGGTGTTCCTGCTTTTTATATAAAACAATTAAATGACATAAACAATAATAAGATAAAAGCTGGTATAAAAACAATTCATCTTATTTTAAAAGATAAAGTCCGGAAAAGTAATATTCAGCACAATGCCGGCATTTATCAGATCCAATGATTTTAATATTGAAAGTGAATTTACCATAGGCGTACAAAATAATAATTATATAATATTAAATACAATATAAAATAATAGATATATATATATATATATAATATGGTTATATGTATATAACTTACGTTGTGAATAGATTCGGGTAAAATAATGTTATTTATTTTTGTTTCTGGAAACAGTATTTCTCCGTTTTGAATATTTACTGGAATTTTATTAAAAAGATTTTGAAATGGAATGTCAATATTGTATCGTTGCAATGTTAAAACTTTTGTGCTGTAATTTAGTATAGCTCTGAATTTTTCTAAGTCACGGTTTCCTAATAAAATATCGAAATCATTATTCCAATTTGCGATACGCACGTCTATGGTTTCGTGTATACCAATTTCCTTAAATAAAGCGGTTTTTAAATTATAAAAATGTTTAGTAGTTTTATTCATCGACGTTAATGTGAATTCTTTTTCGTATATGTGAAGGGGATTGAATAGTTTTGATGCTTGGGGAGATATAATAGAGTCTGACCCTCCTGAATCAATTAATACCTTTAATTGACTGTAGGGTAAGATAAAATAAGGTAGACGAGGGTAGTTTTTTATGTTATTTAATAAGATTGAGGGGGCGGATGTTGTTTGAACGAAGGGTCGTGAAAATTTCCTTCTCTTAAGGTGTGTTCAATATGATTAGAGGGGTCATCATCGACATAATAATTACATTTATCTAAAGGGTCGTTACATTTATCTAAAGTATCGGAGTAATTTTCGGCTTGCACATTAAAATTGTTGGTGCGTTTCGTCGACATCATCGGTTTGGGGTGAGAATTAAATTGACCGGAACTAAATTGATTTTTATATAAGGGACTTCTGTATTGATTTGGTTGATTTGACGAGTTATTGTGAAATGGTGCAGGTTTATTATATGCAAAACTTGTACTTGGGAAATTGTTTTGTCTGAAATTATTTTGACCGAAATTATTTTGACCGAAATTATTTTGTCTAAAATTATTTTGGGGATTTCTAGAAGACTGATTGTTTTGTGACGTATTTTCTTTCTTCCAAATGTAATTTGCCGTCACTATGACACCCACGGCTTCGGTATTTTACTAGATTTCCTCGGGCGCCAGATTTTTGGGATGGTTTACTCCACTGACTCTCGATCTACTGCCTCAAGAGTACCAGGGTAGCAACAGATGGAGGTTACAGTAATTCCAGGGGTCTGTTGTCGTAGACAGCTTAGCGATGCACGGTGTAAAACAGGCTTTAATTGTTTCACCGTGCCGAACCTGAATTTACCGGTTGCTTTTGTTAAAATAATAATAACTACAAGTGACTACTGATTTCTAGAATTATTAACTCTTGCCACTAACTACGGAAAGCTATATTAAAACGTGTTCTTAAGCAATTAATAACCAAAAGCCCCAGATTAGTTGCAAACTAAATTTATTTATTTTTTTAAATATGCAAGCAAAATTCATCGGTATATGATAGGATAAATAAAATCAGTATAAGATAGCGTGTAACTCTACAAAAAACAGGTGAAGGTAAAATGCACAACTAGCGGTGAAAATGATATCTACTCAGGAAAAGCGATACTAGGCACTAATGATTTTCAGGGGTGTTCCTTTGTATTTATGTCGAAATAAAATTAAAAAAAAGAAACTAACCGGTATTAGAACTTGTATAGAATAAATATCTCTAAAGGTTAACTGAACTAGATTCTTGCGAATAAAACTGATCTTTTAATAAAGGTGTCTGACTGTCTAACGCAATTTTTGAACTAGATATATTAAAATTCCCCAAACAGAACTCAAAGTTCGTTGAAAGAACGGCCGTTTGTGCTCCTGCTTGGTTGCAGCGAACGCAAGGGTTGCTAATTCAAAAACTTTGAATTAAATAAATTAAATTTCCCAGACAGAACTCAAAGTTCGTTGAAAGAACGGCCGTTTGTGCTCCTGCTTGGTTGCAGCGAACGCAAGGGTCGCTAATTCAAAAACTTTGAATTAAATAAATTAAATTTCCCAGACAGAACTCAAAGTTCGTTGAAAGAACGGCCGTTTGTGCTCCTGCTTGGTTGCAGCGAACGCAAGGGTCGCTAATTCAAAAACTTTGAATTAAATAAATTAAATTTCCCAGACAGAACTCAAAGTTCGTTGAAAGAACGGCCGTTTGTGCTCCTGCTTGGTTGCAGCGAACGCAAGGGTCGCTAATTCAAAAACTTTGAATTAAATAAATTAAACTTTCTTTAGATTTTTTTTTTATAATTTGGGGCCAAACCTCATTTATTTAAGCAAGCATGAAATATTTTATCTGACATAAATACGCAGGAGACTGATTACTAATTAAAACATCGTAGCCAAGTGATATTTATTTATGTAAATAATAATAAAAAAAAAATGAATTAAAATAAACTTCAATATCCAATATTATTCCTCAAATGTATACAATAGAATTTCTTACCTAGTGTAGACACACACACACTAATCAGTTTCGTTGGTCTTATCAATAGTTAATGCCGGTTCACGGTATCACAGGTTCAGAGTCGGTTTCGGTATTTTAAAAAGATCTACGCGGAAAGAGAGAGAAAAAGCCCAGAATTTTCGTGGCTCCTGCCTTTTATCAAATTTTTCAAACCCCACTTAGCAAAACCCCACTAAAATAAAAATATGCGCGGCAGAAAACGAAACTGATTTGTGTTAAAAATTAATTTACAGAACTACAAAGGAGTAGCAACTAACAGGAGTAAGAATAAATTAAATACAGTATTTCCAAAGGAGTAGCGATTAACTAAATCGAATAAAGTAATTTAACTGATTTAAATAAAATAAGAGAGGGTGTTTACGGTTAAAAAAAAATAAAAATTGTACTAATTATACAGGGTGAAAAATAACTTCGTTACAGTTTTTATAATTTGAAAATTCGTGTTTTGATTTTTCTATTTTTGGTTTCACCGTTTGGTTTCTTAAGTAATTTTTATATGAAATTTGCGCTTCGCGATTGTCATAAGAAATGCAATGTTGAAGTGCGCTTTCTAAAGATTCTAATTTAAAATTTGAGAGCTGTTTATTATAAGGATAACTAACTCCTGTAGAAAACGATTCTAACGCCAGTTCTCTAAAATAAGGTGCTTTGAATTGAGCAGTTTCGGGATTGCAATTTAGTGAAATGTTCTGAAGTAAATCATTTAAATTAGTTGTTATCCGTTGATGAAATTCATCGTAAGTTTCGGATGATTTTTGGACCGCGTTTGTTAGTTGGGTTACTAGGATTCCTTCGGATCACCGATCACCGAATTTCTCTAATAACGCTGGACGAACATCTGTCCAGGAAGTTTTATTGGAAAAATTTAGAAAATCACGTGGTTCACCTTTAATACGTGATAATCTGTTTGCATTTAATATAAATATTTGCGGAGCAGTTAAATTCTGTCCTTCTAAAAATACCAATAGATTATCAACTGATTTTACGAATGTTGAAAGATTTAAACCCGTAGAATATTCTGGGAGCGTTGAGCAGAGACTAGAAATATCACCGTTACTAATCATGCTTTCAGGAATAGGATTTATTTTTCTCGAACTAATCTGTTGTCTATTGAGGGGGCTTCTATCGCGAAAAATGGGTTTTTGTGAGAGAACAATATTTAATTCTTCTTCCGTAGAAATAGAAAATGTGCTCATGAGTAAAAGGTAAAAGTAAGGAAAAGTTACTTACAGGAAGACGATCGTTGTAGATTTCTTCTGTAGCATTCTCTTCTCAAGTTCGTGGATCTCTACCAAACAACTGAAGTTGACCAAGGAAATAATCGAATATTCTTGTGTAGTGGATCCTGTTCGCAGCGCCAATTATATTTACACAAACTCGGAGCACGTTTTAAAAAAGATTTATTTTTACAAAAGAAAGAAATTGAACTCTGTTACAAAAATGACAATATTATAAATAATAGTTATTAAATACCAATTGGCATTTACAAGTATTAAATGCAATACTAGATCGTAGTGATCTTTACAGTAAAAGAATAAGAAATGATGTGAACGGCTTGGGTAGATCTCGGCGACTATTTATAATGTCGTTCCCCTATCCATTGGTAAAGATATGTGTGGATGAGTCGTTGCACTGTTAATAGTCCTTTGTTTGGGGGTTGCTATGCCAACATTTCTATATGATTAAGTATTATTAAATATATATTATTGTTTAATAATTACCATTTTCTATTATGAATACAGTCTTAATACCAGTATTAATGTTGGCAAAATCATTTTATAGGATTGTTTACTTACTTGAAGTAGCTAATACCCGGCATTTTCCCTTTGTTGAGGCACGAAATTACCATACAAGCACTCTTAGTCTTTTTATTAGTTATTATTACACTAGTGATTTGTCCAAATAGTAAACCAAACTAAGAACTGTTCTTAATAAATCAAATTTTCACTTAGAAATCCACACTCAATACTTAATAAACACACAGGAGAGCGGGAATATGAACACGGAATACCATAGAGTTGAGAAACTACGTTACCTTGTGTCTGCGGAAACGGAATACGGATCTGGACGCTTGACATTTGAAATCAACATGAAGTTTACAGTGTTGCCACAGTATTTTGAAATGTAAGTAGATTTCCTGATTTTAAGATTTTAATACAAATTGGGAAGTCTTCAGCAACAATACCAAATTCATATATATTGGCATCACTGCAACTAAAAAATATTAAACTGCGCATGAGCAGCATTGTCCGGTAGACAACTTTTGGCACACTTCGGCCTATGTAAACTGCTATACCATTAGCTATCTAGAAATATATTATATTATATATATCTGTGGTACGGACTAGGGGAATGACTAAGGGTTTCGGGTCTCAGATGGTATTTGCGACAAAGACACCCTTCAGGCACCGCCATGCCCGCTCGGACAAAGGAGATGTAATTCCCAAAGCAGTTGGTCTGCAGCCTGATGGCATCGATTCGGCGTAACATCACTCATATATTCTTGGTTTCTCAGCCACATATTGCTAAGTCTGTTGTAATAATAATACTCTTGATATTGGCCTTGCGGCACAAGTGCCGCCCATTCCTTAGATTCCCCTTCAACGAACCTCTTCTTTGCCTGAGTCAAGTATTTTAAGGTTGTTGGTGTGTTAATCCTTAGTGGATGAGCAACCTTTCGGACCCTATTCTCGAGGTAGGCGATCCTTCCTACTGCTCGAGTCTTCCGCGGTTCTCATTTTCATTGAACCACTTTCTAGAGAAAAAATCAGTGCCACCCTTATCGGTGGCTTTCGCTGTGTTTAGTAAAAACACTTTAATAACACTTGTGATAGCTAGGATCGCGTACCTACAGTGATACTTTCTTCTAGTAATCACCGGCCCGGGGGCAGTGGGTAGGGAGAGTGGGAATCTCGTTAATCCATTCATGCGCGTCACTAATTAGATGAGGAGGCATTTGGCTATTTTCAGTATAGCAGCCCAATGCCTGTAAAGACACGCTTCAAAGTAGAATTTGATGCTGGGAGCTAAAATCATCATTAAAGCCGCCCAGTCATCTAATTAGTGGCAGGAGGGGCATCACACCAAAGAAGGTTAATTCCCATAACGGTGGGTCGCATCACGAGTTCCAAGCCGCTTTTTAGGGCAGCCGACTCATTAATTCGGGACCCCCGTCAGGGAAACCAACTCCAGAGTGAAACCCCCCCCCAAGCTGCGCATTATGGGGCGATGTTCCCCCAGGGGAGATGAGAGCCACAAGGCCGAAAGGGCCCGATGTAAAATGCTGGCAAAGTGAGGGCCAAGATTGTAATTTAATTAAAATAAAATTGAAATTAAAAATAAAACTTACGTGACTACATTGAGTAGTGAAGTAACGCTACGAGCGGAGACTAGACTTGTTGTTAAAGGTTGTTCATACAAACGCACTCACGATAGACTCATGAAGTGGAGATGAATCGAGAGGCTGCCGATTATGGTCTTAGAAATTATGGACCTGATGTCTGTTTTGGATAGGCTGAGAACATTGGAAATGACGGCGTTCTCATTGCACCAAGTCCCTCTGGCTTCCACGATTAGAGGTGCCACGACGATGATCTTGCCGGGGTAACGGCTGTTACATGGCCTGAATGAATCGTGGTTCTGAATAGAGGGCCGCTTTGTTCTCTGCGGCTTGAGCGAGAGGATGAGGACCCTCCCAAGAGACGGCAACGTCACATACTAAAACTGCTACCCTGCACGAAAATAAGATCTGGTATTTTCAGAGTGCCATCACTACAACGTATCCGAGCTTCAACCTCGCAAAGCCACCCCCTTTTCTCCGCAAATTTGCGGAGCAGCGAGACAATGCTGTCATGTCTCCTGATCCTCTGCCAGTGAGAGAAAGGACACTTCTGAAGCACGTGGCTTAGCGACTCAGTTCTCTGGCAACCTCGCCTACACTGCCGCTGGCGCGGCGGGTTAGAGGGGATGCCTCTTGTAGGGAGGAGATTACCGCGGAGCTGAATCGCTTTGACGTAATCCTTTCCAGACCAGTAGGGGGGTGGGTTCACGACCCAGTTTCCACTCAGACATGCCCCTTGTCTGAGCCCATTGCCAGAATAGGAGTTCTCCAGTCTCTCACTTAAGGCTCTCGCAATGACTGCACCCGACCCTCCGTTTTCATGGGTCCACGACATGAGCTTTTCCCAAAAACGTACGGCGAATGGCAGCAGCAACAAATCAGCCGTTGTTGTATCGGCCGTAGCAGTTATTGCTGCCATTCGTCGACGCAAGGTAGCCGGGACAGAAAGGCTAAAGCACATAACCCCCAACCCTCCCTCCCGAGTTGGGGCGTGTAGGTACGCATCAGAGCATGAGCGGTTTAAGTGGAGAAACTGTCGAACAGCTATCCTGACAAGACGGTCGACACTTTTGAGCAACTTCATTGTAATGGTGACCGTCTGAAGTAGATCAAGGTACCTTGGCAACAAGTACGTCTTGAGAATGGTAAGCCTTTGGTGAGGCTTTAGCGGAGGGGGCTCTTTGAATATTTTGTAACTGAGTCTTCAAGTCCGCGATTAAAGGGCCAGATTGGCCCATGAAGTTGTACTTCCTACCTAGATACTTGAAGTGCTCTCCGGGTTGGAGTTGCCTGAGCGGAACCCCGTCAAGTTCGTGCAAAGAACGTGTTACAACGTAGGAGTGGTTATTCCCCCGGTTGACAGACACTTTCAATGCGACGCTCTTAGAGGGGTTCACAGACATACCCCGCTTCCGGAAAAACTCTACCGCATATCTAAGATGGCGGGAAGAGTCCTTCGTGGACTTAGCCATGAGAATCAGATCGTCAGCGTATGCCATTACTGACATTCGCTGACGATCCGACACCACAAGGCCAGTCTCAGTTCGTTCAAGATCGCAGACAAGTTCATCAATTACCATATTAAAGAGGTAAGCGGAGATAGGATCGCCTTGCTTTACACCCCTAGATATTATCATTCCCGTTGACGACTCGCCGCCGGCCAACTTAATGGTGGTACTGGCGTTCGTTAGAGACTCTGAGACGTATCTCTGTGTGACCGGGTCAATGCCGAATCGAGTCATCGCTCGTACCACAGAGTGATGCGAGACCGTGTCGAAAGCCTTCGAAAGGTCCAAACTAAGTATGCTATACTCACCTAAGTCTCTGCGATGTTTTGAGAGAGTGATTGTTACCACCGCATCGGGGGGATCCTAGGGGGGTCGATTAGGCCCCCCTAGTAACCCGGATAGTCTCGGATACTAGTAAATGAAGTAGGTTATCCATATCACAAATGTGGTCCAGTGTTCAATAAATTGAATAAAACTCGAAGTCATGTACCACAAAATTTAATTAAATTGTTTAGGTTTAAAAGGCGCCTTTTAAACCTAAACAATTTAATTAAACCTAAACAATTTAATTAAATTTTGTGGTACATGACTTCGAGTTTTATTCAATTTATCGGATACTAGTGCCCACTGCTTTCACCAAAGGCCCGACACCTCAGACGCTGGCCCCAGGTATGTAAACACCCCAGGGACTCAGCTCGGATACTAGTTTCCAATGGCTTCCACGAATGGGTGCGACACCTCGGACGACTATCCAGATTCAATCCCCCAGGACGGCACAGTCGTGTCTCCCGGTACTCCCCTTAGGCTCCGCGTCCCATCACACCACTGAATTCATCAGTTACAGCACTTACCCAAATCGGTATCTCAACCGATTTTGGGCCCTCACAGCGCACATGCTGCAATCGCCTGGTAATGTGACGACGTCTGAGGGGTAGGGACCTGCCTTTCCCGGGCCACTATGAACTTGCATGAATGGACTTTACCGGCCCATAATCGGACCAGTCGACAAACAGAGACACTAAACGTTTACCCGCGCTTGCTTGAATTTCTTCATATACAGTACATTATAAAAGAATTTTAATAAATACATAGTCGCAAAAAATTAAAAACCTATTAAAAAACATAATAATTTTTAAAATTCTTAAATTATAATAAAAGTTCTAGTTCCGTGTTACTTTATAAAATTTATATTGTGCAGCAATTCCCGTCCACGCTACAGCTATCGTTTCTTTTTGAAAATAATGACTAACCGACCATATCAAAGAATTCTACAAAAAAGTTTTACCGGTTCCTCCAGGTCCGTCTAGATATAAAATGGTCTGGTTAATATCGATCGGATCCTGAATGTCCTCGACCGAAACTACATCGATTAATTTTAATAATAAATTTGGAGGTAGAGCTACATTAATGTTATGCGCTATAATTTTGAAAATTTTTAAGAAAATTCGTTTTTGATCAGGATTTAATTTTATCGGATCGTATTCTGCATCAACATGAACATTTTCGTTATTATCATTAATTGGAATTCTTCTTAAATTAAATGGTAAGTCTTCGTCGTATCGTTCGTCATTATAAATATTTCGTCTTTCATTTAAGTCGTCGTCGTCGTAATTATCGTCGTCATAACGCTCGTTAATTAAATCGTCATTGTCAGTAGAATGTACAAATTTAACGCCAAATATACTTAAAGAATAGCCCGGTCTATTTATTGAAATTATTTCGTCTATAAAACGTATCGCTTTAATTTCTGCCCTTTTTAAAGATAGACGATCAACAACGACATAATCGTCCATCAGTTGTCTATAAAATAATTGCCAAATGTCGTTAAAATTTGCAAAACCTTCATCAAAAGTGACACAACAATATAAAGCAAAAAAAATTCTCATTTTACGCGGATGTCGTTTTAATGCGGCCACCCTCATGGCTCGCTCGAATTCTTGCCTATCACACATTAAATTACGTGCTCTACATGCCTCTAAAAATGTAGGATACACTTCCCCATTAATCCCTTTACGTAAATCCTCAAAACTGGTAGCACCATTAACGACAGTTAATAAAAGACGAACGAAAAAATAGTCCATTTGTAATGTTGATGGAGCTATATCAATCATACAACCCACTTGTTTACTGATTTTTCTACGTGGTTGCCACGTTGCGTCTTTATTTTCCATGTATAATGCTCCGGAATTTCGGAGTATAAAAATTGACGCGCTTCGGCCGATTCTCTATTCAACTTAAACCATGATTCTAATTTTGAACGCGATTCTAAACGTTGTTGAATATTTTCGGCATCTAATTCATCGTATAAAATTTGTCGTTCGTTTGGCAAGTGCACTGGTAACACCAATACCGAATGTGACCTATCGTGCATTAAAAATTCGCGATCCTCCAATACGCTTCCATAGCGCCTACATATCTAAATTCCTGGTATTGTTTAATTTCGTCAACGACAACGGTTTCTAAAGGAGGAACGGCATCGGCTGCTGTTGCGCTATTAATATTATTTAGGTCATTTTCTTTTAATAAATTTGCCGTTTGCCTGCCGTTCGGGATTATTAACGCGAAAAGTTATTGAATCTGACCCTTTTTCAATATACTTGTGCAAATATTTCATCGTATATAACGATCCCACCACTTCTACATTAATATGACATTGGAATTTAGATAATAAATATGAATTTTGTTTGAAAAACTCTACAAACTAAGTCAGGCCTATTGTCCCATTTTTGCCTTTCGCGTAAATTTGTCTGGATTTCCGGCCACTTTGGATTACAAGTCATCGTAATAAATAAATCTGGTTTACCGTGCTTAGCTATAATTGTCATTGCGTCCAAATATCTACGTTGTAAGTTCCTCTCTCCACCCTGAAACGACGAAGGTAATATAATTATGGATTTCCCAATATGACTCATGTCATTTGTTACGTCAGTATTTTGTCTTAATTGTTGTCTGTTGGCATTAATTCGACGTAATGCCGTTTCACTAGCTACCCTGAATTTCTCTTGATTTTGTTTCAAATACCATAATTTATTAGCTTCGATTTTACACCAACAATCCACGATATACTGCTGAAATAATTTTCCCCCATTATGCAATGTCGAATATCCCCTTCTAATCTGTAATCTGTATTTGTAAAATTCATTCATGGTTACCGTCTTTACTCTATTATTACGATTAATTCGTCGATCGGTATAATTCAAATCGATAGAATAGCCATTATTTCCTCTGGGAAATAATAAAGGATATACGAATGGATCCGCTAATGGTGATAAATTTTTTAATTCATGATGCCTCATATGAGCTTGAGAAGCGTTAGGATTATGAGGATATAAAATTAGGTCCATTCGTTCCGGAAGTTCATTTCCTGGAAAAATAGCCGCAATTTCGCTACGGCTGTCTGGCAAATCTAAATGTCTCCGAGACCGGTTAATGTTTCCATGACTAACGAAACCCACCACAATATTATCGATGGTTTCGTTTGGTTCTAAATTTAAACGAACCCTTTCCTCTTGCAACATTTCCGCAACAGTTTTATAAGCTCTAATATATCTGTTTTCTTGTCTGAGGGACCTTTCAATTATTTCTAAAATTCCGGGGCGAACTCTATTTTCTAATATTACATTACGTTTTTTTAAGGTATCTTCTATATCTAAAAAGTAATAATGATTCAAAACCGGATTTCTTAAGTGATTTTCGTTGGGTGTGCCTCCCAACATGTGATAAATTTGCCCCGAAACACCAATGACCCTGATCACCACGTCGATCGACAGTAGGTTGACTCGTTTTGAAAGAAGCCATCGCAAACATACTGTTGATCGAGTGAATTTCTCGTCGAAAATTCGCATCATCTAAATATAAATTTTTAATTTCAATTGACCATTGACTCAAGGGTGGCAACGAAAAGGCCCCGTCTTGACTACAAATTAAACGAACATTTGATCTATTTTTAAATTCTTTAATAAAAAAAGTGCTCCGCAATGAGCACAAAAATCTGTAAGATTTCCTACGTTAAAAGCATTATCAGCAAGTAATTCTAAATTTTCAACAGTGATCGAAATAGCTAATCGATGAGTAATTCGCCGTGGAATTTCGACATGTCTGCGACGACGATTGTTGACGAGACGGGATAGAAAGTTAGCCTAATTAGTAAAATGCTCTATAACCTTTTTCAGGTCTGTGTCATCAGGTCTTAAGGACATTAAGATGTTCTTGCACTCTAAGGAGTATGCAACTAGATGCTTCTTGATTTCCTCTACATAATGGCCATTCGATTTAGATCTTAATCCCAGTGCTTGACATGCTTTTTGTCTGGCCAAAATTGGGGCAACATTAGAGTTGAAGGAGGCATTGAAATATGTCAAGATCTGGGTCAAGGATGTTCTGCCCTTCTGAGGGTGATAAAGGTTGTCATGGGCCACAAGAGCAGTATAACATAGGAGTTTGATACCACCATTCTTAGCAGAGGTGCACCAATCGGGAGGCAAGATGGAGATGAGGGAGTCACAATAGAGGACATTAGGATAATAGTTACTAGCATGACTAGTATTTGTGCTTTCTTGAGCTTTGACGAACAGGGTTGTGTCAATTATTACTCTATAGTGCTTTGTATTTGCAATAGCGCACATGGGGATTGGGAAGAGAGCTTTTATTCTGCCTAAGGTGATAACCTCAGCCTTTATGGATGTTCCAGGAGTCCTAGAAGAAGCATCAATGCAGTACTTGGTCTTCATGCCCGTCATGAACTCAGTCAATTCCTTAGTAGATTTCTTGAGAATCTTGTCCAATGATACTCCCCTATTTGCAATGAGAAGCAATATGAAGTTCATATCCTCTTTAAAAGTTGAATTGGCAAGATCATGTGTAACATTAACCAAGGATCCAGTGGGGTCGTATATCGGGTATGTGATGGATTTAGACAATGTGGGCTTGTATTCTGCTCTCTTTTTCATGAGGGTCATCATTGTTCTAGTGGGATCAAACCCTACATATGCCATAGTTTTCATCTGTGAGTCAGTCACAGCTGAGTAGTTAGTATCTGCTGTGCATAGGGATGCAGCGTCATCTATATCCTCTTGAGATAAATCCTTGTTGGCAAGAATGGAGGAGAAAATTCTATTTATCTCTGTCACATCTTCAGGAGCCATCTTGAACTTGGGTGAAGCAGGAGGAGTAGAGCTAGCCATCTTTGAAATGTATTACTGTCAATTCACAAAACACGATTCAAAATCGAAATTCTTTGCTCGTCAATGTGTGTTAAAAATCGACGTGGTGCTGATTCGACAATTGGTGGAGGTGGAGGTGGTAGTGGTGGTAATAGTGATGGTGATTGTAGTGGTGATAAAGTTTGTGATGGTAACTGTGATAATATTACGGGGGGTGGCGTTATTATTCCTGTCTGTATTTCTAATAATGTTGATGTAATCGATAAAGATGAAGAAAATGAACGTGTTATTGAACGTGTTATGCGTCGTGTAATAGAAGATGTCGCTTGTAACGAATAAACATTATCACGTGTACTTTGAACAAAAGGAACTAATTTATTATTCGGTAAATCCGTAAACATTTTAATTAATTTAATTACTAATTGACGTTGAAATAAAATTGGTGAAATTTTTTTAGAAATATTACCACGTTTTCTTTCAACATCAACTATATCTAAAGATACCGTCAATCGTCGAAAAGGAAACATGGTATTATCTCTTAAATTTTTGAATAAACGATTTAATAGTACAGTCAAATGATGATTAGTTACATTTGAAAATCTTTTACGTGTATTTTGTCAAAAAAATGGTGGAGTTTGTAATGGTAATAGTGATATTGGTGATGCTAATAATAAAGAAGATGATGATGATGAAGATGTTATTATTATTATTATTGAGGATGATGATGAAGAAGAAGGTAAAGATAAAATTACTGGTGGTCGTTTATTTTTGAGTTGTGTTTTTGGTAGTGACACTATTGAATATTGTGAAGAGGAGGAAGAAGGTAAAGGTGAAATTATTGGTGGTCGTTTGTTTTTGATTTGTGTTGTTTTCGATAGTGATGACAGTGTTGAAGATTGTGAAGAAGAAGAAGAAGATAAAGATGAGATTAGGGGTGTTCGTTTATTTTTAAGTCGTGTTTTCGGTGGTGACTGTGTTGAAGATTGTGAAGAGGAGGAAAATGAAGGTAAAGGTGAAATTACTGGTGGTAGTTTGTTTTTGATTTGTGTTGTTTTCGCTAGTGATGACAGTGTTGAAGATTGTGAAGAGAAAGAAGAAGATAAAGATGAGATTAGGGGTGGTCGTTTATTTTTAAGTCGTGTTTTCGGTAATGACTGTGTTGAAGATTGTGAAGAGGAGGAGGAGGAAGAAGAAGGTAAAGGTGAAATTATTGGTGGTCGTATGTTCTTTACATGTGTTTTTGAAAAAATAAGTGATGCAGAACGTGTTGTGGGATATGTCGATAAAGATGTTGAAGATATGGAATGAATTTCGGTGGATTTGTGTGAAATAAAATTAATTAATGTGTTATGTTGTAATTCCGTATACATTTTATTTAATTTAATTTTTAATTTTGGAAATGAATTTAAATTTTTATTCGTTAAATTAAATAAAAATGTTTGAAAACAAACACAATTACTTTTAAATAAAAATTGAAATAAATGTGAAATTTATTCGTTAAAAATATCAATCAAATCTAAATGTAAATTGAAAAATGTAAAAAATAAAAAAAAAATACACGAAACTATAATTTAAATTTTTAATATTCCTTTCGTATATTAAAAATTTAAAAAAAAGTATACGTAAGAAACCTGAAAAAAAATTAAATTAAATATTATTGTGAAAAAAAAAACTTACACACTTAAACACACTCTGATGATTTATTTTATTGTCGTACAATATACGTATTTATAAATACGTATAAAGACACAAAATAAAAAAAGAATGGAAGAGGGAATAACTGGATTAGAGGATTTTTGAACTGTAAATAATAGAGAAAAAATATTAAAAATTTTTCGTTATCGATAAATTTTTCTTTAACGTTTCTATAATATGTCGTCTCTGCGCCGCTGCGCGTTGTAACATTTTTAAAGAATACGTTTTTATAAACGTACATTATTATAAAAGGTAATCGATAATCGATTTTTTAAATAATTATTTTACCATTTTAATATAAGTTAAAAAAAAAATTTCCGCAAACAAAATAATTTTGTAATAATTAGAATGATAATGAAAAAAGTCTAATAAGATTTTTTTAATATTTTCAAAAATGATGGAGATTTAAAATTTTTAAGATTTCAATTCCTTACAATTCTCGTCACCCACCACCGTTTAAAGGTAGAATGTCCATTTGTAAACGACAATAATTTAAAAGTATTATATTTATGATTAATTTGGATAAAGTCGAAAATATTAACATTTTTGCGAACTGGATTTATATTAAACACCGCATTCTAATACCTTTTTAATTGCGCTGAAATTGTTGCCATAAAAATACTGAATTTTTGAACGTAAGACACACACATACAAAAAAAAACGGATTCTATTCTATCGATACATTTAGACTCGCATCATTTGTATAAATGTTTAAGAAATTTTAACAACACACCCATCTTGTTCAATATATGGATTGTAAGAATATATCGTTTAGGCTAGATATCTTAGTGTAAGAGGAAAAACAATTTCTGATTTGTATATCAATATATTATAATTATATTGATATAAATATATATATATATATATATATATATATATATAACGAGAAATGGTTATTGGGGTAGCAGCGAAACGAAAAGTGTACTCTTTAAAGTTATTTACTCCAAGCTTTCGAGTGAGATTTCACTCATCATCAGGGAAGCTACAAGAATTAGTGAAATTTAGGAAACAATTTCTACAATAACCAGTGAAGTACTTACAACTTATTGAGGATGTTTCGTAAAATGATATTCATAATAAAATTTTAAAAGCACATAGGTTCCTCTGACACACATAAAATTTGATAAAAATTATTGTTAAAAAACATTCTTTTGCAACTCAAGTTACAACGTTAAAATTATTAAAAACTTAAAAGTAAAATATCTAAATAAACTTTTAAGTAAAATGTCTAAAAAGACATTTTGTTAATGCGTCCTAGCAAAAACAGACTTATTTTTGAAGTAGACATAAGTCATACTTGTCACTTTGGGGAAAGAAGAAAGAACAACGAATGGCCTTTTACTAATGAGGTAAAAGGACACTCGTTGGTACTTACTAAGGGCTAATGGCTAATGAGGCCCCCTTAGCAAGTGACAAGTGACCAAAGCAACAATTATGTCTCATTCTACCTCTGGACAAAACAAACAGTTACAATAGGAAAAATAATTAAATGAAAATTGTCAAGTTTACAATAGTGAGTGAAAAAACATTAAATGACATGAACAATATTATTAAAGAAATAATGATACCTATCGTTGTGCACAAGAACCCAACAACCACGTCCCTAGTCTAACGATAAATCGTTAGAGGGTGGAATGATAGCCGGCCTATCAGCAAGCAACAAATAAGAAACAATCTCACTGAGATGACTGATATCTGATCTTTTGTTCAGTAAATTTTCATTGTTAAATATGTGAGCCATTTCCAAAAATAAACGTTTATTAGTATTTGACTCTTTGTCTAGAATTTTAATTTGGTCATAATTCATACGATGGTCATTACTGTTAACATGATCCGCCAGTGCACACCTCTCCGGATGAAGTCTACAGTCACTCTTATGGGAGACGATACGGTCTTTGAGACATCTAGAAGTTTGACCTATGTAATGTTTATTGCAACTACCACAAGGTATACTGTACACTACCCCCGACAAGGAGAGCAATGGGGTTTTATCTTTTACTTTCGAAAAAATATTATTGATAGTGACTACTGACTTATTTGCAATTTTTATATAGACGTACTAACCATCAATAAGCGTGTATAAATGAATCCTGAGGTTGGACCTATATATCTAAAGTTATTTATAAAATTTTCGATTGGGCTTCCTAAGCTGACTGTTCCTATCCAAATAGCCACGTCATAGTACACAACATCCAACGCTAGGAGGCAGGGTAGCCGTTTCGTATATAATTTGTACACTTTAAATATATTTTACCGATTTTTCGAGCCCTATTATTATCTGTATTGTAATTCTAGGCCCTTTTGATTTGGCAACATCTTATGTTGTGTCTTTGGTCTGTTTTAATCATTTTTAAAGTAAGAGCGGTTATTTAATATTTGTGCAGCGCAAGTGAATTATTATAATGCAAAGAAGCAAACGTTTAGTGCAAATGGCTACGGCGCAAAATGGTAGCTGTCACTAACTTTAGTTTTAATAAGTTAATGTGCTTCAGTTATTTTTAAAAACAGGAACTCTCTTTTATATAACTAACAAATTAATTAAAATCCCTGATGTATACAACTTTTCCCGCCAAAAATTGATATTCATTCTTTTACACGGCTAATCAGGGCAAAGTGGGGAAAATTAATATATGAAAGTTTAGGATATAGAGTGTTGGGGATTCTTAATCACGAATTATTACAAATGCCGAATAGAAAATTAAAATTTTAGCTTACCGATATATAAAAGTACAATTTTAATCATGCATAGGCTTCCCTCTAAATGTGCAACTTTTGTAATTTTTTTTAAAATTATTTTTGAATGTATAAAGTCAAAATGTATTATCTACACTGATTAATAATTTTAAATCTTAACGGTTTTGGGCCCTACTGACTTCTATTTTCAAATTTCGCCGGTTATGACGTACTACCTGTAACTCCTCCCATTTTGCAGATTTAGTTTGAAAGTGTCTACTCGACCACATATTGTATTTGGTGGTACAGGTAAAATAATCGGTATATCGATTTTGAGTGGCTTTCTTTAACAGTTAATGAGAAATAACATCCAAAGGCAGAAAAATTTGGTTTATTGTGATTGTGCCTTAGCAACACACATCTCACATACTTAAACTGCAGGCTTACCTAAATTTAAATTTCATCGACTTTTATAATCGTGTATCATAAAATAATCCACATTAGGCCGATTATTTGATGTAGCTTTTATATATTCATTCTCCATTTTTCAGAACACTCCCACAATCACAAATAAAAAATCACAATCGATATTACATAAAGATAAAGTGTCAGTAGATAGAACATTCTTTAACTTTAACGGTTCTATAACTAATGACAATGACGTTTAGATTGTGACAATTATATAAGAAATCAACTTGTAAAGTTTTATTCTAAACGTCATTACCTTTACTTATTGAGTCTTTAAAGTTAAAGGACGTTCTATCTACTGACAGAAAGACGTAAACAAATTTTGGTTTTCAAACTGACGTTATATAAATATTTATAATGAGCCAATTCAATCAAATCTCAGGTAGTACGTCATTATTTATTTTAATCTGCTATTTCTTAAAGAAAAAGTAAATTTGTGCAAAGTTATTTAAGGTATCATATTAGTCATTTAATAAGTAATAACTACATATCATCATGTATATTAGATTTCGTTATACAAAAGTAGCCCATTCTGGACGTAATATGATTAGAGGAAATTAACGTGAATTATTAATGTTCTCTTAAGTGAGTAAACCAGGTGAATATTCTTTAATCCAAGCAAATAATCCGTTAAACAATATTATACCATTTCTTTTATTGAAAATTTTTAAAATATTCTTTAATATGTTTTTCGAATTCTTCGGATATTTCGAATTTTAATAAATTTGTATGGGTTCAGTTTAAAGTTCAAATGTCAGTTAAACTTTGGATTAATGAATAAAGTTCGTTGTATAGGTATCTGTGACTGACAGTCCGAGTTTAACTGTCAACTGATGGATGGAGGGCCAGTTAAACTTCAAGCTTCGGTTAACACATGCGCAGATTGAAAATTAGTATACTTCGTATAACATGTCAGTATTATAACCTATCAAATATTTGTTATTCTCTTGACACGATTTTTCAAACATAATTAAATTTTCAAAATGTATATTTTGGAAATAATTGAAGATATATTATTTGATAATGAAGAAGATATAGATGTTATAAATATTGTGTAAAACCCAAGAAGACCTCGAATTTTTCTTTCATCAAGAATTTATGAATAATAGGTTCAGGATTTCAAGAGCCTTCGTTGAGATATTAATTCAACAAATTTTTCGAACCAATGTAATCTGAAGCTAGGCACCCATTCTTTAACTGGAACATATTCAAGAAATATTTTTAATTTTCATCGGTTTAAACTTGATGTTTAAATTACAGTTTAAACCTTATATTACGTTTTCTTGTGCCGCCCTGTATTTTCATTCTTCCTCTACTCTGTATATTTTATAGTTTCATGTTCGCTTGATTTTCCCTTTCCTCTTCCTCCGCGTCATGTTCCCCCTTCTTCTCTCGGCATTTATATAAATTGTCTTCCCATGCTAAGAACCTGCCATTTATCTATTTAATATCAAAAATAGACTTTGTATATCTTTATATTGCCAGTGTTTTCTACTGAATATTTCTGTCTTGCCTCCCTTTTATTTATAGGGGTTTTTGGTTTTTCTTGGTGATTGTCAATTTTCCGCTGGTTCCCACGTCTGACAGTCAAGTCTGCCGGGTCCAATAAGTTTTTCTGGACAACTGAGACGGGACAGCTAGGAATAGGATAGCTTGCGCCTACAATACCAAGACTCTCTACATAAATGGAGCCAAGTTTTTATTGAAAAAAAAAGAAAAATCTCTTGAATTATTCTCGTCAAATAAACAAATCTAACGTTTCATTTGAGTTTAATTTCCTTAACCCAAAAAAAAGAAAGGACGGATTTTGAAATATATCATACTTTCTTTGTCAATTGTTTCTAATTACACCAAGAAATCAACTGACTGGCGTTCAAATTTTTTTTTATTTAATATTTTACTTCTGATATATTTCAAATTCTATTCGTGGAACGAACCCATAATATAATTTGAGCTGAATCAATTTACCTTTTTTTATCGTTTTAAACTATACTATAAACTTAACATATACAACTGACCCTAAAATGACTTTTTTAAAAATCCTGAAACTGATTGTTGACATAACTGTCAAGATTTTAAAATCACCCTTGTCAAAGTAGTAAAGTCACCTCTAATTTTTTTTAAATCGATTAAAAAAACTTTTATCTTAATTTCCAATAATATATTCAAATATTTACAGGGTGATAAGAAATGTTAAAAAGTGAATAAATTCAGTTGATTTAAAAAGAAAATTAAATGGGTAAAGCATCTTGTTCTTTTTGACAAGTCTTGCTTGGAAATGTAATAAACGGCACATAAAATATCATAATCAAAAATTAACAATTTTTCTCTTTATTCAAATAAAACCGGCTAAAGCACAATCACCCTGTACTTAAAGAAATAACAAAATTTAAACACAAAGTAGCAGGCTGAAAACGCTACATCAGCATAATTAGCCATTTCAAAAGACTAAACATTTTTTTTTAAATCTAGGACGGATAGGAAAAGATTATTGCTCAAGAAAGCGATGTTTGTATATATTTAAACGCGACATCAAGACGCCGTTAAAAAAAAAACTGCGGAGTTTCATTTTTTTTGGGGGGACCGCGGAAGGTCCGAAGAGTCGGCAGTCAGTAGTCGGCAGTCGAAAATTTGACGGGTTACTTGTGAGCCGTCACGCAGTTAGCGGTTAATTAATTTTTTATTTATCCGTAAGGGTTAATTTTATTTTTCTATTTATCCGAAAGGGTGATTTTCGCCATCGGCGGAGTAACGATTTTATTTTTTTGGGACCGGGGGTTAATTTGTTCACTCTTGTGAACGTGTCGGTTAACCAGGGTGTGTTTTGCCGGCTAACACGGAAGCTAAGAAGTATAGCAGCGACTTCAAGAAAGGGTGAGGATAATTTTTCCATTCGACTAACATTAGTTCCTTTTTTCTTAGTCTCAGTACATAAACCTATTTTTTTTTAAGCCATTGTCGTCAGTGCCAGACGTTACGGTCACTTCCACCTTAATTTGGGGGGCGCTAGTGATACAAACCTAGTTTGTATAGGAATATTATTATTTTTAAGGGAAATGAGTTTTTTTCTTCTAACCAGGGGTAGTTTTTGTTTAAATGTCATACGGACAAGGGGAATAAATATTTTAATTATAGGCAAGGTTGGGATATAAATATATTTAGTTAAAGAATATTATTATTGTTAAGGGAAATGATTTTTTCCTTCTAACCAGGGGTAGTTTTTTGTTTAAATGTCATACGGACAAGGGGAATAAATATTTTAATTGTAGGCAAGGTTGGGATATAAATAGTTAGTTAAAGGATACTATTATTTTAAGGGAGATATGGTTTCTTTATGAAAAGGGAAGGGTTTCGTCTATTAAGGTAACTGGGTAAGCCATATGAGTTTCATTGGTTTGCGAGAACTTCTCTACCATTTAGAAAGTTGTCACTTATACACATGCTGTCTGTTTCGTTGTCCTATGTACTCGAACTAAACCTTAATTTTGTTATTACTTATAAATCCTGCAAGGAATAGAATCCATAACCGTAACGTAATAATATTTAGTTGCTGTCGCTAAGCGGCAAAATTAACGTTTGGTTCAGGGTTAGTTAGTTGCCATAATTAAATTTCAGTCAGTGTCACGGGGTTAATTTTTTTGTTTTGGTGTCTTGTTATTATTATTTTTTTTTATTTTTGATTATCAGTCTTGTCTTGATTTAATATAATTGGGTATAAAATTTATCGCAGGTCTTATTATTTAGCTTCCCCAGAACCTACACCCCTAGAGCTGAGTATAATATTTTTCCGAACTACAGAGTTAGTTCAGGGAGGGATCAAAAGGGAAGTAAAATAAAAATTGGAGAATACTGATCAAACTCGTCTGTCTACAACCAGGTATAGTAAACCCTGGCGAATCCAGGTAAGGGGTAGCGACCCCTCACCAGACCCACCCGCTCGGTCTCCTCGATTTTTTTTTTTGGGCTGCCAAGCCCTGGTGACAGTCGCGCTGCCAAACGCAACAAAATAAAGGACGTAAGGACCTAAAGCATTCACCGTGGTGACTGCACAAGGCCCTACGGAGTTTATTACAGAAACTAGAAAATTGTTATTTCTTATTCAAACAAAAAATTCAAATTCTTATTTTCTTTCTTGTTTCTCTGTTAAAGTAATTGTATTAGTTGTATTTAAGAAATCCCAACTGTGTGTTTACAAGTAAGAAATGTCAAAAATATAATTTTTTTAATTTTGAGGAGAGGCTACAGCAACTTATTTTCTATTTAAATGAATTGGATTTAATTATTAATTTATTATTTTTCACTACCCAATAGACCATTAACATTCATCCTTGGAACGAGCAAAAGCTCTTTCAAAAAAGGTATAACGCGTCATACATTACTTAAAAAAATTGCTATAAAAATATTTCGACCGATATAATTACAAAAATTTAACAATTTTGTTCAAAAATTAAAAAAAAAATAACCTATACAGGGTGTTTTTTAAAAAGTTTCCACCCGCAATTGAGGCTTACCCAATAATTTTTGATTTGAGGAGGACAAAATTTTTGATAACAAACATCACTCTAACGTCAACCCCCTTCACCCCACGCCCCTCAACTTTAAAATTTAAATAGGGAACATACCATGTGTGGCACATCAGGGAAAAGGTAATTCAATGCAGAATTCAAATCACTAAGTTTAATTTTTTTACTACCTCCCTAAACAGAAATACAGGGTGTTTTTTCCTACCCTCACTTTACTCTCGCACAATAATTTTTGAGAAAAATAGTGAGACACGTCGACTTTTGATTTAAAGGAAACGAAATTTTTGACAAAATTTGTCGCTCTACCTTAACCCCCTTCACCCCCACCCCGTAACATGAAAATTTGAATGGCGATACACCAAGTGTGGCACATCAGAGGAAAGGTAATTCAATGCAGAATTCAAATCATACCCTTTGTAAAAAACATTACATAAGGTGAAGGGGGTTGACGTTAGAGTGATGTTTGTTATCAAAAATTTTGTCCCCCTCAAATCAAAAATTATTGGGTAAGCCTTAATTGGGGGTGGAAACTTTTTAAAAAAACACCCTGTATATCAGGTTTTTTTGCAAATTTAATCGATCACTGAACTAAATTATATTTTATCAATACATAGATTGACAATTTACTTTTCGATTAAAAATTCTTGTGCCCAGTGTACACTATTTTTAAGAAGTATTTTTTATTATGTTTTTTAGTGTTAGAAAATTTTAGTTTTCCTTATAGAATGTACCGAATTAGTATATTATATTAAACCAATAAAACGTTTTGTTTTGTCATATTACTTACCTTATGTAAAAGCCAATATTATTTAAATATTTTAGCTGCCTAATTAATTTAATCTTTCGCAAGAGTCTTTATTCCTAATAATAATGCATCATACATTATTTATTAAACAGAAAATTTGGCAACATCGCTGGGCTTCATGTAATTGAAAAAATATATACATTTTATACAGTTGGGTCTAGTACAATACGTAGCATTCTCTCGGGACTCCTTGAATTTGTAAAATATCCTAAATTATGTATATTGAAATAAGTTACCCCTCGAAGAGAATTTTCCTTCTTATTTTTATTACCTTCTAATATGCCCAAAATATACAGAGCATTTTACAATATTAGGCTGGGCTTCTGATTATCTGTAGCACCTTATGGGCTTCGTAATAATAGTTGGGCACGATTACTATAAGTGATTTATTATGTGCAGAGATTTGTTTCAGAAAAAGTTTGTGCCAAAGAAAGTGAATTTTTTATTCACTAATAATGTAAAATAAGATTTATAGTACTTATATTAGAAATTTTCAAAATCAATCATTTTCGTGTTAAATGTTTAATGTTTTATCAATAGTTTTTTAAATAAATATTTTTTTTTTTGTAAAAAAAATAACGGAGGTTTTCGGGATTCTGCTAAAATTGCCACATTAGATGATGTGATGTGTCATTTTACACCTAGACATTTTTTTAAAAAATTTATTTTCGATAACGTATACTATAAAAAATGCACCAATAGTCCAGAATTGAACATATATATAAGATTTATAAAAAAAAAGTAACGAAACACATATAGGTATCTATGTCCCAATTCTATCTGAAGACTACACGAAGATTGATACCTTTTTCACACATACACATTTTTTCGTTTCGTATACTCTTAATATAATTGGTTCACAAAAGTTTTCTATACAAAAACTATACACCTAAATACTTAACATTGTTGATAAATGGGACAGTACAATTACCCCTATCTTAATAGTTTTCGATGTGTTCAGTCTGTTTTGAGTGAAACATACCGAGACTATTTTTTGTGTGTGTAATAATATACTAAAACCCAAATTATCAAATCATTTGTTAAGTAACTACAAGAACCACTTTAAATCTCAGATATCTATATATATTTATACTGTTCGTATGAACTGTAGGTGAAATAATAACATAAATCATTCACGCGTAATTAATAATATTATTAATTCGTCCATCACCTAATTTATGAAGATCAGCAGTGAAAATATTAAAGGAAAAGGTTTAAAATGCGGACACATTTAGGGTAAACCGTTGTTAACCGTATCACCAGAATCATGTAACACGTTTTTCTGATTCCAAATAAAAATTTTCCGTTTGGTAAAAAAATTTATTATATATACTGGCACATAGTTTTTTACTGATTCCAAAACTCGAACAATTTTTCGAATAAAATTTTTAAATTTACTACATCATACGCTCCGCACTTACTTAAATAAGAAAAAAAAAAGCCAGAGCATATATTTATATTTTTGAGAAACAAATTTGAATATTATATACCAGATTATTCACTCCACACATTTATCGTACACCTAGCCCCCTTACGAAAATCGTATTGAACAGGAAATAGTAATAATTCATTTTCCATGAAATTTATTTGATTATTTTTTTTAAGATTTTAATAACATAAGAAATTAAAAAAAGAAATAAGTCGATATGACGATAAAATAGATCTCCAAGTCTTTATATGATTTGTGATTTTATTTTAAGACAAATTATTTTAATTTTCAGACTTTCAGTCTATTCTCTTTTAATCTATCGATTGAAAAATATTTCGTAAATAGATCCATCAATTTTTAAAGCAAGATTGCGATTAATTTTTAGTACTAAATCCAGTTCATTCATGAAAAAAAATTTGAATAGTTAAAATTGTCACGGTTATGAAATAAAAATTAATATTTTTTTTTGAATATAATTAAAAGTATAGAGATGGAAAAAGCAATTTGTCTAAAAAATTATCTATTAATAGATTTGACGAATTGCCAAATATTTATTAAAGGTGTATTTTCGTTTAATGTGTTGATAAATATAATCCTAGTATTTCGCTTATCACGGTAAAAAAAAATTTGAAAATGAAAAACACTACTATATTTTTGTCTTATATATTTAGAAATATATTATGATTCAAAAATATTTTATACTTAATTTTTTTACCGTTATAATGGTAGATATATGGATCATGCACCATATTTTAAAACAGATGTGGACCATGCACCATATTTTTAAAACAGATGTGGATCATGCGCCATATTTTTAAAACACAAGTGGACTATGCACCATATTTTTAAAATACATGTGGATCATGCACCATATTTTAAACGAAGTTTAAAGGAAAGAAATAAAATTCAATAGAAAAAAGCCTCTAGTTGATAAAATAATGCCAAGTAAGGAAAATCGACAAATTGGATACGTAGCGATAAGAGTAATTGTGGTTTTTAGGTAGATTTTTATTCCAAATGGGCATTCTATCCCTCTAAGGGGGTGAAAATTGCAAAGAATTGAAATCTTAAAAAAATCAAATTTCTGCTATTTTTGAAAATATTAAAAAAGACCATGAGACTTTCTCTATACAATGATTATTACGAAATTAATTTATCGGAAAGTTTTTTTAATTGGATATAAGGAGATGGAACTGGAGGGAGTTAAAATTTCAAAAAATTCATAACTTCGCTATTTTCAAAAATATTGAAACAGTTCAAAAAACTTTTGTTTTAATTAGTATAAATTAATTTGTTTGAAACTTTTTTTAATTAGACCAAAAAGGATGAAACTGGAGAGGATTTAAATATACCAAAAACATTTAATTTATTACAATGATCCCACCGAGTGTTGACGCAATGTGATTTTTTCCCATTACTTTGAATGGAAAAATGAAAAAATTCAAGCAAACAAAGGTATAAAATAGAAATAACTATAACCTTTTTAATTTGTACAAAATCTTTTCTATTGAAATGCAATCTTAAAAAACATTTTTTTAGTGATAACGCACAACTCACAACTGGCACGGATTAAAAGAATTTGACTGTCTAAAAAAGACAAAGCATTGCAATGACCCAACGAATGTTGACGCAATGTGATTTTTTCCCATTACTTTGAATGGAAAAATGAAAAAATTCAAGCAAACGAAGGTATAAAATAGAAATAACTATAATCCTTTTAATTTGTAAAATAGTTTTGTGTTAAAATCAAATCTTAAAAAACATTTTTTTTGTGATAACGGTCAGCTCACAACTGACACGGATTAAGAGAATTTGACTGTCTAAAAAAGACAAAGCATTACAATGACCCAACGAATGTTGACGCAATCTGATTTTTCCCCATTACTTTGAATGTAAAAATGAAAAAATTCAAGCAAACGAAGGTATAAAATAGAAATAACTATAACCCTTTTAATTTGTACAAAATCTTTTGTGTTAAAATGCAATCTTAAAAAACATTTTTTTTGTGATAACGGTCAGCTCACAACTGGCACGGATTAAGAGAATTTGACTGTCTAAAAAAGACAAAGCATTACAATGACCCAACGAATGTTGACGCAATGTGATTTTTCCCCATTACTTTGAATGGAAAAATGAAAAAATTCAAGCAAACGAAGGTATAAAATAGAAATAACTATAACCCTTTTAATTTGTACAAAATCATTTTTATACAAATCAAATCTTAAAAAACATTTTTTTTGTGATAACGGTCAGCTCACAACTGGCACGGATTAAGAGAATTTGACTGTCTAAAAAAGACAAAACATTATAATGACCCAACAAATGTTGACGCAATGTGATTTTTCAACATTACTCTGAATGGCAAAGTAAAAAAATTCAAGCAAACAAAAGTATAAAATAGAAATAACTATAATCCTTTTAATTTGTAAAAAAGTTTAGTGTTCAAATCTAATCTTAAAAAACATTTTTTTAGTAATAACGGTCAACTCACAACTGGCACGGATTAAGAGAATTTGACTGTCTAAAAAAGACAAAGCATTACAATGACCCAACGAATGTTGACACAATGTGATTTTTCCTCATTACTCTGAATGGAAAAATGATAAAATTTAAGCAAACGAAAGAATAAAATAGAAATAACTATAACCCTTTTAATTTGTACAAAATCATTTTTATACAAATCCAATTTTAAAAAACATTTTTTTTTGTGATAACGGTCAGCTCACAACTGGCACGAATTAAGAGAATTTGACTGTCTAAAAAAGACAAAGCATTACAATGACCCAACGAATGTTGACGCAATCTGATTTTTCCCCATTACTTTGAATGAAAAAATGAAAAAATTCAAGCAAACGAAGGTATAAAATAGAAATAACTATAACCCTTTTAATCTGTAAAAACTTTCTTGAAAATTATAGGGTAAGTGGGGTAGAGTTGGACCACATTTTACCAAATTGTTCATAACTTTTTTTATTGGAAAAATTTTTTAACAATTTTTTTAGTGGTAACTTAACACATCTTTAGGAACATTACATTGTTATTTAAACATAAAAAAAATCAATGAGATAGTAAAAAAAACAAAATATAATGTTATGTAAAAGTTCATCTCTCCTCCACAGTGTAGGTGAGATGGACTGCGCAAGGAGGAGAGATGAACAGATGAAAAAAGAAAAATTTACACTAATTTTTCTTTTTTCTGTCGTGCTTACCGCACTGGTGGCACAAATTGATATAACTGGTGCAATTCTCGTGTAACCAGCGACCGCATATGGTGCACTTTATCCAATCTTCAGTCTTATTTGTCTTCCTGTAGTCTTCTTTGCACCCTGCACATTCATTTTCATAGTCTTCAGCCACTTCCTGGTTATCATCATCTGAGAAATCATTTAAAACCATTTCTTCAGATGCCGTCGTAGAAGAAGAATATCTTCTCTTGTTTGTTTTCCTTTGCTTTCCTTTAGGTTTATTTTCCTTTAGCTCAGTATTAGCTGACAATTTTTTTTTGGCACTAAGTTCTTTTTTTTTGTAATGTCTCTTCTCTTAATTATATTTTCTTCCGAGGTAAGGAGCATCGCAATGTTTCTTCCGCGCTTACGCGCGTTTATTACGTGCGTTGAGGGTGTTGGCGAAATTATTTCTAAAAGCTTGCCCGGTGTTGCTTCCTCTTCTGCTTGTTCTACCTCCTCAAAAGGTGCTTCAGAATTTTGTGGTGAATGGTTCTGAGTTTGATCGTGATCTGTATTTGGCTCTGGAATGGTATTATTAACTTGTACATTATTAATGAATGCGTAATCCGGAATGGCAGTAGGCTTTAATGGAACGATACCGGTAGCACGAAATCCTGCAACTGCATTTTCTACTGTAGCAGACCTATTCCACGATTCTCCTAAAAGTTCACCAAATTGTAATCTTTTTAAAGTACGGTTTGTATTTGATTTCACAAAGCGGCGACATGCTTGATAATAGAAAGTCTTTAGTGACTTAAAAAATGCTCGATCTAACGGCTGTAGGTAGTGAGTAGTGTGTGCAGGCAAGCAAAATAAAAGAATATCATTTTCTTCGGCAAATTCCAGCATCTCATTCCACGATTCTCCTAAAAGTTCACCAAATTGTAATCTTTTTAAAGTACGGTTTGTATTTGATTTCACAAAGCGGCGACATGCTTGATAATAGAAAGTCTTTAGTGACTTAAAAAATGCTCGATCTAACGGCTGTAGGTAGTGAGTAGTGTGTGCAGGCAAGCAAAATAAAAGAATATCATTTTCTTCGGCAAATTCCAGCATCTCCAAATTAATAGTATGAGAAGTGTGACCGTCGAGTATTAAGAGAACTTTTCCGGGCATCTTTCGAGGCAGAAAATGGTTTTTTAACCAGTCAAAGAAAATGTCTGCATTAACGTAGGCGGATTTTTTTGACATTTTAATTGCGGATCCAGGTGGCATTCCATTTTTCCATTCATCTTTCGTGTTTATTCCTTTGAAGATACAGTAAGGAGGAAGAAACACGTCTTCTGCATTACAGCAAGTCAGAATACTTATCGTCTCTCCCTTTTCACCGGAACTCATAGATGCCACACTTTTTGAGCCCTTCTCTGCTAAGACTGCACCGGCTCTGGTATTTAATTGTACGCCTGTCTCATCACAATTATAAACATTACCGGGTTTATCGTGCAATTCATTATCTGTCAAAATTTGATCGAGCAAAGAAAAATATTCTGTTACAGTTTCCCTTGACATTGCCGCTGAACGAGCCACTGAAATATTTTCTGATTGGCGTATTGTTATGTCAGTTTGCCTACGCAGAAAAGACTGCAACCACTTATATCCTGCTTTACCTGAAAATAGAAAAATAATATTAATTTTAGCAGTACTATATTTTATTCTGTCATTATACCTTCAACCCTGTCAAATTTATGATTTATGCCTAATCTTTCAGCCAAATTAAAAGCCATAATTCGCACCTCATCTCTGGTTGGTGCGAATCCAGCTTTTTGTAATTTTTTTATGTGTATTACTATTTTTCTTTCCGCTTCTTCTCCTAATAATGACGGTGGACCAAGGCGATTACCCTTGACTGCATTATTACTTCGTAATCTTCTAATTAATGTGGATTTCGGAATTTGAAACGATCTGGCTGCCTCATTGATTCCCATTATATTTGTTCTTATTGCATTAATAGCATTTTGCAGATTTTCGGCATTCCATGCTCCTCTAATAAAAGTATTTTTCTTCCTTATATAAACTGTAGGCATGTCTATAACGAAAAAAAATATAAAAACCAGTGGTCTGTCTCTCCTCAATATGATAAGTCCATCTGTCCTAAATGTAGAGGTGAGATGGACCGGTTAATTTCTACCCAACCAAAACAAATAGAAATTGGCTTTTTAGGTTAGGTTCATTTTATTACATTTGGTTTCAAGAAATATACATGCAAAGTACGTTCAAACTTACCTAAGTGTATTTTTTTCACTTATTATATATATTAATAATAATTTTAGTACCTGTTTTTACAATTAAATGACGATTTCTCTCTTAAAATCAGCTGAATTTTTTCATGCGACCGTTAGCTATACTACATGGACACACACTAACCGCGCGCTAACTATTATGGCGCCGAAGGTCAATTTCAAAACAGAAAGTTCATCTCTCCTACCGGTCCATCTCTCCCCCACTTACCCTAAATGCGATGAATGTTTAAAGTTCCTAACACCCATCAAAATATATCCGAATCCAAAACAACAAATTAAATGTGAGAGATATACAAAGAACGATGATGATGGTATTAATTCTTTATTACAAAACTTTGCAGAATTTGCACTTTTTAAGTGTATTGATAGATTTGATGGTTTTACAACGATATTAACTTTTAATAAAATAAAAAATCATGAAAAAGAATGTTTGTCCTATTTGTGTTGAGTCTACGAATCTTCCAACATATCAGATATTATAACATTTTAAACAATATCATAGACAGAGTATTTTAAAACATAATTATTATCTCTTAGATATCGAAAAAGCTTTGGAATTTAAAAAAGTTTTATTGTACAAGATTATCGAATAGAAAAGAACCTTTAGTCGATAGAATAATGTAGTTAAACAAAATCGACAAATTGAATTAGAAACGACGATTTATCCTAATAAAACATATATTACCAAGATAAAAATTTTATCGAATAGAAAAGAACCTTTAGTCGATAGAATAATGTAGTTAAACAAAATCGACAAATTGAATTAGAAACGGCGATTTATCCTGATAAAACATATATTATCAAGATAAAAATTTTATCGAATAGAAAAGAACCTTTAGTCGATAGAATAATGTAGTTAAACGAAATCGACAAATTGAATTAAAAACGGCGATTTATCCTGATGAAACATATATTATCAAGATAAAAATTTTATCGAATAGAAAAGAACCTTTAGTCGATAGAATAATGTAGTTAAACGAAATCGACAAATTGAATTAAAAACGGCGATTTATCCTAATAAAACATATATTATCAAGATAAAAATTTTATCAAATAGAAAAGAACCTTTAGTCGATAGAATAATGTAGTTAAACAAAATCGACAAATTGAATTAAAAACGGCGATTTATCCTAATAAAACATATATTATCAAGATAAAAATTTTATCGAATAGAAAAGAACCTTTAGTCGATAGAATAATGTAGTTAAACAAAATCGACAAATTGAATTAGAAACGGCGATTTATCCTGATAAAACATATATTATCAAGATAAAAATTTTATCGAATAGAAAAGAACCTTTAGTCGATAGAATAATGTAGTTAAACAAAATCGACAAATTGAATTAGAAACGGCGATTTATCCTAATAAAACATAAATTATCAAGATAAAAATTTTATCGAATAGAAAAGAACCTTTAGTCGATAGAATAATGTAGTTAAACAAAATCGACAAATTGAATTAGAAATGGCGATTTATCCTGATAAAACATATATTGTCAAGATAAAAATTTTATCGTATAGAAAAGAACCTTTAGTCGATAGAATAATGTAGTTCAACGAAATCGACAAATTGAATTAGAAACGGCGATTTATCCTAATAAAACATAAATTATCAAGATAAAAATTTTATCGAATAGAAAAGAACCTTTAGTCGATAGAATAATGTAGTTAAACAAAATCGACAAATTGAATTAGAAACGGCGATTTATCCTAATAAAACATAAATTATCAAGATAAAAATTTTATCGAATAGAAAAGAACCTTTAGTCGATAGAATAATGTAGTTAAACAAAATCGACAAATTGAATTAGAAATGGCGATTTATCCTGATAAAACATATATTGTCAAGATAAAAATTTTATCAAATAGAAAAGAACCTTTAGTCGATAGAATAATGTAGTTAAACGAAATCGACAAATTGAATTAGAAACGGCGATTTATCCTAATAAAACATATATTATCAAGATAAAAATTTTATCGAATAGAAAAGAACCTTTAGTCGATAGAATAATGTAGTTAAACAAAATCGACAAATTGAATTAGAAACGGCGATTTATCGTAATAAAACATAAATTATCAAGATAAAAATTTTATCGAATAGAAAAGAACCTTTAGTCGATAGAATAATGTAGTTAAACAAAATCGACAAATTGAATTAGAAATGGCGATTTATCCTGATGAAACATATATTGTCAAGATAAAAATTTTATCGTATAGAAAAGAACCTTTAGTCGATAGAATAATGTAGTTAAACGAAATCGACAAATTGAATTAGAAACGGCGATTTATCCTGATAAAACATATATTATCAAGATAAAAATTTTATCGAATAGAAAAGAACCTTTAGTCGATAGAATAATGTAGTTAAACGAAATCGACAAATTGAATTAAAAACGGCGATTTATCCTGATAAAACATATATTGTCAAGAAAAAAATTTTATCGAATAGAAAAGAACCTTTAGTCGATAGAATAATGTAGTTAAACGAGATCGACAAATTGAATTAGAAACGGCGATTTATCCTAATAAAACATAAATTATCAAGATAAAAATTTTATCGAATAGAAAAGAACCTTTAGTCGATAGAATAATGTAGTTAAACAAAATCGACAAATTGAATTAGAAACGGCGATTTATCCTAATAAAACATAAATTATCAAGATAAAAATTTTATCGAATAGAAAAGAACCTTTAGTCGATAGAATAATGTAGTTAAACAAAATCGACAAATTGAATTAGAAATGGCGATTTATCCTGATAAAACATATATTGTCAAGATAAAAATTTTATCGAATAGAAAAGAACCTTTAGTCGATAGAATAATGTAGTTAAACGAAATCGACAAATTGAATTAGAAACGACGATTTATCCTAATAAAATATATATTATCAAGATAAAAATTTTATCGAATAGAAAAGAACCTTTAGTCGATAGAATAATGTAGTTAAACGAAATCGACAAATTGAATTAGAAACGGCGATTTATCTTAATAAAATATATATTATCAAGAAAAAAATTTTATCGAATAGAAAAGAACCTTTAGTCGATAGAATAATGTAGTTAAACGAAATCGACAAATTGAATTAGAAACGGCGATTTATCTTAATAAAATATATATTATCAAGAAAAAAATTTTATCAAATAGAAAATACCCTTTAGTCGATAAAATAATGTAGTTAAACGAAATCGACAAATTGAATTAGAAACGGCGATTTATCCTAATAAAACATATATTGTCAAGATAAAAATTTTATCGAATAGAAAAGAACCTTTAGTCGATAGAATAATGTAGTTAAACAAAATCGACAAATTGAATTAGAAACGGCGATTTATCCTAATAAAATATATATTATCAAGATAAAAATTTTATCGAATAGAAAAGAACCTTTAGTCGATAGAATAATGTAGTTAAACGAAATCGACAAATTGAATTAGAAACGGCGATTTATCCTGATAAAACATATATTATCAAGATAAAAATTTTATCAAATAGAAAAGAACCTTTGGTCGATAGAATAATGTAGATAAAAAAAATCGACAAATTGAATTAGAAACTATAACCCTTTTAATTTGTAAAAAAACATTTTCGTTGAAATCTAACCTTAGAAAACTTTTGTATAGTAATAACGGTCAGCTCACAACTGGCATGGATTAAGAGAATTTGACTGTCTAATAAAGACAAGAAAAAAATTACATTTTCCATTACGCATGTCTGAAAATTTTTTACCACTTCATTTTACAATTATTATTATTTATTTTTGAACAAAATTAAAAATATGTTGTTTAAATTTTAAAAATTTAATATTTCGTTCGAATAAAACACATGTGAATCATGCACCATATTTTAAAACAGAAATTTAAAAAAACATTAATTAAATGTTGGGGCCAGGAAGCGAGTCGTCAAAATTTACATTTTTGTCTGTAACTTTTACAAATGTAATTTTCAAAATTTGAAATAATTCATACGTTTAGTACTTTTTGATCTCTTTGAAATGACGTAATTAATTTTTTTTTTAATTTGATAGATTTTGAGAAAAAAAAATGTAAAAAAAAGTAAAAAATTTTCTTTTTTTTCATTATAACATTTTGAAATTTGAAAACTAAGAAATAAAAATATATCGTAAATTAAAGTTTTTTAGTCTTTTTCGTATGGTACAAATTTTATTTTGATATATTTAATAATTTTAGAGTTATTTAATTTTCTTTAAAATCGCGTAAAGTTTCAAATCATTTCGAATCAATTTTTAATAATTTTAGCATTTCAAGACGCTGATAATTATGATAACCATACAAAAGATGTAACGAATTTTATGCATGCCGATATGATGAATATTCGTGTGCATTTAAACTCGCAAGTTTATCCGTTTGAAAGATGGAATTTGAATTTTGAGCAGAAATTGGATACTTTAGCATATTACGCATATGAGAATTTCCAAAGAGGGTACTACAACAAAGCTATTGGCGAGCCAATGATGGACATAGGAGAATTTCGCGAAAATCCTGTATTTGTAATCGACTGTAACCATCAGCCTGAAGCGATTAAAACGTCAACTGTGGATGTCAAGATTGAATTTGAAACGCGCAAAAGCAAATTTCCGAAAAACACCAAAGTGTATGCACTTGTGCTGCATAATTATTACATCCAATATAGGCCATTCGATGGTGCCGTCCATACAGGATTCTAATATAAAATAATCCGTTGTAATTGACTTAAATTCATTGTTTTTTTTTTCAATAAAAACAAGTACAGCATATTTGAAACTTTTATTATCCTAAAAAATATAATTCTAATAATCATCAGTGTGAGTGTTACATTTCTTCGCATAATAATTGAATAAAACGATCTAATCTATCGTCTTCACTAATATTACTATTAATTACATTATTTACAGAGTATTGCATTACGGCAATAGATTGTCTAGGCCCATTAAGATATTGCGCGATATCCCGGTGTCCCCATGGTAATGTTTTTGTAGTGCCCGGTATTATAAATCGCTTCTCATTATTATAAGATAATGCTACCTTATTTTTCATTTCCGTATATATATCATGTAGAATACTTCGAAAACAATTCATTTTTCTAAAAATAACGCCTCCAATATTTTCGACTATATTTTCATAATCTGCAAAATGTAGCTTACTCTCAATCACGTACTTTTTTACGCCTTTCGCTTTTTTTATTTCCTCGTCTTCGGTACCGGCAGATTTTATGTAGTAAGCCTTGGCCCCGGTGCCCAAAAATAACTTATTACGTTATTTGGCAATTCGTCTTTAAAGTTGCCCAAAATCGGATTTGTAACTGGTATGTCAAACATATTGGATACTTTATAATTAGAGGTATCGAAGTACTCTATATGATTTTTCATGAAATCGTAAAAATTAGCATTGGTCACTTTTAGTATAAAACTGTCAGTGTCCATATAAAGTAATGACATCTTTTTACCAAAATATTTTTTTCAATATCTGATAATAAAAATGGTACATTTTCACTTTTGACAGTTCTAACACTGCAAAACCTATATACAACGGTTTATTATAGAATATACGAGTTCTACCCATGTGTATAGCAACAAAACTTTCTGAAAATATTGACCGACTTTTGAAATTCGGCTTCGAAATTAAATAGCTAGCTCCCGGAGAATGCCCTTTTCTAGACCAGTGAGTTTTAAGAACTATATTTTTTCCATTGTCTTGCCATATACTGCGTTAACCATGATTTTATAGAGATTTTTTTCCGACTTAGCTGTCGCCTTATTTCTCATCTCAGTGTTGAGATCGACATATTTTTTTAACCAAGGCGATTGCTTAAACTTTAAAGCTCGGTGAACTTTAGTAAGAATCAAGCCGTTGGCTAAAGCTTGTTTGAGGTTTCTGTAGTGTATTATATATTTTTCCTTGTTCAAATTCGGTATCAACTTGCTATTTTTCGACTTCGAATTTGGAGGTATTATATTCTCCACCAGAAAAGGTAAATCTGAATGTTCTTCATGCAGGCTATAAGGGTATAATACATCTACTTCAAATACAAATCCGTAATTATCATCATCGCCTATGGAATGTACATCCAAGTTGTTAATGTTATCCTCTGACAGCCATGTAAACTCACCCGTCGGTAAGGTTTGACTCATACTATAACCATGTAGCGTCAAGGTATGATATGTATGATGTATCCAAGAACGGGTTGTAATTTGGTAGGTAAGGAATATTGGCCGTTTGTTTTCTGCCTACACATTGACTGATTCCGCCGCGAATTCCTTTCTTAAAGAAATTAAGCATGTCGATATCAGTCAGCAATTCCAATTCGACTTTGGTATAGCGTAGCATGGAATCCCATGATAATCCGGGAGATGTGAAATACTGTGCGGGGTCTAACTTGTATGCGTCCAATGCCACTTCTCTAAAATTCTCAAATACATCGCATAATATCATCACATCCGAAGTAAGATATACATCGGAATAATCTCCCAAAGTTTTACATTCAAATAATCTCCACACTTTCAAAGCCCTAGCATACTCATCATCCGATATATGCTGCTCTCTCAATTTATCGTAAAACTGAGCTTTCAAAGGCAGACTGTCATACTCTAATTTATCCATTCTATCTACAAAGCTATACGGAAAAACTCCTTTCTGTCTCATAATATCGAATTTTTCAGGATTGAAAAATCGTTTCCTTGTTTCGATGAAATGTTCGGAAGGTAATTTTTTGGATAATTCATCTAAAGAACTAGCCAAAAATCTGAAACTATCTAGAAATCTTAGATTTATATAATTCTTTTTCATTTTACCATCACTACCTTAATAATTATGCGTGTGTATGGGTTTTGTGAAAGAAATATATTTTTCCTTATTTTGTGCGATAACCTCAACTCGCTCGCCTTCTCCGAATAATTGTTTTATAAATAGATGTCCATCATATCCAGTCATATTGTGACTAAATATTGGTATGAACTTGGGAATTTTGTAATTTAAATTACAATTGCTGTGGGCAGCGCCAGGTCTCACCTTCCCAGTTAGGTGACAATGGTCCCTTACTTTAACCTCGTCACTAGTAAACGGCTCATCGCAAATATTACATACATTGGCAGTCATATAATCTTCAATTTCCCTAATAGTCAGAGGTATCATTGGAATCACATTCTTCAAGTGGCTATTGTATATATTCAAAACGTCAGCCTCTAATCGCCTTACAAATTCCTTACCGGCATTCTCGCCCCGATATTTTACGACTTTAGTCAGCGAATCATCGTATGAACACTTAATCAGGTATGCGAAAGAATAGGCTTCATGCGCATGTGTACGGATGGTATATGAATTTGACGCATTGGGCTGACAGGAAGCTATTGGTTTTAAAGCCGATTCAACATCTGCATAAATAACAAAAGGGACTTTTAATTGCTTTTCGGAATTTTTGAATTTCAATATGTTTCCCGGCGCGTATAATCCTCGATTATCTTTTACCAAATTAAGTATCGTCGCGGCGACCTGAATCGAGTAGCCGATGCACTGTCTAGAAACCCGTTGCCGTGCACGTCCGAACAACCGTTGAAATGTGCTTAACTGATGTTTCCGAGGAATGTTCTTGGTATCGGAACAAGAAGACTGATGTTTCGAAAGATCCAGAAAAGTTTCCGGACTATTGTATTAAAGAAGGACGACTGTACCGACATTTCTGGGATCTAAATGACTTGAGAGAATCGGAACTCTCTGACCCATGGAAGTTGTGTGTGACTAAGCCACAAAGAAACCGAATTCTGCAAGAAAATCATGATGCGCCGACTGCAGGGCATTTAGGGATTGCAAAAACTATAGCACGAATTGCTAAGTTATACTACTGGCCAGGAATGTTTAGGGACATCACCAAGTACGTACGTAGTTGTCTACAATGTTTGAAGTACAAGCCCTCTCAACAACAGCTAGCCGGAAAGATGCAACCATCCCCTAACCACCGTCCCTGGGAAACTGTCAGTACCGATATTGTTGGACCTTTGCCACGAAGTAAGAAAGGCAATAGTTACATCGTGATGTTTCAAGACCGATTTACGAAATGGGTACAGTGTAGACCGATTCGAAAAGCAACAGCAAGTTCGATTAGCACTGCATTTTACGAGGAGGTTCTGACAACTTTTGGATGCCCTCGAACCGTGTTATCCGACAATGGAACTCAGTATGACAGTAAACTTTTTAAAGAAATGCTTAAGGACTTGGGAATCCGTCATCGTTTTACTCCGCCGTACACTCCGCAAGCTAATCCAGTTGAACGAGCCAACCGTACGATGAAAACTATGATAGCTCAGTATTGTGAACAGGATCACCGTGACTGGGATGTGAGGATATCCGACTTGAAATTTGCAATAAATAACTCTAAGCACGACTCTACTGGTTTCACTCCAGCTTTTCTTAATTTTGGGAGAGATCTTGAGGTTCCGAATACTTTAAAACGTGAAGTCGAACAAGGTCAAGATGCTGAAGAACCGGAAGAATGTTCTGGAGAGAAAGACGCTGAAAACAGAGTTTCCGCAAATTACCTGCTTCGCTTGCAAAAATTACAAGAGTGTTTCGACCTAGTCCGCTTAAATTTGTCTAGAGCTTTTACGACCCAAAGTCGGTATTATAACTTGCGTCGCCGTGACTGGAGATGTACCGTAGGTGACTCCGTCATGAAAAAAGAACATACTCTGTCGTCTGCCGTTGATCATATAGCCGCTAAACTAGCTCCTAAATATTCAGGTCCATATAAAGTGGTGAAAGTTCTATCTCCTGTGGTGTATGATTTAAAAGACGAACAAGGCAAACGTTGTAACCGAGTGCATATCAAAGATTTGAAACCCGTTTCCGCAGAGTCTCAATGATATGTTTTAAAAGATGCAACCGACCTTCCACCAGTTCCAACCGCCGCCGTTTTACGTCACAACCGTCACGTGATCTAGGCACTCGCCCCGTTGCCAGTCAGGCATGTTTTGTGTCCCGCTCCCGTCAGGACATAGGCGTACAGTGTAATGTCTGCGACTGTCCCCGAAGAGTTCCGGATGCTCCAGCTGATGCCCCGTACGGTCTTCCAGAGTCCGTGCCGTTACTGGAAGAAGAAGTTTTGGGAACAGATCCCAATTTCCTTATCCCAGCGTGCTCACCAGGATTCCTATGTTCCAGTAAAATGGGTGACGACGGACATAAAAGAACCAACAGCCCGTAGGATCACGTAAATTGAAGACATTACTGATAAGGTTTGATTTCTTGAGGGTACTTTTAGGGCATATCTAAAAAAAAATGCAAGCTTCACTTTCATTTTTTTTTACCGAAGTAAGAGGGGGATGTAACGAAGTTACTTTTTTTTATTTTTTTTTGGGACATTCTGTATATAAATAATTGTAATTTTTGTTATTGTATCAACCGTTTTACTTTGAATTTATTGACACCCCTCTCATTTTATTGCCCGATATAATCGTAATTTATTTTTAGGAAATCCCTTCTTTGGATTTCCTATTTCTTTGAATTTTAAATTTTGTAAATTGTTAAGACGAAACACACAAGTCAGTTCCGTAGCCCACCGCGCATATTTAATTTTAGTGGGGCCTTTGCTAAGTGGGGCTGGGAGAATTGTTTAAAAGGCCGGGAGCCGCTAAAATCACTCTTTTTTTTACCGACTGTTCTCCGTCTCTACCGATTTTAAAAATTAATTACCGGCCGTAGTGAACGTTCTGACCTGTGTGTGTGTGTCCGAGGTAAGAACCTGTATAATTTCTCTTAATAAATAATTTTGGATATTTCTGATTTTTCTTGTTCATAACCCTTTCGCTGCGGCAATCCCTCCCAGAGCCGTGCCCGCTGAGCGGCGTTTTTTGAACCGTCGCGTACATATACGTCCGGAGCAGTGTACGGTAATATTGTCATGAAAAAATTGCATAATTTTAATTATTTTTTAGATTTGTGTAATATATAATGTGTTTTTCTGCAAAAAAACAAATTATTTTTTTATAATAAAGTAAAACAAACTATTCTACACAAAATAAAAGCTATATTTGTTCAAAATGAAAAATGAACATTTATGTAGGATAGTCTTAAAACAGTAAAAAAAAAACATTCTAAAAACATTTTTTACAAACAAAAATAATAGCAATAATAATATAAATATTCTAATAATGTTTACAAGTATGATATCTCTCAAAACAAATCATTAGACAAAGGGGAACATTACATAAACTACACATATATCTAGTATCACTTCGTTTATCATGTTTAGAACATACAACGCATTTTCTCTGTGCCGGTTTCCTATTTTGAGTGGCCGGAATCATGGAAACAAAATGGCGCTCAGTAAGACGCATTGGATTTTCTCCATCAGCAGACCTTCTCCCGGTTCTGGATTCGGTTAGTGGTAGGTGATAAGTTTCTAAAATCTGTTTTAGTAGTTGCAATTGAAAATCCAATAAGGAAATGTTTTTACCGGTAATAGTTTTGTAAATGACGTGAGAGTTTAGTAGGGATAAGTCCACCATATGAAAAAAAAGTTTTTTGTACCATTTTACTGTTTTACGAACACACTCTACCGAGCTTAGTAGCATATCACTTCGGTCAACTGAACCCATATTTTCATTATAGTCCAATATGCATTCTGGTTTTTTTATTGGTTCTTTTGTAATTCGATCTATTTTTCCCGTAGGTTTCATTGTATTTTTGTGAAGAGTTGTGAGCATTCTAACTTCTCTTTTATCTTTCCACTTTATAGCCAATAGCTTATCTGTAGACATGCATTCAACCTGACCCCTTTCTAATATTTTCAATAATGGAGGCATGTTTTTTCTATTTTTTTTTACCGTCCCACAGGCATTTGTTTTGTTTTCGTGTAAGTAAGAAAACAATGCTGGACTTGTGTACCAGTTATCTACAAATAATGAATGGCCTTTTCCTAAATAAGGCTCCAGTAAAGTAATAACAATATTGCCGGATATTCCAATGTCTGAACTAAGACTTTCATTCTTATTTATTTCCGTTGCAGCACCTACATATATAATAAAATCCAGTACATATCCAGTTTCGCAATCGCACAATATAAAAAATTTTATACCAAATCTGTGGCGTTTCGATGGTATGTATTGTTTGAAAAATACTCGTCCTTTGAACAAAAGTAAACTTTCATCTATGCACATATTTTGAAAAGGATATAAAGTTTTTGGGAATACCATTCGCAGATGATCTAGAATCCTCCTTATTTTCCATAACACATCATTTTCAGGTTTTGAACTATTATCTGCAAAATGTAGCATTTTTAGTAATAGTATGTATCTATCCCTTGCCATAATTTGAGAAAAAATAGGAGTGGCTAAAAGTATATCTTTTGACCAGTAACTGTTTAGTTTATTTTTTTTAACTTGAGACATAAGAAAATTAGTTGCTAGAAAACAATAAATTTCGCCAAAATTTGTATCTTTCCAGCGATTGGTCCTTGCACCTGCCGAAATTTCCTGATTTTCTGTTACAAACTTTGCATATAAATTAGTTTGTTGGGCAATATACTCCATTATATCTTCATCAAAAAACGTTTTAAAGCAGTCTAGTGGGGTAGAAGAATCGTCTAACTCGAGCACTTTACAGCCAGAATTGGTATTTTCAAAATGGTAAATTTTAGGATCCAAATCTGAATATTTCCAACGATAATTCGTATTTTGTTTCTTTTGGGCCGCCTTTTGTTTTTTTCGGGGTGTTACCAAAATTTCCTCTTCGGATTCAGAGTCAAATGAGGACTTACCATCACCCAAAACCTCATCATTTCGTTTTGTTGCCAATGTACTAGTTCCTGCCCTTAGATCGAATCTGGGTATAAGAACATTTTCCTCTTCGATTTCAGAATCAGAGGAGGCATCAAGTTCAGCCACATTTTTGGAAACATGTTTTTTAACAGAATTATTCGTATCTGTAGTCGGTTCGTCGTTACCCCATCCATATATCTCTGATTCACTGATAACACTTTCACCATCACTTTCACTGTTTGCTAAAATGTCATACAGATCTTTTTCTGTATAAAACTTCTGATTAAAACGTGCCATTTTAAAACTCAATAACAACATACGCGTAATATATTTATAGACTGAAACATAATGTGTATACCTACTTGCATATACCTGTCAGCATAGGCGACTCCCACTTTAAAAAAAAACTACTGCGTAGCTGAAATTTATTTTGACCACCGCTCTGACTGATCGTACATATACGGTGATAGCAGTTTACCGGTCTAAATAGTTTTCCTAGAAGAAACGTATATATACGCCTGGAGCGGTTTCGAACAAAACGTATTTATACGTCTGGAGCAGTTAAAAGGATAAACTGAATAACTACATATCACTCGGCTTACATATAAAGGTTATAATTAACAATAAGTTTCTGGCGTATTTATGTCTATTTAAAAATATCTTCCGATTAGTTATAAAAGTTTCAAAGGTTTTGATTTATTTAATTTAGGGGGGTTTGACTTAATTGATTCAAAGGTTTTTGAATTAGCTACCCTTGCGTTCGCTGTCTATTCACAGGAACACAACGGCGGTTCTTTCAAGAAACCCTGAATCTAGTCAATAGAGTTTATTTAATTTAAGCGGATTTGACTTAATTGATTCAAAGGTTTTTGAATTCGCTGCCCTTGCGTTCGCTGTCTATTCACAGAAACACAACGGCGGTTATTTCAAGAAACCCTGAATCCAGTCAATAGGGTTTATTAATTTAGGAGGGTTTTATTTAATTAATTCAAGGAATCTTGAATTCTGTTCCGGAAAATCATTTTATCTGTGGGATATTTTCATATTATACAAATTTTAGATACCGGTTAATTCCTTTAATATTATATTCAGACATAAATACCAAGGAAAACTCCTGAGAATCATTTAGTGCCTAGTAACGCTTTTCCTGTGTAGATATCATTTTCACCGACACTGCAAATTATTTTCACACGCTTTTTTTCTAGAATTTCACGCTATCATGCATTGCTTTTAGTTAATTACTGCTTACCGATATATATTTTTTTTTAAAGAAGTTGATCTGTTTTTTTTTATTGTTGCTTAAAACACCGCAAATTTTAATACGGCTTTCCATAGTTGACAAGAATTAATAATTATAAAAAAAAAATTATTTATTTGCAATTTTTCATTATCTTAACAAAAGCAACCGGTAAATTCAGGTTCGGCACTGTGAAACAATTAAAGCCTGTTTTACACCGTGCATCGCTAAACAGTCTACGACAACAGACCCCTGGAATTACTGTAACCTCCATCTGTTGCTACCCTGGTACTCTTGAGGCAGTAGATCGAGAGTTAGTGGAGTAAACCATCCCAAAAATCTGGCGCCCGAGGCAATCTAGTAGGAAACCGAAGCCGTGGGTGTCATAGTGACGGCAAGTATCATTTTGTAGAAAGAAAATACGTCACATATTCTTCATCTAACTCGGATAAATCCCAAGTTTTTAGAAGAGTTGCTACCGCACTTTTATCTTGTAGATGTTGATCGGAATCATTATTCAAGATACTTATTTGTGAGTCCAACAGACATACATTATCGATTTCTGCGGTGCTATTCAAAACACTTACAGCCTCAGATAATATACCTGACGAAAGAAGGGTGCTTGATCCAATAAGTGGATAGTCCCAAGAACTAGTACTTGCATTATGATCCATTATAAGAACAACTTTTTAAAACCTATATTTAATTACTAATGAATTATATTACATTTTTGGGTATCTGGATGATTTAAATTATTTCAAATTTTTATTAAATACGTTAGCGTGTGAAAATAGCTCATTATAGCATAAAGGGGTCAATTATGTAACGTTTTAGTTAATTTTAACCACTGGGTTAAAAGTTATTTATAACTATGCGGTTAAAATTTTAACCCAAATCTCAATTTCAACTAAATATGCCATACAGAATATAAAATGGAAAATAACCTCCCGTTATTTTTATAACCTAGGGTTAATTTTAACCAAATTTTTACTGAATAGACCCCAAAGACGGTATATTTAGATTATAAGTACAATACATTTTTGAATCGTGAAACAATAGTATTACAAGAAGTATTCTTTTAATCTAATAAATTTTCTAGAGTTAGCAATTTTATTGATATGAATGGGAGGGCCGGAAACATAATTTTTAAATTTAAGAAATTTTTTAGACCATTCACTTGCCTCTTTCAGTTCGTATGCACAAAAATGTAAGTTATAATCTGGTTCAGTTTCTTCACAAATCACATAAACTTCTTTATCGAAAGTTACAACAAATTCTATGATTTTATATAAGAATAAACTTTCATGAAATTTTGAAAAATAATCATTTTTTTTATAAATTATATCCATATATTTTACTTCATTATAAAATTCAATATTTCGATGTTGCAAGCTATTGAAAAAAAATTCTACATAACTAGAGTCGATTTTATTGAAAAAAATATACTCTTCTTCCTATAAAGAACCTTTAGAAACTAGATGGGCAAATTTAAGCTGATATTTATTTGCTAATGTAAGAGGAATATTAATCCTTGAGTTTATTATATTAGCGTATCTTTTCATTTCTTTATGTTTTGATTCAAACATAAAACACCAATAAGTTCTAGGAGGACCAGAATACTTAATAATTGTTGGATAATGCAGAAGAAAGTGGTGCTTTGGTTTTAATGTATCTTGAAAAAGTTTACAATACATATTTAAGTGCCTTTCAATTAAAATTTCTAAACGGTTTAAATATTCTGCCGAAATACTGTGTAACAAAATAATATCAATTATTTCCGTAAATTCTATTAAAAAAATCCAAATCTCATGATTTTCTGGTACTAAATCGCCCACAATTAAAGGGAAGAAATGAACAAAACACATCATTTCCCTTGCAGACATTTTTAAATGATATTTATGAAGATGATTTCTTTCAATTTCTGGAGAAATGTTTCCTATTTCTGTACGACCATAATCGAAACATTGTTTTCGAATATTGACTTCTTCCAAAGTAAAAAGTTGTAGAGTTTCTGTAAAATATATTATAATTTGGCATAAATTATAATGGCATATACCTTCAAATATGTCATGCATGACATCGACTGAAAAATTATTTACTACATGAAATGAATCAATTTTATTTAATACACAACTGTTTTTAATCCCTGTTTGAGAAATATCATTTAAAGCAATATCGATCTCGTAATTTTCTTTGTTTCTCAATAGAGTTTCGTCAATTTTATTACTTCTCTGGCAGTTCTTTTTATGCATTTTACAAAATCTACAGAAATGGTTTGAGTTGAAACTAGTTGTAAACCCCAAAATGCCATTTATACCTAAATTATCTCCCAATACAAGTCCTAAGACAAAATATACTTGAAAATTTTTAGATTTTGATTTAATTATTAAGCCTTCATTTTGCAAATAATTTAATTCACCTACAAGTGATTCAAGACATTTATTACTACCAAAGATTTTGATATCAGCTGCTTTAAAAATACCGGCCAAGTAAATATCACTTAATTTATGACATTTGCCAAATAACGGGAACGAATAGTAAATTGCTGTCATAGCTTGTCTATTAGATTGACTTCCTAAAGGATTATTTATCTCAAAGTCGTCTGCATATAAGAAATTGGTAAAATAATTTTATCCTTGTAAAGTTGTAACTTCTCTTGCCATAATTTTCCTTGGGTAAAACAACAAAGTAAACTATTATTATTATTTGTATTTTCCTTTAAAACATCTAACCATTTATCTAAGTTGTAGATTTTTTCAAACGCTGCCCTAAATTGAAATCTTAATGGTAGTATTAAACCTGTCTTTATTTCAGTATCATACATAAATTCGCCTTTTCTGCTCACAGGAACAACACCTGTTTCAATGATACATTTTGAGCTATTTTCCAATAATCCCTTTTGTTTTAATAAAGAATTTAACTTGAACTCGGTTTTACACAATTTAAACGGATCTTTTAATAAATTTAAAATTTCATTTAAATCTAAATGAGTTTTTTCAAAATTTTGTATACGATTTATTAGTAATTTTTGAATAAATCCAATTGTAGAATCTGTAATAAATTCTGTAACATTGTTTTGAATTACAAGGACATCTTTTTTACTAAAATTATTCATGTTGTGAAGATTTAATGTAAAATTCAAAACTGTATTTCTAATACTTTCTAAGTGCTCATTCACATCAAAATGTTCTCTGCTGTCACTAGCATTAACTGGAGTATAGCTATAAGTTTCAGTTGTTGAGTATGCTTTATTAGGATCATATTTGTTTAATTCTTTAGTAATTTTTGAAGATATTGAACTTATCTCAGAAGTAACAGTACATTTTTCTTTATTTGTATGCTTATTTTGCAAATGTTTTTTAAAACTACTTAGATTAGGAAAAGATTGAGAACATGTTTCCTCCAAACAGGTTATTTTGTCATTAGTATTTAAATTATGAAATAACTTAAAATGTCTTATTAATATGTATAGATTTTGAAATATTTTTTTACAAATAAAACAAATCATATTTAATCCAGATACCTCTTATATAAATGCTGAAGAATCCTAACAAATTCTTCAAAAATGATTTTATCTCTTATATTTATTTTTGGTTCTTCAGAACAGAATTCCTTGATATGGTACGACTTCAAATATAAAAATGTATCCACGTATATTTTATTATCTAAAACAGGATTAATGTTAGAGTAAAATTTAAATTTACACAAACTCTACCATTAGTAGGTTATTATAATTAACACATATAATTATAATACCCTACTATAAGTTCAATAAAATACCCACAAGTATACTTAATCTAATTCATAATAAATTAAGGTACTTATCAACACACTTTTGGCTCAATTTCTCCCCTTCAAAGATACCAATTTGTTTGAAAATTATTTTTAGTTGTTTTTTCTTCAAAAAAACACCTTTTTTGTTTTTTTTTATAACCATTACAAAAACGTTACATCGATTCCTCACAACCTGCACTGTGTCGACAACTACCGAACGAAAACACATACCCCCAAGCAAACTGTATATAGAGATGTGTTATTTATGCTTTATTTAATAGTATTTCGGAACTATCGCTAAAACGGCATTAGCGAAATATGTTTTTAACAGGAGAAAACAAAGGTTCGCAGCTCTAGTTTAACTCCTGGAACACCGACGTAACTTCGTTCTTAGAAGTTTAACAGTACTTTTGTCAACTTTACACTGGCGTTGTTAATTTAATATTATATAGATTGCCGTAACACTTCTGATTTATATCAGTACAGTTTAAAATTAATACTATATTATTTCTTTTATTTTAACAGAATATTATTGTATAGATAAACATATTCTTTCGTTAAGTTAATAATTGGTTGTAATAACTATATATATGTAAAATAAACAATAGTTTATATAACATTAGCAAAGTATAACTTAGTACAACAGAAAAATAATATAAATGTAACAATATCTTTTAAGTTACGGTTATAAAATTGTTGTCAATGGCTAACAGAAAATTGCTATTATGTCAATTAAAGAATAGTATTCATATGATAAAATTTTATATGCAAGACAAAATATTTTTCATTAGTTTAATAATGTAGGATTTATTATATAAATCTTAAACGTTACTGTCAATGAAAACGAATTATTATGCAAAGGTTTTTTTTTGTTAAAATTATAATATTATGTAACAATAATAAAAAAAATTCGTTAAGAGCTTAATAGAACCTATTTTGTTAACGGAGTATATTTAATTTTTTGAGTGTACCCTTTTCGAAATAATTGCTAAATAATAATTGCTAAATAAGTTAGTTTAAATGTGTATGACCAGTTGATTATTCTTAACATTTTCTAAATAAATGAAATAATTCAGAAATTTAGACATATCTGTTACTGAGTATTTAGTTTAGTTTAGCATGCCCATTAACTTTAAAGATTCAGTAAGTAAAGGCAATGACGTTTAGAACAAAACTTTACAAGTTGATTTCTTGTTCAATTGTCACATTCTAAACGGCATTGTCATTAGTTACAGAACCGTTAAAGTTAATGAACGTTATATCTACTGACAATAAATCTTTTTTAAAACTTTATTTTTAAAATCTTTTTTAATTAAATGTTTTGTATTGAATAATTTTTTCATTATTAAAATTCCCATTTTACTGATTATTTAAACATGTAAATATAAGGGTATATGCGTTCAAAAAAAGGAATACGTTAAAATAAATAATTTTTATTTTTTTATAAAAGAAATTTAAATATACATCTTAAAAATATAAATATACAGCTTAAAATAATTATAAAGTAAAAAACTAAAAATTTATAAACAAATATATAAATAAAAAACATTACTATAAACAAAAAACGTGAAAAAAATCATTACTATTTAAAATAAAGAAAATAACTCTAAATAAAAAAAACGTGAAAAAACTATACTACTTAAAATAAATAAAATAAAATCTGAATAAAAATGTGAAAAAACTAATACCTACTACTTAAAATAAAGAAAATAAATCTAAAATAAAAAAAAAACATGAAAAAACTAATACCTACCACTTAAAATAAAGAAAATAAATTTAAAATAAAAAAAAACATGAAAAAACTAATACCTACCACTTAAAATAAAGAAAATAAATTTAAAATAAAAAAAACATGAAAAAACTAATTACCTGCTACTTAAAATAAAGAAAATAAATCTAAATAAAAATGTGAAAAAACTAATTACCTACTACTTAAAATAATGAAAATAAATCAAAAATAAAAAAAACATGAAAAAACTAATACCTACTACTTAAAATAAATCTAAATAAAAAACGTAAAAAAAAAAAATAATACCTACGACTTAAAATAAAGAAATATATTTGAAATTAAAAAATTTAAAAATAAATCTAAAATAAAAAAACATGAAAAAACTAAAACTAAAAATAAAACTAAACTAACCCCAAATAAATAGTTCTTAAAACATTGGCCGCTTCCTTGAAGCGGCCCCACTGCTCACTTCTCGCCTTCAGTTCATCCCTAAAGGCCGCCCCTCTAGTCCGACTTTTCACTAAATCCTCCTGGACACTGGCTAATAACTGCTCCAGTCGCTGCCTCTCGTTATCTTCGGCAGCCGGGACCGTCGTGTCCAGGATGTTTAAAAGTTTGGCCGGGGCCGTACTTCCGGTAACGGATGTTTTCGATTATTTCGATTTTTTGCCTCTTTAGGGATGATTTTTGGTTTTTCTGGGCCTCCCTCTTCTTGGAGCTGCCCGCTTCCTCCAGGACCGCAGATGTCTCGGCGGCGGCAGCTTCCAAAAACAGCAGTCCGCCGGCCTGGATTTCATCGTCAGGGATCAATATTGGGGCTTCCAGTATGGGGCCGGCTGATTCTCCGGCGGGGAACACCTCGGGGGCTAGGATGTCGAACTCAACCATTAGCTCCTCCGCGGTGAAGTCACGCAGATATTCACTGGCCATTTTTTATTTTTTTTTTATTTAATTTTAAATCGAAGGAATCTAAGATAAAACTGAGTAAAATGTGGCTAGACCCGGGATTATATTATTCAAAGAATAAGGGCGGAGTTGTAAAAAGAGGGATGAAAATTCTCTATTCTCATAGGTCGAATATGGACCAATCAAATCCCAGGTAGTGTGGGGCAAGTCGGATATTGAATAGAATAAACCATACACCTGCGAAATAAGTCGACCATTTATCTAAATTTTGATCTTTGTATAATGTCAGGATATTCTTAACAATTTAAGTAAAATTTAATAATGAGTCTACAAAAAAAATGCAGTCACAAATTTCTTGATACCATCTAGAAAAATAAAAATACCTGCAGATTTGACCAAATCTCTAAAATTTATCTAAAATATTACATAAGAGCCTTATCGTCTTTGAAAAATGTCAGGACGGACATTTTTTTAACAATTGAGTAAAAGTGGTATGTAATTAATGACCATGCCCAAACTTTGAAGATAAAGATAAAAAAATCGGTCAGAATAAAAACGATTTTTGCAGAAAAATTAATGAAAATAATTTAAAATCATATCTGTACATAGTTGTAGAATATTTACCGGCTGAAGCAAAAGAAATACTAGGTATAGTATAGTAAACTAGATTTGAAATTTAATTTAAATTTTAATTTCTAGAAGCTCTCTCTCTCTCTCTCTCTGTAATTTATATTGTTTCTTGTAATAGCTCTCTGTAATTTATATTATGTAACTGTTCTCTGTGCTTTAAATTGTAATTATTATTGAATTTTATAATAATATACTTTTTAATTGATTTGCTGTGTTTTATTTTATCAACACTATTTTTAATCGTCATGTTGTTTCATATATTTACAAAATTTCGCGCCATTCGCGCCACAGCTCCCGCCATCTTGGAATTTTCGCCTGTTATATTTATTTTTTAATCGCCATGTTTCATTATAATTTATATTAATATACATATTTTTAATCGACATGTCAATTTTTTCATATATTTCGCGCCAAGCCTCCAAATCAAAATTTCGCGCCATCTTGCCCCGCCCTCCCAGCTTGCTAGTACGCAGCTGCGCAACAAGGTGTTCCATATCGCTACTGTGCTGAAGGACATGCATTCTACTTTAAATTGTTGGCAGAAAACATTTTATAACATATATAATTAAGCTACATTCCTCAATGAATTTTTGGCGCAACGCATTTCCTGTTTTTTCGATATTTACTAAACTTTCGTAAATCAAATCAGACACTGCTTCTCCACTGGAAATGTTGAAAAGAGACCAAGACCAGGGTGAGTTTGCGTGATCTGGAGAAAGTTGTCCTGATAACGAGTCAACCAACGAGCGTAATTCTGCTGATTGAAAGCGAAAAAAATATTCGTCAGGAAAGGAAGAATGTACAAATACATATTGAAATTTCGACGCCTAACGCTCGTTTGCAGTGTGAAATGATATTCCATCAATTTGACGTAGGTCATGAAATATTGAGGTGTACATCCATGGACCCCATTTATAGTATCATCGACATAATCATGGTACTTCTCCAACAACCAAATCATGGTACTTCTCCAACAACCACTGCACTCGTTTATTTTCAAGGACATCATTTACCGATGACGTAGAATTACGAATTTGTGAAAGAGCTCGATAAATTTCGGAACCTTCTGAAGCTTCAATGTTATAAGTCTTCAAAAATTGTTGCCAATGTAAAATCCGTAAAACGAGAGACAGAAGAGTATGCATTCTCTTGCACCTGTTATAGTGTTTTCCTGAAATGAACCCCGACAGAGAACCTCCTGCAATAATTCCGCTGTCAATCATGATGTTAGTAATACCACAATTTTCGATAAATTTTCCCACAGCTTTAAAGTAAGCAAGGTCGATGTGGAATGCACCAAAATGAATGAACAATCGATCAAAACGAGGCCTCTCCAATGATTGAATTTGCAAAGCAATTTTTGCAATCGCAAGATCGTTTCGGTTGAATGTATGCTTGTCCGCACTCGTCTGCTACCTGCAATGCCTGCTTCATTGTTTCAATGATGACTGATTTGTTCGTCGGGGACACATTAATAGTCGTCATATATGAAACTTTTTGCATGTTAGAATAATCATCGAGAAGAAAGGTCTGGAAACCCGTTAACATTGGAGTTTTCGGAATATTAGCAACATGAGACAATGTCCACAAATTATACATTTTTAGCCATCGAGAGAAATCAAAGTTTGAAACAGTGTATCGACTCAGAGCATCTAATGGAAGAAGTTCTTCATTGAACCTGGGCCTCTTTAAGTATTCTTCCAATTCAGGAGTGACCGGATCGCATGTTCGTCGTCTTTTGCCACGTTTTGAGCAGTCACGTTCAGCCAAAGGGGTGGAATATTCGTCACTTTCATTTTGCGTTGAAATTTCGCAAATGTCTTGGTATATGATTCCAACAGTATCATGTAGAGTTTCTTTTCCGGTCAAGCTATCAACGAATCGATCGAAATTGTTAAAAGCTAACACTGTACACAAATATGGGGACTTGATTATGACTTCAGGGCAAACTTGAGTTGTTTCTAGTGAAGAAATCACAGCCTCAGTTTCAATCTCTTCGACTACATTATAACTGCATGAATGACCATAACGATTCATTATATCGATGATTTTTCTACTACTCGTCAAACTTTTCAATGCGATTCCAAGTTGCAAATGCTTGGCAGGTTTTACTTTACCGTTTGTCACTCCGAAAATAACATCTTGAGCAAAAGAGCTACTCAATCTTTTACATTTCTCCCCAAAACGCCTACGTAAATTAGCACCACTCAATAGTGTTTCGTAGAAAATTTGTAAAGAATGAGGAATCGAACATTCCCCACGAGCAATTTCAGTTGCATTGAGAGCATTGGGAAGCTCTCGTTTTGTAATTGAAAAAATTTCTTCTCTTAGAGTAATTGCAGCTCGCTGTAACAAATCCATTTTATCCAATGCTTCTGGACGGAAATTATCGGGGATGATCGTGTTTAGAGGCTGAACCAACTTTTTTTTTGACAAATGACCAATTTCAATGTCACCTTTCAATTCTTTCATTAATTTCAATTCAAGCTTGTTACTTTCAATGTCCGTAAAATTCAAAGTAGCATTGGATTCGTGAATTTGCGTTGCAATACTCTCATTATACAATTTTCGAAGTGATTCAAGATAGCAGAACATTTTATTTTTTACAACTTTTTCTTTTACGAAAGCACATATTTCTTCAAATGCATTTTTATTGAACAGACGAATCTTACGCCAATCTTTATCTTTCTGTTGAAACTCACGTTGCATTTGCTCTTTCCTGTAGAGAATTGATGACTTGCAGCGTTTATGGTATGTGAAGCTCTTTTGATCACGATAACAAAGAATATTCAGTCGCGTTTCCTCATCACAACGAATACCGCAGCTTCCTCGAGTTGTTCCAATAAGGCTTGATCGGAGCTTGTCACGAGTGAAACTAGTTTTTTGTTGACCGTGACCCTTGATTTTTTGCAAATGGTACAGACGTTTTCTTTTTCTCCATTGTCCGCAATTTCTGAACCTGGAGACTTCCTCAGAGCACATTTCTTCTGTCATTGTATCATCAACACTGAAAATTTAAATTCAAATACTGAAAATATTTTACATAAAACTTGACATCAGAATTTCTTGTCGTATTTTATGTTATCAATTTCCGTAAAATACATTCATTTTGCATAATTGCATTTGAAAAATCAAACTTGATATCTCTCAGAGAAATTTCAGAAAAAAATTCAGCGATATAATTCCAAAAAACAATTGTATGAGAATCAATGAAAAAGTTTCCTTTTCTTGTTAATTTGAATATGTGATTATTCATTTCCAATATTTCAATAATACTCATCTATCAAAATTATCAAATCTTTATAATATGAAGATTTCACAATTTTGATAGAATTACAATAACAATACATAGATTCCATATTATGGAATGTATGCATTGTTATTTTAATTTTTTTCTTAATCTTATAACTATTACGACTGTAATTAAAATTACATTACGATTTCAATAACAAAAGACATACTTTGAAATGTGATAAATTTCTATAATTTTTATCATGAAAAATATTTGTAACATTTCCATCCCAATTAAATTTTTTTTTTACAATTTAAATCTCATTATACGAAAATATGATATGCACGTGACTTACTCGATCTCTAACATCGTCACAGAATATTCATTTTCATTCTCAGTTCCTCCTTGTTCAGCTTGTTTTTTCTCGCCTTGATTTTCTCTTCTTTTTTCGACTTGCTCTTGTGATTTTTTTGCAGCTAATTCACTTTCTTGCTCCGAACGATTGTCTGGAGTGGATGTTCTCTCTCTCTCTCAGTAACATTTTGCTTGCTCGACGGTCCTCTAACAGATAAATTTACGAATTCAAATATCAAAAGCAAAAACCAGTTGCAAAAAAAAGGTGGAAATCTACTATATTGTAACTGTAGTAATAAATGAAAAGTATTTTTTGATGTATTTCATGAGTTAAATTTATAAAAATAGTCTATATTACAGAACGCTTTACGTATACTTACACTTCATCATTAGGAATATTTTTGTACTTCTGCTGCAAGGCAACAAAATTATTCCGGCATGTTCGGTGATAGCCATGGGTAGCGTTTGCCGTTTCCGGCAACTCCACGTCACTAAACTTTAATTTGTGATATTTTCGACATTTTAGAATGTCTTTACATGTCTCCAAATTGGATAATGTGAACAAATTGACGATATTTTTGCTTTGCCCACAAAAAACACAAAATTTCGCATCGTCGCTCATTTCGAAATGAACGAATATTATACGTGCTATACGTTTGAAGCACGAGCTACGACTGAGAAAAAAAGGTGTCGACGATGTCGATTTCATTGTCGAGGCAGAAGCTGCTAAATATTCTCAGAAAAAACCGAATGAATAGCGGTCCCCTGGCGGGGACTATATACAGGGTATCCCAAAGTTAACAATTAATATTTTAGGGGTTTGTAGTTTGCAAAATTCTAAGCCGATTTTCTCTTTGCCGTTTTTCAAAAAACTCTAAATGAAAAAAGTTATTCAAGTTAAAAGTTTAAACAATAAATACGCTCTCTTGACAAGTGGGGGTAGAATTCGCAGACCAAACTTTTCCCAAATTTTTTTCAAATTTTTTTCAATAAAAAAGTAAATATACATTGCATGCATAAAAGCCCCACAAAGTACATCGAGCCATCAGCGACCGCTGAGGCCGGACGGCGGTGCAGCGCTCACTTTGGAGGCTGGCAGGCACCTTAAAGCAACGGCTCCGACTTGGCAGGCACTTACAAATGATTTTATCGTGCCTTTAATTACATCCTATTAAATTTTTAAGAGGAACGCGATAATCCGGATTTTGAAAAAAAAATTGACACTTTTTTAATTGGCAGCCGGGACTTGGCAACCGATTTTCGTTGGCAGGCACCCGAATGCATAATGTAGAATGTTTTTCCAACGTTTTCTCAAATTTTCAATCGGAATAGGATTGTACGGATTTTGATTCAAAAATTAACCAACAAAATTTTTTTATTTAAAAAACGCAACCGTTTTGAGCTGCCAGGCACCGAAATGTGTCATGTACAAACTTTTTCGTGTAATCTGGAATTTTTTCAACCGGAATACGATCATCGAGTTTTTTCGTCGCTGGCTCTCGGACTAAAATGAATTAAAAATCTATTTAGGTGTATTTTTTTATTAACTACATTTCTTAAATTTACGCATGTATTTGAAAGATAAATATTGATAAAACAAAATTGAAAAACAAGTCTGTTTATGATGTTGGCATTTCCATTCATACTTTGCTCATAAAAAACATAAACAAGATAAAGTGATTCCGATTTTTCAAAGACTTGTTTTGTAAATAACTTTTGAGAGGATTAAATATCGGGTCATAAATTCCCAACAATGAAGCGACAGCGGCCAGTTAATAAATTTGGAAGGTTTTTTTCTAAATTTTAAATTATTCCTGCTCATAATTATTTTTTTTAATTTTCTTGGACATTTATTAGATTTCACTTTTTAGCTGTTAAACTAAGTGTAAGAATTGTCGGGGGTAATACCACTTGAGCTCAGATTTAGCCGGATATTTTTTATACGTTTCTCGGTTTGAGTATTTATTGTCATTGGCAATTTAACGAGATCTTTTAAAAAAATCACAAGACCGTAGGTCGAGTAATTTTGTCAAACAGATCGAGTAATATACTATTCTAAATGGAATCTTAAAGGAAGAACTTTATATGAAAGTTCCAGAAGGGGTTAATGCAGAAAACAATCAAGTGTGTAAATTACATAAATCGTTATATGGTTTAAAACAGTCTTCAATTTTCGTCATCCATTTTGGTATATTATAATTAAATAAATATTAAAAATTCACTAATTTCAAATCAAGTTGACAACGTGTAAATTAATTCTTGCTTGGTTACTATGATTACTTTCAGCCTACTGTTTTACTTATTAAGAAGCACTAAGAAAATTTTTGTTTAATGAGAAAAAATATTTTTGCTACATTTTTTTTTTAATTCTAGGCGCTTGTAGAAAAAATATTGTTCCTAACACTTGCGGAAAGTATCTTTTCCCCACATAATTGCATTGCGTGCCTTGTTATTTTTGTATTATTGAAATGTCAAATATGAAAGTGACATTTGCTTCATCTGTCGCGAAATTGTGCATCACGCAACCAAAAATTAGTATTTTGCAGGTCTCTCCAAACTACCAGGACTCGCCTACGGCTCGTCTTGGAATATGTTTGCCTCTGCCTGCAAAAAGATATTTTCCGGTCTTGTAACGTAAATAACTATTACAATTGTTATCGCAATAAATAAAACTGAGAAAACAAAAGCTTGTGTTTTTTGTAACATATTCTTTCCTAATTCCTATAGGTTTGTTGCGGCAGTTTTTGCTATATAGTTAAATTTTCTGGGATCTAAAACCACATGTAAATTCTTGAACTCTTTATTTTGTAAATATTAATTTAAAAGAATAGAAAATTGTATATTAATTTTCAGTTAATGTTAATGGCGGACATTTCTTATAGATACATACCTAGTTGGTTAAATATAAAAAATGTTGGGTATTTTATTGATTACTTTTTTCAAAATTAAAATAACAGGTCTGATTTCCGAGAAATTTGAGTAAAATTTAATAGTAGATTATTTAACGAGCGTAGAATAATGGCTATTATTCTCGGAGATGAAGTTTCCGACATGAGCGAGTGTCGGAATCATCTAAGTGAATAATAGCCATTCTACGCAAGTAGAAGACTATACTTTCTCTACGACTTATGCAAGAAATAATATATCTAAATCATAATTTTTAACACAAATCTTTAATTGACTCTTAAAATATTAAACTTTGACGTTAGTCCATTTGACACTTCAAAATGGCACCTTATTATAGGAGGTTGCTAAGATATGATTGGTTAGTTATTTTTCAAAGCAATGTGATTTGTTGGTATTAGTGTGAATAATGAAAATCAAATGATGTGATTGGCTCATTGCCATTGAAGAATGTGTAAAGATTCACGATATGAAGATTGTATGCTATTATTCAATTTAATATACAACAATAATGAGCGTATTATTTAATAGTCGTAGAGAAAGATTTTTTATTCAAGCCCAAATACCGTTTTATAACGTATCCAATTTTTTGAAACAACGTTTCGCCTGTGAAGTTTTTTGAATACAGACCTGCACTTTTTATTTGTTTTTATTTTTTAAATGGCCATTTTTTCTCTATCGAACCATGTAAGAACACTTAACTTTTTATTAGCTTTTGACAATGAACTGTTCTATTTTCAGTAGTAATATCCCTAAGACATTGATAATAGACGAGATAATTTTATGACAATCGAAAGCTCGTTCCTTGGTAACAGCCCTCAGCCTTCGGCTACCAAGGAACGAGCTTGAGAAATTTGTCATAAAATTATGAGGCATTTGTCAATGTCCGAGGGCGGAAAATTTTTTGAAAAATATATTTGTGACTGTGGGTCGAATTTCTGGGAATTTTTTCTTTGATTAGCGCATTTATGCTTTGAAAATTTGCATTGCCAAAACGTGACATTTTGAAATTCATTTGGAATGAAGTTGTCAAACTCAATAATGATTGATAATTGCACTGAATGCTGTTATCAGTGTAATGTTGACATGATTGGGTGAAATTGATCATATGACAGAAAATGACAAAATTTGATTGGTTGTTAGAACTACCAATAAATTTTCACTCTAATTGTAAAATTTACATCCAAAATATTTATGGTGAAAATAAACAGGACCATAGTTAGAAAAATCCTTACGTACAGTTCGCTCCTGTTAAAATCTAATAATCAAATTAAGTGTTCTAGGTAGTTCTTTAAAGGAAAAAATATTGATTTTAGAAATTAAATAAATTAAAAAATGGGGAATTCTGATTTTATTATAGTTCAGTTCATAAATCTATCACCAAAGGAAAAGATAAGCATTGCCGCAATCACAAAACCTTTATGAATTTGTTTTAAGAGACATGTGCGTCCGCATATTTTTTTCGCCATTATTTTAAAATTTTAAAAATATTAAAATATTAGATATAATAATTTTGAATTTTACTTGATGAACATCCATGTTAAAGATTAAATAACACGAGTACTTTTCTTGCATTTAAAACTAATAATACAATAAATATGTATTCAAATTTGGTTTTTTAACTTTATTTGATTTTAAATAATTGACATTTACTGATACTAATTGTAGTATCTGTACATTCAAACACCGAAGCTTAAGTTTTTTGATATTATTTATTTAGTATGTTTTACTTAAGGCAGATATAAAATTTGTTTTACATTAGTCTGAAATGAAAAAAAATTACTAAGCAATTCTAACAAATTTAAGCACCATTATAAATAAGCACCTGATTTAAAAAAAACATTTTTTTGGAAACATCTTTTAAATGTAATTATTAACATAATTGACCTCTACATCCAGGTTCCACAATTAAATAGTGTAGTAGATGTTTCTACAAGAAAACGTAGAATTTGGGATAGAAAAAAATTTATGTCCTTTTTGCTCCTTGGAACAAAGTCATTTTGCTCGACATATAGAACGAAAACATGCAGGTGAGCCAACAATTAGGAAAATTTTGTCTCTTTCAGTTGGAAGAATTGAGCGAAAAGAATTGTGGGATTGCCTTAGAAAAGAAGGCAATTTCGCTTTGTTTAAAGAAGAAAAGAAAATTATCGCAGTTCATCGACCAACTGAAGACGAAACTAGAAAAAATGTTAAATGTCACTAAGGTCACTGAAAATAGTAAAATGGCGAGCCAAGGTGCCCAGCTATCGATTGCTAAAAACAGAATTCCAAAATTCGAAACCGTTCTCGAGTTATCACTGTGAAAGATAGACAGACAGACATATAGACAGACAGACAGATATATAGTCAGACAGACAGGTAGATAGACGACAGATAGACAGACAGATAGACGGACAGACAGACATTCTAAAGTCAATAAGTACGTCTGCTACTTGATGGTTAAATTCGTGATATGACATCAGTATACCTTTCGTTGCCATTAGTTGTCATCGCAATGAAAATAAAGGGCTAACTTGGCTCCAAAAGGGCGTAGTAACTGATTTTTATGCTCAAAATGCGTGATTTTTAGCTGGCATTCGAATCCAGCAAATTTTATTTCACTGACTTGAACAGTTTCAAGCTCATTCTAATTGTTTATCATAAAAAACGGCTCTTTTCTACAACATGTTTATTTACATAATTCAAAATCAACATTTTGTTAAAATACAAGTCTAAGTCAGTTCTACAACTTTAAAATGACGTGCTGTAGAACCATTTTCAATAATAACTTTTCTCACAATAATGGTTTAAAGTTGTTGCATAATTCGTAAAATGGGATAAACAAATAGGATTTTGTGAAAACTATTTATTGCACAGTGCTCATCATTCGCACACCTATTGGATACGTTAAGACTCGTAACATTTGGGCATACTTATTACATTTTAATTATTAATAACAATTCTATAAACAATTGAAAAACTACTAAAAAACCACGTTTTTCTGCGGTTTTTTTGTAATAACTTTTGAACGGATTGTCTGATTTTGATCTTTCGGATATCATTTTATTGGTCTTTTGATGGCGCATATTTTACCTGAGCATCACTTTTCTTTAGGATTCACAGTTTTTCTGAAAAGTCGGAAAAACCGATTTGCACCCAAATTGTTTGAAATAAAAAACCATCTGACATTGATTTTAACTGACACGAGACGAGAGATCTTTTCTATTACCTTCCCCTAAATCATTTCACAAAAATTTAGCGGATACAAATTTAATAGCCTCAAAAAGTCAGCCCGCTCCGACTAGTATAGTTTTGTAGCATATAACTTTCTCTTTCCATTTTTGGTATTTTTTCAAATAAAAGTTCTAAGCCTAAAAAATCAAAAGTAGCATTTTTAATTTTTCCTGTATAACTCGAAAAGGGCGAAAGTCTCTGTAGATATTTTTTGACCAATGTAATACTCTCCAAAATACTCTTTTCCCATTTAACCGCCTCTGTATCTCTTACGGTTTCTCATATAGCAATGTTATCCCTTCCAATTCCAGACATCCTGTATATTGTAGTGCAATTAGTAACACCCATTAAAATAGGGAAAGTTGTTAAATGGGTTATAGTTATTTAATTGTACTGAATAGTACGTAAATAGAATAATTTTGAAAAGATAACATTTTTTTTAAACATTTAGAAATTAGCAGTTTTCTTTTGCATTTCAAAGGAATGTGTGAATAACAAAAATTTCAGTAAATACCTAATGACAATATGAAAACTAGAAGGCGGAAGAGGAAAAATCACTGGGCGATTTTTCAAGACTACGGCCCGTTTCCGTCAGCGGATGCGCGAGAGGTCCAAGGTTCGTTCCCCAATACCAACATACTTTTTTTATTTTTTCTAAAATTCATTTAATTCTTTTTTTCATTTTTGCAATTGTTTGATACTTTTTACTAGAAAATTTCCAAAAATGGGAATTTTTCCAATAATTTTTTTTCAAATTTTTAGATTTTTTTTTCAACGATCTCCGTGCGATATGGATATCAATCGACGGGTCGTGACTTGCACAACACCTTAAAAGAAATAAGTATCGACAGATGTGCTTTCCTTATCGAGATATCTCGAATAGAATAAGTTTCACTTTATATGGCGGGCTCAGGATCCTCGGGCCCGAAATAGCTCATCTTCTGATACAGCCTTTCTTTTTGGAATAAAAACCGATAGCCGAAATAATTTTCCGGATCGGCCGTATCCTTCTCAAATTATCGTTGCATACAGACATCCAAAAATCCACACAGGCAGACTTTTTTTTGCTGAAAATTAATTTTCTTCACGTTTCATGACATTTTAAGTCATTTGGAGCAAAAAAAAATTGAGATTTTTGCACGATTTCAATACTACGGTTTGCCTTACTTCACCAAAGGTGAAGTATGGGTGGGCCGTAGTAATAGCTTAAAAGGCGTTATTTCCAAAATATACACTTCGAGATTCGCGCTAGGTTCATGACAGACAGCAAACGTTCTTTGAAATAGAGGAATCCCCTCTCATCAGTGTTTTTATTACGGATAATGTTACGGAAAGGTTCAAATTTATACTATACTATACTATACTTTGACCCTCACTTGCTCACAGGGCATATAGTTTATATTTTCATCATATTCGTAGTAGGTAGTAGCTAATTTGCAAAAGTAGTTTACGATTATGGGTAGAAAATTAAAAGTGTATAAAATAAAATCGAAAACACAAAAAAAAGTATGGACCATTTAAAAGTTGCAAAAGAGAATTTGAATCCAAAATTTTCTGAAAATATTGTTACGAGGTATTTTGGGTAACTCAAAAAAAGAACTAAACAACTTGAAATAGTAATATTAAAATTTACTCTGGGGTGTAGCTTCCAATATACCCCAATAACGTAGGGTTACCAGAAATTACAACCAACTAGTTCAACAATAAACGTAACAAATTTATTAAATAAAAATACCAACTTTGCCAAAATAGTTATACAAATTTTATACTTACACTATCATACACATTATTGCTGAGGACACTCGTCTTTTCAGGAGAGGCACTTGTACTTTTCATCTACTCTTAATCGAGTCCCGAATATGACTCTCCCCAAAAATATCTCTACGGCTTTCGAACTAACCACCGAAAAAACCCCTTCCACCTGACTACGCGAAATTAAGGTTCTTTGTTCACCTTGCAATGACTTAAGTTTACATAAATAAAAAAGTGTTTTCAAACAAATATTGTTTTAAAATTTTGAAATTTGTTCCATATCGTGAAGCGTGTTTGAGATTGTAAATAAATTAAAATTAAATAATGTCATATACAGGGCGAATCTTAATTATCGCTTACCCAAGCCGTAGATGGAAAATTATCGTAACAATATATGTACACAGTAAGGAATCGAAAACGACCCTAAAGCAATTAAAGCTTTGTCAATTATTTTAAAAACGGAAATAAAACAATCTGGGCTTATTATGTAAGCAAAGAGTATCCCTATTTAGCTGCTAGTCCAGATGGAATAATTGACGAGGATTCTTTATAGTAGAAATAAAATGTCCGTATACAGCAAGAACTATGGATCCCAAAGAGATAAAAGAAAAATAAATTCGCAGTAATTCAACCAGGCGGCTTATTTAGATTAAAAAAAAAAACATAAATATTATACCCAAATTCAAGGACAAATGTTAATTTCTCAAATAGATTTTTGTTATTTTTGTATTTGGACGCCGAAAGGGCTTTTATTTGAAAAAGTTTGTAAAAACATTTTGTGAAAAACTTCAACTTAAATTAGAAAAATTTTATTTTGATTATATGCTTCCAGAGATTATTAAAGAAAATATTTTGTAATGTGTATTTGTTTCTTTTATTTTTCCTAAATTTTCTTCTACACATTTCTGTTCCTTAAAAACACTTTTATGTATTTATTCTCTTTCTATATCAAAGAGTTTTTAAATAAAATTACATATAAAATATCTTTTTCATATATTCAAATATAAAAATGTTAGCGGTGTTTAATTATTAACATTAAAAAAAATACTAGGTATCTGAAAAGTTTCTACGCTACTGGGCGTACTAATCGTGGTATCCTTGTACAAACAAACTCCACGTCGTCGGTATATAAACTATATACTATATACTATAAAAAATAAAGTTTGAGAGACACAATCCTTCAATTATTATTCTCACCACAATACATACTATATTGTTTACCCATTTTACTCCCTTATTAATTATTATTTTTACTCAAAATAATTTTTTAGTAACCGCCAAATCATGTTTCTAGTAATGTACAACTTTAATTTTTGAAATTTGTCTTATTTAATTTATAAGAAATTAAATATGCGCCTAAAATATGATATTTTAGAATTCGTTTACTAAAAAAATAATAAAAAATCGTCAAAAAGCTCATTGTATATTACTAGAGGATAAAATAAAATGTTATAGGTACCTATATAAAAAAAATAAGTTTATATCTTTTCCATTTCTGCTCAGAAAACGATTAAGAAAATTTTTTCTTGGGTAAAAATCCCCTTAAGCCACCTCTCTAGATCTCTTGATATTATTTTCTATGTCCGCTTTTCACTTCCACTCTCTATTCACCTCTACACCTGTTTACTGTTCCGCCTCCTTAAATCTTCACTCCTTTTTCCTCAAATTCGGGTTTCTATATTTTTTTAAGCAAATAATATTTCTTACTTAAAAAATTCTTTTTTATTTCTTATACTACCATCTCTTAATTCCTTTCCTTTACTCAAATATACTATTCTTTTTATAATTTAAAACTTTTAATTTCATATTTTAATATAATTTACTAATTTTTTTTTAATTCACATTTTTTCTTTTTTTTTATATTACAAACCAGGAAAACCGTTAATTGTACTTCCAAATTCTATTCATGCCCTTTTTATTTAACTAACCCCTACTGACTATTATATTTTATAACAAATTAACTCTATTCTATACAGGATGTACCAATTTCATTACAATATATATTTTATCACGTTTTCTAGCGGTGAAACTACGCAGAATTATAAAAAAGTTACAAGAAAAAATTTGTAGGAAATTTTATGTTCTGCAATTTTTATCTACTGTAATTTTTCATACAAATGTATATTTTTTGCTCAAAATCTAAAATGAATGGTTTTTTAATGTTAGGATTTAGGTACCATAAAAAAATTGAATAATTTTAAAATCGATAAATAATTAATATTTCATTCAATTTCATTCAAAATGAGAAGCAGACCTTTTTTAGGTTTTCTGAATAAATTAGAATTCATGGATAGTTTAAAAATTCATAGCTTTTGAATTTTTTTTAACTTTGTACATTTTTGGCTGAAACTTCTACAAATATTATTTTAGAATTATGAAATAATTCGTACACAAGTAAAGTCGTTTTTGATCTCTTTCGGATAGTCCAACTGCTTTGTTCATTTGTTTTGTACTTTTTGATAAAACGAAATTATGAAACTGTAAAAATAAAATTTAAATTTTCTTCGCGTAATTTTTTAAAAATTCCAGAATTTTTGTAATAAAAATTAAAAAATCACAATTTTAAATTTTTTATTACATTTTTAATAGAAGTATTTTAAATTTTTAATGATGAATTTTTAATATTGAAACTAAACATAAATATTAAATGAAGCAATATCGAAAGTTTTAGCACTGTAGGAAATGACGATAAGAATTAATAATCAGTTTCAAATACGCAATCATATCTAATTTTTTTTATTTTTCTTTGCAATAATTTTTTTTAGAGTACCTAGATGGATATGATTGCGTTTTTAAATGTGTTTATTAATTATGATCAACTTTTCAGGAAAAAACTTTTCGATATTGTGACAAATATTTGAATATTTTCACTGCAATTTTTTTTTAGTTTTGGAAGTCTGTAGGATCGTCTCCAAGACCTAATCACAAGTACGTTATTTTTTATTTTGAAAAGGTGTAATTGTAATTTAAATAATTAATGATATTGCCAATTTTAATAATCGAAAAATCTTAATTCATAAATAAATAAAACGACTTTTATAAAATAATATTTTTTTATTATATCTGTAAAATAAAAATAAAGATTAAATATAAAAAAAAACAACAATCTTGATAAATTACCCTAATGCCCAGACAACAGTAGCCTCCTCGTCCTCAGCATAAAAGATTCTAAAGGGCCCCACCACCCCTGCCGATATAAATCCGGCAGATGGCGAGGCCCCGCTCGGCCCCTCCAAGAGGATGATAGGTTTATTCTAAAAATAAAAATGATTTATTTTCGTTGAGTATTGAATCGTTTACGGAAATAAGTTTATTGAACATTTAATCTACTAATTATTTACTTACTCGTTGGGTAGATGCCACCCTGCGCAGCACCCTCCTGCATATAATTCTGTGCAAGTTAAAATCTGAAACAAAATATTAAATCCTTAAAATGTATGTTAAATAACTAGAAAAATTGTAATAAATTACATGCTAGTAAATTACACAGCCACACAAAAAAAAAGTATGTTACCACGAATTAAAATATATGGATATAATGTAAAACTCGGAATTCAAATCCGTAGTTAAAAACATTATCGTGTTATAATTTTTTTTGTCAAAAACTCTTCTTGGAATTAGGGTACAATATTTACAGGAAGACATGTAAAGTGAAGTGGGAAATATAAATATTTCGGCTGAGTGAAAGTGAGTGTAATATTATGGACATTCATACTTTTACAATGTATAATATAATATTTTTCACAAATATTACTGTAAACAATAAATTACTATTAAGAGATATTGCCCCGGTGAGTAAAGTAAAAATACCGAAAAATACAAGCTTCGACATACCTATCGTAAGATAAAAATCAGAGGGGTTTTGATTTTTTTTATACTAAAAGTATATAAAAACATTAAAATATAAACAATTAACCACATCATGTTCCAGAAAAAAAAATTATTTGGTTTTGAAAATGATAATTTCGCGATTCTTATTTTAAACGCTATTTTATTGTTTAAATAATACATAATTCTACAATTTGTATTACGAATGTTTGCCAAAAATTAAACCGAATTTGTTTAAAATTAAGGTTCTCTCATTTTCCTAATTTTTGATATATTCTGATTTATACTGAAAACTTAACTAAAAAAATATTTTTTTTTCAATATAAATTCAAGTGATATCAATTATCTACATACTTCTTTAACTTTTTCTTAATTAGACGAATAGTTAACTTGCAATGCTTAAAACGCCGGCTCATGGTCACATGCAAATTATTTTTTTTTCCGCAATAACATATAGAGTTGTTTTGTATTTATTTTAATGTTTATTTTAATGTCTAAAACACACTTTTAAAAAATCAAAAAACTTAATTTGAAGATTGTGAATTTTATATCAAAAATACGTGTTTTGGTATTTCTAACCGACTCAACGGGGCAATCGCTCTTAAAAAGACAGAAAATTGTACAGTTTGTAATTTTAATTAAATAAATTTAAGTTTTAATTGAACACTATTAAAAAAAATATTTTGCAAATACAATTTTAATTGAACACTATTAAAAAAAAATATTTTGTAAATACATACTGGATGCCCATTAAAAAGACAAGAAAATTGTACATTTTGTAATTTTAAGAGCGATTGCCCCAGTAGGTTAGAAATACAAAAAAACGTATTTTTGATATAAAATTAACAAAATTGAAACCGAATTTTTGGATTTTTTTATACTAAAAGTGTGTTTAAGATTAAAATAAAAACAAAAAAACAATATGTTGGGGAAATTTTTTTTTCATGTGACGCCGTTTTAAGCATCGAGAGTTAACTATTAGTCTAAGAAAAAGTACAAGCAGTATGTAGATAATTGATATCACTTGGAATTTGTATTGAAAAAAAAATATTTTTTAGTTAGTTTTTAGTATAAATTTTAGTATAAATCAGAATACATCAAAAATTAGAAAAATTAGCAAATATTCGTAATACAAATTGTAAAATTTTATTACGATTTTAAATTAAATTGAATAACTTCTAAAATATTAAAGTTATTGAAATGTGATTTTCACCATTCGAAAGATAATATAAAACTCTTAAATTTAAAATGTATTTTAGTTTCTTAAAATTTAGAATTGTAATTATTATTATAGAAAAAATTTAGAATTTTTTTTTAATTTTTTGTAATTATGTTTTATCAATAAGTATAATAAATGATAAAAGTAAATAGCATATCAGAAAATAATCCAAAAGTACTATGTGTGTAAATTATTTCATAATTTTAGCATAGTATTTGTAAAAGTTACAGCAAAAAATGAAAAAAGTTAAAACAATTCAATGGATTTACCCATGAATTTTTGACAAAAAATTTGATTTTTTTTTAGTTTTCTAAACTAACTTTATTAATGGATTATGATCCAGAAATCCTTAAAAAAAGGTCTGTTTCCCATTTTGAAAATAATTGAATGATATATTAATTATTTATTGACTTTAAAATTATTTAAAAATAGGTTTTATTTTTTTAAGGTTAATATTAATATTAAAAATTAAAAAAAATACCATTAACTTTGCAATAAAAAACTCTATAATTGTGATTTTTTCAAAATTTTATTCAAAAAATGAATAACTTTAAAAATATTAAAATGGGATTTATACCATTCGATAGGTAATATAAAACTCTAAATTTAGAAAATATTTTAGTCTCTTCGAATTTAAAATTGTAATTCTTATAAACAATTTAAAAAAAAAAATATTTTTTTTTCTTTTGTTTTATCGAGAATAGTAAAACAAATGAAAAAAGTAAATAGTAAACGAAAGGGATCAAAAAGTATATTATGTGTGAAATATTTCATAATTTTAAAATAATTCTTATAGAAATTATACAAAATTATAAAAAGTTAAAAAAATTTTTAGAAAAAATTAATTTTTTTTTAATTTTTGTAAACTAATTTTATTAATGCATTTTGATGCAGAAAAACTAAAATAATCGATTAAACAATTAATTTACTAGGAGTGTTCGGAAAGTTGGGTGGAATTACCCCTCATTTTTTTATAATTAATTTACTAGGAGTATTCGGAAAGTCTAAACAAGAGAATTTGAAATTCATTGCTGCACAATAACTGCCTAGCGTTTAAAATAAGAATCGCGAAATTATCATTTATAAAACCAAATAAATTTCTTTTTGTGGAACATGTTAAGATCATTTGTTTACATTTTAATGTTTTTATATACCTAGTACTTGCAATACACTTTTAGTATAAAAAAAATCAAAACCCCATTTTGAAAATTGTGAATTTTATATTACAATATGTCGAAGTGCATTTTTCGGTATTTTTACTTAACTCACCGGGGGAATAGCTCTTATTCGTAATAAAATATAAATTATGAAAAATAAATATTTAACGGAAAATAATTCAGCATACCTACTACAAATCAAAAAAGAATATTTTCATTGTAATGTACATGAAATGTAATTAAATTTACAATTAAATCAGAATACTTACCCATTTAGCACAATTTCTTTTCACTCTAGTAGTTAATTAAGGCCGTTTCTAGGTCATCAAAGAGAGGAGGTAATGAGCAATTATAATGAGCAATTATAATGAGTAATTACAATGAGCAATTACGCATTTACAATTACCCAGATGTACGCATTACATCTTGGTCTTGAAAGTAATGTGTACATAGCTGAACACTTATTACCTCGAGTTTGAAATGCAATTAATTAGATATACATATTACACCTCGACCTTGAGTCGCACATGCACATAGACGAATACATTACGACTTATCCTTGAAAGTATTACGTACATAGCCGGACCCTCATTACCTCCGACAGTCACTACTTCGCACTTAGCGGTTGAGAGGGCATCAATACTAGTTAATAAAAGAGGAGAGGGAATTTGAAGTGGGGCGATCGCTATATAGTAAGCCTAGCGGAGCTGGCAGTTCAGTATTAGTCTTTAGACTTTTATAACTAGCAAGTTTCAATATATTAGTGCCAGTGTTTTTATAAGAGGTAAAAATAATAGTATACATTTTAATATGTCTCAAGTCGAGGTTGATAGTATTAATGAGATGATCAATATGAGATTTTTGAAGCAGAGGACTTTAGCTGAGCTTATAATTGATCAAGCTTATCCGATTAAGTCGATGACATTGAAGGATACCAGATATGGAAAAAGTCTCCTACTTCACTTACGCGATTCTAATACCGATGAAGTTTTTCAATGTTGGTTGCCAAGGCGCGTAACTAATACACTATCCGAAGCATTTATAGCGAAAGTTAACGTTATAGAAGGGCGATATGCTTTGAGTTACCTAGGAGAGAAAGAATGGCGCATTATCCGACAAAAACACAACCTCTTATAAAATTTCATGTAGATGGATAGTATTAGAAATATAATTTAAATTAGGGATTGGTGGTATATATAGGATTATTTGTAAGTAGATATTTCAACCAGTACTATAACAAAGCTAACATTTTATTGTATTGTTTCAGATTAGTCATTATGTGGATGTCATATTCTAGTGAATCCTGGCCTGCGGCAGACAATTTTTAACTGGCAATAAAGAGGATAGCGCGCGAACTTAATGCCCTAGCTTGGGACGCCATGTATTCCCAGAACTATGATCTGGATATTTGCTACGACGATGAGGCCATAGGCAGACAACAGAAGGCGTATGAAATGTATAATGTCGGAGTGCGAGCGTCTGGCGACTACTTGGATTTAGAATTAGATTTGGACTCGTATTGTGAAGCGATGGTTTCCTTAGGTTTAAAAAAATTTCTGTATTAAGCTTTACCATACATTACGCCGCAAATTAAACTTAAATATGGGCTTAAATGACATCATGTAATTATTATTTGAAATAAATAAAACTATATTCCAATTATTATAAAGTGTTTTATTTAAATAGGGGTTCATACAAACAAAAGTAAATTATAACTAAAATACTTGAAAACGTCCATTTTAATTAATTAGGTGCTGCTTTTAGTGCGAATCCATTTAACTAAAGTGCGATTTCCTTTTGTTTTAATAGTTTTTTCAACTAGGTAGTCTTTAGGATATTTTGTTTTCAGTAGCTCCACCTCATAGAAGCAACCTTTTATTTCCCCACCTTTTAGATCTTTAATAGCATACGTTGCAGGATACGTGTCGTTAACTTTGATAATTTTAAATAGTTCCGTTGTATAATTCGCCGTATAGCCCTTTTCAAATTGGTGTTTATACTTGGAGATCCTAACAATATCGCCAATTTTAAATTTCGCCTTTCCCCTTGCTTTGACTCGTTTTTTGTTATGGTCATGGAATAACACTTTACTATCGACATCTACATCAATTGGTTTCATATTAGTAGTGCTATGCTTGGTCGCGTTGTATTTATCCGTGATCGGGCCTATGGCATCCAACCACCTGTAACTACCCCTTATTTGAAAATGTTTATAGATTGCGGGTTTTAATGTTCTGATAACTCTCTCGGCCATAGCAGCTTTCATAGTTGTATACGTGGAGTAATGCTTGGATCATCAAAATTGAAAATTTAGAATTATAGAATTCGGTACAAAAGTCGGTCTGTAAATGTTTCGGAGCATATCCACTTGTTTCCAATATAGATTTAACAGCGGCCGTAACTGAGGCAGCAGTTTTACTTTTAACAGGAACTGTCCAAACAAATTTAGAGTAACAATTTATGATAACCACGATATAGCGGTAGTTGTCATTATCTTCTGCGTATTTCTGTACATCGGCCAAGTCGCATTGCCACAAGTCATATATACCTTTTACTATAGTTTTTCTTCTTAAAAAATTTCGTCTAGCCGGTTTGTGCAATTCATTTATGATGCCAATCTTCAGAGCGTTCATTTTTTCTCTCATCCAAGCGCTAGGCTATTCTTGAATGTACTTATATTAAGCTGAACAATGAATATATGATACAGAGGGGGCTTTTATCAATTTATTTTCTCAAATACCCAATTTCTGATTGATATTATTTAGCTCCCTCCTATAATGGGATATAATTTTTTTTATCGCCGCCATATCTTTTGTGAATTCATCACTTTTATCGATTTCTTTTCCAAGATTTTTCATTACTTGACTTATTACACCTTCCAAAAATTCCCGGTTACATGTTATGGTATTTATGAAAGCTTGATTGCTACCTAAAGCATCCGTAATCATCGTTGGCAATACTTGGCGAACCGTCTGCATCGTGATATCCATTTGCGAATTCAGATAGCCCAGCGTTACAGAATCAGAATCGTCCTCAGGTTGCGCAACGTTAGTTAATCGCTTGAGCTGCAAGTCGTATTGCCCAGATGCATTTAATTTAAATCCAATACCACTTCGGTCTTTTACTAGAACTCTATCAAATTTTCTTTGGCGACCGAATTTGTCTATCGTATTGGACGGCATGCTGGGTCCAACTGCTTTAAAGTATCAACTTCAAATCAATATATTATTCCTTCTTCACGAAGCTCCTCTACTATAGAAATAAGCTCATTGGTATGCCCACTGTGTCCGGCCTGTTTAGATGCATGCAGCAACCGCAAACGGTTAATTAATTCTTTCGGATCATTCCAGTAAACATAATTAGGTCGCATTTTAGTTAATACTTTATGAGTCGGTATGCTCGACAAACTGCCACCTACTTTTTTTCTCTCCATTAACGGTCGAATAATATTTTTAAACTTTTTCCAATTGCAGACATTAAGCACAGAAGATTTGCGGTATCGCAGGAAGGGCGACTCTGTAATTAATAATATATTTCGGTATGTGACCAAATCTTTCGGCTTCGGATTGGCGATTCTCTTTAAGAATAATAATTTTAGCAATTGGTCATTCGAAATTGTTTAATTTCCTTCCCATCTTTCGAGAATGAAACGCTATTATCGGTGAATTCCACATCCAAATTACCCATTTTGAGCTCATTATTCTCATGATCCATGCGAATGCCGTATGTTGTATCGTACGTAATTTTTTTCTCCATCAAGTTAGATACATGATTTGAGATCGTGTCGGTCAAAGATTCATTTAAATATGTCCGAATTACTGAACTATTTGAAGAAGCGGTATCCAAAGTATCATCCATAGAATCATCCGAATGTGAGATAAAATCATAAAATTTATCTTTAAAAGAAGGATCTTCTGTTTCATCATTATCCAATTCTTGCTCGGTTTCAGGCAAGTTACCTCTTTTTGCAGACTGTACGGCGGTAGATGTTGAAATTATTTTTAAAGGAGTAGTAATTGGCTCATATTTTTTCTCCAATTCCATTTTTTCCTCGATGCGGCCCGCATTTAGAGAATTAAATTTTTTTTCGAACGGCGTCAGTTACAGCAATTAAATCTCGCTTAATTCTCATATTTTCAGCATCTTCAGCTCGAATTTGATTCATAATTGTTTCAAAAGTCAAATGTCTTCGCGGAACAGACGCTCGACTGCAATTGATTTAATACTACGAAGATCTAAGGATATATGAAACTATCCAAGCTTTTCATATAACGGCCGTCTTTGATATCCTTATCTTTATCGATGGCTAAAAATCCATAATTATCATTTAGAACACATCTCCTGTAGTTCGCCAAACGTTATATCTCGAGATACATGGTCAGAATATATATGGCGGAGATTTTTTTCATCCTGTTTAAATATAAGAATGAAATTAGCATTATCACGTATCAACTGCTTCGGGATTTTAGAATAGGTTTGGCCTAAATAGAAACAGTCAATATTCTTATGACGTCCCATACTGAAATAAGCTCTCACAATATCCTGCTTTTCGGTTATTACATCATCAAATATGATTACGCTGTTTTCTTTCGCTTCTGAAGGTTGAATTATATTCTCATTATTGCTGAACATGTACAATCCTAGTCCATCAATCGGCTCCAAGACTTTTCGTAAATATTCATATTTCGGTTGATACAGCGATTTTGAATATAGGTACACGTTGAGAAATCGTAAACCATTGGGTTGGAATAGTAGGGACAGCATGGCATTCGTTTTACCGCTGTTGGACGGTCCAATAATCAGAGATCTTACGCTTAGCGGAAGCAATGGTCCATGTCGGCGTTTAATATTCTTTTCTACACATCCCACTTTTTTATCTATATTTTCAATATTTATACAGCCGGCTTGCTTTACAATACGCATCGAGCCGCGGTTAATTTATATATAGCAGCAACTACTTCGGCGCTACTTATTTAAGCAATGGCTGTCAATAGAGCAAAACGTAAAAGTAGCTCCAAGCGAACGAAAAAAGGTCGAGGCATTTTAAATTCCATTATAAATAAACTACCTGTGGAATTGCATATACCAGGATATCAGTATTGCGGCCCCGGAACAAAATTAGCTAAACGTATAGCCAGAAATGATCCGAGTATAAATGGTCTTGATAGAGCCTGCAAGACTCATGACGTAGCTTATTTGAATAAAGATATTCGAGCTAGACACATCGCTGATAAAGAATTGGAAAACGCTGCTTGGTCTCGCGTGAAATCGAAAGACGCTTCAATTGGTGAAAAAAGCGCATCCTGGTTTGTGACTAATATAATGAAAGCTAAAAGAAAGCTCGGCATGGGTCATAAATCCCGCACTGTAAAAAAGCGTAAGCCGAAAAAATCTCCAAAAAAGAGGGCTGTCACGTTTGGAAATGGAGTTGTTAGTAAAGTTGGAAAATTTCTTAAAAGCAAAAGACTCACAGATTTGAAAAAAGCTAGCCAAGCGGCTTTGCAAGTAGCAAGAAAATATGTTAAAATGAATGGCGGAGTACATAATATAATAATTCCGCGCATTATACCAGTACCAAAAACTGGAGGTATTTTACCACTGATACCTATTTTCGCCGGATTATCAGCTTTAGGCGGCTTGGCTGGAGCAGCATCAGGCATTGCAAGAGCTGTAAGCGCAGCCAAGGAAGCTAAAGAACAGATGTCTGAGTCAAATAGACACCACAAAGCGATGGAAAGTATAGCCGCAGGCAAGAGCGGCAGTGGAATTTATCTGAAACCGTATAAAAAAGGATTCGGATTATATCTTAAACCATATAGGAGTTCAAAAAACTAATAGATCAATTACCCCGAACACCGTTGACTGACGTTTTTATTAGAGAATTTGCTAGAAAAAATAGCATCCCATATTTTCGGGGTATATATATATGAGTGATACTTTACCGAAGAGAGGGCCTCGTCGAAATGAATCTGCAATTATTAATCTTGATAATAATGCCGGTTTAGGCACACACTGGGTTTCGTTCAAGAAACGAGGTACATTGACTACATACTTTGATAGTTTCGGCGATTTACCCCCACCACCAACACTGACTAACTATTTAAATAAAGGACCGTCACCAACTCGAAGCATAAAATATAATCACAAACGGCATCAGAAGTTCAATACAGTTTTGTGTGGTCATTTGTGCTTAAAATTTCTTCTATCCAAAGCAAAATAGAATGCATTGAGAAGAAGTTAAAAAATATTCGTCATCATTGCGAGCATTTTCTAAATATCGCAGCTTACTTAAGATGCCAACAGTGGATTTGGAGCAAATGCATAAGGACGTTTTAATTGCGTGCGCATCCCATGAAATAGCATGGGTATAGAATAAGCTGCCGGCCAGATTAAGGGAAGATCCGGATATTTTTCAATATCAATACTGCGACGAGCATAATAAGCAAGAAGGATCGGGCGAAGACGAAGCAGATGGCCCACCGCCACGAAGAATTTTCTGTTGCTTCTGTCAGCAAGAATAACAACATGATTATTTTGAAATAAAAAATGTATTTTTTTTTTAATAAATCAAGTCAAACCATAAATCTGACTTTTTTTTAGAATAAAAATGCGAACGTCATTTATTCACTATCAGTTATGTCGCGCACTTTCGAACTCACAGATATAGGTACAAGTGTCCTAAAAGCCGATTTTTATCCTCCCATCGAATTAGATGATCCGACCAAGCGGTATGGCTTAGGTTTATTGGGATTTTATGGGTGGAACTCTATAAATAATATTACAGAAAAAAATAATGCTATCCAATTTAGATACGTGGACAGCAACGACATTATTACCGAGTTTTTATTGCAAATACCTCCAGGAGCTTATGAAATAGAGGAAATAAATGCGGCAATAAGAAGGCTGCTATATTTTAATTTTTATAAAGATAATGAAACATACAATTCCGACGATGAATTCATATTACAAGCAAACAACAATACTCTAAAATGTGAAATATATTCAAAGTTCGATATTGACTTTACAGTTGAAAACTCAATAGGACCGCTGTTAGGTGATAAGACCATATTTAAAAGTGGAACTACGCATCAATCCTCCAACGTCGTAGATATTACGCAACTTCGACTAATACGGTTGGTTTGTAATATTGTATCCGGCTCATATATTAATGGCAGTGAAGATCATATTCTCTATGAATTCGATGTCGATGTAGAGCCAGGATATAGACTAACGAAAGAGCCACATAATATCATTTACATGTTAATCGGTCCCGAAGGCCGTCGGTCTATTGACAATATTACTGTACGCATTGTAAGCGATAGAGGTGAACTAGTGAACTTCGGATTTGGTGAGACGACTAGCGTAATACTGGAGTTAAAAGAAGTGGCATAAAAATAATCGTATAAAATGGGATTCTGCTATAATACGCCGACGACGTCAGTGTTAAAGAAACTTTTCAATAAATTCAATGGTAAGCGCTTATTGAAGGGCACTTTGAAGAAAACCAGCAGACAGTCTAGACGTGTATTTCTGTCGCAGAAAGATCGAGAATTTCTACAGTCAATTGGTTTAAGAGTGAGAATCTAAATAAATAAATAAAATGCCTGCATTAACCTTCAGCGATAAACTTGAAGTTTTCAATGAACCGGTAATCGACAATTCTTTAGTGAGCCTACATGAATTTACTCACAAGCCATATGGATCGCCAGTTTATAAAAATTCCGATGTGTTGAGGATCCAGATCCAACACCAAGATAATATATTAGATATTTCAGACAGTTCCATCGATATAAGAGGTAAATTCAAATCAAAAGACGTCACTAAAAAATGCTATTTATCCAATAATTTTCTATATGGACTATTCGAGGAAGCAAGGTACGAGATGGGGGGTGAAAAAGTAGCCGAATGTAGGAAGCCCATAATCGCTACCACTATGAAGAATATGGTATCGTATGGAAAATCTCAAATAAACGCATTGAATTCTTCAGGTTGGGGATGTAACGAACAAAAGCAGGATCTGTATCATGCTGCTACTGATGTATTTAGTGGCAGAATAAAATTTAAAGATCTGTTTACTTTCGGTGAAGATTATACTAAAGGTATTATAAACACTCAGCATGAGCTCGTTTTGACTATAGCAAGAACTTTCAAAAACTGCTATATCGGCGAGGCTGAAGCAGATATAGAAATAGATGAAATACAATGGAGGATTAAGTACATAGTTCGGGATGATAAAGCTAAACTACGATTATTCAGTAGAACAAAAAGTCCGAAAACTACTCTCAACGTACCTTACCGAATGGCCGATCTGTATGAATTACTGTCGCTAAGAGAAACTTCGTCAGATATTTGGGCATTGAAAATAAGTACGGCGTTAGAAAGACCTCGATTCATTATTATAGCATTTCAAGATGCTGATAATTATGATAACCATACAAAAGATGTAACGAATTTTATGCATGCCGATATGATGAATATTCGTGTGCATTTAAACTCGCAAGTTTATCCGTTTGAAAGATGGAATTTGAATTTTGAGCAGAAATTGGACACTAGCATATTACGCATATGAGAATTTCCAAAGAGGGTACTACAACAAAGCTATTGGCGAGCCAATGATGGACATAGGAGAATTTCGCGAAAATCCTGTATTCGTAATCGACTGCAACCATCAGCCGGAAGCAATTAAAACGTCAACTGTGGATGTCAAGATTGAATTTGAAACACGCAAAAGCAAATTTCCGAAAAACACCAAAGTGTATGCACTTGTGTTGCATGATTATTACATCCAATATAGACCATTCGATGGTGCCGTCCATACAGGATTCTAATATAAAATAATGCTTTGTAATTGACTTAAGTTTATTGTTTTTTTCAATAAAACCAAGTAAAGCATATTTGAAACTTTTATTATCCTAAAAAAATATTATTCTAATCATCTTAAGTGCGGGGGTTACATTTCTTCGCACAATAATTGAATTAAACGATCTAATCTAGTTTCTTCACTAATATTACTATTAATTACATTATTTACAGAGTCTTGCATTACGGCAATAGAATTTCTAGGCCCATTAAGATATTGCGCGATATCCCGGTGTCCCCATGGTAATGTTTTTGTCGTGTTCGGTATTATAAATCGCTTCTCATCATTATACGACAATGCTACCTTATTTTTCATTTCCGTATATATATCATGTAGAATACTTCGAAAACAATTCATTTTTCTAAAAATAACGCCTCCAACATTTCCGACTATATTTTCATAATCTGCAAAACGCAGCTTACTCTCAATCACGTACTTTTTTACGCCTTTCGCTTTTTTTATTTCCTCATCTTCGGTACCGATCGATTTTATGTAGTAAGCCTTGGCACCGGTGCCCAAAAATATACTTATCACGTTATTCGGCAATTCGTCTTTAAAATTGCCCAAAATCGGATTTGTAACTGGTATGTCAAACATATTGGGTACTTTATAATTAGAGGTGTCGAAGTACTCTATATGATTTTTCATGAAATCGTAAAAATTAGCATTGGTCACTTTTAGTATAAAACTGTCAGTGTCCATATAAAGTAATGACAGTTTTTTACCAAAATATATTTTCAATACCTGATAATAAAAATGATACATTTTCACTTTTGAAAGTTCTAACACTACAACGGTTTATTATAGAATATTCGAGTTCTATCCATGTAAATAGCAACAAAATTTTCTGAAAAAATTGCCCGACTTTTGAAATTCGGCTTTGAAATTAAATAGCTAGCTCCCGGAGAATGCCCTTTTCTTGACCAGTGAGTTTTAAGAACTATATTAGTTCGATTATCTACGTTCTCCATCGTCTTGCCATAGACTGCATTAACCATGATTTTATACAGATTTTTTTCCGACTTTGCTGTCGCCTTATTTCTCATCTCAGTGTTGAGATCGACATATTTTTTTAGCCAAGGCGACTGCCTAAACTTTAAAGCTCGATGAACGTTAGTAAGAATCAGTCCGTTGGCTAAAGCTTGTTTTTAGGTTTCTGTAGTGTATTATATATTTCTCCTTGTTGTTCAAATTCGGTATCAACTTGCTATTTTTCGACTTCGAATTTGGCGGTATCATATTCTCCACCAGAAAAGGTAAATCTGAATGATCGTCATGTAAACTATAAGGGTATAATACATCTACTTCAAAGTCAAAGCCGTAATTATCATCATCACCTATAGAATGTACATCCAAGTTGTTAATGTCTTCCTCTGACAGCCATGTAAACTCACCCGTCGGCAAGGTTTGACTCATACTATAACCATACAAATTTGTAGCGTCAAGGTATGATATGTATGATTTATCCAAGAAGGGGTTGTAGTTTGGTATGTAAGGATTATTGGCCGTTTGTTTTCTGCCTACACATTGACTGTATCCTCCGCGAATTCCTTTCTTAAAGAAGTTAATCATATCGATCTAACTTGTACGCGCCCAATGCCACTTCTCTAAAATTCTCAAATACATCGCATAATATCATCACATCCGAAGTAAGATATATATTGGAATAATCCCCCAAAGTTTTACATTCAAATAATTTCCATACTTTCAGAGCCCTCGCATACTCATCATCCGATATATGCTGCTCTCTCAATTTATCATAAACTGTGCTTTCGAAGGCAGACTGTCATGCTCCAATTTATCCATACTATCTACAAAGCTATATGGAAAAACTCCTTTCTGTATCATTATGTTGAATTTCTCAGGATTGAAAAATCGTTTCCTGGTTTCGATGAAATGTTCGGAAGGTAAATTTTTGGATAGCTCATCTAAAGAACTAGCCAAAAATCTGAAACTATCTAGAAATCTTAGATTTATATAATTCTTTTTCATTTTACCATCACTACCTACATAATTATGCGTGTGTATGGGTTTCGTGAAAGAAATATATTTTTCCTTATTTTGCGCGATAACCTCAACTCGCTCACTTCTCCAAACAATTGCTTTACAAATAGATGCCCATCATATCCAGTCAAATTGTGGCTAAATATTGGTATGAACTTTGGAATTTTGTAATTTAAATTACAATTGCTGTGGGCAGCGCCAGGTCTCACCTTCCCAGTTAGGTGACAGTGGTCCCTCACTTTAACCTCGTCAATAGTAAACGGCTCATCGCAAATATTACATACATTGGCAGTCATATAGTCTTCAATTTCCCTAATAGTTAGAGGTATCATTGGAATCACATTCTTCAAGTGCCTATTGTATATATTTAAAACATCAGCCTCTAATCGTTTTACAAATTCTTTACCGGCATTCTCGCCCCGATATTTTACGAATTTAGTCAGCGAATCATCGTATGAACACTTAATCAGGTATGCGAAAGAATAGGCTTCATGCACATGTGTACGGATGGTATATGAATTTGACGCGTTGGGCTGACAGGAAGCTATTGGTTTTAAAGCCGATTCAAAATCTACGTAAACAACAAAAGGGACTTTTAATTGCTTTTCGGAATTCTTGAATTTCAGAATGTTTCCCGGTGCGTATAATCCACGACTATCTTTTACTAATTCAGTAGTCGGCATCGTTGTATACACATGGTTACAATCGTTAGACTGATGGCGCAGTAATATATTTTCATTAGAAAAATAAAGTAGACATCCGTCGCAAAAGAATTTTTTTTTTCATGATTACTAATCTGACTTGAAACTAATCTTGAGAGACTTTTAATCCAACAATAGTGATTATTGCCCGTGTCATCAGTGATTAGAAGCAAATTTATAGGGACACGCAAACGCCTCTGAGAATATCTTAACGGACCTACAATAACATGCTTTACCTTACCTTCTACAAAACTTTGTTCCACTCCATACACGTTAACACTAATATTATTCTGATCTTCAAATTTTAAGATCCCCTTCCACTTCATAGGAAATTCGAGACCTTGCAAATTCAGCACGCCTCCAATGTGAGGATAAGATGTCACATAGCCACTGCGTTGATTGGATGGATACAATGCGGAAACTATAGCCCAAGCGAAGCAATATTCATCTCCATTCTGTACATTTATCACGGCCTTCTTATTCTCTATATCCTTAGGTAATTTAATATAAGAACAGCCTCCTAACGGGGAATACTTGCTTATATTAATTTCAACGAAGAGTATTTCTTGCAGAGCCCAACCTAAAAAATAAAAAATGCATTTATATTATTATATACCGAAACACTGTATTTCTATAAGCTTACCGGAATCTTTCTCCTCAAACTCCAGACTTTGCGAGATCACATTATCTCTAAATACCATCAGCGTTGCATCCAAATCCGTTGATGCATCAATAATCCGATTCTTACTGTTGAAGGACTTCACATCTCCCAGCTCCAGAGTGTGCAAAGTATACCTCCCGAACGTTTCAATATTGGTCTTAACGCTGCTATGAATTGCGATTACACTTTCCAACAAACCTTTCATCCTTTGTTTCACAGAATCGAAGAATGTGTCGCAATTAATATGTTTTTCAGCACTATTAACTCTATATCTGGCAATTCTGCATTGAAAGGCGCTTTTTATCAGTTGCACACCTTCTGAGTGTATAATCAAAGCATTATTCTTATGTCGCATATAATTGGTTTGAAGGAATATCCATGTCGCATGGTACGCATCGTTCCATTCTTGATTGCTGCGGGTGAACCGTTTGTTTTGCTGCTGAACCTCCATTTCCGCCATTATTACTTGCATGCCTCTTTGCTGCTGGACCTCCATTTCCGACATTATTATTTGCAGCCCTCTTAGCTCCTCTAGACGTTTCGACGACTCTATTCTGAATTAACTTGCAACGACTCTTCCAATGTCTATTTAAATTATCGACCCGGGTAAAAGTTGAACCACAATTGCACACAAACATATTTAATACAAACTGTCGCTAATAAAATTCACGATGTAAATTATATAACTAAGCTGCGACGTCCGCTTTTATACAATCCTCAGTCTCTCCTTCCTCAACTCACTCTTTTTCATGGTAGAGATCAGTCTACGTACAGCACTCCGCCACCTACACCGATGTAAAGTAATTACAATGAGCAATTGCAGTGAGTAAATGCACTAAACAATAATTCAATAAAATAGTAAGTAGGTACAGATATATTGCAATGAGTAAATGCACTGAACAATGACAATTCAATTTCAAATAGTAAGTAGGCGCAGATACATTGCAATGAGAAATCGCACCAAGTAAAAGCACTGTATAATGGTAATTCAATTACAAATAGTAAGTAGTCACAGTTACATTGCAATGAGCAATCGCTATGAGTAAATGCACTGAACAATGATAATTCAATTTCAAATAGTAAGTAGGCGCAGTTACATTGCAATGAGAAATCGCACCAAGTAAAAGCACTGTATAATGGTAATTCAATTACAAATAGTAAGTAGTCACAGTTACATTGCAATGAGCAATTGCAATGAGTAAAATAAAAAAGGTCTAATTATCTACGACTCTATTACTTATTTTCATGATCGAAGCTACATACAGCAATTGAATATTCCTTACTGAAGTTGATGAAGTACTTTTTAAGTACATTGAACGGAGGGGCGAAATTCGCCATTGAATGCGACCACGCCTAAAAACCCTCATAGAAAATGTTTAAAAGAGCGTACGGGCGGAGTTTGTGGTTTATTAATATTTCAAACGTGGCAGAAGTCATCTATTGAAAAATAAAATTTCTAAAAATAGAAAAAGAAATTTATAGATATGAATCCGGTGAGGCGTTTAGAACTTCTGGTTCCATTTGATGAAAACCACGAGCATCTGTTTAGAGAAATTTGGGGTACTTCTGATGAAATGGTAAGTTTTCCATCTTTTTACTCTAATTTTTATTGCATTGGGTTGGTGTTAAAGTGACGATTAATATTTTTTTCTTTGTTATAGCAAGCAGACGAGGTCAACTACGTCGACCAAGTTGAAGGGCCTGCACATAATAATGCAGATGCTGCTGGTGGAGTGGAACCAGATGCTGCTGTTGGAGTGGAACCGGAAGTTGCAGAGCCAGTGCAACCTGAAGTTGAGGGAACTGCTGCGCACGAAGATGAAGATGCTCAGTCCGATGGCATCGACCTTGCCGAAGGGGACAGTGAGCCCACCGTTAGAGAATTTACTAATCATCTCCAACGGCGGGCACACTGTTGTATAGTCACGTCATATGTGATTGTTCATTTAAATAGGCCTGGAGTTGATAGAGAAGTACAGTTGTGCCCCATGTGTTTCGATCGATATTCACACGATCACATTCGGAACGCCTGGGGTTCTTACAGTCATGTCCGTAAACATCACAGTACAATGGGCGAAGAGGAAGCTGTGTATGATACTTGTTATGCATGCGAACTTCCTCTTTACCAATTTTGTATTAGAGATGTTTGCGGAGACTGTAATTAAATGAATAATCGCATATGCAAGCTCGCCATCTTCGTGTGCAGGAGAAATTCTGAATTTAGTATTAGTTCTTTTTTGTAATTTATTTTTAATATCAATATAATAATAAATGATATATTTATATGGAAAAAGTACTTTAATTTATTACCATTTTCAAAAGAAGTGCTAAATAACGATAATTGCTAAATAAGTTAAGTTTAAATATGTATGACCAGTTGATTACTCTTAATATTTTCTAAATAAATTAAATAACAGGAAAAAATTATGCATATCTGGCGAGTATTGAAAAATTGAAAAAAATTTTGTTTAATAATCTTCATTAAAAGAATATTATTAACCAATATAGTATGCTCAATGGACAATTTTGTTTATATTTAATATTTACTTAATATCTTTGTGAAATTTTATAATTTTGTACTTTATGCTTAAAGTAAATCATCATTACCCAAAGTTGATAGTGAGATGTTCTTTTTTTCACTTATTTTTTTTATTTATTTTTTTTTCAACATCATACTGTCTGAATATTAAATCTTTTTTTTTTAAACTTTGTTTCTATTTCATATTTAATATATTAGTGAAAATTTTATAATTTTACACTAGATGCTTAAAGTAAATTTTTTATTACCTATAGATGATAATGAGATGTTCTTTTTTCTGTTATTTTAGCTGTAATTTTTTTTTCTACGATGACTATATTTTCTTTTAAACTTTTTTTTAAACTTTATTTTAAAATCTATTGTTTATTAACAATTTTGTAATGAATAATTTTTCCTTTATTAAAATTTTATTGGTTACGTTAAAATAAATAATTTTTATTTTTACAACAAAAAAAGTAAATAAACATCTAAAAAATAATTATAAAATAAAAAAGATAAATAAAAACTATATAAGAACTTAAAATTAATATAAGCAAAAAACTTTTATACTTAAAAATATAAATATATATCTTAAAATTAATTATAAAATAAAAAAACTAAATAAAAATTATATAAGAACTTAAAATTACTATAAACAAAAAAAAATTAAATTATAAATAAAAAAATTAAATAATAAATAAAAAATACTTAAAATACCTTGTACAAAAAACTTAATCCTAAAAATAACAAAACTAAAACTACCCCATCAATTTACTATAAATTTCCCTGCATTTGTTCATTGTTTTTTCGTATTCACCCCACTGTATAAGTCTTGCTTCTTGCTCCTTTATCAGATCAACAACACTTTTTCGCCTGGAATCTAAAGCGGATTCCAGACGTTTGATTTCGTTTTGCCCTTCCAAAATGAGTCTAGCTAATTCGAGATCCCTATTTGTTTTTGGGATCTCAAAAGTGCTATTATTATTTTGTTTTACAATAACATTTTGTAAAATATCAATTTTCGCACGACTCATTTTAGAAGAGCCGTCGCCTGTTTTTTTTTTACTCTTGGAGGTTCTGCCAGCAGCTCTACCTCTGGAGCTCATGGGGGGTGTGGGCACTTCCTTGGACTCATCGTCAACCGTAATCACAACAGGCGTCACAACAGGCATAGATTTATTCTCGATATTTGGCCCGATGGATGGCTTTGGTTAGTCAATAGCTGCGGCAGGTCCGGAGGCGATTTGCGGCGGGTCGCCGCCGGTGATTGCGCCGAGCATCTCGACATCCATGTATGTCAAGTCCTGCTCTGCGCCACCCTCGAACTCGGCATTTAACTCTTGCGTTGTAAACTCTACTAAATATTCGCTAGCTATTTTTGTATTTTTTTTAATTTTAACTCAAACACGCACGAATGAATGTAAAACAAAAACTGAATAAAATGCGGCTAGACCCTGCTTTATGTTATTCAAAGTATAGGGCGGAGTTATAAAGAGGGGTGGAAATGCTTTATCCTCATAGGTTGAATATATCCCTACCAAATTTCTGGTAGAATGGAGGTATAGCTTGCTTAAGTACAATCCTACCATTGTGAAAAATATTCCATATAATTAGAACGCCCACCTGCAGTTAGCTAGCTGTTGAATAATTCCAAACATGTAAAAAACCATTTATCTAAAGTTAAATAATGGCCCCATCAAAAAATTCATGCAGATAAAAATCTTGGAAACGTAAGCAAGGCATATAAATATCCATGTATCTAAATAACGACTTTGAATAAATGACAGGACATTTTGTCGACTTTAAAAAAGCTTTTTGTTAAATAATGGGCCCATAAAATTTTAACAATAAATTTGGAGATAAAATCTAGAAAAATAAAAATTGAACGAAATATTCTGTATTTCAAGTAACTTGTGAAAAAAGCCAAAACATGTAAAAGATAGTATCTAAATTGGATCTTTTCAGTAAAGTTTTATGTAAAAGTTAAATAATGATCCCAACAAAAAATGCATGCAGATAAAAATCTTGAAAACGTAAGCAAGGCATATAAATATCCATGTATCTAAATAACGACTTTGAATAAATGACAGGACATTTTTTCGACATTGAAATAGCTTTTTTGTTAAATAATGGGCCCATAAAATTTCAACAATAAATTTGGAGATATAATCTAGAAAAATAAAAATTGAACGAAATATTCTAAATTTCAAGTAACTTGTGAAAAATCCAAAACATGTAAAAGACAGTATCTAAATTGGATCTTTTTAGTAAAGTTTTATGTAAAAGTTAAATAATGACCCCAACAAAAAATGCATGCAGATAAAAATCTTGAAAACTTAAGCAAAGCATATAAATATCCATTTATCTAAATAACGACTTTGAATAAATGACAGGACATTTTTTCGACATTGAAAAAGCTTTTTGTTAAATAATGGGCCCATAAAATTTCAACAATAAATTTGTAGATAAAAATCTAGAAAAATAAATAATTGAACGAAATATTCCACACAATTTGATGTCAGACCATGTTTCGATCTAGAAATCCTACTTAAAAAATATTTTTATTAAATAATGGACCCATAAAATTTCAACAATAAATTTGTAGATAAAAATCTAGAAAAATAAATAATTGAACGAAATATTCCACACAATTGGATGTCAGACCATGTTTCGATCTAGAAATCCTATTTATAAAATATTTTTATTATAGTCAAGAAAAAAAAAGTTTCATTTTTTACTGTCTAATGAATAAAATTTATGGATCTGAGTTCAATTCAGCAAAGGGGCGCAATAAAAAAACATTTTTAATATTATTTCTTAATTTAATCTTTATTCGAAGGCACGCCTCTGATATGGATGGCTGTTTATCGCAGTGGAGATCTTTCGGGCGATCGGTGTGAGGGCCACCCGCTGATAAAAGAGTCTAGGCGGGCTATTGTTGTCTAATATTATGCTCGCTTAAGATTATGCCCTAAGGGGGTGGTTTTGTAGGAAGAGATAAAGATTTTCTAAACACTTATAAGGGACTCTCGCTAGCCGTTTTGGTTAGAGGTCGGATTTAGAAATCTGACGCTTTTTAAATGCTGGTTCAAATCCCGCTCGGAACAAATGCATTTCGAACTTCGATGGTACGGGGGGAGGGGGATAAGGGGACTGGGGTAGGTAGGGTAGAGGGAAAAATAGTTGAAAAAAAAAATTTGATTTTTTTTTTTTTCTGATATTTAAAATATTATAATATTATAATTTCGCACACTGAGCTAAAACGGGTTATAATAATAAATCTTAAAAAAATTAAATACATATAAATAACGGAAAAGTATTATGTTGGTCAAATAATTTTTTTCTATATTTTTGCGTTATTTAAACTTAATAAAATAAAATTATTTAGAGTTCCATATCGAATATCAAAAATAAATATTTTTTTTTAAGAAAAATTTTTTTTTTTTAAGAAAAATTAATTAAAGTACCGGAAAAGTATTATGTAGGTCGAATAATTTTTTTATTATATTTTTTATTGCGTTATTAAAACTTAATAAAATAAAATTATTTAGCGTTACATATCGAATATGGAAAATACATATTATTGTTTTTATTTAAGAAAAATTAATTAAAGTACCGGAAAAGTATTATGTAGGTCGAATAATTTTTTAATATATTTTTGCGTTATTTAAACTTAATAAAATAAATTTATTTAGCGTTACATATCGAAAATAAATATTTTTTCATTTAAGAAAAATTAATTATTAATTAAAGGTGTCGGGAATGTATTATGTATATTTTTTTTAATATATTTTTTTATTGCGCTTTTTAGACTTAATAAAATAATATTATTTAGGGTTCCATATCGAAAATGCATAATATAATTTGTTATTTAAGAAAAAATAATTAAATTCATAGTATTAACAGAATAATACCCAAAACTATTTTAAAGAATAATTTACGGAGCATGTTGTCCGACAAACATTTAAAATCTTCGCTTAAAAGACCAAAAAAAAATTAATACTTTCCGTATAACGGCTTGCATACCGATAAGTTCCTTCACACCAACTTATATTTCTAAGGGTGGCTCAGATAAGAATCGCCACTCTATTCATTTAAAGCCCGTCCAGTTAAAGAATTTTTTATTTGTCTCAGAATGTCTGTAATATATACTAGAATCATTCTGATTTAGGATAATAAGTAATGAATGAATTTATTTCTCTTTCTACCCGTGACAAAAAATAATAAATAAAAAATGAAATAAAATAAATTTTTTTTTTTTCCTAATTGTAATTGCTCATTATAATTGTTTATTACAATTGCTCATTACCTCCTCTACTTCTGACCCAGTTAAAGCGTTCATAGAAGAAATCGGAGATATATTTTAGGTCTGCGGTTACATTTTTAATATAGTCGTAATTCGACCGATCAGTTGGCAGGGCCGGCGTCGGGTTATTTGGAACAATTTTGTAATGAATATTAGAACATGTGAGGATTTTTTTAGGCTTGCTCATTGTAATTACTAGTTGTAATTGCTCATCAAAAAAAAAAAGAAAAAAAAAAAAAAAAAAAAAAGCTCATTATAATTGCTCATTACCTCCTCTCTTTGATGACCTAGAAACGGCCTTAATTAACTACTCACTCTACTTGAATTTTGTTTGAATAATTATTTGGAATTGGATTCGAATTCATTCTTTAAATCGCTCTCACTATTCTCGTTCTCAAGCAAAGGCGTAGATATGTGGGCGGGGGTAAAGGATGTAACTACTCCCCCAATGATACCAAAAAATAGCACGAAAAGAAGAAATACAATATATGAAAGGTAGAAACAGACAAACAAATTTGTCATTTGTCTAAAAGTTTAATTACCCCCACCCAAGTAAACCCCCCCCCCAGGCAAAAAGTTATCTACGCCCCTGCAACATTTGGTATTTGTTTGGTAGAAGAGGGGTAATGTTGACAGCGTACTATGAGTTGGGTACTGACTTGTCATTGGTCAAATTACAACTACGTCGAAATTTGAAAACGACCAATCACAGCATTAGTACGCTAGACCCCCGGACCAACCAAACAAATAACTCTACATGGCCCATGATATAAGGAAAAATCTGTCCAAGGAAGTCAGGCGCATCTGCAGTATAAGATTCAATTCGTGTCTCTAGGTTAGGTAGGTAACAAAATCGCAAATTAAAAATCATGAAGATTTGCAAGTTAAAAATGAGATAGGAGCTGATAATATCTAACACGTTAATCATTATTCTTATAAGTACATGTTTTATTTCCAACAAAGTTTAATTCATTAATTTGATTAAAAGTTTGATGATCAATTACACTATTTTTTTATTATCATTCCTTCACCAATTTTTTATTACTAGGTATCATCAAAATATACAAAATAAGAAAAAGATGTAGATTTATCGTTTTTACCTCTCGAACTTCAAAGAAGAGGGGTATAGTAATCATGCTAAAAATTGGGTTCTGAGTTTTCAATGGATAAACACGTTTTAGGGTCCTTAGAATACGATTTTGATATTTTCGCTATGATGTCTTTGTACGTACGTGTGGATGGATGTTATAGTAACGATAAGTCAAAAACTACCTACTTAATTAAAAATTTTGAAATTTTGCATGCTAGATTATATATATTAGATCTGATTAGATTTTGGTGTTAATCGGACAACCGGAAGTGGAAGTTGCTATGAGTGATGACGTCATTACTAAACAAGATGGCCATAAAGTTTTACACATATATTTTGTACACACTATAGTTTATTTTTGTATCAATAAAATTTTGCCATAGTTGTCTGATTTAAAAAAAACTAATTTTTTTCATACTTTTTTGTGTTAACGTGTTAATTTTTTATCAAAAAATGGCGGGATAATTAATATTTAAAGTTTTCTAAATCTTTTTTCAATTGTTTATGTTATTTTACTCTAGGATGAGGTTGGCAACACTGATTTACACTTTTCTACAGCTTTTTTTTTAAGGTTTATGTATTTTTACTGTAGGATGAGGTTGGCAACACTCCCTGAGATTATCCCCGATTGTCAGTTGTCACTAGTCTGACCAAACCACAGCTAAGACCAGTTATTCCACTTGCCAATTATTTGGTCCGAATGTTGTTTTCGCGCAAATCGATCTGAGTTGAACTCTTGGTTGTGCGCATAGAATCAATTTACGCCCAGTGCGACCCACTAGTGAAATAACAACGTTGCCGTTAGTAACGTTTTTTATTATTTATTTCTAATTAATTCTTTCTTAGCTTTGAAAATATATAAATAAATCGATGTTTTTAGTACTTGTTTATTATTGGATAAATTGTTAAATTTACTTATTGCACAAGCGCCATATGTAGTGATCTAAAATTCAAACACTTATTCTTTTAATTGTGATTATAAATTCCTAAGATTAATTTGTTGGAAAATTGGCAATACGGCAGATTGTAGATGACGACCAGCATTTAAAGCAAAAACACCTTAAGTGATTTTGAAAAACATGACATCGTCCAGTAAGAAATCAATATACAGCTGTCATTATCTTTCGATTCACTTACGGTTTGTTTCCATAGCACGGCTGATTAGATCAATTAACAGAATAAGAAGTAATAAATCTAAATCTGACTTCGCTTAGCTTGGTTATAAAAGTATTTTGATTTTGTATTTTGTTTAATATACACTATACATTCCATTTTAATATTTTGAAAATAGAAAACATACCCAGTTGTCGTTTTTAGTTACAAAACTTTTTTTATTAAACTAAATGAGCAACTCCATATTTAAAAATAAATAAATATTGGCAGCTTTTTGAATTTGGCGTTATAAAAAAATCTATTATCATAAAATTTGTATTATATGACCTCAAATTCATTGTCGTTAATTAAGTCATGTTATGAGCAGTGTAACTTAATGTTGGCTGTGGTTGTAGTTTTTGAGCAGTGTATGTTCATTCGTGGCCGAAACATGGCGGATAAACTCTGAGCAAGCAAAGTGTGACAGACTCTCCCGGACCGGAACGTTCAATCAAAGAGACAGTCTGAGTCGAGACGGAGTCTGAAGAGCAGCAGATTTTTAATTGTTGAATTAGTGTAAAATGAGTGTTATTAAATAGGTTGTCAAGAATATTAACAATAGTTTTGTGTTCTGATTTCGGGGAATTTTAAGCTCGTAAGTAATGTACTTCGGATGAATCATTTGTATTTTGTTGAAAAATTTAAATTACTTGAAAAAATAATAATTAACAAATGCAAGTAGATTAAAATAAAAGTGTTTAAAATTTTTCTCCCAAGGGTATTTTATCTATTTTTGACAATATTTTTATGGGGTTTTTACAGAGCTGAATAAATATATATAGTATATATTAACCAGTATAAAATCCAGTTCCGAATTTGTAAAAATTTAAGAAAATTTGTTGTTGTCCTGCAGAATGTAATTTGCAAGCGACGTTGGCAGACCGTTTCATTATACCACAGAACATAGGATTAATACATTTTAAATGTTATTTTTGACTTTCAACTCAGTTGTTAATTAAAATAAAAAATGTATTATTTCAGGTATCTGATGTTTTCGTCGCATAGAAATCCCAGTCAACTGGGTTGCGCAAATCTCGTGCCCGTAAAATGCAGGATTACCTAAAAAAAATATTAATTTATCGCAACCCAGTTGACGCACCAAAATGAGTGAAATTTGTACGCGACGTTGCCAGACCGTTTTCGTTCATTATACTGAAGTTAATTATATAATACGTCTAAATTAATTTATTTCTGAAATATTTTTAGCGATTGCCGGTCGACGGCTGCCGCTTCGTGGTCATTTTACACCCCTAGATTTCAAAGGCAAGAATTTAAATTATTATAGGGAGATTCTACGTTTAATAAGGAATTTTTTAGTATAGGTTTAGTTCAGTAATTTTTTTCTTACGACATCTAAATTAATTTATTTGTGAAATATTTTTAGCGATTGCCGGTCGACGGCTGCCTTTCGTGGTCATTTTACACCCCCTAGATTTCAAATTCAAGAATTTAAATTCTTTTAGGGAGATTCTGCGTTTAATAAAGAATTTTTACTTTCCGAACAACAGAGTTGTATAGAAGGAAAGTATTGCGATCATGATATTTTGGCCATACCCAGATTTTAACGAATCTTTACGTTTTGAGGTCACCCGAATCCATTTATACCATTTTTAGCATGATGTCTTGTCTGTGTGTGTGTCTGTGTGTGTGTGAACACGATAGCGTCTAAACGGCTGAACCGCTTTAGATGAAATTTTATATACATATTTAGGGTAGTAAGGAGACGACCTGTCTAGATTTTGGTGTTAATCGGACAACCGGAAGTGACAGTTGCTATAAGTGATGACGTCATTACTAAACAAGATGGCAATAAAGTTTTACAGATATATTTTTCATACGTTATAGTTTAATTTCGGATGATTAAAATTTTCAAAAACTTTTGCCATTGTTGCCAGATTTATCAAAAATATTTTTTTTTCATATTTTTCTTAAATAACCAAAATAATGAATTTTTGTGAAAAATTACAAGATATTAAAGTTGTACAACACAAAATTTTCTACACATTTTGTCATTACCGGTTTTTTGAATTCCTCATAGTTTCGCCACTAGAGGGCGTGAAAAAAATCTATATAGACATTTTTGTGAGTTTTTTAGATTTTGAGACAAAATTATGGATTTTAATGAAAAATTACATCATATCAAAATTATAGAGCATAAAATTTTCTACAAATTTTGTCTTAACTTGTTTTTCGAGTTACGCATAGTTTCGCCGCTAGTTTTTATTTTAATTTTTATCTGTATTAAATAATTTTTTTTAGTTAAATTTTAATATTAAAAATTTAAAAAAAATATCTTTAAATTTGTAATAATTAATTTTATAATTATATTTTTTTTCAAAATTTAATTACAAAAATTGTGGAATTTTTTAAAAATTGGCTAAGAAACATTTAAAATTATATTATGATTTTAAACTAAATTGAATAACTAAAATATTAAAGTTATTGAAATGTGATTTTCACCATTCGAAAGATAATATAAAACTCTAAATTTAAAATGTTTTTTAGTTTCTTAAAATTTAGAATTGTAATTATTATAGAAAAAATTAAGATTTTTTTTTTAATTTTTTGTAATTTTGTTTTATTAACAAGTATAAAATAAATGAAAAAAGTACTATGTGTGTAAATTATTTCATAATTTTAACATAGAATTTGTAAAAGTTATAGCAAAAAATGAAAAAAGTTTAAACAATTCAATGGATTTATTTACCCATGAATTTTTGACAAAAAATTTGATTTTTTTTTAGTTTTCTAAACTAACTTTATTAATGGATTTTGATCCAGAAAACCTTAAAAAAAGGTATGTTTCCCATTTTGAAAATAATTGAATTAATTATTTATTGACTTTAAAATTATTTAAAAATAGGTTTTATTTTTTTTAAGGTTAATATTAATATTAAAAATTAAAAAAAATACTATTAACTTTGTAGTAAAAAACTCTATAATTGTGATTTTTTTCAAAATTTTATTCAAAAAATTGTAGAATTCATAAATTTTTTTTTCAAATTTAATATAAGTTTAAAAAAAAAATGAATAACTTTAAAAATATTAAAGATATTAAAAATGGGATTTATACCATTCGATAGGTAATAGAAAACTCTAAATTTAGAAAATATTTTAGTCTTCGAATTTAACATTGTAATTCTTATAAACAAAAAAAAAAAATATATTTTTTTTACTTTTGTTTTATCGAGAATAGTAAAACAAATGAAAAAAGTAAATAATATATACGAAAGGGATCAAAAAGTAAATTATGTGTGAAATATTTCATAATTTAAAAATAATAAGTAAAAAAAAATTTTTAGAAAAAATTTTTTTTTAATTTTTGTAAACTTATTTTATTAATGTATTTTGATGCAGAAAAACTAAAATGTCGATTAAACAATTACTTTACTAGGAGTGTTCGGAAAGTTGGGTGGGATTACCCCCTCATTTTTTTCTTATTGAAATTCTCCGATTAATAAGACATACTTTATGGTGGGTGTAAATAAAGAATATTATTATTTTTAGGACGTCTAAACATTTAATTTCTGAAATATTTTTATCGGAATTGTGTCTGGCAGTGCGGTGATTGTTGGCCGCTGGCTGCTACTCGCTCGTCGGCACGTCGCAGGCCACAGTTCGATCGGTTATGTTCGGGAAAATTAGCCGCTAATTCTGGCTGCCAAGTTCACGTTGGTAATTTTACATGTTACTTTTGACTATTAACCAAAGTTGTTAATTAAAATAAAAAATGATTCTATTTTTGGTATTTTATGTTTTGATAATATAAAAATTATTAAGAAAAAGTGTTTATATTAGAATAAAAAAAATATTAATTTATCTTATTTTTGACTATAGAAAAACCGTTTTCGTTCATTCAACTAAATTTAATTATAACTGCTGGAGTAAATTTTGAAATTTATTAATTTTTTATCTCTTAAGCGATATTTACCAGCAGTTTCTTTTAATTATTTTTATATTATCAAAACATAAAATACCAAAAATAAAATCATTTTTTATTTTAATTAACAACTTGGTTAATAGTCAAAAATAAGAAATTAAAATTTTTTTTATTCTAATATAAACACTTTTTCTTAATAATTTTTAAATTATCAAAACATAAAATACCAGAATAAAATCATTTTTTATTTTAATTAACAACTTTGGTTAATAGTCAAAAGTAACATGTAAAATTTATTAATGTAATATTATAAAATTAACTTCAGTATAATGAACGAAAACGGTCTGGCGGCATACAGGGTTGGAACTAGGAGAACGTGATTCTAACAATTTCACAAACACAAAAATAGATTTTTACATGATTACAATATGAAATAAAGTAATTAATAAAAAAAACATGAAAATAGATTTTTCTATTTTTGTTGCAAAATCAAATAAAATAATTAATAAAATAAAATACGAAAATATATTTTTAATTTTTGTACTTAACGTTACAATATGAAATAAAGTAATAAAAAACATGAAAATAGATTTTTAATTTTGTACTTACAAAATAAAATAACTAATAACTTGATTTTGGATTAGTACACGAATATCTTACTTTCCCGGTCCTATCAAAGGGAAAGCATAGTGAACGGGCAAAAAAAAATCCCAGATGTGATTCTAATAATTTTATAGATTCTATAGATTTTTAATTTCTTTTTTGTTGTAAAATCAAATAAAATAAAAACACGAAAATAAATTTTTAATTATTGTACTTACGTTACAACAAGAAATAAAGTAATAAAAATCATAAAAAAGATTGTTAATTTTATATGTACAAAATAAAGTAAGTAATAAAAAAACTGGCGGTATCAAACTCGGCACATCCTAATCTTTTAATTCTTATACATTTTAAATTAGATATTTGAAACGACAAACTCGGCATTAAGTTGTTAAAGTCCGTTGCAAATTATAAGAAAATATCCTTGGACCGATGGTCACTTCAACCCTGTATATATTCTTCAACCCAATAAAATGATCGTTAAGTACGATTGCTTCCGTTGTTACAAAATTTGGCTTTTCCTTCTACCATAATTTGACAAGATCCTTACATAGTTTTATTAATAACAAACTACCCTAATTATTTTCGTGAAATGCTTCCCACCCTAAATATATTTTTTTAATAATCTTGAAAAAAAAATAATTAAAATTAAAAAAATCAATCAAAATTAAAAAAAATATTAATTACACAACAATTAACAACAAATAACACAAGAGCACAAACGGAAATAAATCCAGGTCGTTAAGAATGGTCAGTTCTACCCTGTTAACGCTTGCCGTTTCAACTGTGCAATGCATTACAAGAGTACATCTTTAAAAGTAAGCCCATTTAAATGTAAGACTAAATAAGTACTACATAAGGATTACAGTCGTTCACTCAAATTCGAACATCTGTCGATAACTAGGACTGTTTCCGCTATAATAAAATTTGGGTATTTCGTTTCTACTATAAAAGCGTTAAAAAAAGTGCCATAACGTTAACTTTATTTCACGCTTTTCATAAGTAATAGTAGTTTGTACAACAAGTGCGCAAAGCGTCACTTTTCCGACGAGTGCAGAAGTTTGTGGCACGAGCCGTAGGCGAGTACCGCAAATCTAGCGAGTGGGAAAATAGCTTTGCGTACAAGTTGTACACAATATTTTTTCTACAACCACATTTATTAATAAAAGAAAAATAGTAACTTATATAGGTATTTTACTTAAACTTTGAAAAGAAATAATTAAAAAGTGACTATTGAATACAGAACAATTAATTTGTTTATAATTTATAAATTAAAATAAATAATCAAATAGTTTACTTACTTTTAGTTTCAATTTCAAATTTGAACTCCCAGAAATTTGCTATAATGTTAAACTGTCAAAAAAAGTTGACAGGTCATAGCTGTCTGTGTTTGACATTTCCGTGGGGAAAAGTGCCCTAGCGCGTACTTTTCGCACGCCAAATTATTACTTTTCCCACGGATATCAAAGAACTTGAGAAAAGGCCTGCTTTGCGTATAAAAATTTTTGAAGAAAAGCGTGTTTTGCATAGTGGTTGTAGAAAAATACAGGTAATCAGTCCAATTCTCCCACTCCTTTACCTGAAAAAAAATATCGAGAGTCAACTTTGACTTTGACAGCATAGGTACATGAACATGAACTGTGATTTGACTTTAACAGATTTGTTTCTAGTATCAATAATTCATTGGAATTGATTTAATTAAGTAGTTTTTAATATCCATATTGCGAAATGAAAGAAAAATATATAATTTAGTTGTTGATTTTTTTAAATATTGTCCAATTCAATCATTCATTCGTAATTAGTTGTAATTTACTAAAGGAGTTTAATTAAAATATCCCAAATATCGTATTTTTATTTTATTATTTTGTATAGAGCGGTAGACAAAATATTGTATGCAACATATGCATAAAGTGTCTTTTTTTCACTCATGGAATTGCCGCATTCGTCTAACGGCTCTTGCGGTCAACTTTTCCATTCGTGAAAAAAAGTACCACTTTATGCACTTGTTGCATAAATTACTATTAAATGTTATTTTTGATTATTAACTAAATTATTAATTAATTCCAAGATTTTTTATAATAAGATAAAATAATATACCTATTACTTATATTTTTAATAACGAACTTTTGAAGTAATTTTTCTTCTATTCAATGTACCTATAGGTATACAGGGTGGCGAAAATTTCATTGCAATGTATTGTAATCTCGGAAACCGTAAGAGATACGACGTCGGTTAAATGGAACAAAAGTTTCTCAATTTGAAAACTAATCGACTGGTACTTTGCATCCACAGATATCAGGGACGGTTTTAATAATAACTGATAAAAACCAAAATTGCACATTTTCTATTTAATGGTCCAGTGCTTTTATTTTGAACAATAGAAAAATATTGTATAAAACTTTTTTGTTTGAAAACGTGTTACCCACAGTCTGATAATATTAAATTTTGAATCTGACGTTTAGTTTCCGCCCAGTCACCCTCAACTTTTTTTTCTCAAATACGGACCTGCACTATTTATGTGATTTTTGTATAGCATTTTATTTCCTGAATTCATCCATGTATTACACCTAGTTCATTTTTGATTATTTGAATGAGTTTTTAACTATTTAGTATAAAAGCTTTTAAATACGGTCCTGTACGTTATCTGCAGTTAATAATACAAAAGAATGTAAAGGAAACAAATTATTTTATTTCATAATTCATATTAACTGTTCAAAATCAGATATGCATAACTCATTTCTATAGGTCATTTGGGCTGTTGCTGAGTTCTAACTCTTCGACGTAACCCATCAACATTTTGAGGAACTCCAGTATCTTAAATTGGTCCCACAAGTAAAAATCCATCGGATTAAAGTCTCGAGTTCTTGGTGGCCAATGTTCAAGTTGGGGATTTTTTCTTGCATATAAATATTTGTTTTTACTGCTAAATAGCCAATAATTCGTAAATGTGGTCCACAAAAATCATTTTATTTATTTACTGTAACAGTAACAAAATCTCGATAGTTGTTGTTTGTTTTTAGGATGTACTTTTTGACCTCTTTGAAATTTGTAATATATGGATGAATTCAGGAGATGAAATGCTATTAAAAAATCACATAAAAAGTACAGATCCGTATTTGAGAAAAAAAAGTTGAGGGTGGCTGGGCAGAAACTAAACGTCAGATTCGAAATCTAATATTATCAGATGGTGGGTAACACGTTTTCAAACACAAAAGTTTTATCCACTTTTTTTCCATTGTTCAAAATAAAAGCACTGAACCATTAAAGAGAAAATGTGAAATTTTGGTTTTTATCAGTTATTATGAAAACCGTCCCTGATATCTGTGGATGCAAAGCACCAGTCGATTAGCCTTCAAATTGAAAAACTTTTGTTCCATTTAACCGACTTCGTATCTCTTACGGTTTCCGAGATTACAATACATTGCAATGAAATTTTCGCCACCCTGTATAACACCATTTTTTTAAACAGTTTTTCCTAAGAATTTTTTTGTACCTATTCAAAAATAAGATAAAATAATACCATTTTTTCCTGATACAGAGAACATAAGATAAATTAATAAAAACTTTTTCTTAAGAATTTTTATATACCTAATCAAAACATAAAATACCAAAAATAATATCATTTTTAATTTTAATAAACAACTTAGTTAATAGTCAAAAATAACATTTAAAATTTATTAATAATGTAATTAAGTTCAGTATAATGAACGAAAACGGTTTTTATATAGGTAGTCAAAAATAAGAAAAAATAATATTTTTTTAATTCTAATAAACACTTTCTTAAGAATGTTCATATAATCAAAACATAAGATACCTGAAATAATACCATTTTTTATTTTAATTAATCACTGAGTTAATAGTCAAAAATAACATTTAAAATTTAATAATCCCATATTCTGCGGTATAATGAAACGGTCTGGCAACGCCTCATGCAAATTTCAGTCATTTTGGTGCGTCAACTGGGTCGCGCAAATCTTAAGTTTTTCCTAAGAATTTTTATATAGTCGAAAATAAGATAAAATAATACCATCTCTTTTCGTACACAATATTCCTTGTAAAATGTGTCAAATAAGTCGGTCTGGCAACGCTGTACGACGCCTCAAATTGACGTTTCTCAACTTAACCAAATCTTGGGACCGTGTTATCTTGTGCTTCAACATTTTTAAATTTGGTTAGCACACTTAAAAAAAAACTGAATAAAACTATATACTTTTTGTCAGCCCAGCCCAGCCCGCATGTTATACTATTACTAAAATATTTGGAAACTATTTGGAAAGTAAAAAATAAATTAGGATAAACACTTACAAATTTATGTCTTATAGGTATGCAAAACCTGTAAAATAAGTATTTTTGATCCAATGATCCTGGGTAGAACATTTTTTTTTATTTTTTACTGTTTTAATCATAATTTTTCTATAGAAGGAAAGTATTGCGATCATGATTTTTTGGCCATACACAGATTCTAACGGATCTTTACGTTTTGAGGTCATCTTAATCCATTTCTACCATTTTTAGCATGATGTCTGTCTGTGTGTGTGGGTGTGTCTGTGTGTGTGAACACGATAGCGTCTAAACGGCTGAACCGATTTCGATGAAATTTTATATTCATATTCTAGGGTAGCAAGGAGACGACCTGTATAGATTTTGGTATTAATCGGACAACCGGAAGAGACAGTTGCTATAAGTGATGACGTCATTACCAAACAATAAAATCTTACTCATATATTTTATATACATTATATAGTTTAAATTCACATGATTAAAACTTTTTAAACTTTTGCCATTGTTGCCAGATTTATCAAAAAGTTATTTTTTTTATTATTTTTTTAAATTGCCCAAATTATGCATTTTAAAGAAAAATTACAGATTATCAAAGTTCTAGAACTCAAAATTTTCAACACATCTTATCTATCGTAACTGTTTTTTCGAATTCGGCATAGCTTCGCCGCTAGAGGGCGCGAAAGAAATATATATAGACTTTTATGCCTTTTTTTAGATTTTGAGCCAAAATTATACATTTTAGTGAAAAATTACAAGATACCAAAGTTAAAGAGTATAAAATTTCCTACAAAAAGTATAAAACAAATGAACAAAGTAATTGCACTTACCGAAAGATATCAAAAAGTACTATATGTGTGAATTATTTTATAATTTTAAAATAATATTTGTTGAAGTTATAGCCAAAAATGTAAAAAGTTCAATATTCAAAAAAATTTTAAAAATATTAAAATTAATTTTATATTTTGAGCCAAAAATATGCATTTGTATGAAAAATTACAGTAGATAAAAATTGTAGGAACATAAAATTTCTTCCAATTTTCTATTAACTTTTTTTATAATTCCGCGTAGAGTCAGCGCTAGACGTGAAAAAAATATATATAGACTTTTGGGCCTATTTTTCAGAGAACATGGAAAATATCATTTTAAAAAAGAAATACACTGAATTAAAAATGTTCCTTTATCAGAAGAATAATTGATTAAACAACGACTTTACTAAGAGTGTTCGGAAAGTTGGGTGGGATTACCCCCTCTTCATTTTTTCACTTTTTACTCAGTTAAAAAATTTTGCTAAACGTGCAGTTTAGACATCCCACATCCCATTTTCTCCAAGCGTGAATACCAATCCCACCACTGCGGATTTACCATCAGAAATCTGTATAGCGTTACCACTTCTATGTTTATTTCATAGATAAAAGAAAAATAGTTATACACAAATCTACTCGATTCTTTAGCCTAATTATTGTAAATATATATTTTTCAAAGTCACTTCTTTGAACCCAACAGTTATAGAGGGATGATTATGAATTTTGAGCATAACGCACTGTAAAATTTTGTAAGTAACCTATGTAAGATTTTTTAAATGGACTATTTTTTATTTTATCTGACAGACGCACTAAGTTCGTCGAACTAAACTCCATATGTCTAGCATTTTATATTTATTTTTTTATTTCGGATTCTATGCATAAACAAATAAGTTTACTATAGCAGAATGTGTTATTAATTTTGTTTTAACTTTTACTAAATCTAATAATTTAAAATTTCTCAATTAGATTAGAAATTTCAGATGGCGCATACATCGCTCATAGTAAACTGTCATCACAGATCACACTATTTATTATTCTGTGCTTTAAGGTTAACTGAAATTGAGCAAATATTGTCACATATTGGATAAGCCAAGGACTATGTTTCAAAAAAACTTACCTTCCACGGACGTGGTATAAAGTTATTTTTTTCTTAATGTATCCCTTAATGTAAAACAATTATAATAAAACCATTCAAATTTTACTCTTTGTCATATCAACCGATGAAAAGTAATAATATTGTGATAAGCCAATTTTTAAATTTTCTCATTTTTATATTTTTATTATATTTTAGTCTTAAAAATACTTTCTAATTATTTTTTCTTATGGGAAGTTAACGTAGGTATGTACATTTTATAAAGATTTATTTTTACTGACTGTCATATGATCATGTTAAACCCCTTATTTTAATCATGCTCAATCAAAAATTTTTAAAAGTTTGATCTTTTTAAAGCGACTTCGACTTACGTATCATTGCAGGTATGTACCCATTGTGTTAAAATTGGTTCAGTCAAATCAATTCGAATTTGAGTTGTGATATGTTGCTTATTCGACATTATATTATACATACCCTATAGATTTCAAAAATATATTTAAATTTCTTTTCTTGATCTGGATTCTAAAGATACATTTTTTAAACTAAATATTTTAATTTCTTTTTCACTTTTTATACAAGGGTTTTTTGTTGTTTATTTTCGGTAATGTAAAAATTTTGCACTTAAAGTGATTTACTAAATCAGTTTAGCAGTAGGCTAATTTTTAAATAGTAATTTTTAAACTAACTCTCGACTTGTTCAATATTTTTTATACACCGATAAAAATACAAATGCTTCATGAACTGTATTAACAAATTATCATTTGAAAGATTAGTTGCAGTAGTTTACAATTATTTTTCTTATCCCTAGAATGAATGGACAAATAACAGTAAATCATTTGTTGATAAAAAGACGAAAATACTTTCATTATGGCTTTTGCACTCGTCACATCAACAAATGGCATGCAAGCTGTCATCACTAGAAAAGATGTAATAGGGCAACACCAGAACCAGGCTCAGTGCATAATGTTTGGAAAACGTCATAAGGTTACCATTGAGGGCTATAACAACGATTATGATTATTTACATAAATTCGTTTGCAGCCGTAACAAGAGAAGACTGAAGGTGGTCGTAGAGAAAGTGTTAGCTGTTGGAAATAAAGCAGAACTGGCAAAAAATTCATCGAAAAAGTTTACACATAAAGCAGAACAGGCAAAAAATTCATCGAAAAGGTTTACACATAAAGCAGAACAGGCAAAAAATTCTTCGAAAAGGTTTACACAGAAAAGTTGAGATAGTCTGTCTTCGATATCGTGTGGCAATTTTGAAACAGTTATAGAAGACACATTTGTGGCCAAACCTGCTTATAAGCGTCGGTGAGTAAATAAATTAATTTTATGAATGGTTGAAATGTTGCGAAGATTTTGAATAAAAGGAGATATGTAAAAGCTATATTTAACATAGTTTTTTTGAAATTTTAACCTTTCACAGATCTACAAAATAAAATATATTTAAAAATATTTTTAAGTGCACAATGCTATATTACTAGTTGACCCTGAAAAGTTACAAGTAGCAAACAATCGTTCATAGAGGAAAGATGATTACATTTCTCATTAGCTAATTTTTTAAAATATTATAATTTTCTTTTACTACTAACCTGAGAAATCACCATTAATTACTAAATTTCCTCTAATGACAAGTTCTATTTCTCTCCCTAGGTAAAAATAATGAAAAATGAATTGAACTAACATTTGTGTTTTTGTGTGTGTTAGCAGTAAAAAAATCTATATATACTTTGGTTGAGAAGGCCATTGGACCTCGCACAATATATGTAAAAGTGCATGGTAAATAATAGCCCATTTCTTAATCTAGCTTTACTACATACTATTTTTTCTAATATATTTAATTTTGGATATCTGTAGAACGATAAAAAGTCAAAAAATCGTATCAAATATTTCTATTCCATTATAATATGTAAATAAATACAACAACAGTTTTATGATTTCCACAAAAATATAACAAAAAGTTATTTTATGATTAGTGACATGCTTCGTTGTCAAACAAATTCATCAGACTAATATTATTGACAAATTATCTTAAAAATATATACTGCAACAACTGAGGTTAAACCGTATTTCAATATTATCATATAATATTGGAAAAAACATTCATTAGAGCCGAGTCGCTAAAGGATTAAAAATTTTACAAAAATTCATATTATTCTAACCATTTAATCAATGAAAATCGTAATTCATTCATCATAATAATAAGGCACTCCTCTAAATTACATGGAATCATAATAAATGACCAGCTTGATCTAAGCCATTCCCCATATTTTCAATTTTCGACAAATGTTAATTACCTCTCTTAAACTTTCAAATTCTTCTAAATTCCTTTCCCTAAAATTTTTAATCCTTTGGCGGCTCTAAAGAATGTTTTTTCCAATATAATATAATAATATTGAAATAGCCTTTAATCTTTGATGTTTCAGTATATATTTTTAAGATAATTTGCTAATAATATTAGTCCGATGAAGTTGTTTTACAACGAAACATGTCACTAATCATAAAATAACTTTGTTATATTTTTCTGGAAATCATAAAACTGTTGTTTTATTTCTCTAAATATCATAAGGATTTTCATCAAGTAAAAGCAGCCAGAGTTGAATATTTTTATTCCTTTTAACAAATTACTTTCAAACAATATAAAAGCTATTTTTTGAAAATAAGTAGCAAAATAAAAGATGGAGTTTTATATTTTCAAATGAAATTTTAATTATTAAATTGAATAAAATTATATGAAATATAAGAAAAAATATATGTTCAATGTTTATACCCCACTCAAAATTTAAACTTAAGTATTCAGTTTTAATATTTTGAACTGAATTAAAATACAGCCATCAAAATAACAAAGAAAAAAAAATAGTATTAGCTGTAAATTATTAAAATCTATGATTTTTTTTAAATTTGTGAAATTTAGAAATTTTGATATTATTTATTGGACTGGAAATAAAATTCATTAAAACTATTTTTTTGTATGACGGTGAAGAAATTTGATTATTTATAATGTCAGGGTAAATTTAAGTCAAATTTATCCATACTGCCCCCGGCGGCGAAAAGGAGTTTAGAGTAATATCGAGTTTTTGATATTTTATTGTTACAATAATTAAAATAAAATTTAATAGTTACTTGCACTGTACTAAACTTGGCAATCATGAGAAAAACGTAAGAAACATTTGTATGAAAGCTTGTCAATATTTTTTATTGATAACCGTATGGTTGAGAAAGTGATTTTTGTGACAATGAGTTCACAAGAGAGTATTTTTTTTTAAATAAATGAAAATTTGCAAGAATTAATAAGTTAAATGAGAACTAATAAGCTAAATGAGAACTAATAAGCTAAATAAGTATATTAAAGTTGGAAATTATTTATTAAGCATTTTTTATCAATAAAAATGAATGTGAATTTTTTGTAGTAATTACATGTGCGAATCCTCTTAAGGATTTACTGCTTTTGAAAGTAAAGGTAAACGTTTTTGACTGTTGTATTGAATGAATAAGTTTCATTAAGTTATATGTGTGTATCTGAAAAAACTATCTAAGCATTTGTTCTCCGATACCTTAGGGTTTTTCTTATCATAAATGTGGGATATTTAAATAAAACTTGCTTTCCCAATAACTAATATTAACTTTAATTGGTAAGTTCATTTACGAGTATACAAAGATATATCGAACAGGTAAACGGTGTCTACCGAAAAACACATACAAAAAAGGGTTTTATTAATTTGCAAATACACACCAGTGGCGTTACAATTTGCATGGTAAAATATACCACAATAAACGAAAAAAAAAACTTTATAGTACCTCTTTCATAAAATTTTAGTACATTGCTGCATTCAAAATAAATATTTTTTTCCAATTATTACAATCACTTTTATTGAAATTAACTCAAAATACAACTATCTGCTAAAATATTTTACTTCAATTTTCAATATTTTTTTCCCTAATTAAAAAAAAATTGCCCCCAATTAATTGGTTAATAAGGAATATATAAGCAAGGCCGTATATCCCTGGTCACTCGGTATATCCCGTTAACCGCTTGACTTTTTTTTTCAGAATATGCAACAAACCCAATGTATGCAAGTTTTGCAAAAAGTCTAAAACTAATATTAAGAGGCATATTATGTCTGTACACAATAATGAAGCTGAGGTTAAGGAGTACATGATCTTGACTGATGATAATCCTAATAAAAGATTAAAACTCGCCCAAATCAGAAGAGACGGTAATTATTCCTCTTTTAGAGACTGTGAACAAATTGTCCCCGCAAGAATCTCCAAAACCATTTCACCAAATAAACGTGGCTATCTGGCATGTCCTTGCTGCAAAATAATATTAAGAAAGGATTCGTTGAGGAAACATCTAAAACAAAGTTGTACTAAAATTTTTTCCAAATCTATTAAGGGCATGTTGAACAGATCAAAAGCAATTTCAGAAACAATACACAGTAAAGCTAATGATATTGTAAGATATTTTTTATTCCCCTCACTAAGAGAGGGTCCTGTTAAAGAAGCTATAAGATTTGACAGCCTTATTATATCGTATGGAAATGAGATGGCATGTAAATACAGATCACAACATCATTATCCTATGATACGTAACCGAATGATTCGAATGGCAAAAGTCCTGCTAATGATTAAAAAAACAAATGTATCATTATGCCATTTCTCTGATTTGTTGAAACCCAAAATGTTTGATGATATCATCAGAGTAATAAATGTCATGGGAGAATATGACACAAACACGAGAAATTATAAAAAACCTACCTTACCAACAGAATTAGGAACATCTTTAAAATACATGATCCAACTACACATTTCCGATTGCATTCAAAATGAAGACAAAGTAGGTAAAACATCGGCCGAAAATTTACTACATTTATTGAAAACCTCGCTTCCAGCACATGTCAACAAAACAGCAACCGAAAGCTTACTACATCAAAAGAGGAAAAAAGTATCAGTGCTGCCTTCAACTGAAGACATTAATAAATTAACCAGCTATCTAGAAAATAAAAGAAACGAACACTACAATGAATTAAAGAAAGGATTTAATTTAGATATCTGGAGAAAGTTAAGTAGTTACACATTCATAAACATTTTGATTTTTAATCGAAGGAGGCCTGGAGAGCTTGAACGGTGCCTTATTTCTGACTTGGACAGCATGACAAATATTAGTGAAAGCACCGCAACTTATAGAAACTTGAGTGAAAATGATAGAATGTATGTGAAAAACTATGTGAGGATAGTGATTAGAGGAAAATTGGCGAGAGTTCCTGTACTTTTACATGTTTCAATGTATGAGTGTATTAAGATATTGCTTAAATACCGAAAGGAGGCTGGAATAGTAGAGGAAAACCCCTACATATTTGGTCTACCTCAATTTGTTAGCAATAAAATGGTTGTTTACAGTCATTTAAGTGCGACAAATTTAATAAGAAAGTATTCAAATGCATGTGGAGCATCCAATTAAAAATCTTTTAGAACTACTATGCTTCGAAAACATGTTGCCACAAAGTCTATGTCTCTAAACTTAAATACTGAAGAAATGCAGCTGCTACAAGGGTACTTGGGACATGCGGAAAAAATTCATCGAAATTATTACAGACAACCCATTATAGAACGTGACATTCTCAACGTCAGCAAAGTTTTATTAGCAGCGCAAAGTATGTCTCCGAGTTTGTCTAAAAGCAGATCAGATAGCACCCAACAAGGGAGCTGCAGCTATTATCCTCCCGACACAGATCAAATAATACCCACCACTCCTGGTACATCACATTCGTACATAAACACCACTCCAACAAGGTCACTACTCAACAATCCTGTAGGAATATCTCCCAGTTGCGACATAATCGGTGATAATCAGGCAAGTGTGTCAGAATATTGTCCTAGCAGTAGCAGTAGTTCCAGTGGTGATTTGGTTTTGGAAAAGAGAGAACTCCTAAACGTAAGCGGCAACGATTGATAGGTGAGAACTACTTTATCGATTTTTTTTACACATTTTCATACTTCGTTATTGGTTGATGTGCGACATCAATTCGATAAAAACTAATCGCATCAAATTATAGACATCAACAAATTGTTTGAAGAATAGTTTCAAATAAATCTCTAAGTGCAAAAAATTAATATATAAATATGTAATATGTAGCATAAGTAATATTACATACTTAATTTTCTTTTTAATTTTAACACCTAATTTAAGAAATAAAAATAATGCTTGTCCAAAACAATAGGGAGATTTACATCAGTTTCTCTATAGAGAAGTCTGAAATATATAAATAATTTACATTAAGCTTATTTGCGCCCATTTTTTAGCGGGTTCCCCAGGCCAAGCTGCTGTGAAAAGACCATGGAATACACCAGAGAGGGATGCGGTAAGAAAGTTATTCCCTCATCATTTGAAAGAGCGGAAATTGCCATCAACTACTGAAATTTTGGAAGCGACCAATGGGTGTGCAGAATTGAAAAACCGCACTATTCCACAAATAAAATTGTGGGTCTCAAACTCGGTAAATTCAAAAAAAAGTAAGTAAAAACTAATTTCACCTTATTGTTTTAAATTTATTGAAGTACCTCTAATTTAAATTTTGGCTAAATGGGTTTATATTCCGGATAAATTGATTAGAGGAAATTGGGCTGTGGAAATGTGTTATTTAAAAAAAATTATCATCTCTGAATAAAAAATGCGATCTTCCATTGATAGCCAATCAAACATATCCAACATTAATTGGAGTATGTATACCAATTACATTCTAATGATAAGACATTCCTCTGTTTTGTAGTTTCTGTAAGGAAGCAATACTCTGCCTCTAATAGCATTAGCAAAGTAATGCAATAATCTAGATGTGGTTTTATATTAGATTTATACACTAATATTGCTGTATTGAATGTCAGATTTCTTGGTAATCTACTGATTTTTCCATAAATGTAATTTAGTTGTTTTTCATAACCAACGTATTATCTTTTTGGTATTAAAGATTTTTTAACTCTATAACAATTTCAAATTGCTTCCCATTATAAGAGTATCATTCCTCAATATACCTAATATCATTGAGGTACAAGGAGTTCCCTAAAAAAAGTATTTTCCATATGGTTTTCCAGTGATAACCGACCCTAAAATCCCCCCTGGGTCAAGTTTGGCAGCCTTTCACCTTGACTATCTGAAAACTGTTCATGTTTGAACCTTGCATAGGAATATATAATGAGGACATCAATATCTACAATATACTAAAGTTTCAGTCAATTTCACCGAAAGCCACTTTCCATAAAGGTTGTGGCGGGTCCTTTTTTCTAGTACAAGTATTTTCCTTAATGCTGCCTAAAAGTGGAAAGGATATACTGCGGGTTAATTAAAGGGGGGATACTTTAAACGCTTAATATGTCATTCATAAAATCTGTTTTTTTTTCAATAACATGTATTAAAGTATACTTTTTCTATCTACAGCAAACAAAACTTGGGACACACCTACAAAACATACGCTAAGAATGGTTTTTGAAAAATACATCGAAGGTGAACCTTCTTACTATCCATCTAAGGACGTCGTAAACGAAATGATTGACACACATGAAGCCTTAAGACAGTTGACACCTAGAAGAATTCGAAGCCAAATACAACATCAAAAGAAAAAGTACCAACTCTCCATTTCCGAATGTTTATCCAATCTTTAAGTTTTTCTTTGTTCTACCTTTTATCTTTTTTTCTAATCATACTGCGAGTTCCATAAAAAGTTTTTTTCGATGTTCAATAGTGTATTTCAAATATGTAAGTTGTCGAACTTTGCAGTATATACTGACCATCATCAGTGCTATAGATATAAACACTCGAATTTAGGAATGGATACAATAAAAAATTAAAAACTAAAAAACACCATAATTAAGTACTTCCGCAAGGGCAAAAATTTGACCGCATAGTAACACCCGTTAAGGGTAGTAAAAATTGTTATAAGAAAAGTTTAATTTAAAAATAAGTACTTGAAAATTTTTTTAAGCAATAATAGTTTTGATTTAACTTTTTATGCTTAAAATTTTTTTCAAGTACTTATTTTCAAGTTAGACTTTTCCTATAACAATTTTTACTACCCTTAGTGGGTAGTTGTTTATAGTTTTTAATGGGTAGTTGTTTATAGTTTTTAATTTTTCTTTGTATCCATTCCTAATTTTCAACGTTTGTATCTAAAGCCTTGATGATGGTCAGTGACCAAAACTAGTTGCCTAGTTTACATTAAATTCTATCGTACCCGAGTTTGTGCTTTATTTCCTTCCTGATTATCTGGTTTTTTTTCACTTTCTGGTTTTGCAGTGTGTTTCATATGACATATCGTGTATGGATTATTTGCGATTGACTAGTCTCATCTTCATAGTAAGCCTAGTAATTAATACTTACCTTTAGGATGTTGCTTATGTAATGGTAGTTTAATGGACTTGTGCCTTCGGATACTACATAAGATTTCGATTAGTCAAACGTTATTGTTCCTTGTTTAAGAGACCACCCTACATAGCTGTTATTTGGAAAAAAAATGACGATAATTATATATTATTTCTGGCGTATGTTTAACATTTTCGGTAGTAGATTTTTCTGTGGTATTTTTTCCGTGCTTAATTAAAGATTATTATTGGGTATTGTGTATTGTGTACTTCTTTCCGTGCTACCTTCAGTAGATCTTTTTTATGGTAATTTTTTTTTGGCATAATCGGGCTTTGTTATGGTGGGCGTTAGGGAATTTCAGAAAGTATCCATTTCGGAGAGTTACTTCCAGGGTATGGTATGACATTGGGGGGCGTTGCATTCATGGATAGAGTGTTCCTACGGGTTGCTATCGCTTTTTCGTGAAAGGTGGTGCAACACTACTGTGTTTGTGCCAACATGGCTGTGATTACTTTCTGAGACTTCCTGACGGTACCGTAACAAAGTGTCCATTCAAAATTATTCCCTGTATTTTTTCTCCCGCTTTAGCCTGACAGAGCTTATTTCTTGTCTAAAATAAAAATTATGATTTAACGTTTTGGCATTGTTTCGAGTTCCGGGGAAATTATCGTTTCGGATATTTTTACTGTCTACTGTTCAGAGGATTCTCGACAACTCGTACACGGTATCGTGCGAGGTTCAGGAGATAACGCCGCCGCGATTTTCCATCTTTCGCGATGTTACTTCTGAAGGTGTACAAGTTTGTGGTTGATTCTCGGAATAGTGTCAGTAAAGGTCGATGAACTTTACTGGATCCGTTTTACTTTCCTAATTATATTATTAGGAATATTAAAATTCTCTTACTTGTAGGAATAATATTAACATATACACCAAACATGTAGGTTGATTTTGATAAAATCTTTAATGAATCTTAAAGGGCTTGGTTAGCATTTAATCGAAAAATTAAAGTAGGTTTGGTAGAGAGCAACTGTTGCTTTCGTTAACTTCAGATTTTCATTAGCCTAGACCTACTATCAGTAACGCTTATATTTTCCAACTTTTTTCTTATGTTCCAGATTTTCTTGTTTAACCAACTTTGTATCTATAACGGTTCACGAAAGTGCAATAATAGTGTAAAATTTAGCCATTAAAATGAATCACAAAATGTACAAATTTCTATCTTTTTAACAGCGATATTGCCCGTGGAGTCTGTTAGAAATACCAAAAAACGTATTTTTGATATAAAATTCACATTCTTCAAATTAAGTTTTTGGATTTTTTAAAAATGTGTTTTAAGGACTACCTGACAACAAAATACAAAAAAACTCAATATGTTACGGAAAAAAAAAATTAATTTGCATGTGACCATGAGCCGGCGTTTTAAGCATTGCTATTCGTCTAATTAAGAAAAAGTGTAAAGAAGTATGTAGATAATTGATATCACTTGAATTTGTATTGAAAAAAAAAATATTTTTTTAGTTAAGTTTTCAGTATAAATCGGAATACATCAAAAATTAGAAAAATGAGAGAACCTTAATTTTAAACAAATTCTGTTTAATTTTTGGCAAATATTCGTAATACAAATTGTAGAATTATGTATTTAAAAAATAAAAAAAGAGAATTTGAAATAAATTGCACAATAACTGCCTAGCGTTTAAAATGAGGCGAAATTATATTTTTTAAAACTGAATAATTTTTTTTTCTGGAACATGTTAAGGTTATTTGTTTATGTTTTAATGTTTTTATATAGTACTTTTTAATAGGTCTAAAGTATGTATTTACAAAATATTTTTTTTAAGAATTTACATGTGATTTTAGTTTAAATTTAAATTGCTTGTGAAGTTATAGGTATAGTTTTGTTTCTGTTTTAATGCTTTAATGTATTAAAAGGGCAAAAAATGAACTTTAGCAGCCTGTAGCTAACAGCTAAGGGCCGCAAAAGCGTTTTTTACCTATCTTTTATAAACATCTCAGGAATTTGTTAATTAGAATTAAAAATCAATTTATCGAACAGAAATAAAAATTACAAATAGAAAAACGTTTTGAGTAAATAAACCATAAATTTAAATATAATAATTATTTCTGAAATAAATTGCAATAAAAGAATATATACATACTAAAAATAAAATTATTGGATACTCATTTAGTGGGGTTTATTTATTTTAAAAGTAAATAATTCTACATATGAATACAAGTTAGCGTTTCACAATAGTTAAAATTCTAATCGAAAATACTAAATAAATTAAAAGTTATAGTAAACTAGAGACAACATTTTAAAGATTATTACAAAAATACAGACAATTAACTGCCTTGACAATAAAATTAGTAATATTTTAAATATAGCACCCTACATATTTCACATTTTTCAATTTTTCACTGTGACATAATTTCAAAATGACTAGTCTTTGATCTATTAACATTTGAAAAATCCATTCCCAGCTTCGGTATTATTTGAAATAAGTTAATAGAGGTATCAATTTAAACAAGATGCATAAGACTAAATTTTGGCACAGAAATGTTACTTTCTAGCACACTAATGTCCTATTTGAATTACTGTGAGAAAAGTGTAATTATAGAGAATTGTCACTAAGACGTGTAAAAAACAATACGGGGTACCTAATTTTTTTGTCGTAAAAGTGTTATATCATTTATAGGGTTTAAAATGTTTTAATATTAGTTAAGGATTACATCTAAAATTTGGCATTTATGTACACGAAGGGTAGGCAACCAAACATGATGATAGTCACTGTTTGACCGACACATGTCGCTTTTTTGACTTTTGTCATTAATAAATGTATGTGGTATGACTTGGAGTTTCTTTATTGAATACTGTGCCACATTTGAGAATGGATAATATTTTGTTTTTAACATTTTTAAATTAAATATTTTTTAATATATATTAAATAAATAATATGTTTAATAAAATAATTTAAATCATTTTTACAACTTTCAACTTTCAACTAGGTTATTCCAATTCCACTATCCATTGCATTTTTTAAACGGACAGTCTCGGAGGAGATATTTTAGGATATAATATTTATTCACTTTACAACTTAAAAGTTAAAAATACTTACTTAACCACTTGTTATTTTTAATCAAAACGTCGTTATATGTATTTTAGATATAAATATCGATAATTTTTTTAACCTGCGTTGACAAAATAAATTATAACTGGCGCCGAAAACTACTTTCTTTATTAATATGGTAACTATCAGGGATTATGGGGTCTATTCTGTAATGTTTCAGTTAATTTCAACCGCTAGGTTAAAAGTTTATTTATAACTAGGGGTCTAGTCAGTAAAAATTTGGTTAAAATTAACCATAGGTTATAAGAATAACTGGAGGTTATTTTCCATTTTATGTGGCATATTTGGTTAAAATTTTTAAAATGAACAATGAGGTAATTGAAATACATCTGACAAATCTCTTACGATGAAATATACGCGATTCACGTCTAAAAAAAATAGTGTGTGAAGTTTGCTAAAATAACTTACTTTCTGTGTCTTTCCTTTTGACTTAGGTGATACTCAAAAGCAACATATTGTAATGCAGCCATTTTCATTAAGTGTTTGAGTTATTTTTAACGACAACAATATACCTTACGATAAAGTTTGGATTTTAAACTAAATTTATAATTGACGATAAGTTATAATTTTAACCAAATATGCCATACAGAATATAAAACGTAAAATAACCTCCGGTTATTTTATAACCAAATTTTTACTGAATAGACCCCTACAGCCCCTATCATCAAAATTGGGCCCCAAAGTTTACGTTGAAACACATTGGAACTTCAGCGCCAGGCGCCGAAATGCCTGATACATGCGCGTTAAAAGGGGCCGGACTGACCGTTGTGTATATATATACAGGCTGTTTCTTTTATCATGTGCTAACATTGCTATATTCCAAATCATATGAGATACGAAGACGATTAAATGGACAAAAAGTTAACTATTTTGGAGAGCAATACATTGGTCGAAAAAAATCTACAAGGACTCTCGCCCTTTGCGAGTTATACAGGGCGAACTAATAATGCTATTTTTGGGTTTTTACGTATAGAATTTTTATTAAAAGAAATATCAAAATATGGAAAATGGAAGATTATTGTATCACAAATTTGCTACAAAAGTGCACTAATAAATCATCGATACGTTTTGTGTCTTAACGGCCACCATCAAGTTATTTTTTTTTAATACTGACCTGCATTTTTTATTACAAAAATGGATAAATCGTTAAAATTCAAAATCAGTGATATATCACACTTGTCACTTTGACGTTTTATCTGAAATAACTATGTTAACTACCGAATTTTACATATTATCTATTATTTGTTTTATTAGATTTTTGCAATTATAAATAGAAATATATACCTATATACATAAGACTATGTTCCATCTTGTTTTTATATCCTTCATTTTTAATTAAAAATGGAAATATTTTGAAAATGACATTGTATCAGGGTAATAAAAACAGTGGTTTTAACAATAACATTGTAATTTGTCATTTTTTTCACAAAAAATAAAACAAGGGAGGTATGAAAAAAAATGTCATCAATAACGTACTTAAGTAGCTATACTTCTAGTATTATTACCAAACAAAAAAATTCTAATGGTTTTTTATAAATAAAATTGTACCTAATTGCCATTTTTTTTCTAATATAAAGGCGGCGCCAGACATGCGACATTCGGCGAGTACCGAGCGACTGCTCGCCGAGTGGCAAGTATGTGAGTTACTCGACAAGTGTGTGCGGAATAATCACCAAATGGCAAGCACCTAAATCAGATATTCGCAGTTCGTCACATAACGAAGTCTCTATGGGAATAACGAATATTCAGTATTGATATAGGTGCATTTACGGCTTGCAATGGATAATGATGCAGAGTTGGTTGTTAGTTTGGCTTCTTTTATAGTAATGTCTTGTGGTAGTGTGTTATTAACCAAAATAAAGAAGAAGCCCAGAAGAAGGAGATGGTGGATGGTGTCACTTAATAAAAGCAGACAAACGTAGGTATTAAAGCTGGAGATAATTTTTTGTTTTCAATCTGCCCTTTGAAATCTAAAGTTATTGTTTAATTTTTATATGCATTTTGAACAAGATATTTCAGTTGTTTAAATATGTTTTTGTTTTAGCTATAGTGCCACAAACCTAATAACAGATCTGCTCAAGGAACCATCCGGAAAATTTGAAAATTTTTGCCGAATGTCGAGCGATGATTTTAATTATTTACTTTCAAAAGTGGGACCAATGATTCGTAAAAAAGATACCAAGTGGAGAAAATCGATTCCAACAAATGAGCGCCTTGCCATAACCCTTCGATTTCTTGCAACAGGAGACAGTTTTAAAAGCCTTCACTATTTGTTCAAAGTTTCACCACAACTTATTTCCGAAATAGTCCCAGAAGTTTGCAGTGCTATCATTGCAGTTTTACAGGATTATGTTAAAGTAAGTAATTATTTTTAAATTAAATAAAACCTTCGAGAAACAATTTCTAAAACTGTTTATTTAGGAAATTAAAAGTAACATTATTGAAAATTAGTAAAAAAGGTTACCAAAGGCACAGAATCCTCATCAGCAAGAATATCAGCATTTTGAGTTACATTCTGTGGTGATGAAGTTTCTTGAGGTGAATGGAATGCTGCTGGATGATCTAAAAGTGACTGCGAATGTTGAGGAAAAGTCCTGTCTACATAAAATATTCAACTGACGAGTAGGATTTATCTCATTATTAGTATGTGACATACGGGAATTCATTTTCATTTCAAACAATATGTTATCAATCCGATGCATACAAATTTCCCTAGTGTGCTCATCCATTTCCTGTAGTTTCGCAGCTACTAGTTCGCCATATATGGAACATACATTTCGTTCTTTGACTGGTTTATTAGTTACAGCTTGTAATAAAGAATACGCATTATCCATTTTATCTTTAATTTCTTGTGCTTCAGCTACTTTACTCTTTTTTCGTGCAGGAGCTTTTAAATGTAGACTTATTCGTCGAAGGCAACACCAAAGCTGCAATTAAAAAATTATTGCATTAGATCAGTAAAATTAATATTTTGTGTTGGCAAACATACCGTCATTTTCAACATTATCCCGTTCAGGTCTTTCAATTTCCGTGTTAACAGTAGCAATAGTAGCTTCCTCTTCATCATTATTGTTGCCACTTTCTTCGGGCAAAAACTCCTAAAACAATAAACTATTAAAATAATATCACTTATTCACAATATTCTTTTTTTGTTTCAGATTCCTAAAAGTGCTAACGAATGGAAATGTGTAGCTGAAAATTTTAACAATGATTGGAATTTTCCCCACTGCATGGGTTCCCTCGATGGAAAACATATTGTGATACAAGCGCCTACTAATTCTGGATCTGAATTCTACAACTATAAACAATATTTTAGTGTAGTATTAATGGCTCTAGTGGATGCTGAGTATTGCTTCATGTTTGCTGATTGTGGATGCCAAGGTCGGCTTAGTGATGGAGCAGTGTTTCGAAATACTCGTCTGTTTCAAAAAATCGAGCAAAATGAATTGCACTGCCCTTCACCAGAGCCACTGATAGGAAGAAATAAAGAAGTGCCTTATGTATTTGTTGGAGACGACGCATTTGGATTAAGAGAAACAATTATGAAACCATTCCCAGGCAGACATGACAAAGGTAGTAAATATAGAATATTTAACTATCGTCTATCACGCGCACGTAGAGTTGTTGAAAATACATTCGGACTATTAGCTAATGTATTTAGAGTACTACGGAAGCCAATGTTGCTTCAACCTGATAAAGTCGCATTAGTTGTTATGGCCTGTGTTGTTTTACACAATTTTTTAAGAAGAAGTACGTCATCCCGATCTCTCTATTCTCCAAATGGTACCTTTGACTTTGAAGAAGATGGAAACATTATAGAGGGCGCTTGGCGTCAAGCAAATACAGACACTATGACATCCCTATTACCAATGCGAAATATTCCTAGAAAACCTAGCATGGATGCAAAAGAAATTAGAAAAGAATTTTCCGAGTACTTTACAACCAGCGGAAAGATACCTTGGCAAGATCAATACTGCTAATTCAAAATTATAATATTTGTAAAAAGTTTATTTTAAAATAGGTGTGTTTGTTGAAATAAAATTTGTTAATTATAATAATTAGGTACCTACTTACTTTTGTATGTCTTGTCTGCCTTGGAAGATCCTTATCGCGAAGGAATGTGGCCATTTTTTCATAGGCAAACCACGGTGGTTTGTAAATTTCATCGGTCCCTGCTCCACTTTTTAAGCTTTGTTTTACTTTATTTAAACAGGCTCTAAAGGATGCCATCAATGAATCCTTTTTCTTTTTCAATTCAGTGACTGTGTATTTCTGTCCCATTTTGACTTCTATGCGTTTCCAAGCATCATAAACATCATTCCGATTTTTGTGGTTTGGTAAAGATGAATTCCATATAACAGCTTCATTTTCATACCACTCCAAAAATTCAAAAACTGTTTCATTAGACCAGTCCATTTCTTAATTCTACGACAATAAATAATAAAAAAATAATCCGGTAATTTAACGATAGGTGTACTTACTACAGTTATCCACTATCTATAGACTTTTATTTGCAAAAGAACGAATATGTGGATGCAAATTCAGAGCTTAATAAGGCGAATATTCGTTTCCTTTGATGTTGCTTAAAAGACCGACAAACAACGGGAACTACACGAGCACTGTACAAACACTAAAATTGCTCATCGGCAAGTAGCGACGAACCCATCCATACTACGTGCCATTTGGCGAGCAGTTGCTCGGTACTCGCCGAATGCCGCATGTCTGGCGCCGCCTTAACAAATACAACTATGAAAATATGAAATAAATTTCAAAACAATATCATATACTTACCTACTTCTTCAATTATTTAAACAATTGAAATGTTTTTTTGACAATAAAATTGTAATTGCCATTTTTTCTCATAACAAATAAAAATAGGGAAATATGAAAAAAAAATCCAAAACAATAACGTAAATAAGTACCTACCTACTTCAAGTATTTAAAACAAAATAAATTTCCTAAATACTTTTTCAAATTTATTGTCCATATCTCTTTTAATTGCGTAACAAAAAATACAACATATAATACACATATATGGTTAAAACATTTTAAAATTTAAATATGCATGAAATATTTTTTATAAATGTACCTGAAATTAAGTGATCTAGGCCGTATATTATGTTTGTTTTATTGCTTTCGTCTTCTTGGGTGGTTTTTTATTAGTTTCTTGATTAGAAATAGGGTGGGTTAGAGTTTCTTCTATTGGAGACAGACTTTTTTCTTCGACTTATCACTTACTACAAATTCTGGAAAGTCAAATGAATCTAAAAGAAAATTAAATAAAAACACACTAAATATAAGCTATTATTTTCTGTCTTCTTATACTAATAATTGAAGCGGGTTTACTAGAGAATTTTGACCAGTTGTAATATAATACAGTGTGTCCACGGATGGGGTATCCTATAGGTGAAAAATGTTTAAATATTAGTTTTAATGAAAAATGCCATTCTTGATAAAAAGTTTTGCTTGTTCTGAAACCCCATAAAATGAAATAAAATTCAAGTTTTTCAAAACCCATCTCATTTTACAGCCAGTTTTATGAAAACCGTATGATTTTTTGAACTAAGTTCGAAAATAATGTATTAATCTAGTTATAGTGACGTTTACGATGTACCAAGTAGCTGTCAACTTTTATAAACAATTTTCAAATTGTCATTCTTTAGTAAATGTTTAACAACAATGTTAACTATTTAAGAATTATAATTACCATCAAAAATAATACAGAATAAAAATGTAATAAACAATAAGAGTAAACAAAAAACAGCTATTCAATACATCCTCCCCCAGCTTCAAAACATCTCTCAATTCTCGTTCTAAATTCTTTGTAAGTATTTCGCAGCATTTCTGGGGCAATTGTGTTAACGGCATCAATGTCTTCAATATTGTGGTTAACATTGTTGTCAAATAATTATTAAAGAATGACAATTTGAAAATTATTCATAAAAGTTGACAGTTACTTGGTACGTCGTAAACGTCACTAACTAGATTAATACATTATTTTCGAACTTAGTGCAAAAAATCATACGGTTTTCATAAAACTGGCAGTAAAATGAGACGGGCTTTGAAAAACTTGAATTTTATTTCATTTTATGGGATTTCAGAACAAGCAAAACTTTTTATCAAGACTGACATTTTTCATTAAAACTAATATTTAAACATTTTTCACCTATAGGATACCCCATCCGTGGACACACTGTATAAGCAAGATGCAGTTTTTATCGATTAACTTATTTCTATTCTTTCTGTAAAAAGATATTGATTATCAAAATAGGTCAAAAATTTTTGGAACTTTGAGCATTATGAATTTTTGAAAGTGGCTAAATTTAAAATTCAAATACTTACAAACATGTTTACTTTCCGTATTTTCATTAGTACTTTCATGCAATATTGGTTTTTTCACTCTAAATCCTCTTCCCCTATCTTGTACATTATCTGATTTAGAAAGATTATCATTTTCTGCAGTTCTCCTTGCTTTTTGATAATTATCTGAAAATACAAAAATTACGTTATTACTTCAAACATCTTACTATAACATAACAAAGAGTACTATTGTGGGAGCTCACTAATGACTCCCCTTGCTGATTTCAAGGATGTACAATGGTGGCCTTAATATTATGGTATTGTTTAGATACAGTATCACATTGCACAGACAGATACTGAGATATTATAGGCACTCTTTTCTGTACTACTCGCTTATAGAAATGTTCTAATTTAAGATTTTTTCTTAAAATATATTTAAAAAATAAGTTCAGTTACTACAATAGTACTTTACTTTTACCTGAAATGTTTGCCACATTTTGCTGCTGTTCACTGGTATTACTCCTAATCAAAGAGCTAATATCCTGTTTCTCCCTTGATGGCCACCAGCAATAAGCAGTATCTTCTTTAAATTCCAGAAAATTAGTTGTCACTTCCCAAAGTACCTGATGCGCACCATTTTCTTCATCGAGAAAATAAACCACAGCAAATGGTTTTACTGAACCCATTTCTTGAAATGCACGCTAATCAAGAAGCAATTTTGATAAATACAAATCAAAAATATCTTCAGGGAACTATTGTAATTTTAATTTAACAATAAATAAAATTAAAAGTAATAATACGAATGAGTGGGGTAACAAAGAAAGGTCAAACATCTTCCTCCAATTCCTCTGAAACAGGTGTAAAAAGTACAATCCGCGTTCTTGCATTGTTTGGAGAATGATTACACTATTACTGCTAGATGAAGCCGACCTCTCATTGTCCATATACTGAAGAACCCTTCTTCTGCTTTGCCGTTTTGTTAAGGAGAAAAAGTTCTTACCTTCTCTGGACTCCAAATATTCGTGTTTTAAAATTAAACGTGTTTTCATTTTCACAAGATAAAAACGTTAGTAGATACTAAATGACAGTGCAAATGTGCAAACCGGTTTATTTGACCTTCATTCCATATATGGAAATCCGGTGACCACCTGCCAAACCGGTTATGTAAATAAGGTATCCAATTATATTTAATGAGCAAAAAAATGCATCTTATTATATCTAATGAGTATTCTATATATGGACATCCGGCGACCACCTGCCAAACAGGTTATTTAAAAAATATAATTATATCTAATGAGCAAAAAACTGCATCTTATTATATCTAATGAGCATTCCACATATGAACATCGGGCGACCACCTGCCAAACCTGTTATGTAAAAAATATAATTATATCTAATGAGCAAAAAACTGAATCTAATTATATCAGTCATTCCACTTAATTAACATGTGTGGGAAACACGATGTAACAACGTTCTCACGCTCGGACTTGTCGGTGGCTGACACGCAACCGGTTCTGAGCATCTGGTGGTCACGTGACCACTCTATTTTAGTATAAATGCGATGCACAACGGACCCGCTCTCAGTTTGAAACGATTAATCGATATACTCTCTTCATAGAATGCAGTGCTTTAAGTGCGGCAAACAGTTTTCCAGAGCTTATACTCTACGCCGTCATCAACTTAATGATTGTGAGAATAATGATATGTGCCCAATACCTAAGAAAAGACTAAGACCTATCGGTGTTGAAGTTTTAGGGGATGGAATTAGTAAATTATCCCACGAATTCAAAAGCCGAATTTCATCATATAGATTTACCAGCACCACAAAAAAAATTGATTACTCCGAGTTCCTTGATGAAGTCAAGCCAAAAGTTCTCAATATTTTAAATAGATATTTGCTACTCCACACGGCATTAAAAATAAACTTTGAGATTTTTGGGCTTTATGTAAAACCTGATAAGGAATTATCCGATATCAAATCGATGAATACGGCCAATAAAATAGTCACTGTTTCCAGTAATCTCGATGAAGTTTTTGACGATTTTAAAGATGAGATAACCACGCAGGCGTCAGAATTCCAAGAAAAAGATTCGAATTGGAGTTTGCAAGAAATCATGTTTCTTGATGTCAACATTAATCGGTATACCAGCATTTCAGCCTCTTTGTACATAAAACTACCTCAGCAGATATCAAAAAAAAAATGCTGTGTTAAATATTACGAATATTGACAACGCCTGTTTCGCTTGGAGTATTAACGCAGCCATCTTTGCTGCAGAAGGTGATCCATCGAAACCAACATCCTACCCCCACTACGATACATTATTGGATTTTACAGACATCGAATTACCAATGAAATTAAAAGACATCCCCAAATTTGAGAAAATGAATAACATCTCTGTGAACGTGTTTGGTCTTGAATCTTACTATAAAAATTGTAGAAACTATTATGAAATTGTGGGACCTTTACATTTCACAAATGATCGGAAGGCGACCCATGTTAATCTTTTGTTGATATCAGATAAAGAAGGAAATAGTCATTATTGCCTTATCACTGATTTATCTAGACTAGTATCCTCTCAGAAATCGAAACGTGATGGTAGAATATATTTCTGTGATGGTTGTTTGCAGTCTTTTATAAGTATGGAAAAATTGCAAAACCATATGGAAAATGATTGTACTCACATATATTCAAAATTACCAACAACTGAAGTGAATAAGAACAAATGTGGTGAAATGATTCCGGAAAATATTTTAAAATTTATAAACTTTGAAAAACAATTAGAGGTGCCGTTCATAATATATGCAGATTTCGAGTCACTCCTCAAACCAGTAGATCATAATGAGCCTTCAAATTCAACATCTTTCACAGTCAAGGTATGTGAACATGAACCGTACTCCTTTGCTTTTTATGTAAAATGTACTTACGACGACAGCTTATCTAAACTTGAATTATATCAAGGACCTGATGCAGATAAAGTGTTTATTGAGAAGTTGGATCAAACTGTTCATAACCTCTACAACAGGCATTTAAAATATGTTGTTCCAATGTCACCATTAACTGCCGAAGAAAATATTAGGTTTAAGAATGCAACAAGCTGCCATATTTGTGAGAAACCATTCAGCCCTATTGATAAGAAAATCCGAGACCACTGCCACCTTACGGGGAGATTCAGAAATGCCGCCCACAATTCCTGTAATTTAAATTACAAAATCCCCAATTTTATCCCCGTCTTTTTCCACAACCTTACAAATTACGATTGTCATCTTTTTATTAAGGAAATCTCTTCCAAAAACGAAAATATATCGGTAGTGGCTCAAACCAAAGAAAAATATGTAACATTTTCCAAATCAATTTTGGTAGAAAAATCTCTAGACCCTAAAATCCGTGATACATATATTAAACTGAGATTTGTTGACTCTTTCCGATTTTTGGCACGGTCCTTGGACAAACTAAGTGAAACGTTGGATTCTAGTCAATGTTTGGAAATAAGAAAATATTTCCCCCTCGATCAACATTTCAATCTAATGAGAAGGAAAGGCGTTTTTCCTTATTCATACGTTGATTCGACTGAAAAATTGAACGAAGAGGAGCTGCCTTCCAAAGAGAATTTTTATGATAAACTAAGGGGAGAATCCATATCCGATGAAGAGTATGATAGAGCCAAGGAAGTGTGGAGCACTTTCCACTGCAAAACACTCAATAATTATTCAATGCTCTACTTGAAGACCGATGTGCTATTATTAGCAGATATTTTCGAGAATTTTAGACGGGTGTGTCTTAAAGAATATAATTTAGATCCAGCCCAATACGTAACAGCCCCATCTTTAAGCTGGGATGCCATGTTACGATATACACAGGTTAAGCTTCAACTTTTAACAGATATCGATATGCTACACTTTTTCAAAAAAGGGATAAGAGGAGGAGTGGCCCAATGTAGCAAAAGGAAAGCTGTGGCAAACAACAAATTCTTACCAAATTTCGATCCATCAAAACCAGAGAGTTATATTATGTATTTAGATGCAACAAATATGTATGGCGCAGCAATGAGCGAATACCTTCCTTACGGTGATTTTAAATGGATACCTGTTGAAAACTTTGACTGCACTAAACTTGAAGATGATTCATCCAAGGGTTATGTTTTGGAAGTAGATTTGGAGTATCCCACAAATCTACACGAGGCCCACAACGATCTACCATTCTGTCCCGAAAACATGATACCACCAAAAAGCAAATATTCAAAGCTAATTCCAAATTTATACGATAAAACCAAGTATATCATACAGTACCGAAATTTGAAACAGTGTTTAAAATACGGATTAAAATTAAAAACAATTCACAGAGTGTTGGAATTTTCGCAATCACCTTGGTTGAAAAAATATATCGAGTTAAATACAGTTCTCAGAAACCAAGCAAAGAATGAGTTTGAGTGTGACTTATTCAAACTTCTAATTAACGCGATATTTGGGAAAACTATGGAGAATGTGGAGAAAAGAAAAGATATAAAACTCTCATCCCACTGGGAAAACATCAAAGGATCACTTGGTGCAAGAACTTTAATAGCCAAGCCAGAATTTAAGACATGTTCAGTGTTTACTGAAAACTTGGTTGCGATCCATTTAAACACTGTAAAAGTATACTATGATAAACCCCTATACGTTGGATTTTCAATTTTGGACATTTCTAAAACCATCATATACGATTTTTTATATGGTTACATCAAGAAAAAGTATGGAGATGCAGCAAAATTATGTTATACTGATACAGATTCTTTAATTTTGGAAATTTTAACAAATAATTTTTATGACGATATTAAGGAGAACATTCAATATTTCGACACATCTAACTACAAGGAGACCAATGCACACAGAATCCCTATAACAAAATCAATCGTTGGAAATATGAAAGACGAGTTTGCCGGTGTTCCAATTGAGTCATTTTATGGAACTGGTGCTAAGGCCTATTGTGTAAAGACCGACAAACTTATGAAGAAAGCGAAAGGTGTTTCCAAACAAGTCGTGAAAAATGAACTTCACCTGAATGATTATGTACAAATTGTTGAAAATGGGGGTGTTGTTTTTAGAAAAATGTATGTTTTCATATCCAAATTACATACAATATTTACTGAATTGAAGAATAAAGTGGCATTATCTTCAAAAGACGACAAACGGTATGTTAAACCGCATGATGTCAATACCTTGGCATGGGGGCATTTTATCATCAACCCACAAACACATGGAGGTACACTCGAAGATTTAGTCAATGCGGCCCAAGAATTGGTTGATGAAGATTTAAATTTAATAGATTTAGACGATTTGTATAATATACCCGATATAGACTTAAATCCTTATTTATAATAAAAAAATATATATACACAAGTTATGGTTTTTATTTCTCTTTATTTTACTTATAATATATTATTACATTCCAATTGGATGTGGGTTACACATTTTAGGAGCTAATATACACAGATGACATCTTGCTTGAGAAGTAGGCGGCCCATCAACATGTGTACTCCAATCCGGTCGATTATAATGGGTAAAGCAGGGCAGTGCAGTTTGAAGATCAAAATTTAATCTATAGTCGATTGGTAATTTACTCCATACATAAAGTAAAGCTATCGGGCTCATTTCCTGCACTAAATATTTTAAAGGAAAATATTGAAGTTCTTCCTCCGTAAATTTTTCCAAACTTTTACCATTAGTATGAGCACTAACCAAATCATAAGTCAAACATTTGGAACAGCAGTTAGACATATTTTTCAAATATATTTAATCTAGCGATGAAAAGAACAGAGCAAAGACTAGTCGATATTCTTCTAAATCAACTCCTTTTATATCAGTGATTTGGGGGGGGGGGGGGGGTAGTATTTTCAGATTAAATTAGACTCTTGACTATATTGGTTGGTCTTGGATGTACTTTTGCTTATGTGAATAAATCTTTTAATCAACCTTTTAATCAATATAAGTAAAAAGATTGTTGAACAAATTGTTATGTAATATAGGGTTATGCTATTTAATATATCTATTTTGGTATAGTCACATTTTGATATAGTCGAACAGTTACTGTAAAGTGCTTGCCAGTTAGAGTCTTGAGTTGATCTATTTCCTTTTACCAGTCGTATTTTATACATTGTACTGTTTGATGGTATCGCTGATTTTAAAGTGGCTGCATTATTTGGTGTATAAATTTCCATTCGCATCCATTTTGAAGGCCAGCTTTCGTCCAAAGTTCCATTACTATCAAAACATACATACACATCTCTGATATTAAACGGTTGTTGTATTAAGAGCGTACTATTTAAGATAGCTTGTAAAATTATAAAATGTGAGGTCAACATTCTTTAGCATACTAATTTTTAGAGTATAGTATCCGTTATTTATATCATTCCTAAGTTGGGAAATAAAACAAAAAAATATTTATATATATTTTTATTTTTCATGCATTATAAAATTATCATATAAAAAATATACATTCGATAATGCGCAAACGCATTTGTCATTTTTATGGTAAAAACATTTCGGTATGGAGCGATCTAATGGTGGATATTCGTCGAATTCGTAAACAGGTACTTTAGAATATTTCTCCATATATTTGAGTTTTTCTCTTCCTTTTACAAAAACCATATCAGCATTCCTAGTTAATTCATCTATTATGGTTGGAAACTGATGTACAGGAGTGAAACCAGTATTCCAATCAATACAGTGGTGGTTTGTCATCAACCAAACAGCTTGCTTATGTAAATCAGGAGACAGCATTCTTAAAGGAAATGGGGGTTTGAAGACGTAGTGACTTATACGAGTCCCATCGTAAGAAGCAAACTCCTTCACCACAAATTTATTATTTTCTATTATGAATCCTTGCAGATCAACTACTAGTCGCATATTTTTATTTTTTTAATTTTTTTTATAAGTTCATAGAATTCAATGTCTTGTTTGAGTTTTAACAGGTTTTGTAAATATTTTTCTAACCTTTCTTGAATCAGCCTGCTCTCAGGAAACATATTGACGTGTTGGTTGTAAACACGGCGGTTTTATACTAAATAACAGACATGCGCATTAGTATTGTTTAACAGTTTTTGTGAGAGGGGTGTATGAAAATTCTTTTTCAGGTAATATAAGGCAATAGGCGGAGACATCGGTAGATGTAGCTTCATCGGTTTCAAATTCTATTCTCAACACAATACTTCCAGATTGTAACACTTCTTTTTGTCGTGAGTAATCAATATGCACCATAGGAGCTTTATTTTTAAACTCTTGAGGATTAAAAATGGGTTTATTAGGTTGAAGATGATAATAACTTTCTTGAAAATTGGCAAACATTTCATATAATGTTGCAAATCTGTTACTATCAAAATCTAAATTTAAATCATGATATGGATATCTATCTGAATTCAGAAATACCCGTATATTCTTTAGCTTACAATGATCAAATTTACTCATATCCTTTGTAATTTTATTTTTTCTACCGTTTTGAAATACAATTATAACATGTCTCGGGGTCTCAATTTTAGTACTTGTCTTAACCGCCCATGTATGTCTGGTAGAATTATTTAATGACGCATATTCGATAATTTGCCATGAACGAAATTTAATTGGAAGTTCGGTATTGCTTTGTACAATTTTGTTTAGTCGAATTTGTTGACTTATACTCGGAGTAACATGTGGTACATTCCAATAGACTTTATTTAATTCTATTTTGGGTTTTTCGGTTTCATCAGCACTGATTAGAGCATCGTTATCATCACTAGAACGAATTTAAAACCAATTCTTGTTTCATATTCACGATAACTTTTTTAAAATCTTCGAAAAAGCCAGACAATAATTTTAAAGGTATGCAAACATTAAAATTTCCGTTTGAATCTACTAGAATTTTTTCACCCTCCATTTTGGGAAACCATCCAGCATTTTGCATCAAAATACTATCATTCTCGTTAAGACATAGATAATTTTTAATTGTAGAAACAAGTCCAACATCTCTAACAGAATCTATCACGAATCCGTTTAATTCATAGCGTAATTCACGAAACAAAAATGCTACTCCATTATTAATAAATTTTAGTTTGGTTGGTACACTTCCGTTATCTGTCAACAATTTTCCTTCGATATAAAGATAACTATTTGATGGTAAAGTAAATGCATCCAAGTCTTGAATAGGAATTCGAATTTCATCATTGTAATTGAGCTTTCCAGGTATATAAGGTTGGTATGTGTGAATCTGGTATTGCTCAATGGTACTGTCTTCAAAGGGGTGTCCAGTTACGTGAAGAACTTCCATTATACTAATACTCTAAATCCAAGGTAAGTCAGAAACTTTTTATTTTCAGGTGTTATTACCCCAACAGGTTGTGGGAAACTAATATTTTTTTTGGTAGTAGAAATTCTTTTATAGTTTTCTCTGGAGTATGGGTGAAAGAATTTTAAAACCATTTTAATTTTTCTAATATGTAAAGTAACGGTTACTTCTTCTCCTCGAAAATTTATAAGACTCCTCATTTGATCAATGATTTTTATTGTGATGTTGTTAATTGTTCTAACGCTGACTGGATAATGTAGTATATTTTGAGGAGATTCAACTATTTTATACCCACTTGGAACAGTTGGAAAAAACTGGTGAATAATATCTACTGGCTCTCCATTCAAATATGAGCCTCCGGCAACATTGCAATCAATGCCTATGCTGTTTAATTTTAAAATTTTCACGGGGTTTTCAGAAATATGTGTGTCATCTGCTTCAAGTCTTAACGCGTTGAAACCAAATACTGGTCCAATGGAATTATTAAAATTAAATGAAATTATTCGATTACTTTTAATCGAAAGTTTTGATGTGTTTATATCGGGAATTATTTCTATCTCGGCTCCCTTATCATTGTCAGACATATATTTTTTTATAATAAGAATAAGGTCATCTAATTCATAAGCTCCAACTGGTATTGTGAATTTCTTACCAGAATTTTTAGTACCCCACCAAAACACATTGTTAGTTTCATCAATATTTGGAATAGTGTTAAAACTATTAAAAGATACAAGCCCTATTTCATAATCCACATTTTCTTCCAAGTATATCGGAGGATTTAAATCATAACTTAGAATTGAAGAATTCCCACTTAACGTAAAACTGAAAGACATATTTACTTAACAGATGTATATTCACGAATGAGCAATATTCCTAATCATATTGATTATATAAGAATTTAAGACAATAGTGCCCACATTTATCAGAATTGAATGATTGAACTTTATCATAGTTGTATTCTATGTTTACATTACCACTGCTATAAAAATATCTAATTAGTTCCAGTGGCGGAGGTAAATTACCATAACTATCAAAATACATAATTTGTTTATCTTTTTTTATATATGCTATCCAATGTGTTCCTTTCCTCCTTTGTAAATCAGTATTTAAAATTCCACTTTCATATTTATGAATTTTGTTTGGTAAAGTATCTCTCATAAAAATACCTCGAAAGTTTGGGATTTGTAATAACTTTACATAATATTTCAAGTCCTCATTCGTGAGCGCCCGATGCGGTAGTTTTTTAATTTCATTCCATACCCCTTGTATGGTCTTAGATATAAACCTTTACCCTTTTTATAAGGTCTCAAATATAAACCTTTCCCTTCCATAGCCATATTATGCCGTTTTTCTTCTTCGAGTTGTAGACGATTGGTTTTTGCATCATTAACAGCTTTCGCTATTCCAGCTGCTCCACCTCCAATAGCCCCCAGAGCACCTAGTAGTGGTAATAATAGTGGTAAAAATCCACCTCGTTTTTTAGGTACTCGATTAAGTCGTTTTTTTGTTTTTCTTTTCAATGAGCCACCTTTTTTAGATTTGCGTTTTAGACCCATTCCTAATTTACGTTTGCCTTTCATAGCCGTTGTTACAAACCAAGCAGCTACTTTTTCTCCAAATTTAGCGTCTTTGGACTTAACCCTTTCAAAAGCTGTGTCTTCTAAAATTTTATCAGCTTTGTGCCTATCTTCAAGTTTCGTACTTTTCGAATATTCTGTGTCATGGACCTTACAGGCCTCGTCAAGTTGATTTACTCCCTTATCACCTCTCTGTAATCTCTTGCTTAGATGTGTACCAGGGCCGCAATAATTATAGTTAGGAATGTGAAGTTCAAATGGAAGTTTATTAATTAAAGAATTTAGTAAACCCCTGCCTCGATGTGATCTAACCTGCTTACGTTTTACCATTGTACTATTTATATACTCGCATCAACCTATATATACTCTCAGTGCTCCTTAAGACGTAACAAAATGAGGGTTGAGAAACAAAGTGTATGTTTACCCATAAAAAATCATGACAATATTGTAGATGATAATAAGATTGGAAAACACGGTTACTTGTTTGGTGGCGAATCTAAACGAGGACTAGTTGTTGGTTCGAGCGGTTCGGGGAAGACAAATCTGATGTTATCGTTAATCGAACACCCAAATGGATTAAGATTTGAAAATATTTATATTTTTTCCAAAAGTCTTCATCAACCAAAATATACTTACCTAAGAAAATTAATACAACCCATGAAAGAAATCGGATATGAAGAATATAATGATTCAAAAGATGTTATCTTACCGGATGAAATAAAAGACAATTCACTGATAATTTTTGATGATGTCGCCTCCTGTGATCAGAAAATTATTCAAAGCTATTATTCCTTTGGTCGACATAAACACACCGATTGCTTTTATTTATGTCAAACATATTCAGCAATACCTAAACAACTAGTTAGAGATAATGCTAATCTACTAGTAATTTTTGAACAGGATATGACTAATTTGAAACATGTTTATGATGACCACGTTAGCTGTGATATGTCTTATCAGGACTTTAAAGATATAGGTTCATTTTGCTGGAAAGATAGATATGGGTTTCTTACTATTGATAAAGATTGTTCGAAATCTTCCGGAAAATATAGGAAAAACTTTGATAATTTTATTCATATATAAGCTCCGAAGTTGATTTGATGCATTAGTCAAAATGAATCCACACTTGACTAAACAGCTAGTAAAATCAAGACAAACACTAAAGAAAAAATATAAAAGTTTAAAAAGTGATATAGCTAAATCACAAACGCATTTGGAGAAAACATATCTACCAATAACAGAGCCACTTAAACAATTAGTTTCAACTTTGGGAAAACAGGATCAGATAAAACAAGAGACAGAATCACAAATTTCACAAAATTTTAATCGACTAAGTATTCCTACAAAGTACTTACCTCGCAGATCTAATTATCAACTAGCATACTCGTCTCCAAACGAAAGTAGAATAAATAATTCGGATACTCCTACAAACATGGAAGATGTAGCTAGTAGTACCAGAGTTGGGGAAACTGTATTCGAATCTAATCCGGAAGAAGATCGCGAAATAGATCAGTACATTGACGACTCAATGCGTGAATTTGTTTCTATGGTTCAAAATCCTAACGTTATGAGAGAATATTACGAACAGTTTTCCAAACCACTACCATTGAATTATATTAAAGCAAATATTGCAGATGTCGAGGGACTGTTTGATCACACTTTTGGAGTATATCATAACATTCAATCAGAAAAATTCTATATCGGGGACTCTGAATTAAATTTCAAAGGACCGGATATAATTATTAAGGGGATACAATACAAGGGAACACCTGGCTTATATGAATTACTGTTTAAAGTAGATACTAATAATTTTACTCCGAAAGATGCGGATGAATATGTTGATATTTTACGTAGAACGAATGCTCTTTACAGAGATAACAATCCAGATTTACCTTATCGTAGAATTGAAAATAAGCTAAAAGATAAATTCAATTATGTTATTAAACCCCGATTAGAAACGAGACCACAACCCTTCAGACCGAGAATAAGTTCACTACCATCTCTGCGATCAAGTAGAGTTACTAGAAATTTAACAAAAATGCTTAAAAAAGGTCATGGGTTGACAAAAATGAATTATAGTATAAATCCTGTCGATTATAAATATTTCGATAATTTCAATGAAATAATTGAGAGACTAAAACTCCTGATAGCGTCTGAGTCTGCTGGAAATACAGGTCATACTAATGAAATTGTCTCAATTATAGAAGAATTACGCGAGGGGGGTATAATCCAATAAATATAGTAACACATGAAAAATACATTCAGTATATGTCGTTAACCGTAAGAATGCCTATTAACAAATTCGGAAGTCACTTTTTGAGTGATACATCAAATTGTCCTGAAAATAAAGTAGTAACCAACCTAACATCTCCGTTTTACATTTGTGAACCAACTTCCTTTCACAGTAAAAACTTTTTAAGGTTTAGAGGTACTAAACAAATAAAATCAAATAAGGAGTTCTACATTTTGGAAAACTTTGGTACAGCCTTTGTATTTCCAATTTCTGGAAAAATTGAAGCTGTAAAACATTATAAGGCTGATGGAGACATTTTATTAAACTCTAAAACATTTAAATATCATCAATTAGTAGACATCTATATAAATAAAGGAGATAAAATCGAATTCAAACTTGGTACCGTAGATGGAATGTGCGCTGACTTTGTTCTTCAGTGCCCTCTAGAGAAAAATGTCTAAAGCTCAAGTAGTTAATGAACTACACAGACCAGCTAGAAAAAATTTCAAGAGACGACATGTTATTATTAAAGGATTGAATGATTTGATTCAAGCGGATTTAGCTGTTATGATACCGTATTCTAAATTCAATAAAGGCTACAATTATATTCTCGTTGTTATTAATGCATTCAGCAAATATGTTTGGGCCGAACCTATTAAGAAGAAAACAGCAAAAGATGTAGTTGCAGCGATGAAGAAAATATTAACACAAATGACTCCCCCCAAAAATTTACAAACTGATAATGGAACCGAATTTTATAATAAAGAATTTCAAAATCTTATGGAAAAGTATGGAATAAATCATTATAGCACCTATTCAACTTTAAAAGCAAGCATTGCTGAGCGGGTGATAAGAACTCTTAAATCTATGATGTGGAAACAATTTAGTATGCAAGGAACCTACAACTGGTTAAAAATTTTACCTGAAATTGTCAATAACTATAACAACAGTAAACATTCTACAACAGGAGTAATTCCAAGTAAAGTTAATGTTAAAAGTTCTAAATATATTGATGCTTTTAATTATTTAAAAACTATTGATCCAAAAAAGCCCAAGTTTAAAGTGGGAGATGATGTTCGAATTTCCAAGTATCGTCATGTTTTCTCCAAGGGATACACACCGAACTGGTCTAACGAGATTTTTAAAATTAAAAAAGTGAAACCCACTAATCCAACAACGTTCATATTGGAGGATAGTAAAAAAGAAGAAATTCAAGGGGGTTTCTACACCCACGAGTTAACAAAAGTTAAATACCCTGACATATATTTGGTTGAAAAGGTATTAAGAAAACGAGGAAATCAATTTTTTGTTAAATGGCTTGGAATGGATTCAACACACAATTCTTGGATTAATAAAAATAATGTATTATAATATTTTTTAAATAAAATACAATTTGATTATATATTTGTTTTATTTATTCTTTTGTAAACATTACTTCTATGAACTACATCTAATATAGGATTAATAATAATAGTTGATGCTTCAATTCGACTTTGGAATCGTATTCGGTCTAGTACAGCTGACTCCCAGTTACTTCTTCTGGCTTCTTTGTATGCATGATTCCAGATATATAGCATATGAGTTTGGTTGAGATCTTCATTAAATTTTACTTTCTTCATAATTGCAAATCTTCCTTTAGAAGCATGGGGTATTTATAAATTAACTCTAAGGTCATACCATATGTAATTGGATTTACATTTTTAATAGGTTCCATAATAGCAAGAGCGGTTGTAGTTGGGTCATCACAATCCTTGACTCCCATTTGAAGTAATTTTAAACAGCTTGTAAATTGTTGATTGTTTAATAATTCCAGTTGAAACTTTATAATGGGTGATAGTTTCCAAAGTGTTGAAATTGAGTTGGGGCCCAAAAACACATTAGAATACCCATTAGATATCTTGATAGTTGAACAGTATGATAGCGGTTTAAATTCTAATAAAAACTTTCCTGCATCAATTGGATCTAGATATTCCGTTGAAGATATAAAATGATCAATTTTTTCCTTATATGATAGAAAGCTATACCATTCCGATTCACTAAATACCATACAATCCTTTTTATTTCCGAATATCACAACACATGGTGCAAAGTTTAAATCATAAGATAGACAAACTGCCACATACTTTGATTTCGATGAGTTTAAGTAAATTCTATATTCACCTAAAAATATATTAACTTTGACTTCGTTATCGATTGAAATATTGTAGGTATTCATTTTACTGATGGCTCTTAGAACTGAACTACCGGAGGAGATACACAGCTATTTATTACATTTTCTGTTTGTGGAAGGGGTTGACTTATTTTAGATTTAACTTGTCTCAGCTTGTTTTTTACCTTGACCTTGAGTTCAATGCCCCTGCACACCTCGCCGGATGTGTCAGCAGGTGTTCAGTATGGTATAAGATTCAGTTCTTTGCTCATTAGATATAATTGGATACCTTATTAACATAACCTGTTTGGCAGGTGGTCGCCGGATAGGTCACGTGACTGCCGGGTGAGTGGAGGCAACGACCTCTGAGCTTGGGTGTACACCTGGCCGGAAGTGTGTATTTTAATTAAAATTTATAGCGATCTTAGTTATCTACTCCGAGCGTGAGAACGTTGTTACATCGTGTTTCCCACACATGTTAATTAAGTGGAATGACTGATATAATTAGATTCAGTTTTTTGCTCATTAGATATAATTATATTTTTTACATAACAGGTTTGGCAGGTGGTCGCCCGATGTTCATATGTGGAATGCTCATTAGATATAATAAGATGCAGTTTTTTGCTCATTAGATATAATTATATTTTTTAAATAACCTGTTTGGCAGGTGGTCGCCGGATGTCCATATATAGAATACTCATTAGATATAATAAGATGCAGTTTTTTGCTTATTAGATATAATTATATTTTTTAAATAACCTGTTTGGCAGGTGGTCGCCGGATGTCCATATATAGAATACTCATTAGATATAATAAGATGCATTTTTTTGCTCATTAGATATAATTATATTTTTTAAATAACCTGTTTGGCAGGTGGTCGCCGGATGTCCATATATAGAATACTCATTAGATATAATAAGATGCAGTTTTTTGCTTATTAGATATAATTATATTTTTTATATAACCGGCAGGTGGTCGCCGGATGTCCATATATAGAATGCTCATTAGATATAATTGGATACATTATTTACATAACCGGTTTGGCAGGTGTTCACCGGATGTCCATATATGGAATGAAGGTCAAATAAACCGGTTTGCACATTTGCACTGTCATTTAGTATCTACTAACGTTATAAAATCTAATTAGTTATGTTATTACAAATCAATTCCTTCTTCTTGCCTTCTTCTCTTTTTATAAGTGGCCTCGTTTGACGTTGCAATTCGGTGTTAGTCACCAAAGTTGGGCGAGCAATCGCGTATATAAAACACAGTTTTGTCGGGGGTAATATCACGAGTCATTAAAATTTTATCGATAAATTTTTAATTTCTACGAAAACTTTATTTGGAAAAAGTACGAATACAAACCGTGTTGAGATAAAATCACGAGTCCATAGGACGAGTGATTTTATCTCAACACGGTTTGTATGAGTAGTTTTGCCTTAAATAAAGAAGTTTGAGTATGGAATTTAAAAATTTATCTGATAAAATTTTCTATGACGAGTGGTATTTGAAAAGATTATTTTTTGAACCGTTTTACATAAAAATCACTTATAATGAACGAAACTTTATTAACATTAAAGACATATATACAGTGTGTCCCAGGATAGATGTAATGGAGATTTTTGTTATAATTTTTGGATTGGTTTCTGCAGACTGAACCCTGCTTGGTGTAAAAACAAAGATATACAAAAAATGAGCTAATTCGTACTTCTACAGGGTGTTTTATAAGGAAAACTGTAGAAGTCTCATTTTTTGTCTATTTTCGTTTTGAACCAAAAGCAGGGTTCGATTTCTAAATATTAATTTAATACAAAATTTCACAAAAAAATTTCAATAACACTCTTGTTACATCTATCCTGGGACACACTGTATATTATATTTTTCAACAATTAACTTAATTATTAAAGGAACAATTATTAAATATACAGTTATTATAAACAACTTTATGTATAATGACAGTTCTGTGTAATGACAACAACTTTTTATCAACGATCACGTGACGACCATGTATTTTTATCAAGGAGGAAGCATTTTAATCGAAATAACGCTCAATCATTGGTCATTGTTCTGAATTCTTATTGGTCTAAATCATGAAAACATACCAATTTGACAGGTGAAAAAAATAATCGCTAATATAAAACTAAGTTACAATACAATACAAAACTTTGTTCTTTTTAAGAGATATTCCTTTTGAGATAAATTTGCCACATATATGTTTTATAACAATGTGATAGATTAAATATGATATTTTTAATCTAGTCATGCGATATATTTCTGTTACAAAATAGACAGTGAGATAAAACGGTGATAGATATGCTTTAGAAAAAAGTGATATAACACAGTTCTTTGTGATATCAAAGAGACATGTATATATTGGGTTATCAGTGATAAAAAAAATTAAATTACTAGGAACGGTCAAACAGTGGTGGACAGTTTCTGGACTTCGGCCCATCGAATACGGGAATGACTGGTTCAATCCTGGCAAGATTTCTCACTTACATGTTGGTTAATATTTTACATGGAAATGTTCTAAAAATTTAATCTGGAAAAAAGTGTTCTTATCAAAATACCTAATTTGTATAGCGAGTACCGGAAGGGCCCGCCCGATCCTGCTCAAATTCAATAGTATTCTTCCTTAGACAAAACTAACTAGTAAAGTAAAAACCGGAACTATTTACATCAAGACACACCAGCACCAGCAGTTTCTAATAAAAATTGATTCAGGAGAAATCAGATTTGAAATCTTCAATTTTCGTTATGTTGTATTATCTTTTTTATCCAAATTGTTAGGTTATTACAAAGTATGCCTATTATTATAATCGTTTTGATTAAATCAAAACGAATTTACAAAATAACTACGACAGGACCGTAATTATAAATTGTTATCACTGATGATGATACTTATTTCAGACAAAACGTCGTTAAAATGACAAGTATGATATGTCACTGAATTTGAATTTAACGGTTTATCAAGTTTTGTAATAAAAAAATCAGGTCCGTATTTAAAAAAAAAACTTGATGGTGGCCGTTAAGACAGAAAACGTTGTATCGGAGATTTTTATTACACTTTTGTAGCAAATTTGAGGTACAATAAAACTTTCATTTTCCATTTTTTGATATTTCTTTTAATAAAAATTCTATGTGTAAAAAACCAAAAGAAACAACAACGATTTATAAAAAAATTTAATTTATTTGTAGTCGCTCAAATTTGTATGTTACTTGTAATAATTACTTATATTTTTATGCCTTTAAGTAACAAGTACTATTGTAATATTGCAGTGGTTGCAAGAAAAGTCGAAAAAGTGAATAATTAATTTTACTAAGAATGTTTATTATTATGATTTTCATATTTTATTAATTTATATTATCATACTTATTAGTTAGAATTTCCTCATATGAGGAGCATATCTGAACAGACTAAAATAGTTAAATCGCTAATAACTGCATATGAATTAACTTAAAGTCTGAGACAACTAATGGCTGAGAGGAATACCTCCGCCATCGATTAACCAATTCCATTTGGAATCATTTGATAGTCTGGATACAAACTATTTTAGTAGAAAATAATTCATTTATCAGGAGAATGGAACAAGCAGCGCCTGCAAGCAATAGACGACAAGTATGAACATATATTTTTACGGAAAGACCCGAACCGCCGTGCAAGTAAAAGTCTCCGCAAATGTGTATATATATATATATATATATAGTTGGATGAATTCTCATAACCCCTCTAGCTGTCTGAAACAATAATACAAATTATTCATTTTTATAGCTCGTGTAAAAATAAAAAATAAAAAAATGTCGTAGAGAAAATATTAAAATGAGAGATTAATTTAAAAAACAAAAAAAATTAATTCGATAATACGTCGCAACTGTCTTCCTTTGATTTAATAATAAAAATATCTTGTAAATTTCAATAAACTATTTTACACTGTTAGTATTTCAATCCGTTATTTTATTTTTGTCTATTTTTATTTCAACTGCCAAGGTTTTATTTGTATATTTATATACCCTCAAAAAGCAAAAGTACTTGTTATCGATAGGTTTTCGAAAAATTTTAAATTTTTTATTAATTTTAATTTAATAAGAACTAATTAGTAAAACAAGAAATAACAGATTAAAACAATGGATAACTAAGTCTCTAATATTAGTTTAAAGTCTAAAATGTATACTTACAAAAATATGTTTCACTCCCCTCTCTCTCTATCTTTTCTGCTAATTCTAGCGTGCTTTGGAGAATAAATTTTTTCTGAACCATTAGTGCATTGATGGACTCTACTAGAACATAGTAATTGTCCAACAATTTTGTAAGCTCTCCAACTTCTGATACAGATCTTCTTATTTCCTCCACCTTTCTGCTCAGGAGGAGCGAAGCAGCCCCGATCCTGTTATCCCCCACATCAAAAGAGTTAGGGGAAGATGGGCTCGAGTGGTCTTCTAATTTAATTTGTACTTGGGTATTCATTTTTAACAAGTGTAACTATCTAAAGTAGCTATCAAAAATGTATAACTGAGATTACCGTATTTATACTCTTATATCGCAATAATTATTTCCCCAGCATCTCCATGAAATGTAAAAATTGTTTCAAATCATTTTTAGATGAGGGTATCGTAATTGAATAAATTTTTTTAAAATCTTAAACAAAATTTTTATATTTTCCTTTACACGGAGATCTGGTTTTCGTTAATACTTGGTTCAACTTGTTTTTTTTTAATACCCAGGATGTTGTAAATAAACTGCTTTTTTATCACAATTACAAGTTGTTATTCAAAACGCTATAACGAATGATTTCACCACAAAGTTTTTAAAAATTATCGAAATAATATTAGTTGAAGGAAAATTATATACCAGTTGAGAAAAACTCTTGTTTTAATTTAAACACAAATTAAAAAGCAAGGAAGAAACTATTTAGATGAAATTTGAAGACATATATAAAAATTAAATAAACAAATAAAAGAAACTAATTTTGAAGAAGGAAGATAATATTAAGTAAAAATAATTTAATAGGACGAATCAAAAAAAAAGAAGAGGAAATAGACAGGATATATAAAAATTGTTATAGTGCTTGGTTTGTAGTAACGTTTATTATTTTTTATTTTTATAGAACCCGCTGCAAGGCAGATTTTTTAATGTTAATTTACTCATCTAGTGATTTTTTAATAATTTATCTTATAATTTTTTGGTCTACCATAACACAGTTCACTAGCTCCAAACGTTCCATGATTGATCCTGCTACTGTAATTAATTCTTAAATATTTAATATCGGGGCTATAGAGGCTTGTGACTTGTACCAACAGCAACATATTATATTTTGCTATGTTGTCATAACGATAAATTTAAATACTTGTAAATAATATTGTACAAAACTAACAATTAATTACCACACAAACAACGCCTAATAAACGAGAAACAAAAATATGTATAAAATACAGTAAATGTAAACATTCAAGCAAATCCCAAAATTAGTCTTGAGCATGCGCTTTTGAACAGTTGTCGGTCTATGTAAAATATAGACTACGAACTATTAAAGATAGAATCTTTAACAACACTGTAGAAAGTTAAACGTTTATTAGTTGGCCAGAAAGCTGGGCCCACTTTTATAAATATATTAATTACTTACTGTTAATTTTTATTAACTAACAAACATTATAAGAACAACTGAATTCAAAGTAAGAAAATAGGTCCTTAGCTAAGTCCGTTGAAATAACATTACGATATATATTTTTACGAAATAAATGCAACTCTATTATGAAGTTATAGGAATAAAAATAGATAAATTATTTTTTTTTCCAAAATCACAAGCCTTAGACTGTCTACTCTATGGGGCGAAAATACATAATTCTTCTTATTTTTTGTTCGCGAAAAAACAACTTTTTGCAAAATTCCACAGACTAAACAAGTTTTGCCAAATCCCACTGACTATTTTTTCAAAGTACTTGTATCCTGTCAAATTTATATTAAGACTCTTTCTAAAATAGTGGAATCTGCCTGGGCTATAATTTGCGGTCTACACCCTTAGTATACTAAACTTATATACTGTTTATGTAACTCTTTAGATCTAATTCTATTTTTAAATCTTATCTCTTTTTAATTAACTGGTGTTTATGAGAGTAAAATAAAACAATATAAAATGTTTTCCTGGTGCTGGCGATTTGAGCCCGCATACGTTTTATAAAGAGTTATAATATTAATTGGAAACAAGATCAGAATTAATTTCTTTATCTCCAATTACAGAACCAAGTTTCCATATTTGGAAGGGAATGGGCTAATTAAGATTATGAACTGTTTTGTACATTTTAGAATATTTTCCATATTATGCGTTTTTAAGCGGATGTTTAAGTTCAAAGCCTGGCAATAACTGGTTCCTACCAATTATATATAATTTAAGCCGTTTGTTGTTTTGGCAATGACTGCTTGTATGCGATAATTTCTGTTATAATAATAATCATTATTTGTTCTATATAAATGTACAAAAATAAAAGAAAAATTATTGTTAATTTTTAGAAATATTAAAATAAAAAAACTTATTTTATATATCGGTTTTATTTAAAACGTAAAGGAATAATGAGGTAAACGGTCCCTTAAATATGATATCTTTTATACACACCAAATATATGTCTAGAAATATATATCAAAAACTATAAAATGATTATTTCTTGTTCTTATTTTCAATAACACATTTTAAAAATATAATCTGGTCCACAAATTTTTTTACTTTTCATAACCGCCACTAATACAAATTATTCCCACGTAGAGACTTGGTTCTCTGTCCCCCACCACAGCTTATAGGGTGGCCGGCGCGTCTTAGCGGTGAAAGTAGAGGTGATGGGTCTCAAGAAAGACCAAACAGACTGTTCTGTCTGTCTGTCTATAGTGCGACCCTATCTACTTAAATTACATCCAATAGAAAATGTGAAAATAAAAAAAACTGTACCATTTTGTTATGTAAGTTTCGCCTATTCTATTATGCGCAGGTAAACGGCGGGAGTAACTGTGGCCCTCTTAAGTGTAATAATTGTAAAAAAACATTCTCATGGAAATCTCATCTTAGAAAACTTTTATTAAAAATGTTGATTTCGAAAATATGCAATAATGATCGATAGGTAAGAGCAAACGGCGGGTATAACTGTGACTCTCTTAAGGGACACTCACAAGAGAGTAATTACATCCAACGGAAAATGTGAAAATGGAAAAAACTTTACCATTTTGTTATGTATATTTCGTCTATTCGATCACACGCAGGTAAACGGCGTCACGTCGGTTCGTACCCATATCCACAGGAAGAGCCTCTAGTCGATAGAATAATGTAAGTAAGGGAAATCGGCAAATTGGATCCGTCACGGCGGGAGTAACGGCTCTCTTCAATGTAATAATTGTAAAAAATCATTTTCTTCGAAATCTAATCTTACAAAACATCCACTCACAAGAGAACAATTACATCCAATAGAAAATGTGAAAATGAAAAAAACTGAACCATTTTGTTATGTATGTTTCGTCCATTCGATTACGCGCAGGTAACCGGCGGGAGTAACTGTGGCTCTCTTAAGTGTAAAAATTGGAAAAAAAACATTCTTATGGAAATCTCATCTTAGAAAACTATTATTAAAAATGTTGATTTCGAATATATGCAATTATAATCTATAGGTAAGAGTAAACGGCGGGTATAACTGTGACTCTCTTAAGGGACACTCACAAGAGAGTAATTACATCCAACGGAAAATGTGAAAATGGAAAAAACTTTACCATTTTGTTATGTATATTTCGTCTATTCGATTACTCGTAGGTAAACGGCGGAGTAACTGTGGCTCTCTTAAGTGTAATAATTGTAAAAAATGATTTTCTTCGAAATATAATCTTACAAAACATACACTCACAAGATAAAAATTACATCCAATAGAAAATGTGAAAATGAAAAAAACTGTACCATTTTGTAATGTATGTTTCGTCTATTCGATAATGCGCAGGTAAACGGCGGGAGTAACTGTGGCCCTCTTAAGTGTAATAATTGTAAAAAAAAAGATTCTCATGGAAATCCCATCTTAGAAAACTTTTATTAAAAATGTTGATTTCGAAAATATGCAATAATAATCGATAGGTACGAGTAATAGGCGGAAATAACTGTGACTCTCTCAAGGGACACTCACAAGAAAGAAATTACATCCTGTGGTTATTGTAGCTAAACGGTTTAAAATCGAGAAAAACGTCTTAGATGTTTTAAGCTCTATTCTATGACATGATCAAATTGATGTGATTTTTGATCACTCTGTATCAGATATTTTTAAAATACGGCTTACAACGTTAGGATAGGGACATTTAAGCTGTTTTTCTCGATTTTTAAACCGTTTGGGTACTACATTTAGAGGTAAGTTGCATTAAATCATCATATTTTGAGGTACCCAACACACACCTATGTACTTATGCGAAACACCCCGTACATCAATTATTAATGTGCTAACATCGTTGGCATCAGCTTGTCAGAAGGATAATACAAAATTATTGATATACAGTATGTTCCATTTAAAAAACAACTTTGTTTGATATGTAATTGGTTTAGGGACAACCTGTATAATTAAAATTAATCTTAGTTTATGTCTATTCAAAGAATACAGAAATATGTACACTTACAAAATTCTCGAAAAATGCACAATTAAGGAGTTATGAACTGTCTCTAAATGGTGAACAACATTTTATGTACAATAATTTTAGATGATGGCAGGATATTTACGTGCAGAAGGTTTATTTATACAAAGAAAGAGAATTAGATCTATTTTAAGTGAGATTGATCCAATTGGAACGTCCAGCAGGTGGAGTTCTGTTATCTGTAGGAGATCTTATAAAGTTCCTACACCAAATTCTCTATGGCATATGGATTCGCATTTAAAATTGGCAAGGTTTGTGTGTTACGTGCTGTCTTTTTTAATATGTCAAAATGCTTTTAGTGACGATTATATACTTTGTTAAGAACAACCCACGACGTAATGTCTTGTTCTAAAACGTTTAAATTATGTGTTTAAATTATTTTGCAAGAAAATTTTGTAACTGGCAGCATAATTTTTCTTGATAATTATAATATTGGTTACCTTTATAATGATGCCTAGGTTACTGTACCAAAGATACCTAGGGAATGTACAAAGTGTGGCACATTTTTGAAAAGGTAATTTAATGGGGAGTTAAGCAGTACCAATATTGTTGTACCAAATTCCGAATTTAGCACCCCTTTGAGCGAAAAATAATTGTTAGGTAATTCAAAATGAGACAACTCATTTAAAAGTTATTTTTATTAGTAATTCTGTTCCAGAATGAATTAATCTTATTTTCTAATTTTAAATATTCGCGGTTATTTTGTCTCAAATCGCTTATGATTCGCGGTAATCCTGCGCTTCTTAAAAACACACTTATTGAAGCGACCTTGAATGTACTTACTTCAATTTTCGATTTCTTCGCGAAAACACGTGCTGTACATATCGCTCTTCATCCATGCCGGTTTTAATGTGACCGTGTTGCTGCAATTTATCTAACTTATATATTCGGGCCCGATCGGATGCAATTTTGTGCCATACCGCTACTACTAGATTTTGGATCCTCTAAGAAGACTTGTGCAATCAAAGGTAAGCGTTTTTGAGACTCGTTTACTTGGATTCATTTTGATTGTTTTATAACCAGCCCTTTGGTGGCTTTTCCATTCATTCTATTACAAATTCATTCCAATAAATAAGATTATCCTGCAATCACATTTACTAAGTAAAAACAACTAAAAAGCAAAATATGGGTGCTTTTTAGTTGATTTGACTTATTAAATATAATTTTGGGAAAAACTTATTTATTACATTGGATTACTAATACAAATAGCTTTCAAATAAGGTGTCACACTTTGAATTACGTAATGATTATGTTTCCCTCAAGAGGGCGCTAAAATCAGAATTTGGTTAACACAATGTTGACACTGCTGAATTCCCCATTAAATTACTTTTCAAAAATGTGCCACACGTGGTACATTCCCTATCTAAATTCTTGGTGTGTGAAAAGGTGGAGTGAGGGGGGGACAAGATTTGACAGTTATTTACAATATTAAAAGATATTCCCCTTGGTATACAATTCATTTGTTTTTTATTTCTCTTAAATGTACGTAAACTCAGAAGTTATATGGGGTGGCCAGTTTTCAAATAGGTACTCCGTTAAAAAATGGTTCAATATATCTGTAGTTTTTTTTAACATACTGATAACAGTTGCAAATTATATTATGATACATAGTTGTCTTTTCAGGTGGGGATTTGTTATCCATGGATGTATTGATGGGTATTCAAGAATGATCATGTATCTCTCATGCACCACATCAATACAGGCCGAACCGGTATTAAAACAATTTACGAAACATATGGTGCACCGTCTCGTGTAAGATCTGATCATGGATATGAAAACATTTTAGTAGCAGTACTTATGAACTTACTAAGAGGCATGAATAGAGGTAGTCATATTAGTGGAAAATCTGTTCATAATCAACGAATTAAGCGCCTTTGATAAGGAAGTAGTGTACAAAATGTCTAATGAATTGTACGGTTTCAAAGATGAAGGCTTATTAAATGTAGACAATCCAATTCACAGATTTTGCGTACTTATGAATTTCTACGATGCTCTCAATTTGGGGTGAGTTCTATATGAGAAAAAAAAATAATAAACATTACAAAAATAAAAAAAAACTAAATTAATAAATGTCCTTCTGTCCGCCTTTCATTCCAATCTTCTGCAATTATCTTATCTCCTACCTTGACCAATCACTTCTTCTAAATACCTCTTCTTAACCTGACTTCCTAATCTCCGCTTTCCAATTATTAAACCTCCATACTCCTCCTTACGTTCTTTTACTATTAGTCCTTTTCTTCTAGTTGCTTTCCTATTTTGCTCATAGGCTTTAATATAAATTTTTTTTTTTTTATTTTAGTTGAACAAAAAATTTATATTTTATCGGTGTATCAATTTATTTTTGTTTCCCTACTACAATAATTCTCTTTACTCAAACTATACTTTTTCATAAAAAAATTTCTGACAAAATTTTTTTAAAAATGATCAAAAATTGACTTGTTTATTCTTCTTTTTTATTCAACTGTCCTTTTTACAATAAAAAAATTTTTGTTACTTGATTCACGAATAAAAATTTTTTTTAATCACTTTTGACAAACTTGCCATTTACTTTTTAATTATACAGCAAAATTTTACTTTAATATTCTATCCAAATTTTAACTTTCTCTATTAAATTATTATACAAATAATAATCATTCATATTATAATAATGATATGATATTACAAATAAGATTTTTTTTTATACTCCACAATTGTTGATTTTAAATATTTTATACACCAATTATTTTCAATAAATGCTTTAAAATTATACTTTTAATAATAAACTCTGTTTATAACATTCAAAATTCACAAATGTTATTCAAACCTTTTAACAAATAACTAATAATTAAATTATAAAAATGACTCATACAGAGTATTTCATTACAATATATATATATATATATATATATATATATATATATATATATATATATTTTGTAATGATATTTTACAATTTCTCTCAGAATTTTGGCTGGGTCCTAGTCAAAAAATAATAAACATTACAAACAATATCACAAAATTATAAACTATCCTGCTATATTCCTCTTTCTTGTGTTCTTCTTAGGTGATTAATTCTAACTGTGATTTCTTTCTCTTCTTCCAAATATCTGCTTCTTACTTCCTAGTTTCTTCAATTACAGATGTTTTCCCCAAAATTTAATCTTGATATAGTTTGGTCTTCCTTCAAAATTTTTTTTTACTACTGATTGAGTACCATTCCAAATTTTATAAATTTTCTTTAGCATTTTTTTTTTTAATTAAAACTATATTTTCTCATTATTTTAATATATAATATATAACTTTTTACATCTCTTTTCTTTTAACCATTCAATATACCTTTTTCACAAAATTATTTCTGACAATTCTAAAAATTATATCAATCATCTTTTTTTTTTGTTTATTATTTTTCTTTTACCACTAGATTTTTTTTAAAAATTACCTCAGCCTTAATTTAGATTATTAACCTTATATTCCCTTTTTACTATCTGACTTAAATTTCATATCTGACAGTTCCAAAATTTCAATTTTATTATAACAACATTCATTATTTAAAAATTTTAAGATTCTTTAACTTTAACTTTTTACATCTCTTTTCCTTTAACCATTCAATATACCTTTTTCACAAAATTATTTCTGACAATTCTAAAAATTATATCAATCATCTTTTTTTTTTTGTTTATTATTTTTCTTTTACCACTAGATTTTTTTTAAAAATTACCTCAGCCTTAATTTAGATTATTAACCTTATATTCCCTTTTTACTATCTGACTTAAATTTCATATCTGACAGTTCCAAAATTTCAATTTTATTATAACAACATTCATTATTTAAAAATTTTAAGATTCTTTAACTTTAACTTTTTACATCTCTTTTCCTTTAACCATTCAATATACCTTTTTCACAAAATTATTTCTGACAATTCTAAAAATTATATCAATCATCTTTTTTTTTTTATTATTTTTCTTTTACCACTAGATTTTTTTTTAAAATTACCTCAGCCTTAATTTAGATTATTAACCTTATATTCCCTTTTTACTATCTGACTTAAATTTCATATCTGACAGTTCCAAAATTTCAATTTTATTATAACAACATTCATTATTTAAAAATTTTAAGATTCTTTCACTTTTGTTAAATTTATTGCCAATCTATCTATAATACTTTTCGTTTCCTATTCTTCCCCTGCATATCAAACTCTCCTATCTTAACATAACAATTAACTTTGAATAATCTTTTAATAAATTAACTTTTAAAAAAAAATATTGATTTCAAAAATTCCCTATACAGGGTGAACAATTTCATAACAAATTCCCAAATTTACATTTGAAATTTTCCATTTATGGAAAATTTTAAATGTCAATTTCCTAACTTTTAATTCTATGCTATAACTATTGTCATTATTAAAGTCTCTCAACAAAAATTTTATTTAACACAATTCTATTTTATTCTCACTCTTTTTTTTTATCTGAATTCTTATCTACAATTTCTTTCTTCATTTACTTATCTTCTTTGTATCATTTTACGACATTTCCTTCTATTTACTTCTATCTTTCCATTTAAAATACTATCTTCTTTTCCCTAATATTATCTTGAATTTTCTTTTAATTATTTATTTGCTCATAGCAATTACCATTATTATTACACTTTAATTATATTTCATAATATTTATTCATAACTCTTCATATACCTCATATATTTTTCAAATTCATATTTATTCCCTATTTAAATTCATTTATTTTACCGCACTACATACTATTTTTTTTTTTTTATTTTTTCTTCAAGATCCTATTTTCTTTTCTTTAGTACTATTCTTCTTACCACCATCTTCATAATAATTCCTTACATTTTCTTTCTTTATCCTTTTTAATGCTTTTGTTCCCATATCTATGTCCAATAATCATTTGTTCTATACTTCCTTCAATTCCTGATATTATTTTTTTTTTTTTTTTTTTTTTTTTTTTTTTTTTTTTTTTTTTTTTTTTTTTTTTTTTTTTTCCCGCAAGAGACTTTAATTATTACAGACACATTAACTCATTTAACTTTAACTCATTTTTTTTTTTTATTATTAATTAAACTTCTTATAACTAATTTAGACTTCCTATAGTCCTCATATTCCGTTTTCATTTCTATTGTTATCGTCAGTTAATCGATCCATTTGCTTCTTTTCTAAATTTAAATTTGACTTTCCGTCGTTTATATCTTTTTTGAATTCTATTTTTATTTCTTTTATTCAATTTTTGTATTCTCCGTTCTATTTTTGTTATCATATAAGTATTTATAAACTGCCTTTCTATTCCTCTAACTTCTTTTTCTTGATTTTTTTTTAATTCCTGTAGATATTCTTCTTGTAGAATTTCCACTTTTTGTTCCATTTCTTTTAACTTCTTATTGATTTCTTCTTTTTCTGTTTGCTTATAATTATCATTAATTTGACCTTTAGTTTTATCTATTTTATCATTAATTATTTCTATTTCTTTCTTGACTTTTTCCACTTTAATCTCCAATCCATATTCTCCATTCCTTTGTTCTTCTCTCATTCTTGTTTCTATTGCCTTCATATTTCGATTAAGATTTTCATCTATGCCTGTTATTGTATTAATCCATTTTTCTTCTAAATTTGACATTCTTCCACTTGTATCTTGTACTTCTATTTTTACCTTCTCAATTTCCATTTTTATATCGTCTTTAGCTTTTCTTTCTTTTTCTTGTAATATATCAATTTTTTCATCTTGCACTTTTTCTACTTCTATTATTCGTCCTATCATTTCAATCCTTATTTCCTTTTTTGTTTCGTCTAATTTATTATCAGTATATTCTCTTAATTCTTCAATTTTCTGTATCATTTCAATTTTATTTTCTTTAATTTCTTGTTTAATATCCTTTTTTATATCTTTACTCATTTCTTGCATTTCTTTTTGATTATTGTCCAATTTCTTTCCCATTTCTTGCATTTGTTTTCCCATATCTTGCATTTCTCTTAAGCGTTCTTCTTTATCTTCCTTTCTATTTTCTTGTATTACTGTCTCAATTTCGTTCTTTAATTTCTTGCTATTTTCATTCATCTGAATCATCATTTGCATCATGATCTCTAGTTTATCTTGCTTCTGTTCTTCCTGTCTTGATTGTTCATTTCTTTCTTGAATTTCATCTACATTTTGTTCCTGCATATCTTCAATATCTCCTTGTCCTACTTCCAACTCTTCCTCTCCTTCCATTTGTCCAATCCTTTTTCCCCCTCTTAAATCCATTTTGTTTAGATTTACACTAACACTTCACTTGTATCAAATAACTAAATTTTAATATAATAATAAATGTCCACTCTGTATTTTTTTTTAATTACGTCACAAATGTCACTTTTACAAAATTTATTGTGTCAAAAATTTTTTTTCTTTGTCAGATAATGTCAAATTATTCTATCGATATTTAGTAGTTAATTAAACTATTACTTTCTTTTATGATTTACAATTGGCAATAAATTTAGAGTAAGTAAAAGAATCTTACCAATAGTTATTCCTGATGCGATTTTCTATAGTGATATTCCAAATGTATTCAAAATTTTTTAAAAAAATCTCCGAAGACTCAGCTAGGTTAATTTAGACCCTTGATGACTTTGAACTGCCCACGTTTACTTTAGTCGAGCCCCACGTTTACTTTAGTCGAGCCCCACGTTGGGCGCCATTTGTAATGATATTTTACAATTTCTCTCAGAATTTTGGCTGGGTCCTAGTCAAAAAATAATAAACATTACAAACAATATCACAAAATTATAAACTGTCCTGCTATATTACTCTTTCTTGTGTTCTTCTTAGGTGATTAATTCTAACTGTGATTTCTTTCTCTTCTTCCAAATATCTGCTTCTTACTTCCTAGTTTCTTCAATTACAGATGTTTTCCCCAAAATTTAATCTTGATATAGTTTAGTCTTCGATTTATACGCACCAGGGTGTCACAGATTTTTTTCCCAATTCTCTGATTTTTCATTACCAATTTTTTCTAGTGACACACACACCCCCCGCCCCCAACTCACCCAGACACAAAATACGAAAATTATTCAAAATCTCAAAGTTGAAATTTATTATTATTACCATTCTTTTTCATACATTATAATAAACAGTTTATAAGATAAGATGTGTTTCTTTTTGACCTTTTTTAATGTCTACAATCAGTGGGTCCCAAATAATGTCTTTCGGTTTGCCAGAGGAGAATCCAATAGTATTTTACGTTACAAGTCTGGTAGGTGACTTATTACAGTAGTTGTTTTACGGATGAGGCGACGCAGGAGCCGAGTTCGGATTATAAACTGATACTGTAATAACACCTTACGGACGTGTATCGTATATTTTATATCATCTTAATCCTTTTTAAAAAGAATAAATAGATATTATAGTCCACCACCCCCTTTTTAAATGATTAATAACAGGCTCAAACTTTGTGAATCGGTTTATTTCGACGAGACGCCCAACGCCTGTGTGTAATACCTACGAATCTGTGATATTAAGTGACGTATTTGCTTTACTCCACTCCGGATTTCGCAACCCAAACGCACCATCTATAGTTACCCAATATTTTTGATGTATAAAATAATTGCTAAATATGTATATTTGGATATTTTATATCTTATATTTTTATATGAGTGACAACTTGTCAAAAATCGAAAGTAAGTCATTAGTTGCTTTCTTTTTGCTTAAAAATACTTGGCTAAGTATCATTCTCAATTGTAAGATTATTTATACAATCTGTCATAATCTGACAATTGACAACGACAGTTAATTAAAAGTTAGTTAAGATTTGTTGGAAAAGAACACTATTGTTTCTAAAATCAAAACAAGGTTGCTAGGCAACACATTACAGTGTCTGATACCTTTGTCTTTAATAAAGAAGTTAAATGGTAGGAGAAGGGGTACTTTAAAAACGCAGTGTATGTAGTAAAAAAACATATAATATAAATATATAAAAAATGAGAAAATAGTCTTCATTTGCACAGAGTCCAAAATAAAACTAAAAATAAAAAATGCACTAATTCATAAAAACAAAACTATCAGTAATAAAACTTTCAAAAAATAGGAATAATGAAAAGGTCACAAACCAAACTTAAATGAGATTGTATTCATAGGAAGAAGGTAACAGTTCATCTCCCTATTTAACTCTTGTTGCGTTTCATAATTTATTCCAATTTCAGAATGGTTATGAAATGCAACAAGAATTTCTTTTGGCATTTGAACTGATCCCGTAACGAATAACAAAAATGTGTTTAACTCTTTTAGTGTCAAAGATCCTACATAGTTTTGTAAGTAATAGAAATATCTGTCTTCATCATTTGTCGGATCGTTTATCGTTAATTTTAATGCCCCCATTACTTTGGTAGGAGTTGGCTGCATTTTGTACCAAATGCTTTTGACTGTTGTGTAGGACATGTTGTTAAAAAAATCTGCGACATCAGCTGGAAGTTCTTTTTGCAGTTCTTTATACAGTAGTTTTGGTTGGTCGATTATAAGTTTTTCTGCAATAGCTAAAATTTGTTCTTTTATTTCTTCAGCTTTAGGCAGATCACACATAGCATTGGCGGAGTAAAAGCTGATTAGCCTTATGCAGCAGACTTCTCTCTGCTGTGGTAATGAATAACAAGAAATCTTGCAGCAGTAGGTCAGAATTATTTTGACTATAATCATCACTTTTGTTCGATAGCCCAGTTAATGTATACAGTGCCAGCTTCTGTGGAACTGTTTGTGTTAGTAATATCATGTGCCCTAATATTTTCCCCAAAATCTGAAACTCCGTTTTTACTTTTTTTACTTGCACATGCGGCACAAAGCCATTCCCTTGAAAAAATTTTCCATTAGCAAATATGCTGGACCAGAAAATACCGAACATTTTATTCGTTAGACCTCCACCATCAATGCCATCTTCACCAATAAATTTGACTCCGAGTTTGAAATGAGATATGTCTTTTTCGTTTCGATAGATGTCAAACATAGTTTTCACCACTTCATTCCGTTTCAAATTAATTAACTTTACTTCTGCCTCCTCCGGTAAACATGGAAACTCAATTTCATCCGGTGCATCGTTTGGAAGTAAATCCTCCTCTTGGAAGTGAAGACCTGTAAACACAATAAACAATTTTTAGGTAGTAATTCATATTCTGAAGAAATTCAACAAAAACACAATAACTTACTTAATATATCCTGCTCATCTCTTGGCAGTGGTATCAAAGAGTTCGAACCTGGATGCACTATTACAGTTGATTCAGGAGCAAAAGCAGATACTGAGACTGGAGATGACACTGTAAGTTGCTGAAACGATACTGCTTGCTGAGATGATCCTGCAGGCTGAGACGATCCTGCAACTAGCTGTGCCACTGATTGGGTCTCAACTTGTATCAGTGGCAGATTGTTTGGAAGATCTCGTTTAGGAATAATGATAATCTGTCCTTGTTTTATTTCCTCTTCCAACCTATTTCCTGATGCTAATGATTCCGTGGATATAACGGATACTACTTCACCCTTATCACAGGAGGCAATATCAAAGCCTGACGTTAGCAACAAATTTTGTATACGTGTTTCTACTATGGAGTTCACAATAGCATCCCTAATTTCTGCTACGTTCCAATGTCTCTTAAAGACAACTGTGTGGTCTCGCAGACCTAAAAATTTAAAAATACATAAATTATAGATGATGACATTTTAAACAATCTTAATAAAGAAAATTTCTAATTTTCCACTTTTTTTTTTAAATTACTCCATTCCATGTTAGAAAAAAGTGTATACAAAAGTTTTTTATAGCAGATTATTTTGGACAACTTTCGGATGAAATTTTTTTTTCCTCCAAGCTTAAATAATGGAAATATCCCTTAGAGTAGAAAAATGACCACATATAAAGTACCCCCAGATTACCCGACTATGGCTAAAAATCTAATGTTTAGGAAGTAGCAAAGCACCTCGTGAACTGTGAGTTGAAACCAATGCCATCTTTTTAGGCTATTTTTATACCCTTTTTAAAAATTTTATGCTCCTTGTTTTTTGCAAAAATCAAGGTGTTGGATTCGAACGAAATCACGAAAGCACCTCTGGAATTTTAAGTTAAAACTTATGCCATATTTAAAAGCTATTATGATATTTAAAAAGTTTTTGCTTCTTTTTTTGCAAAAATCCAAGCAGAGCACCTCAACTATGTTAATACTTTTTCTACAAGCAAGTATACCAAATTTTCAGGGTATTTTTAGGTTCTTGAAATATAAAATATTTCGAAAAAATGTGTGTTTAAAGCCAAAACAAATGGCATACATTTTAACTTAAAATTCCTCAGGTGCTTTGCTGACTTCGTTCAAAAGCTAGCAAATGCACCTTGATTTTTGCAAAAAAAACAAGAGCATACATTTTTTAAACAGGGTATAAAAATAGCCTAAAAATATAGCATAGGTTTCAAGTCAAAATTCCTGAGGTGCTTTGTTGCCTTATTAGGTATAAAAATGTAATCAATAGACGGTCTACCCTCTCACAGATTATGACAGATACAAAGAAATTTCACTAGAGAAAATTATCTGGTATTAAACAGGATTTCAAATGATGATATCAAAGTTGTGTGTTGCTCACTCTGTCATTTTCTGAGATACCTAATAGAAATTTTAGATTCGAACATATTACACACCCAAATTTTGAGATTGAAAATATTTTCCAGCAATTTCTCTTGGCCACACAACCTAGGACACATACTTTGGACATTTTATTAGGAGCCTATACATTTTCTCAGAAACTACCGACTTTAGAAAAAAAGTCAATACAAAAGTTTCTTGATTTTAAATATTTTTTTTAATTAGCTGGTGTTGTAAAGTGATAGAAGACAAAAAATGAGTAAAAGAGTGCAAACCACTAATACCATTTTTCACCAACACCAGCCAATTATTTAATTTTTACTGATACAGATTGTCCAAAAAGTGCTGCAGAGAATTCAACACCAAAACTGTAAATATCTTTAAAATCTACTAGATGATCTGATTTTAATAATATATCACACTTGCCATTTAGTGTAACTAGTAAAGGATGTACAGCTACAGAAAAATCACATTTGTTTTTTTTTTATTTAGAGGACTATAGAGCCAAACAGTTAAAATTTGAGAAAAACGGTTTACATGTCCCTACCCTATCCTAACTTTCTAATTAGTGTTGTGAAAAATTATTTAATACAGGGTGATTTAATCAGCTGATTTTTGATCATCCTGTAATTAAATAATTTTTCACAAGACTGAATAGAATTTGAAAAGTTAGGATAGGGGCATGTAAACCGTTTTTCTCAAATTTTAACTGTTTAGCTCCTATAGTCCTCTGAATTAAAAAAAACCGTTATTTTTATACAGCTGTAAATCTTTTACTATTTGCACTCTAGATAGCAATTGTGATATATCACTGCAATTAGTTCATCTAGCTTAGGGTTTAAAGTTGTGCCATAATGAGCCTTTTTTCTACTCCTACTAGGGGTCATTGTGTCAGTAGTAAGACAGTTTTGCTAAAATTAGTTTTAATTTTCTTCTAAAAATTAAATTTTCAGTGATATTTTTTTTAAACATGAACTAATAGGTATAATTTATGGTGAATGTTAAGATTTTTTTTATTAAATTTCTTTTATCATTTACAGTTGTTTTTGGTTTGAAGTTTTGTCGAATTAACTATAATTTGTTCTACTACTGGTGCTGCCTGACTTTCAGGATCAATAACCCCGATAATAGTCATAATCTGGAAAGCCAAATAAGCTACAGTAATTCTTTTTTAATCTATCTGGGTAGAAATCTACATAAAATAATTACCTAGGCCTCGTTTCTTTAAAAATTGTTTCTTTTTTCCGGGAAAAAAATTAGCATTTTCCAATCTCATTATGAAAACTTTCCTACTGAATGTTCTGCTTCTTTTTCTCCCCCTTGAAGGAGTAGTACCACTATCTCTCCTTCTAAATGATTGCCTTGTCGTAGTTAGTAAGGACTGGAATTCATTTTCAGAGTTTTCTTCCCTCGTGGGAGTTAATGCTACATTATTGGCAGCTTGCAAAATTGTAGCAGCCACAGTTGCTGTTTCCATTTTGAAGAATTTACAAGACCTAAAAACCAAAAAGTTGATTATTAAATGTGTCTAATTCTTCATATTTATACGTTCCAGTTTATAATTAATACAGTAATTTTAGTTTTAATAAACAATTACACTGCACGCTTGGGATCACATGTCCTGTTGTTGTTATAAGTCCTAACTGCATTAAATAGTGTGTTTGACCTGATTTTGAAACCCATATAAACAGAAACCTGGGTGGGTTAGTTAGAAAAAAGCCTTATATCATGCATTGATCACATTGGATTTCAATATAAAAAGTACCTGCATTAGACAAGTTTTTTATAACATATAAAAACGGCACTTATAAAATAAATAATCATTGATAATAATTGTACTTACTTATCGTTAACAAGTACACTTTTTTCCAATCTTAGTTTTCATGTAGAATAGGTTATGTCAGCCGAAGCCGAAGACCGAATTTCTTCTTCTTAAAATATCCTTCTACAGTTGTAACAACGGTCACTGGCCTTTTAAATTCATGATATTTCTTCTAAACATCTATGCTCTCGCGAAGAAAATATATCGGTTAGCGGTGTTGCCAGTTATACACCCAGTTTCGCACTTTCGGAGAAATGCATTACATGAGTATAGGCAACCTCAATACATAATGGGAATTGAATTTCTATTATGTATTTCATAATTTTAATTCTTGAATTTCTATTATGTATTTCATAATTTTAAATCGGCAATTTCTATTATGTTTTTCATAATAGAAATACGTGTATTAAAATTATGAAATACATAATAGAAATTAAGGAATTAAAATTATGAAAAACATAATAGAAATTCAAGAATTAAAATTATGAAATACATAATTGAAATTCAATTTTCATTAAGTATTTCGTAATTTTAATTCTTGAATTTCTATTATGTTTTTCATAATTTTAATTCTTGAATTTCTATTATGTATTTCATAATTTTAATTATTGAATTTCTATTATGGATTTCATAATTTTCATACACGTATTTCCATTATGAAAAACATAATAGAAATTACCGATTTAAAGTTATGAAATACATAATAGAAATTCAAGAATTAAAATTATGAAATACATAATAGAAATTCAATTTCCATTAAATATTATATACACTATACACTTTTGAATTTCTATTATGTATTTCATAATTTTAATTATTGAATTTCTATTATGTATTTCATAATTTTAATTCTTGAATTTCTATTATGTTTTTCATAATGGAAATATGTGTATTAAAATTATGAAAAACATCAATTTTAATTCTTTAACAGAATAATTACGGAATTAAAATTTTTGAACGAAAGATAATTTTTTTTCTTGCTTTTTAAACGATGTTAATAAATACCAAAACGACACGCCATAGTATTACATATCTATATATTTACTTAAATTAAAATAAATAAAGCTCTCGGGAGTTATTCGAATTAATAATATTCATATGGTTTTATCAAATTGTCTCCAAATAGAAGGTACCCTCGATAGAATTATGACTAAAATTATAGTCTGCTATTTGTCATAGTCTTGGGATATTACCTTCATTAATTTCTTTAAATTTGCAGGCCTTAAAACATAAAGTTAATTTTGAAATGCGAAATGTCCAATAACTAGGTGATATATCTTATGTTAAAATGAAATCAAGTATTGACCGTCAGGCGGTAATCTTTTTTTACTTCTTAATTAAAAGTTAAGAAGAGAAGATACCTCCTAATCCTTGTACGGATAATGTATTGAGAGCAATATTTACCTAGACAGACCCAAATATTCGGATATATTTCACCAATTTGTCTCTTCACATTGTTATGAAAATACTCTATGTTATTATTTGTTCTGCGGGGCAGACCAAATACCGAGAGCTTTTCGGTGCCAACTTTTTGTATCCAGAACCTAAAAATAATAATCAGGATTTTAACGACAATTTTTTTTATATATTTCGTTATCTTTAAATATATTGACTGCATTCCTCAAGAAGGGTTTTTGTATAAAAACATACAGTCAAGATTACTAAACTGATTTATACAAAACAATTTTTTATTTATCTAGTTATTCAACTATATAATAGATTGAATTTTCAGAACATTTTAAATTTAAATAACTGCTATCTATAAATATGAATAAATCTTTTAATAAATATAATAATAAATAATAAAAATTGCATTTTGTTTATTCAGCTACCTTATTGACTCATCGAACAGTTGTTAGTATTATAACAGACTGCATGCGCAGGATTCGTAGATATAAATAAACATAATATATACTTTATATACGGACTGGCCCGAAGACGGTCATATTTTTAGATAACTTTGGAAACAAATCATTGTTTTGTTTTAGTTACGTTATTGACATTTTAAACAATTTTGTAGGGGCAATTTAATTTTGTGTTAATAAAAATCTATAATTTTTCTTATGAAATCTTATTACATAGAAAATAATGGTACCTGCGGTACCGAAAGTAATACACACTTGAAGAAAAAAAACTCTTACCTTTGTACATAATTAACAGTTCTTGTGAGCACAACTCCATCCACCCTAGCTTTTGCTAGAATAGCTTTATAGCCTTCCTCTATTTTATAGAAGGCAAAAGAGGCAAGGCCATCAGGAGTTTTAAAATTATGGCACTACTTTCATGCGTTCTCACTTATGGAAGGTAGCCAAATTTTTTATTATTCTTCCACAAAGCCTAAAACATAAGAAGCAAATGAATATTTATTTTTATTTGGCAGATTCAAATTACATATTTGTTAATTTTGGCGGCCATTATTTTAAAAAATTAAAGAAAACGGGTATATTTTGGTTTTTATTTCACGATTAACTTAAATCCCACTATCTCTACCTATCCTTAACAATTATAGCAATATTGCATACAAATTGGTAATGCAGTTTTTTTTTTATTTATGCTAAAATCGTAAAAAAATTAAGGTAAACTCATTTTTATTAATGAAACACATAGTGGGTTATTTATTTGTTAAATTTGTGTTTAAATTATAAATTAAATGATATGCATAATGTAGATATTATGGTTGTTAAAATTATTATGAAATATGAAAAACGTAAATTAAAACTGAACATACCTTTGTAAAAATTTACGTTTTCTTGAATTTCACAATGTTTTTTCAAAAATGATACCAACATTATTCACATTATTTGTTTTACATAATTGAACTGAAAATTACACTTCCGACCGTGTGTTCTTTTAATAAATTAAGGTTTCCATTTAAACTGCCATGGAACAATTTAAAGATTAATAAAATGAAAACTAAATGCAATAATTTGTTATTTGTATACCTAGGCAGCGAAATACCTTATTGGGGTACCGAAAGAAAAGTTATCCCCGAGGCCGCTTGCGGTCGAGGCAGAAAAATCTTGGAAAGAAATAGGAAGTCCGTCATTTTGTATTTTTCTGTCACTAAATTCAAAATTAGGTCTCGTATGACCAACTAAAAATTCAAAATAATCCGTGTGCCACACAATATAGAAGGTTCAGGTTCAAGATTTTATCATTAAAATACATTTATTACTCAACCGGTCTACATATTTTTTGAACACTGAACACTGCGGTACATCTCTAGTTACTGTCAATAACAGGAGACTTATAAACTAGTAATGGAAAAAAAATTAAGAAAAAAATAAGTGTATACCTGAACGTAATGTAAGTAACATTCCTTAACATAAACTCCTGGCCAAACTTGCAAAAAAGCTTTTTGGAGTGATTCCTCGTAATCTGTTATTACTATTTGAGGTATCAGCGTAGGGCACGCTTCTCTTATGAAATTGAGGACTAAAATATAGTCCTCCTTTCTCTTTCTTTGCATAAGAGAATACACTAAGGGTACGCTCTGAAAAATAAATTTATATTAAAATAATTTTTTTTTGTTGAAATCAGGTATACTAATGTAATAGAACTTTTAATCCATTTTATGTGGAAACAATCAATAAAGGCCTTTTGTTTTCTAAGAATACCTTCATTCAATAATTTAATTACTCATATAGAAGTAAATTAATATTAAAATAATACCATCGTTTATTATTCGAACTCAAAAGTAACCAACAGAATAATTGCAGATGGTTACAACGTTGCCAAATACAGATTTATTCCTATCAAAGGTGTTTTTTTATTGGTATCCTATATTACTCATTTAAAGAACACTCCAACGTGTTTAAATTCGGCATTTAAAAACGCGCGTTTTAAAGTTACCAATGCAACATCAAGAAATCGAGTATTAACGTGAAGTCATAAGTGAAGTATAAATGTAGCCCTTTTAATTATTGATCTGACAGGAGTATCTTGTAACGTCAAATAAAATATTACTAACAAATGTTTTAAACGCTTTATTCAAATATTTAACAATCTTAATTTTTTAAATGAATGTGAAGAGTATAATTACTATTGTTTGAAATATTCAAACTTCGATATTTTAAAGGGAGTGGATAAAATCCGCGAGTCGCGGACTTTTAACATATTTTTTAAAAATCCGCGAGTTGCGGACCTTTATATAAAAAAGTATTTATTTAATTAAAAGAAGTTTTGACTATCTAAATCAAACCTGTCTATTTAAAAAAATATTTATTTTATTGCAAAAAGTTTAAATCTAGCCTGTGTTAAAAAAAATATATGGCCGTGTGTTATTCGATCCCCGGATTCACTGCACCACTAGCGGGCACTATGTCACGCGGCTACCTGAGCTTATAATGTTTAATAATAATGTTTAAACTTATTATTTAAGCGAATCACGCAACTCGCGGATCTTTATAAAATATGTTAAAGGTCCGCGACTCGCAGATCTTTATCCACTCCCTATTTTAAATCAGAGAAAATTTTGTTCAAATTAATACTTTTTACTCTTCCATCCATTCGATGAACTTCTCGTATTCTTTTTTAATCAATATATAACCAGTAACAACTGTTGTAACAACAATTATTCTCATGTGCATGTGACAAATTGCAAATTAATTTTTGTATTTTTTATTTCGATGACAACTGACAACGAAAGGTATGCTGATGTCACATCAGAAATTTAAACATTTTACATTATTAGTTCTTATTTCCATTTTTTGTAATTATAATACAAGTAGATATTTATGATTTCAAAGTGTACCAATAAAAAAATAGCGTAAAATATTCGTGGATAACTGGTCTTTAAAAAACTTGCTCTATTTCGACCTTTATACTTTAATATACTTTAATATACTATTTTAAAGCACTTTTGGTTTCTTCTCGTAATGCATAGATATTTTCAGTGGTTAATTATTATATTTGTGTTTTAGTTGTGATCAATTATTATCTGAGTTTTGTCGAATCTTGAATTTTTCGAAAAGTATTTCATTTGTTACATTACATAAATTAAGGGCAATTGGTTTTTATTTATAGATAAAAATACACTTACAGTATCTTGTATGATCGCATGGACTGAGAATAATTGAGGAGATGAAGGAGCACTAGGGACAACCTTAAAAGTCAAATCAGCGTGGATCTCTGTTACTCCTCCAACAGCATCATCTATTAGTTGTGTGAAAAAAGGTAGATTCTTCATCCCCTATTACATCCTTGCAAATATTAATCTCGTGGCACACAAATCGCGCTTGCTCATTTCCCAGGAGCAGCACTCCTAGTCTTGCAAGGGATGGCGGTATAGCTGGCGTACCCTTTTTCCGGCTGGCACGCATATCACTTTCTGCAGTTGCATAAGTATATAACACTGCGGCTGCCGGTGTCCTAAAATGTTCCAATTTTTTATTGCAAAATTTCATTTTGACATATCGTGACATTTATTTTCATTAATATCATATCATAGCTGAGTTCGGCTTGAAGAATTTTTATCGTTAGGAGTAGAGTGTGAGTATTTGGAATATCATCTATACCGAATTTTTGTCAGAACCCGAACGGAAAGATCAAGATCGGGGTAAGCTGAGTGAAAAGAGTAACCAAGCCGAACTCAACTCATATTGCACTTATTTAGACGTAGCATATAGATTAATTTGTTTAAGGCTGGGCTTTAGGCGGGAACTGTTCATATGTAAAATATAGTGTAAAACATGCTCACCTTACTACGCAAGGAGAAATAAGGTGTACAACTATCTCTTATGCCGCGTACAGACAAAAAAATTGTATCATAACACGTATCGTAACATGTTCGCGGAACAAATGTTACGTTGTACCGTCCACACTTGTTAAGCGAACTTATTACGATACGATGTTTTGTTCGATGTATGTTCGCGCCTTTTATTGATTAATTTAAATACGCGAATAACATTTGACATAATTGACAGATCTCCTTTCAAATGTAAATAATACATAAACGTATATCATAAATAGATAACAGGATATACGAACTGTTTATTGATAAAGAACTAATATAATGAATAGATAGACAGAAATAGCCAATAGATAGATAAAAGGCTGCATTATTAAATGACGAAATGTAAGCTCGTTGAAAATTTTTAAACATAAATTTGTCTAGATATAAACAATGACTAAACCAAAAAAACGGCATACTACTAATTTACTGGCACCGCTTGGTGCGTCTTACTTCGCCTTGCCTCTTCCCGCACGAACCAAACAAAATGTACAGAATACTACGTCGTTGCCTACTCGCGTAAACTTGGCTCTCAAAGCTAGTGCCCAAATGCAGCACCAACCCCCCTCTACCAAGCCAAACACACACAGTACACAAACAATAAATGTAAAATATTAAAACTTTGATATAAATAAATACATATTATTTGTAAATACGTTTCTGCCTCTTCATCATATATTTCTTTTAACGGAAAATACTCAGTTTTTGCCCTTCGAACCAGAGTTTTTCTAAAATCTCCTTTTACGTCTAGCAGGGGTAAATGATTGTGTGGAGTCACCTCTACAATTTGCCCAGTTTCCATTAAAAGTTTGGCAGTACCTTTACAAAATGGTTGTAATAGTCTGTCGCGGTAGCTATTACTTATCCTGTGGTTTATACAAAATAAAATTGAACACATACAATGTTTAAAAAGCTTAACAAATAATGGCTATTTCACGAATATACGTCTGTTTTGCATTAATGTTTAAAAATCGACAACCAATATTTAGACGGGGAAAACTACGTAATTTATTTAAGAATATCAAAAGTACACACCCCCTATTCAATTTTGTATTTTGAGAACATAAGCAAAACTCTCAAACAAGTCGATTTTTGTTTGAAGGGAGACCCTCGAGCGGTGGGGTGAACAACTCACAAAATTTAGTTAGGAAAATTATCAAGTGTGTCACCTTTTTGAAAAGATACTTTTATAGGGAATTTAGCAACACCAATATTACTGTGCCAAGAGAAAAATGATCATTGCGTATGGAGCAAAAGGGTTAGACATACCTTCGATGTTTTTAATAAGAAAGTAAGTGCATTACATGACAACTCATTTTTGAAATACTGATTTAGAAAATTTATAATACTTTAGTAAAATTTACAAATTCTTACTTATTAAGAGAAATAGTTTTATTATGAATCTTGTAACAATTTAATGAATTTTGTTTGACTGATATTTTTATGCTACAAGAGAATTTAATTTAAATAAGTAACATCTTAAGTAACATGTCATAAAATGTGACCTATCTGGCATTTTGCTTATTGAGTAACGATTATTTTTCCCTCAAGAGGGCGCTAAAATCGCAATTTGGCACATCAATATTGGTATTTCTGAATTCTCTAAAATTCCCTTTTCAAAACTGCACCACTTGGTACTTTCCTACCTAAATTTTAAGGATTATTCCCCCCCCCGCACGAAGGTTGTTTCGATACTGCAAACATAAATCGACGTGTCGTAGCATTTCTGCTTTAGTTTTAGGCTACCAGTAAAGGCGTGGTGCATAGTTTTTGTCCTCAAGAGGGCGCTTAATCGAGATTTGGCACAACAATTACTTTTTCAAAAATATGCCACACTTGCTACTTTCCCTGTTTAAATTTAAGGGATTGTTTAGCCCACCACTACAGGATTGAAGTGTCAATGTTGCAATTAAGGAAAAAATAGTGTCTCCCTGCAATCAAAAATGAACGTTTGCTTATGTTATTAAAATACAAAGGTTAATAGGGGGGGGGGGGGTAACACTTATTCCAGCGCACTGTAAAAGAGAGATTATATTTAATCAGAAACAGAAGTATATTTGTGAAACAACCCATAAACATCAAAACGTTTTGATAATTGATAAAACTAAAAAAAGTATAATTTCTTCCGCTGATAACAAAATAGAAAAGGTATAAAACATATCAAAGTGAACACCTTTTTTTTAGTTGCAGGAGATTTAGCTCCACTTTGCGGGTGTAATTTTAAATGGTACCTTTGTACCATTTGTAAAGTTGCTCCTACATTTTTGGGGTATTCTATATTCAAATTGAAATATAACGCAAAACAATACCTAAAAGCGTCTATGAATGTCATAAATGAATTTACAACTTCTTTTTCTAAGACGACATCCCATCTGTTATGATGTTCTGAAAGAAATAAAAAAAAGAACGCTTTAATCATTCACGAAAACAAAGTCGTAAAGTACAAAGGCTATGTTGAAAGATAGTAGAAAATTAAATCTAATGAAAACTATCTATTTTGTACAACTTGTCTAGAAATATTTAATTTTTAAATCAGTTCCCAATGTACTATTGCACTACCCCAAGTATTGTTAAACAAACATTTTTAATTTTATAGTTTTTTGAAAAATACAGATAAGTGGTGTTTAGGGTTTGATAGGTGTGAGTTCTGCCATTTGCCCACCATTTGCCAATTTTTTTTTTCGAATCCTAGAAATGATTTTAAGCATTTTCTGAAATCATCTTTTTAGTTTACAAAATAGAGCAGTAAGTTTTTAATTTAGGAATATTACTTATTTTTTTTTTGGATTGCATATAAGACATGCTAAAAAAATTCACGTGTTTTATTATACTTAAGGCTTAAGGCTGACTAAACCTACCTTTATACTGAAAAGATCATTAAAAATTATTCTGAATCAATATTTTTATTACATATATACTCGTATTTCTAAAAAAGGAATAATTACCGAATTCCACTATACAAGGTGCCAATGTACTTATACCGATAGTAGAGATAGCAGCATTTTGGTTGCCCTGAAAAATAAAATAGATACTAATTAGTAACTTGATAACGATATAAAAAGCTATATAAAGTAAATGTTTTAATTATGGATAGTAAGTTAATTTCAATAAAAATTACCTTAATTGAATAAATTAATGCAGACACATCTTCTTTGAACGAAGAGGCGTAAAATTCCAAACACTGTTGTATCATCCTATCTTTCATGATTTCTGATATAATTTTTTTGTTTTTCGCAAAGGTAAGAATCTTCTCTGCTTTTTCGTTCATACTTCGTTCGAGATTATTTATGTCAATTTTGGTTAATTTTTGGAAATGCCAAACTACTGCTGATTTCCTCAACACGACAGGCCACTTTTCTAAAATTTCTAAAACTGTTGGAGGAGTCTCCAAGTTGTTCAAAAACTTTCTTTGTTGAGGATATGAATCCTCCAAAAGTAAAAGGAAATCCTCATTTTCTTCAACACCAGGTTCATTTAAACTTTTTATTTTACTTTCTGATATGGTAGTTTTTATTGGGTGTTCGTAGTTGGAACACATTGCTTCATTGTTTCATCTTTTTTTTTAGACTGACAGCTACTGTCGATTGGGTGCTTTTTCTTTTATGGGGTCTATTAAGATAATGATTTCTGTCTGAAAGTTTCATAATTAATGAATGTGTTCCATCTCCAATAACAACCCCATCTGAATCGCAGTCTCTAAATGTAAGTGGATATTCATCCACCAATTGTTTAGCTACATAACGAAATGCTTTCATTGGAATATTTTCCTTAACTTGTCTCATCTCGTGAACAATTAAATGAATTAGCTGATGCATATTTGGTATATTTAATTCATGTTGATCACATTGTGTAATAATATCAGCAGGAATTTTTTCCCATGGTACCGTCCACTGAGACCAAACGTATTCCATGTTTGTTTCAATGAAAATGGGTATATTAGAAATATTATTTGCTATATTTTGCTGCGAATCAGTGTTTAGTGTGAGAACATCATGAAATAAATTTGGATTTGTATTAGTTATTCCAGAAGATGTACTAGATAGGCTTAAAGTTGATCCATTTGACATAGTTTCCCATGATGAAACCGACTGGACTGCTGATGGACGCCATAATTCATCTTTCGTTAATAATATTAAAGTTTCTGCTTTTAAAGTTAGAAGGACATCGTCGTCATCAATACAGGTTCCATCTCCTTCCAGTACTAACTGGGACCCGTCAATCATTAACATTTATGAAGCTAAAATAATGATAATTAAGTAATCAGACAGTAAAAATTACTGAATATATTTAAAATGTTAATAGCTTTTAAAATACAAATTAATGTTATTGTAAGATTAGACACGTCAAGAAAACCTTATTTAATGACAATCAAAGTTAGAAGCTCTTAATAGTTCTTTATGTACCAAGGGTATTAAGTAGATGTTTATGCCCTGAGGGTTTGTAAGTCACCCGAAGGCATAAATACCACTTAATACCAGTGGTGCATACAAACTTTTACGTCATACAAGTTTACTGTTCAGAAGTAAGTTAAGGGGTGATTTTGGTCGCGCACTGTATTTTATAAGACTAAAAAACATAAAAAAGCTCATTTATTACCTTTTGCTATTACTTGCAGGAGTATATCTTTAGTATCCTCTATGACAATTACAAACTTTTTATCTCTATTAACATTCCATATTTTAAAATAATATTTCTCCATCTTTTCAGACTCTCCTCAAAATAAATACACTATTCTAAAATTAAACATTATTTACCAAAGGTTTATAATCAATTTTAACATTTTTAGGAAATAGTATGAGGGTTAGTTACATATCTTTAAAAAAAAATAAAAAAATAACCCACACCTCAGAAATAAAATCTGAAAACTTGTTTAAGTCACTTAATAATTAAAACAAAGAGCTAAAAGTATTTTCTTCTATAAATTAGCAATAAACTAAAGGAATATCGAAATATTATTTACTGATACTTTTTTTTTGTTTTCTAAATGTCAATATTACTTAAAGGGATTTGGGGAAGGGGTTTTTTAGGGATTTATTGTAAAAATATAAAAAAAAGTAAGCAACACCCAAACCAATTAATAATTGTTTATTTATTGGTTTGGGTCTTGAGGAACAAAGAAATGTCTTTAAACATAATTATACCAATACCAAAGTAACCTAAAGTAGTGAAATAAAAGGTGTACCAGTAGATAGAACGTTCGTTAACTTTAAAGGTTCTGTAACTAATGACAATGACGTTTAGATTGTGACAATTATACAAGAAATCAACTTATAAAGTTTTATTCTAAACGTCATCGCCTTTACTTACTGAATCATTAAAGTTAACGGACGTTCTATCTACTGACAGTTACTGTAGTAATGATCTCTTGACTTATATTTTTTTAAAAGGATAAATTTTTGGACGTTCTGATAATTTGAATTTAAATTTGAATAATTTTTTTAGATATTAGAAATAAATCTTTTTTATATATTTTTTAATTATTTTTGTAAGGGCCTAGAATTAAAATGTTTCATATGGAGCTGACTTAAAATAATATTTATAAATGCCACCAGAAGCTTTATACTGCAGCAGCGGTTCTGGATTAAGTAGCTCTTCATATTTTATTAAGATATTTTCATCACAATTTGTCAGTGGAGAATTTGATTCATAATACACACCATCAACCTCATTATAGTATAATGACTTCTTCTGTCCAATAAAGTATAAGCTGTCGTAGTTTTCATTAAAAATTACGAAATTTATTTCGCGTATTAAATATAATCCGTATTCATTTTTATAATAGCAAACAAAATTGTTTTTACTATATGTCAAAGATCTATAGTTAGCTTTTAATGCAACGAAACAGTTTTTAGGTAAAAAATGTAAATTTATAAGCTTTTTTACATAAGGAGGGTAGTTGCTATTATTACTGTAATGCTTTTCGTTTTCAGAATAAATAATGTCAGTATAAAGCAAATTTTGTGACAAATTGTGTGCTTGCAGCAATTGATGTTTTTCTGTTAGAGAAAACAATACATTCTTAAAATTAGAAGTATGTTTAATGGCATTTTTTAAATATTGATGTTTACTCTCGAACCTTAATGTCCACAAATGTCTTAAGGGTCCTAATTGTTGACATTAAACAAATCATTTTTTATCATATCAGGAGTAATCAGAACATTATTGCTCCGCAAAACCTTAATTATATAACTTCTATTTATGTTATTAATATCTAATATTCCATCTATAAAAAATTGTAAACTTTTATTAGTAACAAAAAATTTTGATTCCAAAGTTAAATACAAGGAACTAATGGTGTTTTCACTTAATTTTTCTAAATGCTGAAAAGAATCATTTTCTGATACAAATTCATCAAGAAGGCCGGCTTTATTGTCAACATTACCTGAAGAATCGGGTTTAGTCACGTTAACAGAATCAGTATTAGTATTGTGTGACCTGAGAATGTGGTTACTTAAATTTGGTACCTTGTCGTATAATGTTTTAGATTTGCAGTTTTGAAAAGGACATTTCATTGAAATTCCGGATTTAATATGAAAATACAAATGTTTAGTAAATAACTTTCTATCAGAATCTACAAATTTGCAACCTTCTACAAGACATTTATATCTTCCTTCTAAAATATTTGGTGTTTTGTCGATGGAATGACTTCGAAGTATGTGAGCTTTTTAATTTACATAGCCGTTTAAAAATGCGTGACAATTAGTCCGAATGCATTTGAATTTTATATTAGGCACATTTCTGTGGTAATATTGATGAAGTTCATACTTTCTAAGAAGTTTGAATGAAAAACCACATATTTTACATTTAAACATATTAATAATAGTTTTTTACTTACCGATTAAAAGGGAGACGTCCACACCACACCACACATCTCATAATAATAAACCAAAACGCACACATAAGAATTCCTGTCAAAGCTCGTTTAAAACGCCATTTTTGATTGGTGCGGAAACACAAGGACTTTGAGAAATCACAACAACATTGTAATTTTACAAGTAGAAGTTGGAACGGCGTTAGGTGCTTGAATAAGTTATATTACATTATTGACAAATTTTACAAAATTCTTATGAAATTAAGATTGCAAACGTTTTTAGGTGAATTGTAAATCTACATTATACGTGTGATTAATTAGATATACCTATGTATTATTACAAGATAATTGAGATTTACAGAATATTTGTAAAATTACAAGTGTAAAACGGATTTATAAATATTAAATATCCACACATATTTGTAAATTTACATTTATATTATTATTTTTTCAAAGCCATTGTAAAAACTCTTATTATTTTACCGCAACTATGTAATTTTAAAGAATTATTGCTAAATTACAATGTAAATCGAACTTAAGGATATTGTAAATTTACAAAACGTTTGTGAATTCGTATATATCTGAGTATTTTCACAAAAATATTGTAAAAATACATTTATTATTGAAAATGACATGGTAATCTGATACTATTATGTAATTATACAGAATTCTTGTAAAATAACAAAGGTGAAAGTGATCTAAATATTGTAAATTTACTGCAGTTTTGTTGATTAATTAATAGATCTGTAAACATAATAAAACTTCTGTATTTTTACATTTGATTTATACACAAAAACTGTAAAACTACAAGTAAGTTAGGTATATCTCAGTTAATTTGTATTTTTACAAAAAAAACTTAGTATTTTACTATCAAAAAGTATTTTAACTTAAAAAGTTTGTAGTTTTAAGAAAGAGCAAGATCTTTTTACAGTAAAAATCACTGTATATCATATTTACAACCATTATGTTGTAAAACTTACAGCCATTATCAATGTTTTTTCACATTGTAGGCATCAAATTTTTTTCAGTGTATGGCTAATTAGATTTTTCACGCGGAAACACGAAATGCTCTAAAGCGGCAAAATGTTAAAACCGCTCGCTCAACGGCAAATGTCAACTTTCTGTTAAAAACTGACAATTCTAAATTAGTTATTTATGCAACAAGTGTGATACTTTTTTCACGAATGCGAATATTATCGCACCAGCCAAAGGCGAGTGCGACAATCACATGAGTGAAAAAAGGCACTTTACACACTAGTTGCATACAAAATTTTTTCCAGTACCACAAAATATGTAGGCATTAAGTAAGAAATAAGCAATTTACTTTACGCACTAGTGCGTAAAATACTTTCCTTTACGCACTAGTGCGTAAATTAAAATAATAAACTGGCAAAATTGTTCTTAATTAATGTTTAATTTAATCAAATATGTAATTAATTATTAATTTTATTATATTCAACCCAACTAATGCGTTGGATTCGTATTCATGTGCTAACGACACATCATATTGCCAATTCAGCAATATAGTCCAGTCAACAAGTGATTTTTTTTTCTCCGCCTCCAAAAAATATGAACGAGGTGTCATTCGATTCGGAATAGAGCGTAGATGATTTTTGAAAAAACTCAAGACCCGCATGCAAAAACTGCAAAAGTTATAAACAATTTACTGAAAAATAAAGATGGGGTATGTTTTTTTGCAAATATCTCAAAAACTATTCGACATTTTACAAATTTGAAAAAAGATTCAAAAACAGGAGGAAATTTGCACAAAAAACTATACCTCCTGGCACTGTAGGACAAATATTTATAATTTTCCCAGAGTGTTGAAAATACAGCCGAAAACGGGGACTTCGGCTTGCGTAAGCGCTGTCCAGTTAATGAATAAATATTATTTAAATTTATTAAATATGAAAATTAAAATTTGAAAAAAAAAATCAGAGGCATCTACTGGATAGATTTATGAACAATAATCCGCAGTCAAAAATTTTTATCGCGATTTTTCTATAAATTATGCATTAGTTAATTAACAGTTTTTTCCTACTTTAACATGAAGATTGTAAGTGCGATATTTGTTAAATAACAAATCTGATTTTTTCTTTTTTTTTATCTATTTTTGAAAGGTATTTGAAGAAATTATAGTTGAACAAATTAAAAAAATTTTCACTTTGTTATTAACAATTTAAATAGGTTAAAAATTAAAAAGCTTAATTATCCATTGAAAAAAAATTACTATTGATCCGTTTTTTTATGACCAGAAGTCACATGAAAATGATTTTTAATTTTTTTATTTCTTATTGTTTACAAAAATGCGTTGTTTATAAGATAAATTCAAATTTATTTTTTGGAAACATAATCTTTGATGCAAATAATGATTTTTTCCAAAAAATCGTTTCTTAAAATTTTTTTATTACTTAAAAACGTACTTGTTAATTAACAATTTTTTTCTACCATATAAATAATTTTTCTCAAAAAATTCACAGGGTTGCTTTTTTCTATTATGTAAAAAAAGAAAAAAAAATATAGAAAAAATGTAATTGTTTATAACAAATTGTTTGTTTATTAGATAAACAATAAAAATTTTAATAAAAACAATTTTGTTTTCAGTTATCAAAGAGGAAGATAAATTATGATTAAAAAAAATGGTTCTTTAATAATACTTACAGATGATAGAGAAAATTGTTAATTAACAAATACGTTTTTAAGCAATGAAAAAAATTTTTAAGAAACGATTTTTTGGAAAAAATCATTATTTGCATCCAAGATTATGTTTCCACACAAGAAATTTGAATTTATCTTATAAACAACGCATTTGTTTATAACAATTTTTGTAAACAATAAGAAATAAAAAATTAAAAATCATTTTCATGTGACTTCTGATGATAAAAAAACGGATCAATAGTAATTTTTTTTCAATGAATAATCAAGCTTTTTATTAATTTTTAACGTAAGTAAATTGTTATAATCAGAAAGTGAAAAATAACAATTTTTTAATTTTTCCAACGGGAATCTCTTTCAAAAATAGGCCCAAAAAAGGAAAAAAAAATCAGATTTATTATTTAACAATTATCGCACTTAGAATGTTCATGTTCAAGTAGGAAAAAATTGTTAATTAACTAATACTTAATGTATAGAAAAATCACGATGAAAATTTTTCGACCGCGGATTATTGTTCATAAATCTATCCAGTAGACGCCTGAATTTTTTCAATTTTTAATTTTCATATTTAATAAGTTTAAATAAGATTTATTCATTAAAGGTCCAAAGTGGACAGCACTTACGCAAGCCCGTTTTCGGCTGTATTTTCAACACCTTGGGAAAATTATAAATACTGTTCCTACAGTTCCGGGAGGCATGGATTTTTTTTGCTAATTTTCCTCCTCTTTTTGAATATTCCAATTTTGAAAAATGTCAAATAGTTTTTGAGATATGTGCAAAAAACCAATCCCCATTTTTATTTTTCAGTTGTTTATAACTTTTGCAATTTTTGCACGCGGCTCTTGAATTTTTTCAAAAATCATCTACACGCTATTCCGAATCGATTGACACCTCGTTCATATTTTTCGGAGGCGGAGAAAAAGTTTGACCCAAAAAGCACTTGTTGACTAGTCTAATACTTTAGTTTATAATTTGTGCAAAATTGGTTACCGTCGCATGTCATAAATTATGTTCATGGGCTAACTTCAAATAATATGACTAGTTTTTAAGATATATCGAGTTAAAACTTAAAAAAACCAAATTTTTCTAATCATATAATTTAATAAGAAAACAAATGAATTAATATTTTTGGTCGCTTATTCTATTCGGCTGATAAATTAACTCCTATATAAAATGTGTCATTCAATGATGACAGTTTTGTCAGTTTGACAGTGATAAAAAAGGTGCATCCATTTTAATCGCGATAAAGATGCATGTTCCTCATAATCAGACTATATCTAGTAGCTGTGAATCACGTCGGCACGTCACTTTAACCTTGGTTCTGTCAGTTAAAATTATTTGTTTGGTTGATATTGAAATATGGAAGATGCATAATAAAATAATCAAAATTGTTAAAAAATAGTAATTTATCCAATAAAAAAAAGCTCTTGTGTTTTTACTGTTGATAAAAGATGTGCATCCTTTTTTATCGCGATAAAAATGCCTGTTCCTCATAATCAGACTATTTTTAGTAGCTGTGAATCGCGTCAACACGTCACTTTTACTTTAGTTCTGTCAGTTAAAATTATTTGTTTTGTTAATATTGAAACATGCTGGATGAATAATAAAATAATAAAAATTATTAAAAAATAGTAATAATACTAATGAAATAATTTAATTGTATCATTATAGATAATTATTGTTGTTGTTCATTCTATATTCTGTCGTTAATTTATATTGCCAAAAAACACTCAGGCTTTTTTTAAGGATAAATTTCTTTTAAACTTAAAATTTTTCCGTCTGTAATTTTGCTCGAAAAACTGACATTTGGCAAAATCGCTTGACCTTCGGTCTCGCGATTTTCCATGTCAGTTTTTCTCGTAAAATTACTGATTGGCAAAATTTTTGATTACAAAGAATAATTTATCCGATAAAAAAAGCTCTTGTGTTTTTACTGCTGACAAAAACTTACATAAAATCTTCACACATACAGTGTGATCCACCGGTAACGCCTCGGACCGGAGGCCTAAAACTAAACACTCTTATTAAAATCTGTTTTCATAATAAGACGGTCAACAAGTCAACACGTTTATCGTATCGCTCCTATAAAACAGGTTTTTTTTTTGTAAAAATAAGTGTGCTGTTTCTATGTGTAACGTTGCTGATTGATGAAAATAGTCAATACTTAATAATCTGTGAGTAAAAAAAAATTATCTTTTACGTTAATATAAAAGGAAAAACTATTACTAAAATCATACGTTTCAACGGTATCAAAGACAACAATCTATAATCTCTAATAAAAAGTTGACATTCCTTCAGGGGCGGCACAATTTAGCAGATTTTAAAAGAACAAACTGATACTTTTGTAAAAGTGTATCATATCAAATTATTAAAAAAGCAAATATTTATTATAGTAAAATGATATTTTATCAAACCCCTAAAAAATCGAATCGTATTATAACAAATATTAAAGAACCAGATACATATTTTCCTAAATTACTAAAATAACAAAAAACTAAAAGACCAGACCATTAAAACTGTAAATAATTAATACAACAGAAACGTAAAATACAATATGACTAACGCAGCGAAATACCAATAGAGAGAAGTCTTCTAAATTCAGATTGCCATTAAAACAGAACGCTATATTTATGTAATCCCAATTTAGCGTAGCGCCAATGGAGCGAACCCAGCATAACGTCAGATATTAATGAGACAGAATTTAAAGAGTAAGAAATAGAAAGAGATGGAATAGTAAGACGCCGAAACCGTACTTTTTCAAATTAATTGGTGGGGAATTCCAAAGGATGTTGCCAAATCTAAATTATCGTCCTCTATGTGGGGATACAATTTAACATGCTCTATTTATCGTTATGCAACATGAGTTCAGGGATTTTTTTGAAGATGTCGCGACGATATAAGTTTGTGTGCTTTAATTCAAATTATGCAGCATACATTACACACGAATTAAGCGATTCTTATTCATTCTTTTACGATCTAAAATTAATAATGAATTACGTTCGATGTTTAATGTATAAATTGGTATAATTATTAAATAAAATGTACGTTTACACTTCGTATTGGTAAGAAATATGGTATAAATGATTGACGAATCAAATAGTTATGAAATCGATTTTTGACAAGACAATAAATATAAATCAATAAAAAAAAATACTTGCAAATTGATACGGAAATCTTTTTATCTTGAAATAGTTTTTCTAATATTTTAAGTTACTTACACGTTATTTTTTGAGATGTTATAATTTCACTTTTTAATAGAGGATATACCGGGTGACACAGGAGTGACACAGGAATGACACCAAAATTAGATTTTAGATTTTTAAATTTAAATGAAACACCTTATGTACTTTATTTATTTTTATTCTACAAATTATCCAATTGTCAGAAATAAGTTAATTCTTATTTGATACAGATAAAAATATTTAAAAACTAAGGACTATCAAGGTGATTGAAATAAAAGTACTAAAAATATTCTATTTTTATTGAAAGATATTTATTTCGGTTGTTTTTAACATTGTGGATTTATTCAAAATACTATTTTTTTTTTTAAATATCTAATCATATATAAATCATAAAAACTCTTCAAGAAAATGTATAACGAATAATGTCAATCACAGGTAAAAAAAATATAACTAATCCACCAATTAAGAATTTATTCAATCCTAAGTAGAAAAAATTAAAAATCTTAAATCCACCAAATAAGAATTTATTTTCTTTAGATTCTACATAAGACATAATAACCATCAACATCGATACCACATTTACCTTTTCATTTTGAAATATTTGAATTATTATTGACCCTAGAAGTTTCCTATTTTCACTTCAGGTATTTTAAACTATTGGTATTTTTAAATTTGATAAAAAATCATTTCTTCATATTAGCTGATTTAAATGAAAATTTCACACCTAACATTTTCGACCAATTAAAAGCCTGTATTTTGTATCGTTACCACAGTCACTAAAAAAATTTCCAGAAATTTTTCTCATCATTGGAGTTAAGGAGCACGAAATTACAATGGAAATTTTTTGACATTTATAGTAAAATGACATTGACATTTACCATCAAAAACCGTCATTGTTCTAGTATTTTTTTTAATATTTCTGTGTGAAATTTTCTTACCGAATCCCTCACGTGCTTGAATTAATTGCGAGAATTTGTCTCGTACATGGATTTTTAAAGAAAATTCAAAAAATTTCCTTCAATAAATCATGCTCTAGGGAGATTATAAGTGAAAATTTCATACCACCATTTTTAAGCCAATCAGACTCTATTTTGTTCTTTCTTTACCATGGAAACCCAAAATATTTCCGGAAATTTTCTCCACGGTAGGTACCCTGGACGAAATTAATAAGTTGAAATTTTTATGTCAATCAATGACTTGAGATTTTGCTTAAATGAAAACAAGTATTTTGTTTGCTTTTTAAATATTTCAGTTGTGAAACCTGTCAAAATCAACGCATCTGATTCGCCTCAAACAACAGTTATAATTTTTTTTACTGAATCCGCCACTTGTTTAAGTTAATAACCGGAAATTTTTTCGATTGCAGGAATGTTTTAAAAATTATCGCGAATCGGAGACGAGGGCAATAATTCAAGCACTAGGGAGATTACAAGTGAAAATTGATAATTTTTAAATATTAATTTTACAATTATGATTTTTATTAACATGGGGCTTATATATAAATAACCCTTTTTTTAAACACCAAAAAACTTTTTTTCTTCAAGCTTATAATAATAACTATATTACTTTCGGCTTCCACTGTTTTACTAGTACATAATTTGTAGAAACGATATTTACACTTTATTATAGGCATTGTAATCGAGTAGGTAGGAACTGACATTTTAATATTTATTGGATTTGACGTTTCTCAGTTTTTAAAATATAAATAACTATTTTTTGCTACATATAACTTGAATTATCTTTACGGTTGAAGAAAAATAGTACCTAGTAGAAGGCTTCATTATTTGTGTTTCGTTCAAATTACACTGCCTCGGCAGTATAAACTTTTGAACTCAACACATAATAAGCGCCTTCTACTCCTAGTAATATAATATAATATTGATTTCATTATTCAGTGGTTTTATATAAACAAAATGAAATCGCATCTACAACTAATCAAAATATTAATGTATACTGTTAAAGAAAAATTGTAAATTTACTAAACAATTTGATTGAAAATTACGACACCGTGCATAGTTATGTCAATTTACAATTCATTTAAATAAATTTTACATACAATTATAGTAAAAATTCTATAAAATATAAAAATGTAACAAATGTATAGTATAACTGAAATACTTGGAATAATTTTACAAAACTGCATTGTAATTTTATCCATAAGTTTCCGTACTTTTAGAGTAAGTTTTAGAATTTTTTCTGTGTAAATATTTGTAATATTACAAATAAATAAGTTAAATTAGTGTTACTAAAAATATTCGGAAATTTAGAATATTTTACTTAATTTTTACAATTCGTGTCATTAAAATTATTGAACATAAATTTAAATTTATTTTGCTTTGCTAAAAATAAAAAACACAGTATAATTTTACTACTTGGCACCGTAATATTACTATCAACAGTAAGTGAATGTACTAAAACTATTTTGATATTTGATTTAGTATAAATGTTTGTGAAATTACAAATTTTAAATCTCAGTTGCTATTACCAAACGTATTCGAAAATTTAGAATATTTTACTTTAAATGAATTTGTGTTGAAAAATTATTGAACGTGAATTTAAATTTGCCTTATTTTGGTGACATGTATAAAAAATCCCATAAGCCGCGTGATTTTGTCATTATGACAGCGAAAAAAGTTTGCCCTAACTTTTCCAGCGACAATAACGGAACCTAACTTTTGAAAGCATGACAACCAGCATTGTATACAAATTTTTGATGACGTTATGTCAATTTTTCTCAAACTTGTCAGAAAAGTTTTCATTTTCCGACTCAAGCTATTTTTAATAATTGTGTTTTTAACAATTGTACTTTTCCGTTAAATTAAATAAACCAATTTACATCTTATTTTTTAATTTACATATTCATTAAATTGTCTTACCGAATTACACTCTAGCTTTTTTTTTGAGTCGAAGTAAACTTGACATTTATAATTCGAATTTTGTTGCCATTAGGTAATTCAACTCAAAAAACTGCCAGAAAAAATTCCTCGTCCTGCGGACTCGTAATTTTTTCAGAGGCAGTTTTTTTCGTTAAATTGCCAGGTAACAAAATTCTTATTGATACATGTCAAGTTTACATCGACAAAAAAAAGCTCTCGTGTAATTATAAGTGAAAATACAATACACGTTACAATTTAACTAGTTTACACAGTGTAATCAGTGAGTTCAGCAAAAGATTTTTTTATTTTGTTATTACTTAAAAATACTTGGAAATTTTGAATATTTTATTCTGTTTTTACAATGCTTTTCGTAAAATAATTAAACATCATTTTTCTTTTACGCAATGTAGATTACAAATATTATCCGGAGATGTCGTTAGCACTGTACGTTAATTATATAAGTAACTCAGGATATGAAGTATTGGATCATTTTTTTACAGTTGTCTTTTACAGATTGGACTTTTTCTGCTTACACGACATCGTAATTGGTAAAAATGGTAAGGATATATTTTCCCAATATAAACGAGTCTTCTTTCCAAACTAATTAGTAGTTTTAGATTTATTAGAATTAAGTACATTACAGTGTCACGAAATCACACAACTCTCTCAAATGATAAAAGTTCAGTCATAATACAGAATATAGTCAGTAATGTTCCTAATGTTTAATAAAATTACAATACCAATATTTTAAAATTATAAAACGAATTAAAAATGTAGATATTATAATATTACAACAATTCGGTGGTATTTCTAAAGTTTGGTAAAACTATAATACTAGATTTATAAAATCACAAAATTATTTGAGAATGCAGGTTTGGTAATATTACTACAAATATACCAATATTCCTAAATAAATGAAGAAAAAATGTTGGGTAAAATTACAGTATGCTAGCATTGTAAAATTACAAAACTATAAAAGTACAGTTTAGTTAGTAATTACACAATAATTTAAAGGAATATTCCTAAACGAGTGGAGTTAAAAATGTGGTAAATTCACAAAACTCTATTTGTAAAATTAATAAGAGTTTTTAACAGTGTTAGTTTCAATTCCCACATTTAACTTGGTACACTGTGTGAATACAATAAAACCAAAATACACTGCTACTTTAAGACATTTTTTATAACGTTCTTACTAACAAAAATTTATTAGAACCATTTAGTTTCTCTATTATTTGTATTAAATAGCAAATTAAGGGTTCTCATGGTACTTTACTGATGAACAGTAGAAAATGCAATATATCTTATGTGAGAAATAAACTTTAATTAAGTATACTTTAGTCATTTTGACTTTTGTACAGTATCCACACCTCAGTTTTGCTCTCTTATCTAATGTTATTGTTAGTTAAGCCTTTAAAAATGAATAAATTCTGTCTCCCCATATAATGTTTCTAACATGTAACTTAAAAGTTTTTACTTTCGACATGGATGTTAGTTTTCCATCTTTGATCAATTTCGTCAACCGATCAAAAAAATATGTTGTGTCGCCCCAAAACATTCCCGACTAGTATTCAAGAATACTAATTCAGATATTTAATGTTATAGTTTCAAATTTTGACATTTTTTTATTTTTGACAGGTGACAGTTGGAGAAATAAATTTGACTGTTCTGAATATAGTTTTTCGATTGATTTCAAATGACATATTGCAAGTTAAATTCCGTGACATATTGCATGTGTCATTTTTTCGGATTAAACGTGTTGGCTCGATCGTGGAAGAATACACACAGACAGGCATCTGAAAATGGTCTTAATCATCTCAGGTGACCTCAAAATGGATATTTCCATCATTATCTCGGAAAAAATTTTTCAGCACGTTCACAATACTTTCCCTTTTCGGAGGTGGGTCGGGAAAGGAAAAAAAAATAAATTGAATCTGCTGATAACTGTAGTGGTTTCCTAAGTTATATCACAGCATACACACCAACGTAAATTTTTTTTCAGTAAAGACGTAGGGTAGTTGATTGGTTTGCATCACTATAGTACATCCAATATTTCTTTTAACTTTTTTGACAATCCCTAGCTGAGTTGACGAAAAAAAATTACTAAATTTGCACAAATTCTGTCAATATTCTGTTAGTACTCCGTACTGTGTCTATTAATAATAATTATTTTAAGTTAAAATGAAGTATATAGACATTCTAAATTTTCCAGTTTTCCTACCTTTTTTCCGAATAATAAATATTTAATAATTGAATAAAATATGCTAAATTATATTTCCTGTAATTATATACCAGTCAGACTGACGTCTGTCATTTAAAAAAAGAGACATATTGGACAGATGATAGCTTCGCTCGTAACGTAAGTGCTACATAGGTTCGCTCGTAACGTAAATGCCACACTCGTGAATAATAGCAATCATTATGTGCCCGTTGAATAATATAATATTAATTAGTTTCTCTACGACCATTACATAATAAGTTCATGCTTGTTGCATATTAAATTGAATAATAGCGTATATTCTTCACACCGTGATTTCTTACTAAGAATTCACTCTAAATGAGCCAATCACATCCTTTGATTTTTACAAATCCACGCTAATCGCCTCATATCAACAAATAACAATGCTTTGAAAATAACTAACCGAGCATAAGAATAAACGAACTACCACTACTACTACTACTACTAATGTCAAATGTCCAATGTACATTTTGGCCTTGATGGAGATAGCATACCGTTACATATATAATATTCTTAAAATAAACATTTGTTTCATTTATTAATGAGAGTAGAAAAAATAGGGGATCAAACTATCATGTACTGGCCATTAATGCACTCGCATATTATACAGGATGTTTCATAATAAAGTACCGTAAATTAGGGACTATACAGATATTGACGAATTATTAAGAAAATTCATACAACATTTTTCTGTAAACCCCCCAGTTTCATTTTACAGTTTGATGAAGTGAAAGTGACAAATACATATTTTTTAAATATCTTTACTTAGAGTAGAAACATTAACTTGAAGCTAGGTATAGATTAGATGTTAAATAATACGAATTAGTATCACTTTATTTCGACAAATTAGGATAATAATTTTGAGCTTAACTTTTTGCAGACCCGGTATTTCTTAAAAGTTAAAGCTCATGGTTATTTCTCATACAGTTGGCCACAGAAAAGGTACTCTTAGTTCATCTCTGTAGAGCATTCCATTATATTCCACAGAGATGAACTAAGAGTAACTTTTCTGTGGCAAACAAACTGTATGAGGAATAAATGTGAGCTTTAACTTTTAAGATATACAGGGTGTGCAAAAAGTTAGACTGAAAATGATTTGATCACCCTTCTGTTTCTACGACAATGGATTATCCTAATTTGTCGAAATAAAGTGAAACTAATTCGTATTATTGAACATCTAATTTGTACCTATTTTCAAGTTAATGTTTCTACTCTAAGTAAAGATATTTAAAAAACATGTATTTTTCACTTTCATTTCATCACCCTGTTAAATGAAAACGGGGGGGTTTACAAAAAAATGTTGTATGAATTTTCTTAATAATTCGTCGATATCTATATAGTCTAATTTACGGTACTTTATTATGAAACACCCTGTATACGAAACGAGCCCTTAATAATATCTTCTTGGAGACTCAACGATGTTTTCACGACATTGTGGACATCGACTTTGGTTCAAGCGGTTTGGGTTATAACATCTCACTGCACAATAACCACAAAGACGATGTCCGCAACCCAAGACAAATCTCATGTCTCTGATGTGACATATTGGGCATGAATCGATTCCACTTTCTGAAAATGAAATATAATTATTTAACAATAACAATGTATATTTATAATTCAAACACATTTTCCTTTTCCCGTGATGTTCTTTTTAATTCAGCAATATTTAAAAAAATTAATGCATCGTAAAATTATATTTATTAGAAAAATTACTACTATACAAATTGTAAACATTTGCTATAATGACTGTACTCTCTTAACGATAATACATAAAACGAGGCAAATATGAAAGTTCAATAATTACCAATGTCGTCTCCAATAGGAATCCATGTATTGTTTACCTCCAACTCGAGATCATAATCAATGTTTACTAAAAAAATAAAAATGTTTATATAATATTAAATAATATTATAAAATAACTTACATATAAAATCGAAATCCTCGAATTCGTCCTCCGGTAGTCGGAATTCTTCGTCATTCCATAATATTTCTATAAAATAATAAACCATAAATTGCTAAATTTATAATAATATTACTAATCTAGAACTTTGATGTAAAAATTTCTATGTTGTTTTTTAAATTGGTTTTAACTTCAGTTCGACAAAATAACATAAATAAAAATGAATCTTCATACCGGATGTCCCACTTTTCAGGATTTTGATCGCTTATTACCCAAATAGTTTTGGGAATAGAAACATGCGGTTTTCGCCAGTTTTATTGAAATAAAAAAAAATTCTCAGTAATGGGATCATTTATCGTAATTCCGGTCTGACCGGAAAATAAAAATATGGTTTTTTAGGGATAGGGCAACTTTGTAGTTTTAAATAGAACACCCTGTATATTTTTAGCATAACATAAATTTCAATTTTTACACTTTCTTTAAATGTATAGTTTTGCTACTTTGTCTGGAAAATATTTCCTAAATTTAATTTAAACGTTAAGCAATTTATAATAAATAGCAAAACGTTAACTAAAATAACAATGTATATTGAACAGTATTTTGAATTAATCGGAATTTTTAAACTTCTAAAAAAATGAAAATTGTAGATCATTAAAATATAGTTATTTGTATACTACACTATTTTTCCTATTTTCCGAGCAATCGTGAAATTAGATCTGTGTCAATAAAAATGTTATTGATTTAAAATCAACAGCAGTTCAATTTCTTAACAAAATCACGGCTGCTATGGAAATGACAGTGTTTGAATATACAAAATATTTTGACGTTTCTTGACAAAACGCAAATATGGCTGACATTGATAGTGATATTTCAATATCTTGTTGCTTCAACTTCTGGAGTAAATACAAGTTATAATACAAACTGTACAATTAAAATTAATATTTATCTTGAATAATATAAGTATATGTATTTGTTAATTTAAAAATTAATACTGTGTTGAATAAAAAATATTAACATTGTTAGTTTCGTATTGTAGAAATGTGAAATTTGAAAGTGACCTTTGCTTTTTCGGCCGTTGCCATGGGTAATGGCCGCGAAATTGGATTTCGCGGCCGCTGTGGAAAACGCGAAGTACTCACTTCGCGTACGATTGCACGAAAAAATTATTTATAAATATTATAAAAATTATACCATCTCTCGCATTCTGCTGTTGTAAAGCGCGCTGTTCGATGAGAGCACCTATCTCTCTCGCACCATCTTCGTCTTCTAACAAAAAAAAAAGATAAGAAACATATTCAATATTAAGATTTAATAACTAACCTTCGCTTTCCGGATCAATGTTGGGATTGGCTAAATCCCAATTGTCCAATATCTCCTGACTTTCCGTAACGCAATAAGCTATTCTTTGCAAAAACTCCATAATAGTTATCGTTTGCGTTTGGAAACGTGACGTTGCTTCTATTATGGCAGCTTTTTGCAAAAAATAGCCTCGTCGGGAACGAGCATTTCTCGCTCCGGCGTTTAATTGCATTACATTTATGTGATCCCTCGCCATACATTTTGATAATTTGCCTAAAAAGAATAGCTTCATTTATAGACGGTTAAACATGATTAAGTTATTTCAACATATAAATGAATAAGAATTAAAAGTTTTTGTAAACTTATAACAATTTTTAATTATGTTTAATTTCTTATTTTACTTTTTTTTTGTGCTAATTGAAAGTAATGTGTGGCGCAGTCTAGTCTTTTTTTAAATACATAAAAATGTATGAGTGGTTTATTTATATTGATGCAATTATGTTACTTTATACCAAAATGTGCATTTTAAAACAAATCATTACAAGGATTTCACCTTTATACCAAAAGTTTGTTTTATGCCGAAATGGGAAACGTACTGCGTACCGTCGCTTGTAACATAATTGTGTTCAAAAACCCCTAATAAAAACTATAGTCATTATTTAACTGCGATAATTCCAAATATCATGGTCACCCCTATAACTGTTAAACAGGTTCATAGATTTATATTAAATTTTGGTTGATTATAATAGAGCTATTTCTGGATTATTGGACATAAAAATCCAATATGGCTAACATCCTATTTGACCAAAAATTACATGATAATTGGAAATTCAAATGGAACATCCGGTACATACCAGGTGTACCGGGTTTATACAGGATTCTACGATTTCAAACACGTACAGGTGGTCTGGCAAATGTCACTTGAGACGCCATTTCTGTTTCACTTTTGATTTTTTTTTCTATTATTTTTTCTTGTTTTTTAATAATTATTTATATTTAAAATCTGATATTGTAAATATTCTTTATTTGTAACAGGGATGTCGTCAGATAAATTTTATATCGAAATTTAAAATTTCTCTTTCAGCTGAGAAAAAAAGGAATTGTTATGTACATCATTTTAATGGTAATTGAATGAACGATTTTTATTTTCGGGTGGCCCATCTATATGTGTAATGGTAAGATAAAGATGTACCTATCCTATTAGTTATTAGCAGTTACATTTATTTTAGTTTAACATCCTGTAGATTTACTTTGACCTATTTATTTTGTAGTATTTAGTGACTGTTTTTATTTGTGTGATACTTGTAGTTTTTTTATATACTTTTAGACATTTTATATTTTGCAGGCCTTAAAATATAATTTTGAGATGAGAAATCTTAAATATCCAATAACTAGATGATTTTCCTTATTTTAAAATGAAATCAAGTATTGACGTCAAGTGGTAATTTTTTTTTACTTTTTAATTAAAAGTTAAGACGAGAAGATAACTCTTAATCCTTGTATGTATAATGAATTGAGAGTAATACTTACCTAGAAAGACCCAAATATTCGGGTGTATTTCACCATTTGCCTTTTTAATTTATTATGGAAGGACTCTATATTATTATTGGTTCTGCGGGGCAAACCAAATACCGAAAACTTTTCGGTCCCAACCTTTTGTATCCAGTACCTAAAAACAAGAAAAAGCGTTTTTGTATAAAACATATACAGTCAAGATTACTAAATTGATTTGCTCTTTTAACATACACAAAACCAATTTTTTTATTTATCTACTTATTAAACTATATAATAAGGGTAGAATAAATTTTCAGAATAACATTTTAAATTTAAATAACTGCTGTCTTTAAATCTGAATAAATTATTGTAAAAAATAATAAAATAATGCATTTTTGATTATTCATCTGCCTCCTCGAACAGCTGTGTCTATTATTACAATTACAGACTTCATGCGCAGGATTCGTAGGTATAAATTAACATAATATACAAGGTGTCTAAAATTGGAACGAATAAATTGGTATATCAGAAACCATAAGAGATACGGAGGCGGTTAAATGGGAAAAAAGATAATTAGTTTGGAGAGCATTACATTGGGCGAAAAAATCGCCCTTCACCCTTCACGAGTTATACAGGGAAAACTAAAAATGCTGCATTTGGTTTTTAAGCCTATAAGTTTTGTATCAATGAATAGAATAGGAAACTTATCATATCTCAAATTTTCCATGAAACTGTACTAATAAATCTTTGATATGACGTTTCGTGTCTTAACGGCCACCATCAAGTTGTTGTTTTTAAATACGGACCAATATTTTTTATTACAAAAATTGATAGACCGTTAAAAATCTAATTCCGTTATATATCACATTTGTTACTTTAACAACGTTTTATCTGAATTAACTAACATCATCAGTGATAATAATTTTTAATTACGGTCCTGTCGTTCTTTTGTAAATTCCTTTTCATTTCGTCGAAACAAATATAAAATTACCTAAAAATTCCGATAAAAAAGTTCATTATCATGAAACAAAGAAAAATCAAAATAGTAGAAATTAAACAAGCAGAAAAACAATCGACCTGCGTCATGATTGAAAGACAAAAGTCAGTGATATATCATACATTACATTTTCTACGACGTTTTGTACGATAAATAATCATCGCATTATCAATAATCTATACGGACCTGGATCTTATCTTACGCAAAAAAGACAATAATTAGAATAACGAATAAAATAATTTAGGGAATAACTACAAATATTCAACCAATAAATTTAAAGTATTACTAGGTACATATCAATTACAAATTATTATTTTCGGGTGGCCCATCTGGTTGTTTAATTTCTACTATTTTGATATTTTTTTTTGTTTCCCTAATAATGCATTATTTTTATAGAAATTGTTAGGTAGTGTTTTATTCATTTTGATAACATTAAAACAAATTTACAAAAGAACTACGACAGGACCGTAATTCAAAATTATTGTCACTGATGATGTAAGTTATTTTAGATTAAACGTCGTTTAAATGACAAGTGTGATATATCACTGAATTTGAATTTTAACGATTTATCAATTTTTGTAGTAAAAAAGACAGAGCCGTATTAAAAAAAATTCTTCATGGTGGCCGTTAAAAAATGAAACGTCGCGATGTATCAAACATTTATTAGTACAATTTTGTAGTAAATTTAAGATAAAATAACTCTTCTTTTCTATTTTTAAATACAAATTATATGCCTAAAATCTCAAAATAGCATTTTTAGTTTTCACTGGATAACTCGACAATAGCGAAAGTCCCTATAGACGTTTTTCGTAGAAATGTAATGCCCTCCGAACTAGTTAAATTTTTTCCATTTAACCGCCTCTGTATTTCTTATGGTTTCTGATATACCAATGTTATTCGTTCCAATTTTAGACATCCTTTATACATTATACATATACAGAGTGGCCCATTTATCTGAAGACAGCTATAGTTTTAGAAAACGATATATTTTAGAAACATATATTTCTTTGTTTTAGTTCAGTTCATCACATTATACAAAATATTGTAGGGGGGCAATTTGATTTTTTTTTATAAAAATCTATAATTTCTTATAAAATCTTATAACATGCAAATTAATTGTAAAATAATAGAATATTTCTACGGTCTGTGTTACCGAAAGCAATAGACACTTGAAGAAAAAACTCTTACCTTTGTACATAATTAATGGTTCTTGTGAGTACAACCCCATCTACTCTAGCTTTTGCTAGGATACACTGATACCCTTCCTCTATTTTTGTAGAGGGTAAAAGAGGCAAAGCCATCAGTAGCTTTAAAATTGTGGCACTACTTTCCTCTCTTCGTATTTGTGGAAGATAGCCAAATTTTTTGTTTTTTTTCCACAAAGCCTAAAATATAAAAAGCAAATGAGAAGATTTATTTTTATTAAGCAGATTCAAATTACATATTTGTTAATTTTATCGGCTTTATTTATGTATGTGCTATTATTTAAAAAAAAATTTAAAAACATTTTCATTTGAAAATTTAATTTTTAGACTAATTTCTAAAAAATAGGCTATCTGCCATTTTGTAATTTTCCATTACTTAATTCAAAATTACCAACCCAAAATTCAAAATAATCCGTGTGAAACCTAGTATAGGAGGTTCAGGTTTAGGATTTTATCATTAAAGTACTACATTATTATTATTACTCAGGCAGAAGGTCCGTCGAGCAGCTATCTACATATTTTTTGAACACTCTGAACACTACGGTACTTCTCAAGTAAGGTCAATAAAAGGAGACTTATAAACTAGTAATGGAAAAAAATAAGAGTAAGAAAAAAATAAGTATATACCTGAACGTAATGGAAATAGCATCCCTTAATAGAGACTCCTGGCCAAACTTCTAAAAAGGCTTTCTGAAGAGCATCCTCGTAATCGGTAATTACGGTCTGAGGTAACAGTGTAGGGCACGCGTTTCTTATAAAATTGAGGACTAAAATATAGTCCTCCTTTCTTTTCCTTTCCATAAGAGCATACACTAAGGGTACGCTCTGAAAAATAAATGTATATAAAAATGATTTTTTTAAAGTGCCAATTGAATTAAATCATTGACATATTAAACATTCCTTATTTCAATCAGGTTTAGCCTAATATCATCCTTATAATATACAAAAGCTTTATTAGTAATTAAAAGGCTGCCTTCTAAAATAATAATTCAACAACATTTCTATAATTTAAAACATTTTCGTTTTTGCTTAATATATCAAAGTTACATAATTACTTGAAAATAAAATTATTTTTGTATTTGTTAATAAAAAAAAGTATAGAATATAATTTTTGAAATAATTTAGATATATTGTTTAGAGAAAAACACTAGGAAAACGATTTATGAAATAAATTAATGGCAATTGATTTTTAGTTAGAAAAAAATACACTTACAGTATCTTGTATGATCGCATGAAGCGAAAATAGCTGACGAGATGGAGGAGCACTAGGGACAACCTTAAATGTTGCGTCAGCATGAATCTCTGTTACTCCTCCAACAGCATCATCCAGTAGACTGGTACAAAAAAAAACTAAGGAGGTAGATTCCTCATCACCTATGACACCCTTGCAAATAGTGTTGCCGTGGCAGCCAAATCGTGCTTGCTCATTGCCCAGGAGCAACGCTCCTAATCTTGCAAGGGATGGTGGTATTGCCGGCACACCCTTATTCCGGCTGGCACGCATAGCACTTTCTGCTGTTATATATGGGTATAACACTGCGGCCTCCGGTGTTCTAAAATGTTCCAATTTGTATTACAAAATTTCATTTTCACATTTCAGGAAATTTATTATGATTAATACCATATCAGTTCGGCTTGAAGAATTTTTAGCGTTCGAAGTAAAGTGTGAGAGTATTTGGAGTATCGTCGAAACCGAATTTTCGCCAGTACCCGAACGGAAAAATCAAGAGCGGGATATAAAACGAGTGAAAAGAGTAATCAAGCTGAACTTAGCTCATATTGCACTTAGATCAGATCGGGCTATATGTAGCATATAGATTAGTTTGTTTAATGATGGAGAAATCAGTATGGATTGATTTAAATACGGAAATAACATTTGACAGAATTGACAGATCTCCTTTCATGTAAATATACATAAGCATATCTCATAAATAGGTAACAGGATATACGAACTGTTTATTACTAAAGAACTAATATCATGAATAAGACAGAAATAGTTAAAAGAATGGTAAAAGGGTACATTATTAAACGACGAAATGTAAGTTAGTTGGGAAATTTTGAAATATAAATTTGTCTAGATATAAACAATGACTACACCAAAAATTAAAACGCTTTTAAAACGGCATGCTACTACTAACTTAGTGGCCCCTCTTGGTGCGTCTCACTTCACCATGCCTTTCCCCACATGAACCAAACAAAATGTACAGAATACTACGTCTTTGCCTACTCGTCTGAACTTAGCTCACACACACAATACACAAAAAATAAAAGTAAAATATTAACGCTTTGCTATAAATAAATATATATTATTTGTAAATACCTTTCTGCCTCTTCATCATAAATTTCTTTCAAAGGTAAATACTCGGATTTTGCCCTTTGAACCAAAGTTTTTCTGAATACTGCTTTAGAATCGACCTGGGGCAAATGATTATGTGGAGTCACCTCTACAATTTGCCCAGTCTCCATAATTAGTTTGGCTGTTCCTTTGCAAATTTTCTTTTTGCTTATTTTGCAAAGTAAATATCTAAAAACATAAGTATTTAGTAATTTGAGACAGGACTTCATAAATTTATTATAGGCTAATTCACATTTTAAAAATATTTAATCGTGATGGCAAAACATAAAGATTTAAAAAACGGATCTAGTTTTTTTTTCAAATAGCTTAAAAAAGTATAAGCATTAAAGATTTGGTAATATTTTGGAAGACGAAATAATTAATGAGATGGAAAATTATTATTTAAATTATTATTAAAATTGAATTATTTCTTTATTCATGGAATTGTCTTAGCAAAAACCATTCGAGCTCAGATTTTGGGCAGAATATTTTTTAAGTTTCTTTCTCGTATTTACTGTCATATAGGCAATTTAAGTAAATACTCGAAATCAAACTTAGAGAAAATATCCGGCCAAATCTGAGCTCCAGTGGTATTACTCCCGAAAATTTCACACCTTACGTTTTTGACCAATTAAAAGCCTTTATTTTGTATCGTTACCATAGCAACTAAAAAAAATTCTGGAAATGTTTCTTCTCCCTGGAGTATAAAGGAGCATGAAATTACACTGGAAATTTTTTGACGTTTATAGTAAAATGACATTTATATTTACCATCAAAAACCATCATTGTCCTAGTATTTTTTTAATATTTCGGTGTGAAATTTTCTTACCGAGTCCCCCACGTGCTTGAATTAATTTCCGTTAATTTTTAAAGAAAATTCATGTACTCAAAAAATTTCCGGCAATAATTCATGCCCTAGGGAGATTATAAGTGACAATTGCATCCGCGCAGTAAACGCATCTTTTTTTTTTACTTAATACAAATTTAAATTAGAAAAAATCTAGTATTATTTAGACACTTTAATAAGAAAAATTGCGGTAAAGAATTTTTGTTTTCATTAGTTTTTTACAAACTGAGCCCATTGTTAATTCAGTCATTGAATAAGACTGTGTTATTTTTTTATCGCTATAACCTATTAGTTAAGAGCGGAGGTACACTTTCTGTCGCAATTATTTCACCATTTTATATACTCGATATAATCATTTACTCAGAACTAAGAAAATGTTTCAAAAAAGTATATAACAGATTTTTAGAAAATGAAAAGACGTATTTAAAATTATTAAATTTTAAGGGTGAACAATACGCCTAAACATTTTTTTTAATATTTGAACCAAAATCACATTTACTTTTTTATTTAAATTAAACTTAAAGCACACAGTAATTCGCGTAGCGCGTTTTAAACAAACATACAAATTTTTGATATTTTGTGTAGAATAAACAATTAAAGTTTAAAATTAAATAAAAAAAGATTTTTCCCTCTAAATATTAAAAATATATGACGATATCTACTAGATAATCTAAAAAATCTTTAATTTTTTATTATTCGACGTCTATGGTTATGCATTATTAGTAGGCAATAGCAGGTAGGTAGCCCATTAAAAAAAATGCGGTTAAATTTGTATAAAAAAACTTTATAATTGCGTTTTTTTTCAAAATTTTATTAAAAAAAATTGAGGAATTTTTAAAATAATGGATCAAAAAAGTTTGAAATGTGATTACGATTTTAAATTAAATTGAATAACTTTTAAAATATTACAGATATGACAATGGGATTTTTACCATTCGAAAGATAATACAAAACTCTAAATTTACAATGTGTTTTACTATCTTCGGATTTAGAATTGTAATTATTATAGCCAAAATAAAGAATTTTTTTTAATTTTTTTGTAATTTTGTGTTATCAAAAGGTATAAAATAAATGAAAAAGTAAATAATACATCTAAAAAGAATCAAAAAGTACTATACAGGGTCCGGCAAACCTCTGTCGTAGTTCTATAACTCTTCTTGTGTAAAACTTACAGATTTATGTGAAAGGTATCTATTAATGGTGGTTAAAAGCGAATATTTTAAAATTATTTTCATGTATACAGGGTCGTCCATTAGTAACCTAAGCAAATGAATTATTTTTTTTTAAATGGAATGCCATACTTTTTTTTACATTTTTAGAACTGACATAGTTAGTACTACTCACCCCTAAATTTGTTTTGTATAACTCCCAGCCATCTCGGAGAAAACAACCTTTTTACCAAAAATATTTGAATTGCACAACCCTTTTTAAAATATCACAACTTTTTCAGATTTAACGGTAAAGCTTTAAAATTACCAATGTATAAAGACAATGGACTGAAGATTTTTTTAGACTGAGTTTGAAATTTTTATTTTGTACAGGGTGGTCTAAAATAAATTTTCATTCCAAAAACTTAAATTATAGATTTTTCAGTTTCAAATGGGACATTATACTTTTATGCCCTTTAATTTTGTCATTTAATCTCCGTACCTATTTTTTGTCGTTTAAAAGTTCAGATTTTGCTGTTTTTATTGTGTGTTTTAAGCTTTGCGTAATGAATTTTACTACAAACGAATTAATTGATATGATTTTTGTTTTGGGAGAATCCGACAGAAACTGTGTATTAGCAAAAAGAATTTTTAATCAACGATATCCTGAGCAACGTGTTCCAGATAAAAAGAGTTGAAAAATTAAAACACACAATAAAAACACCAAATTCTGAACTGTCATATTCTGACACTTCATTAAGCGAGAACAGCCTACTTAGATTTTTACCAAAAATGTGTTTTTTCTTAATAACTTTTAAACGACGACAAATAGACATAAAGAGTAAATGGCAAAGTTGAAGGGCATAAAATGTAGTAACAATTGATGAATAATTATACAGGGTGTCTCATTTGAAAAAACTGAAAAAACTGTAATGGAAGTTTTTGGAATGTAAAATTTATTTTAGACCACTCTGTACAAAATAAAAATTTCAAACTGAGTCTAAAAAAATCTTCAGGCTATTGTCTTTGTAGGTTTGTAATTTTAAATCTTTACCGTTAAATCTGAAAAAGTTGTGATATATTAAAAAGAATTGTGCAATTCAGATATTTTTGGTTAAAAATTTATTTTCTCCGAGATTTCTGGGAGTTTTGCAATACAAAATTAGGGGTGCCTAGTACTAACTACGTCGGTTCTAAAAAAGTTTGGCATTCCATTTGAAAAAAATTAAGTCATTTGCCTAGATTACTAATGGATGACCCTGTACACATGAAAATAATTTTAAAATATTTGCTTTTAACCACCATTTATACATTCCTTTCACATAAATTTGTAAGTTTAACACAAGAAGAGTTATAGAACAACGACAGAGGTTTGCCGGACCATGTATGTGTAAATTATTTCATAATTTTAAAATAATCGGAAGTAACTTTATTATTAATCTAAGATCTGACAGTGAAGATGCAGAAATGGACTCATGACATTTTTATTTATAAATAGAGTATTTTACCATCAGTTGTTATGTTCAATAAATATGGTTAATTTAATATTTATTTTATTTAATACATTCTTACACAAAGTTACGAAGAAATAATATTCGAATTTTGTTTTGCTGTTAGTTAAACAATTTAATATAAAAATTTTTTTGTTATATATTATATTGCCGAACAATAAAATTATTATATCTACATATATTTTTAAATTTTAGGGTAATAGCGAAAAACTATGCGGACGCCCATGTTTCCTAATTTCAAAACAATTCATAACGTTTTTGTGATACCGGCATCTTTTGCTTTGGTGATAGATCTATGAACTCGACTTTAATTACTTTTATTATGTTTAACCGCACAAATGTGATGGATTCGTATTGCTGTGCTGACCAACCATCTTATTGCAGATTCAGCAATACTCAAGTCTATAATTTGTAACATATATTTATTTAAAAACAATAGATTATGATTATTCTTTTTTTGTAACAAGTAAACCTTTTGGGCCTTTTTTTATAATAAAACTCTTATTAATATGGTTTGTTTAATTAATCCTAAACTGTAAAACTATTTTAGTGGAAAAAATCAACAGCGACTCTCGCTCTTCTCGAGTTATACAGGGAAAACTAAACATTCTATTATTGTTTTTTTTTTTGACAGAATTTTTATTTAAAAAAAGTATCAAAGAATAAAACAGGGAAGTTCTATTGTATTTAAAATTTGCTGTTATACTAATAAATTTTCGATATGACGTTTCATATTTTAACGATATCAATCAAATTTATTTTTATAAATAGGCACCTATCTTTTTTATTACGAATATTGAAAAACCGCTAAAATACACGTTCGGTGATATATCACTTTTCATCTTAACGACGTTTCATAATTTTTTTAAATGATTTTAATACAAATGTTAAAAAAAATTTAAAAACAATTTTTCTTTATTTTTGTTTACTTGAAACAATTGTATTTAGAAAAAAATTTAACAATTATTATTTTCGATTATATAGTGTGCTTAATTTAGACTCATATGGGAAACTTTTTACTTATTAATTTAAAAAAAAAAACTTATTCTTTATCAAAAGTTGTGCATGGCCCAAAACTTAAGATGCAACCATCAGATATTAATTTTTTAAGCCGAATACGAGGTTTGTCAAAAAATATGAATTTTATCTTTATATTTGACAATATCGAAAAACGTTATTTTAAAAAGTTGATCAGAACTAAAAACTAAGTACAAATATGCAATTACATTTATTTACTTTGAAAAAATTGGTTTTGTGCTTGTTTCATATTGTGTCTATTTTGAATGAACATTTATTATACCTAGAAATACATTTCAAAAATAAATACATTTTTTCAATGTAAATAAATGTACTTGCATATTTAAACTTAGTTTTTAGTTCTGATCAACTTTTTTAAATAACATTTTTCGATATTGTTAAATTTAAAGGTACTTTACTCTTGGATAAAATTCATATTTTTTGACAAACCTCGTATTCGGCTTAAAAAAATTAATATTTGATGGTTGCATTTTAAGTTTTGGAACATGCACAACTCATGATGAAGAATTACTTTTGCTAAAACCAATAATAAAAATGTTTCCCATATGAGTCCAACTTAAGTAGACACACTTTTTTTTGATATTTTAATTATTTATTATTTGTTAAAAATCATCGAAAATAATCTTTTTTTTTAGATTTTACAAAAAATAACAAAAAACAACCATGTACGATTTTATTTCAAAAAGCAATTTTTCCACTACCAACAGATATCTATAATATGTATTACCAATCTTTGCACTAGCGGGTACACTACTTATCCTTATACACTATTGCGAAAGTTATAACAAAATGGTGGTCTGTAATTAATCTTGCAGTCGAACATTGTGAAATTAAACTATAATTTGAAGCTAAATGTTACATAAAAATCATATTTAATAACAAAATTAAAGCTTAAGATATTTACATTCTTCTATAATATAACGTGATCTTCAACAAATGGAAAATTTGATTCCGTAAAAATAGAAATCGCCATATCCTCACTAATTACTGTATTTGAACTTTTTTATAATTTTCGCAATTACTTATTTTTTTTGCATAATTTTCTAGATACCATTCCGAACCGAAGTGAAGGACCCTTTGCTAATGTTTTATTTCGCAGAATCACGATTAAGTTTGTTAAGATCCTAAACTAAGCTATATTGTGGAAAATATACGTACATATACATAATCTTATTAGAATCTCGTTGTATTTTTTTGTACTAATTTCAGTTAAGTATCAAGAAACTTAATTTGTGAAAAAGAAAATATATATATATATACATTCACGACCGACGCCACGGAGTTTTATGGCGAATTGGAATATATTCGTAAACTTCTATTGCAGTGGTATTATGAAAGTCAATAAAGGACTACATTTTAAAAATATTTTGAAACATACAGGGTGCTCCAGGAAAGTGAAACATATGAGGATCATATATTTTTTACATTTTATTATTATGCCACCAAGTAGAAGTCAAAAAGTTAATCATTTAAAGTTGGAAAAATTCGATTTTCAATTGTCTATAACTTCAAAAGTTTATAATATAAGTGTGATATGTTTTTGAAATCAGCTTCTCAGGTCGAGTCTAAAAATGTAAAAAAATATAGGGTGTTCCATTAAAAAAAATATATGACCTTCAGATGTTTCACTTTCCTGGAGCACTCTGTATGTTTCAAAATATATTTAAAATGTAGTCCTTATTGACTTACATAATACCACTGCAATAGTAGTTTAGGAATATATTCCATTTCGCCATAAAAATCCGTGGCGTCGGTCGTGACTCACCCTGTATATGTGCGTTAGTGAGCAAAAAAATAAAAGATAAAGACATTTTGTAAATTTATATACTTACTTGATTTCTGGTTGTGTAGATTGAACGACATAATCGTATCCGTTTAAGTTCATTTTAAAAATACGAATAAATTATAACACTGATTTTAAACAAAAAAAATAGCAACACTGATTTTAAACAAAAAAATAGCACTCACTCACAACACAACGAAGCTTTAACAATGTTCAAAAATATTTCGTTTAGATAGTTATATCCCTTACTTGTCTCTAATCCACGTTATTTATGTATCTTGAAATTTAGGTATGCCTCGCCAGACACTTAAATTGATTAATTGGGGTGTATTGGGGTACGTTGCGTTCCTACAAGATATTTGACTTGAAATTTTACACATTTACCTGAAACAATCCTCAAACAAATTTCATGAACGAGTAGTGTTTTATCCTTTTTTTTATCTTAACAAATTTTTTTATATGAGAAAATAATCCAATATCAATCATTGCTTATGCAAAACTTTAATGATTCATGTTATGAAAAATGTTATAAATGCATTTATCACTGATTACTTTTATAATTGTTCACTAATTTAACTTTAGTCCTAAATTTCTTTTATTGACATAAAGAAAATTTCTTTCCAGTAATTTTTTCACGGACTAGATTGGTAAAAATTTGAAGTTAAAAAACCGTTATTTAAGTGTAATGCCTACCAATTGTAACCCCTGTATTTTGTTGAGAGTCGTGTATTATTTACATAGACATCATTATTTACATTTTGGAGGCTGATAAGTTAAAAACAATACTTTCAAATTTAAAGTAAAAATGAGGTTCTGGTATTTAGAAATCGGCCAAAAAATGATTATTTCTATTGATTTTTGGAAAACCGGAAAATTTTTCTCTCTTGTAAAATTTATCTATTCGCAACATACCCAAACAGTTGGGATGACGACGTATCATGCCTGTTATAAGGATTTTAGAGTCAAATTTTTTTATCCAAACAAATAAATGTTATAAGTACTAGCGACAGTGCTTTTAGCAGACATTCGATTCCATTAAATTCATTTCTATTCTAATTCAAGTTATATTAACCTTAAATCACACATAACTATTGTACTCATCGTAACCAACATTTTCCTATTTTTCTATTATATTATAACCAGAAAACCTACAATATAGTGTTAGTGAAAACTCCAGTATTTTATTGTCACCAAGCCCCATTACATAAGTGAGCAAGGAAAGTTACGTAATAAAAACTCAAAACTGATTAAATTAAATAATTTCATTTATCTAAAGTAATTGTTAATAAAATAAAGATTATAAAAAAGTGGACTCAAAATTTACAAATCCAAACGACTAAAGAAGGTACAGACCAATTTTGAACTTCAACAAAAGATAACAGTATACAAGGTGTTTAACGATATGAAAACCCGGGAAATCTTTTTTTTTTAAGGTAACCGTTGTGGAACACGACATAATTATGTCAGGACACTCGATTCCAAATGCATGAATATTGTGTTTTAAGTATCTCCAATTCGGTTTGCTACAATGATTTGGACAAGAGAAAAAAATACATAAAAAAAATAATAAAAAAACACCGGAGCGCGCTATACTGATACACTCTCCATGCCTCATTTCCATCTAATTTTTCTCAGAAACTATTAATTTTATCCATATCAAATGTTATGCATTTTTTTCATTAAATTAACCAAGCAAAGAAAAAAAATTAAAAAAATTTATCCATTGGCGTCGAAAATTGGGGGAAATATATTCTCCTACAACTAACTAGAATGCCAAGGTTTTGAAAAAAATATCTCGTCACAATCTAGTTAAATAGCTGCAAAGTATATTTAAAAAAAGTTACAGCGAAAAACTGTTTTGATTTATAAACTTTCGAAAACTAATGATTTTTGAATATTGATTCGTGACCTAGATTTTCTTTATTTAATGAGAGGAGTCTACGGTAGAACGTCAAATTCTGATAGACCATGTATATAGCATATCCGCCTCGAACGTACATTACTTGTTATTATCTGGGAATTTCCTCGAATAAACTTTAACTAATCTAAATGGTCTAGTCAACAAGTGCTTTTTGGGTCAATTTTTTTCTCCGCCTCCGAAAAATATGAACGAGGTGTCATTCGATTCGAAATAGCGTGTAGATGATTTTTGAAAAGTTATAAACAATTAACTGAAAAAAATGGGGTTTGGCTTTTTGGAAACATCTCAAAACCTATTTGACATTTTTCAAATTTGAAAAAAGATTCAAAAAGAGTGAGGAAATTAACAAAAAAAAAACTACACCTCCCGGAACTGTAGGACTAATATTTATAATTTTCCCAGAGTGTTGAAAATACGACCGAAAACGGGGACTCCGGCTTGCCTAAGCGCTAGCCACGTTGGGCCTGTAATGAATAAATACTATTAATTTTATTATTAATTACAACAATAAAGTAACAGGCTATTATAAACTGTACGTTTTTCCATAACCTGTTTTATTTGTTAATGTTAATCTTAATGCTCGGCTTATTTCTTTTTCCTTCTGTAATATAACTAACTAAAAATTAAAATGAAAAGCAATGCCTAAACCACTTTCTCATATTATCTCACGTGGTGGACCACCTTATACTTGCTGTTTTTATCACTTGTCTGCTTTTAACTCATATTTTAATTTCCTCGTAATTAATTGTTTTATTACTATTATCTTTACTAATATTATTATAATTATTGGCCTTCGTGTTTGCTCAAATATAATTAATATTGTAATTTTCCTGTAAATATTCTTTGAATAAACATTATTTATTATTATTATTATTATTATTATATTTTATCTTCGTCACCGTGACTCTGGAGTCTGGACTCTGTTAATATATTAACTGACATACAAAAGTGGAATTTGATATATCTAATACCACTTATAAGCCACCAGTGCATTTACATTTAAGGGTCTCGAAGTTTAGGTATTAGAGAAGACATAATACACGCCCTGTATTTTGCTTATATTCTTAGAAACAGTCTTTGATGGGCTGGTTCGCTGGTTAAAAAAAAACACTTGAAATGTGTTGAGGACTTTCTAAGATAAACATATGCGCTGATTGTTTTGCGTGGTTTAGCTTTCGTATATGAAAGATTATAATTTGGATATTAAGTAAAATATAATATTATAAATGAGAGTTTAATAATAATAAAAACTAAATATGCTATTTTTAGTTTTTTACGCATATAATTTTTATTTAAAAAAATATCAATACATAAAAAAACGAACGTTTTATTGTACCTATCTCAAATTTGACGCAAAATTGTAGTTATATATCTAAGATACGACGTTTCGTGTTCCAACGGCCACCATCAAGTTATTTATTTAAAGATGTGCTTGTGTTTTTTAGCAGAAATGTTGTTGATTAAATTGTTAAAATCCCAATTCAGCGGTACATCACACTTGTCATTTTAACGACGTTTTATCTGTAACAATAATTTTTAATTAGTGTAGTTTTTTTGTAAATTCGTTTTGATATCGTCGAAACCAATATAATAAAAGGCATTCTTCTATAGAGAAAAAATAAGTGATTTTACTTTTTAATAGTGGTTGACTATTCTATACCAATTAGTACCTACGAGGCGTTAAAATCCCGCTAAATTTAGCACTATAACTCACCTATAGTCTAGTAGACGAAGCGACAAAAATGTCTGAACTCATAAATTTTGAATACTGGCCGATTTTTCTGAAAATTTTACACAATATGTGTTGAGGCATTAGTAAAATTTTCAGTACATTTCGAAGTGCTGCTTTAACCATTTAAGGGGTGTTGGATGGGTTGCAATATGAGCTTTGATACTTCTGTATCAGTCAATATTATAAATATGAAAAATTTTATTTTTACCAAAGTTGTATAATATAAAAATATCTTCAGTTCGATTTGTTTATTGCAAGTGTCAAATTGAATAATAATGACATAAAACAAAATTTCCAAAATATTTATTTAAAATTAACCAAAATGTTAATTTTGTAGTCGCTTCTATAAAATACAAAAATAATAAACATTACAAATTTAGCAAAAAAAAAAGTTATGTATCCTGATTACTCTTCCACTCTCTTCTGATTACCGCTATATCAATTGAACTTTCCAATTTGCTACTTTCCCCCTTCTCCAAATTTTTCTAAATTGAATTTTCCTCTTTAAAACTATCCAAATTAAATTTTGTAACTTGTTATTTCCTACTTTATAATTCCTCTTTATTCCAAAACGTCTTCCTTGCATTTTGAAATTAGACGTATTTTTTTTATTATTATTAAAAATATATCGTAATGAAATACTCTGTATGAGTCATTTTTTATAGGTTAATTATTATTTATTTGTTAAAAGGTTTGAATAACATAAATATTTTGTGATTTTTGAATGTTATAAACAGAGTTTATCGTTAAGCATTTATTAAGAGTAATTGGTGTACACAGTATTTAAAATCAACAATTGTGGATGAGTATACAAAAAAAATCTTATTGGTATTATCATATCATTATTATAATATGAATGATTATTAGTTGTTTAATAATTTAATATCGAAAAGTTAAATTTTGGAAAAAATATTAAAGTAAATTTTTGCTGTATAGTTAAAAAGTAAATGGCAAGTTGTCAAAAGTGATTAAACATTTTTTTTATTTATTAATCAAGTAACAAAAAAAAAATAATTTTGGGAGGACAGTTGAAAAAAAAATAAACAAGGAATGACTTTGAAACTTTATATTGGTCAATATTAATTTTAAAATTATGAATTATTGAAGAAATGTAAAAATTATACATGGAGATTATTATACACCAATTATAATAACGTATACATTTAATTTCATCAATTTAAAAATTACAAAATAAACAAGAATAAGTCATTAAAGAAGAAAATTGGGATAAAAAGGTTACTATTGAAAGAAATTTTGTTGTATCAAGTATGGAAAAGCAGTAAATAGAATAAGTAAAAGGAAAAGACAAGAAGATGATGATTTAGAAGGAAAGAAAACACCAGAAGAGACATAACCAGGATATAACAAAAATCTATATTTTTTTTTAATTTTTTTTTGTAATGTTTATTTTTTTTTCTATATAGAACCCAAAATTTTGAGATATGAAAATAACATAACAATATATTCTTTTAATTGGTATATGATGGTGGTGAGGTTTTCCGGGTTTTCCTACACCTATAGCCAGTAAGTCGCCCCGGAGCGCCACGGCAAATAATAATAATAGCCGTTCCTTCCCGGCACAAGCCATTGGCTTCTGGGGTGAGGGGGTGAAATGTAGGGCTAGTATTATTATTATTATTATATATTTTTTATCCTTTTAACCTTTTTCATCATTCAATACCTTCTATAAAAACATATGACATTTCTTTTAAAATTTAATATCTGACATCTGTTTATTATTCTAATTTCACCTGTTTTTTTTCGAAATTAACGTTTTTTTATTTGATATAGTTAAAAAAATTCTGTTAATGACTTTTGTCTATTTCTTACCATTACTTATATAACCAAAATTTTCTTTTAATATAATTTCCCAAAAAATTTTAATGCCAATAAATTCTTTAAAATTTCAAACCACACACACATACACACACACACACTTCGCGAAAATATCAAAATTGTATGCTAGGGACCCTAAAGCGTGTTTATTCATTGAAAATTCACTACCCAATTTTGAACATGATTACTATACCTCTCTTATCTGAAGGCCGAGAGGTAAAAAGTCTAAAAAAGACCTTGCCAAGCAACTGTTGCACTGCTTTTTGTAATATCAAAAATTATGAAGAAATCTATTAACCAACACGTTTTAATATACTTGGAAATTATTAGTGACCATCAATATGACCTTCTCACTTATATCACACAACATGAAGAAACAACATGATTGAAAATCAAGGAGTCCTGCGCGGTTGCATTTGACCCTGTTTGGCATGATCGGCTAAAACGGATAAAACGCCTTACATGCCCCTATCTTAAGTTTTTAGTTCTACTTGATGGCATAAGAACAAAATGTATATAGGGTGATCAAAAGTACGCAAATTTTGATCACCCTGTATACATTTTGTTCTCACGCCATCAAGTAGAACTCAAAGAGTTAAGATAAGGACATGTAAGCCATTTTATCCGATTTTATGTCATTTGGCTGGAGCAATCACTTAAATTTGAAAAAATGCGATTTTCAATTGTCTATAACTTCAAAACTATTTACTTTAGAATATAAGTGTAATATGTTTTTGAAATCAACTTCTCGAGAAGAGTCTAAAAATATAAAAAATATAGGGTGTTCCATTTAAAACAAAATATGACCTTCATATGTTTCACTTTCCTGGAGCATCCTGTATAATTTAAAATATTTTTAGAATATTGTTTTTTCTGATATAAATCTCACTGTGAAAACAGATTTTAAAAAAAGTGTTCAGTTTTTGGTCTACAGACCGAGGCGTTACCGGTGGACCACCCTGTATAATACGGCAGGGTTGGGTCCGGCAGATAAATATGATCAAGATGAAATTGTGGAACTAAGATGTAAGTAATAAATATTCCGTATAATAAATTTTAATATGAGATTTTTATACAGTTAAATGAATTTAGAAGAAATCCAAAGATCAAAAGATGATGGTATACGACATCTATAATTTTCAGAAGACAATGAAACTGTACATTCCAGTTATCGATGACAATTATTTAAATATTAATAAGGAACCCTGAAACTTGGTATTTTTATATCATTATTTATATACAGGTTGTTTCAGAATTCGACGTTCAACCAGTTATGGTAAACTCTACACATAAAATAAAAAATATTCGCTGTAACTTTTTTAAAAATGAACATTTTTAACAAAACCTTGCACCCAAGTTACTAGAATAACGACCTTTATTATTACGCGACAATTTTTTTCAAAACATTTTACCAGTGGCGTTCCAGTTGGGTATGGCCGAATATTTTGCCACCAATTTCTACAGCACTGTATAAGTATTCAAAATTGTTTTTTTTTCAATTGCTTGTTTAACTTTGTGAAAAAATGCATAGCATTGGATATGGGTATATTTTAAAAAAAAAAATTGTACGGAAATTTGGCACGCAGGGTTTTAGTATAGCACGCGTTAGCTTTTTTGCCTCTTCTACCTTTTCTAACACGAAAATTGTATTTTAGTATTATCAATTTAATATGCTACAATGATTTAGACATGAGGAATCATTACTTAAAAAAATGCTGGACCGCGCTATACTGAAACACTCTCCATGCCTCAATCCTATCTAATTTTTCTCATCTTATCCATATCAAATGTTATATATTTTTTCACCAAATTAAACAAGCAATAAAAAAAAACAATTTTTTAAAAATTCTCCAGTGGCGTAGAAAATTGGGGGTAAAATGTTCGGCCATACCTAGCTAGAACGCCACTACTTAAAAAGATTGGAAAAAATGTCTGGTCACAATGAGGGTCGTTAATCTAGTTACACAGCTGCAAATTTTCGTTAAAAAAATATTTAATTTTAAAGCGAAAAAACCGTTTTGATTGATAAAATTTCGAATACTAATAATTGTTGAATATTGGTTCCTGACCTAGATATTCTTTATTTAATGAGAGGAGTCTACGGTAGAACGCCGAATTCTGAAACACCTCGTATATAGCATATCCGTCCCGAACGTGCCTCTCTTGTTATCATCTGATAGTTTTGACGAATAAGCTTCAATGTGTTTCTTATTTCATAATATTATTTAAAACGCATGATAAGATTATATTATATATTGAGAGCACTTTCAGAAACGCTTTTTGGCACATCGAATTTTCATTAGTTAACCTTTAACTACTCGCGCCTTAAAATATAACATTAGTAATCGCGTGGTGTATTTTGTACACCATCACTAAAAATGCTCTAAAAGCACACAAAAAAATACATATATTTTCAAAAACTGCTAGAGTTGTTTCATAAACTTTTATTGAATGAAAAGCACTATTATAAATGTATTGAAAACAGAAATAAATGTGTGAAAAACTAAAAACTAGAAAATATCAAACAAAACAAAAACCAACAAGAGTTTGTGCAAACTACTACTCGCTAGCATCCTCATCATTGCTAGTATTATTGCACTCCGGACAAGTAATTTTACTAATTGCATGTTCCTTGCATACTGGTTTGTGACATGTATGGCACGAAATTGTTGTCACCCTATTTTTCTGTCTTCCACAACAAAAGCACCTTCCTCGTATTTTTGCTGGAGGTTCTTCGTCATGCTCCTCTTGAGGTGGTTTGTACCTTTTTAGGAAACATTGGATATCCGAAGGTAAGGTCTTCAGGGTAGCTCTTTCCAAAAGGTGCGGCTTCATCAAAGACATCGCCAATTCTTTCAGAAAAACTCTTCTATATTTGTGGCTATTCTCGATATGTATGGCGTTGTATAAAATTTGACTATTTATACCTCCTATATTCACCAATTGGAAAAATAAAACTAAAGGCCATCTTCTTGTCCTTCTGAGAACGGAATACGAGCCACACAATTTATCCACAGTATCGACGCCTCCTTTATAACAATTGTAGTCCATTATAATGTCTGGCTTATTAGTTACAGGATGGATTGCAGCATCAGTGTGCATTGTAGAAAGCAAAATTACAGCCTTATTTTTTTTGGGGGCATAGGATACAATGGTCACGTCTTTTTGAAATCCAAAGATAGACGAACCAGGTGCTCTCTTTTTATTTGGTAAGAATTCTGACGGCAGCTCCTTTTTATTTTTTTTTAGTGTTCCAACAATTGTAAATTTATCATCTAAAATCTTTTTAGCCAAAGGGTAATTAGTGTACCAATTATCACATGTCAAATTTCGGTTTTTGCCTTTCCACGGTTGAAGTAAACGAAGAGTGATATCAGTTGGCGTATTTGCCCTTTGGTATTGCCCTTCTGGCTGTTGACCACAATACACCTCTAAGTTGCTAACATAAAATGTTCTGGAGTCACATAATACAAACGCTTTCAAACCATATTTTGCAGGTTTGTTAGGAATGTATTGAATAAAGCTGCATCTACCCCTAAAAGGTATCAACATTTCATCAATTGTTACTTGTTCTCCCAAATTATAATTGTTTTTGCAGTTGTCCACAAAACTGTCAAGAACTAATCGGATAGCAGCAAGTTTATCAGTTACTTTTCTATCACATCTAGTATTTTTATTATCAAATCTTATAGTAGTTAGCAAAAATAGAAACCGATTATAACTCATGCAAGCTCTAAATATCTCTGAGCCAGTTCCATCAGTTGTCCATAATTCAAGAAAATGTGTGTGGTTCTGCTTCTTTGTTCCTGCTAGAAGTAATAATCCTATAAAAGCTAACATTTCCGTATTTGTGGTGTTTTTTGCATCTCTTGGCCGCTGATAATTTGTTCGCAATCTTGCAATCTCTAAATTTGTGCATAGAACAATATTTTCAATTATGTCATCAGTAAAAAATTTTTCGAAAGCACTTTTTTCATCAGTAATATCTCGTGCACATTAGGTAGGTAGGTTCAATGTGAGTGGAGCGTTTGCTCGCCCCTCCACTGCGGCCAACAGAGGCCTATTGTGGCTCACCCCTATGGGCTATAATTCACCATACAATCCACACCTTCTTACGAAGTCTATGGTTGATTTAGGTGAAGCTTCCTTGAAGTCGGTAGGCTCCAGCTGTACAAAACCAAACGTACGAAGCCTATTCATTTCCAGGGCAGGGCAGGAGCATAAAATATGCTCCGCCGTTTCGTCTTCCACACTGCAGAAGCGACAGTCCGATCTCGTGCACATTGCTTAGGTCCAGGAAATATTTTGACGATATTTTTTTTATTTGTTTTACTAAATTTACTCACAATTGGACTTTTCTTCCACACCATTCTTATTTTCTTATCTCTAGCCACAAAATATTCTTCACTATCTTCTTCATTGGTCTCACTATTCTCATTTTCCTCATCTACATCTGAGTTAATCAGTTCTTGATCTGAATTCTCCTGTTCTTCATCTGTGTCATTTTGTTCTTCCAAGACTGTATTATGATCACTCTCCTCTATAGCTTCATCTTCTAACGTCTCTGATTCTCCCCCAACTTCTTCTTCACTTTCTTCGTCAAATAAAGCGCGAGCCATAGCCTCAAGTTCATTTTCCGTGAGATGTTTTGCATCTCTAACTGGTACCCGATTCCTACAAAAATAGTACTTTTATTTCACCAAATTTGTTGTTGATTTTATGAACAAAACAAATGGCAAAGTATATATTTTACCTCAAGCAACTAAATTTAAAATATGTAGAATATACTCACATAACTACTCTCGTGGTGTATCCTGTACACCAAACAGAACGGCTGTAGATTTCACACCAAATAACTACGTTCTTACTAGAGCAATCACAGCACGACTGAGTAAGGTTCTAGTGGACACTTCAATAATAGGTTAGGTGGGAGTACAGGGGCGGAATCGGTAATTAACAAGAATAAGAGCATTTTTAGTGCAAGTGGTGTATTTTATACACCGGCGCGAGTAGTTAAAGGTTAATAAAATTGAAACAAACTACCTAATCTCTAATCTACCTAATCTAAAACACTATTTTCGAATAAGTTTGCATATAGATATCTATATCCTAGTGTAAGAAATAAAGAATCTGTAAATACTATTTGCGAATAATAAATGTTTCATTTTTGTATTAACTAAAAAAAGCCAGTTGGCAAAAATGCAATTGAAAAATAAAACACATTTTTTAAAAAAATATTAAAACATAACATGACAAATAAATAATTTATAGATTAAAGACAATAACATATCATATATACATTTTTCTACGCCCTATATTTAAAGTACCTTGTATTTTACCGGTTTATAACGCTTAAAATGACTGTTTATGGTCAGAGTGAAATAAAGTAAAAAAGCGTTGAATAAAGTGCCATAACGTTAACTTTATTTCACGCTTTCCATAAGTTGACAAAGTTGATCAGTGCAATTCTTCCACACCTTTACATGAAAAAAAAATATCAAGTCACCTTTGACTTTGACTGCATACAAGAACACGAACTGTGATTTGACTTTAAGAGGGGTTTAACCCTAATGTGATTGTTAGTAAAACAAGGTACGGCAAAAATCAAACTACTCGGATTGTGGTTCAAAAATTCAAGATATTTTTTACTTTTGGATTAAGAAAGGTTGGATCTAGGCATCTCTCGAAGTACTTTTTTTTTTAATTTTTGAGAAAAAATTGAAGGAAAAAAATTGACAAAATGGGCCAGCTTCATTATTTTTTATCTCACAAAAAAATTTCTATTTGAAAAAAGTACTGTGACAGATGCCTCAGTTATACGTTTGCCTTTGTTGATAAACAAATTGTTAAGATCTATCTAAAATTAGGCCATCAAAAGTGATTTTTGTCGAACCCCTGCCAGCTGAATTTTGGAGTATTTTTCATAACTGATTCAAGGGCCCTCGCACAAATTTGCACTTTTATATGAATACTATGAATTTCTGAATGAATTGCAATTTCATTCTTTAAAATAGCACAGTAGATAAAATCAATAGAAGTGTTCAAATACAAATAGCACAGGAGATGAAATTAATAGAAGTTGCAAATTGGTTGATTGCCTTTTCGAATACATATGATTATATTATTAGATTATATGTATATATAATGAGCGTAATCATTGTTTTAAATGCGTTAATTGGAAAATAATCCAATATTTTAAACTTACAATTTTTAAGTTGCGTATATGGGATTTTTAATACAAATCCCGATGCACGTCATAGATCATTTATGATGTCAGGACGCTGCAGTGTTGCCTGCTCGTCAAAATAGTCGATGAATGTAGGAATTTATGTTGTTTGGCTTTGTTATTATTTTAAATGTATATATTATATTTAATTATTTTGAAATAAATAACAAAGAAATATAAAAAAGGTAGCAAAGTGTTTATTCTTATTAAAATAAAACAATGTTCTGTTTAAAAAACACATATTTTTACTTAAAAGAAGCAATTCAACTACTAATATTCGTAATTCCTACAAAAAATAAATCTTTTCTCCTAATTCAAATCGAAATCACTTGAATCGCTGTTATATTGTAATATTGTAATATTTTATAAACTTTATATTATCAAGAATAAGACGTGAATAAGCTAATATAATTGAGATCATTCTAAAATTGTCAAACTAATAACAATTGCATTTTTCGGTTTTCAGTACTGTAACTACGTTCATGGATACTCGTGAATATTCGTTGGTTTCGGATTATTTTACATATTTAGGGAGATTTTAATTGGTTGGTAGTACTATAATGAAAGAATGACATCACTTGTGACGTGCATCGGGATTTGTATTAAAAATCCCATACCTGAGTTACGTTATTATGGATAGTGAAATTGAAAATGAAACACTGACAGTAAATAAAAAAATATATCTATTATTATTATAAAAACCGCTGTTACTCATGAAATTTCCATTTGTGAAAAAACGTACCACTTTATACACTTGTTGCATAAATTACTATTTTCACTGAAGTGGAGCAAATTAATCAATTAAAATGGCAGCTTGTTGGAGAGAATATACTAAAACGTTACTTATCTTTATTTTTAATTCAAACTGAGTGGTAAAATAAATTTATTATTGTCACAGTTAATTTAAAAACATCTTGCGTTTTTTAAAAAAAATTAAAAATAGGTTATTTTGGACACTAATAATAATTCTGCTTACATAATAAAGTAAATAATTTTGAATTGGACGTTATTTGATGATGATGAAATAAGTGCAAAACGTCGTTAATAACTTATTATCATATAAAGAGGTAATCTACTACAACATTTAAAAACGATTTGTCATAAAAAATAACAGGTCCGTACTTAAAAAAATAAAATTAATGATGTCCCTGCAGAAATACGTCACAGATAAAATTTAAAAACAGCCACGAAGCGCGCCAATACCATATATGTTATCTTGCCTGAAATTGTTTTTGGACGGGCGCTCCGTTAATATTATAGATAGAAAGCTGCGGTTTTCACCAATCGATTTCGGATTTAATTCTTGAGAGCGCGTCTATGGAACTTTTTTTAAATTATTTTTAGTAAAAGTGGGACGACTATCAACTTTTTTTTTAGGTAAATTTCGAAAAAGTGTCACAGACGCGCTCTTATAATAAATATTTTAAATAAAAGGAAAAACCGCATATTTTTAGTTGTGATATTAACCGGAAAATACTAGAAAAATAATTTTTACACCAAATTTATGAGTATACAAGCACATTTTTCTTGGTTCCTCTAACCGACAACCACAAAAGTCACGTGATATTTATTCTCTAACAAAAAAGCTAAATGCGTATTCTTTCTATTTTCAAAAATAAGATTACTACATTTCAAAAATAAAAATTGTCAAAACTACTCTTTTTACTTTCAGAACCCATCAAGTTGTATAGAAGAAAAGTATGGCAATTATGATTTTTTGGTCGTACCCAAATTTTAACGGATCTTTACGTTTTGAGATCACCTGAATCCATTTATACCATTTATAGCATGATTAATCTCGCATTGTTTCGCCTCTAGATGGCGTGAAAGAAATATATACAGACTATTGCGCCGTTTTTTAGATTTTGAGTCTAAATTATGGATTTTTATGAAAAATTACAATAGGTGAACATTGTAGAACATAAAAATTCCTACAAATTTTTTCTTTACGTTTTTTTCTAAATCCGCATAGTTTCGCCGCTAGCTTTTATTTAAATTTTTAAATAATTTTTACCTTATTTAATTATTTTTTCTTTGAAAAATTTTAATATCAAAAATTAAAAAAAATACCCTTAAATTTGTAACAAAAAATTTTATAATTTCAAAATTTTAAAAAAAAAATGTTAAATTTTTAACAAAAAAAATTGAAATTTTATTACGATTTTAAACTAAATTGAATAACTTTTAAAATATTAAAGATAATAAAATGGGATTTTCATCAGCTGAAAGATAATATAAAACTCTAAACTAAGAATATATTTTAATTTCGTCGAACTTAGAATTCGAAACGTGTTTTGTAATTGGTATTCGAATCCTGCAAATTTTATTTCGCTGACATGAATAGTTTCCAACTTATTCTATTAAAAAAAATCAGCTCTTTTCCTCAACATATTTATTTACATAATTCAAAAGGGCTTTCGACAAAAAATCAACATTTTGTTAAAGTGCAAGTCTAATTCAGTTCTTCAACTTTAAAATGACTTGTTGTAGAATCTTTTTCGATAATAACTTTTCTCACAATAATGGTTTAAAGTTGTTGCATAATTAGTAAAACAGGATAAATAAATAGGATTTTGCAAAAACTATTTATTGTCCAGCGCTCATCTCGCACACACCTGTTGGATATGTTAAGACTCGTAACTTTTGGGCATACTTATTGCATTTTAATTATTAATAACAATCCTATAAACAATTGAAAAAAAGCCAAAAAATCACATTTTTTGCGGTTTTTTGTAATAACTTTTGAACGAATTATCTGATTTTGATCTTTCAGAGATCATTTTATTGGTCTTTTGATTGTTCATATTTTGCCTGTGCATTACTTTTCTCTAAGATGCACAGTTTTTCCGAAAAGTAGAAAAAACCAATTTTCCATCCAAATTGTTTAAAATAAAAAACCATCTGACAGTGCTTTTAACTGACACGCGACGAGAAGTCTTTTATATTGCCTTCCCCACATGATTCCACGAAAAATGAGCGGTTACAAATTTATTCCATTTTACCATCATTCTTAAGTCAGCCCGCTCCGACTATTTGGACCTTTAATGAATAAATATTATTTAAACTTATTAAATATGAAAATTAAAAATTGAAAAAATTAAGGCATCTCCTGGATAGATTTATGAACAAGAAACAGTGGCCAAAAAATTTTTATCGCTATTTTTCTATTAATTATGCATTAGTTAATTAACAATTTTTTCCTACATGAACATGAACATTGTAAGTGCGATAATTGTTAAATAACAAATCTGAATAATTTTTTTTCCTGTTTTGGACCTATTTTTGAAAGGTGCCAGAAGAGATTCCTGTTAGAAAAATTAAAAAATTGTTATTTTTCACTTTGTTATTAACAATTTACTTTGGTTAAAAATTAAAAAGCTTGATTACTGTTTGATCCGTTTTTTTATGATCAGAAGTCACATGAAAATGATTTTTAAAAAATTTTATTTTTCATTTTTTTTATTAAAAACGTATTTGTTAATTAGCAATTTTTTCTACCATATAAATAATTTTTCTAAAAAAATAAGACTTGGTTGTTTTTGTTCCATTATGTAGAAAAAGAAAAAAAAAATATAAAAAAAATTTAATTGTTTATACTTAACAAATTCTTTATTAAATAAACAATAAAAATTAAAATAAAGCAATTTTTTTAGTTATCAAAGAATAGGATAAATTATGTTAAAAAAATGGTTCCTTAATAGGTGATAGAAAAAAATTGTTAAGTAACAAATACGTTTTCAAGCAATTAAAAAAAAATTAAGCAACGATTTTTTTGTAAAAATCATAATTTGCATCAAAGATTATGTTTCCAAAAAAGAAATTTTAATTTATCTTATAAACAACGTATTTGTTTATAACAATTTTTGTAAACAATAAGAAATAAAAAAATTTAAAAATCATTTTCATGTGACTTCTGATCATAAAAAAACGAATTAAAAGTAATATGAAAAAAAAATTTTTTTTTGCATTTTTCCAATGGGAATCTCTTCTCTTATTTAACAATGTTCAAGTAGGAAAAAATTGTTAACTAATTTATACAAAAAACGCGATAAAAATTTTTGACCGCGGATTATTATTCACATGCCTGAATTTTTTCAATTTTTAATTTTCATATTTAATAATTTTAAATAATATTTATTCATTAAAGGTCCAAAGTGGACGGCGCTTTCGGCTGTATTTTCAACACTCAGGGAAAATTATAAATATTGGTCCTACAGTTCTGGGAGGTATAGTTTTTTTTTGGTAAATTACCTCCTCTTTTTAAATCTTTTTTCAAATTTGAAAGATGTTACATAGTTTTTGAGATATTTGAAAAAACCAAATCTCATTTTTATTTTTCAGTTAATTGTTTATACCTTTTGCAATTTTTGCAAGCGGGTCTTGAATTTTTAAAAAAAAATCATCTACACGCTATTCCGAATCGAATGACACCTTGTTCATGTTTTTTGGAGGTGATGAAAAAAGTTTGGACCAAAAAGCACTTGTTGACTAGTCTATAAAACTATTTTAAAATATATCTAAGTTTCTTCGAATTTAAAATTGTAATTATTAAAACCAAAATAAAGAATTTTTTAAATTTTTTTGTCCTTTCGTTTTAATAAAAATGATAAAATAAATCAAAAAAGTAAATAATACATCCGAAAGGGATCAAAAAATACACTAAGTGTGAATTATTTCATAATTTTAAAATAATACTTGTGAAAGTTATAGCCAAAATTATAAAAAGTAAAAAAAAATGGCCAATAATTTAATTTTTTAAAATTCTTTAAAACTAAATTTTTGCATGTTTTTGAGGCAGAAAAACTATTATAATCGATTAAACAATTACTAGGAGTTATCGGAAAGTTGGGTGGGATTACCCCCTCTTTATTTAAATATTAAAATTAACGTCCCTCATACTATCCAGCTTAGAACACCATTTAATTACTCCAGAAAATGGACAACTTTTTTCCCATTTAAATGATTTCGCAACTCATCCGGTGACTTTTTCACCCTGTAGATAATTCTTGGTAGAGCATACGAACATACAGCAAAATCATTTATATAAAAAGGTTAAAAAATTAAAATATCTGTTAAATTTCAGGCAGCGCCATCTAATTGTTGTTAGCTTAAAAGCCTAAAATATATCGTAAATTTCTTACTCGCGTATAACTAGAATGTCTCATCAAAATTCATTTAACCCGAGAGATTTTTTTGACTAACACATGGCAAGCAGCGCTTAGATCCTTACGAACTAAATTCTTTTGAATAGATCTCTGATTTCATGCGCGGTCTGTCAGTTTAATATTTTATATTTGTATTGGTCTGCTGTATTAGATATTTGCAGTTTTATTAGTACGGGTGATTAAATTTTGATTTTATAGTATTATGAATTATTAAACCTTCGTTATAATAACTGTTTGATGAATTTTTATCTGATAAATTAGAAATTTGTCATTATGTTAGTCTTATGGATTATCATTTTGTTTTTTTTATCTTTTTGACAGTCTCCATTTTACTTTATTACATTCCGAATAAATATTCTTCCAGACAAGTAAGATTTCGTTGGTATGATGGTTTGAAACAGTAAATTTTGTTAAACACATTGTTTGATATAATATGATTCTGATAATATGTATGGACCCATTCCTTCATAGTATTTCAAATAACAAAATTGTTTTATTCCGCCACGGCAAATTATTTTTGTAAAATATGACAGAAAATGTAGCTGCTGCAAGAATAAACAATGACATTTCTATAAGCCAATTATACAGTTTGCTTATAAGCGCTAATGAGAGCCAAACTAAAGAACTAAAGCTAGAAATAAATTCCTCAATTCAACAAGTAAATAAAACCATTGAAGACACTAACAAAAAGATAACATTAGTTTAAAACCACATTAAAATTATAGACAGGAAGCTAAGACGAAACAACATTATAATTTTTGGATTAAAATTGCAAGACCCATCTAATCTATTAATTGAAGTACTCTCGAAACTAAATGAAATATTACAAATAAATAAAACAGAAAATGATCTAAATAACATTTACACGATTGGAAAAGACAGTGTTAAAAGCCATATAGTGATCGAATTCATATCGTTGTTGAAAAAGAAAACGCTGTTTTCTCAAGTGCACAAACTAAAAGGCACCGGTATACACATCACAAATGATATGAACTACGAACATAGATGTATCCAAAAGATATTGGTAAAACATCTAAAAGATGCTAAAAATAAAAATCTTTCCGCTAAAATCATCAAGGGTCAGAAATTAGAAATAGATGGTAATACCTACACAGTCCAAGAGTTAGACGCCCTACCAACAAGCCAAGATACAGACTCTGAGGACGACGACGGGGATAAAGACCCCGAGGAAAATCGTCAATCGGAAGATCAGTCTGATAGTTCTTTGAAAAAAAAAAGAAAAAGAACAGTCCTATGTGAAGAAATGTAAAAACAAGAAATCAGAGAAACAAATAAATCAATTTTCTTTATAGTATTATTTAATTATCCAATTATTTTTATTATTTTTATTCTACTCTTATGAAAGATCTATACTACTTCGTTTGCTAAAATAATCATAATATTCACTCTACTAAATTGTAATTAAATATATTTATTTTAATTTCGAAATTTCCTTGGTAGAAAAGTAGTAAACGTACTTAAAATCCTATGAACTTTATTTTATTTATCTTGTGGTTAACTATAGGGAATAAATATTTAGATATTAAGAGGTAGGTATTTAGTAAATAAAAATGTATCAATTTGTAAGAGATGTAAATTTTAATCCATTTAATACTACGGAAGTACATACAGTCGAAGAGATAAAGAGACATCTTAATAAAAATGTAAACCCAAACTTTACTATATTTCAGCAAAATATTAGAAGTGTAAAAAAAAATCTAGATGAATTGAAAGTGATATTATCAAACATAGACTATTCCTTCGACTGCATTGTGCTTACAGAAACATTTATAGTTGAAAATATAAACTTTTTTAATTTGAATAATTATAAGATAGTTTATAACCAGGGTAAAATAAATTGTCATGATGGGCTACTACTTTATTTAAGAAATGATATAGAATTTGAAAGTGAAATAATTTCTATTGGTGATTTTAACTTTCTTCAAATAAAAATATGTAGTTATGACTTTTTTAATAACAGGAATTTATAGGCCACCATCCACAGAAGTGGACACTTTTCTTGATTGCCTTAGGGAATATCTGGAACAAATAAAATAAAAAACAATTGAAAATCATTTATTTCTAGGGGACATCAACATCAATATATTGAAACCAGATGAATCTTCAGACTTTATGGATATTATGGCAGAGTTTAATTTCAGCTCTCTAATAAATGTACCTACACGTATTAAAACATGTTTGGATCATGTTTTTCTAAAAAGTAAAATATCTGATATAGATGAAAACATATTAGCACTAACATTTGATGCTATGATTACAGATCACAAAGCAACTATAGTGGGTATAAAATCAAATTTTAACTGTAAATCTAAAAATGAACGCAAAAATATAATTGAATATATAAATTACAGCGCCTTAAGACAAAAATTAAATTATCTAAACGATGTAAATACCAAAGCAAATTACCTAATTAACTTAGCCAAAAATCACACTATGTACCTATGTCAAAAAAATTAAACGGACACAAATTAAAAGGAAAGATTGGATAACGCAAGGTATTATAAATTCAATTTCAACTAAAAATACATTATACAAAAAATACAGAAGTGAAAATAACCCCACTGCCCATTTAAAATATAATAAATATCGAAATAACCTAAATCGAATTATTAGGGAAGCAAAAATATTTTTTTATAATAATAAAATTAGTAAAAATAAAGGAAATTATAAAAATTTGTGGAAAATAGTGAAAGAAATTGATGTACCAGAGAAAAAAGAAGGTATAAAAAAATACTTACCGAAAATAATAAAATTCTAACAACTGAAGAAGAACAGGCTGAAGCTTTTAATAAGTATTTTTCCAAAGTGGGAGAAAAACTGGCTTCACAAATACAAGCCCCATCATCGCCTAAACCTGATAAAAATAATCAAATGCAATCATTCTTTTTAGAACCAGTCGTTATAAACGAAATAAATGAAATTATAAACACTCTAAAACCAAATAAATCACCAGGGTATGATAAAATAAAAAGTATTTAAGGAGATAGTTGATGAAATTAGTACTCCCCTTACTCATTTAATTAATAGAATATTTGAAACAGGTACTTTTCCAAATGACCTGAAGAGATCAGTTGTTATTCCAGTATTTAAAAAAGGAGCAAAAAATGTAATGAATAATTACAGACCTATATCCTTAATCACCACGCTCTCCAAAATTGTAGAAAAAGCTTTGAAAAATAGATTAACTAAATAAATAGATAAACACAAAATCATTAGTTCAAACCAATATGGTTTTCAAAACGGCTTATCTACTATCGATGCTATGTGTCATCTAACAAACATTTTGTATGAAAATATAGATAACAGCATTCCAACAATCTGTATTTTCCTTGATCTGGCTAAGGCCTTTGACACTGTATCTCATGTACAGCTGTTGGAAGCTTTAGAAGAAGTTGGTGTCAGAGGTAAAACTCTAGACCTTTTTTATAGTTATTTAAGTGAAAGGGTCCAGGCAGTAAAAATAAATAAATATATAAGCTCTTATGAAACTATTAAATACGGTGTCCCACAAGGTACGATTCTCGGTCCTATTTTATTTTTGATATATATTAATAATCTATTAGTCTCAAAAAACATAAAAGGCGAAGTTATAAGCTTCGCGGACGATACATTAATTCTATACTTAGGGAATACTTGGAATGCTGTAAAAGAACTTTGTGAATAAGATCTAACACATGTGTTTGATTGGTTTTCTCATTACAAATTAACAGTCAATATGGATAAAACATTAGCCATCCCGTTCGCTAGTTATAAAACAAGTCTCCCTGAATTTAATGAAATTACTGTAAAAAATCATAAAGATGAGATAAAAATTTTCCTCAAACATGAAGTTAAATATCTAGGAATACAAATTGATTCTCACTTGAAATGGGACAAACATATGAACCAAATTGTCAATAATTTGAGGCCAGTTTTACATAAACTAAAATATATGAGAAATTGCTTAGATATCTCACCTTAAAATTCTATATCACGCATTCGTGGAGTCGCGTTTATCATATGCCATATTAGTCTGGGGACCAGTTTTGCCAATTCACCTAAAAAAAATTGAGATTATCCAAAAGAAAATAATTAAAATAATATATTTTAAAGATGCAACTTACCCTTCAAATAAATTATTCCAAGAAACACACATTTTTGATAGTCGACAACTATACTTTTATAATGTTGTAAATTATCTTTATAAAAATAGATATTTAATCTGCGAAATAGAACATATTTATGAAACTCGTAATAAACAAGCAGGAAATACTAGAATTCCCATTGCATAGAAATCATTGAAGACTAGGCTATCTAGCCAATAAAATCTATAATCTAATCTTGTCTTTTTAAAGCCATATGGAAGAGATGAGCCATCTTCAAAAAAAAGCCCTTTTTAAGGAAATTGTCTTGTATAATTTAGTTTCTTCTTTTGTTACCACCATATGGTCCAAAGTTCTTCTTATTTTCTTCGAAATAATAGGAATGGGTTTTATATTTTGATCTAACACCATATTTTTCATTGTCTCAAAATTAAGCAATTCACTTGCTGCTTGCGTTAACGAAATACCTTTTACCTTACACACAAATTTATATTTTTTATCGGCAGTGCTCCATACCTTATACGCATAGTTTTTAGGTCCTCCAGAAACAAAATCAGTAATGTAACTGCCCACACCGCATTTTTCTAACTCGTCCGACATATCACCGATGCAGGCTCCAATAGGTATATCAGGTAATTCAGGATCTGATATGTATACAACACTGTCTGTGTCACAATACAATACTCGTTCTTTTATTTGGTCCATGAAATTATATAGCATTATTCTGGCTTGAGCTGTCACGTAGGAGGCAATTACTACGTTTACCGTAGATAAGTTTTGAAAAGTTTCTTCTATATACTCATAATTTACAATTAGCACTTTGTCATTGATAGGAAAACATGAATTAACATGTATAGATGGGTTGGTAAGCAAGACATACAATTCTGACGCATCATCTATAATTTTAGTTTGTACTTGATTTTCTCTTTGACCAAACTTTCCCCAAAACGAGTTTAATATTATCTTTGCAATTGCATTCAGAACATATGTTGAAACTTTAAACGAAACATGATCTGAAATTCAAATAACCGAAGTATTAAACAGATGATTACAAGCTAATAAAAACTTTTAAAATTTCTTCCAGATGTTACGACCATATAATCCAAAGTTCTTCGTATTTTATTTAAAATAATAGGTATTTAGCACCATATTTTTTAAAAGTTAATTTAAAAAAAGTATTGCCTATAAGTGGGGAAAATTAATAATTATTAATAAAATGTATGACAGCTATTATACGGTTAGTCCATATTTGATAAAAAATAAAAATCATATTTTCGTTTCTCAAGACAGAATAAATTTTGGAATTGATTGAAAAATAGTTCATAATTTAAAAAAACTATGAGCTTTAAAAATTCACTGCTAAAAGGTTTAATTACTTACCTTTATTTTTAATTTTCTAAAACGAGCTCTAAAATTTTCAACTTTGCTTCAAAATTATTGGGGTTTTCGTTAAATTAGTTGGATATTATTAAAATTAAAACGCTTATATAAGAATTAAAATATTTTATTTATTTATGTTCACATTTATTCATTTTTCAAAAGTGCAAAAGGATATAAAATACAAAAAATATACATGTAAAATATTTGTTGGGCGTTTTTATACGGCCTCTAATGTTCCTTATTAAAATAATGTAAATCAAAACTTTTAGCCATCGCTTCACCAAATAAAATACTGTTATTGATGTTTTGATAAGTGTGGCTAAAATTTTGTAGGGATTTCTGACATTTGTTTATTTCAATTAAAATTTCGTCTCGTTCCTTCATTTTTAGTTTTAAAAAATTGATTGTTTTCGAATGCAACTCACTAATCTCATTTAAATATGTCTTTAATATCACATCTTCGCTGTACTTATCCCCATGGGCCTTTTCATTTTCAGCATCACTTATATTTTCATGGTCAGGATTCAAATATATCAGCACAGGATCCGAACTCAAGTGGTCAGACAGTGGAGCGATAAAATTCTGATTCGGACGGTAAAAAGTAGAGTAAATAGTACCTTGATTAGTTAAATCTTGATTCATATTAGTAGTAGCGTAAGTTGTCCTATCAAAATCCTGCTTCGAAGATGACGGTAGCGGATTAGAAGGTACGTAAGTAGTAGAACCTTCACTGAGCAAATCTTGATTCACAGATGGATTCGAAAATTGCGGTATCGGATTAAAAGGCGGATAGTCTTGATTGGTTAAATCTTGATTCACATTAGTAGTGGCGTAAGGTGTCCTATCAAAATCTTGCATCGAGGATAACGGTTGTGGATTAGAAGGCACGCAAGTAGAGTTTTCATTGATCAAGTCTTGAATCACAGATTGCTTCAAAAATTGCGGCATCGGATTAGAAGTCGAATAATCTTGAGTGACCAAGTCTCGAATAGCAGCAGCGGGGATTTGCTCGTTTGGTAAAACGCTTAAGGAAACTCCTTCACTCGATAAATGCTCGTCGGGTATCTCGATGACACTATCACAGATATTCGAAATTTTGTAAAAATGATTTTTGTTTGCTGGTTTTATAAAATGTGACGTTAGTTTCACACGATTTACTTTATTGCCCGTAGACTTATATTGACGAAGTAGAGGTGGCCTTACTATAGCCAGACGGCACTATAGAACGTATTTGGCTTCTATCCATAGCGAGGCCACACCCCCTCCACTTTCATCCTCATAGGCATACCTTCTACCCTATACGCTGTGGTGGGGAGACAGAGAACCAAGTCTCGACTTGGGAATAATTTGTATTAGTAGCAGTTGTGAAAAGTAAAAAAAAAAAATATGAGGACCAGATTATATTTTTAAAATATGTTATTGAAAATAAGAATAAGAAATAATCATTTTATAGTTTTTGATATATAATTCTAGACATATATTTAGTGTGTATAAAAGATATCATATTTAAGGGACCGTTTACCCTCATTATTCCTTTACGTTTTAAATAAAACCGATATATAAAATAAGTTTTTTTATTTTAATATTTCTAAAAATTTACAATAATTTTTCTTTTATTTTTGTACATTTATATAGAACAAATAATGATTATTATTATAACAGAAATTATCGCATATAAGCACAGTCATTGTCAAAACAATAAACTATTTAAATTATATATAATTGGTAGGAACCAGTTCTTGTCAGGTCTTGAACTTAAACCTCCGCTTAAAAAAAAACACATAATACGGAAAATATTCTAAAATGTACAAAACAGTTCATAATCTTAATTAGCCCATACCCTGCCAAATATGGAAACTTGGTTCTGTAATTGGAGATAAAGAAATTAATTCTGATCTTGTTTCCAATTAATATTATAAATCGTAAAAACGTATGCGGGCTCAAATCGCCAGCACCAGGAAAACATTTTATATTGTTTTATGTTACTCTCATAAACACCAGTTAATTAAAAAAAGAGATAAGATTTAAAAATAGAATTAGATCTAAAGAGTTACATAAACAGTATATAAGTTTAGTATACTAAGGATGTAGACCGCAAATTATAGCCTAGACAGATTCCAATATTTTTAGAAAGAGTCTTAATATAAATTTGACAAGTTAAAAGTACTTGAAAAATTGTGAGGGGGATTTGACAAAAGTTGTTTACTCTGAGGAATTTTGCCAAAAGTTGTTTTTTTTTTGTGAACAAAAAAATAAGAAGAATTATGTATTTTCGCCCCCATAGAGTAGACAGTCTAAGGCTTGTGATTTTGAAAAAAAAAAACAATAGTTTACCTATTTTTATTCCTATAACTTCCTAATAGAGTTGCATTTATTTCGTAAAAATATATATCGTAATGTTATTTCAAAGGACTTACCTAAGGAACTATTTTCTTACTTTTGAATTCAGTTGTTCTTATAAGGTTTGTTAGTTAATAAAAATTAAGAGTAAGTAATTAATATATTTTTAATAAGTGGACGCAGCTTTCTGGCCAACTAATTAACGTTTTACTTTCTACAGTGTTGTTAAATATTCTATCTTTAATAGTTCGTAGTCTATATTTTACATATACCGATAACTGTTCAAAAGCGCATGTTTAAGACTAAAGAGTATAATTTTGGGATTTGCGTGACTGTTTACATTTACTGTATTTTATACATATTTTTGTTTCTCGTTTATTAGGCGTTGTTCGTGTGGTAATTAATTGTTAGTTTTGTACAATATTATTTACAAGTATTTAAATTTATCGTTATGACAACATAACAAAATATAATCTGTTACTATTTGTACAAGTCACAAGCCTCTATAGCCCCGATATTAAACATTTAAGAATTAATTACAGTAGCAGGATCAATCATGTAACGTTTGGAGCTAGTGAACTGTGTTATGGTATACCAAAAAATTATAAGATAAATTATTAAAAATCACTAGACGAGTAAATTAACATTAAAAAAAAATCTCCCTTGAAGCGGGTTCTATAAAAAAATAAAAAATAATAAATGTTACTACATACCAGTCACTACAACAATTTTTATATATCCTGTCTATTTCCTCTTCTTTTTTTTTATGATTCGTCCTATAAAATTATTTACTTAATAATATCTTCCTTCACCAAAATTAGTTTCTTTTATTTGTTTATTTAACTTTTATATGTCTTCTTCTAATTTCATCTAAATTTAGTTTCTTCTTTGCTTTTTAATTTGTGTTTAAATTAAAACAAGAGTTTTTCTCAACTGGTATATAATTTTCCTTCGACTAATATTATTCCTATAATTTTTAAAAACTTTGTGGTGAAAACATTCGTTATAGCGTTTTGAATAACAACTTATAATGCAAAAAAAAAAAAAAAAAAAAAAAAAAAAAAAAAAAAAAAAAAAAAAAAAAAAAAAAAAAAAACAAACAAACAAGCAAGTTGAAACAAGTATTAACGAAAACCAGATCTCCGTGTAAAGGAAACTAAAAAAATTTTGTTTAAGATTTAAAAAAAAATGTATTCAATTACGATACCCTCATCTAAAAATGATTTGAAACAATTTTTTACATTTCATGGGATGGTGGGGAAATAATTATTGCGATATAAGAGCATAAATACGGTAATCTCAGTTACATTTTTGATATCTACTTTAGATAGTTACAAGTGTTAAAAAATGAATACCCAAGTACAAATCAAAATAGAAGACCGCTCGGTCCCATCCTCCCCTACCCCTTTTGATATGGGGGATAGCAGGATGGGGGCTGCTTCGCTCCTCCTGAGCAGAAAGATGGAGGAAATAAGAAAATCTGCATCAGAAGCTGAAGAGCTTAAAAATTTATTGGACCAGTACTATGGTTTAGTAGAGGCCATCAATGCACTAATGGTGCAAAAAAATTTTATTCGACAAAGCGCGCTAGAATTATCAGAAAAAATAGAGAGAGGGGAGTGAAACATATTTTCGTAAGTATACATTTTTAGACTGTAATCTAATATTAGAGGCATAGTTATTCATTGTTTTATTCTGTTATTTCTTGTTTTTACTAACTAGTTCTTATTAAATTAAAATTAATAAAAAATTTAAAATTTTTTGAAAACCTATCGATAATAAGTACTTATGCTTTTTGAGGGTATATAAATATACAAATTAAACATTGACAGTTGAAATAAAAATAGACAAAAATAAAATAACGGATTGAAATACTAACCGTGTAAAATAGTTTATTGAAATTTACAAGATATTTTTATTATTAAATCAAAGGGAGACAGTTGAGGCATATTATCGAATTAATTTTTATTTTACCAAAATTTTATTTCATTTTTGTTTTCTAAATTAATCTCTCATTTTAATATTTTCTCTAAGACATTTTTTTTATTTTTTATTTTTACACGAGCTATAAAAATGAATAATTTGTATTATTGTTTCAGACATCTAGAGGGGTTATGAGAATTCATCCAACTTGATTAAATATCTATATATATATATATATATAAATGAACGATACTTCTACTGCCATCTAGTGGCAGAGAAGTGTGAGGAGAAAGTCTAGGCTGCGTGGGTGGCCTAGACTTTCTCCTCACACTTCTCTGCCACTAGATGGCAGTAGAAGTATCGTTCATTTCTATTTGCTTTATGCTCGCCGGATGGCAATAACCTGAGAGAAAAATTTTTATTTAATTATCTACTAGTCTAGCTGACGAGATTTGATATTAATCGAAACAGCTGTCCTAGACCGTAGAATAATTAAATAAAGATTTTATCTCGATTTTTGTATATATATATATATATATATATATATATATATATATATATATATATATATTTAGTTATTCTTGCCCATCTCAATATTTTTTTTTAATTTTTATTGTTTGTCTTGGAATAAAGGTCTTTATACTTTAAAATATTTTTTTTTATTAAATGACAACGTTTCTAGATAAATATGTCATCATCTGGTCATCTACAAAGTACACTAATAAAACTACATACAAATTTTTGTGTGAGTTAAAATTAATTACCTTTTTGTTTGCTAATGATCACTTGTAATTAAAACATTATAATAATTTAAAATACTTAAAGTTATTTAAAGCCTTGTTTTTTTTTTTTTTTTTTTTTTTTTTTTTTTTTTTTTTTTTTTTTTTTTTTTTTTGGGATATGTTTTGGTAGATTATTATTGTTAATTTTTTGTCATTAGTTTACGTAAAACAAGATATATTTTTTTTTGATTTTTGTTTATAGTGAGATGTGAAAGCGTAGAGTTTGAAGATAGGAAGAGTTGTAATTTATTTATTTTTAAAATACCATCGTAAATGATGCTCAGATATCGGATGGCATTTCTAGAGTTTATACTATTAGTGTCATTTTTTAATATGGATCATTTCTAAGTACGTTCTAACTTTATAATTTTTCTCCGTAGTCAAAATTTCTACTTTGTCAATGTTGAATTCATGTCCAGTTTCTTTCTTGTGGTTTGAAAGAACAGTTACATAGGTTTTTGAGTATTTATGTGCTTGTATTCTTTTTTTTTGTAAGTATTGTTTACTTTGTCTAATATAATAACTGTTGCAACCCTGGCATGGAATTTTGTAAATGAATGTGTTTTGTTTATTTTTTGGTATTTTTGGTTTTAGTTTAGAGAAGAAAGTTTGATTTGTATTGCCCAGTTTGTGAGAGACTGTTTTTTTGTACCACTTTTATTTATTTTTCCGATAACCCACATACGTATGGTAAAGATACATATTTCTGTGGTTCTTTGGTTTGTTGAGAGTTGTTGAATATTGAGTGGATTCGTTTTTTTTTATAATTTTTTCATAAAAGTTCGATGGTTAATTATTTTCTAGTAAAAAATTTTTAAGTATATTATAAGGATTTTTGGTTTTTTTTTGTAAAATAAAATTAATAAAAATATAAATCTAGGTAGATATTTTATTTAAATCTATAAATGTTGCAAAATTAAAAAAAATATTTTCACGAAATTGAGAACGCAAACTTTAAAATATGTATATTTATTACTGTTTTAAACTAAAATTAAAATATTCTGAGCAGCAATATTCTAAACTTATAAAAATATGAATAAAAAAAATAAAATAAAACATGCAGTATACATTTATAAAAAAAAACACAAAAAAAACTACTTTGCGTCTGTTGGCTCCTTACTATTCTAAAATTAGTATAATTTATTATAACTTTAAACCACATTTAAATATAGTGAGCATAGATATTTTAAAACTTTGACAAAAAAAAAAAAAAAAAAAAAAAAAAAAAAAAAAAAAAAAAAAAAAAAAAAAAAAAAAACTACACCTCGTCTTTTGTTTCGTCACTATCTCAAACAGCCCTTGTCTCATTTTTACACCTCTCTAATACTTCTAAATATTCTGATCTTCTTTCCTTTTTTAGTATTTTAATTTCGCTCTTCTTAGCATTTAGAAGAGCTGTCTGGTTCCTTACCGTCTCTCGCAAACGTCTAACAGATTTTTCCTTCTCTTCAAATTTTTTATCAAGCTCGATATTTTCTTCTTCCAGTGCGACCAAATCGTTTTTATATCCTGCAGAAGTTTTTTCCAGCGTTGTAATCTTTTTAAAGTAGGTGGTAATGTTTATATTTAAGTTTATGTTTTCCTCTAGTAACAGAATTATTTTTTTCTCTTTCCCCTCTAACATAGCATCGAACTGTCTTTGTCTCGTAAAGATTTCTCTCCTCAGAGCACGTATAGTCGATTCAAGGCTAAAATAGTGATATATGATTTTTTTTGATCTTAGAATGCTACATTGCAAGGTAAAATATTTTAAATTGTAAAACATTATACCAGTATAGTGTGAATAGGATTAATAGAAATGTCGAAAACATTAAAATAACTAAAACTATAGTTAATAATACTTGTGATATACCTTAAAACGTCAGTGTCCTTGTTCTGATTCTTAATTGAGCAGGCTTCTTTCCATAGCTTTTACATTTTATTGTATCATTTAAATAATGTTCTAACTCTTCTTTTACTACTTCCTCCCCAATAGATACACCCTTCTCGCCAAGGACACAGACACAGAGCGTTAAAAAGAAAATTTGTATAAACATTTTTAAATCTACTTTAGCAATAAACCGGTAAACTAACAATTTTAATCTTTTATAGACAAGTGTGTAATAGAATCTGCTTTTATCAAGAAATTTCATGTAAAACATCATGTTAAATTGATGCTGATTGTACAACTTTCGTTTTTTTTTCCCTAGAAATGATAACAAATCCACATAAGTAATGTTTTAAAATCCTGCTACATAAGTCATAACTTTTTATCTGCAGTTTTTGATATTCTATATAGTAGATGGATAAATTGTTATAAATATTTCATCAATACTTAAATTACTGCCAAACATTATGATACGCATTTAGGAATAGAAAAATTATTGGTTTTCTGTTTAGAGCGACAAATCTACATGCGGTAAGCTAGGTTGTTCCTACATGTCACAGAAGTCTGCTCTTTGTATAAAAACAATACTTACTCGTTAGAATAGTTTTTAGGCCAGAAATTGTTTAGAATTATAGTATTAATTAGTTTTAAACCTTTTACTCTAATTTTAAACAAAAAAAAACGGAATTATATAGAATGCCAAGTTATTTAATTCAGTATATAATTATAACAACTTTTTGGATTTAATATAATTATAAGCAAATTAAATAAAAGATGTGAACCAGTTTACAGTTTAAATTCATTACACTACGTTCGTCACGAGAAATATATTTCACAAATCATTTCCTTTTTAAAGACTAGGTCATCAAATCTTTATAGGGAGATATTTCTTGTTAAAAATAATAGGTGATTTCTTTTGTAAAATTTAATATGTATCAAAATATAGAGAAATAAAATAGGAATTTACTAGATTTTAAAATTACAATTTATAAATAATTTTTATATATGTATTTTAATCCTTCTGATTTAACTTCTCCAAATGGTCTAAAATGATTGCGGGTAAATATTTTTCTAATCTGTACAGATAATTTTGCAATTTTATATCAACAAGTTTGTTTACCAAATCTTGTAGCTCCAATGATTTCTCGAGATAAAAATCACAAACTTCCTCTCCTCTTCTATATTTTTCCGAGAGGGTTGTACATTCTTCTTAGCTATAAAATTTCCCCATCCCATATACGGCCTCATGCTCTGCGTCAAAACCCATATTTGAAAACTGATGAGAAAGGTGTTGAATCCCTGATTTTAAATCTATCGTTGGTATGTCTTGAGTATACGCCATCCACATGTTTAAAGAGTCCGTTTCAATTTTAAATGTTTAAATACATAATTCCCCACTACATGAATTAGATATAATCGTTTCAGAAAAGTAGATTCCGACTGCTCTCATCAATAGTTTGGTATCATTAAAGGTAAAAATAGTATAAAAAAACTTGATATACTGTATATAACCGCTATTGATTCTCGTTCAGAGGAAACAGCTGCTAATTAGAGCCGTGAGAAACTTGCAAGCAGTCATTTCTCATAATTAAATAACTTGTTTAACTGGTTTTTTTTTTAATAAAAAACCGTCTCATCTTTTAACTAAGTATCGAAGAAGCAGCTGCGTAACCGGTTGTAAAATCCAGTTAAATCCGGATAAACCCCTACGGAATGAAAGTGGAGGGGTAAATGTTATGTATATATAGAGCCGTTTCATCCCAATAACTTCATACAGTTTTTTGACTTGTTTAAAAAGTTGCCGATCAGTGAAAATATTGGTAAAGTATAAGCAAAGTTGATTGTCTTTTTTTTATTTTGCTTTTTTTGTTTGCTTTTGACTTGCTTTAAAAAATTGTTGATCAGCGAAAATATTTTTAAAACATAATTAAGTTTCTAGTATATTCAGAGGCATTCGGCTTTTCTTTGCAATTTTTTAATTTTAATATTAAAACATCGAGAAAAAAATATTAACTTTTTGATTTTTTCTATTTTGTTTTTAATATGGAGAAATTTTTAATTGTAAAAGATACCACCAAAAAAATTAACAAATTTAATATAGCTGGTAGAACTCTAGAGTTTAAACTTCACTCAGTACCAGCAGGGGTTGATCCTTTAAAATGGATAAAAGACGGTATTAAAGAGATTGTTAGAAAATTAACCGAAGGTATAGAGTCTGATGATAAAGTGGGTTTTACTTTTTGCTCGAAAACCTTTAATCGTGGCGAAGGGTGGATACCTTTTAGGCCAGCTTCCGAGGTACATTTTAACGATTTGTGGAATATGATTTCTTCTGTTTACCAGTCAAACTCTGCAGGTTTAGACACTGATACGTTTTGTCTCGGTACAACAATTGTGAAAATGCCTAGAGGGACTGGTCATCCTCATAAGTTTAATAAATTTAACGAAGAATGTGCAAAGAAAGGAGGTATTATAGTTATTGACAATAAAGACAATTTGTGTATAGCTAGAGCTCTTGTCGTGGCTATCGCATACACCGAGAACGCCCCTGATAAAATTAAAATTCGCAAAAATACTACAAAATTACAGTCACAAAGAGCCTATGAGCTATTAACGAAGAGCGGAATAAGTATCCCCCGGGAGGGTGCCGGTATCCCCGAACTTAATAAACTTCAAGATTATTTGAAAGACTACAGTATAACAGTCTTTAAATATGGAAATAAAGGGCGTGACATTCTCTTTGCAGGAATGGGGGGCAATAAGAAAATTAACCTTCTTTATCACGAAAGCCACTATAATGTAATTCTATCGCTAACTGCTGCCTTTTGTTGTAATTATTTTTGTAACGATTGTTACATACCATATGACCATAAGGATAAACACCGTTGTAAGAAAACTTGTCCAGGATGTAAACAAACTCCTGCTTGCAGCTCTATAAAAAAAATAATATGCCCTGACTGTAACCGCTATTTTAGGGGCCAGGGTTGTTTTGACAAACATATTAACAATAAAATTTGTGACAAAATTATTTCTTATAAAATATGTTTCAAAACAATTCCTCAAAACAAGCTACATATTTGTGGAGAAATATTTTGTAAAATATGCAAAGAGTATAAATCATCGCCGCACAATTGTTTTATGCCGGTAGACACGAGTAAACCAACTATTTCTGGGACACTACTAATATTTTATGATTTCGAATGTACTCAAGAGGAAAATTTGGCCGACGGCTCTCTACTTCATAAGCCTAACTTGTGTGTATATCAACAACATTGTGAACTATGTCTAGGTACCGACGTAAAGGTTTGTCGGTGTGGAGTCAGGCAACAAGTTTTAAAAATTGAACCGCCTACTAGGTTTATGGAATATATTTTAAACCAGAGACAGCTGTTTAAGAAAATATTTGTAATCGGACACGCGACTGGTCTATATGATAATCAATTTATACTTAACCATATCCTGACGAAAACAGATTTAAAACCAGAACTTATCACTCGTGGCACGAAGTTGATATTAATGAGCGTAGGAAATGTCAAGTTTCTAGATTCTCTTAACTACTTCCCCATGCCTTTATCTGCGCTGCCTAAAGCCTTTGGTTTGAAAGATATTAAGAAAGGCTACTTCCCGCACCTATTTAATAGACAAGAAAATTGGAATTACATCGGACCAATACCTCCAATTAAATACTATGACTCCGATAACATAAAATTTAAGCACGTGTTAGATAGTGTGCAAGATTCAAGAAATCAGCTCCTAGCTTGGCACTCAGAAAGAGTAACCGAGAATTATGTTTTTGATTTCCAGAAGGAAATTATAGAATATTGTATCTCAGACGTAAACATTCTAAGTCGTGCTTGTTTAAAATTTAGGGAACTAATGATAAAGGAAGGTGGAGTAGACCCCTTCACTGAGGCTGTAACTCTACCTGGAGCTTGCAACAAAATTTTCAGACGAAACTTTTTAAAACCAAACACTATTGGACTAATACCGAAAAACGGTTATCGGTGGCGAGAAAATCAGTCAAAAATAGCCGTTCAGTGGCTACTTTGGGAAGAACAAGAAAGATGTATTAATATACAACACGCAGCCAAAGGCTTTGAAAAAATAGTTTGCGGTTTAAAGATGGACGGATTTTGTGAAGAAACCCAACAAGTTTTTGAGTTTCACGGGTGCTATTTTCATGGGTGCAAAAAATGTATAAAGCATAAGCGAGAAGAAAGTGTGCCCGAAGATCCGACAGTTACCAGCGAGTCAAGATACGAGGCAACCATAGCAAAAACCCGCAGACTTTGCTCGTTAGGTTATGAGGTGATTGAGAAATGGGAGTGTGATTTTCGGCGAGATCTCTCAGAGAACAAAGAAATTTGCACTTTTACAGAAAACCATCCTCTCCTTTCACAAATACCTTTACAACCTAGAGACTCCTTCTTTGGTGGTCGAACGGATGCTACAAAACTTTATTATAAATCTAAAGAAGGGGAGCAAATCCGATACGTAGACGTCTGTTCTCTATATCCTTGGGTTAATAAATATGGAAAGTATCCTGTGGGACATCCAGAAATATTTGTTGGACAAGAATGTAAGACCCTTGATTTGCAACATATTGTTGGTTTAATAAAATGCAAAATACTACCACCACAAATGTTATAGCACCCTGTATTGACGGTTAAAATGAACGATAAATTAATGTTTCCTCTTTGTCGTTTATGCTGTGAAATCCTGCAGGAAAAGTGTTTACACACAGATGAAGAAAGAGTTTTAACAGGTACTTGGGTTATCGACGAAGTACAAAAAGCACTAGAAAAGGGGTATATACTTAAAGAAATCTATGAGATTTGGAATTACCAGTTTGAGCAGTACAACCCAGATACAAAACGGGGGGCTTGTTTTCTGATTATATTTCAAAATTTTTAAAAATTAAACAACAGGCTTCGGGATACCCTGCAAGTTGTCAATCAGATGCTGAGAAAAATAAATATATCTCAGAATATTTTGCTAAGGAAGGGGTACAGTTGTGTCCTGAAAAAATAGAGCAAAATGCCGGCTCTCGCCAGATCGGAAAAAGCGTAATTACTAGTTTTTGGGGCAAGCTTGGACAAGCTGAAAATATGAGTAAAACGTCAATAGTTTCAAATACTTCGGAATTCTTAGATCTGATGTCTAGATCATTTATAGATGTAAATGTCATTCACCCTGTAAATGAAAATACATTAATTGTTAACTGGTCTTTTAAACATGAAGCATATGACATCTTACCCACAGTTAATGTGGTTTTAGCAGCATATACAACGGCTCTAGCGAGATTAAAATTATATAGTTATCTAGAAAAATTAGATAATAGGGTTATGTATCACGATACTGATTCCGTAATTTATATATCTGGACCTGGAGAATATGATGTACCAATAGGCAGTTTTCTAGGGGAAATGACAGACGAGCTTGAAGAATTTGGTAAAGGGAGTTTTATTACAGATTTTGTATCTGGTGGTCCAAAACTATACGCCTATAGAGTTTACTCAACAGCAAAAAATAAACATTTCGATATAATTAAAGTAAAAGGAATAACTTTAAACTATAATACAATTAAACAAGTAAACTTTGAAAAACTTAAAGATATGATCTTAAATGAATCTCCAGACGAATATATAACTACTACAAATATTTTAAGAAATCGCGATCATACCGTTGTTACTAAAGAAGTGACAAAGGTCTTTCGCACTAACTTCACTAAAAGAAAACGGACTGACAACTACGACTCATTACCTTACGGTTATAAAACTCCAAAATTATACTAAAATGTAAATTAAAACAAGATTATTATTTTTTAACATTTTATTTCTTTTAATGTCCGAATTTTTAGAAATAGCGATACTTTTTGCTACTTTATTATTATTTTACAGGTACACAAACAGTCTTTTATGGCTACTACACCCCTATTTGTGCTATCCTTAGATCATTAATAGCTAAATATGTAAATTTGTGGTAAAATATTGATAAAAAACCCGCCTAAACCATAAAAAGGCATTATTATTTTTATTAAAAAAAAACAAAAAAAAAGAACCAACTAAACCAAAAAAAAGAGGCATTATTATTATGATTAATTAAAACAAAAAAAAAGACCCACCTATAACCAAAAAAGAGGCAATATTATTGTTATTAAAAAAAAAAAAAAGACCCACCTAAAACCTGAAAGAGGCGTTATTATTGTTATTAAAAACAAAAAAAAAGACCCACCTAAAACCAAAAAAAAGAGACATTATTATTGTTATTAAAAACAAAAAAAAAGACTCATCTAAATCAAAAAGAGGCATTATTATTATTAAAAAAAATAAACAAAAAGACCCACCTAAAACCAAAAAGAAGCATTATTGTTAAAATAATAAATAACCACTTTTAAATAGAAAAAATTATATTATTAAAATACACAAATTTACATGTATTCTATTAATGATATCCCTCTATCCTGAGGAAGGCGTGCTTAACCTCCCCGTTAGGTCTTCCTTGGACAACATTGTTGACCAATAAAGCACATTCCTACCCTATGAATAATACTAGTCTTTTATTTTTTACAAAACAAAAAAAAAATGTAATCTGTTTTTAGAATTTTTAAACTTTTTTTTCACATGACTATTGTTTTAGCGTTATGGAAAATATATACCGTGCAGTAACACCCGAGATACATATATACGGGTGTGATGATTTAAATATACCCATCAGTGCTTGGCGAACAATATACACTGCCCCTAGTTTACAACGTCTAGCGGCAGATGCTGTTTATTGGGGAGTTAAAGATGCCTCTAAGGAAGAAATATGTGCTTCTATGGTTGCTTGTGTAAAGTAGGGGTGTTTTATAAATCACGAATATAAATTTCACATACCACGCATACTTTTCACAGAACTAAATATCAACTGCTTTAGAGAATTAAAAATCCGAATTGTAAGGAATAATGATTTTTTATTAGAGCACTAAATTAAATTTTATATTTCTTTAGTTATTTTAGGTAGGTTTTACTCATAGGGTAGAAAATTTTCATTGTATTTATTAAACATGTATAAACTTTTATTTATTAGACTTCTATTAATATTAATAGCTACTATAGAGGTGTTAAGTATTAGGGTCTTAAAATAATTCTGTTATTTTAAAAACCAAAAATTATAATAATAATAGTAAATGTAAGGTGTACCTAATTTAATTAATTATATTCCTTTATCACTAAGTATAATAATATTTTGAATGTATATCAAATATGTTTATTTAAAATTAATATATTATTCTCCATTTTGTCTCTACGTTAATATTTTTATCTAGTAGTAAATTCTTACTTTATAATTTCATACGATTTCGTTCTTTTTATTTTATATAATGTCAACAATCCCCAGGAATCAGTTCAAGTTGGAGGCCTTGTAATTATAACTATTTCAAAATCACAATTCAGTTTAATATAAACTATAAGAATTTTCTAATAAAAATATGTTAAAGCTAAAAATTCTCCTATCTTTTATCTATCTATCTTTTATACGCACTAAATATATGTCTAGAAATATATATCAAAAACTATAAATGATTATTTCTTATTCTTATTTTCAATAACATATTTTAAAAATATAATCTGGTTCGCATATTTTTTTTTTTACTTTTCACAACTGCTACTAATACAAATTAATCCCAAGTCGAGACTTGGTTCTCTGTCTCCCCACCACAGCGTATAGGGTAGAAGGTATGCCTATGAGGATGAAAGTGGAGGGGTGTGGCCTCACTATGGATAGAAGCCAAATACGTTCTATAGTGCCGTCTGGCTATAGTGAGGCCACCTCTACTTGACGACGACCCATTATTTAATCGGTTCAAAGCTAGCAGACTGAAAATTTAAAGCAGAGTCTTCTAAACTAAGTATTCTGAGCAACTGATCTACTCTACAATTCGCATGTACATTTTATCAAGAAATTATTTTTCTTTATTGTTTTATTTCTTACAATATTCCCTTTAAAATTCTTCGTTCTAGTTCGAACAGTCAACGCCTTCTCCTATTTTGGCCAATAAAGTAGTTTCGCGCTTAAAGTTTATAAGCGCCGGGGTGGGGTAGAGAATTTTTATAATTTTTAAATTTCAAGCGTGAGAGCCCGACAATAGAATGCTCTCAAGTCTATATTTATACACTTTTTTTATTATACTATACTCTGCTTACTTTTTATTTTCTTAAGAACTGCACACCACGTTTTCTGTTCTGGTTTTAAAAACGCGGCATGTGAAATTTCAGATAAAATATGTATAAGAAAGACTTAGTATAATTAGTAGGAATTGTAATATAATATTTTTGCACTTGTCTATTACGAAAAGCCTTAAGTATGATAAATATGCTTCTTCCCTATGGTCAAATCTTGTTCTATGTATGAAAATAGATGTGTTTCTACGGCTATAACACAAAACTTCTCGATCTTAACTGTTCCGGATAGATCAATGAGGTACATTGTATGTCTTCAATTTCATTTCCTTACCTAATAACACTATGACTTTAGTGCGTTATAGTTGTAGTTATTATTACACAATAAATCAGGTCACCCATGGAATGTCACATTTCAAGCAATGACAGTTCTATTTGTTTATAATTGTATAATTTTATAGCTGCGAAACGTTTTACAAAATCCTACGATGAATAATTAAATATATGTTTTAAAACTTCTAAATAGAATGAAAAACTGTTTCTCAATTATTAATCAACTTTGAAGTTCATGTTTTTTGTTAATTAGCCGTAAAAAAGTATAGTGTATAACTCGCATGCATGACTATCATTCTTTGCTCGTTAAACAATATAGTATTTGGTTGTTAACATTAAAACTTAATTCAATTAGAAACTTTAACCTACACTAGCATAATTATTATGCTGTGAATTATTAGTGACTTTGTTATCAATGGTTACTTTGCAGTTATCGTCCGAATATAATATGTGTTTCAAGAGGTGGTGCCGCTTCAAAAAACTAACACTAATTTTAAAAATGCCTCAACTCTATGGAAGGAGGCACAATAAAAACTAAAAATAAATAATATATTTTTATGTAAGTTATAATAATTTTCCTAAATTTAAATAGACATAAGGCACTGATTAAATTATACTAAATATTTAGTATAAGAACAGTAGGGGGTAAATATATAATTCGACAGAGTATTATTGCTTTATAATTTGGCATATAGAAACGGGTTTAATACTTTATAAAAGATATCCCTTTATTTTAATTTTTAAAGAAACCAAAACATTATAACGCTATCTTCTTATTACAAGTTTCGTAGTCATCAAGCGGGAGCGTTGTTGATTTTGTTTATAAGATTATTATTTGAGACTTCCCTATATGTTTTTATTTACAACCACGTTTCATCTATCTGATGCGTTTAAAAAAAAAACTTATTAATCATTATTAATCATAAAAGGCAGGACTAGTGCCTCTATGTCATACCATTTCTGAAAGAAATTACTATACAAGTATTTTTAGTCAGATACTATTAAAAATTATTTAAATATTTAAAGTGAATGTCGTGGTTATGTATTATACTCGTATTCTAACATCTAGGGATTTATTACCAGTCCTATAATTAAATTTAAATATTTTTATATTCTTAATTAAGGCAACAATTGAGTTGAGGTGCGGTTACCTAGCTGCGGGCAAATAATGAGGGATTGAAAGAAACCTTTGGAATATATAATACATATGGGGTGGATTAGCATATGTGCATTAAAAAATTAGAAATTATTCAAAAACGTTTCATTAAAATATTATTTAACAAACCTAACTTATATCCAACAAACTTGTTGTATCAGGAAACGAAACTGCTAGACATAAGGCAAATATACTTTTATAAAGTAGTCTTCACTAATTATATGTACATTAAAAAATAAATTTACAGATCATTACTATTCCACTAGGCAAAAAAATAAAATGTATTTAAAAACCATAACCGTAAATAAAACAATTGGTCTAAGAGAGTATGATTATATTTCAGCTCGGTTATAGAACTCCCCATTGAAATTCAGAATAGCAGATCACTTCCTATCTTTAAAAAGGGTTAAACATTTTTTGATATCAACTGAGAGAAATATAATTCATGGTTTAAATTGAAAGTAAATTGTTAAGTTGTTAAATTGTTGACACCAAAATTTTCAAAATCACGGACAGGCTCGGCCTTTATGATTAATATTTATTTAATTATAAAAAATGTATAACTACTGTAATTTTTGTTGAAATTTTGAATAAATTATCTTATTATTATTATTATTATTAAATACACAGATATCTTTTAGTCTCTTGAAAACAGTTTGTTTATAAAAATTTAAGCTATATTTTCTTTCTCCTGTTTGTTGGTAGTTTTCTATAACTACCCCATATTTTCAGCCGAAACGGTATAACCGTATTTATATACTGAGTAATATTTTACAAAAAAGGTTTTCGGTATCAAGAAATTTCACAAGATTCATAAGTGTAACCTCTAAGTACCCCCGAGAAATTAAAATTTGTGATTTTATGAGAACCGGGTTTTAAAATCTAGGTTCGTTTAGATTTTAGAATTTTGTACGATAAAGAGATAAAGAATTGAAAAAATATTAGAAGAATTAACAGAAGAGGTGGTAATGCGGAGGTGAAAGAATATGAAAGGTGACTACTGTAAAGAGCGTTTCTTTAATTTAAATTTACTATCACAGTTTATTTTTGATGTACACTATGAATTTACATCATATTTTAAAGGCTATTGCAAGAAATTTCAATTTAAGAGTGAAAAATATTTGTATATTTGTATTAAATAAATATTACAGTTGTTTGATACATACATTTTTTGATAAAGAAATATGGCGGTAACTTCTTGAAATAAGACAAAATATTAAAATAGGTATATTTAATAAAAATATTAATAGAAGCATAATAATAAAAATCATATTTAACAAATAAAGTAAATAAGCATTTAGAGAGATTGGATACCAATTTCAAATGATAAAAATTACATATTTACTAATAATACTATAAATGTCCTTTCAACTTTATAATTCGCATTTTAACTTGGTCATTTTATTTATTTGTGTTTCAATAACTTTGTAAACCTCACACAACGTTTTCATCTCTTGCACTATTTTTGCTTCAAGCATGATTTGGTTTGCTTTCGTTTTTAAAAAGGGTTCCAGATCTTCAAGCATCACCTTATCATATTCCTTGAAAAGGCACCTGCTAGTATTGTGATGTTTGTTTTCGGAAATCTCCATATTCATCTCGGATATGCCTTTACTTGCTATATTTTCCATGTTTATATTGGCGTACTCACGTTTGCAAGTTATATAAAATGAAACTAAACAGATGATATCTAGAGTACTAGCGAAAAAGTACCGCAGCAGCACTTTAAATAGCAAATCTTTGTGCACTAAAGTGGGGAAAGTCGTTTACGTGTTTCTTTTTAGCATTTGTGCACTATATGATATATTTCGTTACTTACACTAGCATATCTAGAGCAGATGATAGCTGGGAATGAAGTTTTTTATATGCTCCTCGCACTTCCATGTGTGGGGCAGCTGTACCAGATGTATAGCAGATGTTACCGTACCAATGAAGTTTTTATATATTCCTCACGCTAGCTTTTGTGTGGCAGATGTGCCGGATGTATGCCAGATGTTATCGTGGGAATGAAGTTTTTATGTATTTCTCACTCAGCCATCTGTGCGGCAGATGTACCGGATATTTTTGTACATTTTATATGTTTGTATGCCAGATGGCTGCCTTGCGCATGCGCGGTAAATATGTTTTTTAGTACAAATAGTGCTTACAAGGCTAGATATCTTCAGTTCTACATAGTTATTCTATCGCTTACCGGCTTCCAAGTTTGTGCCTAACTAACCCGTATCCTAGAATATTTACTGAAATCACCAGTGCTAGTGAATAACATGGATAAGTATACAATTATAAGAAATACTACTAAAAAGGTAAAAAGGTTTAATTTATATGGTCGTTCGATAGACTTTAAAATAAATCCTGCTCCGAAAAACAGCGATCCAATTAAATGGATACGAAACGCTCTTACTGAAATTATTGATAAAGCTACTGAAGATTTAGAACCAACTGATTATGTAGGCTTAAATTTTTGTTCGAAAGATTTTTCTGGCGGTAATGGCTTTCTTAGCTTTCGCCAAGCCCAATATTTGACTTATAGTGCCATATTGGAAGTGCTTTCGGGGCTATATCAGTCAAATTCTTCCGCTTTTAATACTGAAACTTTTTGTTTAACTATTACCACAGTTAAAGTACCTGCTGGACGAGGTCGAGGAAGAAAATATAATTCTTTTGAAGAAGAATGTTTAAAAAGATCAGGAATAATAACGATTAAAAATAACGATAACCTATGTCTACCAATAGGCATAGTTGTAAAGCCTTCGCTGATAAAAATGTTCTTTTTAAAAAAATATGTAGTAATAAAACACTGCAACTCACTATGGCTCGAGAACTTATGGAAAATTGTAATTTGGTTATTCCTCAAGAAGGTGGAGGAATTGACGAAATTAAGAAAATTCAAGAATATTTGCTAGATTATAAAATTACTGTCTATCAGTATGGTTTTAAGGGGCGCAACGTAATATTTCAGCAAAAAAATGAGGGATTTCCCATACATTTATTATTTAATGATAATCATTTTAATACAATAACCTCCTTAACCTCTGCATTTTGTTGCAAATTTTTCTGCGACTCGTGCCATGTACCCTATGATCATAAAAATGAGCACAGATGTAAAAATAGATGCCCTGGATGTAGAGAAATGTCCGTTTGTGAAGCTACAAATACAAAAATAAAATGCGTGAATTGTAATAGGTATTTTAGAGGCCAAGAATGCTTTGATAACCATATTAAAAATTATCTTTGTTTAAAAATAAGAAAATGCCCTGAGTGTCTCAAAATTATTCCGAATGAAAGAGTGCATACGTGTAATGAAATATTTTGTAAAATATGTTATATGCATGTGCCCCAAAATCATGAATGTTATATACCCGTTGATAAAGGAGCTCCACAAATTAAAGACACTTTGTTTGTATTTTACGATTTTGAAACTCGGCAGGAAAAAGAGCTTGAAGACGGTACGCTATTACACCAGCCTAATTTATGTATTTTTTCACAATTTTGTGACCAGTGTGAAAATTTGGAAGGTAACATTTGTTTAAAATGTGGTGTGAGAACTCAGATTTTAAAAGTGAGGTGTGTCCCTAATTTCACGGAAAATTTGTTGCACCAAAGAAAATTATTTAAAAGCGTTATTGCGATTGCTCATAACGCCCAATCTTTTGATTTACAATTTATACTTCATCAGATACTTACCACTTCTCAATTAAAACCTGAACTTATTATTCGCGGAACAAAAATTATTTTAATGACCATAGGTAATGTAAGATTTTTGGACTCGCTCAACTATTTTCCGATGGTTTTGTTGGAACTTCCTAAAGCATTCGGTTTAACAGAATTAAAAAAGGGTTATTTTCCTCATTTTTTCAATAAAGAAGAAAATTACAAATATATCGGTTCAATTCCAGATACAAAGTATTACGACCCTAATAATATGAAACCTGACAAAATAAAAGAATTTTTAGAATGGTATCAAAAAAACGGCGATGAAAAATTCATTTTCGATTTTCAAAAAGAAATTACAAATTATTGTTTGTCAGATGTACAAATTTTAACAGAGGCCTGTAAAAAATTCAACGAAGAAATATTGAAAACTTGTAACGTATGTCCCTTTACTGAATCAATAACAATCGCAGGAACATGTAATAAAATATTTAGAAGAAATTTTCCGAAACCCAAAACTATAGGTATAATACCAAAACAAGGATACAGGTACAGAGATAACCAGTCAAAAATTGCTTTACAGTGGTTGATATGGGAAGAAAAACAACGAAACATTAACATAATTCACTCGGCAAAGCAAAAAGAAAGTGTGGTAAAAGGAATTAAAGTGGATGGTTTTTGTGAAGAAACAAAAGAAATATTTCAGTTTCACGGTTGTTACTACCACGGACATCATTGCTTTCCCTGTAATGGGGATACACCTCTGTATGAAAATTGTTCAGAAACTTTAAACAGTCGCTTCGAACATACTGCCGAAACACAGGAGCGTTTACGGAGTTTTGGGTATATTGTAACAGAAATGTGGGAATGTGATTTTAGAAATCAAATGAAAGAAAATAAAGAAATAAAAGCGTATACTGAAAACCATCCCTTACTTGTGAACGCCCCATTATTAGCAAGGGACGCTTTCACTGGCGGTCGTACTGAACATTTTGTAACACATGCACAACATAAAAATAATCAAATAATAAAATTTGTGGACATAATAAGTCTTTATCCCGCAGTTTGCAAAAAGGTGTATTTCCAGTTGGTCATCCTACAGTTCTAGTTGGAAAAGAGTGCCCTAAAGATATTACAAATATACATGGTCTTATAAAATATAAAATATTGCCCCCTAGCGATTTATTTATTCCGGTTTTACCTTTAAAAGCTAATAACAAGTTAATGTTTACACTATGCCGCAGTTGTGGAGACTTTTAATTCTGGAACATGTACCCATACCGATGAAGAGCGAGCTTTTATCGGAACCTGGACCATACCTGAAGTAAACTTAGCAATCCATAAAGGTTATCAAATTCTGGAAATTTACGAAATGATAATGCTATACAATTTGACAAAAATAATGATGGATTATTTACTAAAATGATGAATAAATTTATAAAAATTAAACAAGAAGCCTCCGGATAGCCATAAACCTATAACACTGAGGAAGAGAAAGAGCGTTACATTGAAGAATTTTTACAACAAGAAGATGTATTGTAAGAATTTGACAAAATTGTTAAAAATCCAGGTCTTCGGTCAATTGCAAAGATAATATTAAACTCGTTTTGGGGAAAGTTTGGTCAAAGAAAAAATCAAGTACAAACTAAAATTATAGATGATGCGTCAGAATTGTATGTCTTGCTTACCAACCCATCTATACAGGTTAATTCATGTTTTCCTATCAATGAAAAAGTGCTAATTGTAAATTATGAGTATATAGAAGAAGCTTTTCAAAACCTATCTACGGTAAACGTAGTAATTGCCTCCTACGTGACAGCTCAAGCCAGAATAATGCTATATAATTTCATGGACCAAATAAAAGAACGTGTATTGTGACACAGACAGTGTTGTATACATATCAGATCCTGAATTACCTGATATACCTATTGGAGCCTGCATCGGTGATATGTCGGACGAGTTAGAAAAATACGGTGTGGGCAGTTACATTACTGATTTTGTTTCTGGAGGACCTAAAAACTATGCGTATAAATATAAATTTGTGTGTAAGGTAAAAGGTATTTCATTAACGCAAGCAGCAAGTGAATTGCTTAATTTTGAGACAATGAAAAATATGGTGTTAGATCAAAATATAAAACCCATTCCTATTATTTCGAAGAAAATAAGAAGAACTTTGGACCAAATGGTGGTAACAAAAGAAGAAACTAAATTATACAAGACAATTTCCTTAAAAAGGGCTTTTTTTGAAGATGGCTCATCTCTTCCATACGGCTTTAAAAAGACAAGATTAGAATAAATTTACTTACTTAACATGTTAATATTTTAAAATTTATATGTTTAGCTTATAATTTTAGATTAATATTTCTTTGATTTTAATACAAATACTAATGTTAGTTCTTAAATTATATTAAACTGAAACAATATATTCCTTCCTTCTTTTTCCTTTATCCTTACTTAATTGTGGAGAGGCTGACTTGTTCTCGATAGTCAGGGGTGAGTGGAGGGTTCTCCTATTTCCTTTCCCTATTAGAATTTGTAAACTATAATATAATTTTTATTAAATATTTGTGTAATCATCTGTTTAATACTTCCGTTATGCGAAATTCAGATCATGTTTCGTTTAAAGGTTCAAGTTCACTACTTTACGCATATGTTCTGAATGTTTACGTAATATAAATAAAGGATATTTATTTTTAATTAAATAAATTGAAATATCTAAATAATATAAAAATATCGAGATTTTAAATTTATTAACTATTTCTTGTTAAATTAATATAATTTGTTATTCATCTAATTTTCCCGCGTAAACTGTTGAAACCGCGAAAGTCCCCGATGCCTAAAATAAAGTGCATCTTTTTGCGATTAAAAAAGTTCAAGTTCATTGCTTTTGCTCATCTGTTCTCTACGAAATAAACACAAAGGATATTTGATATTGTCACAAATTCTAAGTAATATAAAATTTCCAAGTTCCATATTTAATTCTAATATCCTATTTAATTTTAAAATCAAATTTGGCAATAAAGTAATTCACATTAAAATTAACTGTAAACAAGTTTTATTTGCAATTTCATAATTTTATTTCCATATTTCCTGTGTATCTATTAATTCCTGTTAGTTCAGCGGATTTTTAAATTTATTAAAGGTAGAAAATCGCGGTTGAATTAACTCGAAAATTATGCAGACCTTAGCAAATAAGTTGTAAAGGTAACGATTCTGATAAAAAACATTCATTCAGGAAAGTCCTGAGTTACCGCGAGGAAGTGACTTTTCTAGGCGTTTGAAGAAAATAATAATAGTGATTTGAAAAACTAAAATTAAGTAAAAAATTAAATAATTTTAATATAAAATAATTAGTAGAAAATATATAGAATTTGTGGACGTCCTCCGCAGATTAGTTGGATAATGTGGTAAGCATAAACATTTTTACTTTGTTAATTATTGGTTCCATTGCCCCCTTTTTTTGGTAAATAAATTTCTCTGATTAGGAGCATATAAGATAAGAGTTATGTTGTTGATTTCATTTTGTTTATTCATAAATATAAATATAAATTAAAAAATTAAATTAAATTAAATTGGATTAAACTAAATTAAATTAAAATTAAACTAAACTAAATAAATTAACGCCCCAGGTAGGAGCATATAAGATAAGAGTTTTATTGTCGATTTAAATTTGTTCATTCGTGAATATTATAGGTAAATAAATGTATATTTTTTATTTGGTGATTTTATTTCTTATTTTGTAACGTCAACTTCTCCTAAAGGATCAGTGGATGTTACACTTGCGAACGGCTGGCTTTTTTTATAGTCGGGAGCCCGTGGGTTATTAACTGGTACAAGTTTTATCTTTATAAGATGTTATAATGGGCGCCATACAAACTTTTCAGATATTTATCTTCGTCTTAGGAAGTTTGTAAAACCTTTGAAATAGTTAATTAAATTAAAGTTCGTAATTCAACAGTCTCACAAATGAAACGAAATAAACTTGATCGATACTTATATTGATTCTATGTACAGAAATATGTAAATATATGAAATTGTAAATAATTATAAAACAGTAAATAAAAAATATAATAGGGTGGTTAAGTAGTGATGAAGTACATATGTGATAGTATTTTATGTTAAAACAGGTCACCTATTTAAATCAGAGTTTATAATTAAATCTCATTAGTTGTAATTATTTAAATTAAAATGATGGTAATAAGGTGTACCTACAGATCATACCAAATAAAGGAGTGAACTTATGTTCAATTACCTGATGTCGTAACGTTACGTATTCAAGTTTACATATGTAAAACTGTATCAAATTAATAAATGTACTTTAAAATAAACAGAGTAAGTCTGTCACATAAAGATCAGATTATTTATACATAAACATAAAAATAAAAGGAAACGAGAATTATAAAAAAATCTTAAAAAGTTACCGACTTCAAGATGGTGGCGAAAACGTCTAACTTGTAAATTTCATGTATCTTCCCAAAAAATCTTAATAACGAAACTGGATAGTAGAAGACTGCTAGAATCCACAGAGCCGGGAACCATAATCCATGATGACAAGATACAAACTAATCCAAAATGCCGGACGAAAGAAAAAGTGGTTCACCGTCTTTTGATAGCCATAAGTTCCTTTTAACGACTAAGAACGAGTAATAGATTCTATTCTGCAAAACTCCAGTTCGTACAAAGAAGAACAAAGGGGAACGAAGAGGAACGACCCTAAATGGAAAAAAAATCCATTAGCTTCAAGAAACTACGCCATGCGTTCATAAAAAATATGTCATAAAAACGAAAGACAATTTACTCACCTTTTTACAAAAAGGGCATTTACATCTGTTTTATAATCAACCAAAATTGCTACAGGCTCGCGAGATGAAATCCTCTGCCTTGATCAACAAATAAAACGACTTGTGGTATGGTGTTGCGAAAATCTACTTTATAATCCCACTTTTAAATGGTAGCGTGTAGACTCAACGAGCATTCACCAACAAGTGGCCTTTAGACAGCCCAAACGGAAAAAGGAAATACGCGTGTCTGCTACGTCATTTCTCAGAGCCAATCATAACAACAGAAATCAGTTACTACGAAACTTAAGACCACAGGAAAAGAAGAAATATGTGACTGAATAGTCGACAACGTATCTTGATCATTTGGAGAAAGAACGTAAGTGATAACAGAGAGACAACGTTTACACTACAAACTAGAAACCGGTGTGCTAAATTAAACAGAAAGATATGTTCTGGAAATTTAAATGCTACACTACCCCTCACCCAAAAAAAAAAATAAGATCCTACAAGGAGAGAATTTTAAACTACTCGTATAATCTAAACAAAAGAAAAATTTAAAAATTCCTTAAGCGAGTACCTCAAAACTCAAAAACTAAAAAAAATATCTGAAATTTTCAAGGTGATAAGTGGTAAAATACAATTGACTTGGTATATTCATTCATTTTGATTTAAAGCAAATTTTCCGAAATGGAAAACAATATCGGTAAGGTTTAAACTAGGAAGAGGTCGTAATCAGGTAAATGTCATAATCAGGCTAAGGTCACAATCAGGCTAAAGTCACAATCAGGATCAAAACGAATAAAAAATACAAAGACTAAGGTACTGTACTCAAATACCTCTATTTAAACTAAAGTACCAAAACGTTCAATGACATTGAATGTCAAAGTTCGAACTATATAAAAACTAAACCAAAAATTTTTGTAGATTATTTAATAATCAGTTAAAATTCAAGTCAAAATATTAGTTTGATCAGGACTAACTATTTTGAAGCAGGGAAATTAAGTACTTCTCAACAAAACAGAATTTACAAATATTGACCAGACCGTTTTAGGATAACCAGGGAAGGTTGGACGATCTCCCAACGAAATAAAGCTTCGTCAAACTAAAGCGGGCTAAAAAGGGAAAATAAATGAACGGTATAAAGAAAACAACACTGAATTTGGATCCCCATAGTGGCGTATCTTACCATGTTGCCCCGGACGCAGTAGCCATACCCCCACCTTGGACGAACAAGAGAAGGCAATCCTCGGACACAACCACGGAAAGGCTGGAACCATTCCATGACAAGACTTCTAGCGCAAACATCGTTTATTCCAAGTCTTTCCTTCCATGAGAATATGACCCCCCAACGCCAAAGCCTGGAAAGTACTTTCCACTGAAGGTTTCCACTATGGACCCCACACGCACGCTGTTGTCTCCTATATCTAACAAAAAATATCAAAGGGACTTCATAGATCCATGGAACAAAAATGTCCATGCAAATGCTAACTAAAAATAACAATCAAAACCAATTTGAGTGTTAGCCAAAAACTTTCACACTCATGAGACAGAAATGCCCATGCAAGCAGAAATAATAGAAAATACCAATACTCAAAAACATACCCGTCCATAGAACAAAATGTCTGAGCAACGGTCTACCAAAAATGTATTTACTGAATATGTCTATTGAAAAATTTACTTATACACCCATGGAACATAGTGTCCATGCAAGCGCTTATCTAAACTGAAAACATCCATAGGATAAAGTGACTAAACTGTATATTACAATACTACCTACTTAATAGACATTAAGAAAAAATTTTTTTTTATCCTACAGAAACGTCAGAATTAGAGCCAAAATACGGTTTTAAATCTTTTATATGGTATTTCCCAACTGGAGTACCATCAATGTTTTCTAAAATATAAACTACTTTGGAAATTTTACTTTTTACTACGCTCAGAATATATTTAGGAGCTAATTTGGCACAAACTTGTTGACTTGCATCTGACAGAATTTTATTTCTTCTCCAGACTTTATCTTTAACTTTAAATTGGATTTCACGTCTCCTCAAATTATAACTTTTTGAATTTCTAGTCTAGGCTTTATTTAACTTCTCTTTAACAGATTCACAGATTGACTTCAAATTTTTAATATTGTTGCTATACGCTACCCTATCTTCAGGAAGTAATTCTACCCCTTCTGTAGTTGAATTATCGCCATATTGAATCCCTGAATCAGGTATGCGACGTCCAAAATTCAAAAATGAAGGTGTAAAATTGTGAACTTCATGAACTGAGTTGTTAATAGCATACTGAATTTTTGGAAGTTCTTTGTCCCAATTTTTATGTTTATCTAAGTAACAACGTATAGCTTGACTTACAGTCTTATTGTTTCTCTCAACAAAATTACATTGACTTGCATACAAAGGAGAAAACCAAATTTTTACATGATAACTCTCACACAACTTCTTAAAAACTTTTCCGGCAAACTGAGAACCATTATCTGCACATATATATTTTGGAACTCCATATACTAGAAAAACTTTGTCTTCTAAGAATTTAGCAACGTTTAAGGCTGTAGCTTTCCTCAAAGGACATAAGATTGTATATTTCGAAAACCAATCTGCGACAACTAACAAATGAGTATAACCACTAGGTGTTCTTGGATAGTTTCCCATTAAATCAACAGCTATTACTTCAAAAGGATAGTTAACCGTTTTTTCTGACCCCATTAGTCCTAACGGTGAATTATTTGACAACTTCTGAGACTGACAAATCTTACAACAACGTACATACTTCAAAATATCTGCTCTCATCTTTGGCCAATAATAATACTGTTGTACTCGACATAAAGTTTTATAAAATCCAAAATGTGCACATGTAGGTGGATCATGTGAATGTCTGATGACATCTAACCTCTGCTTCTTGGGAACAACTACTTTCCATTCACTTTTATTTGCTGGAAATGATATCTTAGAAGAAATCAACCTAAACAACTTGTTATTTTCAACTCTCCATAAAGGATATAATTTTGGACTTTCTTTGACTTTTTTACACATATACCAAAAGTCTGCCAGTGGGTCTACAGATATCAAATTAACTGCCGGTTCCTCTACAGGAATACGAGATAAAAAATCTGGCACTACATTGAATTTACCTTTACGATGAATCAATTGGAAATTATGTTGTTGTAATTTCACTGCCCATCGAGCTAAACGACCACAAGGATCCTTAAGATTATTCAAATAAGTTAAACTAGCATGATCAGAAATTACCTTGAACGCTGTACCCTCTACATAAGGACGAAATTTTCCTATCAAGAAGATTACACTGAGAGGTTCTCTTTCACTAACTGAATAATTTTTCTCAGCTCTCGACAAAGAACGTGAAGCATAAGCAATGACTCTATCGAAACCATCTATATTTTGTACTAGGCAACCACCAATAGCAAAATCTGACGCATCACTTTCTATAATAAACTCCTTATCAAAATCAGGTGGACACAAAATTGGGGTAGAAACAAGTGCTTTTTTAGGTTTATGAAAGCTTTTTCTGCAGCTGGATTCCACTCAATTGCTTCTTTCTTTTTCTTTCCTTTAAGTAGTTCACTAATTGGTGATGTTAAAGCTGAAAAACTGGGTATGAACCTACGATACCAGGAACAAAGACCTATAAACCTCTTGATATCTGTGCTAGTACTGGGACGTGCAAAATTGAGCATAACTGCAACCTTATCAGGGTCTGTGCGCAAGCCTTGCCTATCTACAATGTAACCTAAATATTTTAAAGAAGTTTTGAAGAATTGACACTTTTTTGGGTGAACGGTAAGATTTGCATCTTTTAGGATGTTTTTTACTTCTTTTAATAAAGACAAATGCTCTTCAAAAGTTTTAGATAGAACTAAAATATCATCTAAACATGTGGTAATATGAGGTTCAAACTTTGGTCCGAATAGAGAATCTACTAAACGCTGTTGAACTTGTGCACTATTCCTTAAACCGAAAGGCATAACGGTAAAATTAAACAAACCTCTACCTGACACACTAAATGCTGTTTTCTCTCTAGACTGCTCATCCAAGGGAATCTGCCAAAACGCTTTCCTAAGATCAATACTAGAAATATATTTAGCATCACGCAGCATGTTTAAAATCCTATCAATACGTGGCAACGGGTAACTGTCATGTTTTGTAATTGCATTCAACTTTCTACCATCAAAACAACAACGATATTCACCAGAAGGTTTCTTAACTAATAAAACAGGACTATTCCACGGACTGTGAGATGGTTCAACTACACCTAAAGCTAACATTTCATCCAATTCTTTATTTAATATTTTTAAAATATAAGGAGACATTAAATATTGTTTTTCTCTAAAAGGTTTTGCATCACCTGTATCTATAGACATTGTAATTTTGTTGGTTCTACCTAACTTTTCTTCATTACTAATCTCATTGAAAGAGTCTATTACTATTTGTGCTCTACTTTTTTCGACATCAGATAGATCTAAGTCTTGAGCAATAAATTCATTGATTGAAACTTCACTAGAAATCACTTCAAGGTTACAATTTGTTATATTGCTGTGAATGTTCCAAGAAAAATCATCAAAATCAATTTTTATTTTAAACTGTTTACAAAAGTCACTGCCTAAAATTATTAAATGAGGTAAACTGGGTACCACTAAAGCTGGAATTATTTGTAAAACATTATCTACACAAATTGGTAAATCTACAATACCTTGAGCATATTGTTGTGAACCGTCTACAGTAAAAATATTTTTTAGACTATTGCTTGGATTTATTTCGAGATTAAATTTTCTTAAGATTTCTAATGAATTCTGACCACATACTGTAATGTTTGCACCACTATCTAATAAACAAATAAAATTTCTATCGAAAATTTTAACTGAGATGTACGGTCTGTTGTCATTTGAATGTTTTACAAAGTATGGAGCTATCGTATTGTTTTTGAAATTGTAAGTTTTATAAAAATCCCTAACTTTATTTTTCCAAATGTTCCAATCATTTTTGTCAAAATATTTTTTAACTATTGTCCTTTTTATAATTGGAGGAGTACTGGGACTTAATTGTTTACAATAAACTCCCCCTACCACTAGTTTTTTGAACATTTCTTACAGTTTCTTAAAGTCACATCTGGAGAACCGCATTTATAACAGAATTTTCTGTTATTTCTAACTGTACAATTTCTAAACAAATGGTTCGGCTTTAAACAACGCCAGCAAGTAAAACTAGGAATGGGTGTTCGAGAAGGTTCAGGTGTTTCTATCGAATTTACGGTTTGATTAGTAGTCTGTCTTAAATTAGAATTTTTATTTCTATGTGATTTTGAATTCTTAAAACTGTTTTTGGATTCACCATAAAATTTACTATTTTTGCTCTCAGTATCTGAATTGTAACATAACTCTGAATCTAATAAATTTGAAACTGCAAATCTGGAGTGAGAACTTCCAGAAGTTAAACTGAGAACATCAGCTTCTTCTAATTTTTTACATAAATCACTAAGAATTTCTACCTTATCAATATCATGTAAAGCAAGTCTTTTTCTGTACTCTGATTGTAAACCTAACTTAATATTTTTAATCTTTGTAAATTCTGCAGGCGTCTTACTTAATCTAGAGAACAGAGTCTCCATGCATGCAATATAAACTACTATGGGTTCATGCCTACCTTGTTTTCTGCTTTTAATTTGATTCCACAGTTCATCGTCATAATCGGACATTAAAAAATCTTTCTTTAACTTTACAACTAATGACTTCCAATCTGATACTTGACTTTGAATTTGCCTATACCAAAAAGTTGCTTTACCACAAAAAAGATCACTAGCAGACTGAAAAAGCTGTTCTTTAGTAACTTGTCTTGCTTTCGATACCTCTTCGACTCGTTCTATAAATGAAAGTAAATTTTTAGGTTCACCGTCAAACTGTATTCCTAACTTATAAACCGGAAAAATTTTACTCATATTTTGATTATGGTTACTTGTATTGTTAAAGTTTGGAATCATAATATTTTGATTAAAAGCTGTAGAATTGTGTGGTGGATCTACCGAGTCTACTTCTATTAATTTATCATTAAGTTCAACCTCAAGTTGTAAAGCTGTAGCATATGATTCATTTTTAAATTCTTCCCTACTACTTACATCAGGATCTAAAGGATCTATTTTAATTCTTAAAATTCTAAAAATTACATGAAAAATTCTTCCAGTAGCACGTTTATATACTGAATCTGATGAATTACCTTCAAAATCTGAAATTAGCACTGTAACGTCGTTTAAAGTTTTCTGTATTTCAACTTTCTCAGAGTCAAAATTGTAATTAGGATCTTTAAGGGTTTTAGGATCAAAATTTAATATCTTACGTTCTTTGCTTAGTAGTCTATTCAATACGGTTCGTTTATCATCGACTTTTTTCTGCTGTGACACAACATCTCTTATTCTTAGTTCATAATTAAGCTCATACACAAGCAAGTACCTTGGTTTAAATTGTGTATCCATTATGTAAACAAGCGATATTAAAGTATTTTTAACTTAACCTCAAAATTTATTGACAACTATAAATTGTCTTCTTGCTACTATACGTTTACACGACTATTTTATGACTGAAGTTAAAAATATTGAATATTTTCAACAAGTGTGCTCCAAAATATTAAATTTTACTGGATACCTAGTATTCTCAAAATAATTAGATTTGGCTCTAAAACTGTATTCTACTACATTAATTGTAGTTTTAATTAACCCCTAGCAATATTACCCTTATCATGAATGTATTAAATCATTTGCAAGAATGTTGAATTCTGTATTTATTTATCCTAGAATTTAGAGTCTTATATCAGTTAATATAACGAGGGCGCCATTTGTGTAACGTCAACTTCTCCTAAAGGATCAGTGGATGTTACACTTGCGAACGGCTGGCTTTTTTTATAGTCGGGAGCCCGTGGGTTATTAACTGGTACAAGTTTTATCTTTATAAGATGTTATAATGGGCGCCATACAAACTTTTCAGATATTTATCTTCGTCTTAGGAAGTTTGTAAAACCTTTGAAATAGTTAATTAAATTAAAGTTCGTAATTCAACAGTCTCACAAATGAAACGAAATAAACTTGATCGATACTTATATTGATTCTATGTACAGAAATATGTAAATATATGAAATTGTAAATACTTATAAAACAGTAAATAAAAAATAAAATATGGTGGTTAAGTAGTGATGAAGTACATATGTGATAGTATTTTATGTTAAAACAGGTCACCTATTTAAATCAGAGTTTATAATTAAATCTCATTAGTTGTAATTATTTAAATTAAAATGATGGTAATAAGGTGTACCTACAGATCATACCAAATAAAGGAGTGAACTTATGTTCAATTACCTGATGTCGTAACGTTACGTATTCAAGTTTACATATGTAAAACTGTATCAAATTAATAAATGTACTTTAAAATAAACAGAGTAAGTCTGTCACATAAAGAGATTATTTATACATAAACATAAAAATAAAAGGAAACGAGAATTATAAAAAAATCTTAAAAAGTTACCGACTTCAAGATGGTGGCGAAAACGTCTAACTTGTAAATTTCATGTATCTTGGATGTCGTGATCACAAGTGATCTTAGGTAATTGTTGCTAGTGCAGGGTAGTAATTTCCCAAAAAATCTTAATAACGAAACTGGATAGTAGAAGACTGCTAATCCAAAATGCCGGACGAAAGAAAAAGTGGTTCACCGTCTTTTGATAGCCATAAGTTCCTTTTAACGACTAAGAACGAGTAATAGATTCTATTCTGCAAAACTCCAGTTCGTACAAAGAAGAACAAAGGGGAACGAAGAGGAATGACTCTAAATGGAAAAAAAATCCATTAGCTTCAAGAAACTACGCCATGCGTTCATAAAAAATATGTCATAAAAACGAAAGACAATTTACTCACCTTTTTACAAAAAGGGCATTTACATCTGTTTTATAATCAACCAAAATTGCTACAGGCTCGCGAGATGAAATCCTCTGCCTTGCACAACAAATAAAACGACTTGTGGTATGGTGTTGCGAAAATCTACTTTATAATCCCACTTTTAAATGGTAGCGTGTAGACTCAACGAGCATTCACCAACAAGTGGCCTTTAGACAGCCCAAACGGAAAAAGGAAATACGCGTGTCTGCTACGTCATTTCTCAGAGCCAATCATAACAACAGAAATCAGTTACTACGAAACTTAAGACCACAGGAAAAGAAGAAATATGTGACTGAATAGTCGACAACGTATCTTGATCATTTGGAGAAAGAACGTAAGTGATAACAGAGAGACAACGTTTACACTACAAACTAGAAACCGGTGTGCTAAATTAAACAGAAAGATATGTTCTGGAAATTTAAATGCTACAATTTAAACTAATAACAATTAACTCACAGTGACTCAATGAATAACCCTCACCAGGTTGTATTTTGAGTCGGGCGGATAGTATCCGAATCTTGGGGAAGTCCGACCTACTCGAAATACAGCGTGGAGAGCTAGAGCTCGTCGTCGTGTGGTCAGATAAAAGTCTGAGCTACAAAACCCCCAAAAAACATAAAAGGGACCACCACGACGTGACATGGTGGAGGTGCGGTGTTGTATTTCACTTGTTTTTAGTAACAAATAAATAATAATTTACTCCCTGAAACCCGATTGCGCAAGTAAAATTCTGTATACCTGCAGTAGAAGGTCGTGTTTAACCTACACATCGATTTACTGGAGAGATACAAAAATTACTAGCAATTATAAACTGGCGAGCCATAAATTTAGTGATTTCTTTTATAATTTTGAGGGTCGTGTTTAATTTACACACCAACAAAGTTGTGAGAGCTAGACTAAATTAATATAAAATTGGCCCAGTACAAGGGTAATATTATTATTTATATTATTAAATGACACAAAAAAGGCCAAGTAAAAAACAAAGGGAGGAGAAAAAACTAAAACGTACTTATGAATGCAATTTAAGTCCTCCTAGAGAGTTTGACACAAATGAATTACCTCTAACCCCTCGTGTTTTAAAACCAAGTGAACCATTAATAAAAACTAGTGATTATTTTTGCTTTTTGCACCAACACCTCGAACGCCCGATCATTTAAAAAATAAAATAGGACCCCAATGATAAAGTTGCTGCTAGTTTGAATTAGGAAAATAATTTTACCATTTTACATATAGAGATATAAAAAGAGAATTAAAACAATTATGTAGACTTTTATAAGGCTATGTAAGAAATAGTTACTTTTATTTGAATATATTTTTACTCCCTACCTTGAATAACAATTTTTTCATATATTTTCTTTCAAGGAGAAGTTTTATTTTATGCACAATCGCCTGTTCCACTATCAATTTTTACAATATCACTCAACACTATCGTTTTTACACATTCACTGGTTGTGTGATTTGGTCTCACTACCTCTCACTCCACACAAGTTCCTCTTGTCGGCGATTATTCTCACTCTATCCCCCCTCGCAGACATTAAGTAGTATCAACTCGAAACCTGCAAGGGAAAAACAAAAACATAATCAGTAAATAATATATAAAAATAGTTAATGCCACTAACGAGGGATAAAACAAAAAAGCTACACCTAGAGCTTCAATTAGTGGACGGTTTCGAACCTCAGCTAAATAGTACAGAGCTTCCCGGAGCAGGATTTCAAACATCCAAAAAGACTCCAAGATCTCCTACAGGAGAAGGGTCCTCTATACTGGACGAAGGAAGCGTTACACAAAAAACACCAATAACAAGTAGTGGGAACTCAAATTTGCCACAGAGTCCCACTGTTAGTGACAAAAACTCTATAGAGGATAATACGGTGAATATTACGCAACCTACGGGTTCAAACAGCATCGGAACAACAACGGTTATTCCCCTAACGGCGGCAAAGCCAGTTTCAAAAACTAATAACCCAATTCAATAAAACAACAAACAAAACATGGCTAACACAACTCTTTCGGAGGCTTTTACCAACCACCACAAACCAGCCACCCCAGAATTTATCTCACCACCAATTTTCAACCCCTGCTCCGGTAATGTCACTTCATTTATAGCAAGTTACGAAAGAACTGCTATAGCAAATGGGTGGGACAATAGCTTAAAAATTAGTTATCTAGGATCATTCCTAGAAGGCGCAGCAAATATATGGTTTACTTTATATAAAGATCAACCTGAAAATGAGACAAAAAAGTGGTCCGAGGTGAAAAACGACCTACTAGAGGAATTCGACGAAGGAGACTCCCACCGAAATATAGAAACGCGCCTGCTCAGCAGAAAGCAAAAGAAGGGAGAATCAGTAAAATCTTATTTTTACGATTTGAAAACACTTTATTATGAGTTTGACCCAAAAATGAGTGTCGAAGGGCTAAGAAAATATTTTGAAAATGGTCTCGACCCAGAACTCTACACTCCTTATAGACTTCTCAGGTCAAACAATATGAGTATGGGACAATTCAAAGATATTGTAATCAGCCTACAAGATATTATGGACAACAATAAAGCAGGCTCGAGTCTCACTACCCTTTCAACAGCCAAAACCATGGCTAATAAAGAAGAAAATATGACCCTATACACACAGACAGGGGTAAACGAACAGGGTAATTTTACAAAAAATAATAATCGTCCTAAAAATGGACAATGGCAAAACCAAGATCAGGGGCTAAATTATTTCCCCCAACAAGGTTTTCCCCCTTTTAACGGACCTAGCCCAAATTTATATCAACCCCCATTTCATTTTAACCAATATGCTGCTCAGCCTCGACTTAATTACACACGACCAAATAGATATTCCACAAATAAACCACAACAACACGTGCCGAGACAACAATCTCAACAAAATCAAGCGCACGTGCCAACAACCCCTTTTGTGCCAACGACTCGCACGAGAGACGGTAGACCGATATGCCATATATGTAAAAAACCGGGTCACTCTGGCAGTGTCTGTTTCTTCAGGCCAAAAAATACCCCAAATGGACAAGGACAACGTCGTTAGCTCCCCGACTTGTCCTCTCAACAAGGGGGCCACAGAGTATCCAGTACAAGGTACTGACAACTAGTGCCAAAGTCAACGGGGTACTTACAAATATAATAATAGACACGGGGTCAGAGCAAGATATAATAAGAAAAGACTTTGCTAAAAACATCGACACTCAGACGATAAAAAACCTACTAGCGGTAGGAAACATGAGAGTGTCGACAGTAGGCCAAGCCCTAACCAACATACAAATTGGAGAACTTATTACATCGTGCTCAGCAGCGGTGGTCGAAAATCTCCCAGCCGCACTAATTATCGGTATAAAGACTTTATACAGACTCGAAGCCACGATTGACTTAAAAAACAATCATATGTGTCTTCATTTAAATAACAAAAAATACAATACAACGTTACACCCTAATTCATATAATGGCCCTGAAAATAGCCTCAGCGTGGTAGAACACACACCAAAAAGTGACATTTCTTACAAAGAAATGTATCAAACAGAGTGCTCGCTTCAAATTAAAGCAGCACTGCATAATGTAAGAAAGGTTACGGGACAAAAAACCAATCCACCCTCATCCCCAACGTTGCTGTCAGGTACAGTGGCTACAACAAAAGTTTCCTACCCTAAGGTACCTTCAAATAAAAAATTTTGCTTAGAAGAAACAAATCCCCTAACCTGCGATTATATTTCACAAACCCCTACTTGTAATAAAATTAGGTCAGTCAACGACTATATTTGCCTTCCCAACAGTGAGACTCAGATCCATATAACATCAGAACCAGAAAACATAAACCCATCCGTGTACGATTTTGAGTACAATTATAAAAACATGGTTCAGAGGGGCCTATTAGTAAAATCAAACAAAATGACAGATCAAAATAAAATAACAATTGTAAATTGCACAAATTTCCCAAGAAAAATATATAAAAATTGCACCATAGGGTTCCTTCAACACAGAAAGGACCTGCTTAATGATAAATGGTCTTTCGTCGTCCGAGAGGAAAAGGAAGATAAAATATCACTTGAAGATTTCAATTTATCTGACATAGATGACGATAAATTCAAGTCTCAATTGGGGAAGTTAGTGACAAAATACCCCGATGTTTTTTCAAAAAATATGTTCACCATGGGGCGAACACACCTCACAGAGCACAAAATTGAACTCGAAAACGCTTCCCCAATAAAAAGCCGGGCCTACAGGGTATCTCAAAAAGAAAGGGACTTAATAGACGAACAAATTCAAGAAATGTTGGATCATGAAATTATTCGTCCAAGTCACTCACCTTGGACGAGCCCCATAGTACTAATCAAGAAGAACAATAAGGTCCGATTTTGTGTAGATTATCGCAAACTCAATGATGCGACAAAGAAAAATAATTACCCAATACCCCAAATAGACGACATACTAACATATTTAAACGGAGCTAAATATTTTAGTACCCTAGATATGTTTAGCGGCTTTTGGCAAATACCGATGGAAGAATCATCGAAAAAATATACATCATTTGTGGCCCAAGGACATGGCCAATACGAATGTAACGTCCTTCCTTTCGGATTAACTTGTGCACCAGCTACTTTCCAGTCTCTTGCAGATCAAGTATTTCAAGGCATGAAATGGAAAGAAATACTTATATATTTAGATGATATAATAATTTTTTCAAAAACCAGGGAAGAACACATGGAAAAAGTAGAAAAGGTGTTTAAGAGGCTACGTGAAGCAAATTTAACCTTGAAGCCAAGCAAATGCATATTTGCTCAAACTAGTATTAACATTCTGGGATATACAGTCAACGAAAATGGACTAGCAGTCGATGACACAAAGTTAGTAGCAATAAAAAGGTTCCCTGAACCAAAAACTGTAAAACAAATTCAAAGTTTCGTGGGACTATGCAATTACTACAGAAAATTTATACAAAATTTTTCAGTCATTGCAAGACCACTACATCTGCTCACAAAGAAGGGCATCAACTTTTCTTGGGGCGAACCCCAACAAAAGGCATTCGAATCCCTTAAAGAAAAATTGCTAACAGCACCCGTATTACAACACTATAATCCTAATGCAGAGTGCGAACTTAGAGTCGACGCCTCTAAAATAGGTATTGGAGCAATCCTGCTACAAGAGGGGCAAGACAAACAAAAACACCCTATAAGTTACATAAGTCGAAGTCTTTCGAAAGCTGAACAAAATTATAACATAACAGAACTCGAAGGCCTCGCGGTAATTTGGGCACTAGGGTACTTAAGATATCTAGTCTACGGCAAACCAATAACCATATTAACAGACCACCACGCTTTATGTTGGTTACGAACCTTAAAAGACCCAACGGGCAGACTGGCTCGATGGAGTATTAAACTGTCCGAATTCGATTATGTAATCAAACACAAAAGCGGTAGTTCAAATAAGGACGCGGATTGCTTGTCACGAAACCCAGTGCTAAAACCCACAGATAAAGATATAGAAGAAAATAACCCTATCCCAATATTTCTTCTAGAATCAGATGATTTCGAGCAGGAACAAGTAAAGGACTCTGAAATTATGCAAATAAAAAACGCTATTCTAGATCCAAGTACATCGTCGATAGGCATAAGTCGAAGAGCAAAAAGTTTTAGGCTAATCAACAACGTACTATATAAATCAAATAATAGTCCGGAAGGCCTACAAAACCTCCTTGTGATTCCAAGACACCTAATAGGAGAGATTTTATTCTCAAACCACAATGAACCTACAGCAGGCCATCTGGGAATCGCAAAATCACTAGCCAAAATAAAAGCTAAGTATTATTGGACCACTTTACAAAAAGACGTGGAACGATACGTCAAAGGATGTAGAGACTGCCAAGCCAGAAAAGGAGAGGAAAACGAAAAACCAGTAGGAACGTTACAACCAATTCCAGTCGGAGTTCCTTTCGAAAGAGTTGGCATTGATATACTGGGGCCATTTCGCAAAAGTCGAAATGGTAAAACAGTCATCATAGTTGCTACAGATTACGCTACAAGGTGGGCCGAAACAATGGCACTACCACACGCAAAAGCTAGCCAGGTAGCAAAATTCATAATGAATTCACTGATATGTAGACACGGGAGTCCTCGTTTCTTAGTGATCAAGGAACAAACTTTATATCAGAAATGGTTACCGAACTTACAAAAATGATGGGAACGGTAAGTCAGTTCACAACGGCATACCATCCGGCTACAAATGGTTTGCTCAAAACGTTAGCCAATATGCTGGCAATGTATACTAATACAGAACATACAGACTGGGATGAATACCTCAGTCTCGTTACATTTGCTTACAATACAGCAAAACAGGACAGTACAAAATTTTCCCCCTTTATGCTAGTATATGGAAGGGAGCCAACCCTCCCATCTGAAGCAAATTTAATGACCCCATCCACAAACCTGGATGCCTTACAAATTAGAGACCGTGCGCTGGCAGTAAGGAATTTGGCGATACAAGACATACAGAAAAAACAAATAAAAGATAAAGAACGATATGACTCGAAGCACAGGGTAATAGAATATACAAAAGGGGACCAAGTGAAAGTATTTACACCAATTAGAAAAATAGGAAGAAGCGAAAAGCTCCTCCTACGATGGTTCGGTCCCTACTATATAAAAGAAAAAATAAGTGAGGTCAATTACCTGATCCAAAGAGGGGAACATAAGAACAGCAAACAAGAAGTCGTTCACGTCAGTCGAATACTTCCGTATAATGATCCTTGGAGTCCAGAGTTGTTTCCAATCGATGAAACAGCCTCACAACCTGTAAATAAATAATTCGTTAATATTTCAATGTAGTTTTTAACATAAATACCTTTAGTTAAATTTAAAATAGATATAAGTAATAAGCCCCTCTGATTCATCATACAAATATTTTTTTTTTCCATATTTACTCTTTAAAAATGTATACAAATATTTTTGTGTAGGACACTAATCGCAATATGCGCCTACATAGGCAGCTTTAGGGTTACATCGACAGTCGAAAGTTCCCATAAGATTGAAGTGACTGCTGGGGCGTTTTGGAGAGCACTCCCAGATACAATAGCTTACGAAGCTACCATACAAAAAAACAAAAGCTGTCTTAATCGCCGATAAAAAGGATCTTTATAGCAAAGAGTCCATTAGCTGGCTTAGTCAATTTCCTGGGGTTCAGCATGCATTAAACGGGGGTGAATTAGTAATTTGCTCTCAGAAGGTTGATGGATTTAACTTTGAAACGAACACCGTCTACCAATACCATGGCTGTTTTTGGCACGGATGCCCATCTTGTTATGAACCATCTACCTATAACAAGCTAGCTAACCAAACTATGGAAGATCTTTATGACGAAACCGTACACAGAAGCCAGCAAATTAGAGATGCTGGATACAATTTAGTCGAGATGTGGGCTTGCGATTGGTCAACTTCTAAGGAATTTAAAGCAGCTCCCCCTCTGCTCGATATCACAGAGCCGTTAAAACCACGAGATTCTTTTTTCGGCGGAAGGACCGGTGCCACCAAATTGAAAGTTTCTGGTAAAAAAATGAAATATATAGATGTGGTATCATTATATCCGGCCGTACAATACTTTGACCCGTACCCTATAGGGAATCCTATAAAAGTATTCAGTCCAGAAACGCACGATCCTTCATAGTTCGGCCTTATTAAATGTATGGTATCAGCTCCAAAAGGGTTGTAGCATCCGGTGCTTGCGGTAAAACCGATAAATTAATGTTTGCGCTATGTCGTACATCCATGGACCAGGAGACTGCAATCATACTGTTTCTGAAAGATCGTTTACAGGAACGTGGACCACCCCCGAGATAAATAAAGCTCTGGAAAAAGGCTACGAAATTCTAAAAATATACGAAGTTTGGAATTTTAAACGCAAATCAACTGATTTGTTCAAGGGCTATATCAATGATTTTATGAAAATAAAATTAGAAACAACCCCTCACACGTACGAATCAAACGAATCCTACGCTTTAGCAATCAAACAGCAAATGTCTATTGATTTAGATATTGGCAAAATAATACCCAATCCTGGTAAAAGAGCTGTCGCTAAAATATGCCTCAACACGCTATGGGGTAAATTTAGTCAAAGATTAAACCTCGCTAAAAGTGAATTTGTTATCGATCCCGCTAGATGGTACAATATTTTGTTGGACGGTAAAATAGATATTACAAATTGTGTATTTCTCACTGATGAAATGGTGCAAGTGACTTACAAATACAAAGATGTGTTTGTCGAAGACTCTACATCAACTAATATCTTCATAGCAACCTTTATCACAGCGCATGCCCGCTTAAGACTATACGAGATGTTGGATAATCTTGGCGAAGATATAGTTTATTACGACACGGACAGTGCCGTTTATATTGATGACGGTTTTAATACGGTACAAACGGGGTCTATGTTAGGTGAAGGGTCAAACGAGATTGCTGATGATGATTATATAACCGAGTGGTTGTGTACAGGCCCTAAGAGTTATTATTACAAAATGCTTAAGGGCGTAGAGGTTACCAAAATCAAAGCTTTTACCCTGAACTACGAAAATAGCTTGTCACTTAATAGTCAAACAATGGAGGAAATTGTGGCCGGTACATCGTCGTCAGTACAATTAACATATGATCAGATAGCTAGAGATGTCAAAACTAAAAATATTCTTACTAAAAAACGCGTCTCAAAAACATTTAGAATGGATTTTAAAAAGCGCAGAGTTGTAAATAATGACAAAGAACTGGGCGTTGTAAATAGTGATCAAGAAATAATAGACTCGGTTCCTTGGGGTTTTTAAACAATAATTCTGATTTTAAGCGATAGAAATGTTTCCTTTAAGGATTTTTAATATAAGGGGCTTAGATCGAGAATAGAATTATTGATTAATTCTATTCTTGCCATTGAATAAAATAGAAAGAGCCTGCCCCTCCTGTAATATAGGCCAGTTGACATCTTGCCCTTAGGGCGAACTCCAAAATTGTTAAGGGGTGCGCCCCCTCAGGTATTTGCTGACAATTGAGAAAGAACGTTCTTTGTCGTAATATATCTCGTTGCTACAAAAAATTAAATTAATAAAAATTAATTAATTAAAATTATTATTTACTCTTATGTCCTTACGACTCAAAAGGTTATATATTAAGAAGGGTTTTTTCATTTTTACTGCGCGATCTAAAAACAAATATAATTAAATAGAGACAACGAGTTAATAAACTATATTTACCCATGGCTAGTAAGCGAATATCCACAGTTTGTGCAAAATTGAAAACCATCGTCGGTTAACCATGATTATTTTTATCAGGCAGGATATGTGGATGAGCTATTCTTATGAACACTGGCCCGTCGCCACAGATCTACGCTCTTCAATTCACAGATTACAAAGGGCGTTTGATGATTTGGCTTTTGATGCATTGTATAATATTAATTATGGGCCACTATGGTATGATGAAGAAGGCGTTCAAAATTTAAACAATCGCTATGATCTATTCGTTTTGGGCAGTCACATATGTGACGAAGATTTAGACGCAAAAATAGATATCAACGATTTTTGCAGGAAAATTAATGAAAATAATTTAAAATCATATCTATACATAGTTGTAGAATATTTACCGGCTGAAGCAAAAGAAATACTAGGTATAGTATAGTAAACTAGATTTGAAATTTAATTTAAATTTTAATTTCTAGAAGCATCTCTAAACAATTATACCTTATTACCTTATGAACTCTGCAATGTCTTGAACGTTTAAATATTTTATTTTGCACTATTTGTAACAACTATCAAACATATGAACCGGGTACTGTACTGTTGTTAACACGTTATTGCGACACCTGTCAAAATATGACAGTACACGATTTTTGAAAAGTTTTACTCGTTGTCTCCATTTAATGTGTGTAATTTTTAATGTAATTCCTCTCTCTCTCTGTAATTTAAATTGTAATTTATATTATTTCTTGTAATGGCTCTCTGTGCTTTATGTTGTAATTTATATTATGTAACAGTTCTCTGTGCTTTAAATTGTAAGTTATATTGTTTCTTGTAATAGCTCTCTGTACTTTATATTGTAATTTATATTATGTAACTGTTCTCTGTGCTTTAAATTGTAATTATTATTGAATTTTATAATAAATTTTTAATTGATTTGCTGTGTTTTATTTTATCAATACTATTTTTAATCGTCATGTTGTTTCATATATTTACAAAATTTAGCGCCATTCGCGCCACAGCTCGCGCCATCTTGGAATTTTCGCCTGTTATATTTATTTTTTAATCGCCATGTTTCATTATAATTTATATTAATATACATATTTTTAATCGACATGTCAATTTTTTCATATATCCATCTTGCCCCGCCCTCCCAGCTTGCTAGTACGCAGCTGCGCAACAAGGTGTTCCATATCGCTACTGTGCTGAAGGACATGCATTCAACTATTCTCCTATCAAAAGCATACCCTCCTTTATTTAAAAATTGTTTAAAAGAAGAGAAGAAAGGTACTTTTGGAAATGGTTTGAGATTCAAAATTTTACATTGAAGTTTGAAGAGACAGGAGACGGATTGTGGACTTTGGAAGACAGAAGACGAAAAATTGTGAACATTATTGAATAGACTGTATTCATCTAATTTGGGTAAATTATTTTTAAATAATTTCATTCATTTCATTAAAGTTTTCTGTTATGTTAAGGCATGAATGTCTGAATGGACGATCAGTTTAGTTTAATCTTACGGTAATGTTTTTATATAAATAAACATAAAATTTAAAAATATTAAATACTTAATAATAAAAAGAAAATTGTGACAATTTGTTTATTTAATTCTACATTTTAAAAAATAACTGATTTGAACCCAAACCTGAGGCAAGAGATTAAAAAAAAATATTGAATTAAAAAAAAATTTAAAAAAACTTAGTAATTTTAAATTTAAATTGACCAGTATTTCATAACAATATATTTATTTATGTAAACATAACAAACATAAATAAATGAAAAACAATCCATTACCCTTAAAGCTGATTTTATAACAAAACCTACTAGCCAAAATATGGATGACAATTTTTGTATGGTTAGGTTAGGTTAGGATAATACTATTAAATAAAATAGACAGATCCGTATTTGAAAAATAAAGTTGATGGTGGCCCTGAAGAGACAAAACGTCAGATTTAAAATTTAACAATGGCAGTTTATAACGATGTTAGAATACAACAGAAACCTTTAAAAAAGTTATCCCAAATTAGGTATAATAACAGAGCTTTGGGAAAAAAAACGATTTTCCGCAAATTCGGATTTTGTCGTTTAACTCCGGAACCAATAGGAATATTTTCGATTTCAAAAAATCATTTTCTTCATTTTTATATTTCGCACACTTTGCCCCAATTAACCGTCGTTCTAGCGTTTACCGTTTACGAGATAGCAATACCGTCCCTATTAAAAAGTAGCCACCCTGTATACTCAGAAGGCTGCGCGAATCAAATACTATGTCGAATAGGATTGACGAAAAAATGTACTACATAAGGCATCACGTTCAAATTGAAAATGTTCGATTTGCAACAAATTTTACTGTTCCATATTTCTTTATAGATTATGCTACAAAAAAATCAATCTAATTTTAAATAGTTTATATTACGTAAAAAGTTTTTTTTCGTTTTATATTATCCTGCGTCTTTTATTTTCATTTGGTTTTCATTGTTTTTTCGTTAATAAAGTTGATCACATGAGCGGTGTTTGTTTTGTTCAGACATAATTTTTATAAAAAAAGTTTTTCAAAAAATCAAACAAAAATGCTGGACCAACATTAACGTGTGGTGTAAATGGCGACGATTTATCAATTCCCATAAGAATTGTACAGACAAGCGACACACGGTCGAGTTACACTGCAAAATAGAACAGCGAATGTCGCGACACAATGGGTATGTCTCGAGGCCGGACGAACAAAAGTATGTGTGACACACGCACTATGTCTCATGCCGCTTAACGTGTATGCTTCGATAGTTGATGCCACGCATAATTGTGGTTTACTCGTAAAATAAGGAAAAAAATTAAACGAGGTTGTCTTTTACCTGGGGCAGTAGCCTTTATTGCATCTGGAATTTTAATCTCTATTCTTTCTGATAATATGGTGATGTTTTGAAGTCTAATTAGAGAAAGCGTCTGTACTGTGCTGGCTGATGTTAGGTAGAGTAACAATTTTTTATGTGTCTGTTGTGGTAGGTGGGACGAGCTCAGGAAAACCACCGAGAATAATTTACAAAAAACACTTTATTAAATTTTGTTTACACCAAAGTACAACTGCGTTCATTGAAAAGCGGCATTCAAAAGCCCCGGTTCATCGTATTTTGTCCCCAAAATCCCTCACTTAATCAATAAATTATTATAATAAAAAAGTTATAGCCCAATGAGCATTTGACAGGTTAATAACTTAAATAATTATAAGAATGCTGAATAAACAATTGAATATGAAATAAAGTTCTGACCTGTTTCTTTGTTTAATTATATTTATAATAATAAAATATATTTTATTTCACAAATTACATTTCTCCCCTAATTTTTAAAATTATATATTGGTGCAATTTTGACCAGTTCCGGGTACGTCAGTATTTATTTCAGCCTCGCTCAATTGAGTTTTAGCCATATCTTTATTTTCATCTGGATCTAATCCAGTTTTTACTTTTATGAATCTCCTATACTTATTTTTATAAATACAAACAAAGCAGAGCATAATAATAATCAATACCCCTACAACTGACTATGAAAGTTCCCATATGATTAGACTCTACAATACATGATGTTTCCAAAAATTCTAATTTAGAAAAGTTGTATTTAGTGAAATTTAAACTAATCATTTTTTAAATTTACCTTTGGAATATAAGTTACAGTAATATTACTAGAAAAATGCTGATGAGGCTTTAAGATAACAGATTTTGCAAAAGCTGAACAATTTGGATGCAAGTACAAAATTCCAGAGTTTTTTTCTAAGGTAATGGTTTGGTGAATTTCGCTTGACTTGCATTTTAAATCTAAATATTCTTTGCGAGGTGTAATGTATATCCATGAATTTTCTGCATCTAGTTGAATAAAAATAGGTTCTTTTAATTTAAATAGTTTTTTAGTACACGACTGTGGTATAACAGTGGTGGGTAAAAATAATTTTGATTCACAGGAATTGTGTAATTGCGTTAAATAAATCGGTTTATCTTGTTTACATGAATAAAATTTGTACAAAAATTTTTTACATTCTGTCAATTCGAACTCGGACAAAGTGTAGTTTGTCATTATGTGACACAAAAAAGTTGCTTTCAGGTACAATGAAGACAAATGTATCATTTCCTAAATCTACTTGTAAACTAGATACAATAAAAATATTAAAGTTTTGACTTTCAATTAAAGGTATATATACTATAAATATTAGTTGTTTATCTAAAAGAATTGTATTTGTATTAATTAAATAATATAAAATATGCATGTTTTCTACAGTTGGACTTAGAGGGAAACTTATACCCTCTAAATAATTTTTTTTTTTGACACGTCACAAGAATTTATATATTTTTATATCTCGATACATTTTCCGCCAATGGTAATACGTTTAAATGTTCTATTTAACCCTTGATGACCGCCACTGGGCGTTACATGAAAATTGTCTAGAATTTGCCTAATTTCGTCTTGTGTTAAATCCCTTAGAACGCGATCGTGATAAATGTTAATTATCACATCCTTTTTAAATAAATAATTAAACATTGTTTTTACTGTTTCGAATTTTAGACTATCCATTCGGCAAGTATGACTAGAAATTGCAAGTTTACGAATTTTGTTTTCTATGCAAAATTCTTTAAATGTAAGAATGCAGTTAAATAAATCCTCGTACTCGGTTTTATGACCTAGGTCAACTTTTGTAATTAGATATAGTATGAATTTTTCACCTTCTTTTAAAAACGCTAATTCGCGAATCTTTTTATTTTGAGATCTTATTGTGTGAAGGTTCTCCTTGTATTCAATTTGCTTTGACAAAGTTTGATCAGTAAATAAATAATACTATGTTCCTCAGTATCATTATTTATACCTTCGTCTAAATCTATTACGTTGGGGTTCACAATGAAATTTTTTTCTATATACTCTAAAAAAATTTGATAAGCATTACCACTCGAAAGAGTTTGAACTCGATATATTCTACTAAGAGCTTCAGCATTTTTATTTTTGCTGCCGGGTTTATAATTTATGGTGAATTCAAATTCATCTAGTTTTAACCTAAATTTCATTAATCTACTTGATGGATTTGATATTGAAAAAACAATTTAATGGTTTACAATCCGTTAAAATATCGAATTTGACCGCATATAGGTAATGTCTAAAGTGCTGACAACTCTATACTATAGCCAAAAGCTCACGTTCTGTTGCACTATAATTTCTTTCGGCCTGATTCAAGACACGTGACGCATAGGCTATTGGCAATTCCAAACCAATTTGTCCTTGGCTAAGAATACCTGAAATCGCATTTAAGGATGATGCGTCTGTAGTTAAAATAAATTTCTCTGAAAAATTTGGGTAGTTTAAAATTGGAGGGTTTACTAATTTTTCCTTAAGAATATGGAATGCTTCATCGCAAAGAGAATCCCATTTAAATTTAACGTCCTTCTTAAGTAGTTTATTTAAAGGATAAGCAATTTTGGCGAAGTTTTCAATGAATTTTCTATAATAAGAAGCTAGACCTCCTTCTGTGATGAAGGTGTTTTACAATTTTGTACAACTTCAATTTTACGAGGATCGGGATGGATACCGTTTTCGGATATCTTGTGGCCTAAATAAGAGCTCTTTTCGCAAAAATTCACACTTAGATGGCTGCAATTTGAGATTGTATTGTCTTAATCTAGAAAATACATCGATTAACTTGGAATTATGAGAGCATAGTGTACTTCCATGTACAACCAAATCATCCATAAAGACAAAACATGTGATACCGTTTAATCCCATAAGGACATTATTCATTAACTTTTGGAATGAGCTAGGGGCTCCTTTAAGTCTCATTGGAAGTCTTAAGTATTGATAGTGATTGCCATCGAATGAAGAAGCTGTCAACGGTTTTGAATCGTCACTAAGTAACATTTGATGAAAACCTTGAGCCAAATCTTCTACAGAAAAGTATTTAGAATGTCCTAATTGGTCTAGAATTTCTGTTATATTAGGAAGTGGATATGCATCGGATTCTGTAATTTCGTTTAATTTTTGGAAATCTACGCAGATTCTGTACCGCTTGGTTCCTTGATTATCTGGGCGTTTTGGGCCGATTAATATCGGATTATTATAACCGGAATGACTATGTTCAATAAAATTATCGTCTAAAATCCCTTTGGTTTGCCGTCGTACTTCAGGTTTTTGCACCTCTAGAATTCGATAACCCTTGACAAAAATAGGTTTCTTGTTTGTAATGGCGAACTGCGTCAGTATACGTAAGTTTATCCCCCTCAAGTAAAAATATATCATTAAAATCCCGAATTATATTTAAAATGCTCTCTTTTTCTTCTAATTTTAAATGATCAAGGTTTATACTATTTTGCAAGCAAGTTATTCTGTCTTTGTCAGTACAAGTGGATATTTCTAAAACGTCATAATTTTCTAAAATGTCCCAGTCTATTTGATTAATATCTTCCGGTCCTATATGCACGTTTCTTTCAGTTGCATTTATAAAACAAATTTTTGGGTCGTGAGACTCATTTTCCTCAAAAATAGTATTCCCCACGAAAACACCCGGTTTGATTTCCTTGTTAAGCAGATTCTAGGTGTACCTATTGGAAATGGAAATTTCACTGTGCGAATAACTTTTGACCTGGCTGGAATTTAAATTAAATCAGAATGTGAATTTTTTAATGGGATAATATATGTTTGACCTTGATATGGAATGGATCATGTGGACGTTTTGTAATTAATAGTGGCCTTGTAGTATGACAGGAAGTCTTTACTAAAATACCGTGAGTAGAAATTGGAAATGTATTTGGAACAACTTGGAGATTTTGAGATAAGTGAACATCTGGCGCGAGATTGATTTGACCTAAACAAGTAGTACCGTATGATGAAACAAAGTCATCTATTATCCCTTTTAAATGAACTTTATTTTCAGTGTATACAAGATAATTTTCGTTTAGTACATTTAACTTGATTATGCTGACTTCACTACCCGTGTCAAGTAACCAGTTCACTGTGTCAACGACTGAATTGTTTAGAGGTAATTGGATACAAGATGCGTTTTGCTTTGTATTTATAGATAGGGATTTTGAATGTTCATTATTTATTTTAAGTTCAGTAAAAACATCATATAATTCTGAGATAAGATAAGAATTTGCTAAATCCGAAGAATTGGAATTTTCAATTTCCTTATCAGTAATAAGATCGTGTAATAAGTTTGAAGTAGCATTTGCAACAGGTTTCGTATTTATAGTAATCGAATCAGTGTGGATGGGAATTAAAGTAAATACTTGGGCAGTATCTGAATTTGTGATAGGATTAGATTCAGTGGAACTGGAACACGTATCGTACATAGATTCAGTGAAATTAGTAATCGTTTCTGAATTTGTAATATAGATAGATTCAGTGGGGAATTGTCAGAATTTGTAGTAGGAATGAATTCAGCGGAGTTGTTAATCATTTTCAGATTTGAAATAGGAAGCGGTGTACTTGGGGGGGGGGGGGGGGTTTCAACGTATTGACTAAAGGGCCGTTCGGCAATTGCACTCTATTAACTCGGAACACTCCTTTCTTCTTTAAACGTTCGGTTATTATAAAACGAGTGAAAGGAGCATTCTTTAAATCGTTCGGCTACGATGGAGTAGAGTGAAAAGTGTTGCTTCATGTGTACCACCTCGGCGAGATGGGGTTTTAGGAGTTAACAGGCGCATTTCGATACCGAATACTGGCCGTCAAGAAATGTGTGTTTTTTTAGCACTGTGATTTTTATTTTATTAATTGATATGGAAATAGTTTCACAAAAAACCCATCATCTCGTAAGAGATGAACATGAAAATATTATTATTCAAAATAATAATATTTTGCTACAAAACAATGAAAGTAAGTTTATACGCACAGCCCACATAATAGTAATAGTGAAAAAAATATTATTAAATTGTTTTAGCTCATGAATGTTTGTTGGTACCAGTTTCTCAAGAAATAATAAATGAATTTCTGAATGGGGAGGTTCCCACAGCACATACCTAATAGTAATAGTGAAAAAAATATTATTAAATTGTTTTAGCTCATGAATGTTTGTTGGTACCAGTTTCTCAAGAAATAATAAATGAATTTCTGAATGGGGAGGTTCCCACAGCACATACCTTCGAGGTTCCATCCACATCTGAAATTGACGGCGAGGAGGAAAAAAAGTTGTGGACGAGAGAAAATACCTTATTTTTGATAAGTAAAGTTAAAGAGTTCGACGAGGAACTGAGCAATGGTGTTAAAAAAAACGTATGGCTAAAAATAACCCAGGAATGTATTAAAAAGCTTCCCAAAAACCTGAAAATCACGAATAAATCTTGTGAAACCAAATGGAAAGCTTTAAAGCGAACCTACAAAAGCATTTTGATCAATAATAATACGTCAGGGCAAAAGAGAAGACATTGGGAATATTTCAACATCATGCATGAGATTTTATTTAGTAAGCCAGAAATACAGCCATTAGCTACAGGAAGTAGTCTAAAAGGATTGCAAATAAATAAATCTGCAAGTAAGTTTTTTACCTTGGATTGACTTATAATTTCAATTTTAATTTACAAAAGCACATGTTGCAAATAATATAACTCCTTAGTGTTTTCACTTAATTTATAAATTATTTTCTTTTGTAGGTGCAGAAAACACTGATGAAAAACCTGGACCTTCTAAATTAGGTAAAATAAGATAAGCAACTATTTGTATTGTCTTCTTAAAATAATTTATTTTAGAAACATCTGAACATGAATCTTTATTCTCAAAAAAAAGAAAACAGAAGGAAAACAGAGCTGACTTAAGGCATCAAGCAAAGTTAGCTAGAATGGATCGTTTCAACGATTTATTCGAAAAGATGGTTGAAAAAATGTAAAAACACATGCATTTAAGGAGCAACATAATTAGAGTGGTAACTTGTAGCATAAATCTATAGAATGAGGTGTACAGGGTGTTTCATAGTTAAATTTACAAACGATAACTGTAAATAGAGGGCATTTAGGTGATTCCAAAAACCCATACATGATGGGTCTGGAGATACAGGATGTTTTATCGATTCTAACCATTTCTTTCTTGTGTCATAACTTCCAAATCATCCTATACAGTAGTAGATAGGATGTCCTTGGGAACAGTAGCGATATGGAACACCTCGCAGCAAGATGGATCTACATGAATGGTGAATAACAGTTTTGGCGGGAAATTTTGAAAATAATTGTAAAATTGACAATATGATGAATATAGGGAGGATTGACGGCACGAGATTTTATATATATTGTCGATTAAAAATATAAATGTTGAGGGTGGTTGGTTGGGGTTTATATATGGGTCATGTGGCGCTCCGATTAAATAGGGGCCTGAGCACATGTTGGGAAAGAAGAATTGACAGAATTGACAGAATGACAGAATTGACAGAATGACAGAATTGACAGAATGATAGAATTGACAGATGGCGCGGGAAAACGACTGTTGAATTATTATAGTAAATTCTCCGTAAGGAAACATTAGCAGGAGGCTGCGGTACAGTTTAGAGGGGGATGGTCAGATCGTTGAGATAGGGTAGAGAAAAGGGCGCGAAATATGGCGGCCATGACAGCTCGCGACTTGAAAAATAAAAAATAATAATAATAATTAACAATAAATACGAACAAAGTTATAATAAGAACCTATTAATAAATCAAGGGAAATGCGTGTGAATAAGAACGAGCGCAGATAATAGTTGATTGGAAAATAACTTTAACAAAAGAAAACATACCTTTTAAAAAACATCACACACACACATAAAAACTACTAGAAGCAAAGGGTAAAACACTGAACTAGGTGATGGTTAGAAAAAAACGATAAAATAACCAAGAAATGAATAGCTATAAAATTTCAGTCTCAGACACATAAACAAACAAACAGGAAACTGATAAGGTTGAAAAATAACTCAAAATCCGTTTATTTTTATTTATTATCCTTGAGACTTTTTTATCATTTCATTATTTTTAGAATAGTCTGTATTTTAATAAATTAAAAAAAAATAGGAATAATTTCATTTTTAATATTTTTGTTTTAATATTTATAACTTTTTTGAAAAATAATGTATATATTATTCTCTATGATGAGGCATCTCCAGTATCTCTTGGGACTTCTAAGATGAAGGTTGTGTTAGTAATAATGATCCTGTTTGCGACAGCTAGAGGGCTTGTCGAAACAGATGATGATATTAAAAAATATTTAGAAAAATATAATTACATACAAAACAATACACAAATGGATTTTACTACAGCTTTGCTAAATTTTCAAGAACGTTACAATTTACCGGTAGACGGCCGCGCAAATCAGGAAACTCTTCAGCTATTGAATAGACCTAGATGTATAGTTGGTGAAAATTATTACAGAGTCGGAACCAAATGGACAAAATTGTCTTTAAATTGGTATTTTCCACAATCTACCCCTGAAGCACTTAATCTAGCTACAAAAGCTTTTAGGTTATGGGAAGAAAATTCCAAATTTAAATTTACACATGTAAACAATCCATCACGTGATAAACCAGATATAACAATTACCCTCGTCGGTAATTCTCATCGTTATCGCTATAACTGTAAAGGAAACATCCCTTGTAATTTTACTTTTGATGGACCAGGGGGTATTTTAGCCCACGCGTTTTTTCCAGAGGACGACACATGTATCGAAATACATATGGACATTAATGAAAATTGGGATTTAAGTTCAACAGATGATGGACGAGTTAATTTTTATGCTGTTCTTGTCCATGAAATTGGTCATACCTTAGGATTAAAACATAGTGACAACAACGATGCAATTATGTTTCCTTGGTATAGCGGTAATATCAATTTCAACGAAGATGATAAAATAGGACTAGAAGCACTATATGGACCTATAAATCGATATGCTCCTATACCAAAATATGCAGCGAATACTACTACTATTATTCCATTAACAAACAAAACAACACCCAAAATAAAAGCAACTAATATTATTCCATTAACAACCAAAACAACCACTAATATTATTCCATTAACAACCAAAACAACCCCCAAAACAAAAACTACTATCACTAGTTCGATAAAATCTACGGATCTACATATACACAAAGTCACAACACAGAAACCTCAGAAACCTCCCAATACGAAATACAATGAAAAAATAAAAAATTTCTGTGAGATAGAATATCCTAATCTAATTTTTATAGCGAGTGCACCAGATTTTCCTAATTACCGGATGTATATAATAAGAGATCAGCGCGTCTGGATATATGATTTGAAAACTCATAAAGTACCGTCATTTTCTGAGCAAATAAACTACTATATGCCAAAGGAATTTTCGATCGTGTCAAATTTACACATTTTCCAAAACTATAGAGGTGATCTATTAGTTGCAAATAATAATAAGATGTACGTTGTAGCATTTCCAAGAATACAAATTGAACAAGATATTTTGATTAATCTACCAGCCAATTGTACAATTAACACGATTTTTCAAGGAAATTCTGGAAAACTATATATATTCTATAATGGGGATACATTTATTGAATTTAGTTCTGATGATTATGAAATTATTAATCGGGGTAAAATTGGCTATTCATTTCCTGGACTACCTAGTATGATTACATCCGCTTTCAAATATATTGATGGACATATATATTTTTTGAATGAAAATATATATTACAAGTACAACGAATTCACTAGAACAGTGGTTGAAATAGGGGATTTTAATTGGAATTTACAAGGATACCCTGTCCTGATCAGGGGTTAATTAAGCAATTGAAATCCTTATTATTTAAAATATCATCTATTTATAATTAATGTATTTTGAAATAAATATAATTAAAGAAGACATTTATTTTTATTTAATATCCTTAAACAAAAACTTTTAAATTATTCATTTCTAATAGATTAGCGAGATTTGTAGTTTTTTATTTGCAAAAATACTGGGTGTACAATTTTATTTATCAAGAATTGTACAGAAAAATTATACATGATATTAAAAACACTCAGTACATTTTTGATACATTTATTAAATTTATATTGAATTTAAAAGTTATTGAAAAATATACCTTAAAAACAATATGGCTAACGCGGCTTATCATATAGGCGTGACGTGATTTTTCGAAAACAAAAAACTTGTATAAAAGGACAGAAAAATTATTGTAAATTTTATTTGGTGACAGAATCTTGGTAAGTTACATTATTATTATTTAATATTTATTGAAAATTAGTATTAATTTTTCAAGTGTTTTTTTTTTTTCAAATTATGCGCGTTTAATAATTATTTTTTAATCTAAGTTGAACATTTGATTTTTGGGTCAGTCTACATATCATTTTTGTTTTTCGATTATATTTAATTTTTTCAAGTGTTTTTTTAAATTTTTATTATTATTAAGCTTAAAATCTATTTTTACTAATAATTTTCCTACTATTTTTCATTGAGTAAAAATTTTCAAAATTTTGCATTTAATAATTATAAATTTTTCTGTCAAATCTTACAACTATTTTTTACTAAATTATTTTTTAATTTTACAGAAACTGCTCGCTTCTTTATTTTTGGACCACAACTGGACAGCCACTTCTTCATTTTTGAAAGGTAAGAATTGTTATATCTTTTCCTACATGTTTTAAACTCTGGTAAATTTTTATAGTTTAAAATCTATTTTTACTAATAATTTTCCTACTATTTTTTATTGAGATATCTTTTCTAATTTTTCCATTTAATAATTATAAATTTTTCTGTCAAATCTTACAACTATTTTTGACTAAATTATTTTTTAATTTTACAGAAACTGCTCGCTTCTTTATTTTTGGACCACAACTGGACAGCCGCTTCTTCATTTTTGAAAGGTAAGAATTGTTATATCTTTTCCTACATGTTTTAAACTCTGGTAAATTTTTATAGTTTAAAATCTATTTTTACTAATAATTTTCCTACTATTTTTCATTGAGATATCTTTTCTAATTTTTCCATTTAATAATTATAAATTTTTCTGTCAAATCTTACAACTATTTTTACTAAATTATTTTTTAATTTTACAGAAACTGTTCGCTTCTTTATTTTTGGACCACAACTGGACTGCCGCTTCTTCATTGTTGAAAGGTAAGAATTGTTATATCTTTTCCTACATGTTTTAAACTCTGGTAAATTTTTATTATTAAGCTTAAAATCTATTTTTACTAATAATTTTCCTACTATTTTTCCATTTAATAATTATAAATTTTTCTGTCAAATCTTACAACTAGTTTTTTAATAAATTATTTTTTCATTGAGATATCTTTTCTAATTTTTGTATTTAATAATTATAAATTTATTTAGTAAATATCTTTTCAAATTTTATTTACCAATTATAAATTTTTCTGTAAAATTTTCCTATAAACAGTTTTATCAAAAATTTTCCAACTATTTTTCCACTAATTATTTTTTCATTGAGTAGAAATTTCTTTTCAAATTTTTGCATTTAATAATTATAAATTTTTCTGTCAAATTTTACAACTATTTTTACACTAATTATTTTTCATTGAGAAGAAATATCTTAAATGTTTTCCATTTATATAATAAAACACACTAAAATAACAGTTGGAACTCTTTATGTAGAAATAAAATACAACCCTACATTATTACCCACCAACACCACCTCTGGGGCACCTGAGGTTGGGTCGTACCAGAGGCTAAAGCCTAGATACGACCCCAAACTAACCATGAATTCAGACCTCTCACCCATACTTTATAGAATATTATACTTACTCTATAAACATTTGGCAACCGAACGGTTATTACCCTTTATTTCTGCTAAAAATTTCATTAATTTAATAACGATTATTAAATTAAATATTTGTCTTACCAACTGTTGGTGCCATGTTACAGTAGAACGTTGATAAGTCAATCACTGATTTTTTTAAAAACTCAAATATGTTTTTACTGTACGTTGTACACAGGTTATTGTAAATAAAATACGATACAGTGGTTGAAAAAAATGTTTTTAATTTATAGATCTTATACTCTATCTACCAATAATAGAAAATATACAATTTTAAAAACTTTTTTCTCAAATAGTGCGTGCTGGCCGTTTTTTAATGTAATTTCGATAATCCGGATAATTTGATAATCCGGATGGGGCCGATCCCAATTAACCCGGATCGACGTTCTACTGTATTAGTTAAAATGAATTTTATTAGAAATGTGTCGTTGATATATTTTTCGGTATAAAAAGAATGCCTTGTTCAGGTTTACCACGCTAACATAAAATTTCTTTTATCTTGTCAAATTTTACTTTTACCAATTATAAATTTTTCTGTCATTTTTCCAACTATTTTTCCCTATTTTCCTACTTTTTTGGTAAAATTCTTATTATTAGAATATTTCTTAAAGTGATTTTTCAAATTTTGTGTTTAAAATTTGTTTCTTTTTATTAATTCAAAAATAATTTTTTATTTTTCCAATTTTCCTACATTTTTGGTAAAATTCTTATAAATTCAAAAATAATTCCAAGTAGTTTTTTCAATATTTTTTATACAAGTACATTCTAATAATCTGAAAATCTTAGTTCATTAATAAATAAAACAACTTTATAAAATTTTTAATACTTTATTTATCTGTAAACAAGAAAAAATATTAGTAAATTTAAAAAATGTATGAGAAATATTACCTTAATGCCCAGACAACGGTTGTTTGGTTATCTATTTTAATAAATATGAAGTAGGGTCCCACCGTTCCAACCTCAACAAAATCTTCAGGAGTGGCACCCCCCCGCACCCCCATCATTATTATAATGGGCTTACTCTAAACAACAAATTAATTAAAAACTTTTTAATTCGATAATTTTGTTATTTTAAACTTACTCTTTGAGCCATTGGAACGAACTCGTTCGTATATTCTTTTCTCTGGAATCAAAAAAAAACTTTTTTAAATATACAGTGTTTATATATTAATAAATGCTTCGGTACAAATTCAAAACTAGTTGGAAAATTTTAACGAACTTTATTTATTTAAAAAAATGGCTGGAAAATATGAACATAAAAATAATTGAAAAAATTTGAAAAAACTTTATTTATTAAATCAATTTTAATTATTAAATGCAAAATTTTGAAAATTTTTATTCTTTTAAAAATAATTGGAAAATTTTTATTCTTTTAGAAATAATTGGAAAATTTGAAAAATTTATTTTGTTTATTTATTTAAATAGTACGAAAGCAAATGTCGGAAAATTTGAAAAATTTAAAAATAGTTGTAATAATTTTAACGAAATTTATTTAGTTATTTAGTTGAAGTTGTGAACACAAAATAATTATTAAACACAAAATTTGAAAAAACACTTTGAGAAATATTCTAATAAGTAATAGTAAATAATTGATTCAAATATTTTAAAATAAATTATGATTGGTACTCACCCATTTTTAAAAATTTTAGAGAACAAATAACCTTGTTTTCCATAAACATATGGTTTTTATAACCAATCACTGCTTGTGGTTTTGTAGGTGTTATCTAATCGTCGTGTTATTTTTAACAGATTGAACACGTCGACTGCCTTTAACGTAAGTAATTCTTTTTTACAATGAATAACTTATTTGTTTTAAAAAAAACTTTATATGTACAAATATGTAATTACTGCTCCTTTCAAAATTCGCGCTTATTACGCATACTCGCATACATTTGCACTGCGTCTTATGAAAAAAGAAATTTCAAACGAGCAGTAAATATTTGCAGCATTTATGTCAATTCAAAATGAAATGTTTCAATACGACAATGTATTTTATAGATGTCGCAGACTCCTGTAAAATTTGCCCACGAGCGTTCCTATCCGCCGGTCGTCTTCTTTAAAACAGACAACGGTCACCCCTTTGACCCTGCAAATATGCAGAAGGTTTATACAAAAGTTCCCTTAGAACAAATGCGGCAGGCTTATGAGAACCCCGCCCCCGCGAGCCGTTTACCACTCAAAAGGACTTTCGTCCGTTACTTTGAGGCGGTTAAAAGACAGAAAATGTCATAAATCCTCTGCATATTTCAGGCGGCTCGTAAAGAATTCAACGGTCGATAAATATTTTAACATCCTTTTTTTAAATTTTTTCAAAATTATCCAATTGTTTTAAATTTTTCAAAAAATATTTTTTATCGTCCAATTCTTTTTTAAATTTTTCAAAAATTATTTTTTATCATCCAATTCTTTTGTAAATTTTTCAAAAATTATTTTTAACGTCAAATTATTTTTAGAATGGCGTGGAAGTTGTCAGTTCATAACCAAAAATATATTAAAAAATTCGGCATATATCAAACAACTTTTCAATTAACTTCTGATACTGGTTCCGCTGTCGGGGGTTCTTTGAAAAACGATGAAATTAATTTAAAAAAATTATTAGAGAGAAACTTGGCGGATGTAAAAGCACAAGCGGGCTATCATAAAGGCGATAAAATCAGAATTATTGCACAAAACCCCGGTTTTAATAACCCAATTTCAACGGTTACGAGTGCTGACGTCTCTTTTGAAACGTTACTCGAGCAAATAGAAAACGTTGTGACATCTGGGGGCGTACAGATGCGTAACACTACGTTTGATATTCAGATATTTAAGCAAAATAATGTGTAATTTTTGTTTTTTCTTGTTGTAGCAACAAATTTTAATAATGAGCTTCTCTCTTGATCAAACAGCCATTGACTTAACCTTCACTAGGCTGGAAAGTTTTAAGAACTGGCCTGGTCATTTAATTCAGAGGCCAATTCATTTAGCAAGTAGTGGATTTTTTTATACAGGACTCAGTGATAAGTGTGTTTGTCCGAACTGTTTTTTAACTGTACAGAATTGGAAACACGACGATGACCCCGTTAGAATGCACATCTCTAGGTCTTGCCCTTTTGTAAAGTATTTTAAGGACTTGCAGAAATTAAATTCTTACGCAGAGCATTTAAAAACTTTCAGCGGCGCTACTTTACAAAAGAATATAGATCCAGAAATATTTGCTCGAGCGGGTTTCTACATTAGCGGGGGTAGTATGCGATATATCACTTCTAAGGATATATCGTCGTACAAAATTAGATTAGACACATTTAAAAACCGCCCTAAACAAACAGACCCTAGCAAAATAGTTAACAGCGCAAATGTTGCACGTAAAGGCTTTCTTTATTCGGGGGCAAACGATCGTCTCATCCACCTATCTTTGTGCGATTATATAATACCCGCAAAAGAGCTGGAACCTATTGATGAGGAACGTCTAATTTGTAAAATATGCATGGATGATGAAATACAGACAGTGTGTTTACCTTGCGGACATGCCGTCTATTGTCTCAAATGTGCGAATGCGCAGTTCTGTCCTCTTTGCAGGCAGAATATACAAACGATTCACAGACTTTATATTCAGACATGGTGAAATCTCATCCTAATAAATTAATTAACACACGTTTTTAACAAAAATTTCTTTTTTTAGATGAGTCTGCGTTATCGAAAAAATAAGCACTACACATTATACGTGTGTGATATTTGTGGCGATACCTCTATAGTCAAACAATTTCCTTTTAGAAACGTTGTTAGCTATGTATGTCACTTGTGTCGTTATGGGGAAAAAGGTCAAAATGGGATAGAAAAAGTTTATATGCGTTTAAAAAGGAGATCTATTCAAAATGAGAGACATTATTTTTAGAAACCTAAAACAAATAACGTCAAAAAACAGTTGTAAAACGTTAAAATACGTCCAAAACAACGTTTTTTTTTAACGCTTACTATTCCCAAACGTCAAAATACGCCAAAAACGTTGTAAAACGTCACATTTACAACGTTTTTTACTATTCCCAAACGTCAAAATACGTCAAAAACGTTGTAAAACGTCACACTTACAACGTTTTTTACGTATTTTGGTTTTTGGAAATACATGTAACTTTTTTAATAATTAGAGTTTGTATAGGATAGTCATAAAATGTAGTGGTTAGATTAGATCTGACGTAGCTGATCGACCTGAAGATCTCACCAGAGGTTGCTGACAGATTTGAGTCAACGTTCTTCAGGCTCTTTTGATCTGTCAGCATCCACTGGTTCATTAATTCACCTTATCTAGTTTTCTTTTCTCTTAGCTTTTCACGTTTTAATAGACACATTATTTTAACAAACGTGTAAAACTGCTAATTTCTTTCTAGATAAATCGTGTAGCCCTCCTGTAAAAGTTTGAAATGGAGCCGCCAACGAAAAAACCTAAAACTAGCTTAAACGAATTCAGTATTTTGTGTAATGATCCTAGCTATGCGCGATTAGAGAGCTTCAACGATTGGCCGAAATATTTTAAACAACGGGCTATTAATTTAGTACGGGCCGGTTTCTCTTATATGAAGATGGGTGATAAATGTATTTGTTACGCTTGTGGTCTCATTATTTCTAATTGGCGTGAAACAGATATCCCCATTCAAAGACATATGATCAGTAAAAACAAATGCATTTTCTTAAATAGATTTGAGCTGCTTCAAAAACTGGTGTCTACCGAAGAACGACTCGGTACGTTCAGTCATTGGGGTGATAAACCAGATAATATTAATGCAGAAATTTATGCTAAAGCAGGTTTTTGGTGGAACGGCCACTGTCTGCGTTTCGTTACTTCGCATGATATATCGTTATATCAGAATAGGGTTTTCTCATTTACGAGATCACACAAATGCCACGATCCCTGTATAATCGTTGAGGCTATGCGAGGTTTTATACACAGTGGTGTAGATGATGTGTTGGTACATATATCTAATTGTGATTATATACCAGAAAATGAGGAGCCAGTACACGACTTACAACATGATCGTCTGCGTTGTAAAGTTTGTTTGGATAATGAAGTTCAGACAGTATTTTTACCCTGTAGGCATGCATCCGTATGTATAAATTGTAGCATGTTTTTAAAGACGTGCCCTGTTTGTAGACGTATATTAGAATCAGCCCTAAAAATTTACATTTAAAATTATTGAAAAAATTATTCTAATTAAATATTTTTAGTTATTACAGCTATGGATTGGCATATTGAAACAGGATCCAAAAAATTTGTCAAAAAATTCAACACATATTTACATTCTTTTAAACTTTTTTGTAGAGAAAGGGGGTGTTTAGATTTTGAACACATGCGTAGACTTTTACAGGATGGTTTAAATAGAGCAAAAACAGGTGCCTCATTTGTGAATGGTGATAAAATCAGAATTATTGCTGAAAACCCTGCCTTCAGCACTCCAATTTCTACTCCTACACAAACAGACCTTTCATTTGACACTTTGCTAGAATATGTTGAAAATATCGTCACATCTGATCAAAATGTTAATATTCGAGACACTTCTTTCGAGATCCAGATTTTTAAAATACCTCGAGGCTCGGGTAGAGCGTCTATTTTAAATTTGGCTAAAAGTCCCTTTACTAAAAGAAGTATTACAACTATTAGTAATAATGATAATCTTTGCGCACCTCGAGCAATCGTGACGGCTATGACCTATCACCCCTTAAAGGAAATTTTAGGGCAAAAATTAACGACCGGTGTTATAAAACAAATTAGGATGGGTAGGCCCTTACAGAAAAAACTGGCACTTGAACTGTGTAATCGTTTAGGTTTTGATATAAATGTAGAAATATTCTCGTTAGAGAATATAGCGCAGGCCGAAAAACTATTAGATGTGCAGATTAAAGTTATATGTGCAGAGTCTTTTAATTCTGTAATATACCGTGGTCAAGAAAACCCAATAATATTACACTTGTATAAAAATAAAAATCATTTTGATGTTATTAACAGCATGACTGGTTTTTACAGTCGTTCGTATTATTGTAATAGGTGTGATAAATGCTACACCCGTAGAAATTTACACAGGTGTAAAGATGCGCCCCTGTGTATTATGTGCAGGCAGGCAAAACACGAATCTGTGAATAAAATTTATTGTGAAAAATGTAATCGCTACTGCTATAATCAAGATTGTTTGGCCAACCACGACACGGTTTGTTCAGAACGTTATAAATGTACTGGGTGCAACAAGGTTCTTCTTAGAGATAAATATCACAAATGTGGTGTTAATTTCTGCCATAATTGTTCAAATTTTCTAGAAACCGCCACACATAAATGCTACATGACTAAAAAACATGCAAAAGGTGACGTTTGTAGCGTACCATGTATTTGTAACAACGGAGATGACTTAAATAAGGGCTGCCTCCATAAAAAAGATGTCGCAGAATCTCCGCTTTGTATCACACCTTGCTTATGTAATGGTCGTTCAGATATTAGACTTGGATGTTGCACCTTTAACGAAAAATATATATTTTTCGATTACGAATCAATGCAGGATACAGGCGTGCATATTCCCAACATAGTAATTGCACATGATTTTGAAGGAAATAAATTTTCGTTCAAAAATAACGAGGAATTCTGCGAATGGTTGATATCTAGTCGTCACAAAGGCTATACGGCCATAGCTCATAACACAAAGAGTTATGATTCGTATTTTATATTAAAATATTGTGTGGAAAATACCATCAAGCCATACACCATTTATAACGGTTCAAAACTTATGCTTTTGGAAATCCCCGGTATCAAATTAAAAATTATAGACAGTTCAAGTTTTGTATCGGGTCCTTTAGCCAACTTCCCTAAAACATTCGGTTTATCGGAATTAAAAAAAGGTTATTTTCCCCATTTTTTCAACACACCTGAAAATCAAAATTATGTAGGAGCCATTCCTGATGTAAAATTCTACGGGGTTGGCACTATGAAATCCATGGAAAGAACCGCTTTTTTGGAATGGCATGCGTGTTGTTTGAAAGAACAGTACATTTTTAATTTTGAAAAAGAAATTAAAGATTATTGTGATTCAGATGTTGACATTTTAAGGCGTGGTTGTTTAGAATTTCGAAAGGAATTTTTGGAAATTGTAAATGTTGACCCATTTCAATATTTGACAATAGCCAGCGTGTGTATGGCTATTTATCGGTCAAAATATTTACCAAAAAAAACAATAGCAGTCTTAAACGTTGATAAAAAGGATGTTTATAGCAAAGAGTCTATTAGCTGGCTTAGTCAATTTCCTGGGGTTCAACATGCCTTAAATGGTGGAGAAGTAACTGTTTGCGGCTCAAAGGTGGACGGTTATTGTTGTGAAACAAATACCGTGTATCAATATCATGGTTGTTTCTGGCATGGTTGCCCATCTTGCTACGATTCTTCCACCTATAACAAGTTGACTAACCAAACTATGGAAGATCTGTATGACGAGACCGTACACAGAAGTCAACAGATAAGAGATGCTGGATACAATTTAGTCGAGATGTGGGCTTGCGAATGGATAAATTCTAAAGAATTTAAAGATGCCCAACAAATCAACATCGTTGAGCCTCTGCAGCCTCGACAGTCATTTTTCGGCGGAAGGACCGGTGCCACCAAATTGAAAGTTTCTGGTAAAAAAATGAAATATATAGATGTGGTATCATTATATCCAACCGTACAATACTTTGACGATTACCCGGTAGGCCACCCTATAAAAATATTCGATCCAGAAACATACGATCCTTCATGGTTTGGCCTTATAAAATGTAAGGTTTTGCCATCAAAAACACTCTACCATCCGGTTTTACCAGTAAAAACAGACAAATTAATGTTCGCACTATGTCGGACGTGCATGGATCAGGAGCTTGATGAATGTAACCATACAGTTTCTGAAAGATCATTTACAGGGACGTGGACCACCCCCGAGATAAATAAAGCTCTGGAAAAAGGCTACGAAATTCTAAAAATTTACGAAGTTTGGAATTTTCAACGAAAATCTGCAGATTTGTTCAAGGGTTACATCAATGATTTTATGAAAATAAAATTAGAAACAACCCCTCACACGTATGAATCAAACGACGCCTACGTTTCTGCAATCAAAGAACAAATGTCCATCGAGTTAGATATTGGCAAAATAATACCTAACCCGGGTAAAAGAGCTGTTGCCAAAATTTGTCTCAACACTTTATGGGGAAAATTTAGCCAAAGATTAAATCTCGCTAAAAGTGAATTTGTCACGGATCCTACGAGATGGTATAATATTTTATTGGACGATAAAATAGACATTACAAATTGTATATTTCTCACTGATGAAATGGTGCAAGTTACTTACAAATATAAAGATTTATTTGTCGAGGATTCAACTTCGACGAATATTTTTATAGCTACTTTTACCACCGCACATGCTCGCTTAAGATTATACGAAATGCTGGATAATCTTGGCGAAAACGTTGTTTATTACGACACGGATAGTGCCGTGTATATTGATGACGGTTTTAATACGGTACAAACGGGGTCTATGTTGGGTGAATGGTCAAACGAGATTGCAGATGACGATTATATAACCGAGTGGTTGTGTACAGGTCCAAAGAGTTATTATTACAAAACATTCAGAGGTGTAGAGGTTACCAAAATCAAGCGTTTTACACTGAACTTCGAAAATAGTCTGTCACTTAATAGTCAAACAATGCATGACGTCATAACCGGTACGTCATCATCTGTACAATTAAATTTTGATCAGATAGCTAGAGATGTCACAACTAAAAATATTGTAACTAAAAAGCGTGTCTCAAAAATATTTAGAATGGATTTTAAGAAACGTAGGGTTGTAAATAGTGACAAAGAAATAATAGACACAGTTCCTTGGGGTTTTTAACAATAATTCTGATTTTAAACCAACTATATCTGTTATTATTGCAATTTGCGCCTCGAAAATGTACCAATTTTCTCTTTTTAGTTGTAAGCAGTTTTGAAAAGTTTTGGAACATTATATTGTCTAATTGTTATTATTGTAGGGTTGTGCAATTAATTCTATTCTGCTCTTTTTATAAAAATGAAAACACCGGCCGCTCCTTTAATATAGGCCAGTTCACATCTTGTCAAGTGAATACCTGACAATTGGGTGAACTCCATGGGTGTATAGGGGTGAGCACCCTCAGGTATTTGCCTGCATGTGACAAAATGCACATGGCGTATCTCTCGTTGCTGAAAAAAAAATAAATTAATAAAAGTTAATTAATTAAAATTAATATTTACTTTGCTGCTTAAAAACCAATATCTTAGAAATAGGCTTCTTATTTTATCGGTACGTTCTAAAAAAACGAATTAAATAGAGACAACGAGTTATTATATATTTACCCATGGCTAGTTAGTAAATATCACAAATAACATAAATTGCAAAATGCAACCACAGATAACGTGATTAATTTTATTATTACGTAGGACATGTGGATGCATTATTCTTATGAAAACTGGCCAGTTGCCATAGATCTTCGTTCATCAATTCAGAGATTACGAAGGGAATTTGATGATTTGGCTTTTGATGCTTTACACGATATTAATTATGGTCCATTATGTTATGAAGAAGAAGCTGTGTATAATTTAAACATTCGCTATGATCTGTTCGCTTTGGGCAGTCACATATGTGACGAATATTTAGACGCAAAAATAGATATCAACGAATTTTGCAGAAAAATTAATGAAAATAATTTAAAATCATATCTATACATAGTTGTGGACTATCTGCCGGGCAGCGCAAAAGAAATACTAGGTATAGTATAGTAAAACTGGATTTAAAATTTTATTTAAATTTTAATTTCTAGAAGAATCTCTAAACAATACTACCTTACTACCCTATGAGAATGGGTTTCTATGCCTTGAACGTTTAAATATTTTATTTTGCATGGTTTGCAACAACTATCAAACATACGAACAGGGTACTGTACTGTTGTTAAAACGTTATTGCGAAACTTGTAAAAATATAACAGTACACGACTTTTAGAAATTTTAACTCTTTGATTCTATTTAATTTGTGTAATTTATCCTAATCTCTCTGTAATTTATATTAATTAATATGTATTAATTGTTTCTTGTACTATGTAATCTCTCTGTACTTTATGTTGTAATAATATTTTACTGTGTTTTATTTTTAATATATATATATATATATATATTTCAAATTATTTTATTTGAACATTGTTTTTTAAGTCTTGTTATTTCTTGAAAACAACTTGAATATAACCATTCCAAGTCTTTTATCATCTTATTGTTGTTTAAAAAAAAATTGGAACTGGTAGCTGGGTGACTTGTGGTCTCTCGGTGGTAGTTGTTGTTTCCAAAATTAGACTTTCAGCTTTTGGTAAAACGACCTGCATTCTTTGAGGCCCAAGTATCAGCTTCAAATTTGAGACCTCCATTAATAGCGAGACAGCTGGAAAGTGAACTTTTTGTTTTATTTAATTCACTTTGAGTGTAATTTAATAATTTTTCGGTTGCGTTACAGCGTTCTTAATATTGAACATCGTCAGTTATTTGTTTTTGACAGGAAAACATTGCGTTTATTTGATGTTGTGTGCTATTAATGGAATCGCTGTATGCCTTCCATAGTGAATATTTGCACTTTTCTAAACGATGCGAACATATGCCATTATTGTTTTTTCTATGTGCAATTTTCTCTTCTTGTTCATTGGCAATTTTTATGATTTTCCCCTCAGTACCATTATTAGATGTAGTATAATTTTTATAGAGAGTAATTTCGGGGTATTCATTAAGAAGTTTATCGAAAGCTAGTTGTACAAAGGAATGATTGTTGATTTGGTGGTGTATATTTAAAGTTTGATTTCCAGGAGTGTATGTTGTGGTAAATAAATCAGGTTTACCTTTAATTGTAAGCATTGGACTTAATAGAAAGAATACAACTTTATTGACCAACATTTTGTTAATAAATGAAGATTTATCACGGAGGTGACTGTGGAGGAGGTTGGTATAAAGGTTGATATCCTCTGTTGTGATACGTCATCAGGTTTTGGTGAATTTGATTTTGCTGATATAACCATCGTTTAGCCTCAACTCTATTTCTTTGGCAATCGTAACATTTGTTCATCCTCACATAAGCGGGAAATTCTTTAAAACATTGTACACACTTGCATAGATTAGGCCCATTTATTTAGTTTTGATTTTGCCCTTCTTCAACAACAGACGAGGATATTGTGTTCTGCTGAATTTCACCCATATCTGTTTAAGCTAATAAACATAAAAAATGAATATAATAAGTGGGATAACACTTTATTTTATACTTTTTATTTTTATATATACCCCCAAGGTTTAGTATCAGTATGTACATAAGTTACAATTCATTTATCGTCAAAAGGACTTAGAGCAATTGTGTACACTTATGTTTTTGTGATCTAATAACATTTTGAGTACAATTTAAATTGGAATTATTAAAAAGGCATTCATAATAATTTTCAAATGTAATGGTATTATTTTTTTAAAAAATTTTTACTCCTTTAGCTCTACGTTTTGTTTTCTGGCAATCTAAAAGTTTTACAGCGTACATTTTAGACCTTAAACCAATAAATTCAGTCATAATAATAGAATTATTTTCGTCTTTCATCAAACCCAAAGTCTTTTTGTTTTTTAATGGAATGTCTAATTGATTATCCTGCGGATAATCTGAAGTATCAAATTTTGAAATGTCTGTTTTAATATGCTGATACATGTCATCAAAAAAAGTGGTAAATTAAAGAGTCAGTATCTGTATATAATAATTTTGCACTATCACCAAATTTTTCTTTAATGTAATTATACTGAAAGTCATACAGGTATGTTTTTGATATATCTAAAATGCTAAATCCTACATATATAGGTTTATTAAATTTTACTGTTAATCTTTTCATTTCAATAATAACTAAATTTTCATTAAAAATGCATAAAATATGGAAATTTGGTTTGGATATATAATAATTTGCACCGAATCGACCTGCATAACGATTTACAATTTTTATATCCCTATAATTTCGCACATTTTCCATAGTTTTCCCACACTGTATTGTTCATTAATTTATAAAAGTTTTTTTCAAAGTCATTTGTGCTTTGTTTTCCGATTTCAGTATTTAAATTGATATATTTTGCCATCCAATTAGACTGACTAAATTTTAATATTCTATGGATTATTTTAATTTTAAGTCCCAATTGCACAGCCTGTTTTAAATTTTTATAATGAATGACGTACTTTTCTTTATTATATAAAGTAGGTACCGTTTAGATTTGAGGTTGGTGGAACTCGATGTTCAGGTAGTAATGGTAAATCTGCATGTGAGTTAAATAATAGTCAACGTCTATTTCCAAAATATAGCCGGAGCTAGAATTATCTGGTACATTTAAAATGTCTATAGAAAATGGGTCAATCCACACCTCCACAAATGCCGTTTTCTATAAACATTATCATGTCAATGTCTGTTAATAATTCTAATTGAACTTGTGTATGTTTTAACATCGCATCAAACTCTAACCCCGGAGCAGTATAATAATGTAATGGATCTAATTTATACGTTTTAAAACATTCGTTTCTAAAATTTTCGAAAATATCAGCCAACAGCAAAACATCCGTCCGTAGATAAATTTCAGTATAGTGACGTAAATTTTCTATTTTTAATTCTTTCCACACGTTCTGAGCATGTTCATAAATTATAGGAGAATCAGTTAGTTTACAATAAAATTTATCTATGGTAGGTACTTCAGTTTCCACTAATTTTTCCCAAGAGTTCAAATATTCATATTGAAAAATGCCTTTTTTCTTTAATAGATTGAATTCCTCTTTATTTTTACAAAAATTTTTCGTAATAATTTTTTAGTCTTGTTTCAAATACGAACTATTAGGCATAAACCTAAAAGAATCTAAAAATCTAAAATTAATATTGGATTTTCAATGTATTGCAACACTTTTTTTATATGATTTTCATTACAATGAAAAAGTTGATTATGTTGACATTATGCGAACGGCTGCTGTTCACCGGTAGAGCGGTCGTGAATTCTTTTAATATTATTGAAAAATTAAAGTCAAATTGTGGGCGCCACGAGGCTTAATAATTAAACTTTCAAACAACAATACGTAACTTTACATAGCCCCGAAACGTAGAGTATTACAAAAAGATTTTACATAAATGGTTTGAATGTTTTAGTAAATATATGCATAAGAAATCAAACACAAACCTAAAAAGTGTAAATGTTTAATAAATAAAAAAATAGAAATGTATAATATGAGTGTACAAATAACTCATATGGCTGAATGTATAAATACCAACAATTTTATAACATTACAAGTTTTATATCATGAGTCGTAACATGAGTAGCTTATTCGACTAACGAATGTATATTTTTGATAATATAGATTATGTCAAAATATTAAAATTATTAAATTTATATTTTCACCAATGTGGTGACCCAACCATAGCTATGTTTAGTTTACAGTAGGTAATTTAAAGAATGTTGTACACATACATATTGTAAAATATAGAAAAATTAAATAAATGTTAAATTTATTATTAAACCACTTAAATTTTGTCAAAACTAAGTGACATTAAACCAAAAATAAATTGAAATAAAATAAATGTTAAATTTAAAGTAAAAACACCTTACTTGGTACACTGTAGTGGTAATTACACTGAAAATGTTCCACAATCTTCAGCACCAAAAAGGAATGTTGAAAAGGTCTCTCTGATCAACATTACGAATACGATGGACGATGATTCAAGTTCTTGAATCCAAAAATGAAGTTCACAAAGATGGTTTCAACAGGCATAACCCATGGTTACAACTAACAGTTGTACAGAAAAATGAAATGTGGTAAAACGTCATGAAAGGATCCCAATGGATCTGCTATCCTGCTACCAGTGATTGTCGGTAAGACAAAGGGGTTTCATAGGTAGAAAATTATCCAAAAAATATCAGAACATTACAAAAATGTTCAGAACGTAGATTGTTGTCCATTTCCAGAACATATATCAAAAATGGTACTTCATGAAACGATCCCGCACGACACTGCTATCCTGCCACCAGTGATATTGGTGCACAAAAGGGTTTCATAACATCAAAAAAACCAAACGCCGGCATCGACAAGATGGCTGTCGAGTACAAAAAAATCCGAGGTCCAGAAACGTCCCTAATAAGAACAAATAAAACTGGTAAAACATCACGAAAATATTTCTACCAACAGCTACGAATTAGCGAAAGTAAATTAACATACCTTTTTTTAAAAGGGAATCATCAAAACGATGGACATAACGAATAAAAAAGTCGCGAAGACTTCTTCGACTTGCACTTGTGCCGATCCAACGCCAAAAGGCACGTTTGTCGTTCAAAGACAGAAAATCTGACCTAAATGGCCTTGTACATCAAAGGTAGTGAGGTAATTTAAGTGGATTACCACTAAGAAAAAGACCGAACTTTTATTAATGGGAAAGAAGAGTGTAAACAAACTTACGGATTCGACCTTCGACAACAATTTGGCATTAATCATAACCTAAGTTATTAAAAATCAAAACAAACATATTTATACCTGGAAATCTAAGGATATAAAATATTGAGATGGTTTGGATAATAAGAAATATATTATATTACAAGTACAAAGACTTATCAATCGATATTAAGGTCTGAATGGTATAATTAAATCATTTTCATACGATACCAACAGGTGTTTATTACAAAAAAATAAGTAACGATTCGAATAAATGTTTACCAAAGTTGAAATTAAGGGAAGATAGTGTAACAGGTTAGTACTATATTATACTATTGAGTATAAATATTTCTGTTTACATGGACTGCTAATTTTTAAATGCTACAGTATTTTATAAAGCAAATATATTTTTCCTTATTAACAGGTAATAAAGATATTTTTCCGTTTATTTGTGTTAACGTTTCTATAAGAAAATGACTGTCACAACCTGATAAATTATGAAAAATTACTGGAACTGCATGAGAATTTTTGTAATTTAAATTGCATTTAGAATATATTCTCGTTCTTGATCATTTGGTTTTATATCATTAAAAATATCATTTAACTCAAAAGCAATTAATTCTAGTTGTTTAACAAACCACTGCATACAATCTTTACCAGTATACAGTAGTGAAGTAAAGCCGATTCGAAATCAATTCCAGAAACTGCCACTAGATGGCGCTGCTGGCGCGGCATCGAGGTTGGCGCGCGGACCAACCACGTGGCTACGTGGTGTATGTGTGTGACGTAGTCATCAAATCCCATACGGAGATAACCAAGAGTATTGGAACAGAATATATTTATTGTATAGGATCTTATGTAAAATACAAACAAATTCAGCAATTCAAGAGGCCTTTTTGAATAACCTACAAATTTATCGTTTCCGTTTCGTTTTCCGTCATAGTGAGGATCTATAAATACAAGTGTGTGTGAACCTGCAATTTAATCATTCGTACGTGAACCTGCAATTTGATCAGTCAACATGAGTAGTCAAGATAGTGGTAATAGTTCTTGCGAAATTGTTTTTGAAAGTGAATCGTCATCGTCACCGACACCTTCTCCTCCAGTGTCTCTTAATGATTATGTTGAGGTAATCAACCAAGCTTTAATTTCATACGAGAATGCTGCTAAATTGGAGCGATACCATCTACTAGAAACGAACTTTTCTTTAGGAAGTTATGCACTTTTGTGTGGAATAAGCCCAGCCAGAACCTTCAGCCCTGCAATAACACTAACACCTTTACTTCGACCTGGAAGAATTTCGTTTGGTACATTTGAGTGGGCTACTTTTATTGAATCGTTACGTCAGAGATATGATAACTTTTTCCATGAGAATCTACCATCGCCTCCAGACGAATTCGATCCGGTAGTTTTCCCTTGTGGAGACTTTTGTAAAGCCACTCAATGAGTATATGACGGCACAAAGTTTCTACTTGTAAGCAAACATGGAGTCGAGTTCTATCTAGACGAAAATGATGTTTTTGATATCCTTGAAGCAAATTGCTATTTGGTGAACAACTACATTTCGCTGCTAGAAGACTTAAACTTTTGTACATTTTATCATAATTTAATAGATTCTACACGAGATTGTTTTGCTGTTAATTTCAATAGTTTTTGTGACATTAGTAAATTTAATACTTTAATTTTAATTTGTACTATTATGCCAAATTGTTTAGAAAAAAATGCTTTACAAGAGTACATGTATCACTATAAAGATAGGGTTGTTAATGACCTAGACATATATGATAATGGTCTAAATTAAAAAAATTATGAAGTTTTTTTATTTTTTTTATTTATTTAAGCACGTGTGTGTGTCAAAAAAATAAAACACTTCTTTTTTATTTATCTTTTATTACCTACATAAAAACTACAAATAATTCATTAAAATAAAACACTTCTTTTTATTTTTTTATATTTATCTTTTATTACCTACATAAAAACTACAAATAATCCATTAAATACGTTTAGTCTGAAAATCGCACTCGTTTATTTTTATGTAAATCATTACAACAATCATATTTATCTTTCAATTCGAATAGTGTATGATCAAAAGAATTTTGACACCATGAAAATCTATCCTAATACAGTAAATGTAATTCAGATGCTAAAAAGCTTTGATGGTAGTTATTAGAGGAAAAAGTTATATTTTTATTATAACATTCTAACATTGCTTCTTTAATTCCATTAAAACAAAATTTTCAAACAAAAAGATTTAAGTTTTCGATCTTAAAATATCGAAATCAAGCACAATAGTAATCATTTTCAGCAAATAGGGCAATCTAATAAAGCGTTGCGAAGTTCTATGCACATATCGTTAAACTCAAATTCTAATAGCACATCATCGCTATAGTAACCAGCCTCACATCTTAATTTTTTCCACTTATATTTATTAAAATTTTGAAGAACTTTTTCCGTTAAACTCCATGGTAGAGGCGATTGATAAATGAATCAGATGACGTTAGGAATATTTTCACAATTTTTTTTACACAAAGTTGGCTTAAAGTTAACATATCTGAAAGAGATAAAAAAAATTAACTTTTATACCCCCACGGAAGGGTATCATGTGACTGGGGAAGTAATTGACGTTTATCGTCATAGGGACTAAGTCCAATTTTAGTTTGACTAATGCTGTAAACATCATGTAAATAAGACCTAATGGTATGCTGAGTAACATATTTTTTAGTAATATTTTTCAAACAATTTCCATAATCATTAAAAGTTATTTTATTTTTGGCAACATTTAATTTAATCCCCTTTGATTTCTTTACAACTTTACCGCCTTGAATTTTGTAACTGTACATTTTCGATCGCAAGCCTACAAAATGTGTCATAATTTTACCATTACATTCGTCCTTCATTAAGCCCGGTATTTTTTGTTAACTAATGGAATCATATACGTGTTATTGGAGGGATAATCAGAAGTGTCAAATTTTTCTAAATTATATTTAATAATACTTTCGTAAGCATCATCACAATTTAATTCGTAAATGAAACTAACGGTGTCGGGGTACATTAATTTTAAATTTTTCACCCCCATAGTTGGTAACATGAAATTAAAGTGAAACTCATACATACAGGTTTTAGAAATGTCTAGGATAGCCATACCGATATACAGAGGTTTGTTGAATAGTAGTTCAGCCTTTTTTAGCCCTTTTTAATTCGATAGCCATCAAAAACTCTTCGATTATGAAATCGAGGACTGGCTATCAAATTTTTTGCACCAAAACGACCCTCGTACTTAGTAAGTAATTTCACTACCCTATGAAGCCTAATGTTTGCCATAGTCTTACCGAAGACAGCGTTATTAGCAAGTTTAAATTGATTTTTCTTAAAATTACTTATAGTTGCAGTCCTTAAACGAGTATTCAGCTCGATATAGGGCTTCAGCCAAGCTGATTGTTTAAATTTTAATACTTTGTGGATTTTAGTCAATTTTAGCCCGTGTTCGAGAGCTTGCTTCAAATTACGATAATGCAGAGTCTATTCTTTTTTTGGGTAAAGGGTGGTCATTAATTTGGACAATTTGGAACCTGGAGGTTTGCGGTGTTCGGGGCAAAATGGGAAATCCTTGTGCTCGTCATGCAAACTTTCGGAATATTCCAAATCTACTTGTACAATATATCCGACTGGTGAATCGTGGGGAATCATAGTAATGTCGATGTATCGAAATTTAATTTTAGTGTTTGGTTCATATTGTGTAAAAGAAATATATTTTTCCATATTCACAGGTAGTATACTCAAAGGTCCACGTTTAGCAAGATCTCTTATTATAAAATGCGAATCATATCCACTAAGATTATGGAAAACTAATGGTACTACAAAGAGTTTTTTAAATTTCAAATTGCATGTCTGACGTGCGAACCCCCTAAATAATCTTAAAATAATGTAAAATGGTCATGATCTATAAAGATAATGTCTTCATTTTTAAACCGATTCTCACAAATGTGACAGCAGACACTACCAACCTGTAGGGGGGCGTCTCTGTCATAAGAATAGGAACAATATTCAATATTTTTTATTCAATAAATTTTGCGACATCCGACATTTGATTCGTAAACCAGTCCATGCAATCTTCCCCTCTATAACTATTGTAGTAGGAAATCTGATTATCGTAGCTACATTTTAAGTAGAAGCCTGCACTAAACGTTTTGTGATGTTGATACTTGGTAGTTGTTTGATATATCTTTTTATCACACTTTTCTAATATTGACTCAAAATCAGCATAAACAAAGCGACATTTCTGTTTGTATACATGATTTTTAAATTCAACGTTATCGTATGTTGGAAAAGAAATTTTACAATCATTGGTATTCCTACATAAAATTTCGTGGTCCATTAGTTTTTTTTCGCTCTGAAAATAATTTATACACCTATGACAAATAAACTTTGAATGTCCCCGCTTGCTAAGTTGACTTGAAACTAACCTAGATATATTTTTAATCCAACAATAATGGTATTTAATGGTAATGTCATCATTGTCGATGGGGGGAGCCTCGTAGACGTTTAATTTCGAAAAATATTTATCTTGAATTAAAAGTAAATTTACATGGCGTGGAAGTTTATTTTTGGTTAAACGTGCAGGTACCACTACGTAAAATGAGCTTTTATTAATTAGATTTAGTTCTAAAGTGTAAACGTTTACAGATATATCATTTAACTTTTCAAATTTTGATATTTGTGGTAGTTTCATAGGCAATTCCAAACCATCTGTATTCAATACTGTTCTGTAGTGAGGGTAAGAACATGTACGTTCCGAGTTATTTTTAGCAGGAAACAAAAAACTCGTTACGGCCCAGTTAAAACATGCTAGGTCTGCATTTTGAACGTTTATGCAAGCCTGTTTCTTTGATATTTCTTTTGGTAGCGGAATGAAGGACGAACCGTTACCGTTCCCAATTTCAAATTTTTTAATAGATTAATATTAGATTTATTTTTGACAAAGCCCTCCCACTATCTTTTTCTTGAAACTCTGAAATTTTATTTAAAAAAAAATCTAAAACACTTTTGTTATACTCCTGAGCTAAATCTGTCCCCAAAAAACACTTTTGTTATACTCCTAAGCTAAATCTGTCCCCAAATCAACAACGAAATTTGGGGATCCAAAGTATTTAATGTCAATTACTTCCTCGCCATCGCTACCATTTTTCAAAAAATCAGCACAAAATGTGACATTTACTTTTAGCGATGGTGTATCGTTTAAAATTTTAGAAATTTTTATTTTAAATAAATTAAAATCAGCATTCAAAAAATCTTTAATTTCTTTATGTTTTAAATTTATAATTACCCCAGTTCTAATTCTACTGTTAAAAAGCGCGTTTACATCTTCCCCTTTAACGCCACTTTTAGTACCCCTTCCCTCTCTAATGCCCTTCCCTACTATATGAGAAGACGTTAATTTTTTGATACACCGCAACCTTTTTAACTGCCCCATTTTGGTGTAAATTTTTCTTTTTTGCTCTACAGAGAAATTGCATTTTTTTACAGCTAAATAACATTTTCTAAGGTGGTTATTAATTAGCAATAGCCATTTGTTTTTATCTGAATATGATGAAATATTATGCTGAGCTCTAATAATTTCTTCAATTTTTTTTAAAGTGAGTGCGAAATTCATGAAGGAACTAACCTAATTTTCCACTATTTTAAAAAGGGTCCTAGGAGCACATTTGCTGGATACCTCCTGCAGCCCAATAAAAATCAAACTGAAGTCCCCAGTGTTCAGATCATCAATGTGCTTCTTGTAGATTGTAGCAGCCCTTTTGGGGAGAAAGGTGACGTTCTCATCCAGTTCCACTAGAATGGATTCCCCAAATTTGGATTTGGTGAGCTGAAGACGATAAATCTGATGTGGAACGTCGGGTTGTAGGTCCTTTAGCTTAATAATTGGCTTGTTTTCTGTATCTGTAGATGAGGTAAATTGGTTTAATTTTTCGAGAAAACTCATCTAAAATAATAAAAAATAAAATACTAACATGAAAATAAAAAATCTGTAGATGAGGTAAATTGGTTTAATTTTTGAGAAAACTCATCTAAAATAATAAAAAGAAATACTGTTCTACTGTGTTGACTTTTACTTTATGAAAATCCATTATAATATTTAGATCAATAAAACGTTTTATGATTTTCACAAAAATATAACAAAAGTTATTTACTTTTTAGTGAGTGACATGGTTTAGTCTGATAATGCTATTAAACAACGAAACATGCCACTCACTAAAAAATAAATAACTTTTGTTATATTTATCTTAATAAAAGAAATACTAGCATGAAAATAAAAAACAAAACGCTTACTTTAAAAGCTTAAACGTGACAGCAAAATGTATGTGAATTAAAGCTTAACAGGAAAAAAATGTAGATCACTGTGCTAGGATTGGCACAAATTACTGAAAAAATAAAAAAATCAAAATTAAGCTGGAAGATAACAATAAAAAAATATCATTATTTAATGCACTAACAAAACTCGTCCTAAAATAGTGAAAAAGAGATACTAATTAATTATAAAGTTTTAGATTTAAGATTTTACTTTTAAAAATAATTTAAAGTTGAGTAGTTAATCAAGATTATATTTAAAATTTGTACTGTTAAGTTGACTGTTATAAAGATTACAAAAATTTTCAAAAAATTAGCATTAAATGTACTTACAATAGAACAACGGGGAACTGTTCACTGAACACTAACTAGCACTGGTGAAGCGACTTTTACGACTCGATTGTTGATTGATGCGCTTAGACTTTTATAACCTCGGAAAAAGCAACTCATTTTCTGTGGATTTGATAATTTTTACTTGCGGTTTACTGGTTTGGTTTGTGGAGAAGATAGCTAAATTCTATAAACCGCTTGCGGACGGATGCATATTGCTGCGGTACAAATAACTAGAATTCGTTTCCTGCAAATATGGTTAAGTATTTTTGCACTATCAGTCTTATCTAATTTTTTAAAAACCTGTATTATGAGTTTATCAAGGAGGCTTCATCCGGTATGGTAGTTAAAAGTCTCTCTTTTAATAATATATTAAATAATTAAATTATTAAAAGTAAATGTTTTAAATTTTTTAAAAATTTTATAAGAATTTTTTTTTTTTGGAGATGGTAAATGTAAAATTGGTATTAATTTAATAATATATATACATACACATTTCGTACATCTTCATTTTTATTCAACATGTGTGTTGGTAAAGTACTTGCACTGCTTCTCTTAGCAGTCCTCGCAAATTCTGCGAACGTTAACCAAGAATATGTTGTATCATTTTTAGAACGGTTTGGGTATATTAATCAAAATGAAATCGTAGGTGATAGCTTTAAAACGGGGTTAGCAAATTTTCAAGAAAAATATAATTTACCTGTGGATGGAACTCTGAACGCTGCCACTATTCAATTAATTAATAGACCTAGATGTACTGTTGGCGAAAATTCATTTTCAGCGATATCAAGGTGGAAAAATAAAACGAGTTTGCGATGGTATTTTCCTCAAGCCCATTCGGAACATCTTTTAACAGCTCAAAAGGCTTTTGATATTTGGGAACTAGATTCAAATTTCAATTTTCAATTAGTTCTGCCAATACCAAAACCTGATATTACTATAATAACCGTCGTACCCAAAAAACATGATTTTCGAGAAAGCTGCACAGGTCGCCGCCAATGTCCACATAACTTTGATGGACCTGGGAAAATATTGGCTCACGCACATTTTTCTAGTGCTGATGGATGTATTGAAATTCATATGGATGCTGGGAACAATGGTATTTTGGGGATGATGCTAATGTTCCTGATGGTCAAGTAAGCTTTCTTATGGTGTTGATACATGAGATCGGACACACCCTGGGGCTAGGGCATAGTGGAGTAGAGTCTGCAATTATGTATCCATGGTATCAGCAAAAGTTAGCTAAATAGTGGTAGAACTTTTATTTTCTATAAGAACGCTTCCTATGTAGAATACATTAATTATCCTAAAGAAATAATTAGTCGTGGACGTATAACAGATCAATTTCCAGGTATACCGACGGATTTGACATCAGCGTTTAGATACATAGATGTTTCATTTACTTTTTCAACAAAAACGTATATTACAAATATAGTGAATATACGAAAAAAGTTGTTGAAGCTGGACAATTTAGTTGGAATATATTTAACATACCCTGTCCAAATGTAGGGTTAAAAGAACAATTAAAAACACACACACACACACACAACAAGCTGGCAAGCAGGATCTACGGCGCATCGCCACCGACGGTTATCTCCGTAAGTGATCTGGCGACTACGTCACACACGCTGGCCCGCGCGCCGGCCTCGATGCAGCGTTAAAGCTGTTTTACATTATCCAATTTCTTGTACAAGAAATTGTACAATTTTTGGTACAATCAAAATGTGATAGTGTAATACAGAATATTGTGTCAAAAATTGTATTGGGGTGCCACATTGTATCAAAAATAGAACTTGTTCTAATTTCTATCCAATTTTTGAACCAATTTAAATTTGCGCATGCACTAATTTGTCAACGAACATAGTGTCAATTGTCATCTTGTCAGCCAAACAAGGTCAGTATTTCTGTATATTATTTATTTTATTATAATACTATAATACTACTATATTATCTTTGCAGTCACCGTCACCCATAAAAAACCGTGTAGGTGTTTTGTGACCGTGTTTTTCGTCGTCAGCTCAAAATAACTGTGGTCAACTTGCAACAATGTCTTGGAGCCAGGAACAAATTTCCTGGCTAATTGATCTATATAAAGAGCATCAATGTTATATGTGGTTAAGCATAGAGACTACCACAATAAGTATCTATGCAATCTAGCCCTTCAAGACATTTTAAAAAAACTAAAATGTGTGCGCCCCACAGCAACTGAGGTGGAAATTCAAAAAAAGTTTCAAGGGTTACGAACAACGTACAGCACAGAACGCAGAAAACTTGTTTCTTCCACTCGTAGTGGAATGGGAGAGGAGGAGGTATTTATAACAAATTAATACTTAGACAAATTAATTTTCGTCTAGCTTTATAAACCAGGATTATGGTACTTTGAAAAAATCAATTTCTTAGACGACCACTTAAGTATTAGGCCATCAAAATCCAATTTTATTGTAGAGGAAGGATCTGATATGCAATTAACGGAAGAACACGAAAATTTAAATGAAATTGTAAGTAAAAATGAGATTCAAATAGTAAAACAGTTTATATAAATAACCCACTATATTTGCAGAAAATATTTAATAAAAACTCTACGTTTCAACTAACGTTCCTTTAATTTCATTCTCTAACTTTTTTGCAATGTGCCAATCATATCTAAAATATTTCAGATTGGAGATGGTGAATATGAAATTGGGGATAATGGTGTCCTGATACCAAATTCACCTGCCTCAGAATCCAGAGCAACATCGCCAGTAAGAAGCTGCTCAAGGACATCTATTACACCAACAACAGTCACATCTAACAAAGGAAAGAGAAAACATACTGGATCTAATGAGCTAGAAATTCTTCAAAATGTTTCAACAAGCCTTGATAATGCAGTGGGAGCATTACGTCCAGTGGCCTCATCCACAAAAACAATGGAAGACACTTTTGGAGAGTTCGTGGCCTCACAATTAAAAATGATTGCAAACACTTCAAAAAAACAAAAAATTCAATTTGAAATTCATAAATTGCTGTGTGAAGCCTTATAAAATTATAAGATTAATTAAAAAATGAGGACCATTTAATCTTTTTATTTGAAATACTTTTTAAAATTAAATCAACCTTAAAAATGTTCATGTTTTAATATTTTTTTGTAAAGAAAAGTAGGTATGTTTGATTGAAAATTGTTTAGTGTCTTGAAATATTTTTAACCAATTATATTTCATTACAACCTATCCCCTAAAACAAAAGTGTTTATGACCAATAAATTCCTTAGAACTATCAGTTTAGTAGTGACAACGGCAACCCTGTCTGGTTGGACCGAACGATATTGTTTTTATATATATTTGTTAGCTTGACTGTACCTCTCGCATGCCGAGAGTTTTTTGTTTTGTTTTGTCAGTATGTTTTGTATTGATTCAGCGAGATGTTAGAGAATCGCACACATTAAAAGTTATTTTTCATATTGGATAGTTTGATTATAATACGAGTGAAAGATATATGGTAGATTTTGTAAGGTGCAAAAACATGTGGTCCAGTCGAACCGAATAAGGTTATAATTTCACACGTAATTATAAAATAAAAAGAAAAAATAGAGTGATTAGAAGTACGGCATTTGGATTTATGCCGACTAAACCATAGAAGTTCGTTTGTCGATAAGATTGGAAGAATCGACGGCGCGCCAGATAACATAGAGAATCGACAGTGCCGTAGGCAGGCGAGGTAAGTCGTTTCAATTAAAAAAAAAAAAAAAATTCCTTTTCTATTTCCCTATCTGTTATATTTTCTCAAGCTGTGTGAGTGGGTTGAAAAAAAAAATGTCGGAAATAGAGCTGAAAGATGGTAAACGTAAACGTGGCTTAATTAAATCTAGATTAACAATATTTGTTAAATTTTTAGAAAATCTTCATCTTGACGATAATAATTGTATTGATGATGAAGAATTATTAGAAGAACTTGAACAAAGGTAGAATTTCTTTATGGGGAATTTGAGGAAATACAAAGGTATTTAGGGTCAGTAGTAAATGAGGATCAATACCATGATATTTTTGAAAAGTACCAAGAAGACTTTGATAATATTTATTTTAAAGCATTAGGTAGGGCAAAGAAAATTATAATTAAGTCGAGAAAAGTTGAAGATGTTCAATTAGATAATAATAGCGAAAGTGGTAGCATAAATAACTCTGAAAGAAACTTTAAAATTAGAGCAGAGTTGCCGTCAATTCCGATACCGACTTTTAATGGCGAAGTAGAAAGTTGGATAGAATTTCGGGATACGTTTGTGTCACTAGTTCATGAAAATGATGCATTGGGTGACGTAGAAAGGTTTCATTTTTTAAAAAGTGCATTACAGGGTGAAGCGCAAAAATTAGCACGGGTGGTTAAATTCACAAAAGAAAATTATAAAGTTGTTTGGGATTTGCTTTGCGATAGATACAATGACACTCCTATGCTTGTTAATTATTATCTTAATTTATTAGTTAAATTACCTCCTATTCTAAAAGAGTCATCTTGTGAATTAAGAACTATATCAGATACAATTACAAAAACGCTTTTTGCATTAGACAAATTAGGCATTTCTGTAGATTCATGGGATCCATTGGTTATTTATATGATGTTGGATAAATTAGATCAAAAATCTTTTGCACATTGGCAAGAAAGTAAACCAAAAGGGGTTTTAGCTACATTGAAACAGTTTCAAACCTTTTTAAAATTGGTAAAAAAAATTTATTGAAAATTTTGTAAGTCAAAAATACCACTAAAAAATAAAAAAAAACTAATCTATATCAATAATTGTGCAACCTTCCACAAAATCCTATAAATTGGTACAAAAAATTTATTGAAAATTTTCTAAGTCAAAAATACCGCTAAAAAATAAAAAAAAACTAATCTATATCAATAATTGTGCAACCTTCCACAAAATCCTATAAATTGGTACAAAAAATTTATTGAAAATTTTCTAAGTCAAAAATACCACTAAAAAATAAAAAAAAACTAATCTATATCAATAATTGTGCAACCTTCCACAAAATCATAAAAATTGATAAAAAAAATTATTGAAAATTTTCTAAGTCAAAAATACCACTAAAAAATAAAAAAAATCATAAAAAATAAAAATTGGTAAAAAAAATTCATTGAAAATGTTCTAAGTATAAAGAATAATTTACCGCCATACATTTAAAAATAATATAGGGAATAAATGAACAAAGTAAATGAAATGACAATTGGCAATACCTAATTCATTCGATAACTGTGTGCACCTTCCATACAACTAAAATATTAGAAATATAAGTAGCTAAAATCGATTATTTCCGACAATCGATTACCAACCGTACCGGCTACAGTAATTTTCAACAATCGAATTGTGTCGTCATTTTTGGAAAAATTTTAATAGGGACTTTTCCGAAAAACTTTCACTACCAAAAGATGCGCTGATTGTTTTCCTATACCATCCCGAAAACCCCATTACGATACAGTAACGCATAACTATTTCCCGAGCAAATGAAAAAAGTGAAAAAAATTAAAAATGCTGGCGTTTTTTTATTAAAAGCTCTTTTAACAAAATTGAAGTATGAGAAGAATCAGTAGATGTTTCCCGGCGGAAAATTTTGGACTTGGAAAAATTTTGGACTTAGAAAAATTTTGGACTTGGAAAAATTTTGGGAAATTTTAATTAATATATTACAATAAAACAATTATATTTAATATGCTTTTTTTGTTAAAATTTGTCAATATAAATATTATTTTTATTAAAATTTGTCAATATATTTAATTTTTTTTTTTTTTTTTTAATTTTTTTTTTTTTTTTTTACAATTAATGTATCCTTCTGTGACCCCATAAAGCATTTTTTGATCCAAAAGTTTTCTTGCATCTAGGGCAAGCATAACTTTCTTCATGGACTTCAGTTGAATCCATAACTTCTTCTTCTTCATCTATATTTTGGATGGATTTCGAAATTTTTCTCTTCAATTCATTTGTTCCCTGCATATTTTCATCAATCTTCCTCCATTCCAACGCCAAATCCTTCTTATCAATGCTCTCCAAAGAGTGCTTCATTAGAAGCATTCTCAATCTATTATAGATTGTGTTGAAGTTTTTTCTCTTCCGGAAGTGGTCGCAAGACCATAAGATTTCTCTTAATTTGGCGTCTGGTTTTTCCTCATTTTCTATTTTTACAAATAGTAAAAGCTTTACTAGGACGAAGAACTGATTCTTCGTCCCATGGCTCCAGTGCCTTTCAAAGATTTTTTCAAGATTTCCACAAGTACACGACATTGTTTCTATCAGAGTCTTTACTGACTGATGAGTCCATAAAATGTTTACCTATTTATACCCGTGCTAATTACCCCCACTACCTGCTAATACCGCGAAAAAGTTGCGCGAAAAACTGTAACTTTTGAGAAACTAAAAAAAAAAATAGTAAAAAAATTTTTGAAGTCAAAAATACCCCAAAAATTTCACAAAAGTAATTTTCAAAATTGTATAAGAAAATAACCAGTTGAGAAACAGATTTGAAATTTGGAACCGATGTACGAAAAACGTGGAACTAGCAGGTAGCGGGGGAAAAATGTAACCAATCAGAAGACAGATTACCTAATTAGCGCGCGCAAAACAGGTATAAATAGGTACAAATTTTGTGAACCTGCCAGTACTGCTTCTCACCTAGACTCGACTCTACTTAGAAGAAAAATGGCTTGCAACTGCAAAAGTATAAAAGAAGTTTTCGAAAGGCATTGGAGTCATGGGACGAAAAATCAGTTCTTCGTTTTGATAAAAATGCTGTTATTTGTCAAAATTGAAAAAGACTCCAATCCCGAGATGAAAATCAAAGATATTCTTTGGGCCTGCGATCATTTTAGGAAAAGGAAGAATTTCAGAACACTATTCAACAGACTAAGAATGCTTCTGATGAAACATTCTTTAGAAAATTTTAACAAGAACCATTTGGCTTTCGAATGGAGAAAGTTCACGGAAGATATGCAGGGAACGGATAAACTGACTGAAACATTTAGAAAAGAAATGACAAAAATAATCAGAACCATCCAACAAAATGGTCATGAAGAAATAAATCCGTTCCCTGTATATGGGGAAACCATCAATGATGAAAACGAAATGGATCCAACTGAACCCCAACAAGCATTTTTCGAAGAAGAAAGTTATGCTTGCACGAGATGCAAAAAAACTTTCAAAACGAAAAATGCGTTGTGGGGTCACAGAAGGATCCATTGATTTATGTATATATTTGTTACCTTTGTTTATTACTTTATTTATTACCTCTCTGTATATATTTGTGTTAACAAAATTTAAATAAAAAATGGCTAGTAACAATAACGATGTATCTCCACAACGATTTTTATTATTTCAATGTCTTTTGTGTGGAAGGAGTCATTTCATATTTCAAAATTTTAAATAAGTATTATTAAGTTTATAAGTTCAATAAAAAATTGTAGCAATTTTTAAAATTTTGGAAATACCCACAAAGTTATTGACAGTAATAAATTGGTTAATCACTTTACCTGATCCCCGGTAAAGTTTATTGTTTATCTCACTGTTACATTTTGTTGAAATAAACACAATTTCAGAAAATAAAAATATTCAGTTTTAAAATTCATTTATTATTTTAAATAATTATTATTTTAAATAAAACAACGAAAATATTACATATCACAATTTTTATTACACATAAATTTAATTGTTACAATTTTATAAATATTTAAAAAAATATATACAAATTATTTAACAAAAATATTAAATAAATAATTAAAAATTAGCAAAAAAACAATAATGTAAGAATGCATGGTTAGTACATATATTTTTCTTAACAATAAAATTAAAATTTTGGAAAACGATTTTAGATAACATGTTGAAAGGTATTTCTAAAATCAATGGAAACCGGCCCCATGCCTTCCCGAGAAATTTTCCGGATCGGATGCAGAGTAAAATCTTGGATAAAAGGATTGTTTCCATAGTTGTAAGGCATAACAATCTTTTTATTCAAGAACCATTCTGACCCGATTAAAAAGGTTTCTCGTGACTTTTGAAATACCAAGGATTTCTCTATTTCGCACATAAAATAAGGAAATGCACGAGTCACCTGCACGCAGTTATTAAAATAAATACCAAGATGGGTCAATAAAATATAACGGTTGTTAAGGTTATTACCCATATCATATTTGATTAAACCCATCTTCTGGCGAATTTTTTTAACTGGTACAAATGATTCTGCACTCACCTGATGCGTAATTTTGTCTCTCCAGTTCTTCAAAGTCATAATACCAGCATGAAAATTCCAGCCTTCTCTATAGTGTCGGTCCACAATCGTTAAACGATTTATATCGTAAAAATCCAACACGTCTAGATTGGCCAGAAGATTCACGAGGGTATCCAACATCAGTTTCATGGCATTTGCTCCTGTTTTAGACAGGCCTTTAACCATGAAACGTCCGTACAGAACCACGACTTTTGAAGAGCTCAAGGCAGAAGGTGAATTCATTTGGACGTACACAAAAAACGTAAAAATGGGCCATAAATCAAATTTGCATTTTTTGTGATTCGCCAGGACATCTCCCAAAGAGCAGCAGGTTTTGCAAACTACAAAAACCATGGCTGGAATAGAAAATTTAAACATTTAATATTTAATATGTACCAACCTATTTAAATGAAATATATTAGCTTAAAAAAATTTGACTATGCTTTTTTTAAGTAAAAAAATCTGTTACATTTGAATTTCTATTCTGTGCAAATTAGGAAAACAATATATATTCTTCTACAGCAGGATGCGTTGGCTGAAAACATACTACAAAGCAGGTTCGTCCAGCCAGGTGCAGGATAGAAGCGCCGTACCGCATGTTGTGACCGCCACTCAAATAATAGAAAATAATAGACAGGATAGTCCAGCCATCCCAATTATTTGGCTGGGAAAGAAGGCCTGGCATGCAATACATTAGCGCGCTTGTTACTTATATTAAAAACGTATAAAAAAATATATGTAATTCTTTCAAATAATTATTAACATGAAAATTTGGACGACTTCAAGTATATTAATTTTTTTTTACTATTCGTAATATTTTATACATACAGATTAGTATGTTACGTTCGCTCATAGGAGAAAATAAAAACTGAAACTGACGTTATTTTTATGTAAAAATTGGAAATAGAAAGTAAACCAGATAACTATATGTAATAAACTTTTACATAACATTGCTAAAAACTGTTTTTATTTTGATTAAAAGACACCAAATTATTTTTACTTTTAAAAATTTATTAGAATGGCCTTTTTTTTTCTTTTATATGAATATAATTATTTTATTTTTCATTTTCGAAAACAAAATAACAAAACTTAATAACTATAACCTCACTAGCAATGTTAAATTTCAGATTATACAGGGTGAATTACGACCGATGCCATGGAGTTTTATGATGAAATGGAATAAATTTGTAAACTTCTATTGCGGTGGTATTATGTAAGTCAATAAGGATTACATTTTAAAATATTTATAATCATACAGGGTGAAACATTTGAAAGTCAATTTTTTTTATGGAACACTATATTTTTTACACGGTTATACCGGAAGTAAACATGAACTTTGTTATTTTAAATGGAACACTCTATATTTTCTTACATTTTTAGATTTGCTCTGAGAAGGTGATTTCAAAAATCTATTACACTTATAATGTAAACTTATTAGTTTTGAAGTTAAATACAATTGAAAATCGCATTTTTTCAACTTTAAGTGATTGCAATGGCCAAACTTACATGTCCCTGTCTTAACTTTTTAAGTTCTACTTGGTGGCATAAGAAGAAAGTTTATACAGGGTGATCAAATTTGTGTACTTTTGATCACCCTGTATACATTATGTTCTTAGACCATCAAGTAGAACTTAAAAAGTTAAGATAGGGACATGTAAGCCGTTTCATCCAATTTTATGTCATTTGACTGTAGCAATCATTTAATGTAAGAAAATATAGGGTGTTCCATTTAAAATAACCAAGTTAATGTTCACTTCCGGTATAACTGGAAGTAGCTGGTTGCTCTAAATATTTTAGATCAATTGAGCATCCCCGAAAACCTCATATCCCAAATTTTCAAATTTGAATTCTGCCTACTTCTCCAGATTAAAATTTTACAATATCAGTTAAAGCTGAAAGAGAACTTCACAAAAAATCTTACTTCCTTTAAAAACCTGTTTTTGTCTGATTTATTATAATTTTATTAGAATAGCAACAGTTTTTTACCTAAACTCATTTTTTAATGTAACCCCTTGGATAATCTGATATTTTTTTAAAGCCCATTTCAATGCGAATAAAATCATATGCTATATACCCACTTACCGGCATGCATTTTAACAAAGTACCTACACTGAAAAATTTTTTTTTCTCAAAAATGAAAGCTGTCAAATTGACATCTGGCTAGTGGATTGCATGTATTTTGATCCGTAGAATTAAAATTTATCAAAATATACAGGGTGTTGCATTTAAAAAACAAAATTGTTGTCCATTTCCGGCGTAACCGGAAGTCGGCCATATTGAATATATACGTCAGAAAATCAGAAATTACTATTATTATACTCGGTTAAACTTTCATAAAAATCGGCTAATAAATAAAAAGTTTAAAGGGGTGATCCTGTGTCACCCGGTATAGCTTGTAGTTACCTAATATTTGAAACACCCTGTACATTTATAAAAATAATGTGTTACTATTTTAGCAGCAAATCTGTTACAACTGTATTGCTAAAGCAGCATATTTGAGGCGATTTTGAAAAAAAAAAGATTAGAAAGCCCTATATTCGGGTCCGTATGTAATTTTTCAAACTTTACATAGTGCAGTTTTTCTTTGACTATTGACCTGTAAAGTATATAATTTTTTCAAGGAAATCTGGCTGTTTGTTTTAAAGTTATTAGGAATTTATCAAAACTGAGGTTTAATGGTTTACAATATTTTAGTCATTTTAAAAATAATGTAGCTCCACTGACTTTTTGATAAACCCTGTATATATAATTATTATATTTTTTAAAAGACCAAGATAAACTAATCAGTTTTCTTAAAAATTGAAGAATTTGAAAATAAAACAAAATTACCTAAGTACTCAATTATTGAACTTTGACCATCAATATCTCGAAAACTGGTCATAGGATTGAGTTCAACCCAGGGAGACATTTAATCAGAACATCAAGATCTACAACATACTAAAATATTAAAATAATTGGCCGAAAGCCATTTTCCATAAGAGAAGTGAGGGGTCCTTTTGCGGACAAACAATGCACTTTAGTGCAAACTTGTAGAACATAAAATTCCCTACCACTTTTCTATCGAACTTTTTCCCGAATTCCCAATAGTTTTCACCCATGATTTTAGAAAATCCTAATTGTAGCAGTGTGCTATATAATGTGCGCGTGCGCCCGCTTATGTCATTATCAACATAGAAATATCCGTTCGGTATACATATTAACCTTCGCCTTGCTATTTAAAATTTGTTCCATACATTAATGTAATGCTTAGTATTTTGTAATTAAAATAATCTTATTCTCCATAGGCGAGCCGGGAAAGTTCTGGGGCGACACAGCCGATTTTTTTTAATAGCAAGGGGTCATGTGACACTGTATTTTAAAGGTTATAAAAATACGATTTCAAAAATATATTACAATAATAGTTTACGTTTCCGGGAATTCTGAAAAAAAAAATGATTATAAGTCAAAAAATTTATTATAGTTTCAACTTAAATTCGGAATTTAAAACGTTTGGTTTTCAACAATGTTGAAGAATATCGTTATTTTGCTTTTTTGGCCAGTTATTGGGGTCAAAGTAATTAAGGAATGGAGCTATGACCTAAGGGATATTATTATTTTAGCTTCAATGAAAAACCCTGTTTTTTTCAAGTTAGGGTTATCAAAAAGATGGGGGCGGGAATCTTTCTCTTAGACTCCTCCCACTTCATATAGAGCATCTATCGCTTTCTCTTAGGTCTGACAATAAGATCGCTTTTGTTAGCGTTCCTTGCCCCATATGTGGTGGTTGGTGACCTGTGACAGTTTGTTTATCAATCCAGGCTCGATCGAAGGCTTTGGCCATATCAACTGCCACTAGTTGGTGTTTTTTCCTGAAACTGTCTTTATTGTATTATGTTTATAATTTGCGATATTGTGTATTGGCCCTTTCTAAAACCATACTGATATTCTGAGATGAGTTGTAGCTCTTCTTTTTCTTTGTAGTAAGACTTTATCAATCGTTTTTGAGATAGGGTTTAGCAGCGAGATGGAGCAGTAGCTATCGACCTTCTTGGTATCTTTGCCTTGTTTTAAAATATCAATAATATAGGCAATTTTGAGCTTTTTGGGATAGTACTGTAATTCCAAAATTGCATTTGTGATGTAATTCAGTTGTACTATTGGTTTCGTACTTAATTTTTTTAATAATTTAGTATGGATGGTGTCAGGCCCTGGCGCTTTTTTATTTTGCAAGGTACCTATAATATTCCAGATTTTCATGATATTTAAAATGTTATTAAAAGAGCGCGTCTGTACTACTTTTTTCAAATTTATCTAGAGAAAAGTTGATAGATACTTTTACTAAAAATAATTTAAAAAATGTGCCACAGACGCGCTATCAAGTATTAAATACAGAATTGATTGGTGAAAACCGCAGCTTCCTAGCTTTGATATTAAGGGAACGCCCGTCCATAAATCATTTCAGGCAAGATACCATATGATATTTGCGCCTCTGAATGTAGATTTCCTTAACAATGCATATTGTAAACCTCCCTTTTTACTTTCCGAACAACAGAGTTGTATAGTTACTTTCCGAACAACAGAGTTGTATAGAAGGAAAGTATTGCGATCATGATATTTTGACCATACCCAGATTTTAACGGATCTTTACGTTTTGAGGTCACCTGAATCCATTTATACCATTTTTAGCATGATGTCTGTCTGTGTGTGTGTCTGTGTGTCTGTGTGTCTGTGTGTGTGTGTCTGTGTGTGTGTGTGTGTGTGTGTGAACACGATAGCGTCTAAACGGCTGAACCGATTTAGATGAAATTTTATATACATATTTAGGGTAACAAGGAGACGACCTGTATAGATTTTGGAGTTAATCGGACAACCGGAAGTGACAGTTGCTATAAGTGATGACGTCATTACCTAACAAGATGACAATAAAGTTTTACACATATATTTTTTATACGTTATAGTTTAATTTCGAATGTTTAAAATTTTCAAAAACTTTTGCCATTGTTGCCAGATTTATGAAAAAGTAATTTTTTTTCATATTTTTCTTAAATAACCAAAATAATGCATTTTTATGAAAAATTACAGGATATAAAAGATGTACAACATAAAATTTTCTACACATTTTGTCATTACCGTTTTTTTGAATTCCTCACAGTTTCGTCGCTAGAGGGCGTGAAAAATAATGTATATAGACATTTGCGACTTTTTTTAGATTTTGAGACAAAATTATGGATTTTTATGAAAATTTACAAAAAATCAAAATTGTAGAATATAAAATTTTCTACAAATTTTGTCTTTAATTTTTTTTCGAGTTCCGCATAGTTTCGCCGCTAGTTTTTATTTTAATTTTTAAGCAATTTTTATCCTTATTAAATTATTATTTTTTACTTAAATTTTAATATTAAAAATTTTAAAAAAATATCTTTAAATTTGTAATAATTAATTTTATTATTATAATTTTTTTCAAAATTTTATTACAAAAATTGTGATTTTTTTTAAAAATTGGCTAAGAAACATTTAAAATTATATTATGATTTTAAACTAAATTGAATAACTTCTACAATATTAAAGTTATTGAACTGGGATTTGCACTAATCTAAAGATAAAATAAAACTCTAAATTTAAAATGTATTTTAGTTTCTTAAAATTTAGAATTGTAATTATTATACACAAAATTAAGAAATTTTTTAAAATTTTTTGTAATTTCGTTTTATCAATAAGTATAAAATAAATAAAAAAATGAAAAAAGTTAAAACAATTCAATGGGTTTACCCATGAATTTTTAACAAAAAAATTTTTTTTTTTTAGTTTTTTAAACTTTCTTTATTAATACATTTTGATCCAAAAAACCTAAAAAAAAGGTTTTTTTCCCATTTTGAATAAAATTGAATGAGATATTAATTATTTAATGATTTTAAAATTATTCAAAAATAGGTTTGATTTGTTTTAAGGTTAAAATTAATATTAAAAATTTTAAAAAATTACCCTTAAATTTGTAGTAAAAAACTCTATAATTGTGATTTTTTTCAAAATTTTATTCAAAAAATTGTAGAATTCCTCATTTTTTTTTGAAAGTTAATATAAGTTTAAAAAAAAATTGAATAACTTTAAAAATATTAAAGATATTAAAATGGGATTTATACCATTCGATAGGTAATATAAAACTCTAAATTTAAAAAATAATTTAGTCTCTTCGAATTTAACATTGTAATTATTATAACCAAAATAAAACAAAAATTAAATTTTGTTGTCCTTTTGTTTTATCGAAAATGGTAAAACAAATGAAAAAAAGTAAATAGTACAACCGAAAGGGATCAAAAAGTACATTATGTGTGAAATATTTCATAATTTTAAAATAATACTTGTAGAAATTATAAATTAATTTTTTTTTAATTTTTGTAAACTTATTTTATTAATGAATTTTGATGCAGAAAAACTAAAATAATCGATTAAACAATTACTTTACTAGGAGTGTTCGGAAAGTTGGGTGGGATTACCCCCTCATTTTTATTTCTGTATCAGTTTTGTTTTAGAAAAATGTATATAAGGTTATCAAAAGTACTCAACTTCCATTACCATCTGTACAGATTTTGTTCCTAGGCTCAAGTAAAATTCAAAAAGTTGACATCTTTAACAATACAGATATAAAGAAAATGTCCTGCAGAGGTTGTACAGAAGACATCCTATCTTGTATATCTATAATCTGTCCCTTTCATGTACCTGATATTTCTAATATCCATTTACATAATAATCATCAAAACTCATCAAAATATTAATTGAAGAATTAAAGTTGATATTTTTATTTAAAAATCGTGTCTTCTTCTTATGCGTAATACCCTTAATCTAAATCTCCAAGAATGATACGACGTAAAGTGACTATATATGTGAACTGTCAAATAAGTACGTACTACCAACATTAAATATGTTATTGATAGCTTATTTCATTTAAAAGTCCCTAACTTTTTTGGTTTGTTGTAAAAAGTTAGTAAAAATATTTGTTGTATTGAAATCAGCTTCTCAGGAAGAATTTAAAAATATAAAAAATACAGGATATTTTATTAAAAAAAGGTAGTCACAGATTTATCGGACAACCTGTATGCAAGTAGTTATTTTTGGAACATAGCTTTCATGCTGTTGCATTTGAGTTATTTTTGCTTATCTCAAATAGGGAAGCAGCTATCGTCCATCCCAGACATCGATGATAAAAGCCAAAAAAAAAACTATTTTCTTGTATACAGGGTGGCTACTTTTTAATAGGGACAGTATTGCTATCTCGTAAACGGTAGACGCTAGAAAGACGGTTAAATGGGGAAAAATGTGCGAAATATAAAAATAGACAAAACAATTTTTTGAAACCTAAAATATTCCTATTGGTTCCGGAGTTAAACGACAAAATCCGAATTTGTCGAAAATCGTTTTTTTGCCAAAACTCGGTTATTATACAAAATTTGGGATAACTTTATTAAAAGTTTTTGTTGTATTCTAACATCGTTATAAACTGCCATAGTTAAATTTTGAATCTGACGTTTTGTCTCTTCGGGGCCACCATCAACTTTATCTTTTTAAATACGGACCTGTCTATTTTATTTCATATTATTAAATCGCTTCGAATACTAAATTCAACGATATATCACACTTGATTATTCCGTGACGTTTTGTCTCTTCGGGGCCACCATCAACTTTATTTTTTAAATACGGACCTGTCTATTTTATTTAAAATCATTAAATCGCTTCGAATACTAAATTCAACGATATAACTTGATTATTCCGTGATGTTTTATCTCTTCAGGACCATCATCAACTTTATCTTTTCAAATACGGACCTGTCTATTTTATTTAATATTATTAAATCGCTTCGAATACTAAATTTAACGATATAACTTGATTATTCCGTGACGTTTTGTCTCTTCGGGGCCACTATCAACTTTATCTTTTTAAATACGGACCTGCTTATTTTAAGTAATATTATTAAATCGATTTGAATACCAAATTCAACGAAAACTTGATTATTTCGTGCTCTTCGGGGCCATAATGAACTTTATTTTTTAAATACGGACCTATCTATTTTATTTAAATTCATTGCTGTGATTCGAAGTATACTTGATTTAGATATCAGGAAATTCTATTTAATTATTTATTTATTAAATATTACAATAACAAATGCTATCGTGTCTTAGTAATGCTCTAGGTCTAGAATCACTAGAAGGTGTATTGTTGTCTCCCCCTCAGAAAATACGTAAAACCACGTATGTCATTGGTCGGTCAAAACGTCACAGAATAATCAAGTGTTATTATCGTTGAATGTAGTAGTCAAAGCGATTTAGTACTATTAAATAAAATAGACAGGTCCGTATTTAAAAAATAAAGTTGATGGTGGCCCCGAAGAGACAAAACGTCGCGGAATAATCAAGTGTTATATATCGTTGAATTTAGTATTCGCAGCGATTTAATAATATGATATAAAATAGGCAGGTCCGTATTTAAAAAGATAAAGTTGATGGTGGCCCCGAAGAGACGAAACGTCAGATTTAAAATTTAACTGTGGCAGTTTATAACGATGTTAGAATACAACAAAAACATTTAATAAAGTTATTCCAAATTTTGTATAATAACCGAGCTTTGGCAAAAAAACGATTTTCAACAAATTCGGATTTTGTCGTTTAACTCCGGAACCAATAGGAATATTTTAGGTTTCAAAAAATCGTTTTGTCTATTTTTATATTTCGCACATTTTTCCCCATTTAACCGTCTTTCTAGCGTCTACCGTTTACGAGATAGCAATACTGTCCCTATTAAAAAGTAGCCACCCTGTATTGCATTAGGAAAAAATCTAACATATATACTCAATCCTGATATAAAGAACAAGCCCACACTAAAAATTATTACTATTATTATTATTATTATTAATTAAAATTTAGATATATATTGATTCATAAGATCCCATAATTTTCTTGAAAAACAACAAATAAAGAAATCAGCTGAGCCGTCAGCGGCAAATGAGTATGTAGAGATAAATTCTGAAGATAAGAATAAAAAAATCACCGTCATCTGTCTACAACTTGAAAGAAATGAACGATTCAAACAAGCTTTGATAAATAAATAGTGTTCGTGGAATTCGAAACAGAAGACTATTATGCTAAAACATTTTAAAAATTGGATCGAAAATAAACAAGTGACAAAAAATGCGTTAATTTCCTATTGTTTCAAAAAAAAAATTAGTCATGGGTGCAAATTAAAGTTTTCGTATACAGTAGTTATAGAAATTAATATAGTGTTTCAGCCACCGGATGAAATTCACCTGTATTGTTTCTTTGTCTCACACCGCTTTTCAGATTAAGTAAAAATTAAAAATATGCCAAAACTATTCCAAGTATCTTTTTAAACCAAATAAAAATATTTATTTTACTGTATAGTATTCATTTATAAAAGTCTAAACAGCCAGGCATAGTATATTACATTTTTCATACGAGTGGGAAATATTATTGCACAAGGCGGAAGGCGAGTGCGATAATCCCACGAGTGTGAAAAATCGCTTTCGTACAAATGATGTACACTATTTTTCTTACGACCACAAGATAATTTTACCAATAATGTACATTTTGAGGTTTTTTGGCAGGTTCTATGTTTGTTTGTATTTAGTTTATATAAACAATCACTTTTGTATTAAAATAAACATACACATTGGTAATTAACGTTTATTTAAAAAATTAACTACAACTAGGAACTAAATCTGGGAAAAAATTGAATTATTTTGAATTGCTATAATAATTAAAAGTAAACTTATTATTGCTGCAATTTGTAAAATTTACTGATAAAAAAGATTATTTTTGTTTTAATAAAATAATACAAAAATGAGGGATAATCCCACCCAACTTTCCGAACACTCCTAGTAAAGTAATTGTTTAATCGATTATTTTAGTTTTTCTGCATCAAAATACATTAAAAAAATTTTAGTTTACGAAAATTTAAAAAAACTTAATTTTTTAAAAAAAATTTTTTTTAACTTTTTATAATTTTCTATAATTTCTACAAGTATTATTTTAAAATTACGACAAAATTCACACGTAATGTATTTTTTGATCCCTTTCAGATGTACTATTTACTTTTTTCATTTGTTTTACCATTTTCGATAAAACAAAAGGACAAAAAAATGTATTTTTTTTTATTTTGGTTAAATGTTAAATTCGAAGACACTCAAATATTTTCTAAATTTAGAGTTTTATATTACCTATCGAATGGTATAACATTTTAATATCTTTTATTTTTTAAAGTCATTCAATTTTTTTTAAACTTATATTAAATTTCAAAAAAAAAAATGAATTCTACAATTTTTTGAATACAAATTTAATGGTATTTTTTTTTTAATTTTTAATATTAACCTTATAACTTTTACAAATACTATGTTAAAATTGTGAAATAATTTACACACATAGTACTTTTCGATCCTTTTCGGATATGCTATTTACTTTTTTCATTTATTTTATACTTAGGTATAAAACGAAATTACAAAAAATTTAAAAAAAAATCTTTATTTTGGCTCTAATAATTACAATTCTAAATTCTAAGAAACTACAATACATTTTATATTATCTTCAGAATGGTGCAAATCCCAGTTCAATAACTTTAATATTTTAGAAGTTATTCAATTTAGTTTAAAATCATAATATAATTTTAAATGTTTCTTGGCCAATTATTAAAAAAAACCACAATTTTTGTAATATAATTTTAACAAAATTACAATTATAAAATTAATTAGCGAGTCGTTCACGTTCTCGACACAGTCCGCGAAATTGAATTTCGCGGCCGTTGCCGCAGCAAATAAGTATTTTTGGGTAAATAAATGTAATTTTTTACTAACGATTAACTCCGGTTAGATTCTGATAGTAGTTTTGTTTTTTTTTTTAATTTTTATTCTAAATAATCAGAAAAAATCTAATCTAACATTAACAACCCATGGGCACAATCGTGAGTATTTGTCTACCAATAACTACACCTGATCTATATTTTTAGACATCTGACATATAATACGATGTTGCCGTATGTATATTTTTATAAAAGTTTCAAAGATACTTGAAATAGTTATTTTCCTAACAAGTGCGGAAAGTTATACTTTTCCGCACGCAATTGCAGTTGCCCGAACGACGCGAAGCGGATTTCGGGCATGCAATTAAGTGGGGAAAAGATACTTTACGCAAGTGTTAGGAACAATATTTTTTCTACAAGCGCCTAGAATTAAAAAAAAATTTAGCAAACATATTTTTTTGTCATTAAACAAAAATTTTCTTAGTGCTTCTTAATAGATAAAACATTAGGCTGAAAGTAATCATAGTAACCTAGCAAGAATTAATTTTTAATCATTTTAGCATTTATAAAATCAGTGCGGAAAAGTACAACTTTCCGCACGCAAATGCCACGGTTTTAAGCCACGTGTATTTTTTTCGAAGTTAGAAATTTTCAACAAATGGTTCCTCGGAAGGAAGGATTTAGAAGGTTGATAATTTTTAGAAAATTCATGACAAAACAAGTTAAGTGTACATTACTTGGTTGTGGACTAATTTTCAACTTTTCACACAGTGAAGGTCGATAAGTCGTGCAAAAAATAACGGCATACATAGAGCTAACAAAGCATCTAATCCCGTAGGGTGCATAGGGGAATTTTTCTCTAATTCTGACAAAATTAATTTTTGAATTTGATTTTCGTTATTAACCAGTTTTATGAATGTTAAATTTATTGCTTTATATATAAATTTAATAAAAACGAGTACAAAACTGACAAAATATACTTTTTTGAGGTTTAACAGTAGGTTTGTTATGGTTTCGAAAAATATCGGTCAGAGAAAGTCAGGCACATGTGCAATAGATAAAACAGGACAAATCTTATAGGTACTTTATACTGCACGCGCGACTGACTTTCTCGGGCAGATATTTTTCGAAACCCATACATAACTAGTAACAATAATTATTGACTATAATAAGGATATAAGCGAAAAAGGTAGATAAAACATCTAGAAATACCATTCTAGCATATGTCGCACAAACTCTTGTTTTGGAATTTGTATGTCTGTCAGTGAAACAATATTGTTTTTTTTTTCTTATTTCTAGGATTTCTGGGGAATGGCAAAGTTGTCATAAATATACATTAATACGACTAACCAATAGGTGTTTATTAGTTGAGAGTCCGTTGAAAATCTATTACCGTTTAAAATTAAGAAATGATTTATGATTATTTTTAACTTTGGATGCCATTTTGTTGGTAACGGTTCATTCCACAACAAAAACTGATACTTTATTGTCCTAAACAAGAATCTTATGTCAGATTTAAAACATCTTGATTTTACACACACAGAGATAGAATTATTCCACTATAAACTCGTTTGTGAAAATAAATTGGATAAGATTTCAAAATTAATATAAAGATATAAAGCACGAAGTCGGGTACCACAAAATTTTTATTTGGGTTAGAAAGGCAACTTGTTTCGGTCCCAAGTCATCATCAGACCTATAGGTAGAAATGTTTTAAAATTAGCGAATTGTAAAACCAATGCCAAAGCTCTACTTACGTTACGTACTTAGCTAGAGACTGGCACCAACTAGCTGAAACGACCAACGTGGATCTGAGAACACCCACAAATTGCAAAAAAGATTTGCCACCCCAAGTGGGGGCTGTTGAGAAAGAAATCAGGCATATAATAATTCAAATCGTAAAAATTGGGCAGCACAGAAAAATGGTTGTTAGCCACGAGTCTAATATAAAATGGACTATTGATTAGTGACAAATGACAATCGTGGTAAACATCCCCAAAATGCGAATGAGAACATAAGATTAAAATTAAACAGCAAAAATAATGGTAATGATGGCATAATACGAAAAGGAAAGATTAAAAGTTGACAGGTATTAATTTTTTAAATTTAAATTAAAGATTTTGAACAAAGTATAATTAAAAAATTAACAAAATATATACTGCGTTTGATTATCCACATCGGATGCATCTGATATGTTGCGAATTTTTTTGTCACGTGATAGATTAGATTTAGATGTAATAAACAACACTGAGACTAGCCACACGTTAACCTGTGGATAATTTTAGATATTACCCACACGTGAAACGTGATTCGCTTAAATAATAAGTTTGAACATATTTAGTCATGAGCTCTGGTAGCCGCGTGACATAGTGCCTGCTAGTGGGTGGGTCCTGGGATCGAATCCCACATGGATTTTTTTTTTTTTAAACACCGGCTAGATTTAGATAGTCAAGACTTCTTTTATTATTATTTTTTAAATACACAGGCTAGATTTAAATAGCAAAGACTTCTTTTAATAAAATAAATATTTTTGAAGTCAGATAACCAAGTTTAATGTTTTAACATGTGGGTAATTTTTGAAATTATCCACATGTTAACGTGTGTGTAGTCTCGGCCAATAATCCTTTAGAGGCATTGGTCACGTGGTAAAAATGACAATGACAAGTTTGAAGTTTCTTTGTGTTTTTAATTCATTACGCTGTGATTTCAATGCTTCAAATTTATATGTTTTTCGGTTAATGTTATTTATAACATATTTTTGTCGCTACATATAATTTTTTTTTATACGAAACCAGTCTTTCTCAAGACTTTGTACACTAACAAGTGTAGTGTTCTTCGTGGCTATAGAAGAAGTTGCCTAGTTACGACAATGGCAACATTTTAGTTTGCGGTCAGAGTAAGATGTCTAAAAACCCTGGTGTATCTACTGATTAGATTTTGTTTCGAACTTTTTGGGAGTACCACCTGTTGCGATCAATAGAACTTACCAGAATTTTGTAAGATAGCGCTGTTTAGAATTGTTCGTGTCCTAGCTTAGTTTGTCACAGATCATTTAAAGAGATGTCAAATAAATTATTTTCTGTCAACGTCAATTCGGACTTTTTTATGTATGTGGTATTTGTATTAGTTCATAAGGAATAGTTCTAAATAGTGTATAAGTATGGATACTTTTCGTCAAATGGGGTCGTACTGTATTTTGTGTGGATAGTGTAAAGCTGCAGATTCGAGCATTCGTCTGTATTCAGTACCAGATTATAAATACACCCTGTATGATCTGTGATTACAGTTTACTATGAGCGATGTATGCGCCATCTAAAATTTTTAATCTGAAACTTTGGTAATCTCTCAAAAATCAGTAAAAATCAAGTAGGTAGAGATCCCCCAGTTTTGACCCAAACTTTTACAGGTATAAGTGGAAACACCATGATTTTTAGACATCTTAGGTCAGAGACATTTGAAACACTGTACTACTAATTTATTTTTATAACTGACAAGTTTAACAATCCCCACTACAACATGTCATTCACCTCTCATTTCAAATCGAGGTATAAAAAATGTAATCTGGACAGCTACATCTGGGATAAACAAACGCGGATATAGATGTAGTAGATGTGTCCGATGTGAATAAACAAACGCTTCAGATGTAAAAACTGCATCGGATGTGGATATTCAAACGTAGCAATATTAAACAATAAATAAGACGCTTGATGGAAAATGGGCACAGGACAATTAGAAAAGGAGAAAAATGAAAAAGAAGAAGAGGTGGTTGACACATGACAAGAGACTGTAGGAAGAGAAATGTTAGGACATGACAGATGGAATATAAACAACCCACAGGAGAGAAAAAATAACTAGGTGAAGCGATAGGGAATAATTAAAAGAAGTGCAAATTATTAAACGGTTGGGGGACAGAGTTTATAAAGGTAGGAGGGAGACAAAATGCTCTAAAATCAATTAATGTCTCTGAAATAGAAAAAAACATATGATTTTCTTTAGATCGTAATTGTTCACTTGGGCAATTGACATTGTCGTTATGAAGACAACAGTTGATTTTAAATATCTCAAGTAAAAAAAACAGTAGATTATCCATAACTGAAATGTGGTAAAATTATTCAACGAATAATAAAAACTCAACCACATAACTTATTCAGGTTTAGGAAGAGATCGAAATGGTGACATGTTTCTGTGAAATGATGGCCTACAATACAAATTAAACTTGGAATACAACAATACATACTTAAAAAGAGTTTACTTACAAAATTAATGACGAAGTTACACATGATATTAAAATTTGGTATGAAAAATGAACATTAACATTCTAAAAATTAAGTAGGAAAAATGAAAAAATAATGTTGAAAACTTTAACCCAATAACCAATAACCCCAAGCCCCCTAAACTAGAGGGTCACAAAATTTTAGTTTTCAACATTATTTTTTCTACTTAATTTTTACAATGGTTTCTAAGTCAACTAATAATAATCTAAAATTATTCTTATTGTTAAAAGAAATGATAACTTATAATAAATTTTCATTATTAAAAATTGTTTGGTATCTCTTAATTAAAATAAATGTATTTTTTAAGTTTATGAGTATTATATAGTTATACAGTTTACATTCTATTATTTGGGTACACTATCTAATTCAAATTTCCAAATAAAATCAACTAGAAAAGTAAGGTTACTTTCCTTAATTCTCAGTAAAACTATAAAACTCAAGCTGCGTCTCATCCATAGTTACATGATAATCATTGTCTATCTGTGAACGAACGTAACATATTGAAATGTAAAGTCCACGGGATGAAGGGTGGATCACATTTCTCACCTGGGAACTCTTTCTCACTGGGCTGGGTTCAACAGCGCCTAAATAAATGAAAATTACAATATTACAAAAAAAATAATAAATTTAATAATCTTCTTTTCTTCTCTTCCTTCGGTCTACCTCTTCTTATCTTGATATTTATTTTCTGTCTCATTTATTTTCTGTCTCCGACTTTCCACTGCTACTCTCCCTTCACTTTTGATCCTCTTTAACGTTCTGCCTCCTCAAATGGTCACTCCTTCTTTCTTAGATCTTTGTATTTTTTTTATTTAAATAATATTGCTTACTTTTAAACAAACTTTTTATTTCTTCATTCCAATAAATCCTCTCTTACAAATTTCGTTGCTTTTCTTAATACAAAATAAAGTTTTTTTTAATACCTTTTTTTTTAAATTTCTTTGACAATCTATTTTTTTTTAATCATTCATCAACAACCAACCTTCAATTTTTTTTTAAACCCCAAAATGTTTACCTACTAATTTTTTTTGAACTATAATTTTGTAAATGCTAAAACAAAATTATATTTTATATATTTAAGTTCGATCTTTTTAAACATAAATAATATGAATTCGTAGGTGTTATACATAATGTTATAAATGAATAAAAAAATTTTTGTGTCACTGATATTTTTATCTTAAAATAATTACCTACATTTTATATGCGACGTTTATGAAATAGTCCCGCCTCTCGGTTGCCTATCCTGCCCGAAAGTAAAATATTTAAACACTCCCCCTGGTTTGACTAACCTGCTGAAGGGGACAAAATACATTTCTTTCTGGTAAAGTTATATGCGGCTGGGCTATCTTACTCAATAAGTATATATATATATATATATTTATTTGATTTGCTGTGCTTTCACTCGTTCATATTTGTATAATTTATATTAATATATATTTTTAATTACCATGTTATGTTTTATTTTAAATACATTTTTTTTAATTATAAATTCTTTAATCTCTTTCAGACTTGATCAAAATAATGATTATTTCGTTGTCGGTTATTTTCAGCTGGTATATCAGTTTTGATTTCCTGTTTATATCTGTGAAATTTATTATTTAGAATTAGTGTTTTTTAAAAAATTTTTAGCATTACCGATCCGAGTTCTTTTTGTTTAGTTTGTAGATAGCTGTCCAAAAATAAGATGCTATGGTGTTTATCACCTCTTACCAGGCTGTTTAAGTGCGTGTGTTAAGGTTTTTTTCACGTGTGTTTCTAATGTGTGTGCTTTGTCAGGTATGTTGCATGTTCCTACTTTTCAACCGCCCTTTATATTATTTCAAATAGCTCAACGATTTCGCGCTAGATGTTATTAGTTTTAAAAGCACAATACCTAGGAGAATATCAGATATAAGAGAGAGAGATCTACCGAATCTGAAACCGCCAGACATCTGGATGGGGTGCTCTAATCATTGAGATATCCTCAAAAGCACTAGAAGGGGGTTTTATATGGTGCAATCACCGCTACAACATACATACATAGGTTTTAAAAAAAGGAGATCTAGTAGTTTATGTTTCCAATACGTGTTAAATATCAATAATCCTTTATTTCAAATAGCTCAATAGCCAATGTTAATTTTCGTCATGTAGTAGTTTAAATGTTTTTAGTGTTAAATGTCCCCATGCTTCTAGTAGTTTTATGTGTGTGCGTGTGTTGTTTTTTAAAAGGTATTTTTTTTTCGGTAATCCCTTTTCAACTCGCGAGCTGTCATGGCCGCCATATTTCGCGCCCTTTTCTCTTGAACTACCCTATCTCAACGATCTGACCATCCCCCTCTAAACTGTACCGCAGCCTCCTGTCATTAAGCTAATGTTTCCTTATGGAATTCTGTCATTCTGTCATTCTGTCAATTCTTCTTTCCCAACATGTGCTCAGGCCCCTATTTAATCGGAGCGCCACATGACCCATATATAAACCCCAACCAACCACCCTCAACATTTATATTTTTAATCGACAATATATATAAAATCTCGTGCCGTCAATCCTCCCTATATTCATCATATTGTCAATTTTACAATTATTTTCAAAATTTCCCGCCAAAACTGTTATTCACCATTCATGTAGATCCATCTTGCTGCGAGGTGTTCCCTATCGCTACTGTTCCCAAGGACATCCTATCTACTCTATACATTATTAATCCCTCTATTTACAGTTAATATATGTTAACTTAACTATGAAACACGCTGTATATTGCTGAATGTATTTATGTTATAGTTAGTTTGGACATTTCAGAAAAATCTTAATTAACCAGTTTTGTTGCGCCTCATTTATTTGTTTACAAAAAATTTTTTAGTTTTAATTTTGTTTATGTTCTTCAAAAAAATATACGGATGTTATATTTTTTTAAATATTTTTGATCTTATAAAAAAGTAGTTAGGTAGTTACTTTTGTTCAGTGGCTCTTCTTATTTGTAGTAAATATTGTTTGTAAATGTTAAGGAAAAAATATTATTTTCTTATAAGAGTCTATTAAGTTTATGTTTCTACATATTATCAATAAAACAATTATTTTTTAAAAAGTTGTATTTTTAATCTATTCTTAATGCATTTACAATATTATATCGATTTGCAATAGCCTCAACTGCCATGTCTTCTTCAACAATAGCTAGAAAATTGGCTGGATCATTTTCTCGTTCTTGTCTCATCTCTTCTTCTACATTCATGATATCGTTAGCATTATCCCCATTAAGAATGCATGTATTGTGCAAAATACACGATGTAATTATGAGAAGCACTATCATGTCCATATTTACATTTTCTACAAATTTAAGTCGGCGGAACCTGCCTTTAAGAAGGGCAAATGCATTTTCAATCTTGACTCGTTTTTTACTTAAAATAACATTAAATTTTTTCTGCTGGGCAGTCAGGTGCCCATTATCTTTGAAACCCACTAATAAGTTCATACTTAGTTTATAGGCCATATCTCCGATTAAATATCTGTCATCAAAAAAAATTATGTTTCCATTTTGAATTTCTCCATACAAAACTGATTTACGATAAAGGGTATAATCATGAAGTGAACCAACTTCACCAGTATACACATCGGTAAATAATTTTTTGTGATCACATATTCCTTGAAGAAGTAATGAATGAAATCCTTTTCTATTAATGTAAGCATTTCTGTTAACAGGGGGAGCTGCTATTCTAATGTGGCTTCCATCTATGCATCCTATGATTCCTAAAAATTGCTGAGGATTATAAAGGTATAGAAGCATTTCATACCTACCTGTAAAACCGTGACTATTAAAATAGTTCGAAATTCGGGCCTGTCTATCATGATTGGGTCAAACGATTATTTGGAAATCCATATTTATTTGCAACATTAGTTTACATGTCCTATTTACTACATCCCAGCACGTCGATTTGGTAACACCAAATCTATCTGCGACTGATCTGAAATTTAATTGTAAGTAAAAAAATTCATAAATTTTAATAGACCTACCTGAATGATACCATGTTGCCAAGATACCACAGTGATATCAGAAATTCTTTCTCTATATCCATTTTAGGATATCCGATACCAGCAACATTATTATTATGTTGCCTAAACACCTGCCTTGCTTTTAAGATGATATCCTCAAACGTATTCGTCGTTAATCGAAAATGTTGCTGAAATTGGCAATCATTAAAATTGGGTATAGTCACTTCTGCAAAATTTTCAATTTTTTCCAAAATATTTTCTTCCTCTTCATCGGAGTCTTCCAAAAAAGCAAATTTTGCATAATTTACAATTGCTGAATAATTCATATTTTATATATCAAACAATTGCACACGTCCGTCGATTACCATGAATGACACAAGACACATGTCATGTTTCAGCGTTCGGCAACAAACGATCCATTTACTCCATGAAAACTCTGCTTCTGCTCCGCTCCGTTCACACTCCATTTTGGAGTTAATTGCCGAACGGCCCTTAAGAAGCGATGTACTTGAATTAGTATTAAGTTTAGAATTCTTTCTCGTATTAGATATTGAATTTTTTTCTAGTATTCGGCATATTTCCTCTTTGACTGCCATATGATGAAGAGGGAATATTATTTAGAAAACAATTATTTGACGTATGATTATTTTTTCCACATTTGGAACAAAATTTAAAACTTTTAGCCTGTCTGTTAACAAAAGTTTTTTGATTTCTCTCTTTTTCACATGCTGCATCATTAAAATTATCGAACCTAGACGCCTTAATTATTAGTTTATAAGGATCTGATAAACCTTCTTCGAAAGACTTAAGGGCTAATTTTTTATTTAGACTCTGAATAGTGGCAGATGCTTCATTCCCTTCACTAGCAATGCACGCATCTGTTAAATCTAATGATAACCATTCTATTCGCGAAATTTCGAATACTTTCGGAATATTTTTGCCTAGCATTCAACAATTCGGTTTGAATTTGACCTATAGTTCTACGCTCTAGATATTGATTTTGCAAAATTTCCTTTAATTCTACCCAATTGTTAAAATTTTTGTATTTAATAAAATTATAAGCCGACCCTGAAAGTTTACATTTTACTACATTTAGAAATAGGGGCATTTCCTCTCTAGTCCGTGCTGTATCATTAATGACTTCGCAACAAGATAAAAATTTGTGTAAGTTTTCAATGTTCCCGTCAAATTCTGGAATCATTTTTAAAGCTAAGTCATGTGAGAAAGGCATATCGTTTTCAAATGGTAACTCAAGATATAATTCAGCAATATTCATGCGTAACTTAACAGGAATAACTTTTTCATAAATAAAAATATACTCATAAACAAATAAAATTAAAAGAAAATAAATATGCGAAGAAAATAAACAATAAAAGGATCCTCGCCCCAGAGTAACAATTTCACATTCTATCCGCACTAACACTTAGGCCTCTTCGCCCTTCCAACACTTGGAACTTGGAATCTAATGTAGACGTCCTTAAGATGTGGAAACTATGATGCTGTGTTGAAATTTTGCCTTGAATCTTTGTCGGGAAAATTTGTGTTGATCGAAAATGTTGAAAACTTTTTCTTCTTCAAAGTTGAATTTTCTTCCTTTCTGCAGTTTATAATACTGTTGATGACCAAAAAACGTAGTAATAAAATGTTCTATTGTTAAAATTTTCCTTCCCTAGATGGAGCTCCTTGACTATTAGCCCTACACTCAACCTTTAGGATATTTCTGACACTTCTCAAAGCCTGTAGGGGAGGCCGGGGCATAATGAACACTTTAAGCAAGTTGTTTAATATAACCTTATCCATTTACAATAGGAAAATAGTATTTTACAAATTTATTAACTACGTAACAAGCTACAAAAAACATTATCATCATTCTTTAAAATAAAAGTGTAAATTACCATTTGACAGCTTCTAATATTTTTGTCAAATGCCCATTTTGCCCCATCAGCTGGGGCAAGATGGACACTTGAAAGGGGCATAATGAGCATAACGTTTAAAATGAATTAAAGAGAACCTGAATAAAAAAAAATGCATTTAACGTTTATTTATTTCTGATTCAACATTTGAAGCTATTTTTGACAATATTCACAAATATGATGACATTCTTCATCATTATCATCCTCCCCAGCACAAGAACAATGCGCCCATCTTCTGCATGAGCTGCAAGTTACCCATCCTTCAGTGGATTGGGAATATAAATACCCGCAATACAAACATTCCACATCAGAACCATCATCACTATCTTCTTTGTCTGATTTCGTGATTTTATTTTGTTTAAGTTTACGTTTTTGTTTGGCCTTTGGTTTATTTTCCTTTCCGCCTAGTATAATTTTTCGCTTAGTGGCTTCTGCGTTCTGTTTTTTTGTTTCTGCCGCTTTCATAGCCTCTAACAGTTCATTTTTGTAGGGCGATTCGGTCAAAATTGCAGTTTTGCCTCCTTTTCTCACCTTCCTTTTTATCTGCATGGTCCTTGGCTCTGGAATTATATCATTCGGGGTATGTAATTTAAATTTTGAAATTTGGAGGGGGGGTGTAGAAGATCTCTGATGTGAAGGTCCTGGCTGGGGTGATTTTGGTTCCTTCTCAGCAGTTGTAAGTGAAATCTCTTCGGTCAAAATTGCAGTTTTGTCTCCTTTTCTCACCTTTCTTATTATCTGCATGGTCCGTGGCACTGGTATTATAGTATCATTCGGGGTATGTAATTTAAATGTTGAAATTTGTAGGGGTGGTGTGGAAGGTCTCTGATGTGAAGGTCCTGGCTGGGGTGATTTTGGTTCCTTCTCAGCAGTTTTAAGTGAAATCTCTTTTAGAGAAGAATTTCTTGTTCCTTCTTGTATACCTCCAAATTGTAATGTGTTAGGTGAGTCAGACTCGTGTACCTGTGCTTCAAGACGTCCTTGGTTTTCCGTATTACATGGATTATCATTAGAACGTTCCAAGTTTTCAGTGGGTAATACGTTTGTTTCATAAATGTCTGTTGTAGCTGCAGCTATAAAGTCAGCATCTGTAAAAACAGTAGAATCGCAAGGCCAAATACCTGTTGCTTTAAAGGCATTTATAGCGGTTGTCATTGTGGCTGCTCTTAAAAACGCTTTCCCAAAAATATTAGCTACTTGGTAGTGCGTCACGACTCGTCCTGGGTTTACCCGCAACCACTTTTTAATTTCATCTGCGTAGTAGGTGCTAAGTGGTTTCATAAAACCAACGTCCAAAGGTTGTAACCGGTGTGTACAATGTGGAGGGAAGCTTAACAGGACAACACCGCTTTTTCTAGCCTCATCAATTAAGTCTATATTCTTAGTGTGCGTTGTGTGACCATCTAGTAATAGAAGGACTGGACTATCTTTAGAGGCTCTAGACCATATTACAAATTTCTTGAACCATTTTAGAAACAGCTCAGTTTGAATCCAACCTGTATCACTGCAATCTCCCCAGGAACCTGGAGGTGCGCCATCTAATAGTTCAGGTTTCATTCTCTTCCTGGGGAAAATAAACATGGGAGGCATAAATGACCCGTCTGCATCCATACACGTTTCTACTGTTATTATTTTTCCACGTTCGGCAGATGACAATGAACCTACCTGCTTCTTACCTTTAGTAGCAATTATTTTATTAAGGCTTTTAGCTACCGTGGAGATGCCGGTCTCATCCACATTAAACAACCTATTGGGTGTTATGTCATGTTTGGTTATTACACTGGAGAGCAGGTCAAAAAACCTGTTAACAGAAATTCGATTGAATCCCATGGCACGTGCTGCTGAAGTAGCTTCTGGTTTTCGTAGCGATAAATTGACATGTCTTTTAAGGAAACCAGCAAACCAATCTTCTCCTGCCATTTCAGTTACAACATTAAAATGATTAGGAAGATTGTTGCGTTGAGCTAATTGATAGGCTAGTTTTCGAAGGTCTGCAGGGGACAAGCCAAAAAGACGGGCTTCCATATCCTGAATATATTTCACCAATTCCAGCTCTTGCTCATTTGAGAAAACGGTTTTATAGTGTCCCATCCCCTTCTGCGAGTCAAACTGGATATTCCTAGTTTGCCTATATTTCTTGATTCTACGCTGCAAAGTTGCTCGTGGTACTCCAAATTGATCTGCAGCAGTTTTACACCCACTATTTGATTCTATAACTGCTTTAATAGCATTTTCCATAGAATTTTTGTCCCAAGATTGTCTATTACTCTTTTTTTATAATTACGCACCATATCTGCTTTTTCTGTAAGAAAAAAAATTGTTTTATTTCAATTATATTTATAAGTAATATGGGGCAAAATGGGCAGCTGCTCATTTTACCCCGCCCGTTATGCCCCTGACGCCATTTTGTAAATAATACGAAGATAACATAAGTAATCAAAGCTTATTAATTTATCTGAACACTATTCAAAGAGCTAACAGACATACCTTTTGTAACTAATAAGTCAGTCAACTCCGGACGTTAAATTACCAGGTCAATTCGTGCAACCAAATATTCCAATTATTTTAATTTTTACGACGCAAACACTATAATAAATATAAAAACTACACGCTACGTTGGTCGGACTCATACTAAAATATTTCGAACTTCGGAGCATCTAAGCAATCGTTTCATGGGAATGATGACCTCCGAAGGTACAGTCGCGTCAAAATATTAGCGGTGCCCGTTATGCCCCGGTAGCCCGTTATGCCCCGGCCTCCCCTACGCCAGAATTCAATCCAAAAAAAATCGCCAAAAAAATTACCGCTGCCACCAAAAATATGTTGTGGTAGGTGGGACGAGCTCAGGAAAACCACAATTATAAGAATGCTAAATAAACAATTGAATATAAAATATAACGTTCTGACCTGTTTCTTTGTTTATTTATATTTATAATAATAAAATATATTTTATTTCACAAATTACAACATGTCAAGTCTTTTAAACACAAGTGATGAAATTTTTCCAGATGTCTTAAAACAGGATCTGGGTTCCATATTGAAGTGTATTTTGGCCTTGGCGGACGAATGTTGGACACCCCCTTTTAAAAATCTATTTATTATTTTATCATCATTGGGCTCTAGTCAGTTAAATATTAAATTTAGCGCCAACCTATATGAATTCACAACTGACAACGAATTTTCATTGTTTAAACCGTAAAACTTAAATAATTCTGTTGCTCACTTATACAAAGTGTCCAATATTTTCTAAAAAAAGCTGTAAATTGTTTTAAGGTACCTTCTGTTAGAGATGCTATCAATACTTCGATTGCACTCTCAGGAATACCTTTTCTCAAGAAAGACCTCCGAATAATCTCCCTGCCAACAGGGAAATCTTGTTGTAGAGTGGATGATTCTTACTAAAAGAGAAATAAGTAAATATTTTTCTGGTTTGAAATTAATGGGTTTTTTGGTTAAAAATTTATTAAATAATAGAAAGCATAGTTGTGTAGGCCAGTAAGGACCAACCAAGATTCCCGAAGCCCTTTCTTGTATTATTTTCTTTAAAACTCTTCTAATTATAGCAAAAGGAGGAAAAGCATAGAAGTAATATCTTGACCAGTCTAGGGTAAATGCATCCACTGAAAAGTATTCGGGGTCTGGAAACGAGGAAATAAACTTTTCACATTTTTTGTTTATTCTTGTAGCAAACAAATCTATTTCTGGATAGAAAAAGTTGTTTACAGTTCCCTTAAATACTTTGTCTTTTAGTTCATATTCTGCGTCTATGACCATTGACCTTGATTCCTTATCCGCATTTGTATTTGTTATCGATGAGATATAACTGGCGAAAACTAAGATATGCCTTTCCTCACACCATTTCCACATTGTTCAAATTTGAAAATGAAATGCTTCCACCTCGATTTATACTAAAAAATGGCTGTCTGCTTGTCCACCCTCAGTAATATGCGAACATTTGTTTCGTTTTTATCAAAAGATTTTAAGGCATAGTACGCTGCTTTGATTTCATGTTTATCCCACAAACCGTGATATTTAATTCCGTCGGAGCCCCCAACCGGTTTGTGAAGCATCTGAAAATATTTTTAGCGAGAAGGTTCTCGGTTTGATATCTTGGCCTAATCCAACATTTTTCTGCCACCACTCTAATTCCTCTAATAATGAATTCGGAATGACAATTTTCCAATGGTAATTAAGATCATCTCCTTCTAGCGAAATATGTTTTATTCTCTCGAAAGGTTTAATATGAGTGAAACCGTAACTTGTAGTAGGACACGAAGATACGAATTTACCTATAAACCTAACAAAATATTTGACAGTGTATTTTTTGTTCTGCTTTTTAAATTTATCAATTAATTCTTTTATAAACTTAATTCATTCACTGGGGAGAAAAATCCGTATATTTATGGTATCGTAGATAAAATCTTAAAATTGTATGTATTGTTGAGGTTCTAATGTACTTTTCGCCAGATTTATTCTGAAGCCTATACTTTTAAGTAGCCTTAATGTTGTTAGAGTATATTTTAAACATTGTTCCTTGGTAGCATTTATTATTAGAATATCATCCAGGTAAAAAACTAAGTATACCTGAAAGTCGGAGGCTCTTTGCTACTGGCCTCAAGAGCTTTTTAAATATGTAAGGGGCTATACTAAGACCAAAAGGTAAACAATTAAATTGAAATAAGATATTATTAAATCTAAACATTAGGTTTTTTTTTCTTTTACCAGGACTAAAAAAAATATGCGTCTTTTAGGTCAATATTTGAAAGAAAACATTTTTTATTCAAAAGCTTCAGAACAGATCTGTAGTCCTCCAATTTAAAATGAGGGGCTTGAATAAAGAAATTAATATATTTTAAGTTTAATATGAATCTGTAGCTTTTATTTGTTATTTTAATTAAAAACTAAGAGAATATAAATTGTCCTTTGACTGGACAATATTCTTCAATGGCACCCATTTTAAATAATTTTTTAACTGACTGTTCATAATTTTTAATTAAATTTTTTGGGATTTTACCACATGGTTCGATTGTTTGTATGGGTTTTAAAGTAAATTATATGAATATTCCTTTAACGCAGCCTAAGACCGCTCCGTCCTGTGTAATGTTGTTCCAATTCTGTCTTAAAACCCGAAAGACATCCAGCGTAGCGGCTTACCTCTTGAGTGGAAGTCACTTCCGATAGTAGTACTTCTTGGTATCTCTCTTCTGCCTGCGGTAACGGTCCGACAGTATCTCTTCCTTTTTCTTGTCCTTTATTCCCCCTTTGTACTGATGGCGCTGGTAGTTGATTGTATCCCTGAAGGTCTTAGTAAGGGAAGAGCTGGTTGACAAGTCTTCTTTTTAAAATCTGCGCTTGCTTTTTTTTATGGTCTGTTCATTTTTTACTGCTTCTGCGAATTTTTTGTTTAATACAAATTCATCCATATTCAACTTTTTGACAATCGTTATTTAAGTGTGGAATTATTTTATATTTTCTGTGAGCTGATATGGCGTAATGGACATTGTAAATAATTGGCAGGCATGTGCCGAAATCTTCAGAATGTTCCGGAATAGGTAGGTAGCATTTTATCCATGACAATTCCCACTGCTGATAGTCCATGCGCCAGTTGTTGTTGCAGTGCCATCATGTACCCGTCGTGTTCCTGCGCTGGTTTTTGTTGGCAGGCGTGAATTTCGCAGTTAATCTGGGGAGGAACCAAGGATCTACAGTTGGTTGTTGGAATTTTGTAATTGTTGTAAAGTTCCTTTCGTTGTTCCTTGGATATACCTTTTGTCAAATATGAATTCCAACGAAGAAGGATTTCTTCTTAAATAGGCATTCCCTCTGTCTCATAGCAATCCGGTTTTCCGCCTGAGACAGTTATGTTCTGTTCTGATAGACTGTCAGTCCGTTGGCCACAGTTTCCATCGATTATTGTTATATGCGGATCTAAAGCGTTTCAATTACTGGTGCCTGCGCAAGTTTATAAAAACCTTACCCTGTGATTCGCTCTCTGAAGAGTGTAAAGATAGAGAAAAGATTTGTTTTATTTCATCTCCTCTCCATCATAGACGTTATTTCTACCCTGTATATGCTGTTTATTAATTTTTGTGAAATGACTGAAAGGATCGCACAAAATTTTCAGCTAGCTCTATTTTAAATTAATTTACTCCGGAGAGTGGGTGAATTCTAAAATCAAAGTAGTTACAACGAATAGAGGTTTCGAGTCTCAATATAGCCAAAGAAAAAGATACAATTAAAGAAATCCCGTATATGTTTATTGTTAGTCACACTTTTTAATCATTTAAATATTTTTAATCTTTTGGTAAAACAAATATGTATGAGTATAAAACAACCCCAAATTGGTACCAATTAGTTCACAACTAATCAAATTTATGCGTAATTTATGGTAATTCAAAATAATAATTCTAGAATAATATCTTGGGTGGATGTAGCCAAAGTATATCCCCAAAACCAAGGTAAATTGAAAGCTCTTACTTTATTTCCGAAGTGTTCGTATATATCTATGAAAATGTGGTGGCGGTCAGCCAGATCTAACGTAGGTTTCCAGCAATCCTCTGGTGGTAGGAGTACTAAACGATGAGGATGAGTGTTGGTAATCACTTAGGTGTCTCCAAGACCCAAGCTAAGAACCACTCAAAGTGGCAATCCCGGAGATCTCGTGTGGCCTTAAAGATATATTAGATTCCCACAAAATCCACAAAGGTGAATAATTCTCTTGAATATTTGTTTAGGGCCAATCTAAGTTGAATAATATATTTTTTTGTTCTTTTCTAGGCTTAAACAATCCGAAAATAATTCGTAATTTTAAGGAAGGCACATGTTCCATCAAAAGCCACAAAAAAGATAGATCAAGGTCAAAAGAGATAAGTCAAAATTTTAAATTTTAAGGACTTTAGTGTTAATGGTTAGTTAGCTAGTAGACTTTTGGCCATAAAGCAAGAGAAGAATCAGACTAGGTGACAACCTGAAGAATGACTACTAATTGTAAATAAACAAATGAAGGTTAACTATTAAAATAAAGGTATTTAAATAACTTAATTAATAAATAAATGTGTTTTAGATCCAAATGGTTTAATGCAGGTTATCACTTTTCATTAAAATAAATGAATTTAAAAAAAGGTTAAAGGAAAATAGTTTATATAAAAATTGAAACCGTAACACCCCCCTTTCCCAGAAAAGTGTTTTTACAATAAACAAAAAAAATACGATAAATTAAAGTATATATAATTTGTCTTTGAATAAATTATGTTTAACCTATTCGGAGCTAGTACCATCAGGCGGATGATACTTCAAGTCTTTGGCTTGCCAAATACGAACGTGCTGGCCATGTTCATCTTGTAACTCGTCCAAGGTGAAACAACATTTCTAAAATTTTATAGGGACTTTTAAACTTAAGTGCAAACTTTGATGTAAAGTGTTTGAATGCATCAGAGAGAGCATAATTTCGCTTGTAAACTTGATCCCCATTCATAAACTGGTCGTTCCGGAGACGTAAATCATACGATCGTTTACTAAACTCATATGCTTTACCCAGCCGTTCTGAAATATCCTGAAATAAGTCTAGAATATTTTCACGAGGAGTATCGAGATCTTGTGGAGTAATTAACTCAATTCTGTCTACTAAATCATATGGTTAAAAGAACCAAAAAGAGTAGGTTCTCTACCAAATATAACGAAATTATGGTTGACTCCGGTCACTTCGTGACGTGCAGACCGTACAGCCTACTACACATGAGGGAGAAACTTATCCCATAACCGGTGATTGTCTTTAATGTAATAGTTTTAAGAACGCGGTGACAGCGTTCTTAAAACTATGCAAATTACGACGTCATCTAAATAGACCAAAACGAACTGTTCGAGATCAATAAATCGTTACCAAGTAGCTGGGTCGTTATGAAATTGAAAGAGACCTTGAATAGGAACCACAAAAACAGTTAAAGGTCTTGATGACTCTGCGACCGGTATTTGCCAATATGCAGACTTTAAGTCTAAAGTTGTTAGAAATTTTGCATCCCGCAGTTTATCAGTGGTAGCACTGACAAACGGAATAGGATATGCATCTGGGAGACTTACTTCATTAAGGCGTTTATAATTTACACAGAACCGATAGGTTTGATCCTGATTAACTTGTTTTTTTAAAGCAGGGCTTGAGGGATAATGAAGCTGTTTAATGGGTGGAGAGTTGGTTTTTATCTCATGCTGCACAATATGAGTACAACCTAATTTTCCATCCATTCCTTCAAACGTTTTATTTACGACATCATCAAGCTGAAATAGCTGTTCTAAATTAAGATGATCAGCGTTCTCCAAAGAGTGAACCTCTACTGGACAGCTGTCTGATTTAAAAGACCAGTCACCTGAGTGAAGGTCGCGTATTATTTCCATTTGACACCAAAAATCAATTCCAAGAATTAGATGATGTGGTAAAGTCGGAACGACTAATATTTATTCTGTAACTTGATAGGTACACGAATAAATCCAATAATGTCACATTTGTCACCATTAGCGACTGTGCAAGTTTGCGAAACGGGAGTAAGAATGCAAATATTCTTAAGCATATCCCAGCCGCATTTTCCAATAACCGTTTCAGTACAGCCAGAATCCAACAAACCGACAAATTTACATCCATAAATCATTACTTTTAAATATGGTCGCTGATCGTTTTTAGCATGAGATACTATATAGTCTATAATAATTTCTTTACGAGTCAGGTCGGGTTTATCTGGAAGAGTCAAGTCCTGACCTATCACTGACTCTTTCTTCCGTTTTTTTGACAATTTGAACATTGGTGGGCTGTAGTATTTTCAAGACCACACTTGAAACAGAACAAACGCAAACTGTCAATCAAAGTGAACTCTCAAGCGACTGACATCAAAATATCCCTGAGAGAACTCTTCTACAGTAATAGTTGGTTGACGAACTGCAGGATCTGTGAAGTTACTTCTTCTATTAAGAGATGATGGTAAATACATTTCTGACGAATGTCGCGTATAAGAATTATATGCTAGGCATTTCGTCACTAAACCTTTCACTAGGCCCTTCCGACCAGCGATTGTGATCAAATCGACTCAATTCAGGAGGATGGTAAACTCTTATCATCATTGATTGGTTGTTAAGTAAAATATCTAGGTAGAGAGGTTTGAGTTGAAGACCTTGGTGCATTGGCAAATTGCGGTATACGATGGTAAATTACCGGCAGGTTCTTCTTGGATATGCTGATTATGAATTCGATCATTCTCCAAATCACTTGCTTCTCTAAGTATAACTTCAGGAATTAACAAGTTCGGTTCGTCCAAAAGTGACCCTTCAAGTGCATCCAAAATACTTGATCTATTTTCCCTTTTGTCGATCGTGGCTCCACACACTGCTTTAAGTGTCTCAAAAGCCGTTAAACAACGTCCAATTACAAGTTGTATTAGTTCACTTTGTGTTGAATCAGCTTGAATTATCCTTAATCTTTGTTGTACATGCTGAAGTCGTGCAGAAATTTTTCTAAATTCGTTAACTCTATTTCCTCTGTTAAAGTTCTCTATGTCGCCTTCTAATTCTTTCAATTTATCTTCACATACTTTCATCTCCTCTTCTGAGAGAGAAATAACCAAAAAATAACAATACAATGCCTATATCGAAAAATAAAGCACAGTATTTATCTTTCCCAACCCAAAACCGTTTTGGTTGAATTGCTGAAAGTACAGAGACCATCAGATAAATTAAAATTATTGGTAGTACTTAATAGTACGAGGCCATCTTTAGAACATGATAAACAATCTATGCATCGAAAGTTACTGCCTAATAAAAATGTTTAAGACACTTTAAATAAAAAGGAGAATACTTGTTGAATTGTGTTTAAGGTTAGAAATAACAATGAAAAATAACGCTAAAAAAATATAAATTATTAGTAATGGACGATATAATGGATGATACTGATATGAAAATCAACACCCCGTTAAGGTAATAGTAATGTAGTACTCTAAAATATTGAAAATTACCCAAAATATTGTTGGTACCAAATAATCTAAATAATTTCAAGCTACAAAAGTTATGAGTTGAATGTTTGTTAGACTCAAATATAAAATGTAATAGCAAAACCCTTATATGTTGGTCGCCAGTGTTACCCTCTTAGTCGTTGCTTATAATAAAATTTTCAGCTAGCTCTATTTTATATTAATTTACTCCGGAGAGTGGGTGGATTCTAAAATCAAAGTAGTTGCAACGAATAGAGGTTTTGAGTCTCAATATAGCCAAAGAAAAAGATACAATTAAAGAAATCCCGTATATGTTTATTGTTAGTCACACTTTTTAATCTGAACGATTAATGAATATTAGTATTCATAACTGTTGAAAGAACACTGGACTGCGAGAGTTATTTTTAAATTCTTAGATTTTCTCGAAGGACCAAACTTTTTAGGTAGAAGTTAAACCAATATGAATGTTAAATAAAAACAGTATTTGAAATAGGAATGTAATTTTTATTCCATTTTTTCCAAGTACGAACATGAACAGAAAAATCATAAAGCGGCACATTAATTTAAATTATGAAACCGAAATATAAATATTTAAATAGTACTCATCACTTCACTCAGAAAACTTTTTGGGTGCGGTTATTTAAGCACCATTTTACTTATTTGAAGAAACTTTTTTGCTCTATTGAATGCGACTGCATCTGTTTACAGTTGGGATGCGAGAGAGTGATTATGCTCTGAATTTTAACGGAGAGTAGGGTTGGTGGTTTTTTATTGGTAGGAGACATGTGACGTGGTATGTAAATAGCCTTGAATTCAGAATCTTAGCGGGAAGAAAACTTATCTATATTTTTTGTCTCTTATAATGATGGGATAATGTGAGAGAAAGATAAGCTTGCATAGCAACAGTTGCTTATGTATTTTGTTTTTGTTAACTGTATATTGCAAGTAGTCAGAAAAGGTCTGAGAGAAAGACGGAATAATATTGTGTTGATTTTAAACTAGTTTTAGATTTTAAAATATTAAAATATACAATAATAGACATCAGTATGAACTGAAAGATTAATATTATTAATTTTAAAAGAAATATGAATTATTTTGTATTTTAATATATTTTTTTTTTCTAGGCTTAGGAAATCCGAAAATAATTCGTAATTTTAAGGAAGGCACATGTTCCATCAAGAGCCACAAAAAAAGATAGATCAAAGTTATTTGAGATAAGTCAAAATTTTAAAATTTAAGGACTTTAGTGTTAATGGTTAGTTAGCTAGTAAATTTTTGGCCTTAAAGCAAGAGAAGAACCAGACTAGGTGACAACCTGAAGAATGACTTCTAATTGTAAATAAACAAACGAAGGTTAACTATTAAAATAAAGGTATTTAAACAACGTAATTAATAACTACATGTGTTTTAGATCCAAATGGTTTAATTAAGGCAGGCTATTACTTTTCATTAAAATATATGAATTTAAAAAAAGAATAATTATAATATTTGTGTTTTAATATAAAAACAGATTTAAATCAGGTTTTTTTAGGCGCCTGTTTATTTACGATTTCTCGATGATGTGTCTGGTAATTGGCCTCGTACATCCACTATTCTTGAAGCTAGTCCTAGTTTGGTTAGACAAGACACTGCATGCTTGCGAACTATTTGACAACCTCTTAACATTTCCATTTTTTCGAAGTTATATGTCGACATCGTTTCGGTTTGCAACTTTTTCCGTTCCAAAATTTTTGGTAACAATGTTGCCTAATCGGCATGATCGGGAAACGACTTAATAATAAGTTGCTTCCACTCACCGCATGTGTGACTATAGTCAGACAGACTATACCATTTTTTTGCCGTACCTACCATTCTCGACTGCATATGATATATCGTGGCTATGTCATCCCATTCATTTATTTATTTTAATTGATCGATTTTCCCGAGCCATTTCGCCGCTGTTAAATTAGGATTATCGCGTAAAATTCTGGTATGCAATCGCTGCGCACATTTACACAGTGAAAATTTTTCTATGTCATTACTATTTCTCGACAACTTTTCAACAAGAACTTCTAATTTTTGAATTCTACTATTTGCATCGTAGCTAGGGTAAAACACCCAATCATTTTCACTTTAAGGAGACGACTTTAGAAATTAACACTTTATTTCATTCAAATATAATATTAAAATATTTTGTATACTTTATAAAGATCTTTGGATGTTTTCTGTAAATAGCATATGATTAAAGTTTCAAAAAGAGAAACCCATATAGACTAAATTTAAAACATACTTTAGTTTTCCAAATATGGAAACTTGAAATCAAACAGTTGACACACGAGGATACCTAATGTTGGCACAGCAACGGCAAATTGGCGCAAAGGTTACTAGTTAACTAGGTATTAATTGACATGTATTAAAAAAAAATTTAAAAAGTATGCATTTATTTTGATTAAAAACCATTGCAGTGAATAAAAAATAAAATAAAATATATTGGAACAAATAAACTAGAATAAGTATATCTAAAATAGGTAGGTGTACCTAACTAACTACTTATTTTATTAGTTATTTGGCTTGGAAGGTAACACATTTGAAGTTTTCTTGTTACTTTTTTGTTTTTTTAGACAACTAGTGTGGTATGTTCTTGAACAGGTTTGACATTGAATGCCAATATTCGTTAAATACATATTAGTTACACAAATAAAGCACAGTCCCCTTAGTACTGTGATGTTATTTTTTGGATATTCACTTTCCTCACTATCTTCCTCTAATAAAGCTGTCAAATTTCTGATGTGACTGGGTTTATTAAAATTAAATCAAACATTCTCTTTAACAGAAGTACTAGTACTTTTATCACTACTAGTACTAGTATTATGGTGGAGAAATGCTTTTATTCGGTGTTTCCTTAAAAACTTCCGATTGATCCGTTATTTGCTTAATTTTACCATCCTTAGCAGATTCAACTTTTTTTAATTGTTTTCTTTTTGGTGGTAATTTAGTTTTATTTGCCAGCCCTTTTCCTTTTGAAAAATCATTTTTTTTATTCTTTTTTCTTCTCTTTCTATTTTACTTTGCTCTCTCTTCGTTTTATTTTGCTCTCTTCTCATTTTGTTTTCCTCTTTCTTCTTTTCTTGTTCTTGTTTAATTAACAATTTTTGTTGCTGCTCCTTTTTATATGCCGTTGAGGAAATAACGAAACTAGATCGTTGAGTCTCACGCGTTCCTTTTCTTGCCGGCGTTTTCGGTACTTTCAAAAAATCTTCTATATTTACGTCAATACCACCATTTTCTAATGAAATATTTATAGCTTCAAGTTCAGTCTTAGTCAAAATGTCATAGGCCGAGTTATCTTCATTTCCACTCTCTTTTTGAACATCAATACCAGCCAAAATGTTACAGATCAAGTTACTTTCATTGCGATTATTTTCTTTTCCACATGTTTCACTACCTTTTTGAGAATTAATACCAGTCAAAGTATCACGGATCAAATTACTTTTATTGCCATTATCTTCATTTCCACGTGTTTTTGAGCTTCAAGACCAGTCAAATTGTCACAGATCAAATTATTTTCATTGTCATAATCTTCATTTCCACATATTTCACCATCTTTTTGAGCATCATCACCAGTCAAAATGTTAGAGATCAAATTACTTTCATGTCCACAGATTTCATCTTTTTGAGAAACAGTACCGTTATCTTCGTTGCTGCATTTTTCAGTATCTGTTTGAGCTTCAATGGCGGGTAAAAGATTATAGACCGAATTAAAGTTATTACCAGATTCTTGTGGTTCAGCAAAGTTATCACTATGAATATATTCAATTACTACTGAAATATTATTAATTTCTTCAACTGAAAAAAATTGATCATTGTTAAGCTGATTATAAATTTGGCATAGTGTATTAAAATGTTTGCATTCAGCAGAGGAACAACCGCTATTCCTTTTATTTTGAATTTGTTCTGGTAAATCATTATCAAAAAATTTTAATATATCAAGTTTGTCCTCTGTCATTTCTTCAGGTTTTGTGCTTGTACTATTTTCTCCAATAGTTTGTTTTTCAGTAGTTGTATTTGTAGAGTTTTCTTCAGTGTTCACCTTCTTACCAAGACATTTCTCATAATCGATTGCATCTGGATTCCAAGGGAAAAGCCCACATGCCTTAAATCCATTAATGGTGTTTGAGGTCTTTAGTACTTCAATTGCAATTTTTAAAGTCGGAGCAAAATGTTTTCCTAGTTGACCGTAAGGATTCTGACATTCTAGAACATTATTTTTCCATATTTTTTTCAGTGGACGAAAATTGGAAACGTCTGCTGGTTGCAGTATTCTTGTAGAGTTTGGATATAGAGCTACCAAAACTATTTGTAACTTGTGAGTTCGATGCCCGTCGAGAAATAATATAATGGGAAATATTACATTATTTTGTTTTTTTTTTTAAATGGGTGTAAATGATTTTCTATATAATCAATGAAAATTTCTGACTTCATCCAGCCATTGTCACTCATTCCTATTGCCCATTCATCAGGAATATTTTTAGAAATATTTTGAGATAATCTTTTATTTGGATAGATTATCATAGGTGGAGTTGTTTGCCCCGATGCAGAAAAAGTAAACATTACTGTCAGATTTTGTTTTGCCTTACCCATATCAAGTTCATATACGTTTTTTCCTTTAGGTGCTATGACTTTTCCTAATTATGGGTTGAATAAGAAACATGTTTCGTCTCCATTATATACGCGATTAGGATCTTCAAGAATGGAAAAATAATTTTTTTCTTTCAAATAATTTTCAATTCCTTTTCATAAACTACTGAAGAAGCTGAGGTTACTCCTTCTGACGTATGTTCCCTTAAATTAGGATGGCGCTTCATGAAAAGTATATACAAATATATACCCGGCATATTATTTTTGAAAGGAGGTTGTCGTTGATTTGTATCCATAAATGATTTTATAGTTAACTGAAGATCAATTTGCCGTCGTGGAAAATCCTTCTTATCATTATCCAGGATCCAGTTAACAATTTTGGACTCTTCCTCTTTATTTAAGTAGGTAGTGCGACCCTTTTCTATTTTGGTAAACTTTTTACTTAGTCTCTTTAAAGACTTTTGGAGTTCCACTCATTAGGGGTTAGTGGGTAGTAATTTTTTTAACTTACTTTTATCTTTTAGCAACAATTTATTGTTCAAATATCTCTCAAAATTCTAGCATTTTTTTTACAATTTAAAACAGCTGAGTGCCAATAAAAGAAATTGTTCTAAAAATTATTCTAAATGTTGGCACTCCTTAATATATTAAAATAAAGCACATTTTAGTTGGTTTTAAAAGATCAAAATATTATATTTAATTGTTTTTAGTTTTTATAATAGGTACAGAGTAAATTAGTATTTAATTTAAAAAAGTATTAAAAGTTCATGTTTATAGATTTTCTTACACTGGAGCTCACTATGGAGGTAAGGTAGAAAAAATGCAAATAAAAATTGTAACTTACCTTCTGACCCGTCTACTAATTTTTCCTGGTTTGTTGGTTTTTGATAACAACTGCTGTGGCGATGTTTCATTAATTTTATCTGATTTGTTTATCTAAAATAATAAAAAATATAGAGCCAATAATTAGAGATACCTTTCAACAATAATTCCAAATCATTGGCATAGGGTGACAATATTAGGAATATCTCATAATTTGGTACCAATTTTTGGCATACCCATTTTTAAAGGAAAACAATGATAAAAATAATTTTTAAGCTATAGGTATAATTAATTTACAAGAAAATAACGTATGTAACGATAAAAAATCATTAAAACATATGTTTTTATCAGAAAAAAAGTCTTTTGTAAATCCCTCATGCTTAATTTTTTGTTAATTCTTACCTTTAAAGAAAACGACCACACTTCTTAGTCACTTAACGCACTAAACAAATGTTTACACATGTACCGACAAGTGCATGAAGTTACACAATGTTGCCAAATGTACCAGATAGGACACATTTATTCCTATCCATAGACTTAAAAATCAAATAAATGGAACATTCATACCAACAATTAGCACAGTGCCAACTTTTGGGTATTTTACCTACTTCTAGTTCTATTATTGTCTCTTGAACTAGATCGAGACCGAGAATGACAAGGACTCGTAATAGAAGTACGTCGTCTTTTCGAATTCCTAGGTTTTTTATCCACAGCTTATTTTTCATCATGTTTTTCGGTGTTGCTTCTTGTATTGCTCCACTGAACTTTTACTACTCGAACAAGAACGATATCTTTTACGATTTTTTGTTTTGCTCATATTTTTATATTAAATATAAACTTTTCTTTTCGAACACTCGTATAGTAATTAAACACCTAACAATATTTTTATAAACCCAGAATATTTAAACACTTAACACTAGTTTTTATGCACACAAAATATTTAAACACTTAACACTACTTTTTATACACACAAAATATTTAAACACTTAACACTACTTTTAATACACACAAAATATTTATTTTAATTTCGGAACATGAATTACTCCACACCTGAACTGTAAATAACCACTATTTGTTAATTTACTAACAATAAAACACGTCAAGATTCGATGTATTTCTCCCAAAAGTAATCGTAATAATGACAAATTAAGTTAACACCCTACTCAAGTTACATGAGGCCATTTCCCTGAAGCGGCGAAGATAACGAACTCTTCCTAGAAAACCTTATCGTTTGCTCTAGGCACAATTGTATATTTTAACATTTATATTATTCATTCTTTTTCCAACCATTGCATTATAAACATCTAATAAATAATAATTTTTATACTTCCAAATTAAAACAATTTTTAAAAAAGCGTTTTCTATTTTGAAATATTTATCTGGCGCAGTCAGTAGGATTTGTGCGAGTCGCGAAAAATTGTAAAAATTCGCTTTTTGTGAAAACAGAACTTTTCGAGACTTTGACGTTTTAACGACTTAAGTACAAATCCGGCAACGGATAGTGGATATTTCTGCCCTGGTAAGTGCCAAATTCCATTTACCCTTCCTAAAACCCTCTCTAAGGATTTCAGGAAATATGGTAGTTAAGAATATTATGTTTTAAGTAAAAAAAACAAAAAAACAAAAAATAAATAAATTTTTTTTTATGAATGAAATTGATGAAATTTTAAATCAGTTCAGTAAACTCAGTGTAAAGAATATGGAAGAAAATAGTAGCATTTTAAGTGATCAATCAAAAATAAATTCTGACATTATGGTACCTCCAGTATAAGAAGTGCCGCGCAATTAATTGGGATCTTTTTAAGTCTAAAGTGGACACTATAAAACCGTATGAAGGTGATAGCAATACTTTGAATAAGTTTATTTCGCGATGTGAAAATCTTATTGCAACTTATAGGGAATATAATGATAACGAATTAAATAGCCATATTTTTGAGTGTATTCAGGAAAAGTTAATGGGTAAAGCAGAAGTTATATATTTGGAAATAGAGTTGAACTTAATAATTCTAATTCATTAAAAGATTCTCTAAAGCAATACTTTTCAGACAGGCCTAATTTAGATTGTTTAACACACGAATTAACGAGAACTAGACCATACAAGAACGAAAATCTGATAGATTTTGGTACAAGGCTACAGTTATTGCGCAGTAGTGCTGTTCAAGGAATAAGTAATGATAATATTTTAAATGCACAACAAAAACTTTGTCAAATTAATCATTGTGACAAAATCGCATTAAACACATTCATTGCAGGGTGTACGGATGTATTAAAAAATAATATGCATCTAAAAGAACCGGCATCTCTAGAAGATGCAATGGGTTACGTTACGGAGAAAAAAAATTTGAAAAATTATACGGTCATTTTAGTGAACCTAGAAATAACTTTCCAAAAAATTATTATAGACCTAATAGTTTTAATTCAAGAAAAGTTAATAATTTTCAGCCAAGGCCGCAATCAAATTCTCAAATTAACATGCAAAATCAGCAATATCAAAATATAAATCAACCAAATCAACCTCAACAAAATCACTACCAAAACTTTCATCAACCTGACTGGTCAAGTCAGCCAATTAATATCCAACCACATCCTCTGCCAAGAAAAATTATCCGACAAACGCTCAAGTTTTCGGGCCGCAATATAACAGTAGGAAGGGAGGCACTTTGGCCTGGGAAAATTTCCTATCTCGATAGCATTGTTAGCCACGCCCCCCTTTGGATAGATCCTATTGACCGGATGGGGGTAGGAACCCCGAATTTAGGACCCCCAAATCTAGGTCCCCCGAATTTAGGACACCAAGAATCTAGGACCCCCGAATTTAGGATCACCAGAATTTAGGACCCACAGAATTTAGGATCCCCGAATTTATTAACCCCCCACATAGATAGCGCTGTCGCCATTTCTAATCCAACTACGACACCTGTCGGCGAATGTCGGTTCTAATCCACCTACGACACCTGTCGGCGAATGTCAGAAGTTGTCACGTGTTTTGATGATGCTGGGTATGTCTGACCGGTGGCATATTTATTGATGATTGATGATCATTTATTTTTGTGTTGTTTTTCAGTCAACTCATGAAAATTTGTTTTACAGTAACTCCATCTATGCATGATTTTTTTAATTGAAAAGTTGAATATGTAAATAGTGACTTAATATTATTTATTTTAATTGAAAAAAGTTGTTCGCTTCGAGACTCGATCTGTCGAAAATCACCAACCTTATGTAAAAGTCAGTACGTTAGTGCGTTTGGCTACGGAGCATATTAAATATTGGTAGCAATTAATCTCATAAAACGCACCGTGTAGAGAGATTAGGAAATCCGACCTTGCTTGTCGCTGATAGAAAGATGTTTTTAAAAATGTATTTAAATTCATTATCGCTCATTGAAGCAATTAAAAATGACAGAAAGATTTTAAAAAATATGAAGGATTTTCAAAAAACCAAAATTCGAGAGTCTGGTGGAGTCTTGTTTTAGATAATTTTGTTGGTTTTTTATTTCCTGTCGTCTTCTTTTTGCCTCCCATGTCGGAAATTGATGGGGTCCTGTATGTGGGTATGTCTGACCTGTGACATATTTTGTTACTTATCCCTAACATTGATAGCAATTATAGTAGATAGTACCATCCTCTAGACAGCCGGCGACTATACCTAGCTATCTAGAGAGCGGGTACTCCCCTCCACTTTCATCCTCTAGGCACACCTGCCACACTATATGCGGTGGTGGGGGGACAGAGAACAAGTCTCGACTTGGGAATAATTTGTATTCGTATCACTTACGAAAGTAAAAAATGCGTGGACCACCTTATATTCTAAATTACTTTTTAAAATATGATTAGAATATATATTTATGGGGAGTAGTTTATATATTCGATTTTCAACATGTAATAATAATTATGTTTTGACTATTTTCAATATTTTCATAGTTTTACTAACAATAACATTTCTACAAAGATGTTTTTATTTTCTTTTATTAAAAATATTGTTGCCCGACCACCATTAAGTGTTAAATATTTCATTCTTCTAAATTGAAATAATGTTATGATAAAAAAAGTTTTAAAAAAGTAAACGTAAGGACATTAACGGGCTATGTAATTGAAAAACGGCGAATGCATAATCAAAAGTAAGAAATACGGCTGAAATTGTTATGAGATAATTAAACGAATTATATAATCTTTATAAAATTCCAAAAACTATAATTATAAGGTAATTCAACTTGAACAGCTGACTAGTTGTCGAACGAATAATGAGAGTACAAATGGATCAAAACTGGATTCCACAACGGCTGTTTTAACATAAAATATCATTTTAATTTTATGTAAACATTTAAAAATTATTATAAGTTTGTATACCAGGAGAATTTTTAGCTTTAACATATTTTAATTAGAAAATTCTTTTAAAATTACAGACCTACATTATTATATTTTATTTTAAATTGCGTGTTACGTTATTTGCAGTAAATAATAAAATATTTATTATTAAATCCTTCTCACAGCATTTTCGATACATTATATTGTTGACCTCATATAAAACAGCAAAAATCTAAATTTTGAGATGAAAATTATATATAAGTCTAATAAATAAAAGTTTATTAATTACAATGAAATTTTTCTACCCTATGAGTAAAACTAAACTAAAACAACTATTGAAATATGAAAACTTAATTTAGTGATCTAGTAAAAAATCATTATTAGATGCAGTGTATATTATTAGCCAACTGCTGCTGGGTACACTTAAATCATCACAGCCATATATATGTATCTGGGGGGGGGGCTACTGCACGGTGTATATTTTCCATAACGCTAAATCGATAGTCATCTGAAAAAAAGTTTAAATACTCTAAAAACAGATCACATTTTTACTTTTGTAAAATATAAGACTAGTATTATTCATAGGGTAGGAATGTGCTTTATTAGTCAACAAAAGTTGTCCAATGAAGACCTAACGGGGAGGTTAAGCACGCCTTCCTCAGGATAGAGGGAAATCAATAATAGAATTTATTTAAATTTATGTATTTTAATATTTAAAAGTGGTTATTTATTGTTTTTAACAATGATCTTCTTTTTGGTTTTACTTGGGGTCTTTTTGTTTTAATAACTATAAGGGTAAGAATGGGTCAAAATAGAGAAAATATAAAAAATAGGGAAAAACAAGAAAAAAGTGTAAAATAGGAAAAATAGGATAAATAGGTGAAAATGGGTCAAAATTGGGAAATATATGGAAAAATAGGGAAAAAACAAGAAAAATAGTGTAAAATAGGAAAAACAGGTGGAAAATGTTGAAAAACAAGAAAAACAGTGTAAAATAAGAAAAAATGTTGAAAAACAGGAAAAATAGTGAAAAAATAAGCGAGAATGGGTCAAAATAGAGAAAATATGAAAAAATAGTGAAAATCAGTGTAAAATTGGAAAAATAGGAAAAATAGGGGAAAATGGGTCAAAATAGAGAAAAATATGGAAAATCGGGAAAAACAAGAAAAACAGTGTAAAAATAGGAAATAATATTGAAAAACAGTGTAAAATATGAAAAATATGGAAAAATAAGGGAGAATGGGTGAAAATAGAGAAAAATAGGGATAAACAAGAAAAATAGTGTAAAGTAGGAAAAATAGGATAAACAAATGTTGAAAAACAAGAAAAACAGTGTAAATAGGAAAAAATGTTGAAAAACAGGAAAAATAGCGAAAATAGACAAGTTTTAATTTATGAAACAATTGTGCGGAAAATTAGCGAAAGAAAAATAATGGGGTTTCTTTAAAACTGGAGGTTTTGGATGTGTGAAAACTGAAAACACATAAAATAACAAAATAAAATTTTATAAATTATTGTCGACATTGTTAATTGGGGGTAAAGATATCCTCACAGGTTATTTTCAAAAATACTAATCCTATACAGAAATCACTATTATAATTTTTCCATTTCGTAATAATAGTAAACAGTTTCTCAAAATTTTAATATGATTTTTGAATTATGATTATTTGAATAACTAATATACCGATATAATTCCTGGCGTACGTGTGGTAAGAATATGTATTTTAGATATATTACGAAAAGTTTTATTCAATGTATAAATCCCAAAACTTGTTATGTACACTGTTCGCTACAAAATTTGTATAAAATAAATTTCTTTAAGTTAATCTGTAAAATGTTAAGTTAATAAAAACTGCAAATTGCAACAAAAAAGATGTGTAGATTTAATTACGATCGCCACAATAACTATAAATTATTCAAGTTATATTACGTTTTACGAGTTTTGTTTGAATACTTCGTTTTTATAATGTTTTGTGATACAGCTCTCGCACAACAATAAAAACATAACCATAGCCTATATGACGCTATTACTCTGATATCACCATTACATTAATTATGTTTTTAGAGCATAATTTTAAAACTATTTTAGAACAAATTATACGCATCCTTCATTAGCGAGGTAAGACCCTTTGTGAAAAAACGTATATGTACTAAAGAAATCAGGATTCCACACACAGTAGTGAGTATGGGAAAACAATTTTATTCAACTGCTATTGCAAGAATTTTAAAATTGGAGCAATTATACTAGAGATAGTTGGCAGATATTTTTAATTATATCAAGAAACTATTGAAAATACCCAAGTTACAAGAAGGGTATATTGTATATAAAGAGTGTCTGTTGTTGGATGTTGTCTTCTTTTCGTGCTTACTATTAAGTATATTACTTAAAAATCTGATGTGGCCAGCACATGACCTCTCGCCATTTTTGAATCAAAAATTTACAGGTTGACACAAAAAAGTATGAAAAAAATTATTTTTTTTAAATCTGGCAACAATGGCAAAAGTTTAGAAAATTTTAATGAGATGAAAATAAACTATAGGGTATACAAAATATATGTGTAAAACTTTATTGCCGTTTTGTATAATAATGGCGTCATCACCCATAGCAACTGCCACTTCCGGTTGTGCGATTGGCACCAAAAGCTAATCAGATCTAGGGTATCAGAATTATGTATGCAAAATTTCAATTTTTTTTATTCAGTAGTTTTTGAGTTATCGTTACTACAACATCCATCCAAACACACACACACACTAACACACACACACACACACACACACACACACACACACTAACACACTAACACACTAACACACTAACACACATACACACTAACACACACACACAGACATCATTGCGAAAATATCAAAATCGTATTCTAGGGACCTTAAAAGGTGTTTATCCATTGAAAACTCGCTACCCAATTTTTAGAATGATTCCTATACCTCTCTTATCTGGAGGGCGAGAGGTTAAAATAAGTCTATTAAAATGGAAAAGATGTGTAACTTCCTGCATAATTGTTTGCACGTATTATTCTTTTTCGCTTTTACTACCACCACAATATATAAGAAAAATCAAATTTAATTTAAGTTTAATATTCAATAAATGTACGAAAAAGATGCATTGTGTTTAAAAAAAACGCAATTTTTTAGCTTACCTTAGATATTATTAATGTACTGAAAAAAATTTATAAAATTAAATGAATATGTAACAAACTTAAAACATATTAAGGTTTTCATTATTCTTATTTCCATGTTGACTTCTCCCGTAATCAATTGTTTTTTTGTAAAAGTGTTAATTATATAATTTGAGATTGAATTAAAGTTATTATTACTAGAAATTTCTTTTAAAAACAAATTACATGGACAAAAATCTTTTTCCAAAACCATAAATTCATTAAACATTGCAATAACACCTAAATTTTATATTTCTGTCATATATTCAATTAAGTCTTATACATATTATTTATTTAAGTAAACAGCTTTCTTTAACAATATTTCCAGCTTAGCTACTTCCTTGCCACAACGGTGTGGCAACATCGCAAGTGTAAGTCAATATTCCCCTCTCGCCATATCTCTGATCTCACATCTGCTGGTTGCAAAGGCAATAATATTACTTAATATTTATTTAACTTCTTTTAATATATCGAGAGTCGCAATAACATCCAGCACTGGTTTCTATATAATCCAACAGGCAGCAATAACCTCCTTTAGCTTAACCTGTTGGTCTCATTATCCTCTGTTAAACAAACATATATATATATAAAACCCTTAGTCTTTGCTGACTAGTTAGAAAACGAGAAATGGTTATTGGGGTAGCAGCGAAACGAAAAGTGTACTCTTTAAAGTTATTTAATCCAAGCTTTCGAGTGAGATTTCACTCATCATCAGGGAAGCTACAAGAATTAGTGAATTTAGGAAACAATTTCTACAATTAAAAGTGAAGTACTTACAACTTATTGAGGATGTTTCGTAAAATGATATTCATAATAAAATTTTAAAAGCACATAGGTTCCTCTGACACACATAAAATTTGATAAAAATTATTGTTAAAAAACATTATTTTGCAACTCAAGTTACAACGTTAAAATTATTAAAAACTTAAAAGTAAAATATCTAAATAAACTTTTAAGTAAAATGTCTAAAGACATTTTGTTAATGCGTCCTAGCAAAAACAGACTTATTTTTGAAGTAGACATAAGTCATACTTGTCACTTTGGGGAAAGAAGAAAGAACAACGAATGGCCTTTTACTAATGAGGTAAAAGGACAATCGTTGGTACTTACTAAGGGCTAATGGCTGATGAGGCCCCCTTAGCAAGTGACAAGTGACCAAAGCAACAATTATGTCTCATTCTACCTCTGGACAAAACAGAAAGTTACAATAGGAAAAAATAATTAAATGAAAATTGTCAAGTTTACAATAGTGAGTGAAAAAACATTAAATGACATGAACAACATTATTAAAGAAATAATAATACCTATCGTTGTGCACAAGAACCCAACAACCACGTCCCTAGTCTAACGATAAATCGTTAGAGGGTGGAATGATAGCCGGCCTATCAGCAAGCAACAAATAAGAAAAAATCTCACTGAGATGACTGATATCTGATCTTTTGTTCAGTAAATTTTCATTGTTAAGTATGTGAGCCATTTCCAAAAATAAACGTTTATTAGTATTTGACTCTTTGTCTAGAATTTTAATTTGGTCATAATTCATACGATGGTCATTTCTGTTAACATGATCCGCCAGTGCACACCTCTCCGGATGAAGTCTACAGTCACTCTTATGGGAGACGATACGGTCTTTGAGACATCTAGAAGTTTGACCTATGTAATGTTTATTGCAACTACCACAAGGTATACTGTACACTACCCCCGACAAGGAGAGCAATGGGGTTTTATCTTTTACTTTCGAAAAAATATTATTGATAGTGACTACTGACTTATTTGCAATTTTTAAGTTAGGAATTGATGTAAAAATCCTCGTCAGTGCGGGTGTTACCTCCCTGATATATGGTAACGACATGTAACGAACTTGTTGTGGCAATGGTACCTCGTCAACAGAAACATCTTCTGGTGTACTACGAGTAGCAATATGAATATTATTGTGAATTGGAGGCAAACGGTGAATTGAATAAAATCTTTCTAAGCAAGCCCGCAGGATATGAGTTGTCAATAAAGAGGTTATAAAGGATATTGAGGTTCTTATTGTGGAAAGAAGGGTCATTGGTACTGACTACTCTGTTTTTCATTTCTTTGACCAGATTTATCTTAATTGAGTGTTTATGATACGACCAATAGTTAATATATCTACCAGAGCTAATAGGCTTCCTGTACCAGTCTACTAGGCTCATACGTAGAGATACCTTGATCCTAGTAGACTGGTACAGGAAGCCTATTAGCTCTGGTAGATATATTAACTATTGGTCGTATCATAAACACTCAATTAAGATAAATCTGGTCAAAGAAATGAAAAACAGAGTAGTCAGTATCAGTGACCCTTCTTTCCACAATAAGAACCTCAATATCCTTTATAACCTCTTTATTGATAACTCATATCCTGCGGGCTCTTGCTTAGAAAGATTTTATTCAATTCACCGTTTGCCTTCAATTCACAAAATTTGAATAATATTCATATTGCTACTCGTAGTACACCAGAAGTTGTTTCTGTTGACGAGGTACCATTGCCACAACAAGTTCGTTACATGTCGTTACCATATATCAGGGAGGCAACACCCGCACTGACGAGGATTTTTAAATCAATTCCTAACTTAAAAATTGCAAATAAGTCAGTAGTCACTATCAATAATATTTTTTCGAAAGTAAAAGATAAAACCCCATTGCTCTCCTTGTCGGGGGTAGTGTACAGTATACCTTGTGGTAGTTGCAATAAACATTACATAGGTCAAACTTCTAGATGTCTCAAAGACCGTATCGTCTCCCATAAGATTGACTGTAGACTTCATCCGGAGAGGTGTGCACTGGCGGATCATGTTAACAGAAATGACCACCGTATGAATTATGACCAAATTAAAATTCTAGACAAAGAGTCAAATACTAATAAACGTTTATTTTTGGAAATGGCTCACATATTTAACAATGAAAATTTACTCAACAAAAGATCAGATATCAGTCATCTCAGTGAGATTTTTTCTTATTTGTTGCTTGCTGATAGGCCGGCTATCATTCCACCATCTAACGATTTATCGTTAGACTAGGGACGTGGTTGTTGGGTTCTTGTGCACAACGATAGGTATTATTATTTCTTTAATAATGTTGTTCATGTCATTTAATGTTTTTTCACTCACTATTGTAAACTTGACAATTTTCATTTAATTATTTTTTCCTATTGTAACTTTCTGTTTTGTCCAGAGGTAGAATGAGACATAATTGTTGCTTTGGTCACTAGTCACTTGCTCATTAGCCATTAGCCCTTAGTAAGTACCAACGATTGTCCTTTTACCTCATTAGCAAAAGGCCATTCGTTGTTCTTTCTTCTTTCCCCAAAGTGACAAGTATGACTTATGTCTACTTCAAAAATAAGTCTGTTTTTTCTAGGACGCATTAACAAAATGTCTTTTTAGACATTTTACTTAAAAGTTTATTTAGATATTTTACTTTTAAGTTTTTAATAATTTTAACGTTGTAACTTGAGTTGCAAAATAATGTTTTTTAACAATAATTTTTATCAAATTTTATGTGTGTCAGAGGAACCTATGTGCTTTTAAAATTTTATTATGAATATCATTTTACGAAACATCCTCAATAAGTTGTAAGTACTTCACTTTTAATTGTAGAAATTGTTTCCTAAATTCACTAATTCTTGTAGCTTCCCTGATGATGAGTGAAATCTCACTCGAAAGCTTGGATTAAATAACTTTAAAGAGTACACTTTTCGTTTATATATATATATATATATATATATATATATATATATATATATATATATATATATATATATATATATGTATTGCTGGGTTTCCGGGTTTGGCTCCGTGTTGTCAATGGTTGGTTCTCATAAGAACCATTAAACTGACGACGTTTCGGCACAATCTCATATGCCATCTTCAGGTCTTTCTAAGTTGGGCTGCTGTTCTGCTTCTGGTTACTCGAATTGAATTGATTTCTCTTGGCGCTGTGAGGGGTTTATGTACTTGTTTGATGTTCCGGTTTGACGCACACAGGTCTGTTGTTGGTGGGATTCGAGCGGGCTTTGGATTTGGCGGTAACGCAAGTTTCCATGTAGCGGGAAGTCTCTGTGTGTCATCCCTGGTATTTAAGTTGGCGGGTCGTTTTTCAATTTCGATACTCTCTCTTATTATTCGTTTCGTCTTATGCTCAAGGTTGGCTATAACTTTCGTGTTGTCAAAATCTATCTCGTGAGAGGTTTTTCTGACGTGTTCTGCCAATGAGGACGTAGTTTCTTGTTTTCTTACGGCGTTACGATGTTCCTCACGTCGAACGTTTATTCTTCTATTGGTTTGTCCTATATAGCTTCCCTCACAATCCTTGCACGGAATTTCGTAAATGCCTTGAGCTTCTAGTTGGATTTTAGTTTTAGCATTCGGAAGTATCTGACCAATTTTCCTTGCTGTACTGAAAGATGTTTCGATGTTGTGTTTTTTGAGGACTTTACATATCTTTTCTGTTGTTCCTTTTATGTATGGGAGATACGCTTTAGCTATAGGTTGTTCATTATCCTGTGTGTTCGAGTCCTTTTGTTGGCGTGGTCTTAGTGCCTTCTTTATGTCTCTTTTTAAGAATCCATTTTGTTCAAGTGTTGACTGAATCTTTTGCCGCTCTTCTTTTCTGCTTTCTTCATCGCTTAGTCGCTCAGATCTTGTAACGAGGGTTTTCACCACTGACTGCAGTTGTGCTGGGTGGTGATGTGACTTAGCATTCAAGTAGCGGTCTGTGTGGGTTGGTTTACGGTACACAGTATATCCAAGTTTACCATCTTGTTTCTTGCTTACGAGGACGTCTAGAAAAGGCAACTGATTGTTTTCTTCGGTTTCCATTGTGAATTTGATTTTATTGTGGATTCCGTTTAGGTGTTTCAAGAATTTTCCTAGTTCATATGCTCCGTGGGTCCAGACGACAAATGTATCGTCGATGTAGCGTATCCACACTTTGGGTTTGAGAGCCGCGGTTTCGATGGCTTTTGTTTCGAGCTCTTCCATAAATAAGTTAGCTACTACTGGAGATAACGATGAACCCATAGGCGCTCCCTCGACTTGCTTATATCTTTGGTTGTTATATATAAAGTAAGTATTCTTCAGGCAGTGTTTGGTTAGCTCAATGATGTCGTCTCTTACGTTGTACTTTCTTTTTATTATTTCGATTGTCTCATCGACTGGGACATTGGTAAAAAGTGATACGACGTCGAAACTGACTAGCATATGTCCTGGGTCTAGCGTTAAGTCTTTTTATGCGCTCGATGAAGTCGCTTGCGTTCTTCACGTAAGATTCGGCTTCTTCGGCGTATGGTTGCAGCGTATTCGCTAGAAACTTCGCGAGCCCCTGGAGTGGAGAACCAATCGAGCTAACGATAGGTCTTAATGGAGCTCCTTCTTTGTGTATTTTTGGTAGGCCATAAAGCTTCGGGCATTTCGACGATTTCTCTCTTGGGATTAGCCTTAGATGTTCTTCTTTATTAATTTTACTTGCCTTGATCTTCGACTTGGTGGTTTTTTCCAGATACGTTGTTGGATCTGTATTTATGGGTTGGTATGCATTGTCTTGTAGCAAAGTTTGTATTTTCATGTCATATTCTTGAGTATCCATTATTACAGTTGCGTTCCCTTTGTCTGCTGGTAGAATGATAATATTGTTGTTTTCTTGGAGTTTTTTCAGAGCAATGTGTTCTTCTCGTGATAGGTTCTTTTTGGGAGGCTTGGAACTTTTTAAAATGCGTACTACATCTTGTCGTATAGTTTCAGCAGACGTGGAAGGTATATTTGTTATAGAAGCTTCTACTTCGCAAATGATATCTTCGACTGGAATTTTTGTAGGTGCTACTGCGTAATTGAAACCTTTTGCTAAGACGCTTTGTTCAGCATCGTCCAATGGAAGATTAGATAAGTTGTAGACCAGTTTTTTAATGTCTAATGGTTGGATGTTGTCGGGTTTTTGTGCCTTTCTTAGTTCTTCGAACTTCTTTTTCTGTCTATTGGTGGTCCATTCGGCATCATTTTGTGATCTAAAATCGGCTAATTGGTCGACTTTGTCCCATAACAATGGGTGTAAGTGATTACTTAATTGTAGATGCAGTTGAAGAAGTTGTCTGTTGATGTCATCTAAAGTCTTCCTTGTGTCCTGGATGGCTTCTCGAATGAGAGCAAAGCTGGTTCTTCTCAGGATGTTATTTATTTTTGTGTTGTTCTTATGAAACTTGATTTTCATGCTCTTTGGTATGATATTTTCCTCTCTACAGCGCTCGAGAAAGGTTAGGGTGCAGAGTAACTTGCTGCGCTTGGATCGAAGTTTTTCAAGTATCTTCGATTGTTTTGTAGTCTTCTCCCCGTAGAGTAGAGTTATGTTCTGCTTAAGGTTTCCACGGGCATCGTATGTATTGCTGGGTTTCCGGGTTTGGCTCCGTGTTGTCAATGGTTGGTTCTCATAAGAACCATTAAACTGACGACGTTTCGGCACAATCTCATATGCCATCTTCAGGTCTTTCTAAGTTGGGCTGCTGTTCTGCTTCTGGTTACTCGAATTGAATTGATTTCTCTTGGCGCTGTGAGGGGTTTATGTACTTGTTTGATGTTCCGGTTTGACGCACACAGGTCTGTTGTTGGTGGGATTCGAGCGGGCTTTGGATTTGGCGGTAACGCAAGTTTCCATGTAGCGGGAAGTCTCTGTGTGTCATCCCTGGTATTTAAGTTGGCGGGTCGTTTTTCAATTTCGATACTCTCTCTTATTATTCGTTTCGTCTTATGCTCAAGGTTGGCTATAACTTTCGTGTTGTCAAAATCTATCTCGTGAGAGGTTTTTCTGACGTGTTCTGCCAATGAGGACGTAGTTTCTTGTTTTCTTACGGCGTTACGATGTTCCTCACGTCGAACGTTTATTCTTCTATTGGTTTGTCCTATATAGCTTCCCTCACAATCCTTGCACGGAATTTCGTAAATGCCTTGAGCTTCTAGTTGGATTTTAGTTTTAGCATTCGGAAGTATCTGACCAATTTTCCTTGCTGTACTGAAAGATGTTTCGATGTTGTGTTTTTTGAGGACTTTACATATCTTTTCTGTTGTTCCTTTTATGTATGGGAGATACGCTTTAGCTATAGGTTGTTCATTATCCTGTGTGTTCGAGTCCTTTTGTTGGCGTGGTCTTAGTGCCTTCTTTATGTCTCTTTTTAAGAATCCATTTTGTTCAAGTGTTGACTGAATCTTTTGCCGCTCTTCTTTTCTGCTTTCTTCATCGCTTAGTCGCTCAGATCTTGTAACGAGGGTTTTCACCACTGACTGCAGTTGTGCTGGGTGGTGATGTGACTTAGCATTCAAGTAGCGGTCTGTGTGGGTTGGTTTACGGTACACAGTATATCCAAGTTTACCATCTTGTTTCTTGCTTACGAGGACGTCTAGAAAAGGCAACTGATTGTTTTCTTCGGTTTCCATTGTGAATTTGATTTTATTGTGGATTCCGTTTAGGTGTTTCAAGAATTTTCCTAGTTCATATGCTCCGTGGGTCCAGACGACAAATGTATCGTCGATGTAGCGTATCCACACTTTGGGTTTGAGAGCCGCGGTTTCGATGGCTTTTGTTTCGAGCTCTTCCATAAATAAGTTAGCTACTACTGGAGATAACGATGAACCCATAGGCGCTCCCTCGACTTGCTTATATCTTTGGTTGTTATATATAAAGTAAGTATTCTTCAGGCAGTGTTTGGTTAGCTCAATGATGTCGTCTCTTACGTTGTACTTTCTTTTTATTATTTCGATTGTCTCATCGACTGGGACATTGGTAAAAAGTGATACGACGTCGAAACTGACTAGCATATGTCCTGGGTCTAGCGTTAAGTCTTTTATGCGCTCGATGAAGTCGCTTGCGTTCTTCACGTAAGATTCGGCTTCTTCGGCGTATGGTTGCAGCGTATTCGCTAGAAACTTCGCGAGCCCCTGGAGTGGAGAACCAATCGAGCTAACGATAGGTCTTAATGGAGCTCCTTCTTTGTGTATTTTTGGTAGGCCATAAAGCTTCGGGCATTTCGACAATTTCTCTCTTGGGATTAGCCTTAGATGTTCTTCTTTATTAATTTTACTTGCCTTGATCTTCGACTTGGTGGTTTTTTCCAGATACGTTGTTGGATCTGTATTTATGGGTTGGTATGCATTGTCTTGTAGCAAAGTTTGTATTTTCATGTCATATTCTTGAGTATCCATTATTACAGTTGCGTTCCCTTTGTCTGCTGGTAGAATGATAATATTGTTGTTTTCTTGGAGTTTTTTCAGAGCAATGTGTTCTTCTCGTGATAGGTTCTTTTTGGGAGGCTTGGAACTTTTTAAAATGCGTACTACATCTTGTCGTATAGTTTCAGCAGACGTGGAAGGTATATTTGTTATAGAAGCTTCTACTTCGCAAATGATATCTTCGACTGGAATTTTTGTAGGTGCTACTGCGTAATTGAAACCTTTTGCTAAGACGCTTTGTTCAGCATCGTCCAATGGAAGATTAGATAAGTTGTAGACCAGTTTTTTAATGTCTAATGGTTGGATGTTGTCGGGTTTTTGTGCCTTTCTTAGTTCTTCGAACTTCTTTTTCTGTCTATTGGTGGTCCATTCGGCATCATTTTGTGATCTAAAATCGGCTAATTGGTCGACTTTGTCCCATAACAATGGGTGTAAGTGATTACTTAATTGTAGATGCAGTTGAAGAAGTTGTCTGTTGATGTCATCTAAAGTCTTCCTTGTGTCCTGGATGGCTTCTCGAATGAGAGCAAAGCTGGTTCTTCTCAGGATGTTATTTATTTTTGTGTTGTTCTTATGAAACTTGATTTTCATGCTCTTTGGTATGATATTTTCCTCTCTACAGCGCTCGAGAAAGGTTAGGGTGCAGAGTAACTTGCTGCGCTTGGATCGAAGTTTTTCAAGTATCTTCGATTGTTTTGTAGTCTTCTCCCCGTAGAGTAGAGTTATGTTCTGCTTAAGGTTTCCACGGGCATCGTATGTATTGCTGGGTTTCCGGGTTTGGCTCCGTGTTGTCAATGGTTGGTTCTCATAAGAACCATTAAACTGACGACGTTTCGGCACAATCTCATATGCCATCTTCAGGTCTTTCTAAGTTGGGCTGCTGTTCTGCTTCTGGTTACTCGAATTGAATTGATTTCTCTTGGCGCTGTGAGGGGTTTATGTACTTGTTTGATGTTCCGGTTTGACGCACACAGGTCTGTTGTTGGTGGGATTCGAGCGGGCTTTGGATTTGGCGGTAACGCAAGTTTCCATGTAGCGGGAAGTCTCTGTGTGTCATCCCTGGTATTTAAGTTGGCGGGTCGTTTTTCAATTTCGATACTCTCTCTTATTATTCGTTTCGTCTTATGCTCAAGGTTGGCTATAACTTTCGTGTTGTCAAAATCTATCTCGTGAGAGGTTTTTCTGACGTGTTCTGCCAATGAGGACGTAGTTTCTTGTTTTCTTACGGCGTTACGATGTTCCTCACGTCGAACGTTTATTCTTCTATTGGTTTGTCCTATATAGCTTCCCTCACAATCCTTGCACGGAATTTCGTAAATGCCTTGAGCTTCTAGTTGGATTTTAGTTTTAGCATTCGGAAGTATCTGACCAATTTTCCTTGCTGTACTGAAAGATGTTTCGATGTTGTGTTTTTTGAGGACTTTACATATCTTTTCTGTTGTTCCTTTTATGTATGGGAGATACGCTTTAGCTATAGGTTGTTCATTATCCTGTGTGTTCGAGTCCTTTTGTTGGCGTGGTCTTAGTGCCTTCTTTATGTCTCTTTTTAAGAATCCATTTTGTTCAAGTGTTGACTGAATCTTTTGCCGCTCTTCTTTTCTGCTTTCTTCATCGCTTAGTCGCTCAGATCTTGTAACGAGGGTTTTCACCACTGACTGCAGTTGTGCTGGGTGGTGATGTGACTTAGCATTCAAGTAGCGGTCTGTGTGGGTTGGTTTACGGTACACAGTATATCCAAGTTTACCATCTTGTTTCTTGCTTACGAGGACGTCTAGAAAAGGCAACTGATTGTTTTCTTCGGTTTCCATTGTGAATTTGATTTTATTGTGGATTCCGTTTAGGTGTTTCAAGAATTTTCCTAGTTCATATGCTCCGTGGGTCCAGACGACAAATGTATCGTCGATGTAGCGTATCCACACTTTGGGTTTGAGAGCCGCGGTTTCGATGGCTTTTGTTTCGAGCTCTTCCATAAATAAGTTAGCTACTACTGGAGATAACGATGAACCCATAGGCGCTCCCTCGACTTGCTTATATCTTTGGTTGTTATATATAAAGTAAGTATTCTTCAGGCAGTGTTTGGTTAGCTCAATGATGTCGTCTCTTACGTTGTACTTTCTTTTTATTATTTCGATTGTCTCATCGACTGGGACATTGGTAAAAAGTGATACGACGTCGAAACTGACTAGCATATGTCCTGGGTCTAGCGTTAAGTCTTTTATGCGCTCGATGAAGTCGCTTGCGTTCTTCACGTAAGATTCGGCTTCTTCGGCGTATGGTTGCAGCGTATTCGCTAGAAACTTCGCGAGCCCCTGGAGTGGAGAACCAATCGAGCTAACGATAGGTCTTAATGGAGCTCCTTCTTTGTGTATTTTTGGTAGGCCATAAAGCTTCGGGCATTTCGACGATTTCTCTCTTGGGATTAGCCTTAGATGTTCTTCTTTATTAATTTTACTTGCCTTGATCTTCGACTTGGTGGTTTTTTCCAGATACGTTGTTGGATCTGTATTTATGGGTTGGTATGCATTGTCTTGTAGCAAAGTTTGTATTTTCATGTCATATTCTTGAGTATCCATTATTACAGTTGCGTTCCCTTTGTCTGCTGGTAGAATGATAATATTGTTGTTTTCTTGGAGTTTTTTCAGAGCAATGTGTTCTTCTCGTGATAGGTTCTTTTTGGGAGGCTTGGAACTTTTTAAAATGCGTACTACATCTTGTCGTATAGTTTCAGCAGACGTGGAAGGTATATTTGTTATAGAAGCTTCTACTTCGCAAATGATATCTTCGACTGGAATTTTTGTAGGTGCTACTGCGTAATTGAAACCTTTTGCTAAGACGCTTTGTTCAGCATCGTCCAATGGAAGATTAGATAAGTTGTAGACCAGTTTTTTAATGTCTAATGGTTGGATGTTGTCGGGTTTTTGTGCCTTTCTTAGTTCTTCGAACTTCTTTTTCTGTCTATTGGTGGTCCATTCGGCATCATTTTGTGATCTAAAATCGGCTAATTGGTCGACTTTGTCCCATAACAATGGGTGTAAGTGATTACTTAATTGTAGATGCAGTTGAAGAAGTTGTCTGTTGATGTCATCTAAAGTCTTCCTTGTGTCCTGGATGGCTTCTCGAATGAGAGCAAAGCTGGTTCTTCTCAGGATGTTATTTATTTTTGTGTTGTTCTTATGAAACTTGATTTTCATGCTCTTTGGTATGATATTTTCCTCTCTACAGCGCTCGAGAAAGGTTAGGGTGCAGAGTAACTTGCTGCGCTTGGATCGAAGTTTTTCAAGTATCTTCGATTGTTTTGTAGTCTTCTCCCCGTAGAGTAGAGTTATGTTCTGCTTAAGGTTTCCACGGGCATCGTATGTATTGCTGGGTTTCCGGGTTTGGCTCCGTGTTGTCAATGGTTGGTTCTCATAAGAACCATTAAACTGACGACGTTTCGGCACAATCTCATATGCCATCTTCAGGTCTTTCTAAGTTGGGCTGCTGTTCTGCTTCTGGTTACTCGAATTGAATTGATTTCTCTTGGCGCTGTGAGGGGTTTATGTACTTGTTTGATGTTCCGGTTTGACGCACACAGGTCTGTTGTTGGTGGGATTCGAGCGGGCTTTGGATTTGGCGGTAACGCAAGTTTCCATGTAGCGGGAAGTCTCTGTGTGTCATCCCTGGTATTTAAGTTGGCGGGTCGTTTTTCAATTTCGATACTCTCTCTTATTATTCGTTTCGTCTTATGCTCAAGGTTGGCTATAACTTTCGTGTTGTCAAAATCTATCTCGTGAGAGGTTTTTCTGACGTGTTCTGCCAATGAGGACGTAGTTTCTTGTTTTCTTACGGCGTTACGATGTTCCTCACGTCGAACGTTTATTCTTCTATTGGTTTGTCCTATATAGCTTCCCTCACAATCCTTGCACGGAATTTCGTAAATGCCTTGAGCTTCTAGTTGGATTTTAGTTTTAGCATTCGGAAGTATCTGACCAATTTTCCTTGCTGTACTGAAAGATGTTTCGATGTTGTGTTTTTTGAGGACTTTACATATCTTTTCTGTTGTTCCTTTTATGTATGGGAGATACGCTTTAGCTATAGGTTGTTCATTATCCTGTGTGTTCGAGTCCTTTTGTTGGCGTGGTCTTAGTGCCTTCTTTATGTCTCTTTTTAAGAATCCATTTTGTTCAAGTGTTGACTGAATCTTTTGCCGCTCTTCTTTTCTGCTTTCTTCATCGCTTAGTCGCTCAGATCTTGTAACGAGGGTTTTCACCACTGACTGCAGTTGTGCTGGGTGGTGATGTGACTTAGCATTCAAGTAGCGGTCTGTGTGGGTTGGTTTACGGTACACAGTATATCCAAGTTTACCATCTTGTTTCTTGCTTACGAGGACGTCTAGAAAAGGCAACTGATTGTTTTCTTCGGTTTCCATTGTGAATTTGATTTTATTGTGGATTCCGTTTAGGTGTTTCAAGAATTTTCCTAGTTCATATGCTCCGTGGGTCCAGACGACAAATGTATCGTCGATGTAGCGTATCCACACTTTGGGTTTGAGAGCCGCGGTTTCGATGGCTTTTGTTTCGAGCTCTTCCATAAATAAGTTAGCTACTACTGGAGATAACGATGAACCCATAGGCGCTCCCTCGACTTGCTTATATCTTTGGTTGTTATATATAAAGTAAGTATTCTTCAGGCAGTGTTTGGTTAGCTCAATGATGTCGTCTCTTACGTTGTACTTTCTTTTTATTATTTCGATTGTCTCATCGACTGGGACATTGGTAAAAAGTGATACGACGTCGAAACTGACTAGCATATGTCCTGGGTCTAGCGTTAAGTCTTTTATGCGCTCGATGAAGTCGCTTGCGTTCTTCACGTAAGATTCGGCTTCTTCGGCGTATGGTTGCAGCGTATTCGCTAGAAACTTCGCGAGCCCCTGGAGTGGAGAACCAATCGAGCTAACGATAGGTCTTAATGGAGCTCCTTCTTTGTGTATTTTTGGTAGGCCATAAAGCTTCGGGCATTTCGACGATTTCTCTCTTGGGATTAGCCTTAGATGTTCTTCTTTATTAATTTTACTTGCCTTGATCTTCGACTTGGTGGTTTTTTCCAGATACGTTGTTGGATCTGTATTTATGGGTTGGTATGCATTGTCTTGTAGCAAAGTTTGTATTTTCATGTCATATTCTTGAGTATCCATTATTACAGTTGCGTTCCCTTTGTCTGCTGGTAGAATGATAATATTGTTGTTTTCTTGGAGTTTTTTCAGAGCAATGTGTTCTTCTCGTGATAGGTTCTTTTTGGGAGGCTTGGAACTTTTTAAAATGCGTACTACATCTTGTCGTATAGTTTCAGCAGACGTGGAAGGTATATTTGTTATAGAAGCTTCTACTTCGCAAATGATATCTTCGACTGGAATTTTTGTAGGTGCTACTGCGTAATTGAAACCTTTTGCTAAGACGCTTTGTTCAGCATCGTCCAATGGAAGATTAGATAAGTTGTAGACCAGTTTTTTAATGTCTAATGGTTGGATGTTGTCGGGTTTTTGTGCCTTTCTTAGTTCTTCGAACTTCTTTTTCTGTCTATTGGTGGTCCATTCGGCATCATTTTGTGATCTAAAATCGGCTAATTGGTCGACTTTGTCCCATAACAATGGGTGTAAGTGATTACTTAATTGTAGATGCAGTTGAAGAAGTTGTCTGTTGATGTCATCTAAAGTCTTCCTTGTGTCCTGGATGGCTTCTCGAATGAGAGCAAAGCTGGTTCTTCTCAGGATGTTATTTATTTTTGTGTTGTTCTTATGAAACTTGATTTTCATGCTCTTTGGTATGATATTTTCCTCTCTACAGCGCTCGAGAAAGGTTAGGGTGCAGAGTAACTTGCTGCGCTTGGATCGAAGTTTTTCAAGTATCTTCGATTGTTTTGTAGTCTTCTCCCCGTAGAGTAGAGTTATGTTCTGCTTAAGGTTTCCACGGGCATCGTATGTATTGCTGGGTTTCCGGGTTTGGCTCCGTGTTGTCAATGGTTGGTTCTCATAAGAACCATTAAACTGACGACGTTTCGGCACAATCTCATATGCCATCTTCAGGTCTTTCTAAGTTGGGCTGCTGTTCTGCTTCTGGTTACTCGAATTGAATTGATTTCTCTTGGCGCTGTGAGGGGTTTATGTACTTGTTTGATGTTCCGGTTTGACGCACACAGGTCTGTTGTTGGTGGGATTCGAGCGGGCTTTGGATTTGGCGGTAACGCAAGTTTCCATGTAGCGGGAAGTCTCTGTGTGTCATCCCTGGTATTTAAGTTGGCGGGTCGTTTTTCAATTTCGATACTCTCTCTTATTATTCGTTTCGTCTTATGCTCAAGGTTGGCTATAACTTTCGTGTTGTCAAAATCTATCTCGTGAGAGGTTTTTCTGACGTGTTCTGCCAATGAGGACGTAGTTTCTTGTTTTCTTACGGCGTTACGATGTTCCTCACGTCGAACGTTTATTCTTCTATTGGTTTGTCCTATATAGCTTCCCTCACAATCCTTGCACGGAATTTCGTAAATGCCTTGAGCTTCTAGTTGGATTTTAGTTTTAGCATTCGGAAGTATCTGACCAATTTTCCTTGCTGTACGCACCTACAAAAATTCCAGTCGAAGATATCATTTGCGAAGTAGAAGCTTCTATAACAAATATACCTTCCACGTCTGCTGAAACTATACGACAAGATGTAGTACGCATTTTAAAAAGTTCCAAGCCTCCCAAAAAGAACCTATCACGAGAAGAACACATTGCTCTGAAAAAACTCCAAGAAAACAACAATATTATCATTCTACCAGCAGACAAAGGGAACGCAACTGTAATAATGGATACTCAAGAATATGACATGAAAATACAAACTTTGCTACAAGACAATGCATACCAACCCATAAATACAGATCCAACAACGTATCTGGAAAAAACCACCAAGTCGAAGATCAAGGCAAGTAAAATTAATAAAGAAGAACATCTAAGGCTAATCCCAAGAGAGAAATCGTCGAAATGCCCGAAGCTTTATGGCCTACCAAAAATACACAAAGAAGGAGCTCCATTAAGACCTATCGTTAGCTCGATTGGTTCTCCACTCCAGGGGCTCGCGAAGTTTCTAGCGAATACGCTGCAACCATACGCCGAAGAAGCCGAATCTTACGTGAAGAACGCAAGCGACTTCATCGAGCGCATAAAAGACTTAACGCTAGACCCAGGACATATGCTAGTCAGTTTCGACGTCGTATCACTTTTTACCAATGTCCCAGTCGATGAGACAATCGAAATAATAAAAAGAAAGTACAACGTAAGAGACGACATCATTGAGCTAACCAAACACTGCCTGAAGAATACTTACTTTATATATAACAACCAAAGATATAAGCAAGTCGAGGGAGCGCCTATGGGTTCATCGTTATCTCCAGTAGTAGCTAACTTATTTATGGAAGAGCTCGAAACAAAAGCCATCGAAACCGCGGCTCTCAAACCCAAAGTGTGGATACGCTACATCGACGATACATTTGTCGTCTGGACCCACGGAGCATATGAACTAGGAAAATTCTTGAAACACCTAAACGGAATCCACAATAAAATCAAATTCACAATGGAAACCGAAGAAAACAATCAGTTGCCTTTTCTAGACGTCCTCGTAAGCAAGAAACAAGATGGTAAACTTGGATATACTGTGTACCGTAAACCAACCCACACAGACCGCTACTTGAATGCTAAGTCACATCACCACCCAGCACAACTGCAGTCAGTGGTGAAAACCCTCGTTACAAGATCTGAGCGACTAAGCGATGAAGAAAGCAGAAAAGAAGAGCGGCAAAAGATTCAGTCAACACTTGAACAAAATGGATTCTTAAAAAGAGACATAAAGAAGGCACTAAGACCACGCCAACAAAAGGACTCGAACACACAGGATAATGAACAACCTATAGCTAAAGCGTATCTCCCATACATAAAAGGAACAACAGAAAAGATATGTAAAGTCCTCAAAAAACACAACATCGAAACATCTTTCAGTACAGCAAGGAAAATTGGTCAGATACTTCCGAATGCTAAAACTAAAATCCAACTAGAAGCTCAAGGCATTTACGAAATTCCGTGCAAGGATTGTGAGGGAAGCTATATAGGACAAACCAATAGAAGAATAAACGTTCGACGTGAGGAACATCGTAACGCCGTAAGAAAACAAGAAACTACGTCCTCATTGGCAGAACACGTCAGAAAAACCTCTCACGAGATAGATTTTGACAACACGAAAGTTATAGCCAACCTTGAGCATAAGACGAAACGAATAATAAGAGAGAGTATCGAAATTGAAAAACGACCCGCCAACTTAAATACCAGGGATGACACACAGAGACTTCCCGCTACATGGAAACTTGCGTTACCGCCAAATCCAAAGCCCGCTCGAATCCCACCAACAACAGACCTGTGTGCGTCAAACCGGAACATCAAACAAGTACATAAACCCCTCACAGCGCCAAGAGAAATCAATTCAATTCGAGTAACCAGAAGCAGAACAGCAGCCCAACTTAGAAAGACCTGAAGATGGCATATGAGATTGTGCCGAAACGTCGTCAGTTTAATGGTTCTTATGAGAACCAACCATTGACAACACGGAGCCAAACCCGGAAACCCAGCAATACATACGATGCCCGTGGAAACCTTAAGCAGAACATAACTCTACTCTACGGGGAGAAGACTACAAAACAATCGAAGATACTTGAAAAACTTCGATCCAAGCGCAGCAAGTTACTCTGCACCCTAACCTTTCTCGAGCGCTGTAGAGAGGAAAATATCATACCAAAGAGCATGAAAATCAAGTTTCATAAGAACAACACAAAAATAAATAACATCCTGAGAAGAACCAGCTTTGCTCTCATTCGAGAAGCCATCCAGGACACAAGGAAGACTTTAGATGACATCAACAGACAACTTCTTCAACTGCATCTACAATTAAGTAATCACTTACACCCATTGTTATGGGACAAAGTCGACCAATTAGCCGATTTTAGATCACAAAATGATGCCGAATGGACCACCAATAGACAGAAAAAGAAGTTCGAAGAACTAAGAAAGGCACAAAAACCCGACAACATCCAACCATTAGACATTAAAAAACTGGTCTACAACTTATCTAATCTTCCATTGGACGATGCTGAACAAAGCGTCTTAGCAAAAGGTTTCAATTACGCAGTAGCACCTACAAAAATTCCAGTCGAAGATATCATTTGCGAAGTAGAAGCTTCTATAACAAATATACCTTCCACGTCTGCTGAAACTATACGACAAGATGTAGTACGCATTTTAAAAAGTTCCAAGCCTCCCAAAAAGAACCTATCACGAGAAGAACACATTGCTCTGAAAAAACTCCAAGAAAACAACAATATTATCATTCTACCAGCAGACAAAGGGAACGCAACTGTAATAATGGATACTCAAGAATATGACATGAAAATACAAACTTTGCTACAAGACAATGCATACCAACCCATAAATACAGATCCAACAACGTATCTGGAAAAAACCACCAAGTCGAAGATCAAGGCAAGTAAAATTAATAAAGAAGAACATCTAAGGCTAATCCCAAGAGAGAAATCGTCGAAATGCCCGAAGCTTTATGGCCTACCAAAAATACACAAAGAAGGAGCTCCATTAAGACCTATCGTTAGCTCGATTGGTTCTCCACTCCAGGGGCTCGCGAAGTTTCTAGCGAATACGCTGCAACCATACGCCGAAGAAGCCGAATCTTACGTGAAGAACGCAAGCGACTTCATCGAGCGCATAAAAGACTTAACGCTAGACCCAGGACATATGCTAGTCAGTTTCGACGTCGTATCACTTTTTACCAATGTCCCAGTCGATGAGACAATCGAAATAATAAAAAGAAAGTACAACGTAAGAGACGACATCATTGAGCTAACCAAACACTGCCTGAAGAATACTTACTTTATATATAACAACCAAAGATATAAGCAAGTCGAGGGAGCGCCTATGGGTTCATCGTTATCTCCAGTAGTAGCTAACTTATTTATGGAAGAGCTCGAAACAAAAGCCATCGAAACCGCGGCTCTCAAACCCAAAGTGTGGATACGCTACATCGACGATACATTTGTCGTCTGGACCCACGGAGCATATGAACTAGGAAAATTCTTGAAACACCTAAACGGAATCCACAATAAAATCAAATTCACAATGGAAACCGAAGAAAACAATCAGTTGCCTTTTCTAGACGTCCTCGTAAGCAAGAAACAAGATGGTAAACTTGGATATACTGTGTACCGTAAACCAACCCACACAGACCGCTACTTGAATGCTAAGTCACATCACCACCCAGCACAACTGCAGTCAGTGGTGAAAACCCTCGTTACAAGATCTGAGCGACTAAGCGATGAAGAAAGCAGAAAAGAAGAGCGGCAAAAGATTCAGTCAACACTTGAACAAAATGGATTCTTAAAAAGAGACATAAAGAAGGCACTAAGACCACGCCAACAAAAGGACTCGAACACACAGGATAATGAACAACCTATAGCTAAAGCGTATCTCCCATACATAAAAGGAACAACAGAAAAGATATGTAAAGTCCTCAAAAAACACAACATCGAAACATCTTTCAGTACAGCAAGGAAAATTGGTCAGATACTTCCGAATGCTAAAACTAAAATCCAACTAGAAGCTCAAGGCATTTACGAAATTCCGTGCAAGGATTGTGAGGGAAGCTATATAGGACAAACCAATAGAAGAATAAACGTTCGACGTGAGGAACATCGTAACGCCGTAAGAAAACAAGAAACTACGTCCTCATTGGCAGAACACGTCAGAAAAACCTCTCACGAGATAGATTTTGACAACACGAAAGTTATAGCCAACCTTGAGCATAAGACGAAACGAATAATAAGAGAGAGTATCGAAATTGAAAAACGACCCGCCAACTTAAATACCAGGGATGACACACAGAGACTTCCCGCTACATGGAAACTTGCGTTACCGCCAAATCCAAAGCCCGCTCGAATCCCACCAACAACAGACCTGTGTGCGTCAAACCGGAACATCAAACAAGTACATAAACCCCTCACAGCGCCAAGAGAAATCAATTCAATTCGAGTAACCAGAAGCAGAACAGCAGCCCAACTTAGAAAGACCTGAAGATGGCATATGAGATTGTGCCGAAACGTCGTCAGTTTAATGGTTCTTATGAGAACCAACCATTGACAACACGGAGCCAAACCCGGAAACCCAGCAATACATACGATGCCCGTGGAAACCTTAAGCAGAACATAACTCTACTCTACGGGGAGAAGACTACAAAACAATCGAAGATACTTGAAAAACTTCGATCCAAGCGCAGCAAGTTACTCTGCACCCTAACCTTTCTCGAGCGCTGTAGAGAGGAAAATATCATACCAAAGAGCATGAAAATCAAGTTTCATAAGAACAACACAAAAATAAATAACATCCTGAGAAGAACCAGCTTTGCTCTCATTCGAGAAGCCATCCAGGACACAAGGAAGACTTTAGATGACATCAACAGACAACTTCTTCAACTGCATCTACAATTAAGTAATCACTTACACCCATTGTTATGGGACAAAGTCGACCAATTAGCCGATTTTAGATCACAAAATGATGCCGAATGGACCACCAATAGACAGAAAAAGAAGTTCGAAGAACTAAGAAAGGCACAAAAACCCGACAACATCCAACCATTAGACATTAAAAAACTGGTCTACAACTTATCTAATCTTCCATTGGACGATGCTGAACAAAGCGTCTTAGCAAAAGGTTTCAATTACGCAGTAGCACCTACAAAAATTCCAGTCGAAGATATCATTTGCGAAGTAGAAGCTTCTATAACAAATATACCTTCCACGTCTGCTGAAACTATACGACAAGATGTAGTACGCATTTTAAAAAGTTCCAAGCCTCCCAAAAAGAACCTATCACGAGAAGAACACATTGCTCTGAAAAAACTCCAAGAAAACAACAATATTATCATTCTACCAGCAGACAAAGGGAACGCAACTGTAATAATGGATACTCAAGAATATGACATGAAAATACAAACTTTGCTACAAGACAATGCATACCAACCCATAAATACAGATCCAACAACGTATCTGGAAAAAACCACCAAGTCGAAGATCAAGGCAAGTAAAATTAATAAAGAAGAACATCTAAGGCTAATCCCAAGAGAGAAATCGTCGAAATGCCCGAAGCTTTATGGCCTACCAAAAATACACAAAGAAGGAGCTCCATTAAGACCTATCGTTAGCTCGATTGGTTCTCCACTCCAGGGGCTCGCGAAGTTTCTAGCGAATACGCTGCAACCATACGCCGAAGAAGCCGAATCTTACGTGAAGAACGCAAGCGACTTCATCGAGCGCATAAAAGACTTAACGCTAGACCCAGGACATATGCTAGTCAGTTTCGACGTCGTATCACTTTTTACCAATGTCCCAGTCGATGAGACAATCGAAATAATAAAAAGAAAGTACAACGTAAGAGACGACATCATTGAGCTAACCAAACACTGCCTGAAGAATACTTACTTTATATATAACAACCAAAGATATAAGCAAGTCGAGGGAGCGCCTATGGGTTCATCGTTATCTCCAGTAGTAGCTAACTTATTTATGGAAGAGCTCGAAACAAAAGCCATCGAAACCGCGGCTCTCAAACCCAAAGTGTGGATACGCTACATCGACGATACATTTGTCGTCTGGACCCACGGAGCATATGAACTAGGAAAATTCTTGAAACACCTAAACGGAATCCACAATAAAATCAAATTCACAATGGAAACCGAAGAAAACAATCAGTTGCCTTTTCTAGACGTCCTCGTAAGCAAGAAACAAGATGGTAAACTTGGATATACTGTGTACCGTAAACCAACCCACACAGACCGCTACTTGAATGCTAAGTCACATCACCACCCAGCACAACTGCAGTCAGTGGTGAAAACCCTCGTTACAAGATCTGAGCGACTAAGCGATGAAGAAAGCAGAAAAGAAGAGCGGCAAAAGATTCAGTCAACACTTGAACAAAATGGATTCTTAAAAAGAGACATAAAGAAGGCACTAAGACCACGCCAACAAAAGGACTCGAACACACAGGATAATGAACAACCTATAGCTAAAGTGTATCTCCCATACATAAAAGGAACAACAGAAAAGATATGTAAAGTCCTCAAAAAACACAACATCGAAACATCTTTCAGTACAGCAAGGAAAATTGGTCAGATACTTCCGAATGCTAAAACTAAAATCCAACTAGAAGCTCAAGGCATTTACGAAATTCCGTGCAAGGATTGTGAGGGAAGCTATATAGGACAAACCAATAGAAGAATAAACGTTCGACGTGAGGAACATCGTAACGCCGTAAGAAAACAAGAAACTACGTCCTCATTGGCAGAACACGTCAGAAAAACCTCTCACGAGATAGATTTTGACAACACGAAAGTTATAGCCAACCTTGAGCATAAGACGAAACGAATAATAAGAGAGAGTATCGAAATTGAAAAACGACCCGCCAACTTAAATACCAGGGATGACACACAGAGACTTCCCGCTACATGGAAACTTGCGTTACCGCCAAATCCAAAGCCCGCTCGAATCCCACCAACAACAGACCTGTGTGCGTCAAACCGGAACATCAAACAAGTACATAAACCCCTCACAGCGCCAAGAGAAATCAATTCAATTCGAGTAACCAGAAGCAGAACAGCAGCCCAACTTAGAAAGACCTGAAGATGGCATATGAGATTGTGCCGAAACGTCGTCAGTTTAATGGTTCTTATGAGAACCAACCATTGACAACACGGAGCCAAACCCGGAAACCCAGCAATACATACGATGCCCGTGGAAACCTTAAGCAGAACATAACTCTACTCTACGGGGAGAAGACTACAAAACAATCGAAGATACTTGAAAAACTTCGATCCAAGCGCAGCAAGTTACTCTGCACCCTAACCTTTCTCGAGCGCTGTAGAGAGGAAAATATCATACCAAAGAGCATGAAAATCAAGTTTCATAAGAACAACACAAAAATAAATAACATCCTGAGAAGAACCAGCTTTGCTCTCATTCGAGAAGCCATCCAGGACACAAGGAAGACTTTAGATGACATCAACAGACAACTTCTTCAACTGCATC